>CM061348.1:62891089-65457756 GCA_030867105.1 Liasis olivaceus | reverse complement strand
GTCACAGAAGCTGCAGAACTGTTGCTTTTCCTAACAGAGTCTGGTAGACCTTGAACAGGGCTGCTTGATGATATGCAGTAAGAACAGTGAAATACACAGCAGAGGCCTAAACAAGAGCATGCTTGTGCTCACTCATATTCAGTCTTGGTAATTCACTAGCATCACTCTAGTGATCAGTTTAATTGCTTCATTTCTCAGAGGCTGGCAACTACAGAAAAGCCATGCTAAAGCAGGCATGTCATGGAACTGTCTCCCACATCATTAAGAAAATCTTCAAGCATCCTCAAAAACATCCTCAGGACCCAACAGGTGCCTAGGGTGGACCATCCTAACTGGTTCCCACTCTTGCAGAAGTTGAGGGTACTCATGATGTGCAGCTGATCATGACAAAGGACTGATGCCAATATCTTCCATCTTCATCTGCTCCAATATGAACAGCAAGTCTAACATGTGATAGTGCATATTGGAGTTGGGATTGAGAACAAGCTCATGGTGGCTTTGGAGGCCCTGAAGTCCTGAGCCCCATGCCCAGGGCATGGAGATTGCAATCTTCCAGAACAGTCTGGGAAACCCTATCATCAACCTGCCAGCGAGATCCAGGGGCTTAGGAAGGTCTGATGTTAAGCAGCTGGGACGGTGACACACCACCAACAGTCCTCACTTGTCCCTGCATCCCAGCTCTACCTGGCCATCTCTGGAGCAGCACATCTGGTTAGTGTTAAAGTTTCTTGAATGATAATCACCACCAACCCCTCTACAGCCTTGGTATCATGGCTGATGCAGAACTTGAAAGTTGGGAAGACAAATCCCTCACAGGGTTATAGCCACATATTTGGTCAGCTACATTTCAGTAATATAAGCCATGCCTGTACGTATATTCTCCATCACAACATGGATGGATGAGGTCTTGTATGTATGGATCTGGCATTTACCAGAAGCTGCCTGAGGCCAAGATACCCAGACATCTGGCTTCCTAGCCTCAGGAAAGGCACCTGCAATGCAAGTCCCCCTTCTTTGATAATGCCCAGCCCAGTGTCTTTCAATACTTCCCCTTGGCCATCTCTATGGTTAAAACATTCCCTCATAGTCCCCAGCTAGAATTTCTAGCCTCCCCCACACTTTGTTTTAAGTCAGAATGCACTGCTTCACATTCTGTCAAACACCCTGGAGGGGTTGCAGTCTGCTGAAGCATGCCTCCTGAACCCACCAGCACATAACCAGGCCTAAAATACACCACCGCTCCTCCGGACACTTTTCTCACATATGACTTACTGATCCTCCAAAGAAGATAGATCTGTGATATCTCACATTCTACATTCTAGTGGTGAGAATTGAGGCCAGGATCCAAGACCTCTCCCAAAAGTTTTATCTACCCTTGAAGATTTTCTGGAAGCTTTAGCTAGTGCAAAATATGGCAGCTAGGCGATTAACTGTGCACAATATTTTCCTCATGTTGAAAGATCTGCCTGGGATGCCAGTTGCTCTTGAGGCACAATTCAAGGAGAAATCTAAATGTGCTAAGTGTTAATGTGCAAAGCATTAAAGTTATCAGGAAAGGATTGCTTAAAGATAGATCCAATTTCAGACCCTCAGTTATGGAATGCATGGGAGATACAGACATCAGCAGCAGGAGCATGTGATGACAAGACATAAACCTCATGATTTATGTATTTGCATCTGATGTCAGGACACAAATATGGAAGAATAGGGTTGGTGTTACAATGTCACAGTGTGCATATCGTCATTTCTTCATCATAGGGGATGCCTAGAACGGGAAAGACTTTTGCATTTCCTACCCTGCATATTTAAGAAGGGGTCAAGTCTTTACCCTTCAGCTAGGCCTTTTATGTTGCACTTGTAGTCAGTTTAGCTTCTGTTTTTGTATTTTTAATTTGACTGTGATCATTTTATATTTTGTACTTTTATTTATTTGTCAACCTTTTTGAACATTTGAGTGTGTTACACTAAAATAATAGATAGCTAAATATTAATCCTTAAAGAAATGAGAATCAGCAGGGGAAAATGAAGCAGAATCAGAATATTTCTTCTGATTTCTTCAGAATATTCGATTGCTGAAACTCGTAGTACTTCACACTTAAATCAAGGATAACTAGAACTCATGTATTACCTTGTGTTTATTGTTTGCAAGTAAATGTACAATCTTTAATGGGCCGTTTAAGACTTTATTTCTCAACATTTAAAGAATATGGCCTCTGACATCTGGAGTAAAGGTTAGCTTTATTTTGAAGCAGTGGGTGAAAATGTCTCCTTTGTGCTCCAGGTTTGAGAGAGAGGGTAATTTTCTCCACTCATTTCCATTACTTTGCATCATTAAAACCCCAAAGCAAAAAACCTCAGCCACAAACACAGTGGTATTGCTTCAAATGCTAAAAGATAATAAGGGTGTCAGATGCATAGCTTATTATGAAATTTGTGATTTTTCCGGAGAAAGGAAGTAGTTTGTGTTCTGAACGTTCTTGTTTTTTGGAACAAAAGATCAGCTTTTAAAAATAAAATTAAAACCACACATCTCAGAACAGCCAAGAAACCTCTACATATCTAGCCATGTGCCAAGAAATTTCTGTATACCTACCAAAAAATTTAGCACACTACAGAAATATCAGCCATGTTCTAAGGTGTACGTCTGTTCACCCGGATACCAAGCAGTTTTCTTGAAGCATACATTTTCATAGCTGTACTTTTACAAATTTTAGTTCATTGCTGATGGTAAAATCAAACTTTTGCTAAATCTGTATAATCTACTGAGAAGCCCCTGTCCTAGGTTGTTTCAGATGTGTCACTAATTGTTAATTTTAATCTGATGTCTCAGTAAAATAAATGATATTTGTCTTATATAAATAAAAAATAGAAAATAGATTGTGCTACTCTAGCTATTATTGTACAACATGCCCCATCATTCCTCATAACTGGCCATGCTAGGTAGGGTTGTTGCCCACCCATGATGTAGTTCAATGAAACAATACAGTTTTAAGAATATAGGAGACTGAAGTATAATCAATCAGACCTCTGGTCCATCAAATTTAATAGTGATTAATAGTTGTCCATGATTTCAGGTCTTTCTTTTTCAGCACAGTCTGCAGATAACATTAATAGGATGTGGAACTCTACCATGAGCTATGGTTCTTCCAACTGTTGAAGAATGTCCATTTTCACTATTATGAAATATGAGAGCCATGTTTCAGTAAATGAAAGACTGCAGTCATATACATATTTACCTTGAATTAAACTGCATGATGGTTACATTGAAGGAAATATGTCTAGCGGCAAGATATATATATAATAATACCTTTTACCCATAAACTGAAGGACATAAATATTATGTTATGATTCCTAGGATATTGTTTTGTTTTATGCACTAGTTGGCAGCTACTCCTTCTCAATGCCGGCAGACACTCTATTAGTCATATACATGTGATCTTTAAGCTCTCACATGTTTTGATCAAAAACCTTGCTAGCAAGAATCCTTTTGTATTTCTGCTCTGTAATTATGAGCTCATCCTTTATTGAGCAGGAAGACTATGTTGCTCTTTTGTGCTTATATAAATATTGCCTCTTGGAATTCATTTAGTGCAGTGTTTTTTAAACTTGGCAACTTTAAGACGTGTTTAAGACGTGTGGACTTCAACTCCCGGAATTCCCCAGCCAGCATGCTGGCTGGGGAATTCTGGGAGTTGAAGTCCACACGTCTTTAAGTTGCCAAAAAAACACTGATTTAGTGTCTTCCTGGGACATTACAGGTCACCTGTCAGTTCTCCACTGAAGGGCGTGGGAAGAAATGGAGCCATGATGGTTGAAAAGGAGCCTGACTTGAAGCATTTAAAGTGAACTGACAAAAGGGGCAAGACAAATCCAAAGTGAGGAAATTGCTGACAAAAACTAGCCTGGCTGCTTGAGTACTAAATCCACCCACCAAGAACCAGGGGAACACTCTGAGAAGAAGTTTTATGCTGTGAAAAAAATCATACAAACAAATAAAATGGTGGGAGCTGATAGGCTTTTTGTATTGGGGATTTTACTTTGTAAGCCTCCCTGAGTCACTGTGTGTGAGTTGGGTGGCCATATAAATTTGTTAAATAAATAAATAAATAAATAACTAGATCAAATAATACCAGCTATCAGGTCTGGTCCACTATATAAAGGGTGGCCGCTTACTCCAAGGTAAGCATGCTCCATTTTGTGCTGTGCTGGGGATAGATCTGCTTTGCCCAACACTTCATAAGGAAGACAGCTGGTTTTTTCCTCTGCTCTTTGCCAAAAGGAAATGAGTCAATTGAAGCCTGAGTGTTGGGCTTCAATCGCAGGGAAATCTTTTCTCAGAGGTCACCCTGCAGCAGCTCTGTCTCTAAGCACTGCTAAGGAGAGCAACGTCTGACTCTGCTTTTGTCAGGGCCGAGGCTGGGGAAGTCAGAAGAGACTCCAGAGGAGGAAATTGGAAGGTAGAAGCCAGATTAAAGAGCAATCGGGATCCAGTAGGAACAGACTGGAGCTGAAAGCTGAAGAGCATGCCTTAGAATGGACATAATTATTAAAACAAAAATTAAGAGAAACTTCTTAGAGGACCCCAAAATGGCCTCTCAAAAACTTAAAAAAAAAACAAACCCTACACAGAAAATCATGGTGCTAGATTCATGATGCTGCCCCGACCTCTTCACTATGACACCCTGGCTGTTGTAGCCCTCCCATAGCCACTAAAATACTCATTCAGTAAAAGAATCTGGAAAAGTCTTGCATCTGCAGGATTTAGTGACTATTCTCTATGAGGAGAAGAAAATATCTTTTTTGCTATTAAGAGAGTGTCAAATATACATGCCTTTAAAGGATGGCTCCAATTCAATTAAAAAAAATTTTTTTTTTGCTCTTACACGGGTTCTTGTGAAATTACTGCAGAGTATTACTCCTCCAACAGAAACACTTAGATCTTCACAGACTGCTGAATGTGTCAGAAATTCCAAAACTGTAGTTCTCATCTCTGTTTCATACAGCAGGAATTAAATGAGTTATTAAGCCAATTAGTAGCCTTTCTGACTCTTAAACTTGGGCAAAGATGGACAAATGTCTATTTCAGTTTTATTTTCCCCACTCCATTGGCATATCACTCTGACACTCTTAACAAAAACAGGGCCAATGTGAAAAACTGTATACATTTTGTGCATATTATTCTGAAAAATGCAATTTTATGTAGGTTTAGAATGCACGTTTTTGTAAGTATATGAAATTACTATATAGCTGTTTTGATTATTTTCCCTTCTTACCTAGGTATTATTATGCTGACTTTCATCCTTGTACATATATATCTTTTGTTTGTTTGCTTGTCTGGACAATTGCATCATAAAATTTGGAAAATTCTGAACTGTGCTCTAGTTTGTGAATGTTTGGATCAAGTAAAGTAGTCTTTCATCCATAAGAAGGACAGTATAAACATTGGCAGGCAGGCAGGCAGGCAGGCAGGCAGGCAGGCAGGCAGGCAGGAAAAAAAAATGGTTTTCCTTAATTTTTCCCTTGCTATTTTTGCTCTTCTATTCCATTTCCCTGTGTATAATCTTTAAATTATGACAGCTGGATAAATATTTGTCTTCAGCTTACATTTTATAAGCTATTGTGAATATTGATACTATGATATAAAAATAAAAGCAAATATTAATGATGTGGTCTAGTTTCTAGGATTTTCTAAATAAACACTCCACGAGGCCAAAATAGCAATGTTACAAACTGCCCTCAGTCCACATTTATAGTCTAGTAATACATGCCCTTCACTGAGATGGTTGTTGCTGTTCAAAAATCTGCAGTGTTTACAAACTGAACTGTTATAAGGCAGACTCATCCTTTTAAACAAAGGGGAATTGCCATTAGATTTAATGCCAGAAATGCTGCTATGCCAGTTTCAGAAAACCTTGTTTCTTGCCTTTAATGCAATAAGTTTCTTGGATGCCCCTTCTAAGTGACTGTGTGGGTTATTTCTGGCATGCTTTAAGCCTTCATGCATTTTTAACGATTTACAAGGCAAGGAAAAATTCTTCTTGTTCACTTCCCTCTCCCTCCACCTTTAAAAGAAGAAAACAAAATAAATTAAATGAGTTAATATACATGAAGTGGAACTGTTGGTTTGTGGTGATGGTTTTATAATTCCAGGTTGGAGGGTTTTCTTCCCCCTATTTAATTACACACAATAACCCTTGTGGTCTATAATGTAATAACAAAAGCAGGCACAAACCTTGGCATGAGTTGCTGGGTTATAGAAGAGGAGGGAGCAGGGTTATATTTTATGTTGGAAATAAAAACTTAGGCGGAGAGAGAGAGAGAGAGAAAGAGAGAGAGAGAGAGAGAGATGCATGGAAAACTTCTCTTAAAATTATTGAGCTATATGCAACATTATTTTTTTCAAATGTTTGGTGGAATTATGGGCCTGTATAAAAAATAGTAATATATATTGAATCAAATCCGCTAACATTTCCTGACACATAGGAGTGACATTGAGTCTTGCTAACTCCATATGTTGCTGCCTCCCTGGACAACACCCCAGCTGGTCTAAGAAGAAGGTATTCTATGTCTATGAGCTGTCAGGAGCCATTACTCGTTCATAGTCTCATAATAGCTACAGTAATAACTTGATCAATCTGTTGCTGATGGACTGACCTGGAGTCCTCAGGAGTGTTCTGCTTTCTCAAGGGTAAAAGTGATTACTTGATGAAAGGTTGTTTGTCATGAATATTGACTTGCTACTTAGATAATAATAACCCTTAGATGTCAAACTTCGGATCAGCAACTGGTAATGTTTTAATGTTGAAGTGACAGCAGGAGGTCATGTTGTCTCGAGGTCCTAAAACTTGGAAAAATGCCCAGCATAAAATGCACGAGGAACTTTTTAGTTTTTAGCTAAAGGCAGAGAGGCTGCCGTTCCAAAATTTGTCAGTAAACAATCCTAATGAGCTTATTGCTTATGCTACTATCTCTCCTTGCAGAATTAGCCATGGGATAGACACTGATACACTGAAAAATGGGAGAGGCAGGACCAGTGAAAGTTTTGATTTTGCTTGAAAAAGTACTCCAATGTTTTATGATTATGTAGCTCTGTAATTTATGTCCCTAAACAGCATCCTAAAATCTACAAGTAATAAAATACAATTCACCATAAGTAAAAATGTAAAAGTATAAAAGCATTAAAATGAAGCTGACAAACTAAAACAGCAACCAGCTATTCAGATAGAAAGTGAAATAAACACTGCTCTTAATTAAAAAGGCTAATGTTAAGATTAAAAACAAAACAAAACAAGAATGTTTTTGTTGGGGACACTATTACAAGGTCAAGGAGCCAGGGCAGAAAAGGGTCACCCAGTGTTTATTTTCTCTTGCATTTCAGATGGTGAGGTCATCTGGAGATTGGCCACTAGTGCCCATCTCAGTGGATAAGTGGCTTGTTGCCAAAGAAAGTGGCAGAAGAAGGATTTGACATCCCAAACCTGAACTGAACTCAGAGGTTTACTGGTAGCCAATGGACCGCTCAGTCCAACTAGCGTCCTAGCCACACTGTTGAACTAGTGCTGTTTCTGGTCTCCCATCATTTATCATGTGCTCAGGCTTACAGGTGGGCAAGTCTTCTGTTTGGTTTGGAAAAGAATGCAATTCACATTTACATACGTAAAAAGAATGCTATTCCCAAAAAACTTTATGGTTTTAGGAGGAGATTTAAAAAATCGGAATGTAGAGAAAGCAGAACCAATAGATCGTATATCTCAGTGCTCTGGATTTTAATCCTTGAGTTTAATGACATTTGATGTATCAGATGTGGGTTATCACTTCTCTTTATTCCGCCAGGTTCCTCATCTTTAATAAATTCATGACCTTTGGTTACAACGTAACCCTTCTTGCTTGGAAAAATTGGGTCTGCAGGATGTGACTTATGAAGATTTTGTTTGCTTGGGCTTTTGTTTTGTTCTCTTTTTTAAATAATCCATGTTTGCACATTTCTTCATAAACAGAAGAGAAAGAACTTGAGATCTGAACAAAAACGCTACTGTGTGAGAGTGAATATGACTGTTTTGAGCATGCTTAACTGTGGACTTTTCAGTCCAAGAGAAAAAAAGTCTACATATTGTGACAAGAAGCTACTCTAACCTTGATAGAGATGAGTGCCCGGGCTGCACACCTGATCCTTTGATTCAGTCTCCTCCTCCAAATGGTTGATCATCAACTCCCACCTGACTTTCCTAGAAAATAAAAATAGATCTGGGTGTCATCAGCATAGTAAACTCTCAACACTTTTAACGGCATGAAAATATTAATATGCTATCAAAATCAGTCCACCGTTGCTCAAATGCTTTCTTCAAACCCTTCACAAAAGAAATCCCTGCTTTTTCATCCTCATGATGCTTTAGAATTTCTTTAAGATTTCCTTTGGGTTTTCTTTTTAGCTTATTTGATTGCTACAAGTGGCAGGATGCTGCTTTTTCTGCTTCTGACATGAATGTGTCTATCATTCTGCAGCTTCTCTAGCTGCCCCTGCTTCTTATCCCAAAAAATCTGTTGAGAGTCTTTGCAGTGTTTTCTCTTGCGATTTAACTGAAGCATCTGAAGCCAAGGAGGCTGCAGTCTGCTGGAGAGAGGCCATTCAGTGAAAGACCGCAAACTCCTTAATAGTGAATAATTTAAAGGGTCAAGCAGAGAGGGATCCTTACAGCTGGCATGATATAATGGCATAAGAATGTGAACAGAGCCAGGAAGCCCCTGTGTCTGCTTTTGCTTTCCAACGTTTGATTTGGTACCATCTACCTGGACCCCCCCTTTCTTTTCCCGAAACAGTTAAATAAATATTTGTTAAAGGAATGGGGGTGGGAAAGAAGTTATTTCATGAACTAGGTGTTTCAAAAAATAATCATACAAAAATCAGCTTTCCTCTGTTCTCCCACATCCCCTTTTCCATACCGCCTACACGGTTAACCTGCCAAAGGCATATCTAGAATGTTTCCCTTCAGGAAACAAAATTTTTGGACACTTTCATTTTTCAGCAGACAGATGGAACAGCAGGCTTGCAATCTTCAACCCACACATCCTTCTTTTGCCATTGGGGAGAAGAGTGCAAATAAAACAAAATTACTTTTCATTTTACATTGAGATGCCAGTCAAGCTGGAGCAATGCTGCATTTTAATAAACTTGCAACAGGATATGTCAGTGTGCTCTCATGATACTACACACACACACACACACACACATAATTGAACTTTTGAACCACCCATAGGTAAGTTTGTAATTCTTTACTAACACTTTTTGGATTTCTCTCTATTAGGAATAAAACATACAGTAATCTCTGTATGTCCGCTGTGGCTTGATTCAGCTTTTCTGAATAAATGAGTATATAAGCTTTTATATATTATTATTCTCATCATCCATGAATGGGCAAATTTATTAATATTGATTAATTTTGTCATCATTGTTATCTTCCTCCAAGAGTTTTTTGATTTATTTTTACTTATAACATTTATATCCTGCATTCTAATTATTAACAATCACAGAATAGTTGCAGAGAATTGAAACACAGTAGCCAGCTGTAGAATATTCAGATCAAAAGAAAAGTAGACATTTTAAACCCACTATAAACACCCTAAGTAGAATTAGGAATGTCAATATTATAAATATATGATCATCTGAAGAAAAATAAGTCAACAGCTAAACTAATTGTAAAGTTTCAAAAGCTAGAGCTGGTGGGGTTGATTTTATTAGAACCAATAATAATGATACGAAAGAGAGTTCCTTGCAGTCTTCATGCAGCAAGATGTTGGAAGAAAAAAGCAGGGGATAGGGAAGAAGAACATTCAAAAATTAAGTCAGGGGTTTAAGCAGTTCAAAGTTGGTCTCAAAATGGAGGTTGTAGACAAATGCAGAGATGGTGTTCGTATTGTTGGTATCAAATGACACTTAGATATTAGAAACAATGGCTATGATTGTCCTTGCAACTCTGAAGATTACCTGTCTCCAGGGCCACCCCGTTATTACCTGTGATCAAGGGATAACAATTGACAAGGAGAGTGTCCTCTTCATTTCGTAGCAGAGAGATTATGAAAAGTCATACAAAGATCAGCTTGTGTATTAAAGTGTTGCAAATGTCATCTGCAGAATGCTTACTCCTCTGTCCCTACAACTAGGAAGACTTTCCAGCTTTCCACTTGAATAATTATCAGAATGACTCTCGCCTACATGACAGGTGGTCTGCTTAGCACAGATATTTTCTGGCATTAACATAGCTCTGATCATTTCTACAAAGGGTTGCTTTTCTCAGGGAAGTGCAAAGTGCTTTCTTGTAATCTGCAAGGCATCTCTGTCTAGAGTGTTGAAGAATCTACATGACTGAGAGTTCTTGAGAAGTTTTTACTTATGCTGTCCCAGTGATTAAAAATTTGTTCCTTTTCAATTCAATTTTTTTTTTCAACAGAACACCTCTTCAACAATTGCATATCACTCTAGCTTAACCCAGATGATTAGTAGTGGAGAAGCTAAGGCAAAATGGAATTCAAACACATTTTTATTTGGGAGATTGTAACCCATGTAATCATACCTGCCATTTTGACCACCCTTCCAAAAGCTATATAGATTTCCCCAGGAAAAACTATTGCACCAGTCCCTCCGTTTCCCCAATTCTGTTTCTGGTTGCCGTTTGAACAATTCAAAGGCTGGAGTTTCCTTCTATGACCTTAGTGCCTTCTTCCCATGTATGGTCATTTGGATGTTAAGCTCATATTTACAGTCACTTCTCCAGTTAGATAGAATGAGATGGAATGAGGGCATATCCGGTAGTGGCATGTTAACAATTAAATATGCTCCCAAGAGAGACTCACCTAACACCTTATTTGAGGTTTTTTAGGTGAAGACATTTGAGGAGGGCTGGGGGGGGGTAGTGGTGAGAGAGAGAATCCTTTTAAAGATAAACTAGGAAGGTTTTTTTTTTTTTTTTTGAGGATTGTGTTCTGCCAGAAATAACCTATGCCAGTTCTGTGTGTTGCTTGCTGGTAGTAGGCAAGTCTGAAGTTGGTAATAGACAAGGACAGAATCTAGCATTCATTTCCATGCCTCATAGTTATGCAAATCCTACACAAAAGCACATATTCTCCATACCATTTGGGCTTATTTATTTATTTAGCAAATTTATGTGCCTGCCCCTCTTAACTAATGTAACTCCTGGTAGTAGACAGAAGATAAAAAGCACAATGAACAGAATCAAACCTCTTTGGGTTCCCTTTAACAATTCTCCCTCAATATAAACACAAACACTTCCCTATGGAAGCCCATGGGGGCAGATTGATTCAACTCCAAGGTAACAGACAGTGATCTTTCCAGGACAAGGGACTGATGATAACATCCCCCAACTCCAGATCTAACCATGTCCCCCAGTGTGAGTTGCCCCAGCATCTCAGTACTCATTTGATAGGAGCTGCCTGTGATCAGGTGGCTTCCTTCAGTGGGTATGTTGTCTTTGGTGTTGTGAGGATAAGGGTGCCTGTGATTCCTATTGTTTATCCAATAGTGAGAGAAATGCCTTTCAGTTATAGATCATTTTCTGCTCTCTGCAAAAGTGGCTGGCTTTGCTGCACACATGGAAGTTTTAATCATTATACTTAAGCAGTTCCCACTCCCACTCCAACATGGAAACAAGGTCTACATTACTTATTACGTGGGTCAGATTTCAAGAAAGTCAGGCAAACATCTTGAAAATAGCCAAAATGTAATTTGCAAAAGAAAACAATCCAAGCATTACTGCCAAAGAGTTTTCCAACAGGAAGGAAAAAAGAATTTCATTTTTCCCTCACACACAGAATAAATGTACTGTATATTTAATTTGTAGTCTAAGTTGTTCAGGGAACATTCACTGGTCAGGCGGTTTAATGCAATGAAGTCAGTGTATGATGCAGAGAAATGTATCACCTTTACAATAATTTTTTGATGACTCATGTTGCTTACATGTCCTTCCTATTTCTATAGGTTTGCGTCGGTCCAAATTTTGAGATGTGCCGGTACCTCACTTACAGCAGGACAGCAGAGAACTAAGGTGTAATACAGGAAAAAAAAACCAAATCAATAAAAACAAAAAAAGAGTGGATGACAAAGTATAATTCTTTGAAATATTTTTGTCAAAAAAGGGTGAAAAATGCTTCTATCTATCTATCTGGAAAGCTGCATCGGACTGCTCCTAAAAAAGGAACAAGGTTGTATTAAAAATAGTTTTATAACTTAATTAATTAGCTACATGACATAATATGTTTGAGGAATGATTTGAACATTATGTCATTAATCCCAATATGAGATGAGCACTAACATTTCAGGCCATAGATTTAAAAAACATAATTCAGTCATGTTGTTGAGTCTAAGCACCCTGGATGATGTTATTATTAATATTGATATTAATATTAATATTATTATTCATGTATTATAGCTGCCACTCCCATAGATTCTGGGTAGCTTACAAGTATAAAACAATAAAAACAGTTTAAAACATACAACCCCACAGGCAGTCCAGACTAAAACATTCAAACAATAACAAATCATACCACATGAGAGGCCAAGCAAACACATCAACCCCAGGCCTGAGACCAAATCCAGGTCTTAACTGCTTTTCAGAATCCTAGGAAAGAGAGCGCTGTCTATATCTCTGGAGGGTTGCTGTTCCAGAGGGTGGGAGATGCGACAGAGAAGGCACACTTCCTTGCTCCCATAAGGTGACAAGATTTCTTAGAAGGGACCTGGAGTGTACCCACTCTTCTGGACCATATTGGGTGGGCAGAAAGAGTTGGAAACAGGTGATCCCTCAGATATCCAGGCCCTATGCTATTATGGGCTTTATAGGTAACAACCAGCACCTTGAATTGCACCTGGAAGCTGTCTGGCAAGCAATAGCATAGGCAAACTGGGAGGCACCGTTATAGGCAAACTGGGAGGCACCCATTATTGCTCGTGCCTCTGCATTTCATACCAGTTGTAGCTTCTGGATGGTCTTCGAGGGCAGCCCCATGTAGAGCATATTTAGGCTGGCATCTGGCAGTGTTCAACAGATGCTGTTTGAGCTACCAATATAAGAAACACAAGAATGGATAGACCAGCATTCTGTTACAATCAACCAGATGCTAATGAGAAGAATATCAAGTCGGGCATAATAGCAGTTTACAGTTTATAGTTGCTTACATTATATCATATTTGCTATTTTAAATCAGTTCCATTGGTTTAAGATATCCTTTTGAAGCTTTTTAGTATCTGTGCTGATTTAACCATCCTAAATAATGTAGTTTGATCAGAATGTTTTATCATGTTGCTTAAGCTTAATTCCATAGTATTGAAGAACATGTTTCAGCTCAGTTCCATGAGTGAACCCATCATTTACGTGCTTCCATTATAAGGAACTGATCACTTATTTCTACCCTGTTCTTGTATGTGAGTGTGAGTACATTACACATGACTCGAAGTTGGTGAGATGTTGATAACAGGATGTTGCTTGCACAGTAGCCTCTTCATTAGAGATCCTAACTTGTATAGAATAGGATGGTATGCTTGGGGTAAAACTAGGCTTGTTTGTGCCTGTGATATACTGGCCAAAATTGATCAGTATTGATCTTAACATTAGCAGAGAATGCTGCTTATGGCATGGGTAAGCCAATTGCCTATTGACAATTAAAGAATTTTAGTATACTAAACATTGATATTTTATAAGAAATTTGGTATAGAGCATTGGAGTTTCCCATTTTACCAAGTAAATGGTAAATGAGTTTTAAAACATATTAAATATCACTGTTATTTCTAAAATTAGATGAATCCATCCAAAAATTCATATTGGGGTCTATTGGACCCCCTCAATGAATATTTTAAAAAGGGTTCATTGTATTCCTTCCTATATTGAAAATGCATGTTTGAAGGTATGTTAACACATATGATTTGCTCAGGCTTCTGGTTGTTCCATGTTGGTTGAATATTCTTCAGATGATGAAACGGATTCTAGTAAAGGGATAAAGATTTACAGATGTTTGTATGTTGTTAAACTATATCCCAAGGCACTGGAATTTATATATTTATGAAGAATCTTAGAGCTAACATGGCTGGATTGTTGCAAAAAGGATTATTAAGTATTCTTGAAAAGATACTTGTATACCAGATGCCAATCGTTGGCTTGAGGAAAGATGAATGCTCATCAGCCTTTCAACTGGCTGTTCATTGTTGCAAAGAAAAGACTAAATAATATGACTTCATATGCCAAAATTCAATTTGTTGTTTTCAGATTTTAATTTTAATACATTAATTTTCAAATAATTATGATAATATTAATCAGTTTCCCCCTTTTCCTTCTTTTTCCTTTTTGTATTATATGTTTTGTTTTCTTCTTTTTCTTTAGTTATAGTAAAACAATACAATAAAATAAAACAAACAAATGATGAAATGATTTGGAATGAAACTGAAGTGAGGGGATATTTTAGTGATCTGTATGGGAATGGACTTAAGGAAGACATACATGCTGTCAGAATGTTGAAAAGTGAGACTACAGGTGTAGATGGTGTAACTGTAGAAATACGGTTGTGGTTTGCTTATGGAGAGGCTGTTCATCCTGGTTAACCTGCATGTGAAGATTGCATCTATGCTTGACAATTGGAAGAATGACATTATTGCTCTTTTATACAAAAGGAAGGATAACAAAAGAGAATACTAAAATTGCAAGGAGTGTGCAGATCAGGTTTTTTTGCTATTTAGCAGATCATAAAAAATATATCACTGTGAGGAAGACTGTTTCTTGTATTTTTATAGAGTTAGAAAAAATGCCTAAATTGGCATGAGTTATCAAATGTTTTGTGTGTGTATCAGTTGATGGTTGGTTGTTGAGGGGTATATGTTAGATGTAAAGCATGTGAAAAATTAATGAAATGCTTGGCAAATGGGTTAACATTGAGCAGGGAGTAAGGCAAATATGTGTGAAGTTCATTTATGGTTAAATTATAAGGAATATTGTGACAACACTGAAGTTTTGTTGGTTGGGACATGAATGTAAGCACACTTTTTTATGCACATGATGCTGTATTATTGGTTGAGAATCTGAATAGTTTGCAGAGAATGTTAGATCAAGTGTATTATACAACAGGGATTATGAATCTGAAAATCAATATATCAAAGACCAAGGTAGTTGTGTTTGACAACTTCCCATCTTAACTACTCAGATCAGTGCTAATCAGACCAGTTTGTACTTTCATGGACACCCCCCTTTTGATCCCCTTTTAAAAATTAGTGTTATATAGGCCACTTTTTATTCATCCAATTGTTAATTTTATTATTGTTGCTAGCAAGTTTGTTATTGTTATTATTATTTTTATTTTGCTAAAAGACCAGAACCTTCACTATCTGGGCCATGTTCTAAGATCTAGAACTTCTACCATAAACCCCATTTGCCATTAAAATATTAAATCCAAATTGAATAAGAGCTGTGTTAGGCCAACCAAACTGTCCTAACAATAGAGTGCAAATACCTGGTTTCTCCACATCCCTTTGTCAGGATATATGTTAACGAAGTGATGATGATGTAGAGTAGCTATGCTGAATTTACTCACAATCTTAAAATGGAATTTGGACAGAGATTGACATTTTAATTAAGCTCATTAAATGCTATGAAACCTTCAGGTCACACTAGGATTATGACTAGGAGTGCTAATTTTTTTAAAAGTATCTTTTTAAAATAAAACCTAAATCTGGATATGTGCAAGATTCAGACAGACAACGAGAAGTAAGCAGTATAAGATATAATTTGCAAATCTTGGAAAGGAAGCCTACACTGAGAAGAGTGGCTGGGGAAATAGAAGGCTAAATGAAGAATTACACTCTTGCATTATGACCATCCAATATTTAGCCAGTGGGTATTCCTAAACTATTTTACATTGCTAATCTCAATGGTAAAATAGAGAGCTGATTAGGTATGAAGCAGTGAAGAGGTCTAAAGGAATAATAGGTTGGGAAAAGAACTTGATAGATATCCAGATTCATAGGGGAAATATGGAGAGTGATCTTCCTCTTTTGGTTAATCACTTGGTTTTCATAAACTTAGGTGTAAATCCACTGATTAATACAACTGCTTAGGTACCCTTAAGTGTAATAAACATTCATAGCAGAAAGTTTTACTTTGTTAAATGTTTTCAGAGAGAAGAAGCAAAGAAATAACTGTGAGGTGCTGGACGCAGTAGCGATCGGCTGAATGTACCATGAGCATATTGCTACTATTAATGCCGGCTTTTCAGGCACAACCCTTGCAACAGCTGTGCTCCATCTCCAGCACATATTTGTCTTTCTCTTTCACTGTTTTGTCATCATTGGCAGATGGCAGAAGGAATCTTAGGAGGAGCTGTTCTTTTAGCAAATTAAACAATGACCCAAGGTTTGCTCATTTCTTCCCTCATGATTTCAGATTTCCATTTCTTCAGCTTGGTTTAAGCAAGACCTCTTTGCTCAGAAAGACAAAGATATGGGGCATAGAAGCCACTGGATCTGTGGGTGGGTCGATGCACAGAAGCGCATGAGCTTGAGTCAATTTTTATTCAAGCTGGTCATCTGATTACTTCATCAGTCATTCAGTTTTGCCATCGGGTAGTGATGAGTTTTGCACATTTGTAAACCCATGCATGGGGGTTTGTAATTGACCAGTGCTCAAGAATGTAAAGAAATTCAGTGGTGACTGAAGTTTGTTTTCAGGCATAATTCAAAGTACTGACTTTCAACTATAGAGTCCTTAGTGCCTATTAAACTTAAACTTATTAGGCTTAGATACCTATTCCTAACAGGACTTCTTTTTTTAGAGGCCTAAACAATGAGAGGAATTGAGTTGGATATTATGATTGGGGATCACTACACTTATGAATTCATACAGCATTCTGATTTAGGATGCTGATTAAAAGCACTAACAGGTAGGATTTAAATAGGGATTAGAACCGTCTAAGTATGTTTCTGTTGCTGACTGTAAATACATTTTAATGCATCTTTAGCTACAGGCAGAAGGTAGCATTCCCCTTCCGAATCTCCTTGAGCTGATTCCCTCAGACCCACAGGAGCACATTTGTGGGGGACATGATAGCTGCAGGGGAGACGGAGAATGTTATCCATCAGCTTACTTATTGTACTGGCCTACAGGCATGATCAGATACAATGTGATTAATTTTTATTTTGCTGTTGCTGTCCTTTTTCAAATATTGTTCCAGGTGTCAATGTTTGTGAGTGCATTGCCATGTATAAATTCTGTCGCTTCAAAGATTGAGAACGGGTTGAAGTATAATACTAAGGTAAGCAAAACAGTAAATGTAAAAACAATTGCAACCTGCTTCAGGGGCACACCGCTTCCTAGGCTAAGCCACCTATTGTGCACTAGGCTTTGGTGTAAATGATTGAAATGATGAGAGACTTTGCAGGGCCAAGCAGTTAGCTCAGCAGCAGCCCCTCCAGAACAGTTATGGTTTTTGTTATCAACTAGCATCACTAGGTAAAGTCAGGAGCCTTCGGAAGCCAAAGCAGTATGGTACAGAGGCATCTTACAGCCGGCAACTGCCCACCCAACTATCAGTCACTGCTGAAAAAGTACTAGCTTTTGCCCAGTGTCAGAATTAGTTCTCTCTAACCTAGATTTCTCCCTTGTTACAATGCTACTTATAGTACACATGAAGTAGGAGGTCTCAGATGCCCTGTTGGTGGAGAATGCATTAGTGACCAAGTTAATATTACAATGATCTCTCAGCAATTCTAGATGAAAGGAATAGAGTACCAGTTTAAATCCCAAAGCAGAAGTCAGGGAATCCATCATTATTAATCTTGCTGTCAGATTTAATATTGGGGACATTACCTCACTCGGCACTCACAGAAAGCTGCCAAAAGTGATGATGTCATCATCAGCAGGCACCTCTGACCATGGCTGCTGATTGCAGCTATTAAGCTTAGCACTATGTGTAAACTGGGCCATTATGACTCATTCAGGGCATGATACATTTTTTACACACACACACACACACACACACACACATGTGTATGTGTGTGTGGGGGTGTGTGTGTATATAAATATTATAGCATTAGGTGTGAATTCAGTTCCAGTGTGTCCTGATTACCAGTGTGGGCCATTTCACATATGGATTGATTTTACAACAATCAAGAGTACCATTATTTCTACCTCTTTCTTCGCTTACTTCATGGATGGCTGAAACTAAAACCAATGGCTCCATTCTAAGATCTTCATGGTAAACAAGGCAACTGAAAAGGATCTATCTGGAGGTGTCTAAGAGCTGCATAGGAGGTGTCTCATCAAAAGCTGGACATATTATTCCATGATTATAGGCAATTTATGTTGCAGCGTTAGTCTTGCCATTCTTCATATATTTATTGGACTTGTGGAGGAATGCAAAAATATTACTGACTTCCGGTTCAGGACAGTGGAAAATAACAAGATAAAATCTTTCCTTGCTTGGCTGGCATTTAGTTTATGAACAAACCACAAGGGTTCCTGTATTTGTCCTCTTTGGGGCATTTAGCAAAATAAAAATATATGCCAGATAAATATTAAATATTGTGCAGATCTGTGGACCGATAGTCAAAAGATGCTACTGAATAACTGAGGTTCTAATGTTAGTCTCCTCTGGAACAGACTCTTCCTCCTTTAATATGTATTTCACAATAGTTTATTTGGTGAAATTCTCCTTAGTGAAAATCAATTTTTTCAGAATGACTTTACTTTCCTTCTCTTCAGAGCTACAAAACAGATACATAATTTTTAACATTTATTATCCAAGAGATATACAAAGTGAGTTTTCAGTTTTTATCTTATTACTTCCACACAACAATTTCCTAATGCTCATTCTACAGGTGAGAAACTGTTACAGAGATTCGGCTGACAAGGGACTGTAAGGTGAATTTGCTCATCCCTGGACCCACTGACAAGCCAATCTGCCATATCACCCCCAGATGCAGAATTTTTTGAGTGTAGGCAGCTTATAGAATAATTATGGGCATCCATGGGGGGCAAGGCAAGTGACATCATACATGTCATAACATTGCCATACAAATGGAATAAATTATATATTTGGGTCAGTTGCACATTTTATCATTTGCATGACAATGCCATAATAGTTTGTACTAAATGCCTATAAATGTAACATTTGTGACTGAGATCCCAAATGCACTCGAATGGCACCTGTGGCCCCATTCTTAAGGACACCATGCAAAACAAAACATGGGAAGCTCCAGTCGATATGGAAGAAGTTTTTCTGTGACTCCTGAGGTGATGCTGGCATGGGAAGGTGACTCAGAATCAAGAGTCTAGGGTTCTTCTCCAGCTTTTTCAGTTCAGGAAGAAGGCAGCATGTATAGTGCTCGCTCCTCCTATTTGTCCCCCCCCCCCCCCCCCATACACACAGAGCAACCCTTGGGCTGAGAGAGAGTGACTGGCCCAAAATCACCTAGTCAGCTTGCGGGCTAGAGTGTTGACTAGAATCAGGGTCTCCCTGCACCTTAACCCTATAGCACATTGGCTCTTATGTCAGCTGAACAGTAGTTTTCCCTCTCTCTCTCAACGTTTCCCATGTATTTAAATTGTGGCTGTGTCTGACTATATCATTTCAGGTGCCCTCTTTCCATTTTATTTCATCAAACGCAATTGGTGGTCTGAACCTTATCCTCTGATGCATACGCATAAGGCAAAGAGGTGAGGTTCACTTTGAGCTCACAACTGGAGGACCTATGAGGTAAGATGGCAGAGATCCAAAGAGATTAGCCTGTGATTTGGAATCCATACTGTACGGTTGTCCTTCCCATCCTCTCTGCCTCTGTTTTATTTGTTTGACACACACTCTTTAAATATTAGAATATGTTTTCTCTAGGGCAGGGAGTACCTTTGTGTATATCATCCTTACGCTGCCTGCTCTCATGAGGCCCTGAGGCCTGCTTGGGGTCCTTAGGTGCTACTGCACTTGGAATAATAAATGCATAATGCATGAGAATTTTACCTCCTGGGCCTACCTCCAAATATAACTGTAAAATGAGACAAACAAGGTATTCACAGGGTTGCCAGAATCCCATGTGGGCAGCATCATAACTGCTCCTGGGCTTATACAGTTTTTGCATGAAAGAGTAACTGAAGAAGGACTCATGTAAGCAAACGAAAGGCTTTGAACGGAGGGGCAAAGCCAGAGATTCCCACACTGGGGAAAACTTTCAAACGCAGCTTGTGTGAACTCAGATCCATTTACCTTTCAAATATGTATAAATGAACTTGCTCCCTATTTCTGCTATTAAAGGTTATTATTATTATTTTTTTGGTGGAAAGCAAAAGCTCATAACACTGCCATTTCTTCTTTTGGTTTTAGTTCTTTGGCATTCTCATCATTCAAATAGTCTCAGGACTAAATAGAAAAGGGGGATAATGGTGAAAGTGAGCATGATATGAATAATAAGAATAAGAAATATAGAGGTATGTTAGAAATTGAAGTATTTTTGGAAAAGTTGCATCAGCTTCCAAATTTCCTCAGACAAGGCACACCTCTTGACCCTGCTATTTTTCATGGGAATTGATGAAGTCATGGGTGTGTGTGTGGTGTGTATAGCTTGGAGATATCCCAAGTGTGGGATGAAGCCTACTTGAACCGTATGATCTCAACAGTGAGCATATTAGCCATGTTATAATTATATATTATTCCACAGATGACAGTATTTCTGTCACAAATGTTTTGTAAGAGCTTGGGCAACTTACTTGATCTTTCCCTGTGTTAAACCAGAAAGTACTGGATGGGTCAAATGTCATCTTCACAATGAACTGGAGTAGGACAGTAATTCTACATATCCAATTTATTCTCAAGTGAAGTACAAGGAATTTGTGACTGCACTTGATCCAATGTAAAATGTCAGAATCACATTGGGAATTCCTGGTCTGTTTGCCATATTGAGCTGACATAGCTGCAAAATCTCAAAAATATGGCTTTAATAATAAAATGGCACAGCCTACATTAAATAACATGTTCGGTCTAAATTAAATCATTATACCAGATTCTTTATCTAAAACATGATCAAAGTTTGCTTTGTTCTTTTGTTTTTTAAAAGCAGGCTTGAAAGCGACTATTTTAAAAATTGAACATCAGGATACATGCTTGGGATGGAGGTTCTGTATAAAGGCTAAACAACTGGTTTGCAATTTGTTTGCAATTTGCTTGGTTAAGCACAAGTTGCTCTTACTTATTGCTATGCAGA
Source organism: Liasis olivaceus (assembly GCA_030867105.1). Classification (NCBI taxonomy): domain Eukaryota; kingdom Metazoa; phylum Chordata; class Lepidosauria; order Squamata; family Pythonidae; genus Liasis; species Liasis olivaceus. The sequence continues at coordinate 65,436,515 of CM061348.1, read as the reverse complement.
TATAGGAAAGGCTATGCCTCAAAGGGAAAAATAGTTTTGGTTTTTGATTTCAATTTTGGAACAGAAACCTGTGGTCTGGATGGCCTGATAGTCAAAGGCTGAACTGATTGCTTACATGAGTGAAAATATTGATTAGCTAGATAAATAGGTATATGCCAGCCCCTCCATCATTGTATCTCCCATCTCCCACCCTCACACCTGGTTATCATCCCACTGATTGAGACACCTGACTCTAATTTCCCCTTCAACTGATCTGATAATCCTAGAAATTCACATACTTTTGCCACACACAAATGTGTAGCTTTGGATCATTTTCCTCAATAAATCAATGAAAAAGTATAATATTTTTGAATTGTTTAATTGCGTTCTCTTTATCTAGTTTTAGGACTTGTGTGGAGAACAGATCACATTTTAAGTCATATTTTATGTAGAAATATTGAAAATTCAAAAGAATTCACAAACTTTTAAGCACCACTGCATGGGTGTTACACACAAGCATATCATATTGCTTTAGCGAAGGGAAACTGCAAGGACAAGATGGAGTTAAGGATATGAACATTGCAGGTTTTTATGTATTAAATTAAAGTTGGGATTGATTGTTAAATAGATTTACCATGTCTTCATTCCAGCATACATGGGGAGTCTGTTTATTATAGAGGCCAATGCTTGCTTAGGATCACTTAAATGATAGAGAAGTTTGGGGATTCTTGCCAATTCAGTTATTATTGAACAGAATCATGCATGCTGCAATGCCGTGAATATGAAATCATGGAAAAAGGAAAGCTAGTGAAAAATCTGCTGTCTGAGAAGTTTGATCTTGAATAAATATTCTCACAGATAGAATTTAAGATGTGTAAGGAAGCAATTCAAATCCCTTTGTCTCATGGCATTTCTCAAGAGCAAAGATTATTATAGTGGTACTGTACCTTTATTACTAAGTCTTCTAAAAGTGACACTAAAAATCCCACAGGCTCTAAGCAGCTTACCAAACACTACACAAGTGTTAAAAATATGCAGCCTATAGACACCAATAATATACCATGACAGCACCATCTTATGTGGGTAGGCTAAACCTTTGTATCCCCATATGCATTCCTAAAGACCTAGGTCTTTGTAGTCCTGTGGAGGAAATATATAAAGATATCCAGGGATACGCTGCTCCAAATAAGTGGGGAGGGGGGAGGCATCACCAAAAAGGCTTACTCCTAGAGTCCCCATAGACTGTCATCCAGAAGGGGGCAGACAGTGTCAATGCAGAAAAGGCAGTCTTATAGGTATCCAGGGCCTGAATCATGAAGAGCTTTAAGGGTGACAACCAGGCTCTTGAATTACATCCAGCCAATGAAGCTCCCAAATTAGCAATGTTATTTGGGCAAATTTCATTGTGTCTATAACTATGCAGGTAGCTGTGTATCAACTGAAGCTTCCAAAAGGTCTTCAACGGCAGACCATGTAGGATAAATAGCAATAGTCCAGTTGCAAGGTGACAAGGCATGAATGACTGTGTATAAAGTTCTTGATCCAGAAATCACTGAAGTTGGGGCACCCAATGTAATTGTATAAAGGTTCTCCTGGGCATGGCTTCTGCCTGATGGTTCAGCAGGAGCCATGAGTTCAGGAGGACTCCTAAATTGCAAGCCAACTCTATACAGAGGAGTGTGACCCATCTAGAATTAAATGTAGAATATTCCGGATTCATTAGGGTCTAGATTCCACAGCTACTTGGTCTTGCTAGGATTCAGCCTACATTTTTCCACATCCAGAAACCAGATCAGGACTTCCACTATATAACTGGTTCATCCAGAGGTATGGATGTGTAGCTGGGAATCATCTCCATACAGGCACCACCTCACCCTATGCTATTAAACAGGAATGGGGAAAGGGCCCACAGCCCTCAGAACTTGGTATCCAAGAAGAGGATAGAAGGCTAGAAGTTTTGTTTAAATGTGTGCACATGTTTTTAGTTTTCATTGTTTTAGTTAATAATATACAGATTCCTCCTATAGAATTCTAGGTGAAGACTTAAACTTATACCTTCTGACATTAACTTATGCCACTTATAACATAATATAATATTTGAGTGTGTAACTTAGATCAGTCTGGACTGAAGAACTTTCCCCAAATAAAAAGATTCTGTTTTTCAATTAATAACCTTTGTTTCATCTCTTCCCTTTATTTAACATAATATGCTAGTTTAATGGGTTCATACGATTCTTAAATAACCTCCAACAGATAAAGTACATGGCCATTTAGCCCTGAAAACTAAATTATAAACATATTCCTTGTGAACCAATGGAACATCATCCAGAATTTCTAATACTCTTAAGACATCCAAAGAGACTATTGTATTGTTTCATCTTATAATATTTCTGAACTAGTAAATGTATGAAACAAGATTCCCCAAACCCCAGAACCTCTTGAACACTGGTCACAAAATCCAGCCCAGTTCCCATGGTCCACTGATTAACTTTGAAACTGGGATGCAAACATTCCCAAAAGTTTGGACCTGCTTAAAGTTGGGCAGGAAACCATTTGGAAACCAGCTTTTCCAAAACTACCAGGTTCCTCCCTTTTCTGGCATTTGTGCCCAGAGTTTCTTCCTCACATCAGACTATTGGCATTAGCTGTGCACAACTCAACTGAAGCTATTCAGAGATATTTCATACATGCATCTTGGAGTGCTTGTATATATTATAAAGTAAAACACTTGAATCCATTTGATTTATCACAAGACTGATGAATTAGATTATGTGTGCTTTAATGAAATGCTCTAGCCAATATAGAGCTGGAGATATTTGTAGATTGGATTCCATTCTTTTAAGCCCTCCCTTTGCAGAAAGAATACTGAGTCAAATATAACATAAACATTTGCTAATTCAGAAGTATCTCAGCACTAATAGGAGTTGCACATGTAAATTCCCTCATGTGTGAAGCCAAGGAAGAATATATCTTATGATATGACATGCCAACAAGCTACTCATGCCAAGAGCACAGCTGAAAAATGTCCTGCCTGAAAAGATTTGGAAGAAAAGTTGCAAACATTAATCCACGGCAAGGCAGGGAAAACTAACCTCTTGCTTGCTTGCTTGCTTGCTTGCTTTGGGCCTAGCATTTGAGCAGTTTGGCTGGATTAAAATAAAAAGGATAAATGATGATTTCATGAAAGAAAAGACCTGCATCCATGTCAAACAGGGTGCGGCAGTCACATTCATTATATATTATGAAAGCACATTTCATTTTAAAAAAAGAAAAGAAACATATATATGTTTTGGGTTTTAACTAAGTTTCTGGTTCTCAAGATTAATCCACATGCACACATAGCAACAATAAAAATAGAGCGACAGAGAGAGATGATAGACAGACACAGATTTTTTTTATGGGATCACATGGTAGCTGCTTTTAGGTATGTGGGCACATGGTCATCCCCAGGTGAGGTAGAAAATAGTCAAATGGTGGCCACACTAGCACAATAGAAGACCTACCCCCTTTTTAAGACATTGTCACAGGTAAAAAAAGGGATGGGGCTTTGATTACTGCCATCTTGACCTTTTTAACCCCTGCCACAGATGATGATCTTGTACAGAAAAATTATACACACATACACACAATATCTATCTATCTATCTATCTATCTATCTATCTATCTATCTATCTATCATCATCATCATCATCATCATCATCATCATCATCATCATCATCTAGCTATAATATTCATCTATGTTCTGAAGGACCTTTTGAAAAATGAGTTAGAAGGACTGCCCAACCCTAATATCATACACAACTATGATACTTTAACTGTTCCAAAGAAAATTTGCACCTCCGTGACCATCTTTCACTGTCTCTGTGAAAATAATGCAGGACAAGCAACTTAGATTACACCGTAGGTTGATGTGAGTGCTGCAACTCCAATCCCCATTAAACTCCCAAATTAACCTGCAGTTGAGAAACAGCAGAACAGGATGTCTTCCCATTTTTGCTATTCAGTTGGCACACTGGAGTTTCCCAGGCTGGCCTAGTGCAGTAACATCTGTGATTAAATATAAACTCAGTAGGAGATGACAGGAAGTAACAAACCTCTTTGAAACCAATACTCAGCTGAGAATTTCACTGTGCAGTAGAGTTCTAGAAAACCTGCTGGGATTTTTTGCAAACTCACAGATATTTTATTATTATTTATCACACTCTGAAAAATTGCCATAAAACCAAGAAATGCAGCAGGGAAAAGTATATTACACAATGAGAACAACATTAAAATTAGAAAATGACAAAGTATCATAAAGTATTACAACTGCCCATATAAAGTAGAATTTTTCTAATAGTATCACAATCAGAATGCCGCCATCAGAATGGGTCTTGAGGACCTCCTAACTAGCAAAGATTCTGAGGATAATGACTGTAAATTACAGGCAGTTTCTTATGCAATGAGATGGTTCAGTTATGTAGATTGTTTTGGAAAGTGCCTTTTAATGGAGATAACTAAGTAGTAAAATGAACCAAAAGCAGGCTCAAATATCCAACAGCTTAATCAGCAGGACAGTTGCAAAAAGAAACCTAGAACTTGTATAGTGATTAAGGTGTTGGCTAGGTGGAGGGAAACCCTGGTTCTAGTCCATCCTCAGTCATGGAATCTGCCTGGGGGTCTTTAGGCCAGTCATTGTCTCGCAGCCCAATCAACTTCACAGGGTTGTTGAGCTCCTGAATGAGGAGAGGCACATAAATCTAACAAACACAATAAAATGTCACTTGACAAGACTTCGTTGAGGAATGTCTCTGAATAGAGATTAATAGGGCTGTGTAAAATTAACCTGAGAGGTTTGTCAGTCTGATAACAAAGGGTCCAGATGGAGAAAAAAATAAAAAATAAACCAGAACACATGGAATATTGAAAAACAAAGAACACTATAAGAATATGAGCTGTCTGGTTTGATCTCTACCTTCTCGGCAGGGACGGTTATGCCATATGAAGGCAAATGGTACCAACAGCTATTTTCCATACTATTGTGCTGGTGCTGTGTGAGCACACTGTAATATTGCAGTTGCTTCCACAGGGGTGGGTCAAAAAGTCAAGATGGCAACCATGCCACCATGACTGATGCTTTGCACCTTTTTTATACACATTGCACATTTAAAAAGTGGTAGGTCATCAATCATGCAGTTGCAGCTACCATATTGATTTTTTTTTGACCCACAGACACACCCTCCAACACAGATGCCCCTGAATATTTGCTTGATTGCATAGTGTCTGAACAGTATAACCTTGATCAACATGATCAGTATTCCACATAAAATCCAGGGACTGATAGAATCATTTTTAAAAAGGCTCCTTGATAGTTTAAGTTCTATTGAACTGATGGAAAACATTATTCAGGGGGAAAAATAAACCAGCATATAGAAGAAAAAGTCTTACAGAATAAAAATCAAGATGGCTTATAAAAAGGTAAGCCTTGTCTCATTAACATTTTGGAGTTGTCTGAGAGGCCAATATGGGGAGAAGGTCATTTGGTTGATATGATTTAGCCAGGCTTTCCTGCAGTTTTGGCAAAGTCTCCCAAAATTTACTCTTGACCAACAGCAGTCATTGGATACAGTAACTAGTATTTTTTTTTTCAAAAAGGAAAAAAAATAGAAATAAATGGATCTAAAAAGAATAAACAGTGGAATTCCGTGTGCGTGTGTGTGTCTGGACTGGAACTGGGGCTGGGGCTTTTTTATTTTCTCATGGAATAACTTAAATTTGATTTTTGCAGTGAAGTAATCCAGTTGGCTTAAAAATTTGACAAAGAAGAGCTCAAAACAAGATCAGTCCAATTTAGACAAACGGGCACTAAAATGAAAAATATGGTTGAGTATAACCACATGTAAATTGATGCACGCTGGGATGAAAATCCTGACTTCACATACAGTCCTTGGGCTCTGAATGATAGGATTGACTCTGAAAGTTTAGTCAGATGGCTATCCTATATGGCTTTACGAAAACGCTGGCCCAGTTCTACAACTGATCTGAAGAAGGCAAATTCCACATGGGGTTCATAAGGAAGGAAACCAAATAACCTTTATACATTTATATCCTGTGTCCACTCTTTCAGTGCTGGCTACGAAAGTGCCTAGACATCAAAAAGCAATCTTAGCCAAATGAAACGTTCAACAGGCCAGAGAGATTCACCTGTCTGGAAAAGATACAACAGTTGTGACTTCTTAACTTTTCAAAAAAGAAAACGTAATACAGATATGGTGAACTATGCATAAAGCTGGTGGAAGAAAACAGAGGAGGATATTTCTCTCCTTCATCTTGCAAGAAGCTGTGTGGTGCAAGACAAAAAAGGAAGCATTTTACACAGCACTCAGTTCATTACTGTGGAATTCATTACCTTAGTAATTCTTTACATTAGAATTACCCAAAATTCATGGAGGAAATCCTTTTTTTCCCAGCATCATAGGCACTGTGCCTCCAATGCATGAACTCTTAAGTGGGAATGTGCTCTGTATTGTTACCCACGCTCTACTGAAGGGTTTCTCACAGGTTTCTTGGGCACTATGGAAATAGAACTTTTTTTCCCCCCTCTCTTCCCTGAGAGCTTTGTGAAATTTACTCAGATGATGAGGTAAGGTCTTGTTCCACACTTCCTGTTCCCAGAGGAAATGAAATTTTCAGGTTTATCATCCCAGAAATGAATGCTGTAAATATCACCCCCTTCGACTGTAGAACATTTACTGCAGCTCTGTACTGGAGCTATTTAATTCAAGTTCTTAGCTGTCTTCTTGAAGCTGTATGTTGGAGGAGGTTATTCAGAACCAACTGCTCTTCATTTGCATTCCTTTCTGTTGCCCATTTCAGAAAGAAGATAGGAATCTTACTGCTAAGAAGAAGAACCTCTCACTCTCTGTCTATCTATCCATTTATTGTCTATCTCCCCATCATGCTATCCCCCTTCAGAGTAAGCAACATTATGCAGAGTCCAGAAAAGGAATAAGAAGTAGCATGCCAAAGAAATTAAAGACATAAGATTAAAAAAAAGGAAAGGAAACAGTTAATCTACTTTACATCAAACTATACTCCTCCATATCTTTCAATCATTGCAAAACATCCATGTTTCCACCACATCTATAAGCCTTTTGTTTTTTAAACTTCTCACTTCTCTGTTTTTCAGGATCTCATCAGCTCCATCCAACCAGAACATTCTTAGTCTTCTTTTTCCTCTTGACTCCCTCTTCTCTCATATATTTGTTTTGTAATTTATTCTCATTTATTCTCTTCCTATAACTGAATCACCTCATTGTACTAATTTCCCATTGGGCACTTGCTTTTTTCTTCAGTCTGTGCTCATTAAAGCCCCATACATTCCTGTACCTATTATCTTTTCGTTTTACTACATCTGCAGTCCTTCTTAAACAACCCACTCCAAATCATTCAACGTACTTTATGTTTCTCCTGAGATACTCAACTCAGGGTCACGATACTCAACTTCATAAATGTTTGGGGATTAACATCTAGTCAACAGCCACACTGCACTTCCCAACTTTCACTCAGGGTTACCTCTTGGACCCTTTCAATCAGAATACTGCCACATGCTTAAAAAATAAATCCATCTATAGTTTTGCATTCATTCTTACTACCCTTTCTTTTAAAAAAGCAAAACACCATTCTTTCAGTTGGCACACACAGATGCAGTCTTCATGTACACTGGACACTGGACATTTACAGCATTCATTTCTTTAAAATGTTCAAAACCTCTTTAAAATCTCATTATTATTCCCATAAATTCTCTAAAGTATTCCTTCTAGCATTTCCTCCCATCAGTTTCACCCCAAATCATTTCAATACTTATTTTTTAATTTATTCACTCTTCCAGAGGCTCCTTGTTTAGTCTTCTTTACTTACTTCCAAAACGTTTTTTCCCATCAGAATTGCTCTGCATTTTTCCTGCCCCTTGTAACCTTAGTTGTCCCTTGCTCTTTTTGACCGAGCTCTATGCAGTTATCTTTTTTATGTCTCTACACATTATATAGTATATGTCTTTCCTCATTTTTGCAGGAATCGTTCTTTTAGATGCATTTTTCTCATCCATAGCCTCTTTGACTTCATCGTTTCACCAAACATTATTTTTCATACTTCTTCGGCACTTGATAATGTAATTGCTTTTACTCTGTTCTAAGCCACTTTTCCTTATCTCCACTTTTCCTTCGTTCTGCAGGGAGTCTAATATAACTTCTAATACTTGTTTCATACTGGATTATGCTTTTTCTTCCTACATTCTACTTTCACCCTAGCTTCTTTCAGTCCCTTCCTTTTCTTCCATGTTCATTTTTTCTCAAAACCCATTGTTGACACTGTTAACTCATGATCAGTCCCACATTCAGAACCCCACATCACCCCTTTATTCTTCAATAATTTTCTCAATCATTCATCCTAAAATGTATGATCATTTGTTTGCCATGTGTACATATGAATAGTATTATGCTTAATTCATATATCTAAAACAAACATATCTTTTTCTAAGCAGATATTCTCCAAAGAATCACTATTCCTATAATTACTGTGTCTCTCAATAACCCAATCAGTTTTTTGTATTCTTTCATTTTGTTCCTATCCATCCATCAATGTTACCCAACAGAATAATTCTTCCCTGGATTGCATTCATTTAAAATGTTGCACAACTTTTCCCCCAAAATCATTTCTGGTTCTTCCATTTTCAGTATAAACTGGAACATAACATGCTACTGTCACTAATCTATAGATTATTACTTTCATACCATCTACACCTTAGACAATATCAATTCATATTTTTGACATACATTTCAGCATTTTCATCCATAATTACACTGCCTTCCTTTCCTGTATGGTTCATCAACTCTACTGTACAATATTGGCCATCTTCCATTTCTCTTAGGTTCACAGACACCAACATACTTAATTTTCTTTCATTCCATTGAGTTGTTAACTCGTCCTCTTTACCACTTACTCTACTTGCGCTCCAAATTGCAATCTTCATTTGCTGTCATTTCCAGATGGGTTCATAGGTATTAACTTCTGCTTTCCATCTGACTTGGTCAACTGAGGCTTTCATATGACATATTTTAGGAAGATGGAGAAAATATAGACTAGTTTATCAGCCTTAGTCTTACCTATGCCAGATGTAGCATTCCCTATAAACAGTATGGGCAGTACTGATAAGTACTGTACTTTGGACAGTATGACCAATGTGTAAACAAAGCCCAACTTTACTCCAAGATGTTTACGCTATTCTTCACATGCCAAGACCTCTCATCTAGAAGTTACTTTGGAAGCTAATAGATTGTATCCTATACGCTGTGTATGTGCGGTTATGTGTGTGCATGTGTGTGTATACATACATACATACATAATATATATATACACATTGTCTATCCAACCAAATAGCAGGTTCATGCAATGTTTGGACACACACTCAGCATTTAATAAAATAAATATATGTGGATTTTTATGAAAACTAAGATATAAATTTCGTTATTTGAGAAAATATTTATAGCTTTAAAATCATTCTAATATTACATGAGGATTCAGTTGTTGTTCCATGTAGCATGAGCATTCTAATTTTCCTTTTTCTTTCTTAGCCTTTCTCCTTTTGTGCTACCTCTTTAGATATTATCTTGAGGATCTATACTTGGAGCCTATCCACCAAAAGAATAGCATATACATGCTGCAAAAACAACATAGCCTGGATAGGGTGGCCTGACCTTTGGAATTATGCTGGACAATCCAAATGGTTTCAAGTTTACCTTCCTGCTAGTAGACTCACTTTTTGTCTACTTTTTTCTGCGCTCTCCTTCTATCACCTTTCTTAGCCACCATATATGGGCTGCAATAATCTGGACAAGCACCAGCTGGCAGCAAAGAATGAATTTTTTCTGCCTCTCTTTGCTATCATTTAGAGGTCATCTGGATTTTGCAGCCCAAGTATGATACTCTCCCAATCTCACATGGTGGGAGATTTGGAGGAAGAAAGACTGTGTGTAGGTGTGAGACTAACTTGGTTGGCTTCCAAGTAGTCTGTGTGGTGGTGAAGTAGAATAGCCTGGACAGAAAGGAAGTGGGAGAAGTAAAACTGCTGAGCCCTGAGAGAAGCTTCCAAATCTTCCCCCCCACCCCCTCTTGGCATCACTAGTGCAAATTTTGAAAGATTGCTACCAGTACAGCTGATGGGCCTGCTAATAAAAGATCCCAAAATCCCATGGGTGCGTTTATCATTGAGGAGGAGAGGAAGAAACAGGCAGTGTATATGACAGCAAAGTATGTATGTGAGAGATAGGAAGATAGAGAGGCAGGAGAGTCTATGGATCTGGTGAGAACACAACTGACATTGCTCCTTAATATTATAGTTTAGATGGAAGGGCTTTCAGTGGTAAAAAATAATAATCACTTCTCATCACTGTCCTCCCTTCTTTCATCATGTCCTCCTTTCCTGGGATATTTTAATGGACACCCTAACTAAATCAAGCTCATATGTTGTTCACAGCCCGTGACACCATACAGGGGACTGCTGTGTGAAAAAGATGGAGACGGTATGAGGCTTTGCTAAAAGGTGGCAGTTCTAGTTCCTTTGTATCAGCTGCATTGGGCCAGGATGAAAGCAGGAATGAGTCACACGGGTTCTGCACTCTATATTGGTCATAATAACTCTTAAAACCTACGTGGCTGTTACCTAAGCATACATCTCACTCAGTTCCAAGGTACTTAGTTTGCAAGTTGACACATATACATTGTACTGTTCATTACTTATCACACAGTTCATTATCTAAATTGAGGCATCAATGAACAGGTGTAGTATCCCCGCAAGCCTTTTAGTTTCCTCCATCATTCATTAATAGCTAGTTGTCATCATGATGGAATTTTGGGGAACCCCCCCCCCCCCATGTCTTTGAACTTTGTTTAGAATTTATTTACTACATATGCTGGGCTGTTACTGACAAGCTATGGGCAACTGTTCTAATGCAAGAAACTGCACAACTGGATAAAGGAAAGTATTTATAGCCATTTTACTGGTTCATTAAATGTTCCCTATCCTGCTCAAGTAACACTAAACAAATGGAGGGCTAGAGCTGTCCATGTCTGTGCGTGCCTGCTTTTGGATTAGAAGACATTTATTACTGACATTTTCAAAACTGTAGTATGAAGATTTACAAATGTTGCCTGAAAGAGATAAACTTCAGCATATTTTCACTGTTACCATTTTGTAAAGTACAAAACACACACTTTCCCTTCATCGTTTCTACTTAACAGATCTTGTGAACTGTTACTTCCTGAGGTAAGAAACCCAAAACTTTATCAACCGTCTGCTGAGGGGTCAAAAATGACTATCACGACAAGGTGTGCTTCCAAAACCCCTTTCTTAGGACTTGGATGCTTTTAAGTAAGTTGGGGCTCTCCAATAGTGAAGGCAAAGGACTCTGCACATACTCAGGGCACTTTAGGATTACTGTGTTGCTCTAGTGCAGTGTTTCTCAACCTTAGCCACTTTAAGGTATGTGGACTTCAACTCCCAGAATTCTCCAGCCAGCCATGCTGGTTGGGGAATTCTGGGAGTTGAAGTCCACATATCTTGAAGTTGCTAAAGTTGAGAAACACTGTTCTAGTGACTCAGTATGAATCTTCGCAAATCTCCCAGGGCAAATTTCTTGTTTGCTTTGGGTGAGTGGATGTTAAGGCAGCTATTGGGGGAAGGGCATTGAGTGACCACACAATCATATTATTCTGCTGTAGTAATGTGTTCCACTGGTCTTTATACCAGTTCCTCGGCCTTTATATATAGTGTAAATCCCAGGTTTGATTGAGATAGGGTATCATACATAACCTGTCTGATTTCCCAAACCCAGAAGCTTCTGCCCTGTGCCAGTATCAACACAAACCCAGGCTTCTGCTCTGTTCTAGCAGCATAATGAACAGCTGTTTAACTTAATGGCCAATATGTGAAGTCTATCTCTAGTAATGGAATTAGCAGCGGACAAATAGTTGCTCCTGAGAATGAATGATGGACTTTCAGAAGAGGACATCTGAAGGTCAGCGACTGAATTCTGCTTTATATAGCAGAATGTTTTATTATCCACATGAGTGGTGTTATTATTTTTACATTTTGAATAGCCATTCAGCTGGTTGCTTTTCAACCAGTCCTTGATAAGAGATAAACAGCATTTTGCAGTTAATCTGCCATTATTATTATTATTATTACTATTATTATCATCATTATTTTGTGCTCAAAAACAGAATGGACGTACTGTGCACTGTAGGCATTGCTGCTGAATTCTGTGGGTGTTCACTAGATAAAGCAATACATTATTCCCACTGGAAGTTTGTAATCTTCAGTACCATTGCAACATTATGCCACATTAGCAAACATATTTCTTACCTACAGAGCACAGAAATTAAACTTACATCGTTTGCAGTCCACTGGTGCTGTATCCATTGAAGGATTGTCCTCCAGATGTTGTTGAACTGCAGCTGCCACCAGCTCCAATAAATATGGCCAATGGTGAAGGATAATGGGTGTTGCAGTTCAAAAACATCTGGAGGGCCACAATTTCCCCACCCCTGATTTAGATCATAGGAAAGTTGATAGAAAATCTAAAGTGGAAATTCCTTATTAAACAGACTTGTTGGAAGCCTTTGCAAATTTTCTCCACTTCAGATTTTGGGAACAGTTCCACTGCAATTCTTTAAGGGAAAAATGTACACTGACTAGTATATTATGGTCACATAGCAATGATTTTTCTGGCTAAGCTCTCTCCACTGGGATTAACCTTAGGAGTGGCCTGTGGTGTGAGCCAGTAGAAATTCCCATGGGAATCACAGCTGCGTCAGGATTCTGGAAACAGTATAAGATCTGGACAATTAGACAGATCTTTAATACTATAAATGCTCCTTTGTTTCATCCTCATAATCTTCTCTTGATTACTGGGAGGAGCCCTTCAATATTTCTCATCAGATTCCTTCCCACAGTAGTAATAGTATCTGTCCAAGGCATACTGGTAAGTGAGAAACAAACATAAACTGCATCCTGGCTAGCAACTGAGGGAGAGCTTAGTAACAGCCCTGCCTTTTCTTATTTTTTTCCAGGGCAAGAGCTGGTGGGAGCCTTCAGTAGAAAATGCATCTTCCTCTGCTCAACAGACAAGGGCACTATTGCGGCACAGTTCACCATTACAATTTAAGCTGGGCTGAGGCTAAAAGAACCAGCCTAAGCTCCCCCTCCCCATAGCCTTTTTTTTCTCTCCTATAGTTGAAGTTGGGACTCTCTTATAGTGAAAGCCAAGGACTCTGCACATACTCAGGGCATTTTAGGATTACTGTATGGCTCTAGTGCAGTGTTTCTCAAGCTTAGCCACTTTAAGGTATGTGGACTTCAGCTCCCAGAATTCTCCAGCCAGAAACACTGCTCTAGTGACTCAGTATGAATCTTCATAATCTTCACATGCTTGTCTGTGGTAGTCTGGAGGCTGTTCCTCTCCCAGGATCCCCACATACAGGGCCAAGCCCCAACTAAACCTTCCTTCTCGAAGAGTACTCATTCAAATTCAATGAACATAAATTTAACTATTCCTTTATTTCTGAACAGAATAACCAAACACCAAGAGCAGTTCACTTTTCCCCTATTTTATCATTAGGAATCGAGTCAGAAGTTTAACTTCTGTTGCTAAAGAAGCCAATAGAATCAGGATAGTAACTACACTGGAACATATTCGAAACTATGTGACAGATGGGAGCTAGTTGGTGTATGATAACCCAGTTAGTTTATGGTTCAGTATGTAAGGCAAACCCTGTAATTAAGCTTCTAGACTTATAGAGCCTGCCTTACTCAGTGCAGGAATCAAATTAAAGCATCCTTGGTAGATGGTTATCCAGCTTAACTATATCTAGTGAAGGAGACTTATCACCTCCTTCTGTGATTAATTCCATTATTGAATTGCTCTTCTTGTTGCAAAGTTTTTTGTTTTGTTTTTGTTCATCCAAAATGGGTCTTCCTGTAATTAAAACCATGATGCTGTATCTTGTCACTCTTGAATAATAAACAGTAGTTCTTGGCCTTCTTCTCTATGACACGACTGAAGATACTTTCAACTTCTATCATATCCCCCACTCAGCCTGCTTTTCTGAGAGTAAATTTGTCCAGTTCCTTCATTCTCTCTTCATAAGATCTAGTTTCCAATCTCTTGATCATCCTCATTGCCTTTCTCAGCATGTGATTTTTTTTTTCTTTTACCTTTGTCTTTATTCAATTTCATTATGGTTTTTTTCAGCCCATTTCTCTAACCCAGTATTTCTCAACCTTGGCAACTTCAAGATGCATGGACTTCAAACTGCCAGGTTGAGAAACACTGCTCTAACCTGTCAAGGTCGTTTTGAATTTTGTTAATGATTCAGATGTGGAGACAGAGGAAAATTTGCAGATATCACAAAACTGGGTAGGTTGTGCATAAAAGAAGACTGAAACTGTTTTCTTGATAGATTACGAGAGTGGCCGCCATTGTCTTCTTTCAGGGTATCTTCTCAACTTCCGAGGCAGCTCTGGAATTCTCAGGTAATCCCACTTAGCTAACATTGGACTAGCATTTTAATCAAAATGTCAAGGGTATTTTGCCAAATGTTTTGCTGAAATCAAGACAAATTATGCTCACTGCATTCTGGCAATTTACTAAGGAAGTTACCTAGTCAAAAAATGAAATCAGATTTACCTGAAAAGACTTGTTCTTAACTCATCAGTTTTTAAACATACCTGAAGAAGGCCTTTCTATTGTTCTTAGCATCTTGCCAACCTCAGATCACTGTGATTTTTTGCTTTCCTGACATCATCTATACATATCTAAACTAGTTATATATTTTCTTCCTTGGTGACCTGTTCCTCTGTAAGCACTAGGCTTGTGTCATTCATCTGAAGAGGCCGTCCTCTGAATCTCCTTGTTGAAAACACAAAGCAACCACAGCTAGTCCAAGCAGGTGCATTGCCAGGGAGGGTCAGCACTGTCAAAAAGGCAGCCATGACTAGACAATAAGAGCCCACCCCTTTTTCTGTTTGTACAATGCATGATAAAAAGGGGCAGGGCTTTGATCACCTGGTTATGACTGTCATTTTGATGTTGCGGACCCTTCTGAGGATGCCATGGACTCGAAGCTTCAGTGTGGTGACTTAAAGACCATCCTGAGGTCATCTAGATATTTGAATGGCTGTGAAGGCGTCCTATAGACAGTAGGCAGGTCCAAAGAAAGCACAACACAAATCAAGCAGTTCAGCAATATAAGATCTAGAAATCCCAATAAGTCAAAAACATACTCATACGTGACCTATTTTTACTAGGTTCAGTAATTCTCCTCTTCTTGATGTTAAATAGCAAGTGGTGGGTGGATGGGTTGCTGGATCCCTATGTGCTTTTGAATCTCCCAAGGACCAGCAGCTGGCTGTAGGGAAAAAAATAAAGAAATCTAAGATTTCCTGCCCAAGTTGTGGGATGAAATTTTCTGTGTTACAGAAAGGAACCTAAACCACACAGACTTTTAAGTAAAATGAGTAATTGGAGAGAAAATTGTGTTAAAGTTCAGTTTTATTTTGCAAGCTTTGCCCTGCTTACCCCCAAACTAATTTTTTTCCCCTGAAGCCTAAAACCATCTGTGTTTTTTTCCCCTTGCTATTTTATGTTCTAATATATTCTAAATATTAAATATGTTTTTGTTCCAATTTCGGTCTTGGGGGTAATATGCTGGTAAGATGCCTCAGAAGACCTTGGCCTCTCCAGATTGTCTACAAGTTATTTTGTTTCAGATGCCTTTGTGGTCCGTTTCCCCTCCCCACCCCCCCCCCCCCCCCCGGCCCAAGTAGCAGGAAGGTAAAGGCACTTTTCTTCTTCGGGCCTTATTCCTGTAGTCTTAGCAGAAGTGGGAAAAAAAATGCGGAGTGGCAAATAGCAGCAGAAAGAATCACTGCTGCATCACCCTGGGCTGTCCTCGTTGGGTGGGGTAGATTCAGTAGTAGACAGAACTTTAGTCAAGGGCAGAACCTTCACTGAACAATCTGTACTGGTTTAACATGTGCCCCATTTGATTTGTACTAATTTTTTAATGCAACCACTCCAGCTTCTTTTGCTACTTTCCAGTCTTGTCGCTCCTGCATGGATGATGCTATTCTACCTGCCTAAGGTTACAAAAATACAGGGGAGAAGTCCATTATTAATGTATAATATAAAACTCCATGCTGTAGACTTATACAAGTCACTGTATAAATTGATATGCATGCTGTTTTATAATACTCCCCCAACAATTGGTAATAAAGAGAAAGCATTGACTTTGTCAACATTCTTCACAGGTTTAAAATTTGACATATACAACTTGCCAATTCAGGTGCACAACATGTTTTTGTAGTCTGTAGAAATGTTGTCTAACTCCCCAACTGAAAATTAAGAGCTATGGGATATCAATGATGCCATGAAAATGTCCTAGCTTATTAAAGACTTGAAGATGATAGCATGCTTTTAATGTTTCGCATAAATCATTTGGGATTTGAAAAACTTTCAGAGCTTGCAAGGAAGTCAGAATAAATGCTTACATGAGTAAAGCAGGAGAGAGATAGACAACAATGCTGAATTAAAATTTTGAGCGTGGCTTTCTCCACTTTCCTGCATATTACCCTACTCCAAATAGGAAAAACAAAATCATCTTTGTTCCTGAGCACATGCTTTTGACATTTTTTTCTTCTTCTTAAAACCAGTGAATTATTAATAAACTAATTTCTCTTTATAGTTCAATCTTTGGAGATTTAAAATGCTCACTCAAGTGTATCGAAAAGAGAGATGCTTCAGCTCCAATCAGCTCTTGAGTTTTTTTAGAAACATTGGCCTTGAGATATCTTGGAGTCTTTGAAATCCATCTTTTATTCAACTGGGAATTTTTGATGACTTCAAGGTGTAGTCAGTTAATTCTCCCTAATGCCCTGTTTATGTTCAGGCCCTCCAGACGTGAGGCTTCTGGCCCCTTTTTACTTTGCTTATGAGTTAAATATATTATGAGTTAATTTTTTCCATTTTCCCCCCATGCCCCCTTATCATACTATCTTTGGAACAGACATTGATCGTCAGGATATCTCAGAAATATGAAATCTTAGAAAAATTAAAATAATCTCAGAACTGCAGCCATTATAAGATATCATGGCTTCCTTTGGCAGCATATAGGAAATACTTTTAGCAAGAAAATTGCTTTATGCTAGGGGAAAATATCTGCAAGTAATATGGAAAACCTACTCTGTTTTCAAGAAAGAAAGAAAGAAAGAAAGAAAGAAAGAGAGAGAGAGAGAGAGAGAGAGAGAGAGGGAGAAAGAAAGAAAGAAAGAAAGAAAGAAAGAAAGAAAGAAAGAAAGAAAGAAAGAATTGTAATATATATATATATATATATGTATGTGCTAAAGTTGATTGTTCATTGTTTTGTTTTCCCAGACCATCACAGCTACCTTATCATGGCTTCAAGTTGCCATTCTTAACAGAAATAGGGAGGGGTGGTGGGTTTGTTCTTTGTGTTTGGTACCCAGTGAGGTGCAAATCAGTCAATATCACAAATCAGTCCATATCACAGATTCTACTTTTTCTATTTTCCTATGAATTATTTTTCATATAACGAAAGAAATTCTGCATGAACTGTTATATTCAACTTGCCATAACAAACTCAGTTTTGTATGCAATGTTTCTTAATATATACTGGTTTTAAATTAAGTATCCATAATATACATTTCTAGAAATGAAGCTACCAATAACATACACATATTGCACAGTGTATAAAATAAGCATCCCACCCAATTTTTGAACCAGGTATGATGGGTGCTAGTGAATATGAAGTATTTCTGCCATCTGTGTGAGACAAAGTCCCTGTTGGCAGACCATGCAATTTCATTAAAAAAGAAATTTGTGGCAGAGCTGTCCAATATCTTCTGTGCCTGAACCCTCTCAGAAGTGGTACTGAGGGACTTCAACATGGATGCCAAAATCAGTCTCTCAAGCATGGCATGGGAGTTCCTTGCCAACCCCAGGCCTATCCCTGGTAACATTTCCCTCCCCACCTGTCCCATCAGTCAAAATGCATTTTGAGCTTGGTTTTCTGAATTGTGGATGAAAGATCCTGTAGTGATCCTTAATGGACAGTCCACTACCTGGCCAGGTTGCAATGGATGGCTATACCACTCATGCACAGCAACTTCTGCATTCCAGAATTCACTTGTGGGGAAGTTTCTCTTGTTCCAAACGTTTGGGTCAAGTCACTGGTAGAAGCCTGGACTTCTGGATACATTTTAGTCTGGTTTTAGGCTGGAACATGGCATGGAGATAGCACTGATCACACTGATGTACAAACTGTTGAAGAGTGTATCCCTGCTTGTGTTCCTGAATCTTGTGGTAGCTTCTAATACCATCAGCCATGGTTTCCTTCTGGAGTGCCTCTGAGAGTTGGGAATCAGGGGCATGGGTTTGTTTTGACTCCAGTCCTATCTTGCTGCACGATACCATTCTGTTCCCAAAAGCCTTTTAACATCCATATGAATCTGCTGGGAATGAGTGTCAGGGAATGTGGGACTGGCAGCTACTTATGCACAGATGGTCTTTTATTTTCCATCTTCATCAGGTGTGTCAGGCTCCCTGGTTAGTTCTGCTTGGGCTATTTTGTGGACTGGATGAGGCATTGCAGGTTAAGACTGAATCAAGACAGAGGGTTTGATCATTTGGGGAGATGTCAGCCAGATGGATGGGACTCTACTTGCTCTAGATGGGGCTACATTTCCCTTGAAGGAGCATGAACACAGCTTTGGGGGTGCTCTTTGACCCTGTGCTGCCTTGAGTCAGAGTGTCTGCTTCTAGCTGCAAATGATTTACTATGTCCCTTCCTGGAGAAATCTTCCTGGCCATCATTATCCGTGCACTGGTTATTTCCCAATTAGCTTATTGTAATGCACTTGACATGGGATTTCCTTGAAGGAAACCCAGAAATTATATTAGATACAGAATGCAGCAGCCAAGGTCCTGGGACCCATAGGAGCATATTGCACCTGTTTTGGAAAGCTGCACTGGCTTCCCAGGGATTACTGGGTCAAAGACAAGGTGTTTATTTTAATATGTAAAGCTCTAAATGGCTCTTCATATTAAATGCAATGCTTACTTGAACGTGGGGCTCCATATGTTACAAACTGAGAACTAACATTGTTTTTAAAAGATTTTTTGCAGGTGCTGATGCAGAAAGAGCTCTGCCTGGAAACAACTAGGATAATGGCATTCTCAATGATTTTACCACCTTTATGGAACTCCTTCCCACCAGAAGTTCAGTCTACTCCCTTCATGATCACCTTCAAGAAGAATTTACACATTTTTTTATTCATCTGCATCCCCACTTCCAACCCTACTTCCACCAAATGTATTTGCTGTCAGATGGTTTATTTTGTGAGTTTTGTTGGTATAATCCTGATGTTTGTTATAATTTCTTATGTTATTTTTATATATTTTCTTACTGCTGATGTTATTGTTGTAGCTTGAATTTATATAGCTACCAGAGGCTGGTTATCCTGGGAATTTGAGAGAAGAAAGAAAGAAAGAAAGAAAGAAAGAAAGAAAGAAAGAAAGAAAGAAAGAAAGAAGAAGGAAGGAAGGAAGGAAGGAAGGAAGGAAGGAAGGAAGGAAGGAAGGAAGGAAGGAAGGAAGGAAGGAAGGAAAAAATTGACCCAAAATATGGTAGAAACTCATTCAGAATGGCTATAGATCTAGATCTAAAATTAGACATGAATGACATTCCATGACTTTTCCTCCCCATAGGGCAGGCAACTTCACCACATTGAGGGCCTATATCTATCTATATCATCATCTATATCTATATTTATATCATCTATATCTATATCTATATATCTTGACAATTTTTAACCACATCAGAAAATGTATTACAGTTAAATCCTCAGCCTGATGGAAGATGCCAATATCCAGGGAGAGCATATGGCAGCAGTGTCTGTATGGTGGAGTAGGGAGGCATCTAATCTTTACCTTTCTTGATTATAGAAAAATAACCTACTGAGTTGTGGCTGGAGAAGGAAAGGAAAACAGCTTCTTCCCATCTGCTGAAGTTCTTCTAACAAAAATCAAACCCTCAACACTTCTAGGATGGTTTTAAAAAGAATTGATGTGAAGCAAGCCACAAAATTAAGTAATGTGCTGGGTCTGTATTCAGTGTTGGAACTTTGGACAAACAGGCAGCATATCAATGCTTTAATTCAGTAAAGAAAGAAACAAATAATTCATTTCATAGCTCACTTGCGATGCTACTGCATAAATCTAGACAAGTGACTTGGCAATTTTTTAAACAATTTCTGTATTTTATTATTGAATATATGCCCTAAGTGCAATTTTCTAAATACAAACTGAACAAAAGCACAACAGAAGTGCTATATATAAATTAATCAAGGTTGTAATAATATATTTTTTTCATGCAAGTAGTATTTCATAGACAAGGAAATGTTTATCAAGTTTGATATAAAAAGTTATAGAAAAGCTGAAAGGTTTTTTCACTGCTAGATACCATTATTTTTCCTAAAATAAGTAATCATTCAGTCTGTTCTAATTGAGTGATATCCCATTTTGGCCGAAGCTTCCTGGGTACTTACCATGAGAAATTCCATGTTAAAGCTACAAGGGTCAGTTTCATTTGGGTTATTCTATCATTAATGGTTTATGTCTTTATTGTGATAACTATTTACAAATATAGATGTTAGCATAAAGAGCAGACAGGTAGAGTTAATTTGTGAAGTAGTATCACATCCCCAAAAATCTTTGGAATACTCTTAGTATCTCTTCCTCCCAAACCAGTTTCAGAAATCAGAAATTTTCTTGCTATCTTTTCTAAGACCTACAGTTTAGCCTAGAACCCTGCTAAATCAAACTAATGGTCCGTTTCATTTAGCCTGTCAATTCTCAACTACTTCTCTAGCCATATATAATATGAAAAATATGGGTTACTGGGTCTCTTCAATACCATATAAATATAAGATATAAATGTAGGCACATGGAACATAGAAGAAACAGAAGAACCAATATTTCTGTTTTGCTTTCTCTCCCATTCGGTGTTTTAATTCTCCATTTATACTTATGAAAAAATGTTTAAATTTTGAAAAGATTTTACCCAGAGCTGAACAACTTTTTTTCAAGCTATTCCCAATACAGGGAGAACCATATTGTATTTGTCTGGCATGAAGATATTAAAAGGAAAAGAGGCCTACCAGTATGACAAATGTGGCTGAATACATGGGATTCACACTGAGACTTTTAAGAGCTAAGCACTGAAGGTCTTATGCATTCACCCATATTAATTAAAAAAAAACACCCTCAAATTCTTTCAATCTGGAATATATTAATGAATTCTTGGTTTTAAAAATAAACCACACAAAACATTTGCGCATCTCTAGAAAGGAATGCCAATGTTTGTTCTTCATCCAATATTGCAATAGTGACATTTATCTGCCTTTTGACATAAGATATTGAGAATTTTTAATATCTTATGCCAAAAAAAATTTTTTTTTTTTTAAAGAGAGTTAGTTTGGTCTAATGGTTAAGACACTGGGCTAGAAACCAGGAGACCGTGAGTTCTAGTCCCACCTTAGGCATGAAAGCCGGCTGGGTGACTTTGGGCCAGTCACTCTCCTCAGCCCACAACATCAGGCTCAGGTGACAAGCTGGTTGATCAATTCCTGTCACAACCATTGGATCAACATTTGGTTGATCTGAAGAAAATGGACTCTGCACCCTGGGAAAACTCTAGGAAGGAAAAAAAAAGAATTTTTAAAATATACAAGCATATTTAATTATTGGCAGCTATCATTCACAATAAATGTTCGATTTATTAAAACTGATGTTCTTTTTTTAGGCTCCTCTGGCCAGAAGTTATTCTGGAGAACTACCTCCAAGGTAGCTCTCACTTCCTGCAAATTCATCTCATCTCATCTCATCTCATCTCATCTCATCTCATCTCATCTCATCTCATCTCATCTCGCCTCATTCTCTTTGGCTGCTCTCTCCACTGAACATCAGACCACACTCTATCTCTTGACTTATGACTTCCCTATTTGCAAGTCATGAGCCAATAACTATGAGCCAATGTAAATCTATAGAATTCCTGTTAATGATTTTCTCAAACCTTCTTTCTAATATATAAGGTGACAGTTTTGATCTTGTCTGTGTCGGAATCACAATTTGTTGCTTTGGCAAACTGCAGTTTAAGCAAGAGTGGCATGGAGGAATTAAGCTCCATGGATTTGAATACCAAAAAAAAAAAGGATGATTCAAAGGATGTATAATCTCAGTAATTTTAGACGATAGAAAACTCCCTCAGCTTCACTATCCCAAATAAGCAATATGAAATAAATCAAAGCAATATTGAGGCAACATCAGCTAGATAACAACAAGAAAGTAAGAGAAGTGTCACCCATTAAAAATTCTTAATTTGTTTTCTGTACCGCTCACAACTGGGTCTGTTGAATACCAGTTTCTCAAGAATTGTATGCGGCACCAAGGACCAGTCTGTTCTGAATACTAATATTGTTCCCTTTTAAAACTCTGGGATTACCAATACCACAATGCAAATGATCCAGTTCCTTTATTGTTGCTGTACTCTTGTTCTTGTTGTTGTTTTAATGGCTTTAGCACTAAGTTCTTATTTTCAGGAGCCTGTCCAGAGTGATCTTTGCAGCTCTTCAGAGTCTGAGTTGAAATGCGCCTTGATCTTTTGCTATCTTTCTTAAAGGGCAGGAAGGGCATGCAAAAATGGGCTAAGCAAGAATTAAGAGTCACTCAGGGAAATTGATATATGTATACATTCAGACTTGAAAATGTCTACAATAAAACCACATTTCTTTAACTGAATATTTAAATGGAAATAACTGAAAAACCCCCAAAAACCTAACTTGGACAGAACTGAATTTCTCTTAACATTCAGTGTTCAACCATTTTCCATGCTAAGCAAAGTGAAAAGCTTTATTAAATGGGATCTAATAGCTGCATTTCCTATTTCTCATTATGAAAACTATTTATATGAGAAACATATGATCAACATTTGCTTTCTCTCTTTTTTTCTCTTTCCACTTCACTTCTTGTAACTGCATTGTGATTTAGGCTGCAATCCTATGGACAATTATCTGGGAGTGATTCCCACTGTATTCAGTGGGATTTACTGCATAAAACACAAACTCTGAAGCCTCCTTACAATTTACTTTGGAGTAAGTGGAAAGAGAATTGGAAATGAAGCTGCACAAATACCTGTAAAATTAGCACAATAAAGATATGACACTAAGAAAAGGAATGGTTCCCAGATAGGATTTGTATCTGCATTTTCCCTGAGGCATCAACAACTCTTTAAAACAGAGAAAATATACTGGAGCAGAATGCAGGAATGAGTTACAAATGCACATCAGCAAAAGAAAAGAAAAAAGAAAAAAAGATTTTCCTCCCCTACTTCCTTATTCAAAGATTATTGATGATAACTTAAGACACTCACATAATTTTGTATGAAAAATGCTTAGGCAAAGGGGTTGAGTAGGGAAACATAATTTTTCGTTATCGGAAATTTGATGATAACAAAAACAGAAGTGATTCAAATAAAATCTGTCTTCTGGCGCCTCTCTCCTTCTTCACTAGAAAACTCATTCATTTAAGAGCATTCTCTCAGCCAGGTAAGTTTTCTAAAAGGAGAAAAATCTCTTATACTTTATGAGGTAGATCATTCCTCAAGGATCTTCTTCAATCTAATATGGTCTGGGATGTGAATGTTCTAGCACATTTGGTTTTATACCCTCATTGATATAAGAGCAACACTTCCTCCAGTGAACCCTCCCCTGTCGAAGGGGAAGGGGCATCTAGGAATGACCCTATTGAGGAATGACCTGATCCCACTGATCTTCTCCATTCCACCAGGTTTCTGTTATACTCACTATATCGTTGTTCTCATTCACAACCAATCATTTTACACTCCCCCCCCCCCCCATCTTGGCTTAGAGAATTCTAACACTGGCATAAAAACACCCATACCCCATGCTGGTAGTGTCTTCTGATACTCTTCTAACAGTCATGTTCACCAATTAACCCACTTCAAATATTAGCCCTCTTTTAGTTTTTTCTGAAACACCTCTGCTGTTCTGAACTAGACACCATCTAGCACCAGTCAGATTCCTCTTAGCAGCAATTTAAAGGCTGCCTCTGCTACATTTTTATGTTATATGCCAGCAGGCAGATTCTATTTCAATTCAAGAGAGGGCCAGTCTCTCTTGTACAGATCTGGATTGTCCCAAAATGTTCCCCAGTGCTTAACAAATCAAAATAGCTCTTCCTGCACCAGGCACAGCCACACTTTCAAACCCTTCTCTGCCAGTGTAAATTTGGTTTCCATGTTGGTGAACACATTTTCCACTGTCAATGGTATCAACATGGACCATGACAGTTGCCTTCTCCCCCAGCATTGTCCAGTAGCTTATGAGGATACTATGTAACATCCACAACCTTCACACTAAGCAGGCAAGTCACAAAACCATCTGTTTCAACCAATCAAGTTGCCCACAATCAGAGCCCTCTGCCCCCTTGAGGAGTGTCCTTGGTTAGGTACCTTCTATAGGAACACTCTCTTATCCTCAAAACAATGTCTCATTCCTGAAGATCCTCATTTGCCTTATTGCATGTTTACTATCATCCTGGGGAATAAAGTGAGACAAACATTATATCTCCCAGAAAGTCTGATCTCCATATCATGCTCTCGAAGCACCTCCAGCAAAGCCA
Organism: Liasis olivaceus; assembly: GCA_030867105.1. Lineage (NCBI taxonomy): Eukaryota > Metazoa > Chordata > Lepidosauria > Squamata > Pythonidae > Liasis > Liasis olivaceus. Next base: position 65,411,724 of record CM061348.1, on the reverse strand, counting down.
CCTTGGTTTCAAGAAAACAGATTTGTTCCCTGAGAGCCAGGAGCTCATTACACTGAGCTGAAGCACAATTTATGCTTATCAGGTAGACAATCATACATTTGACACTCTATGCAATAAACTGGAAAACACCTTCTTGTACCTTAATACAAGTTACTGTCATAATCTGACCTAAATATTAGCCTATTATATTGTTGCACAGCCTAGAGTCCTGACTTTCTCACAAAGTGGTTAATTCACCATGATTGTTAGTATCTAGAGATGGAAGTTAGTGCTCTTTTCCCCGGTTAATTCCCCTGTTCCTGCTTACTTGCTCTGGTTGTAAGCACCCAACTTTCTCTCCTCTTTCTAAAGATTGCTGCTAGGACTCAGCTGCTGGTTGAGTAATAACCCTCTCCTAGTCTAAACCCTTGTCTAAATACAGTCTAAGCCCCTCCACCTCAGACCATGGGACTAGCAAAAAATAAAACACTCTCCTCCCATTTAGCCAGAGGAGAAAAATGGAAGGTCAAGTGATCAGCTCCACAAACTTACCAGATCCCCCCCCCCCACACACACACACAATTCCTGTTTGCCTCCCTGTTCACTCACTCTGGACAGAAATTCCCAGCTGACTCTCCTCTTTCTAAACAGTGCCGGCTGTGACATCCATCTATAGTTACCATTTGTTCAAACTGAACAGGCAATAACATAAATCTTTTAGTAACAGAAAGAGATGTGATTTTAAAAATAATTGCTACTAGATTTCTTCTACTCATGCCAATCAGTCCATGAAAAAATTATGTAAATCCATACCCTTGTTGGTCTCCTTTTCTTTGCAATGCACAAGTGGACATCCTGTTAACAAAGTCTGTGCTGTGAAAGAGCTTCATTTTGGAAGAAAGGAAATAACAGAACATAATAATGAGCAGAAGTAATTTCTCTTTACTTTACCTTTCATTGACTCGCTGGGCCAGGTGTACTTGTGGCAGTTACAGTGGCACTCTAGATTGCTATCATCTGATAATTCATTGCATTCCCTGTCTATTTTTCATCATGTTCTGTTGAAGCACTAACAACACATAATAATAACCTATAAGAAGACAGCTTTGAGCAGCCATTTTAAAATTGGAAATGAAATCCCCAGCTTTCTTAATTTGGAAAAAACTATGAAATGAAAGAATCTGAAATGGCCATCCTAAACCAGAGCCCTCCAGATATTTTGGATATACCTTCCACTGCTTACAGCAATAGTTGTTCTGTCCTTATAGGAATCACTTTTTTAATCAAATAATGTGTGTTTCATCAATCCAACGGTGATGCAGCTAAAGTTAACAAAATTAAAAAGCAGTGATTCCAATGGGAAAGAATTTTAAAATGTGACCACTCCCCTGTTGAAATCAGTGGAATTGAAATTTATTTTGAGTTGGATGGTTTCCTCTTTTATTTGTGCTGCTGATCCTGGTATTCCTGGAATAAACTTGGGCCATTGGGGTGGATGCTAGTAATTTATTGGCTCTTTAGCTCATGGAATAGGGCTTTCTTAGCTTTTGACTTCTCACCAGGTGGATTCCCAAATACAAATCAATCCCCCAGGATAGGTGCTATATGGCACAGGCCTCTGCAGCAGGATGGAGAATTTGGAAGAACTTAGTAGAGCTAACATTCTACTAAAGAAAGGCATTTCTGGAAACAGGCAAGTGTCTTAAAGCCTTTTTTTTTTTTTTTTTACAATTCTAGGTAGTTAGGAGATTTCTACGTAAGGATTTTGTGCCACTTGCAAAGCCTGTCCAGACTTTTGTGTGCCCATGACATCAACAGTGCTGAAATTTGAAGCTGCTATCTTTCCAATGAAACTATGGTGTACTTGAAACCATTGGAAAGCTACTGGGATTTATGTATTTATTAATTATTGAGTTTTGAGAATGTGGCTCTCTTTGCCTGCTGGGGATTCTTCCTTCATTCCTCCTGCTGGCTCCAGAGCTTCCAGTCCTGCAAAGAATATGCTACTTGGACAGCTTTGCAACTGAGTAGCCCAGACCATGCAAGCATGAGTAGAAAGGACATATGTCCATTTCCTCTTCTCTTCAACACGGGGCACCATTGGATGCAAAGCTCAAGCTACTGAGTTCTTTCCATTTGGTATGGAATGGAGTGAAAAAATGTTTGTGGCCGCCAGACCTTCAGCAGCTCAGAGCAGGCAGTGATTTTTGCTCTTCGTTCTCAGCATTTCATACTGGTAGAAGTGAAGACAGTCACAGATTGCCTTCAAACTGCTCCTGAGAGTTTGGGGAGTGAAACGGGAGATGATGTGGAAATAAAAGCTCTTAAGAGATTGCTGCTAAGGAAATTTTTCACCTCTCTCAACCACCCACTTTACCGATCCCTTATAGTCTTTTTTTTTAAGTATTTATTGAGCAAAGAATATAATTTACGCTTTAAGTTTAAAGGAGAAAAAATGTTAAAAACTTGCTGTAGCAAATTTTTTTAAAGTGCATTTAAAAAAAAAAAATAGACTGATGAAAAACATGTCTACAGAAAAGCAAAGAATTATGCTTAAAACAATGTGAAGCCAACAATGAAAAGAAGTCTATTACCAGATTATGTGTATTTCTTTAAGTGGCTGTTTCTAGTCTCAAAGGTAACAAAGTTGTCATGTGATGCAGGAGGTTGCTATGGCAATAATCTGTAATTGTGCAGAAAATTCACTGAAGTAGTATTCAAGTCCTTAGTGTCTTGGATGGAAAGAAACCCCAAATCTGTGTAGCCCATGAATTCATGTGGTGAAACTGCACAGAGATAACTTAGCTCTGTTAAGCCATAGTGATTCTGATGCTGTTTCCTGTGCCTCTTTTCCATTTACTTTCCATGGCCTCCCCTTTTTCTATTTCTTATTTTGGAGAACAGAATATATTGTTTCTTTTTAAAATGTGTTCAAGCTGTAAAAGTGAAAAGAGTTATTCTCAAATGACTCTTGACACAAGAATACCGAATACTCTAAGCCAGAAAACTTTCCAGATTTGAAATTGTTGGCATTCTCACCAGAAAAATTCAGATGTCCAGTTTACCACAGCATGTTTTTACACCCACATTGACAAGAAGTGTAAACATAATATTGGTCATACTCCAGTACCAATATTATGTGCACACTTCTTGTCAACGTGGGTGTATTATTAAAGCAAATTAATGCATTTAAATTTATTGAGCTCTTTGCTATATTGTGACAAATGTCCTCTGTTTTTACATATATTCTAGGTTCAAAATGAGTATTTATTTTCAGTGGGTGGTGTTTAGCATTGTTGATTCTGTTGGGTAATATTCTAGTTATTCTAACTTGGCAACAACACTGAGTTATGTCAACACACCCAAGCGCAGCATCTTTAACTCAGTGCTGGAGAAAAAGTGAGAACATGAAGGTCACAGAGAGTTAAGTGTGCCTATATCTTCTGTAAACAGTGCATATGAATGTTCTCAACTCTAGACTGAATATTGCAGCCTAAGCCTGGAGCCCTTAGCATCAGAAGTTGGGAGTGTGTCCCAAACATATTCATTTTGTCTTCTTTATATTTCTTTACCACCTCAACATCACCAGAATATCAGAATGAGTCTCAGCATCACCAGAACTAAACCACAAATCACTGAAGCAATACTAACCTTCACAAAGTTTATAAAATGGGTGGTGAAGGGAAAAAAAAAGCACTAAAACAAATTTAAAAGCTAAAACGAACAAATGTGTATTCACCACCTTTCTTACGAGAAGAGAGATAAGAGCCAGTCAGTGTACCATATAATGTGGGAGTAATGGGAAAAAAATGTTTTGCATGTTTTATAACTTTGAAAGAAGTCTCCCTGTGATGGGATCCAGAAAAGGACCTTCTACTCACATAAGCATCCAAGGTTCTGTGATGTTTATCTAGCCCAGTAATGAGTGAAGAAGCAGTCAGACCCTGGACCAGGGACATCCATAGTGTGTCTGTCTGGTTTTGTGTGTGTGTCAAAAAGGTAATTGAAGCCCTCCTCTTCTTGACATGCAACCATAACCCTGCAGATACCCTGGTCCACAGGATAATTAACCAGTACGTCTGTTCTTGTCAATATTTACATTTCTGTAAAGTCTACACATTGCATATTAGTACTTTTGGCTGTTCTAGGCTTCTTGCCTTCAAAGGTGTATATGAGTTCAGTTGAAGAAATGATCTGTGTGTGCTAATACAACACAGCAATTATTGTGGATGGGTTAAGGTGGAAACTGGTGCTAAGGACTCTTAGCATAGAGGTTTGTGTTCTTACTAATGTCAAAGGGTTCTTCCTGATCTGCCTTCCAGTTTCCTAATTCTTCTGATTCCCCTGTAAAATGACCTGAGTTTGATCACCTGAGTTTGATCTCAGGTATTTTGATTATTTTCAGATCTATTTGAATGGCAGGAAATACTATGAGCACTGGCAGACTTACATGTTTGTGAGTCCAGAGCTTACTTTGCTTATAAGTGACAGCTTCAGAGCATCTTCTCAAGTCTGTACCTAATCATACATCCCTTCCTCTTCTTCACAAAAGTAACAAAGAAGAAACTGCTGGTGTTTCCCCTTGTTTCTGAGGTCAGATTGAGGGCAAACCTCTGTGGTCTTTCAGACTTCTGAAGCTTGATTGCTACAGTTTTACATTTGGACTTTTGACTTAATTAGGCTCTGATGAGATCCCAAGATCTAGGAGGCAGGCAAGTGAAGAATACACTATGACTAGACCACGCTTTCAAGCGTCAGGCACTGCTATGTTGCTATTTGTGGAGTGACATTCACTGCCTGAAAAAGAGCAGATGCCCCTTCCACAGATCATTGGCATAAGGATATGATGGCATTTCTTACCATTATAAGCCCCAAATTATGATATCATGAGATCTTGCCTCACTCCCAGGGCTCTGCCTTTGATCGTCAATGCTTCTGACTCCATGTTTTAGCAATAGTTGCAATGAGTACGGACCATTCTATTCCTTTCAGTTTCCTTCAGTACTCAACGGCTGTCCTGATTTTGCTGATCTATAACCCTCAGCAGCCCTAGATGCCATATCCAATAGTGAGAAATGCTGGTAACTTTACTTAAGCATCAGTGGAGGTCCAGGAGCTCACCTCTCATGGTTTAATTGGTTCTGAATATCCAGATTGCTGCAGCTCATACAGTAATTCCTAAATAGGTTGAGGTATCATACTGCCAGATATAGAGAGATAAATATAATTATAAATTAAGATATATGAAATCCTTCCTTTTCCTATTCTTCTTTTTGCTATTTAAAGTATAGGGTGAAACCTATTTCACCTCTTCCTTGGGCTAAAATCTAATAGATGTAAATTCAGCTTGCCTCACTGTTTAGTGGTGACCGTTTTGTTGTTGAATCTCCCATTTCTATCTCAATGTGGCTGTTCTGCACTGTGTGGCACAGATGAAAAGAGAAAGTAGATTTGGTGATTGTGTTCAAATTCCTCAGCCATAACATTGATAAAAGTCATTAGACAATCTTCACCATCTTTCATCTAATCTACTTTCCAAGGTTCTGGAAATAAAACAAGATTACAAGAAGGGCTATCAAATTTGAGCTGCAAAAATGTAGTTTACCATCAGATGGCAGCAAGGAGATACAGAAAACACTATGTCCTGCCATCTAGTGTCACCTGGACTTTTGCATCACATATTTAGTAGCCCTATTGGAAACCTTCACAGCGCCTGGTCTGTGTTACTCTTGGCTCCGGTATAAGAATAAATTCATTCCTTAGGTTCAGCTGTATAAAACAGGGGAGCTGAACACATGGTAATCGGCTAATCCAAAGAACAAGCCTTCAGCAAAAATTGTATAGACTGCACTAAGAAAATGCTATTGGATAAAGCTAAAGTTACGCAATAACATATTCCTGCAGTATGCGTGTGCTTTCTATTTGTGCATGTGCCATTTTGTCAGAACATCTGGGTTGAACAAATTGTGTTACATCTCCTGCCATTCCCCACCACCACGCAGCAGATCTAACTCCTCTTAGCAATGCCCATGAAAATCACACTGGCAAGCCATTTTTGAAGCAGTGAAGATAACTGCCGGTCTCAGACCTGCCTGGCTGAAGCAACTGAAGTAAGAGGTTGCAGAACATTTCTGGGCCACCTCCCTTTCAGCGAAAGCATAACGGGTGCCTGCCAATTACTATCTGTCCAGAACAGTCAGAGCTGACCTAAGCCCTGCGGGGAGGGTCAGAGAAAGCATTCCATAGGGCCCTTTCCAATTACAAATAACTCACTGCATAAAAATGTCCCTTCCCTATTATTCCTCCTTTCGGTAGATGTTTGTGAAATATAATGCAGACCATTGGCCTTCACTTCTGAAAATTCCTAATCATATTTCTATATTACTTTAATCTTCAGGAAAGAAAAGAAGAGGCAAACATCTCAAGATAGTACTGGAAAAATGTGCCTAGTATCAACCATGCTCCAGCTGATAACCGCTTTCTTCAATAAGCCATTCCTTAGCATATTTATACTACAGATATATATCAATGTCAGTTTAATTATGACTTCTTCCAAAGAATCCTGTGAGCTGGAGCTTGAAGGGAGTACTAAGAATTTTGTCAATAATTTCTACAGCTCCTCCCAGAAATACAATGCTCGGCATTCCCTAGAGAAGTGGAATGATTCCAAAAACTGGTTTGAATTCATGATATGGAATAATTAGATGCACTTTGTTGATGGTAGATTGAACTTAATTTGCATTCAGAGCTTTGCATGGGAGGTGTATAGCAACAACAAATCTATCTTTGGTCTTCGGTAAATTGAAGCATAATTAGCTGCTACAGACAACCTACTGGATAAATTAAAACACTCCACCATTAACGTTAAAACAACTGATCTCCTCCTTACCAGGCAAACAAAACACTTGGGTGCCATATTTTCAGCATTGTGTCTAGGGATTTATCTTCTGGTAAGAAGGTGATTCCTAGGTGCTAAAAAATTCTGGGTCATGAACAGAAAAAATACTTGCCCAATTTTCTTTGGCATCTTACTTTCCACAGAAACGCCCGGGAAAGCCACAAATAAGGCACAAGAAACTTTTCCCCCTACAGCTATATAGTAGCTTTCTGCAAGTACGGCTTTCTAGCAGTGGGATGGTTATGATTGAGCCAAACTGCTCTCCTCACCAACTTTGTTGAGCAGGGTTATTTATTTATTTATTATACATTTATTAAAAAATATTTATGAGCTATTCATCATCCGAATGGATTCCAAGACAATATGCAAAGTCATAAATAAAATTAATTATGGCACTGTAAATACACCACAATAAAAATATTAGACAAACAAGGGACTGATAAATCTATGAAAACACACTCAGAGAAAGCAGGCAAAGACAATAGTACAATTAAAAATGCCTCGGTAAATAAGGCACTGATTTTTTTATTTTTTTTTTTGCTTAACCAAAACTATGACTTCTTTTGGGAGGACTTTAAGAAGTCCTGCTTTCCCCCAAATATGCTTGTTATATGTTAGTTGGACCCTACTAGATAATGTGGAGTATCATTGTGGAGCAGTGAATCAGGAATATAAACTTCAAATCAAGCCCCACTCCTGGTGGCTTCATGGACATATCCATCGGTTCTTTTAGCAGCAATACAATAGTTGCTTGCCATTGCCTTCTTCCAATTTTACAATCTAGCCTTCAGCTCTGATATTAGCTAGTTTGTGAAATATAGTGCAGACCATCAGCCTTCACTTCTGAAAATTCTGGATATCTCCCATCCAACTAGATTCAACCCTGCCTAGATTTCATGCCTAAACAAAATCAGACATTTGCTGACGCCTGTGATTTAGAACCCATCTTCAATTTATGATTCTCTTCCAGGCCACTGGGCATATCATTTCTTCTCCTTGAGAGAGAAAATCCATACAGCCAAAATGGATGAGGAAAACTGCCTCCCTATCCACACCAGAAATAATTTGGGTAATAAACCCCTCAAATTATTTAACATAACATAGACCCCAAACCGGATTTGATGAGATTATGTTTCAAGCATAGTTCCTCAAGAATAGTGCGTGTTGATCTTCTGCTGATTAGCATTTTCCAATGAGGAGACTAGATGGTGGCTTTTGGAGGAAGATCTTTGTTGCAGTATTTAAAATGTGGGGGTAAGGATAACAACTCAGTTTAAGAGCACAAGCTTTTCATGTTTCATCTAGAATCTAGATGGAATCTAGGGATCTAGAATTGTCTCAGACCTTGCCAAAATACTTTCCAGTGTGTGCACAATGTAGTTGGACTATTGGTCTGGGTGTGCAACAGCTTCTTATGTTCCTATGGGAAATGTGATGTAAGCTGTTCATGTTTATTTTGTATTATTGTTTTGGGAAATGAGATGAATGTGTAACAAGATTATATTTTCCTCCTTGCCTTCTGCAGCAATCTACACTTTTTTGAAATTCTTCCATTGAATTAATGCTAGAATGTTATCACTTGTTTATTTTCTTGTTGGCTAATAATTGAGAATATGAGATACATGAAAAAAATACATCACCAACAACATATGCTATTCCTTATCATTTTAAGATATACAAGATTACATATGAAAAAGAATTAGGCTAAGGGCCAATGAATGACAGATAACCCAATATTTTTTTCTTTATAAGTTCCCTTACTTTTGTGAACTGCTTTTGTGGGGCAGCTTACAGAGAAAGCACTTTTTCGTTACCATTTGGATTCTCTATAGTTGTTAAGTCCAAGAATGTGCCAGAGAGTATTAATATGTGAGACATTACACATGGAATACCAACTGTTTGTAAATATACACAGTGGTTCTTACACTTTTCTCTGTTTCCATTTGCAATTATATAACATTACCACAGTACCTCCAACCCTACCTTGGGAATAGTGTGAACACCACAGTGCAGCTAATTCAGGGAAACGAAATAGTCAGGGCTACAAAAGTCTCAATAAGCACTAGATGACAACAGACAGAGTCATCCTGATCACTGCAAACACAGAAAGCATTTTAAATAATAGCAGAACCAAATAGTTCTAGGCCATCTTAATGCCTAATCCAAATAATTTTCTAGTATTTGCTAATTTAGTGACAATGATCAGTAATTTGCTAGTCTTTGTTTAAAATACTCCTTTGAACAGATGCCCCTACCATACCACCCAATGCTGGTTTATAAAGAGTAATTTAAGTAAAACAATTAACAGTAACAAAGGCCTTTCAAAACAGCAGCTAAGACACCAGATTGCAACTGATTTTTATAAGATCTTTTGCAGAATGCCAGTATGTACCATAATATAATATAATTCATATATACCATATCACATACACTCACAGTGTTTTATGCTTTTTAAACCACAGGGAATCCTGAGCTATGTGACTATTAATGCATCGGCATATTTATAAAGAAGACAGTTTTAATGAAATTCTCTCATAAAAGTCAATTGTCCTTGGAAAAACTATCATCATGTTCATAAATACCAGATATAACATTGCAGTATGTCTTCCCACAGTATTCTTTACATTTCAATCATTATTTATACAAACAAGGAACACGTGTTTAGAATCAGGGCTACCAGCTGCTCTCATCTCAGCCCAGTCCCAAATCAGCTGCCTTGGGATTCTAATAGTCTTGCTTGGATCAGCATCTTTTCAAGTAGCTGGTTCCAATCTCTGTTCTTGTGAGAACAGAGAGATCTTTCAAGATCCAGCTGTTCAAGATCCTTGAGATTTGGGCCATTTTTCATTTTTTTAAAATGTCAATACTTTTTATAATTTTGCAGGTCAGTGGGCACCATCTAGTGGCATCATGGACTGCGTGTTGCCAACTCTCGGTATGCAGGTATTCTTCAGCTGAGACCTTGAGACATTATTATAGGATCTGCTGCAGGAAAGCTTAACTGAAGTTAAACTAAAGTTATTATTGTAGACTTGTTTAGGGTCGGTGTCACATTGATCACTATTGTCTGGTTTTTGTCTTTGTTATCTTAGAGATATCCTTTTATTATTTTAGTAAACCAGATCTTCTTTGGGTAGCGAATATAGCTCTGGGGCAACTTTTAAATTCTATGGGTATAATTTACTTATTGCACAAATAGGATCCCTTTGAAGGTAGCCTTGCCCTTGAGAATTTGCTGGATCTAGCTGTGAGTTTGAATTTGAAGGACTATACTTACTTTCCAAACCAAGAAGAAAAGTTTCTATATAATTCACAATACATGTGAAGGCTAGAAACCAGGCTAGAAAGCAGGAGACTGGGAGTTCTTGTCCCATCTTAGGCATGAAAGCTATCTGGGTGACTTTGGGCCTGTCACACTCTCTCAGCCCAACTCACCTCACAGGGTTGTTGTTCTGGGGAAAATAGGAGGAGGAAGGAGTATTAGGTAAGTTCGCCACTCTGAGTTATTTATACAAATAATAAAGGCAGGATAACAATCTAAAAAAAGAATTCCTTCATATATCTTCTCAACCATATACAATCCTTTCTTCTGATTTGGCAGTACCTTGCTTCCTAAATATGGCAATGGTTTTGCTGTTTTTGCAATCTAAAATGTGTAGGTTAACTACGTATACGCAGATCAAATTATTTTTGTCCTAGATACGGTAGGCATTTTTCAAAATTAAAGAAATTGAAGACTGCTAACACAGTAGTATAATTCACTCCCCTGCTGAAAGAATCCCCATTAAGAACACAGAATATGAATATATATATATATATATATATATATATATATATAATGATTAGTTCCAAATATGACAATCCATCATCTGTAATGATGCAGCAGTATATTCACAATAGCCAAAATATTTCCACCATCTTGGAGATATATTAAGATTAGCATAAAGTAGAAAACAGCATTACAGTGCAATCTTCTGTCTGCTCTGAAGTGAGGCCCATTGAGTTCAGTGGGGCTTACTAAGTAATTGGGTAAACATTCCAACTTAAATATTAGATGGGCAAGGAAGGTCATAATTAATGGTGTATGAATGCTCAAACATAATCAGAACAACAGTAACAAAGCCCCATCAAATGCCTCATATATTTTCAGGAACTCTGACAAACAATTGATTCGTAAAAAAGCAAAAACTGACCACTAATAATTGACAGCCAGATGGAAAGGGATAAATTCCTTGAGTAAATTGTTCATTGCAGATCGTTTGGCTCAGCTGCAGCCTGGCTCCTTATATTGTTTTTAGCATTTTTCACTGTGCACCAATTACATTACCCCAGCATAGAGCATTAGCTTGTGGAAAAATGAAGTTCATGGCTTAGCAACAGATCCATCTCCACAATATTTAAACAATAAATAAAGTGCACCTGCTACAATGGTTTGAACTGAAAAAGCAGTCAGAGAAATGCTCACCTAGCAGTACAAAATATGCAGGGTATTCCTTATTGCATGAAACTGGAATGCTGAATTAGCCAAACTATTAAACATTGCACTAATGGATTACACAATGGCAGAATGTCATATATGCAAGCTATATGGAAATGTAACATTTGGTCCCATTTGTAGTTGCAGAGCATATGGGATCCTTGCCTATCTCATGTATTTATATCCACCTACAGCATTTTAGTAACTTTTAATTAAGTGTGGTCAGTTAATATTCTCCTAATAAAACTTCCTATATAGGCCTACGCTATAGATAAAGCCACCCTAAAATTACCTTCACATAGTCTGAATTTCAAATGGTGTGTGCTTTTGAACTGGGAGAATGAAAACAGGAGAATTATCTGAGGTGGTTTGGACAGTACTAGGAAGTTGAGATTGTATGTTGTTTTAATTTCTCAGCAAATGGTCAAGGGACAAAACGTGCCACTTTACTCTGTGTAGTCTGGCTTAAAAAATACTGTTTCCAAGAGGATGGAGAGTTTGGAGAAGTGGCATTTTCAAACAATTAACCCTTCCTTCCTCCCTCCCTCCCTTCCTTCCTTCTGAATACCTCTGATCTGAAAGAAGAAAAGATCTGACATTTATCGTTCATTTTAAGTTGAGCAAAGGATCAACTCAGCCTGAGGAGCAAAAAAATTACAAAGTTTGGGGGCTTTCTATTGTCTGTTTGGAGGAGAAATTTTGGAAATGTTCCCCGATTGCTAGACTAAGGGGTCCAAGAGAATTATCAAGCTGAAGTTCTGCATAAAGTTTACATGCCTTTGAAGGTGTAAACCTAAAACAGTGCAGATATCAGCACAAAAGGAAGTGAGTAGCTGGTTCATCCTTGATTTGGGATTCAGCTGGAGGGTGAGAGAAAGTGCAGGTTCTTCTTGAACTGTGAACCCAGCACTTGATTATAACTTCCAAGAGGTGGTTAACTTTAACTTGGAGGTTGTATATATCAGGACCACTGCTGTACAATGTTTCCCAAGTTGAAAACAATATTTGTCATCTTAAAATGGAATTCAGGTATGTCTACTTCTGTTATGTACATTTTTATATGTCCTTTGGATATCATTGCTTTTGTGGTTGATGTTATGTTATACATTTTGTAAGAAAAATGTGCTGCCAGTAGAAATGTCCTTGGTGAGAAGAAAAAAGTTCTGTTGCTGACTGGAGCCAATTGTGCAACCTCAGCAATTTCAATTAGGCCAATTAATCACTTAGTTACTGACACTGTTATCCTTAAGCCTTCACATGTGCTTTTTGTACAGGCTGCAGCTAAACAGAAATATTGAGGACAATTCTACAGGTACATTTATCAATTTGTTCTCAATGCAAACTTGTAGAACTTGGGGATTGCACAGATATGTAAGTAGATTTCACATGAACATCAGAAAATGTGACCCCTGTTAAACTGGATCTAATCACATAATGCTGTTAGTTTAGTTGCAACACTGTATTCTGGTATTACTCCTATCTGATTCAACAATTCTCCTGTTGCAATGTAGATGGCAGAAGCTCAGCTGTTGTGGGCATGGAGCAGAGTAAGATACCTTAATGGGAAAGTTTTGCTAAACTCTAAACCACTGTAAAAATAGAAAGTAATACAGACATGAATAGTAGGGCTATGCATCACTTGGATTCAGTCTCCAAAGAGCGCTCCAGGGCGAACAGGAGCATTATCATAGCACCTGTAATCTGCAACACCTTAAAACTCTCATAACTTCTGAACTTTGGAAATCAAATCTGAAGGCTGTACAATAAATAAGTGCACTGAAACTTCGCTTTTAGGCTCAGGTGGTTACATCAAGTCAGAACCAGAAGAGACATGATATTTTGAGTTGGAACTGAGCTGGTGTCTTGCTTTGGTCTCGTTTCCAAAGCTTTATCAATTAGAATGGAAAAGCCACAGGTAACTGCAAGAACTGGATAATGCTTTTGAGAAATAATACAACTAAGACAAAACTAAGGTGAGGTGCATCCTACATCCATTGCATCCATGGTTTGATCCATAACTATATAATAAGAATATAATTTGTTGTAATTAGCATTGGGTTTCTCATTAAAACAGTGTCTGTTGAGTAAATATTTTTTTAAAGATCTAAATGGAAAATATTAGAAGTATATGTATAAAGGAGAAGTGGATCACATATAAGCTTTTCCTTTTAAGATGATTATTTCCTTTTATTTATTTAAAGCATCTTTCAGAATGTTCAGTCAGGATTGCTAATAGTTGCTTTGCTGTTGGAGGGTTTTTTAGATTCTTGCTCACTTTTCAAAAACCAGCAATGACGTGAAAGTCTTCTTGCAGAGCAGAAAGACTTTTCATATATAATGGATCTAGAGCATAAAGTTTCCAGTTTGATTAAGCAGGATCAAATTAAAACAGGAAACAATACATTGCTAGCTAGTCATGTCCAGAGTTGTACAGAAGAAGCAAAATGTAGTTCCAAGCCATGTCTCTCTGGAAATCCACTAGCTATGAACCCTTATTAGCTATTATCCCAGCTCCCACATTACAGCCCCAGATGTTACTAATCTTTTAAAATAAAATTCACAATTGATACTTGGACTCTCATGCTTGACATTGCCCTCTCAAAGATGTCAACATATGAGGTCATGTATTTCAGATCCAGAACTGGATTTTTTTTTTTTTTTTTTTTGGGTATTCATCTGCATTAGTTATTTCAGCATCTTCTGGCACAGACATTTCCCCAAACTCTGGACAATGCAAGTTGTCCAGGAAGTGTTATCCTGGAAAAACTGACTCCTGTGTGCTCAGTCTTACCAAGTGCCTGTTTCATACATTAAATGAGTTTAATCATATAAGCTTTATATTATGCAGCTTGGCAACAGGAATATAGAAGAACTATGTATTATCCCATTCAATACACTTACAAATTTAGACAGCTTCCAATGTATTTAGTCATGGCAATTCAGACAAGAATGCTGATCTTTTAAAAGGGAATTATTAGCAAAAAGAAATGATGTCATGTGAAGGAGCCGGTGCATTAAAATGACAAAGGAAAACATAATCTAGCATGATTCATGCCATCAACAAAGTGTCCAGACTGGCATCCCATTGTGAAATGGAACCAGTGAAACTTACCTCCAAGTCACTGTGATCCTTCTTATGATGGAACTGCAGGGAATTGCAGTATTGATATACTTCTTTTAAAAAATCAGATCATGTGTGTGCTGAAAAAAAATAAGGCAAATACCAGCAATGATAAAAACAGCAGCAGCTAAACCAGTGATAATATTGAGAGAATTACAAAGTGTATTAAATGTAGCTAAATATAACAAGTTAAAAAGGTAGTCATTTGATGAACAAGTATCCTCTTCTGATAAAACCCAGCTCAGGATCTTGTGATCAGTCACTTGCTCAAACCCTTGAATATATTTCAAGTGAGCACTTAAATAATTCATTGCTATAAATTTGTATAGATTATAGAATGTATGAAAGATATGGCAGAGATCTGTCACTAAAAGAAAATTAAGATTCTCGTTTATGTAACTTTTTGGGGTTTGCATTTCTCAACAGACCAGTATATCTTGATATGGCTGGAAATATGATACCAGAGTCTACAGAATTTATATTCTTTAAAAACTAAAAACAAAAATTAAAGTACATTTTCACAAATCAGTTGAATGTGGTTTTTCATACTGTCTAAAGTTTAGTCTTCCATGGATTTTAGTTAGACGATTCAGCTCACAGACTGATTACAAAACCCTCAGATTCTGGAGGTAACTTTTATCTTTTATTACCAAAAGGATTTATATAATTTTGGTTCTAAAAAATACTGTACTATAAATGCCAAGTATTTCGTTTTGTTTTGTTTTGTTTCGTATGTGTATGTGTGTGTCTGTGTGTGTGTATATATATACACACACGTGTGTGTATACACACACACACAAGCACATATAGTGAGTTTTATTAATATATGATTATTTTTTAGTTTAAAAAAGTAACCAACCGTATCTAACATAAAAGATTCTGTTTTTCTGAAATGGCTTCATTTATTCTTTCAGTCTTGCAGTGAACATAACATAGGGTGAATTTTATGTATGTTCTGTAATGCTTAAATTAAAATGTTAAAGAATGTCATAAAAAGTTATATTTTTAGTGAAAGACTTCGCTCCAGTGGCTGGGGACTTGATGTCAATCGAAAAATGATTTCCCAGTGGTTTGGTTTTGTAGCAAGTCTTCAACTTTTATGTATATATACTTTGAAGTTGGAAATTGTTGTTAGACTATCAAATATTGTTTGAGGTGTCACTCATTTTTTCTTTTTGTTATGGGAATGGGATCTTAGCAGAGAATTACTGAGGCAGAAAATGAGCACGTGAACGACACTGAAAAGAAAGGTGTTTATAGGGCATATACAAGGTGAATTGTTGTGGAACCTAAAACTGTCAATAAAATCTCAGTTAATTCTCTAAGCATCTGATTTCTTTTTGAAAGAAGGTAGGGTTAAGTCCCTTAAGATTTAGGCTTGCAAGTGCCATTTGCAATGTATAGGAAATGTCTACCTGAGCAACCAGGTTCTCTGTTTTGTGAAATTCATATGCAGATTAGTGATTTATCTGCTGATTGAAAAGCCTGCCCTAGGAAATGTAGTAACACTATTACCATCTTTGAGTTGGTAGCCATTGCTGAGTTGCAGAAATGTTTCATTTACATGTCCTTGAGTGAGAACTTCTCTATTCTTACTCCTCAGTCATGGATATGCCATTCAGACTTATGATTGTATCAAATTTAGATGTTCGAGACTGGAAGGATCAGCTATTAGACTGACAAGTCAAGAATTACCAGTTGCATCTGTTGGTAGTCTTTGGGGGTGGGTGAGGCAAGAGGAACACTCAGTTCTTGATTGTTCTCTGGATTTCTGCAGTACAGTGGTAGAACCATTACCTGATTCCTGAAAGAGACTGGCCTAAACTGAATCATGGGGTGATTGATAGTTTCAGCTTCCTTCTTGGTTCTTTTCCATTTCACAGCCCATGCACGCTCTTGTAACTGCGTAGTTTTTCCCATATAGAATTTCTTACTAGTAACAATGATAAACTTATGTTTAATATGTCAGATTTTTTAAACATTTGGTAACTAGCTGGGTAAAATTAATTTTAAAAAATTAAAAACAAATAAACAAGGAGAACATTTCACCATCACTATCCAACAGAGAAAGGAGAGATCAAACACTCCTCATGGATCAATCTTCCTTTTCCAAAAAATTTTCACTGAGGCTAGGCAGCTGAAATGACCAGATTGTACTGAACTTGGTTTATGGAGACCAGACAGAGAAGAGACATGGCACTCGATGTCTGATTGCATGCAGCCTTCTGTTGCTTAGAAAGTTTGCCTCCCCGATGTGGGAAAGAAAGAAAAAGTTATCTTTTTCTAATATTTTTGAACAATTTTGAGGGGGTTGTTAAGTGATGCTGGGCCATGAAGGCAAAATGTGAAACATTTGGGGAAAAGAGTCCTCCCCCCACCCCCCGAATGCTTAGTAAATGGAGGGTTGGAAGAAGGAGAAAGTAATTGTGGAGTTTCTGAAGTGATGCAGAGGGTACCTGGTCATGTCCCCCATGAAAATTAATCCCTCAGAACTCCACCCTATAAAACTCTTCACATGACCATTTCCTTCCATATAAAACCATACTAAATGGGTCTTTATACTGTTTCTTTATCATGGACAATACAATTTTCCTTGAAGATTGTTCTTTTTGTTCAAAAGTAGAACAGGTCAGAAGTACAGCAAGGACAACATGACATAGGCTGAGGCAATGAGGTTCCACAGGTTCTGAAACCCTTGAGGATTTAGAATGAAATGGGTTAATATATAGGCCAGTCCCAAACACAATATTTGGAATGACTTCCATTGCAATAAAGCAAGATAGATTTAGCCTCTCTTGGGACAGCTGCCAATGAAATCATAGTTTTTGGATCCTGGTGCTCAGTATAAAATCATTTGGGGGCTTGCCCCCGAGAAAGGAAAAGGACAAAGTCAGTGGAGTAATATTGTTTATTGGACTATGTTCATTAAGAGACATACCACTTTTTTCTTTCTTGCTTGAAGCTTGATAGTTTTCTCACACAATATGAAGGAAATGAAACCAGAGCCAAAAGCATAAACCAAGGATAGGCAACCTGATGTCCTCTATAAAGTATGTTTTGGACCACAGTTCCCATAATCAGAGACATTAGCAATGCTGGCTTGTGTGAATAGATCTGACATTCAAACATCTGAGGAGCAATGGGTTGTTTATCCCTGGCTTAAAGGATTACTGTATGATATTCATCTTAATCCAGGGTATGTAGTGGTTAAATTATTGTATCAGGACTGGGAGGTCCAGGTTCAAATTCCCTCTTCAGCTATAGAAGCTCCATCTGTTCAACCTACCTCACAGAATTGTTAATGTGGGGAGAAATTGAAAGAGGAGGTGCTGTGTATGCTACCTTAAGCTCCTAAAGGAAAGATAGGGTATAATAATAATTAATAATAATAATAGTAATAACAACCACAATATAGATTGCTTAAATGTAAAACTGTTCAATCTAATGAATACATGAAATCTTATGCTCTACCCATTCTATATAAACCATGTTCAGTATTCAGTCTGATATGTATTTGGAGCTCCATGAGGTTTTTTCCTCTCCAACTCTTCTTTTATATGCACGATTTCATGAAATATCAAGGAGTTCCCCCAGCACTAAAATCAGCCAATAAGTTTACTCATGCAGGAACACAAATGGAGATTTGGTTGGTTGCCTGGCATAATTTAATTTAATTTAATTTAATTTAATTTAATTATTTAATTTAATTTAATTTAATTTAATTTAATTTAATTTAATTTCTTGGATTTTGAGGCCACTTGACCCCAAAAAGACTCTGGGCGGCTTACAACATTTAAAATACATAATTAAAAAAACATAATTGCCTGGACAAAACCACAGCAGTAGCATTCAAATAGAGATTGAACAAGGGCTTCACAAACACCCTAACCCCAGGCCTGGGAACAGAGCCAGGTCTTAGGGAACTTCCGCAACCCTTGGAGAGTGGGAGCTGTACATACCTCTGGGGGGATGTCGTTCCAGAGGGTAGGGGCCATGACAGAGAAGGCACACTTCCTCAGTTCCACAAAATGACAACATTTAGTGGAGGGGAGCTGGTGTGCACCCACCCTTCCCAGTCACCATCAAAATCAGAAAACATGGTTATATGCTAGATATGTAGAAGAGGAAGTCTGAGGTTGAAAACCTCAGATGGGCCAGCTTTATCTTCAAGTGGCTCTGTATCCGCCTGCCTCTTCGGGATGAGAAAAGGTTAAGAACAGACATGGTCAGGATTTCAATAGTTTTACATCTCAAATGGATCAGAAGAGAGACTACAAAAAAGGATGGGTGCCTCGAGATTAGCCCCCTCCCGATTCTGTTATTTGGAGGCAGCAGAGTAGAATGGGACCTGAGCAACCCGCTTGTCTTGGGTGCAGATGGCTTTAATTGTCATTCCAGATGTTCTGCCTCCTGAAGGTCAAATTCACCTTGTTTCAATCTGGCTGAATCCTTCTCAGAGAGAGAGATTATACAAGGATTCCATGGAAAGAAATGTAACAAAACAGCAATGTTTTTACTTCAAATATCTCTTGAAGGTTTGGAAGGAAATAGACTTATGAGTTAAAGACTAGGAATGGCTTTTACCAAATAAAAGTGCCACTGGATATAAGTTTGAACAGCTTCTTTAATTAGCATTAACTTAAAAGTTATTTGATAGAAAATTAAAAATAAGATGTAGCTTTTGTGAAAAGACAATAATCCATTCCCCTACCTATGTTCTTTTACCTCAGACATTTGCTTTTATTTCTCATTGCAGCAAGTAAGTTCAGTGCTGAAGATGTGCGTTAATTCTGCTGCTTTATTAGAGTTTAGAACAGGTTTGCAACTTCTATTTTCACATTCACAATACTTCTATGGTGTGAAGTGGTCCTATTGTTTCCATTTTTCAGATGAAGCATTGAATCCCTAGGTGGTTGTTAATTTATAAAAGGAATCCTTATTTAATGTTTTTCTAACCTCAGAAGCATCCAAATTGGACAACAGTTTGAAATGACAACATGGCCAGAACTACACTGATGACCTTTTCCAAATTGAATCCAGAAACCTAAGCATAAAAACCACAAGGAATGATGTTTTACATGAAAAGTCTCATAGAGAACAGATATTGCAGATCACTACTTTCCATTGGATTAAACTTTCAATGTACTATAAAGTTATATAAATAAATGTTTTCTAACCTGTAATAGCTGAGGTATTTTTCCTTAAAATTAGTGTTACCTTTCATTCTCACACAACAGGCAAAATTTCACTTTTGGTAGTCCATCTGTCTTAGCAGAGTTCATAGAGCTGCCTAAAACTGTGCCCTGGATCTCACAGTCCAGTGGCAAACTGCAACACTAAATATATTTTTAAAAAACTGTCTGAATCAGACCAAAGGCCTATTTGGTCCAGCCTTTTCAGTCTCCAAGAGTCAACTAGATGCCTCCAGAAAGCTTGCAAGCAGGACACTGTGATATTTTAGGAAATATGGCCACTGACAGACCTATACTCAAAGAATTTGCCTCATCTTCTTTTAAAGCCATTTAAATTGCTGACCATCACTACATCTGATGACAGCAATTCCATAGCTGAAGTCATTTAGGGCATGATAAGCAGTTTGGGGAATCCAAATCGGGGTGGGTGAGTGTCCCTTGCAGCTGTGATCAGATGGAATGCATAATTCCTCTCCACCCTAAAAAATATGAATTCTGGAAAGATACAGAAGTCATCTGCATTGAAGATGTATGAAAAGCTGTCTGTTTAAGTGGGCATTTGGGGATTGACAAGATTATGAAGTATATACTTAGATGGGAGTTGGCTCTGCTTATTATGGTGGGTTTTTTGTTTTTTGTTTTGGATATGTGAAAGTTGTTGATTTGATATGTTATTGCAAATGCAGCTTTTGTGAACCACTTAGATCATTAGATTAGTTTTTGACTGAAGTCACATAAAAGCATCTGGGATGGATAGATAGATAGATAGATAGATAGATAGATAGATAGATAGATGGTAGATGGACTGTTATTGCCAGTAGGAGACACAATATTTTATGGTAGTCACCATGTTTAACTCAAATGAGGCACCTACATGGGGCATTTATAGAAAAATATAGAATCCAGCCTAATCAAAAATGTCAGGTGAGATAGCACGCCTGTAAATGCTGTGCCCTATTAAAATGTGAAAGAGGTCATTTCTTATTCATTCATGCATACACCCTCCAAATCAGATTGTTTCTGCATATGGCTACCTCTTTGCATCTCCAGGGAGGAAAGATAAAAGCATAGAATTATGGCGGTTCAGAAAGAAACCAAAGCTGGAGGGAGAGAGTTGATCATGGCATCTCACCACTGGGAATGCCTAAATAATCTAATGACCCCCAATAGAGAAACACAGCAGGAAGCAAGATCCAGACACTAACTCAGGCAGATACAGAGTAGGCACTCTCCCGGTTTTTGAGAACTGGAATCCCCAGGTCATTTGATTGTTGCCTTTCCCATGGAATACCACAAATTCTTTTACAGCACAGGTCAACTCCAGCTTACAATCTGGGCATGGATGGTAATAATTCTCAAATGTAATCGTTATGAAGAGCTGTAAAATTTTGAATGTGAAATTTATGAAGGAGACAAAAGAAATGTGGTTAGCTGGAAATTTCCTTTCCAGGACCTCCGTACCCTTTTATGAATCTTTTATATTCCAAATCTATTACTGATTTTGGATTATATTTTTTTGGATTCCTGTAATTTCTTTCTTTGAACCCATCTTAAGGAAAAATAAATTTTCCCTTTCTCTCTTATCATATAGGCACATACACAAGCACACATACACCAGCTTTTTGTGTTGTGCAGAGTGCAGCAAAAAATCCCATAAATCCTGCTCTCAGGAAAATAACACATCAGCATGAGAGCTTGCAAAATGCAATGTCCATATTTTGTTCTCCAAAGAAAATCCAGTCAGAAAATATAAACTAACTGGTCTTTATTGATAAAAATGCAAAACTTCACAAAATACAAGTTGCATACAAAATATAGAATATAACAAAGACTTCTTCTCATATTAGCTTCCAAGACTTATCACTGCAAAGCCTCTAGCTAAAAAACACTCTCAGAGAAGAGGTACACTACTTGGTTACTAGTTAGGACTACATAACCTATAAAAACCTACATGGTCAACCTACACACACTGAACCTACTGGGCATTGTAGCCCTCCCCTTATAGTGCTAGTATATCACCCCCACTGAATAACTAACACACACACATACAGTAGGTGGCAGTGAAAATCATAACAACATCACAAGATACTTTGTAATCTCAACACTTGTTTTGTATAGCTAAACGGGATGACCTTCCCATGAGAAAATCCTGATATTTTGTACCAATATTCAATTCCTGATCATCTTCCCTTCTTAGAGTCCAGTGCCAAGCAATCCTTGTGCTGCTTCTCTGATGGAAAGCACTTTACTTTGCAACTTTCACAATCAAATATTTAATTGCTCAATAACATGTATAATACCAATATGCAAAAATTATATCCAAATTATATTAATATATCCATGACAGAGATATTATTTTTAAGGAGGGTAGTGGTGGTGGTGGTGGTGGTGGTGGTCTCCTCCTCCTCCTCCAAATGATAATATAATGGAGATGGCATTAAGTTCAAAAATGTATACTCTTGTTTACATCATAAAAATAACTCAATGTACTTTGCTTGGTATGGTTTATCTTTTACTAATGTTATATTAAGCATAATTGCATAACTTTCATAATTGTTTGTCCATTCCTTGATATTATCATTTCTGAAAATACACCTTTGTTTTAAATAAACAACATAAAGTGGAAAAAAGAAGAAAAATGGAACTCTTTACCTGACGGGTAGTAGCCTCCTCAAGTGAGCTATCTTGCTGTTGTCACAACCGATTCTATGATCTGAATCTGGGCCACCTGACTGGACAGGCAATTGTAACTTTCTGGAATGGAAGTTCTCTAAAGCGTTTCCCGTATGGAGTAAGACTTGATCTGAGGAACTGCTCTTTTATTAGCATTGCTCTCTTCTACTTTGCCAACGTATCCCTTCAGTTCTGACGTAACTCTTGGTTTGCATCTAGCCACTAGCTATATGAAGTCCATCCATAAAGTTGGATGAATCAGCCCAAACTCAGTCACTTCTACATTTGTTCCCATGTACATCTGCTGAAGTGATCTCATGTGCAGCTCTTGTTCTACCTCCAACCTGGTCTGCCCAGCTGCACAAGCTTAAGCAGTTTTGGTTTGGGGCAGACAGTTGTATTTAGTTAGCTAGTTAGTTTTGTATATTACTACAACTGATCATTAGTAAACCAGTGACTACTGATAACTATAAAATATGGGGCAGATTTTTTTCTTCTTCTTTTTTTAGTTTGTTTTGGGTTGTCTCTTTTCTAATTTTTGTTAAATTTAAAGATGGCTTTGTTAATTGTGTATGCATAAAATAAAATAGAATTCGTGCAACTGAGCCAGACTCTCAGCAGTTTACAACAATATCAATAGCAACGACATCAATTATAATATAACTAAAAGCTCTATGTAAAGAAATAAAAGAAAAAATACTAATCAGGAAAAAAAAATCACAAAAGAACATACTGTATCTGCAGCAATAATAATCAAAACAGTCAATGTCATCCTGTCATTCTCATTAGCTCTCCAGTTCAATTTCCAGTAGCTTTTGGAAAGGTAATCATGTGAGGTCAGGCCTGATCTCCCAAGGTAGGCTATCTCACAGTGTAAGTCCCCCACTGAAAAACAGCACCCACAAGCTGCACCCTCTCTCACATCATGGAATTCTGAATCGACAACAGTGTCTTTTGAAATTCCAGCTGGAGAAAATGGTGCCAAAGGTAACTCAGTGCCAAGCCGTAGAAGGCTTTAGAGGTCCAAATTACCATGCTGAATTACACTTGAAAGCCTTTGGAGGCCAGTGTAGGGCCCAAAGCCCCAGACATCTAGCAGGGTTGTTCAATGCTTAACATTGCAACAGAGCTTTAAAGTAGAATTTCCTTAGTTCTCTTATCTGGTGCCCTAACAAGAAGTTAATGTGATCCCTAAGCAACTGGAGGTGTGATCAGATCCTCATCTTTTTTTTCTTTTTTCTTTTTTACCTTAACAGGAAGTCAAAGAAAAAGAAAAAGAGTGCACAAGAATAAGAACGGATCTGAGGATCCACTGATTTCTGCTTCTCAGAATTCAGAATTGCGCTGGATGGGCCAAGCTAAGAGTTAAAAAGAAAATAGCTTCAGATCCTTTGACATTTCCAAGGAATGACATAGTATAAATCCTAGAAAAAGCAACTGGGAGTTTTATCTCCTAATTTTTCTAATGGGAAAAAGGAAGAGAAGGAGCTGTCAGAAGAAGACACTGAAGAGCCTTCCAGGCATTTCAGAGAGAAGTTTTTGCAAGGTTGCTTACCATAGCTAACCATGGTATGCTAATGTCAAAGGAGGCTTCTCATCCTGAGGCTCAAGTCAATCTTGCTGATAAAATGGATGCTGCCTCTTTTTGTGGTAGTGTGTGTGTGTGTGGGGGGGGGGAATTATTCTATTTTCCTGACTGTGCCCTGCCCAGCCCTCCTTCATAAGGAATGATTATGTGAGGAGGCTAATTTCTCTAAAGCCAAGTCAGTATGCCAGCCAATGTGTCAGCTTCTCCTAGATCACTAAATTCCTTCCAGTGCTGATAGTGCTTGCTTGCTTGCTTGCTTTTTCTTTCTTTCTTTCTTTCTTTCTTTCTTTCTTTCTTTCTTTCTTTCTTTCTTTCTTTCTTTCTTTCTTTCTTTTCCCAAGAAAAAGAGTGATCCTCATTCAGCCTCATTAGATCTTCCATGGCCAGATAAAAGCTAACAAAATACAGAAACAGTTGCAGGGACAGAGAGAAGCCTGTTCCCTCTTTGGTGTAAAGAGAAATGGAGATATTATGCTCAGTTATAAGAGCTCTGGTGGGGTTCCTAGCATATGTAACCCTATGAAGATTACTGCTGCAGGTGCAAATGTCTTTGGCTGGACAGCTAACCTACAGAACATAGTATTTGGCCTGCATTTGGATTTGTTTTTCTTATCATCCTCATGTGAAAAGGTAATCAGAATATTCAAGGAGTTGTCTGCTTTGCCATCCTGGTTTAAGAGAACTGGTCAGTTCTTCCTCCTAAAAAACAAATGTGACTCTATGTCATGCTCCAATGGGAGGCACCATCATGAAGTTAAATAATGTCCTCCATGAAGCTCTCAGAACAGAATGTCGCATTACATAAATGTCTCTTTGAACTGTCTTGGGCTGAGAATGGTGACTTCCTGTAATTAGTTCTCCCAGGAAGTTCCTGCTACCTCACCACCTTTTTTATCAAGCCTTCATGACATCGCCAGCCCCTTCCCATTGGTTAGCAGGCAGCAATGGGCATTGGTAAAGAAGGGAAGAAGAAAGGGGGGATCCCTTAATCAGTGAATCAAGCCCTGGTTCATATTGTTCATCCATTGTCATTGATGAAGACCTCAGCACCATTAGTCATGTTAAAACTAAATGTGGTGTGTCTAAAGATGACTGGCTAATTTGGGCACAGAATGTCCTGGCACAGGTTGGGCAAACATGTAGACACTGCAGTTGTTGTGCTGATGGCTCTAGACTTGTGCAGCTTGAGCTTATGTTGTGGTTCCACAGAGCACCTTACTTTGTAGGCTTGACAGCCCTTATGGATAAGGCCACACCAGGTAGAGCGATTTTGTGCCAGTGTTTCCCAGGTGGTCATGTCTATGCCAAGTGACTTCAGGGAAGCCGTGAGATACATATCTTTGTAATATTTCTTCTGCCCTTCATGTAAGCTTTCCAGCAGAGAGTTCCCCAAAAAGGAGCTGCTTGGGTATGCACTCATCCGGCATATGGAAGACGTGACCTGCCCATCAGGTCTGTGCTCTCATCAGCAGTGTGTGGACTGATTGCAGAGTTCTAGAGAGGACTTCGGTGTCTGATTGTTTATCTAGTCATCTGATGCCCAACATTCTGTGAAGACAAGTCACATGGAAATGGTCTTGCATGCCTTTGATACACAGTCCACATTTCACAGGCATGCAGAAGGGTAGTGAGGACGATGGCTCTGTAGACCTTCGGTTTTGTTGCTGGACTAATTCCTCGATGTTCCCACATAGTGGAGCACAGTCTACCAAAAGCAGAACTTGCCTTTGCTATTCTACACTTAACTTCTGTATCAGGTCACTATTCGGGAAAGGATACTGCCAAAGTAATTAAACTTGTCCACTGCTGTAGTTTCTGCCTTTTGACTGTGATTTTGGATTCTGTGTATGGTGCATGAGAAGCAAGTTGGTGTTTTGAATATTGATGGTGAGCCCAAAGTTGTCATAAGCTATAGAGAATTTGTCTATACTGACTTGCATCTCTGGCTCTGAGCCAGCATTCAGGGTGCAGTTTTCAGCAAAGAGGCAGTCTCTCAGAACAGTTTTCTGCACTTTGATATTAGCTTGAAGTCTCCTCATGTTGAAGAGCTTCCCATCCACTCTGTACATGAAGCTGATTCCAGCAACAATGTCCTGCAAGGCATCATTCAACCTAGCAGTAAACATCATGCTGAACAGTGTGGGTGCAAGCACACAGCCCTGTTTAACACCACTGATGACTGGGAATGCCTTAGAAGATTCTTTGCCATCCAGCACTCTGGCCATCATGCCATCCTGGAATTGGCGTACCATCTGAATGAATTTGGTGGGGTAGCCGAACTTTGACATGATCCTTCACAGGCCTTGTTGGCTGGCACTATCAAAAGCTTTCATGAGGTCAACAAAGGTTGTATAGAGTTCTGCTCATGACACTTCTCCTGAAGCTGGCATGCAGCAAAAATCATATCAATAGTCCCATGACCTCTGTGGAAGCCACACTGTGACTCTGGCAGCAAGCTGAACTCTAGATGCGTGACCAGATGATTTAGCAGAATTGTTGCAAGGATTTTTCCTGCAATAGAGAACAGTGATATTCCTTGGTGGTTGTCACATACTTGTTGATTGACCTTCCTCTTGTAGAGGTGTGCAATGGATGCATCTTTAAGTTCCTAAGGAATGGATCCTTGCTTCCAGAAAGACTGGAATAACTCAGTGAGTTTCTTTATAAATACAGGACCACTGACTCTGTATATCTCTGCAGGTATGGCATCTGCCTCTGGGGCTTTGCCATTGCATAGCTGACTGACAGCTTCCGTGACTCCAGCTACTACTGGTGGGTCATCTATTGATGTCGACCTGGGGAATCCTGTTTATCACCTCATTGTAAATAGATGATGGTTGGTTGAGGATGGCTACAAAATGTTCAGCCATCTCTGTAGGATCTGAGTCTGTACCATTTATACTCAGAAGGGGGGAACCACTGAGAGACTGAGGTCCATAGAGAGTGTTAAGGGCTTCATAGAACCACTTCAAGTAACTTCTATCAGTATATCCCTGTATTCCATCTGCCTTGGCACTCAGCCAGGCATCATAGTCTATCCTTGTTGCCATCCCTTTCTGCAATTCCCTTCCCTCCAGTTTCATCACAGAGCACCCACTTTGCCAATCTCTGTCCAACATCACTTATTCCCCACTCCCTAATTGCCAGACCAGTCTCCCCAAGCATCTCCAGAAGCAGATGCCAGAAACTATTGCTCTGATCTGTTGGTTGGCAGTGTTGATAAGTTCATGGACACAGGAAGCTGATACCCAATTATACATCTCTGTCCCTGGTGAATTAAGCGATGCTGTAAGTGTCTTATTCTGGTGCCTAGAGGCTGTGAGGGTCTGGATGGGGAACAACAGGCTTCAAGTGAACCCTGGAAAGACTGAGTGGCTGGGTTTTGGGGCCTTCTGGTGCTAGGGCTATGCCATCTTTGGTACTGCATGGGGTTGCAGTGCCCCAGACAGACCTGGTGTGCAATCTGGGGGTCCTCCTGGACTCACAGCTCTTGCTCAAAGAGCAGGTGCCAGTTGTGGCTAGAAGGACCTTTGCACAGCTTTGTATTATGTGCCAGTTGCGTCTGTTTCTTGAATGGGGGGCTCTACTCACTGTCACTCATGCCCTAGCCACCTCCTGTTTGGATTTCTGTAATGCGCTCTACATGGGACTGCCCTTGAAGAGTATCCAAAAACTTCAGCTGGTGCAAAATGCAGCGGCATGGGCAGTTATGTGTGCCCCTAGGGCAGTACATGTTACACCTCTGCTCTGTGAGCTGCACTGGTTGCCAGTTTGCTTCCGGGTCCAATTCAAGATGCTGGTTTTAACCTTTAAAGCCCTTCATGGCATGGGGCCGGGTTACCTGAGGGACCGTCTCTCCCTGATTACATGTGCCCATCCCATCAGGTCTGGAACAGAAAACATGCTGTGGGTCCTGTCTGCCAGGGAACCTGTCAAATGTGGCTCCCTAGGTGTCGGAACCCATAACATGCCCTCTCTGCTGGATCTGGTAGGACGGGCAGATGAAATCAGGGAGAGGCGGTCCCTCAAATAGCCCGGCCCCATGCCATGAAGGGCTTTAAAGGTCAACACCAGCATCCTGAATTGGACCCAGAAACAAACTGGTAACCAATGCAGCTTGCGAAGCAGAGGTGTGACATGTGTTCTACCAAAAGCACACCTAACTGCTCGTGCCGCTGCATTTTCTGGATACTCTTCAAGGGCAGCCCCATATAGAGTGCATTGCAGTAGTCTAACTGGAAGGTGACTAGTGCACAAGTGACTGTGAGAAGGTCCCCCTGATCCAGAAATGGGCACAACTGGCACACAATACGTTGTGCAAAGGCCCTCCTAGTTACAACTGCCACCTGCTCATCGAGCAGGAGTCATGAGTCCAGGAGGACCCCCAGATGGGCTTTGCTTGCCACTGAAAGAAAGAAAAAAAAAAAAAAAAGGCAGGGGAGAGCAATCTGGGAGAGACTTTCACACAGGCCTAAAAACAAATTTGAAAACCGTAGCCATTCTCTCATGCTTTGCAATGTAGGCCCCATTTTTAAAAAAATATTTAGTGAAAACTAATTCTACCCTAAAAATAAGGACACTAAAGCACAACTCCTCTTTGTAGAGGAAAAATAGCTTTTATAGTTATTTTTACCTGGGATTGTTTTTTATTTTTATTGTTGTACACCACTCAGAGTCACTTTTGTGTGAGGTGGGCGGCTGTATAGATATGATAAATAAATAAATAATAAGCTTTGCTAAATATTTCTCTCTCTTTCTCTCTCTCTCTCATTTAGAGTCATTGCAAGAGTAAGTATTTGCAGAAATAGGGTCTGCAAGCAGCTGATAGGGAGTAATAGGGGCTTGGCTGGCCCTTGCAATCAAGCAGGGTTAGGAAGGTACCCATTACTTCCCTCCCTTTTGGAAAAAAAAAAAAAGATAACATTTCTCTTATGTAGGGCTACGAGAGTGAGCTACAAAACCCTGAGGAACCATTAGATGACAGAAGAAAGTTAAGACTTTTCCGGATCTCATTGTTGGCATCTAGCGGTTACCCAGAGTTTTGAAGTCCAGCCCTACAGGAGATACAAGGATAAGATGACCAATTGAGATGACTTTGCTTGAAAATCTTTCTGCCCACATCTATGATTTCATGGTCTTTCAAAAGCATCTTAAGCAAATTGAGAAAGAAAGAGCTGTGAAGTGCTCTCCCCTGCCAAAGAAACTTCTTCATTCCCCTGGCACATTATCTTGGTCTCTCCATTCCCTTGGTATATAAAGAACTTCGCAAACTGCATGGGTTCCTTTAAAATAAGAAGCTGAGATGTAAAGAAATTAACATACACAACAAAACCGTTCTACTCTACTTTAAAAAAAAAGAAGAGAAGAAACAGATGTGTCTGCCAGAAGTTAAATACACATCTGTTAAGGATGCTCTTCTCATATGCTAGGTCAGAAAAATATGTACAAATGTAGCACCTTGCTGATTGACAGCAAACTCTCAGTTCTAGTGCAGTGAATCTTGTTTTCTTGACAGCACTTTGTTTTAAGGCTAGAGGCAGAAAAAATGTCTTATGCATGTCCGTAAACTGGAAGGCCCTTTGTTCAGGATACTTATACCATTTGCAGATAATGATGTGCATAGCAGTTTCAGCTGTCTGCATATGCATTTTTATGTTTTTTTATGACAGCTCTGCGTACTGAACTAAAAGGCCATTTAGAGCTGTCAGGAGCTGACAAGCATTACCCTTTACACTTACAATTCTGTTAGCATGCATTGTCAGGTGGGCTCACCATTCTGCCGACATATGATTTCCTTTGAAACCCATGTATGACTTTAATTTAATACAGCAGTCTTCCCCAAAAGGTACCTTATTAAGATTTCTTTTCCCATTTATCTTTCATTTCCACCTCCCTTTTATGTGTTTCTGTTCATTCTACCCATTACTTCCTCTCCCCTTTTTAAAATACACTGTTCTGTAAAGAGCAGCAACAAAAAGGGAAAGAGGAATGCAGGCCGGAAGCTACCTGCCTATCACGCAACCTCGCAAAGAGCATCCAAGATGGGGTTTGATGCAGAAATTATCATAATAGTTTTGTTACTAAATGCTGCTATAAGCCACCTATACTATTTATCGAGTTATCTTACACTTTTGCAGATGGGAGACTTAACTGCACCATTTACAGCACTGATATTCAAGTTACCCAGTTCAGAACAAAGAAAAACTAACATTTCATTTGGCCTGATCTTCTGCGTACCAGCTCCACTTCAGCAGACGTCTTCAGCCGCAGTGAATGTAGTTCACAAAAGGTTAGGCCGGCATATCTGTATTGTTATTAAAGGTGCCTTGATATTGGCTGGGGTTTTTGTCCCCACAAATTGAAACAAGAACTGTCTTAGGAATGATTTTAAAATAGAATGGCAATGTAAGGAAAATAATATCCGTTTCATTAAATATCAAACTTAAAGAAGCCAGGAGATGTGGAAAGAGGTTTCATTTAATGCTTAAAGTTTGACGTTTCATTTGCAGAACTTCCCCAATTATTCCTACAAAAATATATAAACAATATCTTTGTAAACATACACCTTTATGACCATAATGTTCAAGTTAATCTTAGCCCAATTGAATAAAACAGGTTCTACAAAATGTTCCACGGTTGGTATATTGTTTCTGGAGAAAGTAATCTCTTCTTATATCCTTTTCTTTCTAGTTTTCAGTTGTTAGGTGTTAATATCATTTACAGTGGAACCTCGGTTCACGAACGCATCTGTTCACGAACAATTCGGGTCACGACCAGCTCCGGCCGCAAAAATTTACCTCCGGTCATGAACGCCGGATCGGGTGACGAACAGGATCCGCGGCCATTTTCCCTCCCGTGTCACGTGGTCGCAGCTTCCTGTAGGGAGGGGACTCTCCCTCCAAGCAGGAACCGCGGCCATTTTCCCTCCCGTGTCACGTGGTCGCGACTTCCTGTAGGGAGGGGACTCTCCCTTCAAGTAGGAAGCACGGCCATTTTCCCTCCCGAGCAAGGTTAGCTTTCTCTCTCTTCGTACTGTACTTTGTGTCATATTTTTGCGGTTTTTTAAAAAAAAAACATGGTTCAGAACAGATTAACCGTATTTACATTGAACCTTATGGGGAAATTTGACTCGGGTCGTGACCAGAAATCGGTTGGCGACCAAATTTGGGGTCGGAATGGATTAACTGTATTTACATTGAACATCATGGGAAAATTTGATTCCGGTCGCGACCATTTCGGGTCGCGACCAGAGTCACGGAACGAATTAAATTCGTGAACCGAGGTTCCGCTGTATGTCCTTCCTTTCTTCTGGAGGAAATGAGAGAAGCTTACAGTGCTTTGACATTTTTATGCATGTTTCAACCATTCTGATTCAATTTGATTGAAGAAACATTACTCTACGTAAAACACACACAGAAACTGAAATATTCAGGGGTGAGGGGTGGGGTTGGTTTTTGCATTAACCATTGTTACAAGATAGCTTAGAGAGATTTGTGAGTATCTTCTATTTCGTGGTACAGATTCTACTTCCATTAGCCTATGGCCATCTAAGCTGACCATATTTCCGTTAAACATCAGAGAAAGATGTCACGATGGAGACTGTCCCATGATATTTTTTCATATCAGGAAGCAGGGATGGTCATGAAAGCTGCAGAGTGACTAAAGATGTGAAACAGAAAATAACAGAATCTCCACCATTTCATACTAATAATGTAAGTTCAAACAGACCACAAAAAGAAATCCAAAAATGGTCTAAGAATGAGGAAGAAAAGCAGAAATCTCCTTCAGAAGGAAAAAAGTTTTTAAAAACTGAGGGATAGATTTCAGTACAGTTCCTGGATAATCCAGTCCAAGTACCTTAGCAGAAATCTTGCTTCACGTGCCTTTAGACCAGTGTTTCTCAGCCTCCGCAACCTTAAGCTGTGCAGACTTCAACTCCCAGAATCCCCCCAGCCAGCCTGGCTGGGGGAATTCTGGCAGTTGAAGTCCACACACTTAAAGTTGCGGAGGCTGAGAAACACTGCTTTAGACTATCAACCGCAATGTCATTAAGCTTGGTTATACGCTCTTGTGTTGAAGGTAGATTTTGTTTTTCAGTCTTCAGCTCTTGATATTTAAATTACATTTGTGAGCTAGCAATCTCATTTTCTTCTCTGACAAATGAATACAAGGAGGGACGCATGCAGATCAGAGTTGGGTGGTGGCTCAGAGCAAATGCATTCACTCCTTCTCTCTTTTTCCCATGCCAGCCTCTCATCAGACATGGTGCTGTGGTTGTGCCATGCACTGAAAAAATTCCTCAGGCTCTTCCGCATCTCATTTATGGACATTTAGCATCCAGTGGCTTTCTGGGTCTGTTGCACAATGTAGCTTCCTGCTCGTCAATGCACTGCAGAACAGCAGCCAAGGGTTTGCATGTTAATCAGACCTGGCCAGCCCGACACTAGGCAGGCGTAGCCAGGTCGATTTCAGCATTCCAAATGCTGCAGGAGATATGTGAAATCCATGCATAGAGACTGTAACCCCAGAAGGCTAGCATTTTGAAATATGGTCACAATATGGTTCAGCCCTCCTCTTAATATTCTTCTTCCTTTCCTGACAGTTTGTTTACTCTGAAAAGGTTCATATAGGACTCACCTCACATGTTTCCTCAATGCCACCATTCGCATGCAAGAGGATTCGCTTAGTGCACATAGGAAGGGATATTCATGAGCTTCAACCAGAAGGATCCTCTTTGTCCAAAGCACTAAGGTTTGTGGCAGAACGAAAAACAGGTCTCCACATCACTTAACCCAGATTTAGCAGGATAAATAATATCATGTGACTGAATGGAAAGAGTACATGTTCATTTCCTTTGTTGCTGTTACTGATGTTCAGTATTTGTTTGTTTTTTAAAAAGTCAGGAACAAATGTACATTGCCAAGGATCTTGCAAATGATGTAGTAATGCCCCAATTCTCTTTCATCCAACATTGAGAGATTTTTCCATTCTTTTTCAAAACTATTCTTAATATTGCTCAATGAAAAAGAAGAAGGGATAGCTTCAGCCAGCATAAGAAATACAAATAAAATTTACCCTTTTTAATATTCTGTTTCTTCATATTTTACTGAGGTTATATTGTGTATTTGGAATTGTGATGTTATGGTTTGTTGTTGAATCATCCTTTAAATGTCTGAATAACTTCATGTAAACTGCTAGAAATTGTCAGATGTTGGTGGGATGTCAATGCAATAAACAAAATAAAGACACAGTACATCCCCCTTTGTCCGTGGCTGTCCTTTCCTAGTTACTTTGTGGGAAAACAGGAGAGATAAGCCACTGCTTGGACATTGGATAAGAAAGTGGAATAGCACAGCTTTGAAGCCGCTTCACAAAGACAACAGACTTCCTCTTGTTGGAGGTGGAAATGCTCTGGGAGTACAAGAGAGCATTCTTGACAGCAGGAATCTGACCTGAGAAATGATTAGTGGAGCAGGCTTTGCAATTATAACAGAAAGGAGATTTATTTACAGGAAATACTTTAAAGGGATGGGCAAAGCTTAGCACCTAGCTAGCTACATCCTACCCGGAAGAAAGTAAAAAAAAACCCCATGTGCTCCATGCTTATGTTGCCTGGGAAAAAAGGCAAGAGGAAGTGATTTTAGATTAGCGATCTCTTAGGCAAAGAGCAGGCAGTGATAGGCAAAGAAGTGACACAGTGTAAATCCAACAGAAGGGAATATCTGTAGCTCAGGGTTGAACTGTGGAGTTCTTGGTGCTCTCCGAGCTTGGTTGTTTGCTTGCAGACATTTCATTACCCGACCAGGTGACATCATCAGTGCGAGTGAGTGTGGGGTTTCCTCCCTGTTTATATACTGTAGCTTATATACTCTCTCTCTCACATACACACAAGTATATGTACTTATATATAGTATATATAAGTACATATACTTATATATTTATATATTGTGTAAATCCTTAACACTTACTGCTTCCTTGTGGTCAGTAGGACATGAGGGGTTGAAGAATCAACTCTGTTGGATTTGGACCTCCAACACCTCGTGCATCTAAAACCAAGGTGAAATTATATGTTGCTTTGATCTGGTCTGCTTGGAGTTGCTCTGAACCTTCTCCTGCGGATTTCATACCACAAAAGAAGACAGAAAGGAGCTTCCTCCTGTAGCGCCACCAAGGGCTTCAGCACAAACTAGGAGGCATCTGTTAGCCCTCTGATGTAGTCCAACAAGAAGCATAACCAGGAGTACTAACTCTATCTTTATTGTAAGGTTACATTAACAGAATCTTGCAAGTATGAAAGTGTTTTCCCCCTGCTTTCCTTTTACTCTCTGGAAAACCCTCTGGGAGGGTCCCTCCTGAAATGCTTCCCACATGTCCTCTTCTGTGAGCTAAGAAATCTTTTACATGCTCGTTGTCCAGTCTGCAGCTCTTCCTCTTGTCTCCCAAGGCCATTCCCACATGCCACTGCAGAATCTGACCATGTGTGCCAGCGGTAACCAACTTGAAGCCTCTCGCTGCCATGCACCCAGAGCTTGGCTAGAAGGTCTTGAGGAAGGCAAGGCAGAAGTAAGACTCACAGATGACATATCCCCTTCCCTGCCACCCACTGGCCAAAGTTCTTGGGCAGCAAATCCCAGAGGATGTAAGCAGAAAGCATTTTCATGTCCAATGCCTGCCAGCCACCTACCTGTGGTACCTGCTGGCCAAAGCTCCTGGACTCCATATCTTCTCCAGAATGTTCTGGCCAGGAATTTTGCTCATCTTTGTCCACTAGTACCCCTTAGCTAAGATCTGCTGGCCAGGAGTTTTGGTCAATAGGTGTCACAAAAGAACAATGGTGGTGCTGTCATTTCGCCTCCTCAGAAGGCTTTGGGCAGGAAATTGGGTTAGTGATGGAGGGAAGCAACTAGACTGCACCATTGACTCCCCTTCCCAAAGATATGTGATGAGCAATTTTGGCCAGAAGATAGCAGATGAAGTCTCACCCACTCACCAACAATTCACCTGCCTCCTCTACACCCATGTGCCAGAGTTCTTCCAGACTGGGCTGGGTTTGGTCAATATTGAAATGTTGCCTACAGAGTGGCATGTGCCAAAGCCAGCCAGCCAGCATGGAATCCCTCAGCGGGTGCCAAAATAATTCCAAGTTGGCTACCTTCAGTATATGCTTTGGCCAATACTGCAGTGCTTGCCCCACCTGGGCAGCCTGGAAAAAGATCAGCATATTTAAAGGAGACTCTAGGCTGAGCAGTTTTGGTGAGTGCCATGGACTGCCCAGAACACACCAAAGCTGCCCACCCTGGAGCCTCTCCCCTGCCCTCTGCAAGTTTTCCAAACTAGGTACCTTCAGTGTATGCTCTAGGCAGTTACAAAACCACCAAGCTTGGGAGCACTTTGATTAGTATTTGAGCGAAACTGTGTGCTTGTATGTAAAAAAAAAAAAAAAATCCCCTTTCACCCCTATGGGTGATATGTGTCTTCCTCAATCTCGGATATCTACCAGAGTTTAAGGATTCTGAGCAGTATCTTAGTTGTTCCTAGCACTGCACTCTTCCAGACAGACAGCTCTGATGTCATTCCTAGGATATGTTGGAGCCGCTCTTCCAGCTTAGGAGTCACATCCCCGAGTTCTCCTACCACCACTGGGACCACTTTGGCCTTTACTTTCCACATCCTCTCTATTTCCTCCTTCAGGCCCTGGTACTTCTCCAGCTTCTCATACTCCTTCTTCCTGATGTTGCTGTCACTTGGCACTGCTACATCTATCACCACTGCTACCTTCTTGTCCTTGTCTACTACCATGATGTCTCGTTGATTGGCCAGTACCTCCCTGTCCATCTGGATGTGGAAGTCCCACATGACCTTAGCCCTGTTATTCTCCATGACCTTCTGTGGAATCTCCCATCTGGACTTGGGAGGGTCTAGCCCATACACTAGCCCATACATACATACATACATATTTAGTTCTCAAATGTATATCCTGATGCAATCACGGGAGTCTCAGCAGCTCACAAAATAAGGATATACAATAACAATATAAAATAATTAAAACACAAGACACAGCACCCAATGTCCTCTGGAAAAGCTCTATCCTCAACTTTTTCTTGAAGGCAGACAATGTTGGTGACAAATGAGCCTTCAACAGGAGGTCATCCTAGAGGACCAGACCCATCATGGGGGGGGGGGAGGGGGATGCTTCCAGGCCTTGACTCCCCAACCTCCCCAAAATCAGGACAACCAGGTGTTTCTCCTGCATGATCAGAGTGGTCAGCCTGACTCTAGTGGGAAGATGAGGTCCTGCAGGTAATTTTATCTTCCTTTTATATAACATTTTATCTGTTGCAGAATGCATTTAATTCTATCTCTACCCCACCTCTCCATGCAGTTAGTCCACTCATTATTCATTTACAGATCCTTTAATCTTTCAGTAGTATTTCCCAATCACACTAGGAGTTTTTCATATATATCTGATGACTGAACCTATGAGAGGTTGTCCTGAGGCTGCAGTTCACAGCATTTTTTAATTTTTATTTATTTATATTTCAAATTTGTCACCGTCCATCTCACTACAGAACAATTTGTTGTCGGGGCCATAACTATAGTTTAAGAAAAACAACTTGCCCATTATATCAGGCCTAGAGCCAGATTTTCAGCCTGGCACATCAACACTACATGCTTAAAGCCACATTTGTAGCATAATCGTGACATGCGTTTTTGGGATAGTCCTTTTTTAAAAAGCCATCTTGGATAGCACTGCCTACCCTGACCCCCCTTCCCCCCTTTTTCCCCCTTTAAAGTGCTGCAGAAATTAAAATACTTCAGGATTGAAAGCATTGCAAAGTAGGAAAGTAGACTAACTTGACTTGACTTGATTGACTTGAACAGTAGGCTGAAGTCACCAATTAAATGAGGTCTCAGAGGTAGATGGAACAAATCCCTTATATAAACACTGAACTCATGGGGGAACATTTAGTGGCTAATCCTTTCAAAAACTTATGTTCTTGCCTGATCCCAATTTTCTCCCAGTTGTCCTTTGTCTTTTCAAAATCAAACATCTATGGGATCAATTTATATGCATATGCCTCCATTTATCGGAGGCAAGTACATAAAGTGTATGGTATCCATAACATAGCTGAAGGTATGAGAAGGTCTCCATGACCCAGTTCACGTGTTCAACATTATTTTACCCTCTCAAACTCCATAACGTCAGAGAATGATGTTCTGGAAAGAGTTAGAGAAAGCCCATTGGTTACCCATTGCAGATTGCTTAATAAAAACAAAACTTTGGCTGTGGGTCTTAGTTTGGCAAATTATATAATTCACGTTCACAGAATGCAGCACTTACAGTACAGATTCTAAATTAAAACTGGTGGCTGAAAATTAAAAGCAGAAATAACAGATGTGCTTAGAAAAGATATTTCTATTTGTATCCTTTGAAACAACTAATTGTTCTGCCAGGATTGAAATCAGATTTTCCTGGGTAGGCTTTGGTTGCATCACACCTTCTTTAGCCACAATGAATGAAGTGAATTAGAAAGTTACTCGAAGTGTTTTTTTCCTCCCGTGTTCCAAATAGCAATCATAAATTTGCTGAAAATCATTTGCAGGATGCTCAAATTTTTGGCAATATAGGGTAAATAAAATTTCCACCTTTTAAAGGAAGTGTAGCCCAACTGTCTCAGCACTGAAACTATAATGAGGAAGAGTGTGGGAATCATGGTCGGTCTGCCTCAAAGAGGTGTTTTGCCTCACAGGGATGTATCCCATCATCTTGATGTTGCAAAGTAACTCACAAACACACTCAGCTCTACCTCAAGAAAGAGTTGAGCTGGGGCCAATCTGCCTGTATTGTTCAAAGAGCCTTGTGGACAATGACATCAGCAAAGCAAAGCAAAGCAAAGCAAAGCAAAGCAAAGCAAAGCAAAGCAAAGCAAAGCAAAGCAAAGCAAAGCAAGAGAACTCTTCTACTGATGTGAAGCAGGGTTTTGCTTCACCTTGAATGGTGCTTTTACTTGAATCTCCATCCAGTGAAGTGCTTCTCTGAGTATCTGTATACCTCTAATAATCAGAAGTATATGAACCCGGAACAATCCACCCCTTTGTATATGAGAATGAGTAATGAAACAACAAAAGTCTGACTAAATATTTTATTTGTCCTAAAAAATAGCTGAGAAGAATTGAAAGCTTTCTGTGTTGCCAATTTGAAACAACAAACGTGAATATTAATGGGGAATCCTTTATATATCTATTCATCATGAAGGATGCTATTTTCTAGGCAAGATAATGGCCATTTCTCTGTGGAATAGAGGGATACAATTTATACCATAGACCATTACTCGACTAGGGTATAAATTTGTGTAGTCGCCCACCAAATATACAGTAAAATTCAACAGTTCTTCCCAAAATTGGAAGGGCAGGCATGTCCTAAAATAATAAGAGTTTTCACCCAAGGCACAAATGGCAAGTTCAGATAATATTTTGGACACACAATGTGGATACCTAGCTCTCTTGAGAAGTGTATAATACTGAGAAAGGTGGAAGGAAAGAGAAGAAGAGGACAACTAGCAGCCAGGTGGATGAACTCAATTACAGTGGGGACAGAAGCACCACTGGAAATCTAAAGGGTCAGGCTGGGGATAGCTGATCCTGGAGAAGGTCTGTCTATGTGGTCACTAAGAGCTGACATCACCTTGATGGCACTTAGTCAATCAGACAATCATTAATGAATTAGGGCTGATTTGGAAATAGTGTTGGATTGCTCATTCAATATTAGGTTCAGAAATAGTTCCCAACAATGGGAGAAAAAGAGTAACAATTATCTTTTCCTAAGTGCTTTGGTCCATTATCTCAGTGTTAACTTCTTACGCCATATAGACTGTCCGGGTTGGAGTTGTGTTCCCTCCTCCCACCACCAGCCTTAAGATTCAGGCTTGCAACATTTAAGGATTCCTGGATCCTGATGCTCAGGTGGCAGCTGTGTTTAAAAATGCATTTTTTCCAGTTGAAGCTAGTTCACCAGCTGAGTCAAAATGATCTAGCTACGATAATTCATCTCCTACTAACAAGCATATTTGATTATGTAATATCCTCTGTGTGTGGCAGCCTTTGAAGAGTGCCTGGAAACTTCAAGTGATTCAGAATGAAGCTTCTAGGCTATAAATTGTTTCAGACCATTTTGACCAATAACTCTACTGTCATCTACTTGGATTGTTCTAGTCCCAATTAATAGTGCTGGCATGACCTTGAAAACTTGTTTTGAACTTGGATCCTTTAACTTAACACGAACTTCTATTGTCATTTTCAGAAGTATGTATATAGCCCTGTTAAGATCTTTTGAAAAGTGGTGAGATTATATTTGTGCTGGGGAACAGGATGAGCAAACTAACTCCAATGTTCTCATGTCAGCCTCAGAGTTTAAAGGACAGATATATGGAGAGTGTCTTCTACTGATGAAAACCCTCCACAAAAATAAGGACCCAGGAAAATCATTTAAGGACGATCCTGAATCAAATGCCAGATGTCTGCACTGACTCTCAAATTTGATAATTTGTTCTCCTAGTCCAAAGATGGGGAGTTTCTGGCCAGCAGACCCAGCAGGCCAGTCCATCTGGCTCATGAGGCTTGTTTTCTTCTTCAAGCCACATACCTGAGCCGTGCTTTCCATCTATGGTGAGAGACCTGGTTGCACACATGTGCCATCTTGGAAGTCCTGTCCTTTCCCTGAAGTGAAAGATGTTGCCATGTTGTATCTGCTAGTCTGGCTCTGTCTTCATTCTTTTCAATTTTGTTATCCTGATTCTTTTAGAAGTCCTATTTGGGGATTGGTCTCCAAAATCATTGCTCTATCACAGGCCCCAAGAATAATATAGAAAGTAGAAGTGGAGGAATTCAACTACATTGTGTTGAAGAATGGGAAAATGTATTACAGAAGAGATGTCTTATCCTCTTGCCTTTGACTGCATTAGAAGCAATCTTTTTCCTATTTTATTTGCATTTTGCCTCTTCTTAAAGTTTGTTTAAAATTCAAACAAACAGTAAGCAAACTTGTGAAGCAGCCTTCACTCTACTGCTTTACAAATATCCCACTGCTATTCAATATATTATTTTAATATGGACTATTTTATAATTAAGTAATTGTGAGCTTTAACTTACATGCAAATGGCTCAAGATAGTAGCCTTTGGAGATTCGGAAGCTTGGTATTATATTAGAAGGGCTGTCTGCTATAAAAATTAGAAACTGGATAGAGTATCATTTTCCTGAATGAAAGTGCATCTTCTTCGACTCTAAGTAATTATTTCAGTTGTTTTACACTGATATGATCTTTCAAGCCCTTAAAAAACTCTGCATGGATAACCCAATGTAGGTACTTTTTGTGTGCTCCAATTAGTCATTTAATAGCTCGTGAGTCTGACTGCCTTGGCACCAACTTCTCTACTATCTCATAAAATGCAGCATTTTAGGTTACAGTCATTGTCGCTGATGTGGTCTGTTGTGATATAAGCAGCAGCTCTTTCTCCAGATGGTTGTAAAGGTTAATGAGGAATTTATGCTGCGCTCGATACATATTAAACTGTATCTCTCAGTGGAAGCATCTACCACAGACATAAATTTACTTCTTCAACATGTATAGCTCTGTGGGTAACTACTAAAGAATGCCAAGCTGTTATGCAGAACATTGTCCAAGTTTGTCACTTGTATGTGTAAATGTAGTGTTTAAGACTAAGGGGAAACAGAAACAGAGTCCTCTATAGAATTAGCCCACAGTAATCCTATTGTTCCATCAAAGACTTTAATATTGGAAAACTCCAGTGAATCCAATCACCTGCTGGGAAGAGAGAAATAGCATAGGAATTTGAGAAGAAACAGAACTGGCTGTTCTACTTGGTTCCTTTTCCTTTCCTTTCCTTTCCTTTCCTTTCCTTTCCTTT
Source organism: Liasis olivaceus (assembly GCA_030867105.1). NCBI lineage: Eukaryota > Metazoa > Chordata > Lepidosauria > Squamata > Pythonidae > Liasis > Liasis olivaceus. The sequence continues at coordinate 65,370,870 of CM061348.1, read as the reverse complement.
CCTTTCCTTTCCTTTCCTTTCCTTTCCTTTCCTGTCCTGTCCTGTCCTGTCCTGTCCTGTCCTGTCCTGTCCTGTCCTGTCCTGTCCTGTCCTGTCAAATAATTGCGGCCATTGCAAACAATAGGAGAGAATATATTAGTTTAGCCTAGATTCCCCATTGCATTGGGCCTGTAGCAGAGAAATGAAAGCTTTGGATCCTGTGGGTCAAAAATCCTTCCTAGCCTCCCCTCTGTTGCACCCCCTTTTATCAGACTTCTTGGACTTGTTTGTCCTTGAAAGAGAGTGGCACATCCTGAATGTGTGTCAATATATTATATGTGCCACCTAATTGATAGGATGCAGACAACAGCATATTGTCTTGGAAGATAATCTCTAAATTAATTAAAGTGAAATATAGTGGAACCAGCTTAAGACTTTCTTACATTGTTACTGTACTGCATACTATGCTCCCTTTCAACAAGGGAAATGGGAAGGTTTTGCATTTTCTCCCTTGGAGTTGGGCAGTATGTTTCAGCAAGATATTTCTGTAATGCTCATCTTGTGTTACTCCAGTAGGGTATTTTGTTCAATGAAATAGATGAAATTGCCTTAATTTAACTCTTTACATGGACGTGGAAACAGGACTACAAACTTATCATCAAGAAAGGAGAAAGACATCTCTGGTTTTACAACAATGTCCCTCATGTGGTTGGAAGACTTTTGCTTTCTGCCAAAGTATTTGTTAATGTTGTGCTGAGTTTCAGTCTGCTGCTGTCTTTTGTCTTCCATGCAGTGTACTTCTTAATTCTCTAGGACAGTTTTCTCCTAATCTCAGACTGCTGATCGAATCAGCTATCTGCTTGCTCACAGCTAATGTATGTTTGTGTTCACCGCACTACTTAATAGACCTATTTTGTAACGTAGTCTTACTTTGAAAGAAACATTAAGCGAAATGTGCAAGAGTTATGGGCTTAGGTTCATCACAAATAATTGTTTTTTGTGGAAAAGTTCTGGAATCATTCAAATACTTCTTTTGGTTAATTAATTTAAAATATAAACCTAAATTTGGAGTTCCTCAAAACCAAAAGGGGGAAATTAACTGTATATAGATAGAACCAGTCTGAGATATTCAGATTTTAACACTTAGGAAAATAAGATTAAAGGAAAAACAATAGTTTTTTAAAATCCAAACAATGAGTTGAAATAATGTACCAAACCCAACATTATCTATATCATCACATGCAAGGCCAGTGTTCTTCATCTGGAAACCTCCTCCTTTTCCATAAGAAACACTGAACAGCCAAACTGATGACACAAATAACAGGAGAAAAATAAAATATCACCAACAGGGATACCATTGTAATAAAGAATGCCAAAGTAATAACATTATCAGTACAAGATGTCTTCTACTACATTACAGACAAGGACCAGATAAGAAACAGCAGGCACTGAGTTTTCATTCACATGTGAAAGAGACTATCATAATTATGTTTGAGCTGAAACTGTTCTTTCTTTCTTTTTCTTTTTTTCTTAAACCTTTTCTTTGCCAGTGGTGAAAAAGGCAATCTTTCCAATCTTGTTTAATGACCTCTCTCTCTCTCTCTGTCTCTCTTTCCAAAAATGTTCATCAACATATTTAGGTTGCTCAAGCTAGTTACACTTAGGAAAAAATACACCATGTGTTACTTGCACTTTAATACAAATGGACCCAATTCACACTTCTTAAACAACTATGTGAACTGAACTTCCACGATCACTGTTTCTTTACACTGATTCTAATTATGTGATGCAATTCTTTGATCAACAATGTATCCCCACAATGGCAAAAACTAAATACAGAGAGAGACGCATTAGCTTCCGATAATATGCTTGAGTTTTTGTGTGCACAAACCTGCATATGATTTTTTATGTTGACTTAATAAAAACAACTGATACAAACGTAGGGCACAATGAACAGGTACTTAGAAGAAATGCCAATGTTTAAAGAAAGGGAGGGTAGATCTGTACACCTCAAACGGCATAGTTCATGAAATATAATTTTATGCTTTTTACATAAAAGTAATTGCAGGGACCATGATGAGGATTGGGACATCCAAGAAGAGTTCTTCATTCACCCATAATCCCACCAAATATGCCAGTGTATGGCAGTTATCAATAATAAAAGAAAAGAAACCCCATTGGTACTCTTCAAAACTGTATGAAACTCTAATTCAGGGAAGTCAGTAGGGCTTGGAATCAGGGGTGGAAGATGGAAATGTCTCCATCTTAGGTGGCCTATGCCAGATCCTGTACATATTTGGCAAAAAACAAAACTGTACTTAATTATGATAATTTTATGAAATATTATGGACTCTGAAGCAACACTATGTTGTATTTGTAATAATAATAATAATTTATTAAACTTGTATGCTGCCTGACTCTCAACAACTCTGAGTGGCTCACAACAAATAAATTACAATAAAATCAATAAAACATAAACCTTTTATTATATATGTATTTATTATACACGCACACACATATACTTGTAGTAGCATTTGCCATATGGCTGCTAGCATCCATTATGAATGGAACTGCTGATCAGTCATGTACAGATTAGACTTTGTGTGATCATCATTAAACAGAAAGAACAATAGGTTTTTGCAGCATATTCCATATTGTGGTTAGATGCCCTTGCAATCTATGAACATCTCTAAAAGTCTGGTTGTATGTTTTCTTAAGGCAGTTCCTGTCTAATGAATAATTATCTCTTGATACTAAAAGATTAGACTTATCCACAGCCATACCTGATGTTCCTAGAGCTCACAAGTCTCAGACTGACACATGCATTACGTTTTCTAACATTTATTTATATTGTATATTGCATTTTTAGCATCTCTACATCCTCTGTGGAAGTTCCCAGAGTTTGGTGCCCAATGGGCCAAACAATATTCTTCCTTCAGCATAAAAGAAATTATAATAAATCCCAATTGGTGCTGTTGAGTAGCTCAGAACTAGCTTAGCTATTAAAATACAATAATGTAATAAAATAAACAGCCTTTTATTTTAATTTATTGACCATTCCGGGAACTGCCTAGCCTCACTGGTAAAGCTTTTCTTCATGTCATAAGCTTCATGCAATAAAAGGACACACACACCAAATGCATAATGAAAATTTTCCTCTGAAGAATGACTCTCAAGGAAATATAAAATGTATACACCAGTATGAGGCCAAAAGGATTTAGAAATCCTTTGTTATACAGGGGTTCAAACTGTTCCCAAGTGATTAATGGGCAGCTGTACATTTTACAAAAGAAGAATTCCAATAAAATCATGAGGACAAATTGCAAGTGTTTTCTAAAGAGGCTGGCAGACCTGTGGTAGATATCAAGCAGTTCCGGTGATTCCTCAGGATAAATGAAGTCATCTCCAAAAAAAGTTGGAGAACTACAACCCAAGAAAACACTGACTGGTGGTCCTGACTTGGTAATGGGAAAATATTTTTTTAACTTACTATTTGAAGCTCATTGATATATAACATTATCTGTCAATCCACAGAAGTTGCTCACTGCAGTTTATTTATTTTATTTATTTATACATAGACGTATCCCCGCCCATCTCCCCACAATGGGGGACTCTGGGTGGTTTACATCAAATTAAAACAAAAAATACATAATTAAAATTTATAAAAAGACAAACACATCTACACAGATGGAAAGAAGAGAAAAAATCCAAAAGGCTGATGGAAGCCACACTAGGCCTCTAGGGGGCTAGCGAACCTCATTTCTGACAACCTCCCTCCCTGCCCCAGGCCAGATGGCAGAGCCAGGTCTTCAAATCCCTCCAAAAGGCCGGGAGTGAGGGGGCCTGTCTCACCTCCGGGAGCAAGATGTTCCAAAGGGCGGGGGCTACAGCAGAGAAGGCCCGCCTTCTGGACCCTGCTAGTCAGAGTTCTTTTGCCAAGGGGGTCTGGAGCATGCCCTCTCTGTGAGATCGGGTGGGACGGGTTGAAATCGTGGGGGCAAGGCGGTCCCTCAGGTAGCCTGGCCCCATGCCATGTAGGGCTTTAAAGGTGATAACCAACACCTTGAATTGGACCTGGAAGCAAACTGGTACCCAATGCAGCTCACAGAGCAAAGGTGTTATATGGGTCCTTCTTCAGACCCCAAAAATAGCTTGCGCGGCTGCATTCTGGACCAGCTGAAGCTTCCGGATACTCTTCAAGGGTAGCCCCATGTAGAGCGCATTGCAGTCTATCTGGGAGATAACAAGGGCATGAGTGACCTTTCGAAGGGCATCTGTCAGGCCTAGCCCAAGGAACTCCAGGAGACCATGTAGATTCAGTTCAGCAATGTTTATTAGCTACAACCTCTAGCAAGAATCTTCCCAGACTGAAACCCCAGTTCCCAAAGTCAGCCAGTCACAACAGTGTGAATTCCTCAGGGAGGTGCCAGCCTCATCCTCTTATCTCTCCCTCGCCCCTCAGGAGATGAAAGAGCATGTTTTCCTCCCTGAGTTTGGCCTTCATAATTCCATTCCATCATAGCATCCCGATCCAGGAAGGGGCGTAACTGGTGCACAACCCGAAGCTGTGCAAAAGCCCTCCTGGCCGTGGCTGCCACCTGCTCTTTGAGCAGGAGCCATGAGTCCAGGAGGACCCCCAAATTATGCACTAGGTCTGTCTGGGGCAGTGCTACCCCATCCAGCACCAATGATGACAACGTCCCGGATACAGAGGAGCCATTAACCCACAGCCACTCCGTCTTACCAGGGTTCAGCTGGAGCCTGTTGTTCCCCATCCAGACCCTCTTTGTAACACCTTCAGTGCCAATTCTACAAAGTTGGTTCCTTGTACTACAGACTACTTCTAGCCTTTTTTAACCCTCTTCCATGCTGTCACCTTAAGAAAGACACTCTGTCTAGAGCAGTGTTTCTCAACCTTGGCAACTTTAAGATGAGTGGACTTCAACTCCCAGAATTCCCCAGCCAGCATGGCTTGCTGAGGAATTCTGGGAGTTGAAGTCCACACATCTTAAAGTTGCCAAGGTTGAGAAACACCGCTCTAGAGTAGACTGGCCCTATTAGCTTTTTCTGAGCTACTAAGCCAAAAGCTTTCTATTCTGCTTTGTTGAAACAATTAGGGAACTCTGGAAAGGTATCTATAATGACCCCTAGCTCTCTCTGAAATTTAAAACTAAGAAGGCAACCAGCCCACTCAGGATGTTTCTTTTTCAGGTCTGTATTCTTGTTTGGTTCTGCCTCATTATATTTGCTATGTGAAGTATGCAGAAGTATTTAACATTTACTATGACTTTATTTTTCTTGCTCACTAAAAAAAAAAGAAAAGAAAGCAGCCACAGCAGCTTAACGGATGTTTGCTTTAAGACACAGACATGCCCCTGAGCTAGTGATAAGAAGAGGGGAATGTATTATGAATATATACTCCCTTCTCTTTCTTTCTTTCTCTCTCTCTCTCTCTCACACGCACACACACACACACACACAGCTCTGTCAGTGATCTCAAGTCTACCTAGATGGACCAATTTCCTCTAGGGATCTGTCTATTGCATCCGCCACAGGCTTTTCCAGAAGAGAGAGTGCTAATTGGGAAAAATTATGTTGAGCTACGTGTGGTGATTTTGTGATGCAGACTGTTGTCTGTAGGGAACTCAGCTGAGACTCTTCACTTCTCTGCAAAGATACATCAGGCTGAGCTTATGGCATATTTGGTATCCTTGCATCCTGACAAGATGCTTGTGTGTTCTGTGTGTGGGATGATAAAGGCCTGATTTTAAGGTTACAAGGCAATCTGCTCCCTTAATATTTTCAGAAATGGTTAGTATTACATCCAGCAACATAAATTCAGCCTTTTTGAAAATTATCCTACAGATTATACTGCAACAAGAGGGTAAGCAAGAAAAAAGAACAGATGCTTTGACCAAACCTGTGATTTTAGCCTCTAGGAGGAAATGTTCCTTTATCATAGAACGTTAGGTTAAGAAATCCAAGTTACATGAGCAAACTTCTACTCATTCAACAGGAATTTGTCAGCCTGCAGATCTTACTCCTCAAAATCTACTTTGAAGACCTTCCTTAGTCTTTGGAGGAGGGGGCAAGGGGCTTGGAGAACAAGGGGCATTTAGCTTGCCAATGTTTCCTTGATGGAAGAAATCATTGGGTTAGGTTCTTTCTAAAACACAGTATTTAAAATGTAAAACTGAAAAAAGGAGAAAAAAGTGAAAACATCAAACTACCTACACTGGATGGTGCTGCCTTCATTTGTAACTCTAGAGGCATTTAGGAATTTGGTTGCCCAATCAGAGTTTGCTACCATCTGGATATATAGAATGTAGGCAGATGTTTCTTGAATTTCAACATCGGCACAGAATCCACCAGTCTCCCTGACAGAAGGAAACATCTGGATTCCAAACTTTATTCAGTGGGCTCACAACAGCACTTGCCAACCCTTCCCCCTCCCCCAGTCCTGAAAAGTAAGATAGTCTGAGAGTTAGTGTTAGCCATCGCTATCAGAGAATTGGTGTTTAGTAGCAGTTTGAAGCTAAGCTTCCCACAGTGCCAGGAAAGCACGCTGGTACTTGTTCCCCGCTTCAGAATTTGCAAGTAAACCCTAATTAAAGGTAAATGCAATGTATGCCTAGTAGTAGCCATGAGATTTCACAGTTCCCCATGAACAGTATGGAAAATTCAACCCAGGTTCATAAAAATGTGGCTTCCAAAGATTTGAATGATCATTTAAAGTGTTCTGCCTCAGATATGCCTTGGGTATCATCCTATTCCTTTTACCCTTTCCTATATAGTATATTTTATTCCGCAAGGCAATGCTAGAAAAATTATTGCAGGATAGGCAACTTTTTTTTTTGTTATTATTATTTATGCAGATAAAGGATCTGATTCAAAAATACATAAGATGAACCAAGGGCGAGATTTATAGATCTGAGAGCCTAGCTGATGCTTCTTGCACTTGGCAGCAACTATTAGGAACCATTTTATGTGTATTTATTCTGAATGGTTATTTCCCCACCCCACCCTTGTGTGTGTGTGCGCATGTCTGTGTCTGTGTGTCTGTGTGCATCTTAACATTCAGAAGTGATGGGCAAGGCAGATGGATGGTCCTTTAATACAATCAATTCTAAATATTTCAGACAAATAGCTTGGAAAGCAATGCCTCTAGAAAAACCTCCAGTTTCAAATTCATTGCATTTCTTGTGCATTTCTTTTTCTTTTTGAGAGAGAGAGAGAGACCCAGAGAGAAAGAACCCACTTTAACTTGGATCTGAAATAAATTCCAACAGAATATTTGGAAATAAAATCTCAGAAATGTACAATTTTCAAACAATTAAACAGGGAGAACATTCCCCTGAGGGCAGACCAACAAAATGTATTTTTTAAAAAAATGCTACACAGAGTCCTTGCTCTGTCTTGGCTGAGTATAAGCAAACACACACACACACACACACACACAGAGCACTGCCAGCAGAGAAGTTCCAAGATAAAGCAGGCAAACAACATAACCATGTAACTACCTGGCCACATGGCTAGGCGTGTTTCTGGTGCACAAGTTCAAATTTTATACTTCGGCCAATATAAAATAACAATCAGACTATTTATAAGGCAGTGCCAAATCTTATAAATGTATAAATTTTATAAATAACCTTATATCCAATTCATTTCACCCCTTTCAATGTCTCTAATGCAAACCACGAGAAATCTTCCTTATTTTATAGGATTTTGAAAAGGCTACATTATGGACAAGCTACAGGTTTTAAATATTGCATGTTTATGTAAATATAATGATGTGGGGCATTTTATGCTGGGTAACTCAGTAATTAATTCATTTGTAAATCTCATCCCTCCACTGCCCTAGGGGAAAAAGGAAAGAAGAGAAAAGGAAGAAAAAATTAATTTGCTGGAAAAAAACAGGTTTAAGTTTATCCTGTAGTCAGGGGACCAAATTATTTTAGCATGTGGGCTGCGGTTTTAATGAGTTTGGATTTTAAAATGCTTTCTGCCCAGTGAGAATTACTAATGCAAAGAATTGAAAAAAAAACTTTATTGATAATGACTCATTAAAATTATTACAGTGATCAAAGAAAGACAGTGAAAGGTTAAAGGAAATTTGAAGGTGAAATTTTGAGTGATTAAATTGATCGAATCCTTGCACTTTGCAAAAGATTAAATAGCATGTATTTTACACAAAGGAAATGGAATTTGCAGAATCTGACACTTGAGCATATAAGTTCCCAATTTATTCCCTTCACCAAACTAATCACTATCACAATGTGTAAAATACATAAACAGCTATGCCATTACATGATTTACCTTTTACTCAGAACTGAAGTGAATTTTGCAATAATCAAAAATTGGGCAAAACTATCCGTTTTCACTTTCCATATTTTCCTAGAAAAATTCTGAATTCAGTCTTTCAAAATTAATTTTAAATGGGGATCAATCTTAGTTTAAAAATATCAGGTAATACTTGAGTGAAAATTTCTGAAGAAATCTATATATTACATCTTGATTGTTACATGCATTTATCTGAATTATATGCTTGAATACACATGCTTTCAAAGGTAGGGGTATCTACTTATTTATTTATTAAATTTATATACTGCCCATCTTCTAACAACTCTTCAAAAGCCCTGCATTCTATCCTGTGTTGGTTTTGCCTTAAGAGAAAGTGCTTCTCTTGAGAACATCCAGGGACTCAATGTTTGCTGATATCCTCAACTTATGTAAACCTCTGCCCATCTTTGACCCTCCACCCCACCCCTCAAAAAAGCTGTTGTGGAGGATAGGACAACTCTGGGGCAGACTAGGGCTGGCTGCAGAAAGGTGCAGCAGGTATGGAAATCAGCGAAACTTGGAATTCCAACCTGCATGAGCAGAATCACACCAGCAATTCCATTAATGCAGAGTTTTTCTTCAGTTTGCAATTATCTGGAACTCTGCTCACTGAAGGTGATTTCAGTACACTCAACAATGACTCCATAGGATAGCGTGCCCTGTCATATAATTTCAGTATGGACAAGTGAATATTTAACTTTTGCATTATTTATATATACAATGACATATGCTCAGTTGCTGAATCGTAATGAACCAGTACTTACAGTATGTCTTGAGAACTAAAATATCATCCAAAATATTGTGGAAGACAGGGCAAAAAGCTGCAAGGGGGAGTAGGGGGAAATCATTCAAGATGCACAAAAAAACTTATCTTCCTCCCATGAGTAGAATTCTAATCATAGGATCTTTAGATCCAACTCCTGCAGTTATTGACTATGATGATTGTTTGTGTGTACTATCAGTGTGTTTCACAAATTACATCCTCAATACTACTTAAAGCCACTACATGTAATCAATGTTTCATATGACCACTGTAACTACTTCATATTATTTCAGCACATGACAATGCATAAAGTTTGGTGGCAACCAAACCCCAGATACATTTCTCCATCCCTAAAGTTTCATAAGATTGCATCAAAGAAATTCAGCAGCAAAAGAGCCATTTTAAGTAACACAATTTTCAGCTTTGGGGTCTGTATGTTGTTTTCAATTTTCTACAAATTATAATTTAAAATAGGTAAAATGTTTGGCTTAATATGCCTATTTTATGTGAATAGTGCCACCCCCCCAGGAAGAAAGCAAATATATGCCAGCCATACTTACTCTGGTAGATGAAGTCATTGCTACAGTCTCAGAGGCCTTGGGGAAAATTTTAAAAATAAATAAAGTTACAAAATTCAGTCCCTGGAGGAAACAGTTGCTTATCTCTGGCATAAAGCATCAAAGCCAGTTTGGTCTAGCAGTTAACGGTGAGTTCTAGGCATGAAAGGCGGCTGGGTGACTTTGGGCCAGTCACTCTCTCTCAGCCCAACTCACCCCATGGGGCTCTTGTGGGGAAAATAGGAGAAGGGAGTATTAGATATGTTCCCTGCCTTGAGTTATTTATAAAAATAAGACAGGCGGGATTAAAAAAAAAAATCTTAAAAAAAAATAATAATGCAACCACTCCAAGTTGGTTGATTGGAGTGGCTGCTAAGCCCCATGAATAAATTATTAAAATCCTAACAATAACATAAGGAAAAAAACTAAATACTTGGATCCAGTGCTGAAATTTATTCTAAATACAATCAATAATAAACAAATACAAATAATCTACAAATTTCTCAGCTAAAAGTAGATCTCTGTCAGCCCAACTCACCTCACAGGTTGTTGTTGTGGGGAAGATAGGAGGAGGAAGGAGTATTAGGTATGTTTGCTGCCTTGAGTTATTTATAAAAATAATAAAGGTGGGATAAAAACAATCTAAAAAAGAAAAGATTCAAATGGGTTGTAGAACTCACTCTCCTAGAAGGTTCTGCATTCTTTATTGCAATTATTTCCTGCTTTATAACTTCAGCCTCATACCTCTAAGAATGGAAGTGGACAAAAATGGATTTACCTAAATTAAGGTCAGTGGAAATCTCTCTGGATATGGGAAATGTATGAATAAACTAAACTGAGATAAATCAGGGTAGATCCACTTAACCTGGTTTAACTGGTTTGTGGATCATAACATTCATTATTAACCCAGCCTCTACCAATACATGAAAGTCATACTTAAATTTCTGTGCTCTATAAAATGACCTGGAAAAAAATAAGGAAATACTTAAATTGTCTGAAAATACAGGCAGACTAAGCAAGTGAAAGTTTGGTCAGTACAATACTATATAGCACAATTTTTTCAGGACGACTGGAGCTCAGAAGAACGGGACAATATTGGCCAGGACTGGGACTCAGCATGGACTGAATGTTTTCTTTGGCAGCTTCCTTGTACTGTGAAGACCAACCCCACACTGAGGGCAATGCATGTAAAAATAAGCTTGCTCTCTTTCTGATTTGTTTGCTACATACTTGGGGGTGGTGTTGTTTTGGGGGAAAAAAAAAAAAGCTTGGATTCAGTCTTCGGGAAAAAAAACGACAATAGAATCATGTCACTAGCAGCATATGCCAATTAACATAAGCAGGTGAAAAGCGTTTGGATCTTTCTCCTAAGAATGTTGGAGATGGTGGTAAGACATTCGTAGAAATGTCTCCCGTGGGAGCTCTGGACAACCCACTTTCTAATGGGCTTGTAGTTATGTTTCACTTCATGAGCATCTTCCAGGCTCAAAACTGATGCATTCCAACTTTAGCCTTTAAGCCATGGGAAATGAGAACATACCTCTTTTTCAGCCAAAAATTATCTCGGCTGATCTAAGTTTACTATCAAGTTAGAGTACATAGGGTTGTATCCTTATTACGTGAATGGCTATGTGAACCATACTTTTCAGGATTGTGTCCTGTTGTTTTAGACTGCTTTCTATTGTTTTAAACTAAAGATACCCTTCTCCAGATAAGTATTAGACTTTATTATCTCCTCCACCCCTTAATTAGGTGTTTCTAATCAATTTTGTTAAAGTGGGTTGTTGATGTATATTTTGTAGACACATCTTTAATTGTGTTGCTGTTATTTTTAACAGTGGTTTAACATCGCTGTAAGCCACAAACACACCATCTGACCCAAAGCTCATATTGATTTCCCTAATTTTATAAACATTTAATAGTCCTTATTAAACACATCAGCCAGCATGATTTAATAACACAATCAGTCTAGAGTTTGAGAAAATTGAAAACAGGATTTGAATGTAATACAGCCACAATTACCGGAGATTATAGGCAATCATTTCCATATGTCTGCAAGGGAGAGCTGCTAATCTCTGTTTGTGTGGAGGTGATTTCCCCTGGAACACTTCCCAGCCTTCAACAGCACTAGTGCTGAACAAATTAGATTGGAAAGTCCCCCATGTTATGGCTAAGGTAATATCCTCAGTGTGTTAGAGAAACACGGAGTATGTATTTTAACTGGGCTCCAAAAGCTGGATAGAGATCTTCTCCCCATTTAGTTTGGCTATATTACATTATAATTATGACATTTTTCCTAGGATTAATGGACTTTTAGGAGGTATGGTCATAGATTAAAAAAAAAAATTAAAAACCCTCTCCACCTATAAGGCCCTAAAATAGTTGGTGACCTCATGATTGGGAATGCCAAGCAATTAGCTTCAGTCAGAGCACCTTGGATAGCTCAGGCATGAGACAGATTTTATTTTTGGGTCCTCCTTGTACCCCATCCTCGCATCTTATTAGGCTATAAAAAATGTTTGTGAGTTGGGAGACTTCAGAATGGGGAACAAAGGTCTTGTATATTACCTTGACGAGGCTTTTTGCAGCTCAGTTAAAACCAGGACTATATTTTGCAAAAGCTATTTCAGCCTCTTTATTGAACGTTCACAAGACCAATACCTCCACCAGGCTGTGTGATTCTCACTGTGATCACTGCCTAGTTAGTGGGATATGCACAACTTAGATTCAGAAGCAAGAGTTCTTTTCATGTGGCCTGAAGTTACTCATATTATCAGCATTAAATAAATTGAGAGTCCAAAGTTAAACACTAGGGATTTCAGAGGTAATGAAGGGTAAATTTGTCATGTTCTGTTTGACTTCTTTCTCAATTCTGCATATATATGTATGTATGTATGTATGTGTGTGTGTGTGTGTCTGTATATATATATATATATTGCATTTAGCCATTTCTGCTTCTTGTAATATTTGCACTTTTATGCTCTTTTCCTAAGCACTGTCTTGTAATGAAATAATTTTACATATATTTTCATTTGCTACACGTGTTTGTTTTTTCTTCTTTCTTCCTTTTTAGTTGCAAACTGCACTACAAATTTTTGGGAAATATAAATATTGATGCTTATATGCATACTGGTTCTCCTGTTATTTCAGGGGATACAAATATAATAAAGGCATGAAATGACATCCTGGGGGAAGTACATCTAGAGGTTTATGAGACAGAAGGACAAGTCTTGGGTAAGGATACTTACTTTGGGTTTATTCAGTCTGCTTCAGGCAGCTTGCATCTAAGAGAATTGAATCAGGGTAGTCTGACATCCAAACTTCAGAACAGTTTTGTAGTCTTGGAAAGGTTTCTAAACAGTTTTTTACCAGTTAGATGCATTTTGGAAAATCTCTCAGATTCTCCATAAATGCAAAATGCCACCCAGAGAGGACAGGAAGAGAGCAGAATAGAAGGAATGATTTCTCCTTCCAAGCAGTGCTTCAAGAGTATCCAAAGCTATTTCAGTGAGCAGCAAATAAAAACATTATTTTTTAAAAGCTTAAACACAGGATTTTAAAAAAATTCATAACCACCTCACCACCAAACTTGCATTTGTGAAACTTCACAAGGAATATATCTAGGAGCACCTCTACATTGTAGGTCTTGTGTATGCGAACTGCCCACAGGGATGGAGATCCAAGTTGGTAGGAAGTTGGTATTTACCAAAAGTTGAACTTATAAAGGAATGTAGAACTGACCTTTGGAATGGGAACAGAATCACCATCAAAGGGGGACTTTAAGAAAAGATTACTCAGTCCTGAGAAAGAGGAAAACAGAAGAAAGAGAATAATAACAATAATAAATAAATATTATTAATAATAATTTTAATAATAATTTATAATATAATTTAGTAATTATTAGTAATAATATTAATAATAATAATAGCTGTGCAAGAAGATCACACAGACTGAATACAAACAACGGCATGACAAAGTAGCTACAATGGTGCATTGGAATATCTGCAAGCAAGAACTGGTGGGACCACAAAACAGACAAAGTAATAGAAAATGAAGAAGCTAAAGTGCTCTGAGACTTTAGAATCCAGGCAGACAAGCACCTGCCACACAACACCCCAGACTTAACAACTGTTGATAAGAAAGACAAAAAAGTCTGGACAGAGGACATTGCAATATCTGGAGACAGCAGAATAGAAGAGAAAGAACTGGAGAAAATCACAAAATAGAAAGATCTGCAAATACAAGTAGAATGACTGTGGCAAAAGAAAGCAAAGATAGTACCAGTAGTAATAGGCACCTTGGATGTAATCCCAAAACATCTGGAGTACCACTTGAAGATCATTGGCATTGACACCATCAGTCAATTGCAAAAGGCAGCTTTACTTGGAACAGTTTACATCCTGCAACAATACCTTTAACTCCATCAAACAACATCTGCCTATCCCAGGTCCTTGGGAAGGACTTGATAGGCGGACAAAAATGCAGATCCAGTCTAAACATCTGGCTGATTGTGCAACCAACCATAATTTATTTTTATTTATTTATTATGAAATTGGTATGCCGCCCACCTCCCCCCAATGGGAGACTCTGGGCGGCTCCCAGTTAAAATCAAAAACCTCATCAACAATTAAAAATACCCCATAAATAATTAAAATAAATTAAGCCATAATAATAATTTATTAAACTTGTATGCCCCACTTTGATTTTGTTTGGTATAAGATGGGCGGAGAATAATTCCGACTGGCTTTTAACATTCTGTTCTTCTATCCTACAACAATAAAGACCATTCCTGGAACCTCAGCTGTGCCTGTTTCTTGACCTGGCCTACCTCAAAGGGCCAATATTTGTGTTATAGGGAGTAACAGTATATTCCTTGCAAGAAGTTAAGTTCCTTTTGGTCAACGTTGATTCCAAGTTCTCTTAATAAACACAGTCAAGTCACCTCTTGTGTGGTTACCTCTTTTAAAGAAACAGCACACGATTCAAACAATGTTACAGTATTGCTGAGTTATCCTTCTGATATTATCTCTTACCCTGAAAATTGGCTCAGCAGATTGGTCTTTGTTTTTTAATTATTGTGTAATTACATCTAAGTATAATCTGAGAAAAGTCCAGAAATACTGTGCAGCCTCCAGGTGGGAAGCACATTCAGCACAGAAGTCAAAGCAGACACACATAATGAGTCAGCATAGAGGACTGCCATTCATTGTATCAGTTTTATTGTGAGTAATTAACATTATATGCATGTCATTGTCATGAACACAGCAGATGTCACATTGCAGCTGGCAAAAAGATTGCACTTTAATTTAGATTGTTCTAATTCAGAATCTGTTATCCTCATATGTGAAAAAGTAAATCTGGCTTATGTCAAAGATAGTGAGGAGGGAAGGGTTGTGTTACGTAGAATTCTAAAACAAAGACTTACTCATGTCCTTATCAGGCTTAGGGACAGAAAGTTTTAAAAATAAATACATGGTTTCTCAAGAATTTTATCAATGCTTCCAGGAAAGCATTGCATATACATTAGAGCAATTGTGTCTACATGTGAGTGTGTGTATGTGCACATGCATGCTAAACTTTCAGAAATAAGTATTATGACTCACTCTGTCATTAGGGAGGATGGTCAGGAAAGAGCTGGGGAAGGGCAGTGGATCCTATCCAGTCATTGCCCCACCACCCCCAGTCTCTCCATATGCTTATCTGTCAAGACTGGACCTGAGTCTGTCCCACTTTTGACTTGTTCATTGCCAATTTCTCCCACACTTCCTCCCTGGCACAAATATGTCCCTCTGAAGATTCCCTCAGTATGAGACACTACATCCTCAATCTCTGCTAAGATTAGCTTGGGAAAAATTAAAAGGAAGTCCTTCCTATTATGCCAAGTATTGAAGTTGCTAGTACAAAATGTAGAAACAGCCATCAACCTTTTTTGCCATAACAGAGGGAGGATTAGACACAAAGCTACCCTTGGCTACTAACTACCCCCAGTATCATGTAACAGAGGCTGTATGCCCCTGAACCCCAGTTACTGAGGATGCAAGAAATGAAAGGATGCTCTTCTGTTCATGTCCTGCTTCCCAGTGGCATCTGGTGGGAAATGAAGGTGACCTAGATAGTCCTTTGGTCTAATCTAGTCAGGTTCTTTGTATGCTGCTATATTGTCGCACTATGCAGAAGAAGAAAAACATGGGGTTTTGTGGAAGACTTTGTTTGAAATGTTGGCTGACCTCTGTTTGATATGAATAGCCTGGCCAAACTGCAACAGTAGGTAGAGCAGGAAAATGAAGAGAAGGTAATTCCAGGATAAAGATCATAGGGCCCTGTATACGTTGCTCTCTACGTTTGCAAAAATTGAACATTTTAATTAATGTTTTGCTTTAAAACTGAAATTTTAAAGCATGCTTTAGGCTTCAGTTTTAAAGCTTGCCTTTTTTCCTCTTAAATATTAGGCATGAATCCCAAATAGTTAGAAGAGTAAATTTTAGAATTCTTGGGGCAATCCATACAATTGCAAAAATAAAATGTGGGTGCCAGAGATACTAAAACTAGGATCCTTGACTTTAAGGAATTTATAGCAAGAGTAGTTCCAAACTGAAATTTGAAAAGCACAGCACCATTTGTTAGAATATGCATATACACATTCATACATGTGCACACCATGCTGGTTAGTTCTGCTGGGTTCGGGGAGGGGCTACATTTGCACCACTTTTTCTTGGCTTTTGTTCCATACTTAAAAGCAATATTGATATTTATTTAGCTTTTAAATGGCAACTTATAAATCCCGGCATATTGTAAATATTCTTGGCAATTCCAGATACAACATTCTACTCCAACACCCTCTCAGGACAACTTTAAGGCCAGATCTGGGAAATTAAAAGTGCAAAAGAAGAATGTCTGAGACTCAGGCATAACAGATTAGGACTATGCAAATTAACATGACAAGAAACACATTTATTTATTTATTTATTTATTTATTTATTTATTTATTTATTTATTTATATTTATTTAATGCCCTCACCTTTCTACTCTGGCAAGCACTTAAGAAAGCCACCAGTTTAAAAACAAAAACAATATGAAAAGTTAAAAACATACCAACATCAATATCAACGCTCCCTTTCAACAGCTTGGTGGAAGAGAACCATGTTCTAAATACTGAGAAAGTAGTGGGTAAATCCCAACTCCTAAGGGGGTGTATTCCATAGCTTAGGAGCAAAGGAGCTCCTAAGCCAGAAAGACAAGCCTCCGACAGCAGTTCCAAAAGACTGTCCTGCAGATCTTAACAGCTGCATCTTTTAACATCTCCTTCCTATTTGGAGCATCCCATGAAATGCAGAAATGGTAACATCTGAGGACTTCTTATTCTCCACCCAAATCCAAATGGAGAATAAGCACCAGCCATTAGGCAAAGTGAAGCAGATAGTCAAGGTCAGGGGCAGAAGTAAAATGTTGTACTACAGAGATCTGGATATTGTGCATCCTGCCCTGAATTTGTGGTATTGTCATCTCACAACCAGTTCTGAAGTAAGATTCAACTCTGATTCTTGTCAGCTTCTTTTTATGTAATTGGGGAGGAAGCACCATGTAATCTTCCTATCAAGCAATCAAAGTGACTTAGGTCTGTTGTAGTCCCTGTTAGATGTAATTGTTTCTGTATGTTCTGTCGTGGTCAGACTACAACTAGAATATTGCTTCTGGGCACTGCATTTTAGGCAGGACACTGACAAATAGGAGTGTGCCCAGCAGAAAGCAACCAAGATGATAAGGAGCCTGGGAAAAAAAATGAGGAATAGCTGGAGGCATTGGGGATGTTTGGCCTGGAGAAAAGAATATTGCAGGGAGATATGACAGCTCTCTTCAAGTAACTGAAGGGCTGTCATGCAGAAGCTGGGGCAGAATTATTCAAAGTTGCTCCAGAAGAGAGGACAAGAACAAAGTTTAAATTACAGTACAGTTGAATCTGGTTGAACATCAAGAAAAAAACCTTCTAGCAGTAAGAGCTGTGCAACAATGGAAAAGACTGCCTTGTGAGATAGTAGATTCTCCTTTCCTGGAGGTATCTAAACAAAAGCTGAATGATTGTCTGTTGGGGGTTCTGTAGCAGTAGATTCCTGCATTAGCCAGAGAATTGGACTAAACGATCTTCAATTTCTTTCCCAGCCATTATGTAATTCTGTGATTGAATGAACTGAAATTACTCCTCATTCCAAAGTAACTTCTAGTCTTACATTCTATTATTAACAATTTTTCTGATTAGCATAAGGAGCAACAACAGATAAGCACAGACCAAGCTCTCGATATTCACTGCTGTTGTATAATTTAATTTTGAGTTATCCAGGAGCAAGACTCCGGCCCTTGTTATAAAACTTCCCTTCCCACACCAGAAATCTTCCTAAAATGTGAAATTGTTCCTCTGAAACACCTTGCATCAGTGCTACATTTGCCCTAGGATCCATTGGCAATAGATGCCATATGCTCTGGGAGCAGTCATGTATACTATGCCTTTGATTTCCCCCATGATGGTGTGCTACCAAGAGTCGCTCTATGACAAGATAGAGATCTCCAGTGGAGGCAGCAGATTTTAAGCTGGTATACTTTCCTGCCAGCTCAAGGACTAGTGGACTGCACTTTAACGCAGCCATCAGGAAAAGCCCTTTGATTAAAATTATTTTGTTGACATACTTTTCCAATCAAGGATGACAAGCAAGGAAATGGATGCTTAACAGCACACTCCTGGGTTCATTTGATCTAAAGCAAATCCTTCTACATTAAATGGAGTTTACATTCAATTCAAGAGGAAATCATTTATGAAATTATCCCCATACATACACAATTTTGTTTCCAGTTTGCCTTATCATCTCATTCCATTGAACCATCACATCAGTGAACAATAAGGAAGAAAACAGGCATCGGAGGAATCAAAGGATCAACCCAATTCTGCAATTTCAGGCAAACTTAAGGGATGGTTGAGCTGAACTACATGTATCAGTTTGAAGTCATGAGAAAGGTTTTATACGCTGACAGCTGTCTTCCCCCTTTCTTTCACTCTGTATTGCTTCTCCGACCCAGTTTTCTTAGTATAAGCTCCCATTTTTCTCCCATGGCTTATACCTAACTTAATCTACAAAGGATCTGTTACCATTTTAAAATTTAAATGCAACAGTTAGCACTATATCATAAGCGACTTCTCCCTCTGTTGGTTTTCATTGTTCTTCAAATGCAGCATGACAAAAAGTTGTGTATAACTCAAAAGCTTGCATGATCACATTGTGTATTTCCTTTAGGTCTAAGCAAAGATTTCGTTTTGAACCATGTATAACCAAACATAGATACATTAGTAGAGTTGGGTAGGAGTTTGTAGAATGTAGGGGAGTTTATGGCATATTTTTAACAACTGAAATTTTATTTGAACCATTATATATTTGGTTTATCATGTATTTGGCTGACCTAGAATTTCCTTTAAGTGAAGTGGAATATCTAATGCCTGAGCTAAGTAACAGAAGATTTTATCTCTCTCTTCTAGTAGAGATTCCTACATTTTTCTACAAAGATTCTTGCTTCTGCAAGATTTCTACAATATTAATTCCAAAAGCCAGTTATGTGCCATTGGTTTAATGGCCTCTGACAGGAAACATGATTTTTTTTTCCAGATGAAATACTTACTCATAAAGTATCCAACAAGGTCAATGTCTGTGCATGTAAATCATGACATGAAGAATGCAGGTGTTAATGAATATGTTCACATGCTGCTTCCTGGCTTTGCAGATATTGTATATTTAGATGCACACTGCATTCTTGTACCCACAATCATTCTTTTCAAAATAAAACAAAATGGGAAGCATTGTGACCATTTTATTTCACTGTCAGCTTTAATAAAAATAAAATGATTTACCAAAAGGAACAAAATATCCAAGCCATTTTCCCTCCCTCCCTCCCTCTTTCTCTCTCTCTCTTTCTCCATTTCTTGTCAGCCTGTAAAATCATCTTGGAACCCTGTAAGCAAATCAACAACAGCAACAACCAAATGAGATTTTTATGCATATCTTATTAGTTCATTTCCTTTTATTCTGCAAGTGATGTCATGGAACCCAGCTGGTGTGTTCTTGCAAATGATTTCCCCTTACTCATGTTTCACCAAGTCATTTTGAGCCTTAATGGAATTACTCGCTCTTTGCAAGGAGAGGAGCTCCCTCCCACCCAATTCTCCTATCAGCTGGAAAAGAAAAATGTCTTACAGAAACGGCAACAGATACATTAAAGCGAATCCTATGAAGGACATGCTTTTGTTTCACACCAGATGATGATTCCCCACGATCTTTCCATCTTTCATCTTCACTCCTTCATATCTTTTGTGTTCGATTCAGAGCTATTTAATATGTCTGCATTCACTTGAATGCTCAATAAAAAGAATTAAGAGTGCAAAGGTTGGAGTGCTTCTGTTTCCACTTTCCACTTTTCTATTTGCTACCTTTCTCCCAAGGAGCTCAGGGTGTGTGTGTGTTTGTTTGTTTGTTTGTTTTCACTACCTCCCTGAGACGTGGATAAAGAAGAACCAGCCTAATGTCACCCAATAAATGTGGCAACTGAGAGATTGGAACATAAGCCTTTCTCTTATATCTATATATTGCTCTCTACTGGACTGGTTACAATGTTTGTAGGAAGGGTATATCGATAATGAAGCATGTCCATCTGACTTTCTTTTAAGTCTTTACCTTTTCTAGTTTGGGATCTGTTTCTGCATCTACACTGACCTTCCTTACAGGGCACAAATGGCTCATTGAAAGTTTGGGGTTTTTTTCCACTTCTTGTATTAACTTACTTGTCCCTTTATATAAATGAAGAAACTTCTTAAAGACTGAAGAGAAACAATGGCTTTTTAAGAGAAATAGAGATGAAGGCCCAATTCAGATTGAAAGTACAGCATTAGAAGGTTAAGTACATCTGTTCCTCATCTGGATTGGATCCAATGCCTATTATTACACTGAAAGGATAGAAAGCTTTGTTCCTGTGAACAGAGCCATGGAGTTTAGATTCAAGCTATAACCCTACCAAGTAGTGAACTATTCAAGTTTATTATTAATTAATTTTATTAATTTTTTGATCAATAACCAGTATAGAACAAAACAATTAACAAATTGTTTAAAAGTGAAACAGGGTTATTCAAGTTCCCATACTCACTAGCCAGGTTTATGTCTGGATTAAATTCCCTACATCTGCTCTGTTTGTTTATTTGCTTTTTGAAATGTTATTCTATTCTATTTTGTAACAGAAAACTGATAACTGTATGAATAAGCCATGACTAGTTTGTTCCTGAGAGATCCCAGTTGAGTTAAGTGGAGGTGTTCGCTTGTTTGTTTGCCTTCAAGTCAGTGCTGACTCCTGAACAAGTTTCTGCAGTTTTCTTAGTATTATTTTTGGAAGTGGTTTGCCCTTGCCTCCTTCCTAGGTCTGAGAGAGAGCAACTGGCCCAAGGTCCCCCAGCTGGCTTGTGCCTAAGGCAGGACTAGAACTCACAGTCTCCCAATTTCTAGCCTGGTGCCTTAACCACTACCCCAAACTGGCTGTCAGTAAAGTATTAAGCATATACTAAACTTCAAAGTCTGCTATTTTGAAGTTTAGCATAGCAGAGTGAAAGTAAAACATATATTTTAAGGAACTGGAGATTCAGAAACTTTCAGACTGGAAGTGCGGGCACTACATTGAGGAATTTTTAAAAATCAGTAATTTATCTTGGGAGCAAATCATTGTGCTGTTGCTAGAAAAGCAAATGTGTTACAATTTTTGCTCTAATTTTCTGAGATTTTGAATTAAGATTTTACCCTATGTGAAACACTCAGGTTTCTATGTCAGAGCTGGCCTGCTTTCAATGACAAGCTGCAAACTCATGCAAGACAGAAACGTCTCCAATCTGATGGATTTTCTGATTCATTTAAAAGATTGCATGAGTTTGCAGCTTGACATTACAATGCTTGTCTGAGCACACTGCTTTCACAAGCACGGCTCAGTAGGAATAAAAACCTGACAAGACTGAATAGCATCTGCTGTAGATGTTAGCAACCAGAATCACAGGAGTGAGGTGGCGGCATTAAATTCAGATTAATTCAGGGAAAGCCTCACAGAAGCTGGCATTTGTCCCATCAATGGAAACATACATTCTAGACTATGTGCATATCATTTCCACTAAGGAGGCAAACAGCTATTTTAAAGGAGATATGATTTTCATTCAATAGATGACATTTGGGAAACAGTCACACCTCCACCCATGCCTGTACTCCACTCCTAATCTGAATGCCCACCACTTGGTTATGGATCTTGGACACTGGGACGTATCTGAGCCTACAGTAGCAGCCCACAGCTTTGAGGCAATACAGATTTATGTTTAACTCTGCTGAGAACAAGGGAGGAGAAGGAACATAGTCCTTCTCACCCACATTATAATTTTCCTTTCCCAAGTGTCCCAATGTTGAGGGGGCAGCAAGTGGTGAAATGTGCAATGATGTTGTGAAGCAAGTGTGAAAGGGTGGAGCTTGGTTCCTGATGTCGTGCTGCATGTTTGTCGTTTTGACATCAGCATGATTAGGAACAGGCAGCTCTGCCAATGATTTACTTTATACCTGATCTGTGTTTGATGTTCATACAAATCCAGTTTGTGTCAGCCATAATTCAATTCATTAGCCAGAAATATGTCAATAAATATAGAAAATAACAGCTGATAAAATTGGTCCAGGTAGGCATCCTTAGCCATGGATACTAACTATATGATTTTGAACTGTTTCTTAGGTGAATTTTACTTTCACAGAGGCCTACAGTTTCTGCTCTCATTTTTTGGAATTATTTCTCCCATGTTCTTGATACAATGGAAGGAGAATATACATTTAGAAATCTTTAAGAGGAGGAGGAGGAGAGAAGGATGGGGATGTGTTTCACACTTAGAAGTTAGAGTTGGCCATTGATGACAACTTTTCTCTGAAAGGTGGAAGATCTCTTCAGGGAACAGTCTGGCATCCCACTTCCCAGGGACAGATGACAAACATTTCCTATCCTCTTCAGATATGATATGTGGATAGGAGATTACACAGTTGGATAACTGCCTAAGGCATCTTAGGAGAGAGATCTTGGCCCAAGTTGATCAGTTTCTGTGTCACATCCTTTTTCCAGGGTACATAGTGAATTTCAGTTTCCAGTATATGTTGGATTAACTAGCTAGAATCCATTTCCTCTTCCTCCCCTCCCCTCCCAGACCTCACTAGTGACTGCAGGCATGCATCAGCTTTGAATATATTCCGTGACTTCCAACATGCAGTTCAAAAACAAATTGTAGAGCCCAGCAAAATTCATTAATTCATCCAAGCTGTTGATGGATTGTCTGTCATTGTTTATACAGTAGGTCCAAGCCTAATTTTCAGGTATTAGCTGATTAACACACGAGTCATAGTGTGTGTCCTGTGTCCAGCAAAGTGGAACATCAGATGTGTGAAGGAGATTAATTGTGTGCACAGATGTTAGTCACAGGATCAATTTGTCTGGGGCTTGAGGGGGTGGTACCCTACAGATCAATAGGAAAGGAGAGAATTAGAGTAATGCCTTGAAAAGAATCACCATTGAGTCTCTGAGGCTCGTTTATCTGCTTCTGTTGGCAAGCTTCTTGCAGAGAATTTCAACAACAGTGACAAAAGACTCAACTGAGGCCAGCATAGTGCTGCATGATTCAGACTTGGCTTTCTAAAATTATGAACAGAGAACTTCCATAAAGGAAATTTGGGGAGAAATAGGGGGGAAACCCTTTCTATTCCAGATGCAATACAGCCTTTGAAACCATTCAGGTATAACGTGTAATGAAGAATATTATGTAACAAATAAGCAGCACCTGCATACATGTAGCATGGAGTATCCCAGTTTGTCTAAGTTCTAGCTAGCCAATGTGTCCTCTTTCTGCACATTCTCTTTTGCTGCCCCCCCCCCTTCTCTATTTTCCATTTTATTCTTCTTCCAGTATTCTATGGTCAATTATCTCACTCAGATCTCACTTGCCCCCCAGCTGCTGCTGCTGCTAGCATTATTATGCTAAAGTATATTGCTGACTAAAACTTCAACCCTACTGGTGGCTCTCTCTATATCTAGATGACGTTGGCGTAGCAATATATGGATGCACATCTGATAGTAAGTTTATGAATCATATGAATACTAAATATTACAAAGTTGTTGATCTCATACCACCAACCCTGAAAATATTTTCACAAAGGACTTTCTGCTCCTATTACACTTACGTTATAGACAACCATGCATAAGAAAAAGTGCAACATCTGACTGTGGTCCACAACTTTGTAGTCTTTACATATAGTCGATACAGAGATCGCTGTTAAATGTTTGGGACTTAATGTCTCAGTAATTATCCACAAGGTACTTACTTTCCCCAAGAAAGGAATGTTTTCTGGAAGCTAGGCTGTACGGCTTTCCAGATTTAGAGAGGCTGCTTATAACTGATCACTGATAGTCGCTCACTGCATCTGTTGGGGTGTTAGCTGATGCTTCCAACCAGTCAAAGTGGAAGACATAAAATGTGAACTCCAATGAGAGATTCTTTAAATTGGAATTATGGTGGATGATGGAAGCTTGAGACAAAAGGACAGAAACAGATACAGGAAAAAATTTCATATTCAGAAGCAGCATGACTCTGATTATCTCTGGAGGCAAACAGAAAAGGATGGCTGTTACTATTCCATCCCACAGGTCACCTTATTCATGTTGTCCAATGTTGAATACAGCATATTGGAAAGTGTAGATTTTTGCTGTCAACCTTCCTCATTCTGATGCCCTCTGGATAATTCAGAACTGGAATTATGGAATTTAAGGTCTAAAGCAGGGAAGGTTGGCTTACATTTTTGCTCTGGCCTAGGAAGCAGTTTATCATTCCCTGTTGGGCCTGTGTGGTGATCCAGATTTGAAGGGCAAAGTGAGATTCAAACTGTGCACAAGCAGGTATGTAAGCAGGAGAACCGTAAAATGGCAGCACACTTTCCTGGGCTCACCTGGCTACTCTTGCAGCTGCCCGCACATGCTTCAAATCACCTTCAAACTCTGATCTCTGCACAGCCCTTCTCCATACCACTTTAGCATAGGAATACCCTATTGACTGTGTTTTAGTTTGTGCCAACAAACATTGTTTGAAGTATTGAGTTGTTGCATGGCAATAGCAGTAAATTTCCCCCTGAAAGTAGGCTAGTCAGGTTAAACAGGACAGAATTATAGCTGAATTGCTAGTTCTTTCTACAATGCCTTTATGAGGGGGTTTATTGAATTTTTCATAATCAGAGCTATTGCTTGTATACATTAAAGGAGTCACTGTATGATACATTCTTTGTTGATCTAAATTAGCTATATGCAATCATGGAGAGCAGGTTCCTACTAAACCTATGCTTCATCTTCATCAAATCAGCTCTAAAAATCTTGGGTGTGACCCAGAGATAAGCACTTTCCCCTTGATTCATTTCAAAGACAGAGTTAGGCACGTACTTAAATCATTTCAGTTCAGGTCAATTCAGCTCAGTGGGATTTTGTAATATTTAATTTTTCCTGGTTTGTGCCCTTTGTATCTTTCATTTAAATAAAGATGAGATCCTCTCAAATCTATGTTTCCTGCTGAGAACCACAAACGTTTTCAACAAACTTTAAAAAATAAAATGGAGCATGATCTTATTCTGAGATCATGGCAGTAAGTTCCACTAAATAGAGCTACCAGACCTGGTCTGGATGACAGCAACAAATTAGACTTTTCTCTGTATTGTTGCTGTATATCTATGAGTCATCAGGAGTTTTGCTACCCATGTCAGGTCACACCAGTACTGAACCTATGACACCTCCTTGAAACAAAGTCCTATTAACCTCAAAGGTGCTTACTTCTAATTAGTAAACTAAAGTTGTAAAAATATTATAAGTTCTCAAAGATAACACAAGCAAGACAACTAAGAGTACTGCCTTCTCCTGGGAGATTTGTGTACACTATAAGACATTTCATGGAGTATGACATTTACTTGCTTACTACATATTCTGTACCATTTTTAGTACAACCTTCTAACAAAAGTGTCTCTTGATACTGTACATATTAAAATACAATAAAGTGTAACAATATCTGCCAATGAGCCTAGATTCTGTTGGGCTTTATATATATGCACACACATAAATATATACACAAGCAGCCATATCTGGAGAGATGTAGCTTTAATCTACATTAGGATTCATATTCATATATTTGCATACTCAAGATTGATATTTGCAGCATTAAGTGACTATATGAATAGATGAATCAAATTTTAATATAAAAAATAATTGTTTTTTTTAGTGTTGTAGATCCTCATATTTAGCTTCTAGTCATCAAATGCAGGTCAGGCCATTTGTCCATCTATGCTAGTAGTAACATCCAACAACTGTCTACATGCCATATCCTTCAACCTGCTACTTAGTATTTTCAGCTGGAGATGCAAAGAAAATGAAGCTGAGACTTTCTGCATGTGTGCTACCATAGGCCTTCTGTCCTTAGTCAAATAGTGTGTGAACTAGCCTTGAAGGCATAAATTAGACCTAGTGGAATCAGTTTAAATTTACCACATCTTTAGCGCAGCACATTCAAAACTGTTATTTAAGGGCTCCTGGAGCTCCTGATGATACTACAGGACAAATTCTGTTCGTCTTTGCAGGGATGAAAATATCGTCAAAGAAAAGGAAGCACTTGAAAGCATGCTCAGAAGACCTCAGGAAGACCTTGAAGAAACCCCACTGAACCATTAAGAGTCTGTCTTGCATCTTTTAGAAGCAGATTCAGAAGGACACAGGCCTACCTGAGAATGTCATTCTAGACTATACTGTGGCTTAAAGCCATCTTCTGAGGACTGGGAAAGGAATGGTAAAGGTGAGCAAGAGGGGCGGCCCTTTTCCAGATTCTGTCCCCACATGTCAGCCCCACTAGGTAAACCAAACCAAGAAGTAACAGAATCCTGCATATCTCCATCAAGGACATCTTCCTTACTCCCTATCTATCTATCTATCTATCTATCTATCTATCTATCTATCATCTATCTATCTAATTTATATAGCTGCCTGTCTCACATAAAGTGACTCTGCAACTACTTACTGAATGTTAAGGGAAAGCCTACTTTCAGCGGAAATGAATAGTAGTTCATGATTTAGATGTAGTTTGGATTTTATGCCAAAAAGTGGAATATGTATAAGGAAAAAAAGTATATGTTTATTGCCAAATGAAGATTCCAATGTTATTTTTATTTATAGAAAGAAACTGAAGAGGTACCAGGGCCTGAAAAAGAAATAGGCCAAAGTGGTCCCAGTGGTGGTAGGAGCACTCGGGGATGTGACTCCTAAGCTGGGAGAGTGGCTCCAACAGATCCCAGGAGCAACATCCGAGCTCTCTGTCCAGAAGACTGCAGTGCTAGGAACAGCTAAGATACTGAGCAGAACCCTCAAACTCCCAGGCCTCTGGTAGAGGACCTGAGACTGAGGAAGACACATACCACCCATAGGGGTGAGAGGGGATTTATATATCGATAGATAGATAGATAGATAGATAGATAGATAGATAAAGATAGATAGATAGATAGATAGATAGATAGATAGATAGATAGATAGATAGATAAAGAAATGCACACAGAATTCTAATCTATAAAGAAAAAGATAGCTGATCTAGTGGTTAAGGCATCAAGCTAGAAACCAGGAGACTCTGATTTCTAGTCCTGCTTGAGGCATGAAAGCCGGCTGGGTGACTTTGGGCCAGTCATTCTCACTCAGCCCAACTTACCTCACGGGGTTGTTGTTGTGGGGAAACTAGGAGGGGAAAGGAGTATTAGGTAGGTTTGCTACCTTGAGTTATTTATAAGAATAAGAAAGGTGGGATAAAAAAAGAACCTTAAAAAATAATAATGCAACCACTCCAAGTTGGTTGATTGGAGTAGCTGCTAAACCCTGTGAATAAATTATAAAAATCCTAATAATAACATAAGGAAAAAACTGGATCCAGTGCTGAAATTTATTCTAAATACAATAAATAACAAATAAACAAATAAATACAAATAATTTACAGATTTGTAACAAAACATTTCTCACATTGTCCAATACCTGTTTAGAGATTTTAGTGTTTTTAGTGCTCTCCAAAGTTGTACAGTAATTATTTCAATTGCTGTTAATAAAATTAATCTGAGCTCTAAAAATACAGTTCCAGAGTTTCCTTTAAATAGCACAGAAGAATAGTTTCAGGGCACATTGGTAACTGAGAGCAAATTCAATAGTAAATGGGCCCATAACCTGAGACAGAGATTTTTTTTTTTTAAATTCCAGAGGGGAACAACCTTGATGGCTGGAGCGGAGGACATTAACGTGTGAGGGCAGGTAGCCTTTGGTGAGTAGACTGGTGATGCAAAGATGAAACGGGTGAAGCTGCAAGAGATTTCTATTATGATTATTATGATTATTATGATTATTACAGAGGAATTTTGGTATTTGTGTAATGTCAAACATCTTAGACATCTGCTTTATTCTTCTTTCTGCTGAACATCTAAAGCTGCATCATTGATTGTCAGTAGCCATATTGTCAAAGTTCAGCTGTGTGTCCATTTGAGGTTTTGACACATTAAAAAAGTGTTTCAGACTAGAGATGGATCTGGGAGATCCTTGCCATTTGTGAACTGGTGTGTGTATTCATATGTCGTAATACAATGGGGTACACAACTTCTTTTTACTAGAGGGCCACACCCGGTTTTTACATATCAGCTCAAGGTCTATACCCCCAAAGCAGTGAAATCGGGTCCCAAATTTTTAATGTTTGGGGCTTTTAAGAAAGAAATTATGTTCTTGTTTTGAAATCTGCTTAATCTCCATCCCAAAGGCTGCCATTTTTAAAACTATCCACTCTGGGGATGTTCTGAGGACTGTGAAGGTGGCACCAGTATGTTGTCACACTTTTTATCTTTCTGAAGTAAGGCATAATTGTGAAGAATTCTGACTTAGCCCAAACACACTGTGGATGCTGGTTCAATTTTTCTTGGAATGAAATGGCTTAAACAAACCATGGAAGCCAAGAAATATTCAGCATCCCAGCTTAATAATTACAATCTTGCAGGCATGCATTCAGTACTGCTTTGCTCTTTTTCTATTTCAAAAGCATCGCGCCAGCCCGCACAATTACATTGTGCTTAAAGGATTTGGAATTTGTCTCAACGGGCTTATCTGAAGACTAAGGGCCAAACTACATATTATGTCAGTTTTGCTTTTTTAAAGAAGAAAAACAGTAGAGAGAGGGCTAATTAAAACCTATCCCCAAACTAGAGCAGGCATCTGTATCAGCGTCATTCAGAACATGCCAGCCTCATTTAACAAGATCTGAAGCTCAGGGGGCGGGTAGCACGTGTCTCTTGAAGAGCCTGTGTAAGCAGCCTATTACCTACTTACTTGGATCCCAAATGAACAGCTGAATGAACATTTGAAGAGGTCTGGAGTTCTTATCAATTCATTACAGATTTAGAGTAAAGTTGTCTTTGAATGCAGTGGCTGACCTTCTCTAATATTTTACTTCTGTGATAGTAAACAGCAGAAGCTCAGTCTGGGTCAGAAGTGGGTGGCAGAAGGGAGTGAAATCTCAATCAAAGGAGAGGTCCAAGAAACATTTAACACCATATGCAGTTTGATATTTCATTTTTTTTAAATCAAACATTTTTTAAACAATTACTGATCCATCCTTGGAATTCCCTCCCAGCACATGTGCTAATAATATGGGCTACCAAGCTATTACCCAATCAAGGATTATTTAATATAACCTGGAAATACATTGTAAAAACTGTTGTTGAATTGACCACCCAAGAGAAGAAGTGGAGGAATCCCCAGTATCAAAAGCATCTAAAAATGAGCATAACATGGACAGTACAGAAGAGCCCAGAATTTGCCAGAGAATGGAAACAAAGGTCCTGCTCAGGTTCCCATTTCATCCATTGGATCATTTAGAGAGAGAATCATCATGGTAACAATTTCACTGTAAGCCTTTGAACCATGCCTCTATTCATCAAATATGATGTTGTACCAAATAATACACCAACTATATAAGAAGCACCAAGTGACGGGCGAGGATGCCCATCTGTGAGTCATAAGGGGGAGACATCAGATATCATGCCATCTTGGCATAATACACAACTGCACTTTGGTAAAGAAGAATGAGGAATCCCCAGACAAATGATTTGACAATTCAAATATACATTAAAATACACTGTGTTCAGGGTGTGAAAATATCTGGGGGGCATATGTACTTGGAAAAAAACAAAAGTATCTATATGTGTGCATTGCAATGAGGGACAAGTTGCATAGTGTAATATTACACTATGGAAATATGAAGGGAAACAGGCCAGGTGGGGGGTATCAATTGTCAAAACTCAGTGTGTTGTCCTCTTCGTCCCTGGCAGGACTGGGCAGCCCTCGGCAATCTGAGCAGGGGTCTTAGGAGAGCCCCTTGATGCCTGGCACTGAGACAGTGGTGTTTCTTCCTCTCTTCTTCCTTCCTTTCTTTCATGGACTGAGAACCTTGTGGAAGATAAACGGTGCAAAGAACCAGCTGGAGCAGAGCAGCTATAAAGCCATTTACCACCCTTTATAAAGCCACTGCCAAGCCAGCCTAAATACAAAAGCTGGGTAAATGCTAGTATATGTGTGGAGGGGAAGGGGGTAATTCCATGGGATAGTCATTGGGGAAACACTGAAAGTCTGAATCAGACTTTCGGGTTTTCCCAGTGATTCCTGGACATGGGACATTCTCTGTTACAAACTTCTTGCTTCTTTCTCCTTAGAGCACTCCAATGGTGGGGAAATCTGGAAGAAATAATAGCTCTGGAATCAGCTTTTCTGAGGCACACCATTTCTGCTACTCAATGCTGCATCCATGAGACATTCCACAAATGAAGAATTTTGCTTTGGTTTCCTTTTGATCTGCCTAAGATTGCCACATTTCCCTGGGTTCAGGCTACAGATTTTGTTGCAGTAGCCGCTTCCCATGGTGCAGGACTTCTTATGACTAGGATGCAAAGCAGACTTCATTGGGGGAGTTCTACAATCCTAGATCCTTTTTATTTTAAAGCTGACTTTTATGTGTACTGAAAAGTTTTCATTCTGATTTTAGGAGAAAATTACTGCTGGGTCTGGTGAAGACACTTTAAAACCAGTGGTCTGTTTCTAACATATTCAAGTGGAAAATCAACATACTCAAGTAGGCATGGGGTAGCATTTAATCAAACAACAAAAATATTCTTAATTCCATTAAGGGTATGTTACTATATGCTAAAATGCTGAGGCAAAACAAACAATAAAGTTGAGTTATTTTCCCCATGTTCTATTTTTCTCTCATAGTTCATGGGTAATTGAAATCAGATCTTTGCAGCTTTTAGCATGTTTGACCCTTTTTCTTCATTATTGTTAGTTTTAATTAATGATAAAATGTATGGATATGTGCACTCACACATACGTGCATATGAAATAGGAGAGATGTCACAGGCAGGAGCAAGATTTGCCAATATTTTAAGGGTAGAGGGTTGTAATACAGGATATTCTCCATTCACAAATATTCTCTGGCAACCTCTTTTTTCTGCTGTCTTCCCAGTCCCTAAGCCTGAGACAGGCTTAACCTGTCCTTAGCCATACCAAAACAATATTTTCTTCTTTATTCCAGCACCATCCAGGGAAGCTTCAATGTATATTAGGTTTTGCCAGCTATTATGTTGGAGAGAGGTTAGGTGGCTACAGTGACTGTGAACAGGGCAGTAAAGGCAGGATAGGGATCAGCAGTGGGAACAGCAGATTTCTCATTCAAAAATTGGATAGAAAGTACTTTAATTCAGTAGAGGAGAAAAGTGTAAAGATGGTACACCATCGTTTGACAGCTTACTGATCTGTCACTGAAGTAAATCAACTGGGCAGTATGCTATCTGCCAAGCTTTATGATATAATAGACTACCATATTTTGGGACTTAAAATTGGGGAAAAGAGATATTTAACTGCACAGAAGAAAACACATAAGATTCTAAAATCAACCATAGTTTCAACTGGGAAACTGTGAGCATCCTAGACCAAACTAAATCCCAAAATGCTAGGGAATTCCTGGAAGCTTGGCATTCAAACAAATCAGCCATCAACAGACACAGAGAGATAAACCACATTTACACAACATTCAAAAGAAACAATAACAAAACTAAGAAGGAAACAAAAAGACCAGAACACTCCAGCAACCAACATCCAGACAAACAATCAAGCAGAAAATACCCCAATCAAGGAACTACCAAGGAGAAAACCACGCCCCCACCAACACTGGCAGGGCAACTTACAGGGAATTAAACCCCATACTCACTAGCATTGATTATGTTTACCTGGTCAGGTAAGGAAATGTCTGCAAGCAAACAACCAAGTTCAGAGAGCACCAAGGATTCCACTCTAAAATATGGATAGATTTACATGTATCTTATTTTTTACTGAAGTGTTTCCTGCTTCCAGCATGCTACAGAGTTTGGAGTTTGGATTTGGGCCACACAGAGATTAGCCAAAGTCCCTATTCAGCTATGAAATTGAGCAAGTGACTCTGTTCCAATCACCATTTCTCAGCCTAAACTTCCTCACAGGATTATTTTGAGGATTTAAAAAAAAAGAGAACAAAGTATCATGCACACTCCCCTGAGCACCTTACTGATAGAATAAAAAATGAATCAGTATATAGAAGGGTTTCCCCATCGCTGAAGGTTCTGTATAGCTAGTTCTTAATTTTAGATTACAACTGGCTTCCGGGAAAGAAATGGCCGATTAAATATAGCTCCGTTCTTTGTGGAGCCGATGCCCACGGCAATTAGAGGAGTTGGCCTCAGTCCAGCTCTTCAGAGACATCTCCAGATAAAGGAGACCAACAGGATCACCCACAGGTACTCCTGACAGAGATTCCCTGTGAAGAGATTGCAATCTAGCAATCTCTAGCAGGTGGAGTGCTCTGGGAGTCGAGGGAAACATCGAGCCCAAGCCGTGGTGCGGAGCCTTCAATGGACACTAGATCTGCTTTACTTCCTCTTTTAACTAACATCATAAACTGCCTATTTGTGATTTATCTGGCAATTGAAAACCTCCTGAAAGACAAGTTGCTGTACACTGAGGGAACTTCCTATTATCCTGGGAGAAAGAAGACCAAAGTAAGTTTAAACATCAAAAAGAAATACTTTAATGTTTGGAAACAGTGAAAGGGAATTAAGAATGTTGATAGGGAGCAACTAAGAGGCTAGATGGGTTTGAAACAGCTTTTTAAAGGATTGTTTTAAATATTTAAGAAAATACAGTAAGTGAATTTGGATTTAATTGCAAGAAAATCTGCCCTAGGAAAGAAGGCTTCTGAAAATAAACATAAGATAAGAAAGAGCCTTCAAGGTCAGGAAGAAGGGACACTAACAGTATATGTCTTTTAACAATGGAGGAGTATCCTTCTTCCAAAGAAGACTTTTTAGCTGTTTGGAATCAGTGTGTTCAGGAACTCTTTGTACAATTGGGGCTAACAGAGGTTGTAGAAGAAAAGATTTTACTGGACAAAATAGCAGTGGAGGATGACTTGAATAAGGATTTTAAAATGGACCTTAAAGAAATGCCAGATTATAAGAGAGACATGGACGATATGGAAAACGATGCTGTGGATCTGAAGATGGACTCAAAGTTGCTTGATTATGAGAATGATATGGAGAAAAAAGTTGTAATGGACTGGAAAAGTGACTTTGAGAACTATTCTATTGTGGACATAGTGAAGGGAAATACCAAATCTCTGAAACCTTTTCTGAAGATAGATAGGAAGAGAATGATGAGAGATTGTTATCTGGGGTTCTATTTGGAGAAGAGATTGAAGACTGAGCCTTTCAAAAATAAGAGATAGGAATTCAAAGTGGATTCATCAGATCAAGGTTAAATTGTCCATGTTTTGATTTTGGATTGTTAATATTGAATTTTCTTTTTCTGACCAGGACCGTAAGACAATGATTTATACCTGTAAAAGTGATTTATTTGGTTTAGCTTAAATAACATACGTGATCATTATTGGTCTTTTGTATGCTTAAGGGGAGAGATCTTTTACGTTTCACTTCTTATAAAAAATTTAGAAGCTAAAATGTAAAAATGACCTATTCGTTTAAGCTTAAAATGTATAGTTTATTATTACTGGCAGTCTTAATCCTTTTGCTGATTAGATTGATTGTTGAATATTTTTTACAATTCTGTTATTATTTAGGGATGAGGAAGGGGATAAAGAGTTGTTTGTTTGTTTTTAGTAATAATAGAGTAGATGTTAAGTTACTGTTGATATATATACTTGTTTGGAGGGAGGGGAAAGTCATCTTTTACATTTCTTTTTTTCTCTTTTTCTCTTTCTTTTTCTTTTTGTTTGTAGGTTTTCTAGTTCTGTATTAGTTTTTATGTATATAAACGTTAATAAAAATATTTTTGAAAAATTAGATTACAACTGGCTATTTAGTTTTCTGTTTCAAGTGGGATTCCTGCAATATATATATAATCCAAATAACTTCATGGAAATCTAATGGAAACTTACCAGATTTTTAGGATTGTGCAGAAATTTACAGAAACCCTAGGCTGTGATCTAATCTGAATATGCATTCAGATTACCCATCAGCTAATGAAGTTTGGTGGTTTCTTATATGTGCTGATTAATTGGTCAGGAGAAATAGGAGATAGTGCTTAATCCACTCCCATTCCCCCTCCTTGGTAGTTGGACATTTAAATGGGGCCTAATGGCCATGCAGCCCCCACTGATAGAGGCTAGGAAAATCACATACAATCGCACAAACCATAGCCTAGCTGAATGAAAGCATTCACATGGAAAATGCTTTATTGATTAACTGGAACATTATAAGTTACATATTCCAATGCAGGGGTACAGTTTGGTAGGTGATGAGTATAGGATTCCTGATTCTTTGGGTCAGGAGGTTAAAGAGGCTTTATTATGTGCTGCTTCCATTAAATGAAATCATGATGCCAATCCGTCAGTGTACAATTTCACGTGTGAAACTTGCTGAAATCACAGCCCCGTCATGACCATGAGAATAATATGGAATTCACCTGAGCTCTTCTGGTGCCAAGCATGTTTATTTGGGTATGGGCACCTTTTTGTGATAGAAAAAGATAATATCTTTTTGAACTAAAAATAATAAAATGAGCATCTGTCACCATATATATGATTGGCTACCTGGTCTGGCTATAAAATGTTTTCTTAAAATATAAAAGGAAAAAATGAAGGTGGTGGAAAGTGAGGTCTACCTGGAGGGTCTTGTGTGGCTCAGGTATTCAGACACCTGGATAATCTTCCAATATTCACTTCTGTGTAAATATTGTGCAATTATGGAATGTGTTAATCTGCCCCAAAAATAAAAATGAAAACGGGGTTTCTTAATGTTTTGGCCCTCACAACAGTCCTGAGAGGTAGGCCACCATCAGAGCCACACAAATAGCACTTTATCTGCCAACAATTCCCTCTGCACTGAACCTGCATCCCTCAGTTCCAACCTGAAATCCCTACTCCAGGTCCCCCTTGCTAGCTTCTCCCCACTTTTGACATTTTCATGCCATCTGGGCCTGGGAATGGCTGTTCTGCCAGGGAACAGCTATAGCCCTGCAGTGAATTACATATGTAAAGTCTGGCTGAGAGGAATGGGGCCAATGCATGTTTAATGGGGTGCCAAAGCCCTGCCACTGTGTCAGAAAGCACGAAGCTGTTCTTAAATCCTTCTGAGATGAATGAGATTTATCTGTGCATAAGTGGGTGATGAATTGGAAGGCAGCAGCTCTGTCCTCCAGTGGAACAGGGCATGGCCAAGCCTTGGTGAAGGGGCTGCCTCAAATGCAAGCAAGCAGCAGAGCAAGCAACCAAGGAGGACGAACAATCTCCAGAAGGACTTCTCCTTTTCTTCAGAGGCTTTTTTTTAAAAGAAAACATAACAGCTTTGTAACTTCAGAGTGGTTCATGACCAGACCAGCTGCCAAACCTTATTTGCAAGATGTGAATTAACTATGCGGCATATTTTATTCTTTCCTGTACTGTTGTTCACCACAATGTTATGCAAAATACATTTTTCTGGAGTTATTTTTGCCATTCCTCCTCCCCTCCCCCCAAGGTAAGGGAGTAACTATACATTTCCCCCCTCTTTCTCTTTGTCCCATTAAGCAAAGATGGAAGGGTGTGTGTGTGAAACCTGAACGTATCAAAAAGAGCCTTTTCTTTTCTTTAGCTTTTTCTCAATTTTTCTTTTTTTTTCTTTTTTTAAGGAACCCCAGCTACGAAAAAAAGAGTTCTCTGTGCTCATTCTAGCAATACTTCCTTCTTTTGGCAGAGCCTTAACAGCTTTGAAGTTATGCAGCAAAGATCAATAAAGCTATATATGTCAACAGGAATAAATGCAAACTACCTTGTATATATTTAGTTATTCACCTCAATCCCTTGCACGTAAATTGCCTTGCTCAATCAGCAGCTGTGCACACATCTGTTGGATTGTGTATACACCAGTTGGAGCCATATAAATCAGCCTGCTCTAACTGGCATCTTCCAGTTGTGTTGGATTAGAATCATAGAATCATCATAGTGGAAATTACCCTAGAGGTAATCTAGTCCAACCCTCTGCTCAGTGCAGGATCTACTAGAGCATCACTGATAGATGATCATCCAGCTTCTAACTGAAGATTTTAAGTGAAGGAGAACTCACCACAACAACCTGTTCCACCAGCTGACAGCTTGTACGGTCTGGAAGTTCCTCCTCATGTCTAGCCTGAACCTCCATCCTTTAGTTTTAACCCATAGGTTCTGGTCCTGCCCCTTGTGGAAATCAAGAATAACTCAATTCCTTCTTCTATGTGACAATCCTTTGTGTATTTAAAAACTGTTCACCATTTATTTATTAAACAATTTTATATAGGCACACATTTTAACTAATATAACTCTTGGTGGTGAACAAAAACCAGTCAAGGCCCTCTTAAAATTTTCTCTAGAAGAATAAAACAAGCACATGCATGGCAGGTTCTATTACCATCCCAGCTCCAATCCCGTCTTCAAAGCCTTCCAGAAAGTCAACAAGGTCAAGGCAATTTGAAACCTAGGAAGGGAAATTGTTCCATAAGGCAGGCCCCACAACAGAAAAGGCACATTAATGAGCAAAGCTCTCTAGATTTTGGTGTGTGTGTGTGTGCGTGTGCTAAAGCCCACACCCTCTCTGAATTGTTGGATTAAAGCCTGTTCTGCCTGATCCAGATCCACACAGCTTCCAGACACTGGGAAACTCCCACAACACCATCTCTTGGACCTCCTGGAGCAGATATATATATACCTGAGTATCATCAACATATGGATGATACAAAAACCTGCATCAATGGATAACCTCACCCAGGGCTTTCAGCTAGGTGTTAAATTGAAGCAGGGAGAAGCCTGCTGTCATTCTGCAAGGGGGGGGGCTAGGGATGGACCTCTCCCCCTCCCACCAACACCAACTAGAACTGGCCTTGAAGAAAGGACAACTGCTGGAGAATCATGTCCCTGCTCCTTTTCTCTTCAGCCAGTCCAAAAGGATACTGTGATCAAGGAAAGCCACAAAGATCAAGGAGACCTGGACAGATGCACTAATCCCAATCTGAGTCTGCCAGAGGTCATCCACAAGTGCAATTTGAGTACTACAACCCAGCCTGAAACCTGACTGGAATGGGTGAAGATAATCTGCTTCCTCCAGAGCTCTTTGGAGCTGTAAGTCTATCACCTTCTCAACAACCTTCCCCCAAAAGTCAAGATTAGAGACCGGATGAAAGCTGCCCAGTACAATGGCTTCTTGAGGAGGGGACAGACCACTGCTTCCCGTAAGGCAGGCTGAACTGCCCTGTCCCACAAAGAAGTATTTGCCATAATTTGGATTCCAGCTAAGTGTCACTTCCCAGGTGGACTTAACTGACCAGAACTGACATGGATCTAACACATGAGTGGCAGGACTAAATGCCCCAAGAACCCTGTCAACTTCCTCAGGACTAAAGGTTCAGTTCTCTTCAGATAACAGAACAAGACTGAGCCTCAATCAATTCCATAGGACTTGCATAGCTAGAGTTCAGCTCCAAGTGAATCCAAACAACTTTATCTGAAAGATTCCTGGAATAATCCTCACCCTGGCCCTCCTTACCTAGAAGCCACCCAAAAGAGGGTCACCTGGTGGCTATCCACAGGTGCAATAAGTATGTTTTATTGCCCTTATTAACACAAGGTAATCCTCAGTGAAGGCATACTTGCTCTTTGTCTTCTTGCAGTGGTGCTGAAAACCAGGTGATCTCTTTGATCCACATGCAAGGAGAGCCTGCACAGACATGATCCAATCCAAATCCACCACTGTAACTAAGGCTTCAGTCAAGCACCAGAACTTCAGGAATTACCAGAGATTCCCTCTGGAATTCCACTGGGTCCATCAGGCACCTAGGGCAGATTGATCAGATTGGTCCTTCCTTATGTCTTCCAGTAGTCATCAACAACTCCAGGAATACCCAGCCAGTATGGCCAAATGCCATAACATATGGACATTCTGGCCCATACACAACTGCAGGGCAACAAATTAAAGGTTGCCTTAAATCATTTGAGTTGTTTGGCTGAAGCTAGAATGCCAACTCTACATTTCATTTGCTGGAGAAATCACTAAGAATTGTTTAGAGGATACCCAAGACTCAGTTTTACTCATATTTCTTTCTTTCTTGATTCACTAAAAGTAAGTTCACTAGAGATAAGTTTATTGTCCTGTTTCCTGAATGGGTTCTGACCTCAAATGGATTTGAACCTTCATGGAAGAATCTTCCTCTCCTCTCCTCTCCTCTCCTCTCCTCTCCTCTCCTCTCCTCTCCTCTCCTCTACTCTCCTCTCCTCTCCTCGAGTATTAAATTAATATGACTATTTGCATTTTTCTGCCTTTATCAAGTAGTCTGGATCAGTAGCTAATAATGTATTAGTATTTTGTTAATTGCCAAATCTCATCCAGAATTAGATTCAGTTTCTTCCTGTAAACATATTACAGTGTTATGGAAATGAACCAAACCAACAGGCTTAGGTTAGGAGTGAGCAACCCACGGCTAATCCATGAGTAGTGAGCCTCACTTTTGCAGCCCAGAGAACACACTCAGATTGTACTCTTCCAATTCAAATTCAGCTGATGCAGGTTTTTTTGGTTTATGGACAGAATGGTTGCTTGAAACGTCACATCTGTGTGTGTGTGTGTGTGTGTGTGTGTGTGAGAGTGCACACTACTTCATGGGACACAATTGCCTGCACTCACTCTGGTGATATTACCCATTCCTCTTCCAAACATATAAAAGATAACAAGTCCATGGCCGCAAAAAAAGTTAACTGCTTTTGGCTCAGTCCCCTGATTGTTCATGCCTGTTATAAGCAGTGTTGTAGTAAAGGCTGAGCTCAGGCAAAATGAAGCATCAGGACTGCTTTCTTAGGAGGGATGATGTCACCATGATGACATCTCCTGCTTCTCTTCAGGCTTCCTTGTGCTCTCTGCTCTTTAAGCTGCAATCTTCAAAATTGCTATGTAAGGCAAAATGAATTTTTCCAACAGCAGGCCATGGTGAACTGTCCCTGCTTCAACAGAAAGCATCTGGGATTTGGATTTGAACCATCAATTAAGACCCATTAGCTGTACTAAAGGCATGCTCTTGATGAAGGTGAATAATACCACTACAGAGGGATGTCTTGTGATCCAGGACATATATAGCACTGAACTCAGTGGAACCTCTTTTGGGATTCACAAGCATTTGGTCATGCTATGAGCTGAATGCCGTGCTTTGAAAATAAAAGCATGCATTACATGCAAAGAACAAGAACTTAGCTCATACACTTGTCAAATATATTGCAAAGGTATTGGGAAGCTGGACTTCAGATGTGGAAGAAAAAAATATTACAGCAAATCTTGATTTGCATATATGTCTATACATATCTTAAATGGATTGAAACATGGTGGGCGAAAGCAAGCCACAAGATAGGATGTTATCAAAATGGTTGTGACCGAAAAGATCCTGTGTGATTTATGCGATGAACCTAGAAAGGCATCTGATGTGAAGTCAACAACTGAAGGGCAATGAATAATTCAGCACCTAAATCCATCACATCATCTCCCTGACCATGTTATTACTATTTTTTTTTACGTAATTGCAAAGTGAAATATAAATTGATGTCATAAATAAAAACCATGTCATTTGTTTTGAAATGTGCTTTTAAGAATTATGGGCCTATTCCTCCTTTTTCTTTTTGGAGAACAATGTGATCTTACTGTATGCAAATGGATGGGGTGGGGGTGGGAACAGGGCTTGAAAGAATGTGTCTGATGCCTGATTAGTATCCTTGATCGGAAGGAAGAGATCTGTGCTGTGGAGGAATTGTGACATCTCTTTTAGAAAGTGCAACTGAGAAAGAGATGGAGCTGAAATGCTGCTTTAAAGCACTTTATCCAGTTGTCCTTGCCTCTGCAATTGACTGGTGTAAATGTACACTGCATAGCAGTACAGGAAGCTCCG
Organism: Liasis olivaceus; assembly: GCA_030867105.1. NCBI lineage: Eukaryota > Metazoa > Chordata > Lepidosauria > Squamata > Pythonidae > Liasis > Liasis olivaceus. Next base: position 65,330,637 of record CM061348.1, on the reverse strand, counting down.
TGGTCCTTTTGATAGCCAGACCCAAAGCCTGAAAGCAGCTGACACTTTAAGCAGTGCCCAAAAGCAAACGGAAAGCTAATACAGCTGTTGAAAAATGTGCATCAAACTGTTGAAAAATGAGCATCGCACACAAGCCCGTTCCAGTTCGTGTTCCACCTCTAGCATCCGACCCATTTAAACTTCTGGGTACTGATGGTTTCCCAGTTCAGTTTGCTGGTTTTCTGGTTGTGGTCTGATTCATGCAAATAGCAGATGAGACCATACATCTATTTTTCTTCAGAAAAGGAAGATGTTCAACAGTCTAAGTCTGAGCCATATAATTTTCACAGGTGTTCTTGCAGTCCCACTGATTTTTAAAAACCTTCCCCCCTCCCTGAAACTGGAAAATCCAAATTTGTTGTTGTATGTTATGATACACTTTAGCTCTTTTCCAAAAGGAAGCCATGATAAAATGCTATCGAAAATCAAAAATTGCTGTTGAGAGTTTCAACGGCACAAAGTTAGTGACTCTGAGTAGCAATGTAGGATCTCATAACATGGGTTGCCCATTATTGTTCAGACTTGTGGATTGAAACCTGCTTTTATGATTCTTGAAAATAGCTTGTTTGGATATACATTTTTCTTTTATTTATTCTCCACTGGATTAAAGTGCACCTGAAATCTATTGTTTAAACTGAAACCTGTAACTATTGAAAAATGTTTTTTTCCCCCCTTTATTTTGTTATGGCTGTGTTTTTTCTTCTTCCAATGGGCTCCAACAATCACTCATCTGTTCTTGACTTTGTCCTTCAGCCCCCTGAACACAGTGCACATGTCTGCAAATGCCATTTCTTTACAAAATTCTGACTCAACAATGTAAGCTTCGGAGGTGAAAAAAAAAAAAGAATGAATGCAATCTGTGAATTGAATTGGCAGTGCCACCAGATTAGACGAAATGCTAGACAATGCCTGGGATGGGCCATTTTAATATCTAAAGATGATTGCTTTTAGGAAGGAGACAATGGCTTTAGCACAGAGGTGACAAAAGACATTCTTTCCCCTTTCCCTCTTGGTAAACAAACTTCTTTTATAAATGAAATGAAACTGTATTAGAGAAGAGTGATCAGAAAGAAAAGAGATGACCCTGTCATCCTCCTCCTGTTGCTAGGGTAAAAAGCATTTGCAGCCAGAGAAGAGAGGATGCCAGAACCTAATTTTGCAGTCTGTGGATAAATAGGTCCCAAATTTCAAGGTGGTTGACCAAGGTTGGAGAGTACAGAATTACTATCACCTTTGTTATGACAGATTTGTTAAGATAAGTTTTTAAAAAGACAAGTCAATGGACTACAATAGGTTTGTTAAATTTGGGTCAGCATGAAGGCTACTTCAGCCTTTCCATGGTATGTCAATGGCCACCACACTCAAAAGTGGGCAAGGCCAGAGAAGGTGTTTCAGGAGTTTTAAGAGTAAAATGAGTACCTTAAGTGTCTGTGAGATAAAACACACACATTAATCATAAGAGCAGCCTTGACTGATCAGGTAAGGCCGAACGTAGTCCAGAATTTTGTTTGTTCAACCAGATGCTTCTGTTCAAAATTCTCTGCTTCTATTGTTTCCGTGCAACTTTGTATAAGGAGCGTCAGAGGTGACACTGAGTCTTCAAGATCAATTGTCCTTGATAACCCATATGTGTTGCCCCTTAAATCTTTCTTAATCCCCTCCACAATTCAAAAGCAATCTACTTTTTGGTCTAGTCACTAAGGAGGTACCAGAGCCACGAAACAGATTCTATTTGCACCAAAGTCTCTGGGGAGAAAAAGAGAAATGACTCTGATTGCCAGTAGACAGCTTGACAGATATTCATATTAAGTTAGAGTTAAAATGAGGGCCAGTTGGTTTACCCACAGGACCCCACTACTTTGAGAGCTGCACTTGTTACCAGTTTGCTTCTCAGTGCAATTCTGTGCGTGGTTTTTCACATTTGAAGTCCTTCATGGTTCAGGAACTGGATATCTTTGGGACTGCCTACTGCCAGTAGTTTCTGCACATCTATTAAAATCTGGAAGATGAGGTTCCCTCTAGCAACCTTCCTTGAGTGAGTGCCCTTTGCAGGGACCATGGATTAGGGCCTTCTCTGTTGCTACCCCCTGCTATGGAACAGTATCTCCTCAGAGATCAGTTCAGCCCCCACCTTCCTGAGTTTTTGAAAAACCATTAATATCAGGCTTTTCTGGCAGAACTGTGGAATCTGAAATTCTGCTAGGGGGGTGTTGTATAGGATTGGTCATTAACAGTACCTAGAGTACTGATATATAAATGTATCTGTATCTGTATACACACACACACACACATACACACACACACACATATCAGCCAAGAAACTTATAACCTTAGGTATCAATATAACCAGGAAACAGGGCCCTTAACACACTTGAGGCCCCAGGCCCAGACACATAGCCAGGTCTTCAAGGCCTTACAAAAGGCCAACAGGGCTGAGGTCATCCTATCTTCTTAAGTATATTGCTTTTTATCTGATTACTGTATCAGGTCTGTACAACACCCAGAACCAAGGCCTGTACCCCACCCAGAATCAATTTATGATTGAAGTGTGAATGACTGAGCCTCAGAAAATAAAGTCAGTTCTTACCTCAACGTCTTCTCTGCCTATTTGCATTGGGTTGCCATTACTTGTTGACCTAATCTTAGTTTTTTCATCCTGAGCAGCAGACTAGTTTTTGTACTCTGTTCTGTTACCTTCAATAGTAGATTTCTTAAGTCTTCTTCACTTTCAGGTATCAAAATGTTGTCTTCAGCATATCCTAACCATGATATTTCGGATCAGCTGAATTTTGTCTGCTTTTCAATGGCAGGCCTATGTAGAACATATTATATTTCTCCAAGTGTGATGTAATTAAAGTATTAGTCTCTGAGAAGAAATCTTGATAGCTCTGCAGGAACACTGTTGGACAACCCCCAAATCTGATCTTACAGATTTAGCATTGAATCCAGGTAGCAAATCTGAATGTTTGAACATAATCCCCCACAAACATGTAAACTTGCTATTCTCCAATCTTCCTTTCAAGTAATCAAGATGTTTATTCACAAAGAACATGATGTCTTTCCTCTCCTTTCTAACCAATACAGTACTGCATTTCTGACCAACATTCTGTATTTATCAATCTGGGTATCCACTTTTATGTTCCTAACTGTTTCCATATTTTCCTCTTTGTCCTGCCTCTTCATGGTGACTTCATAAAGTCACTTTGACTTCAACATCCAGGAGGAACAATCTTTCCTTGCAAAGATTTCTCTTGATCCAGACAACCATACCCAATTTTATTTTTTACCACCATATCAGTAACGTTAGTTCCTATTGTGGCATTTGTGCCAAGATTTGTAACGAGATCATTGTTTGATTCTCAATGATCTCTGTATTCAGTAAGGGATATGTAGCTAACAGAATAAGCATTTCATTAAATCTCTATCTCTATCTATCATCTATCTATATCAATTTGCTCATATATCTGTCCACATGCAAATTTTTCCATGGATATTGATCAACCCTTCACTCAATTTTCATTTCTTATTTTCAACAAATCTAGATCTCAGATATACTATCTTTCATACCTCACAAAGAAGAGAAGATCAATTTCTTGAAAGCAGCCTGAGGGAGAACAGAGAAAGTTGTATCACATCCCTTTTCCCACAATGGGGAAAAGAAGAGATAGTTTTCTGTGATATCAAAAGCGAGGTTTCCTAGAGTTATATATGAGAGAATGCCTTAGGAAATTAAAAATAAGACAAATAAATATTAAAGCTGTCCAACTACTACTGTACCAAGCAAATGGGATCATCTATCAATTCAAATAGAAAGTAACTATTTAGTGTCTAGTAAAGTGGAATTCTTAACATTTCAGTTCTATGTTTAAAATGTTACTGTAAGCAGATGCAGAAATGAGTAAAACTGAAAGTAAACTTGGAAAAAAAAATTAGAAACATAATTACCTGATTATTCCTGCATTTAAATTGACCTCATATCTCATATTGTGTTGTCTTATACAAATTGGGATCCTATGATTTGGTTTTGCATTCTTCTGTTGAAATGGACTATTCGTTCTTTAGATGTTGCTTTATGAACATCTTCAGGTTATAAATTTCTTTATCGTTGTTACAGTTATAACTCTTGGCCTCAAACAAGCCAGAATGGTCACATTTGCACTGTGGAGTCAGTGGTCAACTATACTAAGCAATCTATGCCTAAGATCAGCACCTGGAGTTATGTTTCATTGCAAATAAATATTAAGGACTTCATCTTTTCTTTACCATACTGCTAAACTTAAAAGCACATAATGGGGTAAAGAAAAAAAAAATGCTTAGTCTATTATTGCTAAGCATTGTATGTACCAGTTTCCCAAACAGTCTCCCAAATATTTCCCAGGATCTAGATTGTTCCCTCCATTGCATTCTGACGTCTATTTTTTTCTTTAAAAAATTATTATGTGCCATCATGTCACTGTTGACTCTTAGCAACCACATAGATAGATTTTTCTCAAACTGTTGATTACTAAAGGACAAAGTATGTGCTGTAGTTTTCTAAGACAAAGTAAAATTATAAGAGGATAAAGACAATTGTGTGTTCAGTTTATATGAGCAGTTTTCCTGCAAATGCCTGCATTTTTCTAGCCTCACCCTCATCTGATTGTTAGTCAGCCCAATAAATTTGGAGAAAATAGACATGTCAGCTGAGTCTTATTTCAAGTCATGTCGTATTTTTAAAAAGTTAAGAATGATATAACTCAATATAAAAGGTAGGTGGGAACAGGCTAATCCAAACCAGGAGTTGCCCCTTCATTTCTTTTTCTGATGTTTAATTTTATACAGTTCTAGGGGAAACGCCATTGACATTTTCCTGATGTCTATAATATGGTCATTTATAAGCTCACATTTACTCCCCATTCTCCCTGTCCCAATCCAGCACAGTGGACAAAGTTGGACATTCGTCATTAGTCATCAGTCTGGCATGCTAATGCTTAATGAACATCAGTGCTTTTCATGTTGGGGAAAAAAAAAAGATTCATTGTGAAACTGTAAGTAGATTTAAAAAATGCAATTTGATATTTGTGATTTGTATCTTAGTGTATTATTGTCTGTATTATATTATTATTATCTTATTTTGTATATTGCCCAGTGCCTTCGGAGTGAGGTTGTTTATAAATCATGTATGCTTTGGTAATGTCAAATGGCTGTTCTAATCTTTCTGATTTGGTGATGTCTGCAAGGGGAAAAATGAATATAAAGTTCATAATGCCAAGAAAAACAGTCGACTCTACCACCATTCGATCAGGGATTGAATAAGTGAAATGTGATAGGACAACGAATTGCTTTATTTAGCAGGGCTTCCAGCATCTGAAGTCATTATCAAAGTATGTTGCTTAGTTTACCAGCTGAAGCCCACAATTCTACCTCCTCACCTCACACACATTCATTGTTTTTATTGATTCCTGCCTAGTCAGGCACTATGTTCTGCTGCTTGGATTATAACTGCTTTTAAGAGAGTTATCAGTGTAAACATTGCTCTTTCCTCAAGCACAAAGGATGCACTAATTAAAAATGTTCCAGAGCCACTGGCATCATCTGCTCATCGTGTTAGAATACAGACAGTCATACAAATGTTTGTGCAAGGGACATTGAAAAAGAAACAGCTCCACAACATCTTACTTGAGAATATGAGAACAATAAAAAGTTGCAGTTCAGCAAGAATATTTTCCTATTTGCAAAAAAGCAAATGTCTTTAATTGTTTAATTGAACTTTCTCTTTCCTGAAGGTTAGGGGCAGGGAGGAGAAGGAAAAAAAAAAAAAAGCTTTCCAGCTTCAGGATAGCATACAATATCTTGTCAACCTCATTGATTGCTTCAGTCTATATGTTGAGATGTTTCTGAGATTCATTGAATCTTGGACTACAGGTAGAACCTGGGCCCATAAATAGATTGAACTTTTAATATTATAGAACCCACACCATATTAAGATTGACATTACCTGAGTTTAGGTTGACTTCCAAACCAGCTATATTATTATTAGCAAATGATACAATAAGTAAACCTTCTGACTAAATCCTTCACTTCCTTCTAGGTACATTAGAATTTGATGTAAGTAATAGTTTAAACTGAATTAAACTCAACATTGATCTCACTGAATATTCTCTACTCGGACAGATAAGAGGTTGCCAAGCATCTTGAGCTCCTACCAGTTTAAATGATATTCAAAAGGAATTTCAAAACTCACCAAAAAGCACAGAAAAGAAAATAAAAGAAAGAAAAGGAAAGGAAAGAAAAAGAAAGTCTATATTAAATGACACAACTTCTATTTAAAATCCACATATGTTTCAGATGAACAGAAATCTCCAAATTTGCTTTAGTATTTCTTTGCAGAGATGCACCCCATTTTTTGGAAAACAAACTGCCCTTGGCCTTGAGGTAGTATGCCAGTGACCATCCTCCCACAAATGGGGGGGGGGGGCAGAACAAAGATCCTGGGGATTTAATCCACATTAATTAAATCTATTTACCATATTTTTCCAACAATAAGATGCCCCCGTGTACAAGACGACCCCCATTTTTCCAACCCCAAATTAAGAAATCAATATTTTAAAGATAGTGCAGAACACATTTTTATTTAGTAATTAGGTAACATTGACCTGATACACTCGGTGGGAGGAGGTCCAAACTGTCTCTCTGCAGCTCTATTTCCAGGCTCTTTTGCATAACTGATTACATTCAAGCACGAGTGAAACTGCCGATAGCTTCTCTCTGCAAACAGCCTTCCTCTAATTGGTTTGTTCAGCATCAGCTGACGTCAGTTACATAAGGCTCGTGATTGGAGGAAGTCTGTTTGGGAGACAAGCTATTTCACTCGTGATTGGAGGCTAGCAATAGGAGGAAGCCTGCCTGCAGAGACAAAGTATGGGCAGTTTTGCCACCACGCGGTTCTTTCCTCGCTGACTCCCTTGAATAAGACACCCTTCAATTTTTAGGGTAAGGATTTTAGAAAAAAGTATCATCTTATAGTTGGAAAAATATGGTAAAATGATTATTTCCCATGTATTTAATCCTTTCCCCTTTTTATCATATTACAAATTATAATTCATTAGTAACTTTACATGTGTGGACTCACCCAAATTTTAGAGAGGGGCACAGTTCTGGGGCCTCAGCTGATACACTCTGATATCAAATACAAATTTCATCACTAAGCACGCCCCTATTCTGCTGGATATGTTATTTCTGCTTTTTGTTCCTAAAAACAGTTGATCAATAAATATGATGATTCTTTCTTTGTTCATGCTCTTGCCCTGCCCTATAGATGGGCTTCCTTGGATTCACTTTCCCTTCTGACTTGTTTTTAGAACTTCTAATAATTCTCTTAACATTATACATTCATGAAGCATGAGCAAGGATGGAATTTTTTTTTACAGAATTCATTATTTATACACAACTTGCTAATATTGGATAGGAGTTAAATAATGAGGAAACTTGAATCATGCGCTCAAGTTTTTTCTTGAATAGTTTTTTTCTCAATGCCTTATGAAAACTGCATTTGAAATGGATGGGAGTTTCAAAAGCAATTTGCAACATGACAAGCACTGCAAAGGGAAAAGCTGAAAAAATAAACTTCTATCAACTGCTAAAATCAGTGAGTAAATACAAGAGTTAAAACTACCATCAGTACCACCGGGACTGAATTAACAAGAGCTGAAAATGCTGGGAGAATAAAAAGTCTTAGCTTTGAACTAAAAAGAGAGCAGTGTATGTGTTAAGTGAAGTTCATTATGGAGATCATTCCAATAATTGGGGAGGGTGGCACTACTGAAAAGGTCCTCTCTCTCATGGCCCCCTTACAGACCTCACATAGAGGATAAGCCCTTACTGATTACTGTAAGGAAGGTGATATATAAAGGGGAAATGATTGGTTTTATTTTGGAAACTGGAAATTCTTCAGAGTGCTATCCACAAGCTCTTTTAAAGAGTTTAACTCTTGAGTAGATATGGGATATTGCTTCTTAGCATGCTGGTGGTACAGTCACATGTCTGATAAGGAAGCATTCTTCCCCCTAGACATCCACAAGATCTGCATATTTTCTAGCAAGGAAGGAGGTTCAGATAAAAATGTGAGAGAGAGAGAAGGAAAAGAATCAGACACCAACAAATGTCCCAGAGGACATCCAGATTATGAATTTGCAGCTAGTCTATGCCCAATATTAAGGGGGTGTGTAAGGAAGCTGTGATAGAGTGGCAAGAATTCTATATGAGCATTTATTTTCAATTAAGAGGAGTTGTACATTGTAAAATAGGAATGGTTCAAAAAGATTGCCTGTCAATTATCTTCACTAGCATAGGTTTCTCTACTGCATGGGCAACCCATACTGTAGTCTCACACACTGAGACTACACACTGTAACCTCATCTATAAAATCAGTTGCAAGAGGCATTTCTGTGCCAGTGGGACATGAAGAGTAACAGGAATAATAAAATGCATTTGCCTACTTATAGAGTAACAAGGATAATAAAATGCACTGAGCTCTCCTTAACTGAGGATCCACTGCACAACTCTTGGGAAGGGAACCTGCAAAGTTTCCCAAAGACAAGAGTCTGGAGAGATTTGGGCATTTATTTTTAAGGTGACCTGAGGTTCCACAGGTGTAGCACTTTCCGGCTAACTAAGAAGAAGGAACTTTAAGGGGACCAGACATGGCTAGTGGTTCTATAGCTGCCTTCTTTTGTTTCTCTCATGCCAAAAAGGATCTTTTCACTGCTCCTATTTGCATGAGTTCTACAGGACTGGCATACAAATAGACAACAGGGAGGTGCAGTTGGGGCAACAAAATCCTGTAAAAGTCCTCCCTCTATTATTCCTTCCTTGCCTCAGTTCCTCAAAGTCTCTATCAATTAATATGCAATGCTGAAACAGTTTTTCCAAATTCTCTGGTGGGATGTATCTTACTAATTCATACCTCAATTCATCAGAAAGACCTTCCCGAACCTGCTCAGTCATGAGAAGATCCTTCCAATATACATCTCTGAACTTCTACAACTGGAAACCAGCTACGTACTCATGAACTTGGCAATTTCCTTGCTTCAGTTTATGAATCTCCTGATTTGTGGTGGTTCTTATGGTTGAATCTTCAAAAGCTGCTCTAAATCGTTGCGTGAAGTTCTGGTAATTATCTAACAATGCATCATTGCTCTCAGTAAGTCAGATGGTCCATTTGGTTGCCCCTTCGCATCTATAGGAAATTTTGCTGGTTGACCAACCCTGAACAATTCACATTGTAATTTACGCTATATTGTGAAAGTCAGGAATTGATTTGAGACAGACACACACATCCAAACTTCTCTGGTAGACTTCCAGGAAAACAAAGTAATACTGGCTGTGCAGCAACCTTGTCTGACATGCTGGGCTGGCTATATCATGGCACTTTGCAGGTTTGTAAGCTATGGATCTACCTGCTGTTGATGCTGCAACAATGCCTGGCTACATATTCTGCTGTGCCTCTAGGTCTGTAGCCATGTTCTAGATCTAGAAGGCAAAGTCCGATGCCTCTCTGGTGAAAGAGTTGGAAGGCTTTCCAGAATGATGTCAGCTCTTGGGGGTTGTCAAAGTTGAGAATCAGGCACAGCAGGGATTCCAGGAATACTCTTTATTGTTGTAGGGTAGAACAACAGAATCTTGGAAGGTTGTCAGAGTTTCTCTCTGCCCCATCTTATACTAAACAAAATCAAGGCAGGATTATTTTGAGTTTCTTTCTCACACTTTCCACTTTCTCAGGACTGAGTTACTTTTCTCTCTTTTTAATGACTCATTGCTCTCTTCCCCCTTCCCAAGGCCAGGTCTACATTCTTTCAGACTGTGACAAAGTCTGAAAAAAACTGGTTCATTGGGAAGGCAGTTCATTGGAGGACTAGATAATGTGCTGTTCATGGTCAGCTATTTCAGAATTGCAGCTAATTTGTTTTGCATTATTGGAGTATCTCTACTGCAGCCAGATCAAGCAGCGTGTAAAACATGTAAAAAGCTGCACTGAAAACCCAGGATCCTGGGACTGAATTAAGAGAAACCCCAGCAATCCCTGAAAGAGAGGACAGCTGCCACAAAAGAGGGAGGCAGGGGAAGCAGGACTGTCCCTTAGGGGCATGGGCTGCTGTTGTGCCAAATGCCAGTTGTTTTCAAACCTAGGCTGAAGCCATAAAATATGAAATATAATGAATAAAAGTTGACACCCACCCATGTGGAGCTGTCAACCAATAAAACAAATAGTAACTGGCAGCTGGTATTTAGGTGCTAGGAGATACAAAAACTGTTTCTTCCAATATGTGGGGAACTTATTTGTCATCTTTTTCTTTTGGGTGGAAAAAGGAATGTGGAACTGGTGAAAGTCAACTTTCCTTCTTTCACCAAATAGCAGGTGCTGTAATACCATTGATGGAGATTTTGCTCACAGCAGAGCCGAGTAACAGGTTTAGCTCCATAAAGTTTGTGTCCATTGGTTATGGCTGATTTTAATGGCTCAAAGTGAAAGACCACATATCCTGATTCTCCAAACACCCCAAAGAATTTCTGCTAGAGATCTATTGGGTAAAATGACTAAATGTAAGAGGTGCAATGAGAAGTAAACTAGAACATGCAGATTCAGGTCGGTTGGTTCTCTCAGATAAAATGTATCTATCTCATAGGACAAAGAAGAGGATATGTGGCTCAAAATGAATTAAGGCAGCGTCTGTGTTTAAACAGATTAAACATTTTTTCACATGATGAAATTCAGCTTTGCTCAATATTTATTTTGCTCTTCTAATGGCAGAGGAACAACTAGTTTGAGGGGAACATGAGGAAGATGCCTTCTGAGCTCCCTCCTTTTCTTGGTCATTCTGACTAGTGCCCAGACAATGCCACTCCATGACAATGACATCTTCCTCTTCCCTTCATGTTCATTCCTATCTTCTGTCAACTATGCACTGTAAAAGCTTGGTGTGGCCGCTTAGTCAGTTAGGGATCCAACCACGGACGGCACACCATTTAAATCAAAGAGTATCTCGAATGGAGTGGATAGCTGCTTCATTTTGGAGTATGATGTCGTGAGCAGGGTAGGAAAAGTGCTTACATACTTAATATTCTATTTCAATGACTGTGAACAGGCAGGTACATATTCATTTAAAAACGTTATATGCCACCTATTACTTTAATGACTCCAGGTGATTTAATATGTACTGTAAAAAATAGCATTACATGCATTAAAAAAAAAATAACAACTGATCAAAAACATGAAAGCTAGAACTGTAACATTAAAATACTTGGAAAATAAATAAATGAATGAACACATAAATAAATAAATAAACAAACAAACAAACTGGCACTGGTGGTCCCAGTTGTTATTGGCACACTGGGTGCCATACCAAAAAGCCTTGGACGGCACTTAGAAAATCTGCGCATTGACAAAATTTCTGTCTGTCAATTACAACAGGCCACACTGCTTGGATCCACACAAAAATACTACACAGATACCTTTCAACATCCCAGGTTCTTGGGAAGAACCCGATGCCAATGAAGGCCAACACCAGCCACAGAACTGGCAGCTGTAATTTCATGTTGTTGTGTATGATAACAACAATTTATTAAATTTATATGCTGCCCAGCTCCCAGTGACTCTGGTGCTTTACAATGGTTAAAAACATTTAAAAATAAAGACCAAGACAAAAAACACAAAAGCAGCATAAGACGATGGCAAAAAAAAAAAAAAAAACAGACTCAGAGGGGAACAAGGAAAGGAAGAAAAAGGGCTTCGGTCATCCTTGCCAAAGGCCTGGGCGAAGAGCCAGGCCTTTAGGGCGCTTTGAAATACCAGTAGGGTGGGGACTGTTTGAATTTTGGGGGGAACCTCATTCCAGAGGGCAGGCACTGCGGCAGAGAAGGCACACTTCCCGGGTCCCCATAGATGGCATTGTTTAATTGATGGAACCCGGAGTGTACCACCCCTGCCAGATTGAACCACAAATAGGCTTTGAGCTGCAGTTTTGTACAGTGGGAAAGAAAGGGTTTGCTTCAACTCCAGTGGCCATTGATCCCCACTATGTACTTACCACAGAGAAAGCTGAATTGGCAAATATACCATGACAAGTGTCCAACAATGCCCCCTTGAGGACCTGAGGGCAGGATCGACAGATTATGTAGGGTTACGTAGCTTGTATCGCACAGGGAGGAACAGTGATTTGTGAGGGGATGGGGATGGTAGGGGGACAGTTGATAGAAACACTATTCCAAAGTTATAGCTTACAACCGCAACAGGACTTGAATATTTCTGCTGAGGGATCTGTTGATCGTGACTAGTAGTAGTACCAGAAAGCTAGGATAGGCATAACATTTGGTCAAATGTCATCTCATTGCAAATCAAGGTTTTGGTTTGGTTTGGTTTGGGTTTTTTGGCCACATATAATGCAGGATGGCTCTAACAAATAGAGACTTAAAAATTTTCCAAAACAGTAGCGATAACATTTTCATCTACTACCTATTTGTAAGGGATGTTTTGGTGTTTGGCTTTTTTTTTTTTTTAAATCTAAAGGAATATTCACGGGGCTAGACAAGGATAGACTGGGATTACCTGATGTGAAGGCTTCTACTGTATTTCAGTTCTGCTTAACCTTTCAAAAGTCCAATTCATTAACAGCATTTCATAAAGACATTTTTGGGAGTGATCATACAACACCCAACATTGCTGCCTTCCTTATTCCAGGAAGTACCAGGAATGGAAGAAGAGTATCTGCTTGTTTGCTGAGCTTTTACAATGGTAAACAAATTGGGAAGAGGTCTTTTGACCAGCTTGTACTTTTTAAAAACTAATGCAATCTTCTGGCCTGGCTGGTGTTTGTTCTTATTGCATTTAAATGAAGGGATGGCTGTTAGCTGGACTTCATGGACCCCACCCTCCCAAAATCCAATTGATTCATAAGAGAAGCTGATACCAAATCCTTGGCACAGTATTGAAACAATACACACACACACACACACACAATCTCTTTCTACTGATTTGATTTTCCTTTCCTGATCCCTGCTAACTTAAAGGTTACCTTGCAACCTTCCACTTTATGATAGGAATGGAAGTTTTAAAGGAAATCAAGCTGTGTGAAGACTCAACAGATTGGCTACCCCTAAGAATCTGTGCATCACTAAAACACTAAACATGACATTTTATACAATACCACTGTGCTTTTCAAAACCTGCCACCAGAAACAAAAGAATCCAGCTTGGGGTGTTTGTTTGTTTTCTTTCTTTCTTTCTTTCTTTCTTTCTTTCTTTCTTTCTTTCTTTCTTTCTTTCTTTCTTTCTTTCTTTCTTTCTTTTTCTTTCTTTCTTTCTTTCTTTCTTTCTTTCTTCTCAGCCATGAATGAACAATTTAGGAATCTCCCTCAGCATTTTGTGTTGGTGTGAGTTAAAGGAAATATTTGTTCATTTTTATGAATCTCATCCTCTTGATATTCATAGCAAATAGCACCGATGGCCCTTCAGTCTCCTGACATTCCTGGTAAACAGACAAGTCTTTCAGTAAATGAGGATCATCCTAGCAGAAAGCATCATGTTACAAATATTCAAGGGCACAGAGCTAAGCTGTTGCATTGAAAGGACTGAAGTGCTCACATACACACACAAAGCTTTAATTCTAGGATGGCAATGTTAATCTGGTAGGGTACAGATGGTCCACAGGCACTGTATTTGACCCGCAATTCCTAGTTAAGTGTACAAATAATCTGAAATGAGTTTTAACAAAATACATCTCTTGCTCTGTCATTTATTATCATCTGAATATATATTGTTGCATAGAGGAATTTTCGGTACCACAAAATAAGAACACAATGAAAAGAAAATTAAGACCCTGCTTTTATCAAAGCCACATAATTTCAGTGGCCTCCCCCAGCCAACTCCTCCTGACTTTTCCATTCTAACAACTTTATTTGTAACTATTGTAAATGGCTTTATTTCATTCTAGAACAATTTTTGTAAATGTATTTATCGATATTATTTATTCATTAGATTACTTTCTGGTTTTCCATAGCAATAATTGAAATACATGTATAAATTGGCTCCTTAAGCATGGGTTGAAAAATAATTCCACCATGAATCTGTGGAAATGAATTTTGGATGTTTGCTGTAGTGGTGAACAAATGATAGGATAAATACAAGCTACAATAAAATCTGGCTTTTTTTCCCAGAAAAAAAAGTATGGTAGGAAAGGACAGGAATTACACTTTTTCCCTTAAATTTTCTGAGATGCCCAAACCAATCAAAACCCAACATCACTTGCAGCAGTGCTAGGTTCCTTTGAGGATGAGTACACGTTTGATTGCACAGTACCATTTACATTTTAATTATTTTCTTTTTATTTCATTACAAGCACCTTTATGATGCTGCAGTCATTTTGACCCTAAACTGTTAAACATCATGGTGGGGAGGAAGGGAAGTTTTCAGTCTTATCCTAGCAATCAAGCCTGAACTTTGTCTATAACAGTAATGTTTTCTTTTGACTGTTATTACTGTATTTTTCTAGATCTTTTATCTGGAGATAAAATATTGTTTCCAGAGCAATTCCTTCGATTGGATCAAGTTCTCTGTATTCTCCTCTGCTGTTTGTTTGTTTTCCTTATATAGATTTTCTAATGATCAGAATGGAGATGACCAGATCAAACTTCACTTGTTTTTTTCCCCAGATGACCTATATATGACTCCCCCCATCAAAATCCCTGACTGAATCTGTCTGTTTGTCTGTCTAACATTAAAAAATGTGAACTTGTATACTCCCATCCATCCTCTTCTGATATTTCTAGAGGAAAATTATTCAAATTGAATTTTAGATTAATTACACTTTATTATATTGTTTGAATATAATAAACAGTAGGAAATTTTCACAATAACTTGTTAAAACAATCCACCTTAATAACTATGGTTTGAAATTGTTCTATTTTTATGCATTTTATTTCAGTAGATCATTTTTCATGTTAATAATATTACTCAACATTTGTTTATGTTTGGATGACAGCAAGCTACCTTGACTACAGAGCATGCTAGACAATCCATATGGCGGCTTAGAGAAGCCCAGTATTTCATTACTAAACCATGATTAAACATTGCTCCCAAACTTGTTATTATTCCATAAGAATTGATAATTTATTTGCACAATTAAGGATTTATTTGCCCAGTGGTAGGATTTTCATCATTTACAGAGTGCTACAGGTGAGTAGTGCACAAAATGAATATGCAACATCGTCAATTTAAAATCAAATAGAGGAAGAAAGTGATCTAGTAGAAGGCAGAAGGAAGCAATTTGAAAGAAATGGACTTAAAATATAGTACCCATGCAGGTGATACAGAGGCTTAGGAAATCCTGATGCTGAACCAATGAAGAAGAATCCTGCCTGCGTGTCAACCATTGGAGTTACCTGGACCCTTACCACCTTTATGAGGCTTAAAGAAGTTTATGAATTTTATTTTTTTTATTTTTTTATTTATTTTAGAATTTCTAAGGCAATGCTGTTTCCTTCCATTTGTCTGGCATGGGAGTTCCTTTAATGGATATATTCTGAAATTCTAGCAGTATGGAGATTTTACTGGTATAGTAGACAGAAAGAAGCCTAGATTGGCTATTGAGTCAACAGGAGACTTTAGTCAGTCTATGTGGTAAGTGTCCTTTTTTGCAGTCAGAATGTTAAGTGCACAGTGAAAAGAGTGTAGAATTGTGGCTAAGTTGTTGAATTTAGAACCAGGAAAATCCAGGTTCAAGTCAACCCTCAGGTAGGGAAGCTCACTGGGTGACTTTGGCCAATCACTCTCTATCTGCTCAGTGTCCTCCAAAAGTAGTTCTTCTGGGAAGCATTGGAGGAGGCCATTTTATATATATTACCTTGATTTCATGGAGGAAAGGCAGATTGGAAATTTAACAAAGCAATAAAAATATATTATTAAAGCAGCTCACTGCTGTAGAAGGAACAAAAACAATAGTCATTCCAAACCCATGCCATGGATCAGGGCCACCTTCCCCAAAGTCTTCCATAGATCCTACAGTGAATCTAGTTTGGCATCCAGTCTAGAATCTATGATGCTAGTAATCTCATGAAGACTTCTGTCCCCATCGAAACTATGCGAGTGTAAACCTCATCACTGCCTGCATGGGAAGAGCATGAGTGGTTGACCAGATTAGACTGTACTGCAAGTAGAGGGAAAATTTAAAAAGTGGGTGCCCAAAGAATGGGGCAAACAGCTTCAGATGGGAGTGAGCCTAGTTGCATGTAGGTAAGGATGGCAAAGGAATATTCCTTTTTTGTGTGCATTTATGATACTGTAGATGAAGACACATGTTTGTTTATTTATTTAGACAATTTATATCCTGCTCTTCAGGCGATAGCCGTTCAGAGTGGCTAACATAAATTTAAGGCAATAAAACAGCAATAAACCAGTGACTGTGACAATGCTTTGCATGGGACCCAGTTACAAAGAAGCATTACTAATGTTTCATTGGAATCCCCAACATTCTCCTTTCTTTTCAAATTATCTGAAATATTCTTGCTTATGCAATGACAACACACTGTTATTACTTCCAAAAAAGATTGAAAGAAGGGAAGAGGAGGCTGTA
This sequence comes from Liasis olivaceus, assembly GCA_030867105.1. Lineage (NCBI taxonomy): Eukaryota > Metazoa > Chordata > Lepidosauria > Squamata > Pythonidae > Liasis > Liasis olivaceus. The sequence continues at coordinate 65,313,995 of CM061348.1, read as the reverse complement.
GTCATAATTTGCCATCTTTAACCACAAAACATCTATATCTTTTATATCCAGATATAGAGTTGTATACCTCCATCAGGTCTCCTATTAGCTTCTCCAAGTGTAGGATGTTGTAATTTACTAATCTATATAAATAATTCCATTCACATGTACCATATACTCCTACGCAAGAACATCTGGCTACTCCCTCTGGAGAGCAAACTGGGCAGGTCAAGATGATTATTTACTTCTCTGGTTTGTGACTGCTTTCCAAAGGTCTCAGAGATTCTTCTCAGGCCTGTTGCCTGGGGACTTCTAACTCAGGATATGAATGAAGTCAGAGTTGGTCAAATGGAAATGCAGAATGGAGCAATATACCAAGACAAGGTGCTTTGCTCAAAAGACATGCAATATTGGAGGAGTTGTGATAGAGGCATCTACAACTCTGCACCAAGCAGCAAAGGTGTTTTTTGTCCTTGGTTGTTGTTGTTGTTGTGTGGTTTTTTGTTTTTTTGTTTTTTGTTTTTTGTTTTTTGTTTGGTCTAATGCTACACTTCGACAGTACTAAATATGGGATTTTCAAGACAAAAATAGGTACTTCTTCACACAGTTGAACAATAGAAATTATTATGGGATGACACCAGTTTGGACAGCTTTAAAGAAAGAAGGGAGAAATGGAAGACAAACCTCCGTTCTTGGTATTTTTATATTTAGGCTGTGTATACTTTGAAAAAGATTTGGAAAAACTGTGTCAGGCCTAAGCTCTTCATTGAGGAGCCTAACTTTTTTTCAGGTTTGCAGGTGAGCCTGACAAAAAGGTTCTGCTGCTTTAAGAGGTACATCCATGGGGCAATTTCTTAAAGCAGCCACACCTTTGTGTGAAGTCTGAGGCACTACTCCCACACCATCATCTCATTTTGGCAGTGGAGTCAATTAATTTCTAGTTCATCTGTGGGTATTCAAAATCACCCAGTAGTGTTTGTTCTTGCAGTAATGAATCTCTGCAGAGCCTGTGGTAATCGTCCTTTTTTTTTTTTTTTTTTTTGCATTGACGGAGCATCCTACTCTCTTCACCTGCCAGCCCCTGAGCTGAAGCTGCTACAGCATTCTGTTGACAGGTCCTTAAAGGGGAAAGGTTGCTTGACAACTACATTTATCTGTGCCCCAGCAACCACTGAGATTTTTGTGGGGAGGGGGAATATAACCAGGCAAATGCATATCACTCTGTTGTTTCCCCTTGAAAATGCTGCTGGGGTTGAACTACTGTATTTAGGTGTTTTACAGTTCCTTGTGATTGTTCCAGACTAGGTAGTAGCTCAGGTTCGGGCACTGGGGAAAACCTGACAAGAGGTTTCCCCTTTCATTTCTGGAGGGGATGTGTCTGCTCAAAACACCAGGTTGCTCAGTTTGTTTTTAGTGACTGCCTCATAGAGGGATATGGCATGCTAGCAGTTTCTTTCCTTTTCCTTTGGATAGCGCTAAAGAGATGTTTGCTGCTCCAGCTTCTCTTCCTCTCTCTCCCTCCCCTCCCCCCAACCATCCTATTCCTGATGTCTGTAGGCATTGTTGAGAATGTATCTCCTTGCTCCATGACATCAACCACCACTGCAACATACAACCCTGGTTATAGCTCCTGGGGAAAGTGCCTGGTTGTAAAATTCATTTGGCCATAAACCTTTAAATGCAGCAAAAATATTTTTATTTATTGTGTACGCTGCCCAGAGTCACTACATGAGATGGGCTATATAAATGTGATAAATAAAAAGTAATGGAGAAGGAGAAGAACATACACATAATGCATTTTAGAAATATGGGTGGAGATAGCAAGTTATTTTATTTTTGTGTGGAGTGGAAGAATGAAGGGAGTTTGGTTGCTCCAGCACCTACAGTAGCTTGAAATGGGATAATAGATTTTTTTTTTGGGGGGGGGGTGATCTCCTATTGGTCAGCTGGAAGAAGAACACTGACTGGATCTCCACATCTCTTCTCTGCATTCCAAGGTTGGCAACAATGAATGTGATTACACCTCTGGATTCTACACAGTTTGGGAATGGAAAGAGCATGTAACAGTGTCCTCAGAGTCTGTTGAGGTATTACACCATGTTATTTTATTTATGCATTTATATAGCCACTCAACTCAAACCATGTGACTCTGGTAGTGTAAAACAGGACACCCCCCCCCCACCCCAGTAATTAATTAATACCAAATAACAGAACTCTAAAAAACTCTAACTCATCCATTGAGGACTTAACTTCAGTAAAGGGACCCAGGGTGTGCAGGATGGGCAGATACCCTCAAAAATGTGTGGGATGGGCAGATACCCTCAAGATCAGGCAGTCCCACAGATAACCTGGTCCTATGCCATGCAGGGCTTTATAGGTGATAACCAGCACTTTGAATTGCACATGGAAGCCTATTGGGAACTCATGAAGTTGATGTCAGCCTATATGGTAGAGCAGACTAAGAAACCTGTGCCATGTAGGTCCAAACTACTTTTATTAGCTATAGTAATAGAACGTTGCAAGTCTGAATGTGCTTCCCTCCTCCCTCAGTTTATCTGTGTAAATTAGGGAGGGGGGGCCATCTTAGATGCTTTCTCAAGTTAGTTTCTTCGAATGGACTTAAGCCACACTTGTCTGATTGGTTACAGATCTCCCGACATCTCCTTCAAGACCATTCTTTATGCTCTCTTCATTTCTTATTATGCCCATATGATATGTGGGCATAATAAGAAATGACCATAACTACTATGCCACTGCATTCTGGACCAAATGAATCTTCTGAATGGTCTTCAAGGGCAGCCCATGTAGAGTATGTTCAATACAAAAAGTCAGGAGCTGATTAAAGCATGAATGATTGTGAGCAGCCCCCCCACCCCCCACCCCCAATCCAGGAACTGGTACAACTGGTGCACAAGATGGAGCTGTGCAACGGCTCCCCTGGTCGCATCTGCCACCTGGTCCTCCAGCAGGAGCTGTGAGACCGGGACATCCCACAGATTGCACACTGCATCTGAGCAAGGCAGTGCAGCTCCATCCAGATTGTATCATCTATGATTCAGTATCTCAATATTGATAAAATATGGACAGCTTTACAAAATGGAGCACAAACATATACTTTAGCATGCAAAGGTTATACTCTTTCTACATGGAAGCACATTTTTCATTCCAAAATTTCTGCCAGCTCAAAGCTCCCCGCAGCTGCTCTTTCACAGTGCCTAAGGTTCAGTATTGAATTGTTGTGATTCTTCCCATCTGAAAACACAAACATCAGCTGGGACCAATTCAGACTAAGCAGATGGATAATAATTTTATGCATCCAAATTGTTACCAGTTGTTCCACATTTTTTTACTTTTACAAAAAAAGAAAAAGGAAACATAGCCTAATTGGTGATAAAAGGGGGCTCTTCTTTCCTTCGTATCTTTGGTCTCATGCTCTGCTTCTGAGTCTGGCTTGGCCTTGTTGGCCATTTCCTTGTCATCAACACAATTAATGATGGATTCCTTATTTGGGGTATTAGAAGGGGTTGCAGCAAGTGCCAAAATCCTTTGGAAGATGATCACTCTGCATCAGTCTAATGGCATAACAAGATGTGTAACAGCTGTAGCACTGATACTTTGGCAAATCAGGCTGTAATTCTGGAAGACAGCAAAATTTCTGCTCACACACTATGGACAACTTATGCCTAAACATGGGCAATCTTTCAAGCCCAGTGGGTCATCTTGCTTGCTCAACTGAATGCCAAGAACTCTATGCAAACACACACACATGCACACATTCAGCTGAATTCTCACACACAAATATTACACATTTCTGCAGATGGGCTGCTGGCAAATCCACATGATCCTGATTCAAATCCCCTCCTAGTATCATGGACAATATCACTGATCTCCCACTATGAAAGGCAGCAGGAAGCAATCATGCTTAACCAGTTTGAGGAAGAAGCAAGCAATTAGGGGTCCCCAGTTGTCTCAGCAACTATGATGAGATCATAAAATCATTCAGGATTTTTTCCTGACACCCCCCCCCCCCCAATTTCTTGGGGATCCCTATTGAGAAATAGGATTATAAGGACTACTGGGAAAAGTAATTTTTCTAAGAGCTGATTTGAACATTGTTTTTACCATTTATATTCCAGCTATCACAATGAGTCCTAGGAAAGGCCATCAAAAATCTCTCTCTGTAAAGCAATTTTAATCTCTCTAAAGCAAAATGAATCTCTGTTACTCTAAAGCAAAACTGCCTGTGTAGATCTCCACATTTCTCTAGGAAAATTCTTATTTTCCACTTCACTTGATACAAGCAAACACTTGTAGGCTGGAGACATTGTGGTCCATGTAGAAAGGAATGTTGGGCTTCTGCCATCTGTTTGCAGATCTTAACTTTGAAATGTGGGCACAATACCATAGGCTGTCAAGTTGTGTAAAAACTTAAGCAAAGACAAAAACATAGGATAATATTTACCAGATGACACTTGTATGTAATCTTTTTGGAATTTTGGGAGTAACCAACTTTCATGGATTTTGAAATAAGCCATGTATCTTTTCTTTCACCCATTTTCCCTTATGAGGAGGGAAAGAAAACAATATATTAATGAAAATGAAGCATTTTATATGGCCAAACAATGAACTCACGATGGCCTGCAGAAGCATCAGATGTACACATGTTTTTTTCTTCTTGGCCATATGAAGATCATTTTTCTTTCTTAAAAAGGAAGAGATGTGCTTCATTCAAGTCAGTAATATCTTACTATAACTGGGGGGTGGGAAGATATTCTGTTTTTTAAATAGCAAATTAGTAAATATACTATATTACTATTTTCATGTGTAATGTACTAATTCTAATACTAAATTCTGGTGAGTTTATTATTTTTTTTACCAAAAGGTATTCTGCAGCATTCCTGCAAGGGTTCCCTCTAATAGCAAAACATGTTGGAAATGAAACAGGACAACCCCAAATAAGGTGTGATTTCTATATATTAGGGACACTCCTTGAGTGTATGGGATTTTTAAAAATTTATAAATGAAAAGAAAATGAAAAAAATGTTTAGAAAAATTCCTCTGGGCACTCATTTCCTGTGAATTTGCAGGACCTGCAGAAGACTGAACCTCTGGGACAGTTGTTGTCCAAACTTGGCCACTTTAAGATGAGTGGACTTCAGCTCCCAGAATTCCCCAGCCAGCCATGGGAATTGAATTCTTCTTGGAATTGAAGTCCACTCATCTTAAAGTGGCCAAGTTTGGACAACACTGCTCTAGGATTACCAGGAAGAGAGGAAGAAGATTCCTATCTTTGGTGGTTCCATGGTGAATGTGGACAGCACACTGATGCTGCCCAATCACAACTGTGCTAAAATCCTGGCTGTATGTGCAGCTTCAGCTTTGCCTGGGGATGAAAAAAGTCATTGGTTCACAGCAGCTAAGCAGTTGAATGCTAGGATGCAGAGCAGAAGGAAATGGAGGGAGAACTTAGGGTACCTTGAAGGCAGATATCAGGGCCAGGTAGGGGCATATCAAGCTGATCTGCTTCCCTCTAACTGTATAGGCTCAAGACCTAAGACTCTTAGCACTATAGAGTATAGTGGTAAGATTAAAGGAGAGAGAAGAAATCCTCCATGGGCTTCAAACAACACGGCAAGCTTCCTGACAATAAGGTCTGCACAACAGTGGAATAGTCTATCCATGGATGTTGAAGGGTTTTAGCCTGGACAGCCACCTCTTGAGAATGGATTAACTGTTTACTGTACATTGCAGAGGGTTGGAATAGAAGTTCTTTGCAGTTTCTTCCAATCACTGTTCTATGATGGTAGGCTGGCTGAAATGTGAAGAAGAAAGGCACTCTTTTTAGAAGTTCAGGATCCAGTGGGACATTTTTGTTGAAGTCACCTACTTGCATTTGAATTGAATTGATGGGGATCATTATTGCAAGAAATCTCATTTTAAAGGTAAATTGTTTGTGGAGAAGTCCAGTCCTCTATTTATTGGTATGTCTTGGTAAGGGCTGACTTTCTCATTGATATGGCTGTGATTGCATGTTAATCTGCAAGGCTTCTTTGGAGCTGTTGGAATGGATTTGCCTCAAGACTGATGTGGCAGTTTTGGCCAGGACTACTTTTGTTTGATTTCAGCATGTGAGCCAGATCTGTGGCTTTTGATGGGTCGTCAAAAGCAGTTCATCATTATCTTCCCCATAGTAAGAGACAGATCATTCAATTTCATTAGGTGTTAGACTGGGGGCTATCCCTGAAGAATACTTGGAAATTCTAGGTGGGCCTGAAGTGAAAGAGAATGCTTCATTCTTAGAATATATTTTAACATTGCACTGGTTTCCAGTTGATTCCCAAGCATCAGGTTGTGGAATGTTTAGTTAGAAAATGACTCAGGGTGGAATTACTTCTATTACTCTTCTTCTCCTTCATTTTAACAATGGGGAGGGTGGGAAGAGGGTGTTGTGTTGTGTTTTTTTAGGATTTTGAAATGATTATAAATGATGGGACTTCTTTTTGATAGCAAAGCAATTTTATGTGATAGATGGGGGAGAGAGAGAGAGAGAGAATGAGGGAGAGGACAAATGAATAATCAAGATGTTATTGAAATAATCTGAACCCAGAACCTGGGGAAAAACAGCTTTCAGATGGGACCTCGAGCAAAAAGTGTCAGTGTGGACTGCTTAGTGTCTTGATCAGGACATCTTGCCTTCTTCCATAATGATCTGCTCCCTTCCTATCCACTGTGCTATGAGTGGTTCTTTTTCCCAATAAACACTTTACATTTGGTTGTCTGCTATATAAGTAGGTGAAGTTTCCATTAGACTCAGCTGTGTGGATGAGGATTTGTTACTTATTTCCAAAATGTATTTGCTGTCCACTCAATAGATGGAAGTGGCTTACAAAACTACATTAAAAATAGTTACAAAACATCATTAAAAACAAGAAAGGTAAACATTAAAACTTAACAGTAGCATACTGTGTTAAAAGGCCTAGGGGAATAATAACATTTTAGTCCCCTTCTGATCTGCCGTAAGGATCAGGTTTATTTTAACTCCAGGGGCAATTTGTTCCATGAAATGGACCAGAGAAAAAGCTAAATTAGCTTTGATGTTAAACATATTAGTCATGGGACCTACAAAAAGTCCCCGCACTAATGAACTAAAAATGCAGTCACACTGCATGGGAAGAGGGCATCCTATTGGTAACTTGAACCTAAGCCATGTAAGGCTCTCTAGACCATTGGGAAGCCCTTGAACTGAGCTCAGAAAGGAAACACGGAGCCTGTTGAACTTGGAGGTTGGGTTGGGCCTTTGAAAGGCAGTATTCATCACCCTTAGGAAATGTTCCTTCTGATGTGTTGTACTTCTGCATAACTTGAGAAGGTAATGTGAAGCCTGCTTATTTGGATTGTGCAGCGGTTTGGGCTAAACAGCAAAAAGGTGTTTTGGAGCATGCAAGTGGTAGCCAAACTCTTCTGAGGAGCAAAAAAAAGAGTTCCTTTCAGGAGCTGCAGATAGAGGCCGTACAGCTGCCCTGCATGTTCCAAAGCACTTTTTGCCTTGAGATCAGACAGCCCTGCTATTTCCAGTATAGCTGCCGCTTTGAATGGATACTGCCAATTTGGCTGCAACAGGTCTCAAGCTTGCCTCTGAACTAAGCAAGGACAGTACCGGTCATGATTTCATTCATACATTCATTCATTATTAATTATTTAATAATTAATCATAATTACTTTCATTTAACAATTAACAATGAATAATTCTCAATCATTAATAATCAACCTCCAGATGCGCTGGAATCACATTGTTTGGAATTTTGGGAGCTGCAATCTCAACCTCTCTGATGCCAGGCTGAGGAAGGGAGATTACCAGATTTCCAGTATACTGAATACATTTTCTGGGCATAATCTATTCCTTCCCTTGGAGGCGAAAGGGTGAAAAAGTAGGTCCTTATAGCCACATGGAATTCTATGACGTGTGATGCATGGCCATGCTTTGTGCATGCATAGGTATGCATGAGTGTGTAAACAGAAAGATGCCCTCAATCTCTTGTAGCTGTATAAACCAGCACCTACCATCTTACACTGTTCCCAGTGACCACCCCTTGCTCTTCCAAGGACAGTTCTGTAGTCTGTCTGATTCCATCTGTCCAACTTATCTGATATGTACGCCTTCTTCTACACCTCTCAACCTCACATGTCTAAATGCCTGCTTGCCTTCCATAGCTCACATCACATGCCCCAAGTGAGTTTCTGCTTCTGACCATTGCTTCAAGGGATTAGTCAATTTTTATTTGGTCCAAGACCAATTGATTGGTTCTTCCTACAGCACTCTTAATAACCATTTCCAAAATCTATAATTCAAAAGCATCTCCTAAACTGCTTAGTTAATCTTGCCCAAGTTTATGTTCCTCCCTGGAATTACTCTTGTCTTTATTTCTCCAGCGTATGGTTCTCTTTCATGTTTAGCTCAAGAAAATAAAACTATCCACCTCTTTCACAGCGCATCTCACTGTGTATTCAAGTATGCAGGTTGGCATTATTATTACCTTATTAATGTTTAATATTAACTCAGATTTTTCACTTTCCATTTTTATTTTCCTAATGAACTTTTTAAAATGTTCTTTACTTTCCACTAACCAAATGATATCATCTGCATACAGTATGTCAAATCCCTTAGTTTTGACTTCCACGTTTGATCCCAACTGTCATTACTTCCAATTTTGCCATTTTTACAATATATTCTCTATATAAGTTAAACAGATATCATGACAGGCTGGGGAGGGACATTCTTGGTTGGGGGCACCTCTGTCAAGAATTCCTTATAATGAATGACTGTCACTGCTGTACCTCCAAAAGGGCATCTTCACTCAAACTTAATTGTCAAGCAGAAACAAAAAAGGAGATATTTCTCAGATAGCCATGGCCCATCCATAAAAAGCTGAGATGTATAAGCACCCTGATTTTGTCTCACTGATTTATTTCAAAGGGCAGCCCGCTGCCTCCCCCAAATTGACATTCTGCATTGTTGCCCTCAAATTTTTACTAGTATTGGTCAGAGAAGCCTGAATTTTAGTTTGTAACATTAACAGTTAGGAGGCTTGTACATAATGGCTTGTCAATAAGCATTTATCAAATAGAATCCACCTCATCCTCCAGGAACAGTGATCAATTGTTCTGTCCTTAAATTCCTTATTTCTGCTGCTAAACATACTAATGTGACTCTGGAAGTTGCCTGCATTATATTTGATAGATTAAGGGAAAAAATGCCCATTGGACATATCTAATGGTAACATTATGCTTATATAACCATTACTGTATATTTTATGTGTTATTTCAATTTATATCCTGCTAGAGTGGCTAATAATCTAAAATAAAATATAAACAACTAAACCCATATAAACATTGAAGTATGCTTTATATAATTGAAAGGGCTTCTCATAAGAGGAAAGTCTTATTTTCTTTTCTGAAAATAGAAAGACTGAGAACTATATCCAGTGTCTCAAGGAGTATATTCCATAATTGGGGGAAATGTGGTAGGAAAGTTGAAGGCGGGGGGGGGGGGGGGAATCCCCTTTTGGGCTTTCAGTGCAGGGAATTCTGATTGCTCCTAACTTGTAATGCTTTGGGGAGAAGGTGGCAAGAATTACATCAGGCAAAACATGGAGAACATTTGAGATTCTATCAAATGATTCATGAATATATCAGATGTTTGGCAATATAGAAAACATATGGAGTGCATGATGTTTTGTTTTATAAAGCAGATAAAGCACAATGTACACGCATTCTAGAAATGGGCTGGAACAAGGCAGGGCTGTGGCTGATGGAAAGAGTACCAAATCATCCCATTAGCTACTTGATCCTATTAGGCAATTTGGCGAAAGCCACCCATGCGAAAAGAGTTAAATCCCCCATGGGGTCTTAATTTAAAAAAAAAAAATTTTAATGTATTTATTTTATTTTGCTTTCTCCATTTGCCATCTATGTAGCTAATTTTCTGTGTCCATTTCATTAGAGGAAGCAGGAGCTCTGGAATTATGACATTCCACGGCGCCCTTCAATGAACCCAACTGCATTGAAGTTGGCAGCTCTTTTGTGTTTCTTCCTTTCCCAGCCTTCTCTCCCCCAGGTACTGATAATGTGATTCTTTTCTTGTCCTCAATTTATTGCCATGCAACCTCAACGGTTTGAGCAGAGTTGCAGGACTATGGCACCTGTGTAAGGAAATGTCAGCACAGCAGGAATAAAAGGCTGTTTCATCTCAGCAATTGTTCTCTGCTGAGCATAAAACTAACACGGTGCACAGCTGGTGGTAGTAATCTATATCCATCAGATTTGGATAATAATACCATAGGCAAGTTTCTAGTGTTGATTGCAATAAGAGCCATCTTGAGCTTCGCCAGAGGCTGAATTCCGAAACTCCAAAGCTAGCAAAGCTGAAGATGGGCCACCTGAGCCTCCAAAACTTCATGTCACTGTTTTGTACAGTACAGAGGGTTGCACACAGCTGAAAAGACAAATGAGCTACCAGACAGGAGAAACATATTGACGGAGAATGGAAAACTCCATGGATACTAATCTCTCAGGTTCAGAAATGTACCTTTGCACTTACTGGGTTACTTCAAATGGAATCACTGAAATAGCAGAAGCAGTAGAATTCCCGTGGTCATCCTTGCACTAGAGGCGTCACACTGGGCATTTTGATTCTGCTTGTGCAAGCATTTGCTGGGGCATCAAACCAGTACTTTTGCAACTAATGATAGCTTCATCACTTTGGTTATGGCTTGGGCTAGTTGCTCCCCAAGAAATGGGTGGGAGCCTTACTCACTTCCACACATCTGCTGGGCAGAGGGAAAAAGATTATCCCAGCACTGCAACTGGCAAAGCTGGTCAGCTCATCAGGGAACAACAGTATTTCCCAGCAATTCCCACCTAGGCATGGAGAAACAGAATTTTCAGTCAGGATCAGTAGGGAGCATCCTTTTTCCTAGGCTGGAAGAACTATGATTTCTCCATGGTAGGCCAAAGAAAATCCTGCATTTGCCAGAACCCAAGAAAGAGAACCCCAGAAACCTTTCAAACTCCAGGATTGGGCTGCTTATCTCAAGTATAACCCCACGTTTCACAGCACTGTTCTTTCATATCATATAGCCTTTGTCCAAAACCCTGCATCTGGTGCTATACATCTGGTGGGTCTCAAGACAAAAAAGGTTGCTCATCCTTGTGCTAATGTTTACATAGCCCAGCATATCCTGCAACCACTAGCAGAACAATGTCATCTCTTATATTTCCGTTACCCTACATCCAATCTATGATGTCCTAAGTGAAAAGTGGTAAACAAATTCGACTTTTAAAAATTGCCTGATGACTCTTTTGCTTCTGCATATAGAATTTCTATTCACATTTCTCTTTAGTTTTATGATTAATTAAATAGAATTTACATTTTATTTTATTGTTAAAATGTATGATAAATATATGACACCATGGTTTTAGTCAGTGACTTCAATTTGATCTCTCCTTTTCTTTCTATGAGAGTCAGAGAGATGTCTCTTATTTACTTAAGATGATTAAGTAAATTACAAACTTGAGGGAAGCCTAGATTAACAATGCATAGAGCAGTTTACACTGAAACATGCATATCTAACTTAAACTGTATGTGAACCTCATTTGTATCTCGTGAAATCAAAAGGATGCTGCTGTCAGAAGATGTTCAAAAGTCATAGGAATAAGTTTTTGCTTTCTCCTCCAAAGCCGAATAGTTGAAAAGAATGGAAATCCTCAAAACATTAAGCATTTCTTCCAGAAGAGAATTGTAAGTAAACACTAGTAACACAGTTGTATTGGGGGTGGGGGGGAATGTTGTTTTTTTCTGCCCTTTTCTCTCCTGAAAACTTAAGCCAATTTTGGTGGGTATTGCTATATTAAGTGGTCAGTCTCACCTACTGATCACACACTGTTTTACTGGCATCCTGACAACATTGATAGAAGAGACAAAATTAACCCTTTGGCACTAAAGGCTAAGAGGGGTTCTGCTGCTGGTGGTTATGAATGCATCAAGAATTTCAAGCTCACAGTCTTCTCCGGGGTTTAATAGCAATCTGTTACTGATTTCCCTGGACAATCGGAGTAGCCAACAGTGGTCTTTTTAATGAGCCCCTGAGGACAAAGCTGGCATACAAAGCTGCAAAAATCTGGACAAACATAAAAAGAAGGGGGGGAAAAAACCCAACAACCAGGGATGTTTAATTTCCTAACTCATCATTGGCAAACAAAATTTTCATTTAATAAACCATGTAATGATGCACAGAGATTCTGTGTATTATTGTAAGCACAGCCAAGTAATATAACAGTTACTTTCCTTTTCCTTTGTTACTTAGCTTAGTCTAGTGTTTTCATCCAAACAAAGCTATATTTATTTGCTTTCAATGTATTTATCCTTTTACATCTTCTGCCTTCAGCTTTCATGACTGTTTGGCTTCCTTGGATCATGTAATGGGTCCTTTGAGGACAAGAGAATACTGGAAGATAGGAGTAGTAAAATAAGTGCATGTGCCTATGGTGTGAATGTGTGTGTGTGTTAATTCTAGTGAACTCTTCATTAAATCTATCCACTGACATTTAGGCCAAGAAAAAATAGATTTATGTAGTGTAGTGGCTACTGTTTATTCAAAAGTGGAACAAAAGTTTATATCATACTGGTAGTTAGGAAGGAAAAATACAGCAGAAAGTTCATAATTATTTTTATATACTTAATGTATGCTTTTTTGTATATAGCCTTTCCTAATGCACCGCAGAAGTATGAAAACTTGGAGTTGAGAATTACATTGCAATTTTAAATTTGAAATTGCAAAATTTCATTGGAAATCCAAAGGATAGCCCTATTCACATCCACCCGGTGCTTTGGGGAAAGCAGTTTGGGTTTGTTCATCTCACACTGAGAACACATGTGAGGATTTTTTATGGATATGTGTTCCTAGAGCATAAGAGCAAATCTAAAGACTCAGAATGGAAATCCTCATTTGTAGGAAAACCTTTAATATTTTCAAGCTCAAATAGGATTGATAGGAATTTTAAGTCAGATACTATTATTTATTTTTATTTATTTGAACTTCTTTGCCCTTTCTACTCAAGTGAGTATACAAGGTGGCTAACATAATCCCCCACCCTCAAATATTAAAGCACAAATTAAAACACTAAACCGATTAACAATTAAAAGCCTAGTGACAGCTATATATCTTTACAGATTTTCTAAATGCCAAGAGAGCAGGGGTCAAATGCAACTCTGAGGGGATATATTTGATAGTCTGAGAGCAACATAGCAGAATGTTCTCTCCTATCCCATGTACCATATAAGCAGCTTTACACCTACAAATGCTTGTAACAGGAGAGGTGGTTCCTTAGGTAAGACATGATTTTCAGATCACATAGGGGAGAAGTGCAGAGGCAGCAGCTCAGTGGTGTCCTCCTCCTCCTCCTTCTCCTTCTGGCCCTCCTCCTCCTCCTCCCTTTCTCTTCCCCTTCCTCTTCCCCTTCCTCTTCCTCTCTTCCTCTCTTCTTTCTCTCTCCTCCTGCTCCTCCTAACAGAACATTGTTTTGCTGCAACTGGATACTTTCTTCTTAGATATACAAATAAACTCTTTGGAGTCAAGCATCCTGTTGGTGCAAGGAGCTGAAGCAGATAGCCTTACAGTTCTTACACACCTAAGTAGTCACAAAAATAATATTTAATATTTGCAATGTCTCCAAGTCCTTCACATTTTGTAAAAAAATTCCAGGTATTAAGAAGTTCTCTACACTTATATTTCTGGAACTGTATGAATAACAAGCAAGTAAACATGCTGAAAGACATATGGAAATACAGCATACTTTCGGGGGGGGGGGGGGGAAACAGCTGCTGCCACTGCAACATCTTTCTATCAGCTCTACATGAAAAGAAGAAAGGACCCTTCTCTTCTGTCTATCTCATCTATTCCAGGACATGTGTCTTACTAGCATGCTAAAAACCGTAGTTGTTCCTCATCTTACAAGTGAGTCTGATCTGATCATTGGAACTGCTAAGACAATGTCCTGATACATTACTTAGCAGTCACTGACAGTGGCCACATCATCTAAACACTAAAAGGAGGCTTTAAATCACAGACCAGCATAGCTCATAATAAGAGATGAAGGCCCTGTAAACAGAGCTGCACACAAACCAGTGTTGTGCTTCATTAGTTTCTGGCTACATTAAGAGTGGATAAGCATTTTGTGATCAAGAGTTGCATTTTCAAAATCTTTTTTCAGCTGTCAAAGGATATAGAAGATCTGCCTGTGACTAAAAGAGAAGATCCACATTTTTGGTGCTCTTTCTGCATTTGGGGAGGTTTGGAGATGGGAGGCTAGGAAAATAAGTGTTAAGTCTATTCAGGGATTAAGACAACCAGGGGTATCCACAGGGTAGGGTCAAAAAAGTCAAGACAGTGGCAATGCACTTAAAAAACAGGTAGAGCTTTGATTGCACTGTCACAACCATTGTCTTGACTTTTTGACTATCATCTGCAGACATCCCTAAAGTGCATCTTTTTTAAAAAGCATATAGTCATGTTTCAATTCATGTGTTACTAGATACAGGTCAGCCAGTGCTGAGCTATATAGAAGGTGCAGAAAACAAATAAGGAAATGAATTTCCATCTGTATTCGTACTGAATCAGGATGAACCCATAGATTTGTTTCAAGGTGCAATCGATCCACATGTGGAAGTTCATTCACATTCCATCTTCATAATGCAGATGTTCTCTCTTTCAGAATCCATGTATGGAACTTCCTAGTGAGCTAGGGAAATGTCTCTGTACACTGAGTTAGACGCTAATAATGATACAATATTGGCACTTCTCAAATGCCTGTACCTACCATGCCTTCCCAAATGAGGCCTTGAAAACTTTCTGGCTGACTATGTTCACCTTTAATTTAATTTTTTAAATGTATAGGAAGCACAATTGTAGAACTTCTCATTAACTGTGGAATCTTATAGTCATAATTTTGATACACAACATTACTTACCAATTAGCTTGTCTTGTTCATTTAAATTCCTTCGCTCATATTTTAATGGGAGCTAATGATGCCTTTGTTGACTTATTTAATGTTATGTAAATGTGGCTATAAACTGTGAAGGGTTTAAGGAACAGCCTTATTTTTGCTTACTCAACAGTTTTGGAAGTGCATGCTTGATATTCTCACAGGCTGCTGTAGCCATCACATTGATGAAGAAATGGAACGAAAAAGATAATCATCACAATACCAATAATGCTGGGAAATAAGCAACAACAGCTATTTAGACAATGAAATATGACGTCCTTCTTTACAAGCACTCAACATTAAAATTTAAAAGAATATAACTATGGGGGAATTGATGGAACATTTGTCAGAATTAATTATATAATTTGGGAACGATTTAAGATCAAAGTTAATGTTTAATGTACAATTGCAGAAGCCTCACCAGTACACTTTGTCAGTACTGAATTTTACATTGACATTGATTACAAACATGTGCCACTTGTATGTGGGTTACTACACAGTTGTAGGACCCAATTCATCAACTTCCAAACAGGAACAATTTCTATAAGCTCTGAAAAATCCTTGGCTGAGGATGCTATTAAATATTAGGACAGATATTGGTTAACAGTGGTAGATGATTTTAAAGACTTAGACAACCAACATGAACATTTAATAAAAACTTCTTTTTTTAAAGTGGCCACTTTTAGGACGACACTTTAGCATACACAGTAATTCATTGTAACTTGCTAAGCAATGCATCTTCTACATTATTTGTGTGGATTTCAGATGTTCTGAGAGCAAAGTATCAGTTGAATGCCAAGTTGAAACTTTTAAAAATGAAAAAGTTTTATTTTGTTAACAGATTGAAATGAGAAAGAAAAAAAAATCCTAACACATTATGGGTAAGTTATCATAGACTATGGCTCATGCTGATTACTGATTTAATTTCTCCAGACATCATGCTTTGAAAATATATTTCAGGTATAAGTTTCTGGAAGTGCTACTGCAGTGCATCTAGGTAATTGAACATCTACAATACTCTATAAAAATGTATGACAAAGACCTTTCCTTTTTTCCCACAGTTGCTCCTTAGGGAAATAAAAACATTGCAACCTTTCTGGATCACACCAAAGAGCCTCTCCTCAAGCCTTCTGTTTCCAGAGTCCAATGAGATGCCTAGGAGGAACAATATGGAGACTGTGAGTACAACAGCATCCTTTCCCTCAAGCTCCCCAGGGGCTAATATTAAGTAATGACTAGTAGCCTCTGATCACGGTATCTTTCAAAGTATCTGTGTTGAAAACTATTACTCTGTATTATGGTAGGAAATGTTATAGCTCAAATAAGTATTGTGTGAAGGAATACTTCCCTTCATGTTTCTCCATCTTCCTTATTCTTTGGCTTCTAAGATTCAGGCGTGGTAGTTGGTGTTGGGAAACTTCTTCACTTTTGATACTGGGGGCCCTGGCCAGCCAGAGCTGATAACAGTAACTTCTGATTATCATTTCTTGATTCAAAGAAAAGATTCCAAAGACACCATCCTATGAATATATTAGTAAATATTTTAGTCAGAGCAACTGTGTTCAAACAGGTTTCCAAAATGTCTTCTTTACTCGACCTAACTTTTTGGAATGAGCTTGCTAGGGACAATTGAAGGTCTGTGCAGTCTAGATTCAGCAGTCTTACCTGCAGCTTCTGGTAAATTTAGCCAAAGTTCAGAAATCTAGCATGACATGGTGTTTAGGATGTTGGACTGAGGAAGCTGGAAGGTCTGAGTTTTAATCCCCCTTTGATCATGAAGTTTACATCCCTTGAGCTTGTCAGTAGTGAAGAGCATTAGATAGGCTTCTCATTATCTGGAGAAATGACTGGATTAAAATATTAATAATGGAGAATTATTCAGAAACTTGATACTTTAACAACAACAAGCAAATATATTTGTGAGAAAGTGAAATAATAGTGCTACTGGGGTCTTTTTAGTAACTGAATAATGTTGTAAAGGGTTTTACAAATCATTCAGACTTCCTCACAATCTTGTTCAGCTGTTTATTTTTTTCTTTCAGTAGTCTCACAAAATCTTTCTACAACAATCTCTTTAGAGTATTAAATCACTCTGTTTCCTGATTGTTTGCTGTGTTTCATTTCCTCTTTTTTAAAAAAAGAAAAATGGGGCCGAAACTGCAACAGCTTGTTCCTTGTTGAATGAATTGTGGCCCATAAGTAAGCAAATGGCATTTATCTAAATAAATGCAATATTCTTCTGGGCTTAACCAAAGTGCTTGATGGGCTGAGACTAATCGCTAGAGAAATGAATGGTGTTTGTTAGTTTGGAGGCAGACAGATTCAGTTCACATTAGGATTTTCCAAGTTACATCACTTATTTTTATTATCAGATGATGGGTGGAAGGGAATTTAGCATTGTGAAATGCAAGTGGATTTTTAAGAATTGGCATACAGATAGCAATCTCCATCACATATTCCCCTTTGTCTGAGGAAAAAAATAAAATTCTGTGCCACGTTTTTCTGGAGGTGCTAAGACCCAAGAAATCTAGAGTGCTTGCTACACAGCACAGCAGTTAATAGAGTTTCAACTGCATCACAAAGATGTGTCAAATCAGGGCAGTTCTATTTAGGATGAAAAATAGCATGGATTTGTTGGGTATACCATTTAATCAAAGCTCTCAGTCTGGATTGCATAAGAAGCTGTGAATGGAGAAAACTGGCATTAAAAGCTCCATCTTGGCCTTCCAGGAAGAACTCAAAGTGAACCTGCTGGATGTTGATGGCCATTGAATCATTTTATTTTCCATCTAAATTCTTTTTTTTTTTTTAATCCTTGGGTGATTATTGTTTGCTTCAGTGCTTCACTGTATATTATAATTGGTTAATTGATTAGGGATTTTAATTTATTATAAATAGGCTAGCTTGTTGGGTTTTCAAACTATTGGTTATTTAGCAATAATTTTAGGTAGTTTTACATATTATATTTTATGTTATATCGTTTTATTTTACTTGTTAAACTATGGATTAAGCAGATGTACTTGTATTAGTTAGATGTACCTTAGAAAAGTTAGTACCTTAGTAATATTGGTTATCTTATTAAGGGCATATTTATACATCATTTAAAATCTCCAGTCCTATGCTCATACTGGCTTGACTCTAAGACATCTAAAGCAAACTCTGTCTGGGCTGACACTTGAGCTACAGCTTTCAAGGTGCTCAGTCTGGACTACAAACTGCCTTGTTCTCCCATGTGATGTTCTTCCCTGCTGCTGTGCCCTCCACCTTTCCTTCAGGTGGGCAGGTCTTCCTAGTCATGTATACTTGTGTGTGTGTGCAACTGCGTATCCACACACACATATACAAAATAAAACTATATATACAGGGTTAAAGTACAGAAATGTACATACATATAAGCATAGTAAACAGAGTTTTAAAAAGACCTTTTCTTACTATCCTAGTACTTTCTAATGTTTTTAGAGTACCTTTTATTATAAATAGTCAATTTGATTTCTCTGTAGTCTGTGTGATGATGTCCATGCATACAGGCAATGTTTTAATTGTTTGAAGACTGTGTTAGCAATGAAAAAATCATTGGATTGACAGAAATTGGTATGTCATCCTCCTGTCATTGTTCTAAGTCATATAGTCCAATTACATTTTCCTCCTTACTATTTCCAATTTTGGCATTCCAGAGCCAGTGATGGAAACACTCCAGTTCCCAGATCCGATCCAGGAGACCTAGTACCCACAGCCACTCAATCTTGACAGGGCTGAGCTGCAACCTGCTCTTCCCCTCACAGCCTCCAGACACTGGGACACAACCCCAACTGCTTCACTTTGATGGCTGGGGCAGCATATTGATGATACTTTACCTTGTGTCGACAAATGACCTTTCCCAGGGGCTTCATATAGATAATAAAAAGAGTAGAGGGTGGAGCCCTGGGATACCCCACAAAACAGAGGCCTAGGGCTTGACTGGTCTACTTCCCACCAATACTCACTGGAACTGGCTGCAAAGGAAGGAAGGAGAACCACTGTAAAACAGTGTCCCCCGCTCCAACTACCCAGCCCAGAAGGATACCATGGTTAATGGTATGAAAGGCTACTGAGATATCAAGGAAAGCCAGGATGGACAGACTACTCCAATCCTGAGATCACCACAGGTCATAGACAAGTGTGGCCAAAGCTGTCTCAGTACTACACTCCAGCCTGAACCCTACTGGAAGCAGTTAATCCTCTGCTAAATGAGAAGCCCAGACTTTTGATTTTCTGAATCTAATCTCACAACAAATCAGATCTGAGTAAGAAACAACAGTTTTAACAGACCTGCAATAACATTGGTTGGGAAGGAGAAAACATTTTTATAGTAATTTTATTAAAGATTATAATTACAACAGTAAAAACTAACACAAGCTTTAAAAAATAGAATAAAAAGAAACAGTAGAAGGTGCAGAAAAGAAGGAAAAAAGAGAAGAGAAAGAGAAAAGAAAGAAAAGTAAGAATATAGTAAAGAAAAAGAAAAGAAACAAATGAAGAAGTGACTTCCCAGTTTCATTGTAAGTATGAACAATTTTAGTAACTTACCACTTCCTCTTAAAATATAATAAATGATCTCTTCTTCCCATCTCTTATCTATAAGCAAATCCATAAAGCATCATCATTTCAGTCCTGATGTCAGCAAAAGTCCATTAAGGGTTACCAGAAATAGCAACATATCTATTTTAATATTGATAAATAAACCAACTTTATATTCCTTCCTTTTACTTCTCACATTCTTAATCTTTAGTCCCTTCAAATAATGCCATAGAACTTGATTTCTTTTCATTTTTTCTTTGTCCCTTCTCCCAAGATTCTTCAAAACTTTAACAAGCCTCTTTTGTAAATCCAATATAGGAAAATTATCCAGGTTGATAATTTAGATTTATTGTTTATATATCCTTCCTCTTGATTTATTGTTTATATATTCCTTTTAGTTATTAAAACATTAGCTGGTTTCTTTTGTACGCCCAATGTAACATCTTTTGCCATGTCATTCTTGTAGCCTGTCATTTTTCAAATCCACTTTCAACTCAGTCTCAATCTTGTCAGGTAGAACTTGTTCCTCTTCCATAACATCTTTTAGACACAGTCTCTCCATAAAGGCAGATGTCTCTGTTGACACTATTAAAATTAACTTCTGGGTCCATTGTTCAAAAATATCCTTCAATATGTCCAATGTTAGAATATTTTGCTTCATTCTGTAATTGTAAATTGAGTTTGTGTTCTTCTCCTTTAATTGTAATCTTTCATTCCCTATAGTGTTCAATTTTTAAAATCTTTTTTTTTTTTTTAAGTCAAAACAAAGGCATTTTCCCATGGGAAGGATTCTTTATAATTAATGCCAAAATCTTATTTCAAATGTATCTGGACCCTTAGTCCATTTGTAACTTTCTAAAATCAAAGTTTTATTTTGCCGTTTATTCCAAAAACATTTCTAAGTTCTTAAACTAATAGGTAAAATGTTCTTTTGCTAAGGATTGAAGTAAACTCACCTAGTGTTGTCAAACTTGTCAATTCGAAGGTTCCTAATAGCTGAAAAGCAGTTAACAATGAATTTCCAAAAATGTTTAGAAAAGAAAGTATGTAAACGTAGTGTCCTTTCAAGGGTGCCGCCCGCAGTTTGAGCAAGATGGCTATTCACTCATTTCCCAGAGCTCTAAACCCACCAGAGACCAGTCTTGCAATCTCCTTATGAGGAGTAGCTGTCCAGAGCACTAGTGGGTGATCTCAAGCCCTGTCCTTGTCTGGAGAGGAATTATTAAAGAGCTGGTCTGCTTGCCAGCTCTTAATTCCACCATGGTCATCAGCTCATTTTTTGTGGAGCCATCTTCAGTCTGCCATTTCTTCCTCTGGAAGTCAGAAGGAGAAAAACATTTTGAACAAGCTTTGTGAAAAGGGGGAGAGGGAGTAGCTACAAAGGCCCCTCTTCCAGAATCTAGTTTCTTTGGCTCATATTTATTTATAAACAATTAGCATGGACTTAAATACACAATAGAAATTTGGAGAATCAGAGTCTTTCAAACAAAGAAGCATATTTTCTGAGAACATTTCACACAATTTAATCTCTTGTTTTGCCATTTGCTGTTGACTGTCACATTCCACATGTTAAGAAACAAGTTACTTCTTTGTTTGTTTGTCACTTGTAGATATTCTCTGGAGGAAAATTATATCAGTGTATCAGTGAAATAGCTTTAATTTCTTTGTGACTTGTTGTCTATAGAATCCATCTAACTATTTTTCTCTTGTTACCTCTCAGTCAAAGGTTTTCCATCATGTTAACATTTTAACAGGGAGTAGAGGTGGGAGTGGAAATTGTACTTGATTTCTTTGAACTTTACCAATGTTTCTCCAGCCTTGTAGGGTTTTATTTTTCTCTGATGATAACAGTGGGGGGGGAAATAAGGTTGAAGGTTTATACAATTAACAGAGGTTCAGGCAGTTTGTAACCACATAAAGGAAGTAATTTCAAGCAACAAATGTCTTTTTTTTAAAATAATGTGGCATGAGGCAACTGATTAGAAAATGTATAATAGTATCCTAATGTTCTTTCAAAACTTGTGGTTTAAAGAGTTTATTTCTCTCTCTCTCTCTTTTTCTTGCATCCCCAGGCTTTAGCTTTAGTTCATTTAAGTCCTTTGGGGCATTTATACAGACCTGATCTAGCTTGAAGAGAAGGCAAAAAATGTAAAAGGACATGATTTGACTGGATGGTTTCCCCTACTTTACTGAATGAGAGATGATTTCTAGAGGCCCTCTGAAGTTTGAAAGAGAAAAAAAATATTACTAAGGGACTTGACCCATGTTTTACTGTATATTGCAAGGCTATTTATAATTGTTACCTTATATTTTTGAGTTGCCTAAAAATTCTTCAAATTAAGTTGAGGTAAAATACCTCAAAATAAACCAATTGCCCATTTTTATTTTTATTGTGGTGTGCTTCAAGACTCTCCTTTGTTTAGTGCTGTTTCAGTATGAAACCAGTGAGTAAAGTCCTCCTGAAATCACAGAACCAGCTGTGCCTTTCTGTGAGGCCTGGATTGATATTTGGAGACAGAATGATCCAACTAACTAAGCTTAATTCAGGCAAAATGGAAATGCTGTATGTTAATCTGACTAGGATGATGTGCTCAGCCTTTTCTATGTCATTGCACCTATTCTAAAAAATCTACAAAAAGGACCAGAGAGACAGGATACTTTGGGGTCTGGTCTTATTTTTGTAATCCTAACACTTCTGCCAGTTAAGGCTCATGCACCAGCTGCTTCCTCCCCTAGGTACCTACTCGCAGTTATCCATATTCTAGTAATTTCTCCTTTACAGTAGCCTAATGTATGCATTTGAGACTGTTTTTGCATATTATTTGGAAACTTCCATTGGAACAAAATATAGGCTGGGACTGTCTGTATGGGTCACATCTTGCCACTCTGGAACAACTGCATTTTTGCTGATCACAATTGCTGATCACAATTCAATGCACTGCCCTTGCTCTTATAGCCATACGCAGCTTGAGGAACTTCTAGGAAGAAAAGCCATCTTTCCCATGAAGTGATCACTCACCATCTCAGCCCTGTCCAAGAATGCCTTGGCTCAGGCTTGGTATTATGGACAAGAAAGAAGTGTTTGGTCTCTTGTCTTAATCTAAAGGATAACTAAAACAATAATCCAACAATATCTATGTAGTTCAAATATAGTTCCTGTTTTAACACAATAGCTGGCCCTGGGTTTGAGAAGCTGATTTTCTAGATCTCCTAACAGGATCCCTTCTGCCTTATTAAAAAAAAAAGCCTTCTGCCAACCTTCCAGTCAGAAGGGGAGATTTATGGTGCAATTTCCCCCCTGTATCCGTAGATCCAGTAAGAAAACTATAAACTACCAGTTATGAACCAAGAAAAACAGGTTTACCTTACTACTTACACTAAGAAACCAATAACCAGACTGAGGCAGAGACAGTATTACACAGTTATAAGAAGAAATTTAAACAATGGTAGCTACTGAAGTCAATGGGAATGAAACTGTCTGTATGTTTTGAGAGGTTTGATCAGAGGTAGACATCTCCTTAAAGATGCAGTATATTTCAAAAGCACAATATATGTTCAAACAACTCAGCTTTCCCCCTTCCTTTAAAAAATGCCTATAGTGTCTACATCGAGTCTCACTTAACAGTTGTCCTCTCCCTTTTTCAGGCAACTTTACCTCTTCTTCATGCATTAGATCTCTTCCATCCTGGCCCATCCAAATCCCATATGCTCTCTTCTTCTTGGATCTGTAAAATTTAATTTGCTCCCAGTCAATCCACCGGGTAACTCATCTTGGGGTGAAAGTTCCCACTTAATTAACCACATTGGCCAAGTGGGCCAATTGATCCAAGTCCATTGCATCCACCACCAAGCTGCTTTCTTCCCTTGTAGCTGCAGAGAGTGAGATGGCAGTTGGGCACAATGTTTCAAGGAGAAGACCCTTATGCTTTTTTTTCTTTTTAACTCTTACTCATAAGTAGTCTTTCTCTCTCCCACTTAACTTGAAAATTTTGTGTCTTACGTCATTTGATCTCCCCATATTGCCTCTGATAGGCCAGCCAATTCCTATTTTTTCTTCCCTTCTTCCCAGTCATTGTGCTTTAGACTAAATGTCTGCTCTCTCCTTCTCTGCCCACACACACACACACACAGACACAAACACTTTTCCAAAAGTTTGAGCTTTGTTTCTTCTTTTTCTACTCTTTGGGACAGACCTCCCCTCCCTTCCAGAGATCTGCAATTCTGATTTCCTTGCAGGCTCCCTGCTTTCTCACAACAGTCCCCTTATCATCTTCTCTCTTTATCCTGTTTCTTGTAGCATTCCCAAGGATCCTCTTCCCTCTAATTCTGATTTCTTCCAGCTACAGACCTGTGCAATGTTGTGAGTAGCCAAGTTAACTTCCATGCTTCTTGTGGCAAATGCCTACAAAATTGCACCTGATTTATGCACTGCCAGTTCTGCACTGTAACTTTCAAATTTACACATGGCATTTTAAAAGAGCATATTAGCAAAAATAGTTTATAATCATAACATTCATAAGATAATTTAAGTGAACCCAGTTTGTAAAAATAATGTTTTGAATGCCTTCTTTCCCCAGGAATAATTTTGTGCCTCCAAAGGTTCCATAAAGATTCCCTCGGTTATCCTAACAAAATTGGATGAGCTAGATTGCTGCTAGGGGAATGGGCCTCTTTCATAAAGCCTTATAGAAATGTTTGGTTGTAGAAGGAAAAGACAGAAAACTTTGTTGGAAAGAGCATATCTTCAACCACTGTAGCTATCAAAGACCAGATGAGATATGCCCATCATAGCCTAGGGACCTTCACCACTTCCCTAGTCTGTGTTTCCTTAAGGTAACCAAATAATAAATTCTTCTTAGATCCAAACTTGGCTACAAATTCTTTATTATTTGCTACCAGACCCATGATTTTATCATTCCTCCCTGTTTATTATAAGCTTCTAGAGGCACCTATCCAGCCTTGTCAGAAACAGCGTTTGACTCAATTGGCCAATGATGTAATCCATCATGAGAATGTTCAGGTTCTACCATTTTGAATAAAGTTCATTGTTAATTAATACAAGAAGAGAAAACTAATAATCTCCAACTCACTGATATATTTATTAATGGATGCTGTCAAATACACTAAAAACAACTAGGAACATGAAAACTCAAACATGCTAAATATATTTTCATATCTAATAAATATACTTCATTTTTATATTTCATTTAACTCCGTAAATTGGATCTTTCTCTCCTCCCCTGAGATTTAAATCATCTAGTTATTTTTTATATCTTATTTAACATTCACTTCTTTCATCCTGATTGCTCCCAAATAGACAAGGATGCAAAACGCAGTTGGACAGAAATGTTTCAGATATCGCTGAAGTTTGAAAATAGCACAAATAAGAATTGTGATAGTTGTGGAGACAGCTGCTTACAATAACATTGTTCTTTGTGCAACAGAATTAATCCAGGTAGTCATAGTAAGATTACTGATAGTGATCTAGAAGGCCCCTCTGGAGACTGTTCCTCCTTGATTTTTAAATTTATAGCATGTTCTGTTCCAAATGTGTATCCCAGTCTGATACAATCTCAAAGTTAATCAGTTGCATCTATATATTTTCATGGGTCAATGTCTCCTTTTGCCATTTACCACCCCATCCCCAGTTGTGTATCTTCTGTAGATCCAATGATCACTGAATTTACATTCTCCTTGCTGTTAATGAGTATATTGATTAATGCTGGCTGCAGTATCAATTCTAGAGGGAAAACAATTGATACTTTCCTTCGTTTATTCTGACATAAAGCCATTGATGATTACTCATTGGTTCCTAGTTATTGAATAGATTTCTATCTGCTGTATTTGATTATTAACCAAGCAGTACCACTCTACTTTTCCTATTGAATATTCAGGGTAATATACATTATGTTTGCAGAAATAAAGATAAAAGTCTAGCTGAATATATAGCACTATATTGGGGGAGGGGAAATTCTACTTCCAGTCTGTGTTTTGCATGTAATTCACAATGAGTTAAAAATTATAATGTTGTAGATTATTAAAACACTGTGGTTAGTATTAGGAAGATTCTGGGACTTGCAAAGTTCTTGTATGATTCCAGGTTATTACAGCATGTCTGTATCCATTCAGCTATTTACAGATCAGTTGCAAGCTGGCTTATCAGATTTCTTTCTATTCAAAACAGATTTCATTAGGATTAAATAAGGCAAAATAAAGGTAGTCCTTGCTTAACAAACATTTGTTTAATGCTGGTCCAAAGTTACGAAGGCCTTGGAATCCATCTAAGGCTGGATTCATTTAACAACCACATAATTCGCTTTATGACCATCAAAAAAATGGTTGTAAAATTGGGTCCGGTCACAAGGTGACTTGCTTAACAACCACCCTGCTTAACGACCAATCTTCCAATCCCTATTGTGGTTGTTAAGCAAGGGCTACCTGTAGTCAAGGTTACCAGATCTAGGTTGCAAAAATTCAGAGAACCACTAGAAGGTAGCAAAGAAATATTTTTAAAAACCTCTTAATACTTTACTTCCATGCAGTGTTCATCTGGATTTTTGCAACCAAGCTCTGGTAGGCCATAAATAGGAAGAGGTCAAAACCCCATTCTTCATGTTGAACTGCTTCAACTTAATAATATCTGAGGGTTTGTTTTTTTTTTAATGAACTTCTCATCTCAGGCCCTTCCACATTTTGTTGTGTTAGATCTGGACTTTGAATTGGCCACTCCAAAACATTAAATCTGTCTCTTTTTCTCCATTCTGTTATCGGCTAGCTTGTGTGTTTAGGATCAGCATCTTGCTACGTGATTTATTTGTGCTTCAGCTTCAGCTAATAGACAGATGGTCTAATATTCTTCTGTAGAATTCACTAGTACAAAACAGAAATCCTGCTTCCTTCAATGATGGCAAGTCATCCAAGCTCTTAACTAGCAAAACATGATACTACCATCTCCAAACTTGATAGCTGGTGTATACTTCTTTTGTGGAAGGCAGCATTCACTTTCTGGCAGACCTACTGATACCCACAAAGCCCAAAAAGTCTGGAGGATCATCCAGGTGCTTTCTGGCAAACCTGAGGTAAGAAATAATGTTGTTCTCTGGAGTCCTTGGTGCTGTCTGAGCTTGGTTGTTTGACTGCAGACATTTCATTACCTGACTAGATAGCATCGGTGCGTGTGAGGGTGGGGTTTTCTCCCTGTTTATATACAGTGGCTTGCCCTGCCAATGTTGGGTGGTGGTGGTGGTTTTCTCCTTGGCAGTTCCTTGATTAGGGTACTGTTTTCTGCTTTGATTGTTTGCCTGGTGTTAACTCCTGCTTATTTGGGTGTAGGCTGCTGGAGAGGATGTGTTCTGGTCTTTTTGCTTCCTTCTTAGCTTTTTTATGGTCTCTTTTGAATGGTGTGTAAATGTGGTTTATCTCTATGTGTCTATTGATAGCTGATAATAACAGTAATAACAACAACAATAGCCACCAGAATGATAACTTGTGTAGAATAGAATTTGCTTGTTGAACACTCCATGCCATGAAGGTTTATGCAAAGAAAAAAAGGTCTGTGAATCTTTAGGGCCCCACATGATTTTGTAGCTTCTGATGCAGTGGAGTAACACTTGGTAATGGCAATAATACGTTATGCCATATTATAACAGATTACTACATTAGAGATGGTCATTGTATGAAGACAGCTGTGCTAGTCTACGGTAGCCTATGGTAGCCCCAAATCAGGAGGAATCTAATAGTACCTTTTTGGAGTAGCTAAACTGATGCAGGATTTAAGTTGGGATGAGGCCCCTGGAAAAGGGTAGGAGAAGAGAGGGTGGTTATACAGGTTGCATGTGAAGCAGTTTAAAGTACTTTATCAATTGAAATGTGTTAAAAACTTATTGTGTTTGTTATGACCTTTTGAGATAGCCTGAAACTTTTTTTTTTTATGTATGTGAGTTCAGCAATCTTTCATTCAGTTGTGCTGGTAAAGTTCCTTTGTTCCAGAACAGCTACTCTGAGAAATGTAATGGAGTGTCCTGGGGTGTTAAAATGCTCTGCTATTACTTTGTCCTTATTTTGACTCCTGATGCAAATCTGCATGTATTAATTATTATCTGCATGTATTAATTATTTTATGCAAAGTCTGGCCTGTTGTCCTATATAGAAACCTCTCTAAACAGCACCATTTAACTACCATGGATGTTGAAGCACTATAAAGCAATATCCCCTACAAACATGGACTTCAAGCCATTAGAAACATCATCATGGATGTCAACGCAGCATGTCTTGCCATTAAACTGTGTGATTTTGTACTCATTTATAACTACTTTGCCCTTGGTGACAACATATATCTGCAAATCAGTAGCACACCTATGGGCAACATCATGGCTCCACAATACGCCAATGACGCTGTCTCAGCTCTTACCCCCCAAACTCAGATTCATTGATGACATTTTCATCCTCTGACCCATGGAAGAGAATTTCTTATCAAATTCCATCAAAATCTCAATAACGTCCACCCTACTATCAACCTCAGCCTCAATCTATCTACAGAACAAGCCTATTTTCTAGATGTCACATTAAAGCTATATGATGGCTATGTAAACACCACCTTATACAGGAAATCTACAGACCACTGGGCAACCTACATGCTTCCAGCTTCCACCCAGAACACACCAACAAATCTATAATCTTTAGCCAGGCTCTACACTTACAACTGCATTTGTTCTGATCCGCTAGACAGAGATGCTTAGTTGGTGAAATTAAACCAGGTATTAAGGAGACTGAACTACCCACCTAACAAGATCAACAGGCAAATCAATCGAAGCATATCAATTCCCAGGGACGACCCACCTTGAAAGAGATCCTCACAAACAACAAGAAATAATGTTCTGGCATGAGAATCAGACTCAGCAACAAATTCAAATATATTTTTTACCCCCACATTTGCACCAAGAGTGCCGTCACAGACCTCAACAATTTTGCACACAACAGACTGCTAAACTCACATTCATCAAAAGGTTTCAGGCTCCCTCAGAAGGTCTATGCAAACATGATGGGATTTTAACTCATTGCAGTTGTTAACTGATAAGGTTCTTGTAACCTGATTCACATGTAACCTGCATCTGCATAACCAACCTGTCTTCCCCTCCTCTCCCCCCCCCCCCCCAAATATAAATCTTACATCAGCTTAGCCACTTTATGCAGCCGATGAAGAGAGCTGTTGTTCATAAAAGCTTGTGCCTTTGAATCAAATGTGTTAGTCTGAAAAGGTGCTACCAGACTCCTTCTGATTTTTGGCTACATTAGAGGTGGCTTCAGATTTTTGTAGACTTCTCTTGCTCACCCCCACTCCCACCCCATCATCATTTCAGAAAGACACAGATATTTTTATCATGTTGTTTCTTTCACATCTTCTGAGTGACAAACTATCCAAAGGGGAGTTGCTGTCAGAAATGACTTGACAGTAGACAGAGCTGATTAGTTCTAAATGAAGTTCTGAACTGCTAGGAGATGAAATAGACCTTCTCTCTCTCCCTCCCTTCCTCCCTTCCTTTGGAATAGTAATTCCATTTTTTTGCCCGCTCCCTCTTCCAGTCTGAACTGAAGCCACCATTGCCAACTCTGCCCCTCTCTTCCCCTCAGAAGTGCTTCTTTGAATGTTTACAAAATATAAAAGCCCCTCATCTGCCTCTTTCATACTGTCACTACTAATTTCCACACACTCAAAGCTGCTGCTAATTTATTTACTGAACACTGGTGCCCTGATAAGCAGAAGCTGCCACTGGAACTGCTTCCTAGCTTTTGGCTTCTGTTTGTTGTTAGCCTGATTTCCCAGTAGGCCATTTCTACCTTCCTTCCTTCCTTCCTTCCTTCCTTTCTTTCTTTCTTTCTTCTTCCCAGCGACTGTCTCCCCAATGGCTCCTGAAGGCATTTCTCATCTTTGTGTGCTCCTTCTCTCCACCTGCATTTTTGCTCTCCTCCTTTTTTCTCCCTTTTCCACTGTACGAATTTAGAGCTTGAATCTCAGCCCCTCTGCAGTTAGCCGTTGTCTATACTTCCTCGGTCCCCTGAGGCACTAATTTTTGTCTCAAGGGCAAGATTCAAAAGAGTTTGCTATGCACAGGTTGCAGGAGATGCCTTCAGAAGTCCTTCAAATAGACACTTGGTATTTGAATATATCAGCTCCCGCACATCCGTTTTAAATTGTAGTGAAGGTGTTTTAAATATTAGGGGGAGGGCAACAATTCTCCTTCCTTCCTTTTTAATGATACAGTTTCTGTAAGTTTACATTTTGCTTTTTCTACTCCCTTGGCTGGAAATGGAAATGAGGAGGACTTGAGTTCTGACATATCAAGGCAAAAAGCAGTCAGGACGAAAATGATTCAGCAAGTGGTCAGAAGGTTTGGCGACTGCACACAAATCCATTTAAAGGTACAAAAGTCACACGAAGTGACACCCTGAATAAGGAACTTTGCATATTGCCTGTTTGGGGACTTTGTGCAGATATTGCCTGGGTGAATGTCAGACATTACATGCATAATATCCATATCTGAGAGCATTATTTGATTATTAGAATTAACCTGCAACCCCCCCTCTCAATTGTTTTAATTTCTGCACCTTCTCCACATCTTTATGTGAAGTGATGATGATGATGATAATATATAGTATAAACATTTTTAATCTTCGATTCATTGTTTAAAAAAATCCTTAAGTGTTCGCATCTCAGATATACATGATTAATAGTTTAAGGCAAAATTCATCACACAGTAATGTCATGCATAAACATATCTGGTGGAAATGTATAGCTAAGGTACCATATCAGGGCTGCAACAGTCCAGATAAATACTAGATGGCGAAAGAGATTCAGAAATGTTTTACTGTTTGTTGCCAACTTATGGTTGTCTGTGTATTGGCAGCCCAGATATGGTATTGCTTAGCTAAAGTAGACCATAATCTATCAGTTTAAAGGAAGATCTCCATACAAATTTGTTCTTCAAGAGGATATCCTACTTTGCCCAATGTATATACTGTACATACATGGGTTTTATCCCATGTAACTGCTATGTTTATACAATGCACCCACCATATGCCAAAATTTTTCAGGACAGCTGGATATCATTCTTGGCTCTAGCAGACCATCACTGTCTGGGTTTAGGGGAATGTGCCTCAGTTTCTTAATTACATTGTGTGGTTTTGCTTTTTGTGTCGAGGCAAGAAATGGTTCCCTTTCCCTCCCTGTTTTCATCTCCAACGTGAAAGAATTCTAAAGATCTTGTCTGTCGTGTCATACTCTTTTCTCCCCCATCCTGAAAAACACATGGATACATTGACAAAGTTCAAAGTATATAATGGAAGTTCTATTTGTGGATTGATAGGGAGCAAATCTGTCTTATCCGCAGCTAATAAAGCAGAATACCGTAGACAATATAAACTAATCTGAAAAGCTTTGCTGTGTTGCTTCCTGGTTAATATTTCAGTTTAGATCTAACCTTTTTTTTTTTTTCCCAGTAGGGCACCGAAGGCAGGTAACAATCTGAAATAAAATGTTAGCAATTAAAAGAAAAATAAATGAAATTTATTAAGGCAACCTTTAGTTAGATATAAAGGCAGGCCCACCTACTATTACTAGTAATGCCTACAAGGTGCCCCTGTTGTTAATAAGAGCAAAATATGTATTGGCAGTTAAAGATCATGACCAGGCTGTGGGTTTTCTCAGATGGAGAACAATGGCTGTTAACTGTCAGGCTTCATCCCACTGGCAGAAACGAATGACTTAGGCACACTCTCAAGAAATCCAGAAACTACAGATCAGTAATATTTATTGAAGAAAGGAGGAACCCACGAATTTCAGCAGCTGCTTTGATTTAAGAACAACCCTTTGTATAAATATAGTGCTCCAACCTGCTTGTGTTTTGTTCTCCTTTGTAAAAAATTCCTTAGTCTCCTCTTTTGAGCGGACTGGTCTGTCTCCATCTACCCTTTGTTTTGGTAATGGCCAGGTTGTTTGTTGTTGTTATGATTATAATTATTTGATTGTAAAACTAACTCTCCACTGTTGTGGTTATTATTATTACCCTCCACATACCAATGTACCTTTTCTTTGCTTCACTGATACCTCCGTGCAGGGATGGACAACATGCTACGCGTAGATGCCTCCCCTGTTTCCTGATTTTGTTTGGGGAACAGATAGAAAGTTAGCATTCAGATCCATGGCATCGTCTTTATTTATAAGAATGCCTTTGGGTACTTATAGGCTCCAGGGGCCTTGAGTAAGATAACAAGGGGGGTGGCTGCATCCCATAGCTGCCAGCATGTGAAAATGCCCCACAAGTTCTTCAATGCATGAAGAGTATACGTTAGCTCAGTTTGTTTACCCCTAACTCAGAGAGATTCAGAAGCATCCATGGGGGCAGAGGGGATCAACCACACAACAGGAGCCCTGTCTCTGTCATGTGTAAAAAAAAAAGAGAGAGGGAGAGAGAGAGACAGAGACCAAGAGAGAGACATCAGGGCTTCAAATGTGTGGTTGTAGTTGCCAGCTTGGCTTTTAGACTCCCCCTGCAGATGCCCTTATAGGTTTCTTGTTTAAGACTGCATACCAAATTAACACACTTCGAGTGTTCTTGAAAGTTGCTGTTCATCTTATTTAAGAACAATTTCCTCATTCTCCATGAGAAAAATGCTGATCGTGAGCTGTCCATTTGCAAATGATCTTTTGTTTTACCATTACTGTCCACAATAAAAGTTTGTGCTGCCACTTTTTTGTTGGTGGTGATATTAAATTTAACTATTACTGAAGAAAGATAAAGTTAATTATCACTAAGGAGCTTGTTTTACCTATCTACCACTTCTGCAGCCCTCTAATGCTGGCAGAAGTGTTATGCTAATCAGTTGTTTAATTTGCATAAATTACTGGTGGAATGATTTTTCCCTCTCTGCATGAAGGTAGGTCTGTTGGCAAAAGCTCTGCAGAAGTAAAAGAGTAAGGTTAAAATCAAGGATTTATCCATAGGATAAAAACATTAAAAAAAATGTAAAAGTTGCTCAATATTTGTATAAATCTGACAGACTGCAATTTCAAGGTCTGAAATGTTGCAAGGACTGGTGGAGGATTATCACAATATTATTACTGTTGTTGGTCACACCGTCAGCCAGATATTTAGACTCGATTTGGCCTTTTTATCCACCTATTGAGTCCTTCCCAAGGACCTGGGATAGGCAGAGGTTGTTGTTTGATGGGGTTAAAGGTACGGTGGCAGGATGTAAGCTGTTCCAAATAAAGCTGCCTTTTGCAATTAACTAATGGTGATTTTGTCAATGCCGATGGTCTTCAAGCGGTATGATGATGATGTTGATGATGATGATGATGGATGCTGCTTGTTTAACAATATTTGCCCCAGCCACAGTCCTCAGAGTAATTGTTTCAGCCAGGATCAATTGATAGTTATAACTGGATCTTCTACAGTAATTGCATATCTAATTAGAAATATACAATGGAAACAAACACACTAGATGTACCCTAGCCTTTCCCAACTTGATGGTTTGAGACAACCATTTCCAAAATGACAAGTGATTGTGACCTAGGCAGTAAAGGCTGCTGAATACACTCCATCACTATTGCCATCAGTAGGAAGATGACATAATGTGGAAGGAATGTGCAACTGTGTGATTTAGAACCTGGCATTCTGATGACAGTTGGGACCAAAACTACTGCCTCGTATACCACTCCCCTTCGCATGATTCTAAAGGTTTGGGCTTAGAGATCAAGGAGGGTTTATATGATCAAGGAGAGTAGGTCAAACATACTTCTGGAATGCTGCAATTTATAACGCAGATGGAGACATCGTATTACTGAATGCTTTCTCATGCACTGGTTTTATAATTACAGGAAGTTTTTTAATAAGGCATAGCATTGAAGTATGTGTTTCCTATCTGTTTTGATGTTATGTAGGTCCTGAAACAATTGTATAAATGCTGCAAAAATCTGGACAACCACTAAAGAGCAGGAAAAAGAGTTTTCTGCACCTTTTTGTTATTATGTAGGGTGATCTGGATTCCTCCAGCCCAGAAAGGATAGGTCAATGACACAGAAGGCTTTTATGCTCTTCCATTAATTATCTTTCTTAATGCCCTTTCATCACAATAGGAAAATATTTTTCTTCCCTAAGGATGGCCTTCGAAGTTCCTTGCTTTGGTGAAAAATACAAGTACAGAATTCTTATAGATATATAATTTAGAATTTTGCTTTCTATGTTTATTCTTTTAAGAAATGGAGTTCTAGTTTTTTATTGCCATTCAATCTACAGGATATGCTTTGCATTTGTTTTCTATGTTAGCATCAAGATTTCCCAGTAAGTTTGCAGATGTACATCTTATGAAATTTACCACATGAATATCACATGAATAAACATATTGGAAAAAGATTATCTATGATATAACCAAAGATGGACTAAGGGACTATGAATAAATGCAAATCATTAATGGGTAGATTAATGGATTAATTCATGAATAAATAATGTAAATAATGGTTTGATTGAAATAGGATGGGCAAAGGGAAAGACATTCTGGCATGGAATTCTGGAAACTGCAGTCATAGAACATTCCTTAATGTCCTTGATTTGAAGACAAATGAAAACATATTTGCTAATAAGGAACATGATACTGATCGAGTGTTGTGTTGCAACCCCTAAGAAACATAAGTCTTTAGAAAGATTAGTCATGGCATCTGGAGACATCTGACTGTGAGTCTTACTAAATTATTCTTAATAAGCTAGGAAAACCTCTTAGGACAACCATAATGATATAGCTCTGGCATTAGATAGACCAACAAAAAGATAAATAGACAAACAAACAGACAGACAAATTCTACTCTTCTTTAATCTTTTGGCTCCTCCAACATATGCCCACAAAAATTTCTCAGTTCATTTCTCATAGGATACGGATTTGTGCCAGGATTGCAAAATTAATTTTCCTCTGTTACAATCCACTATTCCACTGCAAAAGCAGAGGGCCTCACTTTGGTCTTTCTTTACAAACATTTCTCAATAGCATGATTTTATTACAAGTATTCTAATTTAAAAGTTTAAGAACATAAAATTTATAAAGTTTAGGTTTTAGAGATCATTAGTATCAAATACTATCTTTTGCACAGTTGGCATCTCTGTGACCTCAATGTGAGAAAGTTTTTCAGGTTGTATTTCTTAGACCAACTTTATTTTTTTATCTGTATTTATAACCCAAGGTAACTATGGATATTAGTTACACAAATCTATGAACTTGAGTTTATGATGAAAGTTGATGAGATATCAAATTCTGAATTCTTTTATACAATGAATTTTTTGTTATTTTACACGTATTCATTTTGACGGTTTACTATAGGAGAATACAATCAATGATTGTGTACTTGAATCTTTCCCCTTTCTGTCAACAAATTAAATTATTAAGAGATCCATTAAAATTTTGGCGAGAGGAAATAAATCATTACTTTATTCTCATGATAATAAGCCATAGATATTTCTGGAAGGGATAATTATTTTTGTGGAAAAAAAACCCTTCCCCCTCCCACCCCTCAGAGACGCTACTGAAGACATCATAAACATCTAACTCAGTTGTTCAGAAATTCTGGATAATGGTGAATTACCTTGAAGTCCATTGAAGTGTTCCATTAAGATAAGGCCTGTCCTTGCTTTCTGAATTGGACTGACTGACTTCCTTCCTTCCTTCCTCCCTCCCTCCCTCCCTCCCTCCCTCCCTCCCTCCCTCCCTTCCTTCCTTCCTTCCTTCCTTCCTTCCTTCCTTCCTTCCTCAGGGCAACCATTTAGTGGGCTCCACACTTCCATGGGATCCCCCTGCCTGATGGCACATCCATGTTTTGAGGGCCTTCTGGAAGTCCAGTGGGGTTGGGGTCAGTCTCATCTCAGGGGGAATGATGCTCCAGAAAAGGGTCTCTTCCTGGGTCCTGCCAAACAAAGCTCTTTGGCTGACAGAACCCGCAGCATGCCCCTTATGCTGGACCTGATGGGACAGATGGTATAACTGGGGAGAGGTGGTCTCTCAGATAACCTGGCCACATGCCATGCAGAGCTTTAAAGGTCATAAGCAGCAACTTGAACTGGACCTGGAAGCAAACAGGCAGCCAACACAGCTTGCAGAGCAGAGGTGTAACATGTGCAGATCCTGGAGCACACATAACTGCCCCATGTTTCTGCATTTTGCACCAGTTGAAGCTTCTGAATACTCTTCAAGGGCAGTGCCATGTAGAGCACATTACAGTAGTCTATTCTGGAGGTGACCAGGGCGTGAGTGACTGACAGTAGGGCGTCCCAATCCATAAATGGGCTCAACTGGTACAGAACACAAAGTTGTGCAAAGGCCCTCCTAGCAACAACTGCCACCTGCTCTTTGAGCAAGAGTTGTGAGTCCAGAAGGACCCCCTGATTGTACACCTGTTTGGGGCACCGAAACCCCATCCAGCACCAAAGATGGTAAAACCCCAGATACAGAAGGTCTCAAAACCCAAAGCCACTCAGCCTTGCCAGGGTTCAGTTGAAGCCTGTTGTTCCCCATCCAGATCCTCACAGCCCCCAGGCACCGAGAGAGAACATCAACAGCATTGCTTAGCTCACCAAGGACGGAGATGTATAGCTGGGTATCATCAGCATACTGATAGTATCTCACCAAATGGTGACAGATAATCTTACCCAGCAGCTTCATGTAGATGCTAAATAGGAGTGATGTTAAATAGGATTACAAATTCTTCCACCTGAGCCTAGTCCAATTACATGAGATCTCATATACAATGGACTGTTTTGCTGAGAGTAAGAGAAAACAATTAAGAATTCAAGGCAAAAATCAGTCCCAGCATTCTGGACTATTCCCAAGAAGAATGACTCTGGAATGCTCTTTAGGTGTTGTTTATTGTGTATATTGGACTCAGAGGATGAGTTCACACATTGTGCTAAGCCATCATTTGTGTAACTATGGTTTGTTAAGCAAAGTGCCATTGGCTTGGCAATGATCATTTGCTAAACCATATGCCATGATTTATAAACCTCAGTAGCACATCTGCAATTGCATTAGGTTGGGGATGAAGTGAGTTATGTGGGGAAGCCTGTGCTGTGATGCTTCATTTTTAACTAGGAAAGGAAGGAGCTTTTTGTTGTGTGCGCCTCTTAGTTTCAGCATTTCTTGCTGCTGTGTAGAGGGACTGGAGCAATGGCAGTCCTTCCACAGTTGGTTTTGTCCCGTGAACTCCCTTCTGCCTTGTTCATCCAAGGAGGCTAATAGCATTGGCTCTGTCATGGAGGTCAAGAACTTTGCAGAATTCACAGGTACCATTTTGTAGACAATAAATATGATAAAGAGTTCCCAGGCTGAATGATTATGTAATGACAGCCATATCCATTCACCTATTTATCAAAAGAACTACATTTAAAGTTCAGGCTGACTTCCCATGGGTCTGGTGAAATGGAGGGAGCACGTTGGGTTGTTTGCTGATATTCTTTTCTTCTCCCCACCAGTGGGCTAAGCGCAGGGAGGTTAAACAGAAGACGCTTTTGCTTCATAACCCATTCGTTGATGGCAGCACAAGTCTATCTCTAAGTCCTGTTTATTCCTTAACGCTACTAAAGAGCGCCTGCTGGGGTGAAGAACTCACCTGATAAATAAGAGTGATAACTGAAATAAAATATATATTAAGAGCTGTTAGAAGGTGATTCTGAATTGTTTAGCACTCAAAGGGCAGAACTGGGATGTAAAGAGGAGCCAAGTGTTACACACATTGACACAAGATTGAGCAGGCAAACATTACTACTAGAGACTCAGATTATTTGGAGACGCATAAATCTTAATACTGGATGTCTGTGGGTCCATGTGATGCCCCCAAATGGTTTTGCCAGCCTTCTTAAACCTGTTCATGGCAGCAGGAGTACACAAATAGTTAGTGTTTCTAAGATCCTGAAGTGTAAGAACAGGGATAATTTTGAAAAGAATGGGTACAGCTCGGAATGGGTACAGTTTCATTTCTTTGTCACAATTAGTATATGCTGACATATTACTCACCCACTGAGTAAACACTGTTAGTTTGTTTCACTGAGGTAGCAATCATTCAGACCACTTAGTCGGGTTTATTTGTTCAGAGTAAATTAAATTATACATACAAGGAAATCCACTGGGAAGGGATGATCATAAATACAAGAGTCTCACTAAATATTCTCTAAATAAAAGTAAATGCCATGAAGAGGGCAGAACAGGCAATTTGGTGATGTTGTAATAGTGAGTCTTCTCTCCTAAAAAAATTCAGAAGCCTTACTGGCAAGCAGTGTATGGAGCCAAATCAATGATCCATATAAAAACCACTGTTTTCCAAGTTTAGCTATTGCTGGAGGTAAGTGGGAGTAAGTTTCAGCCTTGTTCTTCTACACCTCCAAAAAAACATGCCAAACAATGACAGCAGTTGGTGCGCTGAAGATGGCAGAAAGTGGCGAAGCAAAAGGAGCAGTGAGATAAGAATAGCAAAAGTGGCCATTAGAATACTGTACACCAATGGCTTGGAGAGGCATTTTGGGCAGAGGGAGGAGAAACAGTACAAAAGAATGGTCTTCAAGTGTCTCACGCATCCCACACCTTACCCTTGCACTTTACAAATTAAACACTGTCAATTGCTGTCTTTGAATGCTTATTAGTTGCACAGGGAGATGTAATTTCAGTGGGGCCCTGAAGACTGCAGCAGGTGCCAGTGTGCATGAGACAGTAGTGCCGGATGACTCAAGAAACCATATGCAAGACTATTCCCAAGTACTTCTGTTAATTATGTCAATGTGTAGAGTGCCCTTTGGCTTATCTCTGGAGGTGCATCACAATCATGTGTGGAGAGTCTGAATAAGAAGTCAGGTGGAATCAATTGTATAAACACAGATTAAGTATGTGTGTATCTCATATAGCATCTTCCAGAATGGAATTTTATAATTGTGCCCAATTATACTGTACCTGGTAGTGACTAATTGATTATATTATAATCAATTATAATTGAGTATTATGAATCATGCCTCTTGAAAGGAGGCGTGAGTCAAGGATATATGGTACTGTACCTCCTTATCTCTTCCCTTTTCCACTGTAGAGTTAGTTTTTTGGGATGTCAACTAGAAGCTTGGCTCAACTCTTATATTAAAGCTACTTTGCTTCCTTTCTAGGAATGTGTCTTCAATAAGTTTACACCATGAAGTCTCCCTGTGTCTCCCTTTGTGGTTATCCTTTAGAGTTGTGAAGCAGTTCTTTCTGTGTTTGGAATCTTTGGCTGCTCAAACTCTCTTTGATCAAGATTCTATATAAGATCTATGTAACCTTGTAGCTCTTGCTTTTGGCAAGAGACCAGTGACTTGTTATAACTTGCTAGCTTTGGAAATAATAAAACAATCAGTTGTTGGTGATTTGGGGATGAGTTTTCCATCACAGGTCTGGCAATGTTGGCAGGATAGGAAGCACCTGGTATTAGGTAGGGAGACTTACTCTGTCCCACTGGAGATGGGGCCTCTTGAGGGACCTACTTGACCCAGGACTCTGCTATCTATATTTCCCAACTGGAGACTTCATTTTGTTTGACTCTGTCTGTTTCCTGGTTTTAAGTACTGCCCAAGCTTTGAAGGGGCAAGTTGTGCTAATGCAGAAATTGAAAGTCTGAAAATGTGGGCTGGACTTTAGGAGGTACCTATGCCAGGATTGCTAGCTGTTATTGACTTATATATGACTTCTTCCTTTGAGTTCTAGAAAGTGAAAGTGATAATATGAATACTGTGGAGTGTAGAAGCCAGGCTGAATCAATTGTATAACTCTACGCATTGACATGATTAACAGGAATACTTGGGAATAGTCTTGCATATGGTTTCTTGAGTCATCCGGCACTACTGTCTCATGCACACTGGCACCCACTGCAGTCTTCAGGGCCCCACTGAAATTACATCTCCCTCTGAAACTAATAAGCATTCAAAGAAAGTAACTTATAGTGTTTAACCCTTGTTTTGTCTTGTGAATCCACTGAATATGCATGTCTTTGTTCCTTGTCTTTATTTCCTCCTGTTGAACAGGGCTACCCACCAAAAAATCTCAGCCATTGGGCAGTAGATGGAAAGCAAGGGACATAGATGGCAGTGTGTGCCCCAGGGGGCTGCAAGTGCCAGAATAAATGTTCAGTAACTATTGACCAAGGTTGTCCACAGGACTCCTGTGGTAGTTAATGTACGAAGCCAAGTACTTTCAACAGCAAGTGGGGCTAATGGCTGTGCTTGACTCAGCAGGCTGTGGAAGACAAAATATTGCCAAAAGTGGATCATATTAGTCTAACTCTGCCTCATAATGGGACAGGGTAATTTGGAGATGCCTCCTTTCCCCAAAATGTCCCCTGCCCTTGAAATGTTACAAAAACACAGGGACAGTGCCATGGACCTTTGGCCCAAAGGGTATGAAGGGTTTCCAAATCTCTGAATTAGGCACATTTAATATGGGAAAAAATAACAGACCTCAGAAAGACCCTGACTGAAAAGAAAGCAAAGCACAATATTTTTAACACCTTTGAAAAGTGAGAGGCTTCATAAAGAAATAGGGGGTCATATATCTGCAGTCTATGAAGCAGCTTAGAGAAATGTAAAGATGGGGGGAGCAGAAAAACTAAATCAATTGGACAATGACCCCCGCCCCAAAGGAAATAAAGAAGGCATTCCAAATGGAGATGTTCAAATTGACTTTGAAAAATAATTATTTCTTACTACCAAGTCAACAACCAGCCAGAATATATCTTCAGTATCTTCAGTGGAATAAGACTGTATCTTCAGCTCCAGCACAAGAGGCACCTGAAGATATTGTAGATCTTTGTGCTATTATACTCACCTCCCCTGCACCACTAAGAACAGCTGTGGCAGACAGCAGAACAGTTTGCCCAGTTTGAAAAGGGAGAGGAGTCCCCACCAATCACTCCTGCACAACTAGGGGCAGCAAAACATGCTTTAGAAAAGTGAGAAGAAATTTTGGGACCGCTGGAAGGGGTAGCATAGCAGATTGCCAGTGTTATTTAGCAAGCAGAGATAGTCACTCTGGTACCTTGGAAATTTGAGCGATGCACTGTCTGAGAGATAAGATCTGGGGAGGGCCCTTCAAAAACTACAACACTGCAGACCAAACAGATGCCACAGTCTCAGACCCTCTCATCATGTATGTATTTGTTCCTTCGTCTCCTACCAATCTAAGTAATATAGCTTCCACCTTCTCTTCTATTCCCAAAGATCCAGGAAAGTTTTGTAGAGAATTAGATGTTGTGTTCCAAGTTTATGGCCCCATGTGAAGTGATACGAATCTATGATTGGGCTGCCCACCACATATGGAACAATGGCGTAGGTTGCAGAGAGGAGCCAGGTGGCTAGAAACAATTCCCTGTGATGATGAATGTCAGCATGTACAAGCCCATCTCTTCAAGAATGCCAAAACAGTTTATCCAGTAAAACCTGACTGGTGCAAGGTCTGAGACTTTACGATAAGTGGATACCCCCGACAAGCTGGTCTCATAACATCATGGAGATTATTATGAAAGACTTTTACAGGTGTTTGTTAAGTATTTAGGTGCTCCTCAACCACTTCAAACCATGTCTGTTTTAATGGCCAGTACCTTTCTCATTGTTGGTGTATTGCTTACAGTGGACATTGCCCAATGTAAGTAAACAACTAAAAGTTTCACTAATACGATGGAAACAGAAACCAATGGCAGAATTATTGGCAGCAGATGATTTTTTTCATGTGACAGGTCCAGAATGTGTTTCCACCCTATCCAGCCAAACCTGATAGCAAATTCATGGTGTGCATAGTTTCATTGACAGAGATTTGCAATATCATAGCCAACAGGAGCTGTACTGGAGAAAGTACCAGTAGCCTCAGAACAGATCTTCAGCTTGTTAGAAATGTGGGAAGCTGGGACGCTGGTCAAACCAATGCCCTGAAGCAGAATTTGTGGCACCCCAAGACCATCTAATTTCATTCCATCAGCCTGCCTTTCCCCCTCCGCTACAGCAATACAGCTGCCTTTGAAGCATACAGCTTAAACCTTTACTCTCCTTAGACACTTTGTCCCACACAAAAGTCAAAATAGGGGGCTCTTCTGCCTCTTTTTTGGTTGACACTGAAGATGACAGATCTTGCCTGATCATTAAAGACTTTCCAAGCCTTCCCCTTGCTGATAGCTGATGTTCTGCAGTAGGAATTTTGGAAATTCTCATCATGCACCAGAAAACCAGAGACTGCCAATCATTTTGGTATTCTAATGGAATCTCATTCCTTTCTAGTGGAAACAGAACTGGATGTCAACCTGTTAGGGTGTGACTGCTTTGACAATGGGGTTGCACCCTGCACTGTATGCCCAGTGGGGTTTTCCTCAACCTTCCTGACAACAGTCAACAGAAGCTAGTCATTAAACACATTCAGGTGATTCACTGAAAGATGCCATGATTTAAAGAGACTAGCATATATTCTGGTCTTTGTAGCCTTCTTGGGCATTTTTTACTTTGAAATGTTAGTCTTTAAAAATTATGGTGAAAAAGTAATCCTGGTGGGCATTAACTGAATTGCATTCTTTTTCTACCATTGTGCAATCAAATTGTATCCGATAAGGTCAGACTTCAACATTCCTTTTTGTGGATAATCCATTTGACACCTACCCATTAGGCATAAGTCTTGATAAAAATATTGTTGAAAAAAGAAATAAGAACTGCCCTTAGTTCTTTAACAATGTGTTATCATTATATAGATACAAAGATATTCAAGGGAAACTAGAAGTGACCAAGTATATTTTGTTCTTGCCTTTTGACATATGGAACCACAATGAAATCAACTTCAGAAAGAAGCTGGAGAACTTTTTAGTCCATTGACATGCAAATCACTTTTGTGTGACAGACAAATCAACTATCTCGTATCACTTTATTTTCTTCTACTAATTGATTAAAGTTCCCAGTCCATTCAGTCGTGATTGCTAAAGATGTATTCAATATCACTTGATGACAACATATCACATCATGACTTCCAAGCATTGCATGGCCATTACAGTTCAACCACTACTTTTCCAATGCTAATTTTCACGTCTGTGCCTATCCCTGCATTTTTCATTATTTCACTTAACAATATATTATGATTGGTAGTTGAGTGTTGAAAATTAATGTCTTTCAAACAACAGTGCTTGATCTGAACATTATGTTCACCAGGTGCTGAACATGTTTGTGTAAAGCAGTTCATAGATTATTAACATCTGGAATATTTGTCAATGAATCTATCTGAGAACAGGACCAGTCCAAGATGTATTGCTACCTGAAATGGAATACCACATGGTCTACTGGGGATTCAGGCACATTAAAAGCTCTATTCAGACATCAATGACTGCCTTCATAATCTGTCCCCTATTCCTGGCACCTGAACTTTACCTTTTCACCTGCTTGAAGCTCAACACGATCCAGTTTTCAAGTGAGAACTTACTTATCTGATTCAGACTGGAAGAAGCACAAGAATGTCAGAATTTGAAATTGAAATTCCTGAAACTAGGGCTACAAGGCTCAGAGGTAATAGCCAGTATTAAGACTAAAGTTGTATGTGTGTGCGCGCACACACACACACACACACACAGAGATGATTATAGGCATAATATTCAATTAGCTAAGATTATAGGGATAAGATTCAACATGCAATTGTAGGTATAGTATTCAGTGCAGGCAATGGCAGGTTATGATCTACTAATAAAAGGAATAAAGTCTCCTGCATATAATTCATTTCCAAAAGCTTGCAAGAGACCAGAGAAGTATCAGAGTAAAAATACATTATGTATTTAGAATAATGTGCTTTCATTGCACAGTACCCCTGAGAGTAGGATCAGAAAATCCTACTGAAAAGGATGCAAGGTAGATGTCCATGACTGAACTGACTTTTTAAG
The DNA here is from genome assembly GCA_030867105.1 of Liasis olivaceus. Classification (NCBI taxonomy): domain Eukaryota; kingdom Metazoa; phylum Chordata; class Lepidosauria; order Squamata; family Pythonidae; genus Liasis; species Liasis olivaceus. The sequence continues at coordinate 65,270,479 of CM061348.1, read as the reverse complement.
GAGGGAAACAGAGAGGAAATGAAATTATAGGTCTTACATAAATAAATCCTCCCAAGCCTTATCTATCCGAGGATTATTAAAGACCTTCTATGTGAAATTGCTAATTTTCTGACAAATTTGCAGTTTCTGCTCAAAAAGTGGCATCCATAGTCAGGGACTGAAAATGGCCTATATAATTTTTTTTTAAAAAACCACTAGGTGAGAGATATAGGTAATTACATACCAATTAGTTTAACATCTGTTCCAGCTGAGGCGGTAGCAAGAATTCTTAAGAGAAAATCATCAAGTATAAAGGCTTAGAAGAGAAATCTAGATGTATTTTGTAAGAGTAAGTCTTCTCCCTCTATCTTCTCTTTAGAAGGTGTCAACATGTAAATGTGATGAAAGATGGAATATAGTTGTTTTTTTAAAATCCTCTGACAAAGTCAATCACCAAAGGCTGCTGAGCAAATTCAGGTCCCCTTATGCTTTGGTAAACAACACAAAGTAGTGTATAGAGATAAATGTAAAATGTCCGGAAGTTTGCTAACAAATTTCCTCAGAAAGAAGTGTAACATAAAAACTAATAACAAGAATCTGTTTGGATTGGTGCACTTTAACTTATTTATGAAGGTGTCAAAGGATTTGAGATGGCAGTGACTGATCAAAAGAGACATTTTGGATTGATGGTGGCTAGTTCAAGGAAAACGCTAGTTCATTGTATAGCTGAGGAGGAGGAGGAGGAAGAGGAGAAGAATTCCATCCCAGAAAACATTACAGATGGAGTTGAAGTTAAAGTGGAAATTATAAATACAGAAAATGCCATCTTACAAATCTATATTTGAATGCACTTCAGTATTGAAATTCTCACATCCACAGTTGTAAAGCTGGTGAAAAGGGGCAGCCAAAATGGGTTTGAGCAGTTCTTCAAATGAAGACCAACTATGGTATACAGGGCATTTAAGAGGAATGATGGAGGGAAAGGGAATATCTATCTATATCAATCAATCATCGGGGTATATACAATCAGATGTGTTATTTCTCACCTTCACAATATTAGAGCTTGGGAGTCTCCATTGAAACTAACAAGCAAAGCAATTCAGGTCTGCTAAAAGGAAACATTCTAATACATAAGCTACATTATCAGATGTCCTGATGCCACTAATTTAGATTGTTCGAAAGGGACACAGGAGAAATTCATGGTGGCTAGGACTATTGGTAGCAACAGACTATGCCTTGAATCACAGGCAGCATGTTTTCAATACCAGGCACAAAGGAGCAACAGCTGAAGAGGGTGATCACCATCATCTCTTGTTTCCTGAAAGCAGCTGGTGGTTCCTCACTGTATAATACCAAATGTTGGAGAAAACATGCTTTGGCCTGAACCAAGAGGACTCTTATTCAGTGTGATAGTGCTTTAAAATAAAGCTATATCCCTCAATATGTACAAAGAGTTCCTTAAACACAGCGACAGCCATGTTGGTCCTCGAGCTGGTAAAAATACCTAAGGACATGCCTCAGAATATCATCTCTCTCTATCTGACAAGCAACTCACAGCTCATGTACCTCCCTCCCCCTATTTTAGCTGCTTCATATTTTTCAGTAGAAGCCTACAAGGGGCAAACCAACCTTACACATAGTCACCCTCTGTTGGCTTAGCAAAGCCAAAGGAATAAATACTCAGCCAGGAGCTGCACTCACAGACAGGAAGTAACTTTAATTAAATATTGTGAAAGTTGAAAAGTTTTTACAGCTTGAATTTCTGCAAAATAATTATAACAATCTCTACAGTAGTTAGGTTTTTTTTTTTCTCTAACAATAGAACTGTACAGTGTTTATGTCTATTCCAAAAGGTTCAGTAAGAAGTGAAAGGAGAATCAGTTCAGAGATGACTTCATCTTAGATGCAGTTGGGTATGATGGAGAGGAAGCAGACATCATTCTCACAGCCCAGCCAATGTGAGACGTCACATGGTACGTCTGAAACATGATCATTCCCACTTAAAGCCATATTCTGTAAAGAGTGGCATCTTTAAGACTGGACTTGGAACTCATAGGATCCTATTTGGGGCAGGCAGATAATTTAAAATATAACTTTTCTTTATCACGCACTATAAATACTTGGAGAAAGTAAGTAAGTCTGTGTACTCTCACATGATCTTTGGAGGTCAAGGGAACAGGCTATACACATTCATGAGTTCCTGTAACTGTCTAAATAATAAACTGATTGGGATTCCACGGAGGGCATAACTGGACAAAATATGGCTTTAATTTGATTACATTTGTGTGCCATTGTTACTATAAGAATTAGAATAAATGTTTGGACTATAATGAAACAATACACTGATCATTCCTTATATTTTCCAGTTTCTTTATGTGTGACTATGTTCTTGTTGTTCCGTGGGGAAAGAATACATTATGGATTTTTGCCTTTCTCTCTCTCCCACCCCCACCCTCTTCCCCTTCCCAACAGATCACACAGTGAAATCTGAGTGAAATCCCTTGCAAGATTCATACAGGAAGCATGCACAGTTGCAGCATTGTTGCTTGTCTAGAAAAAAGTCACATTGTCTTAAGGTAACAAAACAGTTCTTTTGTGCTTTTCAAAATCCTTTTTTTCCCTTAGAATGTTAGTGATGATTGACAGTTTCGATGCGCAGTACAATGTACAAGTGAAATGAATATGCTTTGCATTGTTAAGGCATCCAATTTGCTGGTTTATATTTATGTGAAAGACAGAGAAATATACAAGCAGACAAGAAAGAAAGTATTTTCATTCATTTCTATGAAGTTTCTCCCCATATTTAATGCACAAAAAATGCGTCACTCCAAAGGGGAGAGATTCCATGCATATTAATAGAGTAAAACAGCTTTAGATTTCTTTTTAATAAGCCTCAAAGGCAAAGGATACTTTTTTTTAAATCTACGTAACTAAATGCTATAAGAATAATATGCTACTTTTTTGCAATATATTGGGAAAAAAAAACTTCTTAACTTAGAAATAATACAAAAATAGACAATGGCTTTGGTGAACTTAAAACAGAAATGGAAGCCTGGTTTAAGACAATGACTAAAAATAAAGTATAAATGAATTGCATTAAATCACATTTTAACAGCTAACACACCTGTGAATGAACAAACAAATTAGCACTTTTCACATAGCAAAATTACACAATAAAATAAAATGGGATGCTGCAGAGAAAAAGCAATGTACAAATTTCAAAGTTAAATACATTATTTATATGGATATTTTACAAAATTCTTCATTAAAAAAGCTTTTTTTCTTTAATTCATTTTGCAAGCATGTGCAATCATAAAGGTAGTGAGCTCATTTTGCAAAATATGCAGTAATTCTTGTATGTTTGTGTGTGGTTGAAAATCTGTCTTAAGACATTAAATTGTATAAATAGAACAATAATTTGGCCAAAAAAAAAATCTACAGTATTTATTTATAACTACATACAAAATGCCACAGCAAAGGAAAAATAAAACCCAAACAGATTATTTAATAAATGCATCTTTAAAGGTTTGTTGCATCTTTGACTAAGAACACTTTCCAAGTAATGAGAGCTAAATTCCTGTAAATTGGGTAGTTTATTTTGCAACTGTCATATAACTTACTGTGTTCTTAACCCTTTTTTCAGGCATACATCCTCAAAAATGCAACCACCTGTTGCTTAAGAGCTTACGTTGCAAACTGAAAGGGTTGACTGATATAAAAACAATGGCAGATCAAGCCAGGTATGTCCTTTTTCCCTTGCGTGTGCTTCTGAACCATCCTCTGGAATGGCAAGGATGAATCTTGTGTCTCATGCCCCTCCATCCCCAGATGAAAGATACAGGTATCCGGAAAGATGCTTCTGGTAAAAATACGCTCCCAAAATGTACTGAATGGCTCCTTTTGTGCCTTTATCCTCTCCTATCAAATTCCAATGAGATTTCTAGAGAAAGACAGTTTAAACTGTATTTGGGTTTAAGTTGTTGATTAAAAGCAAAAGACAGAGAGCCATGCTAATCAAATTTGCAGTTTTTAGCATTATATCCAGAGGCACTGGGTTTCCAAAGTAAAGATGGAATATGCATGTCCGTTAGCTACACATATGCTTTTTTCCCTGCCTTGCAGTATTTACACAATCTTCTAAGTACAATGTTGTCAGAAGGAGGTGTGGAGGAATTAAGGAGGGGGGGAAAACCCCCCACAGCTTCTAAAATGGAATCCTAATTTTGTGTGTGTCCGTGTGGTGTATCTTTGTGTGTATGTTCACACACGCACATGGACATCCATAGATACTTCCCCAGACTGCAAATCCCAGATGTATGTGCTATTGTTGGATAAGTAAAACATATAAAACAACCCTTACTGGCACAGCCATTAATTTCCGAAGGAAAGAAAAACATCAATAACCCCTAACTGGCACTTCTACTTCTGTTCCATAGAAACTCATTTTATGTGTTGCCACTTTATTTCCCTTTAAGACAGCTTTAAAAAACTACAACAAAGAAGAGTTCTCAAGTTGGCTTTTCATGTTCGTGCCTCTCCCTCCCATTCTGACTTGTAAAAGACAAAAGGTGACCACTAAAAACTGAAAAGACCGCAGTGAATTTTCTTCAGGACACAAAAGAAATCTCTCTCCCAAGAACTTGGGATGGACAGCTCAAATTAACACCTTGCCCTTGCAGGCTCTGAGTAGGTTTCAGGGTTATTTTGCAAGGGTGGCAATTTTTTAAAATTTTCTTGTGTTTTAAAACTTTGCAGTTATTGTGAGATCCTTCCTTTTTCCTTGAAAAAAGGCCTGAGTGAAAAGTTCCTCTCTGGGACTTGGGTCAGACTTTGTTCTGGAGCAGAATCCAAATCCTTCGTTAGTTAATTCTTCAAGGCAATTCTTTCACATGGGGGGAACTATCATGCCAGATATAGCTGTAAAAGTAAGAAGGAAGGAGACAAAAAGCAAATCAGTTACGCCATTTGGGGCAAGAAAACATTTGTTTCAAATATTCAGTAGCAGATCATTCATCTGTGCTGCAAGTCGGATTTACACATTACACTGGGTAAAAGCTTGGAAAGGAAGAATAATAGCTGATGTTAGGCAGTTAGTCCATTACTCTAGAATCACTTATTTCAGATGTAAAACTGTAAAGAATTAAGTAAGTGCTTGCAAGGAAACTGCAATCTATCTGGATAGAAGTTCCATGCAGGCACGTTAAAATTCTTAATAAAGCTCAGTCTATAACCCTCAATCAAAAGTTATTTAGCGTTTTGAATGTCAGAAATAACACTGGCAATCTTTAAGCCGATTGCAATATAAATTCTGATGAAGGAAAATTCAAATCATGAAGTTATCGCTCGGAAAAAAATTATTTTTTACCTTGTGGTTCTTATTTCAATTTGCTGAATAGAGTCCTAAAATCTAGAGCAGGAAGCTGACATGCGGCATGTATAATATATAATTAGGATTTCATGGGAAAGGATTTTTTGGAGATACCTTGCAGAAAACTAAAATTTGTCTCATGCCTATAAATAACAATTGACTATAAACTGTTGCCAGTTTGAAAGCTGACCATGAACATAAAAGGGCTACCATCTATAACTGCTAGTTAAATTAAAAAACCTTCAAAACAAATCTAATCCAGCACCTTTCCAACTTCATACAGTAGCCAGCCGGATGCTTCCAAGAGAACCACTGGGAGGGCATGAAAATTGTACCTTTTCCTATTGTTATTATCCTTCCCTGTAATCAATTGATTTTCTCTTCATATCCTTTATTTCTCTACAGACTAACATGCTATAATCTTTCAACAGAAAGCAGTTGGAAAGAATTCTGGATTCAACAGGATTAACTCACATCAAATCATTTCAACAGATACAGTTCATTTGCAGAGAAGGAGGTCTGTACATTATGCTAGGAGAAACCTACAGAGATAATCTAGACTCACCCATTCCATGCAACATGAAAAATGACCTACGGCAAGCAAATATGTCATTGCCATTGAAATTCATACATGGCTCGTGGTGATGGCTGTGACAAGGCTGCCTTTTAAAATGCCATGAAGGGATATGATAAACTGAATTCTGGTCTTTTGACTGATGTCCTTCATAGGCACATGGTTTAGAGTCACCATCTTAAACATCTGGGCAAATGATTTCGTGGGGAAGAACTCAGACCCATGACTGGTTCTAATTCCTTGTACTTTAATTACATCTGCAACAATTTGATAAGAAACAAGCCCAAATGAAAGACTTGTGTGGGGTGGGGAGTGGGAGGGAACGCTTTTTCCACAGACATCACCATATGTGCATGGATTACAAGACTAATCGGCAACGGAAATGCAGTTTAAGTGAATGGCAACAACAAAATGAAATTAAACAAGAGAAGACAAGAAAGCAAACTATATCTGAACTTTTGGAGCCAAGCATTCTAAGGATATGACCTATCCCAGTAGTACAATAAAGAGTCTCCCTTCTTCTGGGGCACTCTTCAAAGACTCGGCATGATGGATATAGTCTTTACGGCTGAAGACTTCCTTCAATGTCTCGTGAATTTATGATCAGACTAAGAACAGACTGCATTTTGAGCCATTTGTATCTTTAAATGCTAAATTTTTAAATTGCTTTAATAGCAGCAACTACTGGTTTGCTAAACACTGGCAACATTTAGTATGTCAGCTGTTTTGTTATTTAACAGTTCGAAGATTTTATTAAAGATTTTGTATAGATATATTCTGTGACCAAATTAATACTTCTAAATCAAATATGATTAATAACTGCAAGTGTTTGAGGTTTTGTATCATACAGGTGGTCCTCGGTTAATGACCACTCATTCAGCAAGTGTTCAAACTTGCGACAGCACTGAATGAGGGGGACTTACAACCGGTCCTCAAAGTTCTGGCTGTTGCAGGGCCCCTGCGGTTATGTGATCTTCATCTGGGCACTTGGCAACTGGCCCAGATTTCCAACTGTTGCAGCATCCCATAGTCATGTGATTGTAATTTGTGATCTTCCCTGCTGGCTTCCCACAAGCAAAGTTAGTGGGGAAGCCAGCCGGAAGTTGAAAGTCACAGTCATGTGTGGACCTCCTTAATGACTCATATGGTCCTCTATTAAGGACAGTAACCAGGGACTGCCGGAACTGCCATCACTAAGCGGCACAGTCATGTGACATCACATTTTATGACCTCATCACTTAGATATCCTTTTTGTCAGACATTGTTATCCATTTTCAATTAAACTGAATTGGTTCCATTTTTTTCTGAAGGACTAGAAAATTTCAGCAAAATGGATTATGATGCAGGTTCCTGGAATTTACTTTAGTTTTAATGTGGTGGGTAAGAGTGGCTTGATTTTCATTCATCTCTCCAGTGGTCTCCAGTGTCTTTGGTTTCCCATATTTCAATAAACCAATTACTATTCAAATGTTTAGTTCTACTACTGTTAATTGGCAATAACAGTATATGCAAATCTGCACAATGCTGCATATGGATGGCTGTCATGTGCTACCCATGAACCAGAAATGTTCCTTTGGATTTCCCATTACATGAGGTGACAATTCAGCTGCAGCTTCTCCTGCTCACTCTTGTCATTAATGTTTTATGTGTCATTGTCACTACAGCAATCAGAAAACTAGACAGGTGAGGACAGGGGCAGAAGCATCTTCACTGCAAGGTGTGAAGTAACATATTGCCTGGTCTAGTTTGTCCGCAGTCCAAGCAGATTCACTTGACCAAATGTATGGCTTGCATTGACCATGTTTCACAGGGAGTCCACCGCTGTGGTTATTTTTTAGATTATTTCCTTTTTTGTCATTGTTAAAACAGTCAGCAGCTTAAAAAAAGCTGCCATTTAGAGATCAACACACATTTAGCAGTGATTCTTCATTCTATCCTTTTTCATGTTTTTTAGTGCAAGACAGTTAAGACCCTTTTAGCCAAGAAGACTCTTTTTAATGTCAGTGCTTTCCAGTTTAAATTCCAACTCCCAAAGACCAATGAGTAAGTTGTAGATGAACTTTAATTTTCTTTGGCTCCTCTCTTTCCTGCTCAATTCCTGTGCATATTCCATTTACTGAAGTGAAGTGTGCATTGGATTTGATCTCCACACCTTTTATTCTTGAAGGAAAAACAATCCATTGACTGGGTTTTACCCTTAGGATTTGTCTGTTGTACTGGATGTAGCATTTGTCTCTAGGCACAGTAAGTCCTTTTTGTTTACAGTATGAATGAGCATGTGTCAGTAACCCTCTACCCCCAGAGCTGTTTGAGGCAGCTGGGGATTGTGAGACCCTTCTTGACTAAGTGAGCATGAAATGTGTCTCTACTCAGTGCTTTAGAGTGTGGTGCAGTAATTATGAGGGGGTTAAGCACAGTAGGGCAGCCCTCCAACAAGCCAAACTAAACAGTGAAACAGGGAATTTGCTTTTATGATATGTATGGTCCATATGTTAATTAGATATTTTTCACTCTCCAGGCCCGCAGTCCAATGCACGTATGACAAACAGTTTTAAATTGCATATGGAAGCCAACACTCTTTTTAATCAAATCTGCCCATAAGGATATTTGGTCATGAAAAAATTGTATTCAGAAATTGAGAAATTGAGGATGTTAAGTCAACATTACCAACACAAACCAAACAGAAATGTGAAACTGGACATAAAATAATAGTTTATGGTAATCTAATCAATGAAAGAAGAAAACCTCCAGAAGGCAATTTTTGAATCCTTGGAGATAAAAAATGGTATTTGCCAAACCTGGCTATTCTACTTTTATGTGGATTACCTCAGACAGGCCTCTCACATTTCAAAGTGTTACATTTAGTCCTCACTGTCTTGGAATTAAAAGAAACATTTACATAAACAAGCTGCTTTTGTTTGGAAAATGGGAGTAAGGCCAAGATTCAAAGAAGCAAGGAATTAGATCTCTAACTCCTCAAATACATTTATGCAAAGAGCAGTATCCTTCTTCTACATTGCTTATAAAAGTAAAGGGAATTTCAAAAACAAATCTGATCCAACATGTTCACTTAAAAAAAAACAGAAATAAAGAAATTACACTCTGTTAAGGCAGGTTGCTGAGTAAGCTCCTTGAATCTCAGCTTTTAAGTTCTGAATTTAAACTACTACACTGTTAGGATTTGGAGAATGTCTATGAGGGATGTCTTGAGATATGTTTGCAATGCCATGATGTATTGGGCTTAATTCTTATTAAAAATAATTCATAGGAAAAAGTAGCATGATGTATTTGCATTTAACAATGCCATTTTCGACAGATGGAAGGAAGGAAAGTCAATTTTCAATTTGTCTTTAGGAAGGACAACTGGAGAATTGTTTCTTGACCATTTTTGGAAATTACTGAATCTATTTCAGTAATGTAGAAATTTTGTGCAAACACTAGGAACTAGTATCTTAAACAAATGCAGTGAAATATAATTTTTTCTAGTTGATCTACACATGCATAGATTGATTGCATTATCCTTTTTAAAACATAGATAGTAACATGATAATTATTATAAAAAGTGTTATTACCTATAACTTTGACATGACGTATCATGAACTATCTATATCTCACATACACACTCTACATCAAAATATTTACTGGTGGCTTGATCACACAAATGAAAGCCTAAAATGACTCTCTGAATCCATCTCAGTGGATTTTTCTCATTTTCTAAGCTTGTCTTTATTTAAATATAGTATAGTTATAGGGATATATATAGCCAATTTGATGAATCAAGAAGTTGATTGCTTTAAAGTTCCCAATCCTGAATGTTGTTTTAATGGTGTTAATCCATATTTCATTTGGTCTCTGTGAGAGAATACTCTGTCACTTTGGTAATTCTGGGATTCCATAAAAGACAAGAATGTTCTACAAATGGAACTAGAACAGTGGAAATGATGGTACAAGCAATGTTCCCCTTTCATGAATCATGTAAAGAAATTTCCTGAATTTGACAGAGACATGGATAAGTTGAGACATAGATAAGCTGAGACATAGATAAGCTGGAAATCCATGTTTGCATGAATCAGCTAAGGCCTTTTGGATGGCATAGAAATAAAAACTGGTAACAGCTGAACAGATTTTCAAGATGGCAGGTGCAGTTTGGAAGTGGAAGTGGCTTACTTGAGGTACATTAATCATGGGAAAATAAGATTCGTAATTTTACACAGTACATAATGTGCCATCTATATTTAGTGATATACTACCACATGCGAACTGAATTCTGTGATACCTTCATAAACAGTGCTGCTCTTAGTATAGATTTTGCACATGTGGACATGTCAAAGGAAAAAACAAAATTAAAAGAAAGGAAGGGAAGATTGACTGACGTACTTCAGGAGAAGGCCAGACCCTGGAGAGACCCTGCAGTGGAGTACTTGCTAGAGTCCACAAAAGACTGGTCTGATAAAAGACAACAACAAGGAATAAGAAAGGAAAGAAAGAGAAAGGCTGGTATTAGTAAGCTGCAATACACTCATTTTAAGCAAACACTCAGACCATGCTTTTAAGATACAGCATTTCAGTTCAACAGGGCAATAAAGACAGGCTGTGAGGGAACAAGGGTGAGTAACAACCATACGATGAAATCATAGGCCTTTCCCCGCAATGTAGACAACTGAAAGTCCATTACCCTTTTCACACTCACACTCGCACCCCCAATGCTGACAAAAAGCAGCATGCCCAGACTGGCCTACCTTGCAGGCTATTCCCATTGGTGCTGGTACAGGTGGGAGGAGGGGAGGTCTGTGGTCTGACAACAGGGGCAAAAGCGCTCTTCTGTTTCACTGCTGAGACCATATTGGCTGGTGAGAAGGAGAAGATCCCAGAGGAGCTGGAACAGTTAGAAGGGAGACTAGTAGAGGACGCCATTGTTGGACTGGATGGCACGACTAGAGCAAAACAAGAACAGAGAGGAGTTATTTTTTCAAGACCATAAATGAATTTACCCAGAGCTCTAGGAGTATTTGCGAGGCTCCCTGAATGATGCCCAGAATGCTTGGTGTTTGTGATGGAATGTATCTACGAGGAGGAGAGTGATGTAGGAGATCAAGGCTCTCAGGAAGGAGGAGCTGCATTCCAGCAGGGGAAAGGAGACAAAAGACAACACAGTCCGCAGGGGGAGCGTGAGAAGAGTGAGAGGTTCAGGATAGCCACTCCCTAGAATCTCCCAGGGTATATCCACCGGTTGCAGCAGTATAGATTTAGTTTGGCAAGATTCTGTCTATAATGTGTAAACAAATAAAGGAACTGTACTTGACTGGACTGTTTCACCATTGTTTTTGGGCTGGGCCTGACAGCGTTTCACTCACATCAAAACTGAATGTCCCTTCTGAGAGACCCTCATTGCAGAGGAAAACCTGAAGCCTACGTCATGGGGGACAATCAGAACATGATTTGTTCCCATACCAGCACTGTCTCAGTATTGCTGAAACTAGGATAAAGAGCACAAGGAATTTTTGACACTGTGTTTTAGCTACAGGACAAGGCTGTGCAGCAATAGCAGCAAGTTACTATTCTGTCAGGGTAATTTCTGAAGTGCTTTTGAAAGATAACTATATAGTTAGAAATAGTCCTCCTCTGCTTCCCCCATGAATAATCCTGGCTGGGCATCTGTTTCTTAAGGAGACACAGCTTGACAATTTAAAAAGTTGCATTCTACTTCACATGGTGGTATTGTATTGTCCTAGGTGGTCCTTAGAATTAGTACTGTAAGTAAGCAAAGTGATTTTGAGTATCACAAAAGCAAATTGTTTTGTTCTTAAATTGTTCTTATTGTATTTATATTTCCAGAGATGAGAAGAGACACTTGTAGGATTCTCTGCCCCATGAGCCAAATGGCTTATTTCAAGTACTACACATTGTAACTTGGCAGTAAGTGTGTGTACGTGTGCACACACTATTTGTTATTTTGTCCAAGATTAAAATGTTGTAGGCTATACTTGGTGACCATATAGTTCACTTGAAGAGACTAATCCCAAGATTCCTTGAAGTGTTGTCAAGGACATTGGGGAGCACTTCTAGATTGCCTGCACTTGTATGTAATTCAAACTGCATGCACATTTTGCATCCCCTGCAACATTAGGCTTAAGGCTGAAGTGAAACTAAAAAAAAAAATAAAAAAAAATCACAATCATTGTGGCAGATAAATGAATTTGTTAAAGTTTCTTTTTTCTTTTTTCCCTTTCCCTCCAGTTCAGTAGTGTTAGACTCACTTTCTTCTGCTGTAGCTGAATTCTAGGTAAGGAGAAAGTATTTACAGAAAAAGAACCATTTTTATAATGTCTGAATTTATAAAATGATAAATTATTACACTATTATTTTACTATTCAGTATGCATGTCTGAAGCTGCAAACCTGTACATCTTCATTTGAGAATGAATTCATTTAATTTTATGGAATATATATATATATATATAGAGAGAGAGAGAGAGAGAGAGAGAGCGAGAGCGAGAGCGAGAGCGAGAGCGAGAGCGCACGCTTATGTCCCATATTTTCCTTTTTCTATAGTCTCATTTCCTTGCATATTTCCTTGAGAAACAGCTCTACTGATTGGGACCTATAGTTTAAAAATCTCAAGAAGCTTTGTAAGACAGCTAAAACATGTTTTGAATTACTTTTTAAAAACCCTGCTGATGCCTGATATAAAATAGTTAATGTCTTTACTTAAAATAGGACCAAATTACTTTAGAATTATTGTCTTCTATGACTTTGGAAAAAAAGAAAAGATTCATTTACAGGCCAAATTACTCATTTTTTAAAATCTTGTTTAGAATTTGTTTATGTTCAGGATGTTTTATGAATAATTAAATGGTATGGGAATGAAAATTCAAATTAGCTAAGGCATAGATGATTATTTTATTTGCATTTATACAGATAAAAATAATCCCTTTAGAATATCTGTGCAAGTATATAATACCATATTTCTGAACCCTGATGAAATCAATTAATGGAAATTAAATGTTCAAAGTTTCACAGACTGACAGATACTATCTTAGTGTTAAGTCACTTGGTATATGCAAGCCCTTGTGAAGGCAGAGCAATCAAAGCGCCTAAATTGAATTGCAACTATAGAGCAATTAGTTTATTGATTTAATTAAGAATGCCACCTTTCTAATTCTCAGGTCATGATTGAAACATTTTCTGATTAAAAATATTTGTTGTTAATAGGGCAGCAGTATATGTCAGGAAAATCATTCTAAGAATGATGATGATGATCAGAGAAAAAAGGCATGACTTAATAGGAACAAACACATCACAAAGTTATAAGGCATAAATTTGGCATTGCTGAAATATTTCTAGCAGTGAACCAACTAATATGGTTTAGATAAAGTGTCCTGTCAAACTCACATAATCTCACATGTTGCCTGGAGACTATGTAAGGCAAGAGTTCCAGAAAGCTCAAGTTTGGTGAAGATTGCCTTAGATTAAAATTCATTCACTGAATTTTATAGTTTAACAAACTCAATGGTAATAATAGGGCTATTGTCAGCAATTATTGACAATCAGATAGGCCTGCTGTCCCCAATTTGGCATCCTTTAGATACATTGGGATTGCAAGTACCCTAATTCAATTTCCAACATAGATTTCTGAAAATTTTGGAAACTGCAGACCAAATATACATGAATGGTATCAAGTTGCTACAGTAAGCCAATCTTCTCTTTAATTAGACTATTATAATTGTTTTAATTATAGCATCCTTTGGTCTTTTCAATTATGGTAAAATCAGGTTAATTTTCTTCCTACAGTTATGAAATGGTCAGCCTCTATTCATGAAGAAGTGAATCCCCAGTATCAGAAATTTTTGAAAAATATAGTCTCCAGTCCAGAGGTTCCTTATGTCAAAGCCATCTGATATCATGACTTTACTTAAATTGATCATTGGCTTTACAAGCTTTAACATTAATTGAATAATGGGCCTGGATTTAACCAACCCTTCCCATACAGATTATGGGTTATTAACAGCTAGCATCTCTTGGAGACTTCACATATGATTTAAATTTGCATTTCCATGTATCATCCTAACAGTATCTTTTCAAGCAACAACACCAACATGGACCTTATTGTGCAACCCTAAGCATTTTCATGTTGAATTAAGCACACCAATATCTACCTGGTAAATTTCTTGAAATGTTTTCAGTCATTACAAAAGCCTAAGCTATTCAGATAGCTACTCAACATATACTGTGCAACATGCATAATACATACTGGCGTAGGGAGAGTTGGCAGCAGATCCATTCAGGAAGGTTGGAGAACCACCTAAATTGGACATTCCAGCATTTCCATAGCCATTCATGCTTGTCGTGACCGAGTTGTAATTTGTCTGCTGAGGGGTAGTGCTTGGCACATAACCATGAGGAGACACACTGCTTGAGTTACGAGTAAAACCTTTTGCAGGAAGTAAAAAGAGCACAACGACCGTTTCTCAACCAAGAGTTCCACCCAATTTCAAAACATTCCAAATCCTACTATGCTAACATTGGATGAGACTTCAGTAAAAAATGCAGTTGTGGGGAAAAATTGAGGGAGTGGCTTTTTCAAATAGCTTATAGAGTGATTGTACATTATTCATACTTTTAGGTGCCCTATAGTCAAATTTTCTGTGGGTCATACAAAATGAATGAAAGTGTAAACATTATTTCAATATTCCAACCATAAACAATTAAAAATCCAAACCAGCAAGAACATCCAAATTGTTACAAATATAGTATGATAAAAAAAACCCCATATGGATTGCTGGAACTACATAAGCTGGAAGTACTATCAGTGCCATAAATAACCAAGATCATTGAAAAAATTTAAAAGGCAGAGGAGAAAGGAAACATCTTTGCCTAGTGCTGAAAAAACAACATTATGGGTGCCAGACAAGCTTTCCTAAGGAGAGCATTCTGTAGTGGGAATCCACCAATAAAAAGTGTTGAGAACATTTAAGTAAGCGGTCATAGATGATAGAAGATATTGCAAGTAGCTACGGGATACAGCTTGGTGGATTCCATTATAATTTTCTGCAAATGTTTTCAGCCATGCATTCAGCAAACTGTTAACCATTTGTGACAAATTCATAATATTAAAAAAAAAAAGAAAAGGAAAAAAAGTGTTTTTTACTTGTTAAATCTGGAGAATGGTTAAGTTAGTTCTAAAATATTAAAATGAAGGACACTCATTTTCTGCGATTTCAGACTTTTAAGATCTATTCATTAGAAAACCTACGAGGGCCATCAGTAGAAAAATAATAAAGAAGAAATACTATGATGCTGGTAGCTGTACTTTATAAAAGTAAAGCTTCACTTTTGGTTGTGGGTGCTGTGGCCTCAGTTACATGACATACACATGAAGTTGTACTAGTTGTAGAAAAAAGTGAACATTCATCCCTTAATTAAAGTAAAATTAGGCTGGATGCAATAATCATTCCAGAAGTGCAATTAAAACTATTACCTGGATTCTGAAGCTCATGACACTCCAACATGTAATACTGCACTACTGAAGCTTTCCCTCTGATCCTGGCCACCCCAGACCAGAATTCCTGATCATAGGAACAATTCCTAAATAAAACCGCTTCCTACTTCTGACATTCTATAAACAACTATGCCTGTACTAAAATGAAAGAATCATGCTTAGAACATAGGATTTACTTGAAGATGTTCACTTTTATTGTCTGGACCCTGAGCTCTTCTATATATGACTCTAAAGGAAGAATGAAAGTAATATGCATTATGTCTTTTATTTACCATATAAAGTCTTGAAAAGAAGGGAAACACTCTTCAGCTTACCCTGATTGGTGGCCTGTGAGGCTTCGGAGACATTCACTGCTAACTGACCACTAAATGAATTCACACCCATCATGCCTGCATGGACTGATGTATTAGCAAGTGCAGGGAGTTGGTTATGATTGCGAGGGACACTGTAGAGTGCTTCTGCAATATCAGCTGCTCTTTTCAGGATTATTTCCTGCCAAAACATGAGTTTAGATATGGAAGAATGTAATTAAATACAAAACTTACTAGGAAATACCAGATCGGGGCTGCAAAACTCCAGGTGACCACTAGATGCCAGCAAAGTGTATTTTCTGCCTTTCTTCCTACTATCAAGTGGTTTTTTGTAGCTACTGATCTGGTAGCTCTAAATCTACTCATCAGTTCAAAGTCTGCACTAGTGCATACTTTCATAGCAATGGAACAATTGATCTACATATCAGATTATGACCTCATTTATTCAAAGGAAGTAATGAATGACAGTGTAACAGTGACTGATATCATGATGAACCAACTCTTTGCTCCTATTCGGTAAAATGGGAACAAAGCTAGGAGGCTGAAGGTGTTCACTGTAAAATATTGCATATAAATACACACTGCTAGTCTTAGAAGGAACAAATAAATATATGTGTTGGGAAAATCCTAATTTTTAGTCCAACCCCAATTTGTAGTGAACAGCTATCTATCTCCCAGAAAGCAAAAGACCCAAAAAAGTAGAGTTTCATAGACCAAAGGACTGTAGATGGGGAAGCTAATCCCATTATATTAATATCAGTTAGCTGAGAGTGACCTTCATTGACTTCAGTGGGGCTTATTTTTGAAAAGACACATAAGATTCCAGTGTTAAACATCTGTCTTCAGTTTAAGGAAGTAATCCAAAGAATTCTATAAAATCAGGACCTGGCCCAGTGAGAATTAGTTAGGCCTGTGCTTCTTAAATTACACTAAGATAAAGTCTCTAAACAGAATGCCTAAATTGTGGATTATATTTTATACTGATATTAAGCTAATAACTTGGCACAAGCAACTATCAAACAGCTCATACCATATTTGTGTATTTAAATTCTGTTGAAAGTATAACACATTAAAATTATAAAATACTAATAACACAAATCTGTGTTTTCATTATTTTAGCAAAGCAAAACAAATAATGTAATCAAAATTTAAAATGCTACTGTCAGAAACTTTGAGATGAGTTTGCTTCACGGAGGAAGTTCTCCTGGATCCATTATGGCTCTCTCGTTGCTTTTCTCCAATGTTTAATTTTATTCTTATAAGTCCATGCAAGATGACTCTATGCACAGATTTCAGAACACCAAGTTGAGAGCTATTTAACCAAGCATGCATTTACCTGATTGTTATGTGGCATACCATAGAGTGCTTCCACCAGATCAGCTGCCCTCTTGAGTATTACTTCCTGTTAGAAAGAAAAGGAGAAAGGTGAATTCTACCCACATTCATGTAGGAAAAAGCAGTTTGCAGTTCTAACATTGTGTCCTCAATTTCGTTTTCAGTCACAACAGTCTTAAAAATCAACAGTACCTAGTCAACCCAGAATGTTGCTAAATCATGAATTCATCCAGTTCATGCACAAGTTAAAAGGTAAAACCTGCTTGAGCTGCAAAATAAAATCTGTCACTCAATTGTCTACTGCCTGCGCAGAAGCTGTTTGCAGGTTTATTGCAGAATAAGACCTATATTACTTTGTTCAATTATTGCAATCAATGTCAAGCAGAGCATGTTACAGATTTCTTTCATGTTGTTTATTTGGCTCTTAATTTATATAATAGAAAAGTGTCCTTATCAGATCAACCATATTGTTAGGCTATCTCTGGAATGCTGTTGCTGATCTGATAACAAAACCAACTTCTATGCTTCCTCTTTTTGCCATGGTTAGGTGCCATAACTTGGTATTCAAAAAGGAAAGAAAGGTTTTGAAGACAAGCAACAACTGAGAAAAAGATGTTAAAGGTTTTTCTTCATGGAATTTGGGAGGGATGGGGAGGAGTGTCTGAATTTCAGGCATAAGCCTACCTTTAATTTCTATGGTTGCTCACTTCTCCATCTGCTCATTTATTTATCCCTGTTGTGTTCCTAAACTCATTTGTATTAGGAACATCTCTTCATTTCCCTGCTCCAGCTATACCCTCACGCGTTTGAGACTGACATCTGCATAGCACAATGCTCTCTTTGTATTTTTGGCACGTAAAACTTTGAGAACAAGAGTGGAGTCAATAAAATGTATTTGTAAATTACAGGTATCTTTCTACATCACAGAATTGATAATATACAGTTGATTTCCACCATATGTATAAAAATCTTAGTAGGTAACTTCTACCAGAAATAATTGATTTTGGTAGATATGACAGCATAAAAGCTGAATCATAATATATTTTTGCAGATGCTTTCTGAAGCTAGATGCAATTTTTTAGGAACTGACTTTTGAGTTAAGCTGAGAAGCTTAACTAGGAATGTTTTATACGCTAGTTAGATTTTCTAACTAAAAGAAGTAGTAATGCTCAATTTTCATATACTATAGTCTCTTATCAGAAAATAGAGATATAATTGCATTCATTTTGCTGTCACCATAACCTCTTCAAAATCCTTGAACAACTCTTCAGATGACAAGCTTTTAGATGCATATTAGCATTTTTCAATTTAAAATTCTCTACAATATATGCTAAAAGAGTTGGCATATTGCAGTAGGTACTTATGATATACATGATGTCCTAAATTTAAAAATGAGATTGTAAGTGTGTTTTGAACCCCCATATGCATTTATCATTCCTTAGAACCACAGCACACTCTCCCCTTCATAATGCACATTTCAATTTTTTTTCCCATGCTTGCAGCCAGGTGCATTATATAATTGATGGGTTTTGAATCAATACATTTGAAACTATTTATTTCTGAAGAGATCACTAGCTCCTGTCTTTGTCCTTTCTATGCATCCTGACCAAAGTACTGAATAATTTACAAGCGTATGAATTGAATGCACATGATACCCATATGGAATCTGGCCATGCTGGTTCAGCTGAGCTACTTAGAAAATCAGTAAGCTCAGCCTGCGTTGTAAAAGATTAAAAATCTAAACTAGAAGGGAAAAATAGCTTGTCAGATTTGACTTTTCCAGTTCCTAGTAAATTAAAACATCTTGTCCAGACAAGATGGTTTTGGAAATGTAATGCTATCCCAGGTGACATCATCAACAACTGCATAATATTATTACAAAATGGCAAATCACTCTTATTGTTATGAAAAATATGTCTTATTCTTTAGCCCCAATTAATAATAAAACTTGTATTTTGCTTTAAGTCTGAGTCTCAGTATAGACAAAGTAAATCAGATATTAACTATGGAGCAGTTTAGTTCCCCCAATAGAATTTCTATGGGAAATATGGTTTATGGACTGTCTTAATGTAACTACATAGAAATCTAAACTTCCATTCTTAAGAGAGGAACAATTTCTTAATAGTCAGTAACACCACAATAAAATAATTCTAACTGCATAAGCTTTCCGCATAGTTTATCATTGGAAGATATTGAATAAGCGTCACTAAAATTTACATGCAGTCAATGTTTAGGGTGCATTTCTTTTTATAACAAGCAATTGCCTATACATTTCATGTTTTCTTAAACAAAATCACTACATAAAAACACCTTTCTTTCATATAGCATTGTCAGATGTTGCAAAAAAATATGGAAAAAAATCTCGTCAGGTAATGTTTAAGCTTTTACATAAAAATAATAGCTTTTCTATTCAGTCTAGCTGTTAATAAGACACCCGGTAATAAATGTAATTTAAAACATTTTGGGTTCCAACCCATTTATGAGCACAGTCCTGCCTTCAAATACAATGCGGTACCTAAAAGTCTTCTAGAAAGTGCTGTTCCTGCAACAGCACTGGCAAGGTGGTTGAATTGCAGTGACCAGAAAATTGTTCTCACCTCCATGTCATTACGTTCACAGTGAACCAGCCCCGAGCGTGTTTGTGTTCGGGATCTAATATATTGCCTTTCAATCAGAGCTGAGAGCCACTGAACACATAGACAGAACATGACGAGCAGGTCAGGAAAGCAATAAAGATTTTACAGAGCTGTCCAAGGTGCTAAATTTACTCAATAATGGGTTTGGCACCATAGTGTTAACCTCTCATTTACTACCAGTTTGAGAGACTAAATTGAACTAGCTGACTTCATTTACCTTGAAATGTATATTTTATGACATTATGTAAGTAGATTGAAAGGGCACTGCAGCTTTAACAATTTAAGGGGCTAAAGCATGTTCAAGATTATGGCTGGCTATTTACTGTATATTGTATATTGCACTTAAAAGTAAATGGAATATTAAAATGTACTGATTAACCTTCTGAATGTTATTGTAAGAAGGATAGCTAATATAAAAAATACCTATGCCTTTGAAAGCAATATTGTGCTGCTGAAAGTGTGTATAAAGAGAGCCACAGAAAGGTTGTCTTTAAATAGACACTAGAGCACTGTAAACACACTCACACACCAACATTTAATATTTGTCTTTGGATTAGCAAGTTACAACATGCCCATCTGCATTAATAGTATTAAGAATGCATATTCCATTTTCATGACCCTAGCTCATGCCCCTTTTCAGTTTAGACTCCTATTCTACACATATTCACCTGGCATTAAGAAGTAACACTGAAGAGGGTAAGTAGGTAAAGGACTGCAACTGTTATTTTTAGTGATTAAAACAACTCCTTCAGGAATTAGCCAGCTAATATTTTTAAGAGAGTATTTGGCAGAGTGGAAGCATTATCCCTATATTCTGTATTCGTTTCTTTTATGCCATCATGGATTGGCTAAAGTCTGTAGAGATTAAAGTGGCACACCCACCCCTGCAGAATTAGTCAGAGATGAAAAATCAGATGATTGATTTAACATTTTTTTTTCAGCAAAGAAAATAAATCTGAGAGTAATGGCTCTTAGTAGTCTGTAACCAGAAAGCTTGTGCTATATTTTCACCTTAATCCCTACAGGTTGGAGGAAAAGGGAATCCTGGCTGTAAGAAAGCGCCTCAGTCAATCAGCCACCTGCAAGACAAACTGACTCTAAAGAAAAAGGAAGGCCAATACCCTAGAGTTTATTGACTAGGATTGTTCTTAAGAATGATTGTTGGTTTATGTTGAACTCAGAATTTAGTATGATCTCACGGACAGGAGTTATTATTTCTGGTTAGGTTGGAGAAGAGAGAATTCAAGCTTTTTGTTAGCAGGATTAAAAAGGGAATGTATTGAGGTGCACTGGCCTACACTTAACTTTTAAGACATTACTAAATTCTTAATCCAGAGAGATCAGCAAGAAGAACTCCACAGAAAGGAGATCTGTGGCTTGGTGTTTATTAACTGAGATTGTATAACTTTTATTACAGAGTAATTCATTATAGTTTTGTAAAATCAGCAAGAAATGCTGATGGGGATAAGGAGGAAGGATATCTACCTAATGGCTTAAAACTGTGATTTGGATATTTTTTGTGGTATTTTCCATATAAGCTTTCTTTGGATAGGCCAGGACAATTTATAAATTACATAGGTTATTACCATCACAGTAACATTGATTGATTTAGCTATGTTTGAATTTCAGTTATTACACATTCTGTGAAAGAATGCCATGTAATAGAACGGAATAAGAACTGTGTAAAGGCTTTTAATTGGAATATCCCATCTTAAACATTTCTGAAACAATAGCATTCTATTAAAGCTAGTATTTAATTTATGAATCTGTTAATCTGCAAAGACTACAAATGTATATATATATTTGCCCAACAAAAAGCAGTTTGATTCAAAGCAATAATAAAAATGTTTCTTACATTTAACTTCTTTATTATTTCAGAATATAATTTAATGGGCTAGAAAAAATAACTGGTTCTCTTCTATAAGGAAAGCAAGATGAGAAAGAAATCCAGTACTAATTAGCCAGGCTAATTATTGAATTGAAAGTGATCTTATTCCCCCATACCTTCCACTTATTTTATTATGCACTCAGAAATCCAAATGCCTTAACTCCTTTCACTCAATCAATCTTTCCATTCTGAAATAACACAAGGAGTCAAATATAAAAACAAACCTGGGGTGATATTATGTGAGATGCAACACTCATGCAAAGGGTTATGTCCATGGAAATAATATGTTTGGAGTAAAATATATAGGAACCCCACATTTACTTAGGGTTTCTATCACAACGTTCAATGTGGATAATACCAGTGAGAAATCATCAATGCATCTAACATGCTTTTAACAGGATTGTATAATATCTTATATAACAGTTCAAGGCTTTGTTGGCTCAACCACTTTGCTCACAATTAAATCAATTAACAAATGGGCAAAAAGAACAGTGCAGGTAAATGCTGATTTTTTATAACAAGTGATTAATGTTAGCAACAAGCCAGCTTCAAAGAATTGTTTGTTTGAGGCAACATATTCATTTTCAGTCAATAACTGTCCATAAGATATGAAGCTTATCAATTACTTAAGCCCCAATAGTGATATTTTTAAGACTCTATTAGCATTGTATTGTGACAAAGATAACCGAGAACTCATTCATCCTTCATAGAAGTGCTTAATGACAATGATATCATTCATATTTTTCATATACCATTTGCAGCTGATAAATTCTGACTCCTAGTTTCGTATTTCATTGATGCTGCAACTAATACACATTCTGATTCTGCAGGAAAGGAAGTCTTGAAAATTTCAGATTAAAATCACAAGATTACAAATTGATTTTGGGAATCTCATCCATATGGGATTCACTTTAGAGAAAACATGACTAAAACATCTGTGAAGTTTTAGTTATTATAGTGACACACTCCCCTTTATATTAGGACCTTACTGCATATGCCAGGGTACTTTTCCATGTAAAGCATATGCTTTATTATTGAGTTCTATTAACATCTGGCACTTGCTCACCTATATGTTCACCAAAAATATACATGATGATCTCTTTCTTTCACTATGTTGAAGAATTACTTGCAATTTTCTGACACTCTTTTCTGGGTAGAATCTTTGTTGCTCTTTTTGGTGCAAGAATAGTAGAATCAACCTATTAATTATTAATGCAACATTCACTTTCTGTGTGTATGCCTGGGTATGTGTGCACATATACTCTAATTTCTTGAGCATTTTAAAATGGTAAATAACAGTGTAAAAAGACCCACCCCCAAATGTATGGCTTTAGTTCAGAAAGAAGCAGCTTCCTTATACCCTCTGACATTTTTCTGATTTAACTTCTTCAAGATGCCTGGACAGACATGGTCCCCCTTTTTCTCATTGTCCACACTCTCAAACTTTACAGTTCCATATGTGCTTTTAAAGAGAACTCATGTTTGATGGGATCTTGTGGATAATGAAATTCAGGATCCTGAAATGTAACCTCCAGCAGGTAGAAGGTTCCAATTTCCTTGGTATCTCTAATTTAAAATATCATACACTTGGTGATGATAAAGCCGTCAGATGCTGAAAAGGTGCTCTCAGAGTACACAATACTAAACTAGCTTGGTTGTCATCCAAACTGAAGATTACAGTCTATGCCCTAGGCACTAACAAAAACACTCACTGTATGACCTTGCTACCTCCTCCACATTGAGCCAAGCTGATAAAGGAAATATGGTAAGCGTATATAAAAGATAGCAATTTTTGAATACTGAAGGGTAAATGCATGCAGGCATCAAGCCACGAATATATTACAAATCAATAAGAAAAGAGTGCCTTGATCACAAGGAGGCTAAAACCTTGGCAAGGAGGCAAAAAACAACTAATTCATCTAGCTGCCATTGTACAGTAAAATACCAAGCAGTGTATATTCTTGTTTTTTCAGAGTATTTCCCAATGTATAATTTGGCATTCCTTTCTTGAAAGCAGTCTATAAAGCATGAGATAGAGTAAGAATATGCAGTTCTGCTACGTGTTATTTCTACTTACTATGGCTAAAACATGGAAAAGACAGCTGGGGAATTAGAACAGTGCTGATGGACAAGGAGAGTTCAAAAGTCCTGATCACTGAATGGGGAGGCTTTGGGTATATGCTCTTTACACAGCAAATTTCCTCTTGGCTCTAATCAAAGCAGGTAAGTCAGCTTTTCTAAATATAGTATCTTCTAAATATAGTATCTTCTTCTTTATTTGGATCATGAGAATCTTGCTCCAAAGCATGTAAAAATATGATTTGGTAGAAACCCAAGGACTTCTCATTCTTTCCAGTGACTCCTTGTGCTGCTTTCCCAAACCCATGGATTGTCAAAATGCAAGGAGATTCTGTCTACATAGCTTATGTGGTCTGCACTAAGATGTATTAAATATAAAAAGTTCTAATCAGCTGAATTTAACAATTGTTGTATAGTACTTACCAACACTTGGTACATGTCCCCTAAGGTTGTGGTTAATCTTACAGGGAAGAGTAGAATATAGGTTAGATTTTTTTTTTTGATTCTATCAGAAAAAAATAGAACTCTCAAAAGAGAATAAGGTTGTTGGAAGCTATGTACTGCTTGCTCTTAATGGGGTTTATGAAGATGGAAAAGAAAAAAGGTGATTTTTCTGATCTCTGGCAGTATTTTGTTCTGTTTTGCCCAGGCTCGGTATATTTAAAAAAAAAAAAAAAAGGCAGAAGCGGAGGGTGTTATATTAAAGTGTTAAAAAATCCCTGCTCTATTATAACCCCTGCAAATGAGTACACTCACTTACATTTTATCATAGGCATAATTTTTAAAAAGTCTCAGGAAGGGGCATTCTCATTACAATAAAGGTCCACTTCAGACCCAATTGAAATGAAAAGAAAGAGCACAGCTTACATCTAGATACCAAGTGGTAATTTCTAGGGAAGCATAAAATGCCAAATGTATAACAATTATGTTTTATAACTCTGTGTTCAAAGGACTTAATAGTATTTTATTGCACTGAGAGGCTTCAGCTCAAGCAGACCTATTTTACTGGAGTGCTCCGTGCCTTATGTTGTTAAAGCACTTCATCAACTTTCTTTCTTATTATCAGCAAGAGAAAGATGTGATTAATTTTTGAACATGCAGCCCTAAAAATCTGGCAGTAACTAATTTCTCTAAGCAGATGTCTCGAACAGTTATACAAACGGATAAATTAAATTTCTTCAGGAATATCAGGGGCATAAGATATCCGATACCAACCCCAACGGAGACCAGAATTGTGATAACTATCATTGCATTTAATCTTAATTGAGTCTGCTCTCAGTGGTAGAAGATATAACCATTCTCTTTCAAGCATATGTTAAAAACCTTTGGGCAAGGGGTAGAGGAAAAGACCAGAGATTAGATAGGTAGATAGGCAGGCAGGCAGGCAGGCAGGCAGGCAGGCAGGCAGGCAGGCAGGCAGACAGACAGACAGACAGACAGATAGACAGTCGTTCATTGTATATAAATATATTTTAATTTTATTTTACTCAAATACCTAATAGATGTCAAATGGAGAGATCACAAAGTTGTTGACAATATTTTCATTATTTGTTATCCTCAAATAAATAAGTGCAAACAGCTGACGGTGATTTTGAACCAGCTGAACAAATTACTTTGTAGGCTGTGTGAGCCAGGGGCAAATGCCTCTTCCCTCGTCTATAAGTATGAATATATTTTTCAGACATGGTTACTACAGTAATGGTAGAATACATGTATTTCTTGTCCTGGAAAGCAGTCTGAGTTTCCATACTGTAGTCTGCAGATGTTATGGTTTAAAGAACTAATACATCTTAAAGAAAACGACTGATTTTTGTAAAAGAAAGAAAAATACTTGGTTTTTTTATTAATAAAAATTTTGTCTTAGTTCTAGTTATATTGTTGAAGAACTATGAATAGTTGGTCAACAAAAAAAGTACCCCAAGTACTTCATTGGTAATTGAAATGAATTAATTACTGACATATCATATTGAATGTGGTTTTTCATTGTCTATGAACCAGGCAATCCTAACTATGGGGCCTCAATTACTGTTTCATAAGCAATATTACAAGACCCATTAGTTCAGATGGACCATCTCTGATAAAATAGGCCAAGACAATTGATTTTACAATGAACAATCACTAAGCCTGGCCTCACAGTAGTTCTAATTCTTTCTTTTGTAAAAAAGATTACTGTATGCCTTTGCCCAAGTATCTGTAATGAAATACAGTTTGTAAACCCCTGTTTGTTAAGAAAGAATGATGACAATATTTCCTGCATACTTTACTAAATGACATCATCATAATAGGAACAAAGATCTCTTTACTGTCCACTTGCAGTGTCCTATAGAATTATACAATGCTCATATTTCATCTAAAAAAAAAAATCAAATCACACTGTATTCCCCTCTCACCCCTATGGGTGGTACGTGTCTTCCTCAATCTCGGGTCCTCTACCAGAGGCCTGGGAGTTTGAGGGTTCTGCGCAGTATCTGAGCTGTTCCTAGCACTGCACTCTTCTGGACAGAGAAGAGTGATGTTGTTGTTCCAGGGATCTGTTGGAGCCATTCTCCCAGCTTAGGACTCACATCCCTGAATGCTTCTACCACCACTGGGACCACTTTGGCCTTTATTTTCCACATCCTCTCTAGTTCTTCCTTCAGGCCCTGGTACTTCTTCAGCTTCTCATACTCCTTCTTCCTGATGTTGCTGTCACTTGGCACTGATACATCTATCACCACTGCTGTCTTGGTCACTCTGCTGCTGCTAGAGTCCTTGTCTACTACCATGATGTCTGGTTGATTGGCCAGTACCTGCCGGTCTGTCTGGATCTGGAAGTCCCACAGAATCTTAGCCCTGTTATTCTCCGCGACCTTCTGTGGAATCTCCCATCTGGACTTGGGAGGTTCTAGCCCATACACTGTGCAGTTGTTCCTGTACACAATGCCAGCTACTTGGTTGTGCCATTCAGTATATGCAGTTTCTGCCTGCATCTTACACCCTGCCACTATGTGTTGGATTGTCTCTGAGGCCTCTTTGCACAACCTGCATCTTGGGTCCTGTCTAGTGTGGTAGACCCCTGCTTCTATGGATCTGGTGCTTAGTGCCTGTTCTTGTGCTGCTATGATCAGTGCCTCAGTACTGTCTTTTAGTCCGGCCCTTTCCAGCCACTGATAGGATTTCCCAGTGTCAGCCACCTCAGCTATCTGTCGATGGCACATCCCATGCAGGGGCTTGTCTTGCCATGGTACTTCCTCCACTTTGAACTTCCTCCCATGTCTGTTGCTGCCTCAGGCATTCTCTCAGCAGCTCATCTTTGGGTGCCATCTTACTGATGTACTCCTGGATGCTCTGGGCTTCATCCAGGACAGTGGCTTTGACACTCATCAGACCCTGTCCGCCCTCTTTGCGGCTGGTGTACAATCTCTGGGTGTTGGACTTGGGGTGGAAACCTCCGTACATTGTGAGGAATTTCCAGGTCTTCGTATCAGCAGCCTCCATGTCCTCCTTTGGCCACTATACCAGCAGGGTATCTGATGACTGGCAGGGCATACATACACTGTCTTCCTTGCCTCATCATGGTTCCCATGTGACTGTGGGATATCAAGGTACTTGTAGCACACATAGTATGTCTGCTATGTGGCCCACTGGTACTTCCAACACATAGGTCTTAACTACCTTCCCTCTCTTTACTATCATCTGGTCACACTTCTCCAGTCCGAATGACATCCCAATGTCCTCACTGTAGATCCATGTCCATGTCTCCTTTGGCCACTATACCAGCAGGGTATCTGATGACTTCCACAGTCCCATTGAATTTTATATCATGTATGTGTGTGTGTGTGTGTGTGTGTGTGTGTGTGTGTAATATCTATCTATCATCTATCTATCTATCTATCTATCTATCTATCTATCATCTATCTATCTATCTATCTATCTATCTATCTCACTATATACATATCAAACATTATAGATATATTGTATATATACCAAATCACACTACAGATCTTTTGATCTTGACTTTAAACAGGCAACATTGGAACTCTAAAGGGGTCCTATGAAATTGCTAAAACTGAGTCCCATTTCATAAATAATACAATGAACCACTATTGGTTTGATTTTGTGTTAAGAAACACTTTCATGGTTGGCTCATCTAAATAGGCTGAGCCAGTATTAAATGTTTGCCAACGTTTGTGGAAAGGATGCTAGATCTAGGATACTGCTAGAAATCCCAAAGAGTCAAGGAATTATTTTACCTTGCATACAAGGAAGAAACAATCATAACATTAGGCTTAATCTAAAATGAATTCAGGGTGATTGAGTTCCTCAATGAATATTGCAGAAAAAAAACTTTTAAAAATCTGTGGAGATTTCTTTTTCCTGATCATTAAATGTGGGTGCACCCACATATGTTGCTAAAAACATGAGCATTTTATCATATCCCTGGGAATCATCATTTGGTTCTATGAGTCCTATGCTGACTTAAGCTTCAATTATGGTGAAAAACCAGAGCTTCACTGAGAATACAGTTCACTGAGATTGTCCATGAGAGTAATCAGTAAACACTGCTAGAAATCAATATGCATGTAAGCCTCTGCAAAGCAGCTGGCTTTGGATGCTTGGTCTACTGAATACTCACCAAACATGCAAAGCATCTCCTTTGACCTTCTGAACTAGAGAGGAACTTACTAGAGGAATGGCATTCCCTTTATAACACAAATAAGTCCTGTGAACTTGACCTAGCAATATACCTAACAAAGTAATTACTAACTTTAGTGGGTATTGCATCAATGCTTATTTTATTGAGGCTATAAATAAACAAATATGGTTCTTCAAACACCAGGAAGTAGAAAACACAGAAAACAACAAGGCTTCTTTCTCATAACAAAGAAATCAGCTCCGGAAGAAGTTCAGGCATTTTTTGGTCTGCCACTTTTTGTATATTTTTAAAGGCCCAGTCAGGAGCTGAGACAGACTCTGTGAATGAGAGAGAAAAACTTGATTTTTTGCTTTGACCCTTGCGGTCAATCATAAACAGAAAGTGACACTACACATATATTAGCAGACCAGCCATTTGAGCAAGATCTCCTAAGGCATCTTCCATCTTTGAAGATTCTTCTATCTTTTTC
The DNA here is from genome assembly GCA_030867105.1 of Liasis olivaceus. Taxonomy (NCBI): domain Eukaryota; kingdom Metazoa; phylum Chordata; class Lepidosauria; order Squamata; family Pythonidae; genus Liasis; species Liasis olivaceus. The sequence goes on along the minus strand of CM061348.1, from coordinate 65,241,706 downwards.
CTCAGATCCACCAATACTCTACTACAACAGCAACTCTACAGCCAGATCTTTGGCTCAAAATAGTACATGGCAGATGTCTTATTTAATGTTGCCCTGGTATTATTGAGGTTGTCACAATTGGCTGGTAGTAAGGAGGGATGCTCAGTGGTGTGCAAAATGTTTCAAATCCAAAATATTTCAAGTTTGAAATGCCATATTTTGATCGCCCAAAAGTTGGAGTTCATTTTTCTTCTGACCTTAAGAAAAATGTTCCAGTGCTATTCTGACTATCCTGAGTTTCAAATTTGAAATAACCATTTAGAGTTTGAAAAGGAGCTATTTTGAGTTCAGAATATTTCCAGAATGATCAGGAAAACTATTTCAGACTCAAGATGGGTTGTTCTGAACTTGAAAGCAGGACATTTTGAGCTCAAAATGCTTTCAATTTGAAGCATTTGGCATACCACTGACTACAGAGATAAGACTATAAAGCAGCAGTAGTAATGGGAGAGTTTACTAAATGTGGCCTGGTATAGTCTCTTAAGCCATTCTACTAGATGGAGATTTATCAGCTCAGATAGGTAAAGAGTTTGTTATAAAGACAGAATGTGATGGAATGGAATTATGAAGGCCAGGCTCAGGGAGAAAAACATTTTCTTACATCTCCTGAGGAGCATGGGAGATACAAGAGGATGAGACTGGCACCTCCCTGAGGAATTCACAATGTTGTGGCTGGCATTACTTGGGAGCTGGGGTTTCAGTCTGGGAAGATTCTTGCTAGAGGTGGTAGCTAATAAACATAGCTGGACTGAATTTGCATTGTCTCTTAGAGTTCCTTGGGCTAGGCCTGACACAGAATCACTATATAAAATCATTCCTAATCCATTTCTACACTTCTTCCCATATTTTCAATGAGGTTTCTAACATGTGGGATTTCAGGAGTCCACTGGACATGGGCGGCCAATAAATTTAAACAAACAAACAAAAATTGTGAATTTCCCTGTAACGGTATGTTAGGAGATAATTCTGGATGTCCAATGCCTGTTTCCAAATATTATTCATATGTACTTCTAACACATATGTGGGGCTGTGCTAAGAACCCCATCTCATGCATGTTGACTACCTCCATGACACCTATGCACACAGCACAGAGAACTACAGGACTGACCTTCCGTGTAGTCAGCTGAGACCAACAGTTTTTGTGATATTTTTATTAGGATACTGTATACAGTAATGGTAAACATTTAACCTTCCCCGTGTTTTCAGTTTGGATCTGGACTTAGTTATATTAATAGTGTAATGGATCCAGATTGCAGATGTAATGGAAAGCAGGGCAACAGATGAACATCACTTGTCTGTTTAGCACGTTATTATCTACATCTGTCTGGCTACTGGTCTCAGAATTTCAAGCAGAAAGTATTCCAACTCCAGGGAGATGCTACAAACCTTTTGCATGCACACTTTACTTCTAGTTATGTAATGTAGAGAAATAAAAGGAGTTTGCATTTAACATGCGCAAGCTATAATTTATTAGATTCATAATGAGAAAGGCAGACCACGCAAGCAATGTTCAAGAGTGATTAAACAGCTAACATAGTTGGATGCTCCAAGCAGCATCTGGCCTCTCAAATAATTTTTCATGTATAAACTGGTTATCAAAGTAATGGATCCTTTGCATTGAGCTGTATCTTAGACGTTCCATTTACTCTTTCATGTTGCTCCTCAGCTACTGCTTATTATTGATATTTGCAAAAGATTAAAGGCTACAAATGCAATATCTAAATTGCTTGTTGCGCACCCATAAAAATGCTAAAACAATATTACTGTAATTAGAATACATTGTACAGCATACAGTGACTCCTGCTTATATGTGCCACTCTGTTTCACTTATGATAAATGACTAAGCATGAATAGTCTGTTAGGAGGGAAATTTTCTGTTTCATTTCTCCAATGAGAAACAGAGGGCTGCCATGTGACTGGAGACCAAATTTCAATGCTTGCTGGCGCAGAGTTGTGCTGAGTAGCTCTTGGCACAAGTAAACCAGTAAATGGCTGATTTACTAAATTATAATTGGATGAGCCTTTGCAGTTCCAACAGAAAGTGCGTCTCTTCATGGGGTGTTTAAATTGTTTGGTGTTTAAATATTCAGCATGAGGCTAATGTGAACTGATGAAGGGAGACTGCAAACATTCACTTTCAATATAGACAGGGAGACTGAGATGCAACATATCGTGTGGCCTGTGGAGGTGGAAATGATTTATATGTAAAGATGTTGCCGTCTACTCCCATTGCTTTAAGGTGCTCTTAATTAGCCTAGTGTTGGAAGGAATAATTCAAAATAAGAAAAGACGCACACAGAGAGAAGCACCCAAACCTGTTGCTTAAACCAGTGACAGGATTGCAACAAAGTCCTTTTCGAGACTCGTGTGAAAAGGCCAGCCTTCTAACAAAATTCAGCAAAGACATCAACCAATCTGTTTGTTACAGAACGTTGCTTTCTAATTATGTGACTTCTGCAAGGGAAAAAAAAGGATGATTTCTTTACTGCCACCTGCTGGAACTGGCAATAACCCTTTGTCACAGCAGAGGAACAAGCACTCTCACTTTAGAGGACAGTTACGGCAAGCATTTAAAATACCGTGATCCGAGACACTTACAGTAGATTAGAATTTTTTATTGGTGCTCTGTTACCATAACAACATAAAGGCAGCAGATGACTTAAGCTAAGCTTGCTGCTCATCTGGCAGTTAAAATGAGTACAGTTCACTTCACAAGTTCTCCATATGGACCCTTAGTGTATAGTAATGAGGAAACCATATGGTGGGAAAAGAAATGCGTGGAAAACAATTGTGCTCCAGTGGATAAGTAAACCGGGCAGAAAGTTATGGGAGACTACAGCAGAGAGCATGGTCTGTATGTTTGCTAGCTCAGGGGCTCTTCCAGAAGGGAATTCCTCCAGCCTTCTCTTAAGCTACTTCTTAATGTGCACATGTATGAATTAGACAAAACAGCATATTTAACATTTTGCATCATCATTCATCCTAAGCTGTCAACCTTGTGTACAGATCAGCACAGGACGGCCTTATCCAACCGCCATTCTTAAAAGAGAACAAGAAACGTCAGGAAATTTAACTATTTCCGACAAGTAGAAATGTTTGAGATAACCCTTTTAGAAATACGTGCATCTTTTTGCATTTATGCTTGGCTGTAAGTAATATTGGGATGTATAATACTTTTCAGAAGGTAGGTGGGAAAGTAGAATATATATTATTTAGAATTTCCAAAGGATAAAAATAAATAATTGAATGGCACTTCCAAAAACCCAGACCCAAACCAAGCCTATCTCTCACTCTTCTGTACAGATGCACAGTATAGAATGTAAGACTAACCAGATATTCAACCTAGTAAGACAGCTTGCTAAAGGCTGCAAAGTCAATTTTGTACTACACATGCTTCATAAAAGATGAATATAAATGCATTAGTTAGACACGGTAAGCTAAATTAGAAGGTCAGGCAGGGCTGGAAGGGCTGAAAAATCACACAACCAATGACTGTAATTACTCTTTTTTAAAGTCTATTAAGTGGTGTTGTTCTATCAAGGCTCAGGGGTATAAGACATGAAGTACAAGATAAAGTAATGTGTATTTATTACTCCCACAGGATCAATTTACTAGATATTTTCAGCTCCATGGAACAAAATACACAAATGCAGTCTTTGTTGCTTTCCTCAAAATTCTGGCATATACATTTCCAAGGGAACTACTGTGTTAAGAAGAAAATGCCTTTATGGGATTAGCATCATTCCATGTGCTTTATCATTTTGTTGCATATAACTGTATATATAAAGATTTAGCATTACATTTGTCAAATGAGTAGTCGGTTCAATCCAGGAGAACAGTGATCTCTCAGTGGTTTTATCCCAGGTTTTGATCCCTGGGACCAAACCACTGGAAAGACCCTTGTCAGAAACCTGGAAAACCACTTCTGGCCAGTCTAGGCAATAATAATCTACAGGGTCTGTTCAATATAAAGCAGCTTCCTATTTCTGACTCAGTACTTTTATGTGCTCTGAACCTCTCCTCAACACACTATTTCAAACACTATTATCCACTGGAAAGCACTTTTGTAAGATGGTGCTTATAGGGCTTAACATAAGCTTCTGATGGAAAATCTCAGTTTCTTGTAGATAGAAATTGTGCTTCGGGCTAAGTCAAACTGTTTGTGTTAAGCACCAACCAAGCAACTACATATTGCACCAAAGATCAGAATCATTGTCTCTAGGTCTTTTGCTTTTAGGAGAACATGGTCAAGCACATCTCAAGGAACAAAGTGATGTACATCACTCTTTCTATCCTTTGTATACCAAAGTTTTTAACCATAGTTTCTAAATTGCACCATCTGTTGTAATCAACTGCTGAGTAAACACTAGCCCACTTAGAAAAAACCCTGGAATGTTTACATATTTCTGCTGACCTTCAAGAAGGAAAGCTCTCCCACACAATTTCAATATGGCTGTGACTTTCAGCTGTCAAAATGTCATTGTTTTAGAATTATCCCTGATTTTGGACTTTTCACAATACCAACATGGTCACCTCTGACTGTGGCTTTAGAATAATGCCTAAGGTAGACAATTCATGAGATTTTAGTTCTTGTTTAAATCACTATGAAAGCTATATTGGGAAGTAGTACTGATGGCCTATTTTATAAAGGAAGATATTTCCAAGGTCATAGAGGAAAAAAGGCAAGTAGAGATACTGTAAGTGCCCAACTTCACAAGATGTATCTACATAATTAGCAAAAGAGTAAAAAGGAAATAGCAAGTGAAAGAGTCCTCATCACATTCATATTTCATTTTGGAGTAGAATCTCTCCAATATTTATGGTTCTTTCTCAGACTACCAAATGATAAGACATATGGCCACATAAGCTCCAGCTTCTAGAAAGAACACAACAGGCTTCTAATGGCAGTCTTTTAACTGGCCCCATCTAAAAGATAAACACGAATTCAACCTTGAATCCTTGAGGAATTAACCACTCTCTGAACCAATACTCTCAGAGGAAGCACTCAAACATCCTACCAAAGTACTATTCAATTAAACAAGCTAGCTTTTCTCAAAAATACACAAGAATAACATCCATTATTGTTACTCTAAAACTAAAATAGATAGAAATTCAGACCTTAATTTCAAAAGTGAAGAAGCTGAGAAGCAGCCATTTGTTCTGTTTTCTAAAATGAGTCTTGAATTTCAGGTGGAATTCCAAATTCACAATGAATGTTCAGCACAGGAATACAATAGATGTGCTTTATTTGTTTATGGATTCATGAAAATGGATGGCCATGCAAATAACTTTTATTGTCAATTTTAACTCAGTTCAGGTTACCTGATACATGCAATGTATTAGCCCTCTTAAGCCTTCCAAAAATACTGGGACTGTTACTCCCAGATTTCTGAGACTGGAGATTGTAGGCCCAATTTACCTGGAGACTGCCTATTGGGGAAGACTTCTCTGAATGATTATTTTATTTTGTCTGTATAAAATAAAATATTATACAGAAACATAGTAAGTACAATATATACAATCAATACATCTTAAACCCTCATTGCTGGAGTACGTTGACAAGGCTTTATGGCTTTCATGTTGACCAATTTGATTTTTTTTAGTATTTCCTAGCATCCGTTACCAAACCATTTCTATAATCATAGTACAATTCTCATAATCCAGATTGCAAGTATTCACATGCTTTGTTTCATCAAATGTCATTGTGTTTCCTACATCTTTCCTCTTATATAGGAACTCTACACCAGGAATTGGAGAATATTGGTCAGCAACATTCCCTGTGGATGCTATTGGACACCAACAGTTGTTATCTCTACCTAAGGATCCATGAAGGTGAAGCTGATGATAGCTCCTTTAATTATGAAATTTAAAAAACCAAACATAGTGAATATATTTTAGATTTATTCAACTAAAGAGGTAGTCCCAAACCAAATATTTAAATATAAAGTCCCTTGTTATCGCTTTAGAAAACCTAGATGAATACGGCTATCTTATGGCTGAATCAGGTATTATACACTAATAGCTTCTGAAGCACATATTCCAATTTTTAAATGCCTTTCTTACAGAAGATCCAAAGTAGGACAGTAAAATGCTTTAGAGCACACCAGGATATGAATGTAACAACTGCCTACAATTACTTAAATAAATAGAGTTTTAAGAAGTAACAATGATTGTTTGTATTTTGAACAATATTCTGTGAAGGAGATCTGCTTATCCTCTTCAGTCAGCCCAAGAGGGGACACTTCAGGTTCCCTCTTCTTGGGATATTGTGGAAACAAGAGCCCAGAGACAGGCTTTGTTTGTTGTGCACTCCATCTTTATGGAAAATGCTACCCACTGTAATATTTTGGAAAATCATAAGAACTTGGCTTCTCCACTGAGCATTTGGGGTTTGAGATCTTTCTTGAACAGGAACTAATTTTAGCATTAATTGGTATTTGTTAATTTTATTATTGATATTGAATTACTGGGTTAATTTATCATTAACATTTTATGTTAGTTTACTGAAGTTTATGAGAGTGGGTGGAATGATTAAATGGAGGGATAAATGAATAAAATGTTTATGTAATGTAAGAAGAAGCCCTAAAGACTGACTTTGTAAAACTACAAACTAAGTTTGCTTATTTGCTTGCTTTGGCTTTTGATAATGGAATCACAGGATAGAAAACCTGGAATCTTACTGACCATCCACACTGGTCAGAAGTAACCGTATCTTCCTCCAAGTTTTCAAGCTTATATTAGTCCAACAGTATTGCATGGTCCAATTGTTTGAAGAGCTATGAGTCTGACCTTCATGAGTGAATGATTTAGTGCTTTATATGTAACAATAATTTCTTGAACATGGCTTAGCAAGTAAAGGTAGCTGTTGCCACAATTTAAACACAGATGTATTTAACGAAAGTACAGCTGGATGCAACACAGGTGAACCAGATATAAGCAAGCTTCATACAGAACATGTTGCTGCAGTATTCCAATTATAGCTGCTGACTGCATATTGTGCTAAAGTGTTATTTGAAAAAAGTGATGTATTATAGACTTAATCATAAATGCATATACATACATATGGCCACAGATATACAACATTTTGCTGACCTTTGGCAAACGCTCAGGGTCACCAGGATGCCTTGGGATGACTTTCTGTAACCTTTGGAAGCCATAGTCAATGGTTGGTTCATTCAAAGCTGGAACAAGAAACATGGTAATTAAGCAACAAGCAACCAGGCAAGATGCCCCACTGAAAATTCTTGAGTTCTAGAAGCGATCCCAATTCTGAAAGGTCTGAAAAATTTCATTCCCTAAAAGCTTTCTAGTTTACTTGTTTTCAAGTTTCCCAATGTCATTTATTGGAAGGAATCTTTTAGGAGATGGAAACAAAGCCAAACAAAAAGGCCCTGCCATTTTTCACTTTTATTCCATATTTGATCCCATTTATATACCCAGCCACGTCTAGTTTCCTTATGAGGTTAATCAATGGAAAATGCAGAAAGAAATTTGGCTGAAGCCAATACTACTTAAAGCAAAAGTCACAAGAAGTGACATATATGAAGAACCAGAAGAGGGGTTAAAAACCACGTATAGCCAATGGCTAATATGTCAACTTCTAATCTTGAACGTCTGTGCCAAATGATAACTTTCTATCTGGTAAGTAATTAGTACTGTTAATGTCATGTTTCATAAAGGGTGACCTAAAGTCATGGAAAATTTGGTCAGCGTGGTTTCACTTATTAACATGCACATTTATGACCAGTTTTCCTTTTCAGGAAAAAAACAAACAAACCTACAAGCAGCTTGACCAAATCCATAACATCCATTACGCAGCATCGGAAGATGCCAACACAGTAAGGCCCCAAACATTCTAAAATTAAAACAAAATGAACTTTTAAAAATCTATCGGCATGGAAAAAGAAAAGCATATTTATAACATGGCAAGGTAAGAGTTTTTGCTAACCGCTTTTCTTTAGGGAAGGTGTTTGCCTTTGGAGATGATTAAAATATTTTTATATATAGATGAATACAATTAGGTAACAGCACTGCGTGCAGCATACTCAACTGTTCGATCGTAGTGTCTACCTCCAACTGGACATTTTCCAGTATAACACTTTTTATTTCATGAACTTTTATCCAATTTCCATAGTTACTTGGCTGTATTTCTGGACAAGAATTCTTAATTATTCTACAGGGTCAGCATCGTGATAAGCAAGGGAGAGTAGACAGTTTCAAATAGCAGAATTCACAGACGGTACCAATTTCCTGTTTCAGTCACTATCCTTCTCTATTATTTAAATATCCAATAATCTCCACTCTGAGTCAGAGTTTATTCTTTGGAGTTTTAATATCAAGTGTCACTATGTTTTAAATTTCAATGGGATTTTTTTTTCCTAGCGTTTTTCCCACAGATGCAGGATCTGCTTTTTTCAGATCAACCGAATGTTGACCCATTGCTTGCGACAGGAATTGACCCAGCCAGCTTGTCTCCCTAGTCTGACATCGAGAGTGACTGGCCCAAAGTCACCCAGCCAGCTTTCATGCCTTTTCATGCAATTTTTCATGCAATTTTTCGTGCAATTTTTCATGCAATTTTTCGTGCAATTTTTCATGCAATTTTTCCTGCAATTTTTCATGCAATTTTTCCTGCAAATTTCATGCAATTAAGCAAGTATCTTGCTAGGGAAATAAACAAATAACCAGATCTAAAAACCAACCTTCCTATTGTTCAAATTAATAAATGAAATAAATGGAATCTTTATTGCAATTACTCTAGTGAAATTTTGGATTAACTTGTTACTTTATATAGCTGAATAAATGGATTCATTTATAGATTCTTGGAAGCTTTTCTTGTTGTTTTTAATAAGAGAGGCAACTTCCTCCACCACACTTAAAATGTGTTCCTTCATTCCCTAATATCCTACTATAAAATGTTTTTCCATAGATAAAAAGATTAATGATTTAAAAAAAAAATCTTTTAGACTGAGTAACACTATTTGTGTTTGTGACATTCATCCATACATTAAAAACAAAGTTAACACATACTATAAAAATGCTTTCCCATTACCCTAAGTTTCAAAAGTACATTGAAAGTACTGCCGATTTTAAAGAAGTGTATTAAATTCAAATAGGTCCCAAGGCTAATGGAAGCAATTTGTGTACCAACCCAAACTGACTGGCCTACTTTTCAAAATACAGGTATGATAATCTCATGATTTTAAAAGGACATTTAAATTGAAAGACTGTGAATATAGAATATAATTATACCAATAGCACCCTTTAACTTGTCAGCTTGTAAATCTAAAAGGCTATCAATCATTTCTAAAGAGGAAATAAACCTTAAAATTCTTTGATTGACTGTGCTTACTTTTTATGTTTTTTTTTTAAAGAAATGGAAAAAATGGATTAAAGTGGCCAGAAATCCATTTACAAAAATACAATGTTTTACATAGGTGAGTAAAAAGCCAATAATTATTACTTCCAAAAGACATCTAAATCAAAGTAAGTACTTTCCCTCACTTATGTATTTTAAGTTGTATGGAAGTTCAGATAACTTTTTTATTAAAATACTTTTATAAAAGAAATGCTTATTGAAGTAACTAATAAATACCGTTTTCATTTAAGGTAATGTAATCATTTTTGCAAATCTGAGATTTAAGCCATTTTCTCCTATCTAAACAATAAACTTTCAACCTGTCTCTTGTGTGAATTAACTAAAATTACACCCAGGTGTACAAAATCTGTCTATGCTCGTGTATGAGTTAAGGCACAATATTTATTATTCTTTCCATTTTATGAATTACTACTTAAACCCTTGAGGAAGAACTTTCTTTGAGATTAGACTTGAATGCAGGCAGCCTTAGAATGTCTTTATGCAGTGTATTTAAAATTGTAACTTAAAACATTGAACCCATTCAATACAACTGAAATTTAAAACAGAAACAACAACAATTGGGAATTATTTTCAAGTTGCCCAAACAGAAAATTGTATTTTAGATTAATTTCTTTTAACATGTTTTAGAAATGACAGTATTGTGCATACAATGGGCTGATCACTTTCATAACTGTAGCTAGACAAAATATATTTGTATTTTCTGCTTTCTAATTTTGAAAAGAGACTTTGAAGAATTATTTTTCGTGTTTCAGTGTCTCATATCAAGAGGGGCTATTGATGAACCAGTAAAGTTTTCACTGCTGATTGAATGACTGATGCACGGGAAAGAGAAACCTCTGCCTCAAGACACATTCCCATCTTGCAGCCAAATGATTGACACTTAATATCAGCAATTAAAAGAACCTGTTCAAATATCATAGCTTGGGAAACTCATTCAAATGTAATGGGAATAATTGAATTAGACACATTTCAACATTATTATTTGAGGAAAAATAAACATACTACATGGGAAATATTTTGGATACCTCAGAGGAAGGCAAGAAACAAAACAATGCAAGTTATTTTCCAAGCACTGTTGATTTCGTTTTATTTTCTATACCACGTTATTTAAAATGCACAGAGCAAGGTACCAGATTAAAAAATACAAACAAAAGCTGCCCTTAAAAGTATGCAGTAGTATAGACCAAGACAGCATTTTGAACTACATTACTAGGTTTGTTTGTTTGTTTATATTGATTTATATGGCTGCCCATCTCGCAATAGTGACTTTAGGCAGCTATCATAAAGTTAAAAACACAAATGCAATGAAGAATAATAGTGCCAGCAAGCCTCTTTCCTTCTTTCTGTTCCTTATATGTTTCAAGCTTTACCCTTTTCAAGATTTTTCAAGTTTGAAATGGATGAAATCAGAATGTAAGTAATTATGATTTTGCTTTGAGAGGTGTTTGGGAGGAGGGGAACCACATGTAAGTGTTGATTTCTTAAATCTGTGTTTCATATACTGATTTTTGTTTTGCTAATTTCAGGTTTATACAATACATCTTTAGGAAGAACTGCCTTCAAATTACATCAAAACCAAATAAAGCATTAAACAAAGCAAGGAATATTGGTCTTTCATCTGTAGGTGGATAAAATATGTGCAATGTGTATTTAAGAATCCTGCCCCATTTTTAATCTTCAGCACATTTTTGAGATTCCAAGATGCCTGAGTGAGCTGAATATCCACTAGCATTTCCTGACCTCCTTTTCTGTAATCCATGCTTACTATTTATATATTATTTTCTTTTAGTTCATTTATTTATTTATTTGGATTATAGTGCCACCCAGTCAAATAGCTTTTCAAGGTTATGTGGGTTAAAACATGACCTTTTACCCTACTGCAATTTCCTTCCTAACACAGAGAGTCTGGTGGACTCCAATCATTGGAAGACATACTTGCTGGTGCCTTGATTTTAAGGTGCCAACACACCTACATGAGGATGAAAAAATGTGGTCATTTTTCTATCTCATTCTATCTGTCTGTCTGTCTGTCTCATTCTATCAGCATCTTTTTTGCAGCCCTGGAGCTCACCCAGAATGGATGGGGTCAAAACTTTGGGCCCTTTCGTTTCAGTGTTGGGAAATTTAAGTACCCTAGGAGCCTTAGGCTTTGCAGATGTTTAAGGCACCATTTCACTATTTAAAACTCCAAAACAGGTCCTGGCTTCATCCACTTCTGAAGTGCAGCACTGACGTACCACAAAAAGTCTACTGGGGCTTTTGAGTTGATGGAAGTTGTGCCCCCCTTTCTTGTTAATGCATGTTTGCTATATTAATACTCTGTATTTCTATAGTATTAGTATTATGGTAGGCAGGATGGTGGAAAAATAAGCAGAGAAAATTCACAAAAGTGAGAATTACAGACAGCCTTTGAACTTTTCCAGGCCATAAAGGAGGTCAATGAAATTCTGAGATGTCAAGGGTTAGCATTGTAATCTGTGGTAAAAAGCAGCTTTTTTTCAATTACTCCTGACCTAGAGAAACTGATAATGTCAGGGGCTTCCAAATTTGTTGAGACTACAGTTTCCAGAATTCTTAGCTAGTACAGAGAATAGCTATGCTACCTGGGAGTTGTGGGGTTGTAGTCTCAACTCATCTATAAGGCACAAAGCTGGGGAAACTGGGTTCAGGTCCTCATACTAAATACAGGTAGTCCCCGGGTTAAGAACGCCCAGTTTAAGGATGACTCATAGTTAAGAACAGAGCCTACTGTAGCAAAATTTGAGTTAAATACATAATGATTCGAGTTAAATACACAATGGTTTGAGTTAATTATACAATACTACTTATACAGTATTATACAATAATACTGTTCTGGCTTACATACATTTTTGACTTAATGACAGACCTTGGGAATGGAACTCGTATGGGGACTACCTGTACGCAAAGAATGAATGAAGTCTTGTACACACCATATTTTTGTCATGTTCCCTAGCATATTAAATTCAGTGCATTAAATCTTAGCACCCTCACAAGATTTCTAGTCAACGTCTTTAGCTTGCATACCAGATTGGGGCAGAATACAACATATCTACCTGGCATACAACTGTCCCAACAGAAAGAATGCAACTTTTATACACATATACATATATATCCTTGATACTTATTCCTGTCCTTGTAGTTTAGGAAACATCTCAAAGAAGGCAATGGCAAATCAATTCTGCATTAGTAGTAACAGTGTATACTAGCCACTGTTTAAACAAACAGAAAATCCCCTGTTAAAATTAGTATACACGATTACTACCTGCACTGTTACCAAAAGAATTGCATGGTTGAGTCCAGTTCAGCTATAAGGGAGTTGTTTTTTAATAATTTTCAAACACACTGATTGTGCACGGAGGAAAGCAGTCTAATACACAGCCAATACAATTCTCCTTCAGATTCTTAGTGATGCTTTTTCCAAACCAAAGATGCAGAGAATCATCAAAATCCACTTGGCGCACACATCCTCAAGTGAAAAAAAGTGAAAAAATATCCTGAGAATCTCCCATCTAAAGAACATTTTCTTTCTTAATACAGCCTTAATTTAAAAAGAAATAAAAAATGGTACTATTTTTGTTGTAATGATTATAAAGAGAATTTACTATGTATAAATCATAAATTGTACTTTTGACTTTAAGTATATATTCCCACTGGCAATGGAAGTGGCTGCCACAGGTTCTACAGGGACAGAAGGCTTAGTGGTAAAGATGTGCTTGCAAGGCCAACTCAGATGTTTCCTCCTTCAATGACTGAAGTATAAAATGTATTCCTGTGAATTTCATTTCTTTTTCTGAACGGTACTGCAGCCTGATATCATTCTTTAGTCAAACAGAACAATATGTAACTAATAAGACAAGTAAACTTTTGATTTTATAGCAGCTTGGGAGTCTAAAGGAACATTTCACAACTGAATCAGACTGCAGACCAGCAGCTGTGTCACTGGCTTCTCCTCACAACCGATCTTCATTCAAGCAAAGAGTCCAGTTGGGAATCAGTGGAATGTTGAGGTTTAATTACTGTTATCAAGCAGGATTCTGCCCATGTGCGACTGCCGTGCTTTGCCTCTGTTGCTAATCATTAAAGCAGCACGCAGGGCTGAAAGAAAGATGCCACCACTTTAGGAATACGCTCATGAAAGTGAACGTTCATAAAGCAACCTGGAGAGCTTCCATAACCAGCAGGGAACTGCTCTGCTTACATGAGGTCTGAAATATTTCTTCTGAATGAAAAAGTACAGTGTATATACAACATCATTCAGAATTTTGATTTTAAAAAAATGCTGGTGCCGTTTTGAACATTCCAGAAACACAAAATTACATTTCGAACAGAACTTTTAAAATTGCAGTGTGTGTCACTCAAGCACTCCTTCTTACAATGCCTTGGCTTTGATCTCTTCTTCATTATGAATGACTAACAGATGTTGGAAGACCACATAGCCCAGCCACCTACAATATTGCAGGGCAGACAGTAACCTTTTAATGAGAAAAGACGTTATCAAGTATCTCCTGTTTATGGATTTAGTTAAGAAAGCATGTGAGAGAGCATCTTGTATAATTGGCCTATGAGTCATTCTTGCTGTCACTGGATGTTATCAAATATACATTTTATCAAATATTTATGAAATTGCTATTTGGCTATTTAAAGGGAATGAGTTTTAAGATGAAATTGTAATTAGAGAAATCTATGCAAATATACTCAAGTCTCAAAATCAAGCTATTTAAATTCTTAGTTGCAATATGAAGGAAGAAATGTGGCTACAAATCAGTCTGAAAGAAAAGTGTACCTCTGGTAAGTTTTTCATTCTTGAATATGATTTTCCTCCCCCCCCCCAATTTAAATATTTATTTAATAGATATAAATATAATAGATATATCATATCAAAAAGTCAGGAATGGCCCTGATCGATAGATAAACTGGATGATGCAACATGAATAAATCCAATAGAAATGTTCATCCCCCTGCCTGGATTATTATGATTTCATGAAAATGAGCAAGAAATATTAAAAACAAGCCAAGTATCCCATCATAAGGTTTATTAACTAACATTTGAAGTGAAAAATACTGGAGTAATCAACCACCTTTTGTTCTTTACATTTTTAAAAAATTAAAACCTGAGACATATTAAAATTAAAATTTATAAATAAAATTTAAGTTTCTAAATAAATAAATAGGTTTTATTTTCTGAATAGCTAGCAACTGTGATTAATTAACCATGATTTTATATTATAATTTTGTGGGTTTTTTTTTTTGCATCCACAACTTTCTATCTTTCAAAATACGCAAGTGTGCTTTTGGAGTCAGTGCTGTTTAATACAAGCCTAGGGTTCATTCAATTTACTAGGCATTGTGGCTGATTCCTCTTATAAGCATCTGCTGGAAGCCGTGATGACCTCAAGCATATCATGACATTATCACAAAAAGATGTTTGGCTTATGTAGCAGCCGGTTGTATGATGATGTCATGATGCACTTGGGGCTGCAACATGTAGTCATCCTATAAAATTATCATAAAGCATTATAAGATTAATTATGTCTTCAGCAGCCAGCTAGGAACATGACAAAGTATTGTTTGGCTGTTCTATATGCACATATCTGGGCTGTTGTGCAAAATGAAGTCTAAATATCACACACACACACACACACACATACATGCTGACTGTGACCAATAATCCCAAGATAAATGGGCCACAAGAACTCTTTTTAATTCAACAGCTATTGCTTCATTCCAAAATCTTGTCTACTTGATTGGAAACAACCGGCAGGAGAAAGACTGACAATATTTTTATCCTGAGTATGATTAACAGGTACATTTGAATTAGTATATGTACATAAAATAACTTGCTTTATGTTCCTAGGGGAGTAGATGTGAAATTCTGGAGCTTCTAGTAGCCTCTAGATTCAGCACCAGCAATAATACTCACCCTGATAATTGTCCAGCTGATGTCCTCAACAGTTTTGACAATAACTGTTACCGGGAGGAGGAAATCATAGCAACCTGCCTGATAAACATGTTTCCTTGCCCTCACACCCTGGTGAGCACCGTGACACTCTACTTTTATCATCCAGGGTGTGCTCAGAATGAGCTTAGAACAGCAATTGCCAGGAATAGGCAGGCGATAAACTGCATTGATTTAACACATCTTGTTTTCAATCATGCTCGGATTTTCTGAGCACGCATTTTTCCTGTACTTCAGCTTGTAGCTTTTATCTGACGAGCTGATCCCTTTTCACTGGAAAATGAAAAGGTCGCACAATAAGACACGGTTTACTGGAACTCCAACACGTACCGGAGAAAGTATTTTAGATAAATACTGGCAGACCTACTGGAGCTGAATTTCAACACCACAATTGCTTAACAACAATACTTATTACTCTCCTAGAACAAGCCTACAAGCACCTTATGTCTGACAGCAGGGGAGGGCACTGAGTTAGAGGCGGTAACTGAAAAAAACTTCTCTAAGTCTCTTTAAAGATGAAATGCTCCTTTTATAAACTTTTATAAATGTCCACAAAGCAGGGAAAAGCTAACTCTCTTTTCAGCAGTATCCACAAGCCCATTTCCCTTTGCCACTATATCCTGGGAGAATAAAAAGGGAAAGCTATTTTTTATTTCAAATAGGTAGAGATCGAACCTACGTAATGATCGGCTATGAATGCTACACCAAAAGTATTCTCTAAGGCAGAAATCCAAGTATACTTATTTGACAATTAACACTGCTATCAACAGAATTTACTGCTGATTTATTTAGAATCAGAGAGCAAGTCATGATTCAGTTTTATAGAAAGTCTCCTTACCAGCTCGTAATATCTAACATCTGGCTAGCATCATCTGTCTTGATTAGCTGAAACCTTCCCATCTACAGGATATCAAGCAAAGCTCCTTCTTATCTGAGAAGAAGGGCCAAAGAATTTCTCCAGTCACTTGCTGCAAGCCAGGCCGCTCTTGTAAACTAGCCTCAGAATTTTTCAAGAGAAATATATAGGAAAAGCAAGTCAGTTCCCAAAAGGATAGAAACCATGCCTTACATTGATAGGATCAGAGAGACAGTAAAACATGAACAAAATGGGAAAAGGTCAAGGATGCATCTGCCTTGTTTTATATGCTCTGTGGTGTAATTTAGACATTCAGGGTCTAGACTCACTGATGCAACTGTACCACTCAGAATGCAAATCAATCTCTGATAATTTGCCTGATCTGTGATTTAATCTAACTGGATTAACCAATCCAACTGTAGTAACCAACGTAGTTTTATTTGCAAATGTCCTTGACACCAGTCTAACGAAATGTTCTAATATTATCATCAAAATCAAAACAAATAACTACAAGACACCTTCCAAACCAAAAGCTTTCAAAGTATAAAGAAACAAGAGTACCTTGCTAGATCTCATTATGCATAACAAAATCCTGTAGTCAACAGTGGCAACCAGCAAGGTCAATAGAATTCCCATCTCTCATTTAACAGAGCTAGCCTAGGGCAGAAAAGGGATATACTATAATATCTTATTCTCAGTTCTCTGGAAATCCGCCTAGATGGAGGGAAGGTAGTTTATTCATTCATCCATTCATCTTTGTGTCCTTGGCCCACACCCGGATGGCTCAATGCATTATCCAATCCACCTCAGTCTATCTTTGCAGTCACCTTAAATGCAACATCACAAATAATATGCATCCTCTGGGTTCTCTTCCTAACTCCTATTTCCTTCAAATAGGAGTTAGGACTGGATTGCAAGGACAACATACACCCATGGTTCAACATGCCAGTAGCCTTAAGGAAACAGAACAAAAAACAAAAAACAGGTGGACTAGAGTTGGGGAGTGCTTTGATCTTCCCACATTCTTCTGTTCTATTTGCATGCTCACTCTCCACTTTTTGAAAAATTGGCTCAGCAGAGTGGGGGTTAACGCTTGACTAACTGGCTACATGTTTAATCCAAAGGATGCTAATTTATTAGTTTGATTAATCTATGTGTTTGGTTAATGGATTGATCAGGGTTACAGCATTAAACAAAATACAAAGCAGTAATTCATTCAAGAAATACATACTGAAACAAAAGTAATATCTGTAGAACAACAGATGTTTAACTGGGTACCTTATGAAAAGAAAAATCTTTGTTTGGACAGCACGACAGAATTCCATCTTTTGCTTTTAAATTTCTTGCAGCATTTCAGATGAGAAGTGCTATAAGAACCACAATAATATTGACCTCTAGTTTTAGCAGTTATGCCTAACTATAAAAAGTATGTGCTTTAATTGATGTTATCCATGCTATCAGAAATGGTTTGCTGTAAGCAGAGAAAGGGAACAATGGTCTGACTTGAGATTCTAAGGATCTATCCCATAAATACATTAAAGTATAGGGAATCAGACTAACTTTTAAATATTATGCAAGGACTTTGTTTTAAGGAGGCAAAGTCCTTGCATGATATTTAAAACCCAAATAATATTCTTGAGTGCCGAAGATTGCTGAAACACCTTTACTCTTACTGAATGTTTGTAAAAATACTTGCTGATAGATAGTTCTTGGACACTGCATATTTGACGAAGTTCAGGGCAGGAAGTTATTCTATCTAACTATCTAGAATGATTAATTTTCTACAGCTTTCAGTATGTTGACTTTTATAAAGCAGCATTTCTAGAAGGGACATACTATACGAAAAAGGTTACTCACAGAAAATGTCTCAGAGATATTTTATATTCATTCAGAGATACAGGCTTCAAGGAGCAGATCTGAACTTAAAATATGATCTGTGAATATATTAACTAGGCTGCTCAGATCTACACAGAGTGCAACTTAAAATCAATAACTAGAACTTAACCTGGGCTCAAGTCAATGAGAGCTCTGTCACTGCATAAAGCATGAATTTAGAGAGTTCCATAATTCTGCTGGACAGTAGTCTATTTCATTTGCTAATTTTAATGCATACTAAACTCTGAAACAGAGAGATGTTTTACACAGGATATCCATCTGATGGCCGCAGAATGAAAAAATGACTTATGTGTAAATGGATCAGACAGTTGTATCAACTTGCATCATCTCAAAAGTGAGTAACCATGTGTGAGAAAAGTGAGAGAAAATCTACCACAAAATTGTGAGATATTCAAAGATTGGAGGATAACTGCATTCCACTTCACCTCTTGATTTGGAAAGTGCAAATTTGATCAATTCTTATCAAATGTAAATAAGCAAACTTCTCTCCATCTTTAATTTGAATATCTTATTTCTACAAACTAAGATTTATCATATCAAAACTCATTGAATGGAAGAATAACTTTCTATAGCTGCTAAAACAGTTCCAGCAAAAACCTTCATTTTGGTTCAGTGAGCATACGGAAATCAGAAACATAGCTGCATATATTTTGTAGCATCCAGATTTCAGTTCTAGACGTGGCTGCTGTAAAATGTGAACAACAGGGAACTAACAGCAGTAAAACTGATGAATTGAGGAGGGCAGAAAGGAAGAAAAGCCAATTTTTTCAGGTAGTTAGTAAAAACCATCAGAAATGAAACATTTGTAATAAAGGCTGACTTTGAGTGTCAAAGGTTCTCCAGAAGAGGCTGTCTTTACCAATGCTTTTTTTTTTCCTTAAGAAGAAGAGAAACTGAGAATAGACCTGTGATTCAATTATTCTTTCCATCTTCATCTATGTCTCTGCCCCTTTTTAAAGTGGCAGCTATTAGCAAATCTTTCCAATGAACTAAGACAATTACAATAACTTCTTCCCTCAGAAAAAACTTTGGGAGACAATACAAGAGTTGTCATAGAGAAGGGACAATGCATAACTTATTACAGGCATAAAAATGGTTAATTATGCAAATACTAATATAGTAACTTAAAAAATCCTATGAGTTTTTAACACTGATAAACATGAGAATTTATCAGAAAATTATTTTCTCACTCTGATAGTTATTGTAAAATTCAACATGCATGCTCACAGGAACATTGGCACTATCTTTTTCCTCTGTTAACTTCTTTTTGAAGAAATACCCAATTTATGGCAGAGTTTCCATTTCTCTATATCGCAAATAATTTGATTAAATGTAAAGGAAGCAATGATTTGTCCAAAACAATTTATGGTAAGAAATGTCTGTCATTTGATTCAAATTTTAATACAAAAAGAAAATCAAAGGACGGATGCACAGTCTAAGAAAGAACGGCAAGCTACTGTTGGTTTATTTGTAAAACCAAGAGATAGGCAGATGGGTAGAACCTGAGGCGAGAATGACTTAAAACTCTATTTTGTCCACATTTCTACGCTGTATATCCGACCATATTTTACAACTAAAAATAAGATGGCATTCTTTAAAAAAAATGCGTGCCAAACGGTGAATACTAAAATTAGCATGATGTTGTCAACATGTTTTTTCTCTTCTTTTCTTTTCTTTTTCTTTTTTTCTTTTTGGCCATTGTGGTTTGCAATGGATGCTTATGCTACTGAACCAATGAAACAAACACTGGGGCTTCCCTGTTTTGAATGTGTCAGCAGCTGAGCCATCAAGCCTCTCCGCCTCTTCTGCTGGAAGCAGATGTGATAGCTGGATTACAGCTGCTACAACAGCACTAGGCAACATAGTACTGCAGTGTGCAATGCAATACAGAACAATGGGCTGGACCACATTCACAAACTTCCAACACATTCCCAGCCTTAGTTAGGTGTAAAGAGCTAGCCTGCAGAGTTCGCTTATAATTATATTGATCTAATGGGAAAAGGAAGAGTAGAGTGCGGCATATTTATGGGATGCTGATGTAACTGACCTAAGAAAATATGCCTTCTGTGATACTCAGTTAGGAGAAGTCATTCACTATAGCCAAAATTAGTTGGCAAAGGTTTAAGGGATAGTGCTGAAGAAATGAAGAGGCTAAGTTATTTATCCAAATTAATCTAGTATTGGGTTTCTTTTTAAAAAAAAATTTAATGTTTTTAAAAGAAAAAAGAATGAACAAACAAGCAAAAGGAGAAAAGAAAAGCAGTAATTGGTACAGAAATATGATATCTATAAATGGACAAAGAAATTACCAAGATTGAACAGTTTATTTTTATTTATATTTCAGATTTAGTCACTGCCCATCTCACTCAGTGCTCAGTGTATCTTTGATCAGAAATTAACCATAGAAAGCATTAAATTACATTTAACTACATTAAATTATTTCACAATGCAAGTAAGAATTTAAATCTCTGAGCTAAGTGCCAAAATCTCCACTATTTGTTCTTTAAGAATACAAAGAGGGAGAGAGAGAAAAGAAAAATTTTTCTAAAAACATGATAATGTAAAATTTTATAACATTTAATTTTTGTGTGTCTCTCTAATTTCAATTCCTTAGTCAGTTCTTTTCCCTCCTTAAAACCATATTTGCCTGCTGCATATTACATAGCATGTATGGAAGCCATTCTTGTTTAAGTTTGGTTAGAATTCTGTTGTTAATATGTTTTGAAATTATCCCTAATAAGAAGAATTGTGCTTTCATTTCAAATCTGATTTCTAAAATTCTCTGAACGGTGTTTTGTATTTCTTTCCAGCAATTTGGAGTTTTGAAAAAAGTGTTAGGTTTCTCATAAAGAACCCACAAGCCATTTAATATCCAGGATAGACACTCAGAGGGGCCAGGATGTAGATTTCTCTTTCTTTAATATGCCAGCTCAGTTGGCTGCAGATGGGGGTCCAGATGTCTCTGTCCCTCATATGTAGCACTGTGCTGGGGCTTAGGGTTTATGGCTTCTCCTTCCAGCCCTAGCTCCTTATAATTTTGGGGCGAGCATTATATCTTCTTGAAAGGCCAAAATGCACAGTATGAACATTTTGTTGAAATGTTTGGTGAGTACTGAGTACACATTTATTTAGTGTTCCCAAATTTATTTTCTGTACTAATTAGTGGCAGTTCAGATATGGTATTTTCAAGGATCCTAGTGTTATTAGGCACTTCTTAAGAATGGCTCGGGAAGACTTTGATAATTCTATATACTATGCCAGCATTGTGGTATAACAGATGTAACAAAGAAGTTATGCTTTGTCATACAATCTTCATTCCAGTAAGAATGGAACAAAAAACAAATCTAAGGGACAAATAGCAATAAGACCAGGCACCTGGGAAAGATAATAATACATCAGAGAGAGGACTCAAAGGAGATTATAGGACAACAGCATTAGTACGATAGCCATGTGAATTCTGATGTCACCTTTCTAACTGCTCAGGTTTACCAAAGAAGATATAGATACAGACTGAAAGGAAGGATGTGTGTAGTCACAATGACAGCAGTTAACAGCAGACACTGTCGATAGAAAGCCATACCATTTTGCGATAAAACTTTGAGCCCAGATTCCTCTCCCTCCCTCCTTCTCTCTCTCTCTTCTAGCTTTGCAAGACCCTTGTAATGAGGCACTGCTATCTCCAGAATAATGAGCTAAGGAATGCAGTTCCAATTTCAGGTGTGATTTCACACACTAAAGAATCAGATCAATACGACCAGCAGCAGGCCGTTCAATACCGCCTGAATTATTGCTTCATTTTTCTTCTTATTATAGATGAGTTGTGTTATTATTTTCCTCAAATCAATATTTTACAACCTTTTTTATCCGTTTCTCCATAAATTTTGTGATTACTTTAAACTGGGGATTCCGGTACACTAAATAAGATGCAGTATCTGAAAAGTAGTGAGTGTACCAGCATTTTTTTTTCTCTTTTCTTCCCTTTTTAACAACACAAGCACTATACCAGGGTGAAAGGGGCAGGTTTATAAGAATATGAGTGGAAAGTTTTTCACTGAAGGTGAATGCTTACTGGCTTTTGCACACGGAAGAAGCTTCTATATTTTGTTTTTTAAAAAACATGTTTTTAAAATATTGGGTTTAAAACAGAGAACTCAGACAACCCTAACCCCAACCTGAAATTTAATGCCAAGCAAACTTTGTCTCTGGACCACCGCTGCACGTGATCTCACTTAAAGGGACAGCATAATTCACTGAAATTGTTTCTTATTAAGAAGATAATTCTGTGCACCTTGGAATGATTTAATTAGCTTCCAGAGCTGTCTCTTGCTAAGTGTTTAAAGTGTCTGCAAATCAAATCATGTTAACTCATCTGCTGCAGAACTCTTAGAGTGTCTTAACAAAAACTGCTTTCTTTAGACATTAATGGAAGCTACCCATTGGAGAGGAAGCAATGTAAGTTAATTACCCAGTGATTTGGGTGTTGCACTGAAACCCATACCAAGGGTGTGGAGGTTATCCGTTCATAGCCCTTCCATGAGTTGGTTAATGTAACAATCTTCTAAAGTCTATAATGATTCATAAAATTGGGAGTATAAGAATACTATTCAGCATTTGATTAAAGGAAAACAATTTTAGTCAGGTGAACTTTAGCATTTTAATGGTTACACTGGGATACGATTTGATCTTTTGGAGTTGATAAAGCATGTGTTTTGGCATTCTATGTTTCATGGGGTTTCATTTTATTTAATGTTTGTAAGCCATGTAAAGCTGGTTTATTTAAAATAAATTTAATGATGACATAAATTTAAAGCAGTTACATATCAATGTTAAGGTATAACTGTCTCTCAAATAATAACAAGCATAAAATGAAGTGGTAAATATAACATGCAACATCTACTTTACAGGCAAATCACAATTTTACTAAATTTATTTATTTATTTAAAAGATGTGCATGGCTGCCTGTCTTAACGCACAATTACAACCGCAATAAAACTACAAAAACCAGAAAATAATCCTCCTGGGATACCCCAACAGCCATCTGCAGGCTCCTATCACTCTTTCCCAGTGCCTGGGTGAAGAGCCAGGTCTTTATGGCATTCTGGAAGGCTAGAAGGGTGGGGTCCTGCTGGATCACCAGGGGGAAGATGTTCCATAAGGTAGGGGCAGCCACAGAAAAGGAATGCTTCCTAGGTCCCACTAGGCAATGTTCAAGGGAAGGGATCTGGAGCATGCCTATCTGATCTGATCTAGTGGGACAGATAGACACCCTCAAGGAGGGCGGTCCTGCAAATAACCTGGTCCTGTGCCATGCAGAGTTTTAAAGATAATAACCAGCACCTTGAATTGCACCTGGAAGGACATTGGGAGCCAGTGCAGCTCGCACAGCAGAGGTGTAATGTGGGCAAATCTAGGGGTGCCCAACACTGTGTGTGTTGGCGCATTCTGGGCCAGTTGCAGCTTCTGCGTGGTCTTCCAGGGCAGTCAACCCAGTCAACTCCCTTGGCTAGCATGGACATACCAAAATGGTCAGGGTTTAAGAAAGCAGGTGGTGGGCCAGACAATTTAGAAGCATTTTGTTTACATTCTCAGGTCTCATAAACTCAAAGTGATCCAATTAACTTAGACAAGATGATGACTGGGCACATTCGTATACATTGTACTAAAAGCAATATTCAAATTGTCATGAAGATTAGTAATTTTATCCCTGAAGTGCCTTGCTTATCAGCCTATTCATCCTTTTATCTGTCTTTCTTATTTATACCCTGCTGTTTGTTCAGGAACTCAAGACAACTTACCTGGGAATTTCATCCCTGCAACAACCACCTTGTTAGCTAGACTGGGCTGACGCAGAGTGACAGGCTAAAGTCACTCAGTGAGATTTCATGGCTGAAGGCAGGCTTGAATTGGAGCCTCCCTATTCCTAGTCCAACACTCTAACTCCTATAACACACTGCCTGCTTATCACAGCAGTTCCTTAAGGGCTCCAACACTGGGTTTGCCAGTCTAGATGACAATAAGCCTTTGATCACCTGAAGAGCTGTGCTTGAGGATGCAGCAGATATCCTAAAGTAACTGCTGGCAAGCCTGAGAACAGATAAATAGATCCTTTAAGAGTAGCTTTCCCATGCTACTTAGAGAGGATCGATTGCCTTCAGGAACCTGCCTGCTTGTTCTTGAACCTCTGCTTCTCCTTGCTCTGCAATGTTTTCATGAATGTTCATCTCTTTTCTTGTTATACACTGCCTGCATTGTATGTGTAAGACCATTTACAGAAGAGGCTAGAGCAGGTTTGAAAAGGCTTCATTTATAGCTGCGTCACAAGATGATCTTTAGAAACAGGGCATTCTGTTTCTTAAGCGTCAATACTGCTGTTTTGTTTATGCCACTGGATCCAATGTTTTGCAATTAGTTGGTGAATTGCAGCCCGCCCATCCATCCATCCCCAAGCAAAGGTTGAAGTTCTCAGTTAATTGCAACTCTATGAAGAGGGCAAACAGCCTGAATATATCAGCCATGGGATTTTATCATTGTAGGATAAAAAGTAATTGCCACCATCATCCTGACAATTAAAAATAAGAAAAGAACAAGTATCAAAAAAATGTCATCAGGATGCCAGCATGCTTACTCTGAAATCCAATGATATGGTAGGAGGTGGCAATGGAACCAGGCACATATATCTGCTTTTCAATTATTTTAAATCCAAGGATTTTCTTAATACATCCATGCTCTGTATCATTTCCAGAAAGCAAGCAAATTGTAAGAATTCTGTGGTGCTTATAATTTTACCTTTCACAAGGTAAGTAAGGTAGGTTTTCTCTTTCACAAGAAAGGAAATGAAGGAAGACCTTGACGGGTACATACTTCAACTTTATATTCATTAATTCATTAATTCATTCTTCATTCATTGATTCATTCAACTTATAGTGTGCTTTTCTGCTCGATGAATATTCAAAGAGGCTACTAATATTTTTTAAAAGTACAGAAAGTTCAAAACAGAGAACAACAGCCTGATTATATTCTTGGAATTGAACACTCCTGGGATAATATTTCTATCATGAGGCAGCATTGTTTCCAAGGATATTCTGCCTCTGCACTGCTAAAAGCAGCCATATCAGCACTGGAAATAAAAGGGGGGAAAAAACCTCCCAACCATCCCATTTTTCAAACTATTAACACAAGTTTGAAATATTTTACTATCTCTCCCCACTCCACCCAAATTATTTCAGAGAACATTTCTTCTTTTCAAGGGAACAAAAGGTCTTGTAAAAGTGAAGATGTATTCCATCCTAGGAACATTGTCAGGCTATTGCAGGCATCCAACTTAACCAGAAAATTATTTCTCTGTGGCATTTTAACAGGTATCATATAGCTACAGTCCATATTCATAGATGTTTATTTAGAAGTTCTCTTTTCTTGATGAGGCATATTCCCAAAAAATGTATTTGGTTACAAAATACAAAGTAGATCTGAAGTCCAACAGTTACTAGACTGGCTTATTAACATTCCTTTAAAGTTCAGTTGCAAAATCCTAATATTAACTCATAATATAAAACAAATATTAAAGCTAAATCTCTACATTCTGAATAGGGAAAAGTTCAAACTATTATTTCTTTGTGTTATGCAAGGAAGACCTGGGTGGGAGGGATTCATAAGAGTCTTTAATTAACCCTAGATCTTCTGGAAGTCAGGATGAGGGTTTCCTGGTGGTAACTACTAGTACCAGGTGCAAATGAACAAACAGGGCAAAGTGGCAGCTCCCGGTGCCAGGAGGTTAACCACAATTTATATTCACCGGAAGAAAGTGGTACATTATGTTGGCTGAGCTGAACGGGTAGAGAGTTGGTTGGACAACATGACATTTTCACCTTGCTGAAAGAAAAAAACTAGCCCTGTTTCAGGAAAAGCCAATTTTATTTCTGAGCTGTTAATCAGTCGTCATATTACTGGAGTAAATATATCAGAAGCAACTACAGATTGAGACACTGTACTAAGATAAACGTTTATTTCTCTGAACATTTTATAAAGAATTGTAATCTATTACAATCAACTGTGAGTGTCCTGTGACGGATACTTAATTTGATGGCTTATCAACTTTTCAATAATTGCAGTCCAGTTTTTTGTTTTTGAGTAGAAAACACAGAAAGAAATTATGTTCGAGCTTTAATCTTTAACAGTAAATGTTATATAGTCAGTGCAGCTAGAGCACTGCTCTAGGACTTGAAAAACTGAGGTTTAAGCGCTCCCTTGACAATGAAGATTATTATGTAGTTTAGGAAAGGTCACAATTTCTTAGTCTGACCTTCCTCACCAGCAAAATCAGTCTCCTTGGTTTCCTGAATTAAATGCTACCTAGGGAGTTCCATATCCCCAAATCTGGGATCTGTGTTTTTACAACCAATTTTATTTATTTATCAAATTTGTATGCTGCCTGATTCAACAACTCTGGGTGGCATTATGTTCATTCCCTTATTTAGTGAGTAAGCCCTTATTTATCTAAGATGGCTATATTCAGGACATAGCCCTTAAGAAACAGAGTTCCAGAAAAGTAACTAGTTCTAATTAGATATAAAATTATGCTTCCGGTAATTTTTTTTTAACTATAGTACCTTACATGTTTGTTGTTGTTAGTGGAGGATTTTTGGTATGTGCCCCTAGTCTTTTTTATACCACTGTTTCCTACCTTGTTCATACAGGAAATCATCCAAAATTGGAATAGGATCTCTTTTCTTTAACCACTTCCCAGATTTACAAATGCTCTCACATAGTACCAATGTAGCAGAAGCCACGAATACCCACATAAACTTCCTATGTTATCAACAGAAATTATTAATCAATTAGTAATCATGAATACACCTTTTAATAAGCAGGATACAAATTATGTTATTTACAGATACACACTGAAATAAAGTGCCAGTGAATATTTCTCAAAAGCTCAGGTTAAACATAACAGTCAATTTACATATATTTAACATTAAGCCTCTCTGTAGGTAATATGCCTTCTAATCCATAAAATGAAATATCCATATATGTGATAAATTTATATTGGCATTTAAAATTCCACTTCTTTCAGTGGAAGTGCTTTGATGATTTTTTTAAATGGACAATAACCAGCAGTTTTTCTATTTTCTAATAGAAAATAAAATCCTACTAAGATCAACCATAGAGAACAGCATTTGGAAGAAGGATATGATATTTTAGAAATAAAGGAAAGGATCTGCAAAATAAATTTCAGTAACTCTGCACATTTATATACCATGAAATCTGCAGTTAAAAAAAAAAAATTACTGAGGAATCAAAGGGACTGCATGAAAACTTCAAAAAACAATAAAAACTACTTTACCATTTTTTTTTTATAAATAGTCTCTTAATCCTTTACCTCAGATGTATAGTTTGGAAATGGCAGTATATTGCAAAAAGACTGTATGACAGTGTATAACCACATTAAATAGGTTTGATTATGCTCTTATCAGCTTTTCCAACCTTATGGTGCCATCAGTAGAAAGTACTTTCTAGCACCTATTACATAAATTATGAATTTGGCCGTTGTTTATGGACTATCATTTTCTTTCTTGTGGTCAGTCCATTTGGGGGTGGGGAATGGAAGAGAGAATGAGGATATACATTATTTATTTCACAACGTTATAACTTACTCACTTATGGCAGACAGGAAAAGTGAAGATTGAAAGGTATCCTTAAGACTTAGACATATTTGTAAGGAAGTGTAGTGTTAATATATTCAAAATAATAAATTCTGTTTATAACTAAAATTGCATTAAGCATACAGATCTTGTATAAGTCAAAAGTATATACTGATGACCACTACTGCATTTTATTCAATCATCTATTCTAGAAATAAGCAAACTCAGATTTCATTGTCTCAAATCCCAACACTGATATTTCATTCCTATTAACACAGATTTTTTTTTTAATGGACAATATGGCAAGATGTTCTTGCCAGGATAGCCAATTTCAGGGTGACACCAGAAATTTAGTGATTAGCTCTTTGACATTTATGCTAGACTGTCCTATAGAATTCTGTCTGATCCCTAATAGCTTATAACATTTACATAAAATCACAAACTGAGATAATCAATAATCTGATTATATCCAGGTCAATCTCTTCTTTACATCAGATCCGAATGAGGCAGAGGAAGTGCTAAAACAGTATTTGGGCTCAGATTTGGACTGGATGAAGTACAATAATCTAAAACTCTATCCAGATAAATGGAAATGTATTTGCTAACTGATTAATCTGTATGAGAAGATAGTATTGAACTCTTCTATTGTATATGGAATTGCCTTCACCCTGAAAGATCAGGCTGACAACTAAGAAACACTAACTATGCTGCCTTGTCACCAAAGGCTCAAGTGACTCTTCTGATACTGAGTATCTTCCATTGTTTGAAGTTGTTGAGTAATGGGACTGACTTCTGGACACAGATAGATTAACCACAATTATTGCTCTTTCTTCAACCTTCAGCTTAAAGTCAGCAATGAACTGCATTGGACAGTCTTTGAAATGTAGAAATCAATTCCTATTATTTAATATAACTTTTATCAGTATTTAAACAATTGCAATGGTTTCCTGTGTCTACTTCTTGACAAAATTCAAGATGTTGTACTTACCTTCAGAGCAAAATAAAAGCTGACAGAAAGCAAGTAAAACCAGAAATATGACTTTAAATTTAAGATGACATCCCCTTCATGCCTACCAGGAAAAGTAGTTGAAACAAAATTATAAACACAAACAAAAATCCTTAAAATGCCAGCCTCTGCAACTAGGGCTGCCAACTCTAGTCGAAAGCAATGCTGGAGATTCCCCTATAAATATGTGTATGATACATTTGTGTGTGTGTATACATGTTTATATATACCAATCAGAAACCACATTTCAAAAAAGGGTAGTGAAGGAAAAAAAAGACAGAGAAATCCTATTTAAGCATATATATTAATATATTATATTATATTGTATTATATTATGTTATGTTATGTTATGTTATGTTATGTTATAATACTAAAATTCACTTGGCAAGTGGTCCTCCACCCCAAAACAATAACTAACCTTTAAAGCAGTGGTTCTCAATCTCAGCAAATTTAAGATGTATGAACTTCAGCTTGTGGTCCTACAAGTAACCTGGTCCCATAAAGTGCCTTATGCTACCAGTTCAGTAAAATACATAGGATATTTACATATAATGAATGAATGGTCACTTCTGTTGGCAACAGATGTTACTGTTCAATGTTATTATTCCCATTCACATCTAGATTTTACTGTGTCACCACGCAGGAATCCTATCTAAATTAGGCAACAACTATTGATCCCCTGACTGATAAAGATTCAGGAGACTGTGAAGTAAAAGTCAGCTGCAACTTTCTCCACTGTTACTGAAAAGACCTGCTTTCTCACTCGATCTAAGCTGTTAGAAAGAAAACATTTCTGCTGTCTTCATGTCCTGGTCTCCATGAGGGAGGGAACATGCTAGACATTCTGAAAATGGAGGCCATTCACAGCTGTCCTTTGCCATGATCAAATCATTTGACCCATTCAGATGGTCCACACCAGGCACTTACTGGATCTAGTGAGGAGATTCCTGAGAATTTGGCAGGTAGTTCTCTCACCCCTGATCAATATGAAGGGAGCCAGAGCACTAGCTGAGTTTGCTTCAGCATGGCTTCTGTCTAGTCGCTGAACCTGAGTGCCTCCTGTGTGTACTAAAGAACCAAGGGAAATGAAGCAACAGAAAATCTCTCTAGTGTGACGGTGGCAGAAAATAAGAAGATACAGCTGAGCACTGCTAAAAATCAAGTTAGAGACTACAGAGTGGCAGTAAAAGCAGCAAAACACCAGTTCTTCTCTGCACTTGTTTCATATGCAGATTCTCACCCAGTAATCCTATTTAGAGTAACCCAGACCCATTTAGGAAAGGGTAGGTGGATCAAAGGTCCTACAAGCATGCCAGATGAGTTTGTGGGTTTCTTAGTGGATAAAGTAGATCTGGTCTACATGCCAATTAGACAGGGTCTGTTGATGAGCAAGAATTTTTTTGAGTCTGCCAACCCTGATGAAGTGGTAGAGTCCTCAGTTGTTTGAACATATCACTTGGAGGCTTGATCTATATTCCTCCTGGCCCATTCATGGTCCCAGGCAGGATGTGGCTGGATCTGGGAGACTATTTCATTGGGGGAGGGCATGATCCAATCTGCCTTGAAACAGATGGTGATGTGCCTTCTTCTAACGAAGCCCTACCTGGATCCAACCATGCCTGGCAACTTCTGCTCAGGTTCTACAGAGGTTCTACAATCTTTTTACAGAAGGTTATTGAGAAAATGGTGGCTATAGAGGATAGAAGAAATGGATTATCTGAATCCTTTTCAGTCAGGATTCAAGCCCAGTCTTGGAACAGAAATGGCACTGGTCACTGCAATAGATGATCTACATCTGGACTTAGATGAGAGGAATGTACTCCTCTTGGTCCTATTAGACCTCTCAGCAGTATTAGTACCATAAACAATGGTATCTTGTGCTGCTTGTAATGGTTGGGAGTTAGTAGCACCATTATGCAATGGTTCTATTCCTACTGATACTAGTTCATGCTTATATGAGGGGGATATTATTACTAGATACTAATAATATTCCTCTCGTGTAACATCCAGTGCATGTCTACTAAGTGCATTAGGGCTCACCCCCAGAGAAGTCCTACTGAGTGCATTAGGGCTCATCCCCAGAGAAGTGTGTCAGACTTAGCCTCAGCATTCAAGTATTAATGGCTCTGGTTCTTCTTGTATACTGAATACTGTCCAGAGTCTGTCAGGATTGTGGTGGTTATAAATATTGTTAAACAAATAAATAAACCTGTTTTCCTTGTAGCCAACTGTAAAAGAAACTTAAACATTCTCCTCAATTAAATTAACAATTATTTAGTTTCCATAAAAAATACTTTAGAATTTGTAACATTTCTCTTTACTTGCAGATCTTGATTCATTAGTTAAACAGATCAAACTTCTAAGTTGTTGGCAGTTAAAAGAAGGGGAAGGGGAATCTAAAATAATGGGTCACTAGGCATTTCCTTTTGAGAATTTAAGCATTTAGCAGTAAAGGAAAAAAGAAAAAAACAGTTTACAGACAGGTGGCCTGAGGGGATATTTTGCCAAACACTGATTAAAAATAATTTCTTCTAAATAAGATCTAACCACAAAAAGGGGCCATTAACAGAGATATTTTCACCGGAGAGAAATGTGTCCTTAAATGTTTTTTGTACCACCCTCAGTCTGTCTGTCTGTCTGTCTGTCTGTCTGTCTCTTTCTTTCTTTCTTTCTCTCTCTCTCTCTCTCTCTCTCTCTCTTTCTTCTCTTTTCTCTCTTTTCTCTCTTTTCTCTCTTTTCTCTCTTTTTCTCATTCTCTATGCAGGATAAATAAACACCAAGTGATGTCTCACTGTTTTCAGCCAAAAACAGAGGCCAAACTCCTCTGAGAAAACATTTGGCCTCTGTGGTTTCATAAAACGTTCCAGAACACTGAATTCACTGACAACACTGTGGAAAAACTCCCATCTACTGGAATGTGATTGTGGAATGTTACAGTATCAGAACTTCCAATTGGTCCATTTCCTGTAGACCCATAATAAGATTCACAGGGTGGAGGGGCTATGTGGGAGTTAAAAGAAGTTCTCATGGGAAAAATGAATGGCAAGACATTCTAGCTTTAAAAGAAACAGCTAATCTGCTAGTTTGATTGTTCTTCAAAATTTACAATGAACTAATAATCCTAATTAAAACCACTTGGCCTAGTTCTGTAAAGCATCATAGCTTTTTCTATGCTTCGTTTGTACACACCACAGTCTATTATTCCCCTCTTTCTCCTGATCACTAACAAAGTGCTGACTTTGTCAGGGCAACTGAGCTAATTTTGTGAGCTCAGTGTGAAACCTTAGCTAAACAAAATTGTAGTAATTTTCCTTAATTTGTAATAGTGATTGGAGTGCAAACTAAATTTTCCTCTTGGGTCAATCCTATAATTTTCAATTAACTAAAACTGATCGGCAGGCTTGCTCTAATCCTGCATTTTGTTTAAAGGGCTTGGAGGCATTTCTGGAGGTGAGAAGTAAGTGTGTTTATTACATGTGTGTAAGAGAGAAAGAGAAAAACAGGGGAGGGGGAGAAGCAATTCCCTCCTTTTTTTTAACCATAGCAACCATCCAACGTGCATTGTCTAGAGACTTCTGTGCCCTATATACAAAGATATTGTATAACAAAATTCCCACACACAGGCACAAACCCTCCATATCCTCCCCACTGTGGTTAGTGATTGCGGGTAGCTAGGACTGAGAGAAGCTGAAATGCAAGTTTGGATGCAGAAGAGAAGTAATCCAGAGACAGACTTGCTGCTAACCAGGGTTTGAGCTGGGAATGCAAATCACTGCCTGTGATAAATGCAGTGAGTTGCCCCCCACCCCCAACACTGCACCTTCACTTTATAGGCGTGTGTTGCAAAGAGGGGGTGGAGTTAAACAAGAGCTTAAACTGAAATATTAGATCTCATCCCAGCTCCAGCATTCATGTAAAAAGCATATCAGAGTAGTGGTCTTTTTAAATAAACCTGGGCCAGATATAAGGAGATAATGGGTACCTGTTTAACAGAACATGGTTAAAGTAAAATGTACCAAAATTCTTCAGTGTGTTGATATCTGTACAATGCTAGATATATCCACACCAGCTAAGGAAGGGAAGACTACAGTACTTTACACTACAGCAAACAAGCTTTCACAAAGGGGTGTCCTTATGGGATACAGAAGAACAAATAAAAGTGGGCTGCAACTAAAAGGAAGGAGCTTTGCCCTGGAGCACTGGTGATATTGATCCAATTTTTGCCATGTCCACAAGTCATGGCAATCAAATTGGTTTTTGTAAAACAAAATAATGAGAAAACATTCAAAGGTCACATCAAAGCTCTCAAATTCTATGGGCCTCTGTTTAGAGTAGGTCCTATTACATTCAGTGGTACTGCCAACCTACATACACACACATGCAGAAACACACACTACAATATGATATTATCTGATAAGAAACTCCACTGAGCACCCACTTCTGAATAAATCTGAATATTACACTGTAAGTATTACACTGTAAGTAGGAACTGGCATCATATGATCAAGTTTTAATTTCACTATTATTCTCAAATAAATGTGATGAAAAACTATGGTCATAAGTCTTTGGCAATTTCTGGCAGATATCCTGAAGCCAGGTAATTCAAACACAGTCTTTCCAAAATCCTCCTTATGTTTAGCACTGTGTTATCACTCTGTACATCTGGTGAATGCAGTTGAGATAGCTCAGGAAAGCTGCCAAACTTTTGTCTAATACGTAGTCAAGCTCAATTGTTTAGTGTTAGCAAGCTGATGCTCAGAAAAATGTTTTCACATTGATACGTACTGCATCAGTCTGCTTATAGTGAATATGTGCCTTTGTGGCTTGATCAAGGAACTTATGTATCTCTATAGCCTCCAAATGTCTATATCTTCCTATTCCTGGTGGTCAGTGCAATCAACGTATTCTTGACTCCCATTTGATCTCTTATAATGGAAATTTCCATATATATGACCTGAGAGTATGGGAAACATCCTTGGAGAGAAGGGATCTATTACATCTATGCTCAACCCATGCTTTAATGATTTGTAAGAACTGTGGGAGAAGAATGGGAGAACTAGCCAAGTGAATAAAGTCAGTAGTGAGGACCTCTCTACAACACAGTACAATAGGTATAATTCCACTATTTGCTGCATCTGCTCCATCCTACCCCCTGCAACAACATCCTGTATTATATACTGTCTGAGCAGCTTCCACGATTTGAATCTTTGGGACAAGGGCTTTGAAGATACCTTAAGTCCAGGAGAAATTAGATACGGAAAGCTGTCTAGATTCATTTAAGCATGGTTTCTGGACTGTTATTGAAATGGAGACTGTTTGAGGTGCTTTGGTAAATAATCTAAACTGAGGATAGAATTCCCATAGGTTTTACTGGAACACTCTGAAATTTTTGAAAATGTCAAGCTAGCTCTCCAAATATTCTGGAGTACAGTTTTGGAGTACAAATATTTTGGAGTACAATTCTCATAACCTCAGCCAGCATAGCTAAGTGCCCAGGACTGACAGGTATTTTGAAAGTGGCACAGGAGGACTTTTGTTCAATTCCTTGGTCGTTAGTCTATGTGCTTAAATTTATCCATCTTGCTTCTATTGTTATTTCACATCAAAAACATAATAGCGGGAGGTTCTCTGAGCTGTGGTGAGTTTGGGATGAGGAAAGCTATCAATTCTTATTTTATTCAGTTTGTTACTTTTCCTGGCTTGGCCTATTTTGTATTAATTTGAAGAAGGAAACAAGGAAGGATGTTTGTTTGATTGTTTACATGTTCCTCATTATGCACATTTTTGTATGTCGTTTTCCTTGCATATATGGCACACTTGCATTGAATGAGAATTGAATCCATTTCTCATCCATCTCTAATCACCAATATGCTCATTATCTCTAGTTTTCTGTCTATTCCCTTCACAATCCATGAAAACTGTTTTGAATCACTGCCTGATCGTGACAATGAACTGAATGAAAGAAAACTTAAAACAACCCAGAGAAGTTAAAGATGCACCTGTCAATTGAAAGATGGAGCAGAGAATACAAATTCATTTCTGGGAAAAGTTTGCAACTCTCCTTGACTGGTTTTTGTCTTTCAACTTTTTATTTTTTTGCTATCCTGCTAATCATGGGTGTAAACATCAGGCAGGTGACAAGACATTTGACTCCAGGCCAAGTCTCATTTAGGGCTGGACTGGCAAATCAGTTGGTGCCATCAGACTCCTGCAAGCTCCAATTCAACAAGCATACTAACTGCAGTTAGAAGACCCTCGGTAGCATTCCAACTTTCCACACAGAGCACTAAAAATGGCTAAAACTCCATTTCTACTGCTGTGTGTTCTCCTTTGCTGTGTGAAAGGCTTTCAGGATGCCTGTTACTTGACTGCAGCCTCCTTATCCATCCCTCCTGCCAGGAGGAGTGACAACTCTACACCCATGCTGCCAATACAGTGAAGTACCATTGACAGGAAGTTGAGCACCTGGAGTTTGTGCAGTTGCAATCTGGCAGGAAAAAAAAAAATCTCTCTTTTAAAAATAAAGACAGCATTGTGTTTTCTGTGAGAGGATTTTTGGCAGTCTTGAGATTGATTGATTGACTGATTGATTAACTGATGAAAAGGGAGAGATTTGCCTTTTAGAAGCCTCATGCTGTCATTTATATTCCTCTTAAAACTTGTCAAAAAGGAAAACACAGCAACAACAAAAATCTGTCCCACTCTTTCCAGAGATGTCTTTATTCTTCTAGATGTCACCTGTGGCCATCTAGATGCTGAAGAACCAAGGTGAGGCTCCAACCCCAGGAAGGTCACTCCCCTTCTTGTAAAGGGTAGACAGGCACTTAAGGTATATGGGGGAAATCTCTAAGTAGACTATCAAATACTTGAGAGAGGGGCATGGACTTCTGCTTCTGAAAACACACACAAACCAGTTGAAATAAGCATAGAAAATCTACTCTTACCATCTACAGAATACTTGGATGAAGGTTCAGAACTTCTCCTTCCTGACACTCAACAAAGAAGAACAGCCCGTAGTACGTTGGACATGAACAAATGATCTATCCAGAGAATTTCTCAGTTCATTAGACAACATACATTTCTGCCTTCCAAAAATAAGATATCAGACCTGACATGACTCTATAGTAATGGACTCCACTTGTGTAATTGTATGTAATTGTATGATCACTGCTACATATTGCCTTGAGCTTTATTTTGTGGAAAGAGAGAAAACAGATATAAAAAACAAACACAGGGCTGATCCCTTTCGCCTGACTCTCAATCCTTCAAATTTCTAAAGGGAATATGACTAAAAGCCAGTTCACCAAAATGTTTTTCCTCCCACTGTGAACTTGATTCTTCAGTCAGGCTGTGGTGTTGTTATCTTCCCGTTGGAATATAATCAGTAAACTTCTATAGTGAATGCACGGTTGGATGTTTCACAGGATACAAATTCTTACTAAAATTGTCATGTGGTAAAAAGGGGAAAAGTTTCTTTGTGTTGGGGGAATCTGCATTAATTTGGAATATTTATCACTACAATACATAGTCTCAAAGTGGCAACACCACCAAAGGTGGTTGAACTGCATCTTTTCCCATAATACCCTGTTTAAATTAAAGCAACATTACCTGTGTAGATAAATCTTCCAGGTGTGCCTTTGCAGAACTGCTTGGATTTGTAGGACAATGTAACTTCTACCACACCAGGAATATGTCGGGGTGGGGTCTGAACTCTGATAGCATGAGGCGTAATAAGCTAGAAGAAATTGTAAGAATAGAGGAAATTGGTTAGATATAGAATAATCATGTAATAACACATTTTTTCAGATCACATAACAAAGCTTTGGAACATATAATTTACCTGTCAGTGTTTGAGCGTATTCTTGAAGTAACTAGCATGAAAGCCAATGACAACAATATTTGCAAATGTTCCATTCCCCAGACATAATTATATTAACTCTGTTTTCATACATGGCAAGCATTTACCTCTGGGTATGAGAATTTCTTGTGACAAACCACAACTTTTGATTGAACCAACTTGCAGTTTTTATACTAATGAATCCCAAAGGATTTCCATTTTGCTCCCCTAGCATATGCCAGATCTGAGTGTCCTATTAGAAAACCATCAAGCAAAAGTAAAGCCTTTCCACATTTTAGTGAGGATAATGGAAAAGGTAAGCACATATGTTTTCTCATTGACATTCATCAATGTATCTTCACAGTACTTAACTTTAATATATTTTATACTGTTTCACTGCATTATCTGTGATATAATAGGACATTATTTGTTGTAACAGTCCATCACTATTTATCAAAATTATAATTCCTACTCCAACCACAGAGCTATATAGTAATATTGCTCTGTCCAGCGTACTCTAGGAATGAGAGAGAAACACAGGGTTGACCTCAGATACTTGTTCTGCTTCATCTGGGATGATTCTAGTTTTGTGTGATTTAAAATACATAGCTTTTGAAGTATTAATTGCATACTGTATCTTGTAAGCTACTTTCATATGTCCAGTCACAAAATAATATTACAGTATGTGGATGTGTATTATGTATATATGTGCGTCTGTGTGTGTGTATCAGGAATTAGACCTGACTTTAACAGCCTTTCTCTTTTGAGATTTTTAAATAAACAATCCTACTACAACATTACTTCATCTGCTTCAGATAATTTCTCTTAACTCATTTGGGAATTGCAGTGGATTAAATGCTTAAGATAGGAGGAAGTGCCTCTAAAATTCTGAACATGTGGGTCTTTCTATCTGTAACAACACAGATTGTTAATCTTTGTTTGACACACTTCAGCTTTATTCTATGACCTGTAATTATTGAGACTATTGTTGCATGTGTTATGCATTTCAAATTGTTATTATTGGTTCTGTATCACTTATCTTGAGGTATGAAAGTATAACTAACTGTCAACATTAGTTTCGGCTATTATAAGAAAGTTACCATGCTCCAGCTAGTCCTGTTGGTTGACACTAATACGTGTCATGATCAGATCATGCAATATTTATAGTGTAAAGAAAGATAGAATTGCTCTATACTCATATTAAAAAATAGCATTCTTGGAATCTTGCTAAAAACTGACTCTCTCAGACAAACTACAACATTGTTTCACTGGCTTTGGGTTGTGAGAGTGTAGTTCTTAATTGGCCTCAAGCTTTATGAATTGTTCAATCTGACACTACTGAATAGTTTATCTAACAATTGTTTAGTTCTACAAATGGGGAAGGTCCCATTTTTAAACTTAAAAAAGAAATTATGAACAAAAGTAATCCATATACCTGGAATTATCAGGAAGAAGTGACAAATCCACATAAACAGAATAAAACAAAACCTTGTGAACTATTAGAATACATTTTAAAATAAATTATCTTAGGCCTTTTTCCTTGCGGGTACCCTTATAGTTAACCTATCACTTAGTTCCCTTTCCACTAAACTAGTGTACATAGATTTTCCTGGCAATCTTGATCCACCCACACAGGAGATCATGTGCCTTCAGATCATGTTCTGGATGCTCTTGAGATTGCTCCAAACTTCACGATCTCAGAATCTGTGAGCAGCAGCAGCGCAGCAGCAGCAGCAGCATAGCCACTGTACTGTGGAAAGACTCCCAGTTCAGATCTCAGTTTAAATAAATCATCAGCTTTGTAGCTGCACTCCCTCCTCTGGAAGCTTTCATGCCAGCTAACTCATCAACAAACTACAGAAGCATGTTTGGGCTATTTGGATATACCTATAAGTTCTCCTTTCGGTCACTATCTTGAGGGGAAACCACTCATCTGTGTGTCTGTCACACAATAGCTCACGGGGAAGGATTTTGATGGGGAAAGTGAAAGAATAAAGGGATAAAACTTTCTCTTTCATATCATAGTCCCAATTCGGTTCCCACCCCACACATATTGGCTACTTATTTAACTGAAATCACCTATGCATCACCCAAGTACAAGAAAAACTTCAATTTACTGTGCAGGCTTGAAATACAGGAATCTTAAAAGAGCTCTATTGGAAGTGTCTAGTCCATTCGTTGTTTCTAAGAATAACCAACTAGGTCTTTCAATGAAGTCAACAAAGGGCATAAAAGAATAATCTTGTCTCACTGTTTGTCAGTAGCATCTGTAATTCAAACATAATTTGCCTTTGAACCTGGAGAAGATTTTCATTTGATAATTACATGATTTATCTAACTTGAAACAAACAAAAAACACAAGCCAACAGCCATTGTCACATCATATGACAATGGATTTCATATTTTTTTTATTAATCACATACAAACAATACAAATATATAACCAACCAGAATCAGAGATTCAGGATGGCAGATGTATAACACATACATGCACATTAGCTAGAAAAATTAAAGGTCATTTGAGGTTCCATATCTTTAAGCACACAGGAATAACATCTCTGCAGCAAGAGCCCCCTCTCATCTTAACAACCGATTGTTCCAACCAATGTCTGAATCTGATTATATATGAGAGCCAGTTTGGTCTATGTGTTAAAGTGCTGGACCAGAAACTAGGAGATGGTGAGTTCTAGCCTTTCTTCCCTTGGGCATTCAAGCTGGCTGGCTAATCTTGGGTCAGTCATTCTCTCTCAGCCCATCCCAACTCATGAGGTTGCTGTGATGGGGAAAATAGGAGGTGGGAGCATTATACATGGCACTTTGAGTTGCATAAAATAAAAGTGGGATATAAATCTAATATTCTTTAAATTCTTTAAAAATCTTGGAAATGAAATTATTTGTTTATACTGTTCTTCTTGGCTGCTTGTATACAAAGTATAACCAAGTGAAGATAGTTCTCTTTTTTTAAATGTGATTTTTTAAAAAAATCATGTTTATTGTGACAGTTTAATTGGAGATTGATTGAAAACTCAAGTATCTGTGTTTCCATACACAATTAGCAAGACAAATTATACTTTGATGCACTCCTCCAAATGAAAAAGGTTGCAATTATGTTATAGAACCCATAACTGAAATGTATGTTTAAATAATATATATGTAGTCCAAAATCATTTTAAATCAACATATTTAACATGCATCTCCTATCTTCCATATGCTCAGCTAGCAGAAGTCCTATTTTCTTTAATGAAGCTCAAACCAGCATAGTATTTTAAGAGAAATGGCTTGATAATCATCTCCCATTTCATGCGTATAAGTACTGCAATTACAAAGCTTGAATACATAGAAAATAAAATTATAATATTTACACTGCAAATTGCTTATTCAGTGCATATAGCAACAGAAAAAAATCACTATTTCTGAATAAAGATCTTTATTTTAAAATTTCCTTCCATCAGTTTATTTAATTGTATTTGGCTGTATTTCATTCTGGACTGCAACGAAAACTGAATGAAATTTATTTCTAGGCCTTTTTGGTTTAAATCTCATGTAATGATCATTTTTGTAGCGCAGGAAAGATGAAAAAAAAAGTCTTAAAAATTCTGAGATTTTAACAAAAGTTACTTGCTCATGTGGACAGATATAGTTTTGTTCTAGCCTAGCTTTGTCTTGAAAGAAGTCCCAACTAGCTATGTTAAACAAAGGAGAATATCTACTATTACTCAGACTCATGTAGAAATTAAGGTAACTAAGATGTAGCTCTTATTCGTTCTGCATTTCACAAAATAAAATGCCACTTTGGGGGAATCTTGATTATGCTCCGAAAAAGCCAATAGCATTTATCAAGCTACCAGGCCTTACCTGTCAATCAAACCTCAAGACAAATTCATAATGATATTACACAGCTCACATCTTTATAAGCGCCCTAAAATGAGCCACAATATTTTAACAAAAATCAAATATCCATACAAAAATACAAAACTCCTGTGCACTTGCTATAAATCTTTATTTCCCTTTTCTAATTCTGTATTTTGCAATTTTTGTCTTGTTGGGTTTCTTCAATCAAAAAGCAATAAAAATGCTATGGGCTTAATCCTGCTACCACAAAAATCAATAGACGATGTTTTAACTTATATTGGTTTGTGCATTTCTTAGGGAAAGCTCCTTAAAAGCACTTCTAAAAATGGAGTTTGCACTTAGGTCTGTAAAAGATAAGTATGAATATTCATTGTGACAAATGCATTGCTAAGAACTATTGAATGGCTTTGGCGTGGATGTCATTCATAAATATTCACATACTATTATTAGTAATAAGGTGATAGTACAGTTGTATCATGTACCACCATATGGAATAACACATCAAAGGCTTTATAAAACACAAAATCAGATAATTCAGTTTTTCAGAGCTGATGCAAACATACAGGCACCTGATTGGTTCACTGACTGATTATAATTCTGCAACTGTCCTATCTAAGAACAGGACATTTGAATATATGAAATTGTATACAGCATATGATGTCAGGCCCATGCCTATCTAGCCTAGTGTAACTATAACTGAAAGCAACCCTCCAAATAGTTCTGGTGAAATAACTGGATATGCCTGGAAAGGAACCTAAGGCACATTATGTGCAATGCATCATTTCAGCCACTTCAGGGGTAGCACCTAACAGCATGCCACACTGGTTAATCTCTTTAACCCCTACTCTAGTTTTTTCACAAGTTTCCATACCATATAGAACAGCATCCGTAGCTTTCCATCCACAGCTTTCCATAGCATCCATAGCTCTTGATGCCTGCCACATGCCTCCAAATTGAATTGCCTGTATAAATGGCTAATGCCTGAAGATCTCCATACCCAGGAGTTTCAGACATGTCATTAGAGATTAGAATTGGCAATCAGAAATAATTTCTCTCCCTTTTGAGTTCTCCATACTTGGGAGAATGCAGACATAAAGTGTACTTACTGTACATCTGCATCATGTACATTTTGAGTTATGTGTATGTGGGATGGGCTTATGCCATAGGTATACTCATACATTAAAGTTGCTTCTAAAATTGCCAATTTGTATCACAGCAATAACTGGAATAAGTAATTGCATGATGGAGCAATAGATGACAGCATATATTTATACCAAAATTTGTAAAATGGACATTAAGAGGCGGTATAAAAAGTACTGGAAAATTGCACAGAGCAAGCAAAGGGGAAAAAAATTAAACAAGATATGAATATAGTGACAGAAAGAATACAAAGTCAGTCTCTCATTTAAAAAAAGGGGGGGGGCTGAGGACTAAACTGTTATGGTCATCAACATTTTCACATTCAGGTTTCTGATGTTGGAAATGATCAGTGATTTATTTATCAGGGCTGACGGTTGCTTCTAATTAGATTATTTGCAGCACTGTAGGCATGTTCACAGGTCTATTTTTCAAACTTGAATATATTGGATAGATTTCATAAATAAAGACATAAATATAAACAGGGACAGCTGAGGAGTGCCACAGGGGTCTCTAATGCTCTGGTTGTTTAAAAGGTGAGGAATTAGAAAGCATTTCCTTTGTTACTGCACTACATTTTCTAAACGAAAGAAAGAAGGAAAGAAGGAAGGAAGGAAGGAAGGAAGGAAGGAAGGAAGGAAGGAAGGAAGGAAGGAAGGAAGGAAGGAAGGAAGGAAGGAAAGAAAGAAGGAAAGAAGGAAAGAAGGAAAGAAGGAAAGAAGGAAAGAAAGCTGGCTATAAACCAGACAAAGTTACTGGATATTAATTTGCAGAGAACACCTACCTCACTCCAGACCAGCATGGTGCCGAATATGACCTGTAACCCATCAAAGAAATTGTCTCCTATGATGATGACAGTGGCACCTCCTGTAGTCCATCCTTCACTTGGACTGATGGCTTTGATACATGGTGTAGCTGCTTTCCAATACACATGAAAAAGAAGGATTTGGCTGTTAGAACAAGATTTTAATGATAAAAGACTTGGGGTGGGGGGACAGAAAGCTTTGATTACCCCTCCCTTTTCTAACATGAAGATTCTAGATCCCTTTCTGTGTCTGGCTGACACTGTCCCCCTCTTTTGTGTGACAAAGATTTCCAGAACAGATCCTTGAAAAGAGAATGATTCCCCATTAATTTTTAATTTTGTTCCTATTTTTTTTCTCTTTAAAAATAATCAGAGTTGGCAGCCCATCGAAAGAAAAGAGCAGTGTTG
This sequence comes from Liasis olivaceus, assembly GCA_030867105.1. Lineage (NCBI taxonomy): Eukaryota > Metazoa > Chordata > Lepidosauria > Squamata > Pythonidae > Liasis > Liasis olivaceus. The sequence continues at coordinate 65,198,877 of CM061348.1, read as the reverse complement.
CTGGGTAAAGACTGACTGGCTGGAGAAAAGAGTACATTCTTAAAATTCTTAGTTCATGCCTGTACAAAATAGGATCCTGCTTTCTCTTTGAGATTCATCATAAAGGAGTTCAGTGTTGCTCTGGTAAACCTGCTTCATGATTATAATGTTTTTGATGGCAAATAGCCATGTTGCATCATTATGTTTAAGTAATTTTGGCATTTTGCAATCATGAAAATATATACAGAGCATATTTGGAATCACAACAGATCTCAGCAAAGGTTTAGGGGAAAAATAGATTACCTTTTAAAAATATATCATTATATACCAGAAAATGGAGCCACAGTCCTATTTTTAACCTTATGTTTGTTAGCAATAACATGCATTTTAATGAATCCAGAGATGGTAGGTTTAATAACATTGATTAATCTTTGAAAGGATGAAACATAATTATCAATCATTGAACAGAGTGCAAAAATCTATAGTTAATGCCAGAAAAGTTATCTGGGCTACTTATAATGAATTTGTGCAATCCTAGAGTTAAGCTAAAAAGTGGAAGCATGAACCGAATGAGCAAGAACTGAGCAGCTTCCATTTATATATCGTTTTTAACTTTTCATTTTAGGCAATATGGCATGAGGGAGGTCTATACAATTTTGGGCAAAGAGCATCTTATGTGATTCAAAAACTACTACAGTTTTTCAGGGCTTCACCTTTGGATCTAACTCAGGGATGGCACAGCTTTGTTATGCCAGGGCTGAGAGATGACTCAGTGTTATTCTTCCTTTTATCTCACTTATTCTCTGCCTGACTGCCATGTTAAGCACATCTTCATATGCAAATAAAAACCTGCCTGTGGAAAGGTACATTCTTAAAATTATAGTCTTCAATCCACTCTATTGTACATCAACCTCATGGTGAGAGGAATCCCCCAAGAATCCCTCCATCATATGAAGAGGAGGAGGAAATATTTAAGTAAATTTATGTCAATAAATCAAGCCTAGGAAGAAGAACTTCCCCCCACTTCATCTCTTCTGCATGTTTTTGTATATCCAGAGTGGGGGGAAAAAGCTCATTTCAGACAAAATTTGGATAGTCTTTGACAGTTGCAGTTTGACTATTGCAATGCACTCTGTGTGGAGCTGCCCTTGAAGACTAGCTGGAAACTTCAACTGGTCTGAAATATGGCAGTGCAGGCAGTTATGGGTATGCCTCAGTATGTCCATGTAACACCTCTGCTCCACAAGCTGCAATGGTTGCTGATTTGCTTCTGGGTGCAATTCAAAGTTCTGGTTGTTACCCTACATGGCATAGGGCCTGGCTACTTTAGGGACCACCTATCTCCCCTAGTATCTACCTGGCCGCTTCGATCTAGCAGAGTTGGCATGGTCCAGTTTCATCTGATTCAATAATGCCATCTATTGAGACCCCAGAAGTGCCCCTTCTCTGTCATGGCACCTGCCCTCTGGAATGAAGTTCCCCTGAGAACCAGGTGGCTCCTACCCTACTGGTGTTTTGAAGGGTATTGACAACCTGGCTCTGCCCAGGCCTTTGGCTGGGATGGGTGTAGCCCACTTTGAGGTGTGGGTGTAAGTTTGTTGCTGCCCAGTTTTGCCAATTTTGCTTCTTCTTTTATTGCAGCCCTGTTTCTATTATTTTATAGTTTTTCATGTTTTTTTTAAATTTTTGATGGGAGCCAGAGCCATCAGGAGTCGGCTGGTGAACAAATTGAATAAATAAATTTCTTTTATGGAGATATGCAATGGGGTCCTTCAATGGGCAGAACACACAATAGTTAAGTGCATCTCCTGGTGAATTATGGATACATCCATATAATTTCCCTAGAAACAATATATAAACAGCTTTCTCTTGTATTCTTCTAGGATATCTTTTCAACTGCCCAGTCTAGCCTAAGTCCTGGGATTTTCTTGGTGTCATCATAGCACTAACTAGATCTAACCCTACTCCCCTTTCAAGATCAGCAAAGGTTAGCTGAACAGTGCTAGAAAATCAAATTTCTCTTCCTCCATATTCCCCAAATCTGATCTGAATGGCTGGAGGGCTCACTGGAGAATATTTGGTGTGTGGATGAGCACAGGAGGGAGAGAAGGAGAAGGGAAATTCCTTCTATGCATATGCAAGTCTGCTCATGTTATGTTGGACTGAGATACTGCATCACGGCTAGATCTCTGAAGGGACTATAAAGTCATCTTGTTGCCAAAACTCAAGAGCTTCCCTGTCTCTGTTCAATGCTACAAACCCTTTGAGGCTTGCTTGAAGTTGTGTTGTGCGATGACTATATGCAGGTCAGTAGACCATGTGTGCACAAACTAGACTTGAACCCAAATCCCTATTATCTGGTATTTAGACATAGGTTTGGGTTTGGCAGCCAACCTGATAGAATTGTCATCTATGCATGCATGTGCACGTGCGCGTGCACACACATACTTGGTGGCCCTCCAAGCAACCACACTGAGCTTCAAGAGGATGGCTTTGTGCAGCCTTAAGACTTAGGAAGCTATATGTATTTTATAATCAGGTATCTATATCCAAATATCAATTGCCTGGGGAGAATGATACCATTGGAGCCTGAGCTCAATCCCATTTATGCACATAATTATAACCGTGTGCACGTTCCTTCCTCCCAGCCTCAATTCCAGTACAAAAAAATTAGAGAGTACTGACCCAGGACGCAGGGTTGCTCTGAAGATAAATAGGCTTGAAAGGATTTTGCATATGCGGAAAATGGTAATAGAAAACACTTGATTTGTTTCTATACACAGGCTTCATTTAAAAGCAGCTGCTTAATATGAAGCTGTTTGTTGAAAAACGTGAAATAAGTCATTTTGTTCCTTTCTTTTTCATATACATAAATATAGAGGCAGAAAATAAATAGAAATGTAAATAAATATTAAGCAGGCAAAGGAAAATACCATTAATAGAGTTTTTAACCATTCACCATTGAATGGCTGAATGGTCTTTTCTGCATTGAACCATTGCCAGTATATATATATGAATAAAAATATTAAGTAATGAGAATACAGCAAAAATTGACCAAAAGAATTATGAAAATTGCTTCTAGGAAGTGCCATCTCTATCTCTATCTCTCTTTCTTTTTTTCAAATTACCAAACTATCAGTTAAGAACAAGTTGTCCATGAACTTCATCATGCTATACAATGCTTTTTATTATTTTTTTGGCCAGAAAATTCTTTACGAAATTTGAACATGAACAATTTGTAGAAGCAATCCAATAGTTCAATGGCACATTAGAAAAATAATCAACACTTGCAGACCTAAGGGGTTCAGTCATCTCTTAAACATACACCAAATTTAATGGTCACAGAGCAAATAGTATTGAGTATTTTCATGCTTTCCTCCATAGAAGAGCACCCCATGTTGAATTGTTAATCATCTTCTCTTCATGTATGTCAGGTTTCACCCAGATGCCTATTGGAACTACACAGAGATTCAGGGCCATAACTCTGAAAAGATACTTCTACTGCAAGTAGTAATGTCTTTAATTATGAGGAGAACCACCTATTGCAAACTCTAGGATTCGAGCACTGTATATAGCCATCTGCAGATTCAAATGCCACCTCTCTTTCTCTTCCTGTTACATCGCAAAGGACTGAGAGCCTCTCCCATTGAGGGGGAGAACCGATTGGCACCTGGATGTTTTTAATGTAAAGAGCCAGACTGTTCTTAGTCCCTTGGCTTTTAACCTGGCCAGTTGAAGCCTTCACAAGATAAACCAGTTCTGACAAATCAAATATTTTTATCCTTTAAATCACAGTCAGTCACCAACTGGTTTTAAACATGGAAAAATATCACTGTATTGAACAGGAGAATGTAAAGAAGAACAGTTTGCCATTTAGGTTAAATAAAAGTGAACAATACTTTTGAAGAACTGAATGATTTGAATCAAATTGTAAATATTATAACATTTAATTTAAAATGTAAAGATGGAGAGTTTAGTAACTTGGCAAGGCTACCAAAAGCCATAATAGGCCTTTGCCTGTGTAAGGGTTGTAATCCTTTGTAGACTGATTTGGCTTCTGCTTTGAGGCCAAGCCTTATAAGAAAATTCACTCCTGTTGCCTTTTTGAGATGAGGGAAGGAAAAGGAAGAAACTCCACAATTCTCTTCAATCCTTGCATTTACAGCATCTTTCCATTTAAGCCAGCAAAAGAGCTCTTAAAATACTAATATCATAGAATTGCTGCTTGTGTGTGGATCTACAGGAATGCACAGGTACACACACGGATGGATGGATGGATGGATGGATGGATGGACAGATTTAATTTGGATTCCAGGTTCCCTTAAAAAAAAAAAACCCTCATTGCAGGGGTTACAGCCAATAAAACCAGCATTTAAAGATACCAATTTGTGCCATCCAAGGGACTGAATGCTATGTTGAAACCAGAACACAAATAAAATTAAAATTGCTTCTCAGTTACACTCTAATAGTACATGCACAAACCCTGTAATATAAGCTAAACATAGATAGTATTCTAATATGCCTTTTATAGATAGCCTATTTTCCTAAAAGTTACAAACAATCAATAGCTCCACGAACATAACAAGGGTGGCAGCTCTCCCCTATGCTTCCTTGTCAGCTTATTATGGGATGAATTGTGTTTTCCTTTTCAAAGGGAATGGACAAATGTAAGACTTTGGTCTCAAGAGCCATGCTGACTATTAAAAAACCCAAAAGATAAATGGGAGGGAGAACTCAGTGGATTGTATCCAACGAAATTAAGTATCGTTGTACAAAATTAGTACAGATATTCTATATTAGATACTAAAGTGAGAAAACAGGTAGCAGATTCTGCACTGAAGGGATACAAGAGGGATGTTTTCCTGGGAGGATGGAAACAGACCAACCCTTTACCTTCTCACCCCAGCTGTAAACCAATTCATTATACCATTTAAGGCCCGATTGGACATGCAGTTAAAACAATGTATGGAGCAGGTGTATGGCAGCCTAAGCATCAATAGAATAACAATGGTTTTAAATTTCAGGCCTTTCTCCTGTTGTGTTTCAAATGACCCATCCCTAGCTGAAGCTGATATTTGCATATTCAATGAAGGCTTCCAGCTCTATGCAAATGCCAGCCTCAGACAAATGACCATAATAGAGGTAAGCTTTTACTTGCTGTTGCCTCCAGTCCTGTTACTTGGGGCCTCTTGCATCTGGTATTTGCTTGATGGTATATTTAAATAGCAACTGTGTTCATTGCATATGTATCATTCGCATACTGACTCTTTTGGCCCTCAAGTTTATGACTATCAGTACATGGCTAAGAAGTTGCCATTTCTTAATGGGGTGATTGGTCTGATGGTTGTAGCTTATCTGGATTCGATGTACAATGCCTGAGGTTCCTTCACTTCTCAAAAGCACATCTGTGCATTTCCCTATAATAAAAAGTATAATTCATGACAGTATACAAGCTAGAATGTAGAAGTGTTATCAACACTGAAAGGCATTTTAAATGCATACTTTACTGAATCAATGCTAACACTTCATACATGATACATGACCTATAAAACTCCTGGTGACTTAATTATGTTATATACTGTATACTTAATGATATACTGTAGACTTATATGAAAACAATGGCCTTGTGTATTTAGGTTGTCACTGAATTTTGCTCAGAGCAAAAGTCTTTATGGTAGTGAAGCAAGAAAGAGAAAAAGGGAACGAGTATGTTTCCAGAAAACTTGGGAATGGAAAGTCCACATACTTCCAAGATACCGCTAAAATTTCTTTCAAACCAGCACCAGTTCAGACAAAAATCTGGAAAATTCTGCTCCCAAGAAATGTCCAAGCAATCTCTAAAAGAGCAGAAAATAAACCTACTAAAATATAGAAACATTTCTCGGGAGAGTCTTCACATTTCAAAAAATTGTACATGTTACAAGTCAACTAGGCTCAACCCTTGCATTTCTACTTTTCCATGCTAGCTCAAGAAAAGGAAAGCAAACACGTAAACCAGTTCCGGTCTTCAGGACACTGCTCGGTTCTTCACCCTGCTTCTGGACACAAAGCATTCCATGCCACTTAAGTACAAGGACTTCCCCAAAGTTGTTGTCATTAACAGCAGTGCTGTTTGTGGGGTTTTGTCCCATTTTTCTAGCCACTGTAGATAGAGAATTTCCTCCCTTCAAACAGTGACAATAAAATGATTACCCTGCCTCAGTTTAGCATAATTGTTCAGAAATGCTCATAGCATATTGCCAACTAAAAGTGGAAATGATTAGGTAGCTGTTCTTTGTTATAATAATGATCACTCCACAAATAAAAGCTCTTCTCCCAAAGGTACAGCAAGGCACAAAATGCTAATTCTGAAGATTATGTGCCTGCTTTTATTAAATATTACTATGCCCTGTTCTGTTTGAGGGCTTCACTGCTCTGATTGTTTTATGAGTGCCATGTTAATGTCATTCCCATCTCGCTAGCAGCAGGCACACATTTTAGCTTTTGCAGAAGAATTGATCAAAGGCTACGTGCTGTGGGAATTGCTGAGAAAACACGGACAAGCAGTAAAAATCTAACTGATTAATTGGTTTAAATTTCATTTCAGGGTGTTGACCTTTGGCTTGGGAGTCTAATACTACACTAAGAGTCAGGCCTAATTACGAGATTTCCAATTTGCTTCGCACAATGGCGGAGAGAGGGGAAAATGAATACGAAAAATAATTATACAGAGGTGGGGGACCTCTTCTGCTTCTATATTTATTTAACTGCTAATGTTCTCTGTGTGTGTGTGTATGTGTGTGTGTGTGTACACGCACGCTCACACAAACATACAAACACCTTTACTGGGGATGCCCTATCATCACCTGCTGGGCAACCAGAGTGTCTAATGATACAAATAAATTAAGAAGCTACTGGCAGTGTCAAACCTTGTGATTTGCTGAATTGAAGGGACAGTATTTCAAATGCTGGCAGATAAAACACACCCTTCATTAGTAAGTAAGCGGTATGTTCTCCCCACTATCAAAAGAAAAATCTATTTCATTGATATAAAACAAGGGAAAATAGTGCTTACTTCGTAGTTTATGGGTGGCCTTGGAAATAAGGGTTAATTGAACTCAGACGTGCAGACTTACTGAGCCGAATTAGTGGCATGCAGAGCTATCAGACAAGTTCTGTCTTCGCTCTTTTTTTGGTTCAGAAAATCTGTGCTATGATTAATGTGCAGGTTGTGCGGATGCCTGAAGACTGACCCATTTCCTAGCCCCTTCAGCATTCCTCATAAAAGACTGGGTTAGCTCCCATATTCCATAGAGAAGGCTTTGCAGCTTTGGTGAACTCCAAACAGAGTTAGGATGCTGCAGAAATATATGCATTGGTTATGACTGAAATGGACAAATGCAGTCTATATCTATAGGATCCAGTAAACTAGGGAGAATAAGATGCTACCAAAATGGGAAGTAAAGGAAGGGGGAAACAACCAATTCCCATAAAATAATTTTGTTTAGATCTAAAGTGGAAAGTATTTGTCCAAAGATTCCCAAGCAAACTAATTAAAATGTCCATAGACTATTAAGAATTCATTCTTCCATAGTAATTAAAATGTCTTAGATTACATATGTACCAAATTTTACCTACTGATTTGTATATCTTTTCTGCACTTAATGAAGCATTAATGAAACAGAGTAGAATATTCAGAGGTAGCTAGTTATAGGATGGTGCAACCAAAGGAAAGGGCTGAATAATAGGGTTTTGAAGATCCATTGAGAGTCTGGCAGGCATAGCATACTTTGTTGAATAATAATCATAATCTTAATCATAATCAACAATATGGTGAGATGTAATTTAGAGAAACCTATACCAGATGGGTTGTCGCCCAGGTCAACAAGGACCATGCTAGGTGTTCTAGTTCCTGGACATCTGGTGATAAGTGGGCTACGGGGCACAGAACTCTCGGCTGAGCAACCAGGGCCAGCAGCTGCAGAACTACTGGAAGAAAAGTTGTTTGCCTGTCGCAAATAAACAAAGACTGAAAACAAAGAAATAATGATCTGCTATTACAAATCAAGTCCAACGAGAAGAGGATATCTGAAAAGAATGCACCAGTTCTGGAAAGAGCAACGTCCAGAATCAGAAATAACAGAACAGAGGCTAGCAGATCAACGCTGATTTATAATACGAAATAAAGTATTCACAGAAATAGAATTGGAAGAACTGCAAAGGTCTATCCAGGGCAAAGAAACCGAAGCCTTGCCAGAAGTAACTCAGACTGTAGAGGCAAACCAGGGGGAGTCAGCAATAGAGGAAGCCAGCACAGCTATTGAATCGTTTTCATTCCCAAACCAGGCACCCTCTCCTCTGCCTTCTCCTCAGACAGAACAAAGCCCTCTAACTAAAAAACAAGAGGCATTGAAACAAACAGTAACTGAGTATCTAGAACAGCACCAAAAGAACAGAATAAGGTTGCCTGCATTGAAGTTTGTTACAAAGAAACAGCTAGCACACATATTAAAAGATGCCAGTACTGTAATATGAAATATAAGCACCAGCTCACTGCAAGAAACAAACCAACTAATGTACAGCACGGGTGCAGTTATAACTGAATACCTTGGATGCAAAACCAACAAACAAGAAAAAAAGCCCAAAAGTCCACCACCAAAATGGAAAATCAGGTTGAAAAATAAGATCTGCATGCTAAGATCAGATGCAAGCAAGCTAGAACACATGGAAGAAAAGAAGCTGAAGAACAAGAAGACCACAGAATACCTGATCAAGAAATATCACCTAGAAACAAGGAAGATCCAAGAAGCACTGGAAACAATAAAGCAGCAAATAACAGCCACAGCCAAGAAGATCAGCAGATAAGAAACTCGTATTGCACAATGTAGGCAGAATCAGTCAGATCAGAAATGTTTCTACCAATCCATCAATGGAGAGACTGCAATGAACCAGTCAACACCTGACAAAGAAGAAACAGTGCAGTTCTGGGTGCAGCTATGGGACAACCCAAAGAAATACAACAAGAATGCAGCTCGGATAAAGGAGGTAGATAAGAATAAAAAAAGAAGCTGAAATGAAAGAACTCGTAATAACAGCAGAAATGGTGGAGAAAATGGCAAGGAAGAGAATTGGTCAGCACCAGGTAAAGAACGGCACAGTTTTTGATTGAAACTTCTGACTGGTCTGCACTCACTCATTGCCAAGCAGTTTAATAACATATTGCAAGGAGGTGTAATTGAAGATTGGTTAACATCTGGCAAAACCTACCTTATAATGAAAGATCCAACAAAAGGGGCAACACCAGGCAACTACAGCCCAATTACCTGCTTACCAACATCTTTCAAATTGCTAACTGGTGTGGTAACTGATTCAGTCCAACAGCATCTAGCTGAAAACAAGCTCTTTCCACCTGAGCAGAAAAAAAACTACCCAAACAGCAGAGGAACAAAAGATCAGCTCTTAATCGACAAGATGATTTTGGAAAACTGCATGAGCAGGAAGACCAACTTGAATGTAGCTTGGATTGATTACAAGAAGGCATTTGGCTCCTTGCCACATGATTGCACAATCAAGTGCCTAGAAATAACAGTAGAAATATCAGAAGCTTTGTGCAAAGATCAGTGGCACAATGGAAGACACAGATGCTGGTCAATGGTGATAGACTGGGAGAAGTTAATATTAAGAAAGGAATCTTTCAAGGACACTCATTATCACCACTACTGTTTGTCATTGCATTGATTCCTCTGTCAACAGTACTGAACAAGTCAGGCCATGGCTATCAAACATCAGAAACATCTGCCAGGCTAACCTACCTCCTTTACATGGATAATCTGAAGCTGTGTCAGAAAAACACCATCTGAAATAGAATCGCTGCTCAACAACGTCCAAATATACAGCCAAGATATTGCAATGGAGTTTGAACTGGACAAATGTGCCACCCTTACCATCAACAGGGGAAAAATAGTGAAAACTGAAAGAATCAAGATGGCCTATGGAAATAACATCAAGAGTCTGGATGAAGGAGAACACTACAAATACCTGGGCATCCTTCAAGCTGACAACATCAAATACATTGAAGTCAAGAAGAAGGTTAGTAGTGAATACATCAGGAGAGTGAAGACGATCTTAAAGTCCAAACTCAGTGCAGGAAATACCACCCTCCAATTAACACCTGGGCAATTCCAGTCATTAGATACACAACTGGAATAATGGACTGGACTTAAGCAGAACTACAGGTGAAACTCAAAAAATTAGAATATCGTGCAAATGTTCATTTATGTCAGTATGGCAACTCAAAAGATGAAACCAATATATGAGATAGACGCATTACATGCAAAGTGAGATATGTCAAGCCTTACTTTGGTATAATTGTGATGATTATGGCATACAGCTTATGAAAACCCCAAATTCACAATCTCAGAAAATTAGAATATTACATGACATCAATAACACAATGATTGGAAATAGGACAATATCGGACCTCTGCAAAGTAGAAGCATGCATATGTACTCAGTACTTGGTTTGGGCCCCTTTTGCAGCAATGACTGCCGCAATGCGGCGTGGCATGGACGCTATCAGCCTGTGGCACTGCTGAGGTGTTATGGAAGACCAGGATGCTTCAATAGCGGCCTTCAGCTCCGCTGCATTGTTCGGTCTCATGTCCCTCATCTTTCTCTTGGCAATGCCCCATCGATTCTCTATGGGGTTCAGGTCAGGCGAGTTTGCTGGCCAATCAAGCACAGTAATCCCATGGTCATTGAACCAGGCTTTGGTACTTTTGGCAGTGTGGGCAGGTGCCAAGTCCTGCTGGAAAATGAAGTCAGCATCCCCATAAAGCTCGTGTGCGGAAGGAAGCATGAAGTGCTCCAAAATCTCCTGGCAGACGGCTGTGTTGACCCTGGACTTAATGAAGCACAGTGGACCAACACCAGCAGATGACATGGCTCCCCAAATCAACACAGACTGTGGAAACTTCACACTGGACTTCAAGCATCGTGCATTGTGTGCCTCTCCATTCTTCCTCCAGACTCTGGGTCCTTGCTTCCCAAATGAGATGCAAAAGTTGCTCTCATCAGAAAAGAGGACTTTGGACCACTGGGCAACAGACCAGTTCTTTTTTTCTGTAGCCCAGATAAGACGCTTCTGACGTTGTTTGTTGTTCAGGAGCGGCTTGACAAGAGGAATACGACATTTGAAGCCCATGTCCAGGATCCGTCTGTGTGTGGGCACTCTTGATGCACTAACTCCAGCCTCAGTCCACTCCTTGTGAAAGTCCCCAACACTTTTGAATGGCCTTTTCCTGACAATCCTCTCCAGGCTGCGGTCATCCCTGCTGCTTGTGCACCTTTTTCTACCACACTTTTCCCTTCCACATAACCTTCTATTGATGTGCTTTGATACAGCACTTTGGGAACATCCACCTTCTTTTGCAATGACCTTTTGGGGCTTTCCCTCCTTATGGAGGGGGTCAATGATGGTTTTCTGCACAACTGTCAGGTCAGCAGTCTTTCCCATACTTGGGATTCCTACTGAACCAGCCTGAGAGACCATTGAAAGGCTCAGGAACCCTTTGCAGGTGTTATGGATTCATTAGCTGATTAGAGTGGGACACTTTGAGCCTAGAATATTGAACCTTTTCACACTATTCTAATTTTCTGAGATTGTGAATTTGGGGTTTTCATAAGCTGTACGCCATAATCATCACAATTATACCAAAGTAAGGCTTGACATATCTCGCTTTGCATGTAATGCGTCTATCTCATATATTGGTTTCACCTTTTGAGTTGCCATACTGATATAAATGAACATTTGCACGATATTCTAATTTTTCGAGTTTCACCCGTAGAAACCTGGATAGGAAGACCAGAAAAATAACAACAATGAATCATGCCCTTCATCCACGCAGCAACTTTGACAGACTCTACTTACCAAGGAGCATTGCTGGACATTGAATGTTGCAAATACAACAGACAGTTGAAAAAGGAAAAGGGGCATTGGAAGAATATCTGAAGGACAGTGAAGAAGATGCACTGAGGCTAGTATCCAATGAAGGCTTATTGAATACTGAAGAGACCAAGCTGGCCTACAAGAAAGGCCAAATGAAGAATAGAAGACAGACATGGCAAGGCAAAGTATTACATGCCAGTACACACACAGACACACACGCACACACACACAAAACTAGCAGGCAAAGCAGATAACAACAAGACCTGGCAATGGCTAAGAGTGGAGAAGTTGAAGAAAGAGACAGAGGGGCTAATTCTGGCTGCACAAGACCAAGCCTTAAGAACAAGTGCATACAAAGCCAGAACTGAGAAGACAGCAGCAGACAGCAAATGCCACCTCTGCAAAGAAGCTGAAGAAACAGTGGACCACCTAGTTAGCTGCTCCAAGAAGATTGCACAGACTGACTACAAACAATGGCAAGACAAAGTAGCAACAATGGTGCATTGGAATATCTGCAAGAGATACCATTTGCCTGCAAGCAAGAACTGGTGGGACCACAAAACAGACAAAGTAATAGAAAATGAAGAAGCTAAAGTGCTCTGGGACTTTAGAATTCAGACAGACAAGCACCTGCCACACAACACCCCAGACTTAACAACTGTTGATAAGAAAGACAAAAAAGTCTGGATGGTGGACATTGCAATACCTGGAGACTACAGAATAGAAAAGAACTGGAGAAAATCACAAAATACGAAGACCTGCAAATAGAAATAGCATGACTGGCAAAAGAAAGCAAAGATAGTACAAATAGTAATAGGTATCTTAGGTGCACTCCCAAAACATCTGGAGCACCACTTGAACACCATCGGCACTGACAAAATCACCATCAGTCAATTGCAAAAGGCAGCTTTACTTGGAACAACTTACACCCTCCGATGATACCTTTAACACCATCAAACAACAACATCTGCTTATCCCAGGTCCTTGGGAAGGACTTGATAGGTTGATAAAAATGTCAAATCCAGTCTAAACAACTGGCTGACTATGCGAGCAACAATAATATATTAAATTCATAGGGCACCCAACTCCCAGTGACTCTGAGTGGTTTACAGTTGTTAAAACATTTGAAAAACAAAGAACAATATAGAAAACTTAAAAACAGCACAAGACAAAGGGACAACAATGGCAGAGGGGAACAGAAAAGAAGAAAGGGGCATCAGTTATCCTCTCCAAAGGTCTGGCCAAAGAGCCAGGTCTTTAAGGCCCTTTGAAATCCCAGTAGGGTGGGAGCCATTCAAATTTTGGGGGGAACCTCATTCCAGAGGGCAGGTGCTGCTACAGAGAATGTGTGCTTCCAGGGTCCCAATAAATGGCACTGTTTAATTGATGGAACCTGGAGTGTGTCAACCCTGCCAAATTGAACCAGTTGGGCAGATACTATGGGAGATAGGCAGTAGCTCAAATAACCAGGCCCTATGTCATGTAGGGCTTTATAGGAAGTGACCAGCACCTTGAATTACACCCAGAAACAAACTGGCAACCAGTGTGGCTTGCAAAGCAGAGGTGTTACATGAGCATATCAAGGCATGAACATCACTGCCCGTGCCGCTGCATTCTGGACTAGGCGAAGCTTCCAGGTAGTCTTCAAGGGCAGATCCATGTAGAGCATGTTGCAGTAGTTGAGCTGTGAGGTGACCAAGGTATGAGTGACTGTTTGAAGGGCCACCCACTCTAGGAAAGGGTGCAACTGGCACACCAGATGAAGCTGGGCAAAAGACTTTCTGGCCACAGCTGCCACCTGCTCATTGAGCAGGAGTTGTGAGTCCAGGAAGACCCCTAAATTGCACACCATCCTTGAATGGGGAAGTGCAACCCCATCCATGGTCAAAGTTGGAATATCCCCAGATCTGGGCAGTCCAAATACCCACAGCCACTCAGTCTTGGTAGGATTGAGTTGGAGATGGTTCCTCCCCATCCAAACCCACACAGCCTGCAGACACTGGGTCAGAACCTCAACAGCCTCACTTGGCTGGCCCGGAGTCAAAATATATAATTGGGTATCATCAGCGTATTGACAATACTGAACTCCAAGCTGGTGGATGACCTCAACCAGAGGTTTCACATAGATGTTGAAAATGAAGGGAGAGAAAATAGAACCCTGCAGCACCCTATAAATGAGGGGCCTTGAGGACGATCTCTCCCCACCACCAACACTGACTGGAACCAGCCCCAGAGAAAGGAAGAGAACCATTGTAAAACGGTGCCCCCAATCCTGAAAGAGTTACGTATAGAATATTCAGAGGTAGTTAGTTATAGGATGGTGCAATCAAAGGGTTCAATAATAGGGTTTTGAAGATCCAGTATGAGTCTGGCATAGCATATTTGTTGTACAAAAATTATGCTTTTGACACTATTATTAAACTACCTAAAGGATAGTATCATCTCATATTTTCTACCCAGTCATCTAATTTCTTGTAAAGGCTTCATGTCTCCCTAATAAAATAAGGGTTTCTGTAAACCAGCATAGAACTAATATGCTTTGCAATGTGCAGGAATGGCTGTCCCACATATTCACTATAATCATGGTGAAGACTCAATTATAGCCAGTCTGATGATTGGTCAGCTAGCTCAGGATGTTTAATGCTGACTGGCAGAAGTTTGCCAGGGATTATATTTGAGACCTTTTGCATATAAAGCATATGCTTTACTACTGAGCTACATATCCCAATGAAGAGGTCTCCATTCAGTGGTCTACAGAAGTTGACCTCATTGCACCTTATTCCATTTTTTCTTGGCCTCTGGCAAAGGTGCAAGAATGTAGCCTGGGGAGACTTCTTCTAAAGCTGCAGGCAAATTGGACATCATATTGAATTATACTTCCAACTTATGGACCCCTGCAGAATAAAAATGTGCTAGGCTACTTTGTTCCCCAGCTCCAGAGAGCCAGATCAGTGGAAGTTCTTAGAGTTATCAGTGGAGAGCAATATACCTTTATTTGCACTTCCTTTTTTTAATCCAAACTTATACTGGAAAAAATATTAATATTGTGCAGTTTCATTTGAAAACCTAGTCCTAAACAAACCTGGTATATAGAAGTGGCATGGTAGGTAAAGGGCTTCATTATGACAATATAGGCTGCATTAGTATTTTTAAATTGAATGAAAATAAATTCTACAGCTTTACTGTGACCATCCCAAGCAATATTTTAGTTAAAAATAATTCTATTTGTAAACAGCACATCAAAGCTCATGGGAAAAAACAGTTCCTTTTTATGTCATCCCCTAGTTAAGTGCTAAAATAAATACTTATTGATTTTTTTTTTCTATGCCATTTTGTATGCCTGGAAGAAAGGAGAGAACAGATTTTGTTACATGGCTTTTGCCTTCACACTTGGGAGGCAGAGAAGATCACTCATTATATTTTCAAGTCAATTTGTCATGTGCAGTTATCCCAGAAACATAACAGGAGAGAAGAGTTTCTAGTTGGTGCAAGGGAGGGGATACCCTTCCAGAAGAATAAAGGAGAGGAGCTGAAATAACCTATAATTCATCCAACTCTTCAAATCAGATGGAAATTGACAGTATTGCAAATACATGAAGTAATGTGAGATCTGAACTGGCTAAGTTTGTTCTTACCCTCCACCTTAGTACATGGTAGGAGGAGAGCCATGTTAGTCTATGGTGGCAAAAAATCAGGAGTCTGGTAGCCTCTTTTCTGACTAACAACTGTCATTAAAAAGCAAAAGCTTTTGTGAGCTCCAGCTCATTTCATCAGATGCACAGAGTGGCTAGACAAATTTAGGATTTAAATTGGGGTGATGGTGGGGAGGGAGAGGAAAACAGGCTGGTTATGCAGGGGCAGGCTACATGTGAGACAGATTACAAGTACCTTATCCATCAACAATTCTAATGTGTTAAAAACCCACTGTGTTTGTTGAGACCTTCGGAGATTGCCTGAAATCTTTTGATGTATGTGAGTTCATCAATTTTTTACTCAGTGGTGCTATTAAAATCCTGTTTTTCTAAAACAGCTGCTTTGATGTCTGCTGTGGAGTGTCCTGGGGGGCTGAAATGCTCTGATATTATGGTGTCCTTGTTTTGGGTCCTAATGTCAAACTTGCATCCATTAATTCTTCTGCATAAAGTTTGTCCTGTTGGTCTCATGTAGAATCCAGAGAGGCACTGCTGACAGATGATGGCATATATCACATTGGAAGAAGAGCATGTGAAGCTGCCTCTAATCTTGTGTGTGTACTTGTTGGGGGCTATAATGGTGATATTGGTTAGATATGGGGGTAAAGCAGACATTTGGGTTTGTTGCAGGATCTAGCCCCTATGTTGCCAAAATTGTCCTGTTTGTTGCTTGTGAGAATCTGTTTCAGGTTGGATGTTTGTCTGCATGCAAGTAGGGACCTGGCACACAGTGCCTGAGAAAGTGTGGTGTTGTTGTCCAGTATGGGCTATAGCTTATTAATAATGCATTTGAGTGGCTTAAGTTGTGAGCTGTATTTGAAAACTAGTGGTGTTCTATTTCTGTGGTCTGTCTTTTAATAGGTCCTCCCTGGGAATTGATCTACCTTTATTGATTTGTCTATTGATTCTATTGGGTGGATAGTTCAGTCTCCTGAATGCCTGGTTTAATTCCACCAATCAAGCATCTCTCTCAAGTGAGTCACAACAAATGTGGTTGTAGCAAAGAGTCTGGTCACAGATAATAGATCTGGTGGTGTGTTCTGAGTGGAAGCTGGAAACATGTAGGTAGGCATGGCAATCAGTAGGTTTCCCATGTAAAGTGGTGATTATGTGCCCACTGCGTAGTTTTACATTGACATCAAGGAATTGGACTTACCCTGTAGCTAAGTGTAGACTGAGGTTGATGATAGAGTGGAAGCTGTTGAAGTCATGATGGAACTGATGAGAGATTCATTTTCATGGGTCCAGATAATGAAGGTGTCACCAATGAATCTCAAGTAAAGGATGGGCTTCAGGGGATGAAGCCAAGAGACACCAATGTTGTGGTGTCTCTTATATAGCTGGGAGTGTTGGTGGCATAAGGACTGAGTACATTTCTGTACAAGTCTGCATTCAGACCTTATGCCACTAGCACTCCAAGGTACATAAGAGACACCACAGATTTCCTAAGAAAACCTAGGAAATAGTCTATCTTTCTAACAACTTTTTAGGCACCATGGATGTTGAAGCACTATATACCAACATTACCCATAAACATGGACTTCAAGACACCAAGAACATCACCACTGATGCCAAAACAACACACTTTGCAACCAAACTGTGGGGATTTGTATTCACTACTTCACCTTGGGCAACGTGTACCTGCAAATCAGTGGCATAGCCATGGGCACATGCATGGGTCCTCAACATGCAGCTGGTTTCTCTAGGCTCATATTGTCAGTGCTGACTCCAGCAATTGTCTTAATCCCATTCTCCCCCCCCCTTTTTTTTTTTTTAATGCAAAATGGATTCCTCTTTACCACTTAAAATGTTGGGTTAGGGTTTCTAACAAAAAAATCTTAGATTGAGAAAAACATTTTTCACTCAAAGCCCAATCCGTGGCAATATCCAATTGCCCCACATGCAATTCAGCCCCTCTTTTCTTCTCTCATCTCACTGCATATGAAAAATACAAGCCCCTTCAGATGTTCATATTTTTTTCTTCCGAACTCTGGACACCCGCAGAATTTGGACAAAGGGTCTCATTTTTGAGGATCAGAACTGTATAGTCCATGATTCATCCCCAAAGCATCAGGCAAACTCCCCATATTCAGGAGATATGCTCTTCTTTGATTAAATTCAGGAAAGCTTTCTCTACCTGACTGAACGTCACAATGTCTGTATTTCAACTCTTCTGGCCTTCTGGAGAGATAGAGTACTTTTATTAGAAGTAGTAAACAACTTTTAGTCTCTCCACCAGATCATGGCCATTTTTATTTCATTAAAAGGAAGCTACCAATATTTTGAATTGTCCCTGGAAACCAACTCCCAGGTCCCTGATTGAGTATTCACGATGAACAAACTTGGATTATAATTCTGCATAAATCTTCAATTTTTTTTTTCAGCAATCCAACCTATTACAGAAATTCCTATCAATATGCTAGTAATAATAGTAAATCATCATTGTTTTACTTATGTTGATTAAATGCAAAGATAAGGCCTTGGACTAGGGGACTAGGTCTGAGGAGAAGGAAAGCAAAGGAATTCAAGGCCAAAGAAGCAGAGGAGGCTTAAAATATAATACTCGATAAAAGATTGTGGTTGCAAATATCTAAACCCAAGGAGGCTAAGATTCCCAGCCCTGAATGTCAGGAGTTATATATAGACCCACATAGGGAAACCTACAAACACACATACACATATTGTAGCTGAGATATTAGAAAAAGAAGGCTAAAGTCCCCTGCTACCAAAGTACATATACTTCTTTATCTGGCTGTCCCCAATCAACCTATATGTGTTGTTTTGGAACAGCCGTGTTTCTACATTGTTTCAGTAATGAAGAAAGAATATCAGACTTTCTATAATAATTGTTATTTACATGGTGTACAGTTGATAACAGAGTGCAATTATTTTGTTTCAGTGTGTGGATGTACTGTTCCAAACGTTAGCCAATATATTATGACTACACAGTTGTAATTTTGCTATAGCCAACCATATCCTAAATCATTCCCGTCAAATTTCAAATAAAACTCTCCTACTTTCTAGACACACATTACCCACTTTGCACAAAGTGTTAGGCTTAGTTAGGCTTATTTTTAAAATTATATAATGGCATTTCACTGACAGTAGGGAGATACTTTGCCTGCATTATAGGTAGAAACTAATTTATAGATTACAACTTTCTGTGGTGGACTGTCATGTAAAAGCTAACAATTAATTATTCATTTGATTATACTGTTTATTATAACAAGTCCACTTGCTCTGATGCTGTGGAAAACAGATCACACCTCCCCACCACATATACTTAAGATTTGTTTTCTAAATCCTGCTTTGTATCAGTTCAACTTCACTTTTTTTTCTGAAACTGCGCAAAGCAGCCAATCTAAAGAAAGCAAAGGAAATCTTTAGAAATACATGCAATTTATATGGATATACTGTATAAGGAAATTGTTGAGGAAGAAGGAACTGTAATTTGTTTTCTACAAATAAAAATTCAAGACATTTAAGAGCTCTTATTCTTATTTAGATTCTTCTTTTAAATCAGAGAACCATTTAAAGGAAGTTTCCAGAGCCTGGAAATCATAAAGTCAAATAACTACTACAAAATCTGTGATGTTAATCTTGGCCTATGTCGTATTTTTAACAAGTGCTGAATTTGTGTGCAGTGTAATCCAGATGGCCATAGAGGAATCACCCTGATAGGATTAAACCTTTGTGCTGAACCCTGCTCCATCTGTTCTCCAAGCTTTACTTCTGCTGGTCAGAATATAAATTTGCCGCCTCTGTGTGTCCTCTAGCATGAGTAACAGCAGCATTTTACAGACAAACATAGAAGCAAGCAAGCAAGCAAGCAAGCACACACACACACACCCTTAAGCACTTATTAGTAATGTGAAATAAAGGTAACTTGAAGTTTACTGCCAAAGAAAGAGATTTATGATTCATCTGAAGAACCAAGTGTGTAGTATTTAAATTTGAACAACAACAAAAAAAGATGTTTGTTGTTGTTCAGGGACTTGTTCAATTCATTAAACCTTAATATCACTATAAATTCACAGATAAAGGTATGACTGCATATGAAATGGGGAGTCTTTGAAAACTAAGCTGGAATGCCAGATGCAATTTTATTTCCCAAATAGGCTGTTGAATATTCTGGATTGGTTAAGAAACAAGAAGAAGAAGAAGAATGGTTATTTTTGTCTCACTTTGGCTGCAGGCTAGAGCAACAGGAGAAGGAGAAGAGCCAAGAAAATGGATCCTGCTCTGTACAAAAAAGACAAAAAGATCTAGCAACGCTCCCTTCATCTGTGATGACTGACGCCTGTCATATGCAGGTAGGCAGGATATTTATCATCTGATATGCAGAGTGGGCATACTAGCATATATCACAGAGTCAATGGAAGGGCCCCATCTAATAGAAAGCCTTCCATTTCTAGAATCGACAGGTGAACCAGCTGCCCCCTAATGATGGAGATTGGGGCTAATGGTTAATGGATGATGAATGGGTACAAATCCTGAAATTAATATATCTCAACCAGGGGAAAAGGTCAAGAAAAAAAACCTCAATGACCATTAATCTAGGTGGGTGCTTGGGAATTTGGCTTTTGGGACAGGAGTAACATGGTTCTGCATCCACTTTGCCTGACCTTGCAAATAAGAGTAATCGTTATTAATCTGCAATACACAGACACAGACTACTGGGAAACTGAAAAGAAGGGCAGATAGGCTTGCCTTCCTCCAGCCCCCCAAGTACATTTCTGTGCTGAGGGCAGGGGGCTTGGTAAATGGCAGCCCATTTAGTTTCCCTAACAAGGAAGGATGAGATGCACTGTCCTACAAGACTCCTTGCTCCTGGCCACCAGACCTTATGTTCTCATCTGCACAAAATTGTCAGCTAGGCTGGTAGTTAAATAGAAGGGTGACTTATTCTGAATTCTATTTCAAGCAGGAACAAATAAACCCTCATTTTGATAGAGAAAGTCTTCCTATTCAATATTTCTTAGGATGTGTGTATCTTCAGAGCAGTGTTTTGCTTTGAAGAAGATTCACAAGAAGTACCCTTTCAAAACTCCTTGTCAAAGCAAGAGACTCCTTTGCTTTTAAAGGCAAAGCCAAGCAGCCATTTGGATTCCTGCTTTGCAGCCTCTTTTAGTCTTCTTCTGCAGAGTTTATGCTGCAGGAAATGGTTGAGAGAAGCCTTCTTTTGCATGGTGGGAGAAAGCTGAGAGAAACCTTCTTCTGCACCATTTGGCATCATTTTTCCAAACTAGCTGGCTTTGGCAACTGCTATAGAGACCCATGAAGCACATCCCAACTGAGCAACTTTGGCAAATGCAGTGAGAGTCCCTCAGTAGTTACCACAGTAGTCCCTGAGGCATGCAGTGAAGTGTCAGGGCTAGATAGTTTTGGTAAACATTGCCAGAAACCCCACAGACAGTCAGCTAAGAGCCCCTTAGTACACAATGAACTATGTCCAGCCAAGTCAGCTTTGGAAACTAGTTTGGGGACTTGGGCAGTGGCCATTGAAGCCATCCAGCCTGAACACCCTTTGGCAACCTTAAGAGGAAGATGTTGAGAAGAGCTTTCAGCAGCCCCCGCCTCCATGTTTCAATAGGATGAGAAGCATTTCACCAAGGTGAACCCCATCACCTCTTTATTTCCACAACAAGAAGTGTGTCACTTTCAAAGTACAAATTTCTGCATTAAAGCAAATTTAATTTTGTTACTTTGTTTTGAAATTGTAATTATAATATCATTTTTGTTCCCGATTTGTCTATCAGCAATGATGTCATTGGATTACTATCAGTAGTTATTACTGAATGTGTTAGAAACACTTAATAAAGTTATTTACATAGGTAAATCAATAATTTTTGCAATATAAAGTGAATGTCCACAGAAGGCGGCTTACAGTCCAGTACAGACAGTATGCTTAATTTTAAAGTACAATTTAATACTTGTACTTTAAATAAACTTCACTACACTTCTCTTTTGTTCCTTTTTTCTCCTCCAGTGCAAAATTGTGTCTTGTTATACACAAACCAAAGGTAGTTATTAGTTTTATCTACGGTTCATCCAAATAACAAAATTTCAAAATTAACCTTTTTCATAAAAACCATTATTTATATTGTTAAAATTAGAGCAAGGTCCCAGTGGATCTGACACTCTTTTGAAAACCTAAGCAAATGCATTTATATGAGCTCAGTAGTTTCTAATTTCTTAACTATAGTTCTCTTTAAGGACAGTTTGCAAATCTACTTCAAACTCTGATTTGAAACTACTGTATCTAGCATTATACATTATTAGCTGTGAAAATGTGTACACACGTGGTATTGTATTATACTTGGGAAAATAATGTGCAAAATGTGTACACTAGAAAATAGTTTGAATCCAAAGGGTGCATTTTAAGGGAAACTGCAAAGAAAAATGGGTTTGTAGAGAGAAATGCATAAGGAAATGAAAATAATCCATAAATGGATATGAAAAGAATGTTAAGATTGGAAAAATGAAAAGCCAGGTACAATCACATTTGTATTGGCCCATCTGTAATGGGAGGAGTCTCCTTATACACATCAAAAGATGGGAGCCAGTTTGGTCTAGTGGTGAAGGCCCCAGGCTAGAATCCAAGAGACGGTGAGTTCTAGCCCTGCCTTAGGCATAAAAACCGGCTGCGTGGCTTTGGGCCAGTCACTCTCTCTCAGCCCAACTCACCTCACAGGGTTGTTGTTGTGGGGAAAATAGGAGGGGGAAGGAGTGTTAGGCATGTCCGCCGCCTTGAGTTATGTATAAAAAATACGAAAGGCCGGATAAAAAATCTAAAACAAAAAAAAATCAACTTGCAATGAGAAGGACCAGTGTGGTGTAAGAAAGAAGATGGAGCGGATTGGAGCAGGATCTGGATTCCACTCAGGTATAAAACTTACTGCATGATTATGGACTACCCATTTCTTTTAGCCTAAACTACCTCACAGGATTGTGGTGAGAATAAAGTTAGGTAGGTAGGAAGTGGGTAGGTTAACTTGAACTCTTGGAGAAAAGATGGACACATAAATGCAATAAATAAATACATAAGCAAAGGAGGTTGTGAAAGGAAGAGTTTCCTTGCGCTCCAAGGCAGGGTTCTGTGAGTTTTAGATCAGTAAGGTTGAAGTTCGAAAGACATCCACTAGGATATAACTCCACTGAACACAGAGGGGCCTTAATTCTGAATAAACATATGATTCTTTTTTTCTACTAGATTATAAGAAAAATAAATAAATAAATCATGCCAGAGGAGTCTCAGCTCTTTAGGTTCTAGATCTGGAGATCCACTAAAAGACTTTAGGAAATTGTATTCCAGAAAAGGTACAAATGCTCAGAGCAACTGAGTTATTGTTTTACAGTTTGTTCCAATGCTTGGTGACTTAGTAATTTATATTTAGAAGAAAGTGATGAATGATCTATGTATATCAACTTTAGCTTTGCTGCTGCTGAAACAGCAGCTCCACATCTTCTTCATTTTCCTCTTAGTAGTAGTAGCGATGATAGTAAGACCCTCGACAGAATAAACACATCATGGAATCGTATCACCAAGCTGAACACCTGCTACTGAGCACACCCTTAATCCTTCTTTTGTTAGGCTCTGGGATTAGAATGAATAACAGAACATTTCTGTTATTTCTTAACTCCGCTTTGAATTTTAACATTGGAAACTATCAGTGATGACCACAGAATGGCCACATCTAACTTTTCTTAGACTTAACTCCCTAATTGGTCTTTCCTGTAAGATTTGTACTTTGTACATAATCAGGTTTTGGCTATTGCTGCGTGTTGAGGTTGATACAGAATCAAAGTAACTGCCAAAGAGTTTGCAGAAGACAGGGAAAAGCAGGAAGGAGAAAATACTGCCCTGGCCTTAAAAAAAAAAAAACACCCAACCCTATTTAAACTGCTTGTCAGTTATCAGCTTGACAAGGCCACTTGAATATATTTGGGAGTATTAGCATAAACGCTCACAGTGAGTTCACAATGGCTGCTAGCGCTAATGGTACATAAAGTAATTTAGTCACTTCTCTCAGGCATCCTGTCACAGTGATGAGAACCTCCTCTTTGCATTGTTGCATATTAGATCATTAGATAATAAAGTGTTAGAGCATGCAAACCGACAGGGTTTCTTGCCCTGTAATTTTGAGGCTATGGCATTATGTTATGCCCAATTGTGTGTTGGGCTTTAAATTCTAATAAATACAAAGCCCAAGATGGAAAATGAACTCGAAGCAATGCTATAACCCTACTGGATAATCTTTGCACACGTCTGTAGTTGCAGCTGGCTCCTACCAAGCAGGATTCCACCTAGACTTCATAGCTACATTATTGATAGTGGAAACATAAGATTTGCACTGTTGTCACATGGCAGAGAACACTTTTATTTCATAGTAATTCAACAGGGATATTTGTTTTCAATATTTGGTCTTTCTTCTGCATTCTTTACTTTTATTTTGTTCCAGTTTACTTAGCAACACATTTTCTCCTCATGAAGGCAACTGCTTGAAAGAGCCTCAAACTAGAGTGGTGCCTCCTTCATGTATTATTTGCAACATGCAGACAGCCTTGTTAGAGATGGAATTTCACAGGTTCTAATCACATAGTAAAATTACAGTGCTACCACTCCTTTGTAACCATTTGACTATCAGAAAACTGAGGAAAAGTAACCCTGAGACTAATAGATATTGCCACCACAGGGCTACATATGAGTCCCAGCTCTTTTGATTCTTAATGAACTATTAGTCAATATGTAAATATTACAATCACACCCTATGACTAACACTTTTTCCTGCCTCCCCTAAGTATAAGTTCTTGAAGAATCCAAGCATGGTGGTGGCTAGAAGACATCAGTCAGTGAAGATGTAGTTCCATCCTTCCTGGAATCACTCTACAGTGTCAAGTTAGTTCAGTCCCTGTGGTCATCTTCATTCATATCCATTGTCTGTGGCTGAGTCAAGGATTCACACAGATGCTATTTTTTAAAAGAATCAGCCCTGCTAGTTTTATAACCTTTGGTTTATATTTGATTGGGAGAAAAAGATCTTTTAAAAATAGATGATGATGACAACAACTATAGCCTCATTTGCTCAAAAATTAGTTTGACATATTGGTGAGCCCTGAATCAAATAAAGTCCTTTGGATAACCTCATGTTTCTTTGAACCTAAAGGCTGTCTCTACGCATTCCCACTGTTTTAATTGTTATTTCACAAAGATAGTAAAAGTAACTGCTTTAAATATCTTTGCAAGATTTGTTCTAGAAAAGAATGAACCTAAATTTTCCATCATGTTCACAGTTACCAAATGAGAGAACCACCAAAAATCTGTCTGGGAGTTGTGAATAAACCAGTCAGAGTCCACACTGCATCACAGCACTAATCACTGCAGGTAAGAACTGCTTTGCTGCATAATTGTCATAATATTATCAAGAGATAATTTATAGCACCATTACTGTAATTAGGAAAGTTCAAAGGTCATGTGTCAAATGAGTAAGGAAGTATTTAGAAGACAACAGCAACCAATTTAATATAATCAACTGTCTATGGGGCCTGATTTTTGGTACACCCTTTGTTAATACACTTTGCTGTATCAGATTTTAAAGTTTTACAATAAACATGTTTGTAAATTTGATACACATGCACAGACATGCCCACACAAACTCCATGTCCACTCTAATGTGGTAAAGGGAAGTGGGGATGCAGTGATAATAAGCAACTGTCCATGGGGAGAACCACATATAGTTAAGAGAGTCTGTCACATACTGTGAAACTCAGGAAAATCAAGAATGAAGATTGCAAACAGGACCTACAAAAATAGAGGAGGGTCTTTTACATGTGTCTGCTTTACATGAAGAGCAGTATGGATATGATGCCCATTCATCCAGTGTCCCCTAACCTCTGAAATGGCTATAATGGAGATAGCAAACTCACTTTTTTTTTAGTGCCTTTGAGTCAGTGTTGACTCCTGGAAACTGCCTGGACAAAACTCTGCAGTTTTCTTGGCAAGATTTTGGAAGTGGTTTGCCATTGCCTGCTTCCTAGGACTGAGCAAGAATGACTGGCCCAAGGTCACCCAGACGGCTTTGTGTCTAAGGCGGGACTAGAACTCACAGTGTCCTGATTTCTAGCCCGGTGCCTTAACCACTACTCCATACTGGCTCTCCAGTAAACTCATATACTGTACTTAAACATGGATCAGTTTTCATTTGAAATGTTCAGTTTTGCCCTTACGAAAATATTTCATTTAAATTGCCTACAACCCACTTAAAATGTTGGCAGCAGCACAGAAGTAACTTTTAAACACCATTTTGGGCAAAAGTGAAAATATATTCTTCATTTAACTCTACTTGATAAATTTCCCTTCACCATTTTTCCTTCAAATTCTTTATGGACTAGGATTTGTGATTTAGAGAAATTCTCCTTTAAAACTTACATCCTAGAGTTCCATATTGATTTGACTATATTGGTTTTCTTATATACATCCTAATGTATATAATTTTGAAACACCAGCAAAAATAAAGACATGTCTGAGTGAAACTATTACGCTACAAGTCACTGGTTTATTCTCCTTGTACCAAACAGAGCTGCCTACATTAGCATCTGCCAGCTATCACTTTTGAAATATAAAAACTGAGCACTGACCATTGTTTTTATTAATGCAGGCCTATCAAGGAAAACTCATGGAGGTAACAGCAGAATCTTGATTACAGTGAAATAAACTGCTGAGAGAGTTTTCCTTTTTTAACAATATCTGACGAATGGACTGAAAAGAGAAAATTAACTCCAAAATATAGAGCCACATAGAATAGTTAGAACCAAAGCGTAAGATGGGAGAGTTGGGTAGAAGGTGTTATTCCATATCACCCTCACTCAATGCTGAAAAATACTTCTAAAAGCAGGTGATAAAGTTCATGTTTAATTTACGTTATTTACTTTAATTAACAGAAAGTATTCCACTGTGCTAGCTATGCTAATAAGCCATACAAATGGTTATTCTTGGAAAAACAACATTGACAATATCTCACATTAATCCATTTTCTAGTCCACAATATTTTATGTTAGTCCCTTTTCTACTCATGGTTATTGTGTACAGTGTACAGCAATAGATCTTCATGGGACTTGCTGCTTGGTCACTTTATAAATGATCAAACAGGAAGACTACAAGCAGGAAATCTGTCTTCCCCATATTATAGCACAGTGCCTGAATTTTGATCTTTCCACAATCTTGAAAAGCTTCCCCTGGAACCTTCAGGGCTACATGGTTGTTGTTTAAATACAAGATAGCAATATCTTAGAAAGGCGTAAGGATCTGGAGGAGATGCAGCTTGATGTTATGGGAACAGGAGGTATTTGTTATTCACTGGCCTTCCATGTGAGCCCGACAACCGATGATAGCAATATCATGAAAAATGTAATTTATGTAGGCCCAAAAGCTCGTCCACCATTTTGTGCATGTGTAAAATATCTCCCAAACGGACCAGAAACTGCAGATAGGCAAAATCGTTTCCTGCAGATATTTATTCAGATAGAAGGCCTAGTTATTTCTGCATTCCTTTCTCCCCAGAAAAACTATGCACAGGATTGCTGCCTTGGCTCATTCCAGCAGATTTAGAATGTGTTTCTAGCAAAACAAAAAGAAACTGGAATATCAAATCAAAGTGGCTTGGTTACACACATGACTCCTTTTTCTGACCAGATTTCAATGTCCCCCCACCCCCCGCCCCCTGTTTGCTTTCCATTGAAGCCAATGAATTTTAATTTGGGGTAAGGCCAGAAATGACAACCAAGACCAACAGATGCTCCACTTACAGAAGCCGGGCAGAGTAGCAGATTGGGTTACCCCTGTGCTAGAAAGGACCACGGGTGACTCTTTCCTCCAATACCCAGGGCTGCTCTGCCTGGTACCTCTTCGCTCTGGGGTCAAATAAATGCTGCATTTCTGCAACAGAGACACCAGCATACCCATCAGGAGCAGAGCAACACATGTGCAATACAGGAAAGATGGTGAACCCCAGCTGGCTAATTCTACCTGCCCTAAGACAGTAACTCATTAAAGAGAATGTACCTCTTAAAGCAGCTGCGACTTCTAGGCTCGTGCAGAAGCCCCCAAATCATTAGTTGGCTTCAGTGAAAAGCAGAGAGATGCTGTACTTGCATTTCTGTGAGGTCCAAAGCAAAGCACTTCTGAATAATTTCAGACGTGTGCATAGCCCTAGAAAGTAATGCTTTAATCCCAGTATTAGAAGGTAATTGAGGAACTACAAAATGTGGTGTTGGCTCATGCAAACTGAATTTTCATACCAACTAGCTGAAGGCTGATTTTCCTTTTCTCCCCATATTACTTCATTACACCGAAAGGTATTATGAGAAGAATTTAGAGCAGGTAGCTTTATGCTAAGGGGGAAAATAGGAAAGTTTCCAATCTGAAGGAATTCTGGACTATCCTTCTAATTGGCAGGTATTCACTGAGTCCTCTCAAAAGAAAAAAAATTCTGTATCCTATTTAAAAAAAAGGGAGGGGAGGATTTGGTTTGTGTAAGAAACTTCAAGGATGAATTAATAGATATCCTCTGCATACTTCGTTTCCTTCTAATTAATAAAATAACAGCTTGAACATTCCTTAGTAAATCAGGCAAAAATTATGACAGTGGTTTGTTTATTAAATTAGGTTGCTGGCAGGGATGGAAAAAATCTATAGTATGAATTATTGCATAAAATGTCTCATGGTCTACATAAAAGTTAAAGCTAAATAAATACAGATGTAAGTTATGTTTATATAATAAGAAACACTGCTGAGCTAAGAATTTTAGGTTGGAAAGTGCAAACTTGTGGATCTGATACATTATGCATTTACCACATGACCAAATTTATTATGTAAGTAGCTCCTATAACATAAAGAGGGCTGTTTTGCATATATGCAAAGTAAAATGATAAGGTATAATAATATGGCATCCTGATAACGAGGCAAGAGATTGTATTTTTTCACCAATGATTCCTACAAAGATGGCAGTTCATATTTTCATGCTGCAAGGTTTTTTCAACATGGTATTAGTTTCCTAGGATAAATTTCAGATAGCTCAGTGATAAATATTGTTAGCATTGGCACAAACTATTTATACATGCATGCTAATACTAATTGGAATTGTGGGAGATCAGTATCCTAGTTGTTGCAGTCTCAACAGCCCCTGGCCGAACCTCTCCACGTGGCTTCTCTGGAGCACAATCCCTTCACCCAAATGCAGAGGGAATGGCCTTGAGTGAGAGGAGGAAGAGCCGCCACCAAGACAAGAGTCAGATAAAAGAGGACTGAGTCTGGGATGAGAATGTAACCTGAGAAAGCGACTCAGACAAGCCCCTCCCTAGTTCTCACGAATATAAAGGGAGGGAGGGGAAAGTGCACTGAGACTTGCAAGACTTTGTTACTATAGTTTTACAATAAAAGTAGTATGGATCTACAAAACATTGGATTACTAGTCTGCCCTACCTTGAAGGGCTGACAGTCACCAGTTTTAATGCATAAGGCAAAAATCAAACACAGCAATTCTTTGAGGTTGGGTGAAGGACGCCATCAGTTGTGGTAAAACCATCAGTTTTTAAACTCTGCCAGCTTGGCCAGCTACAGCATAAGACTAGTCCTTTTTTCACATCCTGTTTAATTTTTAATTTATCTATTCATTTTTTTTTTTTCATCAGTGAGAGAAACAAGCATTATGCCCGCTCCAGGACTGGTATAGCTTTTCCTTCTTACTGGGAAGGCGGGGGAGACGCTGAGGGAACAAGATGCCTTTGTATTATCTAAATCATGGGTGGGCAACCAGTACCTCAGTCTAATTTCATGCAGTCTTTGGCCTAATTTCAAAAGCCCTCTGTAAGCAATCAATTCATACTTCTGGCAAAAGGAATCTGTCCTGGCCGGTTACAGAGAAATAAAGTGTTAAAGAAGGTGACAGGGGAGGGGGGAGTGAGCAAATAAGTACCCCATCCACATTTGGCTCAGGGTCGACCTAGTGTTTTCTTCAACTCTACCCACCACTGACAATGGACTCTGTATTTACTTAGCTTTAACCTTAGCAATAACAGCAAGAGATTGCCCATCCCCTATGGTCAATTCAAGATCTCTTATGTGGCCATAGAGGAGGAGGAGGAGGAAGTCATTGTACATCTACCCCAGTCAAGCTTTTCACCACTCTGCTACTAAAACTCTGCAATGGCAAAGCAGCATTTCCACAACGGCATCCAGCCTGCTGATGGACTTTAGGACTGTAGCTTTCACTATCAGTTTTGAAAGCAGAGTACACAAGCCTCATGCTACAGATAGCCTTCTAGTAAGATGCATTCAGCACCCACTTTGCTTCTTTTAAAGGTTATATATAGCCTTTTGAAAAAGCTAAAAACAACCCCTGAGCAGCAGCACACCAAAACACCCCTTTGCACCATGCTCCTGGGCTGGGCTGGGCTGGGCTGGGCTTCTGGCCTTTTTTCCTTCTGCAGCTCAAAGCAAAAGCCCAGCGCACCCAGGAGCTTTTTGCAAAGGGGCTTTTTGGAGCAAGAAGACAGAGAAGATCAGCTGGGGCAGTGGAGTGCAAGGCAGCAGGGGTCTTGGAGTGCAGGGTGGTGAAGGGGACTGCGGCTGGGACTGGGCTGGGGTGGCTGCACCTTTCTGAGGCATGGCAAGCAGCCTCAGAGCCGCACAGTTCTGTGGCTGCTTGCCGTCCCGCAAGGCAAGGTGAAGGGCAGCCAGAAGGGCAGAGATGGGGCAGGAGACAGGCAGGTGAGAGGAGTTAGAGGCAATCCCTTACTTTACTGAGGCTCAGGGATGGGAGGGACCAAGCCCAGAATGGCTTGGATTGGGATGGGTACTTGCTTAACGACCCATGATTCTCAATTAACAATGGCAACTGGGACTGCTGGAGTTGCAGTCGCTAAGTGATGTGGTCACGTGACATGTCACTTTATGACCACATCACTTAGTGACAGAAAGTCAGGTCCCAGTTGTGGTTGTAAGTCAAGGACTACCTTTATTACTACTTTACCGTCACTCACCCAATATATACAAATTTGCAGAGACTCTTTCACTTTCTTATACATCATAGGACCGGAAATCTTTAGGAACATTCTCTACATAACAGAAGGCAACCTTTGTGGACTTAGAACATGAAGTACATAAATGAACTCTCTACAGATACTGTTCTTAGCCACTTCAGATTTACAAACATAATTGATTATGTGATGCTAAGAACTCTTTCCTGATAAGATTGAGCCCTACTTCAATGCATAAGCTGGATTTGTAGGATTACTCAAATAGGTTGAAAATTCAGGGCCAGTTTTGAGCCAAATTCACAACATTCTGCACCAGTTTTGAGCATGGGAAGAAAATGGGGGGAGAAAAAGCCCCAGGACCCACAGCGAAAGAAGAAATGGCAACCAACAAAAAATGCCTACCATGTTCCAGATAAGAAGGCGTACCTTCCGAAGGATCAAGCCTTCGAGCCCTCCGCCCGTGTTTGGAGTTATTGTGCACAAACATGTTATCCGACACTGCCAAGACATGGCCATCCACATTGACTGTTGTAGATACCACAACCTGCAAGTGGAACAGCGATATAAGGAAACACTTTAATGCAATTTAAAGTCAAATAAGCACAGAGACTAATAAACCCAGAATCTTAAATAACAGCTGGGAGCGGCAGAAAATTGCACAGCTATTCCGCATAATAACTAGTGCCTAGACTGTATGACTCTAACAAGAGGTGCTATTGATGAGTGGGTCTTTGGCATCACAGGCTTTTGATGTCATTTTAGTCAAATTGCACAGTTTGTAGCTGCATAAAGGAATATACACTGTTAACTATAATTTTAACAAGAGCAGCTTTATTAACTCCTTTTTAAAAGAGCTGGCTGCATATTACCCCACATCATCCTTCAGCACGCATGTGAGAATAGATAGATAAACTGTTGTCACTGCAAATGAGAGTTGAGTCAAGTACAAAAACAAAACCAAGTGTGGTTTCTAAAATTGTGATTAGAGCAGCTGAATTCACCATACTGTTAATTATTCAGGAAATTCACCTGAACACGGGGGAGAGAAAGAAAGACTGTATGTGTAAAGGACATTTAAGAACTTAAATGAACACTGCTTTTCAAATCCAAGCAGACATTTTCTTTATCAAGTAATCAAGTTTGAATTCACGGACTTTGCAAACTTTGACTTATCCTAATTTTTTGGAACAACTAGACGTGGAAATACTGTTTCGCTGTACTATGTAGGACACATGGATATATAAAAGGCACAGAATCAACCAGTGGATACATTTACTGATAAATGATAATTTTACTGATAAAAGATAATTTTTTGAGCAAGTTGATACAGGATTTTCATGCAGCAACACTGATAAAATATGCATTGTTTTGTGTAGTCACTATGGATCAAAAATAGGATCCAGTAGTGATTATTTATTATAATTGAATCTAATTTATATTAAAGAAAACTTGTTAGAGGCTGTACGAAAAGCTTCAGCTTTAAGGAGTTAAGCAACAGAGTAGACAACAGAGGTATTAAGATGATCACATTTATGATACTGGAATTATTATTATTATTATTATCACCATCACTATCACCATCTCCTTCATCGCATTATTTTATTTATTGTATTTAGTCTCATTTATATTAAGAGAATCTTAGAAAACAGCTTCTACTGTACTTTAAGCACTTAAATAACAGGGTACTCAATGGATGCCTTAAAATGATCACATTTATGAAGTTAGCAAGCAGGATGACTCATTGGTATTTGAATCATCCTGGATTTTTTAATCTTCAAACAACTCTTGCATTTGGCTTGCTACAGAGAATGGGCAGTTTAGGCTTATAAGAGGATGCGTTTGCCTTTGAACAGTGGGTTACCTAGATGACTTTCACTAAGTGCCTGAAGTAGCCATTGTGCAAATGTGCATTGCTTAGGACATGATTACACAAATATGAAAAGGAACAGCCATCCACTTAATAATTGGGCTCTTACATAGTGCTTGCTACAGCACTACCTGTCTCCCAGTGTTGAAGGATTTTATTGTTAAATCACATCCAGATACTTTTATCTCAGCACTAGTCATTATGATTATATTACACTTATCTTGCAGGTCCTGTATTGGTTATCAATAGACTTCCAGATGCAATTCAAAGTGCTAGTTTCAACGTACAATGTCGAATATGGCTTGGTATCTAGATATTTCCAGGACTGCTGATTCCTACCAGATTTGACCCACCTGAGGGTCCTTCTGGGAGTGGCTGCATGTGGTATTCGAATTCTATGAGTTGGGAAGGGCTGAATCCCAGAAGTACAAGTCTCGCATCTTGCACTAATTGCCTCCCTCAAGAAATTAGGCTGGCCCCTTAGTGATGGCCTTCCTGAAGTTACTGAAGACCAAAATGTTCTGGAAGGCCTTCAGGGAATAACTATTCACCATCACCTATATAAATGTGATAAATGTGATAAATAAATAAATCAGCATTTGGGTGCTTAACTATTATGTATTGTGTACTAATTGCCGGTTGTAGGATGTTATGAACACCCTGTATTGTGACTTTTCTTTACCGTGGATGTTTTGTTTTACTCTGGTATTGTTGTAAACCTCCATGAGTCTGCCAAGATTTGGCAATACAGAAATTTAAAATAATAATAGTAATAATAATACTGACTTCCATTTCTGTAAACAAATATAGCCTAAGCATTAAGTCTATCTGTTACCTTGAGATTAAGCAGAGGTTATTTTATCCATCCTTATTGTCAATAAATGACTCTCCACACTAATATTAATGTACTGCTGTGCTTGATCGGGGGGGGGGGGGGGCGGCGGTTAGGGGATAAGAAAAGAATAATACAATCTTGTGCCTGGTTAATTATAAATTCAATGGGACTTATTCCAAAACCAACAGAGATGATGAATCAACAGAACAAATCACCAAAGGAAATTTCGGTGGGGCATTTCACAAAACTGTTTTCGTTCAAGTTATTGGGAAATTCCACATCTGCCTGGCTGCATCACTGCTTTTTACCAACTTTGCCTAACTACGCATTCAACCTAAAGGCTACGTTTCCATTCCACTAGCACTCATTAAGCATCCCGAGCTAATTACAGCCTCCCTCCCATGAACCTGTGCTGCCTTCCAGAACTTTTGCTAAAACAATAAGAAGAAATGACCTACACTTCTCCTTAAATTAAACAAGGAAGGGGGATTAAAAATTGAAACCCACTGAGATATGTTTATTCATGCGACCTCTTACAACCAAATATAATAATTGTCTGTTAATTGCAGTTTCAGCTCCCACCTCATGCTTCAACATGTGAAACTGCAATCAGCTGGCTCCTGTTTAATCCACCTATTATGTTGACTAATTAACTTTGCTCGACAGTTTATTTCTTCCTCCATTATCAGCCCCTGTCAGCCTCAAGCACAGCGCCGCTAAGGGAGACCTCAACCTCTTTGATTGATCACCGATAGATTGACATGCAGATTAATTTAATTAGAATCACCTCACTTGAGAAATGAAAGACAATGGCAAAGGGGCTAATAGATCTGCTCTTATAATGAGGCTACCCTCCAGAGCCAAGGAAGAGGATTTCTGATTTATTTTGCTGAATTCCCCAGTCGCTCCACAAGGCTCTTGCTTTAATTGTTCTTGGTATTGAGAAGCTTTAGCCTCTGAAGAGGTGAAATGCTTTACAAGGATTGGCAAACATTACTTCAATTCTCCAAGGAAGCTGTTACCCTCTCAAAGTTGCATGAACAGAAAGGGTTGCTTGCAAGAATTTTCTTACGGGGCTTGAAATGGGTAAAAGGGGAGAAAATGAAGCAAAGTTCTTCAAGTAATATTTTATGAACTGTAATAAATTTCTCAAAAACATGTTTTGTCATTTCTTGACCTAAAACACTGTTTAATCTAGCAGTTCCAGTTTTTTTGTTTATTTAATCTCTCCCTCCCTCTCCTCCCCAATTTATTAATGTTTACAAGCCTGTGAACGTTAACATGATTTATGCCTGGATATAGCTTGTCACAGGATGCCGTGGGTTCATTTCATCATAAACTTAAACAGTTTTAGAAGTTAGAGTTCTGAATGAGATAGAACCAGCACATTACTTAGAGCATACTGGAAAAGAAACACATCAGAAAGAGTTTGAAATTAAATTTAAGTCACTTCAATTTGTTTCTATAATCAAAGTTCATAGACACAGTTCCCCACATGGCAAATATGTACGTAGGTAGAAAACTGAATGTGCTCTGACAGAGATTTCATGCAAAACATTATACGATGACAACCCCTCAGTAAAAGATTGCAATGATCAGTGACTACATCTGTCCAGAATTTATTTTGCTTTTTTTCACCTACTGAGTACTATACTGCATATGGAATATTGAACTGTTTCAACTGGACAGGTTTAACTAATAGCTCTTACTCAAAATGCTCTGTTATCAGTGCATAAAAATTCAGTTTTTTTAAAAATAAAATAATGATATTGAGATTTGTACAAATTATGTGCACTGGAGTACAGAACGTATTTTACATTGATGAGCAATGTACAGTCTTGGCCATTTATGTCAACTGAGAAATACAAACATCCCCAATACGTTTACAGTATTATTAAATTCTACAAATATATAAAGCAAAAATCATACACAAGGTGCTAAACATACTCAGATACTGTAACACAACCCTCCTCATGGGCATCTGCACGGGTTGGAAGGAACATGTGATGTTATGCATGTCATGATGTCATTGTGCAAATGATGGAAATGACATACTGCATGTCATTTGTGACAGGACACCATGACATAACACAGACAAATTACATAATTTGGGTGATGACATCATGATGCATGTAATAGCGTGATCTCTACAGGACACCCATGGCCCTTGCACATCAAGGACCTGGGATATTATGGCTTTTTCTACAGTGGCTAAACTATCTGCTTAAGGAATGGACAACACAAGCGACTGCTGTTTTTTTTCAGATGGGGAAAATTTCCAGAGTGGGGGCAGTGGAGGCACATTTAAGGATTGGTAAATTCTTAATACATTTCAAGTATGCTGGTATCAAGGATGAAGGCTTTTGCTCCTACTCAATAAAAGAGACATGCCACTTAAGACAGTTGGTCAGGAACCAACACAAAATTTCCCTCCACAGACATCCTCCAAACGCATTAGGAATTTACCAATCTGTCCTGTTATATTTCCTTTTCTCAATGGATTTTAAGGCTGGGTTTGATACCTATCTTTTGTGAAAAATCTGGCTGCCTGCAAATGCTAATACACAGTTTTAAAGACTAAACAAAAAGAGGAGAATAAAAGAAAAAAAAGTAACACACTAAAGTGTTTCAGGAACATAAATCCTAACAAATCCAACTGTTTAATACTATTCCATTTAAAAGAACTAAATCAGAGTTCCAAATAATGCTGTAACTGGAGTTCTGATCCTATAAAAGAGAATGCAATATTTTTCTCCGCAGGAGAACATTGATTAACTTTTTTTTACCAGAGTAATCTCACTGAAATCCGTTATTTAATTCTTGCTACCCACAACATCTGCAAGATTGGGGACTCAGTCCAACCCATTCGTTGCATAACATAATCTTGCTACCTAGTTTCCTTGAACAGAATTTGATTTACTACAAAATGCCATACCAGGGTGGCTCTTTTAGAGTCATTAGGAGAAAAAAAATACTATAAAAAGGAATCCCCTAGAGAAACTGTTTCCAGCATCAGGAAATATGAAAAAAATACTAGTGGTTATTTGGTGGTCTACTTTAAGAAGTGATTATTCATAGTGCACCTGTAGAACAAGAAAAAACAACACTATTGTTTCCACACACACACACACACACATATTAATCAGAAGTCAAATAGTTCTAAAGAAAAACATATTCAGCATATACAATATTAAATATTAATGTTATGTGAAATGGGAAAAAAACTAGTATGTTTTGAGCACTCTTGTTAATGGCACTTGCTGTTTTATGACTAAAAGCCGCATATCCGTTTATTCTAGAAACTGGAAAATGCTATAAAAGTTAGCAAGACTTCTCAAGAGAAAATGAATTCCTAACTATGATCCAAATATCTCTTTTCAAAGGCAAGTCATTTTAATTGCTGCATTAATAGACTTTATTTTGATCAAAGCATATACAAAACTAATTTGTAAAAGAAACAACTTGTGTTCTAGCTTTTAAAAAATGCAGCCACGAGGTGAAAAGTATGCAAAGAAGCAACTTTTTAAAAAGCACATACCAACACATGAAGGAAAAAAAGTATATTCCTGTTTAAAAATTGATTAATGATGTCCTGACAAATTCATATAAACATGGGTACAGACAGGCCTGCCAAATCTCAAACCTATCCAAATGTTGTGAAGAAAACATAGTTTTCAATTTGGGAAAAGCAAACAGAAAATAAGATTTTCTGCTGTACCATCAGCTCTTCACAGACTCTCTGTTTAAATCTTATATACTTTTGGAAGATAGAGCTGATAACTGAAGAGAGTTTTGTTAAAATGTAGTGTCTAAACGTTATGATAATTTACATGATCATTGTATAGATATTGTTCTGCGTAGTCTTGAATGCAAACCTTTGGCTGCAAATACTTTGCAAGCTAAACAAGTTTCAGAAAGAAAATTGGGGGTTAGGAAATCAAGCTGTTTATCGGAGTTGAAGCACTGAGACTATTTGCTATGGTGCTTCATCTAATATTTCAAGATTAGTAGTTGCACTGATCCCCATTTTGACTACAGACCATTAAGTTTTGTTAGCCAATTAATTTATGGCACATTCCTGATATTTTCAGTAATCTCCACTTTACTGGAAGGAAATATATATATTTGTTTACACCTCTGAACGCTATGTGGAAAAGGCTGAAATGACTTCTAGACAGACAGATCCTCACAGCATGGATCTATTATTATTTTGTAACTCAACTTCCAGTCCCGAGTTATTAAAAGCCTGACCTAAATTTAGGTAGATGCTTCAAGATGATTAAAATATAGCCACTCATTGCTGATTTTTAAAATTAGCTTCATGAAATGGCATTTGCATCTCTTGAACAGACTCAGCAGTGAATCACCAATGAATGCTATTCAAACCAGCAGTACAATAATACCACCCAAACATAGCTTAATTTCTAATATTCAGCAGCAAAGCCCAGCATGTATTTCTCAGCACTGGAATATAGGCAACCCTATTTCCAGCCCACTCCTTCCAATATTTCCAAATCAGCTTTTATTCCAGCTGCTTATATAATTTTTTTTTTTTTTTTTTTGCAATGGTGGTGAAGCCTTAGAGTCACACTCACAAAGTTCATTACAAATGAACGATTTTCTTTGTAGACACAAGACTGGAAAGACCTGGGCAGTGTGGGACACCATTCTGCAGGTTTACAGCAGAATTGCCTTCTTGGCTGCCATAGACTGACAACCTCGTGCCCCAAAGCAATTCTGCAATGCTTGTGATTGTCTAAAATAGAATCTTCTCAAAAAGTTTTCTCTCAATCCATTTTTATTTTTGTATGTGTTAAAATTGTTCACTTATATTCATTTTTTAATATTTTCAATCAAAAGAACAGTGTAGTTCTTTCAGATATTAACTGAAATAACATTATGGCCACAATTAGAGTATTTGGATTATGTTGTATGAATCAAAGAGATACTCTATAACCTCAGCTTTATTCATTTTCTGTCTGCCTTGCCACCATTATATTCTCAAATGATTTACATTATCACAACTACTATGTTTCATGTGATTAACTTAATGGTGAAAACTGGACATTACACATTCACATTAACTGCCCACTCTACCCTAAATAGTCAACATGGGGAAAGTTCTAAAGAAGGGAAGTCTACCAGGAGTGCAGAAGCTATCCCATGAACTGAACCTTAAGAATATGTAACATGTAGAGTTACCTTCCTACATCACTACAGTCCTATCTGCTTCCCATAACTGAACCCAATTTCAAGGTGTTTTCCCATTATTTATGATTCACTCTAAACTCTGGTGATCAATGTTGAGGTGAATATTTCATGGAGGACAGAGAAATACTATGCTGGAATTATAGGAAAGTATGAATTATCTCAAGAAACCAGGCATGCACAGCTGAGTGTGAACAACCCAAGGAGGCTGTTCTTAATATCTTGGCTCTGAGAATGGCTGATAGAATCAAGTTTAGGTTCCCCTATACTCAATTAGTGCTTTTCTTGCCTAGCTACAATAAATAAATTACACCATCAACAAGAGGCTAGTTTTGTTTTCTACAAATGTTCAAGCACCAGATCTGGAAGCTAGGATAGGAGGGAGAAAAGCCCCTAAAGGATTGCCTATAAACACAGAAATATTTTTTGTCACTGAAGAAGGCATGCTGGATATTAAAGTATGAAGGGTGATCTGCTCTGCTGAAAGTGATTAATTTCCTTAAAATGCGAAGGTCACACTAATTGACATGACCTATGTAATTAAGCAGTCTCTGTTTACACATGGAAAGCTCAACTGCTGTGAGGCTCAGCTTGCCTGACAGAATGTCTTTACAAGTCAAGAGATCAACAACCTCTCTTATGTCCTACCTAGTCACCTACACAAGCTCCTGATTGCTCTTCTGACAGAACACACAAGAGCATTACCATATGAAAATCAGCTTACATCTTGGGGGAGTTCTGAAGTGGCAGCACACAGGTAAGCTTGAACGGATGCTTTGACAGCCTTTAGCCTTGTTCATGCTAGATTGCCTGGTCTATGAAGCAGATTTAACTGGAGGATATTCTGAAAGAATAACCTAGGTTTAATAAGGACAAGGCAAAGCAGGAGAAATGCCAGTGAAATACAGGTAGGAGGTCCCTAACCATACTGCATCAAAAATTACAAACTGGGAAATATAACATCTATGATCAGGGGGAAAAAATTAAAAAATTAAGACATCACTAACTTCCAGTTGCCATGACAGAAAATTAGGAGGCATATGGATCCCAGATAAACTGCAGTTGCCACAAGCTTCAGGAATTAAGTATGACAACTCAATAAGCTCTATACAAAAAGAAGGATTCCTGTGCCTGCCCTGAAGACAAGGAAATAATGGGTAGGGGTGATCAGAGACTTTACACTGAGAGAGACCAAAGCAGCAATCTGTCAGCCAGATAGCATATCAAGAGACTGGAGCACCCATTTGGGATGTGATAGAACACCCCCCCCTCAAAAAAAATATCCCTTTCTATTGATGCATGTAGGAATACAACCAGTCACAGACTTGAAGACACTGCAAGGGACTATGAAGCACTGAGCAGGAGGTTGAAAGAGATGGGGGCAAGATTGTGTTTTCTTCACTTCTTACTGTCCAGGAACATGGCCCAGGAATGGCAGCAAGAATACTGGTAATGAAGAAAGGACTACTGAGATGATGGCAGCTGGAATGGATTTGATTTTTTGATAATGAAAAATGAGGGAGTCCTGGCAAAAGTTGAGAAGAACATCAAAAGAACTGGGACAAATGTGTTTGAAAGGCACCTTGCAAACCTAAACTACAGGGACTTCAAACTGAATACTTTGGGGGAGAGACAAGAGTGCTCGAGACACTGAAGAGACATAATATTAAAGTTAAATCATGAATTAAAAATGCATCAACAGCAGCTGGAATCACTAAGAATCTAATTCAAAAGGCCTAACTGAAGAGAAAGTCTTACTCCTTTCTTCAAGTCAAAGAGTGTGGGGCCAAGTGCAACTGCTAAGAAAACTTTCATATAGAGTTTGACATACCTTCTCTGTGTGAGAAAGAACAGTGCTCTAAAATTCATAGCATCTTTAAGAGAGCATCCTGCTGAATTCAGTACTTACACAACTTCATACCAAGTAAGGCATATTCGCAGACAATTGGACACTAAGTCATTTAGGACTTTAAAGTGGTATGTAAACATAAATATATGTACTATATTTATATGCAATTTTATCTGGAACTCACAGAAATATATACAGACATACATGCACACACACATACTCCATTGGTATTTTTCCCAATTAATTTCTTCCTAATTGTCTGATTCTATGAAAATCAAAAATAAATAGAGAGCCAAGAGAACAGTCCTATGCAGTTTTACTCAGAAATCCATGGGGCTTTCTTCTTGGTAACAGAGTAATCCTATGTACGTCTAGTCAAAAAGTATGCCTCTTTGAATGGAATGGGACTTATTCCCAGATAAGTGTAGACTTCATTTCTTAATTTCCTATCTTATCTCATACAGAATATTAAATAAAAAATAAATTCTTGATTATAGAAAAATATGAGTTTAAGGCAGTCCTAACTCTCTCCCATAATTCTACTATTCTTAGATCAGGAGACAGCACTGACTATGCTTATTTACCCCAATAAGATCACAGTCCAATGATTATATTGTTCTATCTATATACTACTAAAACTCTTGTGTCTGTAACCTTCAACTGGATGAAACGGGGCATAATAGGGTAACAATTTTTGAACCAACGTATCTCAAATGGGCTAACTTACAGATTGCATCCAAAATCTGGGACCCATTACTCCTGTGGGATTGAAATTTGGGAAATTTGTGGCCACTTCAGCACTGCTGCATGCCACGCCACCATGGTCAGCCCAGGTCATGTGATCTCCTTCCCACCTCCCTCTGTCCCCTGTGCCCAGCCAGCTGGCAGCAAAGCCTGATGGGTGAGCAGTGATTGGCTGCTTTGGAACAAAGGCCAAAATTTTAAATCTCTTAACGGTGGTGGGCATTGAGGAAAGGATGAGGGAGTGACTTGGATGCCTGCTGGCAAGGTAGGGCTGGCTGGGGGGCTCTGGTGGTTGATGGGTGAGCCCTCTTCCTTCTTTGAGGGAGGGGGCCCTTGGGGACACACCAGAATGAGAAGTGGGGATGCAGTTTTCCTCGCGGTCTGCAGCTCCTTTTGTTCTACCTCCGCTCAGCAAAGTGGCAGGCATTTCTGCAGGTCAGCCAAGGAGGAGGAGGAGGCTTCCTTGGGGCTCTCCTGAGGGTCATGAGGGGAGGGCAAATGGTGCAAGCCTATATTATATGCGGGAAGGGAGGGAGGGAGGGAGGGAGGGAGGGAGCGAGCAAAGCCAATGGGGAAGCCAGCAGCAAGTCATAAGTCACTCCCACTCCCACTGCTTTTTTGCCCTTGGTCATTCTGTTTCTCTATTTAGGTAAGGAAATATCTCTGAATCAATGACCCAATGGGTTGCAGGTTGTCCAGTACTGTACTGTTTTTAATTTCATGGCATAACAT
This sequence comes from Liasis olivaceus, assembly GCA_030867105.1. NCBI lineage: Eukaryota > Metazoa > Chordata > Lepidosauria > Squamata > Pythonidae > Liasis > Liasis olivaceus. Next base: position 65,157,010 of record CM061348.1, on the reverse strand, counting down.
TACCATAAATGGACAAACTGTCCTTAAGCCAAAAAAAAAAAAAAAGTTATCTATGAAAAAGTGGTACGCTTTAGTGACAGCTCATATACTTAAGCATACTGTGCTCATAGTGACAGCTCATATGCTTAAGCATACTGTGTAGTACTACAAAGGCAGTCCTCTGAATAAACTGCATAATCAAGATAAGATAAAAAAGATAAATAAGATCTTTTCCATGTGAAAGATCTCTTAATAAGCTAGAGACCAAAAGCATCCATGATCTAACTACTGTAGCTGATCTGGATTATTTTATTTTACAGAAAGTCAGGAGTTTTTCCATTGAAATAGTGGTACATTACAGTAATGCAAAACCATGAAAATTAGCCAGAACTACTCAAGTGGGTAGAGGTTATCTGCTTAGGAATACTGGGTTCATATATATCTGACTCCGTACAATGATGTCAAGGTCATTCGGAAGCAGGTGTGAATTGGTTAGTTTGTGTAATGGATTTTTCTGTTCTACTCTCTCATCTACAGGTAGTCCTTGACTTACGACCATTTTTTTAGTGACCGTTTGAAGTTACAACGGCACTGAAAAAAGTGACTTAGGACTGGTCCTCGCACTTATGACCGTAGCCACATCTCCACAGTCACATGATCAAAATTCAGGCACTTAGCAACAGGCATGTATTTATGATGGTTGCAGCATCCCAGGGTCACGTGATCACCATTTGTGACCTTCCCAGTTGGCTTCTGACAAGCAAAGTCAATGGGAAACCATGTGATTCACAACAAACGTGTGATTAGATTAACGACTACTTGATTCACTTAATGACCGCAATAATTTGCTTAAAGATTATGGCAAAAAAAGTTGTAAAATCGGGCACAGTCATATGATGCCTCACTTAATGATCACACCACTTAAAAACAATTTTTCTGGTCCCTATTGTGGTTGTAAGGGTTGGACTACCTGTATATCCCCTCTACTAGCCTGAAAAGCCTCTCCAAAGAGCCACCCCCCACTTTTCTTCCTGCCTTGCAGTATTGCCAGATCAAGTGGAAGGATTTTAGACTTGAGTCAAACAATGAAATAACATTGATTCAATCTCACTGCCTGGGGCAGTAAAATTGAGCATATTGGGGTCAAATGCCTAGTGGATTTGGCTTAGATTATTAGACCACATGTTCCATATGCCTGGAATAAGTATAGAATAAAATGAAAATCAAAGTGTTATTTAGAACAAGAAACAGCAAGCCTAAGATTGTTTCCAACATATAGAACTAATTTTTGTGGAAGTCCCTATTGTGGTTGTGAGGGTCTTAAGGCCTCCTTTCCGGTTGTTCCACATTAGACTCCAAACTATCTAGTCCAATCTATTTTGCAATTCTTGTAAGATCTGTTATTTGCTTGTGTATTTATTCAGTTTATATGTTGTTGTTGTAAGAATTATTTGATCTTGTACAGGTAGTCCTTGCTTAACAACAGCAATTGGGACCAGCAACTCTGTTGCTAAGCGACATGATCATAAAGTATGATGTCACATGACCGCACCAACTTACTATGGCAGTTGTGGCACTTCCAGTTACAGTCATTAAGCGAATCCTGCACAGTTGTTAAGCATGACATCACATGCCATTTGTGACCTCCTGCCAGCTTCCCTATTCACTTTGCTTGTCGGAAGCCAGCAGTGAATGTTGCAAATGGCAATCATGTGACTGTGGGATGCTGTAACCATCGTAATTGCAAGCTGGTTGCCAAGCACCTGAATTGCAATCATGTGACCACAAGGACCCTGCAACGGTGGCAACACAAGAACTGGTTGTAAGTTTCCTTATTCAGTGCCATCCTAACTTCAAATGGTTGTTGAACAAATGGTCAGTAAGTGAGGATGCCATTCTAAAGTGCTTCACAAAAATTAGATAAAAACATGAAGCAATAAGTACATTGATAACATGCAAGCACACACACAACATGCACAAATTAAACAGCCAGATCACTTGGCTGAAATTTTTCCTAGCCCACATTTTCAAAAAGGGATTAATTATACAGGCAGGAAGTGTCACTGACCTGAAATCTCCGCATGTCTCGAGGATTTCCTGCATTTTTTAGGCAGTTCTGGTTACATTTAAGAAAAAATTTCAAGAAGAACCTGTTGGAAAAGAGATAATTTGTTTAGTATACTCACTCAGTATTTGTTTTGCTTAATTAATAAAATCTATCTATTTGGTATATGCAGGCAAAGATCCATCTTGCCTCCTTCTAATTTCCTTAAATATAATTTTTTTTAAAAATTCACAGAAACAATGCTGCTGAAACCAACTGCTGAAATCACAGCTGATCTGTGATCATCTTCTTTTCTTCAAAACTCTAAACACTGAGAACATGCAGGGAACAGCAAGAACCAATCAGTATTCACCTTCAACTGACCAATAGAACAGGGCCAAAAACAAAATCTTCCAATCAGGACCCTGCCTCTGAAACTTTCATAGATCCCAGAATAATAACATTCCTACCACCCTGATTCCAGACAGAATAAATTGCTAATTCCCCCTACCATTTTTAGATCATGTTTTTATTATTTGCAAACAAACAACCCCTGAAGAATTGATGTGAGGAAGTTTTCCATGCGCAAAGCTGCCTTTCATTCTGCATTTAAAATTCTCTTGCAAGCTGTGAACAGGAAAGAATAGCACGTTGGCATTTCTACAACCAGGCACTTTTCCCAGTTTCTCCAACCATGGCTGCATGCTGCTACATGAGCTGGAACGGGAAAGAGAAATACATTCTCAACCCTTCCTACAGACAAGAGCAAAATGCTGAAGCTCAGAGTCAGGACAAGAGTTCCTGCCATGGGAGAATAAACTGCCCACAATGTCTGTAGAGCTACAGCACTGACAAACAAAAAGTCAGCTTTGTTCTGGTTTTAGACCAACTGGTATCAAACAGGAAAACAACAGCTCAACTCTTGAACCTGGATGACAATGTGGGAATACCGGGGTTTGGAACTAAACTGGTGAAAAGAACCTTATGGAAGTGCTTAAATTCTAACATCTGTTTGTTGGTCTAGTAGGAGAAGCAAGATAGGGAGTGTCGCCCACTTGTACTTCCCATGAAAGTGACTGGGAGGATTTCAATTTTGTGTAAATGGTTATGAATACACATCCCATATGTTAGAAAAGGATCAAGTACATGGGGATATTGAACTATATATAGTATGACACACAAGATCAAGAATTCCACTACATGTTGTGGCCCTTTTAAGAAAAGAAGATATGGGTCTCATATTATAGGCTGGATGTAAAGGTGGAGTCTATGTCTGAAGCTAACAGTTAAAGTAATGAGAATAAATCAATATACAGAAGTAACTGGGGCAAGAAAAGAGATACCAAATAAATTCTGGGTGTGGTGAGGAGTGGGGGAATAGCCTTAAATATCTATATTAGGTATATATACTTTCTAAGAGCTCAGCCAAACAAAAGCTGAAAAAAGCCAATTATCATGAAGCTCTCACATGGCAAGTTTTTTTTTAATTAGGGCTGTCATCACATTAAAGGTTGCAGTCAATTAGTTGTGTTACTTTTAACCTATTAATCAATCAACCCACTATTTAAAAGACACACTGCACTTTGCATTGTCTCAGTAAAGAGTGTATTCTAGGAGTCATCACTGAACCTAAGAGCAGAAATTTTGAAAATCTTTCTCCATGCTGGAGCTAGCATATTGTTTTCAACACCAACTACCCTATTCCACATCCCAAGTAAAGATGCTTTTAAACGCTGAACTTTGTACTTACTGGCTTAATCAGGAAGGTTGATGTGCAATAGAGTTGGACCCTGACTAGGAATGGAACTTTTGAAGTTCCTCCCAAGAGAGAGAAAGTTTTAAAGATGCTTTTAAAAACATACCCATTCTTTTTGGCTTCTTAACCGAAAAAGCATTGTGGCATTTGCTATGATTAGCTATATGAATCTATATTTTATTGCAACTGCTTTATTTTGGAATTGTTGTTTAAAGATGCTTTTCTTTAAGAAACCATTTGATTAACAATGATAGAAAGCCATCGCTTTTGCATAAAGCATATTTGATGAAGGCTGTGTGTGTGCATGTATGTGCATATGTGTATCAATAAAAATAATGATTTTTAAATAAAACTGTATTTTTCCAAACAGCTTTTAAATCAAGCTGAATCAAAACTCTTATCAAAACTTGCATGTTGAGCATTTGAGGAAATTAGCTGTGGCCATCAAAATAAAATAAAGATGTGAAAAAACTGATACTTTGTTCTTAGAAGCCACAAATGCTTAAATGAAGAATATTTTATGTTCCTGACTCTGTAGAAATCACTGAAGTCATTTTATAACCCAGACACATTTCTTCAGAAACAGAAGATATATTTTACAAGCCAAAGAGATAAACAGCAGAACGTATCTTCCTCAATGTTTTGCATTAATGAGCCATAAAAACAAGAGCTTGAGGAACAGTTGGCTACAGATTCTGGACATTATCCATAAAAGTAAAAACAAATGGATATATCAAACTTATTTTTATTTTTTTAGAACTAAGTTAAACCATATAAATAAAATCTCAGTACAACTAGGAAAGGCTGTGACATATTTGGAATAATTGTTGATTCAAACATGTACAGTATAGGCCAATTTACTTTGAGCACAATCCATCAGGAAGGTCTTGTGCACAAGAAATAAATGCCATTGAAATAAATACGAATTTAAGAATATATCTTCCATTCTCAAACGGGTCTCATTCATACAAAAATAGACCAACGATGATGAAGTTTCTTGTTTGTTTTACATCTTATTGTAATTTTACAAAGACAACAGAAGAAAATTATTAACATTCATTTTAGAATAGAATAACATATTTTGTCAACCTAATCCTTTATATGAATATTATTCATCTTGCAGAGGACAGACTGTTCAAACATTTTTTAAAAAATAATTAGAAAATTATTACATTTAATTTTGCTCAAGGACTTCAACCTTCCTCTTTTTTGTTTACCAAACATAATTAAATCATCTGTAATATTCCTATTAAGATTCATATACAGATTTGTGGTTGAGAATATTAGACAATTTTACCTGCAGATCATTGATTTAATACACTTAGTACAAAGGCTCATCTAACTTTATTTAGAGGCAGGATTTTCCATACAGATTCAGGATAAGTATTTGGGAAAGGGTATCTCCAAATTAAAGCTCTCTCCCATTCAGAAAGAAGACACCTGACTGGAATTAAATCAGTTCCCTTTCAATCATGTTTGAAGTCATATTTGGGCTTGCCCATCACTTTCATCATGTATTGGTATCTATTAACCCTTTATTTTCCACCAAATCTCTTGGACAGTGATTTCAAGGTTCTCATTCTAGAAGAGCTGTGGGGCCTCTTGTTCATTGCACACAATGCTTCACACATCTACAAATGGAGAGGCCTCATGGGATATCTCTATGACTTTTTAGAGTGTTTTCAGGGTGTTGCTAAAAAATTTGTCTGTAACTGTATGACTTCTGCTTTCCAAATTCCTAATGGACTTTTTTTTTTTCTTTTGCCTTAGGGAAGAGGATAACAAGGAAGAGGAAATGGTCTTTTCAAGCAATCAAGTCAAACATTTAAAAAAAAAAACTGAGAAGAGTTTAGTTGGTTGACTCATATTTATTTAGGGGGTCATCAGAAAAAGAAACAACGTTCTTGACCATTTATCTCAGTCTCATGCTAAACTGGCATGATGAAAGTCATAGTTACAATTTGGAAATCTCAACATTCTTGAAATGTGGTATTAAATATGTTCAAACAGTATGAAAAACAAAATAAAACTTTAAGCTGGTATCAGAAGCTCCATACTGTTTATTTGTTTATGAGATTTGTCTACTGCTTAAAACTAAAAGGACTGTAGGTGGCTTGCACTTACATATAGAACACAGTACATATCAATACAATAATAAGCTAAAATTTACTGAATGTGGCACCACTGGTTATAATTAATCCCGAAAGGCCTTCCAGAGAAGCCATGTTTTCACCTGCTTCTGGAAGGCCAGAAAGGTGGCCCACTTCTGGGGAAGCAGTGACAACCCACTTCCATATTGTTGCCAAGAGTAATAGAACGCGAACGTGTCTATCACGAGTGTGGGGGCTGAGCTAAGAGAGGTATTTTTCTTTTTCTTTTCCGTTACACCCATTTAATGTCATTTAAATACCAGGAAATATTTGAAAAGGTTCAAAGAGAAATCAAAGTAACCAGCTCTGAATTTGAAGGGAAAAAAAAGAGTACAATAATTGTATACACACACATACAGCCCTAGCCAGCTCAATAGGGGACTGGAAAAGTTTTGTTTCCACTAAATTAAAGAAAGGCGTAAGTTGCTTGATGTTTGTCCCATCAAGCAAAGCCTGGTATCCAATAGCTGTAAACTGGCATGAGTTAGCTCTTGGGGGTGGGTGTCTATGGTGGGGGGAGAGCTTTCTCTCCTGGTCAGCTGCGGGAGGCTTGGCTCTGAATGTGTAGAAAGAACTGTCAGCACAAATCCTGCCATCTAAAGTCGAGACAACTGCTTGCCACCAAGCGATGGTTTGTACTGGTGCCAAAATGGATTTGGGAAGATAAGCAAATAGGACATTAATTCTGCCAAAGAAAAATAGGGAAGGGAGAAGCACAGGGTTTTGTACATTGAGGATAAGCACTTGATGGCTCTCCTGTCAACAAGCCATCGTTTAGCTCGCCAACTATGAAGGGCATGGACATTAGATCCCTTTTGCCCTACACTGGCCCTGCCGTGCGGAATGCAGGCAGAATCCTGAGATCCCTCTGCTGCCTGCTGAAATGGAAAGCTTGACCATCTGTCAGGAGGCAAAGATGTCCCTGTCAGCTGATGCCTGCCCAGAGCCTCTGACAGGCCCTTATGAGGCAAAGTCTCTCAGAAGCCCTTGTTCTTTGGGGAAAAGGCTGCTTTGCCCCAGAGATTTACTGGAGGATTCTTCAGAGTTTTCCAGAATGTAGAAGCCAAGCAGCTGACCATTTTGGCCTACCCTTCCCTAAAGGAATAGGTTACCAAGAAGGGGAGGTAGGGAGATGGATGGAACAGTTAAAAATAATTTTAACTCAGAGGCAAGCACATGTTTTAAAGCAGCCTATGCAAATATAGGGAAGATTTATATAAATGTCTGGAGCATGTGCACGTTCTAGTGGAGCAAGCAGATAAAATCCCAATATTCTTTCATGTCATAAAGTTCTAACTCTGCTCCCTTTTAAAAAAAAAATGTCAAAAAACAACATGGATCTGTCCATGAAGTCTCCAAAGTCTTGAGGATGCTTCACCCTTTATTAAGTATAAAAAAAGAAAATGTGAAAAGCAGCATATGAGCAGAGACTGAATGAGTGGAACCAAAATAAATTTGGAGTGAGCATAAATTGAAGATAGGAGAAAAGAAAACCTACACCCATTATATAAATTTTAATGGGATGGTTTTAATGAATTCTTTATGTGTGGATGTGAGTTTGACGTGTAGGTGTACACATTCTCCCCTCAGCTAATCACAAGTGGATAAACATTCAGGTTGTATCTAATTGCTCTCCACCTTTCATCCGGCAGAAGTAGATAGAAAAGATGTGTGCAAAGTCACCTTTTCTCCTACATGCCTTGCTGTTCCCCCAAATCTCTTGCGCAGTCTCAGAGGACTGCAGAAGTCAGGGAGAATCACTGAGAAAGACCTCCCTCATTTTTTTGCTGAATCAAAAAGCTTCCTGTGAATGGAAGGATATTATTGTGTGAAATTGTATGAAAATGTCTGGGGATAGCCACTAATACAATTATAATTGTAGTGCTTAGGAATATCTCAAGAAGATTAATATCCAGTTTAGAATTTAGTTGTCTACTAGCTTTTGTGGTTCCTGAATGTTCTGGTGCGATTCTTGGCACATCCAAACCTAATTAAAACAGAAAAGTCTTGAAATGCATGGTCTGAAAATATGCTTTGGAAATTTGCATTTTGAGAGAAAATACATTTTTAATTTAATTGTGAATTTCTGGGCAGTTTTTTTTTTTTTTTAAATGCAGCTTAATGCAGAAATTAGATTAAAAAAAAAGACTTATGGATTAATACTAGGGAATGTAGCATGGGCCAAAACCAGGCTGATAATCTATCCTGAAATTCTGGTCATTGTAAATTGGGAAATGAAATCTTTAGAAAACTCTCCCAGATTTTGTAACATCTGACCAAATGGTGCCACCTTACTTCCTTTGGTAAATATCATGTTACTGAATTTTCAGAACACAGCAATTTCAAGCCAAGCAGAGCTTGTGACTTCCAGAACTCTAAATAATTTGCTTTGCTACAAACAATCATCTCAAGGACATATACCAGAATAGAAGGTTTAAGGAAACAAATCCATGCTCACTTATGTAAAAGTAAGTCCCACAGAACTCAAGATGACTTAGTTGAGAGTTGGCATACAGAAGGCTCTAGTGTAAAGCTGCGATCATATGCCTATATTTACCTGGAGTAAGAGTTGTCAAAAATAAAGGATTTTATTTTATTTTATTTTATTTTATTAACAAGTGGAGGTTTGCACTATACACAAGGGTGCTGTCTTTAACTGAAAGACAAGTCTAAGCAAATCCAGAGCTCCATCCAAATATTTCTAGGCTACAAATAGAATGATTTCAAAGAGTTGTGCTGGTTGTTAAGATATTGCTTTTGCCGAAATCAGAGACCACGATAGGACCGGATATAGATCAATGGTCCCATGACCTTTTGACCATAGCAGTTAGTGAGAAAATGTCTTTGATGAAAAGGAGTACCAGGCTACATTTGAAAATATTTGGCAGGGCTTGTTTGTTTGTTTGTTTGTTTGTTTTGCCCTCCTTGGGGACTGAGAAGGCATTTGTGGCTTGGGCTTACATGATGCGTCTGAAGAGAATCATAGGAACTACCTGCTCTTTTCTAGCTTCAAGGTCTAAGCTTTTCTCCCCTCATTCTTCTCTCTACCATTTCACATTTTTCAGAAATCATTTGTTAATTTTTTTCAACACCTATTATGTAGTTGTGGGAAGTGAGAAGGAAGGAAGGAAGGAAGGAAGGAAGGAAGGAAGGAAGGAAGGAAGGAAGGAAGGAAGGAAGGAAGGAAGTTTATGAAGAGCTTAATGGATTGGGAAAGAAAGCTTTTCATTTAAGGTAGTACTGTCTTTTATAGTACTGTTACATTTCCATCAAATGTTGAATTAAAGAAAACTAGAAATAGTGGTCTCAGTCATGTATTTCCAAAATATTTCAAATGCAGAATATTTTTGTATCATCTGAATTACTCTTCTTAAGACAATTTGCAGGAGGTTTTCTTAAACACAGGATGACTCCATTTATAAGCAAAATGCTGAAGTTATTATATGTTTCCATTTCTTTCAACACTATAATGCCAGCTACATATTCAAACAACCAAAGGGAATGGTAATACTGAAGTACAAATTCCTCAGGCAGAATAGCAATATGTAAATAAGAACTAGAAAATGGGTGATATTTGCCAGCTGGGAAGTGGTGGATGAGGAGGAACCGTGCTTCCCCTATGCTATCATAGCTAAGGCTTAGATTGGGCAAGGTCTGTTTCCAGTGCCAGGACTCAGGTCTGGCATTTATTGAGGACCAGTTATGATGCCTCTGATTATAGGCATACTGTTCTATTGAGCAGAGTTGCCATACCTCAAAGAGTATAAGATATAAAGTACCTGAGATGGCACCTCAAAAGGCCTAGAAACAAGACACTGAGCACTGGGGAGGAGTATTCACCCCTAGACATTTCAAATGACTCTTTTTTACATCAAGGACCACAGCAAGTTTCTACAAATGACACAATGATAGAGAGGCACATGAAGTAGTGTTTGAAGAGAACAGGAAAAGTTAGCAAGAGGAAAAGCACAATTTCAACTCCATTTCAAGGTCTCTTGGGTCAGTACTAATAACAGATGTTTCACATACCATGTTGAGTTCCTGGATGAATGGTAAGATATGTATCTAACAAGGGAATAAATTAATGGGTTCCAAAATCTTTGGAACTAGTATACATAACACTCTCTTCCTCCATCTTTTCTCCCAACAAGATCATGGGATCAATTGGGTTGCAAGGCCCAGAGGAACCGAAGTTCTCTAACCTCCTCAGCTAGGGCCTTTGATCATCTACAACCTAATCACTGCATTCATGAAAGGACTAAAAATGTTCATAATATACTGGAGAATGTTTCTGAGAACTGCTCATCCACGCAAAAATACAACAGTAGAAAGTTTGCAAGAATCATTGAAACCTGAACCAATTCCACTAAGCAAATATCAACTGCAAATTGAAACCCACAGAAGAAAGTTTTCAGGATGACATGGTTTGAGCTTTATGAACTTTAGTGAGGAAAACACTCCTAGGTTTTGAGGAATTGTCTCATGGAGGGCTTGTGCTATGCAATATTTCAACTTAGCCTTTCATTATGTAACACAACTGACCTGTATGGGAGAAAAGAGAACTTGTGGTCTCCATATATTACTGAGTTACAAATCTCAGCCAAACTAGCATGGTCAATGGCAAAGGGGGTTAGGTCCTATAATCCAGCAGTATCTGGGAGGTTGGGGATGGGCATAATTTTCTTATACCTGCTTTAAAGAGGAGGAGGAAGAGGAGATCTGTGTTGTTTTAATTTTGGAAGTGGCGTAAAAAGGAATTTCATATTCCAGTTAAAGCTTTAAATAATCAGGATGGGTCCTACAAATTATGGTATGACAATGAGCAACAGACAGTAGAAACCAAGGACAATCTTAGGCAACTGAACCATGTTGGGGCAATCATCTTCTCTTTTGAATCATGGATGGAGAACTTGCAGCCCTTCATATATTGCTGAACTCTAGCTACTGGTATCCCTTATTATTGGTTATGCTGGCTGGGAGTTTTGTTTGGCAACATCTGGAAGATCAGAAGTTCTTTACATTATGGTCCACATTATGATTACTTATAGGGTGCTGGGGAAATAAACCTACATAATGGGAAAATAATATGATTATACTGCCATTAGAATAACAGAATGGCTACAGGGTTATGACTATGGACATATTACTTTCTCCTGGAGGAAAAAAATGCTTTGTAATGGCTCTTTATTTTTTAGAAACAATATGGAATTTATCATTCTCTGCATTGACCTGCTATCTACTTGGTATTGCTTAGAATTTAGAACAGGTTTTCATTACTCAGCTCTAGTTTTCATTTTCATCTGAATCAAGTAAGTTCATTTATTCAGTAAGCTATTCTCCTGCTGCTAGAACTCAGATACTACTTTCAATATTTGCTTCCATGATTTATTTGGATATTAAATATTTATTTTTAGTTACTACTAGTAGTCTTCATTTGTAGAAGTTGTGGATATCAGTGGAACATTGGAGTCCAAACCCTTCACGTTAATAAATAATGTCTTTGTTTTTTCATTATACTGTTGTTCACTGAGAAAGTTAAGCCCGTCTCATGAATTCCTAGCCACCAAGAATAGTGCTGAATTATCAAGAGTAAAGTCATTCAGTGCAACTTTATGCATGTCATCTGTTCACTTGCTCTGTGTTCACCGATCATAGGTTAATGTAAGTTGGAACAATGCCAGTCCTCAGAGGAATGCTAGAGAGATCTGAACATACTGAAAATTGAAATCTGAGATAATATAACAGTCTCTTTACAGCCAGTCTCTGTAATGTAGATATCATCCATGGACTGGTATATCTACAAACATCCATTCCTATTTATAAAAGATCAACTGAAGATTTTACACGCAAATTTATTAGCAACAGGTTATGCATGAATATCATACAGAGAAATGGGTCAGGTTTCCCTTGTACTCAGAACTGCCATAAGCATGTCTCCTTAATCTGTAATTAACAGTATACATCATTTGACAAGAAAATAATTATTGAGAAAAAAAATCAAGCGTTGTACCTACAAAACACTCATGGTTTCAGCAGAAACAATTAGCAGAAGCGATTAAGACTTTTCTCTCACAATCTGATTCTGTTCATATTTACTGATTTCTGATTTACTGTTCTGATTTAACACTCTATAAATCATGCATAAGCTGAGAATGAGCTGTGCACCTCACCTCATCCCTCTTTCTGTATACTTAGCGTTAGGGTTAAGATTCTTACAATATCAAAACAAAGAAACTGTCTTAATTCCTCTTTGCTAATCAGGAATGAGCAACCAAGTTGGTAAACAAGGATTAAATCAGTTTTCCTGATTTAAAGATAATGGGGAATTATAATTTAAGCATCCTTATATCTCAATTTCCAGAGGAAGAGCCAAGTTAATCTGTTGTTAATAAACACATAAAAATCTTCCAGCATCTTAAAGACTAGCATATTTATTATGGTATAACTTTCCATGTTCTACAGTGTGATTTATTAGATGTTCTGAGTATCATCCTGAGTAAAGAACATATATACATAAACACAGTTGTAGTAATTAGCACTGTCCATATCTCCTGCATTTTATTTCCCTTTAATTCCCATTTACAATTCATTTCTATCCAATCTTGTGCATATATGTATAACACAGAGAGAGAGAGAGAGAGAGAGAGAGAGAGAGAGGGAGAATATGCACTGTTCACTTAGATTAATACTCCATGCAGTTGATTTAGTCCACAAAATCTTATAATAAATGAGCTGATCTTTGAGGTTTCAAAGGACTTTATTTTGGCTTTATTCCATATAAGTCAACAATACTGATTTGCTATTATTCCAAGAAGACAAAAATCATGGGAACTCCTTAACTCCCCAACCAGGTATTTCCCTCCTTCCCAACATGATTTTGTTCATCCTCCAGGTTCTGTCTGTCCAGATATATTTGGGTGTCTGAACATATCCGAGTGTACTGTTTAAAATGGTGTGGAAATGTGAAATCTCTGAAGGGCCACGTGTAGATGGAAATGAAAGAACCTATATACATTACAGACAACAACCTACTGCTGTCTTGTTGGGTATTTGTATTCCATCCACAAGGAATGAAGATGTAGTACACTGAAAGCTCAAAGTATCCAAGAGATTTAAGTGATGTTTATTTCTTAGGCTATTAAACTAGCAATTTGCAGAAAAGTTGTTGAGAGAAAGTGCTGGACAGTGTCCTATGATTCCTTAACAACTGGTACATTTTTTAAGGTCATTTCTCAGACTGATGAAACAGCTGTACGGGGACTAAAACACCTTTACTCCTGGAGGCCATTCTAGCATGTAATGGTTCATGGACACTCCCACTGTTTGAATATGATGGCAAAATCTCTCTCTCTCTCTCTCTCAAGATATCTGACTCATTTTCTTCTTACAGCGTAGCACTTAGATTATCTCATTTGTCCAACACATAACATAGTCTCTTGGACGCTAAGAGAAAAAGGAAAAGGCATATATTATTTCATGAACTTTTTAATCAAGGCCTGAACCAGATGCTGTGGATATAAATGCGATTTATTTCAGCACTACAAATAGTTGGAAGGACCCACCTAATCACTGAAGCAGAAGTTACCGTTGCCCAGAGGCAGCCTTCAACTTTTCATAGCCTGTTTTCAGCAAAGTTTCCAAGCTGTTTTTCTATAGGCTTCAGTGTACACAGTGCACTGGAGCAGAGCACATCAATTTTTAATCCTACAACAGCTTCTCTGTAAAAAGTCACTTTATTCCTTTCTTTCAAGAGTTACAAAACTTCACAAAACTTCAGCTCTTTCCCGAATACCTGCAAGGCTATATCATCATCCCTCTCAGCATGCCACATTCAAATGAAGAGAAACAGGCCACACAACTTGTTGATGCTGGACCCAAAGCCAGAACATTAGAAAAAAGAGACAGGGAGAATTTGGTTGTGAGGTTTACATCCTGTTTCCCCTAATTTAACCTTAATTATCCATGCTCTGATTTTTACCATGATTTTCCTATCAAGAGGTAATGGCAGGCAGTGGGCAGAGAGAGTAACAGGGCTAATATGATTCTTCCCATTTGCAATATTTATGTATTTGGTTAGTAACTGCCTGAAGCAGGAGTTTGTGAGAGGCACAAGCAGCTGTATTAGGAAGGGAAGGGGAAGAAACAAAACCTATTAATGCCACTTGAAGCTTATTGGATCAAATCCTGTATTATTATTTTTAAGATTGTCATGCTTTCTGAGCCCTCAGGAATATGGCAGGAAAATCCATAAATAATGTTTCCACACAAGATGGCTTAATTCCCCACAAGATACCCCTGAATTGGTCAACTCTGGGGGGAAAGGGTGAACATTGAAATAAGTGTGACCTGTTGCATCTGTTGAGCAAATGGGAAATAAGCAAGTGGACATCAAGCTCAAAATCTAGAAGGGAGCTGTTTTGTATAGTCAGACATTATATCTGCACCTAGATTCACTTGGAAGTAAATTCATTTCACAGAGCGAGCATGAGCCTCAAAATTAGGGATTTCTACTGTAAGGGACTCAAAAATGCCATGGAAAAGCAAGAAGATTGGTTTTGCTGTCATGCTCCTGATCAGTTAGAATAATGAAGACCCAGTTCACTATTTTCAAGCTGTGGAGATACTGCTCTTTAGGAAACAAGGAGTCATTGCTTTCGCAGAGATGATGACAGGCCTCTCCAGAATTAGAGTATTTTATTATCACATTAGTACAGGGGAAAGCCACATAATTAACAGGATTTATCCTCATTTATTCAGTAAAAGCTCTAATATTCAATTAATCTGCCTGTGTTTAATTACTTTGCCTTACACTATTTTTTTCCTTACCTGATCCCCTTAAATACTAAAGTACAGAAATGTGTGAGGTCTACTTTTTAATTTCACTTATGATGCTAGATGCTATTCATCCAAATAAGCATAATATGGCACAGGGTTTACTACAGTTTGCAAGCTTCCACCAAGTTAGCAGCCACACCAGTCTTATACTTTTGCAAGAACTTCTGTTAAGTGATGACATATAGCAGAATTAGTTAATTGTAATACGACACTAATGTCTAAGTGCCTGTTATCTCTAGATGAACTACTCTTACCACAGCATGAGTGGCTAAAACATCAGGAGCGCTTCAGGTGGGATTTACACCTGGAGTTGAATTAACTAGCAATATAATAGAAGTGTCCTGAAGTGCTAGAACTGATTGCACCACTACTCAACAAAACACCACTAATAGTAATAATAACAATATATATAAAGACAGTCTCACCTAAAAAAGAAAACTTAGCATAGCAATGACACAGCAGCTATTTCCACCTGGAGGGCTAGTTTTAATTAATTAAGTGAGTATTTGACTTATAGGCTGCCTCAGTCACAACTGCAACTCTAGGTGGCTTGCAGAGTACAGATAATTAAGATCAAAAGAACAAGAAGAAAAAAATTAAATAATCATAAAATTGCTAAAACATACATTGGGAAAACAACAAAACCTATTACGCACTATAGAAAGCATAAATCAAAAGGCTGGATAATAAAGCTCCCTGCCCTAGTGCCTGATGAAAAAGCTTTTTCAAAAACTCAACAAGGTTGGAGCTACAATGACTTCTGGAGAAATGCTGTTCCATGTGGCAGGGGCAGCCACAGAGGAGGTCAATCTCTGAGGTCCCGCTTTCAAACTGGGTTTGGAGCATGACAGAAACAACTGGAAAAAGGTGATCTCATATGCATTCAGGCCCTAGGTCTTCTACAACCATTTCTTTATGTGGAAAAGTATGAAGATGATATTTTCAGCCTGTGGTATAAGAGGTAGATTGATTGGTTATTGATTATGTACCATCAAGTCGATATTGACTCTTAGCAACCATATAGATAGATTTTCTCCATGATGAACATAAGTGGTAGAGCACATAAATTTATGTATTTTTTTTTTTAGAAAAGTGATATAGCCACCCACCTAAAGTACATAACTCTGGATGATGTTATACATACAAGAACAATATAAAAACCCCATATCCATTAAAAATACAATACAAGGAACAAGTACAAACAAGTAAATAACCAAGGTACTGCATAACAGCTCCATAAAGCACACATGCATATTGGGGCTCTGCTAACATCCTGGCCCTAATGCTTAGGGGAAGAGCCAGGTTTTAACAGCCTTCCAGAAAACCAAGAGGGTCAGGGCTGTCTCTCGGCGGGTGGAGGGGAAGAGGAGGCTGTTCCATAGGGCAGGTACTTTTCATAAGACGGCTGCACTTACAAATCTTGACCGATAATTCCTTCAGTGAAATAAAACCTTCACATTAACTTATCTTTCCTTCTGCATCCTGTTTCTAGATTAGGCATTTAAGAAAACATTGCTTTTCTACCTCAAAAATAAATAAATAAGTAAAACTAATGACAAGCCAAATTAAGTAAATAGATAAAAAGTACTGTTTGTGAAAAATTATTGTAGATGAAATTGTAGTGTTTCCAGAAAAAGGGTTCACATAGAGCCCTAAGACTGTATTAAATGTTCAGACTTAAGGTTCATCCTCATTTTCTGCTAACCACAGCACAAAGACATCCTACTAACTGTATTGACAGGACACGACTTCATGGTGCAGCATTTGTCTCCTCCCCAGTCTACTGGGGAGGCAGGCTAAATTTATCCTTAATTGTTCAAGTTTTAAAGTAGTGTTTTCTGTCTTCTCTTGACACAAGTCTTAGTATATGAAGGCACTATGACATCTCATTCATCATCTTGGGGAAGATGCAGTCCAGGGGCTGGCCTATGCTAATCTCTTATTGGCTGATTTAGCCTGCTCAGGCATGTTCCCTCCATATATACAATACAATTAGCAGCCACTTACAACCAAAAAGACAAGATTCTCAAGAAATCTCCTTTAAGCACTTTATTGAAAGGGAAAAAGGATTAGGTTACAGAAATGATGTCTTTATTTTAATACCCAATTGCCCTCTAAGTTGGTTAGGCTGGAGTTTTCTTGAGCCTCTTGTTAACCATCCGTTGATGCACTGGGGAGGTACCATTTTTATGATAAAAGTACAGATATTCTGTACTTGGCAACATTTTGCAAACTGTCATCCCAAGGCTCTGAAAAGTCCATTACATATGTTCAGAATCCAGTTGAGTTTGTTGAGGCCTAGAATCTGAGCATCTTGGCAAAATGTTTCCTGGGGTGTGGGCTTACTGGATAAATAAGATGTTATGCTACTTAACTCCTTCTCATTGTATGGATATGTTTCTGGTTTGGTCTTAGAGGAAACCTGCTTCCACGGAGCCAAACATTGCTTCAGCCCAATTAACTCTCAAACATTAGTTTACACTTATAGCAGAATTATCAATGCTGTCAATGCATTTTTATAAAATTAAAATTTGCTCTAATTGATAAATAGCTTAATAAAATGCCTGTAAACGTGCATTTCTGAGGGGAAAAATGTCTTTTTGCTTCTAACTTGGTGGCCCCCAGGTTCTCGATAGAGTGATTGGTGGGACTTAAGGCAAGAAACATTGAGAACTGCTGCCCTGTTCATGGTCACCATTTGTAACATGGAATGAGCAGAGACAACACATTGCCAAGAGCAGACCAATGAGGCTGTATTGTGTGATCACTGCAAGTGTGAACATCAAGGATGAATTTGGTTTTTCTAACCAAATATATTTTTGCATCTCATTTTTAACAAAAATGTTATCACTTTTAAAATCTAATAATTGAACAAGGCAAATGCACATTTTCAGTGCTGCTAGTCTTAATTCTAAAAGGTGTTGTTGGACTGTTCAAGTACTGTTCAGCTACTGATATACATTTGTGGTGCTACAGTAGTAATTTGACAAAGCAAAGAAACTGTAATGAATTTTGATATACAATGTACAACAAAAAAGATTGAATCTATTTTGCAGTATTCTTTAGTTTTTCACTTTAAAATGCTGTTTCATATCACCTATCTAATTTTACTTTCTATAGTATTTACCATTCCTGTGGCAATTTTAACATAGATAAGCAATGGATTCTGTATCTGCTGATGATATTTGAGCCAACACCTAAGAGAAAGGTCACTTTACACTATTACTTCTTTTGAAATCAAAGTTGAATTTGTAATCACAGGAATCACATTCCAGAAAATTTCATTGCCAAGATTCACTATTAAAGAGAGCACTACTCAGTTTTTAAAAATCATAAAAATCTAAACCATTCATTGGACAAGCAAATCAATGTATGGAATCAAGAATGCACCAAAACAAGAATTGTTTTCCAGTGGCCTAATAGGTATGTAAATCTAGAATGGTAGGCAGATCTTTCTAGGCATCTGTGAACTAATTGGCATATTATACCATATAAATATACACACACATGTGCTTACTATTTCTTTTTCCAGATTATTTTGAAAAAGATCATCTACACAGTAAATGTTTTTAAACTAAAGGGTACATGACTGAACAAAGAAAAAACCCAGTCCGTCACAGATCTGCATTTCATTAAAATATTTACGTTGACAATGCAACAAGCTTTCTTAAAAATATGTGTTGAGTGGGCTAACTCAAAACAAAACACCAACAGTTTTTTTTACCAGCATCCAGTGTTGGAAGTTTGAGTAACCGAATTTTCCCTTACCATGAAATGGTTATTTTGGTTTCAAACACCTTGCATAATTTACCTTTTCTTTCCTCAGGCACATTTTGATTTTCCTATGATAAACAAAACTATGAGATGGGAAATAAAGAGAAATAATGAGTTTCAGAAATAAAGAGGGAAAATTGGGCATTGTTTCCCAAAGATCACTAATTACTTAGTGATGATTTGAGCCAACATTTAAGATGTATCATTCTACACTTGTTAATGTTAGGAGAACAAATTAGCACTACTAATTTGCTTATCCATGTACCCATCCATGTAGGCGAATGAGGTGGTTGCCTGGAGTGCCAAGTTAAGTATGGCACCAAATTTTGATTAAGAAAATCAAAGAAGATGATGGTGGTGATGGTGGTGGTGGTGGTGTCAATTACATAGCTTGCCTAGGGCACCAGTTGCTGGCACATGGTCTAGGATGGCCACCATTTATTATACTTTAATCTTGGGATGTTCTTCCCCCAAGTACAGTTGGTTGAATCTACAATAATGTGAATTGAACATAATCTCCGGAACTGGATTTTGCCACCACAACTGGAAACACAACTGCACATTGTAATCAGATTCAAAGGCCCAGGTGGATGACAAATTCATCACAGAGAGAGAGAGAGAGATTTGGGTCAAATACAAGAACATTTGAAAATTTGATCACATTATGAACAAAGAAATACTTACTCTTAGCTCTTTAAAAAACTTTTTTCCCCCTCTTTTGCTGATAGTTCACAATTTTATCAGCCATTAAGCGTGTTTGAATTGAACATACTTTTCATGCAACAAGGGCAGCATTCACTTCTAATGGCTGCTACCATTTCAGTTTCGTCTTCATCAAGGTTCAAATATTTTTTGTCAGCTTGAGCACTGCATGCCCACTGTGGCTCTTCTACTGGTATGTGGTCATGTCTATAAGCAAAAAGCCTTTCAAATTACAACATTTGCACCGCTGTTCATTATACTGGCCTCCACATTCTACCCATGGCACAAGTTAAAGGCCTTTGGCTTCAGCTGTTCCACTGTGTCATTATCAGAGAGAGGGTGAGATGCATTCCAGAGACTAGGGATTAACCTCCAGGATGACACCCAGTTTCAGTCTTAGCCATGCTAAATCCCCACCAAAGCTGCAACAGCCATGGCTGATTTGGAACCTAAACTGTAAATCTTCTCTTCACACTATCTTACTAAAAAGATGAATGGAAAGGTTTTACAACCAGCCAATGGGGATATTTTACATATAGAGACCTACAGATGCCAATGTGGTAAAATACCAGGGACATTTTTCTTTACATATAAATGCTTCAACCAGTTAATGAAGACTAGTCATTCAAGGGAAAGCAATTTAAAAGACAGAATGAAAGAAAAGGAAGAAAAGGATCTCAGAAATCTTGCTCAAAAAAGTGATGTCCTTCAATCCTACTTTCATGGGAAATATGAATATAATTTCTCTTTAAAATATGAGGAATAAAATATGAAATAAAATATAAAATAAAGAGGAAGTTTGCACTTTTGGGCCACATCCCCATATGATATGTACTCCAGCCATGATTTCTGTCAGTCATGTATTCAATACACTTGAGAAGGAGCCTTATTTCTCTATCACCTGTAGTGAAGAACTCCTTCACAGAAAGGGGGATTCTGAGACAACCAAGATTTTCCTTAGTGTGGAGGAACTGTGCATGTGCTAAGCCACTTATATAAATTTGTGGTAATTAGTTGGCAGATCTGGAACGCATATGGCTGACCTCATGACATGTTCACATGTCATGGAAGGGGATTCATCTGATCCTGTTCCTCAACCCCAGTAGACAGAAATCTACACCCTACTGAATGGAAATGAAATGATGGATCAATATATAGGAGATATGGAGGGAAAGAAGAAAGAAATTAAAAATCCATCTAGCCAGTACTCTCTCTAGTATTTTTGAAAGTTAATTAGGAAAATTAAATAAGTTCAGTCCTTGTGAGTTCTTGTTCAAAGAAGTCTGATACTGTTGGGAAGGAAACAGTCAAAGACTCTGTGTGCCTCATACTGGTATACATACAGTAGGTGCAGCTCTTTACAGGACAGCCGACTCACTTTTTATCATCATCATCATCATCATTATCATCATCTTGTGTCTCATACCTGCACTTCTAAAAAAATGGAAATTGTATGAAGGAAATCCATGCAATGGGCAAATCATTCTCAAACTAACCGAACTTCCAAGGTAGTTAAAATATAAACTGCAGGAGTTGTATACATCAATGGAAGAAGGATATAAATGGAAAATTATTATTATTGTTATTATTAATGCCCTTTATTAGTATAATAACTATTTTGTAAACTTAGTAGATAAAAATGGATCAAAGGATTTCAGCTGCATATATCTAACCCATCTTTGCAAACTTTAAGTCAGTGCCCGAAAGGAAGGTCTTGATAAGACCAATCTCATGGGCCCCCAAAACTGTAGATTCAGTCTCTATTATAGATTATCAGAAATGCAGTGTCCAGGAAATTCAATCGTATCTGCTTTGTGGGCTACAGCAATGTTGGCTGAAACAAAAACATGACAGCCACACTGTTTATCTCATACCAATGTCAGAGAATGAAGAAAATTCTGTGGCAAAATTAAGATAATGACTTTCAGCCCCTGGAAGCCTAGCAAGGAGATTTTGGCAGGCATCACTCTGGGGGAGGGGACTCCCCGATTTATTACCAATAGCTGTCCCCAAACACTAGATAGTGACGCCAGGCTTGTCCCCATTGGCCCCAATAGCTGTCCCCAAACACTAGATAGTGACGCCAGGCTTGCCTGATTAATCTTCACAAGAAGAAACTCTGATTATTTCTCACCAAATAAAATAAGCTGTGAACCACTAACTGCAATTTTACCTCTCAGCCTCTCTTCTGTTCTATATTTTCCCCAGGGAATTATTCCAGTATGTTGCTGTCCTATTTCTTTTCCTGTTTGGTTCAGTGCCTGGAAACCAAAACAGAGGTTTGGTGCAGAGAAGGCAGCAAGTTACACAAGTCATTCAACAGTGAATCATGCACATGTCTGCACATGTCTGCAACTGGAGGGCACACCCATTCCTCAGTTTTTCTCCATTTGCCTGCGTCCATTGGCTATAGCATCACAGTACAAAGGAAGGTGAGGAGATCCCTCAAACAGGAGGTACTTCTAGGCATTATCCTCACTAAACCTAAGCTTGGAGTTCTGACCTGTCATAGGAATCAGTTTTATGTAGATTTCTCTTTCTCACTGCTCCCAAACCTTCTGAGTTTTAACTCCCTAAAGAGATGCATGACAAAGCTATTCAAGAGGCTCAAAGCCTCTATGCCTCCTTTCTTCCCTCTCGCTTTCTATTTTTTAAGCATTCTAGCTAGTGGTTTCCCTATTGTTCAAAGGCACTTAAAGAATAAAACTCTCACTTCCTTTGTGGCACAGAGTTTTGGCAATGAGGATGGAACCGAGCATGTGGTCACTATTTTAAGACTGCAAGGAAGAGGTTATATGTGCAAAGGCCAAGAGCTTCATCTGAGCAGTGCATATAGTAATAGTGGACCCACAGGGAAACATGTCTTTATTCCTGTTTTTAAATGATGGCTAAGTTCCATAATTTGTTAACTGTTTTTCTTGGCAGTATTTTTTCTTCCTTCCCCAAAAAAGACATACAAAAAATCACAAGAGATCACACATTGAGTTCTTCTGGATTCAATACATATTAGGCACACTGCAAGCAAATTTTGTAGTAATACGACATTGGGTGGGTTTAATTCATTGTCTTAAAAATAAGATTTGAAAGAGTTCCATCTAGATTTTCTGGAATGCTGAGAGATAAAAGGAATCTATCTGGACTACTATATGGAGTATGTTGAACCAAATTGTAGATCCTAAAAACCAAAGCGGCAGGAAATGGCTGCAAAACTCACTTCTGAGTATTCCTCCAGCAGGGGCTGACCCAAGTCTGCTCACTCCATCTTCTTGCCTCACACAAGCCAAGTTACATTATGGCCAATGTCTTTAGCTGTGGAAGGACTCCAGGAAATTAAATACTGTATATTTGCTGCCTTTTCACATGTCTTAATGGAAGAGATGGCCCTGTTGAAATCATTTTACCTCAGCCAAGGTGACTTGCACACTTGAGCTGAAGTTCTTTGGTTATGTGGCAAAAATATCTACACTAAGACAAGGTGAAGGAACCTTTGCTTGCAAAACATTGGTTACTGATGGGAGACCTCCATAAACCAAAGGAATAATGAATTACTATGTGACAGTAGGATTTCCCCAAATATGCAGTCACTTATTGAAGACTATTATTACATTAGGAAGTTCTGAGGTTGATTCTACAGGTGAAACTCAAAAAATTAGAATATCGTGCAAATGTTCATTTATGTCAGTATGGCAACTCAAAAGGTGAAACCAATATATGAGATAGACGCATTACATGCAAAGCGAGATATGTCAAGCCTTACTTTGGTATAATTGTGATGATTATGGCGTACAGCTTATGAAAACCCCAAATTCACAATCTCAGAAAATTAGAATAGTGTGAAAAGGTTCAATATTCTAGGCTCAAAGTGTCCCACTCTAAGCAGCTAATGAATCCATAACACCTGCAAAGGGTTCCTGAGCCTTTCAATGGTCTCTCAGGCTGGTTCAGTAGGAATCACAAGCATGGGAAAGACTGCTGACCTGACAGTTGTGCAGAAAACCATCATTGACACCCTCCATAAGGAGGGAAAGCCCCAAAAGGTCATTGCAAAAGAAGGTGAATGTTCCCAAAGTGCTGTATCAAAGCACATCAATAGAAGGTTATGTGGAAGGGAAAGGTGTGGTAGAAAAAGGTGCACAAGCAGCAGGGATGACCGCAGCCTGGAGAGGATTGTCAGGAAAAGGCCATTCAAAAGTGTTGGGGACTTTCACAAGGAGTGGACTGAGGCTGGAGTTAGTGCATCAAGAGCGACCACACGCAGACGGATCCTGGACATGGGCTTCAAATGTCGTATTTCCTCTTGTCAAGCCGCTCCTGAACAACAAACAACGTCAGAAGCGTCTTACCTGGGCTACAGAAAAAAAAAAAAGAACTGGTCTGTTGCCCAGTGGTCCAAAGTCCTCTTTTCTGATGAGAGCAACTTTTGCATCTCATTTGGGAACCAAGGACCCAGAGTCTGGAGGAAGAATGGAGAGGCACATAATGCACGATGCTTGAAGTCCAGTGTGACGTTTCCACAGTCTGTGTTGATTTGGGGAGCCATGTCATCTGCTGGTGTTGGTCCACTGTGCTTCATTAAGTCCAGGGTCAATGCAGCCATCTACCAGGAGATTTTGGAGCACTTCATGCTTCCTTCCGCAGACGAGCTTTATGGGGATGCTGACTTCATTTTCCAGCAGGACTTGGCACCTGCCCACACTGCCAAAAGTACCAAAACCTGGTTCAATGACCATGGGATTACTGTGCTTGATTGGCCAGCAAACTCGCCTGACCTGAACCCCATAGAGAATCTATGGGGCATTGCCAAGAGAAAGATGAGGGACATGAGACCGAACAATGCAGCGGAGCTGAAGGCCGCTATTGAAGCATCCTGGTCTTCCATAACACCTCAGCAGTGCCACAGGCTGATAGCATCCATGCCACGCCGCATTGCGGCAGTCATTGCTGCAAAAGGGGCCCAAACCAAGTACTGAGTACATATGCATGCTTATACTTTGCAGAGGTCCGATATTGTTCTATTTCCAATCCTTGTGTTATTGATGTCATGTAATATTCTAATTTTCTGAGATTGTGAATTTGGGGTTTTCATAAGCTGTATGTCATAATCATCACAATTATACCAAAGTAAGGCTTGACATATCTCGCTTTGCATGTAATGCGTCTATCTCATATATTGGTTTCACCTTTTGAGTTGCCATACTGACATAAATGAACATTTGCACGATATTCTAATTTTTCGAGTTTCACCTGTAGGCATTCAAAGGCAAGGCTGGATCCAAGAATCCATTTCTTGCAGAAACCTTTTGCCACTTGTAAGTCTTTTGTAGAAGGAAAGGCACCCTTGAATATAACTCCTATATGTAGCAGCTAAACTCAAAATAAAACAAAACCAAAAAACACTTATTGATCTCAAATGTGTACTAAGGACACATTTGAGAAAGTAAAATATTTTCATTAGAATATGCAGATTAAAGCTATTTACATTCTAAAAAAATGTTCAGAGTCTTGGTCCTGTAAGCAGATGAATGCTGTCCCAGTAGAAACTGGGGGAGTGGGTTGTGATTTACACCAACTACAAAGCGACCTTAAGGTTTAGTTAAGGGCCAATGTTACCTTGGAGTCCATTTTGAGACAAAAGTCATGCTTCCATTGCTGAACATGAAAAAAATATAAATAGCTGAACGTTACTATTTCTCAATAGAAACAACAAACAATGGCAATTCTGAGTAGATAAAGACTACACAAATAGATACAATGAAGTTATAAAGTATTAAAATACAGAATACAGAAACCAAACACCTTAATCAGCATCTATAAAATGAGAAGTAAACTGGCAGAATGAATTATGTATTGTTATATTATTTTTATCATTATATTATCCTTGAATTATTCTCATAGTCATTAAAGGGCTTATGGGTGCAAAGCTTGTGGCTTTTGGCACCAGTGAGCAGAGGAAAAAGGTTAACATTCCTACTTATCCACGAGATGACAAATACAAATAATAATTCAATTGGCCTGACATTTTTGATAAATCTAACCAGTTCTACTGTTTACTTCCACTTAGTCTTCTTTGATAGCCACTACGTTGCCGACTAGTTGAAAGCAAGGAAGATCAACAAAAATGTATAGGTGACAAAATTAATTCATTTGTGATGCCAACTCAGTCAGGCCAAAAATCTTGTTAACAGGAAACAAAGTCAGAAGCAATCAACTACAGCACATCAGTTCTGAAATGTCAAGAACTTTATCTTGATTGGTTTATCTTTTTTAGGAATTTGCAAATGGTAATTTATTAGTATCCCTTATCCCAAATTGCAAAGGTATTACATGGAGGAAAAAGAAATGACAAGACAAGACACTAATATTCTGAAGTTACATTCTGATGTACCTTCAGCAATAGCCCAAAGCACAAGACATCTCAAATCTGGTACCACCCAAATACATTTGACTATCATCATCTCCCACCCTGCATAGTTGCTAGGATGCTGGAAGTTGATGTCCCCATTTTAATATGGCTGTCTAATGTTATGGAATGTTCCCCAAATCCTTGAGAGCAGATTATGACATTAAAAGCTGGGAACTTTTTTATGTCTCCTAAAGGTGTTCTTTCACATTTTAATCTAAGAAACTCAGCTGTAAGAGAAGAAGAGCATGCTATTTCCAAGGTACCAGCCCTCTTCAAAATCCTTTCTTCAGCACTTTTATGGGATAGAAGAAATGCAGAGAAAGTACATCATTCCAATTGCTTTCAAACTATCCTCACTTTCCACTACTGAAAGGACATTGGTTAAGATATCACCTTAATACAGTCATGTACCACTCCACCAAAAAAACACCGTCACTCTCATGCTGTCACAAAACCTTTCAGCTAAATAGCTGACAGCTTTGATCAGGTGCTGTCCAAACATTTTATTAAAACATTTAAAATGATGAATATATCCAATTATTACTATTAATGCAGCTAATACTGACTAATGAGGGGGAAACATTCTAGCTTGTGTCCTGCAATTCATTACCTCTGCCTTGTCAACAATTGAAAGCCCCAAACCTAATCATCCATACCAGGCCCTGTTATATTTCACACGTCACATTTAATAAGTCACTCAGTGCCTATAAATTAATGTAACATGTCGGCATTTATGAGTGCGGCTTTGTCGTTGCTAACAAATGATGTGCTGGCCCAGTCTGCTGCAGCCAGGCAATGACAAATGATAGAAAATGATTTCTTTCCCAAATGCAAACTATGCACTGGAGACCACCATAGTTATAGTTAGATAGTCATAGATATGTGCTCAGACTTATATATGTTTACCTGTTCTCTCCCCTTAAAAGGTAACAATGAATATAAAATGTTGGGACACAAACATCATCTTCTGGTACATGTGGGTGATCAAGTTCTGTCTCAGTCCAAAATTGGGTTGCGCTGAATTGTACACTTGGTGTCACTGCACATTTAGCCTCTCATTTGACCTCAGAGAGCTCTCTCTGTTACAGGGAATGGAATAGCATAGCAGGCGAAGTAGGTCAACAGATCAGATTGGTGGGGAAGGCCTATGTAAGAATGAATGAATAAATGGAGATTACAATATTTTATTACATGCATCCTACATTTTGAAAATTTTCAGCAGATACTTTTCACCAGCAGGGAGTTTTTCCCCCATTGCTCCTCTGCAGAAAACAAAACAAACAAACAAGCAAAAAACAAAACAAACCCGAACTCTAATTGTAAAAAAAAAAGTTCCTTTGATTATAAAGACGAGATGTTGGAGGACAATATATTCTTTTTGCAGCAGACAGTGGGAGAGGGTAATGAAAATTAGATTTTCAGAGCAAGGAAAAAAAGCCCCCTCCATATTGCCATAATACTGAATAAAATTAATAAATAAAGTGATAGTTGATGTGCTTTCAAATCAAATTATGTTGTGCTCAACTGCAAAGCAGGATCAACTTACGAAGCAAATTAAAATGTCATTTTTTAAAAAAAGTATTTCTGAAGGCCTATATTACATATGTGAAATATCTCCTTTATTTGTGAAAGATTACAACTTCTATAGATTATATCAAACATTCTGCACATGTGAAGAATATCTACTTTTTTCCTTGGGCACTACTATTGATTCTTTCTCCCAAGCTGTTAAATACCAACTTCTTTCCACGTTAATAATTGTGGGTAAATTTGGGCACTGCTTTTCCAACTCTCCGCATAATTGGGAAATGACAAGTGTTGAAGTGAGTGCTTTTCAGCGGCAGGCAAAGGTCAGAGCATGTGCTGCAGCCGTCAGCTCATAACAGCACAAGCCGGTTGACCAATTAAGCATAAGTGATAACTTGGGTTTCCGAGCAGCCTGCTGCCACTTGAAAAGAACTGTAGGCCAACTAAACAGAAGAGAAGTAGCACACCTGGAATGGTAAACATATTACCTCTTCCTTCTCGTTCTCCAGAAAAAAAAAAGTGGAGAAACATAAAGGTCCTTAGCATATAAAATATCTAGTAATCAATTATATAATAGTGAATTTTAATTAATGGAACAAAGAATGCTCCGATGTATCACCCATAGCCTGACATGTGCTTTCATCACCTCTGTTCTAATCCCAAAACATTGCCAAATCAGCAAGAGTAAATAAATGTAGGGCAAACACCAATTAAGATGACTTCAACATGGCTCACCCACCAAGTTTATGCTGACCTGAAAGATCTTGTTTATTTACGAAATGCAACCTTGTATAATTTTCTCTGCCTTAACTACTTTGTCTTTGGTGTGTTCTGAATACCAGTTGCATTTTTTCTCCCGGCAGATTCAGCTGTTCAAGAATAGCCAAATACATGAACTCCGGACTCATTTCATTTGATCGGCCAGATATTAGTAAGAATCCAGTTCTCAGTAATAGGTTATGCTTATGCTGCAACAGAATTCCTTATGAGTCATTATATTACAAGACTGCTATATTCCAGGGAACCTCAAAGTATAGCAGGGATGCTTCAGCTACTATACTGAGTTATCTAAATCAATTCCATATGAACCGCATTAAACTTGCACAGCCCTCTTGGGAGAACAACTCTCTTCTCTCAGGAGGGCAACCACAAACCGGAAGTTCCTGGCTTTAGAGCAGCACATGCAGTGGAAGCTGAGGAACACAAAATATACAGTAATTTTGTAGTAATTTCCAAAGTCCCCATTCTTTAGACTAATTGCAATCTTATTGATGCACTGCTTCATAAATTCATGTTCGATAGAATTCCCATTTGGTTTCTAGGAAGCTGAGAGTTTTGTGATCAATTTGTGTGTAAACTCTTTGAAGCACAATCCATAATTTCTTTGAGGTATCTCTTTTTAGGTAATCACTACATTCTTTTTTTGCATCAACAAGTAACATTTATTCCACAACCGAAAGCAGTGAAGATATTTCTGAGGAAAGTTCCCGTATGCTTAAAATGCCTTGGTTGAAACATGAAACTTTCTTTCTTCATTGAACAATGATCAAACTGAAACAAAATGGTGATTAAGAGTGAATGTGATACCATTTCGTGAACAGTAGCTACAGATCATTCCATCTCAGCACCAAAAGCTCTGTGAACTCTAGTGAGTATGCCTAAATCGTAGAACACTGATAGATAGTTTCCATGAAGTTTCTAGTGGCATCTATCAAACAAAATATCCCTTTAATGAACTTAGCTATCTATGATAACTTAGAGGAAGAAATGGAATACTCCAGCAGCACTGAAGTACATTTCTTTCTGACTGAAGAACAAGAGTTGACGTGGAAGACACAGAATTTTGCAATTCATCCATGATATGAAATGTGAATATCATCCATTTTATTCTATGATGATTTACTGCCAGGGGGAGGGGAGAGGAGAGATTCAGGCAGGGATACATTTTTAAAGGATTTATTATACACCCAAAACAATGTCTTGTTCTGAGGAAAACATGTCTTTTCTCTGTGTTCTTTTCCTGTCAGCTCCCTGTGATTCTATTGCAGAGCCACTTTCATCCACAGTCTAACTTTTCTGAGTCATTTGATTTTTTTTTTTTCCTTGTCTATTACTTGATGCTTTTCCTGTTTTGCTGCAGAAGGATTTGGCTATTTACTACTATTTTTCCTATGACACATCACACTAGAGCTCTGTTGTCGCATTCTTAGCAATTCACTGCAGCATCTTAGCTGGACATTTCTCCAGAAGGTTAAAGAGAGAAAGTGAAATGGGACAAGTAGCACTGTTTTAAAAATCATTTGACCAAGTGTTATGCTGTGTTGTGATTCTATTCCATAAAGCCGCAAAATAACCATACCCCTTAAAGGCTCACCATAGGTGCTCTGCAGTTTTTCTGACATCTTCTGGGCAAGCAAGCATATACCCAGAAGATACTTCACCATGGAAGCTTGTTATAGCTTCAACAAGTAGCCCCAGAGGGGTGTTTTGTACCCTGTCAAATGGTTTCTACAGGCTTACTAGCCCTGAGCCCCAGAGGGCTCAGAAAATAGGAGCAGGCCCAGCTCCATCATCAGGTGGCAGATATTTATGGTGTAGGTGGCACCCACTACCTTAAACCCTTTTTTCCTAACTCCTCCTTTATTATCTCAGTTGGAGAACAAAGTTCTTTGTCTCACACTGCTTGTTCCATGTCTCCTAAATTAATTTGCAGCTATCCAGTGCAGTGAAGGACATTGTCTTGCCAGCATTATTTAATTATAAGCCAATTCACTTCTACAAATGGAATGGGGATGAGGGCCCCATCTTGCCCTTTGCCTCAGGCTACAAGCCATCTTGGGCTACCTGTAAACAACAGGTGAACTAGGGCATCATTTTTGACATTAGGGATGAGTGAGGAGAGACTGAAGTAACCCCCCCCACACACACACACACAAATTGATGTATGGTTATAGCATTTCATCTACTTGTTTAGCACTATTAGCAGTACAAATCAGTATATTTTAATTACTTAATGAGGTGATGGCTCCTCTTCACTGGATGTTTAACCAAAGGTTAGCCAACAATTTTGTCAGAATGCTTTAAATTGGATTTCTGCAGCAAGCAAGATATTGATCTCAGTGGCTGAAATGACCCTTTCCAAACCTGTTACTAAGTTCTCAATTTAAAACATCAATTCTCCTTAAAAAAAACTGTCCAAAAACATTCAAATATTCATAAAACATCAATCTATAAAACCATGATTTTCAAAGTTGAATATACTGTATGAAGAGTAACTATTTATTTTATTTATTTATTGCTGGATTGAGTCTTTAACATTCACACTTATTAGAATATATATAGTACCTACTCCAGTGGATATAATGATACAATATTCAATGCACAGAACAAGGCTATCAGATCCAGGCTACAAAATACTGGACTACCACTAGATGGCTACATAAGGGTGGACTTTGCTGCTGCTCAGTGGTCATCTGATCTGGGCAGAACATACTTCCTCAACCTATTCTCTCTGGGTTTTCCATCTCAAATTTATTAAGGGATTTTTTCAAGATTATATACATTGCATAAAGCGGTTCTTCAGACAGCTAACTGGGAGCTGTGTTGGATCTATTTGGAATGCAATCAAATGTAGATTTGCTTCCTATCACCTGCAAGGCTGTTACAGGCATTTGTTTTCAAGCTACATAGGTTTTTGATGACTGCATTGCATCTAGGAGACCTTGTCACCCTAAACAGGGATGAGCAACTCCTGTCCACTCAAGGACTATCCCAGGCTTTGTGTGACTTTTCAAGCAACATGCTCGAAAGAGCAAGTAGGATCACAGCATGATTGGGGAAGGAGTTTCCAAGTTTTGATAGATGAAGTAGGTGCCAGAAGCATCTGCAAGGCTTGAGACACCAATATTTCCCTTTAAATCATCCATGGCTTTCTAAAATACAAAAAAAGAGTTCACATTCTGGCCCTATTCACTCTAGTGCTATGGAAGGATAAATAAATAAAAAAATCTTGGGGAATCATACTAGCTCCAGCCTAAATTTTTTTGCAGTTATCGATTCAATAGGTATCAACCACAGGTTGGTATAAAAGATCCCAATTCTATAGAAATGCCCACTGAGCCACTAAAAAACAAATAGTGCTCAATAGTAATTGAGTACCCCTTTGGAGTAATGGGACAAAGGAGAATGACCTAAACAAATACTTAAATTGCCAGCATTCCCCACCACCACCACCACCACTGTTCCCAGAGAATTCAGCCTTCAGGTTATTGTTAAAAATAAAGATGGCAGCCACGAACTGCCTACCACCACTCATCACAAAGTGGTCTCTAAACCATACAGAGGTCCATGATCATAGAAATATGACCACAGATCCTTTGCCAAAGTCCCTCAACTCTAGAATTGGCCCTGAAGTTCAGACAGGCTTATCAGAAACACTATTTTCCAGTCTTTTGCAACTCCAGATATGTTGCCACTAGAATTCCAAGAATCCCCAGTCTTCGATCATGCTGAGGAATTCTGAGAACTGAAGTCCCAGAGGTTGTAAGGTTGGAGAAAACTGGTCTGTACTCTGGTAGGCTTGAAGCTCTGGCTTTTTTTAAAAGAAGATATAACCTTTTCCTTCCACTCCCGCTCCTCATGTTGTGGAACTTGAAAAACAACTACAAGTTCCAGTATAGATTTTTTTTGGGGGGGTGGAGGATTCACAACCTGATTGTAACTGGTTTGTAATCACACTGATATTTATGAGACAGTACAGAAAATGCACACATGTTCATATTACTACAGAAAGGATATGAGCTGATCTCATCCTTTCCCCCCTCCACTCATTCAAAAGCCATTAACTAGCAAAGTAATTTTGGAAAAAGGGGGGAAAAGCTAAAATAAAAACAAACAAAAAATGTCAGTAAACTTCTTAGTGAGCTGAACTGTGGAATGTTTGTTAACCATTAGAACCAACAAACTGATCAATAGTGTAGAACAAAAGAGTTCAGGTACAAGGATGTTCTTGTACATCCATTTCAATAAATTATATAGAACAGACAGGGGATTGTTCTTCAGAACAATCATTTTGGGATCAAGGAGGAAATCATTTCAACCCACATTTTGATTTCTATAAAATTCTGCAGGACTGATATGGCTTAGCAGCATCCCAACAATTAGCCTATGATAAATGCAAAAAATTATATATTAAAACAAGGAGGGGGAAATCCAGCTTTTTACACCTACAGTAATATAATTCCACTACTTAATGCAAAGTAACAGGCATTAGAGTGTTTGGGATCTTCTCTTCTATGGTGTTATCTGCTCTATCAGTAAATGAGACTATGTGAACAGTACAACCCATTAATAATTCAGGGCCTGAGATGGCAATTATAGAGCTATGCACAACCAGCATGAATATTTTATGAAGGCTAAAACAGCCCTCAGAATGAATCATGGATAGATGAACGTACGTTCTCTCTCTCTCTCTCCCTCTCTCTCTATCTCTCTCACACACACACACATGCTTGTGAGTTGAGTATTCCTTCCAGACATGCCTTACATCTGAGTCTTAGAACAGCCAACTTGAAAACCAAAAGACAAAACAAAACAAAAGAAATACTATCCCTCAAAAAACAGAAACAACAGAAGTGTGTGTATTTAGCATTAAAGAAAATCAGTGTACTGAGTGAAGCTGGGGAGGGGATAAATTATAAATGGATTTAAAAAAAAAAAAAAGATACTCTCCTTCCTCTTCCTTTATCAAACCAATGTATGATTGTATCAGTGAAGATTTTATACTCCCTTTATTAATTCAGTATAGGTCTGGTGGAATAATATTCATTCCTATACTAAAGTACAAGTGTGATTACGTTTCTGAATATTTTAATTAAAGAATCTGGCAGACCTGTACCAGGCAACTGGTGTCCTCTAGATGTTTTCAACTAAGTTTCCCTAGAGTCCACTCAGCCTGTTAGCTAAGATTATGGGAATTATAATCAAAACACCTGGATTCCAAGTTGTTTTCCCTGTGTTAGACCAATAATAGTTTTTCAGAGTAGATGCAAATTTATGGAACCCCAATTTATAAAGCTTTAGGGAGAAACACAGCCAGAAAATATATCGGCTGTAACCCTGTATCTCCCTGAAGTCTCACCAAGCTCAGAGGACTTCCTTTTCATTAGCCACGTACAGCATCGCTCTGAAAGTCTTCACCACTGAGAAGCATATTAAGCACTGAACAATACAAGTGTACAGTATTATAAATTCTTGCTTATCCAGTTTCACAGAAAACTTGATAACTGGATGGTTGATGCTGGTATTGGAGCCCTTCAGTATAATTCTTGAATTTGGTGGGATGAACAATTTCTTAGAGCACATTTGTATCATCTGCATCTGCATCTGCAACTGTTTTGTATGATCCACAACTTATTAAAAGTCACTTATGTGCTCAAGTGTCAGTGTCCACACAGCCAACTTCCAGAAGCATAGGCAAATGAGATCCCTGTCCTGGTATCTGCAGAGGTGTCATCAGCACCCTTTTTAATGATATCCCTGTGTCTTTTTCTAGCTGTGTCAGATAAAAGAGAAGTACAAATCCAGCCTGAACCTGTCCCTATTGCCACCAAAATTCAACTTCCTTTAGGCATTTCAGCTTCCATCTTCTCCTTAACAAGATCTCACCCTTCCAGCCTTTAGGGTATTTACTTAGAGAAACTTTAGACAACTGTGAGGCAGGGAAGACATATGAGTGGCTTTTGTTCCCTGTTCCCCCACCCTCCTCCCAAGTTTGAATGTTTGTAGTTACCCACATAAACAATATAAGAAATGTGGACATGGGTGAAAGGGAAGGAGGCTCAAGTTAGTAAGTAATGGGTGAAAACATGTGTCCCTTGCTGCAAGAGCAGGGGTCAGAGAGGAAAGCAAGATCATGATAGAGCTGGAAATGTACATCACTTCACAGAGAATGCTGTAATTTTGTGGGTTTGGTAAACAAAACAGGCAATTGTCCCAGCTAGCTTTTGGCTGCCACCATGGGAGACATTGAGGCTAAGGAATTGTGAAATGAAGGATCTGGCTAAGACGGTGCCACTTGGGGGGCATGTTTGCCAAAGAGTCAGTAATGCCAGTCACTTCAGGGCAGATTACACAATAGCTCTGGACACTGAGATTTTAACTGAATTCATTTAAAGTTTAAGACTGAAGGCAAAGGATGCTGCTAATAGCTGGACCTGGAGAAAATACTGAAAGCTCTGAACAGTTTGCTTTGGAACGGCGAATGAGAGAAGAACCAGCTCTCCTTTTTTTCTTCTGTTATTGAACAGAACTGTTATTCTGCTGCCTCTACTAGCTTTGCTGAAGAAGTGCCTCCAGATGTGTGTCAGGACCACAGTATCCAGGGTCCCCCACTAACACAGACAATGAGCATCCAGAGGAGGAATAGAACACTTGCCTATACATAGTTTGCCACCATGAATGACTGCATCCTTGAAAGTGGGGGGGAGAGAAAACTGCAGACCTAATGCAAAGGAGGATTTTCAAAAATATAATTACTCAGTAATCATGGCAGGATTGACCTCACTGATTTCAGTGAAGCACTCAACACTCAGGAAAAACAAAACAAAATGCTAGATAGACATGACTATTAATAATACTCTATGATGGTGTTCCAGTTTCTGTATACAACTATTCTTGGGTTGTTGTTTTTGCTGAAGTTATTTGTCCATTTTATATTTGCCTGGCCTGGATTAGATGTGATTAGATAAGAAGTAACTCTTTAAACAACATACATATGGGGGCGGGGTGGGGTGGAAAAACAATCCTACAGCCAGACACTGTTATTTTTCAGGGCCTATACAATTCAGTACATCTGGGGAAAGGAATTAACATTGTAAAGTAGTCAGGCTCACCGGATTGCACTCATAAAGTGAGCAAGAGAGGAGCTGCAAGCAAACTCTTCTGATTTAAACTCTACGTGTAGTGGGTAGGAAGGAATGCATATCCTGAGACCACAAATAAAAAGGAAACACTCTGCTAATTGCCTGGCTTTATTAAAGTCATGATGTAAGTAAGTAAAACTAACTTGCAGATGGCATATTTTCTGTGCTTTCCAGATTTTTGTTTAGGCATTCCATAAAACAGGGCTTTTGGCTAGGCTAGGGAGGGAAAAGAGGCAACCAGCACTGCTATCAAGCTCGTACGTATGTTTCACCAAGCCAACCTTTTTCTTCATTTTCTTCATTTCAATTAACATCAAAAACAATTCTGAACAGGCTTGTCTTTTATTTTCTTTATTTTGATGTTCCTGTTTAC
Source organism: Liasis olivaceus (assembly GCA_030867105.1). Classification (NCBI taxonomy): domain Eukaryota; kingdom Metazoa; phylum Chordata; class Lepidosauria; order Squamata; family Pythonidae; genus Liasis; species Liasis olivaceus. The sequence continues at coordinate 65,121,545 of CM061348.1, read as the reverse complement.
CTTTCCCAAAAGCTGTCCCAGGCACAATAAAGAATAGAAAAACTAAATGCTAACACATGGAGGGCTCTCGCTGGCTTGTCGGAAATTTTTCTCATATTTTTTGCAAGTAATGCTGGCCAAAATAAACTGAACAAGTTTGATTTTCTTCATCATGAATTGACAGCTTATTTACCTCCACAGAGGAACATTCTAAACCCTGTAACTTTTTCACAGAACTACGGCAGGGCCCTGCTGTCTCTTCTAAAGTATCTTTCTTTATGAAATGCTCTGCTCGGGCACCATTCTGGCACACTTTCAGGGTAGTAAACCTTATGGAATACCTTTCAGAATCAGAATGCATAGGCTTGTGCTGATTCACACACCATCACCCCAATTTCTTCTAATGAAGACAAACTTCCATGTTTTATGACAGGTCACCCCAAAGTGGGTACAAGTTAATCAGTTTCTCAGAGTTTTCTATCATAAGGGGGGAGGTCATTAGGAAGTGGTGATCTGGTTCAAAATATGACCTTTTTGAGATTCTGCACTGAAATCATTTGGAGTTACTTCCAAGCAATTTATTTATGATTAAGTGAGCAAAAGAAGGTCATCCAAAATACCCGAATGAGTCAGAAATTCATACAAATGGGAGCTTTATTCACATTCGGCAGGAATGAGAGAAGATATACATTATATGTATTATGGGAATTCTATGGTATTGTGGTAAGGAATATGATCCATCTCATTATTGTGGGATACTGCCTGAATTCTGCTACAGTAACAGGGAAAAGTCATTTCCATCTGCCATCAGTCGCAATGAAAATAATAGCTTTGGATGTCTGTAAGGCAGTTTGAGATGGCATGCAAATGTAAGCAGGGAGGTGCCGGGGAAGAAGCATAGCCTCGCTTGCACTTTTTTTCCTCACTGACCAAAAGTATTTCAAACAAACAAAGCTTTCCAGTGAGCAATTGTTTGCTCTAAATCCTTAAAGCAAAGCAAAGCAAAGCAAAGCATTCTACAGTGGTAAACAAGTATCTGAATGTAGAGACTATATTAACTGTATTTAAATATCCTACTGTTCTGCAACAAGCATATAAAGAGAGCAGCCTTTTTAAAATCCCTTTTGTTTGGAGCCCTAAAGACAACTCCAAACTAATTTTATTTTAAGAACAACCTTAAAAGAAGCATATGGACTGCAATCCCATTTATCATATATGTCCACTGGTTTAAACATTTCTTCCGTGTTTCTTGCTAAGCTAGATATAACATTTGTTATTTAACAACATATCCTCTTCTATCTAGGGAAGGACTGACAAAGAAGCAGTTTGCCTCTGAGCTCTTTTTTTTAAAAAGCAAAATCAAAATATTGACAATGGGTCTTTTACAAAATCCTTGATTTTCATGAAACTCTCACAGATTCCACCGGAGGCATCAGTCATTCAATCGCACAGGACAAAAATGTTAGCAAAATCATTCTGTGTTAGTTTCTAATTCTTCCTCTGTTTTAAATGCATATGCAAAACAACATCAACATTACAAGGGAGGGGCAGGATGAATTTATGCAAATTATTTGCGCTTTAACATTTTGTAACAAACTAAAACCTGGCTCATGCAGCAGCCTGTGTTGTACGTACCCAGCCCTTTAGAAAACTGTAGCAACGGTTGTTGGAGCTGGTAGCTGCCAGTATCAACTATGCCATCTAACCCTCATAATGCAGCTACTCTTAACTCTTCAGCGGAGGCAGTTTTCTTGCTCTTCTTCATGCTAGAAGAAGTTGGGACTTGTCACTGACCAAAACAGTGAATGAAAACAAAATGGTGGCAGTATGTAACATGATGAGGAAGAAAAAGGGATTCTCCATGAGATAACTGAACTGGTTCTGCTTATCTCTGTCACTGTACCACAACTCAGGTAGTATCCCACAATAATGAGATGGATCTGATTTGTTCTGACAGCTGCTATCATCTGGAGACCTCGGAACAAATGATCTGAGTTCAGAGTCTGCTGTGTGAATTGGATTCAGTGACTGACCTTAGGATTTTCATCAGCCTTCCCAAATTTGTGTTCACAGAATCATAGAGCTGGAAATGTCCATTAAGATCACTGAGTCCAACCTCTTCAGCCCAACTTGAGAGCCAATATAGTGTAGTGGTTAAGGTGTTGGAGCAGGACTGTGGGGACAGAGTTTCATGTTCAGCCTTAGCCATGGAAGCCCATGATGGGCCAGTCACTTTCTCTCAGCTCACCCTAACTCACAGGAATATTGTGGGGAAAAAGTGAAGGGAGATCCTATAATCTTTCAGTCCTTGAAAACATTTGGATATAAATCAAATAAACCAACAAATAATCCCTGCTCAATGCACGCATCTAAATTAAAATCATCTCCCAATAATGTCATTTACTGTCAGGCATCTCCCTAGCAAGTTAAACAGGAATAAGTTTAACAGGCATACATGACTTTAAACATTTCTGATAATTACAATTTATTGGGAAAAAAAGCTAAGAAGCCATTATGAAAGAATTCCAGTGACTGCTGTGTATCAAATGCAAGCTCTGTTTATAATAGTCATTGTTCAATTTTCTCATGATTCTTTTCCTGCCTGCTCCACATAAAGGGCTAGAAGTGATTCCTTTTATAGGAGAGAGATACCGTCTCCTTCTGTTTCTTCTTTTAATATATTTTTTATCCCACCTTTTATTATTTTTATAAATAACTCAAGGCAGTGAACTTATCTAATGCTCCTTCCTCCTCCTATTTTCCCTGTGAGGTGAGTTGGGCTGAGAGAGAGTGACTGGCCTAAGGTCACCCAGCCGGCTTTCATGCCTAAGGCAGGACTAGAACTCATAGTCTCCTGGATTCTAGCCTGGTGCCTTAACCACTAGACCAAACTGGCTCTCAGTTTATCTCTTTTGGTAATAGTGTAAACTAGTATCAAGTTATTTACTTTTGATTGTGTGATAATTAACTTTCACATTAGCCACTGCTTAAATACATTCAGGGAAGGGGAGATGATCACCACTCTGGGTAAGTGGTTGCACTGCACTGTTGAACTCCTCTCACTGTTAGGAAGTTTCCTCTAACAGTCATTTGGAATTCCCCTGTAACGTAAAACCATGACTCCACATCCCGCACCCTGAAACAAATGGGAACAGGTTTTGGTAGGTCTTCTCCATCATCATCAGTTGTGTAATTGCAAGTTAGGAGACTTTGGCATGTCCATATGTTAGAAATCACATTCATAAGTATGACATTATAACTGTAATAACAATAGCCATGTTCAAATAGTATATTAACAGGTATAATCCAGTACCCCAGGAGTGTAGTCTAGTCTGTCCTCTCTCTAAATTGTGCTGGTGACATCAGAGAGGAGCTGGTCTCCCATTATTGCACAATTTTCTACAAGAGAATGTCTTCTGGCTTCCACTTGAGCTTGAATCCTGATAATGCAAAGCCTCAGCTCATGGGGAAGCATTTGCTTGTAGAGCTGGGCTACCCACTGCTGACAATCATGTTGTACTCATAAACAGCCATTCACTGATATCACAGAGAGATGGGAGAGACTGTTCTTCACTTCTTGCATTCAAATTCTATATGCATATGTATCACCTGAACAGTGCTGGATCGGTTGTATGAAAGTTGACTATTGGAATTTATTGTGATGTCTTTTGTTATCTCTTCAAAGTAGACCATGTCAGGAATCAGACCCCATAAGAACTACTGGAACTCTACGTCATTGTTTTAGGATAGAATAACAGAATCTTGAAAGCTTGACAGAATTTCTTCCCACTTCCTCTTATACCAAAGAGAGTCAAAGTGGGGCCATCTTGAGTTTCTTCCTTGCTCCCTCCTGTCTTTCCAGGCCAAGCTGATGTTTTCATAATGGCTGCCACATACCTTCTTCAAGGCTATCTCCATACTCCTCTACACCTATTGTGTGAGAAGTTTAGGCATTTTCATCACTTGTCATTTCATTTATTTTCCAACAGAAATGTTAAAAATTCATAAAGGCCTGAGCCTCACAGACAGCACACAAAGTAGCCTTATATCTCCCCTCCACAATGTCAAACTGTAAAGAACCACAGACAGTGGTATCCTCTTTTTGGACCTTCCCAAGTTAAACAGGGAAATTGTAATTATTCAGCTAAAAGTTTTCTATGTAGCTGGGAATTCCATGTATCAGATACTATTTCAGACTTAGTTCACACCTTTCTCAGATAGACACCCCTGCCCTCCTTCCATTAGAATGCAAAACACTTATGCAGTTTCTTTTCCCCATGGGAAAGTATTTCATCATATGAGACCTCATCTGTCATTTGAAGAGGTACAGTTATCTGCTCTTTATGAGAATTAGAACAAAGTTCCACTATGAATTATACAGGCAAGGCAATGAATCTGAATATCCCTGAGTAATATATATGTGTGTGTGTTTGTTTCATACTATCTCAATTATTGTTTTTCTGCATAATTACTCTCCAATGCATTCTCTCAAGGAAGATAATTATTTCCAGAGCAATCGCTTTGGCAAAATGAGAAGGCAAAAGGAGGGACTTCTCTTCTTACCCCCATCAGGATATTAATGGAGGGGAGGAAAAATTAAATTGGGAGTTTGCAGATTGTGAGCCATTTAGGAACAATAATTGATAGCTTTGTATTTGATGAAATCGCAGTAACCTGCCCTAAGGCTACCAGATAGGGTAGGCTATATATAATGAATAATTCATGAATAATTAGGGAAAGTCTCAGACTGAGGGCAGAGTCTAGTGAACAGCTAGGGACATTTAAAAAAAAAAGTGCATCCAACAGGTTTACTTTTTTAAGCCCTGGAGGTCTGTAATTCTGAGAGGTGGGAGAGAAGGGGTGCTTAATCCTTTCTCTGTTAGCTGTCGTTTACTTAGGCTTGTATCCCAGCCATATTACTTTTCCGTAATCCATGCTGCCATTCAAGATTATCATTTTAAACTAACCAATTCCCAGACTGTCCTACTTGACTTTGAAAGCAGACTGAATCCCATGAGAGTCAAAATAACTTCAAGGGTGTTCTTCAGCTCCCCCAGGCTTAGCTAGGTAAAGACTCTCTTTATCTTTAGGTAAAATGAAGTTTTCTTTGAGTTAAGCCCAACTCCTAATGATTACATGGGCATGAACATCTCATTTTCTTAGCAACACATTAAAAGTGGTTTGCCATTGCCTTCTTCCAGGGCTGTTTTCTTTTTAATTCAGTGTAGACCACAGCTTTGGAATTTCCTGATGGCCTCCCATTCAAATAATCTCCAGGTTTTAAAATTAGCCAGGTTCAGATAGGTACTGCCATCTACTGTGACCTCTTGGTCTTACTCTACTAACAACAGCAGATGGAAGTTGAACCAAGTCGCTAAATGCTTTTCTATCTAGAAAGCTACTCCACCTATCCTATTCTTGCTGTGAATTAAATACCTAAGGTGAAAAAAGCAACAGAGATGCATGTTAAGCTCCATCTTCAAAATTCTGCAGCTCTTCACTCTGAGTATCATGACCTTTGAAGCAAGGGCCAGGGCAGTGGAAAGGTAGAAATGCTATACATTTATTTATTAATCAAATTTGTAGGTGGTTTCTGAAGCCCTTGTGTGCCTTAGATCTTTGCCTTATTTCCATGCTGTAGGAGGCATGTTTAAACAGAGAAACAGTTTTTGTGGGAAGCGGGGGAGCAACTCAATTTCAGCAATGGAGTTAAACATGTACAGTATTTATTACTTTGAAAATTTTTTAACTCTTTTCTAACTAAAAACCACTGGAAGAAACCTTTGTTGTCCCCCTTCTCTACAGTCCTCCAGCAGTAAGAATGAGCTCAATAGATAGACAGCCATTCAAATGAAGAGGAGTCCCACCTATATTCAGAAGGTAGATCTCACTTGCCACCACCATGACAGTTTTCAAAGACTGGAACAGAGTTGCAACTAATTTGATTGAAGACATGTAACACAGATTTCTTAGAAGAGGAGGAGGAAACATTTCTCTGGACCATAAGCTTTTGAGTTTGTAGCCAAAAAGATCCTGGCAGAATCAGAAACATAGTTTGGGAATAAACTTTAAGTAGACCGGAGGCCAATGCTTCATGTAAAAGCTTCAGAAGTCTCAGAAAAGGAGATGTTTGACCAAGTAAATATTCCTTCGTAGAACCTCAGAAGACACAAGGAATTCCCACCACTGCCCTGCAGTACTCAAAGAGGCCTTTCCTTGGATGTGCCATTCATTCAGAGCATCTGGTGTCTGCAGCAATGACAGTTTAGAGCGAGAACAAATAGAATTCTTGGGGACTGTTTGAAAACAATTAATTCAGCTCTTAGGTCCACATTTCTGCCAGTCCTAGGAATGTACAGAGAGTGTATAACTTCCCATATAAATGCCCTGAGGTGAAAGTCATTCTGTAATATCTCAAATAGTTATTAAATGTGATTTCTAAGCTACCACAATACAGGCAGACAGGTAACTACTACAACAGCAGAATAATAATAGCAAACTGGCCAACAGATGGCAGCTAAAGCAAATCACCTGATTTAAATAAGATCTGTATTCAATTCAGTCAGGCAAATTTTCCGATGAGAATTTAACTTGACTGCCAGAAGGAAATTGTGCTATAGAAGAGTCAAGCTAACTTGCAGCACGCACAAAATTACTGCCACTAATACATGCATTTAGAATGCGGCATATCAGTGCGTATCAGTGTATTAAAGGAGACTAAGATCGAGCCAGAAGAATATCTCAAAAGGTTTCCTGCTTTAACCACTGATGTAGCCCACTTGTCAACAGAATTATTGATGAGGCATGCTTTTGCATGAAGCTAATTTCTAAGGACAAGGCTTCAGCATTTATATGCCAAAAGAAAATATACATGAAAAATACAGTGCAGTGAGAGAGCAAAGCATGAATAAGTTGGTGGGCAGGGTTGCGGGGAGGGAGCAGAGGGAATGGTGGACAAAAGAGCTTTCTGACCTGGAGTTAGAGGCAGAGGCTGGCGTTATTTTACATTAGAAACAATCCACATTCAAAACTGTAATTGATAGCAGTGGAGTGTTGGGGAAAGGGGTGATGGTGTTCAGGCAAACTGAGCTGCCAATCAAATTCAGTGCCTCAAAGAATAAAAGCTTCACTGCCACATTGCATGGAATAAAAGCAGACAGCATTAAAGTGGCCTGTTTGTCAAGTTTCTGCACAGTGTCTGGAACCATTTAGACTCTGAGACCCAAATAGTAACACAATATTATCAGGGATTTATTATTAATATTAGTAGTCATATTGTAGCATATTCTCAGAACTGAACAAAGCAACCCAATGATCCCTTAAAATTTAACATTAAACCAGTATTGTGCCATATATTAAGAAAGCGATTATGAGGTAAATAAAATTATATTTATAGTTTGCTAAATCAAACCTATGCCACAGAGAGGGTGTTTTTTCCATTTTTTTTTTTTTTTGGTTGAGATAACTCATAATTTTCAACCAACTCTTAAGGCCTACCATTCCTTCAAATTCAAATATTTATTTACCTAAGCAATTCCAGCCAAATGAAGCCTAAAAATCTACAATCTGGTTAAATAAAATACTTTATAGCTACTAAATAATTAAGGCCATTTCTTACATTGCTATAATAATAAACACAATTCCGCACGCAGGGGTTCCTTGCTCCTGCCATAAGATACATCTGGGCTCAAGTAATGGACACATAGGTACTCTATTGTAAAAACAAAAACAAAAAAAATCAGATGCAGTGGAGTTTAAATTGTCACAACTCATAGGCAGCATGGCCACTAGCAGAGAATTCTGGGAATTTAAGTTTAACAGATGTGGAATACACACATTTGCAGAAGGCTGATGTACTAAAGCATCTCCATTCCAAAGCTGTCTGCTGAAAATTGATCTGGGAAAAAGAATCAGTTTGAGGACCTCCAGGATGCACTGTTCTCCCTTCAAATATTTGAGATTGACATGATCTTTCAAAATCCCTGGTGGAAGTTATGCTGTAGAATGAATGGAATTGTTCATTCACCAGTCACCTTTGCGTTGTGCTGGGAATGGGAGGTTGTTCCCTGTGCAGTTCTCAGGACTAATTTGTTGGAAGGATGACGTCAGTTGCACTGATTCTTCAGCATCACACAACCTATCAACCACAAGAGGCACAGGGATATCGACATAGAGTTAGGAATCCCTGCTTATTCCGTGTATCCCTCTTATTCTGCCTGTTGTTTGTCTGTGAGGTGCCATCCCATCTTTTGACTTCATACACACTTGCTCTCTTGAATCTCACTTAAAAGGATGTAGCTAGCTAGGAGCTAGCTTTCCCCTTATCCTCCAAGTACTTCTTATAATAATCCATCTATCTGTCAAAGTTACAATGAGCTGTTTCACCAGTCCTTGTTCATTTTAGATTCCTACTCTCCAAGAATACACAAACCATTTCCTCCAATATAAATAAGTTCAGGAGCATAAATGATGGGTTCATCTTGGCTCTGTCTCATTCAGAGAACTGAAAAAGTTGAGGAAGCATGAAAGGACTCAAACAATCTCTGCAGTCTGAACAATCACTTTCCAATTTATGGTAACTTGCTTTTTCCAGGCAATCTCCCATACTTCTATGCTTCGTGGCACATATCAAGCACATTAATATTGTAATATTTATCTTAAAAGTAAGGCTGAGAATCACATTTTCTCAATAATATGTTAAGGTCTGCAATTAAGGTACTGTGAGTGTGGCTTAAGAAATAATTGTATTAGAACATACAATTGGTTGCATCATATAGATAAGCCCCAGACTCACTGAGTGGCTGTATTCAGGCCATAACATCAAGCTTAATTATTTTGAATTTAAAAAAATACATATAAAAAAAATTCCATTTTAATTTATCAAACTATTCACACCTGGTAAATTATTGCTAGTCTTTGGGATGTGAGTTTAAATTTGAGCTCCAAATGAGTTGGCCCACAGATGGGGGATCATGCAACCCATGAACATTTCAGCTCATACAATAATCAACTCACCACAAGCAAACTTTTCCATCTGTTGCCTGTACTAAAAAGCCTCCTAAGAATTCCATTCCCAATCTGGCTTGCAGTACACCTGATCCAAGAATTATTATGTTTATCTAAGAGAACTATTGAAGTGAATTAATCTTAGAAATAAGTTCAGTTCTGCATTAGCAGAAGTAGCACTAAGGCTACTGTATCTGTACCAAAAAGTCATATGTCTGGTAAGTGGATAGCAGTACCAACAAAGTACGATCTACTCACACTGTAGTTGATGATACTGCTGCACTCAACAGTCATGTATCTGCACAGTGCTAAAGCTGTAGTTTGGGAACTCTCTCTCCTTGCCTCTTAGAAGAGGTTATAGGTGCTCCACCTCTACGCAGCAGCAGAAGCTTTAGTCTATCAGGATAACACAAGAGGTGCTACCACCAGAACCAATACTGACTCTGGAAAGCAAGGAAGTTCCACAACTTTGCAACAATTACTTGCATTTATTCCTGCCTTTTTTAAAAAATGCAGTACATGGATGTAACTATGGTTGTGCTCATTTATGCAGAATTGCTTTGTACTGGCCTGATATTGGTAGTGCTAGTAATTGTAACTAACCCCTTTGGACATGGATCTTAGACAGCATCAAGCACTATAGTAAAACGATGGAGAAGTTAACAGCATGCAGAGGAAAGCATGTAAATTAACAGGTTTTGTCTAGATGGTGTGCAGGACCAGGAAGTCTGGTCAAGCCAGTCAAATGCTAGATGGATGGCAATACTATGCTAGTACAGCAGAAAATCTGCATAAGCCTTCTACATAGAAATAAAATAAAATCCAGTTCCCCTTGTGAGTGACAGACAGGAAATACAACTTTGACAAACATCAGGTGAATGTTGCACAAGCAGAGCAGTGAGCTGTGACTGCTGAGGTAAAGAAGGAGACCTCATCTTCTAAACCCCCTGGAAAGCTATTAAGAGGAAAAGACAAGTGATGTTGCAGAGGAAGAAAGGTTAATCTGCCTTTTGTCTGAGGAACTTGCATGATTCTTCTCCTGACCTATGTTGTCTTCTGAGCCTTCAAACACACTGAACAAAAACTGCTTTTGTCTCTGTAGAGGAGGTGCACGTGGCCCAGTGATCACCCAAGTTGGTTGAAAATAGATTTATCAGGCTTCAAGGGTTATTGTTTGCAAAGAGATAGTATACACATTACTATTTCACAGTTCAGCTATGACATTATTAACCTACTGTGCAAGGATTTTATTGCCAGATTGCTTCATTCATCAAAAATAAGGGAAATTGAAAACCCTATAAGGAAGCAAACATTTCAGCAGGCTTGAGTTTCACTTAATGTCATTAATCTATCTATTTACACAAGAGGCAGAAAGGTTCATTTAGTAATGCCTTGCAGTACAGTGTAAAAGCCTCAAATCAGTTATCAAGCATGAGTGCATGAATGTCATATTTATCGTCGTAACAAGTCTTAGCCATTTTTCTCTGACGCTAGGTTTTCCTGGCAGAATTTTTTGTAGTTAAATACACTCTTCCGCTGAGACAACTAGCGTGTTACCAATACTCAACTGCATACTGAACTGGGTTACTGGGGAAAAAATAATACCATTATTCCAAATTCTACATTTTCTAGAATCTTCCAAGCACTCCATAAGACAACCCACTGAATAGCTTGGATCCCATATTCAAAGAAACACGATTCTTTTATTTTTATGACAAACTCTCATCCTTTTTCTGGTTTTTTTGGCCTGAAATTGGGTGTTCTAAAAAATCCATATTTTTAGAATAAACATTATTATAGTCATGGTTACATCATGATAGGCTGTAATAATATACTGCATATCAGGCTACCTTGAAAGATACCCAGGTACTTCAACTGAATCAGAATGCAGCTGAGTGGATTAATATGGAAAGAAAGCAAACAAGATTTATGAATGGGTAATATATAGGTTGAGACCCAGTTTGGTGTAGCAGTTAAGGTGCCAGGCTAGAAATCAGGAGACTGTGAGTTCTAGTCCTGCCTTGGGCACGAAGCCAGCTGGGGGACCTGGGGCCAGTCACTCCCTCTCAGCTCTAGGAAGGAGGCAAGGGCAAACCACTTCTGAAAACAATGCCAAGAAAACTGCAGGGACTAGACAGGCAGTTGCCAGGAGTCAAAAACTGGCTCAAAAAACAAACAAAAAGGTTACAAACATAATGATCTGTCCAGCCACCTTCATGTCTAAGGCACTTCTACCACGGCTGTAACACATGCCACAACTGCAAGAGATACATCTGCACAGGTATTACCAAAATGCATCTATTTACCTTGACATTGCTTCACGTTTTTCATAATATGTTGGATATTTTATGTCATTGTTATAATGATTTTATTCTTTAAGGCCACTTCATTTTATTTTTATTTTATTACACAAGGCAGTCTACATACAAACATATTAATATATAAATAAAGTGTACAGAGTACACCAACAGCTGCCATATACTGATGTATTTGTGTAATTTTAAAAATGTATCTCATAGCAGCATACGTGTTTCTAGAGGTGTGCCCAACTAATAAGCAGTTGTATAAGTATCTCAAGTACCAATGAGGAATGTATGATTAGCACATCAAGGATAGCATCCACATACTATGCTAAGGCATGGTTTGTTTTAATACTACTTTGTTAAATAAACCACAATGGCTGCGTTCACTTATCCAGTTAAGTCACAAACCGCATTATGGCTTATCATGATGACTGAACAAAGCCAGTTTCTGATTTAGCTGTTAGCCCTGCAAGGTAGTCCAACAAAAAGCACAACCAGAAGTACTTGCTCTATTTTTATTGTAAGGTTATATTAACAAAATCTTGCAAGACTGTAAGTATTTCTCCCCTCCTTTCCTTCTACTCTCTGGAAAACTAGGGAGGGTCCCTTCTGAAATGTTTCCCACGCCATCCCCCTTCTGTGGACTGAGACATCTTTTACATTCCAGTTGTCCTGTCTGCGGCTCTCCCCGCTGTCTCCCAAGGTCATTCCGACATACCATTACATCAGCTTACAATTAACAGATCAAGGTATGACAACCTAAATAGTCTTATATGTACTTCCTGCAGATACCAGAGACTTATACTGAATTATTTTATTTTATATAGGATGCTTAGGATTAACTAAGTTCAATTAAATTCTCTTTCCATTTACAAATCTCATCATATATGACATGGATTTCCAATTAAAGCTAAGCTATGAGAATATTGAATAGCATAATGGATTTCTCTGCTCTAGCCATAAAATATTCCATGTCCAGTTGATGAGATGTGACCATCTACTGAAGATTCTTCTCCCAGTACAAGTATCTCAACCATGTGCTCCACACCCTGTTTGATATCTACTGAAGCAAATCAGAAGATTGGTTAAGGAACAGGAAGCAGATGGTAGAAGTGAAGAGAAAGTTGTCATAAACAAGGAAAGCAAGTTTCAGGGTGACTTGATTGGGCACGCTAACATAACTAATGAGTTTGCAAAGTTTGCAAATGATACTAAAGGATTCAGATTGAATCTTCAAGGTGGTCCTAGAAAAAAAAATCTCTGAAATGAATATGTAAAAAAAAAGCATCTTGGCTTTTGACCTCCCCTTGCAGACCCTCCTAACCACTGGGCATTTGTTCTGCTTCATTAGATTCATTTCTGCATTGGTAAAGGCCAAAAAGTAACAAGCTTATCCAGGTAGCTCAGTGGTAATAGCTATAGCTTACTCCATTGGCTGCGTTAGAACTGTACTCTAAGAAATCCATCAGTATCTTTGAGACTCAGTTCCTCTATAGCAAATAAGCATCACACTGCTTCTCTGTATAAGAGAGATACTGAGAGTCTAAAGCAAGGCTTCAGTCCTTCTTCAAAACTTCATACATAAACAAATTCTGAAGAGATAGCTTCAGAAGCAGTGGGGGGAGGGGATGATGGTAATTTTCACCTCAGAACTTTCTTGTCCAGAAAATCCCATGGGATCCATTATCTGTGACAAAAATCACATTACTGCTACTTATTGTCATGGGTGGTGGTAGTCCCATGGGATTTTCTGAACAAGAAAGCTCTGAGATGATAAACGGTTCTAATTCTGCTGAGACTTACAGGTTTTGGTTCAGTCAGTGACAATAGTGGATTCCAGCTGGCCCTGTGTCACTGTCAGATGACAACAAGGCAGAATCATACCTGTTGGGGAAGATGCTGTACGGTCTACAATCATGTTAGTGGCTGCCTAGCTGGACAACTCGATTTAAAATACCTGTCCTCAACTTGATCTGATTTGGCCACAGAACATTGATGTGGACTTAATCAGTAACACCCAAGAGGGATCAATAGTGCAGGGGTTAGGCTAGACCTTGAGAGACCCAGCTTCAAATTTACCCTCTTCTGGTCATGAACATTCACAGAATGACTTTGGGCCAACCTCCTGTCTCTCAGTTCAACCTACCTCACTTCACAAGAGTTGTTGTCGTGGAAGAAAACTGAAAGGAATATTATATACATTACCATGAGTTACCAGAGGAAAGGCAGGATATAAAATAAAAAAAAGTAAAATAATCTTGAAACATTCTCTTTGCTTAGTCTAGTTGTATAAAAGAGGTACAGTGTGAATAGGGGTGGGCAGGCCACTTGAGTTCTACCAAGGAGGTCAGGTGCAATATAATTGGATTAAATAACTTAATATAGGCTCTTCTCCAACTTTGCTGCTTGAGGGCAAGGAAAGCGACCTGTAAATCTAAGGAAAAGGGGAAAAATGCAAACAGCAAAGCTCGATCAGGCAGTAGGATGTGAGTCAATGAATACCATTACATTTAAATAAAACAATTTGATTTAAAGCATTGAGAAATGTAAAAAATAAATCTATTCACAATGTAGGGTTTATTAGGAATATATAGAAATGTTCTTGAGGTCTGTGGTTTAAACAATGATTTGTAAAAGTGATGGGGAAGGAATGCAATGCAGTTAAGATGTGTAAAAGCAGAATAATTTTGGCTTTGCCTCCACCATCACTACTATCCTCACTATGAATTGCAAACCCAAATGATTAACCTCTCCGCTGGGCTCCTGTTTCCAGGGGAAACAGCAGAAAGGAAGGTTTCTCTGCTTAAATCTCTAAATCAGGTTGCACAAGGTAGTGCTGTCAGGTGATAGCAGAGCAGAGGATACATCCTTTTGTCATCAAAACCTTACAAATTATTTATTTGATCACAGGAGAGCTACAAAAAGCATCATACATTGACAGTTTCCACTGTAGGTTTCAAGTCAGGGAAAAAATAAAAAAGGGTGTTCTTGAAATATACTGACATCACCATTCATGATCATCATCATCGTCACAATCACAATCACCATCACCTTTTTATTTTTTGTACAGACTGAATGTCAATGACACAAGTGAATCCTCAGGCTAGCAGAATGAAATGGGGGTGGGGGAGAAAGCAGAAAGGAAATTCTGCCTCTGTACAAGCAGAAATGTTATGGTATAATAGAAAGGAAAGATTAGGAGACAGAGGCTTCAACAGTACTTCCCAGTTTGTTTGTTTTTTTAAGTAAAGGTAACGTGAAAAAAGTTAACGCTAGTTATTATTGCCATTATAAATAATACACCCTGCTGAATCACTTATTGTTGTGGCTATACCGTATCTAAGGGAACCAGATCTGGGCTGCAAAACTCCAGATGACCATGAGATGGCAGCATACCAAGAAGTAGTAAAATGTAGATCATTCCTAAACTATTGTAAAAGATACCTGTTTTCCAGGGACCATCACGTTTTATGAAAAGTGCATCATCTAGGTCAGCTGCACCACTAAAATCAGTTTAACGTTAGATCTTGGGCAATATCAGAAGGCCTGTTTTAAAAAAGTGCATATTTTATTTTTTTTATTTATTTATTTATTAAATTTATCCCCACCCATCTCCCCCTAATTATAATGCCTAATATGTAGAAGGCATTTTTAAAAACTCAGTTGACACAGGTCAAGAAACCAATTGCCCATATGGCTAGATATGGCTGAAACTTTGGGGATGTTTTGTTAACAATCAGTTTTTAAATCAGATTTCTTTTATATAAATGAACAGCCACAAGCAGGTTCCCCAGAAGAGAGGAAGAAAGCAGACAAAACCATCACAGAAGTTGTTTCTCTGGACTCTTCTCTTCCCATA
Organism: Liasis olivaceus; assembly: GCA_030867105.1. Taxonomy (NCBI): domain Eukaryota; kingdom Metazoa; phylum Chordata; class Lepidosauria; order Squamata; family Pythonidae; genus Liasis; species Liasis olivaceus. The sequence goes on along the minus strand of CM061348.1, from coordinate 65,106,398 downwards.
GGACTATTGCCACAAATTGCCCAATGGGAAGGATCCTAGAGATGTCCTTTGTTTTAAAATAAAATTTATTTAATGTTTATTTACAATTCTTTATATTGCTTGTATGCTGTGTTGGGAGCATTCTTATTCTGAAAGACAGGATAGAAATAATAGCAATAAATAAAAAATGCTTTTATGAGAATTAGCATTGCTTTCTTCCAGCTGCACATGTTGCTTTTGTTCTCTCTTCATAGTAGGGACCCATACAAATGCTGATTTTGTAAAAGGAAGGAAGGAAGGAAGGAAGGAAGGAAGGAAGGAAGGAAGGAAGGAAGGAAGGAAGGAAGGAAGGAAGGAAGGAAGGAGAGAGAGAGACCAATATTTAAACAAACAATCTCAACAGGTTGTGAAATGTGATTAAAGTTATATATCAATCCTGCTGATTCCCATACACTCACATGTTCTTTATTAGGCTATTAAAAAGGAAAGCGTTTTAAAAAAAACAAAACAAAACAGCCTCTCCCAATTTGTTTTTGTTTTGTTTTGAACTCTGAATTACTGTATATGATTCAACCAGATTTCTTGATCAACCTCTCACGTGGATCAATAACTAGAGTAGATTTGTGAACTGCCTTATCTGGATTACTGATACGTAGCTCTTTTACAAACTCCAAAAGAGTAAACATTCTCTCTAGCGTTACATAGACTACCATCTGCTTCCTCCTATCAGAATTCAAATTCTCAGCTGCTACAGATCCAAAATGGCCGGGCAGTCTGCCCTTCTAATCGTTCCCTTGTGGGTTCAAATGCATCTGTCTTTGATTCCACCCGTGGGTCCACAGACCACAGTTTGAGAAGCAACAACCAAAGGAAATCCTTACTTTCAACACCTCTTCTTGTAATGATTTGTTGATTTTAACTCGTACAGATACTGTTTCTTTCTCAGCTTCTTCCAGACACTGCTTCATGCAAAGGAAACTTAATTGTATCTTCACTACCATTATCTTCCCATTCCGCTGCCAAAAATTTCAATGCCTCCCCCACCCCTGAAAATAATACAGGCTTACTTTTCCCATTCCTTCTCTCTCTCTCTCTCTCTCTCTCTCTCTCTCTCTCTCTCTCTCTCTCTCTCTCTCTCTCTCTTTCCTTTTTGGAAAACAAAACATACCTTCCAAAAAGAAACGCCCTGCTGAAGCTTGCAGGGCATTATTTGAGTAGATGCTATTTTTCTCTATTTATATATCACAAGCCAGGATGAAAGAATCCATAGTTCCTCTGATCTTGTGTCATTGGGATTAGGAGTTAAAATATTCCCTACAAATCAATATAATCTTTCCAACAGAACAACCTAACACTGAGTTCTCTTCTCTGCACAGCACATTTTCAATTACTCTACATGTTTTCGACTTAGTAAACCAGCTTAATTTTTGGCTAGGTCATAATATTAGAACATGTTCTACACTTTGAAAAGCAGGGGAAGGGGAGGATGAAAAAGGAGCAATTTTAGTGCCCTTAGTAAATTGTTTAGCCTCTGGCACTTATAAATCCAAAAACACTGGGGAAATCCCTTTTTCCTTGCTTGTAATATGCTTTTAGATTTATTACTTAAAGATTCTCCACTTAATCCCTTTGCAAGTTTTATCTGCATTCTAATAAAGGTTTCCTATGGAAATAAAAACAAACCTAAAACACAAGAAAGGAAAGGAACATTGCAGAGCCTGAAGAATAATAAAATAATAATCAATACATTTCTGGGTAAATTCTTCTCTAAGAACACAAGAAAAAGCAGGATGGTTTAAACTGCTCCATGCAAGCATCTATCTTTGGCTGCTCCATCTGACACTTGGCTAGGGTAAGCAGGTGAGGCACAGGCTAAAGAGCTCTTTAGGGACCAAATTACTATTTCAAAATGGGCTTTATGCTCCAGGAAATGACAATATTATCTGAGAGATGTTACCAAGACTATATGTCCTTCAGAGTTCTGCAAAAGCATCTTGCATGATTAGAGGTATATGTCATTGATTATATATATATATATATATATATATATATATATATATATATATATATATGGGGGGGGGGGGTGCCACTGAAAATTGGCATTTAAAGATGTCCAGCCCAAAGCCTATGAGATCTATAAAACATATTAGCATTTTATAGTAACGATGCTATTTGCTGAGCTTACTGGGAAAACAAAAAGAATAGACATAATTCATGCTCTTTTTTCTCTCTCTTCTGGTTGGTTGTCCTATGACATAAATGTTCCAAACAACCTCCCACTGCACACACAGTAACAATAACAGTGCCACTGTATTGATAACTATTAATCCTATAACCACTGATGATACTTTACATTTTAAAATATCCATGATATGGTAGGGATCCTACCCAAAGGAATGATGTTTTATTTTTCTTTGGATTTGCTGCCATTTCTTTATAGCAATTTTGTGGAAAACTTCTGACACCATCAAAAATAATGCTGAAGGCTGGTGAGAAATAAAAGTAGGGAATGAGAATTTCTAACGAATCACAGAATTTGTTTTCTAATTTTGACTATGATTGGGATTGTAAACTGCTTTGGGATTCCTTGTAACGAGAAGCATTATAAAAATATTTTTGATAATTTCATAATAGTTATGTTGTGCAGACTGCACATCAGCTTTGAAATATATCATTTTGACCTTGCAAACATATCTGCTTGTTTGTTGCATTCATATCCATTTTGCTTCTGGGAAATCAAAGATGTGTCCCCCTGCCATTTACCATAAGCTAGGCTGAGAGGCAGGGACTGGCCTAAAGTCATACAGTCAGTTTCACAACCAGTGAAGATTTGAGTCCAGGTCCAGAATCCTAGCATAAAAATGTTACCACTGCATCAACAGTGTGTAATGTTTTTTGGGGTTGAGGGTGTGCTACATACTACATTTGAAAAGTGGAAAAATGTTATTTCATTATAAATTAAATTAAAGCTAATTCAGCACATTCAATATGACTGTTCTTCATTGATGAAATAATTTTCCCCTTTCATCACATTAAAAGTTACAATTTGGTGGTGATTTCTGGATTGACTTAAGGGACCACACATAAGACTTTAAATTGCTGCATTAACCCAGGCTGTGGGTTGTGCTCCCCTCCATGACATTATTCTGATTTAGTGAATAAGCTCTTCAGTAACATGTCACAAACATGTCTCCTTTGTTCAAAAAGGACCAGTATAATTTATTTAGTTATTCTTCCAGGAACCAAATGTGAGAGCCTCTGAATTCAAAAAAGAGAAACACATTGATTTCCATAGACTGTGGACTTGCCCTCCCCATCAAGCAATTCATAAATAAGATCACTGTTCCCTGTATTTAAAGTAAACGTGCTCCCATATGCCTGATGCTATGCCTAATATTTTACAATGTTATGTACAATCCAGGAAGCAAAATAGAAGACCTTCTGGTAGCTTCCGGTGCATCTGTTTTGCTGGTAAAAAATGGCCATAAAGCCAGAAAATTAATCTCCCAGGGAAATCTCCATCTGGAGGAGGACTCCCAAAGCAGATCCTTTACTACTGTTCTTCCTATAACTCTTCTTGGCTTCTGATACTGACAGCATGACCTTAGCATATGATAAAGGTTCACTCAGAGAAGAAAGCAGGAAGGAAATGGAGATTTGGTCATGAAAAAGCAGCATGAGAAGCAGGAATGTTTTATTTTCAGAAAGGTAAATAAATCCTCAAACACTAATATGGATATGATAAAGGCTTATATTCAGCTTAAATGATCCCATGTTGACCTAGGAACTATACAAATCATAAGTATATACCCAAATCATGCCTTGATCTCGTAATTTAATTAAAGATTTATTCTAGGAAACATAGGTTCTTTCCTTCAGTCCTCTTCACAATCTTTTAGTAGACACTTTTTCTTACAGCAACAAAGGCATTTTGTGCCAGAGTCTGGCCCAGTGTTTTTCAGCCTGGCACACTTCAGATGCATTGGACTATAAGAGTCAACTTCTCTCTTCCATCCCCTTCAGCTTCACCGCCTGAAAGGGATGGGAGGTACAGTTTGATACAGCTGGACAGATTGGGACATGCTGGACTATCTGAAAGTTCACAAATGTCCATTCATGACAAACACTTGCCACTATCCAATTTTTTAACTGAAGCCATCCAGAAAAAATTACCACAAAGTTAATTGCAACCACTGCCATCGCCACACCCTGAGATTAGAAATATTTCATATTTTTATTTGCCAGAGAACAGAAAATATTTTTCCATTTGTTTGGAAGAATGTTCACTTTGCTTTTCAGTTAAAATGTCCTCCAGGGTAGCATACAAATGAAGAAGAAAAAACCTAAACAACCGTAGCAGTAGTCAATTGCTGAGGAAATGCGCAACTGAAATAGAAAGTTGCAGGGGGATGGTGGGAGAATGCTATGGACCACATCAAACCCAGACTGGGAATTTAGCTCTTTCCCTGTGTTGTCCATTCTCAGGAGATTCATCTTTCTGAAACCAGTTCTTTGCTCCCATTCCCAACACACACCACATGGGGAAAAAAGAACCACAATGGAGCAAGTTAAATGTTGCCATTTTTCCTACTGAGATCCCAATTATTATCAACCTCCCTCCCCAAAGTTGATACAATTTGCATATTTTAAGAAACTTGCATGTTTGGTTTCAGCCCTCAGATTACAACTTCGTAGGTACGTTGAACTATTTTGTGCTCTGTAAGACCAATACGCTGAAGTCCCTATATAAAAAGGAAATTTCATTTGGCTCCATCATATTTTGCATTTAATGGGCATTGAAAACATGTTGTTCCAGTGAGCCTTCTCAGGATATTAGGGTGTATTAAATAGTATTTTTTTTCCCTATTTATGGAATACTTTTTTCAGAATTTTTGTCAATTTCCAAATTCCATTTTATGCTTCTTTGAATCCTGAGATCAGCTCCAGAGGATTGGATGGCAGTTTGGGAAACAGTGTTGTGTGTGTGTGGGGGCGGGGGCGGGGGGGGTAGATTATACTAGAGACCCTTAAAAAAAATTAATCACCTTGTTCTCTCTTCAATAAACTAAAACCTCCACTAGAGCAAAGAGATGTCTAGGAATGGAAGGACAGCATTGGATGCCAAGTCATTGCATTGGATTTAACTGGTACTGCTCCTTTATGAAATTATTGTAAGAAAGATTTTGGCACGATTCATCTTTGCTTTATTATTGTGCTACTGTCTTTTCTTATAGTTTTCTATCTTGTTTATTTTCATAGAACATCAAAGGATGGATGAATGGAAAGATGAATAGAAAGATCCCCCTCTATCTAATGTGTAAAGTAAACAAAAATGAACTACATTGTCTTTCCCTCCCCCTCCTCCATCCAAAACACTTTCTATCCTATAGTAAATCCATCATCAGAGATGACCTCTCCCTTGCTTAGATCAATTTTTAGTAATGTTTTAATTTAAGGTTTTATGTGTTTATATATTTTATGTTCTAATGTTTGTTGTGAATCGCCCACTTCCCCCATTGGGGGGAGATGGGCGGCTGAAAACTTAAATAAATAAGTAAATAAATAAATAAAACATATTCTTAATATTCCAGGCTTGGTTTATATACAGAGAAAATTTACCCAAAGTAGCTATTTCATCCCCACCTTGGTGATAATGGAATCTACCTGGTTGACTTTGAACCACATGAAAACTCTTCTCATGACCAGCTCCCTCTTGGTCATCTCTTTCTACACTCTGATACATGCCTGAGACTCCTGTCTGCCCTGGCACACAGAATGCAGGAGCCATTATTCAACAAGCAGAGCTTCTACATGGCAAGCAACTAAGGGAGAGTAAATTGCATAACAATTCACACAAGGGTGGAATACAATATCACAGACATGTGCTGGAACTCAGAAGAACAAAACAAAGGAAGTGAAAAAATGAAGCTGGTTTGAATATCTCCTGTATGCGGTATGTATATTTAGACATTGTTAAGCCTGTGAGAAGCTAGGAGGAGAATATTACAAAACTGCCCTGTGCTTCCAAATCCTAGTATCAGTTACTTTCAATGAACATTCAGCTAAAGGGACTAGATTCAGGAAGCACATTTTTAACATTCTACTTTCCAGCCATTTACTACCATGATGCACAGAATTAGGCAAATATTTAATGGGTTCCTTAAAAAAAAAATAAACATGTATTGTAGTTAAATATTCCTTAACACATTTGCAGCCAGGAAGAACGCTCAAGCAAATTGTACAACTGTGTCAAAATGGACTTTCTCCAGTTTCCATAAGGAAAGCCAAAATCTAACACAAATTCCAACAAGATGCGTGCACAACGTAAGTATAACATATTCTCAACTTGATAATCCCCAGTTGCTCTATCTACTGCATATATATTGTTGAATTCCCAAATATGGTTTCAATAGCTGTGGAGCTTTGCAAGTGCCCCTCAAGCAGAAAGTCACACTTCATTGTCACAGAAGGCTTCAAAGAAGGTTCCCTTCCTCCCATCAATCAACAAAGAATAATTGCCAATAGTTCTGAAACTTTTCCAGGGAGAAGACCGCAACACACAATTATAGCAGAAGAGGCAGGAGGAAGGAAGCAAAGGACACCATCTGAGATAACTTGAGAATCTGTTTACAAATTACATTAATGCCTTTATGAATACAAAAAGCATTAAAAATGTTTCCCCAAATTATTGTCATATCTTTCTTTCCTGTATTCAAGCACTGCAGTCAGATTACAGAACCATTTCCATTTATTGTTGGCCCAAATCCTCCCCATATACTATAATTTAAGTATAAATTATATACTTAAATATAATATATGCTTAATATACTTAAATATAAATAGAAAGCCACTTTGGTGTAGTGGTGAAGGCACCAAGCTAGAAACCAGGAGATGGTGAGTTTCTAGTCCTGCCTTAGGCACAAAGCCAGCTGGGTGACTTTGGGCCAGTCTCTCTCTCCCAGCCCTAGGAAGGAAGCAATGGCAAACCCCTTCCAAAAAACCTTGCCAAGAAAACTGCAGGGCAGTCCAGGCAGTCACAAGGAGTCAAAAACCAATTCGAAGGCACGATAAAATAAAATACTGAAATAGGATTAAGTATAAATTATATACTTAAATAGGATACTGGCAATATCCTAGATTATAAAAAATGTTAAAATGGAGCCGGTGCCAGTAATGTCCCATCAAATATGAAACTTCACGTAGGAAGGTCACAAATGATTCCATACATTTTACTCAGCAGAGCCCATCGCATGTTCCAAACAAACATTGCCCAGGACTATTCTCTTATAAATACTAATGTCAGAACTTATTTTTAAAATAAACATTAATTTTGAATGGATTTCATCATAATTATCAGGTACAATAATCATCTCTTACTTGGAAAGAAAAACCTCTTTTTTTCCATACTCACTGTACTTCTTTATTGGCCAATACCCAACATGCTCTGCTTAGTTTACAAAATAAAGTTACAAATGTTTAAAATGCATACATATAATAAAATGATGCTTTATTTTCCCAAATGGGAGAATTAACCCCCATGTTTGTAGGGATTCCCATCTACAGCGCAGTATTCTATGCCTTCACTATATCCTTACACCCTAATTAAATACAATTTTATTGTATTTATTTTTTTTTTTTTTTGTATTGTCAGCTACCTGAAATTTCTCACCACCTACTAAACCATTTGCATAACTGCATTTTGACCAACAAATGGATGAAAAACCCTAGGACTGAATTAAAAATAGCTCAGAAAAATGTTGAAGCCAAATAGTTCATGATCAGTTGTCAGTTATGACCTTCAAATCTTTTGGTCACTAAATGTATAAGCTTTAGAGCTTCTTTATTATAAGAAGTGAGTTATCCACTTAAAAAAAGACACACACACAAAAGAATGTTTCCAAATGTAGCATTACAAAAATATTGAACTGTACTGTAGCTCTGTTGGCATTTTCAAACAAAAGCAGTTTTGATCATTTATAAAAACAGTTAGTTTACAGAAGTAATATGTGTCTCTCTGCATGATGCTGCCTATTGTGTGAGAAAAAAAAATCAGCCTAGATAGGAATGTCCGGCACAATCCAAAGTAACTTCTAAGGCTTTGCTATGATGTTCGGGTCCCAATCTTGTAAGAAGAGCAACACAGTCGCTTTTGACTGAAAAGAGGAAGTGACTAATTCTCCCTTTGCAACCTGTAACTTTTACTCTGTTGTTGTTGTTGTTGTTGTTATTATTATTATTATTATTATTATTATTATTTATAGTACATTCCTGGTTTATCTCAGATGAAGCTGTTATTGATTTATGAGGTTAGAAAAATTGCCAACTGGACAGAAGAAGTCAGTCCCTGCTGAGAATAAGTATATGTTCACAGCTGTGATTTTTATCATCTCTACAAGCAGGTCTTTCTGTGAGAAATTTCCAGGTCACCATTTTCTATTTCTAGCTTGATCCATCAGAGAGTGAAAAAGGAGAAATGGGTTAGTTGTTTTCTGTCCCCCCACCCCCTCTTCCCTTTTTTTCTTCTCTGTAAAAAGTTGCAAGGTGTGTGTGTTTTTTTAAGATATAGAAATCATTCAGAGCACGGCTTCTGGGATTCTTTACCAGCAGCGGTCACAGGAGACATCTTTATTTTCCTGTGTTAACAAAATAACAGGCAGCACAGGGAGGGGTGGATATGCTCCGTTCTGGGTCACATGATCAGAAGGAAAGAGGGGCTTAGAATGGAGCACTCAGTAGCATTCTGAGCCGCTGTCCAACGGATGCATTTCTGGATTTTTTCTGAGTTTTTTCTCTGCAGTCCCCAAGCCAGATCTGGCTCATTTTTCAAAACAATCTTTCTTTCCCAGTGTCAGCATTACCAGGCAGACCAAACAGGAAACACGGCCAGGTAAGCTAATTCTACTTTATTGTAAACCTACATTAACAGCATCTTGCAAATCTGAAAATACAATTCTCCTGCCTTCACCTTTACAGCCCAAGAACTTAGGGAGGGTCCCTTCTGAGCCTCTTGCCCCACCCACTATCCAGCTGCAGGCTATGCTGTCTCTTATCTGACTGTTCCCTAGCCAGCATCTCTTTACCCCATCTCCCAAGATCTTTCCCACATACCAGTACAACCAGTTTCTGCCACTGTACCAAATTTGGCCACATTCTGTTGATTTCAGAGAGTTATCCTGTTGTTAGATAGACAGACAGACAACAGTCCCATAATTGCATAATTTCTTTCCAACATTCCATTGGAATGAAAAGAATAAAATTAACCTTATTATGTTGTCTTTACTGCAGGACAGCAGTTCTCATGCCCTGTTTGATTTTCCCCAGATTTATCAGTTGATGGTAGCAGCAACTGTTTCTGCCATTTTTTCTAAACACTGGATGGGCTGTGAATACAGATTCAATCAGTGCAAGCATCTTCACTGGCCAATGCCATGGTGGGCAAGACTTGAATGTACTGGCTGTGAAAAATTTAGAAAGGAAAAGGAGGCTGCCATTTGGCGGCTTTTGTTGGTTGTGGTGGGGTTCTGGATCTATGCCTGGGAATTAAAATACACCCACATACATTTAGATTATTCATAACCAGTTCATACTAGCAACAGAAATCACAAAGAAATATAGTAAGTATACCTCAAACTCCTTATGTAGACTAAAAATGTTGTAGTTCTCAAAACTATCAGACAAAGTCCTTTCTATCAGCTGAAAACTGACTTTTTTAAATGAGGAGGTCCCACAGAATTAAATCAGGTACTTTTTACATCAAAATGTGCTCTACTACTGACCTAGTTTGCTTCTCACAATAGAAGAGAGTGATTTCCTTGATCCAGATGCTTAGTAATTTTCCTAAGTATTGATATCAATGACTGCTTTCTTGAGCATATAGGATATTAACACAGCATTCCACAGCACACCTCCAGATGTGTTTGGATAATGGCAAACCTTAGATCCAACAGATTTAGGTTCCTAACACATTTCAGACTCCTACACAAGAATTCTTGCCAGCAAAGGTTAAAGGTATGGTCTCCTTCTTCTTGGGGTTATTATGCTCTTTGGGGACATACATCACGTGTGTGGAATGGATCGATCTACTCACTGTACACAATCAGCAAATGCAGTCCATGACCAAGATCACAGCCCAACTTTCACTCCAAGGAAGCTACAATGCATTTATGCAAATAGAAAACATTTATACCTATCCTAGAAGGCCTCATGCAGATCTCAGTTCAAAGGAATTGTTAAGGAAGCAATGCATAGATCTGTACCTGTAATGCACAATGGCTGCCACTGAAATCTTTTATCCCATAGCCAGCTGACAAACTGGTCCACAACACTGAAACTGGAGTAGCAGCTTAGTTGCCATCCCATCTACAAGAAAGAAGTGATGCAAAGAACATGTGGATTCTGGAAGGAGCCCTTGGGTGGGCAAGACTGAGTAAGCCAGCCGTTAAAAACAAAAACAAAAAAACCCTTCCTTTCGTCCGACATTATGTTTCCACTCAAGTGCTGCACAATTAAATTCAGCAATGTTGATGATCGCAGGGAATTAAGAAGGGCTGGGTGGCAATATATTAGAAGACTAAACTGGCAGTTTGTTATACAAATTTGAACAGAGACATTGTGGCATCCCGCAGAACAAATGGGTGAGGGTTAAGTCATTTCTCAGCTTTCCCTGGCAGAGTCTTTTATTATTTACAATATTTACTTCAGGGAAGACTTGGCACATATCATATTTATCTTGCTGAAAAATGGGCCTGTAAATGCACATCCCCTTTCAAACAAAGCAAAGCCCTGCAGTGCTAATTTGGTTTGGGAAGTGTATCATTCAGTCTCTTTTGCACAGGACCAGAATGTGTCTTTTCTTTTGTTAAACCACCCCAAAAATCATTTTTATTCTTTATTATTTCAATAATAGTATCATCTTCTAGTGTAACAAAAGATCTTTGACCATCAACATATTTGCATCATCATATTGAAAGGAATAGAAAATAAATGTAAGATGGCATTGCTTAATGTTAACCTCATTTTCTCTCTTAAAGTGATCTGAAACTTCTTTGATATACATTTCTTCCTCCAAAATGGTAATTGTTCATTCTGCTTCCCAATTAAGGGTTTCTGCATTCTGGCTGCCAGTTTCAGCTAGGGATAGGGAACAAATCTGCACCTTCAAATCAATACACAAACTCAAATAGTTATCCTTCAATATAATGCAATTTTTCAATTAAAAGAAATACAAAATGCACATATTAAGGAAAATAAAATACAAAAAAATAGATTCTAATGGGGAAAGTGCTTCTAAAAAGGCACTTTTAAGCAAAGTTGTATAAAAACATGTACATTACACACAATTTATTTAACACATTTTAAAAACGTCTAAACTTTTTTTTTTAAATCTCAAACTGATATGGAAATAAATATGAAATGGAGAGGAAGTGATGCCAACAGATCTGGCCATTCCTACTTCCAAACTAATATGAATAATTTTGCTCTATTTAAAACGCTCCACCCTTTTGGCCCAGATCAGCTGGCTGCTCTAATGCCATCCAAAGCATTTAAAACACGGGGGTGCAACCTGGGATTTCCATATCCTTGTGGATAACCTTTCACATTTTAACATATGTTGCATTCTGTTTATGACTTCCACTGCAAGAGAGTTGGCTGAAAGTCTATTAAATAAATACAATTGCCACTGAAGTCTAAGAACGGCACGAGGCAGATCTTCATTTGCAGACTTTGATGCCTGCAGCCGTGCATGGCTAACTTTATACAGAGTCTTCCCTTCCTTGCACCTGCAATTTACTTCAGTTTTTTTTTTTGGGGGGGGGTTGGTCCATCTTTATTTGAAGCTTAGCCCACTTGAGCGTTCTACCCTTGCAAGTAAATCCTGTCTGAATTTTAAGACTACAAAGATGCATGAACTATAGTGAGATGCTTCTTTTCAGTGCCTTTTTAAAAACAAAAGCAAAACGTTTCACCCAAAAGTGGTTACAAGTAATTTGATATTATAGTGCAGCTAAATAAAAGGGTAAATTATATGAACAGCTTGCAAATTCCAAGCATAAATATACACTTTTAGTGAACTGAAAGAGTTTAAAATAATTTCACTGACACATTCACTTATCACAGCAGGAGGTTTGGGTAATCGTTTTCTCTTAAACTGCAAAAATGTTAGCAGCAGCAGCAGCAGCAGCAGTTGTTGATTACAAGCAAGGATTTTGGCACTTAAAGTCCTATCAAAACTGATCCTCAAAAGTAAATAACGTCAGTCTAATTCCTACTCCCTGAGATATTTGGCATGTATTGCAACATTTTTTCATCCTGAATTATTTTGAGTGGGAAACTCTAAAAAAATCTTACATTTTTAAGAAGAGCTTCATTGTGCTAATTTCAAGTTTAAGAGAACAGATAAAGCCAAGCAAACAAACCCAATTATAATACTTGTAAATGCCTGATGATATGGCTCAGGTATTCACTGTTTGACAGCATCAAACAATCACAACGATCAAAACATTTCAAAAGTTAGAGCAAGATCTGAAGCCACAGTAATTATACATTGACCCCATGCTGTCATTCCAGAAGGATATAACCTCTATACATTTGAGGATAGGGAATAATGCCATTCCCAGTTAGGTCACCGTCCTTACCGCCCTGCCTCCGTAGGCACCAAACAACTATGGTAGGAAACATCTCTAAATGTAAAAGCTCCACATCTGATTACTGGAAAACCAGTATGTAAATGAGAAACACTGTACCGGAAGTTCCACAGCATAGCCATCTGTCTAGATTTTGCATCAAGCTGATCATATGAATCATGAATTGTTTTCCTCTCAGCTTACTGAAGGTCCAGAGCAATTTATGTGTGGATCGATGTAGGTCGTTTACCGTATGATCCTGTGTATTCTCTGAGACAGGTAACATGAATGAGACCATCATTCGGCTAAAGACGGAGATGTCTCGTTTGGCCATCAGTCTGTTTGGACTGCAGGGCATTTCAAAGGTGCTGGTGACTGGGCAGATGTGGAGCACACTGGATAATACACAAATACACAAAGAAAAAAACCTGGGGTGCATTTAATAATACACCAGATAAAGCAGCAATAGAGAATTTGTACTTTTGACCCTTTTTTGTTCTTCCACATTGTCAAACTTTGAACTGTAAGCTCCTCGGGACCAGGACCTGGCTCTTTTGCTTTTGCTGCAAAGCATCATATACTTAGAAGCACTGTATGCTATCATCATTAATCCTCCTAATGCGTTAGAGAAAAAGGGACTCCCAAAGATTTCAAATGGCTGCATGCCGTATCTGTCCGAAGGCAGTCTCCTCCTCCTTCCATGCATCAATGCCACTTTGTTCAGACTGACTAGCTTTCCCCACAGTGAGCCTCTTCTGCCTGGTGTATGATTTAAGGAGATTTATGATTGGCTGTTCTGTGTTGTGAAACATGAGCTTTGACCCACAGGCTTGGAAGCCAGCGGGGAGAAACATTAATATTATGCCACACCGGAGGAGGAACAATCATCCCTCATCAATGCCAGCAAGTGAATTATACAGCAAAATGTGATGTTTCTTCTTGCGCATGGCACCAAGCACTTAAAAAGGCCCACTAAGTGAAGCCATATATTTGTACACATGCAAAAGCCATGATATACAAATAAAAAAAAAATAAAGTATTTACTATTTTACAGCTATGGTTTCTGTTATGCATGTTACAGTCCAAGTAAGAAAAGTTCAGAATAAATAATCCATTGTCTCTTTTTCATGGATTACAAATTAAAAGCATGCTAATAGCAGAGCCTCCTCCACTCTTGTTGGTCAAGGCCACAGAACTGATCTGATGGAAGCTCTTACAGAAACACGGCTCTCTTAAATTAGATCTAGGAGATTTCTTACAGCTGGGAAAATGTCTAAACCACCATCTCATATGAGTTAATCATATTGTAAGGGAACCAAGACCCAGTGATACATCACTGAATATGGCATATATGCATGATGGAAAAGGGAGAAACCTTACCTCCTCACACTTTTGGACAACAGAACATCAGGAGGAATCCAGTTCTGCTTCTGAACTAGGGCTGAACTGAATAGCCACACACCTTTCCCACTGGCATGGGACTATTCCTCCCTTCAAAACATTTGGGGTGATGTATCAGTGACTTTCAAGAGCAGGTGACGTCAAACAACAGGTCACCCCATGAGATTGATGCTAACCCATGAAATAGCATCATACCCATGGGGCACTGGAACATCAGACTAAGGGAAGCCAAGTCATCACTTAAAATGCCAGAGAAGTTTCTATTTTGCTTTTGGAGGAGCAGGTAGGGCAGGAAACAAAGCCTCAGCCAACTCATCTCTAAGGTGAAGGATATTAATCTAGTCTAAGGGATTTCCTTCTTCTCTCCCCCAACATGGCAAAAAAGTCTAGTCCAAAATGCATTGCCCCAATGCTCCATAGCATAGAGCTAGGAGAAGAGTATTCCTCTATCACTTCTCCAGAGCAACAGCTCTAACCAGGAAAGTCTCACTAATGCTACAGAGACCCAGGCACACACCATGTGCATTAGGTCCTATTTGTACAATTTGTGTTTATGATGTCACTTCGTTGATAGCAACATCTGTGCACTGAACCCAATTATTTGCAAAGAAACTAATAAGTGAATGTAGGAGTAACCTATGATCAGAGTACAGGTCATCCTCAGTTAATGACCACTCATTCACTGTTTAAACTTGCAACGGCACTGAATGAGTGGTACTTACAACCGGTCCTCAAAATTCTGGCTGTCGCAGCACTCCCGTGGTCACATGATCATGATTCAGGCATTTGGCAATCAGCCCAGACTTCTGACCATTGCAGGGTCCTGCAGTCAGGTGATCATGATTTGCGACCTTTCCTGCTGGCTTCCCACAAGCAAAGTCACTGGGGAACCTGCAGGAAGTTGGAAGTCACGGTCATGTGAGGTCCTCACTTAACAACCTGTGTGATCCTCAATGACGGCAATCAGGGACTGCCAGAAGTGCCATCACTAAGCAGCACAGTCACATGACATCATGCTTTATGACTGCATCATTTAGCAATGGAAATTCCAGTCCCAATTACCATTGTTAAGTGAGGACTACCTGTACTCAGTTCCATAGCTTGATTGTGTGGATCTAAGATAATGACATCAGAAGAGGGACTAAAAGAATGCCTCTGGTAAGGTCTTGTTTGGTATGGCCCTGCTGTGAATAATGAATAAGGCTACCATCATGTATAATCTGCAGGCAAGTTTTCCAAGATGGACAAAAAAGTAAGCCCTGGGAAAAGACTGCAGAGAGATTCTAGGAATGATATTCCGGTACCTAAGCTGTGTACTGAATTTATTATCCCATGGATTATTTTGTTTGTTTCATTTGTTTACCAAAAATGCTAATTTGAGGTTTTCTATAATTGTCTTCTCACAGAAATCATCTAGAAATCACTGCTCACCAGGATGTTACCACAACGAAATACTGGTTTGCAGTAGGCAACTCTCCCAATTTGATTTGTTGCACCACAAAAATTATGTGGATGGAAACTTCACTAATTGAACTCAGTATTTGTTGCATAGATCCCCTGTTCTCAGTCAGTGCTAACATCTTGGCCATGATCTGACTTTAATAAAACTCATAAGACATTATGTTTACCTCTGTTCTCATGATACATGTCATTGCTGTGATGAAAGAAAAGGAAAGAACATCAGAAACATCTTCATAGGATAACAGATTATTTATCCATCTAACCCAGCATAGTCCAGTCTGGCCAGCAGAGATCCCTAGGGTCTCAGAAAATAATAGGAAAGGCCTCTGATTACATCATCCTTTTAAATGGAGGTGCTAGGAACAGACTGCAGACCATCTGCATACAAAACATGTGCTATATACTGAGCATACTCCTTCCTCCCCATTAATTGCAGGTATAATCCACCCAAATGTAGAATCCACTCCTGTTACCATCTGAATAACTAAATAACATGTGAAATCCAGAAAGCAAAAATGATTAAAAAATAATAAAATCATACATATTTTATTTGGATATGAATAAAAAAATAATTGGTGTGCGCTCCCTGACTAATCTCAGCAATACCTGGTCATTACTCTCATCTTGAAATATTTCTTAGAACAAATAGATTTAGGTGCTTAATATAGGTTCCATTCTGAACAGGGTAGTGGGCATATGCACTCCTATTTCTTTTGGGGTGTCTTTCTCTCGCCTATCAAATTGGTAGTTGTTTCCTATGCTTTTCAAACAAAAATAAATTATAGATATCCAGAGATAGTGTAATCTATTACAGAAATGTGGACTCCTTTATTGACATGCTATCTAACAATAGCAGACATAAGATGTCAATTAAATTATGCTGGAAGTTGCCACACACCGAGCCTTTCCCAGGCTGGAATTGTCCATTTGTGTTGGGCTGCAGTTCCCAGAATCTATTATCGTGACAGCTACAGCCCAACCATCTCAAGAATGCCAGGTTGGAGGAGATTGCCATAGACCACACTAATCCTTTGAGCTTTAATCTACCCAGGGGGAAAAGAAGAACTCTCTTCCTTTATTTCTGTCTTCTGAGCAGAAGCCCAACTGGGTTTAATATATCTCAAAGGCTCTGATATCAGAATTGTTCTGCCCAAATTTTGAAAAGTGGTATTATGATATGATTAATTTATATATTTCTTAAGATACAAACTGGCAATATCAGTCTAGCACTACTGCCCTATGCGCTGTGGAAAGCCAAGTTGGAGCATGCACAAAAAGTAATTTTCAGGAGCAATATGTGCGTATGCACCACACTTAGTAGTAGAAGCTGACTGAGAAAGCTGAGGTTCAAAGCCACTGAAGTATAGCTGTAGTGTACCAGAATGGAACTAGGCAGGCCTGAGTTTACAACCCTGTTCAGCCACGAAATTCACCACGCAACTTCAGGCCATTCGCTCTTTCCAGGCCTTAGCTAGCCCACAGAAATACTGTATGTATTTATTCATTCCTTTAACGCTACTTTTACGCTACTCAATACCAAAACGTTCTGGGTGGTTTAACAAAACATAATAATATAAAGCAATAATAAAACCTGGACCGTCGAATAAAACCATACAGTAAGGCACAGATTTGGTATTTCTCCTTCTGTGGAACAATATCCCTTTGAGCAGTTGTGGAACATTCAAATGCAATGGGCAAATCCCTTCTTTTGGCTCAAACCGATCAGTTCGATAATTTATTGGATCCTGCCTCAGCCTGCTTCTGCCCTTCGTTTCACAGCCTCTCTCCCATGTAACATTTCAAATAAACACAAAGACTGTGGAAGCAGCCAATCAGGGAAGAATGCAGAGCGACGCGTGCCGTCATACCTCACGGATCTGGGGGGAAAGGCAAGTGACTCTTACTCAGTCTTGGAACTTTGGATTTATAACACGAGAGCTTTTTTAAACAGAAAAGGCTTGCTCTTGCTACCTGCTTCCATAAACAGAAGAGAAATGCACAGATGTGCTGAAAGATAACATCCAGTGCGTGTAACTCATGCCAGCAACACTAACTGCAAAATTCATTGGGTGCCACGGCTGCAATTCTGCACTCAAATCCCTCTAGTTAAATCACAACTCTTTCAATTAGACACCTGGACAGATATCAAAAATAAAAATTCTAGCAAGACAGTGGTAGAAAACAGCATATGATTTAAAGGCGGGAAAAAAAAATCCAAGAACACATTTTAAAAGTCCGAAAGATATAACCCCACAAACCAAAATACACAGAGCTTACTTACAGAATCCAAAAGAAAATTGCTAAAAGAAAAAGTGGAAAGAAAGAAAAAACACACCCACAACGTCTTGGAGAACTGTTTCACTCTTCCCCCCTTTACTCCACTTTTCAAAGAAGAACGAGATGACAGATGTTTTAGTAAAATCATTAAGACGTGATAGAAATAATTTCTGGGGATGTTAGTTAAATTCCTGGCTGCCTAGGCCACATGATATATGACAACACAATTTTCACCCAAGGTGAGAGGGGAGAAAAAGATTAACTCTTGCCGAGCTGGGCCTCAAGAGAAGCCTAGCCCCATGCTTCTCCAGTGCGTCATGGCCACCAGGTGAATCCAAATATAGGTTTAGATCTTGGCTTTGGGGCTGGGCGTTTATTAATATCATGACAATATGATTCCTAATGATCCAGGAACAGAGACCTATATAGGGGCTTGACTAATGGCGTTGTCTCATTGCCTGCGTCGCGTGTGCTTTTCTCTCAGACAGGTTCATTTTTCACTGGAGGGGAAAGGTTCACACCGCATGAGGGGGGTAACCAGTTGATGTTACAAGGCTGACGATTAGCCCCCGTGCTGTTCCACATGACACTGGGAAGGACTCCAACAGGCAACCTTAATGCCCGTTTCAGCATCTTGAAGAAATTAATGAACACAGCTTCAGTGGCAAAACATTTCAGTCAGCCCCTAGCAGCTGTGCCTACCATTTCTTCTTCTTCTTCTTCTTCTTCTTCTTCTTCTTCTTCTTCTTCTTCTTCTTCTTATTATTATTATTATTATTATTATTATTATTACTACTACTACTACTACTACTACTACTACTACTACTACTTTTATTTTTATCTTTTTAAGCAGGCTTATTCAATCCCAAAATAATAATAGTAGTAATAATTGAATAGCAAAACCTGACTGTTAGAAGGGAGAAGGGGGTGGGGGTGTTTGGAAGAGAAAGGGGAAGGACAATGGTGGTTAGTGCCAAAAGATGCGTTACAGCCCTGTGTTTGTTGAACAAATTAGGCACGTTCTGGTTTTTCACCTGCTGAAGTAGCAACCGTGCATATGGCCCAGAAGTTAAAAATAAGGAAATATGCATATATTACCATACTTAATGGACGACCCCCTCCATTTAATATGCAAATTTCCTGAAATATTACTGAATGCCGTCTGTTCTAAATGAATAAATTTGAATTGCAATTAGAATAATCCTTTATAATTAATGAAAACTGTCAATTTTGGTTCATAAGTAATTTGATTAACTGGATGATGGGACACTTATCAAGTTCACTGGACTGGTAGGCTATGAGAAAGCTGAGAGGGAAAATGGGGCAGTACAGGCATTCAGACATCAGTGGACTATCACCCTAAATTATTGATAACCCAGCCAATCAACTTTAAGAAAGTGAACTTTGTGTGCCTGCTTGAAAGGGATATTGCATCTGGATGACCTTGAATTGCCTGCTGGTAACAGCCTTTTGTCATCATTTACCCCTGGGGTGGGGGGGAACCCGGCAAGCAATGGAAAAGCACTAGTTAAAGCTGAAATTAATACTCTCCAGCTGCTTCGATAAGGAGGAGGAAAAAAAACATTCACACAATAAATATAAGAAGGAACAATGCAAGCCATATGGAATCAAGTTTATTACATTAGTCTGCCTTGATGAAAGGTGCCTTCTCTACACCTGATTTTCAATCCACTTCTCTTGCAATCGGGAATATAAAACTACTTATTTTGTTTCTTCTATTTGGATTAAGGATAGCAACAGCATTAAAAGAGACTTTACATATTAAGCAAAGGAAAAGAGCAGAGTAATAAAAATGAGTAGCAGCTCCATGAAGATCCTTTTGACCTCACTGGAGGAACCTGAAGTATAGGTGGAAAAGTCAAAGACTGCATTTATGTGTCACAGGAAAACTTGGCTTAGCTCAAAGGAACACAACCTCCCCATTCACAAGCTTTGGGTGCAGTCTTCAGAGTTGTTTTAAATGTTGTTGCTGAATTGTAGGGAAAGGATTATTAAATACATGTGGAGCTATCATACCGTCAGCTTGCAAGGTAGTCCAGATAAGTAGCACCCCCAGAAGTACTAGCTCTAGTTTATTGTAAGATTACAAGAATCTTACAAGGCTGAAGTACATTTCTCCCGTGTCCTTCACAACACAGGAAACTAGGGAGGGCCCCTTCTGAGATGTTTGCTACACCCACATTCCTTCTGTGGCTAAGCTGCCTCTTATCCAACCGTTGCCCTGACTATGGCTCTTCCCCATCTCCCAAGGTCATTCCCACATCCCATTACACATATTAAGTGTGCTGCATTAACTTAGTTAAATTTAGTTCAGCTTACTTTAAATAAATGAAATCATATCTTTTCTTCTGATCAGGTCCCTTTCTTTGTCCTGTTTCTTCTGTTTTTTGGCCCAAGGCCAAAAAAGTTTTGGACTTCAGGTATAACATAACATTCCTAAGCAGAGTAGCAAGTCTCACTCTTGCACACCTCTCCCTTTTGACACAACAGAGGAGACACAAGATACAGAAAATGATCTGATTAATTAACAGTGTTAGGACACTTTGAACAGGGCAATGGGTACTATCTGCTCCCAGAAGCCTATGGCCCTTTACTGGCTCAAATATATAAATGTATTACAAAATGCAATAGAATGTAAATCTGTTAGGCACCAGGATTGAAATGAGATTAATTTGAAGGATGCAATCTATGTTTTAGAATGGACAGCCTTCTCCTTCATCTCTGCCTTGCAGTGGACTTTTCAAAAGTGAGAGGAATGTCGGAATCCATGAGTGATGCAGTCCAAGAATCTGTTCAGTTGTCCAGAAGCAAAAAGCCAAGATAAAATAAAGGATATGAACAAATGTAAAAAGCCTTCTTTCCAGCGCCTGAACTATGAAATAGACAGATGTACCTCCTGTTGACCCCCCCCCCCAAATATTTTTAGGAATGGAACCACCATTAAAAGAAAGAGAAATAATTCCAAGTAGAAGTTAGCGATAGTGCAGTGGGAAAACAAATTCAATCAATGTTAGTCGCCTGGTTGTCACCTGAATTGACAACTATGGCGACAATGTTTGTGTGCTTGTTGAATGATTTTGGTTCTTCAGTGGGGGAATCGAGTGAGCTTTCTGCCACCTGTGCCCTGAGCAAATAAAGCCCTTTGAGTACACTGCTAGTTTCTTCGTCAAGATACATCAAGACATTTTGGTTTGCATCAATAAAACTTCAAATATCAATAAAAACCTGGGCTAAGGAGTTACAGAGCAGGGTGAAGGAAGCAGAGCTTACTTCAGTCTTTGTGTTTTCATTTATTTTAAATCTGCATGTTGTTAAAACAAATGTAAAAATTAGCCATATGGAGACTTAGTTTGGGAACAGTATCTTCATCTGTCACTACATTTGGAGCAAACACATCGCGTGCACACATACTTACCGTGTGCTGGCACCGAGGCTTGGCGAGAAGGAAAACTGCACACTACTCAACATATGCACGTGCTTTTGACCTCATGGAATGGGAACATATGATTATTTCATAACTGTACATTGAAAACAAGCAGATTGCTCCTGGTGGATTATATTGTAGAGATGAACATAAAGCTGAGCCTGATTTTAACGAGCACATTGTGCAGTTTAATTCAGTACAGTTTATTCAAATGAAATACTCCCCTACTATACACCTTCTTTTGAATTCAAACCTTAGACCCAGTGCATGTAAGACAGGAGCTTAATAGCTTTCCAAACTCTCCTTTGGCCTCCGTTATACAACCAGCTGACACTGAAAATAATTAATGCCCTTTAGGACTCACATCTGCTCCTAGGCTTCCATGTCAAGGCTTTTAATTGGGCTATTTTGGCATTTGGAGACCATGGCAAGGTGAAATAACCTTTCTTTAATATTTCGGAGGTCAGAAGCTAGTCCTGCCAAAGGTCACCCTTCAGGTTCACAAATGAGTCATTTGTATCACCTAATGCAATCTATGACTTGCAAATTGCATGGGGATATGTTATAGTGCATTAATTAGTCCACATGATGAATATGGAATTCATCATTAGTGTTGTAACTTCTGCAAGAATGCCAAGACTTGTTTTGAGATAGTGGGTTTTTTTGTATAGTCTCCTGCTAAGTGGGGTTTTTAATGCCTTGGGATTGTTTGTTGCACCACACAGCGACAAGGATAAACTGTCTCACTCCTATGTAGATAAATTCATCTTCCAGTTTTATTTCATGCCAACAGGCACTTCACTGTATGCTGGCTAAATTCACATGTCACAATTATTAGCAGGGTGTCCCTGAATAAGCAGACTGAACAGAGTAACTTGGAATCTCAGAAAACTTCACTTGGTTAAGAAGTAAAATAATTTTAAAAAAAGTTTTCAAACACAGAGTAGGTTAAGCTTGAGAACATATAGTATATACATGGAGCACAATATCAGACAACACACAATTCACACAGAAAGCCCAGTTAAACCTCCTTGGCTCCACCCAGTTGCTCGGCAGCATCCATAGCGAAGAACTCCAATTTCTCTGCCACCCAGATGTTCTTGATTTTACTTTGTTCTTTTGAGTGATCCACTTCAATCCTCACAATATGTTATGGAAGAAACCAGCTTAAGCCAGGTCCATACCCCATACACTTTCTGCTCTCATATGAGACACATGAATCACAATCATGGGCACAGCATAATTGGGGGGTTATTTTTATAAGAGTTAAGGTGTGAAATAAACTTAGGTAACAATTTTGTCTCTTTAATTAAAAACAATTTTTGACGTATTGGTTTATTTTAAGAATTTAATGCCCTTAAACCTTCCCCCACCCCCAACAGAAATCCCAAAAATGTTGACAATGGGCTGCAGTGCCTGTTCCCAGTTGCACAGGCATTAAATTAAACAAGATTTCAGGGAAAAATGCTTTTGCCAGAGTGGGGGCTGTCAGTTGCTGGCAGCTACTCTAGGGCCACCATTGGGCCCCAATCGATTGCCTTGGAAGATTTATGGAGGGCTGCTTTATAATTTATGTGATCAGTTTGGTTTGGCTATTAGCAGAAAATATTCAAATGTCATTTTTGTTTTTAACTGAAATATTAAACCATGAGCATTTCCTGTGACAAAACAATAGACACATATTAAAGCACATAACTGATGATATATGAAAGCTATGTGATATAGTTGTGAAAGTGCTGAAGTAAGACTGGGATGTCCATGTTCAAGCCATAGAAGTGGGTGACCTTCAGCCAACCACAGTTTCTCAATCTCAGCAGTCCACAGTGTTGTGGGGGGGGGGGGGTGGAAATAGAAAGAGGGAATGCAGTGCTCACTGACTTGAGCTTCTAACAGGCAAGATGTCAGTCTAATAAATAAACCAATGCAGATTAGTTTTGAAAAAATACATTGTCAATCTCCTTTAAATAAGTGATCAGAGTATTATAATAACATGCTTAGCCTGTTCATCCTTACATCTGAAGGGAAAAAAAGAAATCCTTATGAAAAAAATATAACTTTTAGCTGCTATGTTCCTGATCTTCAATTATATCAAAATCACATTAATTGAGCTATAACACTGTCAGGCACAGCAGCTGGAAGACTTATCCATACATTTTAAAGAGACAACCATTAATTCTGAGCACCACTGTGTGGCAATGAAACAACGATGTCCATTTCCCCCAATGTGATTTACTCTCTTTCAAGCTGCTTAAGTGGGAACCTCTACAAAAAGATTTAAGTTAAGTGACTCGTATGCTGTGCTGGAGCTCATTTATTATTGAATTAAACTTTCATTTCTTTGAAAGGGAAAAAAGAAATATAGCTTGGTATGAAACGTGGTAAAATAGTTCAAAGAAAGCAGCTATTATAATCAACAATAGGAGTTTATAAATCTAAAGATTACCCAAGCTTTTTAAATTTTGTATTTGTTACATTGGCGGGGGGGGGGGGGGATGTCAACTGCACCTCCTTCCTTTTGATCTCATGGACTGCTTAGTTCATAAACATCTTCAACTTACATATTTATGGAAACAGCATCACGGATGACAGAAATAATCATGGTAAAACTGGCATCTGATTTTGGGGTTTCTGATAAATAGTTATCCTTCCATGATTAGAATAATTGCTACAGCAATATATCCTTAATTGCCTCATGCATATACTAAATCCAAAGCAGGAGGAGAACAAATTTGGTTATTAGAGCTATCCTGGAAACCGTTGCACAAGTGATGGCAGAATGCTTTACACAAAAATGTAAATTGAGCTGTGTTACCATATGGCCATAATTTCAGGTGCAATGCAGTTCCCATTGGAAAACAGAATGCAATAGCTATAACACAGAGTTCCCCACTTGGGAGGGGGGGGGACTTTCCAGCAGCCACTTACAAACCCCAAGCGTAAAGAAATGTTGTCTTTCCATCAACAGGTAGCTGATCTTTTTCTGGGCTTGGAAGCTAAGCAGCATCAGGCTGATTAATACTTGAATAGGAGCCCCCAAGGAGTACAGTGTTGAAAATAGATGAAGAATTTGAATTCAGTTTTCAATTTATTTATTTATGGTCAAAGACCAGAGAAGAGGAAATTAAAAAAAAAAAAATCTAGAATAGGACAGTGGAAAGTCTCTTCCACCCTTTTGCCAAATCTTTATGGATGTATCTAGGAAGTCTCCAGGACTTTTGCTCAACTGTAAGAATTTAATTATATCATTTTCTGTAGAAAAGCCAGTAGGGCCACCTGTGCGATGT
Source organism: Liasis olivaceus (assembly GCA_030867105.1). NCBI lineage: Eukaryota > Metazoa > Chordata > Lepidosauria > Squamata > Pythonidae > Liasis > Liasis olivaceus. The sequence goes on along the minus strand of CM061348.1, from coordinate 65,081,928 downwards.
AGAGCTGCATGTGAAAGGAACCAAACCCCAAATTTCTTCAGGATATAAAACTAGGAAGTGGAGGGCAGGAGGAGAGAAATTAGCCTTGTGCAAATGTGTAACAAGAGTTTATGCACAGAACATCTACAAATTTAGGCTCTTCCAGAAATCAGAAACAGTCCTTCTGCGAGCAGAGCCAAGCTATGTTATGGCTGTTCATGGAAGCATTTGTGATTAGCAAGCTGAGGGGGGAACAAAACAAAGCAACTACTTTGTCTTAGCGGAGTGCACTACTATTATGCACGGAGGACTCAAACTGAGCCATGTATTTGAACAAATCTATATTGCTGATAATGCTAATATTATCTTTGGTCTGTAAACACAGGACTGATGGCGACAAACAGAGCGGTGTGTGGGTTCAGTGTTTTAAAAGGGAAGGGAAGATTTGGACTGAGGAGTTTTGGGTTCATAGCTAAGACTCAGAGTTTATAGTCCTGTTATTTGAACAAAGTTGAGTTTATATTTAAGTAAACATGCACAATACTGGCACTGTTCAAAGTACTGGAGTACACCATTATTTAAGCCTTAAATTGTTCAAACCTGCAAATTTTCTAACTCAACAAATGCTTTCTGTGGAGTGCCATCTCATTGTGGCTATATAAATAGTACTTCTTTATCTAACCTTCTGCTTACTCAGATTCTGGCACATCTCCATAGGCATTCAAATTATCCTGGTTATACTGTAGAGGTAAATATGATTTTCAGTTTGCACAGCTTGATTGTGCATGATATGTTCCTGGCTGCCACTTGTAATCCTGTTATTTCTGCCACTCAGAGTGTAAAAGTTGAAAAGAATAGAAAGAAGAACGTCCTAATATTTATGTGGCATTTCTTGAGATAATCTCATAACAAGTAATTTCTGAGACAGTATTTTGCAAGACAATTTCCCTCCCAATAAATCCTTAGACCTCTTGTCACAGAATTTCTAGTCAACTCAATGAAAAATTTACTTTACGTTGTATGCAATCTTGTGTTTTCTAAGAGTTATATTTCACTCTGTATGAAACTCAGGATATGTCACAATATCTCTTTACTGTGTTTGTCCTTACAAGAATCTTACAACGTTATTCCAGTTTCATGTTTGCAAGACATCAGTAATGAAATTAAGGAAATTAAGATAACATCTTGCTCAATGAAGAGTCCCCAGTCATTCAAAAGTTCGTATTTGCATTATTCTGGTTGCTCCTAATAAAGATATATTTCAAATATGGCTTTTGGATTTTTTGTTACACCAATGGACCAAATGGTTAATTGCTTTTTAGGTGACTTTTAAGATGCTACATTTTGGCACTCAAGAGGGATTCTACTTCCAGAGCAAGAGGATTTTGTACAATAAATAGAAACATTGCATTTTTTGGAGTGCTGTCATACATACCATACAGTTTGGCACAACAGACTTTATGCCTAGTGCCTCAGCTAAAATGGCTTTCTGGCCTTGTTAGCCAAAAGAAAATATTTCTTTATTTCTCTTCTCTGCCAGGGCAAAGCATCTGGTCTGTCGACCATGGCAAGAGAAAGACTGGGGATTATTAACTTTGTGTTTTATGAGGAAAGGCAGGAACAATTTCTTGTGACTGTGAAGATTAAGTATATCACCAAGACCTAACAATGAAGCTGCTTTCAACTGACTAACGCCATCTTGAAACAGACTTCAAACTGCAAATTCCATTTGCCTAGTTTTTTCATATCAGATCTTTGCCTGATGTTATTTTGAGTTATTTCAGTCACATCTAATAAAGGTATCACTCAGCTATAAAATTAATAGTTTTTTTCCTAATGGGACAACTGTTTTTTCCTCATGGGACAACTTGGTGACATATATCAGACAGTCAAGACCTGGTCTTCTGCATAGGTCTACAAAAAAAAAAAATAATGGTAGACTACATGACTATAAGTATCATATGGGAGTTGCAGTATTTTTACCATTACCATTTTACCATTCCATAATATTCATCACAACAATGTCCAACATCTTTCTTGCTAGTAAGAAGTAATTCTGTCCAATAAAGCCTGTTAAATGTCCTCTTTAAGCAGGTACATAGTGCAATACTAAATTATTGATTTGATTTATTTTTATAATTGGAATGACAATACCAATGTAATATCTTTGTCACACCACTCATCTCTTAATTATAGCCACAAAAATGATGACCATTAATAACACAACAATTGTTTTCCATAGCGAGACATGCAAAGAGCAGGAGTTCTAGACAAATGACACGCACAGAAGTAAGTAACGTGCAAACCCAGCCATCCAAATGCTGCTTGAGATGGTCTCCTGAAACTTTAATATGTATATTTTTATATTTGCAGATCCTAAGCCTCTGGGTCTTTTTTTTACACTTTCTTATGCAATTAAACTGATTTGAAACTGGATAAAAGTGAAATCCAGCAGGCCCTACCCTTGGGTTGGCATATGGAGATTAACAAAAAAGAAATCTGGTGCCCTTTTATTTACTCCTCATAGAGAAATACAAAGCATTAAGCAAATGCCTGTCTGTTTAAAATAAATGGTTAACCCATGGAATCAAATTGGCTAAATGTTCCAGAGGAAAACACACTTTAAAAAGAAAATCAACCCTGCCAGATCCCCTGTAATGGTGTCATTTACACTCCAGTCACATGAGCTTAAAACGCAAGACCCTTTCATAATTAGGTACGTACACTATACCGGCTCCCTGCCTAATTAGCAAATTATGTTGAAAATAGCATCCTGCTAATTAACGGTTATTATGGCATTCCTGAAGCTGAAGCTTTAATTATCACCAGTCCTAATGCTTGTGTACAGGGGGAAAAACTTTCTTTAAATGATCAATAAGGGCAGGGGATTATTATCAGGCAAATCTGCTGACTGCTGATTAATTTGTTTGATGCAAAGTTGCTGCGTGTTTCATATTATTTTATCGAAGTTGCAGGAAAAAGGTACATAATTTGGTTTCATTAGCAACCACCGCTATTTATCACGCGAAGATGCCCCTTTCCTTTTTAGTTGTTTGTTCAATTCCCTCTGTGTTTTTGCCTGCACCAGCATCAAAGTCAAGAGCAAGGAAGTTTTAATTAAGTGACACTAATGAGGTCGTTGAAAATGATACTTCAGCAATTCAGCATGCTGTTAAATGTGTTTATTCTATAATGTCATCAAAGGTTATTGTTTTCCGTTGTAATAGATAAAATTCATTACCATAAGCATTGTATCTCCAAGTGTAAGAAACACAAGATGCAAGTTAGTGAGGTATATTCCTGTTTCATGTCTTTTTTAATCTGCCTCCCCAAATGAGTAGATGTTTACACTTCTCTTCAAAATTCCTTACTTCACTCATGGCATTTTTAAAAATTCATTCATACTTAGTGCATTCAGAATTTAACTCTGATTATCCATAAATATTCTCAAGAAGGTATTTATCTGAACTGCTTGCACTGTATAACAAAAATTAAACAATAATGACGACAACAAGAACTGTATCAACTATTCTTCTCTGGTATACTAGCCTGTATTTTTTTTTTTTTAAACCTAAGCTAAGGAACCTGGCTTTCTGACTACTGGTTATTGCTGATTCTCATCCTTCTAAAAATCAATTGTTCCAATGCTATGTAAATGTGACTTTTTTGGATACAACAATGCTATGTAAATGTGACTTTTTTGGATACAACTTTTGCAGGAGCCACAGGTGGCAAAGCCAGAATAAGTGAACATTTGTAAAGGGAAAACTGGAGGGCAAAGGAATCAGACTTAGACTCAAGGAAGTAGGCTTTGTAATTCCACCAGTGATGACACTGCCTCTAAAGTTGCAATCAAGGGTCTTTGTGTTCATTCGTCCTTCAAGATGTAATACACAAGTGCTGCAACTTCCCTCTTAATAATCAAGGCACTTGAACTTTTCCTCCTATTGCTTTAGAGAGTTGCCAACAGCTCTGACACTGATACTCTGCTGAAGAACTCTTATGAGGAAAGACTCTTATGTCTCTTATTATTTGGGCTCATGGGGAAAAATATGTTGTTCAAGCTCTTCTTTCAGTGCTTCCTCCAACAGATCTTTTATGCATTCCCCCCTCTTTCTGGATGGTGAAACTCAAAAGTCTAGATTATGTACACTGAAATCCTTTGTGAATTTTATGCTTTTATGTATTACTATATACAGCAAACGCTACGTTTTCCACTGCCACCTAGCTGAAAGGCTAAAAACCCTTCCTTGTGGGCAATGACCTAGATCCCTGAACCTCAAGTAGCAGTTAATTAATGCAATACAATTAATTAATTAATTAATTAACTAACAATTAATGCAATATGCTGAATGTGGGAATATCCCTGGAGTATATTTAATATCTCTGGAGAGTGGAGAATATTCTTCACAAGAATAAGCAGACAAGAATATATTTTATTTTCTCTTATAAGGGTTGATTCATTTAGTTATTTATAGCTTTTTCCCTTATAAAATAGGTTAGGAGTCTTTTTTAAACTACATAGTTTTTTTATATAACAATTATTAGATTTATACCCCACCTTTATTTTGTACAACTCACAGTAACATATATAATGCTGTCAGTTCCTATTTTCCCCATAACAACAACCCTGTGAGCTGGGCTGGGCTGAGAGAGAGCGGGACTGGCCCAAAATCACCCAGCTGGCTTTCATGCCTAAGGGAGAACTAGAACTCACTGTCTCCCAGTTTCTACTTCAGCACCTTAACCACTACACCATTGGTTATATAATTTTATTGCTGTTTACTTTATACATAATGGCACAACCACTACATCAACCATGAACTATTACATTTTTAGAGAACTGTTAATTGTAATGCTTTTGAAGTTTAATAAAATAATAAATAGAATTTCAACAAATAAATAAATAAGAATATATTTTACATGATCAAATAATGGTACCATTCAATTGTAAAGTACAATTCAAGGAGCTGATTAGTAACAACAGTGCTGTCAGTTTCCCAATATAGCATCTCTGCTAGTTTGGCTCAGATGATTTAAAATGTAAACAGCCTTCTTAGCCTTCTCTCTGTATGGCACTTTAGCCTGACGACATGATATGGATTTAAGGTAAGAATTTTTACCTGAATTTGAAGAAAATTTGAAGAAAAAATTCAGCAGTGGCTCCAACTCTCTGGCACCTGAGACTGGCTTCATGTGTAAGGAACCTGCTGAATTATATGTCCTGGGACTCCCAGGCAACAATGGCCAACTGTGAGGGTGGTGAACTCATAAATCATCAATATCTAGAGGATTATAAAGTCCCCAAACCCACTCCACACATTTTCTGGAATTCCAGAGATGCTACGAGCAGATTTGTGAAGTGCTTGATTCTTCCAATCCCATGTCAAAGTTTAACTTTAATTCCAGTGCCTCCTCATGGCTCCCACTGGCATAATAGTCCTTCACTAACCTCTGGTCTGAGTCAAGCATTCCATGTGAATGTATGTCCATGCATAGGTCTCATTTGTTTGATTTCCCACATTTATTCTTGAAAGGAATGAATCACATAAACTTAAACTTCCACACAAAATTTGGCATTTGCATAGCATGCCCTGGGATTATCTCTGGGGTGGAAGGGAAAGGTTGATATCTACTCACTGTCAAGTTAAGCACTGAATAAGGAGAATGGCTGCTCCTTTGCAAAGGCTAAGAAGAAACATTCCATGCTTGCAACACTATACAGGTGGTCCCCAGTTTATGAACGAGTTCTGTTCCCAGGGTCTGTCCTTAAGTCAAATTGTATGTAAGCCAGAACAGCATTATTGTATAATACTGTATAAGTAGTATTGTGTAATTAACTCAAACCATTGTGTATTCAACTCAAATCATTGTGCATTTGACTTGAATTTTGCTACAATAGTTCTTTATAGGTTGTCTGTAAACTGGGCATTCTTAATTGGGGGATTACCTGTAATCCTTCTGTTTTTTATTAAATTATGTTAAGACCTCCTCCTCCTCCTCCTCCTCCTCCTCCTCCTCCATTGTTTTGCTGTTTTACTAGGTTGCTAATGTTATGTTGCTGCTATGTTTCATTGGGTTGAACACAGGTCAATAAGGACAAACAGAGAGAATTAGAAGTGAAGTAGGGCTGATCGTTAAAATGTCTGTATGTCCAAAAGGAGCTTTAAAATAAGATTTAAGAGATCACCAGTGCTGGATCCTAGATGAAAAATAATATGTTTGAAAAGGTTTGTGCTTCAGAGTCTGATGCAAGGGATTCAACATTTCTTTGCAAAGACATGAACAACAGGGTTAACAGTGACCCGTAAATTACTGTTGGGTCAGTGCAGCCCAAAAATAAATAATTTCTTTAAAAAGATTAAAATCTCCAGGAACTGTGCTCCTCCTCATATATGAAACAGGGAGGCAGAGAGAAAATGTGTCTGTATCACATGACCCCTAACCTTATCGTGGTTCCCCCCCCCCTTGGACCGTGACATTTGTCTGCTTCCATTTAGGGTAAATTGCCTTCCTTTGCCATTGGAAACTAAGCATGTTTTAAGGGACTTTTTAAATCATCGATACCATATACAATCTCAGTGGAAAGTAAACTGACTTAAACATTAATAATGTAACTGTATAATATAAAATGAAGATTAGTTAGACTAATTTTTATTAGTATATGAGAGTTATACATTTTGGGGGGAGGGTCTTCCCCCCCTTTCCTCTTGTTCTATTATTTTGTTTCTTTTTGCATACAAAATGAACATGTTTTTAAATATTCCTCAGATTAGCTTGCTTCCTGTCTTCTGTTCTTCAGATAGGATTTTGTGTTTTGTTTGTTTTGCACAAGGGGTGAAAAAGGAAAGAAATAACAAAAGAAACTTTTCCCCATGGGAAAGTTAGCCTCAAAGTATAACATTTCTATAGCAGCATAAACCACTCTCATCACTGCAGAGAGCATAATTACAGGGAAAAACAGAGACAAAAACACAGATGTACTGAACAAGCAGTCTTGTCACTTCAAAATCAGGAGGTCAAGAGGCTGATTTGCCCGACACTGGAGTGAAGCAGGCAATTTTTCCCCCCTTCAGGAATCCCATCACACTTTTCCTGAAAAATCAGGACAAGCTCAGCCATTCAAGAATTGAACATTTTAATTCTGAGGGTTTAGCACATCACAGATCAGTCTGGTTTGTTTGCCCTTGACCTTACCACAAGACTGACGGTGTGGTAAAGGCAATGGTGCCATCTGGTTAGGACTTTATGGTTCGGGGCTGCATTCAGCAGAATGAGTGGTGGGCTCCCCAGAAGCACAACAATTGACTTACCACATTTTGAAGCAATGGACCTAATATACCTTACCATTTGTAAAAGGGGCACCATAAATCTATTAAGACCAAAGTCTAAAATTTTAGACTCTGGACTTAACAGATGGCTGATATTGCATGGTGGATACGAATGCAATCCTGGATCCTTGATTCAAACTGCATCCCAGCCACAACATGACTACAAAGTCATCATACAGTTCACTGAGAAAATGTACATCAAACTCCTTGGCCCTGTAAAGCTAAACTATCAAAATGCAAAATAGCTGTTCCAGTTTGCATTTGCTTAAGCCAACTTTTAGAGCAAGCCCTTGGACAAGACTAGTATACAATACCTCCAGCCTGTTATGCTCCAATCATATGCTAAATCCCACTGATTTAGTCCCAGTATTTAAGATTTTGATATTAAATTGCAGGTATTATTTGTGATTGTTGGCAAATATTTATTTCCTAGCAGTCATGAAACAGAAGAGGGGGGAAAGGATCAAATGTCAGAATATATTACTGTAAAGGAGGAAGAAATGACCATCTAAGGTTGTTTGACAGTTAGACATACTGGGAAGCCTCAAGATTGCTAGATTACAGTCCTAGTTTATAACTGGCAGCCTCGCAGAAATCAGTGGAAGTATCCATGGTACTCCAGAATATAAGCAACTATCATAAAATGTGTTAATACATATTTGAATTAACTAGTTGGCATAATTTTCTCAACTCTTTTCTTACTGGAAATATGTATTAGCTTATTGGAAATATGCTATTTCACTGTGAAACCAATATTATGCCTGAATAAGATATAGCAATATAAGCAGAAAGAACAGAGCCATACATGAAGACTAAGCCAACACCATTCCATGTTGACTAGAAAGGATTGTACAGAACATCTGCTTGGTTTGCTTGAATGCATGCTGAAGCCTCCATGCAAGCAGAGACCTTCCTTCTATCTTGACTCCCAACTGCACAAAAAGTCCTAATCATCATCAATTAGAATTTCTTAAGCTTTGCAATAGAGATTTGAAGAGAGGTGTTTTGTTTGTACTCCTGCACGTTACAGAGGGGCCCTTACAGCCCTCATTCGTAATACAAAGAATTTTGTCAAACAACATTGTGGTGAAGTGTCTGATCCAGTAAGGCTGGGCCATTTTTATTCTAGTCAGTGTCTCTGTGGTCCTTCCTCTCCTGTGTTTCTCTGCTCCCTGTTGTGGGAATAATTCATACTTGCCCACATATATCAGCTAGAAATCTAAATTAAAAAAAAAAATAGATTCTACATTACAGCATGAGAACAACAAATTAAATTGATTTTATATTATTCAAGTTGGATTTTTTTAACAGTGATCCCAGAAGTATGAAATTCCTTTGCAAAGGAGGTATGTTTGGCACCCCTCTATTTTCTCTTAAACTGGCTTTAAACACATTTTTACTTCAGTCTGCTTTTGCTGAAATTTTGGGCTAGATTTTTAAACCATTAATTCTTTCTGATTTTGGTGGCAATACTGTTTTACTGTGCTGGATCAGAACTCTGCTCTATCTAGTTTGTTTGATCATTTTTAAATCAGATTCTGCTTTTAAATGTCTGCATGACAATAACTGTAAGATACCCTAGAAAACATTAATTCTGAAAGAGGGCAAGTCAGTAATTCATGAACACCATTTGGAGTCACACTAATGATGGAGGGAATTCGTCAGGTTTAAAATCAACACATCTGAGGATTTCAAGAGGACTTCTACCATTCCCCATCCCTGTCCATTACCAATTCTGTACGTACCCCACCCTGAAAGCCACCCAACCAGCTGACTGCCCCGGCAGTGTTGTTCTACCTACCCCCTCTTTCTGGCTCACGTAACTCACTCTGGGGGAGCAGAGTGAGGCATCTGGGCTAAGAAGGGAACATGGGAGACAGAAGCTCCCATGGCAGCAGACCAGCAAATAGATAAACAGGCGAGGTATCGGCAGGCAGGAAGAACAAAGCTCCTAGTCTACTTCCAATCTATTTGCCACGCAAAGGGAAAAGACTGGCCTTGGATGCAGTGTCAATCAACAGAAATCTGTATGTATATATGAGACATGCGTATATATGAGACACACATAAAGCATCACTGGAAGAATGATTTGGTCTCTGCTCTCTAGCCAATTGGGATCAATGTCGCATAACAAAGTAGGAGTGGTTAAGCAAAGCCTGTAGGGCTAGATATTGAAAGTCTCTGGGAAATAGTGTTGTTTTCCCCAATTGTTGTTTATACAGTCTGAGATTCTCTCATGGACAATCACATCTCTGAAACAGAATCATATTGTACTATTTTATACTGGCTTCTACTCTACCTTAGCACAACAATAGATGCCTTTTAAAGCCAAACACTGTGGAATTCATTCTTGATTTATTGTTGGCAGCTCTCCTTTGACTGACATGTGACATTCTTGTCTTTGTAGATGGGGAAGCAAAGCTGTTGATGGTTATCGACATCAGAAAATGTCATGTCTGAATATGTTTCAGAAGGACCTTTCTCTTTTAGATGCAGCCCCTCCCACCTCAATACGGTTTGATTTATTTAATGCCATGAAAGCCCTCAAAAAGGACTCATCATCTAAACCCTTAATTATTCTCAAGAGTTTTTAAGTGGTACTTAATTGCCAGACAACACAGAAAATCACATTTGCAGTAAGTCTGTCTGGCAAGGAAAGTGCAGAGCACATTTAAGCTTCTTCTTTACATTAGGATAGCTAAAAGGGCAGCTTGCCTTTGCAGCTCAAAAGATAATGCTACAGGTCCTTCTTCAGCCAGGACAGAAGTGGTGATGCTCAGCAATATCTCTAAGTGGCAAAGAGGGAATACTTCTCTCCAAATGGGAAACTGGCCATGTATAAAATCGGCTTATGTCGCAGGAGAGGATCTGTGGCCCTCCAGATGTTGCTGAACTACAACTCCCAGCAGTTCCAGCCAGCATAACCAATCATGAGGAATGTTGGAAGCTGCAGTCAGTAATATCTGGAGACAAAGGTTCATCATCCCTGGGCTCCACCCATCCTGGAGAAAAAGCTAAATTCAGAAATGTGGAAATGGGCTCCAACAGGCACTCCTGGTAGAATAGCCAGAGGAAGTAATTCTCTTTTCAACAGCAAATAATTAATGCAGGGACATGGGCAACTTTGTGATTAAAAGAGCTGACACATATTTTGGTTGATCGCTTTCTCCTCCCCCCACCCTTCTTCTTCCCCCTTTTTTTGTGGCAGGCATTGATGGATTTTGCAACTTTCTTTTTCATTCAAACCATATACAGTAATGTTTATTTTAAATTTGAATTGATTTCCTTTTGCTATATATAAGTATTTTCATGATATCAAGGTCTCTTAGAGGGTTAGTGAAGGCAGAAGATTTAACAGTAGCTTTTTGTGGGTCCTAATACAACATAACCTATCATATTCAGTCCTTGCAAATACATGTGGCACTGGATGGCAGCAACCAAGAGGTTTTCTAACATTTGCTGAGTAGGAAATGTTGATCTGAGCCATAAGAAAATCAGTGCTACTTAAAGGCCAGTCACCACAGTGTCCAGGTTTGGGGAGTGGGATGTAGAATTAAATCTGCCGGAGGTAAAATAATGGGTCTTTATAATACTGATTTCCACACAGAAGCCTGAGGATTTTGTAGCTGTGCAAGACTTCATCTTTGGAATGCTTTAATTTGATCTAGTAGTCAACAGGTCTAACACATATTGAGCTTAACCAGAATGGCTGCAATATGGCTTTAGAAATGCTTCCTAAATCCATAACGGTGCCAAGATAGGGATCACGGCACCAACAGCATTATCCACTTTGACTTAAAAAAAATTGAAAGGAGAAAGAACTAGGGAAGATGAAATAATAGGCAACACCAGGGCAAATTTAAGAGTGTTAGAACCTGAAACAGGATGCATTCGAGAGTTTCAACCCTTTCAGTGCCATATGATCTTTCCAAACATGGCTTTTTACTGGCTGTAACAGTAAAATACAGTTGTTGTTTTTTAAAACAGTTGGCCACTGTAAAGACATCCTGCCAGCACAATATGTGAAAAATCTTGGGGTGATCTAAAACTATTCAAACAATTGATTTAGGAAAACATTCTTAACAGTAAGAATAGTTTGACAGTGGAACCAGTTATTGAGGGAAGCATCAGGTTTCCCTCCATTGGGTATGTTTGAGGAGAGGCTAGACAGCCATCTGTCATGGATGTTTTAAACTGGATTTCTGCATGAAATGGGGGTTGGATTCAAAGCCCCCAGTGGCCCCATCCCACTCTATAATTCTGTGATCTGATGAATTCAGAACACTTCTTTTGACATCAGTGGGACTCCTCCACTGGAACCAGCATGTGGACAGAATCCTAAAACAACCCTAATTTTTCAGCTCAAACCTCTCCCTCTGCCCCTGAAATTGCTCCTCAGTTTTACAGTGTTTTTGGTAAGTGCCTTAGGACTGGGATTGAATTAATTTGAATTGTAAAGCATCTGTCTGCCATAATAAACAAATTGCCACTAATATAATTATTATTATTATCATTTCCTGTAGCTGAAATATAATTTCAGAACAATTCAGGCCCCCATAGTGCACAATTACAATTATGCAAAAGTCAGTGCTTTTCCAAAGCTGGCATTTGACTCATTATTTCTTGGAACTGGCCACAGTTAGCATCATCATATTTACACTGGGTGAAATATACACTCTGCCTGAAATATACACTCTGCCAGTTATCTCACCCATTAGCTAAAGGCCAAAGAATGCAAATTAAATGGAAACAACAACAGCAGGAGCCACAATAACACAGCTTGGGAATACAATGTTTTGGAATAATAGGTTCTTTTGCTCTATCTATTGTCAGCCACACTCATGAAAGTCCATTTATGCACTTTATATACGTAGTGTCAGCTTAGTATCCTGGCCACTCTTTGTAGCTTATGCGCTATCCTTAAGAAGCCAGCACTATGCCAGGCAACAAAGCAGGAAACATTTATTTCAAGCTAGCTCCAAAACCTCTCCCTCTGTACCTATGGCTGAATACGGACCATATGTTGGACTAGGGAGCCATCTGGCAATCACTCCCACTAGCATCTGCAAATGGGGATTTGTGCTTCACAGTATGGCTTTTCAGGGCTGGGCTTTGATTTGTTGCCCTTTGTGCTCTCCATGCATTATTAGTGTAAAAGTGAAAGTGAGACGTTGACAGAAAATAAAACTGAACATTGGTTCTTACCCCAAAGAGTCAGCAGAATGAATAACAGGCTGGCTGCAGCCAGGGGGTGTATATGTACACGTGCACTTTTTGTCTCCATGGTGGGTTTGGGATTCATTTCATCCATTTGGTTTTATAATACCCATTGGGGTGGTTGTTAGCAAAGCACATGGATGAAGTGAATGCAAGGCAAAAATGCAAAGCCAGTGCTAATCTAAACCATTTGCACTTCCCAAAACCAATATGCCAACTGAAATCCAGTGACCCTTCTGTATCTATACATTTTCAGACGTTGTGATCAGTCAAAGGCACAATCACAGATATGAACCCTAGAAAAAATACTCCACAGTAAAGCAACATACAAAATAGGCCACTTTGGGGGGGGGGGGGGGATGGTACATAAACATTTGCATTTAGGAAAAACATGCCTGCCCCCCAAAAAAAGCAGTAGAAATTTTCATGCAGTCCTAAAGAAAGGATCCAAACTGATACAGAAATAGGATGGAACAAACATTAGACAGGAAAAAGGTGAAAGGGATAGACACTCAAATCCAGGGATTTGTCTGTCCGCAATTCTTGCCAGCCTCATATTTTACAAAATATATCAGATACATCATCAAAATATGTGACCAGCCAGTTTCTGACAGAGACAAATGTTTATCTCAACACATCAATTGACTCATTGTCTGATTATCAGAGCCAATAATTTTGAAATTGCTGTTATAAGAATGACTGGTGTGCCTCTGAGTCTGTCTTTGTGTATTCTGTGATTTGGACCACCTCAGAACATAAAAGACTGTAATCCTGAGCCATCTGCATTCTTATTTCATGCTAGCCCAATTTTTAAGTTCCATGTTTTAGGAGTAAAATTTGCAATAAGGAAACATGCTAAACATGCACTGATTTCTGCCACTATCCCAGTCACTCAGCCACACAGAGAATTAGAATTGGAATAGGCAGTCTGGTGACCACGTGCCTCTAAACACTTGTGGACACTTTCTTCCTAAATTTTCAAACAGGATAGTTTAAATATATAAATACAGAGCTGGAAAGCTGTCATACAACCATTTTATGACCAGGCAAATGACTCTTTTGCAGCCATTTTGTGAGAAAATCTACAATGTTTCTCAAAATTCATGATGTGCCCACAACCTAAAAAATTTGATGATCCCTTATTTTCTTTGATTTCACATCAGAGAAGTATATCGAGAAATATTGAACTGATTCCCACAAAATTGGGCAATCATATCTTTACACTAATGCAGTAATGAAAAAATAATTTCATGAATTGCAAGTTATCAATTGTTTTAGTGTCTAAAGTACCAGGAAAATTAAGAAGAACCATGCAGTTACTTGATAATATTAAAATCACAGGCCAACTGCCTTTGAAGTTAAGAAAGGTTGCTAAGTTTCCGACATTAAAGAGTCACTAAGATTGGCTTTGAACATGATCATCTATGTATACAACTCTCTCTAAATACACAACCCCACACACACACAATGCAATTGATTACAAAGATTTAAAGACAATGATGAAATAATACTAGTTAAGCCTTCAAATCTCTATTGATCCCAACTTTTTAATAGCAGAAAAAATGTTATTAATTGGTTGCCCATCAGAGCAGGGCATAACAAACATTACCTAGTTGCATCCTATGTTGTTTCTTGCTATCTGCTGTCCTCATCTTCCATTCAGATTACCAAATTTAGAACTTTGAAAACTACTTGCATATAATTATGAAAAACACAAAGTTCAGAGTCAATTTTTCAAGGTATTGTTTTAAATAAATATCTGAACCTTACTCTACCTTTGCCACAGAACAAGCCAGGATCCATGGTTCCATTCCACCAGGTAGAACCAAAGAAGATCTATGTCTGAAATTTAGATAGTCACTGACATTTGGACTAGATGATTCTGAATTCTGGGCTCAAGAGTCTTCCCTATCTGTGCATTCTATTTCCCAGGTTTCTCTCTTTCTCTCTCTTGAACTTTGAATTTCTGAAGATGATTCAGTTCCTATACGAAGTTTACTACACTGAAAGTAAATGCAGATAAAATAGCATATATACTTTATCTTTATCAGTGTGCATCTACAGTATATATACTATATACAGTGGTACCTTGGTTCACGAATTTAATTCGTTCCGCGACTCTGGTCGCGACCCGAAATAGTTGCGACCGGAATCAAATTTTCCCATAAGGCTCAATGTAAATACAGTTAATCCGTTCCGACCCCAAATTTGGTCGCCAACCGATTTCTGGTCATGACCCGAGTCAAATTTCCCCATAAGGTTCAATGTAAATACGGTTAATCCATTCTGAACCATGTTTTTTTTTTAAAAAACCACAAAAATATGACACAAAGTACAGTATGAAGAGAGAGAAAGCTAACCTAGCTCGGGAGGGAAAATGGCCATGCTTCCTGCTTAGAGGGAGAGTCCCCTCCCTACAGGGAAGTCGCGACCACGTGACACGTGAGGGAAAATGGCCACGCTTCCTGCTTGGAGGGAGAGTCCCCTCCCTACAGGAAGTCGCGACCACGTGACACGGGAGGGAAAATGGCCACGCTTCCTGCTTGGAGGGAGAGTCCCCTCCCTACAGGAAGTTGCGACCACATGACACGGGAGGGAAAATGGCCGCGCTTCCTGCTCGGAGGGAGAGTCCCCTCCCTACAGGAAGTCGCGACCACGTGACACGGGAGGGAAAATGGCCGCGGATCCTGTTCATCACCCGATCCGGCATTTGCGACCGGAGGTAAATTTTTGCGGTCTGAGCTGGTCGGGACCCGAATTGTTCGTGAACAGATGCGTTCATGAACTGAGGTTCCACTGTAGTAGTATACTATATAGTATGTATAGATGCACACTGGTCTCAGAGCAATTTGTCTAGTTGTAATCAGAGGGATGTAGAACTTTCTGGCAGCCCAATCTTTGAAGGACATTACAGAAACTGATCCATTTGCAGTCAAAGATTCACCAAGAAACGATGACCTTCTTGTTCTCAGGTAATGCAAATGCCAATCTTTAACTGGATTATACAGAGACTGAACCATTTTTTTAAAAAATATGCACATGGGTATAGTCTCTCTCTTACATAGACATATACATACTTGCACATTATGTAAGCAGTTGTCTAGAGCCTGTTTGGCAAGGTGCTCAAACATGAATATCTAAAGCAGACAACTCTGATGAATATACCTCTATGTCCTTTAGCTGATTGCAATTACTCTGTCCCAGACCCGTGATGTTTGAAATGACTTCTATATTGCAGCCATTAAAGACTGCCCAAATGAACAAATAGTAGTAGCTCCAAAATTGAAGTAAAGGAGAAAACACTTTAATTCAAAAGCATTGGCTATTAACGAAGTCTGGGATATCTCATGTTGCCATTTCCTCTATATATCCCGTGCCATTGTAACCCTTGGGATATTAATTCTCCCTCTTTTGTCCAAATGCCTGATTATCTGAATATTTTGGAAGCCTCCCAAGCCATTTGGCCCAAAGAAACTGGACTGTAGCATATCATGTAACTCTGTCCTTAGTAAAAACTCAAAACAAAAGCATTTACTAATGAGTTATCTCAAAGCAGAACAATATCTCATCCAGATCTAAGAAGGACTAGTCATTTCCATGTTAGAGAGAGAGCTAGAAATATGTGGATACCACACGAGAAAGGAACAGTCAACTTTCCATTAAATCACAACAGACTCCCCCATTCTATTCCTCTTGAAAGGCCACTACTAACCTACAGCTTGGTTGTTATCAGTTGAAAGGTGGGGAGAAGGAAATCAATCTGCCATGCTGTTTAGAAGCCTATGAGACCTTCATCCTTAAAGTCCAGGGTGGCTTTGGCACAATAAAGACCATATCTCTTAATCATGGTAATGTTCCCGACTCAGCCATATGAGCTCAGAGCAGCAGGCTTGGACACTCAGAATTCCTCCATTGAAAAGGTGTCACCGATTAAACTATCACATTTCAAAGGGCTCCCGTACAGTAAAGAAAAGGAAGAAAGAGAGCGGTGGTCTTTTGTTAGTCAAAAAGCTATGGAAAGCGATAATTAACCCATTTTTGTGTGTGGAGAAATCACTTGGACAAAAGTCAAAGCACTGCCACCCTGTCAATTGGGAAGGCTAGATAAGGACAATCCATCCCCCTGAATAGAGAACAAATCAAGAGTGTGAATGGAAAGGAGGCCAGTACTACCACTTTCCCTAATCCTTCTTAAAAGCGACTTTCTGTCCTCCTCCCATTGCCTGCAAAAGTTGTGGTAGTGAATAGAAGACCCCTGCCTACATTTAAAACAAACAAACATCTCCCCCTTCAACACAGCTTTTGCATTTAGTTAAATATTCAGAGATACCATGCAATTAGCATGTTATTAATGAATAATTAATTGCAGCTAAATCAGCCTTCAGTTTTTTGCAGCTAAATTATTTAAACAGCAAATATAACAAAAGAATGCCAGTCCCCATCCTCTTCCATATTTTCCCAAATGCTCCCTCCATTTTTTTTTTTTCTGGTTTTCAATTCATGTGCAATTTCAACTTGCATGATTCAAGGAAATATATATCCAGAAAGGGTTCAACTATTTTTTTCTAGGTCAAAGTGATTTTCTTCTTTAATAAGTCTTTACCTCCACCTTCAATTATGGTGAATTAGAAATAGGAGATTTGGTTAATGACAAATCATGGCTATGTTTGCAGAGAATGGCAAATCCAATGCCAGAGAATTTTGACCTATCATAAAGGATATATATGATGGAGAATGCAGCCCATTTGATCCTGCTTTACTCCTCCCACTCCAACACATCCAGGAATGATTTGGCAAGTTGTCTAAATATTGGATTCCAGATTACCAGATTACCAGCATGGCTTGGCTGGGGAATTCTAGGGAGTTGAAGTCCACACATCTGCAGGTTGCTAAGGTTGAGAAACACTGGAGCCTTTCTTAATGAATAATTGTTCTAGCCTTACGGAATCTGTTTCTGGATCTGGACAACCTCATAGGACCATGGAAGCTCACAGGTGACTCTGGGCCAGGCTGTCTCTCTCAGCCCAATCTCCCTTTTATAGGCTTGTTGTGTGGGGAGAAAATTGGAGGAGAGAGTGTGATGTATACAGTCTCCAGCTTCTGGAGGGAAGGCAGGGTATACATCTAACAAATAAATAAAATAACAAATAAAACAGGGTGTGTTCTTGGCTACTTTGGATTCAGGAAGCCATGCAGCAAGTGACAAACTGTTCCCAGTTTGCTGATCTGATATTTGGCAAGAATCAGTAATCTGGGGGAGAAGAGAGCTGTCTGGACCAGAATTCTGGGCTATCATTCTGGGTAAACATGACCAATCAGTGTTAAGTTTCAGAAATATTTAGTACTATAAAAAGAGAGAAAAGCTTTGAATAGCGTACATTTCATGCAAAAACATTTTTAAAATAGAATATTTAATAACCTATATAATATTAAGATGCAAAATGTTCATTCCTCTTTAATATAACTTTTATGAAGATGTTAACCAAGCCTACTGACAGCTCTTTGGTCATTACAAGCTACCACAGTTACATAGGAAGCAATTTGTTGCCACTTGCTAATGTACATCACCAGTAAGACATTGGTTTATATTTATAATCTGCACCTCTGTGGATCAGTTGGTTTATCCATCTGTTAACTGCACCAGTAAACAGTAAGTCAATGTGCAACTCCCCTCATCTCCCTCCCTATCTACCATGTATTCTTCCTTCATTTATATTTAACAAAACTCTAGTTATACAAGCAAATCTTGAGAATGGCCACCATCCCTTCAACACATCTCCTGAAACAAAACCACTGAACTGAACGGGCATTGTACTGAAAGAGAAAGAAAGAAGGAGGAAAAGAAAGAAAGCCCCTAAAGTAGCTGTTGCGGTGTACATTCAGAAAAAATATATATACCTTTTTTTCAAAGAGAAAAGTGGTTATATAAACGTGAGGGAGGGAGAGGAAGAAAAAGAAGCAGAAGGGTCAAAATTAGAATCAAGGCTTTAATTATTTGTCCATCCCTACAGTTTCTTGCCAACTAAATGGAAGCTAATTGTCTGGAAGGATATACCTTAACATTTTATCCCAACACTTAGTAGGCACAATTCACTTAATCAGGAGACTGTAAGATGAAAGCCAGCTGGGTGACTTTGGGCCAGTCACTCTCTCTAGCCCTGACGTCAGGCTCAGGTGACAAGCCGGTCAGTCAACCAATGGATCAACATTTGGTTGATCCGAAAAAAGTAGACCCTGCACATGCGGGGAAATGCTAGGAAGAAAAAGAAAAAATCTTAGGCACAATTCACCCAAAATGTTCTGGTATGAAAGCTCCCCTGAAATGAATAGGTAGACAGGTTCCTATTCACAGCAACAGTTTGTGCTGGAAAATGTGCAGTGGAATGTTCTCCAAAGTTCATTACAGATATACATGGCCCGCCCTGTTATCGCAAATGAGGTAGGTCTTACTAAAAATCAGGACCAGTTTGCTAAGGACCACACAAGAATATAATGGCCTGGTTCACATAATCATTATGAGCCATAGTTCATTACTAACTTTAGTCTCATCTGCTCTACTGCCCTTATGTGTTTTTGGGGTTGTTCTGTTTTTGTTTTTTGTTTTTGCATACAAGGATAAGAGAGCAAATGCTTTCATTTTCACTGACATTTTCCTGTTATCTACCCAGTCACGGAACTGTGGCTGGTTGTTAATTTTAACAAACCTTAAATATTGCTTACATTTCAGACTGTATGTAAGAAAGATGGCTTTCTTTTTAAAAGTGTAGTGGTTTTTCATAACATATTGCTGTAGGATACAAATTTGTCAGTTACATTCTCAAAGTCAGAACAGTACCCCAATCCTATCCTTAAAATAAATTACCCATTGATATCATACTTGGTTTACTGTCAACCTAATGCAGGATGAAATAGCTTTCAAATAAATACATCACTAATTTCAAGCATGGAGATTCCAAACAAAACCAGTAGAACTAATATCTACAATCAGAGGAATAGCAAATGGCTATTAAAAGTATAATTAGAAACATTCTCACATCAGAAGCATTTCCCTTTATTTGAGTAACATTGCACTTCTTATTTTTGCATAATATGGGATTTTGTCCTTTTTGTTTAAGGCATTAATGACTCTTACATACAATATGATGTTCAACTTCATAAAGCACTCTGTTCTGCCATTAATTTTCTCTGAGGAACTGGAAGTAGAACTTCTCTCCCTGCTTCTTGCATTGATGCAAATGGTAACATTTTGCACTTGATTAGCATCCTTTTCTCTGGGCTCTTTAGATCCAACTAACAACCTATTATTCAGTAAATGTTTAAATTGATGCATTGTTGATCCCTCTGTACCTAAAAGAAAATCCAGTCAAGTTTTAGGCAAAGAAGGATTCTGAGGAGGGAAAAAAGAAAAAAAAACCCCTAACAACAGATGTCACTCTGAAAATGATCTTTAGGCAAAATATGTCCATGTGCTTTGGGATTCTATTCAAAACCAAGAAAGTTATCATTCTTGAATCTCAGTTGGAAGATTCATTCACAACCCAATATTAACAGATCTTCAATAGGAATAGCTATAGCCACGTATATAGGCACTATTACAAATAATTGCCAGGGACACTTAAAACAGCATGACTTACTAAACCAGCTACTTCCAAGTTCAGCATCTGTTGTTTTTCTGAAATGCAAACAAATCTGATGATTCCTCCATTTTCATCTCTAATACAAATTCCAGTATGGCTCCATAATTTTCTGCATAAAAAGAACTACACTCTTTTATGATAACCATTTCTGCCAACCATCAACAAAGTCATATTCATCATCAGAAATACTCTATGGCTTTGCTATTATTTCAGTTTTGTAAATGGAAAATAAAAGTAAAGAAACTGTCCATGGCTGAACAGGTCCATGTCCAAAATGCTGTATGTTAAATATCTGAACTGAATGATCATTTACCAGAAATTATTCACATCCATGGGTATGGAAATAACTTTCTGTTCTTTTTTAAAGGCAGCTGCATATGCTTTTCTTAGTATTCCTTCGTGGCTTGATTGTTCAATTTATTATGATCACTTCGTGCTTTACCTAAATTCCAGTCAAAACAAATCTCACATTTCCCCAGATGCAATGTAATTACAGTATGCATTCACACGTCATGCTAAGCCATAAACCCAGATTTTCAAACTGCAATGGTTGGGTTCACAGAACTATGGCTTAATGTGATATGTGAATCAAATCAACACTTCTCCATTCACTTCTTGAGAATAAGCAACATATTGTAGATTTTAAATAGTGCCATCACCTAACTTGCAAAACTATTTCCACCATGGACGGAACAGTGCAACTTGCCTAAACTAAGTTTGGATTGGACAGATATATCTAGAATTAGGCCCATAACCTAATTTAGAATTTACAGAGAGCAATTCTAGAACTGAACAGAATATATGGCAAAGTTAACTAAACTACCAATTGTTAGCTCTGAATAGCTAAAACACTTCAATGCAAAAACCTCTTATATAGAGAAGGAGAATATCACCCCTATTTAGAAGGAAAAAAATGTTCCATATCGATTTCAGAAATCCTAACTGATCTCTTCCAGATGCACAAAGCTTTGAGATAGCATGCTTCAGTTCTTTCCCATGGCTCTCAAAGAAACTATGCCATTTTCAGAAGGTCCTTCTAAAGTAACTGCAAAATCCTAGCACGGGTGTATGTATGCATGCATGTCTGTGAGTGTGCACACACACGCACCCACAGCTTTATTTCACTACAGTGTATTGCAGAGAAAGGAAGACAGGCCTCTGTTAAAAAACATCTCTCCTATTGTGATTGATATCTGACAGAGCTCAGTGGGGTCCTAACTTGGATGAATTTAAAAGACAAGACTTCCTTTATCAGCAATAGTGCTCCTCTTACAATGGAACAGCATGATTAGTTACTAGGAAGAAGTAAAGGGGGAAAGAAATGAAGAAGAATCCAACTTTGCCTCTTGATCTCCTGTGGTATCAATGACCTGTCACTGAGTTGTGACCTCCCCTAGTTAATCCATGCAAATCAAATGGTCGTAATTTGCACTGCTGATTGGGTTGCTCACATCTTTACATGCAGCAATGATGTATGAGACTGAACTCCAGGTTATAATAATTCTATCTGAAAGAACGATGCCTAGTTTGTTCTCTGTCATGTTCTGTGTTGGCACACTCTTCTTGATTAATGCTATGCATGAGGTCCACATAACAATTACTCCAGTATTATTCATTCTCTTCATTCTCCATTCCTTTTCCAAAAGCATCTCTGGTCCTATGTCAAATTTGGGGCATAACTGTCATGACAGTTTCACTAATAGCCACTCAATTGCTTTTATGGCACACACACACACATGCGCGCACACACATAATCTTGCTATTCACACTAACAAGCACTGACTCCAACTGAGAGATATTCTGTCAAATTGTAAGGCCAGTTACAAAACTTTCCCATTCATATAACTTGACAGACTTTATATACCAAAGAGGGTGCTTTTACAAGATGCCTTTCCTTTTTTATTTTCTTCTTAAAGCACACACACACATTTTCCTCCTACATTCCTACTTACAAAGAAACACAGAAGTTATTTTGTGTGGGTTTTGCACCATGTGGGAATTTTTTAAAAAGTTCTTTAAATTGGGTTCTAATCAAGGAATCATTTTAGCTTCTTTAACTCTAATGTTAGCAAAACTTCATTTCACTGCTGTTTTTTTATTATTTTTCAACTAGCAACTTAAGAATAATAAAAAAAAAAAAACAGACCAAGATCCATGAGTGCATCTTCAAAATATATAAAGACCTCAGTTCTTCGTTCCCTGATATTATTACAGCACAGATATTACAGATATTATGACATTTGGAGTATACAGTATCCCTTCTGTATACCTTGCAACTTGGCTGCTGTTGCAATGGTTTAACCAGCTTTTCAAACAAGTGCTGAAGGTTGCCAAAGTGACAGATTTGGACTAATATTGATGGTAGTATGGGAGTTAGTTGACGTGATTCGATAAGCCTGAAACAGATTGGGAGGCGGTATCCCTCCAAACATGTAAACAACAGTGTCAACAACACAGCCTATCGGTAAATACAGCCTGCTTCTTAGACATCCATCTAAAACATACTCTTTGCAGAAACAAATCAACAACAAAAATCCTCAGCAACTGGAGTCAGCTTAATATTGGCAAACAAAATGCATTTGGGGCTTTATTTTGTTTTCTTAAGCATCTACAAATTGAAACCTACTGTGAAGAACTGACTTGCCAAATGAATTCAAAGCCAAAGAGTTCCTAAGTAGTAGGCGATTTCTCTCTCTCTCTCTCTCTCTCTCTCACACACACACACACAGAGACACACACACACGCAAAGGTACTGGTCAAAATGTTTATAAGCATAGATTCATCATCTTAGGGAAGCGTGCACAGTGCTATTGCACGGCTCTTGCTTCCCTATCTGATATCCTAGCTTCCCAGTGGGATTCAGTACTTTGTGAGCCACCTTTTCAGTTGTGAAGGTTTTGGCCCACAACATCCGTATCCTTTGCATCTGAGTCTCAGTTTTAAAATAATAATAGTGGGAAACACAGAGTATAAAATACAGAAGATAGTCATACTATCCTTGCCATGCTAATAAGAAAGACACAACACGAACAGGGCTGAGAATGCCTAACTAGCAGCCACTGCCTAAGATTGAAGGACAGAATGGTGAGACTCCATCTGGCCACTTCACCCCCTATCTACCAAAGTTGGCTGGTCTATCATTTAAATTCCTTACTATATCTGGGAAACAAGCTTCATTAGTCTCAAGGGCCAGATAAATAAATCCTGGCTGAATATGAGCCTCCAAAGTTGTATCTTTCAAAGCTTTCCAAAACTTGTTTTCAAACTTTAATTTTCAGTTGACAGAAGGTGGCAATTATTAACTACAGTGGGAGTAATCATATTGTATTTGGTTAATTAGATTTTATTTGAATGTAATCAAATTTACTTTTTGTCATTAACCACCTACTTGGGTGAAGAGTGAAGCCCTGAAACACCACTCAAAGGTCAAATTTGGCTCTTGGCCTGAAAATAGTTACAGTATGCACTCCTGTTTTAAAAGTCAACTAAAAATAATTGAATTCTGTAGCAGAAACATAGCTATAATTTGACGAAATGGAGAAAAGGACAAATGTGGGCTTCTAACATTTTAGCTTGATCTGTGTGTGTTTCTGTTCCTCACCTCCCATCTCATACTCACACCCCAGTTTCATTGTTTAGAAGTGCAGGACTGTAATCTCTCTAGTCTGCCTTCATCACACTATTGTTTTCTTCAGGATTAACCTGAGAAAGATAGCTCACTTCAGATCCACTTCAAAAAAGAGGGAAAAATATTCTGAGAGAATTTTATCTCTCTTTCCCCTCTCCACAAACAAGCCACAGGACAACATGAACAGTTAGGCTCCAATTGCTTGTGTTTAAGCTAGATAACTGTTTTTCTCTAAAATCAGATGTTGCAATGCAACTGTAGCCATGCATAAATTGGTATTTTAGTAGGCCTACAATGAACTTTGAAATACACATCAACATGTGAATCGCACTGAAGGCAGTCCAGTTCAGATATGAAGCACACAGAGTTTGGTCCGCATTCAATTTATACTTGAGGCTTTGAATCCATCAGCTGGTATGTATTGCAAGTATGCTTCCACACAAACAGATCTCCTTTGAATAAACAGACAAATTATTTTGCTCTGGCCGTCCCATTTATTTCATTACCCATCTGAGTAAATGCAAAATGAAGTGGTCAGGGTATTTATACATCTGATTCATTGGGAAGCTGTGTCAGCCAGATTTCCCATCCACACCCAAATCATCTCACAGTGATGATGAACACCATATGAAAAAAATAATTTAACCATTATGTACATGATACACTAGGACTATCTCTGAAATTTAAAAAGGGTAGACAATAGTTTTAAAAGGATACTGCCTGAAATGAGTGAGCTCACTGTTGATATACCATATTTGTCTATGGTGCTACAACATTTCCTGTATCTAGTGTGTCAGGAGCAACATCCAGCTTCAGCTGCAGCACCTTACCCTTTGAAGTAACTGACTCAACAGCATTCAATGCCTGTAAGGATTTGTATGCAACCTTCATGTGCTCTAATGCTAGTGTCTTAAATTAAGATATGGAAATTAAGAGTCATCACTTACGTTTCATTCTCACTGTTGGTAAGTCCCAGTGCAAGAAAGAAATCAAAGAGAGTTATATGTAGGATTCTGTAAGAACTGCCTTCTGTGGAAAACAAAACAACAGCATTCTACTTGCTAAATATGGCTTCTATTTGCCTTTGGTCTTACATTGCAATTGTTTGCAAAAGAAAAAGAGAGGAAAAAAATAGCCACATGTACAGCTTTTGTAAACTGCCCTGGATGGAGAAGGCAGTGCTATGGAAGCTCAGTGGCCAGCAACCCTTCACCCTTCCATTGTTAAAGAGCTTCTCACTCTTCAGCAGAAGGCAGCAGCTGGCTGGCCTTCTCTGGCCTAAGAAGCTAAGCAAGGCTGGGCCTAACTAGTCCTTTGGTTCTTACAGGCCAGAGTGAAAAGTTAAAAATACCTTGGGAGAAGGCAGTGGTGCTGCTGTGACAATACAAAGAGGTGGCCATGAAGTTATCAGAAACTGAGCTCAACTGGATGGAGATGTTACCTTTTATTCAACCTTTAACACCAGAAAGGAGGCAAGCAAATGGGCCAAAGTAAAGGTGGTTGCTCAGTCTCTTGGGCAGGCAGCAAGGAAGGTACCTGGGAGAGCTCCCCAGCACAGAAGCAAACCAAAGGAATTGTCAGCTGTGACAGCATCTGACTAAGGAGGAGGAAAGGTAGGGTAGTAATAAACCAATGCCTTGCTTGATGCAGTACTGAGCTTTACTTAGACCTGGTAAAATACTGCTAGGAGTTGGGCATCTTTTGCAGCATCCCATGACATCCCCTATGATACAATGTTTTAAGTGGGGAAAGGTCTGCACTATTTTCTAGGAATAGCTCATTTATTCTTCAAGGTAATAAAAATAGGATGCCATACTTTTGCTAACCCCTTGCCTATGACCAGACCCATATGCAAATTTCATACAATAGTATTTAGTAGCGTAATTAATCCCTACTTTATGTTATGAGTAATATTTCCTATTCCCGACCCTGCAATGTCCTTTAAGAAGATCCATGTTCTAATTAGACTAGCCCATCGGCACTCTTTTAATGAGCAGATTAATCATTCAGATGGGTACAATGGTGTCATCACAGGTTTTAAATATGATAATCTACATCCTAATGGTGCTGCAAGAGCCTTGGCTCTAAGCAAGAAAGGGAGGCAGAATTGGTAAGATCCTTTTGCCTGCCCTGCTTACACACACACACACACACACACACACACTTTATAAAAGTCTTGTTGGCAAAAAGACACCAATCCAAATCTCAACGGCCAGTGAGAGGAACAACCAAACAAAAAAGGGCATCCTACTGGCCACCAATTTTTGGCTTTCTGCAAAGATAGTAGGGTTGCAGCAAGTGGCTGAGTGCTGCACCTTCCTGTAGAATTTAGCCAGTTGCATTTGGCATTTAAGTCCCCTCCCCCATCACCATTTTTGAGCAACAATTATAGATTTATAAATGTGAAGAAATGGTTTGATGAAGTCCGCGCTCAGGGAGATAAGCATTCACTTAGCCCCCAGCAAGAGTGTGGGAAGGTTAAGAAAATAAGACTGGCACCACCCTAAGGAATTCACAGTGTTTTGGCTTGCTGGCTTGGTAAGTTTAGATTCAGTCTGGAGAGATTTCTGTCTTTGAGGTGGAAGCTAATAAACGCAACAGAACTGTATCTGTACTGTCTCATGGAGTTCTTTGGGCTGAACCTGACAATAAATGAATGAATCAGGCCAGCAGCTAATATAACTGCAGCTGAAAGGTTGTTTAAAGTCACGTGAGATTATCTAGTTTTTAAATGAAGCCATTATAAAAAGTAGGCAATGGAGAAGTTTGTCTTTTCAAACAAAAAACCAAAAAGCAAATCCAGTGGCATGGACATAATTATGTCCAAGGAATACATATGTTGACATGAAGAAGTATTTCTCCATTGTAGTGAGAATATAAATGGCTTCTTAACTGTTGGGAACTGTTACAAAGCCACTGCAATGACTAGAAGAATGAATATTTACACCAGCTGTTTTTTGGAAGACAATATACTGAAACACCATGACGTCTACATTTCTTTGCTACCCATAGAGACATTGCCTGATCAGTTTATAACATCCTAATTTACATTTTTTTGTTTCGGTTTCTGTAATTACAGCTTTTAAAGCTTTATGACATTTTTGGCCTCAGAGTTAAGCAAGCCATATCCATGTATATTATTAAAAACATTCAAATTAGTAATTGTTAGATTCATTTTGCTCTTTGAGAAATATATAATATAGTCCTATATGCAGATTACTTAGGGACAATTTATATTACCAGCTAATTCATATAGTCTATCAGTTGCTGTCATGCTCTGGTTCTGAAGTCAGCCTGAGGGTAGCTTCATAATTTATATGTCAAATATGACTGCTGCAAGTAATTGATGTAAAGTATAGGTGACTGCCCAAATCTTCAGACACCCATATGGACTTTCTTAGGAACCCTGCTTGGCTTCTTCACATGTGAATAAGATACACAAGGATTTAAATACATAGATATCCTATACAGTTAGGAAAACTCATGTCCTAGAACAGCATTTCTCAACCTTGACAACTTTAAAATCTGTAGACCTCTGGGAGAACACATCTTAAAGTAGTCAAGGTTGAGAAACACTGTTCTAGAGTAAGATCTTATGGAGTCAATATGTCACCAACTTGGCAAAAGAGCTATCAGTGGGAGAGAGGGGTGGGGGGGAATCTTCCAGCAGAAAAAGAAAACTAGGTAGGTAGGTAAGGGGAGGAGAAAAAAAACATCCAGTGAGTACTGAGCTACATTAAACACTGAGGAAGGAAAGGAGATACAGAATACTGGGATAGAAAGGAATGGCGAATACTAGATGTCATGGTAAACTGATAGAAGGCATGAACAGGAGCAGCATTCATTACTATTTCTTGTTTGCTATCTTATTTTGTCCAGTTCATAATTTTATTTATTTCTGGAAAAAAAAAACAATATGGCAATGCAATTATATCTTAAAGTAACATATATAGGAAGTGGTCACAGCATAATAATTACCCACGAAGTTCAAGGTGAGACCCTGGCAGTAGAAAGCCTCCCAAATGCTTTCAATTATTTTATTTGTTCTAATATTTATAATCAAAATTATGTCAGTGGACTTCAGCATGGAATGCAAGCAGAAAAACAATGAAAACTGCAACACAGCAAGAAAACGTTAAAGGCAATACCACTTTTGATCAATAAAATTTCAAATTACATTTCCAAATACATGTATGGGTAAGTTAAAGAGAAGGTTTGGTGAATAATGTACATCCCTAATGAATAGTTCACTTGATAGCTACACCATATCAGGTCATCTGCTAGGACAATGTCTCTTTTTGTACTTATTCCACAATCTGAATAAATGTAGATAATCTGTTTCCTCCAAGGAAGTCAATACCAGGTCATACCGAATAATTTTTTCTCCTGTTGTATATTTCCATTCCCTACAGCAGAGACAAAAATACTGGCATTTAATTTTTTTCAGGAGACCAAAGACCTCCATGGATGTAAAGTGGGTGGGGTCACATCATGCCCAGGGCAGGATTTTCTGGTCTTTTTCTGCTTTGTGGGACTAGGTGTTCAACTTATTTGGGCTTACATAACATTTGTTATTTGTTTCCTGGCAAAAACAAATTTGGCAGTGCAGTTGGAGAGGACTCCAGGGGCTGCAATCAATCAATCAATCAGAGGCTACAATTTAACCACCCCAGTCCTAGTGGGGTTATTGCTCACAGATGGTGGCATTCTGCATCTAGAGTTATTGAAATTGCCTTAGGAATGAATTAAAATTACAATATTACAATGGAAGCATGCTTTAAGTCAGGAGGATTGTGAACCATTTAGTGACTCTACCTCCTCTTATTTTTTCCAAGGTCAGACCGTATTAAAGTTCCACCCTATTATTCAACTAGTTCAGATGTTGTTAGCTCTCCCAATTCATCCTTTATCAGCAAGGCTTATTGTGTTTCAGTTGGAATTTTAGAATGACTACTTCAAATCATCATGATCCACCTGTTGGAGGTGAGAAAAGAATGGGATCAAAGCAACTTGGGAAGTACAGCTCTAACTAATGATATCTTACACTAACAGCAGACACTGAGGTGGAGACTCTAAAATACATGCAATAATGTTACTTTTATTCTATGAGTCCCAAGTCATGTCAATAGTCCTGATTAAGTCATACTCTGATGCTGGCAATTACTTCATCTAACTTTCACTTCAGAGCATCCAGCAGAAGTTACAAAATTAGTTCACTTAACTTTCAGATGATACAATGACAGCAGAAAACAGGGGAAAATGCTCATTCTGGATTTGATAAGTTATCATGGATTTACTGAAAATAAAGAATGTGCAACCTGAAAAAAGTATCTGTCTATTTTTTCAACCTTCCATTTAAATATAATTGCTAACACATTGGGTTTTGGGTTTGTGACTTTTTAAATCCATCATCCGCTATTATTTAAAAAGAAGGTCTGCTTATTTTTCACTTTTACAGGATTATTAACTTGTTCAGAGAGAGCATAAATTGACTATTTATCTGTTACGGAATGATTCAGCTCTTCCTGAAAGCAACAAAAACTCTTTTATTATTATCATTATTCACAACACCAATAGAACAACACAAGGGGCTTGAGATTTTCTACCCATTTCAATGAGTTTGCGGTCAAGCCCTTATTTCATATAACACTTTCAAGGTGCACTCTCTTAAATCAGTTTTGAGATTATCCATGGCAGGTGAATGCATTAAATGAAGCCTCTGCAAAATGAAGTACTGAAATAAAAGGCACTCTACTTGTAAACACTCTAGATTATTCAGCAAAGTACATGGGTGTCCATAATATATCTATCTATCTATCTATCTATCTATCTATCTATCTTATCTCTTCTATCTGATAATCCTACAATGCTCAAATTCAGGAAAGACTCTATACCTGGACTACTTTAATGTTGGTTCTTCCTAGAAAGATACTATTAAAATCCAAAACTATTCCTTCTGCAGAGGTATTGAATGGTTGCTGTATACAGACACTCACATGCTATATAAACAAGTTCACACCATTATACTCAGCACTGATTAAACTAGAATAACTCCCACCCCTTGTTCTACTACACATACTATATTTAACACCATATTATGACACCTTCAATCAGATTAATCACATAATAGTGCCAGGGAATTACAAGCAGGGCTGCTAATTTTATTGAGTCTCATTCCTGTGTCTTTATCAACAGCCTGATGCATAGAAATTTAACTAAGTGAAACTTTTCCCATTGCTTACCGTCTAAACTAGAAGAAGTTTCATCAGCTATTCAAGTTGTTGCTAAAGGCAAAAAAGTAGGGCCAATATTCAAACTTAAAATTCTAACTACCAGTGATACAACCCATAGCTTGCTAGAAAAAGAGGACATATTAGGAATGCCAACTTTTCAACTGCTACTCTGCCAGTCGCATAATCCACAGCTTTCTCTAGAAAATGTCTATAATTATCTATGCTGTGGGGAAAAAAATCTGCTTGCAGATTTCTATTCATCAAACTGTTTTTAAGAGCACTAGAGCAGCCTGGCTATGGTCAGTTGGCTACATAGAGCTTAGAGAAGTAAATAACCCCTCCGAATATTTCCTTGATTCAATCAACTCAGCACAGTGTTAGGAAAATACACATGTAAATGACCATAAGTAATTGCACAAAAATAATTGTAAAAATTCGTTCTAGAAACATAACCAGATGCAATTCATTTAATCTTTTGACCATGATCCCAGTTCCAGAAGAGTTAATCAACCATAGCAACCCCCTAATCAGACTGGTGAACTAATGATCCTATTTCTAAGTAATACCAGCTCAATAAGGCCCTCAAAAGGTAGTTAACATCACTTTGGTGGAAAGGCATGACAAGTGCAAGTTCTAGCAGAGAGTAATGCATCATTCATGCCCCCTCTCGTTCTGACATTTTAACGTTATCTTGTTTTACTGTGTCGGCCTAACACTGCCACTGCTGGCAAATTAAACTGTGAACTTACAAAGTGGGTGGCAATAAATACAAATTATGAGAGTTCAAAAGATGTCCCTGGAGGTGTACTGCCAGACATGGAATGTCTTTGGCTTTTCTGTCACATCGCAATAGACAAGACAAAGTGTAGCATGAGCTGAAAGCGGGGGGGGGGGGGGGGGGGAGAATTAACCACAGGATGATGAAAAATGAGATGAGAAAGAAAGGGATAAAGGGAGAGAGGCAAATAAAAAAGAAAGGCTTGAAGAAATGAGGAGGTGAACAAAAGAAAGCCCTATCCTTGAAAATATGCACGTCATTGCAGCATTTGCCTTCCAAAATGAAAGCTATGCAAATCAGCCCACAACAAATGCCTCCTTGCAGCAGAGACCCCTTCAAAAAGCACTTGTCAATCTTACTCTAGCAAATAAAAAATGCTTAGGGTGACAACAGAGAGCCAGTTTGGTGTAGAGATTAAGGCATCAGGTTAGAAACCAGGAGACTGTGAGTTCTACCCCTGCCTTAGGCATGAAGCCAGTTGGGTGACCTTGGGCCAGTCACTCTCTCTCAGCCCTAGGAAGGAAGCAATGGCAAACCACTTCCAAAACCTTGCCAAGAAAACTGCAGTGACCAGTCCAGGCAGTCGCCAGGAGTCAACACTGCACACAGGGTGTCAAGATGGCACAGCAAAAAGGGCCATAAAGTACATTTCCTGCTACATTGTTTCTGGTAGAAATCTTGTTCTTACACATTCATTTAAGTAAGATGGTAGCAAAGGCAGGGAATTTTCCTCCAGTGACCCATTTTATTGAATATTTCCATGCCGCTAATGTTAGTAATGAAGAGAAGAGCACTTCCATCACAGTGGAAAAACCTTGGTAGGAAAGGATAAATGGTGGGCGTTTTCTGAGGAACCAACTAAACATAAGAACAAAACTAGAGTTTATGGTAATAGCTGGATAATGGTGGGAGAAGACTCTCCACTTGTTTACAAAGGAATGTGCTAAAATGTGCTCTTCTGGATGTTGCAGGGGAAAAAACGCTAAAGCTGGAAAAAGGAGTTTTCTGGTCCTACATTCTTTTCATGAAATTTACAACCTCAAGTTCTTAAAAGAAGGTTGTCATTCAGGTCATGAGATTCGACCACATCATATTTCATGAAGGGATGTTAATTGTGCTATGCCTAAGAGCACTTCTGCTCACAAACACCATACCAGAAACACACACACACACACAAAACTCACAGGATTCCAGAAGCTGGTTTTAATTTGAGAAAGAACAAATGCTACAGGTAATTATTACTAATAAATGCACATCCCTCTTTAAAAACATGATATACATGGCTAAGCCATTTATTTGATGAGCTTAAGCCAATTTTTAAAGGGATATTAACCAATATACTAAGCTTTCCATTGAGGTTACAATTCTGAGAGTTCTGAAGAATCTGGAGGATGTGTTTCAGGTGAAAGAGGGCTTTGAAGGCTGAGTCCAAATTAAGACTTTGCTTCAACTGAACTTTCTCTTCTTGCAGTCTAAAAGGTAGTGAGCATTCTGTTAACAGTAGGGAAATTTTAAAGTAGTTCACCACCAAGCCTGAGAAGAAGAACCTCCCTCAGGCATATGATTAGAGACAAGAAGATGAAGATAAACATCTAGATTTTAACAGAAAAATAATTCTGAAGCAAAAATACAAAGAAGACCAGATTAACTGGACTTACATTAGACCACTGCTGAACTGGAAAAAATTGGACAAAACATCTCCTTTGGCCTGGCTATATGCAGGGAGATGGGAATATCCCTATTAATTGAGTTGATAGACATGGTCCGTGAGACATTCTGCTATTTGAAGCAAAGATCTGTCCTAACATTTCATGGGCAGCAAAGGACTATATATATATTGCTTCAGCACTGACAATAGGATGCCATTCTTCTCTGAGCCTAGAGAGAGGAGTTCCATGGGACAAGTTTGATCTTTAAACACTTTGACACAGCTCACCCCTGCCCTGCATCTACCATTTAAGGCAGCTGCTTTACTCTACCTACTGAGGGAAAATACTTCATTAGGCATTGCAAAAGCAACCCTTGAAATTTCCATGCTTCCTATATGTAGAAGACCAAGGGGGAAGACTATGCACCATGCTTGAGAAGAACATCACTCACTTGCTATCCTATGTGTGTTAGCTCTGATATTCATCTGATTCAGCTTATTGTGCTGAGAAACTCAGGAGTAATATAGTTTTCTCTTTTCAACCTTTTTTTTAAGTACTGCTTCAGATACCTACGAATGTTGCCTTTAAGTGACCAACAATTAAAATTGTGGAAGCCAAAAATGATAGGAAAAATACAAAGGCAGTGGAGACTGGCAGAGGGCATGGGAAGAGATTGAGACAGGAATGATAGAAATATGTACTTCATACTTGGTTATACAATTATTTTCAGAAGACCATTTAAATCTTAGAATCAGTATTCCAATTCCACTGAGACTACAGTCAAGAGCTTGAAAGTGTAAGCACTAATGGTATTTTTCTTCTGCCATGCTACACAGTTACATTACAGCCTTAATGAACACAGCAGAAGTCAAACCTTTGGTAATTTTCTTTCTTCAGTATGATAACCCTTATGAAAGCAATTAATGGGGTCAGAAGAAATCTGATTTTTAATACCTCCAGTCCACAAAGCTTACCAAGCCTGGTCCAGCTCACTAATGAATCTTATAAAAACATGTTATCTCCTCCTCCCACGGTCACAAACCATTCACATGACTTGGAAAATCATAATAATATCAGCCCAAAGTGCAGATATCACTCAAGTCCATATGCAGTATTGCTCTGTTTATTCTCCTCTGTAAACCATTGGTTTCATCAAAACTCATTAGCATCACCTGTGTTAATTACAGTAGCAAACCAATCAACAGCTCCTTCTTAATTAGGTTTTCTTTATTAAAGCTGGAAATTGCCAAGGAGACAAAAGTCAACTGGGGAAATTATATGAAAACTAGTGTTTATGGCAAAGTGCTACATGCAGGGAAAAATTGTACTAATAATAATAAAAGGATATGGGATTTATTTACAGGAATAGGAAACAATAATAATTTTCAAGGTCACCAGCACACTCATTAATTATCCCCTCACTACAGTTTGTTATAGCAGCCAAGGAATTAAATAAGGCACTGAGTTTATAGGAAGTTTTGCTCACAATGAATTATCAGCTGCCTTAATGACTGAATGCAAGGGGTTTTATGCCAGTCTTCCAGAATTTGAGGAAGTTGGCATCAAGAGTGATGAGGATGAACTGAACACTTACTGGAAAGACTAAAATTACAGGAATTCTATACTGCTCCCAAAGGGAAAGAAGAGGTAAATAGGAAAATCCAGGACAGTCCCATATTCCATGGAAAATATTGGGGGCCGTTCTTTCTGCAACACTGTGCCCAAGCTATTACAATTCTGTACAACACAAAGTTGAGGATGCAAAGAGTCCATTACCAAAAGTCTTTTAAAAAAATACACAAAAGTTTTCTTTTAACTTATAATTGCTTTTCAGCTATAGCTCTGCCAAGAGCCCACAAGCTCAACAAAGCTTGTCAATATGTGGGGTTGCCCATCAGGGAATTCCTAAATTGCCCATTTTTGCTGCTTGCCTGGAAATGCAAACAGAGGGGCTGTCGTATAGCTGAAAGTCCACAGGACATGGCTACTGGATCTTGCATGGTTCTGTCATCACACTTAGAGCAAGCCTGAGAAGAAAGAATGTGAGGGCAGATTCAATTACTGCAATAATTAAAAAAAATAAATAAATTTTGAGCTTGGACAGCAGAGGGGGAGGAGCTGCAAATGAAGACATAAGACCATGGTTTATTGATTTTATTTTATGTATGGTTTTTATATACTATCCGTGGCATTCACAGGGGAGGAGTCCACAAAGGCAAGATGGAGGAAACAGCCTGCCCCTTTTGGATCTGCTTGCATCACAATGCCATTTCTACTGTCTGACTTTTTTGACCACCACCAATTCACTACAGATGCCACTCTATATTGTCATACTCCCATAAGACTATTGACAATTTCCAAAAGGCTCCTAGTGGTTGGATGGAATTTTGCTTTTGATATGTTTTTTTCGGTTGAGTAACTCCTTCTTTACATATCATTGTCATGTGTAAATGGTTGACCCCTAAGATAAATGTTTGGGATCACATCCGCTCAAATCAGTAGACCTAGTGAGCTGTCATTCATGGTCAAATCTGCACCAATGACATATTAGATAGCAGGCTCCTAAAAAGAAGCTGTGAACTCAAATTACAGTTTTCTTGACAGCAACCATGTTATACAAGGCAAGGGCTCTATTAAGAGAGGCTCCAGAAGATCACAGTGGAAATATGATGCTCCAATCCAGTCAGGGGAAAACCAAGTGCAAAACAGAATTGTCTCTCCAGATAGAAGAAAATTGCATGAGGAATTCAGAAACCTTCATAATTAGCGTCTATATAGCTTGTACCCAACCTGTTGCTCTTTAACTGTTTGGGGAGTATAGTTCCCAAAATTCCCAGCCAGCATGACCATAATTGAATGGGAATTATGAGATTTATAATCCCAATATATCTGGAGGTATCAGATTGGATGAAGGCTGAATTACACATAAAACATGATAAACCAAGTCCAGTCTTAACCAAGGTTAAGTCCCTTACTCATCCCTGGCATATCAAACTACATGACCGCCATTTCAGCTGTTATCACTTCCTGCTTTTTAAAATAAAGAAGGTTGAAAAAGAATTAGATCCCATATGATAGTCCAACTGGGATCAAATCCTCCACAGATGAGGCAACATCCAGAGCAGTGTTTCTCAACCTTGGCAACTCCCAGAATTCTGGGAGTTGAAGTCCACACATCTTCAAGCTGCCAAGGTTGAAAAACACTGACCTAGAGGTCGTAAATGTGTGTATATCTGTGTGTGGAAAAAGATGCAGGAGCAGTGCAGACCTTACAGCCTCTACTGACAGAAAGTCTTTATATAGGTCTTTAACCCAATGCTGAGCAGCCCCGTTGTCCAGTGGCTGGCAGAAAAAGAGGCACCGGTGAATGTCCTCTCTGAGTTCTGCTGACATACTGGATCAAGCTTTGAGAGAGAAATGCTACAAGTCATGGTTACTTTTTGAAGTAAAGATGCTCCTCCTTAACCACCATGTACCCTATAACTGAAGTTCAGACATAAGAAAGCTTAGCATGCAATGCAAATCGATTCACTGAGTGGCACATTGCCAGTGCACCATGCATATTGCTGCAATCACTCCCTTAGCCATTATGTTGTACTTTAAAAACAAATAACAATGACTTTAAGAAACATAAATGATCACTGACAACAAGAGTGTGTCTAGTTATGTCAGCCCTTCAAGGCAGACAAGGTAGACTAGGAAACCAAAGCTATGGATGCGAATGCTATTTTTATTATAAAGTCATAGTGACAGAATCTTGCAAGTCTGAATGTGCCTCTTCCCTTTATCTACAAGGGAACAAGGGAAGGTCAAGCCTGAGATGTTGTCTCAATTTACATTCTAGCTTTGGACTCAGATTTCTTTTGTCTGACGGTTGTCCTGGTTGTGGCTGTTCCTCCAGTTCCTCAAGGTTACTCTTACAGCCCATTACAAGTTAGGTCTATGTACCTCATGACAATCTGTCTGGCTAGCATGTGCAACCATATTCCAAACTGCCGTTTTCTCTATCCCGTTTGTTGCCACTGTCGGGAAGGAATCCCTGCTTTGAGAAGCAGCATTTTTCAGCTAGCAGTTGAGGATATCTTAAATTAGATTAAAATTTAAGTGTGGCCATGCCCTTCCTCCCCTCACGAGTTCCTTGCCAACCACGAAATTATCCAGCTAGTCCTGCTGCAGTTAAAGTAATTTTACACTTGAGCATTCCAAAGCATGCTTGGCACTTCCTTCTAAGCATTACCTGTTGTAGATAGGTTACATCTGGGTAATTCAAGCTTCATGGATCACTAGCAGGATTTGATTATAACAATAGCATAAGCACCTTGTGCACAAAAAGGATAATGTAATTAGGATAAGCTCTTCGCCAAATCTAGCATCTTTTTTTTTTTCCTGGAATGTTGGCTGTTACCGTCCTCTTTGTCTTGAAAGAATCAGATTAACTACTTATTGACAATGGATTAAAAAATAAAACCTAGATGGCACTATATGCCACTGATTTTCAAAATAACATTATTTTTGGCATTGGCTGTCTATTTGTTTCCTCAGAGGAACTCTGTTCATGTGTGGGAAAATATTTCTGAATAAAGATGTTTCTGACTTGCAGAAATTCAGTTTATTTGTTACTTGTTATTTATTTCTCTTGCATACTTCTTAAACCCCTCTCATTCACAACTGCAAGCATAGTAACCAATTTTTGCTATTCTCTAATCCCCTGTAGGAAATGCAGCTCTGCAAACCTGAAGGAAGGGAGGGAGTCAGGACTTAGTAGAGGCTACAGATATTGCCTCCCTGACCTCAGCGCAGCTCAGTTCCTTTCTTCACGATTCTTTTTTTTTTAATTAAAAATAAATAATTTATTTTAAAACTTCTAGAATTTTTATGTAATGTAGCTATAGATTACTTCTCTCCTCATAACTTAAAAATAATGTACTCTATTTTACTTTTTGTAGAATAAATATAAATATAAACTCACAATTAAAGGCCAAAACCAAAACATTATTGACCACAAGCCGTAACCAGAATACGGAGTATGCCATAATTGTCTCCACTTTTGTTTTATTTTAATGCAACGAATGTATTTGCAATCTTGCATTTTAATGATGAAATTGGGATTTACAATTGCTCAAAACAGTGCGAGTGGAATGCATAGGCATCAGAAGGATAGGACAGAATTCTCAACATAAACGTTTGGGAGTGTTTGAATGCAGGAATTTGGGGAGGCAGGATCTTGAATGCAGAGGTCGTAAGAGTGGCTGACAGGAAAGATCCAGGTCAACTTTTTTCTATCTGTAGCTCTCTAACTATCTTCACAGGGTTCCTGTGGGATCCTGTTTCCATAATGCTATTGGTTTTAAAACCCAGGGGTGGCTGGATGAGTGATCTGTTTCAGCCACTGCAGTCAGGGGCTGCAATGCTCATATATCCTGCAGGTCCACAGGATATGTGGAGGTGCTCTAGAGATGTCATTATAGGACCTTTAAGCCCAAAGAGAGCCTAAAGCATTTCAGGAGACCAATAACATCTTTTGTAGGGCATTTGCAGGTAGTCTCACCTAAGACAAATAGCAACACTTGGGATTCTGATTAAGTACCAGTGCTATGCTGATCATGATTCAACATAGATTTTAGATGTTTTAATAATGATGGTTGTGTACTTCCTAGAATCAGTGGAACAGGCTATGTATGTGTGTATGCAATAAATAACTGTAGCTGCTGCTTTGGCACAGAACCAAAATCAGAAATAACATACAGACTTGGTAGTGAGGAATGCTTGAGAGCTCACATATAGGTTTTCTGACTTCCCAGTCCAGGGCTGAGAGAGAATGCCTGCCCCCATATCAACCAGCCAGCTCAATTTCCCATGTTTTCTATTGTTAAGCAAAGTGTTTTAAGTATTAATAAATAATTTATAACAGGACCTGAATGTACATAATTTAATAATTAATAATTCTAAACTATAATTAAAATAATTTTAATAGTAAAATTTTATTAATTATTTCATTTAGTACATTTATTAAATTTATTTAATGCAGCTAAATTATTTAAGTAATAATTAAAATAATTAATTTAAAATTTAATCATTTCTCTTGACTTAATTGTAATTTAAATCTCTCTGTGATATATAAATGCCCAAATGGTCTTCCACTGATTTTCATGTATCAGAGTCCTGAACTTATTCCATGCCTCTGTGCAGAGTCCTGAATGTATAATTCAGTGTATTCTACTAACTAGCTATAAAACAAAATAGGATTACTATTTTGTAAAGAATGTATTAAATTCCCTATTATTAGAAGAGGTTCTGAAGCATTCAGAGTTTTCTGATGTTTCCACAGAACATGGAGCCAGACCTATTAGTGTTGCAATTGGACTGGAGGGACCGAATTTCAAATTTTCACTTGTCCATAAGGCTCACTGGGTGATTTTGGGTCAGTCACTGTCTCTCAGTGCAACCTTCCTCATAAAATTATTGTTATAGAGAGAACATTTGTTATTTGAGGGACCATCTCTCTACCATTGTTCCTTCCAATCCTGTAAAATCCATTAAACAATGCCATCTGATGGGAGCTCAGAAGCATTCCTTTTCTGTTGCAATACCTACCCTCCAGAAAAACATCCCCCCCCCCCCCCCGCCCTTCCAAGATTCAAACTGTTCTCTATTAAACCAGCCTTGAAGATGTAGCTCTTTCCCCAGGCTTTGGGCTAGGATGGTATGCGGGGTCTCGAAACAAGGAGTTTTATATCAATTCCTC
Source organism: Liasis olivaceus (assembly GCA_030867105.1). Taxonomy (NCBI): domain Eukaryota; kingdom Metazoa; phylum Chordata; class Lepidosauria; order Squamata; family Pythonidae; genus Liasis; species Liasis olivaceus. The sequence continues at coordinate 65,042,731 of CM061348.1, read as the reverse complement.
CAGGAATCTTCCTTTTCTGTTGTTCTGATATTGTTCTATTTCTTTGGTCTTAAATTTGTACCCCATCCAGAGTTATCAAGAGGTTGGACAGCTTTAGGAATGGAATGGAATGGAATGGAATGGAATGGAATGGAATGGATGGGTGAATGAATGAATGAATGAATGAATGAATGAATGAATGAATGCCTTCTCTGACAGAGAGAGGAGGAGGAGGAGGAGGAGGAGGAAATTATCTTCTCAGCATACACATACATACACCCACACACATGCCTATATATTCTACTCCTATTAATTGACAACCTGCACTCCACTCAGGTTCCCCAACAAAATGGCTTTCTTGATATTTTCAAGTTTTGTTCTTCCATAATGTTACGTTAGCATGATCATAAGGATCAAAGCAGAGTTAGGGTGCTATTTCACACCATGCCTCCCTAGGAGCTAACAGAGATTGTAGAGACATTCAGTGTTTTCCAAGATGGTCAGGCCCTACTATCCTCCAATATAAAAGGACACTTAATATGCTAATTCCAAAATGGCCCATGAGGGCAAGTTTCTAGTGGACACAACTCACCATTCAAATGAATCTGGAAAATTAAATCTTTTTCTAGCTGAGAACTGAAGCTTTCTGAACAAAAAGCAAGGGGAACAATTTCCTCAAATAAACATATGAAGCACTTTAACATTTTAAAAGTATTGATTTACCCCAATTTAGGGTAAATGGTCTCTGTTTAAGCCTTAAGATTTAATCTGTATAAATCTGTCTTTCAACTGAATTTAAACATATGATCTGAGTGATATCTGTAGGAGTTCTCAGCCCAAGATCAGTTATTGCCTCTAGGAGCCATCAAAGTGTCCACAAACAACAACAACCTGAGTCTGACAACAGAGTAGAGCAGACAACAACAGACATTTGAAAGAATGGACATGCAGCATGAACTTCAGAAAAGAAGCCTGCCTTCTTTTAAAGTAATCACAACATTTATGGCATAAAATATGGCTGCATACTTAACACAGTGTATCACTCTGTCCTTGTCTCTATGGTTAGCACTGTTCAGCTAAATGTTAATCACTTTATAATGTCACTCGGTGGTTAAAAATATACTGAAAAAGCAATTGGCCATTACACTGTCTGCACATTTGTCTTATATCTCTGCTTTTTGAAAGACCAAAGACTTCTTTTTTAAAAAAAAAAAGTACAAGCTGGAGCATTTGGTGAATGGATAGCATGGCTAAAATCTGGATAAAACCAGCAAATTGTGTAATATAGCTGCAGCAGATCTAGCTTGCTTGATGGTCTGCAGCCTGCATACCCAGACATTCAGTACTCATCCCCATAAGTACAGATAGCTCTCTGTCATGTACACAAAGTCAAATAACCTAGACAGTTCTGTTCTCTTAAAACAAAGGCAGAAGTCCAGGGACCAAGGCTAGGAAAAAGTGAGGCTTTCTATCTTCACAACACCCTTTGATGAAAGTGGACTATCTCCAAAGCTAGAGGAAGTCTGGAGGAAATATCTATTACAGGAGTTTTCTGTTTCTGTAGAAATAGGTAAAACATCTAGGCGGGGATTTGCATTAAGATTTTGATTTCTGTTTGCTGTCTAGTGCTGAAGTCTCATTGTCTCATGTTCTTATTTCTCTATACAAGTTAGGAAATCACTCTTATCTACTTCAGATTATGTTCCAAAAAAAATCTTGTTCTTGGTAGAATCTTCTTATAAACTCTAATATTAATTTGGAATTCTCCATCCTGACTCTTTTTTAATGAAGACTTTGGGGTAGTAAGTGCTCATTTGTAGGAGACAAGCATATCTTGTGGTCTGTCTGAAGCACTGGATTTTCTTTTGGATTTTTTTCTTTCTTTTAACTTAAATTACTTGCTGTATTACTGTGAATTGGGCAGCTTGGCAATTTATCTTTTTTGACACAGAATGTTTGCATTTTTAATATGTGGAGTTAGAAAGTTATTTTATCTTCCCCTTCTTTTTAAATAAAGTTTGATTTTGTTTAATTCTCTTGAAATTTGTCTGCCTCCCAAGGAGGGAAGTAAGGACTGACTCCACTAGACACCATACCTCTACATACAGGCCAAGGAATGGCATTACTGAAATTGTTTCACTTTTTGCGTTTTTGTTTTTCCATGTCCACTCCTAGCCCTATCTCTCACATAACCTGAGGCTATGGGTGGACATAAGGAGCTCCCTGGATGATAAGTGGTGGAAGCAGGACCAGGATGTGAAGACCTACAGAGCTTTGGGATTGCCAGCCTTCCATCCTACACTCCCAGCCATGGCTACATTATTTCTTCATTTGCTTCAGTTGTACACTAATCAGTAATCTGAGTTCTTGGGTAGTGCACAAGTGGAATCCAAAACCAAAGGGAACAAAAGTAAAGAGTAAAGAAGGTGGCCTTGAGAGGGAGTTGGGAGACCAGAAGGAAAATAACGATTAAGTCTGGGAGATGTAGAAAGTGTACACAAATGTCTCAGATAGACATCTCCCTAATTCACACAGTTATAAAAGAGAGAAGAGAGGAAGCACAATCAGACATGCAAGATTATATTACTATAGCCAGTCTAAATACAAGAAGTCTTTAGTCTTCTGTGGAGTTTATTTTTTGGTCTGGTCTGCCTCATAGGGCTGATATCAAACAATAATGAAAACAACACCTAATGAAGCTAAGAGAAAACATACAGCAATGGTTTACATTATGATTCAATAATACTGTATTAGGAAATCAAAGAATGATTCAAAATTTGACCTTTATTTTTACACAATCATCTTTTGCGTAAAATTAAAAGTGATATTAGCCTGTTTATTGATCACATGCATTATATTTGGATATACATGATGTGCAATCAGAAGCCTTCAAGGCTACCCATCACTGTGTTAAATAATTTGTTCTATCCTACAGCTGGAATTTCCTATTTATTGGACATACATAGTTGTGTTTTCCCCTCTGTAAGATACATGATATAAGTAACAAAGTACAAAAAAATGTTAGCATTTAGCTTAACTGCACTATATAATTGTATAGATTTTTACTGAATTATAAGATTATAACTTTACAACACAACAGTGAATTTATTAAAAAAAAAAAAAAAAAGATAACTTCACCAATTAGGACAACACCAGAAGTTTTATTTATATACTTCCTGCATAGCAATGCTTAAAATACAAATGACGAAGCAGACAATCCAGAAAGATGAACTCAGAAAACTAATCAACATTAAATCTAAGTAGTTGAAATATGGAAACCTACAATGCCGTTGAGGACCCAGGGAAGTCAAACTGTATTTAAAACTTTGTTCATGGCTTGGCTTACACATCTAGGCAAAAGTAAGTCTCATTCAATTCAGTGGGGTTTACTCCCCAGTCAGGAGGTAGAGAACTGCAGCCTTAGTGGATATCACTGACATGATGAAAGTTCAAACCCTTGTCAGCCTTTCCCACACTCCTCTGGTCCAAGAGCATATAGGAACTTAGATGAGCATCATGTTCCTGAATACACAAGGGCCTTCCTGTTGACATAAATGTCAGGGAACAGCTGCACAAGCACAGCCTACTGCATAACACAAGATGAATCTTGCCGAACAGCCAATAAGCACAGCTGCTCTGACTATATACGAGACAGTCATTCATGGGCTGAAAGGCAAGGTGGAAAATAAATAATGAAGTCCCTGATCGAATCAGCTTCTTCCTGGAGCCACCGAGCAAGTCTCTAGGCCACAACCTCCATCTGTATCCCACCTTGAGAGGAGCTGGGAAGACAAAGCCCAGTTGAAAAAGCATATGAATCTCCGTATCCAGAAAGCATTCTGTTACGAATCGGTCGCTGCAGTCTCACCTCCTGCCCTGTCCATCTTATAGACTGTAAGAGAGGTGGGGGGAAATTGCTGTCTCAGAAATTAAGTGGAAATGCTAACCTTGTCATATTTGGCAGGCAAACAAAGGGAAAAGAAAGCTCTACATGGCTCAGCCTTTCCATGGGTTAACTGGCATTTCTAATACTTTTCACCTAGGTTGACTTGACAGATGCCTAACCTTAGCTACTGAGCGGAGACAGCCTGATGGGCCTTGGCCATACAGGGGGAAAAATTTTGATGCTTCCCACTTATGACATGATTGATTTTCTTTCAGCAGCCCTTCACTTTGGGATGTGGCGAAGGCTGCCTGGCTGAGCCCCTGCGCGCCCTGACCTCGACATATGGCCGCTGTGAGGCTGAAAACTGATGACGGTAGAAACCTAAAAAATCAATAGGCCCTGTCAGTCAGTGGGGAGGCAAACATCTTTTAAAAACCCAATCACGACATGTACTTGCTGCATGGTGTGCACACTTGAGGACACACTGAATTTCTTATTTTTATTTCATCTGGGTTCTTTTCTTAAACTTCTCTGCTTATCTATCTACTCCTTCGCATTCACTATAACTGTGAGAAGAGAACAAACCATCTTGTTTAAGTTGGAATCCTTGTGATATTAACACGTGGAGAGGAGATTCTCTGGAAACTAAATAAAGAGCACCTTTCACATGCCAGCATAAACACTGACACTGTTATTTTAGACATAATCTGGATTGAATTTGGAGATAAAGGAGCTGCGGAGTCTGAAAACATATGAGCATGGAACTGCTTTAATTTTCTTTGCAGGGAGGCAAGTATTGTTTTGGTTTGGGTCCTAAACATGTATGCCACGCTAACTGCAGAGCTTTTTTATGTTCTTTTCTTTCTCTATTCTCTTTTAGCATTTCCTGACAAAGTTGGAGCTGATGCAACGAATATAAAGGTGAGCTCAGTATTTACAAGTCAGAGATCATTTGGGGACGAGCAACCCAAGCAATAAATAAACAAACAAAGCTAACACAATCCAATTCCCCATTTTCTTTATAGTCTAGAACTGAGAGGATTAATTTCTCACACTATTATGTACCATGGTCACTGGCAGAGCCATCCAAAATGTCCCACTGGATCACTTGATAAAGTTCAAAGCACTTGATGGCTACCACATTGACATTCTTCTAAAATGTTGCTTCCATTCCATTATAATCCATAACAGAGATGTTATTTAGACTAGCCAAATATCTGGCCTTAATTTCCTTTAGATTGGGGATATGGAAAAAAGCTAACTTCTGGGCATCTTTCTCCCATCTCCAGAGCAGACCTGAAGCACCCTGTTTGGGTTCTTTCTGAGGTTGGGATTTTGAAGCTTGTGGGATAGCATGAAAGGATGTTGGAGTCTTCTCCTCTGAGACTGCAGTTCCTTCATCAACCTCAAAGGGATGAACCTGAGAAATCCTAAGACTTCTGAAATATTTCCCAGGAGAAGTCAGAGAATCACAAACTTAAACTAAGGTTTACCAATAAAGGTTCTAACCTAATTTTATAATATTTTTATGCCTAGGCTTTTCTCATTCAACTTGCTCTTCTGCAGTTGTTTGCAAACATTTGCAGTACAATATGGACAATATAAAGCCACTGGGCTTATCAAAAAAGAACTGAACAAATGGAGAGATGGCTTTTCAAAGAACTCAGTGAAGTACATAGGAGTCAGACCATTAGCCCACCTAGTCCAGAATGGCCTATCTAACTAGCAGTGTTATCTACTTTTATGAAAGCAGTACTGTCTACCTTTGGAATGTATCAGGTGCCCAGGGAAATGTCTGGCAGACTAAATAACATGTATTACCAAGCTGCATGTTTTAAAATCAAAAAGACTATTTTTTAATGGAACAACTAACCTACTTCTGGCCTTGAATTTTCAGGCTAAGACCAATTAAAGGTTTCTTTACTACGACAAGCTTGACAGGTCCACAATTTCATCCTGTTGCAGTGGGTAGGGGTGTGTTTTAATGTAATATTAATGAGCAAGGATGGAGGGTCATAAAAAGTGATAGGTTTTTGCAATGGTAAATTATAAATCGGTATTGATTTTTCCCGGCACTAATGCAGCCAGCTTATTGTAAGACACCACAGGCAAAGTGCACTTTATCAGATTAGGCTGGAGCCTCGTATCAAATATACATGAGAAAAAGGATGCATTTGTGACTTAGATTCAACTTTTTCTTTAATAAAAAATGTATTTTTTTAAAGGAAAAAGGCAGAAATACTGTGAGGTGAAGCTGGATTTCTAACACCAGTAAATGGGTCCCATTTACGTTTACCTGAAGAATTAAAAAAAAAAAAAAGCATTCTGTAGTGAATTGATAACATAAATGATGCACTGATGATGCATACATGAAAAGAACTATGTACAGAAACATGCCAATTTCTTTTAAAAAATGACCTTGCAAATAAAGACTGACATACGTGTCATCGTTCCTCCTAAACTGCACACAATGGAAACAACTACGTTATTGAAGTGGCAGTAGAAATACAAGAATCCTAAGGTCAAACTACATTGCATAGTTACTATGTTTTCTTTACACCACAGGAGCCTTCTCCTCTAAAGTAATACCCTCCAGAATTTCCATCCTGTATGGCAAAAAGCTGGGGGATTCTGGGAGACAGAGTACAATACATCTGGAGGATACTAAGCCTGGGAACAATTAATGCAGCTAGATGGACTGGACCAGTTGGTGCTATACATTAGAGTCAGATGGTTTCTGAACTTCTATAGCAGTCTTGTTTGTGCAAGAAAGGGTACCTATCTAAAATGCAAGGGTTACTCTGATCCTCTATACATCCATGCAATCAATGACCATCATTCAAACTATGACCAGCATCACCATACAGGATAGCTTACAGTCTGTGCAAACATGCAAGAATGCTCCAAGTTAGGGAGCAGGAACTGGGATGATGTATTAATCTTGGGTCAAACTCAGACCAGTTCCCTATATCACAGGAGGCTTCTCCACAAGCTACTATGATTTTATTAGATGCACTGAACTTCTTACCTGTGCCTACATTAAATCTTGTTTTCATAAAATGATTGACCCTAAGCTATGAGTGCAACCAGATACAATTGAAATGATGTGTAAATCCAACAACACAGCTGTCATAAAGATCTATCATGAAACACCCAAAGCAGACCCTAATTGTAGCTCTAAACCAGTGTTGTCCAAACTTGGCCACTTTAAGATGAGTGGACTTCAACTCCCAGAATTCCCCAGCCAGCTGAGTCCACTCATCTTAAAGTGGCCAAGTTTGGACAACACTGCTCTAAGCGATATGTGGGGTTTTCTCCTATTTGCTTCCACAGACACTAGACCAGAGCTATTATATGAGCACACATAATTGTACAGGCCAGCTATGCTCTCTGATCTAGTATTGAAGAGACTTTTGTTGTCTTATGCTCCCAGCTTCAGGTCTTCTTCATTCCTACACATCTCAATATAACTATGCCCTTATAACTCAGTTTGCAGTTGGGCCTAACAGCTGTTACACACTACCTTCTGGCCAATAAATCCAGGTAACTCTGGCCAGGCCACATCCTGGGGTGCTCTGTCAAGAGATCCATAATCATCATATCTATAATGCTTTCCACTCATGTACATAAAAGTAGCAAAAAAAATGGAGTTATTTATTTATTGTGCTTACCTAGCAAAATGATCCAGGTGGCATTCCAACCTATAAAGAATTGAGCTTTAGCTATTATGGAATGAAAAGATTTTCATAATGGCAACAATTTTTATAGTGACATATTTTATTCTGTCATAAGACTTGAGTTTTGGTGGATCTCATTTCAGAGCAGTGGCAACAATCCAGGCCCTGTCAAAAAAATTTGATTGTGTGAATTCAATACTCAGCTTCCATTAACTTTGGGATGATAATACCCATGTATTTGTTTATTAAGAAAAATATAATCCATTCCATAAAATATATTTCCCTGTATAAGCTTAGCTGTCAGAATAAAATACAGGATAGTATATAGTGAAATAATGTTTTTTATTTTCAGGGTTTTCCCAAAAAAGATGTTTAGTTTTTCCCCAGCATATGAGCTACTGCTTCCAGCCAGAAAAAGATTAAAGGGCTTGCTTGATGTACTTCTACTACATAAACTCCTTAAAGCCTCTCAGCTGCTTCCCTCTAAAAAAAGGCATTAGGAAGAGGCCAAACAGTAAAAGAAGGCATTATTTGGAATACCACCTCTGTTTTCCGTGTGCTTGCCTGCTTGCCTATTTATTGGAGATGACTGCTCATCAAAACATAGAAGAAAAGATAATTTAACAAAAGAAATGAAAGTGTGCACAACAATTGCTCAACATCTCAGAGGTTCTTTATGACAGCAAATGACTTTGGTCCTTAGTTCCACCTCCCCTGAGTCAAGAAAAGATGCATTGTGTCAGAATATAAATTTCCACTTTGCTCTCACTTTATGGAGAATGCTAACTACACCCATATTTCAAAATGCTTCAAAATTCCTTCCTAATGACTATTGGCACTTTCCCCATAGTAAACCATTTGCCACCACCCTAGTGCTCATATAGCAAATCCTTCAACAGTCAAGAGTGGTAAGGTGGTGAGGCCAACAACAATCTTAAACCAATCGATTTATTCTTCATTCTGTTCTTCTGACTCAATGGCAGAAACAGCTCTTCTTCAACTGACAATTGAAAGAGAGAGAGAGAAAGCAAGCTATGTGTTTATTGACAGTTCATTAAGAAAATAGCAAAGGCCCACAAGCTGTTTACTCAAGAAGGTAGTCAAGTGAAGAAGTGTGAATATAAATAACTAACAAAGAGAGAAAGTGTAAAAGACTCTCAGAGCTCATGTTGATGTTTACAGAATCTGAAGTTGGCTTCTTTAATCCAAACTAGGCTGTTTTTTCCCCTCAAATTATATACGAACTCAAAAATCTATTCAAAATTCTCTACAATTATCACATCCCAACCCAGACAACTGTAGCTGGGCATATATCCTAACATTTTTATAAACAAAATTTGTAAGAATTAGTATATACTACAGGAAAGTAGATCAGTATCAATTCTGCTACACAAATGGATACTCATCTACTTATTAAAAATGTACATTTGAGTTTCAGTTCTTCTTGGATATCACATGAATTTGGAAGCAACTTAATAGTTGGATCAAAAAACACTTATTACACACTTTTCATTAATGTGAAACCAAGTGCTTTAGTAATCTGAATCTCAAGCCACGGTTATGTTTTCTATGATTTCTGGCTTATATTTTTGACAGGAATAATTAAATAATTATTCTTCTATCCTTCCCAACATTAGTAAATTTAATTTTAAAATTCTGCATAGTGAAAATATCTACATCCATTGATTGATTATGTGCCATCAAGTCGCTGTTGATTCTTAGTGACCACATAGATTTTCTCCATGATGCTCTGTCCCTAATCTGGTCCTTCAGCTCTTCCAACAGCACCCCCATCACCACTGTAACTAAATGCTTGCTATCTATCTATCCATCCATCCATCCATCCATCCATCCATCCATCCATCTATCTATCTCAGCAAAAAACCTTTCTTAACAAAAATTTTAAGCAATTTTTTTTAAAAATAAAGGACCACTTTGCAATGCCCATTCTGGCTGGGGAATTATTGGAGCTGAAGATTAATACATCTGGAGGAGACCAGGTTAGAAAAACTGAATTATAGTCTTAAATGGACACTGCAGGAAGAGAGCTGTGTTAGTCTATGATAGCTAAGACTCTGAAGGATACTGGTAGTACATTTTCAGATTTTAATACAAGGCATAAGATTATGCCTTAATAAAATTGTTTACTCATACTCATACTGAGTCTTAAACAGAGTATGATGTTAATAGATAGATTTTGTATTAACAAAATGGGGAACTAGCAGTTATTTTCTTGTATCTCCTTCCCAGCAAATCCTGGAAAATCCCTCCCAAGAATTCAAATTGTGGAAGAGCAATTTTTCAGTTGGTACAATTACTGTATAAAGACTAGAGACCTAGTTATTCTGTTGTAACAATGAAAGAAAGTTAATTACCTATGTTCCTGCCAAACAACATATAGGAATAACAGCTAATTAGATAAAATTCAATGAAGGCAAAAGGGAAATTAGAGGAGGTTTTTTTTTTTTCTATTATAATCTAAATTTATAGTTAGTGATTCAAAGCTTAAAAAAAAACTTTCTTTCTGACTGCAATTTTATATACACTTATCAAGCAGTAAATTATTCTGAACTCAATTAGGGTTACCCCTGAAGACAGGAACACACTATTACTGTTTTGGTTTAGAATAAGATACTCAATTAGGGTTACCCCTGAAGACAGGAACAAACTATTACTGTTTTGGGTTAGAATAAGATACTCAATTAGGGTTACCCCTGAAGACAGGAACAAACTATTACTGTTTTGGTTTAGAATAAGATACTATTTTCTATGGCACATATATGAGTTCACAACTCTAGTACAGTGGTACCTCGAGTTACGAACTTAATCCGTTCCGTGACTCTGATCGCAACTCGAGTTGGTCGCAACTCAAGGTAAATTTTCCCATAAGGTTCAATGTAAATACGGTTAATCCGTTCCGCCCTCCGAATTTGGTCACACCACGAGGCAAATTTCCCCATAAGGTTCAATGTAAATACGGCTAATCCGCCCTCCGAATTTGGTCGCACCACGAGGCAAATTTCCCCATAAGGTTCAATGTAAATACGGCTAATCCGCCCTCCAAATTTGGTTGCACTACGAGGCAAATTTCCCCATAAGGTTCAATGTAAATACATTCTTGCCAAGCCTGCTCTGCATTTTCTTTGGAGCCATGCTGACAAGCACACTAAAAACCTTCCAAACGCCACAAAACACACCACAAGCCTCATCGAACGTCTCCTTGCCACCGCGATCTCGCCCACAGGAAGCTGCGACCACGTGGCAGCAGGGCAAATGGCCGCGGATCCGGTTCATAGCTCGAGGCGGAGTTCGCATGTCGAGGTAAATTTTTGGGGCCGGAGCTGGTCGTATCTCGAAAAATTCGTAAGGAGGGGCGTTCGTAACCCGAGGTACCACTGTATTTTAAATGCAACTTGTCTTCAAACAATTGCCGATGTGATCAAAACAAAAATGCAAAGTTTATTTTCAACTTATTGATATGAATTTACCAAAAACAAAAACTTTTATAAACATGGATTTGTGATTTTTATAAAGAGAAAACTATGGTACTAATTTAATACATTAGCATTTTTTAAATTTGAATACTTTATAGTATTCAGCAAAAAGTGTCAAGGAAAAAATTAATCAAGTTTTAAGTAATACACTTCATTCAAGGATTACATATCACTAAACTTTCATCTAGATGCACCTTTAGCTTTCCAGGAAATACTAGATGCTATTAAATCTATGAAAACAGGAAAAGACCTCAGTCTTGATGGCTATCCTATTCAGTGGTATAAAATACATATTATTATTTTGTTTTGCTCTTATATTTTTGAAGGTTTATAATGATGTTTTTTTGAATAAAGTTCTTCCAACTTCCTTTAATGAATCATATATAACTGGTATTTGAACGCTAGCAAAAATCCTGCTAATTGTGCAAGTCATCACCTGATTTTCTTGTTAAAAGTTGATGCTAAGATGTTGACAACAAATACCTAGCCATAAGACCACAGACATTACATTTGACTATCCATCCTGGGCAACCTGGTTTTATAGAAAGGTGACAAGCCTTGAATAATGCTAGATTGTTGGTTGATAATTTAGATATACATTCAAAAAAACTGGAATTGTGAGTGGTAGTTTTGTTAGAAGTAAGAAAGGATTTTGATATGGCACAGTTCAAATTTTTGGAGCAAGTTTTGGCAAAATGTTTTTTTTTTTCTTTTTTATTAATTGGATTGCAGTATGGTGTTCCACCTCTTGACCAAATGGAGTTTCTTTACCTCTTAAGATGTTTTATGGAATTCATCAATGATGCCCTTTATTTCCTCATGAACTGAACCTGATAATAAAAATCACTGTTGGTCTTATCAGGCAATGGAAGGACAATCTGAGCATAGAAGTTACATCAACTGAACATACTGTTGTTATATACTGATGAAAGATTATATCTTGCACCTAATCAGAAATAATCTATACCAAAATGTACAGTTTGACAATCTATTAGATTTATCAATTCATTAGAGTATTATATACTTCTAATAGATTCTAATGTATCTATGAAAATCTGTAAAAAATGGGGGGGGGGGAGGTTACCTAGTCTTTGATTTTGCAAAAAATACTTTGGAATAATTACTTCAAAAAAAAGTTCTTTATTTATATTTGCAACTATTTTAAATTGTTTATCTGATATTGATATTAATATGGTATAAAGAGTTAAAAATCCCAATGAGATTATAGAGAAAGGTTAATGTTGTAAAAATCAATAGAACTTGAAGATTGAGACAAATAATTAGCTGGATTCCCAAGATAATATCTTTAAGACAATTCAAGCAGATTGATACATTCTTAAGAAAAGCTTAAAAGGAAGGAAAAATTCCTAGGTTTTCTTTATATAAATTATGCTTATCATATAATGATGGGGAAGATTTCATTTTCCTGACTTGCAGCAAATATTTTGATTTTTATTTCTGTATGGAATCCAAGTGATCATGTCCAAAAACCATAGGGAAGTTCACAAATTCTGTTACTGTGAGAACACTTGCAAGACTATTATCTAACTCTGATATCATGACAGGGACTTAGTTCCTCTCTGAATCATAATTGTACAGTATTTCCAGCACCAAAAGCTACAAAGCTAGCTGGAAGGTGTTGGCATGGAAGCACAATTTTGATCCTTATTCATGTGGTAAACATACACTTTGGGATAATCCCAGTTTGAAAATAGTAGGTAATTTTTTTACTTTTAATTCATGGGCTAATAGGGGCATTAATATTTTAGATCAATTTATTGCTAATCAACATTTTAAACCATTTGAGTTACTGCAGGAGGAATTTGGGTTGTCTACAGTAAAACAGTAGGTTGACAATGTATCCAAATAAAACATCTCTCAATTTTAATTTGATCCAGATGTATTAGCATAATCCTGAATTGCTATCAACTTTGAAATTTATCAGTTATTTGTAAAAGTTTTTAAATAAAGACAGTGGAGTATTCACATGAACAGCCCAGTAGTTAAGGGGCTTAAAGAACATTAATAATTTCTTGTATTCTTAAAATGAGACTAATTGAATTTTTTGTTGTTTATTGGACAACTCAAAAAATGTTTTAAAAGGATTGGCTGTCAACTTCATTATGAAGGGAACTTTCCTCACTCTTGTTGTTTTGCTTTAATCTCCATATGTTCATTAATATGGTTTTGGGGAAAGTAATATTGTGTTAAGATATGAATCCGATTTTGAATTATATACCAAACATTTGGAATTTATCTATTTATCAAAAACGCTGGATTTACAAAGCATGGAGTATAGCAAAAAATTGCTTTCTCTTTTACAACAGAAAAAGAGTGCCATCCCAGATTTACAATCTTGGTTTGATGACTTGTGTTCTCTCTCTTCTTATGAACTTCATCTTTATCGAAGTAATAGAAAGACTTATCAATATTATTCAATGTGGTCAAGGTTTAATGCTTTGTTTAAAAACTGATTGTGTGTGTATGTGTGGACATCAGTGTGTATTTTGTCCTTTTTCCCTCTTTTTTCTTTTTTTCTTTTTATATATTAAAAGAAAAGAAGAAAACTATGCTAATTTCACTTTATTAGCAAACACTAACATCCTCATTTACATTTTTCATAAAATCACCCCATGAATTTAACTGCTTTAGGGATACAAATAATAAGCAAATACATAAATTAGTATATTTTAATTAAATGTTATCCCATGAACAAAATATTGTAAAGTATTGTCTAATATGAACAGAGAGAAAACACAGCTAGTGGTTAAAATCCTAGGTTATATTAAAATACTGCATTATATCTCATTAAAACTTAATTTTAAAAACCAAATATTTCACCCAGTATTTAGAATGTGCACTTCTTTATTCCATAATTATGTTGGCATGCTTTACTTATTGTGGCAAGTCATAGGAAGGTATTAAACTTTTACTAAACCATCTGTGGTTCTGCAGAAATAGTCACAATAACCCTATAAGTAGGGCATTGGGGGAGGGGCTGCTAGATGTATTGGAACCACAATTCCCAAGGTCTCTGAGGACTCCAGACTGGGAAAATCTACAATGATATTTTGGAATTATGCTCATGTGTCAGTAAAATGTATCATACCTCAGCTAAAGGCACTTTTTGTACAATGCTAATAATATGACTTACTTTCATGATTACTGCAAAATTGATCCAGGCTACAACATGCTACATGAATGATTCATCCCCAAGAGCATGATCAGTACGAAACAGAAGACCAAAACAGGTAGTACTTTTTGTCCATTCCAACCTATCATATGGAGAGGAACAAGCACATGCTCTGTCATTCCTACTTAATCTGTGCTCCAACTCAACAGGCTGATTCTTGGAAAAACATGGCAGCAATCTTTCACTATGATTTACAAATAATGCATTTAACATTTATAAGCCATAGTTGGGTGACATTCCATTCTAATCAAGGAGTCTACAGAGACAGGGAGGCTCTATTAGTGACATGAAGGGCTAGACCATGCAATATGATCCAATACATATTCCAAATCAGCTTTCTCTAACCTGATGCCCTCCAAATCTGTTTTCAGCCAGCATGGCAAAATGAAATCATTTCAACAGTCTGAAGCAGTTAAGGGCACTGAATAGATATTCAAACCATTCCATTATAGTTAAAAATCAGAACATCTATATACCTTCCCCTCTGCTGATATCCTAGGATTTTGATCTCAGAAATACAAGTTTACAGAAAAAAAGATAATTCTGCTTTTCTTGTTTTATTATCAAACTCTCCTTCACAATCTAAACATACAGTAGTTATGATTGCCACAATGGTCCCGAGTAAACCATAAGAAAATTATATTAACTCATTTCTGAACTTGCCTCGGTGTTCCTCATATTAGGGCAGCGCATGGTGCATATGTTAGACCAGTGTCCCTCAAACTTGGCCACTTTAAGACGTGTGGACTTCAACTCCCAGAATTCCCCAGCCAGCACTGCTGGCTAGGGAATTCTGGGAGTTGAAGTCCACACGTCTTAAAGTGGCCAAGTTTGAGGAACACTGTGTTAGACTAACACTCTACTTGGCAGTTGGACTGAAAAGCTTTGTCTCAAACTTAGTCATGGAATACTGGGGGCAGGGAAAGAGAGCACCAGAAACAACACGAGAAATCATTTTTGTGTACAGAAGCTTATTTTCCCCCCAAAGGTACATTCATTTATCAACCTTGCATAATTGACTCTATACTTCACTCTAAAACTCTTTCACATTACAGCCGAAACTACACCAAAGCTGTAGGGCTTAAGGTATCCATTTCCAATATCAGAAGAACGTTCTCAAGAGTACTATTGATTGTGTGGTGATGGGAAGCATAGCACAAAATTCAGCTAATTAAACAGTAAACTGGAAGACTAATATCTTCAGTATTGTTTAGAGATGCATTATTGCATGAATGCAACAAGGAAAGGAATTTTATATTGGCAAACACATCAGTGTTTTTGTGAGAGATGTGAATTGCCTCCCTATCAGCATCAACCTTCTGAAGCATCAGAATACTTTTGACTAAGGAGAACTTTCTGAATGCTAAGTTCAGGGCTTCAATTGGCACTTCTGTATTCACAAAATGGCTGAAAAACAAAATGGAGAACAACAATAAAATGGAAATGGAAATTTTAATTTCTGCAAAGCAGATACTAGGAGATAACTTTCTTTCTTTATACAATTTTCAAACATTATTTGGAAAGGGGATTTCATTGCAAGGTAGTTCAACACATGCTTCTAGCATTTCATTCACAGAACCAACCAAATTTCTTTTTTTTATCATAATTCTTACAATTCTTGGATCTAAATAAATAGATATTACTTGCTTAACTGATTGAACTAAAAAAGGGGTATTTGGAGGTAAACCAGTAGCTCATCTAAACTCAGTACTACTTTATAAATCTAAATCTCTGAGTTTTATAGATCAATTTTACACAAACATATCTTTTGGATGTGATGATAGTGTACAAAGTTGTTCTATCATTTTCTGAATATTTCTGAATTGTTTAGCAAAATCCATTAAGGATTTTAGTTTATAACTTATATGTACATCTTTACATTATTTTTGGCCCATTATGCCATGTTTTATATCATAACATAAATACCATAAAAGTATCATAAAATCAGGAAAAGTGCAGTTTGATTAAAATGGACCAGAAAAAAGATCCTTTAAGAGGACAGATATTAAATAAAAAGTACCTGTAATTAAACATAAATTGACCACAGTAATTCCTTATTATCTTCAAGATTGAGAGATCAGTCCACAAGAGATTGCTCATTGTTAGGTCTCACTGATTCCTCCCCCACTGACAGAGGATAGCAGAACCCAAATCAACCCAGTAAGAAAAGACAGAGGTCTTTCAAGACCCAACCAGCCAGAGGCACCTTCAGCCCTCTTTGAACATAACATTCTTAGCAAGGAAAGTCATATCCTGATAAAGGATCACTCCTTTTCAGAAAGATATGGAAATATAAAGTGTAAAAAGGAACCACTGGCAATACAATTCTTGAAGCCGAATATTGAATGTGCGTATCTGAAAAGTATTTCCATACACAGAAGAGAGTATAAACCAAATAACATACAAAAAGACAAGCCTGCATGCTCTCTCAAATATTCTTTGAGTGGTTATATGCAGAAGTGGTGAGCCTGTTTGGTGTAGTGGTTAAGGCACCAGCTAGAATCTAGGAGACCCTGAGTTTTGATCCTGCCTGAGGCACAAAGCCTGTTGGGTGACCGTGGGCCAGTCACTGTCTCTCAGCCCTAGGAAGGAGGCAATGGCAAACTATATATGTATAGGCAGAAGTATTCCTCAACAACTCAATGGGACTGTGAGGACTCAATTCAAGACAGCTCACACAAGTGGCCATCAAGTGCGGCATATACCAATGTAATCCACTGACCCTGCTGCTGTTCTGCATAGGCTTGAAGCCCCTCAGCCACATAATCACAGGGACTTGTTACAGATAAAAGTTCAAAAGTGGAACTACCATCAGCCACCTCCTCTACATGGATGACATCAAGCTCAGTGAACGACACATCATTGATCCACCTGACATGGATCTACAGGGAGGACATTGGGATGTCATTCGGACAGGAGAAGCACGGCCAGATGGTAACAAAGAGAGGGAAGGTAATTAAGACTGATGGGGTGGAACTACCACATAGCAGACATACAAACCAGCTACACATACTGTACCTTGGTATCCCCCAATCACATGGGAATCATTATGAAGGAAGGAAGGAAGACAGCAACATCCAAGTACCATCAAAGGATAAGACAGATCCTGAAGAGCCAGCTCAATGGGAAGAACAAGATCCATGCCATCAACAGGTACGCCCTGCCGGTGACAAGGTACCCTGCCAGTAGAGTGAGTTGGCCAAAGGAGGACACCGAGGATGCCAATGTGAAGACCCAAAAGCTCCTCACAATGTACAGAGGTTTCCACCCCAAGTCCAACACCCAGAAACTGTACACCAGCTGAAAAGAGGGTAGATGAATGTCAAAGCCACTGTCCTGGATGAAACCTGGAGCATCTAGGAGTACATCAGTAAGATGGCACCCAAAGATGAGCTGCTGAGAGAATGCCTGAGCAGCAGACATGGGAGGAAGTTCAAGTGGAGGAAGTACCATGGCCAGACAAGTCCCTGCATGGGATGTACCATCGACAGATAGCTGAGGTGGCTGACTTTGGGAAATCCTATCAGTGGCTGGGAAGGGCTGGACTAAAAGACAGCACTGAGGCACTGATCATGGCAGCACAAGAACAGGCACTAAGTGCCAGATCCATATAAGCAGGGGTCTACCACACTAACAGGGCCCAAGGTGCAGACTGTGCAGAGGGGCCTCAGAGACAGTCCAACAAATAGTGGTAGGGTGTAAGATGCAGGCAGGAACAGCAGACACTGAACAGCACAACCAAGCAACTGGCACTGTGTACAGGAACATCTGCACAGTGTATGGGCTAGACTCTCCCAAGTCCAGATGGGAGATTCCACAGAATAACAGGGCTAAGATCCTGTGGGACTTCCAGATCCAGATGGACAGGCAGGTACTGGCTAATCAACCAGACATCGTGGTAGTAGACAAAGACCAGAAGACAGCGGTAGTGATAGATATAGCAGTACCAAGTGACAGCAACATCAGGAAGAAGGAGTATGAGAAGCTGGAGAAGTACCAGGGCCTGAAGGAAGAACTAGAAAGGATGTGGAAAATAAAGGCCAAAGTGGTCCCAGTGGTGGTAGAAGCACTCAGGGATGTGACTCCTAAGCTGGGAGAATGGCTCCAACAGATCCCAGGAACAACATCCGAGCTCTCTGTCCAGAAGACTGCAGTGCTAGGAACAGCTAAAATACTGCGCAGAACCCTCAAATTCCCAGGCCTCTGGTAGATGACCCAAGATTGAGGAAGACATATACCACCCATAGGGGTGAGAGGGGATTTTTTTATATATATGCAGAAGTACCTAGTCATTGTCATCATCATTATCAAACTGAGCCAACAAGCTCTTCTCATCCATGCAACGTGACACATACCCCAATTTACAATATTCTAAAATGTCAAGGACAGCAATTTTGCCAGCAAAATATCATATAGTTGATTCAGGGAAATGGCCAGTGCTAATTTATGACTATCGCTATCATTGCCAAACAAATTTCCCCAAATCATCTCATATTACAATGTAAAACACAGATGCACAACTTTTTTCAGATCAAGAGTACTAGCAAGTGTCATGCTGGGGTGGGCCAAACATTAAAAACTAAATTGGCCTAGGATAGATATGTAGATAAGATAAGGACAAAATGTAAATGTAATACATGTTACATTTAAATGCAATACATGTTACATTTAATTATGTAAATACAGTTAATAAAATATAGGCCACATATTAATCATTTCCTTCTTACCCTACATTTAAAAGTTACAATTCTTTTGGAATTGTGGGTTTTGGAAAGGTCATCAAATCAAGCTCCTAGTTTGGGGGCTATATGCAGTTTCTGGAATTCAGCTTATGCTTTTCTATGTAAAATACTTATAAGTATTTAGGCACATTTAAGACATTCCTAGAAAATTCTTGAAAAAGTTACATTATTACAAAAGAATCGCTGTTTATTTCCCAGCTTAGTTTTTTGCTGCTACTGCAGTTCAATAAAACAATATTGGGAGGAGCACAGAGGAAATTGTTCGCTGTCTAGAAAGCACATCTACCAAAAATCGCTAAAGTTGCCAAAATCTGGTGCAGCACCTTAAAATGTTTGTCATATTAAAAATTATTGATGCAAAGGCACAAAAACAAACCTTTTGACATTCCAGTCACTTTAGGTGACTGTAGGAAGTTATCAGAGGAGTTGTTGTTAAAAACTAAGGTGGAAGTATGATTACAAGAAAATTTCCACACTTAAGCAAGCAACTTGCCTCCCTTCCCTTTGTGAAAATGTGGGTGTGGTTCTTTAAAACTTTTTTGTTTGTTTTACAGTGTATGTCCCCCCACAGTGAATGAATATATTTATCATTTTAATTGAAAACATTTTGAAATATGCCAAGTAAGTTTTACAAAAGGCAAAAAAGAAAAAGACCATTTGAAAGAATAGAAAGTTTCTTTTTCTTTTAAGAAATGTTAGCAGCATTACAGTTTTCCAGATTTATGCACAATCATGCTTTCTTGATTTTTGATCTGCTCTGCTTATTGCATTAGTCCATCCATTCTGAACCATTTACAAAAGCCAATTTCTTACAAAGTGAGTTTAGGTCTCTTTTCTCCCTCTCCCTTTCCTTTTTTTTTTATGAAGACATTAATGTGTTTTTTCTGACATGCCTCATGAGTTCCATCAATCACAGGTCCTTCTTAATGGATACCACATGTCTGC
The DNA here is from genome assembly GCA_030867105.1 of Liasis olivaceus. Lineage (NCBI taxonomy): Eukaryota > Metazoa > Chordata > Lepidosauria > Squamata > Pythonidae > Liasis > Liasis olivaceus. The sequence continues at coordinate 65,022,815 of CM061348.1, read as the reverse complement.
CCAGAACTGTGTAATTACAATGCTAGGATTCTTGGCACTGCCAGGAAAGGGGGCACGGTCAACCCAATTAGACTTTATTTATTTACATACCATTTCTGGATGGGAACTTCTATCTTTTATGCTGATGCTCTGAAAATACCTCTTTCATCAAGTAGTTGTAATTTTCTCTAGATGGGTGATTGGCCTTTTAACAAAACGTTTTGGAGCTTTTGCAGGGAGGGGGGCACATAAAGAAACTTTCCTATAAATAAAACATCTGAGAACAACATCATGGAATGAATCAGTCCAACTTTCATTTGTGCTTCAGATGATGGAAGAGATTTGGGGATGGCTGATTCTCTGAACTCAATATAGTCATTATTTCCATCTCACTATGGTGCCTCCCAAGCACAGTATGCCTTACTTTTAAAAAAATCAGATGGCCTTGTCTCCCAGCATTGCTAAAATTGTCTAATGTTAATTCTTATTAATCTAGTTGCAGTGCTTTGTATAACATGATCTGTTTACGTTTTAATCCCTTCCCTATGCTTCTTTTTTACTTTGTAGGCTGATTTCTAGGCATTCCATGTGGATGTTCCAAACTTCACTCGCTCACTTTTACAGAAGCGTCCACGTGTCATCCTCATCCAATCACTTTCCTGTTGTGCGGACAGAACTGAGGCCATCACAACATGAAAGAAACCATGGTTACTTTACCATGATGGTTACTTCTGTTCTTATAATTACTATTACAATTTCTCCCCCAATTTTTGTGTTTTGTAATGTCTATTTAGAACAGTTTCCTGTTTACTTCCCTATCACTGTGATCCAGTAGTGAAATCATTATGGAACATTGTGGGATATACATCCCCAAACACACAATATTTCTAATGGTATGGAAAATCAGTTGTAATTCTACACATAAATTACTGCAAAACAGAACAGATTAGTAGCAGTAGATGCCACCAGCCTGAAAGCTGCCTTGGAGTTATTCCTGTTGCAGTATATACATTAAAACATGGGTGTTAAATAGGTATGCTTAGGAACTATGTTTGTAGTATGATCCATTTGAATGGCTGAAGCATTCATTCGTATTAGCTGCCTTAGCACATACGAACATCATCTCACCGTTGTGTTTTTTCATGCTAGAACAAGACTTCTGTGTTACTTTCATACCATTAGATAGCATATCCACTGAACAATATTTTTATTAAGAGGCATAACAAGATATAGGATAAAGAGAAAATGGAAAATGAATTAACCTCATTTGATCCACAAACTATGTGGGGATGTTCAAGGGTAAACTAGGCAACAATAATGATTGTTACTATTATTATTATTCAGCTGTGTGCAAGCCTATGAAAAACTACCTGGCAATAAAATCAAAGTTATTCCTCTAATAAATTTGAATAGAACTGCAACCTTGGATTCCAATATTAAAGAGACTTTCTAGGTAATAAGCATCACTTAATACAAGGTGAGTTACTTCTGAGTAAATATGCATGGGATCCTAATATTTGCCCTTTTTATGTTTATTATTACATTGGGTCTGAAAATATGTTTATATTTTTATATTTGACACAATGGAAGGATTATGCCTCCTCTACCAGGCAGTTTGAAGGAAAAACATAACCAAGTGAAATCATCTGGCACATTCAGAGTTTTACACAGGCCCAAACAATGTCTTTCCCTGTAACTCTCCAATCTTTTCTTTGGATTCTCCCCATGATCGTTGGAGTAAAAGGACTCAGTCGTATCTTTTTGGAAGCATACCTTGTGTAAGCATATTCTGTCAAAAAGTTGTAACATTAAAAACCAAATAAACTGAAGACTTATAGCCAACGCATATGAAAGAAAACTAAACAAATCAGAAGTTTGTATTATAGCTTTTCCAAACTTAATGCCCTCTAGATGAATTTATCTGCAGCTCCTATCATCACCAGACAGTTCAGCATGTATAAAGAGCATCCAGCTTGGAAAGGATGTCAACCTATACCAGTGTTTCTCAACCTTGGCAACTTTAAGATGGGTGGACTTCAACTCCCAGAAGTCCCCAGCCAGCATGGGGACTTCTGGGAGTTAAAGTCCACTCACCTTAAAGTTGCCAACGTTGAGAAACACTGCCTTATATAGAGTGTGCCTTGAAGAGTATCTTACAGGTCAAGTGTCATCTATGTAAGAGTTTTTTCACAGTATCATCAGGGGAGGGGAAGAGGATTATTTCTGACAAGGTAACAGCTCTACTTCCATGTGCTCACTGTACTTCCATGACCCAAAAAATATACCCCAGAAAATTTAGTAGATCTGTGTCTTTCATGTACGTCTAGAAGAAGAAAGAGAAATAGATAACAATGTTTTTTTTTTTATCTAGCAACAAGTAACTTTATCTATCCCCTTTGTTCTTTATGCCCAAAATACTAATTTTACCATCTAAGATTTTCTGGCATAATGATTCTTATTCAGTACTGTATTGGCATTCTTCAAATGAGACAACGTGAGAGAGTAGAACAGTGGCAAAATTCTGAATTCCATGAATTCCAATTGCAGAACAGTATATTTTCAAACACTTCAGCACACTAAAAAATTTCACATATTTGACAAATGAGCATATTGGGGAAATGTTTGGGCTTTTCCTTGATGTGCTACTAGATGATCTAATGTACTTTCCTCTACCTTGTGGCCTCCAGACGTGTTAGAGTTCACACAACTCGGTGGGCAATGGGTATTTTTGCATATAGTTATCAAGAAATATATGCATCTATATATTAAAAAGATACTGAGGGAGAAAGACTATGATCTTCTCCCCCCACCCCCACCCCCACCCCAATATTGGTATCAATTATCTCATAGGAGTAGAAAAAAATAGCTATGCAATCTAAGTTATAAGAGTTCAATGAAAACAAATGAGTGATAAAAATGGTGAAACAACAAAGCCTATTTCTTGCAGATTTATTGTTGTAGTTCCATCCTAAAGCATAAGCCTTTTGCCAGACAGAAAAGTGCTATAAACAGCCATGCCCTAGCTGAAAAAAGCAATATGTCGTCAGTCTGACATATACCTCGCTTTTCCGTTCATTGTCAGTACATTGATTGATGGTGTTGTTCATTAATGTGGGACGATTGTCAGCTTTTCCTGGATAAATATAAAAAGAAACAAAGAAATCCCCACCCTTTTTGAGCCACAGTGAAATATTTCCTCTTTTCTTTTGCTAGATAGGAGGTCTGCACAATGACACACCCCATAAACACACGGTGCCATTTTTACTGTAAAGTAAGAAACTGTATGGCACATTGAAAAACAAAATAAAGCTTTTAGACTTCTTTTTTACCTCATGGGAACATATTAGAGTACACTGGAGGCTAGAGAGTCAAAATTACTATTCGTATTTTAGTTACTTGGAAGTTATGCCAGTTTTGCAGACATGACAGATGCTAGTGAACACTTAGTGGTCATAATATGCTTATCCTGGACTTGATCTTTTTTGGACAGAGTGATCTTTAAAGCTGCTTATCAGTTCTGAAAAATGTTCATGAAGAGAGGCTTCTTTAGTCTTAGTCATGCAATATTGTTGAACAACCAACTTCTGAAACTTCTCTTTTGAAAACTGAAGGCTCAAAGCACTTTTTATAAGTGAAAGCTAGAATTCTCAGAGTCTCAACAATAATCCACAAACAACCAAATGTAATCCTTAGGAAATTTTATCCCATAAATTTCCTAATCTTGCATGGAAATGAGAATGTATCTGTGTAGCTATTCTGCACAAAGGTAAAAGAGCCTGTGATGAATGCCACAGCCTTATTTTATCCTTTGAAATTACTAAATGCCTTTTTTTTTTTTTTAAATAAAGATCTAGGAATTCTGAGAAATCTACAAACTATGCCTATTTCCTGCTGGTTCACCAAGATTCTGTCTGGTTTAGATGTCTGGTTTGGCATAATTCATTTAAAATTAAAGAAAGTCAAATGTGTCTTTTGGATGTCACTGAATTTGTCCCACTTGTATTTAATCCAAGATTTCATGGACTGCAGTACAAAGGACATGACTGGAATGATTTTTTTTAATGCAATCTACTATAGAAAATTGCACAATGATATGGTAAATCCCACATCATTTTCTACAACACAAATTAATTGCTTCTCCCCATCTTACCTCTTGGAACAGTTCTAGGACAGCTTATGGGTCATTTAGATATTCTCCAGATTTAAAGTATAACATGAATCCTATAATGCAAATTCAATAAAAATATTTAAAATATTCAAAATAGCAGTGAATTGTAAAAAGGAAAGTTTTCAAAAGGTTCTGGAAGAATATTCACTGGAAGCTGCGCTAGGCCTTTTGTAGAAGAAAGCTTCAGAGCTCATCATAGCAACTGAAAATGCCTTTCTGGCACACTTTTTTCAAACCATTGTCCTCAGTTTGCAAACTACATTTTTTTAGAATGTTTCCCCCTTCCTTGCAAATAGAAAATGAATGAGTTACAGAGGCCTAATTTATACTAGTATTTTATCTCAGTAACGGGATGCCTAACATACTTCCCAAATCATTTCCCATTTCCACTTTCACTCTCTGTATTTCTGTTTTCTCAAACTACATTTATCATGGCTTAATGTGGCTTCCCTGTGTTACCAAGTTTATGTGTGCTCCATTCTAATGATTTCTAGCGATACCTTAATTCTTACCAGTAACAATAGTCTTAGAATTATAGGATATGTCCTGCCCCATTTTTAATTCACTCTTTCTTTTGATCTCACTCTAGGGTGAAGGGATTTTCAAGTGGGAAATCAGCTTTTTTCCTGAAGCTATTTTTTACCATGCTCCTACAGGACTGTGCGACAATAAATAATCACACAATCTTAAACTTGCATTCCTGAGCGGCTGTGCATGTAGCTACTAACATTTAAAAAAAAAACATAACATGTACAGAGTATAAACTAAAATTATGCACATATTGGACTCTACTGGGAAATGAACTTACTAATCTCTACTGAAAATTTAACTACCAGTATGAACAATGTTCATGCACAGCTGTAGAGCTGCTCTTATATTTATCCTGTCTTAAGAACATGCCCGCGCGCGCGCACACACACAACTGAAAGAGCAAACTGACCTCCTGCTTTTTCTAGAACTGGAGCATTGTAGGTGATTTGTGGCACACTATTGTTGCAAATATAAACCACATGTGACTTTCCAATTCCAACTTCCTCCATAAACACTATGCATCAATAGATGACACTGGATCATATTGAGAACATGCCAGACAATTTGCTAAATTCATTAACATGTGCCACCAAACTGCATATATATTTGAAAAAAATCTGGCGCAGCAGCGCTGTAGAAGAGGAGTTGATTGCAGCTATAGGGAAAAACGTTTCAACACATTGAATCAGATGTTCAAAGCTGATTTTAAAACTGATAATTTTTAAAACATGAAACCAAGCATACTTGCCTGCTACAAAAAAAATGGCACAAAAAGTTGCAACAAGTTCTTGAACAGCTTTCTACAAATGCAGTTTTCCGTTCAGGTTCTGCAATGTCTCAGTAATTAAGCTAGTTCAAATATTTGCCTTGAAATGTGTGGCAAAATTTTAAAAACTTGCAAAACCAAAGAAAAATTACCACCCTCTTGATTACAGGTTTGCATACAGAATTGCCAGGAAAGAAGAGAAAAGAAAGGGGAAAGAGAGACTACGAATCTCCAGAAAGAGTAGAATTAGAATTTGGGAAATAACAACATATAAGGAAAGCCGGGTAACTAAATGAGATAGTTGGAACATTTAAAAAGTATGTTCCTTATTATAAATGAGAAATACGCAGTTTCTCTTTCAAAACTGATTGACATTTACAGAATTCTGCCAAACTGTTTAAAGATCTCTTATCTAAGATAGCCCTTTTCCAGTTGAGGTTCTCTTTTCTAGTTAGAGGACTGGGTAGAAATAAGGTTTGAAAGACATGGGGGCTTTATGCACAAACACACCCCAAGACCTACAAATCAACAGTATAGTTTTGTTTTAATTGTATATATAGTATGTATTTTATATATTTTATAGTTTTAAAGTCTTTGTAAGCCGCCCAGAGTCCCCATTGGGAGGGAGGTGGGCGGGGGAGAAATCCAATAAATAAATAGTTAGTTAGTTAGTTAGCTTTGAATAGAATTGCTCTCTCAATTCCTTCCTTTATATTTGGGAGTGACGATTTTGTTTGTTCCATCGTCACAAAATCATATCCATTGGCATACAGGAACCCTGCATCCTGTTCTTACTTCTATTTACTTCTTACCCAATTTCAAAGAAGAGCCACATCTTTCATCTGTAATCTGAACCATGCAAATGTAAGCAAAAACTACCAGCCTGTTTTTGGCCTAAAGCTCTCACCTGAGTTCACAGGTCCATTTTCAGTATTTATGAACCTCTGATATGGCAAAGACCGAATGCTTTACTCCATTTACCTAACAGGGACAGACAGCATCTGGGATTATGGGTGTGGCTTTCCAATCAAAGGATATCATTTTCAGATCTGATACCTAGCACCTCTCTTTTTTTCCCTACTTGTACCTGATGGAAAGAACAATTAAACACATTAAAAGATGCATAGATCCAGGGACCAATTTGTATGGCAGGGAAAACCATTTAAAAATTAAGGGCAATTATAACTTCAGTTTAGGATGGTGGTGCATTTCACTTACAAAATTCAAGGTAAGCAAACACACACACAAACCAACTTGCAAAAAGTGAAATAGACAGCACAGCTGGAAAATGCTTTCCTATTTCTACATACCTACATTCTGGATTTCTGAGAGCTATCAATTTCTATTAATACAAAATAAATTAATATAATATAAAATCAACTTTCAAATTATTTCTTACTAGTTGCTGTTCAATACTACTTGCTTGACTGTTCCCTGCTGGCACCTATATTTTTCTGCTTAATATAATCTTTATAATTACGTCATTCTCATGATGTTAAGATAGGGTAATCATCCACCCTATCTCCATTTTTTCATTGGACCAAATTATTCAGTTAGAAAAGAAATACAAAATAACGTTACAACGTACAATCAGAGGAAAGAACTCTAAAGGGAGTAAGCAAGGTTTACATTTCCCCAACTTTTTGGCAGCAACAGGTTAATGACAATAATATTTTCCAGGACGACTATGTCTCCTGAACGAACCGGTAAATTATTTTGAATACCTCTCTAAAGTACAGGAAATTGAGAACTGTAGGAAACCTGGCAGAGTGCCATCAATTGAAGATTCAATCTGACTGTAATAGAAGGTGATTATTGAGGACTAGCAGGCAGATGATGGATGGTTTCCTGTTAAAATGACAGCTCTGCTGCATATCAGCAGTGCTCCAACAGCACAAATGCACAGGTCAGCCTCTGCAGCTTCTTCATTCATAGCATTGTGGGAAATGGATTTCAAACCTGTGACGAGGATGCCAGGCTGACAAGGGGGATGTTTTTAAAAGAGGTTTTTAGTGGTAGAAAATCTAATGAAAGCCATGCTTGCTAAATATTTGCAGCCATTTCCACAAAAGTGGCAGTCAAGAAAAATGACCCTGCAGTCTTAACCAAGTTAAAAGAGTTGGTGGAAGCTTTGGCCACAATACCCCTTAGACATACAGGTGAAAAACAGGAAAGTGTGCAGAGAACCTGCACCAGGTGGGGTGGGGGAAGTTTCAGAGGGCTGAATTGTTCTTTCCTTTTCTTTCAGGAGTCTCAAAACAAAGTTTGTTGTGATTTCAGCAATACCACAACATTCTTTTTCTACTTTTGCTTCTGCTTTTCTACCAAAAGTATCCTTCAGAGCAGCTCCCCCACTACAAATAAATCATTAGAAGCAATCTAATAATTAACCGCTTCTTTACTAGTAGCAATGGAGTTTTCAAGAGCTGAAGAGGACCTTTCCTCTTCCCAGATAGTACTTAACATCTGATACATTTAGTGCTTTAGCTTTGGCCTCCCCTCCTCTGTTTCAACTCAGGTTAATGAAAGAGGCAAATGGATAAGATGGCATATCATAACTGGATTTAATATGATAGAAATTCAGTTCATCAATGTTTTCCACTGATATGCTAGACTCTTCATGTCCAGAATTCTTCTAAGGGTTTTCCTAGCTATATTCCTTTGCTATTCCGCTTCTAAGTGCCCATTCATGCTTCACCAACCTCACAGGGATGCCCAAAAAAGTATTCCAAAGATTGCTCCAAATTGTAGGTTTTAATATGACTGAAGACAAAATTAATCATTAAGTGCATGGCCAAAATAGCAAATTAACTATTTGAAATGAAATACAGCTAATTTGATTTGATTTCATTTCATTTCAAATACGTTTACTTTTTTTTTTAAATCAGGTCCCACTCCATTTTCTGGGGTACAGGGCCAGTATTGCCCTTGGCCCCAGAAGCTTCAACAACTTTATTCCAGTCCTTTTCTCTGTGCACGTGCCTACGTCTATGTCCATGTACAAACTGCGCTCACCCAAACTATTCCATGGTTCTCAAAGAGCTCAGATTCATCCTCAGTTGGTCCTTGCACTACAGAGAGCCTAACAGTTTAGGAACAGCGTCATAGGCCCCATCATGGCTGGAATACAGCATGGAAGGTTTGGAAGTGTTCATAGCAGGATGGAAATGAATGCTCTTCTGAGTACTTCTGCATTTTGGGATGCCCTTTTTTTTAGATTCATGAAAAGGGGGAAATAAAGCAAGACAATGAATTCATGCTTAACTCAGTTATGAAGTGGCCAAGGGCTATGCGCATGTATCACTATATCATCATCTCTTCAGCAAGTGACAGCGTCCTTGATTCTTATTAAATCCCCAAACAAACCACTTTTTAAAACCAGAAACTATTGACTGTCAAGGAGGCAGCATAACGGAGAGAGTGTGGCACAAAAAAACACTTTGCCTCCCTGCAACAATAAACTGAGCTCAAAAATGCCACCAAGTAAATTCTAAAAGAATTCTAAAGGACACTGAGAATGAGGTAGAAAAAACAGAGGCTATTTTTCTACAGAAAACTTTAGTGCATCATTCAATGGGAATTCGTCACACTGATCTTTGAATCCAGGTTTGCAAATGGCTCACTGCTTTTGTTAGTTTTGTTTCATTTTGCTATTTTATTTGTTGAATATGTGCTGATTTACAAGATACTCCACTTTCAGTATTAGAATATTCTGGCTCATTTTGTCAAGACAAATCTTAACAAAATGAAATGAGAACATACTAAATCCATCATGGACACATAAGAAAAAAATCAAGAGCAGCGAAATCATAGGGAAAAGATTGCCTTGTTATGATACTTGGACCAGTCATGGTATAAATAGTGCATGATTTATTACTAACATTCCGTTAGAAAAGAGAATGCTGCTTGTGAATGCATAGGCTGTCTCCAAGAAGGAGACAAAGGTGGCACTATTGCAGTAATCTCCTCTTTCCCACTACCCTTTGAATATTGGACAAAATACTTTGGAAGTTATAGATGAGCTGTATATAATGTAATAAGTATTTGTGTGTATTTTAAAATAGGAATTAGCAGAAAGATCACCATCTATTGGTAGATCTTTGGATGATTTGCAGTGGAATTTCTGATTCCCAACTATTTAATGAAATCACCCTAAATGATTCTGCTAAATTTAAGAATATTTGGAGTAACTGAGAGTAATCCCTATAAACTCTTGTCATTTCTTGTACTCAAAAGAAATTCCTGGGTTTGAAATTCTTCAACTGTTTCTTTTTTGCATCAAATTCTGCTCAATAGACCTTAGGATTAAGGTCTCTATTTTAAAAGATTGTGCTGAATCTGAAGCAATGATAATTTCTCCTCTCTTTAAAATAATTACAATACTTTATGAATTTCTCAAATTGCAGAAATAAAAGAGAGAAAGTACCATCCAATTCAGTCCAGGCCTGGTCCTCTGTGTCATGCTGGTTTGTCTAGCAAGCCTCTGGCTCCCCACTGCTTTAATTAATAAATTGGTAGAGATGCATGCTCTGGATTCTGTCAGTGGCAGAAAGGAAGAAATAATCCTCAAGAACAAGAGATTTATCTGGCAAGTCTGATTAAAGCATCCCTTGCTGATAACAACAGTTTTCTCTTCAGTTTAACAACGTAGCTTTCTCTAACTGCCCAGACCACCATATATACTTCCAAGCAGAGTATCTTAAACATTCACAGGGTGTTTTGTAAATTTTTATTGTTAGTATTATTATGTTTCATCTGGTGGCTTCCTACAGGATTGACATCTCTCACCCAGCAGCCATAACAAAAGAGCTACAAAGAGGAATATTTCTTCCTGGGCTTTCTTTAAACCCATAGGACGTTCCCAGGGTAATCATTATTTGGCAGATTTCCATCTCCTCCTTAAATATCCAGAAGTCCTGAATAAAGAAAGTTTCCAAATAACATTGCACGGGAAATTCATGTTGGTAAGGCTCTCAAACCTATGCAGCTGTCCTCTCATCACAACTTTCATGTTAGGTTACAGGAAGAAAATGAAAGCGGACCAGAATTGCCCAAGTTTATTTATGAGCCAAGTTAACATTCTTGGGGAATTTTCCCTAAAATAGAAACATTGTGGAACTCAAGTGAACAAGCAAGTAAAATGGGAACACTGTGAAGCACGATTTATCAAAAGACTAGATAAATCAAATATTAAGCATATATTTTTGCAGATAACTATACTCAAAGAAAATGAGTTCTCTATCTACTAACTGAGCACACCAAGAATTCATGTTTATCTGAAGAAAACAGGAGAATTATAAACAAATCAATTTTTGCTTCTCGTATTCTACAATGCAGCATTCCACTGCAGTAGACGTACCTCAAGCTGGAAGAGAGTAGCACCAATGCTCAGCACACAGAACCAACTGTACAAAATGATGTGCAGGAAGAGTGGTAGGAAATGTTTGTATTAGAGCACTGAGTACCATTATCAGTATATGATGTCAATTTAAATTTTACAGGAACAGAAACCTTTTGACCTCCTCCTAAACTGGATCCATTACTAGTTTTAGACATGAAAGCTTAGAGGGGAATTAAATTAGGAGGAACAGTGCAAGAAAAGTGTATTTGCATCTATTGCACTTAAGACTGGAGATTAGTTGACCTTTGGAAAGGGGGATTAAAGCACTTTCACCACCAAGAGAAGAAAATCTGTGTTCTTACTGCAATCAAACTGGCAGGGTAACAACCTCTGAAAGATTAATTTAAAGAAGAAAGGATCTATGTTCATTTGCATGGTTTACATATCACTTACACATGAACTGTGCTACAACTTCAGCTGCATTAGGAGTTTCACAGCATTTGAATAATTTCATAAAATGTTAATGGTACATACATTGGTATGTAAATGTGCAAACTGTGGCCATTTTGATGATCTAATTTTACAATAGATTAAGCTTCAAAGGACATCAGTAGATAGCAGAGATGCTTGCTACGAACAATGAACATGATTGTCATGGCAGAATACACTCAAAGGAAGTTTCTTTCTTCCTATCCACTTCCTCTCCCCAAAGAAAAGGGTCAAGTACAATAATCACCAAATCAGAGCCAATAAACTGGCTACTTTGAGATAATCCAAATCTAGAGACAAACCCTATGTTTGAAGATCCAATAATGCTCTGCATAAATGAAGCTTATAATAGGCAAATATCTCTTTAAATGTACAGAAAGCAGTACATCTCCCTGTAAGGAGAGTCACTGCCTGAAATCCCTTGTGAACTGAATCCTCAGAAAAAACAAATACTACTAATGTAATAGTAATACAAATTTAGCAATATATTTTTGGTTTTAATCTTGATGTGAAAAGTTTCTGTTCACCAAGTTGTCAATGACAAGGGTTTCCAAGTGCTGGTCCAAGGAATAATGCAAGAATATTGCAGATGGTTAATACATATATGGCCAAAATCTTGGGAGATCTCCAAATCTTTCAAGATTTTAGTATTCTTGTCCAAAATCTCACAAGATTTCTTCTGGAAAGACCACCATTTCATGAAATTTCAGCCAATGTCATATATAGATTCATTCATTCATTCATTCTGGGGTACAGCAGACGCCATCAGGGAGGTTCGTGATTCTGTGCTGCCACCTCTGGCGTATGTAGTGGTCTTCAGAAATGTTTTTTGATGATGTAGTAGTCTATATCGTTTAAGGGAAAGCCTGGGAATTATTGCTGTATGCAAGTCCTTCAAAACTGGTCATTTTCTTCAATTATGAACTGAGTCTGGCTTAATCTGGGTGAAAAGAAATCAACAAACAGCAAAGTTCCCATTCATTTTATTAAATATAGCATTGTTATAATTTAGCTACAAAAGCTACAAGGGAATATAATTTATTGAAATTTAAAGTATGTGTTTGGTCACCCATTTTAAACCATGAAATTTATGTCCAACTAAAAACTTAGAGCTTTGATTTAAATATAAATATACATATATACTATATACTATATATAAATAGCACTGAATATGTTACCTAGCCAGGCAACGAAACATTTGCAAGAAAACAACCAAGCTCAGAGAACCCCAAGGACTACACAAACACACACATACACACACACACACACATTTACTTTTGTAAATACTTTCAGGAAGATGTTAATTATTGCAAACTACCTTGAGGACCTTCAGTGGACCAAAGGGCAGGATAGATGATGACGACAATGGCAAAGAAGGTAATTACATAAAATGGCCAAGAGAAAAAATATTTAAAAACTGAATAGACATTTGTTTATTTGTGCAAGTAATTTTCATGGATTCATCTCATAGCAAATAAATACAGAATATGAGCAGATATAAGGAAAAATAATGCATTCTACAAAGTGCACTAGAAGAGTGTGATATAAGAAAAAAATATGGTGTAATCCCACATATGTCTGTTCTATATGTATCTTGTCCCATATACTGTATATAAAATCAAAGGCTTCTATGCACATTTACCTGGGAATAAGTCCATTCAGTTACAATGTCTTTGCTGAATAGCTCTAAATGTTATTAACACAACTACAATTATTTTTACAGCCTAACTGTCCCAATTATTTGCACTTCAAAGATTTGCTACCTGGGTGTTCCAGTCTTTTCTGCCCTTCCAAAAGTTTTGCCTCATTTTTAACCAGAAACAAAGCTGTTTTGTACAGAGTGAGATCGTGGTCCATCTAGTTTTGTCAGTTACATCAGCCTTCCTCAGTGTTGGGGCAATTTGCATAATTCTTGGGAATACCAGGAGTTATAATCCCAGCACATCTGGAATTACTAATACTAACATCATATTACTAATATGATAAAAACTGAATTACCCTACCTGCCCCCTTTCCTCCAAGCTTTCAAGTATGGATTTTCCCAGGTTTGCTTGGAAATACAACATATGAATTGTGGAACTCTGCTCTGCCACAGAGTTAGTCTCTTTCTCCCCAAACTTGCAATCTAAGAATACAAACAACCCAAAATAATGAAGGCCAACAAATTCTATAGGCTTTAAGAAAGTGCATACTCCTGAAAGGAATGGCTCGTGGTGTTCTTATCATTTGGCTATATGAACAGAATGTAATATGGAAACGATTTGGGGTGGGATCTCCCAAAACTGCAGTGTGGGAGAGGGGAGAATGGGAGGGCTGGCCTGGTATTAGAAAGCCAGAATATTCTTTCACAAGGAAGCATTTTGTTAAAACAGCCAAGGGATAACACACAAACAGGAAGGGCTGTTATTAGCTTTTTCTTTTTTTAATTATCATTCTCTCATTATCATCATTAGCTGCTTTTTTTCATCACCACTAACTCTTCCCCTATTAAAGCTTCTGCTTTATTCTTCAGGCAAATGAAACTCAAAAAGGCTTAAAGAAATAGATTAATAAAGCATAGACAGGCATTTAAAAAAATAAAAACATATCCTGGGAATAATTTCCCAGCACAGAATTTATTTTTAGAAATCTGTGGCAGTGGTTGTGAGATTCTGAGGAAAAAGTATTGATATTTTAACTAGGCATTTTAAGCTGTCTTACAAAACACCACGTTATGCTTTCAGAAATTCTACCTAGACACTGGTGAAAATAACTTTTCAGGGATATAGGTTTACTCTGTATAACTAAAAATCGGTTCTTGCAATTTAGAAATAGCATGGAATGTACCAGCATCTCCTGTTAAGAAAGGAAGGGTTGAAAGAGCATCTGTTAAGTGTATTTTTGCTCTTGAACAGCCCATTGGCTACTGCTTTGGCACCTGAGGGAGCAGACAAGCCAAGAAGTATTTAGAGCATAAAAGAAAACATTTATATTTCAAGGAGAGAAGTAACACTTCAAGAAGAACAAAAAAATTCAATCTGTTCTTTAGAAAAAATACCAAAGAAGCCCCATCAATTAAAAATGACAATATGCCAATCCAACAATTACTCGCCTGACATCACAACTGTATAAGCCTCTCTTCACTAATAATTAATATTATTCATTCCTACACATGCAAGCCAGCATTTTTCCTCTGTGCTAACATGGGAAGTGGGGTGTTCACACACTACAAATGAGGGGACCAGAGGGCCTTGTGGGCTAAATTCTTCCCATATATAGAAATACCACCCAATCAACAGAGACACTATTCCATGCCCCCACACAGTCACGCTCTGCAAAATTATTCTGTAAAAGGAGTAATCCTTAGGAGATACAAAAATATTTTAACTCCAGATATTGGATTTTATAGATGTGTGATCTAGCAGTATTTGAGAAAATTATATATTCTGTCAATGTTACCTAGAGAATGAAATGTTAAATTACATTTCCCTCTGGGAAAAAAAATCTTGGACAGGCTTGGTGAACATGGAAAGCCTAGTTTCCTTTTTTGAAGATCTATAAAATCAGGTAAATTTGGAACATATTTCTAATCATAGGCTTTTTGTCCTTTTCTATGATTTTATTTGTTGTGTTGTTGTTTTTTTCATTTTTGAGTGTGAGTCGTTCATTTTTATTTTATGTATAGTTGTTTGAAATTGGACTGTATTGTACAGTATAATTAATTAAATACAATTTAATTTAAAAAAAACAGCAATGCTCTCACTGGCAACAATGCCCTACCTACTTTCTATTCAGAAGGCACTTACCGGAGGAAACCCCAGCTTGAATACGGCTGCAATGTTAGCAGGATCTTCTGGATTTTTCACACAACTACAGCAAATACAAAGCCTATTGATGAGTTTCCATCGGCTCTTATTTAACCAAATATTTTGGACCTTCTGGTGCCAGGAACCTTCCATTGTTGGTCTTGGATGGGGTGGCACTGCCTCAGACAGACCTGGTGCACAGTCTGGGGGTCCTCCTGGATTCATAACTCCTAGGAGGGCCTTTGCACACCTTCAGGTTGTGCGCCAGCTGCACCCGTTACCGGACCAGGAGGCCCTGCTCAGGGTCACTCATGCCCTTGTGACCTCTCATCTGGATTCCTGCAATGCTCTCTACATGGGGCTACCCTTAAAGGGCATTCTGAAGCTTCAACTGACAATTCAACTGGCAGAATGAGGAAGCATGAGTAGTAAATGGCACCAGTTGTTTGGCCCATGTAACACCACTACTCTGTGAGCTGCATTGAGTGCCAGTTTGCTTCCAGGTGCAATTCAAGGTGCTGGTTGTCACCTTTAAAGCCCTTCACGGCTTTGGACCCAGTTACTTGAGGGACTACCTCTCCCCAGTTGTTTCTACTCATCCAATCCAGTCAGGCAGGATGGGGAAGCTTTGGGTCCTGTTGGCCAAACAATGCTAGTTGGCGTGGCCTAGAAGATGTGCCTTTTCTGCTGTAGCACCTGCTTTATGGAACATTCTCCCTCCAGAAATCAGGATGACCCTGACCCTGATGGCCTTTCATAAGGCCCTAAAGTTCTGTGCTTGGGCCTGGGGCCCCAGGTGTGCGCAGGGACACGCTTTTTGGTTGTATTAGTGATTTGGGTTTAATGTTTCTCAGCTTCTTAATATTTTGATTTTTGTAACGTTTGTTTTTATTTTATTTTAATTCTGTTGGCTACCCAGAGTCACTTGTTGAGATGAGAGGCCATATAAATTGGATAAATAAATAAATAAATAAATTTCAGCATCCTTCTGGGGACACTGAAATTCAAACAAGAAGGTTGAGACACAGTTAAAAAGCCAATATCACCAAATCTAGAAGTTGGGGGCACACATTTCTGTAACAAAATGTGATTCAAATTTTGTACATTTTGCCTCTACAGTTCTGAGGTTGGTGCTTGATGGAGAGCATACCAGGTAAGCTGGAGCTTCTTAGAGTATCATTTTTGAGAAAAGAAATAGCTAGGAACTGAATCCAGTCCCTGCATGCTGCAAAAGCCCTAGGCAAAAGTATTCAATATACTTTACCAAATTTTCTGAAACGTATGAATCAAGACAATTTAGTCATCCAAACAGAACTGAAAAATTCTGAGCTCAAAAAAAAAAAAAATGGTCCCCAAATCTGGATGCTACAAAAAACTATGATGCTTTGTTTGTTTGTTTTTCTCCATTAACTATTTTTTACAGGCTATCACTGCTTATAAACAAGGAAGTAAAAGAAATTTGTCATAGGTTTCTGTGGGAGTGAAATGGTACAGTCTGCCAAAGAGTCTCCCTCATAAAATGAAACAACAACCTTGAATAGAGTTCAATGGCATTCTCCGTTCTCCACTTGGAAATTTTCACAAAGAAACATATACCTGAAAAAGAGTCAACTAAAAAAGTTCATTTGTGTAAAAAAAAAAAAAGCACCCAGATGAAACATCCATTAGAAGCGGTCATTTTTTGTACAAGTGTACATTAGGAAAAACTGCAAATATAAAATATGCTTGTTTGTTTTTAATTTACACACAAAACATCCTAGGATAGAAACTTAGAACACAAGGATCAGATTTGGGCTCCTCCCCTTGCTCATGAGCCACCTTCAGTGAGCAGTGCCCCTGAAGCTGCTTCAGCTGACTCCTGTGGCCACAATCCATGCATATACCACATCCATGAGACTCTCTCTCCTCACTGAGACCCCCACGTGCACTATCTTTGGATGGTGGAATATTTCCGATGCCACACCAAACATAAAGCACCACACTTTCTAAACTGATGATGGTGGTGGTGGTGGTGGTGATGATGATGATGATGATGATTTTGCATGTGTGTTTTTCTGCAATGATGCCATGTCCCATTGCTAACTCCCTTATAAGCCTTCTTGGTTCTCTATATGGATGGCTGAATTGTCTAGAATACAATAAGGTTAATTTCAAAACAATACATGCTGGAGAAAAGAAATTCGTCTAGCCTCAATCAAAAGAGAAAGTTATTAAAATTACCCAGTAAGTAGGCAATACTTGGGTTATTGATTTTATGCTAGTCTCTGTACCCACATCATGACAGAAAAGCATGTTAGTACTCGTCCAACCATTTACATAGCATTTTCACACTTGAAAACAATTTGCCTAGCTATAATATTTACAACAACCCTGCCTAGTAATTCAGTATGATTAACCCTTGTAGGTAACAGAAAAGGGGAAGGAAATGAGGCTGAGAAATAGTGGCTATACTTACTGGGACTTCAGTACATTCACAAAGTCAAATGTGAATTCGTCACTTCCCACTTTATAATCATTCTTTTCATCACCATGCTTCACTCACTCACATATATGCAGGATTTTTTTCCTAGGGATAATAATTAAATAACATGATCCCAGCCCAGTAAGATACAGGCTTAACACCATGGTGAAAACAAATCTGGACTGTTTTTAGCTTTTGCTCTTTTTTTTTTTAATACCAGACTTCTGATTTAGTTTGAAGTCTTTAATATAACATAATTTAAAAATACAGGTGAAACTCGAAAAATTAGAATATCATGCAAATGTTCATTTATGTCAGTATGGCAACTCAAAAGGTGAAACCAATATATGAGATAGACACATTACATGCAAAGCGAGATATGTCAAGCCTTACTTTGGTATAATTGTGATGATTATGGCGTACAGCTTATGAAAACCCCAAATTCACAATCTCAGAAAATTAGAATAGTGTGAAAAGGTTCAATATTCTAGGCTCAAAGTGTCCCACTCTAATCAGCCAATGAATCCATAACACCTGCAAAGGGTTCCTGAGCCTTTAAAAGGTCTCTCAGGCTGGTTCAGTAGGAATCACAAGCATGGGAAAGACTGCTGACCTGACAGTTGTGCAGAAAACCATCACTGACACCCTCCATAAGGAGGGAAAGCCCCAAAAGGTCATTGCAAAAGAAGTTGGATGTTCCCAAAGTGCTGTATCAAAGCACATCAATAGAAGGTTATGTGGAAGGGAAAAGTGTGGTAGAAAAAGGTGCACAAGCAGCAGGGATGACTGCAGCCTGGAGAGGATTGTCAGGAAAAGGCCATTCAAAAGTGTTGGGGACTTTCACAAGGAGTGGACTGAGGCTGGAGTTAGTGCATCAAGAGCCACCACACAAAGACAGATCCTGGACATGGGCTTCAAATGTCGTATTCCTCTCGTCAAGCCGCTCCTGAACAACAAACAACGTCAGAAGCGTCTTACCTGGGCTACAGAAAAAAAGAACTGGTCTTTTGCGCAGTGGTCCAAAGTCCTCTTTTCTGATGAGAGCAACTTTTGCATCTCATTTGGAAACCAAGGACCCAGAGTCTGGAGGAAGAATGGAGAGGCACACAATGCACGATGCTTGAAGTCCAGTGTGAAGTTTCCACAGTCTGTGTTGATCTGGGGAGCCATGTCATCTGCTGGTGTTGGTCCACTGTGCTTCATTAAGTCCAGGGTCAACGCAGCCATCTACCAGGAGATTTTGGAGCACTTCATGCTTCCTTCTGCAGATGAGCTTTATGAGGATGCTGACTTCATTTTCCAGCAGGACCTGGCACCTGCCCACACTGCCAAAAGTACCAAAACCTGGTTCAATGACCATGGGATTACTGTGCTTGATTGGCCAGCAAACTCGCCTGACCTGAACCCCATAGAGAATCTATGGAGCATTGCCAAGAGGAAGATGAGGGACATGAGACCGAACAATGCAGCGGAGCTGAAGGCCGCTATTGAAGCATCCTGGTCTTCCATAACATCTCAGCAGTGCCACAGGCTGATAGCATCCATGCCACGCCGCATTGCGGCAGTCATTGCTGCAAAAGGGGCCCAAACCAAGTACTGAGTACATATGCATGCTTATACTTTGCAGAGGTCTGATATTGTTCTATTTCCAATCCTTGTGTTATTGATGTCATGTAATATTCTAATTTTCTGAGATTGTGAATTTGGGGTTTTCATAAGCTGTACGCCATAATTATCACAATTATACCAAAGTAAGGCTTGACATATCTCGCTTTGCATGTAATGCGTCTATCTCATATATTGGTTTCACCTTTTGAGTTGCCATACTGACATAAATGGACATTTGCACGATATTCTAATTTTTCGAGTTTCACCTGTAATTATTTGGAGTTCTAACATTATCATGTTTGAATTTACTTTTAGTAAGCAATATTTTGTTAGAAAGGTGGTACAGAACTTTAAAAATAAAGGATAAAAAGCTACCTGTTTAAGGTTTCATCATTCGATTGGGCCACTGCATTTATTTTAAACTAAAGTACCTTTGGATTGATATTTTTCAGTGCTACAGTAATGTGTGTTATTTCAAATGTTGATGCAGAGCCAAATCAACAACCAAGATTTATCACATACTGTTTTAAAACCTACACCAAAAATAAAGTTCTCACAAGAGAAGTGTTCAGTACCTGAATTTAAGCTTTTGACCTTTACTTCAGTCAACAGCTGTTAGAAATAAACTTCAGATAAAGATCTACTTATACAAAACATATGTTAACAAAAAGAGATTATTTCATTTCAAATCTTTTTTGCTGCTGCTTCTGCTGCTGTCTTTCAGACAGAGAAATGCTGGGTGGGGGGAGAGAGAAATGGAATGACTATTTAGTGGCAAAACCTTTAGGCAAAATAAGATAAATTAATTGTTTCTTGAACCATTAAGAAGTTGGACTGGACTGCAGCAGTATATTCAAGACATTATCAGTTTTATGACACCCCATTAAAAACAAAAATGCAGGATTTCTTTAAAAGAACTATCTTTATGGGAAAAGGAAAAACAAGAGGCCCTTGATATTGTGCACAGTAATGAAAATGATAACCTTATGTCATCTGATTCCCTAACTGAAGAAAGATGCTAAAATAATAGTAGGAATAACATGATAGGCACTAATGTCTTCATTTACTTTGCAGGAAGTATTTCAGAAGTTTCATTCTTTACTTTGGGGTAAAGATAACTCTTTTTTTACTAAAAACAATCAAGATTTAATGCATATATATAAATCTCTCAAAAAGCAATATTGAGTCATCAGGTTCTAATTGGCTTTCTTTTGCAAATGTCCTCAGAAATATTTGAAATGTAGATATGGTTGGCTGCATCCAAGTGAACTTTCTCAGCACATAACTTTTGCCTGAGACCAAGACAGAATGCTGCTTTATGAAGGCAACGCTTCAATATTAATGTGTGTTTTCTTAAGGAAGTGAAAGGCAAATCAACTTCCTGGTGCCCAGAGTATCTGACTCCTAAAATGGTCAGACACCGATTGTCACAGTTTCACCAGATGTGGGAGTAAAGCTCTTGAACGGATGCCCACATTGGGGGCCTACTGCTGTGACAGCCACAGTGCTTGCTGGGCTGCATCCTCTGATAGTATATTTTTGTTAGCTAGCTGCCCGGAAGCCCTCAACGGCTTGATTTGTTTTGTGATCCTGCAAGGACCTTCCTGGGCTTGATGACAGCACAGAATTCAAGCGCTTGTTTGCTTTGGTGGGCTGGAGCTTGAGACAAGAAAATTCTTTCTTATTACACACAGTTCTTTGCCAGAGTAGCCTAAAAAAGGCAGAAAGCCTATTTTAAGATAGTGTGATTGTTTCTCCATATGGGAAAAATGCCTTTTGTTACTAAAAAGCCACCGGTATCTCTTTTATTTATTACTATTATTATTATTATTATTCTGCTTGTTTATTGACATTTTAATGCACACATACATTAGAGCATTTCCTTATACTCAGAGCAAATGTCACATATTCTTTGCAAAGAAGTACTCCAGCCTTGCAGAAAAAGACGAAACAAACAATTCTTTGCTTTATTTGGGCAATGTGGGACTTAAGACATTTTGGACCAGATTGGATGGCCTCTCTTTACAGATTTCACATGACTAGTGCATGGGTAAAATCTGGCCAACCTTCTTCCTTTAACAGTCCTGAATCTAGCTCCTCCTCTTCCCTGTTTTTAATTCTGTCTTGTTTTTTTTCCTATTCAAGAATAACATTGCAACCTCTTAAAATCATCCTTTTAAAAAACAGGTGCAGAGTACGTGTCCTCGTGTGCTGGCAATAGTGAGTTTTAGGTAAGACCGGACAACTCTGAGACCTGGTGGGCTATCCTTTGAGAGAAAGATAGTGCAGTTTGATGTGGCCAGAATGCACATTAAATTTTAGGCTGACCATCTTTTTTTTAACCCAATGCTGGATGGTCCCGTGATCATCTAAGAACAGTATATATCATAAATAGAAAAATAATTGTAGTGGCAAACCAACTTCAATAATAGGTCAATATTTACTTACCTAAACAGAGAAACAGAATGACCACGGATGGGCAAAAAAGCAGTGGGAGTGGGAGTGGGAGCGACTTCTGACTTCCTGCCGGCTTCCCCATTGACTTTGCTTGTGGGAAGCTGGCAGTGAGCACTGGAAATCAAGATCATGTGACCACAGGGACTCTGTAACAGCCACAACTTTGCAAATAAAACTGATCTGAACATTGTGGAAATTTCAATTCAACAGGAGTAATGGGTCCCAGATTTTTTATGCATTCTTTATGTTAGCAGATTTTAGGTACCTTGATTCAAAAATTGTTCTGCTATAATGCACCATTTGGGCTACCAACAAAATCACATAAAACTGATTTTTTGCAATCCTATGGGATTTCAGGCCTTTTATTTTATTTTATTTTATTTTATTTGTTTTATTTTTGGAGATGCTTGAGTCACTGTGTGAGGTAATATGGTGGCCTGTACTTTATGCTGAGTTGCCACTCTATGTCACCCTGGGGCAAAGACACCCATTGTATGGCGCCTGTAACGAACAAGCTCCTTACAAAAGATACTTATTTACTCTTGGTACCACTGATCAAAAAACTGCAGTTGCCAAACCTGTGTGTTATACAGCAAAATTCCCCAAATTCATCTGAATGCCCAGCTTAATGTACCGTATTTTTCCGACTATAAGACGATACTTTTTCCTAAAATCCTTATGCTAAAAATTGAAGGGCGTCTTATTTAAGGGAGTCAGCCGAAAAGAGAACCGCCCAGTGGCAAAACTGCCCATACCTTATCTCTGCGAATGGGCTTCCTCCTATTGCTAGCCTCCAACGACGAGTGAAACTGCCCATACTTTGTCTCTGTGAACGGGCTTCCTCCAATCATGAGCCTTATGTAACTGATGTCAGCTGATGCTGAACAAACCAATTAGAGAAGGCTGTTTGCAGAGAGAAGCTATCTGCAGTTTCACTCGTGCTTGAATGTAATCAGTTATGCAAAAGGGCCTGGAAACAGAGCTGCAGAGAGACGGTTTGGACCTCCTCCCACCGAGTGTATCAGGTAAATGTTAACTAATTACTAAATAAAAATGTGTTCTGCACTATCTTTAAAATATTGATTTCTTAATTTGGGGTTGGAAAAATGGGGGTCGTCTTGTACATGGGGGCGTCTTATTGTCAGAAAAATACGGTATATTACTTCTATGATAATAACAAACTTAACAAACCAAAGTATGATGGTCACAGAATACATAAAAGAGAACATGAAGAGAACACAAAGAGTATAATGATTGTAACAATAACATTTAGTGCTGTAAGATAGATAAATAAATAAATAAATCTATCTATCTATGTATCATATTTATATAGCCGCCCATCTCACACAAAGCGACTCTGGGTGGCGTACAAGAATTAAAATAAAATAAGTGAATAAAAAGATAAAAAGTGATGAAAGGCATTATAAAAAGATAAAAAGTTATTAAAATAAAAACATTATCACATATTTATTTATATATCACCTTTATATAGCATTCAGTATTGGTGTTGAGAAATTGGAATAGAAATGCTTCTGAAAGATCAGGGTTGCGAAAGAATGGCTCAGAGGCCATCTGCAAGCTGCCGCCATCTTTTATTTATTTTTTTTGGTGGCCCTCAGAATCCCTCTAGAGAGGATTAGGCCAAAAATGTTGGGCCTTTTTTTGCCTATTTTAGAGTTTTGGGAAGTGCTAAAGGACAAAATGAATGACAAGTCTTGCAGATGCTTAAGGCCCTGTTTCATCAAGGGCTGGCTTTGCAGGGAACATTCAGATACACATTTGGAAAAAAATAAACAAACTCCTGAACCTGCCTGTTTTTGCAACATGGTCCTCTACATATGGCCCAAAGCCCTGTGTGACTCATGAGTAGTTGTGCACTCCTGCAAAGGAAATATCATTCAGATGGGTGGGGGGGAATCTGTATGTCCATTGTCAATGAAGAAAAGAATGTCAAATAGAAAGCAAGGGGATTAGTAGCAGTAGTAGTAGTAGTAGTAGTAGTAGTAGTAGATGAGTTGCAATTGGTAATATACAGTTTTCCACAAATGTTACCACAATAATGCAAACAGAGAAAATTAATAAAAGTCATATTAAAGAATTGACAACACAGAAACACAATCTAGTAATCATTTTGAAAGGCTAGATTAAATAGATAAAAGTTTTACCAAAATGTGAGAAGGAGGCACCAATCACAGTATTCAGACTTTGGATTTATTTAGAACTAGTATGTCAAAAAATCAGTTTCTTAGCACGCATGTTTAAGCACCAATTCGGTAATGTTATGTACCATGTTCAGTTTCATGCACTAGAAACATGCATTCCAAATCCAAATTCCTGCTAGGAATGTATTTCTTTTTCTAGTACTGTCTTCCCTAAACTAGGAATTGACACAGCTAATTCTGCATTTATCAATTTCTGATCACTTTTATCATAAATAGAATAACAACAGAAAAATATGTGATATTTGTATAGAACAGTTTTAAACCCAAAAATAATATTAGCAGACCTGTTCACCCAATCTGGTAATTGTTCCAGTCCTAAAAAATATGTACAGATACAGATGCAACTTCAGTCATGTGGATTGTCAAATGCCTTTCAAATATCAGGGTGGATATTCAGAGCTTATACTACAAGGGTATTTGTAGCCCCAGCTGGGATGCATACGACCTGTTAAAAGTCAAACAGTTCACTTAATCCCTGAGCCTAACATCTTGTTCTGTGTCTGATTTCTGAATACCCATAAATACAATCAAGAGTTTCCATCTCCCTACCTGTAAAAAAATTTAATGGCTCCAAAGGCTGCCCAGAAGGCTTTGCATTTGCTAATCTTTTTCTAAACGGTGGCCAAGATTCTTGCAAAAGGATCCAGCAGGAGTCTCCATAGTTCAGGACAGAAATAATCTCCTTTAATGATTACAGAGTCAAACCTTAATTCATTTACAATGGTAGAAATAAGCGGAGAATCAGATACACACATCCCCAATTTTGCATGCACATTTGGGATGGAACTGCATTCTTTAGGTTAGATCCACTATTAGATTTAAATCTAAAAAAATATGGTATTCCAAACAGCTGCCTTTTATCACTCCCAGAAGCCTCCAACCTGTTAAGGTTCACTTTATTTCTCCCAACTTAAAAATCTCTGTATACACTTCCTTCAAACATTTGAAAAACCAACCAGGTTTGTCTTGTGACCATAAATGTCACACTTATTTGTGTTATGTAGCTAATTAATATCTCAAGCTTCCTGTGTGTGTATGCATATCAGTACTGTAAATATAAATGGAAAAATAAGTAATAATTTATGAAAACTGATTTGCATTTCCAAATATAAAATGTGCAAAATCCAACTAATTAGCAGAGTGAAGGCCAAGGTGTTTCTATAGCAACTATAAAAACGATAGAGAAAAAATGTTTTTATATCAGCCTTATTAATATTTGCATTTCTCCTTAGTTCTGTAAAGGTTTTCAAAGTCAATATTTTAAAGATTGCAAAACAATATTTTTGCAATGCAATGAAACTGTCAAATAGATTCATCATGAAATGTCACATAATGACAAAAACAGGAGGTAGAAAAATAGTAGCCACCATCTTTTCAAGCCATTGGACACAGGGTGCAAAATGAAAAATAGCAAAACCAGCAGAGTGCTACCCAATACCCAGATACAAACAATAATTTCTTAAAACTAAGAATTTAGGGAAAGAAATATCACTTTCCATTTGTTCTTCCTGCATTTATATTAACTCTAGAAATGCCAAATCTACTGTAGTATGGCACTAGGAATTTCTTTCTCTAGACATAGACTTCTTTGGGTATTTGTCAGTGACAAATATAAAGAAAATTCTTTAGAGTTCAACACCAAGGCCTCTTTATACCTCCAACAATACTTCTCTTTCTAATTATCTATGCTATCAAAACCACCAATTTACATGTAATCTGTAGAAAAAGTAAGGAGTGCAATTTCCTTCTCCATATTTCAGGTCAGAAATGGTTTATCCTCAGGAGCATCTACATTTCTCCAGTCTGATTTTAAATACTGAATCTCTCTTATAAATGGACATGAGCTTTAGGAACAGTTATCAAAAAGGATGACTCTTCAACATCTATCACTAACCTTAAACTTCTTATGCTTATGATTTGGCATAAAAATATAATGCCAAGCAGACTGATCTCCATCTTTGCTATGTATAATTGTATTGATTATGTACTGATTGAACTCTATTGATATTTGCAACAATGAAAGCAAGATCCAATTTAGAAAAGGGACCTCATAAAGGGGGCTGTTCCTTTTCCTGAAGAAAGAAGTTAATAATTGCAGCATCCAATTAAGCATGATTCACACGGAATCTAACATCCTAGGCATCTTCATATAGAAAATTAATAATCCCATCCAATTCTATTGTTTTCCAAAACACGTTTAATCAAAAGCTAACTTTTTCTCCCTAGTCAGTTACTGATGTAGCAGGCAAAAATGCCACATTGTTAGTCTTAAACACTTTCCTGAATCACAAACTTTCCTAAAGCACTACTTGGTTGACAGTGAGGCTGCGCAAACACTGCTTCCAGTTTATACGCATTAAGTTAGAATGCCCCATTTGCAGTCATTATAATATTTTAATGCCATTAGGTAAAAGTCCCAACTTTACATGGCCTTAATGGACCCTATTCTGCTTTTCTTTTCCAATTATAGATATTGTGGGGCTATTATAGACATTAGTGCAGCAAAAAGTTTACATCAATAAAATGCTAAACCATCTTTTTCATGCACCCAATATTTTTTTTACTTACACTTCAAAAATTCTTCTAGAGTGGGGACAAAAGGAGTCTGAACTAATCTACATACTACTTTTGAAAATGAACAAAGAAGTCCACAATGTTTCTTCCAAAGTTGTTAACAGTGAATCTCTTGAAAGGGTTTATTTTGATAGTTCTTGAACAGTGTTGTCATACAGCATAATTAAGGCTTAAGGCACCATTATCAAAACACAAGCGAAAAGCACTCTTTAGCATGCTGACGGCTATGCTGCTGCTTGCTCTAAATTGCCAGCTTCCCACAGAATGTATTTCAACTGACCAGCTGGTTTCCAAACACTGACACCAGGCAGATGGCATCAAGTCAAGCCTTGGGGGTGAAACTCAAGGAGGAGCTCTATCAAGCAATCAATTAGAAGTTAACCGCCATTCCTTCCTCCATGGAAGGAAACATCTATCCTCACATCATACATGGATCAGCATGCCGTTACTTAATATTGTGAATGCAATAAGGTTTGTGGGAAGACAACTTAAGTGAATCTGTACCAGAACAATTAGTCATAAACAATGCTAATTAAGCTGGGATTGTGCAGTTAATGCAATGGGCCCGGGCCTTGCCAAACTCTTATAACTTTGCTATAAGGTATTGCTCAAACTGGTTCTTCACTCCACCCTGCCTGGTCTATTGACGTGCTGTTGCAGTACTCTTTGCAACATTATGTAGAAGTTGCTGTTCACACAGCACCAATAAGGGGTACCTTAGAATCAATGCCATGTTGGAATCTTCCCCCTTCCAGGCAAAGCTGTAACCCTGAACATGTGTTGCTTTTCTTTTAATGCCTATGAAATGAAGACAAAGGGTCCTTGCTATCCATTGAAGAGTCAGGGACTCTGTTAATATATTCAAGCTGGTAAGCTATCTTGGTAGGGTTTGGAAGATTAAACCAGTGTGCTCATAGTTATCAGATATTGCTAGATTTTATATCTACAGAAAAGTTTTAGAGTTCTATGATCACAAGATAATGAATCCAGAGACGGCTGTCAAGACCTTAGGTAAACAATTAAGCAGAGAGTAACCTTATGCACCTCCCCTAGAAGTACCTGTTACTCATTTATTTAATTTATTTAATCATCAGCTGATGCCAGAAAAAAAACACAGCAAAAGTCAGGATTGAATCCCAAAAGCATAATCCTGTTCAACTGCAAACCTCAGGAGCTGAAGGGAGATCATGTTATAGTAGTCCCACTGTTCTTGCAGCTCTACTCTAATAGGGGAAGCCTTAAGAGCCCACCTTAAACCACAACCAAGTTTGGAAAAGAATAAAAAGGGGCAACAAATTAATACACAGTTCTACACTGCAGAACTTGCTAGTGAAAAAAAATCAGGCTATGAAGAAGCATTGTAGCCTTGGTTTCCCACTGAAGCTCACTATAGACTCTATCTATGTTTTGAGTGCCCTGTATAAACTAGGTTAGTTCTCAGCTTTCCATGTAACTTTAAAAAAGAGAGAGTATGTTCTACAAATGCACTTTGAGGCATTTTAATCATGAACTGGAATGAATAATAATCATAATCATAATCATAATAATCATAATCATAATTTATTATATCCCAGCAACTTTCCTCAAAAGGGCTCAACAGACCTTATCTGTTCTGTGGTTTTCATTCAGTACTCACTCTCCTTATCTTATTTTCAGTCATTCCCAAGTGATTACCTGTCCAAATTTCTCTTTAAAGTTCCACTCCCTGAATTTGGATGCAATTCCATAATTCATATTCACTTTTGTTAAACAAGGTACCGTTTAAGTAGGGGATTCCAGGTATATCAAAATGAGATATTCTTGGAAAACAGTCCAACTGAAAATGCTTCTGAGGCTCCATGATAAAGAATTAAGTTAAACCATTAAGCACATCTCTAAATTAATATGAAAAGATACCTTAAACTGGATCAGACTTGCTGGTCCCAATATACTAGTATTTTCTTGCACAATTTCTTGCATGAATTTCAGAAAGTTCCCTTTTCCAACCTTTCATAGCTCAGCTACATAAATACAATGTCCAGCTAACAACTAGAGTCTTGAATGCAACAAGCGGGGGTGAGGGGGTGCTATCTGTAGTAAACAGAGTGCCTCATGTAGGAGAATTGTGGTAACACTGAACTCCTGCCTCTTAGGGAACAAATGATGGCATCTAGTGGAAAGTTTTCGACATATTAGACACTGAGGAACACTGTGGGCAAGCCATACTTGGACTACAATGGAAATGGATGATTGGGAATCATAGGGAGAGAGGACTATTACCTTCATGATTTCCTTGTGGGCTCCCATAGACACCTGGTTTTCCCCTACAGAAAACAGGATGCCAGACTGGATGGAACTTTGATCTAGTTCACTGAGGAATTTATATTTTTAACTATCAGTTACCATCTCCTGTTGAGAATTTCTCCCACTGTTATGCTTCCCAGTTTCAATCTAAATTTTCCCTACATGATGTGACACCTCTTATTTATTGCAATATATTTATCTGTACCTCTATATTATGGCCAGCTTTTTACTTCTTCTTTAACCTTATTAACCCTTGATAATATTTGACAGCTTAACACCCACAATTACTCTGCAACATTCACTATAAGAACTGACACGGAACTAATAGCAGCCTTTTTATTTCCAATCTGTCAGGTCAGATGAAACTGCCCTTGACTGAACCCTGCAAGATTTCCTATAGGCGCGTCTCTTTTTCTGTGGGTTTTTGACTTAATATGTCTCTACAGGTCTGTCTGGCTGTTAAAAATGGAATCAGATTCCTGCTAACTTAGTTTCTGATTATGAAGCCCTTGGAATATGAATAGTAACTTTTCTCTTTAGTAAAAGCCCTGGTAATGTGATATGAAGAACTGTTGTGGTATTCTGATCAAGCATTATAGGACCTGTAAAACAGAACATCACAGAACTTCAGCTGGAAGGTATCTTTGATTTTCTCAGTTTAAGTATGAGGTTGGAATGACCGTAGCTATTCTTTTGAACTAGAATGCTGAGTTTAAGTAGGACATTAAAGCAATGGTTTTAATAGGTTAATGTCCTTGGCTCTGTTGTTCAGCATGCATGGGTAGCCTAAACACAATGAATTCAGGTCAGTAATTACAGATGATACCCATCATAATGTACCATACACCTAAAGCAGTTATTTATTTCACAGTGACAAGGTTCAACTAAATTGGGCATTAAATGCATAGAGTTTCTGCACTACACAAACATGCAGAAAGAAGAGGTTAGTGCATAAACAGTAGTATAGCTCAGAGTCAAAAGTATGACCACCTCAGAGGAAAGTGTTTTCTTTAGAATTAGACTACAAACACACTAAAGTCTAATTGACCAGAAAGGCTTGCTGAATCAGCCACTGGGATTAAACAAAGTGCTATCTGAACAGAATTTAAAGCGAATTTAGCCCACTAACAGCTCTAATTTGCAAGCTGTCTGAGTCACTGGCATGAGCACAAATCACAATTTAGGTATTCTACTGCAAACCATTTGATAATGCGCTGAAACAGAAGCATACTGAGTCATTGCATGGATATTACTGTGAGCTTGTTATGAGTACCATACTTTAAAAAGAATTGGAAAACCAGATGCAAAGAGGTATGAGCATATTGCAATTCTATAGACAGACTTCTAATTCAACGACCATATAACTGGTTTTTAAAGAGCTGTTCAGAATATATTCCAGTGCTGTGTCCTCCAAACCTACTTTGCCCCATTCCTTCCTGGCATTCCTTTCTCCCATCTCTTCCAGGTTCCAAGAAGAATGGAATTACAGTAACAGAAAATGCACGCACACAGCTGCTATTAGCTCTCCAGTGACGTGAGCACATCTAGTGGCTGATGAGATGTTGTATTATAACTGGGATCCTGAGTGTGGCACCTAAAGGTGCCAGTATGTCTGTGAAGAGCACATTTAGTGCATGTTGTGGTCCCTTCCCGCCCATAATAGCAGTATGTTTTAAATCAAAGTGCCAGCATCCAACATGTGCTTTATTTCCAAAAATACGTCCGGACACCTGATGGACCTCATAGGCTTTTTAGAAAATAAAAATGAAAACAAAAGAGCTGCAGCCCAATGCTTCATTTGGAAATGTGCGCACTTAATACAGAAACAGAACCAAGGTAATTCTTTGGGAGGGAAAACTAGCATTCTGATAAATCAATGTCTGATTATTGGTTATGTCTCTTACAACAACCACTTTATGAATGGGCAAGCAGTTTCTCCCAAGCAGTCACTTTGAATCCACAAAATTTCAGATGTGCTCACCAGTTCAGAAAGATTAAAAATTCCTTCACTAAGAAATAAGAAGCTGCTGCTATAAAGGAGCAACTGGGGGTACCATAATTTGGGGTGCCGCCACTGAATAGGCCCTATTTAGCTCTTGTGGCCTTTTATTCCTCCCCAGTCACAAATGAATATTATGAGACCACCAGATAATAACCAACGAGACATAAAACATCCTACACTCCACTTACCACTCTTATACTTTTGCCCTACATTTTTTACTGATTTCCTTCCATATACATTAAGCTATTATTTTGGTAGATGTGTACAGGTCATATAATAACACTGAGAGTGAAAAGGAGAAAGGCAGTGTGCACACGAGTACCACTGCTTTATTAGAAACAGTTCCAAACATTTCCTGTGCTGAAAAGTAACCATGCTGGGAAGAGAGAGATCATCGCCAGATGGCTGTAAACATCTCAAGTTAAAAATAAGATGTAACTTTCAAACTAAATCAAAAGATTTCTAATTCGCAGATAGTACTAGAAATTTAAAGTTATCCATTTGGTATACAGCTCAAAAATGCATGGAATGCTATAAAATATGTAAACCACAACACAGCAGTGTTCTTGCCTTGTTGCTGGCAGTATCTGTTGTTTTCCACGCAAAGGCCTAAATCTGACCCGTCCATCAAACTTTTGCACTAGTAAAAATAGAATAGTTGGGAAATCACAGGCACTTCTAGGTTTTTTTGTTTTTAAGAAAAAGGGAAAGCACAAACAGAACAATATGTTTCTACAGCTTAAGTTCTATAACCACTTAATGACAAGCCAATTACTTTTTTCCTCCTTTATAAGTTGTTTTGATAGCACTTTTCATACATTATGAAACTGAACCTAAACAGAAAAGAAAATGCTAGTTTGAAGCACTAAATAGAGTATTTCATTTTTGTTTTTCCACCCTCCCCCTTTTTTCCCAAAGAGAATGGCAAAGATGTTAATCTCATTTTCCTCCCTTACTTTTCCTTTGAAGAACATTTACCAATATTGCCTTGCCTCATAGCACCACATGTAGAAAGTCCATTACTAAAAGATAAACATATATATGGCACAGATACATACTTTTTCTAGTCTGATCTGTAAGTATGGGTGCAGTATTTATATTTAATATGCAAACGTGGATTTAAGGATAAAGCAAAACATCTGATTTCCTCCTGTCTGATATTTGGGCCTTAGAACATGATTTATTAAAGTTCTTGTTCAATTTTCATATTACTGATTTCTAATGCTTATACCCACCTTTCCATGATATGTGGCCAGGTTGACTAGCAACAATAACATCCCCCCAAATAAGGCAAAGTAATTAAAAACAGAAATCAGAAAACGTATTTCTAAAAATACCAAAAAAAAAAAAAATTGAAAAATTAACCTTTAAGACTTTTTCACACAGCAGCAAAAAAAGAGGAAAAAAAATCTATCAATGAATATCCATATATGAACCTCCTACTAAGCAAAGTTCTGACATTGGCAACAATCAAGACACACAAAAGATCTCAACAGTAGATATATTGCTAATATGGCAGATGTTGTCCTTCAAAGATCTAAGCCAGTATTTTTGTTTTTATTCTGATTTTAGGTTTTTACTAAGTTTTATGTTTTTATGATGCAAGTCACCAGAAGTCATTTTCTGAATTTAGCAGTATGCAAATACAATAAATAAATAATCACTGGGAATAATATCCAAAAGGTACATAAAGAAATAAATTAAGTTACCTGATCTTCCACTGAAATGATACTACTGTGTAGTTATTCTCCACTGGACATATAACTACTATTAAGAAAAAAAGATGGGAATGTTTTAGCATTCAAAATAAATTTTCTCACAAATCAAGTTTGTTGGCTTATGAGTCACTACTGCTTTGAGGCATGGGCAACCGTGAGGGGACAGAAGGGCAAGTGATTTACACATATTATGACATCATCATGCAAAAGACATGAATGACACATATACATCACTCACATCATGATGCAAATTATATAATTAGCTTCATTTGCACAATGACTTGTGATGTCATTGCAGCTTCTACTAGATACTGACTTTATTTACTGCATACAGTTTTGAGGTTGCCCAACTCCTTGACAATTCTGGGCATTTTACAGATAAAAAAGAAAAACAATATGTGTGTGTGTGTGTTTAAAAAGAGATCTGGCCAACCAGGACACCAATACACCCAACCATAATACAAATGTAACTAAAGAGGCTCAACAACCACCCTATCCAGGGCCGGGGAGAGCAACAGGTTTTTACAACTTCCTAAATGTCCTAAGAGTGGGAGCAAATCTCTAGGGGGACATCATTCTGGGAGCAGGTGGAACAAAACAGTAAACACATTTCCTGGATCCTGTAAGGGCTTGGAGTGCACCTTTGCTGCTTGATGGTACCAGATGGGCAACCGGAGATATGCAGCCCCTCAGATAACCAAGCCTATGCCATGAAGGGCTTTAAAGATGATAACCAGCACCTTGAATTGTACCTGGAAGCCAA
Source organism: Liasis olivaceus (assembly GCA_030867105.1). Classification (NCBI taxonomy): domain Eukaryota; kingdom Metazoa; phylum Chordata; class Lepidosauria; order Squamata; family Pythonidae; genus Liasis; species Liasis olivaceus. The sequence goes on along the minus strand of CM061348.1, from coordinate 64,989,668 downwards.
CTGGTAACTAGTGTAGCTCACAAAGCAGTGGGGTCACATGAGCCTAACGCAATGGCCTACTGCTGTCTGCACTGCTGCATTCTGGCCCAGCTGTAGTTTCCAGATGGTCTTCAAGGCAGCCAGCCATGTAGATCTCATTAAAGTAACCCAATCATGAGGTGACTAAGGCATGAGCAACCATCTGAAGGGCCTCTTGGTCCAGGAAAGGGTGCAACTGGTGTACTAGAGGTACATGTGCAAAGGCTGTCTTGGTCACAGCTGCCACCTGTTCTTTTAGCAGGAGGTCAGAGTCCAAGAGAACCACCAGATTATATATCATTCTCAAGCGGGGAAGTGCAACCCCACTGAGAGTTAGCAATGGAATATCTCCAGAATCCCAAGGAGCCCAAATAAGCACAGTTACTCAGTCTTTTCAGGATTGAGCCTGAGTCTCTTTCTCCCCACCCAGATCCACAAGCCTCCAAGCACTGGGTTACGACTTCAACAGCATCACTCAGCTGACTTGGGGTCAAGATGTACAACTGGATATTGTCAGCATACTGATAATACCTGACCCCAAACCAACAGATGACCTCACCCAAGGGTTCATGTAGATGCTAAACAGAAGGGGAGAGAGTGTCAAACTCTGTGACATCCCATAAGTAAGGGGTCATGGGTGCAATCTCTTCCCACCTGACAAAACCAATAGAAAACTAAGGAGGAGAACCACCATAAAACGATGCCTCCCATCCCCATCCCCAGAAGGATACCATGGCTGACAGTACCAAAAGCTGTGTCTGCACTAAATCCCAGCCTGATACTTGACTGAAACAGAACCAGATAATCCATTTCCTTCAGGTTTCTCTGGAGCTGAAGTCCAAACAGCCTTTCATAACTTTCTCTAAAAAGGGAAGTTTGGAGACTGGATGGCAATTGTCCAGGACCGTTGAGTCCAGCAACGGCTTCTTGAGAAAGGGTGCACCACAGCCTCCTTCAAGGCTGAGAGGACTGCTACCTCACTCAAGAAAGGTGACACCATCACATGGACACAACCACATCACTTCCCAGGTGGCTTTAACCATCCAGAAGGACTTAGATCTAACAGACAAGTGGTCAAGTAACAGACAAGAGAACATGACCACTTCCTTGGTAGTCAGAGAGTCAAACCTGTTCCAGATAACCCCACAAGACCTTGTCTTGGGCACCACAACTGGACTTGTCTTGTCAGAATCCAATTCTGATGCTTTGAGGCAAGCACAGTAACAGTATTTGCCCTTCATACTTTATTGGAAGAGTCTTCAGTGACACCTGATCCACAAACACAGAAGAGTCCTGAGTGCCATAAAGACTAAGGAATATATTATTAGACTTTTGATGTGCCATAAGACCATTTGGGTTACAAAAGAACTATCCTGGTATTTGGAGCTGGTCAGAAACTAGCATGAGTCAGAGAACTCAAATACTTCACTCTGAGAGTAGACACTGGGCATTTTCTTCTAACAACATTTGCTACCTCAGTACCTTCAACAGCTCTTTCTGTGAGGGAGATGAGGTGAAGAACATGGTAACAATAATTTCAAAAATACGGCAGAAGACAGACATATAGGATTTTAAGATGGAGGATTATAATAGCATTTTAATTACAATAGCCATCATACTTTCTTAATCATAATTTAAGTGATCTCTCTTATCATACCATTTTTATCTGTTATTGTACAGGTGAAACTCAAAAAATTAGAATATCGTGCAAATGTTCATTTATGTCAGTATGGCAACTCAAAAGGTGAAACCAATATATGAGATAGACGCATTACATGCAAAGCGAGATATGTCAAGCCTTACTTTGGTATAATTGTGATGATTATGGCGTACAGCTTATGAAAACCCCAAATTCACAATCTCAGAAAATTAGAATATTACATGACATCAATAACACAAGGATTGGAAATAGAACAATATCCGAACCTCTGCAAAGTAGAAGCATGCATATGTACTCAGTACTTGGTTTGGGCCCCTTTTGCAGCAATGACTGCCGCAATGCAACGTGGCATGGATGCTATCAGCCTGTGGCACTGCTGAGGTGTTATGGAAGACCAGGATGCTTCAATAGCGGCCTTCAGCTCCGCTGCATTGTTCGGTCTCATGTCCCTCATCTTCCTCTTGGCAATGCCCCATAGATTCTCTATGGGGTTCAGGTCAGGCGAGTTTGCTGGCCAATCAAGCACAGTAATCCCATGGTCACTGAACCAGGTTTTGGTACTTTTGGCAGTGTGGGCAGGTGCCAAGTCCTGCTGGAAAATGAAGTCAGCATCCCCATAAAGCTCGTCTGCGGAAGGAAGCATGAAGTGCTCCAAAATCTCCTGGTAGACGGCTGCGTTGACCCTGGACTTAATGAAGCACAGTGGACCAACACCAGCAGATGACATGGCTCCCCAAATCAACACAGACTGTGGAAACTTCACACTGGACTTCAAGCATCGTGCATTGTGTGCCTCTCCATTCTTCCTCCAGACTCTGGGTCCTTGGTTCCCAAATGAGATGCAAAAGTTGCTCTCATCAGAAAAGAGGACTTTGGACTACTGGGTAACAGACCAGTTCTTTTTTTCTGTAGCCCAGGTAAGACGCTTCTGACATTGTTTGTTGTTCAGGAGCGGCTTGACAAGAGGAATACGACATTTGAAGCCCATGTCCAGGATCCGTCTGTGTGTGGTGGCCCTTGATGCACTAACTCCAGCCTCAGTCCACTCCTTGTGAAAGTCCCCAACACTTTTGAATGGCCTTTTCCTGACAATCCTCTCCAGGCTGCGGTCATCCCTGCTGCTCGTGCACCTTTTTCTACCACACTTTTCCCTTCCACATAACCTTCTATTGATGTGCTTTGATACAGCACTTTGGGAACATCCAACTTCTTTTGCAATGACCTTTTGGGGCTTTCCCTCCTTATGGAGGGTGTCAATGATGGTTTTCTGCACAACTGTCAGGTCAGCAGTCTTTCCCATGCTTGTGATTCCTACTGAACCAGCCTGAGAGACCTTTTAAAGGCTCAGGAACCCTTTGCAGGTGTTATGGATTCATTAGCTGATTAGAGTGGGACACTTTGAGCCTAGAATATTGAACCTTTTCACACTATTCTAATTTTCTGAGATTGTGAATTTGGGGTTTTCATAAGCTGTACGCCATAATCATCACAATTATACCAAAGTAAGGCTTGACATATCTCGCTTTGCATGTAATGTGTCTATCTCATATATTGGTTTCACCTTTTGAGTTGCCATACTGACATAAATAAACATTTGCACGATATTCTAATTTTTCGAGTTTCACCTGTAGATTTGATTATCATATTATCTTTATTTACGGAGTTATTTCTACAATTAGCTTTTTACAAGTTAATGTTTTGCTGAGATACTATGCTAAACCCAAGGAATTCCTTTTTTCAGATTTTTTTAGCTAAGAGATCCTTAAAGAAAGGTAGATGCATCTATTTTCTCTAACTTCTCCCACATCCCTGCTAGCATAGATAGTTTTGCCACTTCTTCCTTCAAGAGAAACAATAGTTAAAATAATACTAATGCATAAATAACAAGTAAGAACCCATTAAGATTATTTGTAATGAAACAAAATTCCCATGTTGTTCTACTATAGCTGAAGTTTTCAGTTTCTAAAATAAAGTGGTTTTGAACATCTGTAAAAGGATGTAGATCCCATTCTAATTAAGATTTCCATGTATGGTTAACATGACAAACATCATTAGTCCCATTCAATATAGTCCATTAAGCTATTACAACAATCCTTATTAGGAAAAGCCGGAGACATTCAGACATGTCATCTATCAACTCTATTTTCATATTGCAGCCCGTGTTTGTGCTCAGTTTTCCAAAGTTGTAGTAATGCAGAAACATCAGGTCCAAGGAAGATGAGATGCAGGGAACTGCAAATATATTGCCATCTTAATATACAGTTTGTCCTTGCATCAAAATATACAATGAGGTGAGGACAAACTGAGTCTAGATCAGGGGTTCTTAATCTTGAGGGTCCAGGGATAGATTTTAAGGGGTCCATGAACTTGGGTGAGAAAAAATTACAACAGGATTTTCAAGTCTTATAACCCTCAAAACAAAAAAAATGAAATCAGTTGGATGCCCAACATGATGTATTTGTTATTTTCTAATATTTTTATAACTGTTATTTGAGTATAATTGGTTTCCTTTATAATACAATTTATATCTTTGCATTTTATATTATGCATTTAAATTAATTGTTCTGAGAAGAGGTCCATAGCTTTCACCAGACTGTCAGAAGGTTACCTGTTTCAGTCTTTTCAATGATCAATGGGTGTCTTCATTTTCTTCAAAAATACAGCACACATACATTTGAAATTTCTCAGCTTCAAGTCACCATTGACTCCGCCATTGGCCCCACATACAGCAGATGGGTTATTGCTGCTTGGAAGCATCCTTTCCTTTCCATGCATTATGATGGCTGCCACCCATAGATGGTATCTTCTCACACTGGAGCTGTTCAACCCCATCATAAGGATTTAAGGAGTTTGTTAATCCAGAGCCACATCAGTACTCCCCTCCAGATTTATTAAGATTGCACCCTCAGAATTCACAGCAACACAGTCAAAAGTTGTATATATATATTGTAATGAAGTCCATGGATTTTTCACCTCAATGCAAAGGATTAGGGTACAGATTCCAGGGTGGCTAGTGGACCCTACTTGATACTCTTATGAATAATTCATAAGGTGATAAATGAAAGAACCATAACATAATTATTGATTTTAATTTCAGGATTTTTTTAAAAAAGAAGACTTAGATAACATATCCAATATTCCCTGATATCCTGCCCACAAACTGAATCATTTCATAAAAGTTCACTGATGTCTGTACTTCAACAGACTTCTGTCTTGGCATAATTAAAAACAAAATAATAAAATCAACCTGCTTCATTAAACAGTTGTATCACAACCTGAGCTGACTATGTAATCAATCAGGTTTGGATACATGATGACATACCAACAGCAAACTGAGATACGTAGAATGAAAGAACTGTCCATAGGCTTTGTTCCCCCTTAGGAATGTTATCATGCAACTGAATATTGTTGAATATTCAATTCTAGAAGACCGACTTAAGAAAAAGAAAGAGGCACAGAAACAAATGAGTCTCAAATGGATTCTAAGAGATGCCAGTGAAGGAAAGAGAATATCTAAGTGGAGAGCAACAGACAGAATGGTATTAGGCAAAAGCTAATGTGTTTATTGTCTTTTACATGCCTCCTTAAAAATCAAAATATGGGCATATGTAACTAAGGAAAAAACCATTCCTGAAACTTTGGCACTGTTTTGGCTCAATACCAGTTTATGCACTGTAAAAGTTCTATAGATACTCTAAACAATGGTAAATGCTATAATACTTATAGGCCCAGAAAGCAGGAAGCTGGACACCTGAACAAACCTGAGGCAATTGGGTTGCATATTATATCCCACTATATTCTAACAGACTTTTCCTTCCATTATGTGATACAGGAAAAGAGGGTTATTTTATTTAACTCCAAGAAGACTGGTTTCTTACTGCTGCTAACTTTAAAATCCAGATCCTGGATTCAGGCACATACAAGTATCAACAAACACAAAGTAAAACATAAGGTTTTTCCTTTACACTTGAAGGGGGGAGGGGGGAAGCTTCACACAGTTTCCTCCTCTTGACCTGGTGTAAATTCCATCAAACTTCAAAAACAATACTTGGAGGGACTGGAGGATGCAGTCCGGAAATTGAGGAAAGACTTTTCACAAAGTTAGGAAATCTTTTGGGAGAGAAGACATTAACTGCCTCACAGTTGCATCCCGATGATGTGATTGAATGGTAACTGGATAAATAATAAGATTTGGAGTGGGTATTGTTATGAATGAGGCATAGAGTATAGAGGAAAAAGATTAGTCTTCAGATGTACAAAAACATTATGTTATTTGAGGAGCTGCCTGTTCCCGTACTGTCAGCTCATCCTGTGGGTTCCAACAGACAGCTTGCTTTGGGTGCTTCGATTAAGCAATGCCATCTAGTGGGACCCAGGAAGTGGACCTTCTCCTTTGGAACAGCATCCCGCTGGACATTTGTATGGCCCCCACCTTGTCTGCCTTTAAGCATTCTTTAAAAACTTGTTTTTTTCCCCAAGCCATGGATTAAGGTGCTGGGCAGGGTTTGAGTGGGGGTGATGTGATTGGAAGCTATATTGTCCCTTGGATGATGGTTGTTTTTACATAGTGCTTCTTTTATCTTCTGAAGCCACACAGAGATGTTTTGGAGTTGGGTGGCCTAGAAATGCAATCAATCAATCAATCATACCCACAGATAAAGCAATGATCCTTGCTTCAATGTCTAAAACTGTAAAATGCCCTACAGATTGCATCACAAGCACTTAAGGTGATGACAGTGAACTGTTCATGGCCAACTGTTTATCTTTCAGTCTTAGAAAAAATATGGAGGGGGGAGTGAAATTATAGGAAATTATTTAGTATGATTCATGAATTTTAGCAACTATTCAGAAAGAATAATGCCTATCAGATGGATAATCTCTATTTTTTCATTAATATTTATTTAAGCTGTTGTTATGGCTGTTCTTACATTCCAGGTACATTTTTTTTGTAATTCATTCCACTTATTTAAGAATAGGAAAGTGGGAAAGCAAGAAAACACACACACACCCCAAAAAAACTTCAAAAGAAAGGTATGGTATCGTTGTTAATCTAACTGTATTTATTTTTCAAAGTGCCACTGGCTACAATGAATATTTCATTTTACCTTTATCATTAAAAAAAAAACACCAGGAATAAAAGGTGAACCTGTTTTTTTATGAAAAGAACAAGAGTGAGTGAGCAAGGAGAAAAACAACAAAGATAGGGTCCTATTGTGTAATAATCAGTCCACATTTCAATGAATAAGTAATATTTTTCACAAGCTGAAGTTAGATAGTGGATTTATTTAACCTCTGAGGGTCAGGTAATAAATACTAAATGAATTATTCAACCCAATTGCTAATCAATACAATTCAGTGATATATTTTTTGTGTTTCATAAAAGGTTGTACACTAAAGGCAGTGAGCAATTATGGAAATTGGGCCCGAGTGGCACTCAATTCTCCTGTTACTTGAAACCCCGGCACCACTACCTTGACAGCAAATCGATTAGTGCACTCGTGAAGCATCTCTGTGACCTCTGACCTGCTTCCAGCTCCATCTGACAGCTTAGAGAGTATTTTATATTTATTTTATTGAATTAACTCCATCTTGCCCGCATGGCACTTTAGACATACAGTACTGATAGAACAAGAAGGCTACAGGCCTGTTAAGTGAAGGCTATGCTTTGTAGATTCCACTGAAATAGACTCTTGTGATGAATCTTTACTACATTCCAATTTACTGGGAATGGTGCCATTCCAAGGGCACCTGAAGGTTAACAAATGACACAAAGGAGTCCCCAGCCCATTCAGGGGGTCTCCTTAAAAACATGAAATTTTGGGCACTAGAAAAGGCTCCCCAGCCAATTTTTCCTAGATTAACTTGAAACCAAGCTTAGAATCTTTCTAATACAAAGAGGCCACTAAATATGTATAACAATTTCCATCAAGAAGCTGTAGTCATTACAAGCCACATAAAGCCACTTTAGAAACTGGCTTAATTGATCTATCTATGACAACTAGTGGGCCCACTGACCTCAGCAACAAGGACTATTACTGTGCTTTGCTCTACAAATTTTGATATGAACAGAAAAGTGGATTATATATTTTAAATACATAAATAAAAGATTACAGTAAGAATGCTACTTGTAGATGTGATTCCTTCACCAAAAATAAGCACCATCTAGCTTCTTTGAGGGCCAGATACACTGAAACATTATGCAGCATGGAGATCAATATTACACAAATCTTACCAGGGCAATGTAGTAGGTGAGATCAGCTGCCATCCTTTGTTCTAATTTCCATGTGATATTCCAGACACAAAGGCTTGCTCAGGAGAAGACAGATTGACAGACAACTATGCTATGCCTCCATCTTCACTCCCATTTCAGGGTCTTTCAGAAGCTCTGAAGACTGAATCGTTATGTTCTAATGGCTAACTTGAAAATGCACTGCAACCAGAGTTGTTTGCCGTGATTACAATTAATTTGGTATTCCACTGTGATAAATTCCTAATAAACACATGAAGCACAATCAATAAGTGAAGCAATTGTTATTTCTACAGAAACAAACAGAAGACTATACAGAAGTTTTCAGGATGGCAAGATAAATCTAGAAAGGATAAAGGGGCTAAAGAAGTGAGTGAACATGGGATTTGGGTAGTGGAGTTTTGGGTAGCACCCCTTGGTCTGTGCAAATTCAAGAATTTTTTTTTTCCTCCCTGAAGATGGCCTCGTATGGATCCAATCTGTTACCATTAAAGAAATGTAATATACAATGCATGCCTATTCTACATTTACATCCAGCCTTTCTTCTGAGATTTCAAAGGGATGTGCGTGGTTCTCATATTCTGTTTTATCCTCATAGCATTCTTGTGTACAGTACTTAGACTGAGAGACAGTGATGGCTCCAAATCATCTACTGGGTCTTCCCAGATTTAATCCAATATTCTATTATACAATACTATAGACTATACTTCTCCACTTACTCAAACTGAGTACAGCCATTTTCTACCCCAGGAGCCTTTGCAGCATCAAGAGAAGTCCCCAGCAGTCCAATAAATGCACACTTGCACAAACAGAAAATTCTAAGATGCTTACCCTAACATTGCAACATGAGCATAAGCAATCTAGAATAACTTTCATGAGTTTGAAAAGTTCCACATATCTTATATGACTGTATTCTCATTCTCAAAATCTGTGAAAAGTGATTACTTGTCATTCTTGAATATTACCTGAATTTTCAGGAAAGCATGTAAAAGTTTTTATACCATGTGTGATGTTGTTATATTATAGTATTTAAAATAAAATCGCTGTAGGATTACATATATACATGTACACGTACATCTTTTCATAATAAAATGCCATGGAAAATAAGACATTTCAAGCTTTAATTTTTTTTTTTTTTTAAATCATGGCATGATTCTTTATCAGGATTGACTGCGATTCTTAAACACATAAATTCACTTTCCAGAATACTTCAGTTATAAAACTGCCACCGTGTAGTAAAGAGTTCCATGTTCTTTTCCTTTATTTTTTTTTGTAAATATTGATATTGTTGTTATCGAGCAAGTTCATACTATTTAAAAACTTCCTCAAGTATATTTGCTCAGAGATCAATAACACATCAGAGACAGTCATGCTAAGACAGCTAGCAAATATTTGTTCTGAGTAAATTTAATTGCCAAAACACTGTAAAAATTAACTACATCACTAGTACAAACTGAAACTAGTTTTTGTTACATGCATTTTCCACCAACCAACCTCTCCAATGAGTAGCATAGAGTTCAGGTTTAGAATGTCAATTCTTACAACTCTGTTTGAACTCTGCTCTAACTTGGCACAATGCATATTTCATTTATTTGAATGGAAAGAGATTGACACATACAGTTGTGTGCTTTTGTACACGTTGATCTGATCCCTCCTTTGAAATAAACAAAACAGACTGCACACATAAGAGCTCTGAATGTACCCTGGAGTTCATGCCTTACGTTCAGTCCGTGGATCAGTCACTCTCTAAGCCTGGCCAACATCACAGCATTTTTGTGAGGGTGAAATCTATAAATATATACAAAGTATATTGCTAGATATATACATGGGGGGGGGGGCATCTGAGCCAATTTACTACAGTACACATCAGTCATAAGGAACCAATCCTTGTGTTTCAACGTAAGTTGGGCATGATAGAAGTCTGGAGAAAAATTAAATCCCCAAACCTATCATAGTCACCATCTATGTGAAGAAGACAGAAAAGCAGTTAGAATTTTTCTCAAAAGAATGGGAAACAAAAAAGCACACAGGAGAAAAAAGTGTGGTTAATGGGCACAATTCAAGAGATTGTGTTTCAAGCAACGGAGGTATTGTCAAAAATGGAAATCTGATATAAGCGAAGCCAACACAAAGTACTTGGAGCCAAAAGACGCACAGGCACATCTCTTGTGCCAATTCTGTATTATTTGTCATCTCACAGGGGCTATAAATATTGGAGCATTTCTCCTGTAAGCCTTCCACCAACCATTTCATGGTGAGAAGCTAATTCCTGTCCTCCAGAATTGGGTGCTTTCAGGCCCTACACCACATTCATGCAGGAGACATTTTCACATGGGGCTGAGAAGCTGATGCTTTCATCCTCAGACAGCCAAATGAGAAGCAAGGGGGGGAGGAGGAGCTTAAATATTTAATCAACAAACCTGCAAAAGCTCTGAGAGTTAACACTCTGGAAGTACTCTCATATCAGTACCTCTGGAAGAAGCCCTGAAAATGGCTGCGATCCATTATAAAGGGACCTTTTTCTCCTGTGGACCTAAATCTGGAAAAAGATCTAACCTTTACAAGAATTCCTTTTGTCTCCCCCTACCCACCCACCTCTAGTCACATAGTCCACATATCCACTTACCCTTGGAAGAAAACGGATTTCCAAGAAATTAGAAGAATGTTAAAATTCTACACTGGCAATATCTTCCTTTTAATATAGTAATTCTGCTAACTTTCCCTCCTTAGCATTGCTTAACAAAGAGAGGAGAGTGGAGTGTTTTAAACACTACAGAGTTCTCAAGCTCCTTGCCAAAGACCCATCCATTAAACTCCATGTAAACTATAAATCCAATTTTGGACTCTGCCCACAGCACATGAATCTGTTCTCTTCTCTACAGTTTTCACTGACACTAATGGGATTTAGTCATGCTGCTTATTAATGGATAACTAGACCTCTTGCTGTGTCAATTTATGGACAGCCAAGCAGTGCATAAGAATATACAAAATACATCTTTGTTATGGCTCAAATGCCATTATTTCATGATCCAAAACAAAAGGATCCACTGAGCAGTGTACCGAATTTTCAAGGCACTGATATGCCCCAAAAGATACCTCAGAAGCTTGATTTCCTTGTGCCCAGGTCATTGCTTTTTGCTGCCTTAACTAGCTTTTGTTTCAGCACCAATTGTTTAGCTTTCCAAAATTACATTCCTTATTGTAACAACGTTAATTAATTAATTAGATTGGTTATATGACATCACTCTTAAGGTGAAGAATTCTGACTTGACATTTTAAAAATTATACCAAATTTATAATCTATTGGGATTGCAAAGAAGCTTACTTTGGAAGACAGGGATGGCAGAGGAGAACAGTGAGTAGTTGCTGAGTAGTTTCAACAAAGAGCAGAAGTAGAAAACTCTTGAAATCCTACTGAAGTCCAGCAAATCCTGTTTCTTACAGTAATCTACTCCAAGCCCTCATGACAGTATGAAACTTCTAACCCAACAATATTTTTTTTCTTTTTTTTAAGATGGAATATTCTAAATTTTAGACATTACTACAAGTTCTCCACACCACTGATTTGTGCATGGGGAGGGTGGGAGAACGTTCCCTTTGTGCTTCCCTCAATTGCTGTCCAAAAGGACAACTTGTTTCCCATCCAAGGGGGTTTTGCACCCATTATTCTGGTCCAGTGTTAGTTCCATTATGCATACTTAGAATGGAGAGGATATATAATATAGTATAATATTATAGTACAGTACAGGATATCATAAAATATATTACTATAAACATACACAATATACACAATGAATGCATATTTCCCAAACTACTGTATGATTATTAACTAGAGTAACTGCAAACCTATTAGGAAAAGGTAAAAGGAGGACTTTTTAAAAAATCCAAAATATAATTTACAAAAATCAAAATCCTCGTAGAAACATACATGTAGGTATTCAGTCTTTCAGTGGGTCAGCAAGACTTAAATAGATCAAACTCATTTTGAGGCTAATGTGATTTAACCATTCCAGATCCCCTCACTTTTCTAGACAGTTAGGCTTAAACTACAATCCTAAAAAAAAAAAAAAAAAAATTAACTGGAAAATAAATCTCACTAAACAAGGAAAACTTGCTTCTTCCTCTCAAATAAACATGCATGAGATCAGTTTGCAAATCACATAATCCAGGCTATAAACAGAGGACAAGGTCACCTGGTCATAGCAAAAAATAACAAAATACAACAGATAGAGAAATAATCTATAACGAAACTGACCTGGAGGAAAATTATTCAGTTCAAGCTTCAACACAAAGCCAGTTATTCCAGCTATCAAACCTCCTTTAAAGAAATCTTACTGGGATACAAATAGACCATTCCATCACTTGCCCATTTTGAACTGTCCTTGAAACTCATGACACCTACGAGTGGACAATCACGTTCTTCTTCGCTAGTAGGAGATGTTGACATACCACGTCCCTAACTTGCATTCCTGTAACTTTCTAAGTAGTTTATTTTTATTAAATGTGTATGCCATTGTATTGTCTTGAAAGTAGCGTTACTGGATTGTATCAAACTTATATATTCATCCATTTACTCTTTCATTCACTCATTTATTCCATAGATCTTGGCATACAGAAGTTCTTCCATTACTCAGGCTTATGGCATAGTATACTGCTGGGCTTTTCAACTCACTCCCAGTTTCTCCTCCATAAAGTATCAGGGAAGAATATATCCATGTCCTTGTATCCAAATACCTTTAAACATGAACAAGCAATTTGTTTATTTATCACACAATTAATGCAAGAACCGCACTTACATCTATGGATTCTCCCGGTCACTTTTATTATCAGCTTCACTAGAAAATATAAATGGCCAGTTCTTTTCTATATGCCACTTTGGCATTTCTGAATAATGGTATTATATGCAAAACCTTAACATACAGGACTGCTGCAATGTTTAACTCCTGATCTTTGCTTGCATGATTGTTATTAATATGACCACAAAATACTGATCTTTCCAAAAGAGAATCAAAATTGTACAGTGGTACAGCAGGATTTATGAATGAGGTGTCTCTGGCTACAAAAGCATTCCCATTACACCACTCTGCTACCACATACTTGCTATGTAATTGGAAGAAAATCTGTTTCCCATAGACTACGTGGTATTCAGACTGCCAAACAATAAGACACATGTTTCTCTGCGGTCATTACATACCTGATTTTTTGTTTGTTTGTTCCCAGTAATTAAGAAATTGATCTTATTCTCAGTGGGATAATTAAACTGGACAGAAAAATGCAGCATTTTATAGAAACAGAAATGTCTTAGCAGAAAAGAAGCCCTTTTGAACAACTCTCAGAATAATTATGAACGCTTATTAGCATGACAGTTTGAAGGTGAAAAATGCCCACGTGTTTTTTTATTATATGAAATCATATGGCTTTGAATCACTGTTCCTACTCCAACTCCAAGCCAATGCAAGTGTTTTTAAAAGCTAGGTAGAGAGTATTTGTTAAGAGTCCCCACCTTCCATGAGATATGCCAGGAGAGGACCCAGAGACAAGCATTATCTGCTGGAGCTCCCTTCCTGTGGAACCAGCTATACTTAGAAATAAGAGCTGCATCCTTGTTATCAACATTTAGTAAGTTGTTAAAAACCTGGTTTTTTAAGCAGCATTTGGGAATTAGGGATGTGTGAATTAGATACTTATAAGGTTATAGCGCTATTATTTATTACATGAATCAATTGAAATGAATATTACATTTCTTTTAATACATTGTATTAGTTTTTTTAAATGTGCTTTATGTTTTATTATATTTGTAAGTCACTTTGATTCACCCAACTAAAGCGGCATAAAAGTACTAGAAATAAACAAACAAACAAATAAGTGATAACTGCTATGATCATTCCAACAGAAACTATCATGCATATAATCATCTACAGACATCAGTATTTGTGCTCATAATTTTTAGAAAAGTTTTAAAAATTATGAACCCAAGTCTCCCAGTCTCCTGCCAGCAAATCTATTCAAAAGCATCAGGGAGTCCTATAGAAGTTAGGCATCTGAATCTCACTGATCACAACTGAGCCCAGCAACTCTTGTACCCCAATACCTTTGGGTTGTCCTGGACAAGTTGTCTTCTCTCATGTCTCTCTGCTAAAAGGGCTGCTGTACTCCTGCCCTCCTCCTAACACCCAGGTCACCCTATTCCCCTTCCCTGCTTAAAAGCAGTCCTGCCGTATTTGCTCTGCACACATATTGGGCCAGATGTGCTGTGCACAGAAGGGGCTATTGCTAAGGTTCTAGCATAACCACCATCTTTATTCAGAGCATCTATCTAATTAAATGTTTAAAGGGAGGGGGGAATGAGTTAATGTTTTACGATAACAGACATCCTCTCTGGTTGTGGCTAAGCAGGCAGAATCCTGGTACACAGAGAAATGGGCAAATCTGACTATTATACCAGCACTATCCCTCCTGGCACAGTGGATCATTAGCATCAGAATCCACATGGCCTCTTAATCCTATAGAGTGAAGCAATTTAAATATCACTGTTACCAGTAGCTGCTAGGGAGGTGCTACAGAAGGAGATAAAAAGCTACTGCTACTGAGTGCTACAGAGTGCTAGGGCAACAGAGAGAAGCAGGTGGTTCTTGCCATTGGCTACTGCTAGGTGTGCCTGAATGGTGCTAAGCATGGATCTTGCCTCTGCTACCATGAACAGTGACCACCAGGCACCCATAAAGGAGCAAGAGACTCATCCCTTTCAGCAGCAGCATTTGATTATTCCCAAGTAGGTATGTAAATCCAACCTCCTTCCTTCTTAAGCACCCATTCACAACACTGAACCTCATTCCCTTAACCTTTCTTCTGTCTAAGTAAGTTCTGAATTAGATGTTGCAAATTTAAAGAAAATAAAAAGAAAGCCTCCTATTACATGGCAGAAATGGAGGTGGGCCCTTAGACAGAATAGTCAACAAGCAGAATGAATGATTTTGATCTCCTAAATGCTTTAAAAATAAATTTGAATATCATTTATTTCTATTTTCTTCTGTACACTGTTAAGAAGCTTTTTCTTTTCATTTATTTCTCTTAGTTAACTTCCAGAAAACAACATCAAAGAATGGAATTGAAAGCTTTAAGAAACCCAGCAAATTTGCCATGCGTTAACTATTTTAGGATTACATGAAATATTGTTCTCTAGAATTAAGATTTCCCAGAACAGGGATGGATGTTGTTGTTAACAATAGTGTGGTTATATTGAAAAGGAGTCTGAGCTACAGTATTTTTGGCAAAGAAGGCTTGAGGACAGATAATACAAGAGGGATAAGCAACCTGCAGCCCAAATAGCCCCCCACCTATTTTAAAATCCTTATGCATGAGATCATCCAAATCAAAAAGATTCAAACAGGGCATCAGAAAATTAAATCTCAATGATTCCAGACAGAATTTAGCACATCCAACTCTTCTCTGAATTACAAGTAAGTAAAGGACAGAATCCAGTGCCTCATGGGGAATGAAGTTCGACTTTGGGTTCTTCTAATGGTAGTAGTCACCAAAAGAACTTCTCAGCAGCCTTTTGTGGTAGTTTATGGGATTTCTCAAAGAAATATAGGGTCACTTGAAAGAGACTCAGAATAAACAACATTCTGACCTCAAAGACATGACTTGGAGAGGAAGCATGTCCTTAAAACACATACAGGTTAATCTCGCTGAAAATGTACCGTTTAGTCCAGCCCACAGAGTTCTTAATGTTTGAATTTTGCATGTGAATTGCTGTAAGCCATACAAGCAGGCATTCCTAAAAGTTGAACATTTCAGCATTCATCCATGGCAGTTAAATTTTTCAAAAGAGCAGTTCTATAGACCTAAGCAATGTTTTTAAAAACTGGGAAAATATTGAACTAGGTACAAACAGCACTTTTTTTTTCCTCCAATGCAGTACAAAAGTTTTTCAAGTGTTTGAGACAAGTGTAAAAGTGTACATTTTGTTCCACACATTGTCTTATTTTTTCTAAAGAAGTGCATTGGGATCACCATCTACCATCGTAAGATATACCATGCAAATTGCTGTTTCTTTAATAACAGTTATTCTTTCTAAATGTTGAGGAATTTTAAAATTATCAGATGCACATAATTATTGAAACAAATGTTTTTCTCCAGCAACATCATCATACCCCTCCTACTCCACACTTTTTGTTTATTTTTGCTCCCAGTAAAATCGTTTTCCAAGAATGCTAAACCCCATCTAAATCACTTAAAATTATTCAGATTTTTTTAAAAGAGCATTTTGCATTTTGGAGCAGAATGTACTCAGCCATCCATTAAATATGACAAGGTCTGCATTTTATTTAGACATTGCCATGAATAATGAAATGATGTATGATTTCCATTTTTGTAGCTCTTCCTTTCCTACACAATCAATTATACATTTCAGAAAAAAATATTTAGCTGATCTAAACCTAATCCAATTAAGCATTAGTAATTCACCAGCATGAACTGGAGCAAATCAAAACATTATTGCTAGTATGTGCAATGTAATAAAATACTTTTTTTAAAAAAATGGATTATCCAAAAGTGGATAGTGTGAGGCACAATACCCTTAGCACTGAAGTTGCAAAGTAACTAACTAAATTATCCAGATGCAACCATTCTACTAAGAAGTTAAAGTGCTTTAACCTCAGCCCTAAGAAGTGACTCACAACAAAGTACTTTATACACAAAGCGGATTCAGTGACCAAGTACAAATGAAGAGGAAGACAAGAACAGATGACCCTTTAAAAAATTGTTTAAACAACATTTGGGAGGTCTGTTGTCAATTCTTCTGCATCCTCCAACTAAGGCTATACAGTGTCTCTGAGATATTACTGGATTTTGAAGAGGTTAGTGTCCACTAAAATTATTTTTCAAAACTCAGTTTTAAATAAATTAATGGAAAGCAGGTGTGCTCCAGGATCTAGGATCAATGTTACTTACAAGAATGCCTCTGGATCCTATATGGGTCCCACATTTTTATACTTAGAGAATAAAATGGTGGCTGGCAATAGTCCTTAAAAAATTCAAAGGTAAACTGGGGTGGTCAAGAACTTCCTAGGGAGCAGAAGGTAACTGATGTCACCAGGTTACGTTCTATTAAATGGCTCACCATGGCAGCCATTTTGTAAATGAGGAAGCCTGCCATCTTTAGGGAGAGGGCCTATACTATTTTCTCAGATGTACTCAATGTCTAAAAATATTGCTTACCTCTACTGAAAGACTTAAGGAATTAGGAAAAACTCCTTCAACTCTCTTCCTCTCTAAATGAAGTATGTCATACAAAAATGTCCATGTGTGCGTCGGTGTGTGTGTTCTTGCAAGCCTTATGTGACATATGATTACTATCATTTCCTTTTTTACATAAAGCACAATGGGGGCCAAACTTTATACATTAAATGTATAGCTTTAGTAGTGCATGTTTAAAAAACAAAACAATTGTTCTAGTCCCACCTTAGGCATGAAAGCCAGCTGGGTGACTTTGGGCCAGTCACTCTCTCTCAGACCAACTCACCTCACAGGGTTGTTGTGGAGAAAATAGGAGGAGGAAGGATTATTAGGTATGTTCACCGCCTTCAGTTATTTATAAAAAAATAATACAGGTGGGACAAAAAATCTAAACAAAAAAAAAATTCTAGTCTATATGGGAAACATTTTAATTCTTCCATTTGATAAAGTATCCAGCCAAATTCAACTGTTGTCCCTCCCACCAATACTGGACAAGAGAGGGACATGTCATAAGTACCTCTGATCTTTGCTCCCTATATCAAGGAAAAGCTGGGCAACCCTGATTGTTGGTGGATTATGTTGCAAAAGTAAAGAGCTGAACCATTTCCCTGGGCTCCTGATAGTTAAATTAGTTTACATCAACTATCAATGTGGTTTTAAACCCTCAATTGTTCATCCCAACCTATGCCCCATAGCAATGTAGGGAGAACATTGGAGGGAGCACAACACTGGAGACCTATTTCTTAATAAGAACCTTTTTTCCAAATGCCCTATGTGTCAAACCAACAGCTCACTCTGGTTAAGAAAAGGTGAAGAGAAACTATATTTACAAAGGGATTTCTTTATTATCCCCAAATCTAATCCAATCCCATTAAGTCCAAAATTGTCTACCAGGTCTTATAGCAGCTCTCACCCCTTCTCAAACTGGAGATGCCAGAGATGTTCTGCTTCTCATGCTGGACTCAGCAACAGGACTTGGTGCTCTTTCCCCAAATGTTCCACACTCCTTGCACTTTTTTAATGGAATACCATTATAGGTACAAATTATGATAAGGGACTTCTAAGAGGGAACAAGTTGAACAAACTTGTTGTATCAAGGAGGTTGGAGTACGGGGGAAAGAGAAGGAACTTATATTTAGCGTATGCTATAATTCTAAGGTTTTAAGTTCAGAACTACTGTACATACGTGTGCTGCTTTTCACTGTCAAAGGCATTTTCCAAATACAAACAAGGGCTCGACCTTTTAATGGAAGTCCCCCTTCTTGGACTGATGTGGTACGCTGGTGTTTATTTGGTTCTGTGAGATGTAAACTTGCATCTAAAAGGCATCGCTTAGCCTATGCAGCACATAGGTGAATCGTGCTCCTAAAGAATATCAGAGCAAGAAGCTGGCAGCTCCGAACCTCAGGAGGAAGAAAGCCAAGCTGATGATGGAAAAGTGCGAAAGGAGGCAGAGATGACATGCTGGAGTCAATGCCAAAAAGCAACAGACCTCCACAGCAGACACAGAGGACGCTGTTAGAATGCAGGAACAGGCAGCAATATGGGTGTCACCGGAGATTTACTGTACTCCACCTCCCTTGTCTCCCTGTGCACTGACTTTTTCTTTCTGCCCATACACAGACTATCAATCTTCCATGGCTCCTTATCTCCCAGGTTGCTTCTAAATCCTAATTGCTATCTATCTCCTGAGCTGCCTGTCTGCCACTTCAGGCCTCAAAGCCTGAATGATATTCTTGCTAGCCCTTCCCAATCCCAACCACTAATCAATACCAGAGGATGCAAGGGCTTTCTCCTTCGCCCAGCTACTCCAAGATTTCTCGAAATGCAGCAAGAGCCTTTTCATTCTACTGCAACGCTTCTCTTTAGCCTACTTGCCTTCGGAGGGCAGGTCAGTGGCTAACAAGCTGCTAGGTGCAGGAGGGGGAGAACGCTTTAACATGCATTTCTCTTTTAAAGAGTAGGATGCAAAAAGCCTACCTCGATTGGTTCAGTAACAGCTCATGGAACGCAGGGCCGGGTGACCTTTGTCTCTGTACGGGGCGGTATCCTCAAGGACATCTCACGTGCTAGTGGCAGGGCAGAGTTGAAGCAAATGGTGCATAGAGCCAGAGCTAAAAGTGGATGGAGACTCCTAGCTTCTCTTTTTCTGAGAACCCCTAGTTTTTTCCTAGGACACATATTTTTTTCTCTCTCTCTCCTCTGACAACAAGCTACCAGGGAAGGGACTGACAATTGTGGCTGTTTGTGAAAGGCTTCCCCCAAACACTCTAAAGGCCAAAGGCTGCCCGTACCCTGAGCTAGCAGTATCATGTTGTATCTGCTCTAGATCTTAGGATCCACCACACAATTTCATTTATACATTCTGGGAAAGCAGTGCATCTTAATGAAGAATCATTCCAATCCTGCCTCGCATATGCTATAGAGTCCTTTTATGTCTAACAGAGGCACAGTATGAGGGACTGTTTCCGGTCCCTGAGTCGCTCCAAAATCAGATCAACAAACCAGTCCTGCATATCTTTCTGGTCATTTTCTGTACTGTCCCTCCAAGTCTTAGACCCCTGAGAGATGTTGAAGATTGCCTACTACAGAATTATATTCAGTTGTTTTTTTAGCAACTTATTTTTATTTCTGAGTATGCTCCACTGCCATTTATTTATCCCTATTTTTTATGCTACAGTTCTTTGAATCATGTTATTTTGGTTTCATGGAAAATGTAAACAAAATCATTATCATACATAACAGCCTTTCATTATATATTCTCAACTTTTACAATTCCTTCCTTTAAATTCTACAGAGAAGTTGCTGTGTCTCTCATCTCATAAAACATTATGTTCACACATATCCTAACTCTCAATGAAACAAAACTAATTGAAGTCAAAATTAAAAATGCTGTTTCCCAAAACCTGTTCGTCTGCTTTCATTCCTGTTGTTGTTGTTATTACTGATATTGTTGATATGCAAAAGGATAGAATTGGTAGCCAAATTTTCTGAGCAGTAAGTTCAAGATACTTTTTTTCCTTTCTTGCTTATGAAACTTAACACTACTTTAGCGTTCACTAGGCCTCAGGCTTTCCAATGTGGCTTAACAGTAATTATACAAATGCAGAAAAGATGAAAAAGTGTTAAAAGTTCCTTACACCTAATGACATGCTTTTGCCTCTTAAAGGGGCCATCATAAAAAATGAATAAAGATAACAGAAGAGAATAAACTGGAGATATGCCAAAGCAGGGAAAGGAAGCTCCAACAGCATTTTAAAATGACATCTGATATTGGGTTTTAAATAAAAATGAAGATCTACCATGGACGGTGGTTGTTTTCAATCGAAAGACTTGAGAATCATTTGCTAGGCTCCTAAAAGGTTTATTTTTTCCCTGATCCCTGCTCCCCCCTCCCTTTAAAGCTCCAAACAAACCCCCAGTGTCCCAAATGCAAAGTGAATCTCTCTAGTTGAGGCAATACTCTTTACTTCTCACCCCATGTGCGACTTATGTTTCTACTTTCACTGGCGACACTCTGGAGCCAAAGCCTTTCCGTTCAGGGGAACTCGGCTACATGCCGCTAACAACAACCCAAACAGAGCTTACCCCTTCTGGTCCAAGCTTCTCTGCCCACCGTGAGCACAGCCTCATGGTCGGGATTTATTGCAAGAAGACCCCAATCTAAGGACCGATTCATGGCAAGCTACAATGCCCCTACTGACTGGGAAGGAGGCAGAAGCACCAGTCTTCAGTGCTTTTGCTGAAATCTCCACTTTGCATAATATCAGCTCCTGCAAATGCCATTTGTCCAAATCATCCCCATTTTGCATTGCTTTAACTTGCTCCTGGATTGTATTTTGTGCTTTAACATATTCCCCCTTGAAAAATCTTTAGTTTTGACTTTACAAATTCTAAAACATTTCCCTTTTTGCCACAGTAACAGCATTTCCTCCCCCCCCCCAGATTACTAACAAGCCAACCATTGATAAATATTCTTGCTAGAAATGTACTTCTTTCCAACTTTCCATAGGCTTTTAAAAATTATTTGTTTTTTTAAAATAGCATTATAACACTGATTCTTTGCTAAGAGCATTTTATCCTGCTTCAGTAAGTTCCATGAAGAGCTCTCAGAGTTGGTGCAAATAATGTTTACTCCCTGCTTCAAGGGCCCTTCACACTGCCAGAGTGGTGCAAACTGGCTTATGCATAAATGAGAATGAGATACCAGGCCTTCCTTTTAAATAAAAGCAGCCTTGCCTTTATTATTATTATTATCATTATTATTGAGATTGGAGAGTAAAGCCATTAAAGTGAAATAAGAAGTTAATTTAGCTTAGGAAACACAGGTTTTGGTGGAACAGGCCCCAAATGAACGTTCAGAAAAGTGACAATTCTGAAAATACGACATTTGCTCGCTGACTCACCACGAAAGATTATGAGTTGTGCCTCTCCACCTGCTGCTATATCTTTAAAGATTCACTAGGCCAATATTCTCTGTTTTCTTTGTTTGCTCTTCCAGCTCTTTTTTTTTTTTTTAACAAAAAGGATGGGTGGATGAATGGATGGATGGATGGATGAATGGAGAGAGAGAGATAAGCAGGCAAACAGATATTTAGCTTTGAATTTAAGGAAGTAGGTTTTTTAATTTAAATCTATGCTGCATCAAGCGTCCATTTTTTCCACAATTGCTTACTAAGATTTTATGTTTCACATTTCATGCAACACAAGGATAACTGAAAGGAGACTCTAGCATTGGCACAACATGTCAACAACAACAGTCTGATACCTGCCATGTGTTTTAAATTAGAAATTTTAATTATGTGTACCTAAAATATGCAAACTTACTGCAGGCCTCAAGTCATATAACCTTCCCAAACACAGCCCTCCACAGGAGGTAAAGACATATACACTTATTCTACCAACTCTGAAATACTGTTAATATTATCCATTTAGGTGCTAAATTCCCATGTAACTACAAATTGTTTTCCCTGCCATCCTTTTCCTTTCCCTACACTGATTTTTCTTTTTTTCTTTTAGATTTTTTATTCCACCTTTATTGTTTTTCTTTTTAAATAAATAACTCAAGGTGGTGAACATACCTAATACTCCTTCCCCCTCCTATTTTCCCCACAACAACAACCCTGTGAGGTGAGTTGGGCTGAGAGAGAGTGACTGGCCCAAAGTCACCCAGCCGGCTTTCATGCCCAAGGCAGCACTAGAACTCACCATCTCCTGCTTTCTAGTCTGGGGCCTTCACCACTGGACCAAACTGACCATACTTTTTTCATGAGTTTCTAGCATACACATACTTTTATTTCAACAAGATACCAACTTTCTTTGGTTGAGTAGTTGTGACCAGAAAGCAAAGGCATGCTTTAGAATACCTTACCCACAGAGATGCACCTGACCCATTCGTTGCTGACATTTCACAGGGCACTGAAAACAGTTTTATTCGGGTAGGCTTTTGAAGTTTAATGTGACTGGACTGCTACTGTTCATTTGAAGTCTGGTAATATGGATGATATAAGAGAGAGGAGAGGAGAGGAGAGGAGAGGAGAGGAGAGGAGAGGAGAGGAGAGAAGAGAAGAGAAGAGAAGAGAAGAGAAGAGAAGAGAAGAGAAGAGAAGAGAAGAGAAGAGAAGAGAAGAGAAGAGAAGAGAAGAGAAGAGAAGAGAAGAGAAGATTCAGGAAATTGTATGAATGGAAGGGCTTTCCCTGTTGGCAATGCGATCTTCATTCTGCCATTCTGTCAGAATGAATACCTCATGAGGCTGCTACTCCATCTTGCTCACTCACATGGTCTCTCAAACACGTGGGAATAAAATTGGCAACAGTGCCATTTTTTGCTTCCAAAGATTTTGAAATACCCTTGCAGAGATTTTTCTGTTCACTGTCTTTACCAGCTCTGGAAGATCTCACAAGTGAATTCCTTAGCAATCATTTGTGGAATACATTGTTTTATGCCATGAACCTGAGGTGACAGATTCCTGAAGACTGTTTTATTTTCCTCTGTTCTCTGAAATACCTTCCAAACTCTGTCACTCTCTAGTAATCATCCTTTTGCCACTAGCAAGGGCTTTGTTTCAGGTACCCGTTAGATCAATGGCACACTTTTGCCCTGTTGCAGAAGACACGTACAATGAAAATTATGAACATTATAGGGAAAACATAAATAAATAATAATCAAGATAATCTTTTGTTCTAATGATGAGCTATTAAATGAACTGTAAAGCACACATAACTCATAGCCGAAAAGTGTACATTGTCAAAACTGTCATTAATGTATACGGAAGTAATTAAGCAATAATGACCTCAGCACGGGGCATTTCCTGGGAATTAATGACCAGCTAGGAGGAGTTGATGTCTTGAGGCAAAACTGAGGGCCATTAACTCTGAATGGTTATTAATACTCAGGAAATGCCCCAAGCTGAGGCAATCATTGTGAATATAAAACAAAATGGAAGAAAAGTAATATATCTGTGGATTTTTGTTGACAATGTCCATGGGTGAATAGAGTTTCATTTTAATGTACACAGCAATTAGTTCTGTCTACATTAGTCCAGTCAAGTGCTTGGCCCATCTCTCAGCAATGCATTCATTGTTCAGAATATTTCCATAGACAAGGCTCATCCCTATTTTTGTTACAATTTCCAATATAAAAAGAACAAAATATGAGATAACCCAACTTGGCCATGATGATATAACTATATCCCAACTTGGCCATGATGGCAGGGAGATTATGGGAGCTGGATGAGCAAATCATCTAACAACTGGTTTGGGAATGGAGATTTATGCAATCCATATTATAAATTACAATACAAAATTAAATGACTTCTTTACTTCTGCATATCAGTCTGATTTCTTTTTCACTAAAGAATTATCTAACAAATACATCAAACATCAATACAAAATAGCACAGATCCTGGCACTTGTCGTGGTTTATAGAAGAGCTGAGAGAGATGAAGCGAGAGAAGAGACATCTAGAGCATTGCTGGCGCTCAACAAAGGATGAATTCGACGAAACATGGGTCAGAGCTGCTATTAAGGCCTACCTAGTGGCGGTAAGGGCAGCAAAGCATCATTACTTCTCTGCTCTTATTGCGTCTGCAGATAGCCACCCCGTGGCCCTGTTTCATGTAACATGAGCCGTCCTGGGTAAGGGGGACTTGGAAGACCTCTTGCAGAGGCATGAGGAGGAATTTTCTCAGCATCTTTTGGACAAAGTTGCTCAGATTCGTTCTTAGTTGGACACTAGCTTTGTTGCAAGTCCGGTGGAGATGCCTAGGAGGGAGTCTTGCACTGTTATCTGGGAATGGTTTGAACCTGTTGGACCTGAGGAAGTGGACAGGGTCCTTAGGACTGTGAGGTCAGCTACCTGCTCTTTAGATCCATGCACCTCCTGGCTGGTTAAAGCATCCCAGGGGGTGTTGTGCGAGTGGGTTCTAGCAATGGTTAATGCTTCCTTGAGTGAGGGGGTGATTCCTTCACATCTTGAGGAGGCTTTGGTTCGCCCTCTCCTCAAGAAGTTATCGCTGGACCCCACTATACTGGACAATTTTCATCCAGTGTCCAACCTCCCCTTTTTGGGGAAGGTGATTGAGAAGGTGGCTGCACAGCATCTTTAGAGGACCTTGAATGAAGTGGATTATCTAAATCCCTTTCAGTCTAGATTCAGGCCTGAGTATGGTACTGAAACAGCATTTCTTATGCTTTTGGATGATCTCTGGCATGGGCAGGATGGGGGTTGTGCATCCATTCTTGCCCTACCTGACCTTTCTGCAGCTTTCGATACCATCGACCATGGTATCCTTCTGGATCAGCTCAGAGGATTGGGGGTGGGCAGCATGGTGTTGTGCTGATTCGCCTCCTTTCTCCAGGGCCAATTCCAGTTGGTGGTAGTTGGGGAGCAAAGATCCTGCCCTCGGCCCCTACTGTGTGGAGTGCCACAGGGTTCGGTACTTTCCCCTCTCCTATTTAATGTCTACATGAGGCCACTGGGTGAACTCATCCATCGCCATAGGGTGATAATACACTGATGATACCCAATTATACATCTCTGCCCCTGGCAAATTAAGCAATGCTATGAATGTCTTATCCCGGTTCCTGAAGGCTGTACAGTTCTGGATGGGGAACAATAGGCTTCAGCTGAATCCTGGCAAGACTGAATGGCTTTGAGTTTGGGGGCCTTCTGGTGCTAGGACTATACCATCTTTGGTGCTGGATGGGGTGAGTCACTTTTTATATGTCTTTTTCCTTTTCCTTTTCCTCTTTCTTGTCCTCTTTCTTCTTTTTTGTTTATATATTCTTCCTAATTATGTATTAGCTTTTAATTATGTAAAACTCTAATAGAAATATTATGAAAAAAAGGTTGTACGTTAATTTCTACATATTTTTTTTATGTACTCTCCATCCACACACAATAGTGGCTTAAACTGTTATCTTCAGTATGTTTTTTTTCCATTCCCTCTATTTTATTGAAATTTTTAAAAAATATTTCTGAAAAATCACACATATAAATAAGGAATAAGCCAGCCGCATCTTGCCTTTATTCTTTCCTTCCTGCTCATCTTTTTTTCCAAAGAATCACACCCTCTGCTTTGGAAAATGCCAAACCACAGAACTACAAGAAAATTAATCTAATGAGAGTTTAGCTCAGTTTGATTGGATGAACCAGGAGATAAATTATGCCTACCAGCTTTCATAGCGATGCAACATGATGAGAACATGAATGGAAACAACCATATCTACAATCCCAGTAATACTGGCACAGACTAACCAATCAGTTAATTTTTAACATTACTTGCTAGAGTTAGACAGCTGATCTATATATGGCTCTTTTTCATACTAGAGAATACATGGGTACATGAAAAATATCCACAAATGATACAATCCAAAGTAGACACTCAGTTCATCTTTGAGCAGGAACAAATATGTCCTTCCTAAATTAAAAGTTTTTAAAATAAAGGACTGGTGACTCCTACAACTCTTTAAAAATAAGATTAGCTTATATCTTCAGTTCAGTACTTCTAACCACATTTGCAAGGGAGAAAATCCCATTGAAAGTAATGGAATAAACTTCCAAATAAATGTGCACAAAATCATGCTGCACTAACTTTGTATTAGAGATGATAGTGTCAGCCCCACTAGGTAGACCAGACCAAGAAATCAACTTCACAAAAGGCTAAAACTACTTTTATTGATATTGGCTATAGTAACAGAATCTTGCAAGTCTGATTGCGCTGTGCCTCCTCCTTGTACTCCAGTGAATTAGGGAGGTGTCTGTCTAAGTCACTTTGAAATGTTATCTGTGCATTCTGGACTTAAAACATGTTTTACCATTTGTTGCTTTGGCGACAAAGAAAGAAAGAAATTATTTAATAAAATAAATAAGTTAGCAACAAAATAAATATATATTTCTAAATAAAACCTAGCAGTAAAAAGCAATATCATGTTTGACTAATAATCCCAAAAGAAATGATAGTCAACCTATTCAAAATCCAGCATGTCTAAAGTTCCTGTTGACTAAAGTTGAAAAAGTTGAGCATCACTTAACTTAAATCTGGCTAGGTCGTTCCTTCTGTGTAGCATTACAAACATTCATATTATACATATACGAACACATAAATATTACTTGCTAGTAGTAGTAGTAGTTTTATTTTTCATCGGCCCAAAAATAGGTGCAGTACAAAATAGTAAAATATATCATTAATTAATACAATAGCTCAGTACAATCCAATTCATAATCACAACTAAAATAAGAACTCAGTAATGGCCCATAACATTTAAAACAATCATTACAATCTCTGTCTAAATAACAATACATTTCTGCATAAAGGATTAATACTTAAACCAGCTTTAAAAAGACTGATAAGGCTGTTAGCACCTTTTTAGATTTTGAAAAATCAGATTCCAGGCATAATTCTGGTAGAAGGTGGTTCCAGAAAACTGGTGCAAGATTGGAAAAAGCTCTCAAATGTAAAGTGGATATTTTAGTATGAGGAAGGACCAGTTTGCCCTAAGGTTAATGTGATGAGGCCAGAGGCATATGAGATACAATTTTCAAATTAGTAACTATGTCTCTGCACAAAGCCAAGAAATTAAATTGATATCTTTCAGAAATCAAAACGGTGTTGGCACTGATATCAGAGAAAGGTAAGGAGAGTTTGGGGATCATCCAAAACAGTGTGAACCATGTTATTCTCACCCCAAGGCAAGGGGCAATATCAAGCAATCCAGTCACCAAATTGCTACAATAATCCAAATATGAGACAATCATAGTATGAACCAGCTGCCTTGTCACCTCTGTAATAAACAATGGATGGATCTTACAAATGTTTCTTAAACAAAATTTACAAGTTTGGTTGGTTTATGAATGAAGAACTTTAGAAAAAAGTCCCCCAATTATTTAGATTCCTAACTTCCTGGCCACCAAGGAGGTCTACCCACTGGCAGCCCCAAAAGAGGGGACAAAACAAAAAAAGGATAGGATGATCAGGATGGAACATAACCAATCTGTCTCATCTAGTTTGAGATGGTAGGAACACATCCAGCTTGGAACTCCACCAAGGACACAGAGTGTCATCCAGATAAAAGGTGTCATCAGCATATATGTGATAATTAAACCGATAAGAAGTAATCAAGGGACACAGAAGAAAAGTGTACCAAGTAAATAAAAAGGGGTACAATGCTGAATCCCCACGAATGGAGAAAAAGGATGGGGGACAGCTGTTCCACAGACAGTAACAGAAAACACACAGTGAGATATGTAGATTGTAACCATTGAAATGTGGCATCAGCAATACCATGAGAACTTAGAGGGAATCATAACACTTGATGGTATCAAGCACCAGCATTAATTTGCCTTGACCACCAGCAGATCATTTATAAGACAGCAAATGCCAACTCAGTAGAATGTCCTGCACAAAATCTGGATTGAAACAGGACCATGAGACTGTTGTTAGTAAGATCAGGAGGCATCTGGAAGAGATCTACTCTTTCACAGTTTTCGGATAGGAATGGAGGAGATACTGGATGAGAACTGGAACACACAGAAAGATAGATGGTCATTTTTTTCAACACAGGACAAAGGGGGGCACTGCCAGTCAAAAAAGAGCAGTTTGCCAATTTAGTGAGAAAGGATAGGAAGAATGGAAGTAGAGATTAATAAAAAAAAAAAAAAGATGGAAAGAGAAAGCTAAACAGCTTCCGGCCATTTCTTCACTAGTGTTTTATAGCACCTTATAGTTTCTTCCAACCCCTGCTGTGCCAGTGGAGCACTCATGAAGACAGGCTTTCTATCGCCACACAGATGGATGGGTGCCACTGTAAGACGCGATGAGTCACAAGTGAGGAAACATCTCTGACACACTACTGTTCACAATGCACAACACCACAGCTCTAGTAAGCAAGTAGTAATGCTCATCTATCATATAGGACTGCTGAGGAATCATTAAAGAACTGTATCAATATTGTATTATTTCTCCTTTTCCTAAGGATTTAGGCGGAGATAAGAAAGAATGAGGACATCAGGAAAGATAAAGTAAAATGCTATTGATTTGTACTTTTTAAATATAAATGGGAAAACAATTCTTCCCATAAAATCCATCTGTACAAGCTACTGCTTGTTGTCATGCCCAAAGTACATTTCATGTAACCCAGAATGTCTCCAGGGTATGGTCAAAACAGTCAAGATGGGCAGCCACAAGGGTGTGATCAAAGCTCTATCCATTTTTTATGTACATCACATTGTACTTAAAAAACAGACAGAGCTTTGATTACACCATCATGGCGAGCACCTTGACCGTTTTGACCATACCTTGTGGATACCTCTCTCTGTAACCTCTCTCCTTCTCTTTCTCATAGGACTCCATTTCCAGCACTTTCAAGATTACTACTATTTTGCTAATGGGAGAGAGCTGAAATGAGCATGTAATATGAGGGAAGAGATTCTCTGTGGCAATTAGTTTTAGGAGCAGTGGCTCAAAAACCCACCAGTGAAAAATGACCTTCCAATGAGATTAACATAATAGATTGTTTAATCCACTGTTGCAATAATATTGTTGGTTTTGGTGTACTCTGGTTTAACTACAGAAAGGACAAAATTATTCAGCTTTCCTACCATAGGTTTGCCTTTTCTTATAGCAGTATTGCAGTAAATGAGTTACAAAATCCTATAAGCTACTTAGAAAGAAAAAAAACCTTTTGTATTTTTTTTTAAAAATATCCTACATTAATTGCTATTAACAGTCTGAAAGGAAAGACAACCTACACACAATGCATGAATAATGGAATAATATCTGTAAATATGCCCCAACATATTCACAGGACACAGTAATGCAATCTAGTTATCTTTGTGAGACATTCTTGTTGAGAATGTTTTAAGTTGCTGTAAAATAAGGAATACAAAGCCAGAGAGAGACTATCTTCTAGATTAGGGTTCCCTCCGTACTGGGCCTCCTTCATAGTTTCAGATCTATGAGGAGAAACAAGAGGAGGAGGAAGGAATCCTTACCACTGAATGGATCAGCAAGATTTTCATTTACAGTAGCTGTTTCTAATTGTTGAAAAAATTCACTAAATAAAGGAAATTAGGATGTGTTAACACACATAATTTTCAAAACCACAAGTGGAATAAAAGGCAGTAATGCAGAAACTGTTACAGAGCGCAGATAAAATTATTCAAGTGTGCCTTCAAGTAACTTTGCATTTTAATTTAACCCTTTGAAACATTAATCAAACCATAGCTAATTATAGGAATTAAGGAATTAAGCAATGGAATCTTCTAAAAGATATTATTTAAAAGGCAGTATATACAATTACTTGTATAGATGTTTGCTTTAAAGAGGGAAACATTTCTAGTATAATGAAAAGGACCTTCGAAAATTAAATTAACAAGGGGGGACCAGGCTGATATGAAACTAAATTAGCATCAAATGCAAATTACAGGGTACTTAATGCTAGAAACAGGTGCAGAGAAGGACCCTAAATGAGATAAATGAATAAAACATCCCTCTGCACAAATGTGGAAGCTGACACAAAGTCAATGATATGAATAATTCAGCAGTCTCAGCACTGCTGTTGAGGTCAGCTTGCCTTGACCTTTGAAACAGGAAGTAAAATTCTGTCCAAATTTGAATGACTAGAAATATACCAGCTTTTTGTAGGGAAAAAAAAAAGAAAAAGGAAGAAAAATACAGCTGTCAAAAAAACATACAGATAATATGTAGCATAAAAACTGAAAACATTACATAAATTCATCACTTTTTTCCAAGAGTTCCCCAAATCTTCATTAATAAGACTTTAAAATTATTCATTTCAATGTGTAATTCTCAGAAAGGCTTTTATGTCAGAATATTCAGGTCAGATAATGAACTGAATATGTACAGTGCTAAATTGTTTCAACCTTGTTTAAAAAGTACTTGAGGAGATTATTAATGGTGTCAGAACAGCGTTATATCCCAAGCATCAGTGGGTATCTGTGTAGGTATATGTGTGTGTGTGTGTGTGTGTGTGTGTTTCAAATTAGTTGTGCAAAGCGGAGCAATCCATCATTTTGTTCTTATAAGTTTTGCTGCATGGCAGGTCTCTTTTTCAAACACCCCTTTCTCCTATAAATCTGAAGTTTAACAAATTTAAATTTAAACACTCACATGCAGACTAGTTTAAAAACCCATCCCTTTTTTTTTTTTTTTGCTTGTTTAAACCTAGAAAATATAATTAGGGAAGTCTTTTTTCTTCCAAACAGAATAATTTCATTGAAGCCCAACAATCCTTCCAAAATCTGAAATCATCATACCAAAATCAGCATATGCCAGGGTTTTCTGTTGATTTTTTGCCTCTGCTTTTAAAAAAAAAAATAGATCACATTCTGCTTAACATAATTCCTGACTAAAGGTAGAATCCTAATTGCAAATTAAACTTGACACCCATATCAGTGGATAAGAAGTGACAGCTAGGTTAGCTAATCTGGAAGTTCTTTTGCCTCTTATTTTAGGGGATGAACCAAAGAGACCAGAGAGATAAAAGACCATTTTCCCTCTCTGCTTACAGTATTATCCCATATCAGCTGCTTACCTGCACACCTCTCATCTGCACACTGGAGGAGATCAGTGTTCATGCGGCATATTTCAATATCAGTATCTACTGTGCCAGCAGAGCAGGGGGTGGGGGGTGTTAGTTGAACAGCCTCATCATAACAACAAAGTTGAGATAGTGTTGGGCTTGAATCAGAGTCTGGCAGTAGCAGCATTAACGGTGCACATTAATTAGACTGACAACTATTATTGGTATTGTACTCTTAAGTGTGGTAAACCAAACACTGCTTATTTGGAGTTTTGCTTAATGACTAAACCTGAGTTTTGGGTTTTGTGTGTAAAGCGTCCCCCCGTAACAAGAATTATGAATGTGTGCTTTAAAAAAAAATTAAGAGAAACTTTTTGTTGTATGCATTGAGAGATAATCAGGGAGAATTTGACTGTGGATATAGTTCAAGTTATTCCTGAATCTTCCAAAGGGAGAAGGAATAAGATAGTGAGAAAGGAATATATAAAATAATAGAAAATAGAGGGGGGGAGGTTCCCCTTTGGCTTTCTCTATATTTGAATGTTGGACAAGTTTTGTTTTCATGCTACTTTTTAGAACTCATTTTCCCTGAATTCTTTTCACCTTTGCCCTAATGGATGTAACATGTGCCAAGCAAAAACTCTAGGTTGCAGCTAGTAGGAGAGCAATGACAGCAAGGGCCCCGGGCTGGCCATCCTTAATTTGGATGGAGGATCTTCAGGGAAACGTTTGAGCCTGCACAGTGAGAAGGACTAAGGAACACCTTCCCTGGTCTTGAGTTGAGACTGGAAAGGAAATACTGTAACTATAAAAGTGGACCTTGCAAGGGAGGAGGAAGAGGGGGAAGAGGAAGGAGACAGAGGGAGACAGAGAATGTGTATGTGTGTCAGCTGGAGTTTTTAAATGACCATAATATAGAATATAAGCACAGGGAAAAAACAGAGTTATACCATATGAGAACTAAAATAATTTCCCTATTACTGCTCACTTTAAGACCATGTCTCACATATCAAGCTATTAGTGACCTTGAGTTTTTCACAGCGCCTCCTATTTCTAAACTGAACAAAGAGGTGCACATAATTTCCTCTTTGTTTCCTGGCCATTCGCAGAGGAGATTCAAGAATGATGTTTGCCTCCCAGCAAAGATGCATGGAGAGTTTGGACAAGAGGTGGTGATTTAATCTGCCCCCAAACACCCAAGGAGGCCTCGCAGCTGAATGGAAATCTGAACCCAGGTTTCCCACATTAAAGGCCAGCATTAAAAGGGACATAAGGAATGTCTTTGAGCATGTGCAGAGTTTATTTTCCTAGGTCTGACCCTCACATGCTGGATATTCAGAAGATGTGCTTTTTAGAAAGATTGAGCATTGCATTCCCCCTTTTTCTTTTCTTTTTGTTTTCCAAATGAGCCAGGAATTTGGGGGTACATCCATTCTGATCCTTGGAGCTGTCTGATGTGATCAGTTGGGGACAAAGCAGTTTCTGTTGAGTTTCACTTTTACGTTTATTATCAGCTGTTGTTTTTGTGTAGGAAAGGCCCTAGGCTTACTTTTTTTGCCAATCATTTTAAACTTTTTATTACTATATATTATTCTTTTCCATAAACATTTCACAGAAATTGTTTTGGGTGATTTTAATCCAACATGCCCTGCACTCAGAATGGATAAATTCACACCTAAACCACTGCTTGCTTTAATCATAGTTTGTTGAAGAGCTGGATTTCTATAATTTACTAAGTCTTAAACCCTATTTCACTAATCACTGAATTTACATGGCATATCATGCCAAATATTCAAATCACATGAATGATTGGTTGGTTGATTGATTGATTTGATTATTTGTAAGATTTATTAACCATCTCAATTCCATAATACCTTTGCTTGGTAAGATGTATGAATCTAGTTTATTAGGTCTACCTAAGCAAGGACATAAACCCCCTGTCTGTTATAATCCAGATGTAAAAGGGACTACTATGATTTCAAAGCCCATGGTGATAAACTAAGTCAACCTATAGTGTAATAAAGAAACTGGAATTCTAGAGTTAAGAACATTTGCAGAACAACAAAAACCATGTATTATATGTACCCTCCCCATCACTGCAAACTAGACTATGAGTTTGTTGAGAGTTTACAAAATCTTTCGAAGCAAAGAACAGCTTCTTATTATATATCTATAATCTGATGTAACTCACTAGTTCTAAATATGTTCCAGATATTTATTGCTAATAATCTGTACAAATAATCTGTGCACCTTTTTATATACAATCATAATATGTGCATATTTTATCACATAATGCTGGTCTTATAATACACACACAATGCCAGTTCCACCTCACATAAAATACCAATTCTATATTGCATGTGCATACATCAAAGTTTGCATATTAATCAAATTAAATTTTCCATTCTTGAGTCAGCAAGCCATACCAAAATGCAATATATATGCAATCTCTCACTACCCTATCTGTATGTAACAGGAAAGAGGGATCAGCTAAATGAGGACTATTCAGAACTCCACAATTAACCTGATTAGTTCAGCACAATGGCCTCATGAATGACACCTTCTCTTGAAAATGGAAGAGGGGAGGGGAGGGGAGGAAAGAGAAGGGAAGCATCCCCCCTTGTGGAGGTGTACCAGTTTCCTGAAGCCAGAAAGATGTAGCCCAGCTGTGATTAGCTCCCCATCCAGTTCCTACCCTTCAGGAGGCAAGTCTTTGGAGAAGCAGCAGCAGCAACCGATTAGGTTTTGTGTCCTCAGGACAGGCTATGCAGGATCTCATCTGCCCAGGTGGCCACCTCAGAGATGGCTGGGAAAGGATGCCCGTAGGCTCCAGCAAGCCCTGCTTTCGGAGTCAACCAGGCACATGATGGGATTGCCTGGAGCAAGGGACAATTCATTAACCCCTTGATAAAGGGAGGCAGCAAGACATGCAAATAACACCTCCCTGGAGGAGAAGTAGTAGAGAATCCAGGGAAACTTCTCATTCCAGAAAACAATGTCTTCTTGGCTGGCACTTGACAAAATAATTGACCTATAATATAAGGGGATGGGAAGAGTTTCTTGCATTCCCTGGAACAATACAGAAAGGGCAAAGGAAGAGAAACCCTCAATATATTGCCTATGTGAGATTAAAAATAATAACAGTAGAAAATATCCTAGTGAAATATAATTAAGACTGCAATCCTACATATCCTTACCAGGGAGGAAATTTAATTGAAATCAGGAGAATGTATTTCCCCATAAAGTGGGGGGGGGGGGGGGGGGGAATCGAGCTGCATAATATTTAAAAACTAATTGGATCAAATACAAAAGATCTTAGCAATGTTTATCTCTGTAGCACTGTGAATCTTAAATGCCTGGGTATTAGAAATAATACTTGGGAATTATGTAAGCCAAAATGATTTTAAAGGTCTCACCAACACAGCAGGAAAATATTTCAGAGCTAGGATTTTGTTCTGTGTGGGTGTGTGACCATGTATGTGTTAGTCTGCATGTGCACATGTATATCTGGATGTCTGTCTGCATTCATGAATATCTGAATGACCGACAAGTTATGTATGCACTGTATATTTTGGTACAGACTTTTGCTTTCATCATTACTTACTCATTTTTTTAGGTGCTCAAGTTGAAAATGATGAAAGCAACTACAGTTAGCCAGGGATTCTTTTTCCCCAGCTAGAGAGCTGAAGGCACTACACAGCTATTTTGTCTTTTACTCCTTACTACATTTTTCTCTGAAAAATGAGTTACTATAATTTAGGAGAAAGTAAACTTGGGTGCAGGGTTTCCCCAATGTAGGAGGATGCCAATTTTTCCCCTTATAAATTTCCATGGACTGCAAAAGCCTTATCCAGAACACGACAAACCTTCTGACCAGCCTCCTCGATTGCCACCAGCGAAGCAAGCAGAAGACTGGGGTAGGTGGACAAAGGTTCTTTTTCTTTACAACATTTATAAACTGTCCCAATATGACCAACTCTGGGCAGTGTGTGAGAACAAGCCAAAAGCAAACTATCTCAAGCAATACAATAATCCATCCAACAAATAAAAAATGAATAATAACAGATGGATGTGCCATTTACCCTAGGGTCCCCAATGCCAAAAGAATGTTTTAAGGACATTCCTGAACAAGAGGAGAGTAGGGACCAATCACATCTCGAGGGGCAACATATTCCATTACCAAGAATCATGCAGAAAATCTATCTATGTGGTCTCCAGGACTTGATGGCGCATAATCAATCAATTACTACCAAGAAGGCCTGCCTTCTAGTCCCAACCTCCTTAGCTTCAGGTGGGGACAGAATCCTTAGGGGCCTTCCCTTGAGGTCCACACTGGATGTGCAGAATCCTCCAGTCAGGAGAGATCCTTGCAAGGCATTATCCCTGATATTATCTCAGTGCCACAGGAGATCTCACAGGAGATGAATGGTACTTAGAATTGAGCCTGGAAGTCGACTGGTAGCCAGTGCAAGATGGATGTGATTCTGCAACAGCAGGTTTTTCCCAACTTGCAGTCTGGCCATCCCATTTTGCACCAGTTGCCATTTCAAGTCATCTTCAAAGAAAGATCCATCCAAAGCATTGTAATAATCCAGTCCCAACTCAGTAACTAAGAGATACAGCTAAGCAGGGCAACTCTGTACCCATCAGACTCTGGGGGAAGCTGTGATGTTCCAAAGCAAGCAATAGCTTTCAGCATGTTGGATGGCTGGAAATCAGCGCTGTATTCTAAGCAGTGCCCACCTGGCCAGAAAAGAAGGCAATGTTAACCTGGGAGTACAGGAAGCATCTCAGAGGGATAAAGTGAGTGTCAAGGAGCAATGCAAGGTCCTCAGTTTGCCTTCTGGTAAATAAGTACTTTGTGACTGCCCACGCCCCTCGAGGCAGCCATTTTATGAACATGCTACCCCTCTTCAGTGGCTAACATATCAGCATCAATGTCAGGGATTCAAAATCAGATGAACCCATGAGCCTAACAGGTCGCCTACCTCTGTTTAAGTGGGAATGAGAAGCTGATACTGCTTAGCCAGGGAGTCATCTTACTGAAAATGCATTAAGGAGCTTCCAGCCAATTTGAGGTTTCCTATTTCATCTGAAGATTGGGGGGGGGGGGCGGGGGGGACGCAATGCTTGTGGCCTTTCATTTTGGCCACTGAAGTTAAGTAAATTGACCGTGCTTTTCTGTTGGCAGAAGAATGGCTGGAATAATGTTTCCTGAATGTTTTCACATGGTCAAAGTGGGGCAGGGCTTGCCTCAATTTAAAATGCAATGTACGGGCAGTGCCTCTCTACTTACAAATTGTACATTGATAGGTTTGTGCACATAATTTGGAAAGCTTTCAAAGCTGTGATCATATTGACAGACCTACAGACACATAGCTGGGACTGTACAGTTACACCTAAGTCTGGCTGCATCACAATTCTGCTCTTAGAAAAAAATGTTTTGATTTCTTCAAACAAATTCTATGAAAAGACATATTTCTATCTTGAAAAATAAATAGATTCTGATGGGAAACACCCACAAAAAAGCATTTTGGAATCATGGTTTCAGTCTTTCAGATTTCAGCCTCTCAGGGTACATGCTTAGCACTCTCTGTTCAGGCAAAATAATAAGCCATTCCAAAAATCCCAACATAGTCAACATGGACTTGTGTTTTCTGAAAAGAATGTGTTTGTCACTTGACTTTTCCATAAGAGGGTGGCTGTCCTTATTGCTGAATTTCCATATTACATAATTTCTGTTTGAGAGGCTTCCACCATTATGGACCTCCAGCACAACTCAACCCTTGTTGTGTCGATCTAACATCTTGCAGAGATTGTGATAGGCTGCTCTTGACTCTCATTGCTGTCTTGGGTGGTAAACAAAATATGTGGTTCTCATTAGTGGGGAAAGAGAATATTTGAGGGTGTTGACTAGCTGATGACTAGCTAATGGTGCATATTTCACATTCCCTCTTCCTAATATAGGGACACTTTCCTATCTCCTAATGACTGACCAAAAGGGGTAAGTCACATGAACATCCAACACAGGTGTGGGTGGAGGACCAGAACTGAATTTGGTTCTGCGATGGGTAAAGCAGGAAAATGAGTTCTTTTTTTTTTTCAAAACTCATAGGATTGGCACAAAATCCTTTCAGTCTTCAGCTAGGGGCAAGATAAGGCCATCATCACGTGATCAAGGTGAAACAATGGGATTACCATGGTGTTCTGATGCTGGAAAAAACTGCAGGTGAGGAAAGGGCAAAAGGCACAAGAGCCCTACCTAATAAAAATATTCCACCACTACCAATCCCATCTCAGGCCTGAGAATTGGCTAGTGTATGAAATAAAAATAGACAGCTATTTGCTTCTCTCTCTCTCTCACCCTTTCTATGCAAACACGCATGCGCACACAGCAACAATAATGCTCCATTAATTGAGGGACCACAGAATACACAGGGTCATTCATTCATTTCATCCATTCATTCCCTGCCATCAAACCTACGCAACGTCATCGATAAACAAGCAATGTCTATAGACTTACACATTAGAAGAACTCTAGGCTTCTAATTCTAGAGGTTATATTGAAAGAGAGTGTCACAAACAGAGGTCAGAGATCATGACCTTTATATCCTTCAATTTGCTTCATTTGGGTGGGGAGATCCCACCTAGATGGGATGGAAACAATTGGGCAACAGTATGCTAACTGAAGGGGAGTACAAAAGCTTAAGAAATTTAACTCCAAGTATCTTGGGGCCATATATTTCAAGAAATGAAATACAAGAAACATTTAAAATGCATTGCCGAGAGATTTCTAGCACATATAAAAATCAGGTAAGTACCCTCTATTAAATAAAACTAACAACGTCTCAGCTAAGGAAGATCACGTTAAGGCTAGAAATGCAATTTGTAAAACAAAAGTTGAAAGATAATTTGATATAAAATTCATTAGGCCTCACAGATCAACAGAACATCCTTAGCCACAAGCATTCACATTTCTCTGAACATGTCCCTAAGCCCTGAGTATAGTTCTTAAACAACTAAAGATATTAGGCTAAGAAAACACGGGTACAGAGGCAAATCCCCGTTAACACTGAAATGCATTTATCCACCTCTTGGAAAGAACTATATACAGTGATTATATATTCCTTGCTCTTGTCATTCTTCTACAAAATTTGAGCTAGGTAAAATGTTCTTTAACATCCACTTAGAAAGACTTAACATCTGGGATGTCAGCCAATGGATATGCTAGGAGACAGATGCCAAAAAATCTAACTGAAAGGTTAATTTCATAGAGATCACAGAGAAAGCTAACGTTTGCCTCAGGAGTTCGTCTTTTTCAAAACTGAAAGGCAATCCACATTTGAATGCAGGTGGCTATTTCAAAATCATTAGTTTTCCAAATGTGATCTGATGCAAACATTAAAGGGGGAGGGGGAATCCTGATATCATGATTTGACATGCTCTGCTATCTTAATAACAGTGGAATACTGACTATGTTAATAACTTTTTTTAACAACAGCTCCTGACACTGAAGAATCCATTCTAAAGTGTTTGGAGAAAAGATTCTTCTTCCTCACTCAAGAAGAAAATCAAATTGTGGCAATATTTGAAGAGTTTTTCAAAATGGCCAGTGAAATGGCCAGGGGTAAAAGCTATGCTGAGATTTACGGCTGAAATCCCAGGAAACCTTTCCTGTTAATCATTTTAAGCCTCTCGCTTTTCTTTTTTTAAACTGTGAAACATATTTTTAGATCAGATCTTTGTAACACTGCATCCACAGGCACCAGATCATTGCTTCCCAAAACAGCAGTCCCAGCCCCATAAATTAAATGGAAATTTAAATTATCATTAATAAAGCCATTTTAAAAGTGACTGAAATCTTGAAAGAATTTACATAAGAATATTAAAATCCTGCACATTTTGAGTGCAGCAACATAAATCCTCCAGATTGCTAGAATCTGGCTGTTTCCCAAGATTTGGGATGACTGGAAGGGAGAATGCCCAGGTTGTGAAATTCCACAACAGAATCTCAGACCTTGAAAAGTTGCCCATTTCATCCTAGATTGTTTAAAACCTCCAACTGCAGAAGCTAAGTTTCCTTTTTACCCAGATTCAAAGCTGTGGAGAGTTTTGAAATAGGGGAAATTGTGAGGCTGGGTAATTTCCCAGATTCTATTTAAAACCTATATGAAGCCACTGGAAGAGATTATTCCAAATAGCTCTCACCAAAATGGTGCCTTCAGATGAATTACAACCTTGGCCCACTGGTTAGGATTTAGGGGAGATCCACCAGTTTCTAAAGACTCTGAAAGGCTCAAGGGCAAAATATTAAATAGAATTCTCATTGTATCCCACATCAATGTAAATTTAATTCCACTGTATCTTTGTCTCTTGAAATCAATGGCCCAATAAACAGAAGCGCATAGACAAAATTGGAATAATGGTTGAGACTGTATTTTAACGAATTAGTCACAGGGCTTTGAATTAAAAAATATCAATCCATTTGATCATTTTATATGACAAGCTAAGCACCGGATGTGCCCCTTTATGTGTGAGGTCCATGTGTGCTGCCGTCCCCCACATGGTCTGAGTTCTTGAAAGTACCAATTTGAGATAGACAATTTGTGCCAGTGACACTTGCTTTACAGTTACTAAGATAGCACCCAGGAGCTTCTACTTCTGCCTAAAACCATGAGTGGATATAAGATGGTTAAACAGATGAGGATGAAAGACAGGGCTGAATCCAGACCCCAGTTCAGAATATATGGAAGGAACTACAGGCCTCAGAGGAAGGCTTATGGAAGGCCTATGGAAGGCTTCAGAGGCCTGATAACTGAAAACGGTGCTGCTGCCTCATCAACAATTGAGAGAAATGAAGGGCACTGATTAAACTGTTACACTATAAGACCACAGAGACCCAGACTGAAGTTTATCCTGAGCCCAACTTATTCCATAGGTGATTGAAAAAAATGGGAGGCGCTATGTACACTGCTTGGAGATCCTGCAGGAAAGGAAGCAGATAGACAGATGCTTCCTTTACTTATAAGAAAATGCTTTTTCAAAAAAAACCCTGCATTTACTGCTTAGGCAATAACTCCCTTGGAGAATCTGGTCTCACCATGGAAATCTATGTTGTTTTTAACATTTAGGCTTGACTATTTCAACAGCCTTTATTCCTTTAAACTTGGGATTACTCAAGCCTGTGCTGTGCACATAGTAAATCCCTGCTTAGCATTACCATGTAAAAATATTTGAGGTACAGCAAATGCTAGGAAAGATCTCCACCTGTTACCCTGAAGAGCTGATGAGGTCTGATGGAGTAGACCATATGAAACTGGATAAAAGTTTCCTGTAGGCTGCAGCTGTGTACAGGTAGTCTCCAGTTTAAAAATGAGTTCCGTTCCCAAGGTCTGTTCTTAAGTTGAATTTGTATGTAAGCCAGAACAGCATTATTGTATAACACTGTATGAGTAGTATTGTGTGATGAACTCGAACCATTGTGTATTTAACTTGAATTTTGCTATAATAGGCTCCATTCTTAACTATGGGTCATCTTTAAACCGGGCATTCTTAACCTGGGGACTACTTGCATGGCATCTCTGGTTAAACATTAGGAAGATGCTGAGTAGTTCATCAGCTGCATTAGCCTACTGTGTTTGTACTTACTACTATTTGTGCTTGCAATTCAAAGCACTGGCTGAAACTTACCATGTGGTTCACCCACAGATCTCAGAGAATATTTCTGCCTACATTGAGGTCCTCTATCTGATACTATTGTATTAATGTTATCTACAAACAGCCCTGTACATACCTCTAGATGCAGGACTTCCACTGCTGTAGCCCCAAATTACAAAAAGCATTTTTCTTTCATTGATAGCTTGTCAACTTTTCTGTGACCGTGGGGAACATCATTCTCGCAAACAAAATATCACCTCTGCAAATTATATGCTTTATATAACTGTCTTTCCTATATTAAACTGTCTCTGCTGTATTGAATAAATGTTCAATGCAATCTTTGTAGGAATATAATGCTTATGTATGTAGAATAT
Organism: Liasis olivaceus; assembly: GCA_030867105.1. NCBI lineage: Eukaryota > Metazoa > Chordata > Lepidosauria > Squamata > Pythonidae > Liasis > Liasis olivaceus. The sequence goes on along the minus strand of CM061348.1, from coordinate 64,948,429 downwards.
TTATATTTAATATCTAATATTAAATATATTTGATATGCAATAATATATATGTTTTTAATACCTAACATTTGGTGTATATGTGTGTATAACATTTATATAAACATAAATACATATGAGCTTAATATAAATCTTAACCACACTTCAGAAAGTGTTTGCGGTAGAGTGGGAAGCATTTAATCTCTTTCGTTGTATAACGTATTACATTAGAATATCCAAGCAGGCTGTTGATTTACAAGCTGGCTGGAGTCTTTCTGCAGCAACTCAAGGCTGCTTGGATTTCTGTCAGCCAAACCCAAATATGGCAGAACAGGTGGGGTGGGGGGGAGAAGGAGAAGGTGAAGGAATAATCTGTGTTTCTTCCACCACACTCACACACTCACTCCTTGGCTCAGTCTCTGCTTTCTTCCAGCAGTGGAAGAGTTAAAGAAAACAGTGAAAGAGCAAGGGAGGATCCAGGATAGGATTTAGTGGCATTTACTTTTAATCTATGGTCCTTTGCTCCCTTGCTTATCAGCCCTCCTCAGTCCTTTTTCCTCCTTTATATTTCATGAACAGCCCCCCATGCTGCTCAGAGAGACAGAGCCCAAGTGTCTGTAAGCTTTTGTCAGGTGAAAAAAAAAAAAAAGGAAGAAGAGGAAGGGGAAAAAAGGCAAGGAACAAGAGGGAGGCAAAGCTAAGAGGCATCTATTAGATGTCACTAGCCTTTTGTATTCATGTCAATGATTCCGGATTAGAGTATGTGAAATAATCGCATTGAAAGGAATCAAAAGCCCCACCAAGCAGGAGGTGGCTGGGAGGCATATGGCAGGACAGGAGGCACTATCTTATTAAGGCCTTGTAAGCTAACACTATATTTACATTACATTATATATGATTTATATGATAAAATTCATATATATATATATATATATATATATATATATATATATATATATATATATTTAATTAATTAATTATACACACAGCATATGCTGTTAACACCTCCCAGCATTAGGTCAATTATATAGTCAGAGATTGCTGCCATGTTGGAAAGATTTCATATGGCTGTGATGGATTAAGATTTGTCAGATCATCTCTTTCAATCAATGTTTCTTCCCTCTTTCTCCTTCACATCCCCCCCTGCACTTCCCAGATACTTCACCTTCAGCTCCAAAAGCATAGAGATAATCTGGGCTTAGCAACCACTCATTCAGCGACCGTTCAAAGATACAATGACACTGAACGAGGAGACTTATGACCGGTCCTCAAAGTTGCAGCCAATGCAGCATCCTGCAATCATGTAATTGCCATTTGCAACCTTCACTGCCAGTTTCCAACAAACAAAGCCAATAGGGAAGCCACATCATTTTTCGCTTTACAACTGCATCACTTAGCAATGGAGTTGCCAGTCCCAATTACAGTTGTTAACTGAGGACTACCTATATTTAGAAGTAGTGCTGCTTCCAGAATTATCAGTCTCCAAAATAATGTTATCCCTCTTCTAATCTCTGCCCTCCCACAGACACACACATGGCACAACATTCAATAGGACCATCATGCCTTAAAAGAAGAGAGGGAAAAAAATAAGATTTTTGTCTGATGAGGAGTTTTGCCAGATTAAGGCAATTCAAATTCTGTAATAATGAACCCTCTATATCTAAAACCTTTATTTGCACTGGAACAAAGGTGGGTAGCCAGAGAAATAGCCCGTGCTAGATTTATCTTCATCTGCCTACACCTTTCCAAGAGCTGAGACAAAACAGTACTGTTCACAACATTTCAGTGGGTGCTGTGAAAGTCTCTATCTGGGTCACTTTAATAATGTCCAGGATATAATTTCAAGGTAATGAAATAACACATTTTAATGACTTGTTTCATACTAAGAGCAGATTAATAGTACTGAACATATCATTTTGATGTGGAACACAGAATTTCAATATATTAAATTAAGACATGCCATAAGTATTTTTAAAGTGCAACAAACATTTCTTTGTTTTTTTATCTCAAATCTTCTAAAACATGTAAAGTTTTAATTCCTATTATATTATATCTGATCACAACTGCATATGTAAAATTCCTGAAATCACACACCAGCAACTTTGTAGGGCTTGCCTGAATTTCTTCCAGAACAGGAAATAAGATAGGTTCCCAAAACAGAAAGACAAAATTAGAGCTAATGCTCCATATATACCCTGCTTGTTTTCCAAACTTATATTAAGCACCTTTACGTTCCATTTTTAATACTGTACTGCATTAAAAATCTGTCACCTTCTACATAGGAACTGGGGATGGGGAGAGGAGTGGGGGCTGTAGTAAGTAGTACTGTTTTACATGGATATGAGAACATGCAAATGACCATTGTGAGTTAACTGCCAGTGTGAAGCTCTTCTGCACTTACTGGGTACTGCCGCTACTGTCAAGTAAAATCAAGCAATGAGAGACCTGATTCATGTAGATAATCTACTGTTACGCTCCACCTGTGCACATCCTCCCAGGGAGCATAGAGGTGTACAATTTGCAATGTGCTGGATTCCACTGGCCTTCTCAGAGGAATGGCACTGGAGCAGCCCCTTCCCCACATGTATAGGATATAATCCTCTCCTTGGCTGCTACTTGATATTTGCAACTGTGGCATCTGCATTCATGAATCAGGTGGCCAGGTCTATCACCTGGGAGAGGACAGTGCTCCATTTGAAGTGCCACCTAGTCCACATCCGTTAAAATAAGAAAGACGTCAGAAAGGAGAGACATCAGTAGTCCTAATGCCTGACAGCCAAATGAAGTATATTTCTATTTATTTACGTACTATTCATGTGTTAGTTTTTTTATCCCAATTTTCCTTCAGCAGCTCATGGTGGCATACAAGCCATTCCTCCTCCAATTTTTCCTTGCATCAACCCTGTGGGGCAAGCTGTAGCTCTAGAGGGTAACCAGCCTAAAGTCACCCAGTGAGCCTTCACGAGGGTACACTTGAACCTGGTCATCTCTAGTTCAAGTCTAACACTTTAACCACTATACCACACTATCTCTTTTCTACTGAAAGGATAGTCATTATTTTTACATTAGCATCCATAGATATAAATTAACCTTCTTTTGTTCTCTTTCTGGGGAGGAACACTTCTTTTGATGTGATAGCTACCCTAGGGCTTCCCTCCCTTCTTCAGCTACCTCCTCCTAGCCCAGGGCCTAGGTCAGCAACAAGGGATGGGCATAATTGCACATTTGCTAAGGCCCACATCCCCAACCCTGCTCCCTTCCCTTTGCTAATTTTAATTCAGCCTGCCCTGAACAAGAACGAGGGGAGTGTCTGCCTTACACATGTTCTGCTTCTCTAGACAGTTAGAGTGTTAGAAAGGGCTGTCATACCTGGTCTGCAAAAAAATCAGATGACTATTAGATGGCAGCAAAGAGATAAGGAAAATGCTAGCTTTTTGCTGCCATCTAGTGGCCATCTGGAGTTTGCACCCCAAATAAGTAAGTCATCCGTCTGAAGGAAGAGATCAACAGATGGATACCAGTGACAATGACAAGAAAGACTAGGAGAAGACAAGGCCCCACTTCCTACTTTCCCCACCCCCCAAAAATGGAACTGTCCCTACGACAGCCATTGTTTGCAGCATGCAGACTGGTCATATGCCTGCTGGCGCAGATATAGCAATCACTCCTAGAAAATGAGAATGGCAAAAGTAGAAGCCCCCAAACATCTCCTCCCTTCCAGCTAAGTTTTACCTGTTCAGTGTGTTGTTCCTTTCCTCTTTAAAAACACACACAACTATTATAATTCAACTTCCAATAGCATTATGGAAAGAATTGTGTTTGTTAATAAATATATATCCATTTACATTAAAAAAATTGAAAGGCTATCATAGGCCAGCAGTGCAGGCAGCTTTGGACTATTTCCTAAACTGCTGATTAAAAAAAGGATGCCATCAAGTCCATGCAAATGTGATGTGTACGCTTTCCCATCCAAAGGCCCAAGTTGGGACTAATCTGCACATAAATACCCCAAACAAGGAGCTCCTGGTCTAGGTAAAGCACATGTGCACAGCACAGAATGGATGATCCAGCTGTGCTTCAACTGCACCAATTTGCCTTTCTTAATTTGCGTCTCCAGGAGAGCCTACTCAAGAATGTGGCTGAAGAAAGCATCTCACAAATATTCATCCGCTGACCAACAAATTCCACCCCTGTCCAGTAGGCAAAAGCCATTTCTATCATTACACTAGAAGGACACAAAATTAGGTAGACAAAATCATAAGAATCATCAGAAAAATAGCACATACATTTTCACTGCAGTTGCATTTTTTTACAATAAAGCTGAGCGATTCTGAAATGTGATTTACTCCATAGCAATAATTCAGAGATGAAAGAGTTCTGGATTTTCTCCTTTCTGCTCTTCCCAATACTTCATCAAATAAAAAAAAGGGGGGGAGGTTAAATATCTTTCTACACCCACTCCCCAAAAACCTCTATTTTTAATCATTCATGAAATGGAATAAAAGATCCTCAGTTCTGTTGACCTAGGTAATCCTATGGGTTGCCTCTGTCTTCTCTGCCCCTTTGCTTACTTTGAAGAAGCAGCTAGCATTAAGAAATCAATCACTACAAATAGGGCATCTGAAGTTTTATGAAGAGAAACGACAGAAAAGCCCAGTCCTTTAAGATATCAACCCGTGCATGGGTACGTGAGGAGAGCCCTGTTTTATGGATGGCCTGAGGAGGTTCAGGCCCTATCATCCAAATCCTTTCTGCGGGGGGGGGGGGGGGGAGCACTGGAAAGCATGATACACAGAATATATTCCCAAAGGACTTTGCCTTGAAATAAAGGATGTGCTTACACACTATCTCCTTTAATTCACATCCTCAGAAGAGCAGAGTAAGAATATGGCAAGTAGTGGCGAGTCTAGCTTGGCCTTTAGGTCCACATATTGTTCTTCATTCTGGGAAAGAAAGAGGGGTGACAATCCAATTTAGCAGAACAGGAATGTGGGTGAAATAGCACCAAATTCCCCTGCCTCTTGTCCCCCTAGGAATTTTCATTCACTTTGATGAAGAAGGTGCTTCCAAAATTCTTTCAGAAGAGAAATGAAGTTCTGAGAAGTTCGCATAAGCAGAGTATCATGTCCTTGTCCTTGTCCTTGTTTCTTCACAAGATGGTTGAGAATTACAGCCTTCCTGGCTTCCCCCCACTTCAATTAAATCCCAAGGGAAGAAATTATGAGGAAACTGCTCCCTGTGGGCATTTTTGGCAAATTGCCACCCTATCCACTAAGGGGAGTCCAGTCTTTGAGAAATAGTTGGGAGACTTTCTCTTCCCTTTGGGGGAATTCAGAGACAGTGCCCACACTCTATTCTGCTTACACATTGTTGGATAATTTCAAAAGGCCATTAGTGCCAAGTTTCAGTGTGAAGGGACTTAAACTTTCTGCTCTCTGTCTGATACTTTCTCTTCTCAAGCACTATTCTCATTGCAATCAGCTGAGGCGAAAACTCCCTTTACCTCCATCATAACATAATGGATGCAATGTAATTAGTGTTTCAAATCTGAGAACTGTTTTACTCTGAGGCAACTCTTGTTCAAGACAGCATTTCATTTTGGGAGGTGAATTCTAACATCTCAGGTTAGAGAAGTTTAGTTTGTGCAGTGATAACCTTTTTGCACAAAAATGGCACCTGCTTAACTCTTCTACTGAAATCAGTGCAATTCATAAATGCTTGATTTTGCACAGATCATGCCCTTCATTTTTTCATCTTAATCATCACCATGATCTAGCAGCACTATGATCTAGGTACATCACAGTTCTGGGCCTGGAGTCTGCCACAGTCACTTCAAAATCCTTAGGTACCCACAAGAGGAAATCAGCAGCACTGTGCATTTCTCATCTCTGCAATTGATGAGGCAGTGCTTCAAACATACTTTGTACTCTCAATAACAAGTTGAATCAAATCACAGATTTACAACATACTTTGTCCTACTTAGGTAAAGTGTTCAAAATTGTATGTTATGCCTTTTGTTTATCACGAAGTGACAGAACCAACCTAATTACAAACTTCTAACTTCAGTCTTGAACCTCCTCCCCCCATGACACCTTTCTCCATTGCCACCTGCTGGGCTATAAGCTCCCTGTCATGCTTATATTTGCATAAACGTCAGAACAAGAAAGTCTCTGATCCAAATGAAATTGTACAAATGGAGAACTAACTTGTATGACTATTTCAGCTACAGGAAACAAGGCTTAGCCAGATAGAAATGACATAGCCAGGACACATCACTTGGCCATTAGAAGGTAATGCCAAGATATGTCAGCATGTTCTCCTAGCTAACTTATAATTGGATTCACCATATTAATGCCAGGTTCAGCCTTTAGAAGCGTATGCACACAGGTGATTCAGTGTGAGCTGATGTTATTGGTTGCCCTGAGGGAAAAGAACTGTCCCATCACACTTTTGTGCTCTTACAGGATCTGTCTTTAAGATGCATTCCATTTGCAGACTTACAAAAAGACAGATAAAGGCAAAACTGGAATTGCAGAAATTGAAGATCCTAGAAGCAATGGCCTCGCAGCAGTTTTCTCTCAAAAGAATCCTAGCTCAGAATTTGGGGAAAAAACATTTCAGAACAGAGAGCAACAGCACAGAGGACCGACGTTTTCCACCAGAATCCAGTGTACCATGAGACCTTGCCAAGAATCTTTGAAAGAACCAAGTTTAAAAGGGGTTCCGTGTTTAACATATCCCTCAAGCCAATTCTAAAGCACAACGGATTCTGCTTCATACATTTGCATATACTAGAGCTCCAAAAGTACTTCTAGTACGTTGGCATCAGACTAATTTTTGACTTAAAATAAATTGCCTTCTAACCTTCAGCAGGCCATATCAATGGCATAAGGCATTTTTAAAAGCTGAAAGAGGAATGCCAAAGGCAGCATTTCTCATCAATATTTCTTCTGTCCTACAATTACCTCTGCTCAGGCAAGTTTGCTGGGTTTTCTGAAGCATCTCAAAAGCTTGCAGAATGTATTTGTTAAGGACAATAATAGGATGAGTATGCACACTATGAGCAATGCTGCATCAGTCATATCCCTTTCAAGACTAGAGATGTGGAGACGAGTCAATGATCTCTCTTCAGAACTGTCACCAAAGATTTAGGGCCATGAATGACCATATATCTGGATTTTTTTCAGTGCTGGTGTAAACATAACTCTCAAACAACTGGAACTAGACATCTGAAGTGGAATCCAATGTACCAGGCACATGTGTGCATGCTGCAATGATCTGGCCACATGCATTGGAAATGGAAATCCTTTTCCATGTTTGCCTTAGTCAAGAGAACCAGGGCACACTTAAGTCATCCATGAAAGGGGAGAAAAACTTGGCCAAGTATCTGTTTCAAAAGTGGTCAGCTGTGGTGGTGTTTTTATTGCTGTGTGTCTTAAGTTTGAGGCTATGCCAGAATACAGAACCATCCTTCACAAATCAAGAAATAATAAGACATTTCCTTCCTGTTGCACTGCACCCTATGTGACTTTTTTCATTATCATGTTTTCAGATTTTTACAAAGCAAACCTAATTAAGAAGCTCTCTCATTAGTCTTCCAGAAAAATTAGCACAGCTTATGCTAATTGCTCCTGTAAAATTTAATAAACTCATTGAAATGGGAATAGTCTAATGAGGTTTTATTTATTGAACTAGAATAACTATATGGGAGAAAAGAGGTTAGGTCATAAGAATATCCAATGTGGCAATAAAAATACAATGTATTCCAGTCCTGCCTAGGAATTTTATTACAAACCTTTTAAATTCAAATTGGAGTCACTGTTGGAATGTTCAATCGGTTTAGGACATAGTAACAGGAAGTGGTTTTCTCTTCTTCTTCTTCTTTTCTTTTTCTTTTTGCTGCAACTAGGTTGAACATGCACTGTGCCCCTTGTAATAGAAATTGGCTGCATAACAAATTGTTTTGCATCACGTATGCTTCCTCTAAAGGTCACTTCCTCATCTTCATGAAATAACATGCAGTTTTATAGAATGCTGGGGGGGGGGGGTTCTGAAAAGCATCCCTCCTTTAAATAATAGTTGTAAAGTAGATTCTATCACATATTGTTGCATTTTCTATAAACTGAAGATTGCTTCTGTCAAATGACGTAACCAGCAGAAAATGCACAAGGGACCAGCCCTGTGGGATTGAGGAGATGGTCTGTTATTATTAGCATTTTTTTGTGTTAATATATAATCACCTTTGATACAGTAAGCTTTAAAATATATCACTGGACATTTCACCCTTGTTTCGATGTATGCATTTGTGCTGGAAATTATATATATAGCATGACCAAAGGGTCCCTAAGTGTGTGAGTGGGTGTCTGAACACACAAACACACACATATTTTCCTGTTAGCTTTCAGGTTTTGTTTTTTAAATGAATTGGGGGGAAATCCTAGATTCAGTTTTTACACTTCCACTATAGTGGGGAAAGTAGATCACTACAATACACAACATGGTTTTAACTCACTTTGACTGCAGTTGTGGTGGTAAAAGGTACCCCTTCACACACGTGAGCTGCATTCACTACCAAACCTTTGAGATGCCCCCCCCCCCGATCCATGTGAACAGCTTTGACCGTGACACAATCATAGCATGCTCCCTTAAATGCAATCATTTCCCAGCCTGTCTTCTGCAACCTTCAAAAAAATCTGATGCCTTCCAGGTATGTTGGGACTAAGATCTCATCAATCTCAAGTGCCATGGCCAATGGCCACGCTGACTGGGAATTATGTTCACTGTAGTTCCAACACAACTGGAGGTCACCAGCTCAGAGAAGGCTGATCAGGAAACAGTTACCAGAGGGGTTCAGAAATCTCATGCTTAAGATACAAAACTCCAGCTCATGTTGTTGTAAATTAATGTAAGAGATAAACAATAGCAAAAGAATGTGTTGTGGAAATGTCTAGCACATGTATGGGTAGTGGTGGTCATCAAGCATACAGCTAGCCGACGGTCATGCTAATTAATGCTCTGGGGAGCTGAAGTCCAAAATATCTGGCAGATATCAGATCTCCTATCCAGGGCATAGTAACAAAGACACAAATATATCCCCTACCAGGATGTGGACATTCACAGCATTTGTAAGGGAGTGCCAATATTTATATACCAATGGTGTTATTCATTAATTTTCAAACAACCTACAGTAATGTATAATGTGGTCCGTGTTTGTCCTTATATACAAGAATAGTTCATCAGGCATTCCCCAAACCAAATTCTATAAATGTAGATAATATGTGCATGATTTCAATATGGTCTCTGCCTGCTGACAGATAGCGCCCACAGTCATCATTTTGTGTTAAAGTTACTTCAGGCCAAATAAGTTGCACTTTCCGCCAGGCATAAGGAAAAGTCTCTGCAAACCCTCTCTCTTTACGCTGTGAACGATCACTTGGAAAAAAACAAACAAGCAAACAAACAAAAAAACACACCGTGGTTTTGCATAGCAATTGGCGTAAGAGCTTACAATTTTATGCATGCAGGAGTGACAGCAGTCTGCAACTCAGCATATGTTCTGACTCATGACAGCTTTTTAATGTTCACACAATTGGTGAAGTATTCTATTTCAATGTTAGTTCCATACCGATTGCTTTACATTTTTTGAAATCAAGAGGGGAAAATTACACTAGTAAATGTCACTAGTCTCACCAGAGTCACCAACTGTACAAAGCACCTACTTTCTTCTGCATAAACTGTTTGAACTATCCCTGGCCAAGAGAAAGGTTTTAAGTACCCTACTGGGACAGATGCTAAGCGGCAACAATAGAAGCCACACTAATGCAATTCAGGTAACCCGACCCTGTTTCAAAAACACAGGCAAGGCTAATTACAGCTCGACTGAGTCAAATTTCTTGTGCCGCTGCAGCCCACAGGAACAGGTCAAAATCACATGTTATTCAAACCACAGTTATATCAACCTTCTCTATCAAAGTCACAACTTAAAACCAAGGGAGGAATTTTCAAACATTAACCAGTTCATATTCAAAGTGGGTAACAAGGCAGTATTTGTACGAGCAAGCCTTACTGAGCAAAATAAGCATGGTTGTCAGTTTCCACAAAAAATCTTTATGAACCAGCTACAATACTGCATGATCAAAGTTTTCCACAACTATGGCATGGTGGATCTCCAGTCCAAGAGCTGGAGAAAAACAGAAGACAGAAAGGATAGTCTGAATCAAAAAAGAATTTCTTAGTAAAAAGCACAAACAAGGTCTTTGCCCATATAATATAAGCAATCTCTTTGCAACGCAAGCAATCAAATCCAGAAACTTCTATTCATCTACATTTCTCAGTGCACCTGAAGCAGAAAACTATGATTATCAGCTTCACAAAATGAAGGATACTAAATCACAGGTTAAGATTGGGTTTATATCATGGTTTCTTCTCAGCTTAAACACAACGGAAATTGATTTTTGTTTGTCTGTCTGTTTATGTTGTAGGATAAGCAAAGAGAATTCATGGATTTGGTTTACTTAAAATACAGCAGACAATGCCACCTTTAATATCCTATAACTCTTCAAAAAACTTAGCACATGCTGTTGGGTTTTCTTAATTATTTATCTACCACAGGAGTGCCAGCAGTGTTTGGATCTGACTTAGAAAGATTACCCAGAACCTCACAATGTACGAAAAAAGTTTCCTCAATCCTTAACCTAACACTTGTCTTGACTTAAAACATGCAATATTTTTTGATACATTATGTAATGCCATTTGGAATTTGCTTAAGAAATTTTTTGCAAAGATACCTGCCTTGCTCTACAAAAGCATATAATACTAATACTAATACTAGTAATAATTGCACTGTGCAACTCTATACTTGTTTAACACAGAAGTAAGTTCTGTGGAGCTAACTGGAGCTTCCTCCCTAATACTCATGTTTAGAATTAGACACAGAGACAATTACTGCTTTTACATCATGTTTGCTAGTCACTGCTGTAACAGAATTTCACTGCGTTTCAGCACCACACCCTATACTTCTAGTACAATTCAGCAAAAAAATGTTTCTGAATTGAATGCAGTTCACAATATCTTAGATGGCCTTTCCCTACCCTTGTGCCCTCCAACTATGTTGGACTACAACTTCCAGAATTCCCAACTGCGATGGCTAGAAACCTGGAACTGATAGACCCAACTCATCTGAAGGGTGCCACAAAGCTGATCTAGATGATACAACAAGAGGCATTTGATCCTACACTGATCCAGCACTCGGCTTAACTGATGGTAGACAGTATCAGCTTTGCGTGGTCACTTAACTCTCACAGAGTAATTTGTGACATGGTAACAGTTTATCATATGTTTCTGTATGACAAGTTTCAATAATTAAAATGTAAAGAAGACTATTTGACAACAGCGTGGCCTAATTTGCAAGCCTGCTGCATGCAAATTATATAGAACAACTCAGTGAATTTATTGTTCTATAGTGATTTATTCGGTCATGTCAGATTAGTAATTTGGATCGGTTTAGAAGCCATAATAATTAAGACAGGGAAAATGAATTAATCAACTAACAATACAATCAAAATTGCACTCAAACCAAGGAAAACAAGCTGGAAACCTTAAAGGAGAAGGGAGAGGAAAGGAGGCAGGAGGCAGGGGGAGGAATCTTAAGTTTGCAGATCTCTTAATGCGCAAATGAAATAAAATAAACCTTACAATTTAGATGGATTGCGTCCAAGAGCACTACTGTAGCTAAAAAGTGATAATGCTTCAAACATTTTTCAAAGTAAAAAGTTAAATATTTATAAGCACCCAACCACATTTCATAAATCACTAACTATTATTATTTTATATTCCCGACGCTTCCCAGGCACAGCATGCGAATCAAGGCATGGAAAGTTGCAGAGAAAAATATCCTCCGTAGGAACATGAATCAGAGATTCTCACCAGAACCCTCCACTGAGTCTTCTCTCCCACAGTTCCGCCCCATCTGGCCTTTCCCAGAGAATCAAAACCTTGCAGCCTCGCTAATTCCAAACAAACCACAACATGACGCCCACGGACGTGCATCACTCTTCGGCCATTAGCAACACAGGACAGGCGTTCCAGTAATAACGTGGCGCACCGAACAAGCCAACAAATACACCCTCTCAAAATAAATCTACACCAAAGAATAGCAGCCCTTACCTGTCAATTATCACCGGATCTGAAGGAGTCTCATTTCTGTTGCCGCAGCTTTTCTTGTCACAACAGCGGCTACGGAGCAAGAAGGAGAGGATTTAGTGCAGCTATTACACTCTAAAAATCATCATTACAGATACAGGAAGGTTCGTATTGCTGGCTAGAGTTACCGCTCTCTCCCTGCCTGGAAATCAGTCGAATACGGTAGGTCACATATGGGTTAATTGCTAGGTTTGACTTCTTCCACAGCTGGCACACAGCAACTGCCACATACACACAGAAAGGGGAAAAGGGGGAACACAACTTTTACAGTTTGTAATGCTAGGTTTCTGGAGCTGATGCTAATGACTTCCAGGTACATTGCAGATGGTTCAAGGTGTCCTAGAACAAGAGTAGTAGCAAACACCTACAGGGAAGCAAAGAAAATTCTGATTTTGTGCACTGATTTTTTTTGCCCTTCACCATCATGAAAATCTCAGTTTTTCCAAACAAACAGACATTGTGGCTGTGGAAATCTCTGTGAGTGCAATGACAAGGGGAGAAGAAACTCAGAATCCCAAAGCATGTAACAACTTTAAAATGGCATAACAAATGTAATATATTCACAAAGACACTTATTTAGACTAAAGAAAATAGTTAAATAAATGCAATATAACCATAAGTGGCAGGTCTGCATTTACAATTCTGTTGGATATCATAATACAGTTCCACACATGACATAATCCTGCTCTGAACACCCCACCACCACCCCACCACCCCACCCCTAAGTGCTTAAAAATGTATTCCCGGGTCAAATTGCAAGGTTTTTATTTTTTTCCCACTGTTGCTATTCTGGGAAAATTACCATATTTACTCAAAAGGAAGATAAAGCTCAGTTACACACACACACACAGAGAGAGCTTAGATTGGGGGGAAAAAACTAATTTTCTATTAGGATATTCTCAGTGAAACTAAAATGAACCTGACTTGCACTGTAAAGGTAAATTATTGAGGATAGGGTAAACATTTATTTTTTCTTCCAGATAAATACAGTAAATGCCAGGACTATCACATCATTAGGTAAAATCAACAAAACTAGAACAGAATCCCTAATCCTCATCCTTTCATTGAGACAAATAAGGGGAAGACCCTAGTTCATAAATACTGAAAAATGAGGTGCGAACAAAGTCTGTCTGGCAACATAAATCTTGCAAACATTTAGCCCTTTCTTAGAATTACTGTAACCCTATCCTAACTCTGTAGGAATTTGGATTCTCTTTCCCATAAAGCGACTCTCCTCACCCAGGTGCCATGTCCTGTGCTTGTTGAAGGTGATGGGAATTATAATTAAGGGTAGTATCTTAGGGAAAGCATGAAAGAACCAGAACACAGGGAAATATTTCAGAAACATTCCACATCAGACCAGTTCCCATATCAAACTGAGTCTTATGGTTGGCCTAGAGGTGAATGACCCATGCATATCCGTTGGTTTGACCCATAAGTTCATATAACCTGGTAGCCAAGTTTAACATTTTTCTGTCCAGGAGAAGGCAGAGACTTGAAGTCATAAATCAACTAAGAACAAGCCATGCATTCATTCTCCCATCTGTAAATCGGCCATACATTCAGACGTACCAAAAGTACAGTGGTACCTCAGTTCACAAACGCTTCTGTTCACGAACAATTCGGTTCACGAACAGCTCCGGTCGCAAAATTTTGCCTCCGTTCGCGAACTCCGCATCGGGTTACGAACAGGATCCACGGCCATTTTCCCTCCCGTGACACGTGGTCGCGGCTTCCAGTAGGGAGGGGGACTCTCCCTCCAAGCAGTAACTGCCTCCCCACCCGCCTTCCTGTCCTCCACACCAGAAGTCGCGTCGAGCAAGGTTAGCTTTCTCTCTCTTCGTACTGTACTTTGTGTCATATTTTTGCGGTTTTTAAAAAAAAAAACATATGGTTCAGAACGGATTAACCGTAATTACATTGAACCTTATAGGGAAATTTGATTTGGGACGCGATCAAAAATCGGTTGGCGACCAAATTCGTAGGGGTCAGAATGTATTTACATTGAACCTTATGGGAAAATTTGATTCAGTTCACGACCAATTCGGTTCGCGACCAGAGTCGTGGAACGAATTAAGTTCGTGAACCGAGGTACCACTGTATTATGAAGCTTTTCTTCATTTTTTGCCTTGTGAAAAATAATTTTACGATAAATCAGGATTTGGGGACTGTCTATCAATGATACAGGGAAGGACAAATGCATCCATTTCACTTTCTAAATCTATAATCTTTTTTCCAAACATGTTGCATTTCTTTGGCCTTCTGTTTGAGGAACTTTTTAAAAAAGATTTTTTAAAACTCTGCATGAAAATTCATATGCATTTTCCACAGCATGAAATGTACCTAATATATAATTTTTGCAACTCCTTTTCCCGTATATATGCCTTTTTATATATTATATTTCTTTACCATATCCATTCTCAATGCATTTTTTAAATTGCACTGTCAACTTCAAAAAGCAAAACCCAAAAAATAGTTCCATGTCACTTTGTTTATTAGTCTGAAAAATACAATTTAGATTGGTTTCTATTAAAATGTAGCTTGCAACATTAACATTAAATGACATAGTTCACTCATTCTATCATGCTACTTTTTTTCCTTTCCATGCAGAGATGCTTTTAAAAAAACTATAAATACTTGTCTTTTCAAAATTAGGACTAAGTAAAGCTAAAACTAGCAAAGAAATAAGAAATATATGATAGTTGCAAGCAACTTTTAAAATTCTGCATAACTGGAGAATTTGTAAGTTTGGTGTACTTAAGGTACCAGACTAGAAATGAGGAGACTATGCATGCTAGTCCCACCTTAGGCCAGCTGGGTGACCTTCGGCCAGTCCCTGTCCCTCAGCCCTAGGAAGGAGGCAATGGCAAACCGCTTCTGAAATCTTGCCAAGAAAACTGCAGGGACCTGTCCAGGCAGTCTCCAGGAGTCAAGACTGATTTGAATGCACCAAAAAAAAAAACGGCTAAAACTTCAATATCTCTCAGAAACAAGCAAAGAAATAAGAAGTGATCAATATATGATTGTTTCAAGCAACTTTTAAAATTCTGCATAACTGGAGAATTAGTAAGTTAAACCCCAATGAAAATATTGTGAACTATAGTTCATAACAGGTAAAGAAAATTCTTGAAACTCCTGTCAGACATTGAGAAGAAAACTTAGAAGTGCATTATGGTGAATATCCAATATTAACATGAAGCAGATTAATGTATCTGCTCTGAATCTCATTCTGTGTAAGTTTTGTATAATGGTGGCACATGTAATAAATTGATTGTGACATGAGCACAGGAAGTGTGTGTGTGTGTGTGTGTATCTATTAGCTAAGCACAGCTTTGGGAAGCCTATTTAGATCAGGACCTGAGCTTAGAAAACAAGGCTGAAACCCCCCACCAACCTTGATCTCTCTGCACTATTCCTGAGAACAGGGAGACACAACTTTCCTTGGACTGAGGGCACAAAGTCTTTGAACACCATATCAAGGGCTGCAGTACGTAAGTGGGCAGATTTGAAAAGTTGGGATACAAAGTAATTAAATAGTAATATTATGACTTTTTGTTAATTCAATTATGTAACCAATAAATTTTAAAGCAGGCACACTTCGAGTGACCTTCTTATCCACTCACATCCCAAATGATTCCTTGGTTTAGAATAAATTATACTTTTATATGCATCCCCTTCCATACATACAACACAGAGACATATACACATGAGTTTCATACACAAAGCAGCAGAGGAGGACAGGGCAGAGAGAGACAGTAATGTAGGAGCAAAAGAATTTGGGAAAATGGGGCATGAAGGTCTCCAAACCTCTTGTAGGCCACATACAGCCCTTGGACTGCTGGTTATATGCCAATGGCTTAGCAGAAAAATCCATTGAGAGATCCATTCCAAAACTTGCCCATCATTTTCGTTTTAAGCAGCCTGTCTAAAGAGTGAACAGTAAGCTAGACAGATTCTGGCTCGTACTTCATTTCAGTTGTAAGTGTATCAGATAGCTTTAGGGAAGCCACTATTTCCTCGAAACCTGCTCCTCCACAGACATATATAAAAGCCATGAAATTCTAGAAAAATATTGTCATATTAATATATCATAAGGAATTAAACTGAATATAGAAAGCTGTGGATTTGGAGCACATTCTCATGGTGGGCCAAGTTTATGGCACATTTTGTAAATAAGCGTCTGAAGTTATTTCTGCTATCTTCCGTGCATGCAGACCAGCATAAGCTGACATAAGAACACATTCTCCTTTGTGAGGCAATTGTGAAAGGAGCCACGGCTTATGCAGTATGAAATCCTAATCCAGTTTGGCTTTCCATCCAGACTCATCCATGATTTTTCGTCTCTAACATCTTATTCTTTCTCTCCTTCTCTCCAGAGGATCCTTATTCTGTGAATATTCCATTTTGATGACATAAACTTACAGTTTTATTATATCGTTAGTCTTGATCAAAGGCACTGTTGAAAGTTGTTTAGGAATTATGTATCTATAACAAGCTATTTTGAAGCACAGGCCTTCACTGTTTCATTTCTGGAATGAAGAAATTTCATCTTAGAGAGAGCAAGCTGTCTTTCACACCATATGGCTAATGGTAGTGCATAGCAATTAGCTGGGCTGATTAATGGGGAACAGACTCTAATTTTATGCTTATAATTGAAACTGCATTTGAACCCCTGTTGCAGATTCAGCACATCCCAATCTGCGCTTACAGTGGGTTAGAAAGCCAGTGGCAGCAAATCCAGGAAAGTGTAGGCAACCGAAAGTAAGTTTCCTTATTTGTCAAAAATATGGTTGATTCATCAGAGATTTGTGGGATAAGATCAGGCCGCCTGATACACATGTAGCACTACACACTTCTGTGAACACCTCTGAACACTCATATTGAACCTAAATATTTTAAGAAGATACTTGCTTCTTGTTTCAAGTAAATATGAGGACTTTTTTTCAGTTTGCTCATATGGCTTTGCAAAGCAGAGAAAAATAGAAAGATCTACTGAAATCAAGAACACAGTTCAATGCTCAATACACTGAGCAAAGGGTTTTCACATCAAGAGATATTAGCAGCATTGGAAGCAAGGTAATTGAAATAATCACGTATTTTCCCCTGATCTATGCACATCCCCATTCTCTACCTCCATTTTAGCTGCTTCTGTTGTTTCCCAATGCCAGTTTTAGATTATAAACCTCATGGGTAAGGACCTGTCTTGTCAATTCTTTGTAAAGCTCTATGACCATATAAGGCTCTATATAATGAATAAACAAACAATAATAAAATTGGATGATGCTGGGGCCGCACATGTGTATGTATCTACACATACAAACAGACTAACATTTTCGGCGCATCTGAAATAATATGTATAAAACTGCATGCTTAAAAAGAACTGACCCAGTTCTGTTGACACGACAAATGAAGAAGATTCTGGTGGGTGCCACAGTGCTATACAAAAGTGATGGGAAATTGTCCTACTATCTTGAATAAAATAAGGCTAGCTGCTTTCCAATACAGAGGCAGTCAAGAAAAAGGTAAGCCTAACCAAAGTCCAGCTGAAATGAGTATTCCTTTAATATGAACAAATTTAAGTCACAGAATTTCCAATCATTATAGCTGTTGATCATGCTGGCTGTGAAGTCTGGAAGTTGTACTCCAAAATGTCTGGAGGGCGCCAAGTTGAGAAAAATGATCTAGTATCTAATTCTGTTTTCTAACTGCCAAGAGACCCCCACTTTTTCCCCTAAAGGTGAAGGAAGTCTTCAGTTGAGAGCTAGATTTTCTATTTTTAAAAGGGAAGTATCAACCACTGTTTATTGTTTAATTTACTAAACAATTTCTATCCCATACAGTACGCTAATGCTTGTTCACAGCAAAATCCAGGGTACAACCTGATACTATTTCAGCATCTAACAAAACCCACCTTACACATCTACAGCCCACTCTCAAATTCCACCTAAGACTAAATGTGCATTTTTTTTCCAGCTCCTTTTCATCTCCCTTTTTGCTTTGGTTTGTTGTCTTGGTAATGACATCTTCTTGAGAACTCAGATGTTATCACACTCCATTTTGCAACTTTGAGGTAGCCTAATCAAAATATTCTCATAACATGGATTTTTGAATGTCCAGATTGCTTCTATCTAAGGGAGCAGCACTGTACCTTGAACCCCTTGGATGGATGGATGGATGGATGGATGGATGGATGGATGGAGAGACAGACAGACAGACAGACAGACAGACAGAGTATATCTCTATCTCTCTATCTCGATAGATAGATAGATAGATAGATAGATAGATAGATAGATAGATAGATAGATAGATAGATTTAGAATACTGACGTAACCAAAGCTAGAGGCAAAATGGGAGCTCACAGAGGACAGCAGAGTCAGTTCTCTACTGTGCTCCATAAGCCATATTTTGGGATATGTACGCATCTACAGATGCAATGTCAGGGTTTCTAACGCATAACTCTAAAATTGTACAGCAGAACTAACTAAAACACCAGATCAAAATCCACCCATGAGTGTTCTTCTTTTATTTATTATATTTCATTGATTTATTGTCAATGGTGTTCATTGGTGTTCACATGCTCACAACAAGCCAAATGAGGAATACTGAGACTGAGTGATTAACACACAGTTACCTCTCCAGTCTCCTGTCCAACATCAGAAACTTGGACATTTTCTGAAAACGTGCCAGACATTTACCAGTAGATCCCAATTTACATTCTGCCAAGACCTTTTCTGAGATATTAGCTTATCCGTCCAAGTTAGTGTCATCTACAGATTTTATTGATCTTCCCCCCACCCATTCTTTTGTTCAAATCATTCTGAACACGATAAGCAATATGGAATCCAAAGCAGAATAGTGCTCCCCATTTTGTACTTAACTCTAAGAACTGTTTAATGAATGTTCTTTGGTACACAGTACAACTGCTAGTCACAAATCCACCATGCTCCTCCCAGGAAATCTGGACTGGAAACAGATAAACAAGCGCTCAAGAATACAAGAACTTCTAATAAGTGCATATATTGTAGAAGAGCTAAGAGGTCATTATAAAAGAATGCCAGCAACTGCTGCATATCAAAATGAGTCCTATTTATAGGAAAATCAAGTTTCAAAATTCTTGCACTTCCCCCAGAGCAATGCTACACACTAGATGCTCCTATCTTTGGTGTGGGAGATTGGAGTAATGGACTGCTCTATTATCAGGCTATTTACTCTTGTCTGTGTGAGAACTAGCTCTCGCACATCATCTAGCCCACTAGATTTTCCTCTACTGGATTTCTGCCTATCACCTAGGCAAAACATAGTTTGTGTCCAAAAAACTCAGTGTCAACTATAAAAGAGGCCACATTTCATTTTGAGAACCCAGACTTGTTAGTTACACATTGGCTGAGTTCACTGACTACTTTAACCAGATTTTTTTTCCCTCAGGATGTGTTAAATAAATCATAATACCCTGTTTCATACACAGTTTAAACCTAGACTGAGTGGATTCACAGATCACACTAAGCCAAAAAAAAAAAAAAAAACCTTAACACATTATAACTTAACTTGATGTATACATTCAGCCGCTGGAGGCTGTGAGGGTCTGGATGGGGAACAACAGGCTTCAACTGAACCCTGGCAAGACTGAGTGGCTTTGGGTTTTGGAGCCTGCCAGTTCTAGGACTATGCCATTTTTGGTGCTGGACGGGATGGCACTGCCCCAGACAGACCCAATACACAATCTGGGGGTCCCCCTGGACTCACGACTCCTGCTCGAAGAGCAGGTGGCAGTCGTGTCTAGGAGGGCCTTTGCACAGCTTCATCTTGTGCATCAGTTGTGCCCATTTCTAGATCAGGAGGCTCTGCTCACAGTCACTCATGCCCTAGTCACCTCCCGATTGGATTACTGCAATGTGCTTTACATGGGACTGCCCTTGAAGAGCATCCGGAAGCTTCAGCTGATGCATAATGCTGTGGCACGGGCAGTTATGTGTGCTTCTAGAACAGCACATGTTACACCTCTGCTCCACAAGCTGCGCTGGTTGCCAGTTTTCTTCCAGGTGCAATTCAAGGTACTGGTTTTAACCTTTAAAGCCCTTCATGGCATGGACAGGGTTACCTGAGGGACGACCACTCCCTGATTCTATCTGCCCATCCCATCAGATCCAGTACAGCAAGAATGCTGCGGGTCCTGACTGCTAGGGAATTACACTTGGTGGGTCCCAGGAGGTGGGCCTTCTCTACCGTGGCACCTGCCTTATGGAACATTCTCTTCCCCACCCCCAAAGTCAGGTTAGCTTCATCCCTGTTAATGTTTCAGAAGTCCCTCAAGACCTGGCTACGTCATCAAGCCTGGGGGTCTCAGGGGACCAAGGAGGTCTTGAGGTAGCTCCATTACTGTGGTTAACATTCATTCTCTTTTGTGCCTTGTGGGGTTTTTTTTGTTTTTACAGTTTTTAATAATGACTGCTTTTATATATTCATTGTTTTAATTAATTGTTGTACAATGCCCAGAGTCACTTTTTGTGAGATGGATGGCCATATAAATTTGATAAATAAATAAATAAAATACATACATACATACTTCAGGTTATTTAATTTGGAAAACTTTCTTTCCCCTTAGAATTTCGTCACAAGACTAACTCTGGAAATATATAAGAATGCTAATTTCATTTAATTGTTGGGCTACGACTAACAGCGGGCATTGATGAGCCTTGCTAAGATTGTATCAGGCACCCTTTCCCAACCTTGTGCTCTACAGTTGTGTTTGATGCAACTCTCCTTAACCCTGGACAACTTGGATAAAAGAACTGTTCTCCAAAACAACAGAAAGATACCAGGCTAAGGAAACTGATTCAATTTATTAAGCAGCCCAAAACCAGGGGGGGGGGCACTCTGCCCTGTTCTTTTAGCAGAATTTACATCCATTTATTTATGTACCTAAATTTTTAAAAAATTATTCCATGTTTTGATTCCAGAAATCAGCAAATGTCACAATTCATGCCACTAAACATATCTGAGCTGCTAACTGTTGCCTGATTCAAAGAAGCCAGCTCTGAACAGACACATGGAAAGTTGGGGGGGGGGGTTCCCCATAAGTATAACCCTTATGTATGTCCAACAACCTCTTACCCAAAGCTTTAAAAGGAGTCCACTTGAGTTGGGCAGCCAATAAATTTAAATAAATGAATGAATGAATGAATGAATGAATGAATGAGACTGAATACATTACTGAGATTGGTCCTACTGAAAGGAAGAAACCTTGGGCACAGAAGCCTGCAGCATACAGACCCTCTGCCTGCATCATAGATCTCCTTCTGTGGACCACGGACCCTTCCTTTCACTCGGCCCCGCTACTTCCTCATAAGCAGCCTACAAGTCACACCCCTGCAGAAAGTAAAGACCATGCTCTTGTCTACTCAAAGTATCGAAGCGTTGTGAAAGCAGTGGCTAATATTTATGATTTTCCTGGGAGAGCTCATGTTGGATAGCTGCGCATAAACATTTGCAGTTCAGATGCTATTCTTCTCTCTCTCCCTTCAATCAAAAACATTTTCCATGACTATAACGGTTCCAATGACTAAACGACACCTTTCCACATATTATTCAAGGTTAAGCTCTAAAAGGTCATTGAAAAGAGCTCATTTAGTGGCTAGTTTGCTGCTTATTACACTCACACTGAGCAGATTTGGGGGCTGTTCAAAGGAAGGTCGACAATGTTTTAAATTCCAAAATAACTTTGGGTTCAATCAAGCTCTGGGGAGAGACATTCATTTTCTCTTTGCTAATTAAGAAATGACAGAGATTTTTCTTACCTGCACATTATTTCATGGGTGAGCAGAACTCTGCACATTTCTGGATTCTTGTCTTGGCCTTCATATACTATCGCCTAGAAGAAAAAGACAGGGGAATTTTATCTAAATATTATTTTTTTAGTCTCAATGTGAATGTGGTTGGACAAAATTATCACCGTCACAGTACATTAATGCATAACTATTCAGCAAACCGGCAACTTTGACTTAAACAGACTGCATCCTTAGGGAGAAAAAAACACAAAACCCCTGTCTCAAGATTTGTTGCTAGAGAGCCCAGAATATGAGCTGCGTAAGCTTCAGTTCAGCATTCTCACTTCTGTTTTAACCGTCACATTATGCACATCTTCTGGGTAGTGCATAAGACAGGCTTTTTTAGTAGTCAAGACAACCACAATGTTCTTTTCAATAAAACATAAACTTAATAGTGTTAAAAAAAACTCGAAAGACTCAGAACACTAGGGAGACTATTCATAAAATGAAAAGTGACTATATTTTTAATTCAAAAAGCATGGTTGTGTAAACTAGCTACAGCTTGTGTACAGAACCTGATTCACAACTCCAGTCTGGTTAAATGTGCTAACAAATTAAAGGAGACTACATTCCGATAAATGCAAATAAACAAGTTCTAGAAAACAAGAGGATAAGGCAGGATAGGCCTTCCAGTATCTTCTAGTCCTTGTCAATATAGAGATCTTTCTACACTAAGGTTTTAGATGGGTAGGTAAGGATGGAACTATATCTTGCTTATGTTCACATAGCATGAATCAGCCAATCAGGTTTTGACCTTTTGTGTTATGCAAACCCAGAGTATCTGGTTAGTTTATTATTTGGTGTGTGGGACAAACCCAGAAAACTGGGTTAAGTAAATTATGGTTCAGTAAAGCATGGAGTTTTGCAGTTGGTAGAAATGTGGCAACACAAAAAGAAACCCATCAGCATGAGTTTGGCAGTTGGTAGAAATGTGGTATTGAAAGAAATGTATCAAGAGAATTTTACCATGGGAATAGGCTTCCACACTAAACTACGATGCCAGAATGATGAAACATGTTTGTGATGTCGCAATGTAAGTTCTCTTCTGTGTAACAACATCACAATGCACATTTTATCACTTTGGGCTATTTAATGTCTCTATTAATACATCCAACAAAACTAGGAAACTTCAGAATCCTGACTTAGCAGTTTGGGAGAGGACCCTATTCCAATGGCTCCTACTGATATCTCTCAGCACTGAACATAGCTAACAAAGACAGGCCACTCCATCCATGCTTTGGTGATGGTCTTGGATAAACCAGTCAAGAACAGACTGTCACTGGACTACAGTTTGCTCTGAGAGGAGTGAACCAGAGTCCCTGGTTCAAATGAAACAAACACCGTCCCCCAGAACTATGTGTGCTTCGCATGTTACACCTCTGCTCCGCAAGCTGCATTGGTTGCAACTATGTTTGTTAGCTGTACTCACTCGCAGGCAAAGTCAGAAGGGATAAACAGAACAGTAGGCCCCCTTCTAAACTTAAGAATTCTGTTCTAGTGTGATTGTGTGAACACAGCCATAGTGGCCACAGTGCAAAGATACTGCAGTATGTAGTTGCGTGCTTTGGCTGAGTCTGAAATGCGAGCTCACCCGTTGGGACTTACCACTGTGTGAGAACCAGTACACTGTGGCTTAAAAACTCCTAGCTTAGAGTTACATGTAAACCAACCCACAATGCGAAACTGGAGTTTTTTCCTAAATTCAGATGTGATGAAAGTTAATGCTTCCCCCTGCTGTCTTCTATATTAAGCCAGTGGAAGACAGAGGGTTGGACTCTATGATTCTATAAGGACGTACAGGAATAGACTGTAAACATTTCAAAAAAAAGAGGTTGTTTAGCCAAGTGCAGTTTTTCCAGTGATAATGCCACTCTACTATCTAGTCTACATGACAACCACAGATTCTTTATAAGCACTTAGAATATACACAGCTCTGATCCATAGCACAGCTCTGCACACAACTGGAAAAAGACTGGTTTGTCCGTGGGCTGGGGAGGGAGAAATCTTCCTGGCAGTGCCCACCTCCTCCCTATTTGTTCTGCAACTACCAGCAAGCCCAAAAGTACACGGGCCTTCTCTTCACCCAATCATTGCCAACCAAACTGCCAATACAGAAACAGAGGCAAGGGACAGGGCACCCATTGGCCAAGCGAAAGAAAAAGGCCATTCGGCTGAAATCTCTAACAAGCAATTTATTGAGGTCCAATAAAAAGCGGCAAATAGCTTCATGCAGGGAACACTGCTGTGCAGAAGCAGGTATTTTTGCAGGACTGAAGACCACATTTGCAATACTTAACCTTTCTTGCCATCTTGCTACCTTGTTAAAAGTCGACCATTAGTGAGCGCCTTTTACTAGGATGAGCAGTTGCACTGGAGGGCAAGGCTCCTGTGTTTTTCTTTATTAGCATTCCCAAAGTTTGTCATACCAGAGGAGGAAAAGGGGCCTCTTCTCAAATTCCCTCCTCTTCTAGACATCAGATGAAGGAATACAGTCCTCCTTGTCTGGTTTTATGTCACCCAGTCTTTCACAAATCACATATTTTCAAATTCTAAATCCTTCCTAATTTGCCCACAGCCCTTATGTCAAAAGAAAGAGGTGACCCTTTAAGGTGACTTAAAGTGTTGGTTTCTCTTAGCTTATTTTTAATGCTTGCACCATAAATGCAATAACATTTCTAGATCTCCAAAACACTTCTGGAATCACTTGATTGCCTGTGCCATGTTTCCGTGCAATGTAAAACTAGACAAAATGCCTCTTCCATCAACCCAAAATCCTGTTCTCCAAATAATTTTCTTTCTTATATCAATTTTTAAATTAGTTATCCTGCCTGAGAACTTGGTCCATTCAAGAGTTCAAGGGTGAATAATCCTCAAGGAGCCTATTCTTTCAAAATTCATCTAAACCCTTTTTTTCCTTCTAACACACAGTAAGAGTTTGGGAAGCTTCATCTCTCTGTGTGCTTACATTCAGGAGCTCTACAGATCAGTATGGCTAGCACTGGAGTTAACACTGTGCTCCTGATTGCACTTAGCAATAAGACGCTTCTATAATATTGGACGCCAACAGCATCAGTCCTGTTTGGCACATCCTTGTTAAAGGAATAGAAGATCAAAATTCTGCTTTTCAAACCAATGCCTCTGGTTATGGCCTCTTTAACATAAACAATCAATAAAACCCTCTAATATGTGTGGAGGTGGGGGTAGGGCTAAATTTAAACAGCCTTGGCCAACAAGCAGAAGCATCACATAACCCATAAAATGAGGTAATTTGGCACAGCTGTGACTTTGCCGTTGAAAATGCTGCCCACTGAAGGCAATAGGAAAGGGGGGGGGGTGCCGGCACAGCAGTCATGAATCTCAGCCAGCGAAAGTAATTGCTTAAACATAGTATTATCACACTCCAGCACAGTACACTATATTTTAATATGATTTAGTAGTGCCATAAATAATATCATTGATGTTGCTGTAGTTTTCTACAGCATCGGATGCCAACATTACTTTTTGAAAAGAGAAACTCAGACACAGCCTATATGGCAGAGAGCCTGAGTGCTTAAAGATATCAGTTATCTAATTCTCTATACAGCTCCTCCCAACCTTAAATGTGGTTTGGGGTGGCCCAGTATTCCATGAAGTGCATTCCATTATCAGTGTACTTAGTACTTCTTGAAACTTGCAACAGTCCCTGCAATCCACCTGGGCTGGCTTAGAGATTCTAGCAGGGGAGCGCAGGTTCAACTCACCATTCAGGAGTAAATGGGAAAAGTCATGCCTTTGAAAGTGGGCCCTGCTCAGAATTCCTCATGTCATGAAAGCAAATGCTTGTTGAAAAAGTAAGAGCACATATGGAAGCAGAACTAATTTGGGATGCTTTCAATTGAACAAGAGGCCACCATTACAGCCTCTCCTGTGACCTGCCCAATGTTGGCAGAGGTGCTTACTGACTTCCTGGCATTAGATCCTGAGGTTCAATGTGTTCATGGTGATCCTGCGACTGCTTGCAGAGGTGGGACTTCTGAGGTACAGCCAAAAGTATGTGTGTAGAGATGTTGGAATGCTTGTACACTCTAACGATACATTGGAACATCTCTAAATAAAGGAGTAACATCTGGGTAGATGCTGAAGAGCATAAAGTTCTGGATCTGGAGCATGACATGTAAATAAGTCCTATGAAAAATCTAGGAACTAGTTTCTACATAATGTGTTTGAGATTGGTACTTTAATCACTAAACAAGAATACTGTTTTTGTAAGATAACAATCTTATCACTTTTCTCATGCAAACAGGGAATCCAACAGACTTATGCCAGTCATTAAACACTATGTGCAGAATTGGACCCTAGCAAATAGCAAATCATATTTGCCTGGAGAACTTAATTCAACACATTTTCTGTTCCAGTCACTGGAAACTCTTTGATTATAATTGACTATACCCTGTATCTTTAAAATACACTGGGATCCTTTAGAGTTTGTTGCAGTCAGAAAAAGGATGAGGAAGAGAAGGGGGGGGTTGTTATATTTGGATTCAGGGTCTTTCGTTAAAAAAAAGTTTAATTCACTCAGAGGTTTAAACATAAAATATGACTAGCATAAAAAGGCATTGTGCATGACCATTGTTGTGGGGCATATGATTAAGAACTGGACTTTTGACCACAGAAATCAAAGAATACCACAGACTTAATTGCAGCTGATTTATCATGTTTTCTGGGCACTGCCAAAAAGCTAGCAAAGGCTAAGGTGATGGCATTTTACACTGAATAATTGATTTTGCATTTAATGCAGCACGGTAGGACCCTAAAGGAATTTCCCCCTAAGTAAGAACTAAAGATGCTGAAGCTCCACCACCAAGCTCATGGGCCAATCTCACTGGCATGGAAGTCAATTGAGTTTAATTGCAGCAAGTTCAGCTTCACTAGAAGCTACAAACAAGAGCAAGCAGATTTAATTCCCTCTCTTTCTTCACTTCCCTTCTCTCCCTCCTTTCATCTGCTATGCTTACTTAACCTCCAGGTACCTATTTAAGAAGAATGCCAGCTAAATAACAATAATGAACAAATGGAGTCAACGGTGTGGTTATCTAATCGCCTGTCTATTGTGTTTAACATCAGCAGTCCTTTTGCTTACGTGTGTAACATCCTTAGGCTTGTAATGCGCTAGGGGGTAACCCTGGTTTCTGAGCACCAGCTATTATTGAGGCAACTGTATGGATTAAAGAGGGCCATACATTGCTGGAAACTGTCGGGAGGCACAAAATGAGTCCAGTTTCTGAAGCTCATTTTATGGATCACGTACAGAAAAGACTTTTAAGAGTTTTGCTTTTCTCTTGCCAACAGGGAAAAACAACTATCCATTCAATGAAGGTTCGATGACCCATCAGTTGAAGGCTTCAGAGCATGCTCAACATTATATCTGTGGATCAAACTGGGATGAAAGGAGAGCTACCTGAACCAGGTTATAAAGTGGCAACCCTCCCCCTTCTTCACATTAACATATTCTGAGCTGGAGGGATGTTGCTCTAGTTGTTTTACAAACACAGAATAAATAGGGAAGTATAACCTGGCAGCCAGTTTCACAACTGCAATTGTACACTCATTTTAATATCTTTTAGATTGCTCTTTTGGTGAACAAGATGTAGAAAGTGTTGTAGTTTACTGAGAGAGCACCTATTTTGCATGTGAAACCTCCTGGGTTCAATCCTTGACATCTCAAGATAGGGCTAGAAATGGTTTTTGTCAAAAATCCTGGAGAGATACTATACTAGCCAGAGCCACAGTTTGACACAGTATAAAGCAGCTTCTTCAAACACATCTATCCACAATCATTTTATTGAATGGATCCTTAACTAATTTAAGGCCGAAGGACAGCAAATCTCATGCCCCTCTATCAAATACATTTCTTAAATCTGGGAGCCTCCAGCTACGACAGAAGACGTGTAAGACCAGATAAGACCTGGTTTGGGTGGTTTTTTTGTTTTTGCTTTTTTTCACTTCGTAGAGATCAAAATCTCCCACATTCTACTCGGCCTCTTAGCTCTCAGTGATTCTCTGGCACGTTTTTATTTCTTCGCTCAAAAATACTGTGGTATAATATAACAAGCATGTGGCATAACTGTTGACCAAAAGTCACTGCCTGTGCTCACACACCATGGTTGCATATATCTATATCTATACTGTGTAGATATAGTATATATATATATATATATATATATATATATATATACACACACACACACACACACACACACACTCTGCTGGTTTCACAAAGGAAACCCGGCCAATTCAAGTCTCAAATCTTTGCAGCTGCCAGAAACACAGGTTCCTGTCTCAGAAGACACTAAAATATTATTCCTTTTCTGAAAACTTATGTTGTACTTATTGAAAACTGGTCTTTCAAAATATTATTTGCTAAACATTCACCATGCTCAATTCATGCAATGAGGAGTTCCGGTGGGAAGGTTGCCCCCCCAACTCTGCAAAACTGGGTCCAGTAACAGCTGTTGCAAAGAATGAATCTCTTTACAACAAGCTAAATGAGTGAAATGAAAGTCCCAGTGTGTAAAGTTAGATTATTGTTGGACTAAAAATAATTTTGCAAATGTATACTACAACCCACATAGGTAAAGACATATGTTGTAATCTTACTTGTTTACTTCCTTTTTTAGTTTTAATTTGTTTCACTACACACACAGTGAGAATACAAGGGTACAAATGCAGCCTTGAATCTAGATTCCTTTTTACTCAATAAAGATTCTGCCCCCGTCAGCAGAAAGAGAGTGAAAAATGATGGTTCCCATCTTCCCTGCATTCCCTTGTGTTACACCTTCCAAAATCCACTGCAAGAAATTGGGGAGGTTTCTAGAATAATGTGGAAAAGAATTAAGGCTCAGGAGAGGGAGAACTGACAAAATGGCTCTTCCACAACATACAGGATCAAAGATTAAATTTAAAAGATTAAAATTAAAAAATTTCAATCTAACCCAGGTTAACTAAGAAGTATATTAAAATATCTGATCCACTCCTGTTTCCTTCCCTTGGGACAACTAGATGACAACCATGCTAGTTTATTTTTAATTTCCTGTTTGGGATATTGTGAAATAGGCTTTGCTAATTTGTAGTCACGTATAACTAACTTGTTTTGTAAATATCAACTAATATTAGCTGGACTTCACTCCCTGCGTATTTATGCCCACAAACCTGTCTGCGTATTTGAAGTTTTTGGTACCATTACACTGTATTTCCTGCAAACTGCTTTGAGAACCATTTGAACAAAAGCGGAAATATGCCAAGCCATTTTCTCACCAATTCATACATCTAAGTAACCCGAGAATAAGTGCTTTTCTATAAGGTTACAGCTCTAGGATTACTTATGGAGAAAGTAATCATGTAATACTAAGAATTCAGATATCCAACTTCCTGCATCTTCTGCTTTGCCCATAAAGAAAAGGCTCTGACATTTTGGACTTGCAATATTTAATTAGCCATTAATGCCCTAATTCTGATTTCTTACAGCAGACCAGCCTCCCATCATTTGCAATGAGAGTTTAATATGGGGAGCAATAAAGTGTGCCCAGATTGGGATCTAAAATATATGAGTATTCTTGTTCAGCAGCACTAAACCAAAAGGTGCTAATTATGGCCTCCATTCTCTTCCTCTAACATGCCAGCCCGCTCATCAACAGGAATTCATGTGAATTAAATAAATTTCTCCCTCTCCCTCCCCAGCCGAGCTCCACTAATATGTTCATTTTGAATGTTGCTCAAACATTCACAGGGAAACAACTCTAGCGTAAATATCCCAGAACAAATGGCTGTATGTTATACAGGAGGGAGCAGTTGGAAGCCAGACTGGGAATGCACTGGGCCATCTGGCCCAGGCAGTCTCTCCAAAATCCTCAGCTTTGTTTTCACCCCCAGACTCCAAACAACACATTTTCCACTGTGTTGAGTTTACATTTTCCCAAACACACAGGTCCTGAGCATGCATGTACTGTAAATGTCAAGCTTCGGCATTCTTCTCAGAGAAGGAAATTGAAATCACCTGCACTTCCTGCTCTTTAAGCAGAAGGATTCAAGTCACTGCAAAAACCTGGCTGAATTGCAAGCTTTCCTTGTTGCAAAAGAGTGTTGTGCTCCACAGCTTGGATCCTGAGGAGCTGTTTTCTGAACGGATTCATATTTTCTTCACGATTTTACCACTTGCAATCCACTGTACAGAGTGGTGATTCAGTATCTGGGCACACAGGCACAACAGTTTAATAAATTTAGGTAGAAAGCACTGCAGTATTTGCATCCCTGCTGTAAATGACATAGAGGGTTTTAAGTACCACAGATGACATGATAGAGCATCTTGACTGCCTTACATGCTACAAAGGAGAATATTCTGAAATCAGCTGGATTTATGTCCACGTTTAGGCTGTGTTGGAGGGAACTCTACTTTCTGATATGGTATTTTGAAAAAAAAGGATCAATGATTGGTCTTGACTGGGTTTCTGCCTTCACATTATTCCAGTGCTGAATTGGCAAGGAAGCCATTGATGCACAAAGTGATATTTTGGTTCACACCATTATTAAAATATCACTCACTCTGATCCAAGTTCAGGAAAAAGAGTATACACACAAAGACAGAATTTTCATTCAGAAGCCTGAATGAGCTCTCACAATGACAAAACTCTATCTGAATAATGTTACTAAAGTTCCAGTCAAAATTCTCTATTGAGTTGAGCTTGACTTCTGGGGACATCATGGATGCGTGCTTGACAAAAATGCAGAACTAAATGTAACAAGAAATGGCAGCCATGAAAATCTATATTCTATGAATGCAGAAATGGTTTGCCATTGCCTTCTTCTGGATTTCTTTTCTTTTTTTTTTTTACTTCCCAATCTAGTTTACCACCTTGAGATTTCTAGTCTTCCCCTATCCAACCCATCTTAGCTTTTCAAGATAAGCCAGTTTATTCCTGGCTTATCTTTATAGCAGTGTTTTTCAAACTTGGGAATTTTAAGATGTGTGGACTTCAGCTCCCAGAATTCCCCAGCCAGAATTCTGAATGTTGAAGTCCACACATCTTAAAGTTCCCAAGTTTGAAAAACACTGCTATATAACATCAATGGCTGTATTCAGACCTGCCAAGACTTACTGAGGGAACTATTTCCAGCTTTCTTCCCTAAATATAGGTTGTTGCAAAGATATTGCTAATGTTTGTATAATATTCATGATTCCCCAGAACTGTTTAGATAGCAACTTCTCAAGCACAGCATTTTTCCATGATTTTCTTACAGACAGCCACAAGCACAGCACCAGGCAGATAGAACAAAGAAAATGAATAAATAATACAATAAATAAGAATGTAGATGAACCATAAATGATAAAATACATGCAAATGCTTTAGAAAGAAACAAATATATCCAGTTATGGAGAAAGATTAAGTTAATTTATAAAATCAGGTGGTTTCATGATTCAATTACTTAAGTTGTGGAGTATGCATTTGACATCACCACTACAAATTTAAAAATAAAACTAGTCCCTCCCTTTTACACAGATCAGGCCCCTTTGCTCACTAGGGATATATGAGCAAAAGGGCCTGATCAGTGTAAAAGGGAAGGCCTCTGGAGCCCTGCCTATCTTAACTTTGCTGAATATATTTATGAAAATCATTAAAGCTGCACATGAAATAGCGTGTGATCTCAGAAAGTTGTTGCTGATGACTACAACTGAGCATGTCACTTGCTGATACCATACCACTGAAGCCTGCC
Source organism: Liasis olivaceus (assembly GCA_030867105.1). NCBI lineage: Eukaryota > Metazoa > Chordata > Lepidosauria > Squamata > Pythonidae > Liasis > Liasis olivaceus. The sequence continues at coordinate 64,916,681 of CM061348.1, read as the reverse complement.
AGCTCCTGTCACCATTTCATTTAGCAGCCATCCTTCCATTACAATTTGTGCCAAGATTCAGGTACTAGTGTACCACTTCTCTACGATGCTTGACAACATATATTTAAAATGCATTAAAAAAATTAAGGAATGTTTGACCAAGCTGCATACAACTTAATTACAAGCAGAAAGTTACTTGAGACTCTCCTATATTCCTCACATTCTGTATTAAAGCATAAGTGACAACTTCACATGTGGACAATTCAGCACACCACTTGACCCGCCTTACAAGGTGCTTGATTAACTAGGATAGAAGTTTCAAGATCTCCAAAACATATTTAGTCTGAGTAAAAAAAAGAGAGAGAGAGAGAGAGAGAGAGCAAGTCTTTTTGCTATCCAGAAACACTAAACATATAACACGGAGCTCCTTGATATAACCAGAGATTAAAACATATGGTTTTTTTTATAAATATATGACAGTGCCAGCTAAGCTCATGCTTTTAATTAAAAAATCAACATTTGTCTCTACCAGCTTGGCATTCTCATCAGCCACATCTCAATAGGGAATTTCAAATCCCCCCCCCTTTTTTTTATCAACTTTATTACTCAGCTCTGGATTTTATTGTCTAAAACTGTTATTCTGCAATCTTGTTCTGTTATCCCATCCCCTTTCCTTTTCCTCCCAAATCAATAATTTGTCTTAATGTTAGGGTTAAATGCAAAATATTTTAAAGTAAAAGGCTGATTGCTATTAAGTGGATGATAGTTTGTGTCTGTAGTCCAAGTGTTATAACTAAACTTGAACTTGTGGAAACCACAGAATGGAAGCAGTGTAACCATTCCTGTTTTACTTTTCCACAAGAAATCTGCAGGTGAATTGACAATCATGCAGTCATGAACAAAATGCTAAGAAACAGGTGTTTTAAAACCATGGAAGCCCAAATCATGGCTTTCTACAGAGAAATACAATCTTGAAAGGAAAGAGCATTAACTCTTCAATGACTACAATTTGAAAATGGCTCAAATATAATATGTTGTTTTTTTTAACAGGTTTATACAATTAGACTCATACAGGACACAGTGTCTCAGAACAGTGAGAGGCCCTCTTTAAATACAAGCTTAAAAATTAATATCAACTAGTGCAGTTTTTAAGATTTGTTGTTTAAGGACTGGAAGTCGTTCTGCTGTTAGTCCTTATTGACTGTATTTCAAAAGAATTTGTTTCACTAATTTTATTAAATGTTGGAATTGTCCAGTGTAACTAGCCCATTTCTTTCTTTTCTCCTCTATTGTAAGACAGCCATCAATAACAGGAAAAGATGTTTCGTGAGCATCAAAGACAACATTCTAAAACAAACTCAACACTTTGACCTTTCTAGTTTGGTGTCAGAAAGCTACCAAAAACAAATGAAAGTTTAGAGTCTGAAACACTCAAAAGCTGGTTTGTGACCATATGTGTGAATGCAATAAGCAAAAGAAAAAAGAAACTAAATCTCCCTCTGGTTGTAAAAACAAAACAAAACAAAACTGAATTCAGATGAAATCACATAACTTATTTAATAACATTCAGAGCATTAACCTGAAGTTGAACAGATCTGATTTTAAAAAATTAAAAATTGTCAAGTTATCCTATAAAACCATGAAATCTCTTAATTTTTTACAACAATTTTTTACAATTGCACAACAATGCTGGGATTTAGAGGAGCAAAATGGTCTCCTTTAGCTCATTTTTCTGTATGTGTAGAGGTATGCAGGTTTTTTACTTGAAACCACAATTGTAGGGCATTAAACGTAAACGCAATTAAAATGCCATAGTGAAAATTAGACTGTATCAAAGGCAGAGCTTTTCCAATCACAAAATTATTTTCAAGCATTAAGTTTCTAAAGTAAGCATTTATCATCCATGGCACATCCGACTGCAAATCCACTGAGATTTAAGAGCTGCCCTTAAAATACTAACACAGGAATTGCAAAGGAGCATATAAATACTGGCTACATTAGCTAGCTACAATATTGCTTGGCGGGGGAGGGGAGAGGAGGGGAGTGTTGGTTGCTTTTCCTGGTTTGTTTTCTATTTCTTTTCGTTCATATAATTAAATGGAGGGGGGGAGAATTCTGTGATCTGAGAGCCTTCAGGGGAATCAGAAGCTGCCATTTATTTATTTTTTGGTAAACCGCTACCGTGTCTAAGGAGGGGGGAGGGGAGATAGGCAGGCAAAATTAATACCGTTTGCCCTAAAAGTAATTCCTCCCTGCGCGCGCGCACTGTAATCCGATCTCAGCTGCTTCTTGGCCCTCGCCCACCGAAGGGGCTTGGCGAGAGCCACGGTGATCCTGTACCTTTAAGACCGCGGTTGGTTCACCCCGCCCTGGCTCCTGGCCAATCTAAAACCGAGAACAGGAGGTGCTTCCCTAGCTACGCCAAAGGTCCGATTCAGCGAGGGCTTCTGCCTCAACTGAGCGGGTCGCTTAAGGCGATAAATCAATGCACATAGGGGTTTTTTTCTTCTTCCTTTAAGAGTCGACTTCAGCAACGATCCGCTAGGAGGAAAGCGTCGTTCCTCTCCGTCCGCCTCGCTGGACTTTTTCATTCACCGTCCGAGACTTTCAAGAGGCTGGGAATTTGGGCTAGGAAACCTCTGGATGGAACTGAGGGAAGGGGGACTCCTCCCTCCCTGGCAGAAGATGAGGCAGTTCTGAAAACTCTGGTTTTAAATTGTCAAACTCTGCCACTTCCCTTTTTCCCTCTCCATGCGAGAGAGAATGGGGGTTTGGGTCCTACTCTAACCCCATTCCACTGTTAAGGCGCACAAATACTTGGGAATAATCTCTTTGAAACAAAGACTGCCTAAACCTGGCTAGAACCGAGCAGGACGTGAGCTGAACGGGATGTAAGGGACGGAGGGAGAAGAGACCAGCCGATCGAACTTCCCTTGGACTTCGTAAACGCGCGCGCCCGCGCTAATCTGGCTTGTGAACTTGCTGGATTTTCCAACAGGAAGAAGGCCGGGATGGACGGCCTGTCTCGGCGCATAAAAGGAGGCAACCTCCAGTGTTTTGATCTCCGCCTTCCCTCTCACCCTGACTACCCGACACCAGCCTGGTCCTCTCCTAGAGATCCCGGTGTAACCCAGACTTGCAGCCACCTAACTAAGCCGACCGTTTCGCGGCTTCCACCACTCTCAAGCTTCTTCCAACTCGGCCTTTTCGGTTTCCAGCGCAAAACTCCCTAAACGCCTCCGCCTGCAAAGCCCCCGCCACGATCACCTCGGCCTTCCGCCACTTTGAACATTGCACAGGAAAACGAACGAAAGCAGGACTTACTTGTTTTGTCATGGAGTCGATTAAACGGACATAAAAATCCTGTTCGGTTCTTATCCCTGGAAGCAGGAATGGGGAGGAGGGGGGAGGGGAAAAATGAAATAATTAAGCGAAGGAACGAAAGACAAAACTGAGAGAGCTCTTTCCTGAACTGAGACTCCCTTGCCAGTTACTCTGTGGTCCTGAACTACGGGAGAAGGTCTTGAAAGTTTGGAATAATAATTACTACTATCATCCTCCCCATCATCTCAAATCTAATCGCAAATATATTTATTCAGAGAAAATAAATGCTCAAAAACAGATCGGCCCTGGGTCAGCTTTCTCGAGCCTTCCGCCCCCCTCCCATAAGTATCTCTTGTTTGACTGGTCCGAAAAAGAGGTGACCCCTTTGTCCCCACCAGTCCCAGTGCACCCCAATCAACTGGGCGAAGGTGACAACTGTGCCTTTACTGCCAGTTTGGAGAGGGGAGAGAGAAATTATTATCCAGGTGAAGGAGCGTTCTGTTTTATTTGGATTTCTACAGAAGCAAAATATTGGGTCTGGCAAGTCCAAATCTTGAAGGCGTCGTGGAACCATTTAGTTGTGCTTCCTCTTTCTTTTCCTTTTTCCTTTTCCCTTTTCTTTTCTTTCTTTCTTTCTTCCTTTTTTTTTTTTTGGCTGCCTAAGGCCGGGCGGCTACCTCTCGGGAAACTTCAGCGAGCCGCTGTCCGAGCAATCTCCTTTGACTAAAAAGCTATTCCGTCCTGCTGCCGCCTCTTAGGGACGACCGCCGGCGGAGAGTTTTTGCTCACCTCGTCCCTTGGCTAACGCATCCCGAGGCTGAGCCCGGTGGGGCGAGCCTCCCCGCCCCTTTCCGCTCCCTTCCAGGGGAAAACAGCCGTACTGAGCGAAGGAATTCCCTGGAGATTTAAAGCCGCCCCGAGCTGTCAAGCACAGGCAGAACAAGGCTCACCGTTGCTGTAGAGGAGCTGCAGCCGGTAATGGATCCCGTTGTTGGTCTTTTCGCTGTTGGCTTCCTGAAGCGAAAGGACACACAAGTAATAGGAGCAGGAGCAGCAGCCATACCGGCAAGGCGCTCCTAAGGAGCCCGAAATCCTGGCCTCGTCGCGGGTTGCTACTTATTTCTTATGCCGCCGCCCCCCCCCCCTCCAAATTGGGACACTACTTAAAGGGAGTTGAGCTGGAAGATTTCGACCAAACCTGCTCCTGGCCTGGATGCAAAGGACAGGAGCAGGTTGGAAAAGCGCCGGGAGGGAAACACCTAGAGATCGAGCCGAAAACAAGACAAAAGTTGGCAGATTGCGGGGCGGGGGGTCGGCTAAGCGTAAGTTCGAAAGGATTCCGCAGAGGCCAGGCTCTCTTCTCTAGGATGGGCCCGGGCAGGGGTAGAGGGCTCCGAAGTCCAGGGAAATCTCCCAGCCGCGGACACACGCGCGCAGAGCGCCCGTTCACACGCACACTTACTTTCTCCTTCTCCACGAAGCCCACGAAGGCGGTGCGCTCGATCTCTACGGGCTGCCCCTGCCGGTCGTACAAAGCCAGTACGAAGTGGAAGAAGTTCGATTTCCGCAAGTTGGAAGGCGGCTGCTTCTCGAAATGAGCCCGGGCCAGGCCTACCCCGCTGCGGCCAAAGAGACCGAGTTAGGCGCACTTCGTCCCAGCCCCGCCATTCTCCTAGCCGGGAGACCTCCCTTTCCCAAGCCCGAGCCGAGTCCGGAGAAGAGGTACCAGGCCTTTCCTAGCGTCAAGAGGGCTGCCGGGTCCAAGAGCGGGGTCCTGGTCAGGTCACCAAGCCTCGGTCAATTTCAGGCCAGGGGGGCAAGGCCGCCCCCGCCTACTCCCCAACCTCTATGGAAGAAGGGAGGCAGGTGATTCTTTCCCCTCAGGGGAGAAACGAGCCATTCAGACGTGTGGACCCTCCGCAGGGACCCATGGCTCCTGGAACCCCGAAGGAATCGCTGCCTTTCCAAACCGCGAAAACGGTCCCTGGAAATAAATCTGGGCGGAAGAGGCCTTTAGCTCTCGCTTTCTTTTCCAATCCCTTCACTGCAGCCCGAATTAGCGAGCTGAAATTGCCGGCTGCTCGTACTGCCCCGGGGGATGCTCCCGCTGCCTGCCCAAGGCCGCGCTTTCGCAAGTCGGGCCACTGCGGCCTCAGCTGTCAATAACTCCGCCTGGTGCCCGAAGAGGTCGCAGGAAGACCCTCTCGGACTCCAGCCTCGCTCTCGCTCGGGCGGGAAACATCCCTGCAAAACGTATCCATAATTTCACGTCGGCTTTGTCCCCACACCACTTTCCCTTCCCGAGCAGAGGAGGCGGGGGACGGAAGGAGGGAGGGATCCAACAGAGCAGGGCCGGTGTCTTCGCGACCTGTCCAGGCGTCCCAGCCGCCCGGTTTAAACTGCGGCCCAGGCTGCAACCTCAGAGTACGGGAGTTTGGGAGTAAGCACCGCGCGGAGAGCAGCCGAACTTAGTTCACTGGACTACAAAGGGCTGAAGGTTGAAAAGGTCCCGGGCGTACCTTTGTCAAAAGGTACCGCTGGAGGGAAGGGACGGCTTCGGGTGGACAAACAAAAATATATACAGTAGACCATCCACGAATAAGCAGAGTTGTTGTGAAAGTGTCAGGGATTGAAAGTGACGCGGATCGCTTTACCCATCGACACCATTTGTTGGGTGCAACTTAGAAAGAAGGGAGGTTTTCGGAGAAGGGGAAAAATACGTACCCGTTCCGAATGGATAAATTAATCCGAGGTACGTGAATATGAGAGAGAGAGAGAGAGAGAGAGAGAGAGAGAGAGAGAGAGAGAGAGAGATGGGGAACAGCAAGCAGTAAAAGGGCAGCCTAATTTTGCTTTTTAATGTGAGCATCGGAAACGTCAACATATTTTGGAGCTATTCCTGAATGAAAAGCTCCACGCTGTTTGGAAGGGGAAAAGTGAAAGTTAGAACGATAGAAAGAAAGAAAGAAAGAAAGAAAGAAAGAAAGAAAGAAAGAAAGAAAGACAGACAGACAGACAGACAGACAGACAGACAGACAGACAGACAGACCTTGCAGATACCAATCGGAAATAATATAGACCACCTGGTTCGGCGGCTTCTCCGGTCCTAAGATTATAAAGTCATTTGGGGTCAAGCTATCGCCGGGAGGCACTGCCCACCAGCTACAGACCTGAGGCTGGCTGGACCGCTAGATTTTCGAGCCGGGGAAGGAAAGGGAAGGGAGGGATGCTGCCGCGAGCCCTACCTACCTCTGCGCCGCCGTGTTTGCATCCAGGACGCCGGCTCCCTGCATCCAAGTCCTGACCGCGTTCATCCCCGCGCCCAGGGGCTCTTCCTTCATGCTGCTCCCACTCCTCTGAATGCTTTCCTGAATCCCAAACATGAATTAAGGACAACCAAAACCCTCCCTTCTTCTTAAAAAAAAAAAAAAAAGTAGGAAAAGCAAGGAAAAACAAAAATGCAAAACACAGGCACAACGCAGTGTGTTGACAAGAAGAAAAGCGCCGGAGCGGGTCGGGGATTTCGTTTCGCTCCCCCTCTTTCTTTTTTCTTTGCTTGCTTGCTCTTTCTTTCCCGCTTTCCCTCTTTCTTTCTTTCTTTCTTTCTTTCTTTCTTTCTTTCTTTCTTTCTTTCTTTCTTTCTTTCTTTCTTTCTTTCTTTCTTTCTCTGGAACGGCTGCTGAATCAAAGCAAATCAGAGAAAATCAAACACAGACATTGAAGGGATGGGGTGGGGGGAGAGAGGAGGGGAAAAAAATCCAAAGGGTTACAAAAATCTCCCCCCGGGGCCGGCTGCGGATGCTCTCGCGGCCGCCTGACAAGCTTGTTCTTTCGAGGGTGGGCGCGAGACACCGGGTGGCCTCTTCCTCCTCCTCCTCCTCCTCTTCCTCCTCCTCCTCCTTTTCTTTAAAAAAATCAGAATACGGTTTTTCTTCTTGGCTGGCTGGCCGGGATCGCGCAAGAAGTCGCAGGACGATGCCGGCGGCGTCCCTTCCGTGCTGAAGTCCCCCCCTTTTGGATCGCCGAAGAAAGAAGGCAGTTTAAGAAACAATAGGTTCAACCGGCGCTGCGGCGGCGGTGGCGGCGGCGGCTGCTGCGGCGGCGGCGGCGGCGGCGGCGGCGCCCTTGGCTACATCAAGTGTCATTTTCCAGTGACAAGAGAGCGGCAACTTTGCGATCTGTCCTCGGCGAATCTCCTCCTCTTGCAGGGCTTTCCCTCCGGCCAAAGACTGCTGCTCGTCCTTTCTCTCTCTCTGGCTTCTTCGCCTCCTCTCCTGCCTTCCTCCAACAGCGCAGGAAGCTAGCTGGCTGCTGGGGAGCCCGAGAGAGAGACGGGCAGAGGAAGACACGCGGCGCGCGTACGCCGGGAAAGGTAAGCGCACCCCCCTGGGTGGATGGAGATCCTCTTGGCTTCCTCCCCCCCCGCTCCCTCCTCCCCGCTTAAATCGGAGTGATTTGCAGTCTTTCTCAATGGAATCTACTTCGACTATCCCCGCAGCTAAACACGAGCACACCAGCCCCAGTGGGCAGGGGGCGGTGCCCTGCGGGCCCGAGCCCGCCTCTGCCCACATTTGCATAGCGTCATAACTTCCTCGGCCGCTCCACGCCCACCAATCGCCGGCGAGGAAAGTCGAGCCGCCGCCGCCGCGGCTGGTCCCAGGGACACGCCCCCCTCATTAGCATCTTCCAAGCCTCTCCGCCCCTTTCGCTGGGGAAGACCGGAGAAAGTTGCTGCTGAAGGCGCAAGAGCCGCGGGTGCGCTCCGCGAGCCTGCAGGGAAGCAGGAGGCGGGAGGCAGGCAGGCAGGGGATCGCGCGGGGAGGAAGAGCGGAAGGGCAGCAATGCAGGCCGCCGGGCTGAGGTCGAGCAGGAGCCTCAGCCCACGTGCTGGAAAGGGAGCCGCCCGAGCTGCGGCGGCGGCGGCGGCTTTCGGGCGTTTCTTGTTCTCCACCGTGGGAGCAAAGCGAAGAAAAAAAGTTTTACCCGGCAATGCGGATGGGGCGCCTCGAGTTCTGCGACCGCGATCCAGAGCCGTATCGAGTTCCGAGGCCGGAAAGACTCGCAAAAGAAAACGGGTGGGGGGGGAGCCCTTGGAGCGCCCTGGCGGGCGGGCGGGCGGGCGGACAGGAGCCTCCCGAGGCTTCGGAGCGCCGAGGGTTTTGCTGCCCGCGTCGGAAATTCGACCTGCACGCGCCCCTCCCCTGCGTCCTCAAAGGCAGGGTCTTCCGATTGTGTAAAGATGATTAAGAATAACAGCAACAATGATAATAATCCCAACGAAACATGAAGCCTTTAATTAATGAAGGCGATTCAAGACGCACAGCTGTCGCCCACCAGGCCAGATTTCTTTTGCAGCGGGCAGAGAGACAACCCGTCCTTCCTTCCTGCAGCAGCGATCATTTCGTTTTCCCTGATCCGGAGACTAATGTACTTTATTCTTAATTCGCCATCCGAGGAGGTCAGAAAGCATAGATGGGCAACGCCCTTCCCCTACTCGTACTTTTTAGAGGGCGCTGTATGAACCTGCTAAAAACACCGGGTAGTTTTGTTGGTTAGGGAAAAACAACAACTCGGTACTTTGGGGTTATTGTTATACAGCTATTACAATACTTTTGATTTTTTTAAAATAGTAACATTCTCTTTCTTGTTTCCCAACCCAGGTGGCATCCAATCTCCATGTAGAAAGTCGTTTTTTTGACATGGAATAGTTCTCCTCAGTCTGAAAAGGATATTATATTATTATTATTATTATTATTATTATTATTACTACTACTATTACTATTACTATTACTATTACTATTATTATTATTCCCTTGGTAGCTATCCCAGGAGAAGTGTCTTCTGTGCATGCACAGATGAATGCTCAGGCAACATGGGAAGATCCCAAAGTACAGCGCCAAGCCTCTGAAAGCTTTGAGCAGTGCATTTGTAGCCCATTGCAAAAGGCAGCTTTGCTTGGAACAGCTTCCATCCTACCAGGATACCTAACACCATGAAACAACAATATCTGCCTATCCCAGGTCCTTGGGAAGGGGTCCATAAGTAGATAAAAATGCCAAAGCCAGTCTAAACATCTGGCTGGTTGTGCGATCTACCATAATAATAATATGCTCCCCATCCTCTTCAGCAGTAACAAGGACATGATTCCTCTAAAAATTAGCTTTTTTTCAGTCCTAGGCTGAATTTGTCCCTTTTTTCTGTCGCAGCGATGTTGGAGGTGGGTGACTGGGCGTGGGGAGGGCTCTTCCCGCCAGAGAAGTATTTCCCCTCGGAAAAATCGATTCTCTGACCAGGGGACCGTCCTCCTGTTCTTCCTGGGGCGAAACGGTCTAGTTAAAAAATAGAAATGAGATGGGTTGAAAACTAAACGCCCTGTTCTTGCTTGCTTGCTTTAAAAAACGCGGGAAGAAAACATTAAAATCAACCCACTCCAAAATGAACCGATTTGCGAAACTCTGGGTACCAAAGGTTTTTGCTCTTTTCCAGGCTTCCCTTCTTTTCCGCAAACTCTCTCACGTCCCACTGTAACTCTCGTGTACCCTCTCGCACGCCGCAAAAACTTCCCGCGGGGCGCATTCGAGTCCTGTCACCCGGAGCCTGCGCTCCCGTCACTCCACTTCACTTCGGGTCTCGCTCGCCAGGAGCCCGAATCTCCAGCGCCTTTTTTGTTGACAGCTACTTGTCGTGGGATCTTACCCCTCCCCCCTCCCCGCCCCAGACACACAAACTTTCTTTCCTTTTCTTTGTGTTTCCTAAAGAGAAGCAGCGAAAAGGTGATAACAAAGCGGGGTGCTATACTTTCGGCCCGCGAGGTCATCCCTCTCAACAAGCTTTTTAATTTCGTCAGATAAATCAAGATAAATCCACAGATCGGCGGGAAATTGCCATCAGAGCTGTTTCTTCCTCTTCCGAGTAAACCCGATTGGGATTGCATTGTTGGAAGTGTTTTAGAAACGAGCAGGCTGGGTGTACTTCAGGTATAGGATCGACGACATGTATTTGTTTTTATTCTGATCCTAACATCCAGTAACCAGAGCCTGGCACAAAAATGACATCCTCTTAATTCAAGAGCCTAAACATTTCTTTTAAATGGGTGAATTGAGAGGAGCTCACAGACTTTCCACTGAAAGAACCTCTTCTTATTTCTTCAAGTTTTATTAATTTTCAATAATATAATTTAAGGTGGAGGGGGAAACATTGTTGCCGCTGACAGCCAGAAATCCAAGCCGTCAGAAATCCTTGGCAATCTACTATAGATCACTTAGAGATCTAACAGTAGAACCAAATCTGCCTTTTCTTTCTTGCTCTGTTAATTCTCATCACAGAGAAAAACCGGCATTGTGATGGAATAAACTATAATAAATTAATTCGGGACAGTTTATATTCTCTACCTATTCTGGGTGTGCAATATGTATACATCTGTACATGGGTAACAACTGTACCATTTATGTTTATACCAAAAGAAACAGGTGATCAAGGGAGATGCACTAGCTGCGCTGTATTGTAACTTTAAAAGAATAACTGAGATTTTACTTCTCTCATAAAGTAGATACACTTGGATATAAACTGACTTTTCACAAAGCAGATAAGGGACCGCTCACACAGATATGATTTTGCTGATTTCAGCTGGGACTGAATCAAACCTTAGTGCTATTCAACATGTGCTTCTGTTTGCATGTATTTCAAGAGCAATGATATACACATCCCCTTGCATCTAAAATCTTGTAAGTTAAAGATCTATAAGTATAGCCTTCCGATTCATTCTTGTCATTTTGCCTATAAAAGATGGAAGTGTGTAAATATCAGCCAAAGGTCTGAAGAAGAAGCACCAGTTGTGCACATTGAAGATCACTGTCTATATAGATAATACCAAACTGATGTCATAGCATGTATATGGATTGTATTTTGTCCCTTTTGCAAATTGTGTGTATTTTATGTGCACTACCTAGTTCCCATAATAGCAGACAGTGATTACCCCCTTGGATCTATGCACATTCTCTAGTTAACTCACATTAATCACAACACATGGAGAGCTTATTTCTCCAACAGTGTAGCAGTGTTCAAATCTGCCTGTAGCAGCATATGCCAGCCTGTTAACCAATTCCATTTAGCTGAACTCAACTTCTGATGACTTCAGGGACACTTTCATGTACTTTTCTTGACAATAATATGGAAGTGGTTTGTCACTGCCTTCTTCCAGGCTGTCCCTGTCTAGTCTACTAACCCAGGGATTCTCCCATCCAAATACTAACCAGGTCCAGCCTGCTTAGCTTTTCAAAATTTGCCAAGGTCATTTAGGCGCTGCTCTTAATCATACTTGAAACACAGGTATGGCCATAGTTACTCGATTGCAAAGGAAAGGCACCTCATGGTTATTTTAAGACACTGACTCTGTCTCCTAAAGCTAGTGTGCAGTTGCTTGCAAAAATCCTTTCCACTTTTCCTTTGCAAATATTCCTCAAGTGCTTTCTGAATGCTTGACAATTTTGAGGATATCATCCCATTTTTTAATGTTTTTATTAGACTTCCAATGATATTTCATTCCAACCAGATGGTATTTGGACTGTCCACATTGGACATGCAATGGTATTTAGTATTTGATTGTACTGAAATAGCCTTTCAGAAAGTTCAACTGTCAAAAAATACATTCCACAACATCTGTTAGGAAATAGACAATTCTGAGAAATGTGCCTGCACAGTTCATATGGGACTTCATCTTTCTGCAGTAGCCAAATATTGCAGAGCAAGATTATTACTGGTGGGCAGATTACCCTAACCCTGTTCTTTTTATTGAAGCTCCCTCCCCCCCCTCCCCATTAGTCTACAAAGATTTCAGGGTTCCAAGGAAGAAAGCTTGAAAAATATAATAATGTAAGCTGCTGAATAATTATTCAATGTCTTACATGGGAAAAACAGTCTTGTAATATATCAAATCTAATATTGACATGTAAAGGCATTCTAAAATCTGGCAGCATTTGATGGAAAACATGTCCTGCCATACTACAGATGAGATTTGCTCAATGTCATGCTCTAATCATTAGCTTTCGGAAATTAGCTACTCTCAGGAAGAGTTTGCCAAACTCAAAATAATTAGGGAGTGTCAATAATTTTAAAACATTTCCATTACAAATGAAAAAAAAATTCCATTCAAACTGACCACTTGTATTTTACTGTAATTTTATCTCTTAAGCACATTCAAAAATCCATTGTTTCTCACTTCACTGGAAAGCTGTAGATTTTGAATATTTGAATGTTTTTAGTTCAGCTTCACTCTTTATATGTTATTTCTTGATTGTTACTTTCAAGGCTCTGCTCTCAAAATGAAAGAGGCCAAAGCAAGCCTGGTTGAGCCCTGGATGAAATACATATTCCCACATGAATAGCTAATGTACATATCGTTCATCCTCTTGCTACAGCCCCATGAAACCTTTCCCTCCCACCATATTTAATGGTATCATTTTCAGCCGCAGCCTTTCAATCCTGAGATATGCTTGACAATGAAAGGCAATTTGCACCTATCCCGGTGGTTTCTTTCCCAGGGCTCCACACGTGCCCACAGAAGGAGCAAGCGACCGACAAATGCTGCACTTGGATCAATGGTTGGCAGCTCCTGCTCTTTGGATCTATCCCTGTGACCAAGGGAATAGTTCCTTGTCTTAATGATCTACCAATTGCAGATTGTGCTCCACTCTGCCTTGCCGGGCAGTGGCATTACAATTTTGGTTTGCTTTCTGCTGATTTTTTCCCCCTGAATCAGTCTTTGGCTGACCAGAAAATGGAATTAAGTCCAAGAACTGATGTTCTTATGTATATTCTTATCCCGATTGATTGATTGATCGATCATATTTATATGGTCACCCATCTTATTCTTACCTTCATTATCTTCATAGTGTGCATTTAGAAATAGCTCTACATCTGTACTAAACAATGGGCGGTCGTACATTTTGCTCATGCTTGTGGCTACCTCTGCTGCAAGCGCATGATGTTACCGGGGTTGATGGAGAGCTTCCAACCTGGTGCCTCCTGGCTGTGTTGACTTCCATTTTCTCCAGCCAACATGAATGTGGACCATACTGGCTAAGAATTCTTGAAATTCTGGTCCCAATATACTGAACCTATATTGGCAAAGATTTAACTGATGGAATCCTGAATTAGGTTCTTCCATGGACACAATGAGTGCCTAAAAGCACAAGTCTCTGAATAAGAATTATTATGAAGCTGCTTGCTTCCTGAGTCGAAAGCACTAACTTAGGATGGGACAATCAGCAAAGCAAAAGAGGAGAAAGGGAATCTATTTCTATGCTTCATCTGCCCTACAGCTGCCAAGTCAAGCGTATTTGTTTGTTTTAATATTTTTGCCTGTTTTTTTGTCACATGGATCAAAGCAGCTAGCGACATCATATAAAATATAACCATATGCTGAAAAGCTAGGAAATCTCTCAGTCACACATCCAGGCTTTGAAAAATCATCCAAATGTAAGTAATCATCACACCAAGAAGATCTTATACTGGGATTTAAAGGCCTTTGCACTCCTTTTATTTTTAAAACTTAACTTACCTGTATCCAAGTTCTGAATGAGGGATTAGAATCTCAAAAGCAGAGTTTCCCAACCATGGCAACATGAAGACGTGTGGACTGAAACTCCCAGAATTCCCCAACCATCTTCAAGTTGTGGAGTTTGGAAAACATGCTCAAAAGAAATCTAAGATCACTTGGCAGGCAGAGGGAGGGGGACAGCTTGTGAGACACATGCAGCCTGTGGGGTTTGCATTCCCCAGAGCTCTCTGAAATGATGATGCTGAAATTTGGGGGAAAATTTGCTTATTACTGATTTGATGTCTATCTTGTCTTTCCTCCAGTAGCTCAGGAGTGCATACTCCCTCTTCCTATTCTTACCACGACAACTACTCTGGGGTGGGGATGGGTGAGAAAGACCAACTGGCCCAAAGTTACATAATAGGCTTCCATAGCCAAAACAGAGATGGAATTTCCTCTGAAGAAAAATAATTGTGTGAGTACTTTGAAAGCATGAACACATTTACAAAGAACAAAGAAACACATTCCCCTCAAAAAATACAATTCCCCAAACACACCAGAAAGTTTGGCTGTACCCATTGTGTGATGTCATTGTGTTATTCACTGTTGCCTTGGATGCTAAAAATAATAATAAATTTTCCCCCTGTATCTGTCTGAATTAATGCCTTTCCCATTGCCAAGTACAAAGAGGCATGATGGTCAACATTGATAGATACAGTAAGTCTCTTCTTAAAAGCAATTGTTCAGCATCCCAGAAACCATAGGGTTCCTTGGTTTCCATTCACCAAAGTCCAAGGGACCTTTCTTCCTGTCTCCCTCCTAGCCCTCAGATCTGTGTTTGGACACTCTGACATGGCAGATGGGCTGTATCGGGGCTGGACAGGGCCATGCAGGAGGTAGGAGATCATTTAGACCCACCTCATGAAATAACCTAAATTATGTTCAATGTTATTTTAAAAAGATAGAAATAGAACAAAAAGACATAGGGATCTTGTAAATTCATTTTTGCACCACTGGGTGAGAACCTAGAAGGTGTTTGGATATGTTGGGCTATTTCATTCTTGGAACACACTGATCTACGCTGAAGATCACTCTGCCCACTGGATAAATAAAAATGAAGGGCAGCAATTTGATCTCTGTCACACAGATCATGATATGCCTGAGCACAGCAGAAAATTACTTGGCAATATAAGCATATCTAGAAGTTTGGATTCCCCCAAAAAATGTCAGTTTAGCAGGATCAGAAGGATCAAATCAGAGTAGGCATGCTGTTTCATGCTCTGCCTCTCCAATAGTTAATACAGAAGGAAGGGGAATTCCATGCTTTCCAAGGTAGCTGGAAAATAATACCATTCCATTTCTAGGACTATCAATAGATAATGAGCCTGCGAATGAAGATATGCCTGATGGTATAAAGTCACATCTAGAAAACCTTTTTCTCTAATCAAGAATTGAAGCTTCCTGAGCAGAAAACAAAACTTGAAAATAGCAAAAAGGTAGTCCTTTTTCATTAGAGAACCTTGGCAGACTGTGTAGTGTATATTTCTGATCAATTAATGGGATCATATGATGCATTTTAGTTATTTGAAAAGTTATCAGTTGCCAAAAAGTGCAGAGTGATAATCAGTTAAAAAACCTTTTGATGTCTAGATATATGCCAGCAACTTTCAGTCCTTCGAAAGCTCCTCTAGAAAGCACTTGATATGTTTTTCATAAAATAATAAACTCATAATAATTCTTTATAAACAGTTACTAGAACATACTGCATTCAATGTTCACAGAAATAAGAAGGCATAGAATAAAGAACTTCATGATATGTTGAACATCAGTAGAAGATGATTTAACAACTATTATATTTTGTTTCATTTTTCTCTTTATTATTTTTGCACATCAAAATCTCAAAAGCAGCTCTTTGTATAAAGCTAAGCCTGCATTTGTATTGTGGGAGAAAAAAGATGCAGTCTGTATTAGCATTCCCCTAAATAACATGAAGATGGATCTTAGCATCTTCTGCAATATATTGTGGACAGGGACATCTGGGGGTGGGAGGGCCCAAAGGACCAGAAGGCAATCATGATTGTGCAGGCCTTGTCCCTTTGTATGTGTGACACATGTACAAGGGACAGGGCTTAAACTGTGTGGTCATGGCCACCATCTCAATCTTTTAGATCCTCTCTACAGATTACTCTGATTGTGAGTTTAAACAAACAAACAACCCCCACCCCATTTGCATTAGGGGTATGATAGGGTGTCCATGTTAATTTAAGGACAGTTTCCTCAACCCAATCATCTGTGTTTGCACAGCATACTTATGAAGGAATGGTTGTATGAAGGCCGCGCTCGGGGAGATAAGCATTCCCTTAGCCCCCAACAGGAGCGTGGGAAGTTTAAGAAGATGAAGTTGGCACCTCCCTAAGGAATTCACGGTGTTTTGGTTTGCTGGCTTAGGAAGTTAGATTCAGTCTGGAGAGATTTCTGTATTGAGGTGGAAGCTAATAAACGCAACAGAGCTGTATCTGCACTGTGTCGTGGAGTTCTTTGGGCTGAACCTGACAATACTTCACCATAAATCTACACAGGCTAGGTTCACATAATACACTAGGCTAAAATGGGATTGGCTAATTTATAGTTCAGTGCATGGTACAAACCCAACCCATTGAAAAGAAAATGGGCCTAGAGAGCTGTCCCCACAATGTGGCCCTTCTAGATCCTTTGTCCAAGAGCCAGGGCAACAGCCAATGCTGCTCTCTACTCTGGCAGTGAAGGAGGAGAGGGTCCATCACAACTAACTTCCAGGCTTCCATCCACCCACTCAGGAATGGAGAAGGTCAATGAGAGGCAGGGAAGAGAAAAGTATAGGGTTAGTTTTTGTGCTAAAACATGACAGTGCTGTCATGTCAAAGTCCAAAGCAGTGATCTGCCTAGCATCAAACAAAGACATACACAAGGTTTATGCCTCACAGACTTAATGCAGCTCTTCAAAATGCTCCTTCCTTTCTTAAAGAGAGAAGAGTAGGAACATTATTCCCTCCCTCTGTTTCATGCAGAGTTCACACAGAACATTCATCCTGGGAAAAGAGACAGATAAGCCACAATCAGTGGCTGGCATCCCTACTAACCTGAGCATTCCGCTAAGATATCCTACCACGACCACTCCCAGGCCGCAGTGATGAGCTTTCTGCATCATTCTGACCTCCCTTGTCTTTCCATGGACAGAACCAGATCCACATTTCCACTTCGCACTTTGGGCACCTCCAACTCATAATTCCAATCCATGCTATTTCTGCATTTGTTTGAACATTCTGAAAAAAATGTTCTTTTCAAAGTATCTATTTCTGTGGGTATTAATTGTATTCAAACATGTTTGTTCTTTTAAATTACTGATTTAAATAGACTTTCCAGAGGTTGTGTCTAACCAAACTCCTGAACTCTCCCCTTAGAGATAATCAGCTCACACCCTTGAGAAGGGCTTTTTGGAATGCGACTGGATTATAAATGGCTGCTCCCTTCTGAAAATAATTTTATTTGCTGTGGTTAAATTATTTTATGGTTGCTATACTTTTAATATGTTCTGTTCTCTGAAGTTTTAGGTTTTGTTTATTACTTGCTTGGACAATTTCTTTCTATCCAACTAGATGACCAAGGTAGCTACCAAGAACAAAGAGAAAAGTAAAAATATTTTATTTATTCCAAAACTATTAAGAAGTCCTGGTTGATGAAGCAAGTCTTAATTCTTTTTCTCAGAGGGTGGGGTGGGGGTATGGAGACCAAACACAATTCCTGAGAGAGTATATTTCATAAATGGAGAAAAATGTAAAATTAGATAATCTCCCATAGGCCTACAAATGGCTTCTAAATCAGAGATACTCTTACAAAGATCTCTCTTGAGCATCTTAATTCAGAGCTGGCATGAAGTAGTGGTTAAGAGTAGAATGAGGAAGACCCAGATTCAAGTCCACCTTAGTTATAAAAGCTCACTGGGTGACTTCGGGCAGTCACTCTCTCTCAGCTCAACCTGCCTCCCAGGATGTTGTCATGAGAAAAAAATGGGAGGAGACAGTGCTGTGTATTGTATGCTGTCTTGACCTCCTGGAGAAAATGCAGACTATACATTTAGCAAATGTATAGGGGTAGTTCTTCCTTAGATAGCCAGATCTTAAGTTGTTTGAGGCTTGAAATATTAGCACCAAGTTTCCCAGAAAACGTCTGGCAATTAATACAGTTTTTTTCAATACAGGCATGCTATTGGTCCTTGATGTTCATAGTTCTTTTTAAAAATTATGTTGTTAAGTGATAATACTAGCTAACTTTGACTTGGCGAGAAAAGATGTGGTACAACCATGCTCAATGAAGAAATGTGTGGATAAGTGAGATCCGCCCTAAGTGAAAGTTAGAGTTCAGTTACATATCCCTGAACTAGCAACCAATTGTCTAGATTGGAAGCAAGGAAGAAGAAGTGTTTACTACCATTTATTTTAGGGGCACGGGAAGGCCAGATTTGCAAGAAATAGGAGGAAATATATTTTAATTAATTTACTAATTTAATTCTTGTCCTAGATTGGGAATATAACTCCATAGTTGGGAAAAGCAACAGTTGCAGAGACTCTGGATTAAAGAAGGGCTGATGTCAGAATCCAAGGTCAGAATCCTATCCCTGACCTTAGAGAAGAAATCTGAGGATCTTTACAGCTCCTGGGAAGCTGTTCCAGGGTAAGTTTACCAGATACCTGAACAGGCAAAGGAGGACACGGGACATTGGAAAGGAGAAAAAAGGGAGTGGGGGGGAAGGAGGACACACAAATGGTTTAACTTTCTTAACGGCATCCATGACAAAAATTACAGCGAAAAACTGCAAAAAAAAAAAAAAAAAAGTACTTAGGCCTACCTGTATATGTACTTACCTTTTCTAGCATCAGAAAGACTGGTTTTTCAGTTGCACTATTGTTCCAACAAATCTTTATTTTCAAGAACATATACTAGTGATAATATAAAATTACACTTTTCAGATTTCACCATAGACATGTATGACAAGTCATGATCTAGAGACTACAGTGATCATAGATTTGAAGGGGCTGGATTGAAGCAGATTGCTGGAATCAGGAAAATAAATTAAATAATGAAAATCTAGGCTAATGAGTCTGTCGATGGAGAAGCAGACAATTTACAAGTTCACAATACACAAAGGTTTGAATGACTACTATTGTGAAAATGGTCCAAAATAATAATAATAAAAAAGATACTTAAAAAATCAGACCATATTTGATTTTAAGGCTATGCCTGCTGGATGGAGGACATGAGGACAAAAAGGAAGAGATGTCCTCCTTTAGCCAGACATCTGGTAACCCCAAAGATGCAGTGCTATGGTTCTTGGGAAAACAGTCCCTGAAGGCACTGCACACTCTAGAATTTCCTTCCATGGAGAGAAAAGAAACCCAGCCACCATGTGGAGGAACATTCATAACCAGAAGGAGCAGAAATCTATGGCAGTGACTATGATGGTAGCAAAGGCAAAAAGAGGCATAGCTATCCTATGTGGACATAAGCACTTTTCCTATCGTCTGAGTCAATAGGCAGGATTTTTTTTTAAAGATCATACTAGCATCAGAAACATTAACAAAGGAAAAGACCCACAAATTTCTCTACCTTTTCCACTCATAGTTTGTCCTGCTCACTGCAATTCTGCATTGATTTTGGACCAAATCCCATTTGAATTCACTTAGGCTTATATCAGAATAAATATTCACAGGATTACATTGCTAAACTGCTGAGAACTAAATCTCAAAATTCAGAAAACTACCCAGTTCATAAGACAGTTAAATCTAAAGAGATACAGATAAAGTGATTTTGTTCTGGAATTTGCAAAAAACAACCTCCCCCAAATCCAAATCACATTCTAGAAATGTCCCTAGTTTCTCTGGATCTTGGGACATGAAACTCTGCTGACTTATCTTGAAAAGTGGGATGCTAGATCCCATCTACCATTCATGTTTGTTCTGAACTTTGCATTGCGTCAAACTAAGGCACTTTCACAGGAGGATTCTGCTTCAATCTGAAAGCACCCCACAACCTACGTGTTCCCGTAACATTAGCAGCATCAGAGACCTGAAGTGATTTATCTCTAGCTTAGCTGCCGTGCACTTGGAGTGCGTGTAAAATTCATCCCGTCTCTCTCCCTCCCCTCCGGGGAGTGTTGAAGGAGTCCAGCATTCAGGATGGGGCACTATTTTTTGTCCCTTGTTCTCAGCATGTCGTGTTGGCATAATGAAGACGGTCCTAACAGGCATCTTTAGACTGCTTCTCCAGGTCTGAGGAGTGAAAACAGTGGCAAAGAAAGGGAAGGGCTCTTCCTATAGAAGCAGCACACTTACATTTCACCTTTTAACAGATTTCAGCACAGAAATAAGAACTGCACCCGTGATGTTTTATTTGGCAATAAATTTGAATTAATCTGTTTGATGCAAAGGTTGTTATATAAAGTGGTAAAAGTTCCTGTGTAAAAGACATGCTGGAATTTGTGGAATGCTAAAGATTTGGCATTACTCACCATGGAATGGTGAAATTGACAGAACTTGCTTAGACCAACAAACTGACTTCTTTGATTAGAGAAATGTATCTACATTTATTGGTGACTGGAGACCCTTTACGGGCTTTTTGCATAAAAATGAAAAAGAAAATGAACCTGTGATTTATGAATTTGATGAGTGGACAGGATAGATTATAGAAACATGACTCATGATGTAACTTTAGAGAGAGAGGTTAAAATAATCAAGTTTTAATTGTACTTAAAATTGCTGTAAAGAATATCAGAAGCTACTTCTTTATATCTTTCTTTATATCTCTTTTTTACTATTTTCTCCTATTTTCTTTTCTTATTGCACTTTTAATTTTTTCGGTTATTTCTTTCTTTTTCATTTTGTATGTTCTAATTTAGTTTGTGTTAGTTATTATTGCTCTCAAAACTTGATTATAGTACTATGCAAAAGTTTTAGGCAGGTGTGAAAAAATTCTGTAAAGTAAGAATGCTTTCAAAAATATCTATTGTAATTGTTTATGTTTATCGATTTACAAAGTGCAAAGTGAGCAAACAGAAGAGAAATCCAAATCAAATCAATATGTGATGTGACCACCCTTTGCCTTCAAAACAGCACCAATTCTTCTAGGTACACTTGCACATAGTTTCTGAAGGAACTCGGCAGGTAGGTTGTTCCAAACATCTTGGAGAACTAACCACAGATCTCCTGTGGATGTTGGCTGCCTCAAATCCTTCTGTCTCTTCATGTAATCCCAGACAGACTTGATGATGTTGAGATCAGGGCTCTGTGGGGGCCAAACCATCACTTCCAGGACTCCTTGTTCTTCTTTGCGCAGAAGATAGTTCTTAATGACATTGGCTGTATGTTTGGGGTCATTGTCCTGCTGCAGAATAAATTTGGGGCCAATCACATGCCTCCCTGATGGTATGGCATGATGGATAAGTATCTGCCTGTATTTCTCAGCGTTGAGGACACCATTGATCCTGACCAAATCTCCAACTCCATTTGCAGAAAGGCAGCCCCAAACTTGCAAGGAACCTCTACCATGCTTCACTGTTGCCTGCAGACATTCATTATTGTACCACTCTCTAGCCCTTCAGCAAACAAACTGCCTCCTGCTACAGCCAATATTTCAAATTTTGACTCATTAGTCCAGAGCACCTGCTGCTATTTTTCTGCACTCCAGTTCCTATGTTTTCATGCATAGTTGAGTCGCTTAGTCTTGTTTCCATGTTGGAGGTATGGCTTTTTGGCTGCAATTCGTCCATGAAGACTACTTCTGGCCAGACTTCTCCGGACAGTAAATGGGTGTACCTGGGTCCCACTGGTTTCCGCCAGTTCTGTGCTGATGGCACTGCTGGACATCTTCTGATGTCGAAGGGAAGTAAGCATGATATGTCTTCCATCTGCTGCATTAAGTTTCCTTGGCTGACCACTGCGTCTACAGTCCTCAACATTGCCCGTTTCTTTGTGCTTCTTCAAAAGAGCTTGAACAGCACATCTTGAAACCCCAGTCTGCTTTGAAATTTTGCCTGCATCATATACCTGATGCAGTATAACTACCTTGTGTCTTGTTGCTATGCTCAGTCTTGCCATGGTGTATGACCTGTGACATGAAACTGTCTTCCACAACCTCACCTTAGTAGCAGAGTTTGGCTGTTCCTCACCCAGTTTTAAGCCTCTACACAGCTGTTTCTGTTTCAGTTAATGACTGTGTTTCAACCTACATATGAAATTGATGATCATTAGGACCTGCTTGGTATAATTGGTTAATCATACACCTGACTCTAATCCTACAAGATCCCTGACTTTGTGCAAGTGTACAAAGTGTGCAAGTATAAGAATGGATGCTGGTTTGAAGCCAAAAGGTAGTCACACCAAATCTTCATTTGATTTAGATTTCTCCTCTGTTCACTCACTTTGCATTTTGTAAATTGATAAACATGAACAATTACAATATATATTTTTGAAAGCATTCTTACTTTACAGCATTTTTCACACCTGCCTAAAACTTTTGCACAGTATGTATGTGTGTGTATATGTATATATGAATGAATTTGTGGAATGCTAACTCAGGTATGTGGGGCACTAAAAAAAATACTTGTAAGAAGCAAACATACTTTGCTTTTTATTTTTAATAAAGCCTTCACCCACACATCTGTACTCATTGCAACTTTTCCCAGGGTGGGTATGTGCATGGGTCTTTATCAACTTATGCTTTAAACGAACTGAAGCTGTGTTGCTTCTGGCAGCCTCCCTCCCAGGAGGCCCAGTTGCAGATTGCAGGCTTTATTCTGTAGCAATTGTTGCATAAAATAAAATATCTTTGCCATCAGGCTTTGTCATATACAAGGAGGAACTGGAAGCAGGCACTTAGAAACACTGAAGCAATAATTCTATCCACATTTCTCTTGGATAAACTTCTGAGTATAACTGAAGAGAATTGGGACCAGGATATCTATTGGATCAACTTCTTTATGTATCTACCTGACAATTAAGATTAAACAGGAAGTCTGTCTTGGATGTGACATGTTTGCTAGATATTTGCTACATGGCAGTGTTTCTCAAACTTGGCAACTTTAAGATGTGTGAACTTCAACTCCAGCCAGCAGGGAGTTGAAGTCCACACATCTTAAAGTTGCCAAGTTTGAGAAACACCGCAAAATGCCAACCTAAAAAAAGGTAGTCTTCAGTATCAGCACCTTTGATGGTACAATTCAATTCAGTGCAGTTGATTGACATTGAGGTGAGCTTCCCTTTATACCTGCTGAGGACATATCATCCACTGGGCCCTTGGCATGAAGTCAGTTATTTATTGAGTTATCAAATTTATATAGCCACCTATCTTCCTAATGTAACTCTGGGCGGCTTACAATAAAACAATTAAAAGAAATCTTAACAACCATTAAAACAATAGTACAATATAAATAAGACCACGTGAGAATGCACCAAAATCTCATGCACAATGCAACCATCTCATGGGCTCCTCATTACCATCAGATTCCCAAGCCTGCTAAAAAAACAAAATGCTTTAAGGGATTTCTGTAAGGCCAATAGGGTCGGAGCTAATCTCATCTGAGGGTGGGTGGGATGATGTTCCAGAGGGCAGATGCTATGGCAGAAAAGGCTCATCTCCTGGATCCCATCAAATGGAACTCTTTAGTAGACAGGACCCATAACATGCCCCTCCTGCCAGACATGATGGGACAGATAGATGTAACTGGGGAGAGGCGGTCCCTCAAACAGTCATGCTGCTCCATCATTCAGTGTAGCTCTGCTGTTGCTGCTGGGGTCCTGTTTCATACTTCAGGAAACAGTGTGTTTCACTGGTGTTTTATTACATGGTCCTTTGGGATTTCTTTTAATGGAAAGTCCAATTCTAATCCAGCACCTTAATTGCTACCCCACATAATGGTTATATTATGGGTGCATGCATTTTAGAAACATCTGTTCACAGAAAGGTGTTGGTGGGGGGAAGTGCTTGGAAAAATAACTAAAACAGATACATACAAAATGTATGTGTTACCAAAAAAGTCTTACAAAAGTTCATGAGAATATTTTAATATGTATTAAGTTAAGAACTTGAGCAAAAGTGAACTTGACAGGGTCATCCATCCTAGCAGAGATGAAGATTTATTTGGCACTCTGACATCAAAACACTTGGCAACGCATTGGGTATCATCCTACTCCCTGTCCTGTAACTAATCCAAGTAAAATAAAACAATGGTCAATCTGGTTGCACCGTTTGGTTGATATAAAACAGGAATGGATTTCAGGAGCACCATTTAGGAAAGGGAATGGGGAGATGGGTGAGATCATGTTTCACACCATCTGGGATTGGCTGTGATAGGAAGACACATCATACAGCATTTTGCTGATGCTAAGCAAGTGTAAGTTTGATCAACACCTGGATGAAAGGCAGATTGGGGATCTTGGCTTTCATGAAACAATAAAGGCAGAATACGAATGACAATCTTCTAAAAAGCCTTCCTATTTCTGATAGCTCACTGGCTCACACAAAGTGACCAGGGTTGTTGTAGCCAATTGACTGGGCCATTGTCTTTATGGGTGCCAGGCTGAAAATACAACCGCTTACACAAATAAGGGCATCTGTCTGACATCCGTTGAGTCACTGGTTTAGCTTTTGGAAATAAAACAACACATTTTTGTTTGAACAATATCACCCAATAGCTGTTAGCAAAAATTAAGGAAAACAACAGTGGATTAAAAATAATAAACCAACCAGTTTAAAACACACAGAAAGGCAGGTTCATCCCTGTAGCTAGGAATGTTATAATGCACCCTCTGAGTGAGAATTTCCACAACCCTTGATGAAAGGAAATCAGAAAAAAAAAATTAATCTCTCATACCTCACAGAGTAGTTACTGAGGCAGAATATGGGGCTTGGTGGATTAGGCCATTCTGCATCCTGTTTTTCAGGGTGGCCCAGCAGATGCCGACAGGAAGCCCACAAACAGGAGAGCATAAACACAACCCATCATGCTATCCCCTTCACAGTATGCAAATCGCTGAAAAAGGGAAAACAATAGTAAGCCAAAGAAATTAAGAGCATGAAGCAACAAAAGGAAAGGAACTGCAATTAAAGCTAGTTTACGACAGTGTAATTCACTATATCTTTCTATAACCTTTCTAATTTTGCTTCCATTACCTCTATACACCACTTCATAGATTGCCTCTTGTTCTTTAAGCTTCTTGGCATTCTCTTTTTAAGGATTTCACCAATTCCAGCCAGCCACAACTTCCTCAATCTTCCCCTTCTTCTCAAATCATTCCCTCCTCACATATATTTATTTTGCAGCTTGATCCTCCTCATTTGTCCTTTCTATATGACCAAACCACCTTAATGTAGCTCTTTCATAATGATCTCTCACTTCTGTATTCAAACCACATTTATTCAGCATTCTAGTCCCTCCAGTTTCTTGTTTTATTACACACTTCTTAAGTACTCCATTCTTACTGTCTCCAACTTACATTTATGTTTCTACTGACATACTCAATTTACACTTCCATATAACAAAATGGATGAAATATATTCTTATACACATCTACTTTTCCTCTTTCAGAAACGTTCATTCCTAAAACAGACCGTATGCTACCCATTATCTTTATAACAGCATTTGCACTTCTCCACTTTCCCAAATATAGTAGACATTCTACCAAGGTAAACAAAGTCATTTATTGGTCTACATTTTCACTATTTATATATAACTTGCAACTGTTTGCCTGATTTTCCTGTTGAACACAACTGCCTAGGTCTATGACACATTAATTTTCAGACCCATACGTCTTGTTGCATCATACTTGCTATGTAACATTTGTTGCAAATAATTTGGGTTCAGCCAACAACATGGCAACATCTGCATACAAAGTATAAGATGTTCATGCCCCCAAGCAATGCACCTCTAACCTTACCCCTTTTGTCCCTTCTTTCTACACCTCTTTGTAAAGACCTACCTCTGGCACCACTATATAATGATCTGTCCCATAGCCAGAATCCCAGTCCTCATCACTCTTGTATCCCTCACTAATTCTCCCAATCTTTCACCATAAACAATGAAATCAATTGTGCTTTTTCATCCATTCTTTTTCCATGTATATATAAGAATAGTCTTACGCTTAAATACATATTTGGGGAGGGGGGAAACCCAGGTTTTTTCTAAGCAGATACTCATTAAACAGTTACGATTCTCATTCATGACCCAATCACCTTTTCTGCACCCTATCCCCTTAGTGCCACCCATCCACTCAACAGAACATAACAGAATAGCATTTTTTCCCCCTTAGACCACAGAATGTTATACATTTCTCCCCCCAAACTCATCTCTGGTTCTTTCATTATCACCATTCACTGAAGTGTAACACATAACTATCACCAACCTACAGATTCTTATTTTCTTATGCACCTACAACAAGCTGGATGATACTAATTAATACATTCTGGCATATGTTATAGTATTTTTGTTCATAATTAAAGCCACACCATTATGTATCAATTTCATTCTATAAGATCAGACTACTTTCATTCAGATCTATTACATCCTTCCCATTTCACTTAGGTTCAGAGATCCATAACATACATTTATTTATTTCTCTCTCTCTCTCTCTCTCTCTTTCTCTTTCTCTCTCTCTCTCTCTCTCATTTTTCATTTCATTTCTTAATTCATAGTTTTTATTAATTGCCCCTCTTACTTTCCAAGTCACAATCTTCCATATGCCATGATCATCACCATATGGGTTTATAGATATTGATCTCTGCTACCCATAATGCCTTTGATCAATCAAGGCTTTTGTATTACCCTTTTTAGTAATACTGAGAAAGTATAGCCTATGTTTCAGCCAGCTGTATTCATGTCATATTCCCTGTGAACCTTAAGGATGATACCAATACATTCTGACACATTTGAGCCAACATACCACAAGCACAACCAAAGCCCAGTTTTGCCCCAACCATTTTTAAATGTAGTTGCCAGTCCTGAAATTCTAGGGGAAGACCAGGAGAGGACAAAATCTTTTCAACTCCAGGACATGAATCACCAAATTTAGATTGTTGAAGTTGTTCTTATCTCAGTGGAAGAAATCTGAGCATATATATTCAGTCTTCCCCTGAAATTACTCTGATCTGGGCTGGATACTTCTGTATAATCTAGAGACATCATAATACTGCAGCATTGTATGAAAAGAGGCTTTGGGATTAAAATCCTCAATTCTAGGGTAATCTTTCTTCTGAAAGGCAAGTCATCAGCTTGTAGATTAAATTGCCACCAGCCATTTCCCTGTTTATAAAAAAACAGGCTATGTCTGTCAGTAGGACCTGGCCAAGTGATTTTGCCTGTGCCTTCCTGAGTATGTCCAAAAACTGGCCATACTTACAGCTGATTTTTGCTTCAAGCATACAATATTCTCTATGGCCCCTGAAATCAGTAATCTGTTTTAGGACAACAGTGGACAACCTCTTTGTGGTCAAGGGCCACACTTGATATATGAGTTAGGGGACTGAAGGCCATAAATAGGTGAGGCCACATCATACAGGTGGGAGGAACTGGGTTTGGAGGAGGAACTGGGACTTTTAATCTCTTTTAGAACTATTCTATGCTGATTCCATCTGAGTCTCACCTCAGAATTGCAGGAAATGGTGCTTTCAGTTCTTAGGGACTGCCGAAAGAGGACCCAAGAGCTAAAAGTGTGCTGGTCCCCCAACTTACGGACAAACGTTTGACTGCATATCACATGTAGCCTTTTCTGTTTTCATTCCCTCAGGACTCACTTCCTGCCAGCCCTGCTCTTCCTTCAAATCCATCTGTGCTAAAGGTATTTTTCTCCTCTTGTGGGTAGATGCAAGTTATCATTTAGATCGAGGTGCATTTTTTTTCTCTTCGAGATAAAAAGCAGCATTTGGTTTTGGGGTGGCATATGTTGCCCCTGCAAATAACAGGCAGGACTAAATTTTTTCATTATTCATCTTCAGTTGTCTTTTTTTAATAGATCCAAAGCTAGGCAGCGCCTGATAACCAGAAACCACCTTGGCATGTAGTTTTGCATTATATCTAGAGCAGTGTTTCTCAACCTTGAGAACTCTAAGATGTGTGGACTTCAACTCCCAGAATCCCCCAGCCAGCCAAGGTTGAGAAACACTGACCTGGAGGCTCAACCAGTAAACCTCTAGTCACGCCCATCCTAGTCATTAGAACCTGCATCAATACATTAAGATTTGTTAAAATAATAGTTGAAACTGCATGGCAAAAGATGTTCTTCCCCCTGCAAATATTCTGCAAATATAATTGGATAATTTGGAAATTATTTTTTTTTCTGAACTATATAAACTGAGGTGAGCATTATTTTAAAAAGTAATTTTTATTAGGGTTATGGAAGCCATGGTATAATTGGAATATTTTTTTTAAATGTTCACTTTGCTTTTACTATTTATATTTTTACATTGATTTTTCCTCTGCAAGTTACACAATTTAAAGAAGCCTTACAAAGTACAAGTAATTCAAAGATTATATCAGAAGTAGATGGCCCAGCATGGGCTGAATGCTACCAGCAATCTTAAAAAAAAACCAAAAAACTTTTGTTTCTAAAAGCAAAACATTGCATGAGTTAGGATTAAAACATAAAGAGAACTAAAATGACCTTTGTCTTCCACACGTATAAGCTAAGCAACTACACCAGCAGTATCAGTATCATGTAGGGGGGATTGTCTCATATGAATCTGGATTATGATATTAGTGATACATAATTATTTTATAGTAGCATTATACTTTGTACTATCCCATTTTATTATTATATATTTTATTGTATCATGGATTTTGTGTATTAGTTATTTGTTTCACCTTTGCTGATGTTTCTTATCCTTGTTGATATGGTTGTAAGACTAATCAATAAAGTTGAAAGTTGAAAGTTGAAATACACCAGCAATAAGTGAGTTGTGCTTGACTCCTGGTGACTTCATGGATGGACCAATATTACTGTCTTCTCCTGGGATATCTTTGCAACTTCCCAATCTAACCTACAACTCTGACATTTTCTGGTGGCCTCTCATCCAAGCATCAACCAAGTTTTGACCCTGCATAGGGTCGCCCTTTTCAAGGTCAGTCAACTTTGGCTAGGTACTGCCATCTGCTGAACACAAAGGGAAAAAAAAAACACTTTTAGACCTTACTTGCCACTGAAAAAGGAAACTACAAGCAGCTATTGGAAAAAAAAGAGGTAGTAAGAAACCAATGAATTCACACAATAAAATAAGAAATAAAAAGACATACACAATAATAAGGAAAACCACAATGAAAACTACCCCCTCTAGATCCAGGTTGCAAATATCTAGGTAACCACTATATGGCAGCACCAAACTGCTAGCTTGTGGCCATCTGGAGTTTTGCAGTTTGAGTTTGAGGATGATGGAGGAAGCGGCCCTCCCAAGGAGTGCTCTGACAGCAAGGGTGTCTTTGAAAGGACCTCTCCTGCACATCTGCATACGTGGACCCATTCATAGCAAGCAAAAAACTTCTTAAGATATTGCCAGGTGTTGAATACTGCCTCTTTAAGAAGAAAGGATCATAGGCTTTCTAGAGCCTTGGTAGCATAAAAGAATGGCCTATCCCATCTATGGTTCAGTGACTTGCTGATCTAAATAATTCAGATTCTTCCAGCTGACCAGACTGGATGTGATTAACATTGTTTCCAATTAGAGTTCTCTAATTAGCCTTTTTCTGACCACAAAATGCTTTGTCTGGGAATACACTGAAAAGAATTAAGAGTATACATCTTCAAGCAAATGTTGCCTTGCTGTTTATTCACTTTATTTATTTATTTCCCATGTTCTATGTAAATATTCCTGACTATGTAACCTCTAAACAACATTCTTTTAAATAAGGTTTTCCCAACTGGAAAACAGGCTAAAGCATTTCTCTCCTGGATCAGTGGAACTCTATTGCCATCTTGTGGCTTGCGGAATTTATAATTCCTTTTCATTTGCAAGATTTCCTATCCTTCTCTGTGCTGCCCTGCCAATAAGTCACAGAAAGAAACAAGCCAGCCCTGTGAGCTCCTTACACACTTTTGCAACATTTTCACTGTGCGGCAATCACAGGTTGGAGCCAAAGATTAGATGGAACCCTATCAAGTCACACATTGGACAGCAAAAGCAGCAATCATCATCTTAGTATTATTACACAAAAAATTGTATATTTTCTCATTTAAGTTGGGTATCTGCAGAAGGGGGGCAAGGGGGGACCAATGAAGAAAGGTACATTATGCTGTTGCAGCACAAAACAGGTGACTTACGGACTTGTGTGCAATTCAAGGACGCAAGGATGAAGAGCTGGATTTTGTGTTGTGATGCATGTTTCATTATTTCCACATCACTGTGGTTGGTACCAGATGCCTCTGCTTGCTTATATTTAGCTTTTCTGTCTTTCCCCTCATGCCATAAAAGTGACATATGGGCAAAAAATCTGGGCACGCGCAAGATAAATTTTGCAAAGTCTTTCTTTTAAAACAAGGGCTTCCCAGTCAAACCTGGGAAGATGACAATTAACGGATGATACAGGGGTGTCCACAGGGTGTGGTGAAGAAAGACAAGATGGCGGCTACAACAGTGCGATCAAAGCTCTGCCTGTTCTTGATGTGCTTTGATCACGCTGTCATGGCCACCATCTTGACTTTCTTCACACACCCTGTGGGCCCCTGGGGTGATAGAAGTGAGCTGCAGGGCAATTTAGCCATGACAGGAGGACGCTGAACATTCTTCATTCTGTCATATTAACTTTGTAAACTGTGGCATGTCTCCTGTATCTGGTGCTCAAGAGCAATTAGGTGTGGGCAATTTCTTTAAGTTTCATGTGGGTAGACTGCCCTAGATTTATCCATTTCTTTGGAAATGGAAATGCAGTCCCTAGCATCTCCAGGAAGGATTGAAAAAGAAGACTGCCTAAACCAATGTTTCTCAACCTTGGCAACTTGAAGATGTGTGGACTTCAACTCCCAGAATTCCTTTGCTGGCTGGGGAATTCTGGGAGCTGAAGTCCACACATCTTCAAGTTGCCAAGGTTGAGAAACACCGTCCTAAACTCTAGAAAGCTGCTTTCAGTGGATATGGAGGGAATCTACCATATTCTAACTCTATTTGTGAGTGTTTTCAAGTTAAATATTCCCCTTCTGAAGAAGTTATTTCTTTCCTCTGTTCTGAACCTCTTTCCAATCGATGCCATTTGTGGCTAAGGGTTTAGGTAGATGTGCATATTAAAGAAAACTTCTATTCCCGCTCCTCCTATTTCTTCATTTTATAAACTTTTATCATTGTATCCTTTTATCTCCAGTACCTTTCTTCTATATTTCACCTCCTGTTATTGACTTGTTTCTCTTGTCCCTTTTTAAACACCATCTGTAGCTTCCTGCTGTTTAGAGATAGAGTAACTGAAGTTACCAATATTTTCTGGTTCCAACATATTCCATCAAATAATAAGAATTTAAAAGATACTTTTTACCGAAAAGCAAATTAAGCTATAAAGTGAATTACCTGTCAAGCCTTAAAAATCTCTTTGCTTTGGCAATTGTTCAAAATTAAGTAGTGAAGCTTTTGGGAGAGGTGGGAGGCATTTCAAATTCTTTGTCGTGTTCTGTGTGCAAAAGGTTGTGAGCATTACCTCTATTTTATGTTCCTTCTAACGGATAAGTCAGGAAAAGTGTCAGTGAAAGTATGAATCAACCCTTCTGGAGAATGCTCCTGACCTCACAGAGTTTAATGGGGACATTTATTTGTTTCCTTTTTACTACAAAGAACATCTCACAGGCTTACAGTGCTATTGTCATCGCTCCCCAAAGGCTCTTAAAAATGTCACCAGAAAGGACCATTACATCATCAGAGCAGAAGTCATATTTTTCCATGTTACTCCTTGATGTTATCCTCTAAAGGGTGTCAGTCTGTCTGTGTGCACATAGATGAAAAATGCAAAAAAAAACCTTCACAACAAACGTAACAACATTTGAAGACAAATTTTCATTCAGTCCCCTTTACTATAAACTAGAGGGTTTTTCTTTCCCTCCCTCCCTCCCTCCTGCACCATCTTAACTTTTTTTTGTCCCCTCCCCTCCCCCACACCTGAAGGCCTCAGGAAAGGAGCCAGTTCTACTATTGAACAGAGTGGGGTGCAGGGAGCAGTCAGTTTTGGATAATGGAGTCTTATGTGCCACGCTACTTGAATTGTGCTGCTCTAAGGCCGGAGGGTCGACCTTTGCCAGTCCAGCCTTTGGCAGGGGGGGCATTCTTGTTCCTTACTTTGGAAAGCATTGGCTCAGTCCTCCTGGCGGGCTCCATGACACTTAAGTACACACAGCCAAGGGCAGGAATGGTTGAAGCTCTTCATTTCTATCCTAACCACCAGTATTTAAGCAAGGCTGTATCTCAAACTGAGCTAAATAGCCAGGCCAGCTTTTCCTGCCCATTCGCTCCTGTGAAAGTTGAGAGGTAGGTCACAATTCTCTGTTTTACACTAATGTAACTTTCTCCCACACATGGGGCTTAAGTCATACAGGGAGAAGAAGGTTCAACTGCACTTGAACAGAGGCTTTTGTGTCCAAATCCCAAGATTCATGTTCCCAAGGGGATGGGGCTGCCAGCATTTCTGTGTTTGGAGGCCACAGGTGATGAGTTTGGGAAGAGCTGAAGGTCCATCAGAGCAGTGACACAAAACAAAGAGGCCACATCTGGGCCAGGACAGAATTTTGTTTCTTTTCTGGAGTGCTTTTTCCAGGGAGGGAAAAAAATATTTTCTTTTTGCTTTTTTAAATAGGTTAATCTATTTTAGGCTTATGCTTGTTTTGCACATGTTTCCCACCTCAACATGGAGAGAAACTGAAGTTTGGTGGTGCAGTTGGACAGGACTCTAGAGACCGCGGAAAGCCCCCGGGAGACAGATGGGCTGCCATGATATAAAGGACGGCGGACCAAGGAGCTCTTTGCTTTTCCTTTCAACTGTGCAGGGGAAGTAGCTGATACAGGCCCTGGGAGGCAAAGGCATCCATGAGGCTAGGATGGGGACAAGGGGAGAAGTGTTGCAATGTAAATCCTACCCCTTAGCTACTAGCGTGTGACATCACAAGATGGGTATGAACGGGCAGTGTTTCATTTGGGCATCACTGTGATTAGGAACAAGTGCCTAATTGCAGAGAGCGGAGACAGAGAGGAGAGAGGAGGTCTATACTGGACCATGTAGGGAAAAGCTTCTTAAGAGCCAGACTAAATGCCCAGTTTTCAGCTGTCTGGCTCATCTTCATCCGTAACCAAATGCTTCCAAGTAAATCTAGTGTAGCATCAGGTTGAACTAAAACAGCTCACTTTTCTTTTCTTTTTGCATTGACATCTGCTCTTTGCATTACGTGAGAGCAGACAAACGCTTCGTGTAAGTAAGCAATAATTCAAGAAATGGATCAGAAGAACTAAGTAAGTATACATGGGTAAACTGCCTGAATGAGCCAATCACTGTCAGAGCAAAAGGGCAGATAAAAAGCTGGATTCTGTCTTCTACACTTTTGGAGATCCCAGGTAAAGGTGGCTGATGAAATGAATTTGAAAGAAGGTGTAATTAGAGATGGGAGGAAGGGCCATTGCACTCCAACACCCTATGAAATGTAATTTTGATTTAAAAAAAACTTATACTAATCGGAGGCTAGCAAATCATTGACACCGAAAGATATGCTCAGCTGGGAAAACAGTAAAGTTAGAATAAGTATGGCAGTTTTGCACATACCTTTAAACATTCAAAGTAATGAAGTGGGGGAAAGACCATCAATTCTTTGAACCTATAATTGAAGTTGGATGGCTTGTTGATGAGTGTCCCGTGGGAACTTGATAAAAAATTGGAGCCCTCTTAAGAATCCCTTTTGGTAACATTGCTGTACAGAAATCCTGACCTCAGTCATATAATGTCATTCTCATAAATCTTTATCTGGAGGAAATACCTAAGTTAGAAATTGGCTTGTGGACATATAATTACTTTGCCATTGAGAACAGGCTTTTCTTGGCTTTCACAAGAGAAAAGTCTTTGAACCAGAAGAGTTTGGATTCAAACTACATCTTTCCCCTTTGCAAATTAATTCATAATTTACTGGCAGTATCTGAAAACATGAACCATTAGCAGAACATAATGAGTGTGCTGCTTACTCAAGAATATTCTGAAATTAGCATTATCATCTACATGGCTGAAACACATTAGAATGCCGCATGGCTCTGAATACATTCTGTTTCATAAATCTCACTGGTGGTAAAGAATTCAGTAGCTTCTGCAGGAAAATGTAAGCACAATTTCTAAGATTTTGTTTTTTAAAGTAAGTTTCTAGATGTTCTTGTTAAGGCAAACCCACCCAGAGTGGCCATCTTGGGGGGATAAATGATGTCTTTGATTCTTGAAAACAGGAGATAAGGTTGAGGTGGCAATGGCCTAATGTTCAGCCAATAGTTATGGGATTTGATTATCAGCATTAAATTCACTGGCATATTCCAGACACACACATTTTAAAAAGAGACCTCAGAATGCATTCATAAATGTGTTATCCGCCTTTTGATCTATATCTAGCCTTCTTCAGATGGTACAGGTATATTGGTACACGCATATTGAACAATCCTCAGAGATTGCTACCAACTTTTATGTTGGTGGTATATTCACTGAATGCCATCTGAAATACATGGAAGCATATAGCAATGTATAGAAGTTTGGTCATAAGTTACAGGCTACATACGTGGATATGAATGCCAGGATTTCTGCTCTTTATTGTAATCAAAGAGTATACTATCCAATAGAAGGGTAGAGTGGCCAGAGATTCATTTGGGGAATGGTCTGCACTTTGGAACAAAGCCCACATTGACTCTGACCAAATCAGAAACTGCCAGCTTCAGTATGGGCTCCATCCAAGTTATTGACTGGCACTGAGATAGCAGAAGGGGCTAGAATGCCTTTTTTCTTTTTTCAACAGAATCGATTGAAACCTGAGGGAACTCAAGGAAATTCTGAGGTATGAGGACTGCCTGGTTTTAGAAAAATAGGTGCAAGGGTTTGGACACTAGTTATTGGGGCTGAATATAGAAAAATGCTTGCCACTTTTTTGTTTGGGGACAGAATTAGATGACACGTGTGAGCATCCTGGTCACCTGTGGCTGGGGAAAGCCTACCACATTTCAGACAGACAGGGTGTGGGGAGGAAAAGGTTGATTCATCTGTGTCCTATCTTTGAGGATGGGAAGACAGCTATAGGCTTAGGAGAATGGGAAGGGGAAAGGTTGGGACTGTGGCAGTGCAGGGAAATGCTGCAGGACAGTGTTTTTCAAACTTGGCAACTTTAAGGTGTGTGGACTTTAACTCTCAGAATTCCCCAGCCAGCATGATGGGTGCTGCTGTAAGGCACGATGGGTGATGACACCCTGGGTGCTACTTTCTCTGTTCTGCAGAGGTTCCAGGAAAAACACTGAGAGCTGCACTGGATGAATCCTTCTCTCTGATTGGAAGGTTTGGTCATGGGACTTGATCTCTCTTTGTTTTCTCCCTTCTCAGTATTTGGATTCTGTAGCGAATGGAGAAATGGAAATGGAGAAGCAGTTTTTACAGGCAGAAGCAGCTGTAGGAAGCCCTGATCTGCTCACAAAGCTATCCCATTTAATTTGGGTTGCTTAGTGAGGCTTCCTCTTTGCCCACAGGGTTGGTCCAATGGAAACTCCTAGTACGGAGTGAGCTGTGCTCTGTTGTGAGAACAATCTTTCAGGAGGGGCCATCAGAAATTGCTAAAAGAACTCCACCCCAGTGTTAAGTCATCTAGGCTCTTATCTCCCTACATCTGAGAGTAGGTCTTAAAGGTTTTTGGAACATTGTTGCTGGGGAGAAATGGACAGATGCATTTCTAATGAGGATCAAAGGGATATCTTGATTATTTTTAGCAAAGCTTTTTTTAAGTTTAAGAAATATTCCCAGAGAAGGCAGCGGGGAATCACTTCAATATTGTTGCAAAGAAAGCTATGTCTCCATGAAGACACCAGGAAATAAGCCTGACTAAAAGGAGGGTTATCCCTTCTGATAGACTGAAATTATAACTACAGAATGGATTCATTGAAATACCATTTTCAGTGCAATGTTGAGGAGAAACATACATGTGTCTGTAGGGATCCAGGGAAGGACTAATGTCATTGCTAAAGCTCTGATGGCTTGATATGGTTTGGACTGGATGGTGTGTGTGATGTGAGGTGGCAAAGGATGAGAAGCAGCAACTGTTTCTCTTACTCCTAGTAAAAGAAAAATTAAGAACTCTGCCTTTAGGACTGAGATATGCTTGATGCTTTTGAGGATCATCTCAAAGAAATGAGGAAGCTTCAGCACGTGCAGATGAAGGATACCTTCCAAACATCTGTAGACTATTTCTACTACATCCAGGAATACTGACAATGTATCTATGCCTGTAGAGCTTCTTACAGGTTTGAGGGGCGGGGGGGGGGGGGGGGGAATAGAAATGTCCTTCTGTCAAGAAAGCCACATTTCCATTGCACCCAGTGGTTTCTTAGCTAGGCACTGTTGTTTTTTGCTTTTGGATGTCCCATGTACAAAATATGAGAAAATAGTTTTGGAAAAAAGCAAACAACAACAACACAAAATGCAGTACTCAGACTTAACATTTTTCAGAGTATTAGCATATCCCACTGCATGTATGTTTACATAATAAACATATTACAAATTTACTCTGAAAATGCACAACCCAAGGAGTAACTGACAATGTGTTTCTTCCAGAGCAATGGTGCCATCTGGTGGTAGAAACAGGAATCTTTTTAACCTAAAGCTGTCTTTAGATTTCCTGCTATTATATTCAACTTTTTAAAATGTATGCAAGACGATGACAGAAATAAAGCAACTAACTTTAAGTACAAGGTGTTGATGCTAAATTGAGCTTTTCTCAATCTGCTGCTCTCCAGATATGTTGGGCTTCAGTTTCCATAACTCTTCTTCCAGCACTTGTGGAGGATACTGGTTTGCGGAAGAATGGCGTAACCCTGCATAGGATTAGCCTATCGGGTGCCTGAGGATGTATTCAGTTTTTGAAAAATAATCCCATGTTGTAATCATTTACTTCCTGATTTAATAAATTAGTGTGAGCCATAGAGGAAGAAGAAAACAAATAAACTTCAGATTTACTAACTTAAATCTCTCAGAGGTCAGATTAAATTTTCTTTACTGAATTTTAGATACACAGAAAAACTCTTATCACTCTGTTGGGCCTCTGGTGAATGTTAATGTTCTTCTGATTTGTTTCAAAGAATATATTGCTTTTGCTTGTTGTTTATATTTAATTGGATATCAGTTTGAAAGCTCTAGTAAACAGAAAAACAGCATATAAATCCTAATAACATTAAATATAGTGAAATTATCATTTTTTTTTAAAAAAATCAGAGTTGTATTATTAGGGTAGGCTAATCTTTTATATCTTTGAATCTTTCTAAAATAATGTTTCTGAATACAGTAAATGGTCCATTTTTAGGCAGAGTCAGATTAAGTGCTCCAAAGATTAGTTGTAGAATATAGCTATAAATTCAAATCTGACTGCCACATTTCAACAATGCACTCACAAGTATTATGAAACATATGATTCAATATCAGTTGAAACTTTTATTTCTTTCTGTATTGGGCTTCATTAAAAAGAGTAAGGCCTTGGTAGGGATAAAAGGTCCTCACAGGTTCCCTTATA
Source organism: Liasis olivaceus (assembly GCA_030867105.1). Taxonomy (NCBI): domain Eukaryota; kingdom Metazoa; phylum Chordata; class Lepidosauria; order Squamata; family Pythonidae; genus Liasis; species Liasis olivaceus. The sequence continues at coordinate 64,879,073 of CM061348.1, read as the reverse complement.
AGGAAAAGAAGCCATGAGTCATTAGGGTAAAACATGGACCTTTGATCATATTCTGAAAAGACAAATGGTGTCACTCTGCCACTTGAAGGGGTCTCTGCCACTTGAAGGGGTCTTTCTGGAGCCATTCTGGTTCCAGGCATTTAACTGGATTTATCATCTCATTCCATTGCAGCATAGGCCCTTCTCAACTGTGGGCCCCCTATCTGCTAGCAACTGCTAATCATTCGGATTGAGAGTGAGTGCCAAAAGGACTTGGGCTGAACAAGGCCATTCAGGGGAAAGGCAGATAGCCACAGTCAGAGAAACAATAGCAGCCCAAGAGAGCAGTTCAGTCCAGTGAGGATTGCCCATACCTGGTTGAGTGGAATTCATGGTGGTAGTGAAATCTCCATAAGGAATATGGTGGCAGGCAGGAGGTTCTGGTGGGACAAGTGGGTGGTGAGTGTACATCTAAGTATTTTGCTGCCACTCACATTGTTTGATTACACAGTAAGACCATCTGTTAGGAATCAGATGATTTTGGCTCCCAGGCGAATGGCTGGAGAATCAGCTGTCCAATCTGAGCACAGAAGTGATCCATCCTTTTTCAAGGAAATGAGGATTTTCAGTAAGAACCGTCCAGTTGGATATTGGCTTCCAGATTCATGTAAAAGCTTGTCAAATAGCCTTAGCAATACCTTGGCTAGATAAAGGCAAATCTATAGCATGTAATTCCATTAGCAGCTCTTTTCTTGTCTTCCGTCCCAAGAAGTCAAACTCTTGAGCATGATCCAAGACAGTGATTTGACAAAGACAAATCCAATTAAATGTGCACATTTAATTTAAAACAAGATGTTTCGCTTCCAGCATTACAGGCCGTAATTTCTTATTTTTGCCTTACTTATCAACACCCACTTCCTCACAGGCGGGGTCTCTGAGAAAATAATTTCCATTTTAAAAACAAACAGAAGCTGGAATAGTTTATGGAGGAACCAGTCTTTCAAGGACATTTCCTTTCCAAGTGCAGAATACAAGCTCAGAGCAGGGGAAATAAATAAAAGCTTAATCCTTTGCATTCCCAGCTGGGACTTTTGTTTTCTTTTCTCAGCTTTGAAAGCAAAGCTAAGGGAAGCTCAGAAGAGGTCTAAAAAAGAAAATATTTCACTCTGATCTACAAAGGAAGTTATATCCTGCGTCTCTCTTCTTCCTTTAAGGAGCATCAGGTGATGCTTAGATGTATGACTGGCCCTCCTTTAAACTATTCTGCACATGTGTTTCTGCAAAGATCTCTGGTACTGTATCAGCTCCAAACACTAGAAAATGAAGTCTTGGGGAGGGTCTTGGCTGGGTGGGCTAAAAGTTCTGCTATCTTATTGGTTTAAGTGGGCTCTAGTCTGTCAGCCTTACTAGGTAGACAGACAGGAAACATGACCAGATGACCTAATTCTACTTTATTGTAAAGCTACATTAACAGAATCTTGCAAGTCTGAAAGTACAAATCTCTCCCCGTCTCCTTTACAGCCTGAGAAACTAGGGAGGGTCTCTTCTGAGCCTCTTGCCCTGCCCACATTCCTGCTGCAGGCTATGCTGTCTCTTATCTGATCATTCGCTAGGCAGCATTTCTTGGCCCATTCTCCCAAGGTCTTTCCCACATACCATTACAGGTCCAACTGTGACAAGAATATTTGTCAGTATGTTGGCACCCTGGCTCCGGAAACATTATAAGAAGTGTTGGAATTGGCAAGATGTATTTCCCTGTGCTTATGGCATCTGCAGATTCCTACCCAGTCCCTTTTAGGGGAAGGTGGGTAAGACATGGAATCTACAGGCTGCTGCTATGTTTTTGTGGGTTGAGTCGCTCATTTGCACAGAGTTGGACACCAAATGGGTAGAGTCATGTGAGGGGATGAGGGCGAGTCTCGCAGTGTGATTTGGGATTCTTCTTGGGATTAAGGAATGGAGGAAGAGGATTGGAAGTACTCTGCTACCAGCTCCACCACTTGCAATCTGGCCCCAACTGGGTTCCTTCAGACAGCCAGGAGGGATAAGTGTGACTGGATTTTGGAAGGGTTTAATGCCTTTTTGAGGGAGGGCAAAATGCTACCTTCCTTAATAGAGGCATGATGTGCCATCTCTTGAAGAAAGAGTATCTTGATCTAGCCATGTTTTACCAAGTCTTTTATACAGAAGGTTGTTCAGAAGGTGGTAGTGTTCTAGGAAATCATAGAGGAAGCAGGTTGTCTGGATCCCTTTCAGACAGGATTCATGCCCAGACATGGGATGAAAACAACATTGGTTTTTCTGGTGTAAGCCTTCATTGAGACCAGGATGGAGTGTGTTCCTCCTGGCCTTATTAGACTTTTTGATGGCAATCTATACCACTGTCCACGGTATCCTTCTGAATGGGTGATTCCTTTGGTATTCGTGGAGGAGGAGCAATCGAGCCCGTGGTTGTTCCATTGTGGGCATCAAAGGATGTGTTTTTCTCCCCCGTGTTATTTAACATCTATATGAAACTGATGGGAGAGGAGTGAGGTATTATCAATATGCTGATTATATTTAATTATACTTCATTACCTCAGGCTGGGCAGAAATACTCCGGAAGGCCTGAGTTAGTGTTTGAAGGATTTGAAAGACTGGAAGGGGAGAAACAAGTTCAGAATAAACCTTGGCAAGACAGAATTGCTAATACTGTCCAGAAACATTATCGTGAGTTGCGGCTCTGCACAGGACCATGCTCCCCTGAGGGAGTGGGTCTGTGACTCAGGGGTTTCCTGAACTCACAACTCCTGCTTGAATAGCAAGTAGTGACTGTGGCCAGGGGAGCCTTTGCCAGTTATAGCCCTACACAGATCAGGAAACCCTGACAATGGTGATCCACACCCTTATCAACACATGCTTGGCTATTGCATTGTGTGCTACATGGGCCTGCCTTTGAAGGTGACTCAAAAGCTATAGCTGGTGCAGAATGCAATGGTCAGACTGTTGACAGGAGGAACCCATTTTTGCAGTGTAAAACCTATTCTACAGCTGTGCCACATGCTGTCAATTGGCTTCCAGGCCCAAGGCAAAGTGCTGGTTATTATCGATGAAGCGCTGCATGGCACGATGCCAGATTATATTATGGACTGCCTTATTCAAAATGATTCTGCCCATCCTGTGAGGTGCATAGATAGGACCTGCTGAGAACACCTTCTTGAAAGGCACGTGGGCTAGAGGGCAGCCCTTCTCAGTGATAGTCCTGATGTTGTGGAATTCACTTCCCCAAAAGTGTGCCTGACTCCCTAGCTTCCAGCATTCTGGAAGTTGCTGAAGATCATTTCTTTTTCAGCAGGTATTTGCTGGCTCGTCGTATGGTGATGAAGTGCCCACCGCTTCTATTTTTTTTCCAAATAATTTTATTAAGAATTATAAATGAAAAGAATAAAAGCTAATACAAAGTACAAAAAATACAAGCAGAAAAATACAAAAGGAAAAAAAAAAAGGGGGGGGGAATGTGTTGAAAAGAAAAAAGAAAGAAACAAGAAAAAGAAAAAAAAAGAAGTAACTTCCCCCTTCATCCCAGCAACTAAAGGCAATTTTAATTGCTTATCATCATCTCTAAATACAACATAATGTCTCTTCTCCCCATAGCTCATCTCTTAAGTAAAAAAACAAAATCCAAATGCTTCATTAATCATTGTTAGCAAAATCCAGTAAGGGCAACCAGATACTACTATTTTCCTCTTTTAGCCCTGATCAAACAAATCAATCTTGTATTCCTTCCCTGAGTTTTTAAAAATACTCTTTAATCTCTTCAAAGAGAGTCCCAGAGGTAGTTTGCTGGTCATCTGTGTGTCAAGGCAAAAATCTTTCAAAACTTTAACAAATTTCTTTTGTATATCCAATAAGTAAAGTTTCTCCTTTTGCTTGTCACTTATAATAAAGTCCTTCAAAACTTTAACAGAGCTCTTTTGTATATCCAGTAAGAAAAAATTATCCAAATCAGTTTCCTGGTTTGATATCTGTATATCTCCTTTAGGGAATAAGTCATCCATCAGGTCCATTTCTATTACATTCAAGTCCCCTTTCAAAGTAATTTCACAAACATCCATTGCATCTTGTTCTTGTTTTATAACTTCATTACAACACGTTCTGTCCATTTTGTCAAGCAATTGATCCATTCTATCAAGAAGCTTGGTAGAGAGATATTCAAAAACTTGCAGTATAGATTTCTGCTCCATATTCTTTATCTGCTCCATATTCTTTATCTTATAGCTCCCTCTAGTGTCCAGCCTTCAAGGTCTCCTTATCATGAAAAAGCCAAAACAATTGAAAGCAATCGCCATTTTCCCATGAGAAAGTATCTTCTAATTAATTCAAAGCTATAATTCCATATCCCTCTGTCCCCTTAATCCATGGTTAACTTTCCAAAATCTATATACTAAGCACTCTTTTTCTGCATAGTCCAAAAAATAATAGATTTTCAAAGCTTTTAAAATCAAATTTACAACATCGTCTTCTTAGGAGGAGGAAACTCACCCAATGAATAGAATACAACCTTGCTGGTCCGAAGAGTCTTAATCGCTCTACTAAACTCTGTCTATACACATACACACATAATCTAAAAAGGTGATTAAGACATGAGGCTCAGTTGAGCTTAATGTCCGTAAAAGGCTGCTTTACGAGTGTGAGCTTGATGAAATCCTGACTCCCAGCCACTCCACTCACAAGATGACCACAAAATAGCAGTTTCCATGGTCTATTCCATAAGAAGAAGCTGTCTGGAGTCACCCAACAATGTCTTCTTCCAGAGAGATTTTGCTGGTCCGGATCGAGCATCCAGCTGTGATTCTCCTCACAAATGCTGTCCTGCTAACCAGTAGGACTTCAGCTCACCATGGCGCTCACAGGAAGTCTCACCACTGGTTCTGGTTTTGATGCTATTTTATTTGAGGGTGTGGAATTGTTTTTGGGGTAATGTGATGATTTTATGATTGAGGTTTTTATTTTGTAAATTGCCCCAAATCCATATAAGTGGGTTGGAGAAACATTTTGTAAATAAATGAAGTGGTTGGAGAAAAGCTGATTCTGCTATCTTAACATAAACCTGGTGTTTTGCTCTGCCATGCCAGCTTCCTACTTATTTTTCCTTAATTAAAATATTCTTTAAGAAATCAAAATCAGATGAGACAGAGAGTCTGATAGGCACCATCAGAGCAGTCTGAGGGTTATTCCTATAGGCATTGTATTGCTTACCTTTGTCTTAAAGTCTTGAAACATGGGCAAGGGAGATTGTCTTAGATCATGCCAGCCTATTGCCCATCTAGCCCAATGGCATTTTTCCCCCAATGAGCAGCAACTCTTTGGGATTACAGACCAAGGAAGTTCTTTCTGATCATTTTTACCTATTTTTTTTTCAGTTGAGGATGTCAAGCTCAGTATAGATTCAGCATACTTAACTTTTGTATAAGAGAACCTGAGAAGCTATGGAAAAAGGTAAGAACCAACACAAAGATAAGCAGAAAAAAAATCCCAAGATTTCAAACAGGAGAAGGTCTAAGTGACTTTCAAACAAAGCTGTCATGATAGCCAAGGGAAGATGAAAAGTGGAAATGGAACTATTGAACAAAGGCTTCCAAGGCAAACCAAGGCAAAGAAAGATAATCAACGTCAACAAATAGAAAAAATAACAAGAAAAGGAAACTAAAACATGTTTTTTGGAGATCAGAGAAATCATAATAACATCAACAGCTAATGTAGGAAAACTCAAAAATAATCATGGACAAGACTGAATAAAGTGAATGAGGTTAAAGGAAAATGGAAGGAAGATATTCTAATTCTTTACAAACAAGGTTACAGACATATTTGCAGAAAGGGAATATATTCAGGAACCAATTCTGTAGAAAGTCAGGTGAGAGAGATGATGGACAAGATGTCCTACAGGAAAGCACCAAGTAGTTGAACTTCCCATAATTGAAGGCTGAAGAAAAAGAGGCCCTTAAAGGGCTAACAGCTCTGCTGATGTGGCCGAAAGTTTGGAAAAGTTCAATGTCCATTTAACCAAAGAAAGGAGATGCAAAAGAGCATGCAAATTACTGGACATTGCCCTAAAGCTTTATTTAAAGTCTTACAAAGACAAATAAAGCCACATAATGGAGAAAGAAAAGTCAAATAAACAGGCAATTTTCAGAAAAGGCAGAAGGACAGTTAAGATAGATAATGGGGACAGCAAGATAATCTAAGAATGAACTTTATCTTTGCTTTACTGACTCCTGGCAAGGCTTTTGATCTGTAGGCTCATGCCAGAATGAGGAATGTATGAAGATTAATGGATGTGTCAGGCCATCTGATTAAACTTCAGAAGAAGCTTGACAATGAACAAGAGCCTACTGTAAGAACTGAGTTTGGAGAAACAGAGGGGCCATTGGCCTAGATGGGCAATAGGCTGACATGATCTAAGACAATCTTCCTTGCCAGCATTTCAAGATATGCATATAGGAAGAGAGGAAGGCAAGAATGCATACTTTCCCTGCCTCTATAGAGTGAATCTGAGCACCAGGACTGAAAGGCAACTGGGATCCAAGTAGGAGGCTGAAAGATTTCCAATTTGAGATATGCAGACAACACAACTTTATTCCCCAGAAGTAAAGAAGCCTTAGCAGAGTTCATTATGAAACCAAAAATGGAAAGTGAAAGATCTGGGTTATTGCTAAATATTAAGGCGGCAAATACGACATCAAGGAGCACGCTTCCTGAACTTTCAGTTGATGGCAAAGTAGCAAAGATAGTAGATCCTTGGGGGCTGGGGGGGGGGGGCAATGACGGAAGAACTGATAAAAATGGGCAGTGTTCTGGGGAAGTAAGAAAGATTAATTCTAGGGAGGAAAGCAATCACAGGCTTATATCAGGGAGGATAAGGATATTCCTATGACAACAAAGATCAGAATAGTTAAAACAATGCTTTTTCTAGTTGGAACTTGACAGGGAGAGAAAGCTGGAGATTGAGAAAGAGTGAGAGAAAGAAGGTAGACTGCATAAAGAACTGGTTAAATCAGTCAGAGTTTTTAAAAATGCTGACTGCTCCTTTGAGGCCATGATCAGGAACCCAGACCTTCATATACTTCAGACAAGTGATGGAAGCTGGTGGTGGATAGAAAAGACAACTACTGTATGCTTGGCAAGATAGAGAAAGGAGGAGGAGGAGAAGAGAATGGATCAACTGGCTCAAACAAATTTCAGGATAAATTATGAAAGAACTATGTATTATTGGGAGTAGGTTGAGATGGTAGGCACTTGTTTGCATAGTCATTAGGAGCTGAGCTGTGCCTGGAAGTCTTATTTCTGAAGGTGTGGGAGGAAAACGGGGGGGGGGGGGGGGAGGGAGGGTTTGGCCTGCACTAGATGGTCACTTAAGAATTTCTTTAATTTCTTTATTTCTATTTCAAATTTGTCACTGCCCATCCCTGAAGGAAGAGGATGGCCATAGAATCTTAGATACAGAGTCAACTTTCCAGGTCTTCAGCCAGACAACCAACTCCATTGATGGGGACCTCACCAAGTGTTGAATAGCATTGTGTCTGAGCTTTTCCATAAAGACTTCAGCCTTGGGCAGGCAGTATGACCTGAAAGAAGAGCAATTGAAAAGAAGCAGTTGGGAGGAAAAGGGATATAAAGCCTGCCCCCTCCCCGCCAGTCAGGTTAAGAGTTAGGCTTTCTCAGTAGGGTGGGATCCCTCTGACTATCATGAACAGGTGAACAATTGGATCTGGGAGGAAAACTGGTCTCTTAAATGGATCTCTAAGAGAAGAGTGTCCCTTAGTCAAACTCTGACTTTTTAAATCATGCCATGCACTTCTCATGTGTCTGGAGAGTCTCTCACCCCTTAGTTTTGTAACACCATTTGATACTGGGCTCTTGTTGAGAGACCCAATGGATTACACATAGATGGTAAAAGATTGCCATCTTTTTTTCTAGCCTCAGTTTCAATTTTACTTGAACACTTTGCTCACCCAACTTCAAATACTTTACCTATACTTGTTGGGTCAATTAGAGTTTAGACTGTAATTTTTTTAAAAAATTTTTGTGACTTTGAGTCAGTGTTGACTCCTGGCAACTGCCTGGACAAGTCTCTTCATTTTTCTCGGCAAGGTTTTTCAGAAGTGGTTTGCCCTTGCCTCCTTCCTAGGGCTGAGAGAGAGTGACTGGCCCAAAGTCACCCAGCCGGCTTTCATGCCTAAGGCAAGACTAGAACTCACAGTCTCCTGGTTTCTAGCCAGGTGCCTTAACCATTAGACCAAACTGGCTCTCATACTGTAAATATACACATGGTAAATAGCCCTTTTGTTACCAAAAATAAAAACAAATTGAACTTGATAGGACACGGGAAACTGCCCTTTTCCAAGTCAGACCACTATCCATTCAGGTCAGGCACATTGAGGGTTTCAGGCAGGATTTCTTCCAGCTGCACCTGGAAATGTCCAAAACAGAACACAAAACCTTTGGCTTGCAAAATGTATCCCACTACTGGATTATGGTTTTACTTAGGGAAGCACAATGGGTACATTTACAAGATGTTGGGGTATCCTCCTCACCTCAAGGTTATTGCTGTAAAGTTAGGACAAGGTATTGGACTGGTTCTCTTTTAAAATAATGTCTGTCCTACCATATTATTGCAAAAAATAAAAGAGGAAGTGGGTAGTGTAACTTTAGGGAATATTAAGTAAAATGATAATCTAGAATTCATTGATAAATTAGATTAGGAGGGGATGCATAGATGAGTTCTAAACTATTTTACTTTGCTAGATCAGGAAAAATTATCTTGTTTTCTTAAAGATTATTCCAAGTCAGATTTTGAGAAGATGTGCTTGTTAATTTTTGTTATGCTTCCTTTAAAATTTGTAGAGTCTACATTTGTTTGTTTGATTTATATCCTGCCACTTCTTCAGGTGGAGTATATTATTAACCATCTGCTCAATTCTGTGTGGTGGTAGTTATCTTGTTATAATATATACAAACGGATGTTTCTGGACCCAGAAACATGGTCATTTTCAGTAGCCTCAATCCCACCACCCTTCCCACACCTCTTTCCCCTATTTGTATCATGACCTCTACCTTACAATCATCAGAAATTAGACCTTAGCAGTTCCTTTGACATGTTTTTCCCCTTTAGTTTCTTGAAGTCAGTGAGCATATCATATTTACTGATGAACTGTATTCTCTGAATGCATTTGTCCCCAGAGACTAGGCTGCATCAGGGTAGGCCAAGCAACCTGCAGTCAGCTTCTGTCTGACCAGCTGCCATTTCTGCTGCAGATACAACTTTGCAGCCCTTCACCATTTACCCAACAGTATGCCTGGCACAGCAGAGCTAATTAGCAGTGGGAGTTCCATATTGAATTGTCAGTGCAAGCTACTTTGCTTTAGTAAGTCGTGTTTTTCTGTATGTGTCATTTTTCAGAAGTTTGATAAAACCAATCACCCACACCCAAAAAACAATAAAATGAAGATAATTCAAAGCAACTTCACTCTCATTTTCATGAGCAATTTAGATTTTAGATTTTATTTTTTTTTATCCCTTTATTATTTTTATAAATAACTCAAGGCAGTGAACATACCTAATACTCCTTCCTCCTCCTATTTTTCCCACAACCACCACCCTGTGACGTGAGTTGGGCTGAGAGAGTTTTTCAGAAGTGGTTTGCCCTTGCCTCCTTCCTAGGGCTGAGAGAGAGTGACTGACCCAAAGTCACCCAGCTAGTTTTTATGCCTAAGGCAGAACTAGAACTCAGAGTCTCCTGGATTCTACCCTGGTGCCTTCACCACTAGACCAAACTGCCTCTTTGCATCCTAGCCGGAGGGCTTCATGCAACTAGCAAGAGTCCAGAACACCCTGAAATTCTGAGAAAATGTTCTGGAGAGTTCAGGAGACTCCAAGGAGTGGGTTCAGCGGGTACATGAGGATGGGGAACTAATGGGCAACAGAGACATTTCATGAGTTTCTGCCCCACAGTCCTTATTCTGAGGTTTGAATTCCTCTTCAACTATAATACATCTTTAATCAATGGAATACTGGGAGGCATCAAACCAAATACTGCTCCATCCATTGCTCCTGTTTAGGTTTTTGATTGTTACCATCTTTCCTCTGCTGTTTTCTGTGTCATTCTGCCACCCCACCAACACTCAGACTTCTGTACCTATGAACATGCTTGCTCTTTCTTGCACCGTTGTACTTCTCTAAATATGCATCTGTCTCCTTTCTGTGCAGATTTGGTGCTGTTCTGGCCACATAAAGATAAGTAATCCGTTTTCTGAGTGCCTATATTTGATAAAAGGCTTAGGATTGCAATTTTAACCACAAGTCCTCATCTCTAAAATGGGAATTATATTGACTTCCTTCTTAGGGTTGACAAGATAAACAATTACAATATACATTGTATAGAAAACAATCAGATTGTAATTACATATACTGAGAAGTCCGATTGATTTCTTTTAAATTAATGCTGCTTAGGACAGCTGAATAAGAATGCTGCAAATACTAAACCATCATCATTAAACTTGCAGATACCTCTGAAGTGTTATGATATTGAGGCAGCTCTAATATTTCCTTTTAAAACTGGGAAAACATTTTCCTGAAAATTAGAATAAATTTAACCATATTTTAGGTATTTTTATAATCACCTTGCCAGTTGTGTCTTGATTTTCTTCTTAATCTCTAAGTGCCTCTCAAGTCCCAGTGCCTCCTCTAATGCCTCAGGGTATCTCACTGCAAATGGGTTTCTTCTTAAAGTAGTTTGGCAAGCAACTTAGGGGCTCCTGGGCATATTTAAAATTCTGTGAACACCTTCACAAAATGGCTTCCACTGTGAGGGTATCCATTATCCAGAAGGCAAACTGGTGAGGCTAAAGCAAAGTAATTGGTCCATAAATCAAGGCTGAGCTGAGTTCCAAAGCAAAACCACTCTTTTAAACTCATAATTATCTCAAATAAAATAAATGTTCCTAGTCTGACTTCAAATGACTGACCAAGGCCTGATTCTTACATAAGTGATAAGCCAGCAAAAGGACTGAATCATTTCAAACTACATACAGAGTATCAGGCACGCTTTCTATCCTTTGCAGACACAGGAAACTATATGGCAGGGACAAAGGAATCTGGATTAGCCAGGCTATTTTCTATTAATATGTTAATTTCATAGAGAAGCACAATAAATTGCAGGTAACCCCAATTGTAATCTGAAGCAGTATAGCCAATACAGAAGTTTGCTTTCTCCACAAGAATGACATCAAAGGAGAAATCAAGATACACAAGGATATTATCTTGGCCTAGTTGCCAACGTTTGCAGTCAGAGTAAGGAATGGCTGTTCCTTTTTTGAAACAACTAGGGTCTAGAACTAAAGTGCAATTCTCAAGGTCCCACTGAAACAGGCATTCCAATTTAGGTGTGACTTTCTGCAGTGGAGCTATGGCCAACTGGACATCTCCCGTTTATTTGAGCAAGTCATGAGAAGCCTAACCTGGCAGAACAGATCTAAAATTCCTTAAGGCACATGATGGAACAGCAAACCAGAAGTATCAAGCAGAATATTCCCATCTTCCTAGACTGGTCCAATCATGATGACAGTTTACTGGAAAGCAAGGCCTGTAGGTATTAAGTTTTCCTCAAGTCTATTGAGTATTTATTAAGAAAATCTCTCTATGAAGAAAAACAATCAAATGTAAAAAAAAAACTTCAAACGTTGTTTATTAAGACATCCAGTTATGTCTGTCAGTCTACACGCAAGTTCGCTACTAAAAATAAAATGCCTACAATTCACAAAACAAAAAAATCCACTTTTGAGTGCCAAGCCTAATGTATAAATAAGTGACTCGTCCCTTTTCATATCAAAATTCACATAAAAAATTGCCAGCTCCCACCCCACCCCCAGTTCTACCTAAAAAGCCATGATGAATGTAAAAATTTAAATACACGCACAACCTTATCGAGGAGGAAGGGGCAAAGGGAGAAATAGGTGCAGATCCTATTAACAGCCTTAGGATTGGCATTTGCGGCATTTGATCATACAATTTATGTACTCATTCCCAAAGGTGCAAATATTGCCAGGAGATTAATACTGCTTTAATTCAGCTGCAAGAATTTATATATATATATATATATATATATATATATATATATATATATATATATATAAACAAACAAACAAACAAACAAACAAACAAACAAACAAACTGAACAGCACTGAGGAGGCTTCAATCCGCAGCCTAAAGCTCCTCCCGTCACTCTCCTGCACTCACTGGTGGAGTTGAGAGAGAGTTCACTGGAGCTTTAATTTACTTCATACTGCCTGTGCTATCCAAAATGTCTGTTTTTTTGTTTTGTTTTAAAAAAGACTAAACATTTAAGTGTTGAAGACTCCAGCATAAAAAGTCAAGATTGCTATAGATTACATGAATGTAAATGCCCTATCTGACATGCCCAAAGCATTACCCTTCAACGTACTTGAGCACCGCTCTAGCCCAACACAGTCCTCCACACTGGCATTGTTTGAACTCCAGGCCTCTACATGATTTTTGTCAGTGTTCTTGACTGAGCTCCATTCACTCAGAACGATGAGGCCAAGGAGATGTACATACTACTTTTGACCTTCTGTTTTATTTTCCCTTTTCAATATGAGCAATACTGACTTTTGTTTCACTAGTCTTTCTCTCTCTCTCTTCACCCTCTTCTTGCATTCCCTCCCTTGAGATTCTCAGCCCCAAATACTCAACTCAGATTCCCAGATTCTGCCCTTTTGTAACACGGAGGCAGATTCTAAAAGCAGTTTCCAGTGGAATGCACTGGCAGCCCTGTAAACCAAGCAGCTCACAGAAATCAGCATGGGTATTATAAATACATTTTGGCCAGCATTCTGAGAATTAAACTTGCTCACAAGAAGAAAAAGGAGAAGACTCCATCTACTGAGCCCTGGGGTGCTTATTCTTGCACCAGCCTTTGCTAGTTCAATTCTGGATGCCCCCTCTTAAATCTTGTGTTATCGCTTCCTGTTCTTCAGCCAATCCTTCTGGGGCAGCTGCTATCTGGTTGGCCTCACTAGAAGATGCACCGTCCAGAGTGATGTAGCCTTCCTTGACATCAACAGAGTCCTGCATGGAACCTGGCCCCACGACAGCCTGTTCATTGTCCACAGGCTCACCTCCAGTCTCTTCCTGGTGTTGAATATTGGGGGCCCCAGGAGCTTCTTGCTGAACAGTGCGTTGCTCTGCTCCAAGATTTACTTGTGGCACTGGCTCCAGTCCTAACCCAGGGGGGTGAGTTGTATTTTTAAGTTGGCAGTGGCACAAGGGACAGGTTTCTTGCACGTACAACCATTTCTTGAGGCAGCCCGCATGAAAAAAATGACCGCAGGGTGTGATAATAGCTGATTTCATGTCCTGAAAGAAGAAGCACCAATATGACATAATAATCAACCACAAATGCAGTCTCCTAAAATTGTCCAACATTCATCATCACACTCAACTATCCAGCTTCAGTTGTCATCTTTTCTCTGTCATTATCCACACATTGTTTGAGTTCTTAACCTGGTGCTATCCATCTATATTGGACCAACTCCCATTATTCTCAACCACCATTGGGAGTTGAAATTCAGTATATTTGGAAGACACCATTCTGAGACTGGTTACTTTACATTCATCTGCATTAGTAAAATGTAAGACCAACAAAACATGAAGCTTAACATTTCATTCTGAATAAGCGCTGTTTAGATTAAGATGTTTATGTACTAAAAATTGCAGTTTAAGGACTACATTGGCAAAGCTATCTAAATGCTACAATTCTATGCAGAAAGGGCACAAAATACAAGTGTGGGTATATCTCATTTGGCTTCTTAAATTCACCCTCAGTCAAAAGCAATTTTTTATTTGGCTAGAACCTATGGTGCCTAAAATGCTTTTCTCTGGAAACACTATCAAACCTGGATTCCCTAAACACTCAAACACAACTAGTGCTATTCACTTGTGACCTGGATTTATTTGTTCTTAAAATTCAAGTTAGAAAATGCAACACGTTTTGTTTCTGAAGAACCTAACACCAGAATGTTAGTATTTGAAACCAATCAAAAACTATAAAGAGGAATTTTAAAAAGACAGAACTAAGAGACATCCAGAATGTGTGAGGAATTTAAAGCATACTACAGAAGTGCAACTTCTGTGCTTATTTTAGTTTCATTGCACAGATTGCTTAAATGACACAATCTAATTGAGATAATTGGCCTTTTAATTTTTGGTCAGCTTGTTCTCTCAAGACGGCAGGAATAGGCTGGAGTGATTGAATGGATTCTGCAACTGTCACTGGCAAGAGAAGTAGAAACTAATAAGACTGTATAGGAAAAGAAAACCCATAAATGAAAGATTTCAACTATAGGAAGCTATAGAAAAAGAAGATGCCAGGGCACACCTATCGGCATCTTATTTTTAGTAAATATCCTATAATTGATTTCAATTGCCATTGTCGAAGTGGAGCCCTTAATAGTAACTTCTTATTTTTTCATATCATACTATATTGTTACATTTATATCCCACCTTTACATTCTCCCTTTCCCAGGAGCTTAAGACAGCATACACTGCATTTGTTTCTCCAATTTCTCCCTCTACAACCACCCTGCTTGAGCTGAGAGAGACAGAGTGAGTGACTCAAAGCCAGTGTGGGCATCCTTGTCCATAACGCAACTCTAGCCTTTAAATGAATGTGATTATTTAACTACTTCTCTGCAACATGGAAGACGTGGATGCTACCACAGCAGCCAGCCTTTCATTATTTTTTAGACCAACTGGTGAAAGGACTGGCTCAGTAAGCATTTTATGGGACAGCTGAGCAGTCGTTGGCTAGCAGAGTTGGCACACTTCTCTGCTCCTCAAACTTTGTACGTAACAGGGTAAATGATGGTTATGTGGCATATGGGAACCTTGGAAATGCAGTGTCCCAATTCATACAACCTTCCACTTCTTCCTCTTCTCTACCGTTTCAGCACCTGGAGGAGCTGATCCTACGTTCTGGCACACAGCCTGCTCCTGCCCCTTGGTCACACAGCTCTGACCCTTCCCATCTTTGTAAACAGGCAACTTCCCAGATCACTTCATTTAAAATTCAATCAGTCCCAAAGCTTCAGCCTTTTTATAAAACACCACAAGGAGGAGCCAGAGCTACAGCCACACACATCGCCTTAATCACAGCACTTACCTGATAGCAGATGGCACAGATGTCGTTATGCTGCTCCAACTGGTCTTTGGTGGCAGTGGGCAGTGACTTAATCTTATTGACTGCATCTCTGCGGAGAAGAAAGCTTTTCCATCCCAACTGAGCCCGAAGCCACACGTTGTAGTATGAATGAATGAAAATGATCATTGAGCCCATCACAGTCCATTCTCCAAAGATAGTTTCTGATACCCCATAGGCCACAACACAAAGAGCCACAAGGAACTCCAGCAGCCGATAGGTGCCATTCACATAGTAAATAACATCATCCATGTTTTCTACCGGCTCTTTTCTGAACTCTTCCACCATGAATAAGACATAAATGAAGAGTGTCCCCAGGACCTGAAGGAGAAAAAAAAACACCTTTTGATTAAAGGAGGCAAGTCACAAGGTTGCAGCTTTTCAGTATTAGCTATTTGGTTTCCGTAAATTACTAATTTTATTAATCAACTGCTATTATTGCCATATGCTAAATCAAATCTTGTTTAACAAAGTTCAGATCCAGGGCTTTGCAAGTATGCCTGTGAGAAAGAGAATGAATGAGAGAAAGACTGTATTCCAGGGTTGAGAGCTGCTGTATCACTGGGTACAATCCGAGATCTGATCACACGCTCAACATTGCAGTTGAAATCAAAGTACTGGATTCTATCCCATGTTTCGATATCAACATTTTATATTTCCCTGGTAACAGTTATTTTATATATTGATATAAATTTATCATGACACAGTTTAGTAATCTGTACAAAATAAGCCGATATGCTGTGTTTGGCCAGGAACAGAGAGGGCTGTAAGCAGGGGTGTAACTTCCATTAGCACAAGAGCTACACCAGGATTTGTGTGGAATGTCAAGGGCCATACTCCAAAAATGGGCAGGACTTGGACACGGGCTGATAGGAAATCTTAAGAGTTCTGAGGGTGAAAAGAATGCCTTCACACCCACAAAGCTTATAAGACCCATTTTTGCCCTTCCAAAACCCCTAAAGATCTCCCCAATGCAAAAAAAAAAAAGAAGAAGAAGAAGAGTTAATTGGCCTCACCCATTCATGGGGCCAGAAAGGAAGGCTAAAGTAGGTCAGTCAGTCTGTCTGTCTATTTGGACAGGTCGCTAGGAGTCAAAAACAATTTGATGGCACGTACTGTAATCAATCAGTGCAGGCAGTCCTTTGGCTGCATATTTTGCACATTTCCTTTAAGAGAAATAGGTGGAAAATACTCCTTTACGTATTTCCATTCTGCTTTTTTCCAACAGCTTGCTCAGTGCTGCAGCTGACTTGCTTATGTTGATCACAGGAACCAAGAGGCCCTTACAACTTACCTGGAGGGAGGTGAGAATGCTGCTAGAAATGATGATCAGTAACCAAAAGTCCATGTGGAAAAACTGGCAGATCATGTAGGCCATGTAAGCTGGGAAGACCAGCAAGAACAAACACAGGCTCACAGCACGAAAATGCTTCCAAAGGCTCCTATAAAAGGAAATTTCCCTTTAGAGCTGGCACAGACTTCAACGCAAACACAGAAATGACTGGCTAGATTGCACGGGAGGACTGTGTTACAATTTCTTATAACAATTTCCATTTCTTCTTTTCTCCAGAAAGTATGTAAATAGCACCCATCTATGCCTCACTGTTCCCTCTGGATTCAGCTTAACAATTTGGTGACTAAATTTGGAGGGTATCTGGGAGTGACATCTGACCTTGGAGGGCTGTATCTGAATCATGGGCCTTTGACACCCTTTCCTTAAGAGAACATTATACTGCAACAAAAACCTTCCTCTAGAATTGGTTTATGCTGACATGCTGCGATTGCCAGTTAATTTGCAGAGTGCTACAATTTCCTACTGCACTGTTGCTCTAAACTAAATAGCTACTCAATGGAACTGAGTAGAATTTTCTGAGGATATATGCCCTTTCAGCACTCAATAATTCTTCCTGATTTGGCTACTATTAACTCTTCTTCTTGCAGAATGTTTAAAATTAAAATCAGATTGGTATTTGTCCAGGGCCTGATCTGTATGTTTTCATACAGAGGAAAACAAATGTATGTTTTCCTATAGTTCCTTTCAGTTTCCGCTCAACAGACATGGCTTTAACATCATTGATAATTATTCTTGCCCTCCCTTTAATCAACAACAACCACAACAGCCAACTTGCCTGATAAGGATTTCTTGGAACACAACACTTGCATGCTATTTTGTAATCTTAAACTGGTCAGATAAAAGGCATTGCCTCAAATAGATTTGGTGGAATTTCTGATTCAGTCTTGATTTCTAAAAAAATAAAAAACTAATGCTCAGCATAATCAGCAGTGCAGGTAAAAGATGACACAGGACAACAATAACAACCACAAAAACCTGCCACAGAGACTACCACTAGTTAAACTCTGGTAATCAAACACAGTTCAGAGGCCATCCAGCTATTTCTCTTGCTTAGTGTGTTGCTTACTCTGTCTCTACTGGTCCTCACTATGCACAGAGAAGAATGTCTAACCTGGCTGACTTCTTTGTGTTTTTTCAGAATGTGAGGTTTCCTGTGGAGTCCTTGGGGTTCTCTGAGCTTGGCTGTTTTCTTGCAAACGTTTCAGTACCCGGCTAGGTGACATCTTCAGTGCTAGAATAGAATGGGGAATTTGCTCTCTGTTCATATACTGTGGCCTGCCCTGCCAGTGCCGGTGGGGGTTCTGTTTTGCTCCTCTGGTCATTCCTTGATTAGCCTATGTTTACTGCTTGACTGTGCGCCTGGTGGTGACCTTTGCTTATCTGGGTGATGATTGCTGGTGAGGTGATCTTCTGGACTTTTGTCTCTTTTGAATAGTATGTAGATGCTGTTTATCTCTATGTCTAACCATAGTTTTAACTGGGAAGCTGTCAGCATTTTAGACCAAGCTAAATCCAAAAATGCAAGAGAATTCTTGGAAGCTTGGTATTCAGACAAGGCAGCAATTAACAGACACATAAGAGACAAAAGAGCAGAAGATCGCCTCACCAGCAATCATCACCCAGGTAAGCAAAGGTTACCACCAGGCACACAATCCACAATCAAGCAGTAAACATAGGCTAATCAAGGAACGACCAGAGGAGCAAAACAGAACCCCCACCCCCACCAGCACTGGCAGGGCATGCCACAGTATATGAACAGAGAGCAAATTCCCCATTCTGTTCTAGCACTGAAGATGTCACCTAGCTGGGTAATGAAACGTTTGCAAGAAAACAGCCAAGCTCAGAGAACCCCAAGGACTCCACAGTTCAACCCTGAGCTACACATATTCGCCTCTATTGTGAGGTTTCCACCCACCTTTTTCTGGGGAGAGTAATGTTCAGCATCACAATATGGCTGTTCATACAAGTGAATGTGGAATTATCAGAGGACAAAACTGCTGAGGGAAGTTTGTGTAACGTAACATATACATATTAATGGTATGATTATATATATTCTCTTCTATTGGAATGGTATCTTTGGAATGCAAACCGCACTGGGATTCTAATCACATTATCATATTACACTTGGGATGGCCAAAGTTATACATGGCTTATCTGGCTTCTGCATGCATGTGGATGAAAGAAATCAAGTCCCAAGATAATAGAATGAGGGAAATCTTATTGAGCAGTAGATGGTAGGGAGTGCAAAAATAGAAGATCACAAAATTAACACCATCAGCTTCTTTGTCTATGGGCGAGCACAAATGAATGAAACACTGAACACTTTGGTGATATAATGTGAATATAGTCAGGCTTCCATTTCACAGGATCAGTCATTATTATGCAATAACAGAGTCATATTGCTTCTTACTCATGACCTAATTCAATTGAACCAAGTTAATTACATGCTTCTTCACATCTCATCTGTGTATTATGATGGCCTGCATACTGTACTATCAATCATTCATGGTAACTTCAAGATGTAAGATTTGAAGCTGCATATTTAAGAACATTAATCCACTGTAATTTTTTCCAGATCTCCTTTCCACTACCGGGCTTGAAACCGGCAGATCAGAATTCCCACGTGCCAGCAACAATGTACAGAATCAAGTGAACTACTCTCCTGTAGCTCTGCGGTCCTCATTTCCCTTTGCTAAAAAATTTAATGCTAACACGGTGCAAGCAACAGATGCAGCTAACAGGCAACCTCTAGCATAACAGGCCCAGTGGATATAAATAAACCTCTTCTTTTTTACAGTCATTTCTGGCTATCCAGGAGAGGAAAAGCAAAGTAGGGTACAAGACAAAAGCAGCACTAACCCAATTTTAGGGTCAAGTTCTGATAAAAGCGTATTTCTGGTAAAAACGTGTTTCAGGTTTTTAGTTCTTACACTGCAGAGTCACTGTCTCTCCTTCCCTGGCCTTTGCATGTATTCTTATGTATCTTTTTTGCTACTGGACCAGTTTGTTCCACCTTCTTGGTCTTATATTACTCACTGTGGAGCCTGACACTCTTCTCATACAACAGACACAGGGCCAGTCAGAAGAGAGACTGCACAACTTACCTGCACACAACTGTGTCTCGTCTCTGCAGAGGCAAAGAACAGAAATCGTCCAGATAGTGGCTGAATTTTCAAGGGCTCTTAGGCTCAGATGCAGCCTTCTCCCTTCACTATAGCAGGCATTAAGCCATGGCATGTCTTAATCTGGATTTATTTTAAAGGCATACTGGCCCTGACCTTCATGCACCTAAAGACATGAACCACGCCTTGTAGACCACAATGGCTGGATTCACACAACATGTTAAACAAACCCTATTATCACCTACCGAAGTGTGTAAATCCAATCAGGCAGTAATTCTCTTTGCCTAGTTTCAGGCAAACTGCTGCCTGTTTTGTCCAAATCAGTAAGTTATGGTTTGTGCCTGTAAACTACAGCAGAAAAAAAATATGTAGCTTGTCCTTTTGAATTGTCTCAGAGTGGTGCATGAAGGAAAAGCACATGCGCTTTGGGCTTCCTGAAGACTAGCATTTGTTGTGCCAAATCGTAGTCAGACATCACGCCTGAATCATGACATAAAACACTACTGGCTTTACATCCAGAAGAAGCATCGAAAGACAGTTGCCTATATTGAATGACCTCTGGCTTACTTGTCTCTTGAAGCTCCCAGAGCTAAGACAATGGGATCCGCAATCTCCAGCATGGACTGCAGGATGGATGCCACCACAATGAAGAGGATAATACTGAGCAGGAAGGCCCGGTGCACCACTTGCAATTCAATTAGTCCAGTCTGCACAGCCAGGATCAGAAGTGTGACTCCTTCTGTCATCCCCCTTTAAATATTTTTAAAGGCAATGAAAAAAAGATCAAGAACAAAACTGCAGTTCTGATGGATCTGATGCAGTTTTAAAAGCATGTGACTAACATGCAACTATCTTCCTAAGGCTTATGATGCGGCCAAATATCTGCCTTATCAGACAATCCCAGCCAAAGGGCCTTTTGTTCAACAAGCCCTTTTTGTTCTGTCAACTGGAACTCTCAGAGGTTGTATCTTGAATTTAACCTCTTTGCAAACTCACTGGATAGACAGGCAGAGCACCATCCTTTAATGTTAGCCATTCATCAATAACTCAAATGAACAAATTCTGCCTGTCACCGCCTCTCTACACCGCAGCTCTACAATCTATAGATCTGTTATCTGTTGGTAAGGTTGCATAGTGATGTGTCATTTAAATATACTTTATATTGTAATGTTTGAATTTACTTCATAGTTGCTCCACATTTCTGTACATCACCTGCATAATTTAAACATGGAAAGAAATATGTAAGTATTTTCAGTAATTATAAATTACAATGATGTGGACTAGAATAGTTTTGTTCATATAATCCTCTCTTGAAAAGCTCCCAAATCACTTCTGATTTCTTCCATCTTTGGCTCATTTTCAAGTCCTAATTGTCTATAGATTAATACACTTTTTCTAGAGAACACCTGACCAATGTTTTTAATTCTATTTTTATGGTAGACCACTGCTGGCGAAAGGAAAAAGCATCATCTGCTACTGCCTGCAACTGAAAGCAGGCTTGTAGGTTGAAATAAAGGCAAATGGTGATAGAAAGAAGACAAAAGGTTCTGAATATTGCAGTGTGATCAACATGTTTTAGTACACATTGTGGAGCTAAGAAACTGGAGGCACAATGCAAGGAACACTTAGAAGAACTATACATCAAGGTGGCTAGCAGATGCCAATTCTACCTGAGGTAGCAAAGATATTACACTTTAGAAAATAAGGTCATAAGAAGAGATTCAGTGACCCTTGTATTCTGTCTGGGTCCAGAGATTCCAGAGTGATTTAAAGAAGACTTCCTCAATCCAGCAATATGACCATACTGATTGGGCATAAGGTGAGTTATAGTTCTATTAAATAGTAAGCTTCTTAGAAAATATGTATTTTGGTATCTAAATAGTGTCTGAAGGCATTTTGTGGAGTTTGTTTTGAAGAGACTACATTGTGCAATATGTCTAATCTGCTTTGGGATAATAAACATGGGATAAGCCCTTATTTGGGCACTTACCGATTCATAGCTGGATCATTCATGAATGCTCGGTAGCCTTGCAGGTAAAACTTGCAGAGTGTTAGAACGCCAAGTGCCACAAAAGAGACAGTAAACACCAATCCCAGCAGGGAGTAGGGAGTGCTGCAGCATTCTGCAATACTGGGGAGGAGACCATATAGCAACTTTAGAATCACATCAAGTTCTTAACACGGAGGAGAATCAGGCTTATAACACACAGTTCTTGAAAAGCAATGCAAGATTGAACAAACTCACACATGCCGTGCAGCAGCATCTTTCAAAAGAAGATGCCATTGGACAGTATGTATTCAAAGGGAGGATCATGTACAGGAGAAGAATTTAATGAAAAATCATTGTTTGGTGACTCCCAAATGCTTTCAATTTTGTTCAATGATGCTTCAATTCAGAATTATTCGTAAAGATGCAAAATTCAACAGATGGAATTTGGAACATCATTTCCCGTTTGGGCAAGCATTCAAAACAAGTAGATAATAGTTGTTAGGGCACTCAAATATAATGGATATAGTTTCTAGGACTATTTCATAGGTATTTTCTCTACACAATCAAAGGATTTTGTGGTCCAAGGGTCACCTTCTATAAACCAAATATGATTGTAAAGGAAGAAATTATAGTCACATAAAGTCTAAATCTCTTTTGATGGGTGACCCCCATAATCAAGGAAGCTGTTATCAGAGGCTTCCACTTATTTCTAGTATTCAAACTATTTCATCTGGCTTATTGTAATAAAAACAAACTATCTTCACTGGAGGAAATTCATTTGAATCATCCCTATTCCTCTTCCAGTGTTTCATTACTATGTCATTCAATAACATTTTATTCAATTACATTGAGAGTTTTGAGGGCAGCCTTAAAAAACAGCAATTTTTCAAATTCTCTAATCATGAAGATTGGTTTACCTAATACATTTTCTAGAGGGGCTCAGAACACATGACTGTACAAGGCCTAAGGGACCATAATGCTAAGATCAAATAAATTAGAGTGCAAAAGAAACTCTTCAATTGGGAAAGATTACATGCCTAAACTGAGCAGTTTCTAGCTTGAAAAAATATTTAAGCCACCCATTTCTGGTCATTTTGACTACTTAAAAACAACAAAAAAAAAACCTTTCTCCCAACATCATCTTCTAATAAACATTTTATTTTATGAGGAAATAAATATTACAAAAGACCTCACAATTCCTTGATCTAAAAACAATGCAAGGGGTCAGAGAGAGAGATACAGATGCTTGTGAGGTGAACCTGGCACATCTATGTTACCTATAACTGCTTCATCTCATTTGCAGAACAGGGCTTTCCATGCTTTCAGATGGATTACCTAAGGCCAAGAGTTGACACTTGCTAATTACCTTGTTAGGAAGAGAAAGAGAAGCCTCTCCCTAGAGGCTGGCTGATCCCGAGTGCTGAAATACGAGTAGATCTGAAGAGCAAACAGTACAAGCCAGAAGACCATGAAGAGAACAGGGACCACCAGCTGGTTCCATAGAGTCATCCCCAGGGCCAGCAGTCCATAAACTTCAACTATCTGGAAGAGAACATAATGGGTTTCTTGTTCAAATCTGAAATATCAATCCAAGTAAGCACCTCATGAATGCTTAATTCAAACGAATTAGCGTTTGCAATGAGATAGCCTTCCCTACTTGCTACCTTCCAGGTACACTGGCCTACATCTCCAATCATCTACCATCCAGCTTTGGATCATGAATGGCATAGTCTAACACATCTACAAGGCATTAGGTTGGAATATGTATTTATTCACTGAATTTATGCCCTGTCTTTCTATTTATTCCAGCAGTCAAGATGGCTTACCATGATAAAGTATAAATCAATACAAAATTAATAGTTAAAAACAAAATAAAAACATAATCCAGACACTAAAAATAATTAATAATTAGATGCTTGGCAAAAGAGAGATTTTCCTAAATGCTGCAAGAATTGAAGCCAAAGGGACCTCTTTAGGGAGTCTGTTCCATAGCCTGGCAGCCAAGGAGAAGGCAGCCCTGTTCCATGTATCTGATAGTCAAGCTTCTGGCAGTGGGGGCATCTTCAGAAGGTCCTCTCACCGTTGTTATAAGTAACTAGGCAGGTTCATAGTGGGAAAAATAGTCCAGCAGATAATCATGGCCTACCCTGTTTAGAGCTTCAAAGCTGAACAGCAGCATCTTATATTGTACCAAGTATTTAAAACTGAACGCCACCACCTTAAAATCATGTCCAGTAGACAACTAGTAGCCACTGCAGATCTTTCAGTACCAGCATCACATGATTCATGTACCTTGTACCAGTCAGCACCCTGGCCTCTGGTTAGCTTTGCACCAACTGCAATTTCTGGACTCTTTTCAAGTTTAGCTCTTGAACAGATCTTAGGAAATTAGGAAACAATGTAGTGAATGCTTCCTTGGAGTTAGAAGACAGGAAGCCACAGAGCTTGGTGCATTCCCTCTGAATAACCTCTCCCACCATTTTCAGCACCATAAGAGACAAGACAGAACTCTATGGGACATCATAGGTAAACAGTCCCGCAGCCCTATCTTGTGGGCATGTTCCGAGAGGAAGGATCAGAGCAGTACAACCAAGGCCTAACCTTACTAGATAACCTAGAAGAATACAATAATATCACAAGCTGCTGAGAGGTCCAACAGAACCTGCAGGGCTGCACTGCCTCCATCTAATTTCTGGTGATGGTTATCTACCAAAATGACCAAAAGAGTCTCAGTACCATACAGACGAAATCACAACTGAAATGGTTCCAGGAAATCAGTTTCATCCATATGCTGTCTTAGAAGCCAAAGCACACACAATACTCACACCAACTATTTTTTGCTACATTTCTGCTGACAAATCATATACTCAGGTTTAAAAGAAGCTGGTGACATAAATATGAGTCACTACATCCTCCCACTCTTTTATTTTATATTGCTGCTATTGCTATTTAATTAACAGTTCATGGTGCAGACACTGATGTGTACATGACAATTATGTTTATTATTAAGACCCACGTGATGACTTGGCACCTCACAGCCCTAAATAAAGTGCAACTCTCACCTTGTTGCAGCAGAGCCATGTTTTATTATACTGCCTCTTCTATAGAGATATTAGAAACAGGCACATCACACCCCTTTTAGTGGACTTCCCAGGACATACAGACCTTTTTTATATCACTGCTGGCAGATCAGTACAATCTTACGTCTCTGGCAGTGGCCAAATTTTGCTTTGCTGCCTTTAAGATCAGATGCCAAAATTTTGATCCAGCAAGAGAAACATTCTGCTTCTGGATTTATTTTTTTTTTAAATCCTAATTGCTTCCCATCTTTTACTTTTCTTTTTGATGGCTTTTAAACGATAACAACAAAGATTTTTATTTTTCCTTTTGTTTTCCTTTCTGTATTTTGGACCATAAATTGAATAAATGAAATGAAAACAAATCTTTCCTAAAGGACAGCATGCCCAGGCAGATGCACTGGGGACCGATTTTCCCAAAGGAAGAATAGTTGCAGAGGCACGTGGATTAACATAGGATAGAAAAGCAAACAAGGGGAAACTGAAGTGTGATCCCAACGACTAATTGATGCAGGGATGAGATGCTTTTCCATAAAATCTGTGGGGCTTCCAGTTTAATTACAGCAATGCTGAGCACACAAGAGTCTGCCTGGCTCCTAGAAAAGCCTCTGGGGGCATCGTGGTTCTAGCGCTGAACATTTAACGTCCAAAAGCAACCAAAAAGTATTCAGTTGCTATTGCTATTTGATTACAGTTTGGGGAAAGGATTTTTGAAGAGGGAGTTTAGAGCAGAATATTCTCTCCTAAAATTCACAGAAGTCTACTAATGCTGTGGCCAATCCTGCTCTGGCAGTTTCTTTTAGATGGCACCGAAGACATTTGCAGCTTCCTTTTCGAAGACTCCCTGAAAGTGCAGGTAAGAGACACAGGGAAGCTCATCAAAGAGAGCTGCTGGGAATGTAACTCGCACTCAGAGACGGACTAAGTTTTGCGGCTAGTTCTGTCTTTACTTCTTCCTCCAAGAAATGTGCTTTTAGAACTGAAGTGCCCTGGAGATGTACCTGCAAAGCAAAATTGACAGTTTTTCATCTACCTTGAGAAGCTCTAGTGATGGCCCTGTCAAGTTCAGTATTAATATAAGCTGAACCAATTGTATAATTATCTAAAGTTTAACACTAAAAGAAAAAAAAAATTGCCAACTTTGGGTAAGATGAGTCAGGCGCTGGGATGACTTCGTATAATAAAAACCTTCAATTTCAGTAGGAGGTTTTAGATTTTTTTAAGCATCAGAAAGCATGCACTTTCTTTTTTTAGGAGAAATAAGATTGTGATTACAATGTGCTATTAATAAAAGTTGCTATTCCCAACTAATGCATTACACTAGATTAGAATCTTAACACAAAATCACTGAGCTATAATTATATTAGATTGCAGACCAATTGCCTGGAATGCAATTGGGGGGCAATTAACTTTGTGGCAATTATGTTACTTTATATAATACTCTTCCTTTGTTCTATTCTATTCTATGTACACTCTTATTCTCAATCACTGGTGTTTTTTTTTTATTAGCACCTCTCTTATAGAAACTGCAGGCCATAAATACCTTCTAAATAGTTTAGATATCCTGAGTAATAACATAATTTATAAAAGAAGTTGGTAAAATGATAGTATGAGTGCTGATTCTCAACCATAACACACTTGGCATTTCTCAGTGGCTGCAAAGTTTCTCAAATTCCCTCCCCAAGGAACTCTATCCTTTTTTGAGTTCTGGAAATCAGCTATATGATTTTAACTTCCTTTGGCAACTGAAATAACTCAAAAACAAAACAAAACAAAACCCTAAAATTACATTCAGAGCCCCTGAATATGACATGATAGGTTTTATGCTTTTTCTTCCAAATGAATACACTTTTAAGCAAGGTATTATTTGCATTTTAACACAAATAAGTTAAACACGGAATACATCCATATAGGTATTGTATGCTATTAAGAATGTATGTGTTTTTTTGACAACTGAAAGCCCTTTTTCATATGTTTGGTGCTCAAAATATTTGTAAGGGGAAAAAATAGTTGGCGTTACCTGGAACACTGAGGAATGAAGGGAAGGGAAGTGATTCCACCCACCTTTCAGAGGCTTGTTTGTCAGACATACAGAAAGGACTTTTTCCATATTGCTACCTTGCTGGAGCTTCTCAGACTATTTCCAAATAACAGCACTCTCTGCTTCCACCAGCAAAGTGCTCTTAATGATAAGAAGATGGTTCTTGACACCTTTCCAGTAAACAATCTCCACCTGAGGGTGGGCTTTCATTTGCTCCCTGGATTCAGGCAAGACTTTAACTTGGATTCTAATGCTGAGAAGGGCATGGGGCAATAGCCTAAATGGGCCTCTTTAACTATAGGATCCTGGGATGGGTCACATAATGATGATGGTATACTGAGGCCAAGATTGATGTACAAACTGGATTTCTTTTTTTTTTCCCACATAACTTCATTAATTTTTTTAAAGAAGAATAACAATTAACAAAAACTAATATTAAGAGAAAGAATAATAAGAAAGAAAATAAAATTGAAAAAAGAGAAAGTAGTAAGGATCAAAAGTGCAGAAAAGAAAAGAAAAAGAAACAACAGAAAAAAAGAATTAACTTCCAACCCTCCTTGCAACAGATGTAAGTAACAATATATATCAAACTCTTACTCTAAATTTAAAACATAACTTCCATTATTTCTATTAACCCATATTATTTCTAATCATCAAATCCATACAACATAACTTCACTTCTTTCTGTTGTATAAGCTGGATTTCCATGGGATAAAAGGGAGGGGGGAAGTGTGCCAGATACTCTACCTTCAGATCCCCATAGGAAAGGACGAATAATGAAATAAATCCAATTCTATAGATGCAATAACTGTTTTGTAAATGGGCAATATAAGCTGGCTCCATGCCCTAACCCTCATGCCTGGGTACAATGAGGACATCATCAGATAGCTTCTAAATCGAAGGATGAAACTCAAGGAGCAAGCCTAAGGAGGCAATGACAGAACTACGCAGAAAAGGCAGGCAAGAAATCTGTACGCAGAAGCCCCCTGGATATCACTTTCCTGCCCATGTAACAAGAGCCAGGAGTTTCTTCTCTTAGGCTGCTTGGAAGTGCTCCAGTCCACTCTGAGCCGCTGTTTATTAAGGATTCTGTCCTGTGGGCAGAGCCCAGTCTGCCAGCCCAGGAGGAGGAAAAGCTGCCCACAGCATGAAAACATGCATTAACGCTCCATTTAAATGGCATCTAATGTTTATACAGCATGGTTAGGATTCAGGTAATTTACATGCATTATCTTAGCATCCTCATAGCACTGACAGCAGATCTAGCTACAGCCACTCAGTTCATCCTTAAAGTAAGATCTGAAATGGAGACTTTCCAGCTTTTCAGGCCAGCAGAAAGAGAAAATGGGGACACATGCCAGCCAATTTTCTTTTACGCAGCATTCCCTAGCTTCAAGCAGCCCAGACTTGCTTGGGTCAAAATCTGTCGAACTGGCGACCCAGGTTCACATTCCCACCCAGCAAATGATTTGGGGCCAGTTGCCAACTTGCAGCCCAACCTAACTCACAAAGTTTCCATAAGAATAAAAGGAAAGGTGGGCAACCAAACATACAGGCTGAACTTTGGAAAAAGAAATTATTATGCAGCTTCATACTAGCATATGCAAAAATATTAAAGATGCAACATGAAACACTGCCACCCCTCCACCCTTCAATGTTACTGGTTCCCATGTTTCACATCTCATTAATTGATATTAATCATCCTTTAGGTCAGTCTTTTTCAAAAAGGTGCCTTCCTTCCTAGAGATGATAGGAATTTTAGTTCCAAGAATTTTAGGGACACCTGGATGGACTGCTTTAAATATTTCAGACAGACTGTTCTTCATGGAATAAACTAGCCAGTTGAAACAGCTTTGATAGCTGCTGGCCACTTAATCCTCCCAAAGAGACAGGGGAACAAAATGAAATTACAAGTTTGCTATTTTAAAAGAGAGCAGACCGTCTTGTTAATTAACAAGGTGATGGTTATTTATATGTCTTCAATTCTACAGCTGCATTTGAGATTGCAGCAGCATAATTAGCTATTTCAGTGGTTCATTAACTTCACAATTTAGGAGTCACAGTATTTTTGAGTCCAGAGGATTCATTACAAACACAGAAGCAGCAATATTTAGGAAAGGGAAACATTGTTCTGATTTAGCATCCTGGAATTGGTGTCAAAATGTGGTACTTTTTTTAGATGAAATTTTATTGAAGCAATCAACAAAAGTTCGGAGGGAACAAAAGAGTTGTAGGCTCTGAGATCATTATCAGATCATAAGAATAGGCAGAACTAAAATCCATGGCACTTTGCTCACCATTTAACAACAAAATATGCCAATAAATAAGGCTAAATAGAGAGCTTGATACAGGATGTAGCTACAATGCATTTTGCAAAGATTAGCCATTTTAGGCCCGTCCCACAGTTGTATTTCATCACTTTAAAAAAAAGCACAAAAGCAAAGAACGGAAAAGTTTTATTTTATTCCAAACGATTTCCATTTTTCTGCATCAAGATTGTTTTCACACATTCAGCTATAAACCACTGTTGAGTGTCTAATGAGAAATCAAGAGATTTATCCACTAATCTTCAAAATAAATTGAACTGGCAGCAATAAGCAAAAATTCCTACTTTAAAAGGTCTTATACTGCTCATGGCCAAGACAGTATCGTTTTTTTCTAACATTTCATTTCATTCTTTTCCTTAAAATTCCCAGCTACACATCAGACAATATTATCAGGATTTTCGCTCATTACCTAAAATGTCATAAGGAATATTTATCTTGTATCCACAGATGAGAAGCAAATAATTTGCACTGGCCAGATTTTTTCAAAGTGCGCCAAAACATACAGCATCAGTACTGTTTGCAAAATAGCTCTTACCTGGACAAGTTCTCTATAGGCAGACTTTGCTAAATTGTATGGTACCAGAAGATTCGACGCCAGGAAATAGAGGACCTCTAAGCCAGTGAACACCATTGCAAATTTGTTGATGATGACAATAGTTTCCAGAGGAACCAAGCAAAGCCGGGCCAGTAGAGGGAGCATGTGAGCAGAGAAGAGCCAGATTTGTTTGGTTTTCATGACACAAGAACAAAGGGTGCAGACCACCAGCTGACCTGCAAAGGATTAAGAATGCCAAGAGCAAAATCCTGTCAATTTATAAAAATTTAAAAAAAAACCAATTTCTTACTATAACTCCTTCTCCCTACCTCTGAAAATCCAACCAATAGTATCACATCTTTATTCTGATTGTCCCTCTCATTTAGCAATGACACATAACCTTGCACCGTATGAACAACTGTGGATTTGGCTGGTTCTTTTTAAAGAAGAATATCAATTCAATATTTTGAAAGAAGGCAACGGCAAGCCATCTCCTTACTCTTGCCGTGAAAATTCCACGGACGCATCTGTGAAGTCACGAGGACCAAGTTTGACTCAAAGGAGACCTCTTTTTACGTCACTGGAATAAAGACCTCAGACAGATTTTTAAAAACCACACACTTTTTTTATTTTGTAAAAGAATCACGGGAAGGCATGCAGCTATTAGTTGGATCTTCACTGCCCATTTCAATAACACAATCTCAGGGATCTGCAAAACAGGTTATTTATGAACAATATTCACTTTCAGTTTTTCAAATTTTACATATCAATATCAATATCTATATATAAACCCTTGACAATAAAACACAGTTCTATATGTGCCTTTGTTAAAAAAATGGTATTAATATTTAACCTTCATTCCTTTTGAATTAAAATGGTCAGAAAATTTGAAGACAATTAGTTCCTCATACACTTGGCTTAGTTTATCATTTGCAATAACTTGTGGAAAAA
Organism: Liasis olivaceus; assembly: GCA_030867105.1. NCBI lineage: Eukaryota > Metazoa > Chordata > Lepidosauria > Squamata > Pythonidae > Liasis > Liasis olivaceus. The sequence goes on along the minus strand of CM061348.1, from coordinate 64,848,446 downwards.
TTTCCTTAAACCATAATTTTATACAAACAAAATCAGTTTGTACCATGAACAACAGTATTACAGTTGAGATGAAAAGGACCAGATGGAAACAATAAATCTACTCATGCACTTATGAATATAGAGAACGTCAAATAACATCTTAAATAACTTCTAAAAACCATGGGTACACCACAGAAGGGAGTGTGAACATTATCTTGAAAATTATATGATGAGGTTGCAAGTACACTGCACTCTTGATAAACTTCAAACCACAACCCATAAACATTGAGCACCCCCTTGTTCTCCACTAGTAACTCTTGCTCTAAGATGTGATACTTAGGAGTAATGAAAAGCACACTTGAGATCCAAATTGCCTAATAATGTATAAAACAGCCATTGTGAGTTTTTTTCCTTGTTAGAATGTTTATATTTCCTTACTAGTCATTGGCCACATATTCATTCTTCATCAACTTTCTACTATCAAAGAAATGTTTCAATTGATTCTGTTTGCCTTCATCTTTCCAGTGTTTAAGAGCAGCAAATGAAATGGTTACAAAAATGCAGTGAGACTATTTAACAGATACACACCCTTCTTATGACAGGTTCAAAAGTAACTATATTGGCTCAATAAACACTGTCTTATTAAAACAAAGACAATTATGCCTTTACCAGCTCAAAGACCAGACTACTTGCAACAGTAATTTCCATATACAATCTTAAGTTTAATCAAAATCAGTTTTGAATATTGATCAATACACTTCCCTAATGAGTAAGTAAATGCATATTTCATGCTCCTGATATATAATGCAAGGGTAGATCCTGTAAAAACAAATTTATTTGAAAACAAGATCAGCTCTCATGTAGACAAAGAGTTCAAACTATGTAGATACAGTAATACAAGAACCAAACATGAGAACTGGGCTGGTATTTCCGTCAATGAACAAGTCATGTGATAATGTTATCACCTCCATTGCTGTAGCTTTTATCTTACGTTGTATTTGGTAATTATCTTTATACCATTATTTTATATCTCTGTTAGATCTACATTCTGCTTTCCTTCTAGGAATTCAAGGCAATGTACTCAGCAAACCCTCCTCCAGAATTTCCCAACAACTCCCCTGTCAGGGAACTGTGTGCTAAAAGTCATCTAGTGAGTTTCCAGGGCTGATCAGTTCATGTACAGAACAGCTGGTTTTGGGTGGTTCATGCCTGAACTGAAATACGGTCTGGGTGTGGAATGAAATGGGACTGCTTTGTTCTGGACACAGATCAAAACGAGGTTGCTTCAAATACAGTAAAAGTGTCGAATGGGAAAAAGTCATGAAATCAGTGAGATTGGCAGCAGCTGAGGGGAGGGTGTGGGAAGATCAAGTGGGTGGATGGCCCACACAAGGTGCTACGGAGAAGAGAGGGGCCAAGACACTGAAGCCTTCCCTATTTGTCTCATAAAATCACCCAGAACAGATTGGCAGAACTGGAATTTAACAAATTTAACCATTTGTTAAAGTTTGTTTTAGATTGAAAACAAAACACATTTTCTGTTTCATGCATACCCATAATTGATTTGAACTTGGGCTTTCCCAGATCTAGTCTGGGAAACTTACTATACCTTATCTACTATACCACACTGGCTCTCTTGTTCAATCTTTGCACAAGCTTTCAAGATTCTGAGAAATTAGTATTAAAGTTGTGCATAATTGTATGCACATGCACAATTTGTGTGTCTTTTCCATGAAGTAATTGTTTTCATAAATGGAGAAAGAGCATGTCGCACATTTAGCACTGCTCCAGAAGTATAAACTGGTACAATGGCCAAAACCACAAAGTTTCAGCAAGCATGTTTCTATAATGTGGCTGCAGTTGCTTTGAAAATGATCTAAAGAAATGTTTACATCTATTATGAGCACAGCACCTTTCTGTTAAGCCTGAACAAAGCTACAGTTCCTTTAAGGAGTTGAATCACTGAAGTCAACTACGCTTAAAGCAGCTGCATCAAAGCCTGCAAAAGGGGGCTGCTTTAGTAGAAAGCAGGGAGTACTGTGCTCACACTCATGTTATGTCCAAAATACTTATTCCAAATCATTTCCGAACCATGCAGAGTCCTATTGTATATTCAGAACCATGCTCCTTCTTAAACTTTGTGCTGCTCTTTCCAAAATGTAAAATTTAAAGCTCATTAAAAGTAGTTGCACTGATTGGAATGATTATAACACTGGCTTACTCATAAACATCTATCATCTTATTAAAATAATATATTGGTTGCTGAGCTAAAAGTAAGTTTCTATGCTGGCTGCCTCCACCCTGGCAAGTCTCCCAGTTAGCTGCAATCTTAGTCAATCCATCTCTTGGGAGTCTGAACAAGTTCCTAGTACCCCAATCCCCATTTCACTGTGAGATCAGTAATAATTAAAATGCAATTTTAAATTCTCTGTTCCTCTCCTGTATTATTTGTACAAGTTGTTATTAATTCAATAATAATGAGGTGTGCTGAGACTCATAAAGCTGAAAAGGTTAAAAATCAATTGGTTTTAAAGTGAAGAGCATAGCTTAACAAACCAGGATGGAAATGAACAGTGTGATTGTGCCTGGATATTAAACATATATCTTGTGTTGTAAATTCTTCCATCCTAACCTCCTGCTAGAAGCCTGACAGCAGTCACATTCCATTGTTCTGAGATTTTCCCTACTTCCTTTTCAAAATTTACAAAATTCCTGTTTTATATACATATGGGACTCCCCAAGAAATGTAACAAAACACTATTGATTTATATCTTCTTAGTGTTACTGATGTTTTACAACAAACATAACCAGAAGAATCCCTCAAATGAACGTCTGCAGCAAGCTCAGGATCTTTAACAAATCTTCCAGCATGTCCATACAGCTACAGTTCCCGCTGTTCTTAAATTGTGAGCCTGTTATACATTCACTGCTACATCTCAAAACATCTCATCCTAAGATAAGGCAAGCCCCTTCCCTGTATCAACCTGGGCTCTGTTTGTCTTGTATGGGGCCTACCCCAGTATCCTCTTTCCCTCCCATTAAGCTATTGGATAGCAGGATAAAAGCCTCTGTCTCTACTACTTCCACCCTTTCTTGATAGTGGCTGGATTGCAAGAGAAGAACCTGAGGGGGACATAGTTCCTCTAGAGCCCAGGATTCTGATATATGGTTATAGCCCACATTATTGCAGGATTCAAAGTATCTCAGCTGAAGGAAGGACAGAGAAAGGTCCTCCTCACCTGTCCTGCTGCCAGGCATATCTGCAGCCAGGTGTATCTGCAAGTCATGTGGACTGTGGAGAGGGCAACTTGTTTATTGCCACCTCTCTTAAGAGTCACTGGAAAGGGGGAAGAGAGAAGGAGATCCAGTTTGCTCCCAAGGCACAAAAAAAGTTAAAAGCTAATGAAAGCAGGGAATGAGTCAAGGAGAATTAACATATCAGTCACTTATCATCTACGTAGCAATGAGAAATTAATAGCTGAATCCTAAGTAGCAAAAGAGATCAAAGCTCTGGTGATCTCAGACTAGCTGAATTGATGTAGCTAAACTTTTCCAGCTGAAGAATGGAAAAGGTTGGGAGGCCTGTCTTGAACTCCCACTGGATCCGAGTTGATGAAAATGACCTAGGGTTGCACAATGCTATATTGTACTGTGGTTTGGTTCCTACTGTGCCCCACCCCTTCTCCAACTCTTTTCTAGTGTTTCAGCTAAGCAGACAGGCTCTGTCTGGCTACCTATGCAATATGCACTGGGAATGAGTTCCTGAACTAGTAGAGGGATTAAAAGAATAATCAGACTTTTTGAAAAACCAGGTAAATGTTTTCATCATGATTAAATACAGGAATGCTCTCACAAGAATGATTAAAACATGAACTGGAAATATTCTAAAGTTACAATAAACTCATGTTTCTTTCCCTCTTCGAACAAATAATCATGCTTATAATGAATGGCAGAAAATTAGCCCAAAAAGGCAGAAGCAACAGTTGTCCCTAAAGCAAATTTTTCCAAAACCATAATCCATTCATCAACACAAAATGAATGAAAAAACAAGACTACATCACACATCATTGTTTCAGTAAGTGAGGGGTTTCCAGTCAGACCAGCTGTAATCTTCTTATAGGATGACAAATCTTTTTGATGCTACACAGCTGGAATGTTTTCCACTTTAAAAGAATGTACCAATCATTTAAGTCTTAAAACAAAAGAAAAACACCCCAAACAGCCAAAATCACAAGGCCACCATGAAAACAAATACCCCACCGCCCTTCAAGCTTGAATACAATATCAAGTTCAACTCAGTAAACCGGTTGACTCATTTTCCTTCCCAACTGTAGCTGGGAAGCTCCCATCCTCTGTGTTGATCAGAGGACTGGACAGCTGTTGTGAAAATCGTTGCTTATATGTTGGGATTCCACCCAGTCTGGACATCTTGTATCCCAGACAGAAGTAATCTAAGAGCTCTGTGAAAGAATCCCACGTGAGAACTTGCTCTGCAATTAAGAAGCTCTAGATCAAATAGGTTAAGCGGAGTTTGGTGCAATGTAAATGGGTTCAGCTTAGATGCTTCCCAACATCTTTTCACATACATTGGGTCTAGGTTTAAAAAAGCCATAGCTCATGATGTTAAATCTGAATTGAGGGAACTATGGTTTCTTTAAACAACAGCAAATCAAACCATGGGTTGATCTCATTTACTGAAACATCTACTCAGAAGAATTCTTCGTTTTGAATAATAGGAAATCACAGTTTCCCAATATGTCTGAACTGTATCTTTGTGCCACCATTGTAGAATAGTATTCTGAATTATACAATGATATACACACATAAACATGTTTTTTTTTGTGATAACCAGCAACAGAAGTTCTTTGTTTCCTGTTTAAGAATATAAAGGACCCTGGCTCATTTATCTTCAACCCTCTCTTCCAGTTTAAGTCAAAGACTGAAAAAGAGAAGTATATTATCGCTTAGATGACATAATGGTAATTGAGACCTATTTTCACATTCCAGCCTGGCATATGAGAATAGGAAGTGTTGCTATTAATATTGTTTTCTAGTGTTATAAATGATCACATGGAGGCACAGAGCATGCAACAAACATGACATAAAATATTATTGGATTACTCAGGTGTTTCTGGTGACATAACGTCTATTTTATTAATTGCAACACTGAGCAAAACCTTGCTATTCTGTGGAAGGTGATGATGTTTGATGTACTCACCGATTAAGGCTGTCATAAAACGATTCATGGAAAGAGGCTCTAAGTACATCGGCCCTTCATAACCGGATTCTAGTTCACTTCTTACATAATCCCTAAAAAAAAGGAACTGCATTAAAAGACTTTTAACATGAGAAGATATTTGCAAAATGAGGGCATTTAAAGACCTGATTTATGCAACACACAAAACCATGATATTTAACTATGGTTTATTCAATGAACCACCATCAGCTTGTTAAATTATAAACCTGGGTTTCACATAATATGCTAAACCAACATCACAATGTATAATTTGGTTTAGTGCAATGTGCAAGCCAGTTAAAATCCTAAACTTTTATTTAAAAAAAGTTATCTATTTCATATGGTTCTCACTGGTGACAAATCTTGATGATGTATATTTGTTGATTTTCTTAAGAGGCAAAAAAGCTCTATGACAAACCTAGCTCATTCTATGCTTCTGAAAAAATATCATGCTCTCCCCTCCCTGGTAACTCAGCCTTGTATTAAGCAGGCATGACTACATAACTCCAAGAATTCATTAATTAATTTGAATTTCACTCTTGAAGTTACCAAACCTCCCTAACAACTTATTTGCTTTGTGAAACCTTCCTTTGTGTGCAAGCATACTGCAAAATCTCTGTTGGATATATGACCTTGCGTGCATTTGGGAGATAAAAGGACCAATCTTTTGCCAAAGGTATCGAAAGATAAGCATTCTGACTTATCTGAGAGTCATGGATAGTCAAGGTTCATAGTAGCTCTATTATTGAAACAGGCCCATACTGATCTTTAAAAATAATTGCTTAACTAGTTGCATCAGTTGCATTTCTAAGTCTATATAGATTGTTTGATTAATTTAGATAGACAGATAGATGTACACACACATACATACACCAGGCCAGCCACTTAATTGACCTCCTGTCCATCCCAAATGATGTATCTACTTATTCCTTCTTTGCTCTCTCCAATCTTTCCTTCCTTGTGTGGTCAGCTCTGTTAACCACAATTTCCCTACAGTACCTTAAAGGCATAAAAAGATACCGATAGTCCTTGTTTAGCAACCACAATTGGGGCCAGCAACTCAGCTGTTAAGCGAAGCAGTCGCTAAATGAAACCATGACTGTGCATACGATCTTACTTCAGCTTTCCTTTGCTTTACAGACTGTGAAGATTGTAAATGCGAGGATTGGTCGCAAAGTTACCTTTTCATCACCGTCCTGTGAATGGTCACTAAACCAGGCAGTTGCTAAACAAGGGCTACCCATAAATACAACCAAACTTAAGCAGTTGTATACCCATCTCCTTCAACTAGTTTATGTTAACTTGGATAACAGTATTTTCTTGAGTTATCATCTGATAAACAGTGTTTATTTTTTTGAAGAAACATATGTTCTGTTCATTAACAAAGATAGAATAGGATTCAATGTAAAACAAGAACATAATATAACCACTTGTTGTTAACCTCTCATTAACAATCACTCATTCAGCGACCATTTGAAGTTGCAATGGAACTGAACAAGTGATACTTGAAGTTCCAGCCATCGCAGTGCCCCCATAGTCACGTGAACGCAATTTGGGCACTTGGCAATTGGCTTGCACTTACAATGGTTGCAGCATCCCACAATCACGTGATTGCCATTTGCGGCCTTCCCTGCCGTCTTCCCACAAGCAAAATCAATGGGAAGGCCAGCAGGGAAGATTGCAAGTCGCTCCTGCTGCTTTTTCTCCTGAGGAGCCCATTGCCGAGTATGAGATCCCAGGGACCCCCGCCCCACCCCACACGCACTTGTGCAGCAGCACAGCAACCCTGCATGCAGTTGCTGCAGCAACCCCCTGCCTCCCTTCATAGTATTCACCTGCCCTCCAACCTGCTTGCGAGCTGCCCAGGACTTGCAACTTCCAGTCAGCTTCCCCACTGACTTTGTAGAAAGCTGGCAGGAAGTCACAAGTCGCAGTCATGTGCGGACCTTGCTTAATGACCTTTGATTTTTGCTTAATGATGGCAACGGGGACTGCCAGGATTGCCACTGCTAAGTGATATGGTCATATGATGTCACGCTTTATGACCGTATCACTTAGCGATGGAAATTTTGGCCCCAATTACCATTGTTAACTGAGGACTACTTGTATTTGAAAAACCCACCTGATTCACTGTCTTTATTACAAACCTTGCAAATATCTATCTGTGCAGTTTAACTTCTCCCGAATTTATTATAAGAATACAAGTTTTCCAAAGACGAATTCCAGGAACCATAAAATATTCTATAAAATTATTGCTCAAATCATGGATTGTGGGACTTTTTTCTTAATGGGTATGTTTAAGAGAGCTTTTTACTATGCAAACTGATGTCTGTGCTTTATCCATTTTTACAACTCTAATAAAAAAATAGCTGTTGTTAGAATAAGTGAAATATACTGAAAGGCACAGCAGGTATAACACAAAGAAAAAAAATATAATTTTATCTTATCTTTCCCTGAAGTATAACAAATTCTACTATATTCTCATTTCAAATTAGCTGGCAACAGAAAATAAAAATGCAGTTATGACAAAAAAAAAAAAAAAGAAGAAAAGAGAAAAAATTCACATCCTGACGAAAGCCAGGAATCTTGTCTATGAGAACCCTTTGGGGAGGTAGATAAGAAGGAAGAAGAAGGAAGCAAGTCGTTAAGGAAACAAAGGACCTGAACCAGACAAAAGAAGTTGGGCCTGAGCACACAGAAACCCTCACCCCAATCCCATCAACTTGTAAATCAATCAAGCAAGGACTTTTGGGGATAAAAGGAGTCCCAAAGCCTGCCCACTCTCGGTCCTCTGAGCTGAGTCATCTGAGTCATCTTTGAATCAGGACTTGGCAGCTTCCTACCTCTAGCTAGTGCCTGGCAGCCTAGTAGGGAAGGATGTGGGTAAGTGTGGATGAGCGCATGTGTGTGTATGAGAAAGAGCAACAGTAAAGTTTTGCTGTTACTTTAAATTCAATGGGTCGCCGTGTATTACAAAGAACCTCTTGTGCCTCAGAGTTCAGTTGGAAGTGATTTGTGTGTATCCCTAATTATTTCCTGGCTGTTGACCAGGGCTGTGTTTTCTCTCCTCTAGCCACACCTATGTGGAAAACCCAGGTAGAAAGCAAGGGGGGCTGACAAGATCGGTATGCCTCAACAGGCTGGGAGTGTGTGAGTGAGTGACCATAAGCCAAACCTGGGAGCAGAGTGTGTAACACAGGTTCCTTTCCTTCCTATGGGGAAAAATATAGGGACAGGGAATATCAACTTCAGGAAGTTGTATTAGGCTGGCAGGGAAAGTGCTGTATACCACATCTCCCCCAATCCTCAGTAAATCCCTATCCTGTTTAATATCACAGTTTTCTGCAAGCTATTTTTACTTGAACAAAAAGTGAAGAAGAGATGAAAAGTGTGATTCAGCTCTCATCCCTAGTGACAGAAGGTGAAGATCATAACCCTGGCATGGAAGCACGGAGCATTATAACTGCTAATGCAAGCAAGTGAGAAAATAGTCATTAGTAAAGCTGAAGTGAGAGACTAGCCCTTTATCTGTACTTAAGGCTGAGAGACACAACAGCCATTCACAATTTGTGAATGAGGGCACGCACTGCTGCTGTGCTTTATGGAGTGGCCAATAAAAATCGGGGGGGGGGGGGGAACAAAAATATTTTGCAAGAAAATGTATTTTTTCCCAATTACTGTGTACATACTATTACCCTCCATGTCATTTTTTTTTAAAAAGAGAAACATTCCCTAAGGGAAAAAATACTTCAAAGAACTATCCTTTACACCTGTCACAAGCTTGGTTCTTCATTACAGATATTTCACCGTTACAAGAATGTGCAAGTTATGCTGAAGTAGCTCTTTCTGGACTATTATCTGAAGCTGAAATGCCTGAGTCAATCCAGAGATTTAGTTCTTACACACATTTGGTCCTTTTCTATTGTATTCTTTGTTTGATAGAACTTCTTTTCTTCTACCTTGCAGGAAGAAATCTGCATTCTGGAAACGCATATGTATTGTTATGATTTGTTTTAAGGTGAACTGTTCTACTGCCTCCTTCTTTTAAAGAAGTATTTTCCCCCCTTGGCAAGAGAGAACTATGAAAGCCAGCCAGTGGATTATATTCTGCTGTGCCTAGAACTGCCTTGGAGAAGACTCGGAAACTGTACTTAAGCTGCAATTCAATGCCCGCTAACCTTCTGTCATGGAACTTTTGGACAGCTGATCAAAAATATAGCAGATAACCATTAGATTACCAGTTACAATCAGTCAATGGAAACCTATCATGCCTATTCTGACACTGGAGGCGAAGATGTGTAGCTCAGGGTTGAACTGTGGAGTCCTTGGGGTTCTCTGAGCTTGGTTCTTTCTTTGCAAACATTTCATTACCCAGCTAGGTGACATCTTCAGTGCTAGAATAGAATGGGGAATTTGCTCTCTGTTTATATACTGTGGCATGCCCTGCCAGTGCCGGTGGGGGTTCTGTTTTGCTCTTCTGGTAGTTCACTGATTAGCCTATGTTTACTGCTTGATTGTGTGCCTGGTGGTAACCTTTGCTTATCTGGGTGATGATTGCCGAAGATGATTGCTGGTGATTGAATGCTGGTACTTCTGGTATTCTGACACTGCTAGCTGCTGATCCCCTTCTGAATACAATTTAAATTGATGGTGCTTACTTTTAAAGCCCACCTGATGTGGAGCTTCAGATACTATCTCCCAGACACCAGGGCAGTCTTTACAGATCTTCTGAATTCCTCTGCCTCCTGAAATGAAGGGAGAGGGCCCCCTCTAAGGCCACTTCCTTGTACCTACTCTAGTGTTTTCCAGCATCAGCAAAGATATCACCCTCTGCCCTGTTCCAAGCTATCTTGGCAGGTCTTCAATGTACTGAGAACTACAGCCCTCCGCTGGCCACAAGCAGATCACTAACTGTGGTTAGGAATGACAGGAACTGTACTGCAACACATCTGGAATGCTCCAGGTCAACAAAGCCAGTCAATCCTTTTTGATTCTTATGCTATGCTCATTGGTTTTATTTTTACATTGCTTTGATGGAATATCTAGTTTTACTATTTTAACTGTCTCATTTATAATACTTCATTTGTTTTAGCAAACTCTTTATTTGCTATCATGTAACAGCCAACCAGGGAGTAACAATACTGAATGATTTGGATACTTAATTATGCTTGGGATTATTTCTTGCTCAGAATAAAAGCAATGAGTGCATGGATGAGTAACTACATTTAAAACAAAGAATCCCGTTTTAGAAGCTTGTAAAGCTTCAACTAGGCATCTTTTTGTTAATTCAGGAAAAATCTCTGCAAGTTAACAAAGATACATTGTACTCATTGTGGTCAAAAGGATCTATAGCTGCAAAGTAGAACGCATAGAATGTTTACAAATAGTAAGTCATTTGTCTTCAAATAACCATTTCAACAGTAATATGCATGAATTTTCAGTAGAGTAGGAGCTAAAATAAAATTAATAATTAGCTAAATAATAGACTTGTTAATTAGACTTCCGTTAAGCAACACTTGGACAAAGATACACATGTTAACTGTAAAGCTACTGTATGCAGTTGTTTCATCAGCTTTTTGTTTAATCCAATTATGGCAAATAAGTTACTGACTAACCTCAAGATTGGAATGTGCCATTTTGGAAAAAACAAAGTGATTTAAAGATAAAGCACATCCCGAAATAAATCTAAAAGTCATTGGGCATAGTCATGCCTTTTGTCTCTACCTAAGAATGCACAATCTTCTAAGTAGAAGGGAAAAGTGGAAGAAGATGGCAGTGCCAAGGTGGATCCACTGCTTGAGACCTAAAAGGCCATGCTGAAGATCCTTCTGGAGAGAATCTATCCATGCGGTCACTCAGAGTCAACACCAACTTGATGGCACTTAAATAAAGGATGCACAGCTAGTTATGCTATCACACCCTCATTCACTTCCCAGAGGCTATGAGAATGATGGACAACTTGGCTGAATCACTCTATCTATTCCAGAATCAGGAATCTGGTAGCATCTCTTCACTCCAAAGCTTTCATGAGCTACAGCTCACTTCATCAGCGGCTAGACCAGGGTTCCCCAAACTCCTCAGTTCACTGACCCCTTCATGACATTTCAGATTGTTCATTGACCCCCAAACATTTATTACATAAAAATAATTTAATAAATACTACTTTAACTAATAGTACTACAAATAATAACAACAATGGGTAGTCCCATCAAACCTTGGGGGCCGATGTTGACCACTTTGGGGAACCCTGGGCTAGACTGAGGTAGGACATATTATACGCACTATAATATATCCTACTCCATCCATCATCCTATAACCTTTTCTAAGAGACAAGGTCTCCCGGCATCTGGGATTGAACTACTGCAATGCACTGTACATGGGACTGCCCTTGATGACTATTCAGAAGCTGCAGTGGTACTGGCAGTAATGGGCATGCCTCAGCAGGCCCATGTGTCACGACTCCTCTGTGAACTGTGCTGGATGCCAGCGAGTGTCTGGGTGCAATTCAAGGTGTCAGTTACAACTTACTTCTTGATGCAGAGCTAAGATTTTTAAGGGACTGCCTATCTCTCATGGTTTTTGCCCATCCAGTCAGATTGGATAGAGTTGGTCTGCTGTGGGTCTCATATATTAAACAATATATTCACTGGGTCCTGGGAACCCTGCCTTTTCTGTCGCTGTGCCTGCTCTCTGGAATAGCATTCCCACAGAAATCTGTGTGTCTCTCACCCTAACATTGTTCCAGAAGTCCTTGAAAACTTGGCTCTTCTCCCAAATCCTGGGATAGGGTGGCTGCTGAGCCCGTTGGCTGCTTTTTTGTGTAATATGTGAGGTTTGTCTTGTCTGGACATACATGGTTTCTTTTGCCTACTACTGTTTTTTACTCTTTTATAATGTAAGCAGCCCAGGGTTGTTCTGGAGTTGGGTGTCCTTAAGTCCAATTAATCCTCCATCTCCTAATGATTTGGCCTAGCCACTGTTTGATGCCATATCGGTGATTTTATTTATCTACTGCCTATATTTGTACCTGGTTTCCCATACAATTATATCTGACTGCAAACAACAGTTTAAAAACTAAATAAACAGATGAATTAAAAAGTGGGCAGTGAAGGAAAGAAAACAACATTCCTCCAACATTATACAAGGAAATGAAGTGACAGCTCTTCAAAAAGGACCTAAAAGATGTGATAGCAAGATGTCATAAATTTCCAAGTGAGGGAGATCATGCCAAAGTGCATATACTGCAGAGTGTGACATCCCAGAACAATGTGTGACACAGTAAGAGAACAACCATCAACAATGAGCAATTATTTCCAAGCCTCTCCAAGATTAAGGGACCTTCAAAAAGAGCGGGGGGGGGGGAGGGGGGAGAGGAAACAGTCAAAATTCAGGGAGAAGTAATTCCATAAAAGGGAACACCTACCACTTTCTACCAGGGCCTCTCCAGATTTAAGTCAATAAACATAACAGCTTATAACTTAGCTAACCAGCTTATCATATAATAAAGGAAGGGTATTAGGAGTAATAATAAGGGAGAAGAGGCCAAAGCATCAACACAGCATGAAACATGTCAGATAATATAGATCAGGAGTAAGCAATCTGGCTTCTGTGCATATCACCTTTGGGTATTAAGTTTCCTATCTCACTTGACTTAACTTTTTAAATTAATAACAATTAAATGAGAAGTGGGCATGCTGCAAAGCAAATTCCCCAGCAGAGACACTCTTAGACAAAGAAAATGCCAAGTCAAGTTTAGCACTTAGCATAGATAGTGAAGAAAATGGCCTTGATGAAGCAGGGAAACATTACTTAAGCCCAAACAACAAAGGAGGAATGCAAAAACATCTCAGACACCTCCTAAGAGGGGGTAAACCATAATCAATCTAGCAAGATCCTGTTACAAGTGGTTCTCGACTTACGATCACAACTGGGACCAGAATTTTGGTTGCTAAGTTAAGTGGTCATAAAGTGAGACATCTTGTGACTGGATCGTTTAGTGACCCAAATCCCAGCAATTCCCCTTGCCATTGTTAAGCAAATTTTACTGGTTGTTAGTCAAGGACCCACCCCAATCCAAGCCATTCCGGGCTTGGTCCCTCCCAGCCCCGAGCCTCAGTAAGGTAAGGGACTACCTCTGTCTTTGGAAAAATGTACTGTCTTCGGAAAAATGCAAAGGCTATCCAAAGACAGTGCAGCCTTCTCAGGGAGCCATGTGTAGGAAATGTTCGACGGAGAAGCTGGGTCCGAAAAGGAGACAGCAAAGGCAGTGAGGCGCTTCTGTTTCGACCACAGGAGCTGGGCACAAAAGGCAAAAGGTTGGTGCGGGGAACTGGGAAGGAAGGCAGCTGGGTGAATTAATGCTTGCTGGGACTTCCCAGGCACTGCGGCTTGCAGGGGCAGGCTGGGGCAGCTGAGGTTTCCAGGGGCGGCTGTGGCTTTGTTGCAGCTCAGGGGCTTCTTGCAGTGCAGAGCCATGAGGTTCTGGGGCTGCTTGCTGTCCTGCAAGGCAGGGTGCAGGACAGCCAAAAGGGCAGAGATGGGGGGTAAATAGGTGAGTGGGGAGAGTTGGAGGCAGTCTCTTACCTTACTGAGGCTCGGAGCTGGGATGGGCTGACTGCATTGACAAGCTCATTGGGTGCCTCAAATGTCAGAAAGGGCCGGATTACAAGAATAGGGGAAAGGGGCTACCAGCACCAACCTGCCTGGTTGGGAAGTTTAGGAGCCTGTCCAGTCTAAACAAGCAGAGTGGAAAGTGGTAGTTGCCAATTCAAATCTCTTCAGTCAGTGGCTGCTGAGGACTGCCCAAGTGAGAGATGAAGCAGGGGGTTGGTGGCCCTTTCTATGGTGAGAGACGGTCTGGGGGTAAAACCCAACCAACCAGACATTAGCAAGAGAGTGTAATACTGTGACATAGGAAAGATATATGCATTAGTATGTGTGCATGACTATGTAATGTTGAATGCAAAGGGCTCAGGAAGTATGGTTGGTATTCCAGTGTCAGGTCTGGATTATTGGGCTTGTTGAAGAATAAGGAGATTCCTTTTTAGTTGCAAAGGGAGGGAAGGGAGGGCTGGTCAACTCTGTCATGAGGGCAGCAAGGCAGTCACAACACTGTAGGAAGATGTGGCTAGGAGACTGTTAAAAGTGGAAGGGAGACCTCCAATCCAATTTCCAACCTCGTTGCTCCATCTTGGGAGCCAGGTGGACAGACTGCTGGAAATCTTGGCCTCAAAATACTGATAGTTAATGCCAGGTCTGTTTGCAATAAGACCACCTTCATTCATAACTTGGCAGCGGATGAGACAGCAGGCCCAGCATGTATTCCTGAAGCTGCCTTTAAAGATGACTTAGAAATTATACTTACAGATAGTCCTCTACTTACGAACTTTCAAGTTACAAACTTTCACCAATACAAACAAACCTGTCCGCAACTCCAACCTAAAAGGTCCCAGAAAGTGGGAGAAGGTGGGAAAGGGTCGATCTATGGCGTGCTGCATACATACACTTGGCAGCACTGTCATGTGTTGGGAGGCTGTGTTTTATACTTGTTTGGACTTATAAACAAAATGGATTTACAAACAGCTTCCTGGAATGTAACCTGTCGGTAAGAAGAGGACTATCTGTAGTCTAGAGCATAGTGGTCCACATGTTAACTGGCACCTTACATTCATACTGCAGATCCTACACTGATTACTGATTCACTTCTGGGTATTGGTTTTAGTCTATAAATCCCTTTGTGGCTTGGCACCTGCAGGATCACCTTTTCTAATCTTTATCAGCCCAACCTATTAATTCATTGAAGGAGAAACTCCTTATGGCCCCACACTTCCAGGAGATGAAGGGACCTGAAGCTAGAAGGTGCTGCTTCTCAGTGGTAGTGCTGGTGCTGTGGAACAGTCTCCCCACAGAGATTAAGCTAGCCGTCTCCTTGACGACTTTCAGAATGTTGTTAAAAACTGAGCTTTTCTAGAAAGTGTGCTTGTGATGGTTATCTACTGTGCTACATTTTACTTTTTACTTTCTAGTTTTGTCATTTTTATTGTTATGCAATTAAGCTGGTCATTAATTTTATCATGTAGTTTTCTTGTTTTAATCATACCATTTTTTTTCCTGAATATCTTATAAACCACTGAGACTTCCAACACTGTAGCAGGATATAAAATTCAATCAATCAATCCACTAATAAACCACCAATGTGTTTAAAAACTGAAGTGCCCTTTGGTCTTAGACAGCTTAGAGCAGTTCTGCAATTCAAAAGAACAAAGGATAATTGAATAATCAAATAACTATATGAAGGAAGAATAAATGGGTTGAGAAAAAAGGGAAGACTGAGAAAGTTATGGTTGAACTGAGTTGATGAAATCTTCAAAAAGAGAGAAATGGGAAGCTTAAAGAATAAAAGGCATGCATAAATATGAAGGAAAAAAGGATAGTTTGTGAGGATAGAAAGGCATCAAGAGGATAATGAAGAAAGGGAACCACTATTATTATTTCCTTCTCTTCCTCCTTTGTTTTGTGTCTTTAATTCATTTTGCTTATTATTTCTTACTCTTTTTCTATACTTTGCAGGATGCTGCTCTTCTCAAAAGAGAAAAGTGTGTTGTGTAGATATGTATGTACATATAAAGGAAATGTCAATGTAATTACACAGGCAGGTGAGGAAATCCATTTCTGTTACTCTTACCTGGAGATCTGATGCCCAGCATACAGCAACAGTGCAGTTAGAAAATACAGGTAGAGCTGAACCAGGTGTTGTCTGGGCAAGGTTAGGAGCACAACACTTAAGATATAACCTGGATAAGAAATTGAGATAATACAGAGTTAACTACAGGAATCCTTACTGAATGATATTCATTCATTTGTGTTAAGATGACATGATGTACCCTGTGGACCTCAATGCTGCTCCTGTCTCATTACTGATACTTAGCCTCTACATGGAGACCCAAGTATCACCCAAACTTTTGGATGAACAGCATCCTTGTGAACGGTCACTCATGCCCTTGTTATCTCCCAGATAGATTACTGCAATGCGCTCTACATGGGGCTACCCTTGAAGAGTATCCGGAAGCTTCAGCTGGTCCAGAATGCGGCCGCGCGAGCAATTCTTGGGGCCCGAAGAAGGACCCATATAACACCTTTGCTCCGTGAGCTGCACTGGGTACCGGTTTGCTTTCGGGTCCAATTCAAGGTGTTGGTTATCACCCTTAAAGCCCTACATGGCATGGGGCCAGGTTACCTGAAGGACCGCCTTGCCCCCACAATTTCAACCCGTCCCACCCGATCTCACAGAAAGGGCATGCTCCGGACCCCCGCGGTAAAAGAATTTCGATTAGCGGGGTCCAGAAGGCGGGCCTTCTCTGCTGTAGCCCCCGCCCTTTGGAACATCTTGCCCTCGGAGGTGAGACAGGCCCCCTCACTCCCAGCCTTTTGGAGGGATTTGAAGACTTGGCTCTGCCATCTGGCTTGGGGCGGGGAGGGAGGATGTCAGAAATGGGGTTGGCTGGCCCCTTAGTGGCCTGATGTGGCCTCTATCAGCCTCTTGGATTTTTTAGCCTTTTTATCTCTGTAAGCATGGTTCTTTATAACTTTTAATCATGTATTTCTGATTTTAATTTGTTGTAAGCCGCCCAGAGTCCCCCATTGTGGGGAGATGGGCAGGGACAAGTCTATTAAATAAATAAAAATAAATAAATAAATCTTCATCTTGCTGAGATTAAGCTTCAGGCTTTTTGTTCCTATCTCGTCCCTCACAACCTCCAGACACTAGATTAGGGCCTCTACTACATCTTCAATTAGAACCAATTCTAGGAATGACTTTTCCCAGTAGTTTAACATGGATGTTAAAAAGTTGGGTGAGAGGGCTGAGCCCCAAGACACCTCTCTGCCACCAACTTGACTTCTCCATCTCCAGCACTACTGGTTGGAGCTGCCTGTTCAGGAAGGAGTGGAACCACCCGCACTCAATATTTGCAAGCAATGCTATCCTTTCCCAAATCTTCTAATGGTCCAGAAGATACCATGGATGTTGGTCTCAAATGCTGCTCAGAAGTCCAGAAGGAATGTACCTCAGTTACTGCTGCCTATCATCCACCAGAGTGACCAATGAAGTTTCAGTCCCACGCCTAAGTTTGAACCAGGACTGTGAAGAGGTCCAGATAATCCATTTTGCCACTTATATCCTGAAATCCATTGTGCAACTCATACCCTGAAATTCTGCAACTCATACCCTGCCACTTTCTCCAAGACCTTCTCTAAAAAGAGAAGGTTGGATACTGGGCAGGAGTTATCCAGGAGGATTGAACCCAGATATGACTTCTTCAGAAGTCATCAAACCACTGCCTCCTTCAAGGAAGCTAGGACAAACCTATTCCCCAAAGAATAATTCACTGTGTCCTAAATCCAACCATCTGCAAACCTTTGCTTGCCCTTAAGAGTCAGGAACAGCAAAAATGTAGCCACAGGTGACAAGAGTTCATGGTGCAGGGCCCCTTATTCACTGCCTCAAAATCCACAGGTTCAAATGAACCCCAGGTGACATATAAGATGTTGCTCCAATCATCTCCTTGGAGAATGTCCATACATAGTCCAAACCCAGTGAATGTGAATGATTTGGTGGCATACACATTTAGTAAATAAAATACATTTTATT
The DNA here is from genome assembly GCA_030867105.1 of Liasis olivaceus. NCBI lineage: Eukaryota > Metazoa > Chordata > Lepidosauria > Squamata > Pythonidae > Liasis > Liasis olivaceus. The sequence goes on along the minus strand of CM061348.1, from coordinate 64,830,582 downwards.
GGTATAATGTTTAGCAAAAGTCTTACAAAACCTAGTTGAAGTATTGTCCTACCAGTACCTCCCAAACAAAGCTTTAAACAAAGCCATGGGATGGCAGAATTTTACTGACACTCGGCCATTCTTATCACTACTGTATAAGCCCAGACATGGGCTTACCTGTGTTCAGTCATCTTCTTTACTTGTCTTCCTCCGCCAGTGCTCTAGGCATCACTTTTGACATTTCATCTCAATAATTTTCCCAGGATCACAAGGAACAGAGAGAATCCACTTGAGGCTAGTCACCACCGATGCTTGGGGTGGACAATCATAACTGCTCCTCCACCCTGCCTTCCAACTGAGTATAACAGATGCAATAAAGTGGACTCTTGTCCATAAAAACTTAGGCTATTTAGCTAACGCTTAATCTCAATCTCACCCTTCGTCTAAGATGCCATAGAGTTCTCTTTGATTTTTTTTACTGCTGTGCAAACTGTTATAAAGTAGCACTAGCAAGTCCATTTTCTCCTTGGGCGCATTTTTCATTTGAATAAAATATGTTATCTACTCTGAAGAATAGTCTACACTCTAGAAAAACAAACGCACCAGGAACCAACTTCTGAATGGGAAGTTTGTTTCTTGCCTAGTTCCTAAAATGATTGCTGATGGAAAACAAAACAGAAAATTATTTCCTCCTTCCCATGTCAGTTATTAGGTCAGATATCAAAAGCTTTAAAATACGATCTTGTATCTTTCAACAAAGACAATGAACAGAGTTAATTCTGCAAGAATTATTGCAATCATACGAATCTTTTCCCATTGCAAACTGACTTCTTCCTGTCACCTACAATGGTGGGGGTGGCAGCAGTGGCAGTGACTGCCTGGAATGGATCATGAAAAGTACCTTTGCTTTTGCCAAAAATGCATTTTAAAAATCAAGATTTGAAATACGGCAATGGTAAAGCCTGGCTGCCCAGATAGTAAACAAAGCTCTTGAATGCACGTCAGCAAAAGGCAGCAATCCAATGCTTAGTGTATTACATAATGTGAGTCACAATCAGGATCAGAGTTTCAATCACTAGTTTAAAAACCTAATGTCCAAATTTAAATCCATGCATAAGCAAAAAATGAAATAAAGGATGCCTATATTTAGGCCAGGCGTTCTAGCCCTGTTTCTGGTCTATCCACAGGAAAAAAGAAAGAAATAAAACCCATTAATGTTTAAATGTAACATTAAACCTTTACAAAGTGGAATAATATTTATTATACTCTCCATTAAATTGTTAGGGAGCTTGTGCATAAACAGAAAGTGTAAGTCTGAGGTTGCACTGTCTTCTCAATATTAATCTTTTTTGCAGTGTCCTGTGTTCAATAAATCCATAATTCTTCATACAGTGAAATGTCAGTACCTAATTAAAAAGTACATCCATTGCTTTAAACCATATTGACCTCTGTAATATCATATTCATAAGCACATAGATATTAAAACAAAATGAGTAAATTTTATGTTTTCAACATAATGAGATTGAATGCTAACCCTTTTTAAGCATTCTCTACAGTGCACAATAAATATGAAAGCAAATCTTTTGTTAAATTAGCCGACTTTTAAGTTCGTAATATACTTAAAATTCTTCAAAATCTTTAGTGAGAAAGATAAATTTTCGAACTTGAAAATATTAAGTAAGCCTTGAAGGGTTTTTTATGCAGCAAATGCATTAGAGCAGAAATCGCTAAATATTAAAGATGTTAATGTGACACTGAATTATATCCCAAACCTTTGGAATCTGACTGCTTTTGAGGAATTCTGGCTGTACCAGACACTGGGGTTACAAAAAGAATTATTCTGAGAAATTGGGAAAGTGATATTATTCTAGACATTAAGGATTAACTTTTGGAAATATGTAATTTATCTGTTTTGGAAAAGGCAGTATTTTCAACTAATTTTTAATATCTTTTTCTAGTTGATAATAAGCTATTATAATGTATTTTTTGGAAACCAGTGAAAAATCTACCTACCTACCTACCTACCCCCTATCTCTGGTTTACAAAAATATATATAATACATATTAGACGTTTAGTATTGCTATTTTCAATTTTGGGTTTGTAAAACTAATTGGGGAGTTTCTTCTATTTCTTGGTTCTGTTTAGTTTTATTTGTTCTTAATTATTTGTTCTTAGGGGTTTTTTTTCATTATCTTTTGTATTTTTGTACTCTTATTTTTTGCAATCAGTAAAAGGAGAAAAAAGAAAACCAGTAAAAGGGGAAAAAAGGAAGTTCTATAAACATTGATTAATCAACAAAAGCAAATACAATAGAGCCATTGCTAAAAATGGAGCCAAGAGCAGTCACATAACTTTCTAATCTCATCTTGACTGAAAGTATTCAGATTTGAAATTGCCCAGTTTGGAAGCATATGCATTATACTGGAAAGAGATCTAAGGTCTTTTATATTCCACAAAACCAACAGAGACATCATATTGGAGTAAAAATATGTTTGTGCACACCAATATTTCTGTAGGTCAAGGGGTTAAAACCCACAATAGCAATAAGAAAAAAACATTAAAAACAGAAATACACTAGACAACCCCCTTATACAATTCTTGGTTGCGCTGTTCAATTCCAAATGTCTTTGTTATCTACCTTAAATTTTTCTCTTCACTATGCATACAAAAACCACTGAAAACTAAATCCCTCTGCAGTCAAGTGTTCTCTTGATTTCATCTTATATTCTCCATGCTCTTATTGTAACAGCTCTCAATAGGTTAACCATCTCTCTTTGCTGTTTCTTTTCTATAAAATGCTTCTTGTGCTGAAGCCCATAAAGGCTTTTTCAAGCACAATCTGGGTTTATATCTATTCCATATTCTCAATATGGCACTTCTAATATAGTGATCTTTAAAAGCTACATTAACCTTAACTTTATCGTATCTTAGTAAGCCATGCCATCCAAACCTCAGGTCATGCTCTTCTAGTTCTAAAATTCTCTTATTTTTCAGCAGCACCCATTCCTTCATCCAAACCAAGCAGCAGGTTGCAAAATACAATTTCAAATCAGGCAGTCCCAAACCTCCTTGTTCCTTTGCATCTTGGAGGATTTTATATTTAACCCTTGGCTTTTTCCCTTGCTATACAAGCCTAGCTATATCTTTCTGCCATTGCTTAAATGGTACATCAGTTGTCAAAATAGGTATTGCTTGAAACAAAAACATCATTCTAGGCAACATTCACCTCTCTTTAATATGACAGCATTTTGAATTTCAGTGCTAGGATATGATGGTAGACACTAGTTTTCCTCAGACTAGAGCTCTAGATGTGTTAAAGTCTAATACACCTAGAACTCAAAAGACTGAAGCAGCTGGCCTACGCTACAAATTCTGAACTAGTGATGAGCAAGACTGTTTCTTCCAAAGTAGTGATCTTAACAGTGGACATGTAGTTCTAGGAATAGGAGTTAAATCCTCTTTCTCATCATTTCTCTGATCAAGACAGCTCCTAAATTTCGGGGGGGAGGGGAGAAACAGACAAATTAGGAGAATGTGTTTTCTCTATACAGTTTAGTAATAGTGTGGGGGTGGGATTAAACGGATTAATGACATAAAGATTTCATGTTCCCAGCCAACCTTTATACTGTCCATCCTTCCTTGTTAATGTTTTTTTTCAATGTAACGATCAAGATTTCAATGTAATGATCTCTTCTAATGATCAAGAAAGCCTATCACAGCTTCTGTGTCATTCAGTCCAATAAAACAAAACAAGATTTGCAAAAGATAACTGATACTTTGTAACTAATTATCCTAATTCATTATTACTTCAATTTTCTAACTCCAACAACAATAAACTCATTGAGAAAATATTATGTACCCTTGAGAACATTTTACAGACAAAAGAAGCCAATTAATCAATACTTCACTCAGTCTCATTAAATATCCTTTGCACCAAAAGTGAAATATTCACTCACCAATCAAATGAAGCTCTTCACTTTAAAGTGGCGAACTTTACTTTCAACTAAGAATACTGTATCAGGAATCTTAAGAAAAATATTAACAACTCTGAAATATGTAAAGATGTGTTTGAATTGTCAAGATTTGCCCTTAATTTTTTAAAAAGAAAAACAGAACAGCCACTGAAGGATATTTGGGGGGAAAAATATATTAAAAAACCCACATCTGTGTGGGTGCTACATGGCAAAATGCAGCCTACAGGAGTCAAAACCTTTCTGGCCATGCTTTCTTAGCTTATTAGATACCTAAGAGTTAATAAAATACCATAAACTCCAGAGCAGGACAGGAGAAGCTCCTGTCAGCAGACCCACCTCACTGTCTCCCTTTTTAGAATAAATGGTTTACATGGATTCAAATTTGGAGTATGGGGACCATCAGGGGTTTTGGACCAATATTTGGGAGGACAACAGATTACACATTTCTGCATTACCTCTTATCTATTTCTGTATCAATATTTCATAGAGTTTATAGATGTTTTCTTTTGCTAAAATTGATATTCTGTAGCTACCTGAAAAGAAGACTAGAGAGATTTTCTCAAGTACAGGTAGTCCTCACTTAACGACCATTTGTTTAGTGACCTTTCAAAGTTACGATGGCGCTGTAAAAAATAACTTAAGACCAGTCCTCGCACTTATGACTGTCGCAGTGTCCCTGCGGTCACATGATCGTGATCCAGGTGCTTGGCGACCAGCTCGCACTTACGACAGTTGCAGCATCTCTGGGTCACGTGATCACCATTTGCTACCTTCCCATCCGGCTTCTGGCAAGCAAAATCAATGGGGAACCGCGTGATTCATTTAACAACCACACAATTCGCTTCATGACCATATGATTCAGTTATTGACTGCGGTGATTCGCTTAACGACTGCCACAAAAATGTTGTGAAATTGGGTGCAGTCACATGATGCCTTGCTTAACAATGAATCTTCTGGTCCCTATTGTGGTCGTTAAGCAAGGACTACCTGTATTGAGAATACAGTAATGAGGCTGATGAGGGTTGAGTGTCATTCCCCCATCCCAAAGTCTCATCTCTCTTTCTAGAATTGGGAGATCATCTTAAATTCAAGGTCATTTTCTTTTTGAGTAAATTCAGTGCCAAGTGTTTCTCTGTCCTATGGGAATTTTGCAAAAAGAGATAGGTACAGCAGTTCAGTGCATACAGATGCATCTACTTATGGGAATTAAGCAACCTTCAGCAGAATTTCTGCGAGGGATGGAGGATAGGTTTCTTTCCCTTCCAAGGAACCAGATTACAACTACAGGCTTTTCACAAGCAACTACTGAAAGAGAGAAACCTCCCAGCTTGGTAACTGAAGCAACCCTCTGGGATAAAAAACATTACCCACCCTTGGTTTATTTGAATGCTGTTTTATGTGTATTTAATGCATCCTAGGCAAATATGCACATCTGCAGAAATAATTTTTCATTTTTTATTTCATCCTTACTGTAAGGAGCTAAAGATCTCTTATAAGAGTCTCTTCCCCACTGCATCCGCATAATAAATTTGTGTGACTGATTCAAGGTTTCCCAACTTAACCTGGTGAATGGAAGTCTGGATCTGCATCTTTCAAGTCCCAATTTGGCATTCTAAGCCTGGCATATAAAGGGTCAAATTCATATGTTTCCACTCTGTGACTCAGAAATCAACTTGCATAACTGAAACAAAACCACAAGTTTTTTTTTTTTAAAAGCACCCTTTCATCTCCTCTCCTCTAAAAGATGCACGCAAACCTCTTTCACCACTTAGTACTGCCTGTCCCATCAGATCTGGCAGAAGAGGCATGCTGTGGGTCTCGTCTGTTAGGGAACTACACTTGGTGGGCCTGAGGAGGTGGGTCTTCTCTGCTGTAGCACTCGCCTTATGGAATATTCTCCATACAGACACACTCGAAGTGAGGTCAGCTCCATCCCTACTTATTTTCCAGAAGTCCCTCAAGACCTGGCTACGTGACCAGGCCTGGGGGTCCCAGGGGACCAGTGAGATCTTGAGGTGGTTCCCATGCTAATGTAATCTCTTGGGTGTCTCATGCTTTTTAAACTTTTTAATAATGATTGTTTTTGACATGTTTATTGTTTTTATATCTTTGCTGTACGCCACCCAGAGTCACTTCTTGTGAGATGGGTGATCATATAAATTTGACTGACTGACTGTCTGACTGATTGACAGCACAGGACGTAAGAAGTGAGATCACATTAACGTGCTAGCGGGAAAAGCAAGTCAGGATCTTACCCAACCCTTCTCATTGTCCAACATCTGCATTTTGCAAGACCCTGTCATATGAACAGTCATCTCAATTGTATCGTAATGACCAGGTCAATTATGTGGCTTATTGTTGGTTATTCTTTTTAAAAACAGAAGCTGACATGGAAGAGTTTTGTACCCACAAAGTTAATTCTATAGCACTTCAACATAATATTGAGCAGTTATTTTCAAAAGAGAAGGGAAGCAACAAAGTTTGTTCTGTTTCCCCATGATTTGCTGGCAAATAGTTCCCTTCTGCTCTACTAGAAAGCCACTGAACTAACCTCTGACATTCAGCTGATTAGCTGGCTCAGGGCAGCTATCAGAGCAACCTGTAGACGGCAGAGACCAGATAATGTTTTCCCACTGCTTGTGGCAATGAGAAACCAGTTTCTTCTCCAGCCAGCCAGATGAATGCTCTTGATCATCTGATCATTATCCTTTAGAGGGCACAACTAGACGAACAAGTCCACAGCAGGTTTGGCTTGCTAACTCAAGTTAAAACACTTACTACAGGTTTTTCAATGAATATTTATTTATTTGCTAGAGGAATATGCTGCCTTTTCTCCAAGAGGTGAATGCAGAGTACTTAGCAGTCCCTTCTCCATTTTTTCTCACAACAATTGCCTCCTGTGGTAGATCAAGCTGAAAGAACGGGTGAGTAGCTGGTTGAAAGTCAGCCCTGGACTTGTACCTGAGTCTTCCAAGTGCAAGTTTAGTCTGAACACTGCATCAGAATGTTAGTTTAGTCTGCAGAACCATGTGTGTGTGTGTGTGTTTATAAAGATAAAGATAAAAAGTAAGGCATAATCTGACAAATTCATTATCTGCAACATTTCAATGGAATGAATGGACACACCTTAACTGGAAATACTAACTACATACTGGATTTACTTTCTGGTAATTCATCTTGGATAAATCTAAGGCCCTTCAATTTGATTCTGGGCCCAACATCTAAATGTCAGTTGAGAAATCTGAATTTCCCTGTCTTTAAAGCATGAAAAGGTAGCAAGCCGATCATATTCACTAATTGTGTAGGAACTGTTTAGTAAACATTTCCCATTATGGCCTCACCTTCTGTGCTTGAAACAGCAGGACCTGCATTTTAACAACCAGCAAGGATGGAAAGGGAACAGAAATAGATTGTACAGTGAGTTCTGAGCATAAGAGAAGCGCATTAGATCTCATGTGTCTTCTCACTATATTAAATAACTAATTTTCTGCAAGGAACTCAAGATGGAGATTGATTATCACACTCCAAAGGAGTTCATTCCTCCAAGAGACACAAGACCAAATCATAAGATTGTGTATTCACTTAAAAATAGCTGTACCCTAAAATAAAACATTCAAAAATTAGATCTGTCGTTCACCCTGATGTCTACTTAGGCGTGAAGCTCACTTGGTGATGTCATTAATCAAGGGTACAATCCTCTGAGAATTTCATACAGACACGGGCATAGAATGTTTGCCCTTGTGATTGTGCATATGTGATGGAGGTATGTATGTGCATAAATACACGCACATGAGGGAGTATTACAATTATATCTTTGAACAATATCAACCACTGTCATATTATATATACAGTGGTACCTCAAGATACGAACGCCCCACCTTACGAAAATTTCGAGATACGACCAGCTCCGGCCGCAAAAAATTACCTCGACATGCGAACTCCGCCTCAAGCTACGAACCGGATCCGCGGCCATTTGCCCTGCTGCCACATGGTCGCGGCTTCCTGTGGGCGAGATCGCGGTAGCAAGGAGGCTTGCTCCACGAGGCAAATTTCCCCATAAGGTTTAATGTGTCAGCCGGCGTTGCACGGCTAGGAAAATCCCCAGACGCACTTCAGTCAGTTTCACCACTCGAGTGCTAGCACAGAAAGAGGAAGTGCTAATGAAAGGGCCACCTGGCGCCTCTTCACTAATCTGAGCGCGTGGGGGAAAGGCTTTCCTCGCGCGCACCATGCCAAGGGCTATGGACAAAGGAAAGAGTGCGGAGTTGAGGAAGAGGAATCAGTGCAGGGGGGGGAAGCTCCCGCTCCCGGCTGTGCGCGCCACAAAAGCCTTTCCCCCGCGCGCTGATTGCTTTCACTGGGCTTTTGTCAGTGCACCAAGGGGGAAAGGCTTTTGTGGCGCGCACAGCCGGGAGCAGGAGCTTCCCCCCCTCGCACTGATTCCTCTTCCTCAACTCCGTGCTCTTTTCTTTGTCCATAGCCCTTGGCGTGGTGCACCGACAAAAGCCCAGTGAAAGCAATCAGTGCGCGGGGGAAAGGCTTTTGTCACGCGCACAGCCGGGAGCAGGAGCTTTCCCCCGCGCTGATTCCTCTTCCTCAACTCCGTGCTCTTTCCTTTGTCCATAGCCCTTGGCGTGGTGCACCGACAAAAGCCCAGTGAAAGCAATCAGTGCGCGGGGGAAAGGCTTTTGTCACGCGCACAGCCGGGAGCAGGAGCTTTCCCCCGCGCTGATTCCTCTTCCTCAACTCCGCGCTCTTTCCTTTGTCCATAGTCCTTGGCGTGGTGCGCCGACAAAAGCCCAGTGAAAGCAATCAGCGCGCGGGGGAAAGGCTTTTGTGGCGCGCACAGGGAGCTTCCCCCCCCCCGCACTGATTCCTCTTCCTCAACTCCACGCTCTTTCCTTTGTCCATAGCCCTTGGCGTGGTGCGCGTGACAAAAGCCTTTCCCCCGCGCGCGCTCAGATTAGTGAAGAGGCGCCAGGTGGCCCTTTCATTAGCACTTCCTCTTTCTGCGCTAGGGCTTGAGTGGTGAAACTGACTAAAGCACACCTGGGGAATTTCCTAGCGATGCAACACATTGAACCTTATGGGGAAATTTGCTTCAGGATGCGACCAAATTCGGAGGGCGGATTAGCTGTATTTACATAGAACCTTATGGGGAAATTTGCCTCGTGGTGCGACCAAATTCGGAGCGCAGAACGGATTAACCATATTTACATTGAACCCTATGGGAAAATTTGCTTCAGGATGCGACCAATTCGACTTGCGATCAGAGTCACGGAACAGATTAAATTCGTATCTTGAGGTACCACTGTATCTTCCCTGTTTACAAGACAACTGTATCTTCCCCCATTTACAAGACAACAACAATACAAGAGGTGAAGTGACCATCTTTATCAATATTCAGCTCAGACCTTGAACAAGGAATTTATCGCTTGCAAGGAATATTCCATTAATCCCCATAATATGGGGAAGTTCAGTTTCTGGAAAATAACAATGCTTTCATCCACCAACCCTATCTCTATATATCTTTATTACTACAGGTTATACTCCATCTTTTCATACTTCTACAAATGCACAGAGGAGTTCCATGAGCATGAACGATGGAAAAGAGTATCTTGCAGCAGTCAGACAAAAGCTGGGGAAGAGGGTTGTGAGAGAATTGGAAACGGGATGTGTTGTGATAAGCCAGGACTCAGTTCTTTCATCTGAAATGTAATAACACTTTTTGTGCAAGGTAATAAAGGCGGGACAAAAAAAAAAGCTTCTCCCATATCTTAATCATCCCTGGAATGAGAAGACATCTATAGTCAGTAAAGACATGCTTGAGTCATGCTCAACTCCTGCTGGCCACGTAGACACAGACACAAAGCATGCAATTTTCTTGACAACAACACGGAAGTGCCTCGCTACTGCCTTTTTCCAGGATGTTTTTCTAACTTCCCAGTCCAACCTACAGCCCTGGGATTCACTGACAGTCGCTCATCCATTCAACCAGGCCTGAACCTGCTCAGATAAGGACACTCAAGGGCTTCAAAACTCTGCACTGCCACTAATCGCCTAATTATAAATTAGCAAAGCACAGAATGATGTCATGCAATTTTGATCAAAAGTTTACTGATATTTAAAATGCGTTTAATTAGAACAATTTTACTTTGTTTTTTAAAGTAAAAGTAATCCTAAAGTGACCCCCCCCCACCCAACAAAAAAAAAATTAACGAGGAGCTGAAGCGAGTGAAGAGACGTCTAGAGCACCACTGGTGCTCAACCAAGCGCAAGCTCAACTGGACATGGGATAGAGCCGCTGTTAAGGCCTACCTTGTGGCAGCAAGGGCGGTGAAATAACAGCATCCCTCCACCCTTATTGCATCTGCAATTTGCCGCCCTGCACCCGTTTCAGGTGACACAAGACCTTTCTTGGATAAAAGAGGCCTGGGGAACCTTTCACAGGGGCATGCAGAGGAATTCGCTCAGCTTCTGCCAGATAAAATCACTCGGATTCACTCGCAGTTTGATGCCAGTTTTGTTGCAGGTCCAGAGGAGCTGCCTGGGGCGGAGTCTTGCCCAGTTATCTGGGAACAGTTTGAACTTGTTGGACCCGAGGTAGTGGATAGGGGTCTTTGAACTGTGAGCTCAGCCACCTGCTCTCTAGACCCATGCCCCTCTTGGCTTGTGAAAGCGGCCTGGGGGGTGAGTGGGGTCTAGCAGTGGTTAATTCTTCTTTGAAGGGGGTTGTTCCTTTACCTCTTGGTGTACCTCCTCCTCAAGAAGCCATCACTGGATCCCCCCATACTGGACAATTTTCATCCAGTACCTAACCTCCCTTTTTTGGAAAGGTAGTTGAGAAGGTGGTTGTGCAATAGCTTCAGAGGGCTTTGGATGAAGCAGATTATCTGGATCCTTTTCAGTCAGGATTCAGACCCGGGTATGGGACAGAAACAGCACTGGTTGCACTTTTGGGTAATCTCTGGCATGGGTGGGATGGAAGTTGTGCATCCATCCTTGCCCTACATGACCTCTTGGCAGCTTTCAACACCATCAACTATGGTATCCTTCTGGATCAGCTCAGGGGACTGGGAGTGGGCAACATGGTGCTCCGCTGGCTTGCCTCCTTTCTCTGGTGTCGATTCCAGTTGGTGGTAGTTGGGGAGGAGAGATCCTGCTCTCAGACTCTACTATGTGGGGTGCTAGAGAGTCAGGTACTCTCTCCTCTCCTATTTAACATCTACATGAGGCTGCTGGGTGAGCTCATCCATCGCTATGGGGTGAGGTATCATCAGTATGCTGATGATATCCAATTATACATCTCCACTCCTGGCGAACTAACCAATGCTGTTGATGTCTTGTCCCGGTACCTGGAGGCTGTGAGGGTCTGGATGGGGAACAACAGGCTTCAGCTGAAACCTGGCAAGACTGAGTGGCTTTGGGTTTTGTGGCCTGCTGGTTCTGGGACTATACCAGCTTTGGTGCTGGATGGGATGGCAGTGCCCGAAACAGACTCGGTGCACAATCTGGGAGTCCTCCTGGACTCGCAACTCCTGTTCAAAGAGCAAGTGGCAGTCGTGGCTAGGAGGGCCTTTGCACAGCTTCATATTGTGCGCCAATTGCACCCCTTCCTGGATTGGGAGGCTCTGCACACAGTCACTCATGCCCTAGTCACTTCCAGATTGGACTACGGTAATGCGCTCTACATGGTGCTCCCCTGGAAGAGTATCCAGAAGCTCCAATTGATACTGAATGCGGCAACGCAGGCAGTTATATGTGCTCCTAGAAGAACACATATTACACCTCTGCTTCACCAGTTGCACTGGCTGCCAGTTTGCTTCTGGGTCCAATTCAAGGTGCTGGTTTTGACCTTTAAAGCCCTTCATGACATAGGGCTGGGTTATCTGAGGGGCCACTTCTCTCCAATTACATCAGCCCATCCCATTAGATCTAGCAGGGAAGGTGTGCTATGGGTTCCTTTGGCCAGGGACTTACATTTGATGGGTCCCAGGTGGCTCCCTCCTTGTGGAACATTCTCCCTCCTGTAGTTAGGCTCGCTCCTATTGTTTAGGAAGTCCCTCAAGACCTGGTTATGTAATCAGGCCTGGGAGTCTTTGGGAACTGGAGACATGTTTAGATGGCTCCACTATGATTGATATTCTGCTCTCTCCATGGGGTTTGTATATTTTAAAATTTTTGATAATATCTTTATTTCAATAATTATTTTTTATCTTTTTATGATTGTTTTTTAATCTATTTACTGTTTTATTTTATTGTTGTGCCCCACCCAGAGTCACTTTGTGTGAGATGGACAGCCATATAAATGTGACAAATAAATAAATAAATGAATAAACATCAACACTTAAAACCATAAAACAAGGCCATTACAATAATGACGGAAACACATCAATGACATAGCAGCAGAAGTTTAGCCAAACACTTGGACAAACAAGTAGGTCTTTAGCTCATACCAAAAGCTAACCCTAAAGAGATTTGGTAGCAACCATAAGTAAACAAGAAGGGAATCACATAATTGAAGGCATTTGCATTGAAAATGCCCCTGAATAGTTACAGTGAATCTATGGTAAATCTAACACTTGTGAGATTGTTGTCAGCTACCCAGAGTTGTGTGTCACAAGATGGGTGGCCAAATAATTTTTTTTAAATAAATAAAGAAAGAAAATGGCATCCCCACTTTAACTTAATTGCTGAACAAATATATATGGAAGAAGATGATCCAACAGACATCCAGGTTACAATTACAATAATAGGAAACATATGAATTTATAGTGATAAAACCAAGAATTCTTTATTGTGAGCACCAGCTGAGTTTGACTTCATTCATTCATTCATTCAATTTATATGGCCACCCATCTCAAATACATGACTTTGAATTTGGCTTAATGCTCCCCAATCCTGAAAAATGCTGAGTTCAAACATATGTTCCTTTAATAGTGGAAACACTTTGCTCTGGGCTTCCTTTAAAACAAAACACTGGAAAAAGGGTATTGGTAAGGATGCTTTACTTGATTTAATTTTAAGGACACCTAATGGTATTCATCACTAATTCATACATTATTGAAATCCATTCCTGCAGTTTTGAAAGGAATGGATTTCAATAAGCCAGTCTTCTTGAAATGTCCAAATCTCCTTCTGTTTCTCTCTCACACAGGAGGATCCCCATATTATGTCAAAACATTTTTTTCCCAAATTGCCCTTCACAGATTCAGAAGGGGGTGAGTATCCAGAACGTTTGCATTGCCACACACAATAATCAGAGCAGTAAATATTTTCCCATATTTAAACACAAAGCACTGCAGGTAATTAATTACAGACAACAAGATGAAAACACTGAGCAAATACATACACCACTGACAAATCTCTCAGATATAAAAATATTTACATGCATTTATTAATGAGGCCTCTTTTTTTAGCTTATGCTGTAAAATCCCATGCATCTTCATGGAATTCTATAAGATTGTTCGAGTATGTTTAGCATGGCAAGCCAAATTTATTAACAATTAATCAAAACCTTGTGGGGAAAAATCCTGAAAGCCACAAAGAAGCATGCAAGCTTTCGGGTTCTCTGATTTTTTTCTTCTCTATCTTCCTAGGGTTTTTCTTCTGCTTAGTTTGGTAATATCATCCCTAATGAGGAATTTGGAAGAACTGAAAAGTGTGCATGCTCATTTTGATTGAATAATGGATTTCTAAGCTATCAAAGCAGATAGATGTGAATGCAGTACTTAACCTAATAGAAAAGGCATGCATTGCCCACAAGATTCAACTGGAAATTTTAGCAGCTTGGAAATTCAAATTAATTCAGATTTGATTAAGGGATGAATTGAAGGGGAAAAAAACCCTCAGAAACCTGAATCATTGTTTTTACTACTGTTTACTGTGGAAGATGTATAACTTTTTATCACTGAGATCTATAGATCCCTAGTAACCCATAATGAGCCAGGCTATAGAATGGAACTTCCATGTTCTGATGCAGCCTATCACTAAATACCGTTTCGTGACAGCAGTTCCGGTAGTCCTGGTAATGGTCGCTAAGTGAGGACTGTGCTGTCATTAGGTGAGGACCTCATGGTTCTCCAGCCCTGCCACACTCACCTTGGCTTTAACTCCTCCCATCCGCCTATCTCCCCCCTCATCTCTGTCCTTTTGGTTGCTCTGCACTTCACCACCTACCCATCACCCCCAGCTGATCTTCATCGTCTTCTTCCTCCTGCTGCTGACGAGATGCGCCTTGCCAAGGCAGCTGCTGGCCCTTCATAAGGCCTTTGTGATGCCGTGTGAGGCCTCCTCAAGGCCTCATGAAGGGCCATCAGCTGCCTTGGCCAGGCACACCTCATCAGCAGTGGGAGGAAGAAGATGGTGAAATTCAGCTGGGGGCAGTGGGGGGCGGCAGAGGGTGGCAGGGGTTGGCAGCAGCGGAGTGCAGGGCGGCCAAAATGGCACAGATGGGGGGAGATAGGTGGGTGGGGGGAGTTGAAGTGTACACTGCAGTCGTAAATGCAGGTGGCATGCCAAGCACCCAAATTTTGAACATGTGACCGCAGGGGCGCTGCAACAGCCATAACTTCGAGGACCAGCCGTAACTACCATTCGTTCAGCGCTGTTGTAACTTCGAACAGTCGCTGAACGAATGGTTATTAAGTAAGGACTATCTGTAGTTTATAGACAGTTTGTGTCCAAAATCACAGGGAATCTTCCCAGCTACTCATTTTAAGCTTTTTTGCTGTTTTATTTTTTAAACTGATTTCACTAAGAGAGCAAAGAGAGGCCTATATATTTGCATCCTCTAAGAGTGACACAACTTAAGTATTCCAACTGATACTAGATAGGCAGCTAACTGGAGAAAGAAACTCACTAGGTACTTTTCACTCTCTTTTAGATCCTGGGTGTGGTTCTTTTCAAAACATAATGTATTTTTTTTTTTAATTGCTTTTAGTTCTATAAAAAATGATATCCTATCATTTGAATTCAAATGCATCATTATGCATTGTATAGTGTGCTTTCATCACTCGTTTAACAGCTGCCCCATTTAGCGACCATTTGCCGTTATGATGGTGATGAAAAAGTAACTTTGTGACCAATCCTCACATTTACAACCTTTTCAGTCTGTAAAGCAAAAGAAAGCTGAAGTAAGGTCATAAGCACAGTCGTGATTCAATTATTGAGATAGTTACTCTGCAAACTTTGCCTGTACCAAGGAAAAGATCCTCTGATTTTAAATACTGGACTGCTATCCTCTGCCTAGAATGCTTGAGCACCTTCCAGTACTGAATCTCATTTGCTTCTGCAAACACAACATTGATGCTAAGCACCGCTGCCGTTTCTGATACTACAGTGACAATAAGTGAGAAACATTCCTTGAAGACCCAGTCAAGGGTTGAAACAGGTAGCCATTCAGTTGGAGAAGGCAACAAGGAGCAAAGGGTATGTAACTAGTTAGCTGTTCCCCCCAAGGAGGTGAGATGGACAAAGGAAATTAGTGGCAGCTTATGCAGAAGCATAAGCCGCAAGTAAGCCGCAGGCTCGTGACTTGCTACAGCTAACATGCCAATCAGCAGGACCATACAGTGGAACCTCGGTTCACGAATTTAATTCGTTCCGCGACTCTGGTCGTGACCCGAAATGGTCGCAACCAGAATCAAATTTTCCCATAAGGCTCAATGTAAATACAGTTAATCCATTCCGACCCCAAATTTGGTCGCCAACCGATTTCTGGTCACGACCCGAGTCAAATTTCCCCATAAGGTTCAATGTAAATATGGTTAATCCGTTCTGAACCATGTTTTTTTTTTAAAAAACCGCAAAAATATGACACAAAGTACAGTATGAAGAGAGAGAAAGCTAACCTTGCTTGGGAGGGAAAATGGCCGTGCTTCCTGCTCGGAGGGAGAGTCCCCTCCCTACAGGGAAGTCACGACCACGTGACATGGGAGGGAAAATGGCCGTGCTTCCTGCTTGGAGGGAGAGTCCCCTCCCTACAGGAAGTCGCGACCACATGACACGGGAGGGAAAATGGCCGCGCTTCCTGCTTGGAGGGAGAGTCCCCTCCCTACAGGAAGTCGCGACCACGTGACACAGGAGGGAAAATGGCCGCGGATCCTGTTCGTCACCCGATCCGGCGTTTGCAACCGGAGGTAAATTTTTGCGGCCTGAGCTGGTCGTGACCCAAATTGTTCATGAACAGATGCGTTCGTGAACTGAGATTCCACTGTACTTTACTCTGTTGCCTTGCAAGAACAGGGAAACACTGCTGCACCTCCCCAAACATTACAGTGTAGAATCACTAAGCTACAGCAACAAACAGGGTCTTCAAATTCAGACAGGAATTGCTTTGTTTAGAGCGTAATGGGGGAGAAATTCATTTGCACATTTTTCTAACGTGCACTTCTTAAACCTATGTGCAAACTAGAATGCAGTGGCTCCCAGATCTCCACTTTTCCACATTCAAAGTTGGAGTTTACCATACCAAAAATGCATTTATTTGTGGGGAATGTACACAAAAAAACAGTGGACAAAATATGTATGTTAGAAAAATAATAAAACTGTAAATACATTTCTATGCAGGGAGTCTTAAGAAAAGCTGACATGGAAGTTGATGAAAACAAACATCGTATTTAACACAATGGAGCTATACTCTAATTGAGAGATTAGCTTATCCCAATGAGGATGAACAGTGCACTGACGCAGGAAAGTTGTGCTGGTGGAAGGAGGTGAAGGAAAGTCAGCAGTAATGCAAATTGCAGGTATGCCTTCCACCCACAATCAGCACAACTCCCACTGAATACTGTTACATCATTCAACCTGGCACCATGGAGCCAAGCAGCGACAGGAAGCCAACAAAATGACACTGACTTTATCTTCAACCTGACTTCATTTTGAAATCTGTGTTTGTCCAGTACAATAGCACAACTCTGACTGGGAAAAAGAAAAATGCCTCCCCATTCCTCTGCCAGCCTGCTTCGTTTCCCTGCTAACTCTGGAAGATGGTAAGTCTTTTCTTCCATGACCAACATGGAATGTAGCAGGACAGTCAAGGTGGAATCGGTTGCTCCGTCTCTTCCTCGTAGAAGGTCTTGGCAGAAGGCCTTAAAAATACAAAAAACTAGACTGGTACAAAGAATGGTTTTCTACTCTATTTGGCTGACAGAGAAATGCTATGCTAGCATTCTTGCCCCCCCACCCCCCGCAGTATAAATCATTATTTCATTCCACAAGAATGTTTCTAGCATCAATCTCATCCTCTGCTTGTACCTCCTATTTTGTTCTACAATTCTCTTCCCATTATCCCATAACAGCATGCCTTTCATTTTTTTAGATTTATATCCTTTCCTTCCAAAAGTTTGGGATGTCATATTGTGGGAGTGTGGAGCAGGGGTGTGAAACATGGACTCTCATCCCCAGAGGAGCGGACAAGAGATAAGAGAATGAGAATGGCCCCTCCCTGAGGAATGCTAAGGATGTTTGTAGTGTGACCCTGGGAACTGCTCTCAGTCTGAGAAGATTCTGTGAATGGAGTGAAGCCAATTAAACCTTGCTGGATTGAATCTGTATAGTCTCCTGGAGTTTCCTGGGCTAAACCTTACACATATATAGTTCATCTCCCACCCTGTTCCCAATTTTTTCCTCCAAACAATTCAGTGATAGAGGGTAAGCTGAGCAAAAAGGAATAGTTGGATGAATATATCTTAAGATAATAAGCCAAAATATTAGCATAATTTTTGGTTGCTCAGATAATCCTCCTATTTGTGAATGAATCACTAAATCAGGAAAACTTCCAAACTTGGCTTCAACTGAATTGGAATATTAATCCAAGTTCAAACTAGAGAATCAAATGCTGTCTTATACCAGAGACATTAGTCATTGTTTCCCTGACTCAGGAGAACTAGGAAACTATAGCTTATGGAAGACTTTCTGGTTTGATGGTTCACTTATGCACATGGCCAGAAGGCACATTCACAGTTTGACTACTGAGTGGCCCAAGGTTATTCATTATCTACATAACTAATCTTATTTTAATACCGTAATCATACAATTTGACTGTAACCGCAACATGCAATTGGGTTGTGAATCTTGACTCTTTCTATATTGACCAAGCGATTTTCCATTCTCTGAGCCCATCATTACAGAGTCAGTGTCAATTAAAGCAGAACCATCCAGATACTTGAGTGGAGGAAAAGGAGTAACTAGGTTCTTCTGGTTAAGCATCTCTGCAAGGCATAAATTAACCGCGGCGGTGAACAACCGGTAACATGTAATCTGTACAGAAAAACAGGATGCTGCAGGCAATAGGCAGGTAAGCAGACAATTATCCTACACCTACAGTAACAGAATTAAAACTGAGTTACTGAACCACGCCAAGCAAAAACTAGACCAACATTTTGGAGGCCAGGAGCTGCATTTAGCATTATTTGCAGGGTTGGGGGGGGGGATGAGTTCAGGGGTTTATTAGCTTCTTAAATATAATATGCCCATCTCAAAATGGCAGGAAACTCTTGTCAGTTGTAAGCCACATGCTATCGTGGACTGTGGGTTGCCAACACGACCTATATCAATGAAGTCTTTTTAAAAGTCTGTTGCTAGCAGGGATGATTCTTTGAAGTGGAAGATCCCAGTGTTTGGGGAAATAGAAAGACTGCCTTACTCTTCCAAGCCCTTGATTCCCTTCAGATATTCCTGTGTGGCAGTCAACATTTTTAAAAGCCTTCTAAAGGAGACTCTTCAAAGCACAGGTAGACAGTCTGCCATCCTCCAGATACTGGCAACCATAACTTCCAGTAGTTCCAGTCACTCTGAGAGATCTAGAGGACCACACATTTGCACAATGCTTTAAACCTGGAGTGGGCCAATGAGAAGCTATCTATTGGATCAATTGCTTATCAGAAATAAATAGTTTTCATTATCTGAAAACCTTTGAATGCAGTCAGGGAAGGAGGGCCTATCAAGCCCCATACCATATGACCAAGGAATCAAGAATCATACCAGCTTCAATATGGAGTTTTAAAGCAAAAATTAGGGGTATGGTACAGGATCTTGGGAACTGTGACAGGAACCTCCAGCCCTCTTTTATTAGGGAGTTCATTAAGGTGCAGTCCTTGAATGTTTTGAATCTCTTCTTCCCTTTTTTTTTTTTGGGTGGGGGGGGGAGGCCTGGACTATCTACTGTTTATGAAATAAGCTACTAATTAACTCTTCTCCCATCTGTTGGTCATTTATGTCTAGAGTTCCTCTTGTTTCCTTTTCAGCCTCCTCTAAGTTTTCACAGGGTCTTACGAACAAATTGGTGGGCTAGAGGGGAATTTTTCATTTCTGCATTAGACAGCATCATGCCTATCTGAAACAGCGGTACATCCATCACCCTTTTCATGAAGCAGCTTTCACTAGGAAGCATTCTCCACTACAACAGATCTAAGCCAACAGTTCTCTAGAAATCCCAGACAGAATATCCATCCTGAGTACCTGATATGCAGCACAGAAGTGCATTAAGTAACACTATAAAGCAACACCATTCTGGAAGAAGCATACATTTTATTATGTCCACACGTTAAACTAGGAATTGTTTAATCATGGTTTGTTGAAAAGCCAGAATATTCTGGTTGACATATAATATGAAGCCATATTATATGTAGGTTCATATAACATGGTACAGCAAAAGCAAACAACATTTTAGAATTATATATGAAACAGGCCACCAGATATCGTTTAAGAGGCTCTCACACTGCACTGATCCTTTATTTGTTTGTATTTATTATTTCAATTTCTAAGTTATTGGTCACCATGCCATATCCTGCCCATTCACCAATGACTCTAGGCAGTGATAATGTAGTTGTTGGTTTGTTTGTTTGGTTTAGTGTACTGTGCAAATCCAGCCATAATCCATGGTTTATGGTTTAACATGTTGTGGAAATTCAGCTAATTGTAGTTCATTAACAAATCATAACTAAACAAACTATGGTCAGTGTGATGTGTGAAGTCAGTAGACCATTACCATTAGCCCACATTTGCATGGCCAAAGATCAGGGATGACGGGAGTACTGCATAAAGAGGTTCTGATCAAGACACAAAGCAAAAGTTCTCTCCAGTTCTTTATGGGTCTCAGAAGCAACATCTAATTGTTTTCCAGTTGCCATCTCTATGTGTTACCTGAGGAAATCTCCCTACTTTACTATTTAAATCAGGGAAAACTCGAGGATTGAAAACCAGATTGTTCATACTCAGAATATGCTCATGAGTCTCAACCATATTTTTTCAAGAAAACATGCTTGCTTTGGATAAGTGTTAATAGTTTCTCTAAATAGTCATAATTTGGAATATAGAAACCTGCTGTTCTGAGAATGGAATATTCCTTGGAACTCTAGAAGGTTCTATTTCTCTTCTAAACCACATTGTTCTGGCCATTCTAGAGGTAGCCCAGCAGTTTCCCTGAAGTACATCTTCCAAACTAGTATTTGTTTATGGTATTCTGGACATGGCTGGTCCCACAACAGGCCTATGGCATCTCGAACACCATGTCCCCAGCCCTACAAACTGTTTCTGGTCCAAAGGTCAAATTCCAGAAAACTGCTACCCACCCCACCCAAGAACAGCCAGATTAGCATGTTCTAGTTCAAAAATAAATAGAAAATTCCTGAACAGCACATCTTTTTGTCATTGTGATTGCTGATTCTCAATCATTACTACACTCGACAACTTGGACATTCCCATAAATTATCACCTTCTGAAATCCTCTTTTAAATCAAAACAAATGATACCTATCTTATTAGTATAAACATCCATGTTATCTTACTCTATGTTCACACATATTGCTAAACCAGGATTTAAATAATGGTTCATTCAATAAGTCACAGAACCCCATTCACAAGTAATACTATGCAATAATGATAGGTTCACACATCAAACCAATTTCCAAACAAACGAACTTCATTATGGCTTAATGATAGCTGTGATGTAAATAGTTTCCAATGCACAAAGCTGTCACAAGCCAGACCATACTCTTCCAAATCTCAGATGTTTGCAAATAACAATGTCAGTCTCTGTACACCCTGATAAATATGCTAATATAAATGATTAAATTCGAATATCAATGATAAAATGTACAGTAAATTAGTCTTACTGGTAATTTAAAATTCCTGTTATTTTATATTGATCTATTTTAGTGACTATATCCTGCCCTGAGATCCATTTATATAGATACAGCAGGTTGCAAACATTTTAATAAAAAATTGCCTCATAATTAAAGAACTAGCTCATATTGTGGTTGGGATAGTATAGACTGCATTGTGAAACTCAAGAGGGGCCTGAGAAGGGCTCTAGGCTTCTACTTGATAGTCTTGATTTAAACTTTATGCTTTTTGGATCCAAGTGTATTGGGTAAAGTGTGAAACTGTACTTAAGTCACACATGACGCACAATTAATTCTTGTTCCAACTGCTTTTCTTCCTGAAGGAAATTGCTTTGTTTGAAGAGCTTCATGGTGGGATGAACAATATGCCATAATTTAGTGCTATGATAGAGCCCAGGAGAACTTTGTCCAGCCATGAAAAAAGAGATTGCATGCACGAACCACTGCATGAACCAGTTTCAACACTGGCTTTCCTGGGCAAATCAGGACAGTAAACCATTCATTCAGTCTGGCTTCTTCAAATAAAGCATAATTAAAAATAAACACATTTGCCCTACCTGACATGTTAATGACAAAGTATTGCTCACTGAAAATGAAAGCAAATGCTTCATTTCTCTTTTTGTTACTGCTTTCGAGAAACGAGGCAAGATGAACTGAAGGCTTTTTCTAGCAATATACTGATATATCTGAATGCAGCTTTCTTATCTGATCAAGCAAACACAATATAATCTCTGCTTTTCTGTCACTTCCTCTATGTCTTTTATCAGAAATAGAAGGGGGGAGGGCTGAGTCCAGCATGACTGAGTTCATCTTGGAAAACAGAACATGTGGAAGAGAGAGAAAGCAGTGACAAATATTATGTTCTAAGCATGGCACAAGTGCTTTTTCAAACACAATTTCCTGTCCAGAAAATACCACCTCAGAACAGAGTGTGTTTCTCAGTAACTTCCAACTAGATTCAAAATACTATGATATGAAGGCCATCTGTATTCATTGTGCTTCTTTTGTCCTCTCAACATGGACTACCTTGTGTGCTGCCCAGAGCAGAAAGACAGGTTTTATATATCAAACAAAAATAAAACTAAACTTAGCAACCATTACCTCCGCCTAGCAAGTACCAATCTGTACTGGGGTGGAGAAATATAGATACGTCTGGCTATAACAGCCATTCCGCTGCTAGTATTTGGGAACAGGAAATAGTGCTAGTGAAAAATCCCTGGAATATTTGCATGTCTTTTTTAAGTATGAATAGGAGGTTGCAGTTCTACATGATGCACACAAAATTACTCCTTTGGTTCCCAGGGTCAATTAAGACAACATTGGATGCTCTGAATCTACTAAGAAAGAGGTTTTACTTCAGCCAGAATGTAACAATTATCTACAACTATGTTTCTCAATCTCAGCGACTTTAATTTGTGTGGACTTCAACTCCCAGAATTCCCCAGCCAGCATGCTCCCCAGTTAAGAAACACTGAACAACATTCATCTCTCCACAAGCCACATACATATACTCACCCACGTAATGCATATTAAAGGCCAAATACTTGTACTGGAAGAGGGGATTGTTGTTTAGGCTACTTCTTTGGATCTGCTGGAAGAAGGAACTAACATCCCATCGGTATAAGACGTCCAAAAGCATGATGCTTGGCACCCGTAAGGCCACATTCAACATTGCTTCCAATTTCTCCTTTGCAGCCATGCTGTTTCTTTTCTGGGATGTGGGGCAGACTGTAAAGAGCCAAAAGCAGCAAGTAAGTTTAACAGTTGCCACAGGTGTAATAATGATGAACACTTTATTTTTTATTTATTTCAAGATTCATAAGGCCACCCAACTCAGACTGTGACTCTGGGCAATGTACAACGTAAACATACAATATATCAAAAAGAAGAAAAAACAACGAAAATGATCTAACAGCAAACAATATATAAATATAAGATGTAAAATAGCAACTAAGTATCCAACAAAGCAACTTCAGTGGGGACTCCCACTCAACTGACCCTAGCGCCTGGGGGAAGGGCAAGGTCTTAAGGGCTTTACTAAAGGCAAGGAGAGTTGGGGCTGGTCATATATTGGAGGGGAGATCACAAAACCACAGAAAAGCCATGCTTCCTAGATTCCGTAAGATGACAAGACCCCTGTGAGAGCAGCTGGCAGATGTTCTTGGGAGAAGGTGGTCCCTCATTTAACCCATTCCTATGCCAGGTATCACCAGCACCCTGAATTGTACCCAGAAGCCTACCAGGAGCCAGTGCAGCTTGTGGTTTAGTGGTATTATGTGGGTATAACAAGATGCACCCAGAACTACCCACACTGCTGTAATAGTCCAATCGGGAGGTGATCAAGACATGAGTAACCATGAGCAAGGCCTCCCAGTCCAGGAATGGGTGCAACTGGTGCACAAGATCCCTGGCCACAGATGCCACCTGCCCTTTGAGCAGGAGCTATGAGTTCAGGAGAACCCCCAGATCATTCACCAAGTCTGAATAAGGTAATGCCATCCCACCCGAACCAAAGATGGAAACACTGCAACTCCCAGATCTGGGAGACCCAAAACCCATAGCCGCTCAGTCTTAGTAGAGTTGAACCACAACCTGTTCTTCCCCATCCAGACCCTCACAGCCTCCAGACACTGGGAAAGAACCTCAACAGCTTCACTTGGACGGTCAGGGTCAGAGATGTATAGCTGGGTATCAGCAGCATATTGTTGATAACTGACCCCAAACCAACATATGATCTCTTCCAGTAGCTTCATGTAGATATTAAAAAGGAGAGGGGAGAGAGCAGAGCCCTGAGGCACCCCACAAAGCAGGGGCCTAGGGCTCAACCACTCCCCTCCCACCAACCAGCTTTGGAGAAGGAAAACCACCACAGAACAGTGCCCCCCACTCCCCTTAACCGGTCCAGAAGAATACCATGGTCAATGGCATCAAAGGCCACTGAGAGATCAAGGAGAGCCAGGATGGACACCCCATGCCCATCCTGAGTTTGCCATAGATCGACAAGCGCAACCAAATACATCTCCATACTGTACCCAGGTCTGAATCTTGACTGGAAAGAGTCCATATAAACTCCATTTTGGTTATATGAATGAATTAATTTGAAGACACTGGGTATATCTAATGAACATTCACACGTAACACTGGAATCTGTCAAGCTAAACTAGTCTTCAAAAGGAAGCACAAAAGTTGAACTTCTATTTTGACAGAGCACAGCTTGAATGAATAGTAGGTAGATAAATTGAGACATAGCATGATGGAAGACAAATATCACTATAGTAAACCCACAACTATGGATGGGGATACATCCTAAGTTACTTTTTCAATCATGAAAATAGTCTAACTAAAAACATCGCTGAAATAACAGAATGGAAGTAGAGAGTTATTGCCTCTCATCATTACTGAGTTTCCCTCAAGATACAAAAATAATTAAATGACTACCTTCAGATTTTTAAAAAGCAAGCCCAGAGATCATAATCTTTACCACACGAAATAGCTTAAACTCACTCACAAACCTTGAGTGTTGTGGGGATCCTCACCAGGCCTTGTCTTCATTCCAGCAATCTTTAAAAAATGCATTTTCCTTTAGCTAAGGCACAGGTTTTATGTTCCAATAATTTGCTAATGATGTTCTGCATTGTCTAGAGTTCCTTCCCTTGTGAATATCTAAAAGACTATCTTTAGCGGGGATCATAAATTAATATGTCTAACATGTAATTGCCACATTTGAATTATTTTTTTATTCTGGAATAGAGAAGATATAGGAGCTCCACAATATCAGGCTCTCCAATTAGGTAAATTTAATAGGAACCAAAGGGTGTAGGTTGAGCCCAATGCTAGCAACGAAGCCCCATGTATAACTACATATTGCAGTTTTCTGAGCCCCGGAATCTAATATAATTCAGGGCTAAGAGGGATTTCGAATAGCCCCATAATAAAAAGCAACAGTTCACATGGAAGCCTTCTTATAACAGGACATGCCATATGAAGCAAAGCTAACCTATGTTGTATAACTTGGGTCAGCCATAAAAAAGGCACCCACGTTTATTTATTTTATTTTATAAATGTATAAGGCTGCCGAATTCTACAATGAGGCTGGCCAATGATATCCACAAAAGGGTAGACAAAAAATCAGTTATTTTTTTTAAGAAATAAAATAGGGAGCTTTTTCTATTTAAATAAGACTTTTCTTAAAATGTATCATAAAAATGTATATAATCAGGAACATAACTTCTAATAGATATTCTATATTACTTTCTAAAGTGGAGATTTTTTTTTTAAATAATCATTGTAAAATGGGGGGGGGGGCAGAAGATGTCCTACATTCTCTGAAAAGCACAGAATTCCTTTTTAGTCATGGCTTAGGAAAGGCTATGTGCCTTTTGAACTTTAACATTATTTGACTTCCCCCCAAGGTTTTCTATTGCCTCTTTCTTTCACCTAATCCCTATCCAATGTTACTCCTCCCTTTCTATGCCATGCCCTGTACAGCTACTCCTTTCCCAACCTCATTTCTACCCTGTTCCTCCTACCTCGCCCCACCATTTTGGACTGGTTCTTCTGGAAGAAGGGTGAGAAATAAGTAAGTGGACCTGTGTGTGTTTATTTCTTTGTGTGAGATAAAATGGTTGGCACCTACAGACGTAAACCAATTAATTTTATAAACAAGGTACCATAGTTTACAAGCAATTGATTTTAACCATGCTATTAATTCAATTACTATTATTTCTTTTGTTCTGACTCCACCCTTTCTCAAGAATGTGGCTTTTGGCAGGCATATATATGTGCATACATATCTGCATACACAAGAGTATAAAATGCACTTGGTTATTCAACCAGGAAAAGTCTCCCAGATTACTTTCAGCAGAGCTGACAACTCTAGGATGACACACAGGACAAGTTGAGCATTCAGCAGGATTTTTGTCTCTGTGATACTGCCATTTCTGTCTATTCCTGGGTGGAGGGGGCGGGAGGGGGAGATCTTACATTCTGCCTTGATAACTGATCCCTTTGTAAAAGTGCAAAGATAACGAAGGTCAATGAATATAGGAATTTTGGAATAAGGGAGACAATTTTGGTAAGAACTAGGGCTTCTGAATACATATCCATGGCTAGGGGAAAGGCACTGAAAGCAAAATACAAAGTGAATTCCTACAGCCCTGATCCTGAAGATTTGAGGGATAAGCTTCTGGTATATCCACCACTGACTAATCCTAAATATGGTAGCAGGCCATAAAACAGATCCCATTCTGGGGATATTTTCATGAATTGTCTATAATTGGGGGTAAGGAAAGTGCCTATTAAGGTTAAATTTATCTGGAAAAAATCTGACTAACTGGTTTGTATAATATGTACCTTCTAAAAATCAAATCTGCAAGTATAGCTGAATCCTAAAGAATATAAATTTATGTTATGCCAAACAAAAATGCATTTTTATCAGAAATTATAGAATCTTCCTGACTTATGGATAATTGGTGATTTAAATAATAAGACAAAGTCTTCTCAACTAGTACTTTGAACCGTAATTTATACCCATTTGCTTTATATCTACCCTGATTCACAGGGCAGCTATTCATATTCTGGGATCTTCCAAGCTCATAGAAGATGACTGAGCAAAAAGCCTTTGATGGATTCATTATTGGGAGCTCTAAAAACTGATTATATCTGTGGTACTTAATTTTTATTTTGTGGAACACTCCGGAGAAGTACACTGGGGGCTCCAATGTTGAAGCAAGCTGTAAGCAACACATTCTCTGTAGTTTTAAAGATCTCTCTCCCTTTTGTGACATCACCTCTCTCTCTCTCCCGCCTCCCCTTTCCCATCCAGCACACAGCTGGGAAAGGGTTGGATTATTTTGGCCAAAAGTTTGAATTGATTATTTGCAAAAAGCTTTTGAAATTAGGTCAAGAAACCAATATATTTCCATCTGGAGTACTGCAAGCAGACCTATGCCAACAATAAATGAGTAACACAAACCACACACTAATAAATTACAGCAACGTGGAGAGAAAGATTCTGGGAATTCCAGTTCCAACATATCTATAGATGATGAGTTTAGTAATGATGACTGTATCATGATAGAAAGGACCATCACAATGTCCCTTTATATTTAATGTACAAAATTTCTTATTTTATATCATCTTTTAAAGGCTTGTGAAACTCATATATGTATGTACACACACTCATACACACACACATGCACACATGCATAGACCCCTCCAAAAGTATCTGCTTTGCTGCAGAATATATTGTTACAACCAGAACCTCTGCCCCTTTGCCAGATATATTCTTGTGCCTGTCGTTGGAGAAGAAAAATGGGCAGAATAATTAAGATACTTTCATTTAGCTATAGACAGGTGCCTATTGTTCCAAGTCACCCACACTACAACGGTTGTGCTGTAACCTGTGCTCCAGACAGCCCATCATCTTCAGACAAGAGTTTTCAGGCCTATTGCACTCCATTTTGGTTGTGCAGTCGGCACATTATATTTACAGCCTTCAATCATTTCTTGTTAATGCACACCCCCTTAAAACCTGTAAAATTCTACCCTTACACAGTGTACCTAACACCTAGAATGAATACAGCAAACCCTTCCTCCAAGCAGACCTAGGGCTGAATTCAATAATGAACACAACCAGTGAAATGAAAAGTGACGGCAGAACGGATTCCCCCAAATTCTGCAAGCACTAACTATTCTTAGCTCCTGTTAGACAGCATACAAAGGGCAAGAACAAGAAGTCTCATTACATGAGCAGAAGTCTGCTTCTATAAAGTAGGGTATAGCCTACATAGAAGAATATGTATCTAGAATAGTATTATAAAACTCTTGATTGGAAGGCGTTAGGTAATAGGTATTAACCCCTCCAAATATAACTTAGCATTTGCTTACCTCCACTGTTATATTATTCATCTTGCGCTATAAGCAAATATTTTAACAATTTAAAATTCACTCAGGAAAATCTCTATCCCATTTCTAAACTTCCACTGAGAAGGAAACTGATAAAACCTTGCATAGAGGATTTTGCCTGATCTTGTATGCATCAGGAATGATTTAAGCTGGGTATGTAAGAAATAGTCTTGGGGGCTCCAAAACATTTAGTGGTATGAACTGTTACAACAGGTCAAACAATTATTCCAACCTGGAGTACTGCAGTCTAGGGAACTAATAGGTCTAGCACTCAGTTATAGCCAATCTAAGATAAATTAGCTTACATATCATTTTAAAGACAAATGTTCTCAAAGGACAGTCATGAATTTGTAAAGTGTTACCTTTCCAGAACAAAACAAATATTTTATTTGATGTTTTATACTTCATTTTGGTTTTATGTGAAACTGATCAGTAAACTGTTTACATTGACAAAAACCTTGTTTACAACTTCAAGTACAGTTATTACATTAAAAAAAAAAGAACATAAGAACCTGCTGGATTGGACCCTTGGCCTATCTAGTCCAGCAGTCTGTTCTCACAGTGGCTAACCAACTGCACAAGAAAGCCCACCAGCCTCTCAGCAGATGGCCTTCAGAGGCAGTCACACTGCCATCAAGGCTAATAGCCATTGATCCGCATGACTTCCATGAATTGGTCTGATTCTTTTTTGAAGCCAGCCAAACTGGTAGCCAGCACATCTTGTGGTAGCAAAGTTAATTTCATGGTGCAGTAAATGTGTATTGATTTGTTTTATCCATCCTGAATGCTCCTTTAGTAAAACATACTGCTGGGGACTGCATCAACTCTTTGCACCTTTTAACCACTATGGCAAATGGTGAGAGAGAAATAAGGGATTCTTCACACACTGACCCTGTATCTATCTTTCACCTGGCCCATTGTTAAATGAGTCTCGGTGTTTAAGAGACAAAGGGAACTTTCTCCCTCTCTTCTTTCTCTCTTCAAGATGTAGTTTAGAAAGAAGTGAGGATTTTCTACCTTCTCTTCAAATATAATGTAATTTTATTAGCATTTATTGACAGCTGGGCTAACCCTATTATGGCATCCAAGACAACATCTTTGTATTCTTGTCTGAGACTGCATGAGAAAACTGAACTATGCAGAACTAGTTGACTAATGCTGAAATGTGCAAACTGTATTAAACAACATAAATGACAGTGCTATTAAACTGGTTCTAAAATTATTTCAGAGCAGTTTTTCTGTTAGTGGGACAAACAGAGCTCAAAAGCTAATTCCAGTGAACTTCTTTGCAAATTCAAATAAGAGGATATCTGCTGAAACAGTACAAAAACCTGAGGGATTCTGCCCCAATGTTACAGCATACGTGTAGTAACTTTTGCCAGACATAGCAACTATGGTTCACTGGACTGACTCAGATAGAGGAGAAGCACATAACAGAGCAAGGTTACTCTGGGCAGCTATCACAGCTTAAGAAACTCCAAATAAAAAATGGAAAACATAAAAACAAAAAACATGTAATACAATGTTTAGCTAAAGAAATGTTATTAAACAAACAAAACTCTCTGGGCAGTTCACAGAATAATGCATAATAGCTTCTCAACAGATAATCCAAAAAGCATTTATAGGCAGCTACTTAGCACAATACCCTTAACAGTGAGGGATCCTTTTCTAATAAAACTAAAACTGATAACTGTTTAGTCCTTGGAGTTCTCTGAGCTTGGTTGTTTTCTGGCAGATGTTTCAAGACGTTTGCTAGCACTGAAGATGTTACCCAGCAGGTAATGAAACATCTGCCAGAAAACAACCAAGCTCAGAGAACCCCAAAAACTCTACAGTTCAACCCTGAGCTACATATATTCTCTTCTATTGGATAACTGTTTGCCAAGGCTGTTTTGCTAGACTACCACTTACAGTGCTTCCACATGGAAGCATATCCTCTAGGTGCTCAGATCTGGAAGAATGAAATGAATTATTTCAGCAAATATAAGGTGGGTGGGGAGGATGGCTCCACTGTGGCAGGATATTGGATATTCAAGCTCCTACTAAGCAACTCTGTCTAACCTTTTCGCCACATGCTGGATTCCACTTAAAGCCAACCCTGTGTAAATAAATTGACTTTTGAAATTTGCAGGCTAACCAGAAATCCACAGAAGACACATTATCAGTTACCAGACTGGAGAGGGAAAAATTTACATGAGAAAGGCAATATCCAGAGTATTCTAGACTGGTCTGTGGAATTAAGCATCTTCTTCCAAAGTTGGTTGTTATATGATTTTAGTATGTTAGAGCCGGTCCAATAAAATCTACTGGCTTAAGCAAAGGTCAAGATGATGCTCCCTCCCACTGTTGTGCAAAAGCTAAATGATCTGGAAATTAAACCTTTCTTGAGGACTTACTTGAGAGGTATATTTCAGCATGCTGGCAAAGTAGCCTAGAACAAGATCCCTCAACCTGAATGCCCTTCAGTTATTTAACTGGTAGAGTAAAATGTGTGAACTTCAACCTTCAGCGTTTCCCAACCAGCATGACTCTTGCTAGAACTCTGGAGAGTGTTCAGATCAGAGAAGCCTAGCTTAAAGAATGCAGAGCCAGCCCTGTCATGTATTACCCTGTCCCCCAATTTTGTTGCCAATTCTCAGTACCTGCTGCCTGAGGCCACTGGCTAATCATATACAGTAATCATCTCTGCAGAAAACCCACATCTGTAATTATTTCACAGTGGAATATTTTATCAAAGATTATAGATCAACCTCTTCTAGGGAAAGAGGTTGTGACACTACTCACCAACTAGTAAGACTAAACTGTTCTAAAATTGCTACACAAAATAATTAAACAAAATGTGAAGTAGTTTAAAGAACAGAACTAGGTTCCTTTTTCACACAACCAAAATTACAGCTGTGCTACTTCTGAAAGTAACATTCAGGTTGATGACACTGGTTGCAGAAATGAATAAGTTTCATGGAACTTCAGCAGCAAAATGGCAAAGTGCTGACTTACTAAGCTGTATGATATGGTTTTGATCCTGAAAAGAAAAACTTTACAAAATTCCAGAGAAGTCACTTCTCTAAAGTGACAATAGGAATGTATTGAATTCATTCATCCCAGAGATCCAAAATTGCATAATAAACATAGTATGTATTGAATAGTGCTCTTAGTCATTTTTGTGATCTAACTCAAGGACACTTGATAACCTTTCATGATTCTGCAGCTTAAAAAAAAAAAAAATCAGGCATTTAACCTCAAATGATGCACAACAGTACCAACCAGCAGATTAGTTCAAAAGAAAGCCAGAATTTAAAACATGAACTGTACTTCTAATATCTGAACTATCAAAATACTAACTGAAAGGAAATGAAAAGCATGCAGGTATGCCTTCTTAAAGAAGACTGTAAGGTATAAGAAAGGCAATTCAATGTTTTCTCAGCACAAATTCTGTCTAGGACTTTACTTAGTTTAGCTACAGTTCTTGCACACTTCCCCAGAAATGTAAGAAGTTGAGGGAAACTGAAATAAGATTTTGTTCAATATAGTACCTTTGGAGTAGAGGTGGGACAAAGTGGGACTTTCCTGTTGCTATTCAAATACACCCATGGTTCACCTCATTTCTGATATTGTTTTCAACAACTGCATAGTAATCTGGTGCTCTCAAATGCTCAGAACATCAGTTACTATTAACATTAAAAAACAAGGGTAATGACAAAGGATGATGAAAATTGTAGACCAAACCAGTGGAAGGTGATCTGCCTGCTTTTCAAAAGATTCACAAATTGTGCTAAATTGTCATGCTGCTAAATCAGCCCCTATGATTTCTAAAACATGGTCTCTGGCTTAGCACAAAGAGTGAACTCAATCAATTACAGTTTATTCAGCAAACCACAGATTAGTATGGTATGTGAACCAAGGCCTTATTTTGAACTGCAATATAAAAAATATGAGACATGGTTATGACTCACGTAGACCTGTTTTTCCTTAACAGATAGAATTTTATTTCCACCTCAGATCACAGCCAAGTTGGGTTACTAACCTTTTCTCCAGCAAGTCTGCTATAGTATAACTGCAGCAAACAAGGAGCTTCCCCACTATTTCAAGAACAGCTACAGCTGGAAAATTTCTGCTTGTTACATTATTGTTACAACACAGAACCTTTGCAAGCTAGCATTCCATGCAATATGATCAATAACTATAGTACAAGCTATCAGAGCACCTTGTTTTAGAGACTCAAGCAAACTAGTGATCATACCACCAACCACAATTACAAACAGAAATTAGTGTTTTAATTTATTAAAGAAGATTACTTGAGAAGAGGAAACCAAGATTCAAACCTCTACTCCATTGTGGGGCTTAGCAAATGACTTTAGGCTGGTCATTTTCTCTCTCTTAGCTCAGCCTACGTCAGAGGGTGGTTGATGTGAAATAAATTTAGAGAAAGCCCTCATGCACTGGCCTAGAGATTTCAAAAAACGCCACACTATAAATGCAATAAATAAACAAAAATGGCAAACAGTTAAGTGGTAAGCCATTATTGCCTTATTACACTTTTGGTCATATCCTCTAAATTTAAATAACAATGGTTACGTCCAAATAAGTTGATGTCACCTGCAGCTCAAACTTTTATAGCACATCCTGCTGTTTTCAGTGGCTTTATATCCAATAAAGTATACATGAGATTACAGTTTTGCATACCTACAATTTTAAAAAAGGGGAAACTAAGAACCCTAACTATATTTAGAAGAGAAAATGGGAAAAAATGTTTACCTCCATGCTAAGTGTCAAACATAGCTGTAAAAACAAAAAACAAACCCCAGTATTACATCTAGAAGACTCACCAGTCTCTCTATTAAATTCTGTTCCAAAGTCTACTTCAATTAAAACAAATTTGAATGACAACAAAACCCACTGGTTAGCACTTCCTTGTGTTTTCTAACACAGAATAGTACTGTGGAGTCCTTGGGGTTCTCTGAGCTTGGTTCGTTCGTTCATTCATTCATTCATTCATCAAATTTTTCACCCGCCCATCTCCCCCCAATGGGGGAACTCTGGGCGATTCACAACAAACATTAAAAACATAAATATCTATAAATACATAAAACATTTTCTTGCAAATGTTTCATTACCCCATCCCATTTTAGCACTGAAGATGTTACTTAGCCGGGTAATGAAACGTTTGCAAGAAAACAACCAAGCTCAGAGAACCCCAAGGACTCCACAGTTCAACCCTGAGCTACACATATTCACCTCTATTGGTACTGAATAGTCCACTGAATTATCTTTAGCATCACATTTTCCTTCAAACCAGTTCAACTCATTAGCACATGATTCTTCAGTTCTTTTGCCAGGAGAAGACGTAATACCTAATTTGAAGACAGCTTTTCAATAACTAATCTCTCAGCTAAACTCAGTAAACTGAACTAAATGGTCCCAAATGGATTAAAAAAAAAAAAAGATAATTAGAAATTTTAATTTTGGAGAAAAGAAAGCGCTTAACAGAATTTAATCTCTTGATGAGCAAGAGCAGCAGGCAGAAGCTCTCCAACAAAGCAATTTTTCCATAAGCATTTGCTTTCTACAAATTGTACTTCTCCACTTCCTTGTGGATTTTCTGCACATAATAGGAAAGTTTTATAGGAAGGGAATTTTCTGATCAGAAAACCCCAACAATATTCAGTCATGAACAAATGGAAGCTTTTGTCCTAGCCACATGATTTGAAACCTTGGTTGACTTTAGTAAGGCTTTTATTTCCTTCATCAACTTTCGGATTTCAGCGCTATTGCCTTTATAATTTATCTCTTGCTCTGGGCAAACCAATCAGACCAAAACCCTTTTAGGAAGCAGAGTACCACAAGTGGTGTATAATGAAAGCCACAACTAGGGTCAACCGCCCCCCCCCCATCAACCCAGTTGAGGGCTCTCATCACACAAGTCCAACCTGTTCCTTAGAAACCGTAGTCTTCCCAGCCCCCGCGGTCTCCCCCTCCTCACTTCCGTGCAGAGTCTAGGAATATCCCTGTTCTCTGCCTTGGACGCTGAGTGCAACGTCAGAAGTCCCAACATTTACCAGTTGTGTGTTGAAGAATGCTCCCCTCGCCTTGGGCCCCGGGTAAGCTCAGCCGCATTTGAACTCTAGTAACCCCAGCACAGCTAGCTGCCAATCGAAGGCGGCCGACGCCGCCTGCCTGGCAGGCAAGGGCTGAAGGGCTTCCCGACACCAATCGGCGTTCCCGAGGGGCGGGTGGGGGACGATATTAAAAGGCTTCCCCCCTACTTAAACGGGGGGGGGGGGTGGAATTGTGGGGGCGTAGCATTCCAAGAGCAAGAAAGGATTTTCCCGGCCTTTTCGGGACCACCCATTTCACTGGTAAAGCGGGGAGCCTGGCGGGGAGGGGGCGGAGGAGGCCCTAGCTGCAGGGAGAGGGCTGGCGATCTGCGGGCCGGGTAGCGGGGAAGGTCAGCCAACTTGGCCGGCAGCCGGGCCGCGGGGGTGGGGAAAGATCGGGGGTCTAAGAAGCGTAGCGCCGAGATGGAGCAAATCCAGGAGAGGGCACAGGAGAAACAGAGGCAAGGGGCTGTAAGACAGAGGCGCGGGGCACGCGGCTCCGGAAAGGATCGGGACCCGGCTGGTTGGTGCGGATCTCTCTAATCACCTGGCCGTGCGACGGGTCTTCACCCCAGCCGGGGCGGGAGAGGAGGTTCCTGGTTGCTTTGCCCGTCCGCTCCCGGCTACCTTCCTCCTCCGCCTCGGCGCTGTTCCTCCAACAGCCGCTACGGCACCATACCCGGCCTGCGCTGGGGTGGCTGCAACCGATCGCCCCTCCAGGGCAGCATCGCCGCCGCCGCCGCCTACCCGCTAAGGGCCCCAAAGCCGACCCTAAGCAAGCTCCCCTTCCCCATTAACGGGCGGCCGGGGCCCCCCACGCGTTCCTGCGTTGCGCGCTTCCCGCTCCGCTAACAACCGCCTGGATCAGGCAGCCTCCTCCGCCCCCTATCCTAGCGGCGAAGAGCGCATGCGCTCCGGGGCCATCGAGACAAAGTGGCTGGCTGCGCCGTGGCGGGAGGCAAGCGGGAGAGAGCCGCCCTCTCCTGGGGAGCGCGGCGCTTGCGGCTGTCCCTCCCTCCCTCCCCTAACGCTTCCCCGGGCGGCCATGTTCGCGCGAGAGCCGTTCGGTGCTGCAAATCCGGTAACCCTGAAGGCAGACATAACGCCTGACCCCCGCCGGCCTTTGCGGGGTTTCCAAGCGGCTTCGTTCCCCCCTCCTTTACCAAGAAGTGAGACACGTTGCAATCGCCCGAGGAAGGGTGGATGGTGTAGCTGAGTGTGGAAGACGAGGACGTTGTAAGCAAATTCATAACGGCAGAGCTCATCAGGACCCATCCGGGACGAAGCCCGACTGGCTTTACGGGAGCTTACTCCATTTAAGTGACTTTGAATGTACAGTGATAAGGATTGGTTAATTATGTGCTATCAGTCGGTATGACTCTTAGCGACCACAGATAGATGTTCTCCATCACACTCTGTCCCTAATCTGGTCCTTCGGGACTTCCAACGGTGCACTCATTGCTGCTGTGATTGAGTCCATCCACCTTGCTGCTGGTCGTCCTGTTCTCTTTCCTTCCACCTTTCCCAGCCTTAGAGCCTTCTCCAGAGAGCTGGGTCTTCTCTCATAAGGTGTCCAAAGTAGGATAATTTGAGCTTGGTCATTTGTGCCTCAAGTGAGAACTCTGGGTTGATTTGTTCGATGATCCATTGGTTTTTCTTGGCTGTCCACAGTATTCTCGGGAAGCTTCTCCGACACCAAAGTTCAAAACCCTCAATACTGTTAATGAGGTTTAGTTGGAAGTAAACATGAATGGGTTTTGTACCATGTTCTGTACCTGAGGAGGAAGGAATCCTCCCTCAGAGCCAGCTTGGTCCAGTGGTGAAGGCCCCAGGCTAGAAAGCAGGAGACGGTGAGTTCTAGTCCTGCCTTAGGCATGAAAGCCGGCTGGGTGACTTTGGGCCAGTCGGTCTCTCTCGACCCAACTTGCCTCACCTTTAATTATTTATAAAAATAAGAAAGGCAGGATAAAAAATCTAAAAAGAAAAAATGCCTAGCCATAATCTGGGCAAGGTAGACCCCCTGGAATGGAGCTGGGTGACTTTATAGACACAGGTGTATTTGCTGGGGGGTGGGGGGGAGGCAAATGACAAAGCATATGTCACACTCTAGCAGACATAAATATCTTCCATGACATGCAGTGTGATACAAATTGCAGTGCTATATTATAAATCTGTGCTTTCTGTTTTAGTGTAATCCAGTCTCTGTATGGTAAGTGTATGGTAAGATGGGCAGAGAACTTCACGTCAAAGTATGTATCATTCCACACAATTTGCTCTGATTGATTTAAGTTATCCCACATGTGAATAGTGTGAGCAAAAACTTGTTGATTTCACTCACTTCCATCTATGAATACAGATATGGCCTAAAAGATCTGTTAACTATATTTAGCATATTTCCAAAGACAACTAATTTGGCAATGCAGTCCTATAAAGACTACTCAGAATAAAGTTCTCATGAGTTCAGTGAACCTTATTTCCAAGAAAATATGTAAAGCATTTCAATTTTAGGGAAATAAGAGTTGTAAATATACAGTGGTACCTCAGGTCACGAACGCTTCTGTTCACGACCAATTCGGGTGATGAACAGCACCGTTCGCAAAATTTTGCTTCTGTCCGCGAACTCCGCATCGGGTGACGAACAGGATCCGCGGCCATTTTCCCTGCCGTGACACGTGGTCGTGGCTTCCTGTAGGGAGGGGGACTCTCCCTCCAAACAATAACCGCCTCCCCACCCGCCTTCCTGTCCTCCACGCCAGAAGTCACCTCGAGCAAGGTTAGCATTCTCTCTCTTCGTACTGTACTATACTGTACTGTTTCATATTTTTGTGGTTTAAAAAAAAAATACATATGGTTCAGAACGGATTAACCGTATTTACATTGAACCTTATGGGAAAATTTTATTCGGGTCGCGACCAAAATCAGTTGGCGACCAAATTCGTAGGGGTCAGAACGGATTAACCGTATTTACATTGACCCTTATGGGAAAATTTGATTCGGGTCGCGACCAATTCGGGTCACGACCAGAGTCGCGGAACGAATTAAGTTCGTGACCCGAGGTACCACTGTAGTCTTTCAGTTGTCCCAGCAAAAATAGCTTTCAGATCTGTTTTTTTTTAATGATTGTATTTCAGAATGTGATTTTGAAGTTTATTTTTAACTATTCTCTTTCTTTACTTCAAGTACAAATCACAGCTGTTGTGCTTCATTTTTGAACATCTGAAATTATTTATATGTTAAGAGTAATTATTATCAATCCCACAGTGTTGTAGGATGTTTCTAATAAAGTTGTTGATACTAGATAGCATCAACCACTTTGCTCTGGCTGAATTAGCTTTATTATTGTTTCAAACAAACTTTTAGTGTAATCATTGCATTCTCTATCAACTTTAAACTAGTCCTCAACCAAATATGAAATAAGACTGGGAAACTGGAAAAAAAAATCCAGGAGGAGGAAATGGCAAAGCCATTTCAATACTGCTGCTTCTGTGTCCATGAAATCACCAGATGTTAAGATCCACCTGAAGGAGAATTTATATCACCTTTATCTCCAAAAAAGTATGTGTTCAGGTATATCAATGTGTGCTTTTTTTGGGGGGGGGTTACATTAAATAAGGCAACCCCCAGCTTTCCTTTACCTTACTGCAAAAAAAAAAGTAAACCCCAGAGTTTAATGTGTGAGGTTTTTTCTCCATTTTTAGGCAGGGCCCTACTTTGGTGGCCTACAGCCACAATTGCTATGGGTGGGGGGGGCAGGAAGGGGCAAATATCTCTCAGGCAGGACTGGAATTTCTTATGGTTGGGGTCAGGACGAATATTCATGGGTGTATTTTTTTTTTCTTATATTGATTCTGTTCTTGTGCATATGCCAATGTAGCATATGCACTTCCTACCTTAAAATGGGAACCACTACCAGTTTTCACCAGTTATATCACCAACATTTGCCAGTTTGAGGGGGTTGAAAGAAAGTGCTTCTGGGACCACAGATGACTATTTCTAGTGCAGGGCATAGAATCAGACACTCTGCATAATACCGTATATTGTATGCATTGTGTGCATATCCATGTTAACCGATGCCACCCTGTAAGTACAGTATTTGGGTGTGTTTAAGAATGTGAATTGGCCCAGAACTACCCTTAAACTGTTCAGTGTGCAGTCTGTTGTTTCTTAGTAGCAGCTGCTGTTGCTGCTGCCCAAATAGAGATATGAGCAATAAGAGCTCTCACTGCTGGAATTGGTGGAGTTGGGCTAAGTGGCTCTCTGCCTCTGAGCAATTTGTTCACTACAAGTTCCTAGCCCCATGTCTTATAGTTCCTTTTAGTCATGGATCCTTTGTAGAGAATTCCACACACAAGGGGCATAGTTTGATATTGCAAGTGAAGTGGAGGGTGTTTCTGTCCCCTTGCTGTTGCAATGCAGTGGCTTTTCTATCCTCTTGCTGTTGAGTCTCCATTGGGAGTAATCTAGTTGCATGACTGATAGTTTACCTCCTAGAAAATATTTGTCCCTGATTCCTTGTCACCCAACCCCACCCATCCTCCTTCCCCACCCCTCAGCACTCATGTTGAGTGTTTATTTCATGCCTTTTAATGCTGCAGAATCTCTCTTTTATTTAGCCTGAGGAGATTACAGAGTTGTTTCAAGGGGAAAAAAAGTGGAAATCCAAGCAAAGTTACTTTCTTTGCATGCAGCAAAGGTTGTTGCTTTTCTTTGAAGGATGTGATACTTTTTGCCCTCTGACATTGGTGAGCATTTTGTTAGAGCAGGAAGCAGATTTCCCCTTTTCCAGAATTATTTATCCACCTACCCATCTCCCACTCAAACTTCCTTATCTCCTCTTCCCCTTTATATGTGAACAATTGTGTGACTGGTCTACAATTGGCACCAGTGCAAGGATATTGATGGAAGGCACTGCTACCACTTCTATATTTCTGTGTAACTCTTAAAAAAAATCAGAGAAGTCTCTTTGCAGTGAGGTGATAATACTATATGCTTTAAGATGGGCTCCTGCAAACTTTAGAAAAAGATACGCAATATGGTTCATGGGGTCACGAAGAGTCAGACACGACTTAACGACTGAACAACAACAGGCATTGTATTCAAAAACCATAAGATATTTACCTGTGATTATACAAAAGCTACATTTTAAAAAAAAGCCTGTTCCCAGTCAGATAGCTCCAGCTATTGTGAAGACTTTGCAACTATTCCTTCCTCATAGCAAATTAATAATGCCACTTTTTTTATCTACAAGGAAGTACATTGGAGAAGAGAAGAAAAATCCTCTTGCAATCACACCTGAAGTTTATACAGAAATGGTTCTCTTTTGGAAAAAGGCAATGCATTCCCCATATATGTTCACTTCAGAAAATATGTATATATCTTCATCTAAAATAGGATACACAGTTTTCCCTCAGAATGTTTCTGTTGGGAGAATATGTGTTTGAACTGCTTACTTTAATATGGCCTGGTATCTCATTTTGGGATTCCCCACACTTCCTATTTCCCTCCAGAAACAGTGGAACCACTTGTGGCCTGTGAAGTTTGAAGTTTCTTAATAATGATGCTAGTTGTCATGATTATTTTTTTTTTGGCTGAAAAAAAGGAAAGTATTTTCACTTCTGCCAGTATAACCAAATCCTATCCACAGTTATCATAGCAAGTTTGATTTATAATCTATACCAGCAGCTTAGTTCTCTTTGTAAGATGTATCACATCCTTTTCACCATTTTTATCACATTGTGATAAATACACTGATCACTCTTTTAAAAAAGCTGCAGCTGATGCCATCTAGATGAAAGATCTCCCAGATTGCAACTATATTGGTATAACTGCTGTTACCCTTGAGAAGGCCTTTCCAACTCAGGGATGAGTTTACACATTGTGCTGAGCTATGCTTTGTTTAACTATAGTTTATCTTAAAAACAATGATTGGGTTCATGCATTGTACAACTTCAAATCACTTTAGTATGTTGTTTGGACCAGACCACTGATTCGTCACTCTAAAGTTTGAATGAATCAGGTTTTTTCAATCAATTAAGTTGCTTGAAATATAGTTATTCAGTGTCCTGCATTTGCTAATAATCTGGAAAAATGCCCACTAGCTCTCTTTTATTAAGATTAACAAAGGCCAACATTAAAGACTCCTTTTAAAAGGGGCATTTCTTCCCTGACCAGTACATAAAAATGCATATGCAAAGAAAGTAGCAGTTTAGAGAAAAAGATTCAGACAAGAGACTGTTTCATACTCTGAAAGTTTATTTATTAAACTTATTATATTGCTGACTATCAACGTCTCTTGGCAAATTTCATTGAAGCAAATGTGATAAACTGTATATCAGAAAGTCTGAAGTAATATACAGGTTGTTATGGGTGAAAGCAGGAATCCATAGGTTGATTGTTGCATATTGCATTTAAATTAATAGGAACAATGGAAAAAACATGAGTTTTGGGAGGAAATGTGCAACATTTTGCATATGCACAATATAGTGGGGGGGGGGGAATCTGCTAGTTAAGGGTGGGTGAGATTGAAATAAAAGAGCACATAAAAAATAATTTGGTCATTTCAAGACCTGAGAATGAAAAAGAACAGTGAATTGTGAGTATCTGGTTAGAAAAAATATCCATCTGTTTTGAATAAGTAGTTTAATTATGCCTGTTTGTATATACACATGGAAAAATAAATGAATATAAATCTAAAAACATGGATTTGTTTAGGATGAAATAGAGAGAATTTGAGAATACAAGATTGATGAGAGATGTGAGACACAATTTTGCCCTAGTAACAAGCATGGATACTGGAAAATATGGACACAGGAACGGAATGAAAGAAACAAGTGAAAGAATGACTGGAGGAAGAAAAAATACAAGTATGAAAAAGTATAAACAAAAGATTAATCTCACAACTAAATGTATGAAAAGTGGATGTAAGGAAAGAGGAATGGAAGGTGCTCAGAGCAGTGTGAAAAGAATTATGTAAAGTGACACAGAAGTGTGAGGAGTTACATTAATGGGAAATATGGAAAAGTTGCTTGGTGGAATGATGACGTGAAAGAGGATGAGGACACACCTGTGGAGCGCTGAATCCACTTGGTGTTACTGTACCGGTATCATCTCACCAGATGGACTCCCATAGCTTTAGCCACACACAATTCTAATTGCATAGAATTACCTGAAGAAGGAGGGGCTTCAGTGCTTGTAAGTCAGTCTTGACTCCTGGAAGTTACATGGGCAAGTCCGTGTAGTTTTCTAAGCAGTGTTTTTGGAAATGATTTGTTATTGCCTTTTTCCTGGGGCTGAGCATGCCTGGCACGAAGTCACTCAGCCAGCTTCCATACCTAAGACAGGTCTAGAACTCCAGTTTATTTTATTTTATTTATTTATTTATTTATTTATTTAATTTATTTATTAAATTTTGCAACCGCCCATCTCCCCCCAATGGGGGAACTCTGGGCAATTCACAATAAACATTAGAACATAAAATATATGAACACATAAAACCTTAAATTAAATTTACATTAATTTAAGTTTCCCCTATTCCTAGTCCAATGCCTTAACCACTATCCAAACTGTCTCTGGGTATGGATATAGAGTACCTGGATACGGGGGGAGAAAATGTTGTAGCTTTTCATTTCCCATGCCCTCTGTATTCTTGAGATAGCATTTGTAGAGTTTTGTTATTACAAATATCTCTCCTTTTCTGTTTCTGTAAGGACAGTTCATATTCTCCCGACCACGGATAACTTGGATAGAATTTCTTTCTGGAAACCATTATAACTCAGGAATGCATAAATCCTCCAATGGGGCAACCAGGCAGACTATTTTTTTAAACATGCCAAGCGTTCCAGAGGCCGCCTTCAAGTTCCATGTGTTGCTCCAAAATCTGCAGTTATAATGTACCCCATTATTAACAAAGCTTTATAGAAAATGTATTTTTCAACATTCCAAGTCAGCTAAGAAAGTCACTTCTCTCAGAAACAAAAGCTCTGTTGATATTTGAAGATAAAAGTTTGCAGAATGCAGGAAAATCTCATTAAGGGTTTAAAGTATTTTCTCAGACCTGGAAGATAATGTTGAAGTCTGATAACAATGGCTGGAGATAGCTATCATCTTAAATAAGTCACAAATAGCATTTGTTTCAGGGGGATTTTGAGAGCAGCAGACAAAAACTCTCATGGGACAAAGCATAGCATAGTCTAAAAGTAGCAAAAAGTTTTACTCTCTATTCAATTATTAGATTTATTTTAATAAGAAATAGTTATAAATTATAGAATGCTTCACAGAATCAGTTGCCTGGGCATAGCTGTCAGGTCATTTTTGGGGTATGTGAGGAAATAGCAGAACCTTGAGCGATCTCACAAAGTCTTAGTCGGATCAGATTTGGTTAGTACTTGGATGGGAGACCACCAGGAGATCCAAAGGCTATCGGTTTAAAACAATTCTCAGAAGGTAGCATTCCTGCATTGTAGTTAAGTTCATGGATATGTAGTCATTGAGAACTGAATATGACTTGTCAGATATAAGGAAATGGCACTTATTGTCATGGATCCTACCTGTGAAGGAACCCCATCTGAAATATCCTATGATTCAGATTTCAAATGATCTGATGGATTTAAATTTAATCTAATTTAATAAAACTGATTTCCCCTGACATTCCTACTTCCTGGGCCGCTGACAATGAAAAAATCTCAGCATAGGATACAGTGAAAGGGCGGGGGGTAGTCAAATGAACATTCTGCCTTGAGGTCTTCAAAATGGTATTAAATGTTCATTTAGACACAGAAGCTGCAGTCTGGAGGATTAATTTAAATTATTCCACTGACTGGGCTAACTCAATGGATATAAAGTCATGATTTCCATGGGAATCTTTCACAGCTTCACTAATTGCACATTTCAGATACTGTAGTTAAAATCTCATCAGGAAAAAAGCATCCCTTTTGCTTTATTGGCCTTTTTGTGTAGAATTCTTGTCTAGCAGAAATTTGAAAAATGTGAGATTTCTGCACTAAACTTCCAGTTTTCAAATCTAGAAAGAAACGTCGTTTTGAGGAGCAAACTAGTAAACATAAGTGAATTGCTTTTGACATGTGTTATGTGGAACTAAAGATGGCACTCCTGAACAGGAATTCACCAACAAAATTGCCTGCACCTACATCCCCAAGGAAATACCCTAGTCATATCTGCAAAATAAATATGTGCCTATTAATATAAGACTTTTCTACTATTTAGGGGAACCAATGTGGTCTAGCGGTTAAGGTGCTGGACTAGGAGTAGAGAAACCTGAGTTCTAATCTTACCGTAGCCAGGAAAGCCAGCTGGGTGATTTTGGTCCAATCATATACTCTCAGGGCACACCACTTACGGAGTAAGTCCAACTTGAAGGCATTCAACATTTTTACTATTTACTGTATCCTCAAAAGAACCAACAGGGTTCAGAACTTCAGCATAGAACATGGGCAGCCAAAGCAGACAAATACACCAATATTGCAAATAAGTTTGCAACTGTTTGTTTTGTCATCTCAAACTCAGCAAAGCCTATCCCAGAATGCATGCCTGAAACTCGCAACAAGCACCATGCTTTAACAAGAGACATCTGATCAGTTAAAATGGAGCCTTTAATTTTGTTAGAAATGAAACAATCCTGAAAAAAAAGTATCACCATAATCTGTCAGCATGAAGTAGTTAGGAATCCCAGCAAAGAAAAGGGGAAGATATTTGATCTCTGCTGGATTACTTCCCTTATTTGTGATTTCTTTGGTTCTAACATTTCATAAACAAGTACTTGAAAGCCTCACTATTGCCTAATTTATTGCCAAAGCAAAGAAGAAACACTAGTTACCCTGGAACTAATTAATCTTTTATGCTGTGAAAAAAGCCCATACTTGCTTGCATTCTACCTTGAAAAGTAAGTGGAGGGGGGTAGTGACAAAAGCACGATGGTGTCATCACAGTGGGTAC
This sequence comes from Liasis olivaceus, assembly GCA_030867105.1. Lineage (NCBI taxonomy): Eukaryota > Metazoa > Chordata > Lepidosauria > Squamata > Pythonidae > Liasis > Liasis olivaceus. The sequence continues at coordinate 64,786,552 of CM061348.1, read as the reverse complement.
ACATACAAAAGGGGTGGAGCTTGTGTCATGACGGCACAACCCTGCTGTTGCCACTCCAATGAAAGCCTTTGATCCTGCCAATGCTTCCACTTGCCTTATGCCAACTGGCATAATCGCGCACAAGACTGCATTCAAAATTATTCCTACACAGAATGTATGTGTGCAGTTTTTAGTTATTGAAAGTGTTTTAACACCTCCCTGTTCGTGCTGAAGCTCTTCCTAGGTGACTCCACGCACACAAGGAGCCAAAGAGCAATCTTTTAGGCCGTATTTACTGTGCTATGCTTAAGTTTATGCAGTGATGCATAAGCCAGTGTAGACTGAAGGTTACACTTTTGAATTTTGGAATTCTACAGAACTAGGATTCTCTTTTTAGGAGCAAAAGTTCAGTACAAGAAGAGGGACGTGCTGATAAATCTGCTGATTTTGCTGTAGATGGACAAATTGTTCATTGTGTATTCCCTCTAAAGCACCCTGTAGGGTGCTCCTCAATTTGGCATTGCATCTTGTTTCAAAAATGGAGGCTGTGGCATGGAATATCTTTTTCCAACTAAGTATGGTATACCAGCTGAATATTCTGTAAGGTAACAATCTTTTGTCCATCACTCATCAGGAACCACAGGGTTGTTTTTGAAGATTATTTAGAAACCATAGCCAGTCCAGAACATAGCAGTTAACCTCACCAATACCTCACCAATACCGACCAAAAACCAATGTCATACCTGTTCTTACAGAGCAAACCTGGCTTTCATACATATAGATGATTTGGAAAACTACCAAATATTAACCTCCTGAAGGAAAATCTCTTTTATATCATGATTTCCTGCCATTGTAGATGGGAAGCACAAAAAACTGTTCTACAAACCTAAAATAGGCTTAGTGTAATTAGAAGTCTCAAAGAAAACCAAACCAAATTTCCTCCCCCAGAAACCCAGGAAAATACAGGACATCCTGGTCCTTCTCAGATAAGGGCCACAGCCACATTCTTCATCTTTAAAGCTCCAAACAAGATGTGGTAAACTGTTGATAACCAAAAGTAGCCCACTCTGAACTTAGATGGTTGAAAGCTGCTTCATAGTCAACAAGACTATAGTCTAGCTTCTTTTTATATTTCCAGCTATGTTTCACTGTCATGCTCCTTCCCACCATATTAGATGGACTAGGTTCACCCAATACATTGAATCATAAATTAAGCAAACAGGCTGACTTTCCCCATCAACTATGCCATAAAAAACAAACCAAGATTAACCCTAAGCAAGCTTCCATGTTGTATGAACATCTGTTAGAACTTTATATCACCTGGAAAGTGTATTGTATAAACACAGTCACAGTATAGAAATTGTATTCCCTTCTCAACTTTGTACTTTCAGGTGTTTTCGCCCTCCATCCAGCCCTCCTTCTTCCTGCAGTGCCCTTCAAGAAGCCTATAATGGCAATAATGCACTCTAAGCCCTTCAGTGTCATTGTGTGGTAACAGCCACCAAAAGGAATGGGGGACTTCTTAGGATCAGAGAAGATGGAGTCCAAAGACCTCGGCTAGAGTCTCTTTCTTTGAGCATTTGGGCCTCTATATTTCTTAAATCTGCTTCAAAAGCCTCTGTTATGGATGTTAGAATTATAAAATTTATGAGGCCTATACTGTAGAGCAATCTGCAAGATTTGTAGTGAATCTGCTGAGGTGATATTGAATTGCTCACAGAAAATCCCTAAATTTATCATAATAAGTTGATCATCTACCCTCGAATTAAAAACAGCAGCAAATACATTTATTATTTTTAAAATAAGCTTTTTTGAAGTGCAAAATGATTGAATGTAAGTCAATAACTGATCACAAGGCCATCACGCCCTTTTTAATGCTAAGTTTAAAACTAATGGGGATTGAGTATTACGCATGTCCGCTTTTTGGGGTATGCAACGTTATGCAGTGTACAGAAACAGAATAGGGAATAGTAAGCCAAAGAAACTGAAGGCATGAGGTAAAAAAGAAACATAGGTAAAGCTAGCTTATGCCAAAAGAATGCACCGTAACTCTTTGCACCTTTCTATCCTTGCAAATTATCTTTGTTTTCACCATATCTGCATACTGCTTCTTACATGACCTTTTGTTCTTTAAATGCATCGCTTCTCTCTTTGAGGATCTGGGTTCTATCCAACCACAATGTTTTTGGTTTTCTTTTTTGTCTCAACTCATTCACTCTTCCTTTGTATATTTGTTTTGTAACCCAGTTCTCATTCAGTCCCTCTGTCTGGCCAAACCACCTCAACATACGTCTTCCAAACTTGTCAGACACTTTTGGATTCAACCCATTTTTTCCATCTGCAGCCTTTTCATTATTCTAACACCTTACCTTACCTTACCTTACCTTACTTTACCTTACCTTACCATCTCTCCTCTTTCCTTTTAGTGTAATTCCACATACTTTCCTGGCGCTCTGTAACATAATTCTTTTCACACTGTTCCAAGCAGCTTCCACATCCCACATCTCATTTTCATTGATTCTGTTAGGAGATTACTCTATCTTCTAATACTTTTTCCATGTAGGACTCATGCTTTCTCTTCCTGCAATAGCTCCATATAGCTTCACTTCTTTCTTTTTCTTCCATGCCCATTTTCCTCCAAGACCCACTCTTAAACACTACCATAAATGCTGCCTTACATTCAGATCCTCTGGGATCCTTATAGCCTTCAGTAAGTTTTCTCCTTCCATCATGAACTCAATCTCAATCACACTTCTAGGATCTATTTTCATTCCTTTGTCATCTGTACATATGAAGAGTCTTAGGCTTAAATCACATTTGGAAATTAACATATATTTTTAAAGGAGATACCTTCATGAGGCTCATTCATTCTTGGGTCTCTGAATGCTCTATTATTATGATTATGGTTTTGTATCCATTCATATTGTAGAGTCCTTGGGGTTCTGTGAGCTTGGTTGTTTTCTTGCAAACATTTTGTTGCCTGGCTAGGTAACATCTTCAGTGCTAGAATGGAGTGGGGTTTGCTCTCTGTTTATATACAGTGGCTTGCCCTGCCACTGTTGGGGGGGGGGTATTTTTATTTTTTTCCCCCTTTCCTGGTAGTTCCTTGATTAGGGTACTGTTTACTGCTTGATTGTGTGGTGATAATCTGGGGTTATCTGGGTGATGATTGCTGGTGAGGAGGTATTCTGGCCTTTTGTTTCCTTTTTATTGCCTCTTTTGAATAGTATGTAGATGTTGTTTAACTCTATGTGCCTGTTGATGGCTGCCTTGTCTGAATACCAAGCTTCCAGGAATTCCCTCACATTTTTGGATTTAGCTTGGTCTAAAATGCTGACATTTTCCCAGTTGAAACTATGGTTAAGTCTGTCCATGTGTTGTGAGATTAAAGAATTTTCATCAAATCTTCTGTTAGTTGGTGTTCATGCATGTGCTCTGCTAGCCTTCTGCCTGCCTATCCTACATAGTGGTTATTACAGTCCTTACATTATATGTTGTAGATGACTCCTGTTTTTTTTCTTCTTGGGCTACTGGGTCTTTCGGTTTACTTAAGATGTTTTGAAGGGCTTTAGTTGGTTTGTGTGCTACAGAGATGCCATAGTTGTAATAGTCTGTTGGTTGTTTCTGAGATGTTTCTGAAGTATGGCATCTATCCTTTTCATAGCTTGTGTTGATTGTGTTGTAGTAGGCTGAGTGGTTAGGCACTTTCTGATAAAGTTGCATGGATATCCATTTTTTTGGAAGATGTTGTATAGGTGGTCTCTTTCCTTTTTCTGCTGTTCTGGGTTGCTGCAGTGCATTTGTGCTCATTTGAATAATGTTCTTACGCAGCTCCTCTTGTGGGAGGTTGGTTTGTTAACTTTCGTAATGGACTACTTGGTTGGTGTGGGTTGTTTTCTGATAAACATGAGTTTCTAATTTGCTGTTGTTACCTCTGCTGATGAGGATATCCAGGAAGGGTAGTGTGTTGTTGTTTTCTTCCTCTCTGGTGAATTTTATTTCTTTGAAGATGTTGCTGATAGTTTCATGTGTCTTCTCTAGTTGTTCCTTTTTTATTATAACAAAGGTGTCATCTACATATTGGATCCATACTTTTGGTTATATGTGTGGAAATGCTAGTTTCTAGACGTTGCATTACAATCTCTGCTATGAGTCCTGAGAGTGGTGATCCCATGGGTGTGCCTCTGATTTGTTGGTATATTTGTCCATCAAACTGAAAATAGGTGGTGAAGCAGAGGTTGATGAGGTCCATGATTCTGGGTATTTCGATCTTGGTGTATTTGGTTAGGTCAGGTGTGTTGTGTAGTACTGCTGACATGGATTCTTTTATTCCTTCTGGGTTTATGGATGTAAAGAGTGCTGTCACATCAAATGAGACCATAATTTCATCTTCATCTATGTGTACATCTTTGATTTTCTGGAGGCACTGTAGTGAGGAGTTAATAGACTATTCACTCTTCTCTGTGAGATGTTCAAGCTTTTTTGTCAGTTCTTTCGCCATGTTGTATGCTGGAGTCCCTGATAAAGATACAATTGGAGAAATATGTCGGGCTTGTGTATTTTTGGTCATCCACAAAAACGTGGGAGGATGGGTCCACTGCTTTTCATCTGCCACTATTCTTCTTTTGTGATATGGCCTTTCTCAGTTAGGTCGTTAAGGGTTCTCTTGATCAGGTTGTCTAGTTTCTGTATTGGGTTGGTGTTAACTGGGATGTAGGTTTCTTTGTCCTCTAATAATTTTTTGGCTTTTTGTAAGTATTGTGATTTATCCATGATAACTGTGGTTCGGCCTTTGACTGCTGGGAGGATGATGTTGGTTTGGTCCTTCTTTAGGCTTTTGAGGGCTGCTCTGTCCTCTGCTTTGAGTTGGTGTTGATATCGTGTTCTTCTGATCTGTGGTATGATTGTCTGCCTTATGTTTTCTTGGGTTTCTGTGTTAAGTCCTGTGGTTTTAAATGCTGCTTCTAAGGCTGCACAGAATTCTAGCTGATCAGCATTGTCCATGTGTTCTGCAGTGGACAGTGGTCGGCTGGACATGTTGATTACCCATTTGGGTTCAGGTGCCTCTTTGTTTCTGGGGTTTAGTTTGAGCAATTTAGTTTGAAGTTTTGTTTTTCTTTTCTCAGCTTGTCTTAGGGATGTGGTCTTGATGGTGGTTGTCAGTATATTTGTGTGCTCTGGGGTCATGGTTTGGTCCAGTTGCTCCTTGAGGTTGTCTATGGTATGCTGGTATTTGTTGAGTCTGAGGTTCATTCATATTGCCTTGTAAGGTTCACGGCTGCCCAGAAAACTTGAAATCAATCAGCAGCACAAAATAAAAGATTTCAAGCAGGGACTTCTCTAAGCAGTGTTTCATTTGGCCAAGCAAAAGTCTGGGTGCCCACACCATGCACCAAGAGAGAGCAGGGTGGCACACTCTTGGAGACAAAACCATAGCCTTTTATAGTATTTTTAAAAGGGCAGAACTTATTACCATTATGATGAAGATGAGTTTTACAACCAGTCAAAGAAACTTTAGCAGAATACATTATTCCCCGCCTTTGTTTGCTTATATTAACTCTATTCCCCGCCCTTGTTTGCTTACGTTAATTTAAAGGAGTTGCCCCTAACCCTTATACCTTGTCAGTCCCTGCAGACCCTGGTTCTGGGTCCTCCCTCCTTATCAGGCCTCAGACTTTGTCTCTTCAGGAGGAGTTTTCCCTATTATCTGAGCTAGCTCGTCTGTGGTTAGTTGCTTCCTCTTGCTATTTCCCTAAGTGCTGTTAGTATTGAAGCTTGGCTATAGAGAACTCTGCGTGTGGTCTAAAGCTATGAAGTTAATATTGCCAATTTAGATATTGCTTCATTGCCAGTTTAGATATTGATCCCTTCAGCCTGGCAAGGTATTTTTTTCTTCTAGATCTCATTCATTCAAAATGTTGATCCCTTTTACCGAAAAGTCATCTCCAATTCTTCTATTACTCCTATTCTTTGGAGTGCTATATGCAAACCATCTACTTTCATATCACCATGGACAATTTAAGTGACAGCAAATCATATGACAGACATGTCATCCCCTTTGTTCATAATTACATTTTCTGTACATCTTCATTTCTCTGTGTGTATATGTGACATAGTATAATAAACACACAAATATAAAATAAACACATCCCTATACTAAACACAAAATGCTTCACACAAAATAAGATCTAATTCTCATCTTTGGAGGAGACTTTTATCATCGATAGACAAGAGAATGGCTTGGACTTCCTTCCTAACTTTTATGGGCAGAGCTCGCGTCTTCAAAGGAAAACCGGGTTCTGAACCGAAACTCGGAAGTCCCACGTGCAAGCCTCCGATGGCCCACTCTTCTTTTCTTGTCTCTGCGTTTCCGCAACCCGGCCGTTGCAGCCGAGTCCTTCGGGAAGTACTTCCGGTTCGCGGAGGGCCCTGACTGCCGGGGTCTGGTTTTCGGAGAGGTCGCTCAGGAGTGAGGTAGGGTCGCCGGTTCTTCCCCTTTCTTCGGCTGCCAGATGGAACTGCCTCTGCTAATAGTCCGGTTCCCGGAGGGCAGGGATCCCCCGACTCAGGAAAGACTGGCGCGGGCAGGAAGGGTAGCCCTTGTGGGCAGGGAGCGCGCGGGAGCCTCTCCATCGTCCGCATGCTCGCGATCTGCAGGTGGACCTGCTCTCTCCGCGCAGAGCCCGAGGGCTCTCCGAGGCTCCCAGGTTGTCTTGGGGAGATACGCTCTCTGCAGTTCAGTTTCTGCCCGAGTCAGCGTGCCCTGGGTCGCCTGGTGAGATCTACCTTCTAAACTTGTGCGCCGTGGGGTGTGCTTTCCGTTTGGAGAGAAAGGGGACAAAACCTAGCGCGATGATATAAAAGAGGATAGCGGAAAGAGAATTGCGCCGACTGTGGCTTATGCTGTTATTCAGTGCATAAGCGGGTTGATGGGAGGAGCAGCGTTCTATAAAAACGAGAACGTTGTAATAAATAGATCGGTGCTGCCCGCACAGGGCTTTCAGGAGAGAGCCGTTCCTAGTACAGGGTGGGAAATGCCACAGATTGCACGTGGACGGTTTTGCATGCAGAACTTATGTTCTGAGTTCCAGTTCCAGTTTATGCTTACTTAAACTTCTTTGTGAAACGAGAAAGCTGCGGTTAGAGGAGTGCCGCTCGCTGTACCCCTTAAATGATATAGATGTGGACTTGACTAATCTTGATGCTTCAGAATGTTTTTTGAAATAAGAGACACTTTCCTTAATGCTGAGATTCCAAAATCTCTCAACTGTGGAAAGCCATTTCTTGCTAACAACTTTCCTAAACGTAGAGAACTTGAATGCTTACCTTCAGTAAGCTATTAGGCAGGATGCTGGATGCGTGTATCCTGAATGTAAACGCGGTGGTGATAATTTACTGAAGTGATAGTAGTGTTAAACTGAGAAAATCCTCTACTGTACCAATGCATTGGAAGTTTGAAGTAGATAAAAGTAGATGCTCTGCTTCTGGTGGGATTCTCTCTTGCAAATTGTTTAGTCTTCATTTGCTTGAATCAGATTCTAGTAGTTATTCAGACAAGGGGAGACTGGTCTGTCTTTGAAATATATGATTCTTTATTAAAGAATTGTTAGTGAGAATAAATCTTTTGTATGGTACTGATTATATATATAAGGTTCTATGTATCACAAGCTAATGTTAACTTTTTGCTTGCTTAAAACACCACACTCTTTTGGAGATTTTGCTGGAATTTGTGATCTGGTAGCTGATCTGTATACGAGCAATATGATTATGTTGTTGTTTTCTCTGACACTTTTTCTTTCCCTCTGTTTTCTAAAGACCTCTCTATTATGCATACTTTCCTGAGAGTCTGTTTTATTAAAGTTAGGAGAAGAGTATTGTGTAAAAGAGCCTATACTGTACAAGTTTGAAAGATACCACAGAAATGATGTACTGGATTTGTTACAGTGCAATCAGATTGGTATCTATTGAAAAGTGAGTCCCATTAAGTGTGTTAAGGATGATAGCTCAAATTTAAGTATTTAGGTTGTTTTTCCTGTTATATCTGACAAAGGTTAGATATCTGGAATTGTCTGATCATTTATTTCGTTGTTTCTTTTGCTTTTCCATAGGATTGTTTTCAACATATGTTACAACTATGGCTGTGTCTCTCATTATAAAATGGGGTGGGCAGGAATTTTTAATAACCACCTTGTCAGAAGAGGACACAGTGTTGGATCTCAAGCAGTCACTCAAAGGACTCACAGGAGTGCTACCAGAACGCCAAAAACTTTTGGGACTTAAAGTAAAAGGTAATCTGCTCCTTGTCTTTTTTTGTTGAGTTAGGTGGCTGCAATAGTGCTGGTTGTTAAAATGATTAAATGTTAAAGCACTTCTTAAAAAATTAATATAAACCCTGGTTTATCTCTTGCACACTGTACAAGAAGCAGGCTAACATCAGGCTTGTGTAATCAACAGTATTCCATCCTCTTTTTAACAGAATGTTCCAGTGACGTGTTAATACATATAGAGATGTACAACTAATTTATATGTGTGTGCTGTTTAATGAAGTAAATGCCTCACTCAGTTCCCTCTGGTCTTCAGTATTCTGGAATTTATAGTAAGAATTCCAGTAATCAAATAGGTAATAGATTATCTGTAAAAAATTAATCACTGATTCAGTTTTGTTCTTCTGATCTTATCATAAGCTACCAGTATGAGGGATAGATAGACAATTCTCAGACTAGTTCTATGAGATCAAAGAAATGTTATTGCCTATATGTATGCATGTATATATATGTGTCTCTCTCTGTGCATGTGTGTATGTATCTTGTTTTCAAAGAAGCTTGCTTTCTAATGTAGACATATTCCATTTATATCAATAAAAAAAATGAATACTGTTGAAACATGTTAAAGGGTTAGAAACAACATTTGATAAAAATTATATCTATCCAACAGATAAAGAGATGAACTTATCTCTAGGATTGTAGCCTTAGACATATTTGTTTATGAAGATCTCTGTTCATTCCCCCTTAGGATCTTTCAGTGGTATATTGGCTAAATGAATTAAATGATTTATTTATATATTTGTTTGTTAGATTTACATCCCTTCTTTAATTCATGAACTTAAGGCAGTTTACATAGCATACTTTCCTTAATTTTTTCCCCACAACAACCCTGTGAAGTGGGTTGGACTGAGGGATACTGACAAGCCCAAGGTTACTCAATGAGTGTATTGTTGAAGGCTCAATGAGTTTTCATGGTTAAGAATGGATTTGAACCTGGGTCTCCCTGATCCTAGTCAAGCACCTTAATCACTATACCACACTGGCGCTTACAAGGTGTATTATTTACACTTGGGGTCCTAGTAGGATGTGGAAGTGTGATAGGTGGGGCAGGGCCATCCCTGAGTGCACAGTACAAGGGAGACATAAATTGAACTAGTGACTCCAAGCATGGCAAGTCAGGGGTTGGCCAACTGATAAGCCATTGCTGGGCCCTGGCTAGCCACCTTACCTCCACCCTGAGGTCATGCTCGTGAGTTGGAGCCATACAAGTTGAATGAATAAATTGCTTTTAGCACCCAAAGCAGCCTGGCTGTAACAGTCAGGTCTGGAGTTTAAAATCATAGAGTAAACACATCATTTCTAGGTTATTTAGCTGCTTGCATTAGCAGGAAAAGCTGAGAAAGTATGTATGTTGCATCAGTAGTGTGCAGATTGTTCTTAATGTTCTACATTGTCTATATTATGTTTGCAGTAGTCTTACATAAAGAACCAAAGTGCAAATTAACAGGGATTTCAGATACCTAAGAAAAAGAAGTAGAAAATTCCCCAGGATGTAAGCCCTAGCCTCTCTTCAGACCAGCTGTTCTTATTTGAAAAGAATGAGGAATGTTTCCTGACTGACTGAAACACAGTAAATACCAAGCTGTGTTAGAGAAGCAGCCAAAAAAATTCTTACTGATTTATTGATGCCTTTCAGCATGCATAGTAGAGAAGTTATATAGAAAGAATTTTGTTAACATTGTTTATTTTTAATAAATGGTTAAGAGGACATTTTGCATCATTGATCTTAATGTGTCAATGATTCAAAAATACCACACAGAATAAGCAAGGAGAGGAAATTATACACTCACTGAAGAAGTCTAATCTGTTTATATTGCAGGCAAGCCAGCAGAAAATGATGTGAAGCTTGGATCATTAAAATTGAAACCAAATACTAAAATCATGATGATGGGGACTCGTGAGGAAAGCTTGGTAAAATATCTTCTTGCTCTATTAAAACACACATACCAATTTCTAATGGCTATTTAAAAATCTAATTAAAATGAAACCATCAAAATCATGTTAAAATGATCTAAGAGTCTGCTTATGCAAATATAAGTAAAAACTTTCACTGTAGTCTTTTGTGTAAGTATTTACCTTTGCACAATACGTATTAATGGACCACATATTAATGGACCAAATTTATTATTCCATATGCAAGATTCCTACATACCATGTGAAGTTACAGAATACTGTACTGTTTGCTTTCCATTTTGTTTATTTCCGTGTTCATTTTGTTGTTGGCTGGTAGCCTTTAATTAAATGGCAGCTGCTGGTTTACTGTAAGGATGGTGTCTATTGATTTATTCACCATGTTTACTCTCTGTTAACTCCTTCTGTAGCTATCCAGAAATCATTAGTTTAGGCTGCAGTCCTTTGATTCTTAAGATAATGTCTTGAGGGCCATTGGACATTGGATTCTCTTCTTCAAGGCTTGTGAGAATGTTCCAATCTTGAAAGAGGAGCTCCAGGAGATCCAGGATCTGTTCCCTCTCTTGGTTTCAGTACAAACGTTCCCATTCCCTCCTTCGCCAGTAGCACTCCTAAAATCAGGAGAGAAGAAAAAAAGGGAGGATTGAGGCATGTACCATGTCACATGGTAGAACAGGGGAGATACTGCAGCCAAGCTCTCTTACCCCTCCATGACACCTCTGGAGAGAAATTTAGTACAACATTTGACCTGACCTGAACTTTTTCTCCCATTGCTTGAAGTGGAAAAGATTACAAAAGTGTTGGAGCCTTTAATATCAGAAAACTTAGACTGGATGAATAGTTTCCCCTTTTCTTGCCCTATAAGCCAAGATCCTACTTTTGTGTGGGTTTCAAAGGCTTGAATGGTCATCTTAGTTTTGTTCTTTGCTTACAAATCCCAGCATTTTTAAATGTAACAACTCTGCAGGTGATTTTCAGTTTATATCTGCAGGAGGAATCAAGTGGGAGTGAAGGGATGTTATGCTGCAGCAGGCAATTCAGTTCATAATAAGCCAGAACTCCATAGCTATGTGGCTGCCTTTTTTTTTTTTTTTGTAATCCACCAAATTAGGAGAACACATGACTGTTTCCATGCTAATTTTTTTAAAAAATTACCTTCATTATAGGAAGATGTCCTTGGGCCACCTCCTGATAATGAAGATGTAGTCAATGATTTTGATATTGAAGAGGAAGTTGTTGAAGTAGAAAATCGGTGAGTCAATGTGTAGAGTAATAAGTGAACGGTTAGTTAAAGAAATTACAACTACATGATGCTTATATTGTTTGTGTTTAGGGAGGAGAACCTGCTAAAAATCTCCCGCAGAGTTAAGGAGTACAAAGTAGAAATACTGAATCCTCCACGAGAAGGGAAGAAATTGTTGGTCCTCGATGTTGATTACACATTGTTTGGTAAGTCATGAATCTTATGCTCAAGCTGTTACTCGCTGTTTAATGTTGTTGTATATCTTGATTGCTTACTACTTTTAATATATACTTTATAGCTCTTACAATATGGTTTACAACAATAATTACAATATCTCACATAATAACAGCTTAAATAGTAGCAGGTAGATCATGATGACAGCATAAAACCATAAGGTAGTAAGCAACATGAGATAAAACATTTTAAAAATCTGCTGAAGTTCCACCAATGAGGGGAATATAAACATCTTCAAGTGAAATAATTTCAATTAGTCAAGTGGATTATGAAAATATCTCATTTCCTGGTACCTGCTGTACCAATGGCTCTTAATGGCCAGCTGTAACTCATGTTCTCTAAAGCTGATCCTACAGTATAAGCAGTTAATTCTTCAGTAAATAAGGGGGCCAGAGCTTTAAAGAACAAATATTGAACCTGAAAACGAGCATGCAGTTGGTGGGTTGAATATACAGTCACATTTTTAAATATATGTTTATTGTTTATACTCATAGGGGAAAACGCTGATATAACAGTAATTTAATCTGAAGCAAATTTCATGTCACAGTAAGCATAATACTGTCCTAAGTTCTTGGACAAGCTCTGCAGGATAATTTTGATTAAGTTCTACTTAATTTCAGTTAAATTCAGTTAATGTAAACAAAAATCTGAAATCAGTAGGTCAGCTCACACATAATGTTTACAGACTGTGGTTCCAGGTAATTAAACCATAGTTCCCTGTTTCAGGTGTAACAGAAGTAGAACTAAAGCTAACAAGAATCTGTGCTGAAGGTTGTACATGTAGAAAAATGGTGAAGACCAGATGATCAGTTAGGCCTAATGTTGATCCCCAGCTTACTGAATTCTGATTTAGGAACTTGGGAGTGTCATATCCGCAAGGTAATAGTTATGATCTTGAACTGTACATCATTGAATCATTATTAGGCTTGTACAGAGTAACTTAGTTTCACTTTGTGGAGGCAGTGATTCTTTTTGTTGAAGTGAGGAGATAGTGTTTTGCCTTGAACTACTTTAGGCTAGTACTGCGGGAGAAGTCTCTGCTTATCCTTCTTCTCCAAAACTAGCTGAAATGGAACCAAAGTTGTGCAGCTTTGGCAAATGCTGTGGGGATTGTCTACACCGTATGCCAGAAAACCTTCAAGACACACTATGGCATTGCCTACGGGATTCACTAAAAGTGCCCAGCTTGGAAGACCTTTGGTGCATACCTTTAGCTCATTGTGAGGAATGGCATGCACCATGGCTGAAAGTGGCCAGCCTAGGAAACCTTTGGTCATACTGAGCACTCCAGGTTTGGTGGCATCAGCATGTGCTGCAGAATTCCTATGACTAATGGTTTCTGTACATACGGTTCTGCATTTTGATGCAACATTTGGAACAGTACACTTTCAGAGAAGTTAAAATTCTACCTATCAGCTGGTATGGAGAAGAGAGATTGGATTTTTTTCTGCTTTCCCTTCCCTGCAGAGGATCTGATTTGTAGTAGTTATGGGCTTTTTTTGAAGATTACAAGCCCATAAGCACTGGACTTTTTGCACCACACCTTTAAATCAGAGTGTCAATCCATGGGGCTGATGTTCAAAGAAAATTTGAACCCAGTCAAATGAACCAGATGACTTTCTTCTCAGATCACAGGTCATGTGCAGAAACGGGAATTGAGCTGATGAGGCCCTACCTTCATGAGTTCCTGACATCTGCATATGAAGATTATGATATTGTAATTTGGTGTAAGTCATCTACTTTACAAACAAAAATGCTTTCATTACTTGCCATTCTTATTTGCAACTCATGAGTTTTATTATAGATATTGAAGCTTAAGTCTCCATCTTTTTGTGTTCAGTCTTTCTGTTGCATTTAATTAAGTTTAATTTTGGGCAGTTGAGCAGACTATGTTAATGAAGAATATAGCTTTTGGCGGGGGGGGGGAATAGATTAGAAATCCCTTTTGACAGTAGATCAGAACTATTGCAGTTGCCCAAGACCTTGGGGATGATACATTTTTCTTAAATGGCAGGTTCCCCATGCCTTATCATTCCTTATTATAAACTGTTTTGAAAGCTTCCTCTGATTTCTAAGCAGCATAGTTGCCTAAGTTGGAGAGAGAGAAAGAGGTGGCAATGTGAATCCAATTTGTCCTAAAGATGTGCAGTTTTTAGATTGTTCTATGAATCTAGGCCATGAGATATCAAACAATCTGAGCACTAGTTATTGTGTCATTTGTCTATTACTCTCTCTGTGTTCATATTTTATAAAATGATGTCCAATGCTTCTTCCTGCTCCTACATGTTCCCATTAGAGTGAATGGGAGGTAGAATAATTCTATACTTCACATACAGTACTGTGCAAAAGTTTTAGGCAGGTGTGAAAAAATGCTGTAAAGTAAGAATGCTTTCAAAAATATATATTGTAATTGTTTATGTTTATCAATTTACAAAATGCAAAGTGAGCGAACAGAAGAAAAACCCAAATCAAAATTTGGTGTGACCACCCTTTGCCTTCAAAACAGCACCAATTCGTCTAGGTACACTTGCACACAGTTTTTGAAGGAACTCGGCAGGTAGGTTGTTCCAAACATCTTGGAGAACTAACCACAGATCTCCTGTGGATGTAGGCTGCCTCAAATCCTTCTGTCTCTTCATATAATCCCAAACAGACTCAATGATGTTGAGATCAGGGTTCTGTGGGGGCCAAACCATCACTTCCAGGACTCCTTGTTCTTCTTTACGCTGAAGATAGTTCTTCGTGACATTGACTGTATGTTTGGGGTCGTTGTCCTGCTGCAGAATAAATTTGGGGCCAATCACACGCCTCCATGATGGTACGTCATGATGGATAAGCATCTGCCTGTATTTCTCAGTATTGAGGACACCATTGATCCTGACCAAATCTCCAACTCCATTTGCAGAAAGGCAGCCCCAAACCTGCAAGGAACCTTCACCATGCTTCATTGTTGCCTGCAGACACTCAATATTGTACTGCTCTCCAGCCCTTTGGCGAACAAACTGCCTCCTGCTACAGCCAAATATTTCAAATTTTGACTCATCTGTCCAGAGCACCTGCTGCCATTTTTCTGCACCCCAGTTCCTATGTTTTCGTGCATAGTTGAGTTGTTTAGCCTTGTTTCCACATTGGAGGTATGGCTTTTTGCCCGCAATTCTTCCATGAAGACCACTTCTGGCCAGATCTCTCCAGACAGTAGATGGGTATACCTGGGTCCCATTGGTTTCCACCAGTTCTGTGCTGCTGGCACTGCTGGACATCTTCCAATGTCAAAGGGAAGTAAGCATGACGTGTCTTCCATCTGCTGCATTAAGTTTCCTTGGCTGACCACTGCATCTACGGTCCTCAATGTTGCCCATTTCTTTGTGCTTCTTCAAAACAGCTTGAACAGCACATCTTGAAACCCCAGTCTGTTTTGAAATTTTTGCCTGGGAGAGACCTTGCTGATGTAGTACAACTCCCTTGTGTCTTGTTGCTGTGCTCAGTCTTGCCATGGTGTATGACCTGTGACATGAAACTGTCTTCCCCAGCCTCACCTTAATAGCAGAGTTTGGCTGTTCCTCACCCAGTTTTAAGCCTCTTACACAGTTGTTTCTGTTTCAGTTAATGACTGTGTTTCAACCTACATATGAAATTGATGATCATTAGGACCTGCTTGGTATAACTGGTTAATCATACACCTGACTCTAATCCTACAAGATCCCTGACTTTGTGCAAGTGTAAGAATGGATGCTGGTTTGAAGCCAAAGGATAGTCACACCAAATATTGAATTGTTTTTGGTTTTTCTTCTGTTCGCTCACTTTGCATTTTGTAAATTGATAAACATAAACAATTACAATATATATTTTTGAAAGCATTCTTACTGTACAGCATTTTTTCACACCTGCCTAAAACTTTTACACAGTACTGTATTGTGTAAATTGATTATTTTTACCTTTGTTTATTCATATATAGTGGTATTATATGGTTTCTATCTCAATATATCTACAAGTATATAGTCTACTAGCTAGGAATTGTGATAGTTCATCCAATATATCTGAATAGTACCAGGTTGGGAAAGGCTTTCTTAGAAGCATCCAGAATCATCAAATAGGTAGAATTTTGGCTGCAGGGATACCCAGCTCCTTCTTAATAACTGATCAGTAGATCTGAATAGGGCTTGAATAGGTAGGATGATTTCGTAACTATAAATAAGAAGAGAGTGAAAGCTAAACTAAAAATAAATAATATCAAAATAATTATTGACCCTTATTTTAAAAACAGATTTTTTTTTCATTTTATAATCTCTTTTTCTACTTCAGCTGCAACTAATATGAAATGGATTGAAGCTAAAATGAAAGTAAGCATACTATATATATATATATATATCTGTCTCTAATCTATGTAGATTTAGAATTTACAGGGTTTTTTAAATGATCTATTCACAAAATTTTGAATCTGCTTTAAATTAAAATACAGAACTCTATGGTGTTGCTAAACTGGCATAAGTAAATCCATTGGCTTGGATCCTTAAGTTTCCACAAATAAAGTGTAAATTAATTCTGCACATGGGAAGCTCCTGCAAATAAATGGATGGGGAGCTAATTTTTCATCAATTCTCCTTTGTGCCTTAAAAATATCCTTGTTGCTGGAACCATATGGAAGATGTAGCTTCCATGTGGAAGCTGTAGAGCAGCAAAGAAATTGACAAAAATCACCCCTCTTTTTAACTGTAGGAGCCTCAGTTCAGTCAGAGTATTTCCCTGAATAAAAAGGAACTTCTCCTTTCTGAGGAGTTCAGTTCTGAATCCAAGCCATCGGGGAACATTTCTTAAGAGAGTTCATGGGATTGTGGCTTTTCATTTATTCCCTAGTAGTGATTAGTAGCAGATTTGCCTCTCATATGTTGGCCTACGGTTAAAGTGAAAGACGTTGCCAAAATAGCAATAGCAATAGATCCTGAGTTAAGCAAACCTATAGGGATCTAGTAACTGCCCACCACCAGATCCTGAAATCACTCCATATTTTTCTTCTGGACCAGATATTTCCCACTAGATCCCTTAAGCCTAGCATGTAGAGGTAGTCCCTAAAGGAACATTCCCATGTATGGATCTGAAGAATGGTGAAAATAAGAACAAAAATGTCCTTTTCTTTGTTTTGCCCTCTTTTCAGCCTAGGTGGCTTCTCACTCATCATTTTAGATAATAGATCTGGCAGGCCTTCATGTAATCCACCACATAATTTTCCAGACTTCCTAATTCAGTGAAAGCCATGCTAGATCACTCCAGCTTGTCACTTACCCAGTGCCTCACAGACTATATGTAAGAAGCGTAATCTTATTTCTATTCCTGCAGCCTGTTGGAACTACAAGAATAATACAGCTGTGAAACAGTTGACAGACCACAGTGTATGGCTCTGGGTTGGTGGATTGGAAGTTCTGTTTATAGGCTGTAAGACCAGCTTTACACACTGCCAGTAAAAATGTGGGCCCTTTGTATTATTTGAAATATCTTAGTCACTTTCACTAGTTGTGCTGGGATGCATGCATGTACCCATGATGGAAAATGTGTGCTATTTTTCATCTTAACAATTTCAATTTGTGAATGTATAATCCAATCAGGAACATAGGAAAGAATTTTGCTTAAATTAGATTATTGGTCCTTTGTAATCTAGGTGATAATAATAGTCACAGAAGAATCAAAAGCTACCATTAAGCAATTGATCCTGCTTTAAAACCACCATAACTTTGTGTAATACTTGCTTGGTAAACTTGTTTATAAGATTTGTACTTATACAGAACATTGTTGGGCATTCTTAGCTCTAAGCTCTCGAATGCACTGAGCCCAGTTTAGCCCAGTGTTGTCCAAACTTGGCCACTTTAAGATGAGTGGACTTGGCTGGCTAGGGAATTCTGGGAGTTGAAGTCCACTCATCTTAAAGTGGCCAAGTTTGGACAACACTGGTTTAGCCTCTTGTGTAGCAGCACTTTTACATATGTAACCAAGCCCAAAGGACTGCTAGGTGTTTTGGCCTCCCGTTCCTGAATCTAAGCACATTTTCAAGCATTTCTCAGTAATCAAAACCCAGTCCATAACTTCACAATAATAGTCATTCCAACTGGGTGCAAAAATGAAGCTGCTCTATTTGTATGGAAAGAGCTGCATTTTCTCTTGGAAGCAGTTGGTTAAACAAAAAATATGCCAAGCTGCTCAATCGTGTTGATTTAAAATATATATATACAGTATAGCTAATTTGTCTGTCAGGCATCTGCTTCTTGGAACACCTGAGTGCCCTGTTGTAGAGTAAGTTTTTTACATTTCTGATGTAAACGTGCCTGCAACATTAAATGACTTGAAAAGTAAAAATAAAAAGAGGAATGTCCTCTGTTAACTGTGATGAGTTAGCAACACAGCCAGTTCTGTTGCTTTCATTGATTGCAATGCCACAGTTTGGCCTGTCTTCTCTCCTCCATCTCTTCTTGTCAGGAGAACTTCTTGATTTCCATGGATGAGAAAATTGTGTTTACAGTTGCAGACTGTGTTGGTTTGTAGCAGATTGGAAGCATCTTCTGTTCCTTCGTAGTGTCCTTGGAGAGAGGAGTAGGCATCTATTTTAACATGTTTTGGCTGGTCCTTTTCGTCTCTCTTATATGACAAGCAAATTGTTTCTGGATTGTAAATTACAGCAGAGAGGTAGCTAGTGCACAAAATTTCAATCACTGTTCTTTTTGCACTGCAGGAGCTGGGCGTGAGCACCAATGCAAACTACAAGATAACCTTCATGTTGGATAGTGCTGCCATGATAACTGTGCATACTCCAAGGCGAGGTTTAATCGATGTATGAGCAATTTTTTTTTCCTCTTAGAAGGGATTTTTTTTCCTGAATTTTTAGAAGTCTATTTATCTGTTTAGTCTATTTATTTATTTTATAAAATGTGGATTAGAGACCCAGTGATTCCCAATGCAACCTCTCCCATCATCAGAGAATGTCTGAAAGATTGTTGTATGCAATCCCAAGGGATTAGGGTATGCAGCCCAGATACTAGGATCTCCACAGTAGGATCTCCACAGTAAGATAACCTAAGGAGCAATAGTTTTAGATGATCAAAGAATGCAGTCCAAATGTACAGCTGTAAGAACTGTGCAATTTGGCTTGCTTGTTTCAGGCATCTGAAAGTAGTGTACACCTTACAGGAAGGTGGTACACACGGAGATGCTTGAACAACGTAAACAAGTGAGACGAGCTGCAGTTATTTCTCAGATATTTCCCAACTTGATGCTGTAATGGATTACTGAGTTGGAGATCTTGTTGTCATATACTTCACTTTTTCAGATTGCTTTGCAAAAAGTGAAATGATGATGATAACGCTTGCAAGCTTTTGTAATTTTCTGTACTAAGTGAGTAACATTATTTTCTTATTTTGTAACACAATTATGC
Organism: Liasis olivaceus; assembly: GCA_030867105.1. Taxonomy (NCBI): domain Eukaryota; kingdom Metazoa; phylum Chordata; class Lepidosauria; order Squamata; family Pythonidae; genus Liasis; species Liasis olivaceus. The sequence goes on along the minus strand of CM061348.1, from coordinate 64,767,444 downwards.
ATAGAAAGTAAACATGGGACTGGAAACAAACTTCAGGTCCCCAGGGTGTCCACAGTAGGAGGGAAATGATGACATGTACAAATGCAATGTATGTCTTGTGTCAGATATCATGATGTAAGTGTGTAATTGCTTTATTTGTGTAATGACATCATCAGGCATACATTGCCAGTTTGACATCATTTTGCCCTCTAACAGATAGCTTTAGTCTTCCACAAAAGAAATGGGAGACGTGAAGTTATCCCTGCTCCTTTAAAAACCCAGAGGTGAAATCTAGCCAATTATTTTCTTGGTCTTGAGTCTTTGTGAAATGCGAATAAGAACTGTGCCTGTCTTGGCCTATTTGGGAACAAATTCCACTGAATTCAGTGAGATGTATTCCAAGATAGTTGAGTAGAGGATTGCAGCCTTAAATTCCTAAAATTGTTTAACTCTGCTCTTTACTTGATTTTCTCCTAACTTTGCTTCTATAGGTGAAACCTCTAGGAGTTATATGGGGCAAATTTTCAGAGTTTTACAGCAAGAAAAATACTATTATGTTTGATGACATTGGTCGAAATTTTCTGATGAACCCACAGAATGGACTAAAGGTAATTTTTTACTTAGAAAAATATCAGTTGGCTAAAAAAAGTAAACTCAGGTAGATTTAAATTTGAGCAGTCTTATTATCAATGCAAACAGTATGTATGTATGTATGTATGTATGTATATATGTATGTATGTATGTATGTATTTAATCAATTTATATAGCCGCCCATCTCACCACAGGCAACTCTGGGCGGCGTACAACAAAGCTAAAAACAATCAATAAATACATTAAAAAGATAAAAAGCAAAATAAAACAGAGAATAAAAGGTCGTTAAAAATAAGGGAGCTACCTCACTAATTCCCCTGTCCCCTGGGGTTCCCAGGCCTGCTGGCATAGCCAAGTTTTAAGGGACCTCTGGAAGCTCAACAATGATGAGGCCAACCTCACCTCAGGGGGGAGAAGATTCCACAGTGCAGGTGCCACAGCAGAAAATGTCCACCACCTGGGTCCTGCCAAATGTAGCTCCCTAGGTGACGGAACCCGTAACATGCCCTCTCTGCTGGATCTGGTAGAACGGGCAGATGAAATCGGGGAGGGGCAGTCCCTCAGATAGCCCTGCCTCATGCCATGAAGAGCTTTAAAGGTCAATACCAGCATCTTGAATTGGACCCGGAAACAAACTGGTAACCAATACAGCTCGTGAAGCCGAGGTGTAATGTGTGTTCTACTAGAAACACACATAACTGCTCGCGCAACTGCATTTTGCACCAGCTGAAATTGCTGGATACACTTCAAGGACAGCCCCATGTAGAGTGCATTGCAGTAATCTAACTGGGAGGTGACCAGGGCAATACAAAGTTGTGGAAAGGCCCTCCTGGCCACGACTGCCACCTGCTCTTTAAGCAGGAGTCGTGTGTTCAGGAGGACCCCCAGATTGCACACAGGGTCTGTTTGGGGCAGTGTGACCCCATCCAGTACCAAAGATGGTAAAATCCTAGAACCAGAGGGGCTGAAAACCCAAAGCCACTCAGTCCTGCCAGGGTTCAGTTGAAGCCTGTTGTTCCCCATCCAGATCCTCACAGCCTCCAGACACTGAGATAAGACACCCACAGCATTACTTAAGTTGCCAGGGGCAGAGAGGTACAATTGAGTATCATCAACATAGTGATGATACCTCACTCCATGATGACGGATTAGCTCACCCAGCGGTCTCATATAGATGTTAAACAGGAGAGGAGATGTTATGTAAGAGAGGCTATTTTTATGCTTTCATTAGAACCAGTCTTTGATCCTGTCTGCACAGTCACTAATTGGATGGCAGATTCCCTTTTTTTCATGCTGCTATCTACATGCATCCCTCTATTACATTAACACAACAGCATGTGGGACATGAGTTCTGTTCAGAGCCTTAGTGGCTAAGTATATCCAGTCTAATTTTTTTTTCTTCCTAGTGTTTTTCCTGCAGATGCAGGGTCTGCTTTTTTTTCAGATCAACTGAATGTTGATCTGTTGGTTGCGACATTGGAAAGAAATGCTGAGTGAACTAGGATCTCTGATCCTAATCCAGCACCCCATCCACTGACATCACACTGTCTTTCTGCTTGCAATAAATTTCACCAGTTCTTTTAGAGCTTGTGCAACTACTGCTGAGTAAGACCACCTTGTACTTTTCTACTAACTTTGGGTGTAAAGCTTCAGAACATGAGCAAACAACCTTTTTAGTGCTAATATAGACTTATGACCAGTCCTCGAACTTAGGACCGTTGCAGCATCCCAGCAGTCATGTGATCAAAATTTGGGCACTTGGTAACTGGCATGTATGTACAACAGTTGCAGCATCCCATGGTCACGTGATCGCCATTTGCGACCTTCCCAGCCAGCTTCCAACAAGCAAAATCAACAGGGAACCATGTGATTCACTTAATGACCATGGTGATTAACTTAATGACTGTCACAAAAAAGTCATAAAATTGGGTGTGGTCACGTGATGCCTCTCTTAATGACTGCACCGCTTAATGATGAATTTTCTGGTTCCTGTTGTGGTCGTAAGTCAAGGACTACCTGTTTTGCAATTTTGCTAACAATAGTTTCAGATCAGTTTCTTCCCATCCTCAAACTTGACAGGGCTTTTAGAAAATATGTGTCCTGGCTGTCATGATGCAAGCTAACATTGCCCTCCTAGTCTCTCTGATTTTGGGAAATGATGGCCTATGAGTGCAAATAGCTTTAAAATCACTGCTCATATGGAGGGAGACTTGATGGACTGCAACACTGATAGAATAATATCAGTGTTTCCTTCTGGAAAAAAAAAACAGTGCTCAGATTTTATTGACAGCAAGATAAATTGGAGGTGACTGCTTATGAGAAATGTTGCTGTAGGAGGAATCAAGACCAGATGTTTTACTAGAGGCAACAACTTTTAATCAGCCATTCTATAGAGTATTAATTTATCGTCGTCAAGGGCTTAGGATAAGTTTTATATTCTTCTCAGAAGGACATGGTTGCCAGTGGAAACTATTGTAACAAAGGTAATAATGGTTGCTATTCCAGGTATTTTTTGTTTGTGGTTCCTGGCAATTAAATATGCATGGTGTACTCTTTTTTTCCCTCCTAAGTCACAGATTGTCGGATTCATAAAGAAGCCAGGCCTGCATTCATATGGTCTGGTAGAGCAGATGTTTTGAATACACAGTTCCCTACCATTTCAAGCTGCCCTTGAAGATCATCCAGAAGCTATAGCTAGTCCAGAATTGAGCAGCACAGGCAGTGTTGGGAGCATCACATTATGCTCATGTGACCCCACTGCTTCGCAAGCTACACTGGTTACCAGTCAGCTTCCAGATGAATTCAAGGTACTTTAAAGCCCCTCATGGCATAGGGCTGGGCTAGCAGAGGGATTGCCAATGTCCAGTTGTCGCTGCCCACCCGATATGGTCAAGCAGAGTGGGTGCGCTCTTGGTCTCGTCAAGTAAACAGTGTCATCTTGCGGGACCGAGGAATTCCATCTTTTCTGTTGCAGTGCCTGCCCTCTGAAACGACATCCCCCCATCCCCTCCCCATTGTGATTTAAGCATCACAATGATGGGAACCCTATGGCTCCCATCATTGTGATGCTTAAAACAAGACAACATGGCATGAGGTTATTTTCTTCATTCTCTTATGGGCTTCTACATATGTTTGACTAGAAGGAAAATACTGTACCTCTACTGCATTCTGATGACTGTACACTGGAGGGCAGTCCTACTCTCTAGCAGCAAGTCAGAGTAACCAACGTTCTCTGTGAGAATGATGCAGAATAAGAAAGCTGCAAAAAAAAAAGTTTCACTTCTGGAACAGGCTTGCAGTAAGCGATGACATATGAGCAATAGTACATGCAGTACTATTTTTGTATTTCTTTATCTGACATGCAATTATTTTGTTTGTCCAATACATAGAGGCAATTGTTTACATTAGTTTAGCTGGTTTGACTGAGCATTATGGGAGTTGTTGTCCAGAGTATCAGGTTGGGGAAAACTGATGTAAATTCTCAAATATAGAGTGCCAGGGTGCTGTACTCCTCTCACATGCAGAACCTAATGGCCTCTTTCAGCAAACACAGTTTTTGTTAGAAACGTTCTATCAAAGTCCCATGCAAAAGGAAATTCTTCTTGCTCTCGAGTTCAGTTGTGGTATGCTGCCTCATGTGCTAATTTAAGTGACTGTGTATGTTAGTGAAAAAATAATACACATCTGCTTTAGTAGCTTGGACCTTTGGGTTGCTCCATGGATGTGGGTAGTACACGGGCGGATCTGAGGCCCTTAGCACAAGATCCTTGGGACATGTTGAGCATAGCAGAAGAGTAAGAGATCATTACAGATCTGTGCTGGGAGGCTGGAGGCTGGCGGAGCTCAGACTGTGCCAGTGATCCACTAAAACCAATCTATGAAATTAGGCTGTGAACAGACAATCTTTATAAATATGATAAATAAATAATAAATCTCACTATGTTAGTATACTCCCTATGTAATTAACCTCCATTTTATTTTTGGTCAACAGATAAAGCCCTTCATGAAAGCACATTTAAACCGAGATAAAGACAAAGAGCTTTTAAAACTTACTCAGTATCTCAAGGAAATAGCAAAATTAGACGACTTTTTGGAGTTGAACCACAAACACTGGGAAAGGTAAAGATTATATAATTTGATGTATAAGTGAATCAGGATTAGTCATGAGATGCGCATTAGCTTAACATTTGTTAGAGCAGCTGCATCCTTGGCCATGAAGCACAGTGCACTTGCGTTTGTTTTTTAAAATTCACGTTCAAACGTTTAGAGAAATGAGAAAAGGCAGTCAGGTACTCATATGTTCTGGAAGTACATCCACATCTTTGCTTTCCCTGGTTGAATGGGACAATTTGAAGGGAAATTGTAGGCATGCTGAGTTAAACTTAATTCCAGTCCTTTCTAGGATCTAGCTTCTCAGTGAAATAGGCAGTACTTAGGGCACCTCTTCAGCTCTTCCTGCTCAGTGGCAAGAGGTTGGGGAAAGGGAAAACACATCCACCTCACACTACCTTGCAAGCTCTCTACTGATACGCTTTTGGAATGTCTGAATAGGGCCAATGTCATAATGGGGGGGCGGGGGGGCGGGATTTCAAATGAAACTGTCTCCAGTGACCCTGATGGAATCTGGCATCTCTTCTACCATGTGTTGACTTTGGCTGGGGAAATGGAACCTCTCAAAATTCTGTTCCCAGGACACGTAGTACGTGGCTTGGCAGTACTTGAGACTGAAGCGTAGTTGACTCAAGTGAAAAGGCATACGAAGCCTTTTGCTGAAACTGAGAAGGAGCATCCTCCACAAGTGGTGTGCTATACCCCTTCCTCCTGTGGTTCTGAAGGCTACATGGTACCCAGTCCGAAATGAATAAGTAAATCCAGTTTCAGAATATCAGTCATATCAATAGCAATTGTGTTTATACATAATCAGTGTTTCTGATTATGTATATCATGTTAATGGGGAGTTGTATCTGTCATATTATAAATTCTCAATGTTTTGATTTTTTTCAGGTACCTCTCAAAGAAACAAGGACAGTAATTTTAATTTTGTGATGCTGAAACCAAACAGAAGATAGAGATCCTTTGATCTTGTGTAAGCTAGAATAAAGTAGTGCTGGACACTGACTTAATTACCTGAGTGACTCTTATACCTGGCCTTTTGGTTTGTTCTGGTCTTTTTCTTGAAGATCAGTGCTGACAAAACAAAGGAAAAGAAAATTCAGAGATAACCTTTACCTCTGAGATTATGTAGAACAATCTCCTTGTTACTGCTACTGTAGTATTGCCAAAATTTTGAAGACCACATTGTTTTGCAGGGGGTGGGGGATGGGAAATAATTATTCAGCCTATCAGTAAATCAGTTTCCAAACTCTGATCTTGACCATGGAGCCAGTTTTTTGTATTCTCGGTTTGAGAAACAAGTACCCTTCCATGTTATGGTATTTAAGTTTATGAATTCTAAGATGTCTAATTATGTATTGGTTTGTTAAGTGTTCCTTTTGTGCAGGAAAGCACTGTCAAGAGGGAAATAAACCTTCATGTGCAGATCTGGATGATAAGATCCTTTATATGAAATGTTTCAAATACGAGAAAAGCTTTAAACTTGAAGAGACCCAGGATTAACTCCTTAAAACATGAGCATTTGCTGAACTGTTCTAATTCACTCTTTTTCAGGGTACAAGTGCTCTCAGTAACAACCTTCAGCAACAGTTGTCTTAAAGCACCACATAATTTGTGCTGCTTTGGCCCACACTATGGAAGTGTGATAAATACCCACCGATAGTCCCTCATTGTGCCGTTCTTGTGCTTGAAAGCAGGCTGCCTGTTTCAAATTAAGGTAACATAAATGGTTCTGAAGGAACTAGAGCAGGCATGTTAATATGAAAAACGATAATAAATGCGTTTCTTAAAATCAGTATCCTGTCATTCTTAGCTTTATTACAGACATTCAGCTTTGAGGGTTGTAGGCGATACTTGATTTTAACAGCCAGTAGTACTTGAGTCTTCGTGGGATGCTCTTGCTAGAAGCTGAGAAAGCTGTTGATGGAGGTCTGAAACCAAGACACAGCAACAGTATAGAGACCCAAGTGGTGAAGTGTGTTCTTCTCTTGCGGATTGCTTTGCCACTGAGCTGTGGGTTTGCCTGAAATGCAGAACTGGAGACTAGCATGCAATTCCATAGAAACACAGATTGTTTTTGTCAGCAGAAGTAAAACCTCAGGAAGGCAAGGAGGCAACCCGTGTGTATAGAGTTATGTACATTAGAATATATCTGATTGGATAGAGCAGCAGCATGCATTAGTAAGGATGGGGGTGTGGATTTTATGAAGTAATGGGGTTGGAACTACAAAAACAATGATACATTGAAAAAACATTCTATGAACTTGGTTACTTTTAGTGAATTTGAACTCACTAAACTTTATCTCATACTGACCTTGCTTCCCAGAGCCTATGCTTGCTTCTGATATCTTTCTTCCAGTGTTATCGACATTCCTTAGCCTTCTAACTGTTTTACTGGTGAGCTGAACAGGTTTATCAAGTCCTTGAAAAGATACTTTAGCGAGGGGGATGGTTTGCTTGTCCTAACAAATGCCATATTTCTCATGCACAATAAAGAACGCTAATTTTTCTTCTCTTCAAAATTCTGTGTTTTAATTGCAAAACAACCTGTGGAGTCCTTGGGGTTCTCTGAGCTTGGTTGTTTTCTTGCAAACATTTCATAACCTGGCTAGGTAACATCTTCAGTAACTCCACAGTTCACCCCAGAGCTACACATATTCTTTTCTATTGATAAAACAACCTGTATTTTAAAAAAAGCTAGTTGTAATTGGTTATCTGCTTTTCAAAATGTATCTAAGTTGTTTTTCATAAATTCTCACCAATCTGCAAATTGTAGGTGGGGCCATAAGCTATTGTTTTAAATATATAGATGAATCATGCAGCATTGGAAGTGGCTAAACTGTCTTCCATCAAGCTGTAAAAAGACGCTATCCAGACACTGAGTGACTTTGTCACTCAAACTGCTGTAATGCAATGTCGGATATCCAGCTTCATAGGATTATAACTTGTAGTATTCTCAGCCAGCTGTTGGTTAGGTTCCAATCCAACTAGAAAGCACAGATTTGGGGAAATTTGTAGAGACCTGTAAGTGTTCTTTTCTCCTCTGAGTCCTGTGTTTGGTTTGCCCTCAGATTTATCTAAAAAGTTGGAATATTAGTGTACAGTAATTTCCACTATAGTTTGCCCCCAGTACATTCCCAGGCAATTCCTATATCCAGATCAGAGCAAGCACATGCATCATTCAATACAGCCAACAAAAAATATAGCTTAATATTTATTTAACAAACGACAGCAAAGATTTAAAAAACCCAGTTAACTGGCAAAAGAAGGAGAGAAAGACGTGAAAAACGGGTAAGAATTTACATTACTTATATACCCATATCAAAATGTACAGAACTTTCCAGAGCCATGGGGAACAATGCTGTGAGTAATTAGCCTGGAGAGTCCCAAAGGGAGTGGCTTTTGGTTATTCCAGCTTGAATCCTTTTACATACATAACAGTAACAATGGAGATGGAGAGAAGACACCACATGATCTTTTCTGTATTCTGTACTATGAAGGAAACAATTTGGTGGATGGGGATGATGTATCCAACACAAACCTCCTATGTCAATACATAACTATAATAGACTCTCTGTGTATGAGCAGAATACCCTAGAGTGGTAGCAGTTGCTTTGTCTGGATATATTGGTTTGATCAGTTGCCTAGACATCTCTTGCAATTCTGCTATTTGAAAGCAGGTTCTTCTGCCATATATAGAAAATTGGATTGTTTATGTCCACAAATGACAACTTTCTGCCTTTGAGCTTTTTAAAAAGCAAAATGTGATTTGCAATGAGTCCTTTTGCGTTATGTTTTGTAGTTGGACCTGTGTGGATGGATTCCAACCCCTTTATCTGCCATGGTGCAGCCAAGGACAAAAGTCTCATTTCAGGCTTTTAATAATAAGTTATTAACAGTTCTCCGGTAACTAATCAGTAAATTTCAAAGCCAAATAAGGAATTCTCAAGGCATAGTTTATGGTCCTACATAAGTCACACGGTGGGTTGTAAATGCATGTTTACAATTTTTTATTTTCCAGTGTCAAAACTTCATCCATGCACACAAGGACACCCCTATGCATGCATACCAAACTCAAAGTCTACCTGGGAAGGCTAAGTTTGAATTCCAGAAGAGTGAAGGCAGGAAACTCATTGTGCACAATATCTTGCCTTGCATGAAAGCTCCAAGGAATTATCATTCCCATCCCCTTTTTAAATGCTTGACAAGGCTTGGCCAATCCCAGTTGGGTACTCTTCTCATTCCTCTTGATTCTTGTCCACTTCAGTGCCTCAGCCAATTCACAAAACATCTTCTGTTTTGGGAACCATTTCTAATGGCATCTTCTTAGAAGTCTTATTTCTGTGGATCTCATATATTCCATCCTTCATGAACATCCATTCATATCTTCACTCAAATACATAGCACAAGGGGGGGGGGGGGTATGTACATAGGGAGATGGATCAATAGACAGATGGACGCAGCAACAAACATACATATAGAAAGACAATATACAGATCCAAATCTACATGGTTATATTGGTAACTACATGGTAATACTGGTAATATGGTGAAGCACAGGTACTGCATTAATAATGATACATTTTTATATGTCAGCATAACATCTAGCATTTATCAAAAGGAGAGGTTAGCCAGAATGATAAAACAATCTGAAAGTAGCAGGACAGGGATGAAGCAAGGTACTCTGCATAGTGATAACCGGGCACCTGAGCTACGATTTTTCAGTGAACTTAACCATTGCTCTTTACCAATCCTTTATTCTCAAGCTGCATATTCTTTGGGATTAAGATTAAGATTTTATGATACCAGGAGCAAAATTATTATTCTGATAAAGATATGACTGTCCAGAGGCCTCTTTATGTGGGGGTAATGATAAAAGAGGAGACCACCTCTTTTGGTTAACAGCAGCATTTCCTCAGGGATAATCTGCTAGGTGCCACACAGTAGATAGGTCTAAAGGAAGCAATAAGTGGGATCAGAGCCAAAAGTAGATAGGGTTGTCTTTCTCAGATACCCCTTTCATCCTTCTCCTTCTGGCAACCTCTTCTCTTTCATCTAAGCAGGAGACTGTAGGCAACCACAGAAAAGCCTTTCTACAAGTCTGAACTAGTCTCTTGTGGAGGGGGGAGGATTCGGATCACTTTGAAGAATGCATGTAGTCTGGGATTGCTGGTTGTTTACCTTGGATGCAATGTGATGATAACGGCATATAAATTAAGATCTCTACATATTAGGATGAGGCATTTGTCACTCAGGCCTTTCAGATCTAGAAGCTGGCCAGATTCAGTGATTCTGTCCATTTGTTCCAATGTGGTTCTGCAACAAGACTCAAAACTATCATTAACCAAAGCCGTCTGTTTCTCACCAATTCCATTTGATGAAGAATATGGTAGCCTCTGTAACTAATGCTCTAGAGCAGTGTTTCTCAACCTTGGTGACTTTAGGATTTGTGGACTTCAGAATTCCCAGCCAGCTAAGCGTTTCTTCTTAGCAGTGAATGGCACTCATTTTTATATGGATGAGTGTACAGTAAAAAGAGTGAGATCAAAACCTACAACTTCCTTTTGGCTGGCAAGTCTGTTTTTTTTTTTTTTCCCAGTAGGAACTGACTCTTCTCTTCCAGATAACAATACAGCCTATACTCATTTTTCCATACTGCTTAAGGAATTACTTTCTATTGCACTTAATAAAACCACAGTACTTGTAGAAACCCACTTGTCTAAGCTGTCCTGTAGCTTTTATCTTCCCTTAGATTTTATTTTATTTTTATGATGCTAGTGGATGACCAACAAAGCAATGTTCAGAAATATATATTAGAAAAGATGGTGAAGCTTGGTTGACCTGCTAGGATACTACTTGTAATGAGAATTGTAATGAGAAACTACTTGTAATTGAGAATCAGTGTAGTTAATGCCTGACTCAGATACAAGCTCAGGATGAAGAAAGAAATTATGACTGGCATTCTGGCAGAATCTAATCAATTGCTAATGCAAGAAGCATGGCTATAAATTTGGGTATTTAAACTGTTTATTGCAGCAGTTCTGTTCAGTCTGAAATACTAACCCCTCTAGTTATAGCTTTGTGGAACCATAAAATACCACCCAAAGGCAGCCATCATTACTCTGGGAGGAAAAAAACCCCTCAACTACTTAATTACTCATGTAGATAATTGTGGAGGGAGTCTAATTCTAGATGCTTTTTCACAGTTAAGAAGTTGTAGACGTGTGCCTGGCAAATGTCTATGCAGAAAAGACTACAGGGATTCATGAAGGTTGCGACCTCATTTCCCTTTCTGCTCCCCTGCAATTATGAATCTGTTAACTGCCTTGTAACTGAAAGACAATCCAGAAATACTAACAATAAACTGTGTGGACTCTGGGGCAAGACATGATGAGCTGCATGCATGGATGTATCTTGAAGAAAGAAGTGATCAGGTGCAATGCAAATCAGGGATCACAGCAAGTGAAGCTGTGCCAACCAAAACTTCTTCACCTTCACTACTGATTAGGCAAGAGGTGTTTCATGTGAAATGTTGGGCTGCCATTGAAGGAGAACCACGTGCCTCAAATGGCTACACAAGTACAACAACGGTCTGTGCAACCACTGGATTTTTTTCTTCTTGGAAGCTGTGAGAGAAACAGCTCTTGGTGCTGTCAGTCAAAAGGCATTGTGAACTATTCTGTCTTCCCCTCTTAACAGATTTCCTCTGATGTGGGGATAAAAAAAAGACTGGGAAATGTGAGAAGATTGGTATTATATTGAAAATGATATTATTTGTAAAATTCTGCAACCAAATCTGGGTGATTCCATGTGAAAAAAGCTTGCCTGGTTTAGAAATATATGTTAAGAATAGTCATTTGGTAGGTTGTGCCATTTATTGCTTGTAAATTGCTTTGAAAGGAATGAATGTGCTGAAAGAGATCCATCCATCCATCCATCCATCCATCCATCCATCCATCCATCCATCCATCCATCCAGGAACTGTTGCCTTGCTGTTTAAATATCAGGGAATGTGAAACTGTTGATCTCTTTCACTCTGTTAACTGAATCTATACACATAATGGGCATACACACATATTTTAAACTCTACAATATCCTGTATATCTCTTTCAAGGTACGCAATTTCTGTTTTTAGTGAAAAATGAGAAGAATTTCTCACACCCACTAATACTTAACCAGCAAGGAAGCACTGAGGTTCAGTGAATAGAATAGAAGCAGAAATGTCTTATGATAATAAAATGTTCATAAAGGTTACTGAAGAAATTGTCAAAAAGCAAAAGAACAGGTGTCTTCAATTTCACCAGCATAACATGCCTTTGAAGAAGGTTAAGCCGAGATAATGAATTGGCCCAAGGTCAACTAGTGAGTTTCCACAGCTGAGTGGGGATTTAAACTTAGGTTTGTAAAAATTCTGTGTGCAATTCCACACTGCCAGGAAACCAGATATGCTCCTGTACCTTTTCTATGAATGAAGATAATAGACTAATACTGAATGATTACAGCTTAATTAGACCCTTGATTTGATTTGTTTTCTGACCACAACCAAATGCCCACTTTTAATACAAATGTTAGGAGGAGAACAATAGATATGGTGCATTGGTTTGCTAGTTATCATTTTGTACACAACCAGCCTTCTGCGGGTATTACCAAGTAGTTCAACAACACTTTGAAAGTGCAACCAGTTTGCTGATGTGTGATGGGAAATGAAATTCTGAACACCTATTTAGCTGGAAAATGAGCTTAGCTGGATACATGCATATTAGGGCAGAGAAGTCTTTTTCCTTGTTCATTTTTCTTGCTTGGAGGAAAACCATTCTCACAGTAAACAAGACATCTAATTTTTTACCCATAAACAGGAAAGACATGTGGACATAGTAGCATAATTTGTATTGAAGTGATTTATGGCTGGTGTGCAGAATTGCAGCTTTTGATCATGTGGAATGTCTCTTGTTTTCCAGAACAATCTTAAGTAGGATGGCAATAGAGACTTGCACCTTAACATTATAAATTGAAAAAGAGGAAGGAATACACTTACTGAATGTGGATCCCTTCTCCCAGGGAAGCATCAGTCTCAGCTATTGATGCCTGCCTTTTGCACTACTCTCCAGTAAACTATTTGCAAATCAAGCTGGCATGTGCATGTTCAGCCTGAAACAGGACACCTCTACACAAAAGGCAAAGAGAACACATTGCTATGCCTCTTTCTATGTTTTAGTTTAGGTCACGCCTGTTTTCATGGTAATACACAAAATAATTTGAGCACTTGCTAAGCCGCCAAGCCATCATTCCACTATTGTAATGAAAAGGCCATATGACATAAGAGCTGGGAGAGATGTGACAATGAGAAAATGCTTGACGATAAGTTTTGCAGAGCAGCAGTGATGCAACGCAAACAGACCCTCCCCCCATCTCTGTTGTAATTTTACAGAGATTGCTGCTGGGCCAAAAATAATTGACCCATCCCCAAACGGACATTCTGAGATCAGACAGGTTCTGAAACTGATACAAAGATCCTGCATGGAAATGATCTAAAAGCCATTAGGAGAGGAAAAGTTTTATGTTGCTCCATGCTAAATTTATTTATTTATTTATTATTAAATCAATTTATATAGCTGCCCATCTCACCACAGGCAACTCTGGGCAGCATACAACAAAGCTAAAAACAGTAAAATACATTAAAAATATAAAAAGTGAAATAAAACAGAGAATAAAAGGAAGTCAAAAATAAGGGAGCCACCTCACTAATTCCCCCATCCCCTGGGGTCCCCAGGCCTGCTGGCATAACCAAGTCTTAAGGGACCTCCGGAAGCTCAACAATGATGAGGCCAACCTCATCTCAGGAGGGAGGAGATTCCACAGCGCATGTGCCACAGCAGAAAAGGCCTGCTGCCTGAAGCCGGCCAGATGTAGCTCCCTAGGCAACAGAACCCGTGACATGCCCTCTCTGCTGGAACTGGTAGGACTGGCACATGAAATTGGAGAGAGGCAGTCCCTCAGATAGCCCGGCCCCATGCCATGAAGGGCTTTAAAGGTCAATACCAGCACCTTGAATTGGACCCAGAAACAAACTGGTAACCAATGCAGCTCACAAAGCAGAGGTGTAACATGTGCTCTACTAGAAACACACATAACTGCTCACACTGCTGCATTTCGCACCAGCCGAAGTTTCCAGATACTCTTCAAGGGCAGCCCCATGTAGAGCACATTGCAGTAATCTAACCAGAAGGTGACCAGGGCATGAGTGACCGTGAGTAGGCCCTTCTGATCTAGGAATGGATGCATCTATATGTTCTTATACATGATGATGATGTCCATCTAAACTGGCCTAGAGAACCAGACAGCTGTATCGTGCTAAACAATGCATTCTTTATGGTATTCCAATTTAAGAAGAGTCAGATTAATCCACAGATCAACACAGTGCGTGTGTGGATTCATATAGCTCCTGTTTCCCCATGCGGGAAGAGCGCATCAAAGCCTATTATACCAGACCACTAAGTCTGAATCTTGCTAAGTCTCAGATGTGCTGCTGTCTTTGTACAATGCAGTGGCATATAAACTTTCTCACTCTATCACCTGCAGTAAGGAGTAGTACAATCCAATATGAGTTGTATGTCTTGATTCTGCTGATTAACGTTAGCGGCTGATATTATTGCTATTTTAACAAATGAAAAATAAACAAATGAATGACCGTATTCCTGTAGGACGGGGGCTGTGCTTAACTGGTGAGAATGTATTCATTGACATCAGCTGCTCGTCTTGGGCTGCCTGCCAGCCTGCTGAAAGCCAAGAGGAAGCTGCAGGGATGGATGGATGAAGTCAGGCTTGCACATGGCCCTCACCCACAGAACGATGCTTCCTTCTTTGGCCTGCAACCTGCCCATCCGCTGCTCTGTCATAGAGCAGTTGAACCCAGAACCACAAATGATTTGTGGTTGTGGTTGTGGCTGTGGCTGTGCTTTTGCTGTATTCACAGCTTCACCCTGACTGGGTACCTGGGCCAGGCAAAAGCATTCCTCAGCTACTCTCTTTGATCTGCCTCCTTGTCCAGGGTGGCAATGCAGTTCTGAACCATGAACATGTTAGCCACTCTAACCTGAGGATGGAGACTGGGTCTGGCGAGGGTGGTTCAAATCCGAGCCTTCAACTCCTCCCCTCTCCTCTGCCCAGCGATTCCCTATCAGTGCTGTTGTGATGTGATGATACAGATCATTAATTTGTATATTAAATGCCCACAAAACAATTCTATATTATGATTTGGATGCTGCATATCACCACGGTACAGTTTTCTTAAATCTGAATTTTAGCACCTGGCTGCTTCCCATAGCACAAAGGCATGATGTAATCCTGCATTAGTAACACGACTAACAAGGGTGTTTTTATTTCACTTAGTTGTTACTCCCCACCCCCTGAGTGCTCTGAACCTTAAAGCACCTTATATAGTAACACTCAGACCTGGCTCTCTACTTAGAACAAATAGCGCCTTGTCAAAGAAATCAGGTCCTAAACACAGTCCAGGCCACAGAACATCTGGGAAGAAAACAGGTGGTTTGTTAGACAAGGTCAACCAAAGAAAGTCATATTTCAGCTCCAGAAAGAGATTGCCTTAAAGTATTTCTACTCCTTAGAAGGACTTTTTCTAGTTAGTTCTGTTTCTCAAACACTGTTTTGCTTGGGCATTAATTTAGCTTAATTAATCTAATCCTAGGATTAGATGGTGGCACAGAAGGGGAGCTCTTTCATCTGAAGGGAGTAGGGCTGGGGTAGGGCTGCCATATCTGGGCCACAGAAAGCTGAGGAACCACTAGATGGAAACAAGGTATCTCTTTAGCTCCAATCTAGTGGTCGACTGGATTTTTGCAGCCCAGGTAATGGTACCCTTCATCTGAGGAGACCTTTCTTAAGGTAGCTGGTTTTCCTCTTTGGGATTTCTGGAAATACCTTGCTACTCATTGTTGTCTACACTGGAGGAGATTAGGTTTACCCTCGAAGTGGTTTAAATGGCACAGAAAAGCAAATCCACTTTTCATCATGACTCCTTCACCTATGAACCTCCTCTTCTGGAATATAAAGGTTATTATTTAAGAGCACAACCTTTATCATATGTGCAATTCTGATTTAAATATAAATCCAATCAGATGGTATAGACTTTGGATGGGCTGATTCTGAATCACTGAGTCATGGTTCATATCAAATTATATAGTTTCATAGTTTACAAGACATCTCTTTTCAGTTATGATTCTATTTACCCTTGGTTGGGAATAATCTCCTTGGAATATCATATGCCTTAAATCTGTCTCAAGATGTATGCGATTGACTAGTTTATTGCTCCAACTGACTGGAAGGATCTGGAAGGTTTCATTGTCTTGTCTCCTAGTGAGCTGTTGTGTTCCCAGTCCAAAAAATGATCTGCAGTCTTTTTCACAGACTTCTGTGGAATCATTTTTATTGTCAAACTTCCAGGAGTCAGAAATTTTGATGATCCATTTCAAATTATTCTGACACCTACCCCAGAACTTGTTTTACTTTCTGTCCATTCCTGGCCCTGAATGTTCTTCCTTACACCTGAAGTTTCTTGCCACCTCTTGACTTTGTAAGAACTGTAGGGTAGGTAATTTCTTTCCCTTCAGCTCAGCTCTCCTTTAACAAGTTCTGCTTGAAATATGTATGAAAGTTTTCCTAGCTGTCCTTTCTCAGGTACATAGATAAACTTGTAGTGAAGTAACAGAAGCTGTGCAGCTGTTCATTTGCTCCTTGAGTGTTTTATTTCCTATTAATTTTAAACTGGACCTTCCTCATCGTTTCTTTTTACATAAGTGGAAGAGACATGTTGAAGAGAGCTACTGTAATCAGATGAACTTCTGGCCTTAGAATCATTTTATGGCTTAGGTGCCAAGTAATGAGATGTTTTTAACATCTAATAAATCTAATAAATCAATCCAAATCTAATAAAATGTTAAGCAAATTATATCATCAGCACAATAATGTGATGTGACTCTTGCTGTGTCTGGTTGCTGCTGATTGAATAACATTAAATGTTTCCCATGAGAGGAAAACCTTTGAAATGGAGCGTCATAGGAAGAAGAGTTCAGGCTGTTAACCTCAGTCCATCTGTGCCAAACTCAGACTGGTGTTCTAAATATTTATTTATTTATTTACATGTATTGGCCGCCCAACTCCAGTGGACTCTGGATCCCACCCACAGTATCAAGTGGTGCAGTCCAGCACGAGCTTTACCTCATCACTATGTATATGTTCAGTATCTGAAAGGAGGGGAAGAAAATGATGGAGAAATAAAGGATTGATTCTTTACTGTTGTACATAAGTGATATATATGAATGCATCTAAATTGCATGTATATATATGGAACTCCTATGTGCATATGATATATGATATATACTGAATGCAGAATTAAAAAGAAAAGATCATGCTGCTTATTTCTTTACTAAAACAGACATTTAAAATGTTCCATGTTACAAGAAATACTCAGAGAGACTAGAGAAAAAGCAAAGAAAAGTGGCATTCTTTAGGATGATGTGGTGAGCAAGAGACCAAGTGAGTTGGGATGGCAGTTGTTTTTCTAGTGGATGTATGTTCTTAATTTTTGTACAGTTCTGGAATATGCCCACATGCTCCGTGGTGCTTTAGTTTAAGCACTCCACGACTCTTCCTGGTAAGACAAAAGCAAAATGGGGTGTGAAAATTCAGAAGATGCAAAATTACTCATTATTAGATGAACTAAAAAGAGACAAAGCATACGTAGGATTGACTCCCAAAGTAAGATCTCTTGAAGTTGGCAATGAATTCAGCATCTCCCATTAGCCACTCCACATAACAAAACATCCCCTTTCTCCAAGTTCCAATGTTCATTTCTGTTAGAAAATTCTGAGTCAGAAGCAGGATAGTACAGAGATCAAATGCAAGAATCTTAAATTGCCTACGTGCTGAGAGCAAAGTACAAAATAGCTTTGGGGATCACTTGTTCTTCACTCTCCAAAGCATGAAAGTTATACTCACACAACTGCATTGCAGAACAAACACCTGTTGGCATAGGTGATACCATCAGAACCACAGTGTGGTTTATACTCCAGAGTACAATGGTTTTGCATCTGACGACTACAAGGAATCTGCAGAAAGCAACAACATATTTTTCAAATCTTTTATCCCTTAGGCTTGAGATGATAATGAGAGCTTAATTGTTATACAATGGATTACATAGAAACATGGTTGGTTGGATTTACTTGCTCCATCAGCAAAATGTTCCTTTTTTGAGGACACATGTGTCACTACTTGATAAGGCTGGGGCCTGTATCATTCTGCCAAGTGGGTTAAGAGGTCTGTAACAACTTAGGTAGAGGTGTATACTTGAATCTCATTAAACTGAATTTCAGTAATAATAAGTTAGGTAGCTATGCATGTGCTCTCATTCTTCCAGACACAATAAATGGTCCTTCACAACCAGCTAGACTAAAGCCAATCAGACAGATAGCTGAGTTTTACTTTAAATCAGAGGTGGAAACCAGAAGCCTACAACTCCCATCCTCCCTCACCATTGGCTATGCTGGCTGGGGCAGCTGACAGTTGTAGCCCACCCAATAATGCCTGAAGGCCTCAGACCCATCACTTCTAACATAAATAATATATAAAACTGAATCCAGACCTAATCATACTTTAAGCCTAGCAGGACTTAGGTCAGCCATTATTATCTTGTTCTACCAATTGCAAAAGAACTAAAGTTAAATTAACATAGGCTGGATCCAAGCCATATTTAAGACAATACAAGGTAGTCAACATTAGATACTTTTCCTTGGGCAACAAACCTCATCCCCAAACTCACAGGAATAACAATGACTTTATTTTCTGCTTAAATCTTAATAATGTGGGGGCAAGGAAACTCTCCTGTGCAATATCATTAAAGAGATAATTGAGAAGGCTCTAAGGTCCTGTCCTTGTATAGACAGTTTTCATACAAAGAATGTAAAGCAGGGATTTAAGACATAGCCAGATTATGGGACAGAGTCACCTGAGACAAGGCAATGCTTCTCATTTCCTTAGTCCATTAACTTATTCCAGTAAAGTTGGCACAAAACTGGAATAATCTAAACCAGCATTTTTCAATCTTGGCAACTTTAAAATGAGTGGACTTCAACTCCTAGAATTCCCCAGCCAGCATGGCTGTCTGGGGAATTCTGGGAGTTGAGGTCCACTCATCTTAAAGTTGCCAAGGTTGAGGAACACTGATCTCAACCATGCTATCTGCTCCAGTGAAGCTGTAGCAGATGTAAAAGTAACCTCATGTAGACCTGTAGCTTATATCCGCTAGATTTATAAACCCTTTTATCATCGGAGCTCTCAACTTTCAGTTAATAATGAGAGCCTGTTCAGATTGGAAGGCTTGAAATCCTGATTTCAGAACATCCAAAGTGAACAAATGTTAAAGGCCTAAGAACAGTGAAGTTATAGTTGGGGTATGCACGGGTGTGTGCGCATCGAAAGTTGAGATGGTCATCGTGGCCATGTTATTGCAGCCTTGCGCCTCTGTTACATTTTTTCCTCAGTTGTGACCTCCAGTTGTGACCAGGCCTTTCTTTCTTAAAGGCATCCAACAGCCCCTTCATTTCAGCTGTGGATGCCATAAATAGAGCAAAAAAATGTCCAGTCCCTTTTAAAATAATCAAAATTGGCCATCGCCATTTCTGATGGTAGTGAGTGCCATAGTTCAAATATGTGCTGGTCAAGAAGTACTTCCTTTTATTGGGCCTGAATTTAGTTGTAATGAAGTTCTAATATTGTAGGAAATGGAAAAAAATTCTCTCTACCCACATATACCGTAATATTTATGATTTTATACACTTGTCTTCTATTACCTTGTTTTGCGCCAAGCTTAAAAAAACAAAACAAAACCCAAGTACCAGATATTTTGCTCCTGGAGAACTGTGCCACTCTCCTTAATAATGTGATTATTTTCCTCTCACACTTTTCAGATTCATGATTTCCTTTTCCAGTGCTCTTACCATAGGTTCATATAAACATGTTACTAACTGGCTGCATTATTTTCAGTCCCCTTTCTAATTCTTCCAACCATAGAAATTGCAGATTGGGTTGACTCCTTTCTTAATCAGTCACTGCCAACTCAGCTTCCACAGATGCGTCTGTGCAGATTAGGGTTTTGCACTAATATATATGTGTGTGAGTGTGTGTGTGTGTGTACATGTATATATCTTTGTACTTGCTTACACTGAACTGTGTTTGCCATTTTGACACCTATTATTTCAGTTTGGAAAGATCTTCTCGAGCTCTTTGCAATCGCTTTTCAATTTTATTACTCTGAACAGCTTGGTTTTTTGGATGAATTTTGGTCTTCATGGTTAACCCCTAACTCTAGATTATTTATAAACGAATTGAAGAATGTAGGTGACTCATCTCAGCAGCAGTGATTATCTTCCATGCATCACTCTGGCAGAATTATAATAATTTAGATTTTGAACCATGTTTATTTCTGACTGTGCATTATTTAAGTAACCAAGCCATTTCTTGGTTTAGAAGCCGAAAGCAATTAGAATTAGAGTTTTACGTCTGCACCATGTAAGTCTGTCACAAATCACATTGCAATTGATTTTCATACCTAGATTTGCTTTTTATTTTTCTTTGCTCTGGAAAAAGCACTAATCATAATTTTCAACTACAATCATATGGATTTAATAATGTATTAAAAAGACACAGCTGCACTTACCTTTTCTTCATTTGCTTCAGTAACAAAATCTAGAACCAAACAGCAATAGTATAAAAGCATTAAATTCAAAGCTGATGTTGAAAAATAGTTGACTGGAGAACATTTCTTTGATTATATAAACATGAATGCATTTTATTTCACTTCCCCTTTATTTTCTCAAAAGAAACCTACGTCCAGATACCACTATATGTACATTATTTTCAATATCACTGAATAACATTTGCAACAAAAATGATCAATTAAGTTGAGAACATAAAGTAAACAAATATTTTTTCTTCAAAATGTATTCAAAACCAATGTTCTTAAGGTCTTCAGGCTTCCTTCCCTAGATATCTGAAACTTCATGCAAGTTTTGAAACTTCATGCAACTTTGCATCCTGACAGCAGCCATTAATAAAGTGCCCATCATGATGTTAGCATATGGAAGCTTTTTGCCCATAGATTTACCTCATTACCTGGAGATATTCCTGTGTCAGCAACTAGCAATGTGTGAGTTCTTCATGCAAGAGGATAAATTCCACTTGGTACACTTCGGAATTCATTATCATCCTTCCCCTGAATCCCTGAACCACAGAATTGTTTCTGATGCAGAGGCTTTTAGAATGCCTGCAGGCTAATGTGTTCCTTTCTGAGGAATGGATGATGGAATAAGCCCATTTCCTTTGGAAAGGAAGCTTTGCAATTATGACATGGGACTCACCCATATAAAAGAATAGCATCAGGGCAAGGAGCAGAAAGCCTGCTGTCTTCATGATGTTCTTCTTTGCTCCTTCTGAAGTCCCTGCTAGCACTTTCTGATCCCCAAAGTCCACCAGTGGAGGAGGGGTCTAATCGCTGCCCTATGTCATTGCTTTATGTGTGGGGTGTGTGTGTGTATATATATATATATATATATATATATATATATACACACACATACATACACACACACACACCTGCAATACTGTGGTGATAAAACTTGTTCAAATTAATATTTAGCTATAGAAATATGATACTTCTGCAGTAAATTGCAACAGCATCAACCTTCCTTATCTGCACAATGAACAGTTGGCATCTAGCTTGTTTATAGCTAAGATATAAATTAGCTTGTTTTCTTGGACATAAACCACATGACTGGAGATCATTAAAAAGGGATGTGACAACAAATTCCATATATTAATCCATAGAACATATGTTTTAAAAATTAAGGAAGCACGTACAATAACATTCTGTGTTCTTTAAAGCTGCTTTCTACGTAGGCTTCTAGGTAAATATGTATTTCAACAATAAAACAATAAACAGAACCTTTCCTTCTTTTCTTATTCTACTCTTGCTGGCAAGCTCAGCTTAGTTCTTGAGGATCAGCCAGTTTTCTGCAGACTGAAAAACGAGACAAGCATTTGGATCTCAGATCCTTAGAATGTGGCAATAGCAGATCATCATCAAATCCTACACATGTATGTCTAGGATATGAATCTTATTCAATCTATTCTGTGCACAGAACAAAATATTTTAAAAAAATGTTTGTGCATACCCCTAGTCATATTTGTATCTTTGTACTGTGATGCTGCATAATTGTTATGTGTCATTCTTTGATGAAAGATGTAATCCCTGCTGTGACAATGGTTTCAGCTGGATCCCGTGTGAAAATGATAAGGGGAAATGAGGATGCATGCCTTAGATCAGTGTTTCTCAACCTTGGCGACTTTAAGATGCCTGGACTTCAACTCCCAGAATTCCCCAGCCAGCACTCCGCCTGCCAATGTATCTCCTATATGTGGAGATTTTCTAAAAGTGAAGATTCAATTTTATAAATGAAATGTGTCTTTTTGTAAAGAATTATTTTGTCTGCACTAATAGAACTTGGGGATATACCTTGAACATTAATTTCATGAGGAAGAAAGATCATTTTCTCTCCGTCCTCTTCCACCAAGCTGCTCATCATTTAACAATCTTATTTTGTCTACAGATTCTGAAATTCCTACTGCCAGTGGCTGCAGAGTTCTAGATTGGGGAAGTATTGTGATCCTGGGATCATATTCTATGCACGTTAGAGAAGTGGCCTTACTTCAGTACACAATGTTTCGATATGACTGATGCAATCATGTTGGTGCAGTCCATTTTACAACCGTGTGAATCACAGAAAGATCGTGGTACGCAAAAAAAGGGGGAAGACCATGATAAAGTCCAAAGCCCATGTAATACCAACAATATCCACTAGATGGCCACCGTGAAATATTTTTCCTACATAGAGGAGTACAGACAAGGGAAATAGATGTAAATGACTGGTTGAGCTTTCATCTCTCTGCTCATTACTTTAAGTGATATTTAAGCAGTGTAGGCTAAAACGTTATTGCCATAAAGCATTGCCATGATTTATGTATAAAGTACATTTTTGCGCTTTTATGAACAGGTTTATGAAGCTCAACTGTGTGTCTCTTAGTTTCCGGTTTGAATAACAAATGACAGCGTTGACTGCAAACTAAAACATCTAAAGGAAGCAATATGGCCATTTATCAGATGAGCCAACTGTGGAAGTTCTGATGAATAGAATGGAGTTGTGAATCGTTCTGGACTGAGTGCATGTGTGTGTATGGCGGGGTGAGGGGGAAGATACATTTGCCCCACCTTTTTTTATACATGCATTGACCACACAAATACCAGAGCAGTGTTTTTCAACCTTGGGAACGGGAAGATGTGTGGACTTCAACTCCCAGAATTCCCCATGGCTGGCTGGGGAATTCTGGGAGTTGAAGTCCACACATCTTCACGTTCCCAAGGTTGAGAAACACTGTCCCAGAGGGTCAGGGTTTGGATCACAAGGCTGTGCCCACCATCTCCCCTGCGGTCACTGCTGCATCTGGGCCTATGCTCAAATACCTGCTTGTGCACCCAATATGAAAACCTTTTTCTGCTCTGTTGTAGCTTTCAAGGGCCAGCCGATGGAGCTCTCACATCTTTTCGGTTTGGATATTTTCTGATTGGAATAAGTTTGCTTTCTGGACTGCTGGGTCCCACTGTGGGAAAAGCACCTTCTGTGCCTGGGGAACATAAGCTTTTGCTTCCCTTCTGTTTGGTCTTGGACTGTTGATAAGTTTTGATTGATTGCCTGACTTCACGTCTCAGACCGGGGAGGGGGAAATGCCTCTGTTTTATTGGCAGCTGAGCCGTGGTGACCCTGGGGAAAGGCTCAAATGGGAGGGGCTAGAAGGAGCACAGGTGTTTGCAAT
Source organism: Liasis olivaceus (assembly GCA_030867105.1). Lineage (NCBI taxonomy): Eukaryota > Metazoa > Chordata > Lepidosauria > Squamata > Pythonidae > Liasis > Liasis olivaceus. The sequence goes on along the minus strand of CM061348.1, from coordinate 64,743,823 downwards.
CCCCTTGAGTAACCTGTCCTTCCACAGTGAGGTATCATCAGTATGCTAAGTGAGCATCTCTGCCCTTAGCCATCCTGGTGAAGCTGTCAAGGTTCTTTCCCAGTGCCTGGAGGCTGTGGGGCCTGGATGGGAAGAACAGGCTTTGGCTTAACCCTGCCATGGGTTTCGGGTTCCTTGGGTCCCAGAATTGAAGAGTTTCCATCCTTGACTCTGAATGGGTTGGCACTACCCATTCAGAGTCAGTATGCGGGGGTCTTCCTGCACTCATAGGCCAGGGGTCTTTGCACAACATCCTATGCCCCTATTGTGCCCTTTCCTGGATCGGGAAGCCCTACTCACGATCACTTATGTCTTAGTCACCTCCCAATTAGATTATTGCAATTAGATTATTGCAACAATCTAATTGGCCTTTGAAGACCACCCAGAAGCTATAATTGGTCCAGAATGCAGCAGCGTGGGTAATTATGGGGGCTTCTTGATATGCCCAGGTGACACCACTGCTCTGCAAGCTGCATGGGCTCTCAGTTGGCTTCAAGGTGCTGGTTGTTGCCTTTAAAGCAATTCATGGCATAGGATTGAGTCACTTGAGGGACTGCCTTCTCCCCAGTTGTAGAGAATCAGGGAAATTGCTATTATATAAACAAAGTGGGCTGAAACATGCCTTAAGTTCTGGGAAACAAGATAGTACAGGTAGTGCTCACTTAGCAACCATTCTTTCAGTGACTGTTCAAAGTTACAATGGTGCTAAATGAGGAGACTTACAATGGGTCCCTGAAGTTACAGCCGTTGCAGCATCCCTGTGGTCACACGATCATAATTTGGGCACTTGGCAACCAATGCACAATAATGATGGTTGCGGCGTCCCACAATCACATTATTGCGATTTGTGACTTTCGCTGCCAGCTTCCAACAAGCAAAATCAATGACAAAGCTGGCAGGAAGTCACAAGTTGGGGTCACATGGCATTGTGTTTAACAACCATGGGAGCCAGGAGGTGGGCAGCCCCTATTTATGGAACAGCCCTCTTCCCAACTTAAGTTGGCCCCATCCCTGTGGGCCTTTAGAAAGGCTGTCAAGAACTGGCTGTTTCCCTCAGCCTTTGAGCCATGATGTGTTGAAGCCCCAATTAGATGATGGTGTTATTTCTGTTTTATTGTTATATTGTCTGCAGGTTTGTGTACCATGGTTTTATTTATGTTTGTTTCTTTGTTAGTTTTGGCTGAGTTTTTGTAAGCCCCCCAGAGTTACCTTGGTTGAGTTGGGTGGCCATAGTAAATGTTATCAATCAATCAATCAATCTCTAGGAATGTGCAAAATGTTTCTGCCATGACACATTCCAAGCCTAAAATGGCTATTTTGAGTATTCTAAGGGTGAAACAAAATACATGTGTTTGAAGAGTGTTCTGAATCTGAAGCAAAATGTGGCTGCTTTGAGATGGATGGCTTTGAGTAAGGGACATGCAAAACAATTCTTCCTTGAAATATTCCGACCTCAAAATGTCGATTTGAGGGTTCCAAGCATGAAACAAAACACACGCATGTCAACAGTTCTGTATGGAGTATGAAACAAAATACACTAGAATAAACCAAAGTGTGGAACAAAACCCATTTCTTTCAGGGACATCTCTAGGTTTAATACAGCTACATGCCCCAGAGAAACTGCTTACCAATTCAAAAACTTATAGAATAAATATAGAAAGTTGTGGTCCTGCCTACATGTGTGATTGAATCTTGTGCATTTTGAGGCATTCCCTCACCCACAGGAAACCTCAATCCCACCCCCAACCTATGATAAGGGAGAACCTGGGAATGTTGGGGTGATTTGCTGATATCTGAGCAAATCTGTTATGAAACACAAACTCTGTTTTGGTTTTGTGCTTTAAATGCACCTTTTTGGGAAATTTAAATAAAAGAATCACACACAAAAAATTGCCCCCCCATCCTACGGTCTACAGGTTGCCAATAAGAGTTTTACAAAAACTTTTGTTGTAAAAGAGTTGCCTCATTTTTTGTGACATAGCAGGCTAATAAACATAAAGGGATAGAGTTTGTCTGCAAAAGAAAGTCAAAAGCAGTCAGGATGCATAGTTCATTTTATTGACAAATGAAATTAATTTGGAAGATATTCCCTGGCTAAACAAACAAAAGTGGGGGGAGGAAGGACAGGGAAAGAGCCATGTTGCTTGGAGGAGTATCTCTTAGTCCTCTGGATCTATAATGCATTATATTTTACATTTTCCATAGTAACTGAATCTTATAACTCCACGACTTCGACTATGGAGAGAAAGACATAGCACAGAATTTGAAAATCCAAAAGATACAAGCTTTTTCACAATTACAAACCCAACATATTTTACAGGACTAGAATTCAAATGAAGGGTCTTCTATAATTAGCAGAAGTAACCCTTGCCTCATCTTGGCTGGCTGTGGTATCACAATAGAGAACAACCCCTCCTTTCTTTGGGGTTCATTGACTTCAGAACATTCTTTGTAAACTTAACTGGAATAAATGCAGACTGCAACAAATTCAGGCCTCCCTGCAAAGAAGTCTACTCAAGTAGCTCATTTTGATTTCATGAGTGAAACCCATACTTACACATGTGCATTGCAGAAATGGCATCTGTTGGCATAGGTTTTGCCGTTGGAAGCACAATGGGGTTCATACTCCTTGGTGCATGCTAATTTGGGAAAGCCACTGCAATCAATCTTCAGAGAGAACAACACATATTTTAATGTCTTCCCCCAGTTAGTCTCAGGCTATAGAATATCTTGTATCAATCCAAACCTAATGATGTAAAACAATGTTTTCTGATTTGGAAACTTCCATATGTGTAGACTTAAACTTCCAGAAATCTCTGCAATGGCCATGCTGGCTGGGGAATTCTGGGAGTTGAAGTCCACACATCTTAAAGTTGCGAGGGTTGAGAAACACTGCTCCAGAATATAATAACTAGGGCTAAGACAAAAAACTAAATTTGATTTGGCTTTATTTGCATTTAAAATAATTTTAAAATGCTGTTAATACAATTATTATATAAAACAAGTGAAAGACAGTCCAGTCTAGGACTACTGCATGTCAAAAGAGAAACTTAATTTTTCTCCTAGACCCTTTACTGTATTTAGTAATATTCACTCCTTACATTTAGGGATAGGGCTTAAAAGACAACATCGCTTTCAGTGGTGATTAGTTTCAAAGACCCCAAATGTGCCAAGTGTGTTGCTAAATATTATTTGAGACAGAGTCCTGGTTCATTGTGGCCATAAAATTCTAACTAGGCAGCCTTGGCATGAAGGTGTATCATTCTCGGGGCCATCCGTTTGGAGGACTGCAATACCTTACTTGAGGTCGCTTTTATCAGTACTGTCATGGAAAGAGACAATTGGGCAGTGAGCGGATGATACATCAGCAGCATCCCAATCCTGTTTTGAGTTTTCGGCATCTATATTTGAAAGGCATTGTTGGATGTCTCCCCTGACAGAATAATGGAACTCTTGTAGAAGAGACTCCTTTTTGGCTCACCTTTCACATCAAGCTCAACTTTGCAAAAGGTAGCATCTTTTTGTCATCTCCTTTAATAATCCAGACGAATGTATTATGCTCTCTGTGAGGTCAAAGAGAATACGTCTTCCACCATGTATTTTCCAAATGTTACTAGGGGGAGGCAGAAGACATCTACCTAATTTACTATTCAATTCCCTAATTACATCTCCCATTATACTGGAAGGTCTACTTCCTTTAATGTAGCCTCACTGTTTGTTTGTTTTTTTCTTGTAACATAAATCATAAGTTTACCTTTGCATCCTAAAAACTAGTTTTTTTTTTAAAAAGTCCACATAGTCCACATAAATTTCATCCCAGACATTGTTTTTTATTGCTATTTGTCCTCCCCCAGCCCCCCCACATCCCACCACAAAACCATTGCATATCTAAATCCTCAACTGTGTTCATTAGGGTTCATTATATACTGAAAACAAAAACAAGATTGACACTTACTGGCATCGGTTCTTCTTCAATGGCAGCATCTAAAAACAAATGATCAAACCCATAAACAATATAAAATAAAACCATATGTTGAATAACGGTCAACAAAATAATTTTTTTTACTATGAAAAGAGTATTTTACCTTACACATCTGTTTCAAGTGCACATATATTCAGATATTGCAAAATGCAAATTAATGTAATGTATCACTGAATAATAGTTGAAATAAACACGATCAAATTAAATATTGATTGCTTTCAGCAGCTGACAATGCAAAAACAAAAATAAGCAAACATAAAACAACTGGGGGGGACCTAAATTCATAACCCTTTTATTGAAATACAATCTCAGGTTAAGTATGATGGGTAGTTAGGTTTTAGTTGAGAAAAGCAGGTTTCCAGGTTTTGATTCACCATCAGAAATGGTAGTGGTTCCTGGGGCTTTAACATTTGAAAGTTGCCCAGTCTTTGGACTTCAATACCTGTGCAGTGCTGGAGTTTTATGTTCTAAGGCTGTGTTTTTCAATCTTTACCATGTGTGGACTGCAACTCCCAGAATTCTGCCAAGGTTGAGAAACACTGTTCTAAAGGTTCGTATCATTGCCACATAACACCAATTGTAGCTTGTGTTTGGAAGTCCGTCATAAATACAACATTCCTATGAAGTAGCCCTTAAAATGCCCACTTTTGTGAGGTTGAGTGGATAAAGTGGATCCAAGTCTTCAAATGCCATCTACCTGAAAAGGATCTTTTGCAGGATGATGTGTGACATACCTGAGTACAAAAAGAACAGCGTCAGGGTACAAATCAGACAAAACGCCACCTTCATGATAGCAGGAGAGGATAATCACAGCAGAGCTCTTTCACCAGAATGTCTTCTAGATGTCGCTGACCCAGATGTGGTTTAAATTTGAGCTGGACGTTTACATATATAAGCATGTCACTGCAACCTGGATTATCAAAAAAAGATAGAGAATGTTGACATTACAGATACTTACAGGCGGTTTTCAGTTTCAACTTTCTGTTAGTATAGGGCAATGTGAAGAACATGTGTTAGTCGGCTTCTGTGAGGGAATATTAAATAAAATTTTGGGAACAGTAAACATTTGCTAAGTCATAAATCATAAGCAAGAAAAGATTCAAAGGGGGAGCGTGAAAAAAAAACATTGCTCACCAAACAGCAGTGATACACTTGTTAAAGAATACACAGAGTACAGTTTTTTAGATAGCCTCATGATAACCTTCAGCATGTGTTTCTAGATATGATACTGATGATGAAACTCCATCACAAAGCAGTGAAATTGCATTGTTCTTGCAACTGATGAATAGCTATGGCTGAGAAGAATGGATGTGACAGTTTCCCCATTCCTTGAAGAGGTTACGTGTGTTCTCGCAATCTAGTAGCCAAGAGGCTGTTAGGCAACAGTACTCTAAGGATTGGAGGCATGTGGATGGCTTCCCACTTCCTCCCAGAGAACCACTTCACATATTTTGCAGAACTAAGTAAAAAAAGAAGATTGGATGAAGTACAGCTCCTCCAGAATCCTGTTAGCTGAAAGGAAGAGAACAATAATCAATAGAAAAGTTTCCATTTCTTTTCTCTCTCACCCCTTTCCATGTGCTGGATCAAGACTGGGAAAAAAGCCTTCATAGTGCCTACTTTCTGATAGCCAAAGGGAAAGTGAGGAAGATGCTAGAAAAGAATCAGGCACTCCTGTTGAGAGGGCAATAGAATGTATGAGATGGGTGTGTGTGTGTGTGTAACAGTGATACCTGTGCCATCTGATCCTGAAACAGTCATGCAAGCAGATCTGATTGAGGCACATAAGGATGAAGATGCCAACAAGTGAGAACTGCCTTTTTTTTCAATTTTGGGCCCTCCAAAGCACCCCCCACCCACCCACACACACTCATGGGAGATGGGTTCTTTAGTAATCATTCTTAGCAGTCCTTCTGGACCCATTTCATAGATTTTTGTAGGAGTTTTTAATTTGACTTTGTGGATTTCTTCTACCAGGCTGTCCTGCACTGTTTTGTGGAGTCCTTAGCATTCATTCTGATTCCTCACCATCTGCACAGGATTTTTGTTTGTTTTATGTTCTATTTCTTCTATTCCTCCCACTTGTATTAGTAGAGGACCTTTAGACTTGGTACTGTCTTCAATTATTAGACCTTTTTAGGATATATTGTTGTGCAGAGTGCAGCAAAAGGTCCCAAAAATCCTGCTCTCAGGAAAATTACACATCAGCATGAGAGCTTGCAAAATGCAATATCCATAGTTTGCTTTCCAAAGAAAATCCAGTCAGAAAATATAAACTAACTGGTCTTTATTGATAAAAATGCAAAACTTCATAAAATACCAGTTGCATACAAAATATAGGATATAACAAAGACTTCTTCTCACCTTAGCTTCCAAGACTTATCCACAACAAAGTCTCTAGCTAAAAAACACTCTCAGAGAAGAGGTACACTACTTGGTTACTAGTTAAGACTACATAACCTATAAAACCTACATGATTAACTATACAAGACAAAACTGACTGAACAGGCTGGGCATTTAGCCCTCCTGTTATATTGCCAGCATGTACACCCCCACTGAATAACATACACATTACAGTAGGTGGCAGTAAAAAACCTAACAAAGTCACAAGATTCTTTGTTTACATTAGCTTCATAGAATAATCTCGACACCTGTTTTTGTATAGGGAACGGGATGACCTTCTTCCCATGAGAAAATCCTGATATATATCAGGTCAATCCTTGGTCTTCTTTTCTTTACTTTTAATACCCCCTCAACTTCCATCTAACAAGTACTGTATGCTATGTGTCTCACAGGTTTCATTTTCCATGGCACTTTTAGAAAGATCTCCTCCATGTTGTGTTTTGGCAAATTTATCTGCATCTTCTTCCTCAGAGCCCACTTGCCAATTCTTTAGCCAATTTGTTCCTTAATACTACCAAGGTCACTCTGGATTGTGTTGGATGGATGTGTGCCAAGAGCCAGGTTCCCATACCCATGGATGTCTGCAGCCCTGAGCAGGGTGGGGGTCCTGGTTAGATGCTAATAATGTGCTGGGGGAGAGACCCTCCCCCCCCGCAAGCCTGTGGTTTTTTTTTTTTTTTCATCCCTTGCCAGACGCAAAGCAGGTTTTCTTCCATTCAATCTCAGGCCAGAATTACAGGCACTTGCTGATTTTTCCCCATTTCTAGCAGCCCATCTACCCCTGAACAGAGACTGTGCTGTCTCCTGGCTCCTCTCCCTCAGCTTGGTGGAAGTCTTCTTTGATAAAATGGCTAATATTGTTCATTTCTTTTCTTCCAGTGGCTCTCCTTCACTCTCTATCTTTTATTTCTTCTGCATTTGAATCAATCTCTGTTTTAAAGGAAGAAGTTCAACAAAATGCAGAGGGTATTCTTTATATTATTTCTTCCACTTATCCCTCTGTCCCCTTCCTTTATCCTACTTTCTGACCTCCTTTTTGTCCTATATTACCACTTGGTGAACAATTCTTCAACTACTGATAATTTCTGACTAAATATACTCTTTGTCCTTCATTGAAGAAACACTCCTTGGTCCCATCGTCACATCCAAGTTACTGTCTGATGTTTCTGCTTCCTTTTATATGTAAAGTCCTTGAGAAAGTTGCCCTCTTACATTTGTTTATCTTCTAATAGCTTTCTCAACTAATGTCAGTCAGGATTTCAGGAAAGCTGTTCAGCTTTACACTGGATTACATTGGTGTTGATCCTCTAGATCAGATGACAACATCTGATATTTGATGATTGGAAACTGCATCATTGGCTGTGCCCTTCCTTCCTTCCTTCCTTCCTTCCTTCCTCCCTCCCTCCCTCCCTCCCTCCCTCCCTCCCCACCAGCATTGGATGCCTGATTACAATCCTGAGAATTTCCCCTTATAGTTGGTATCCCTCAGGGATTAGTCCTGTGTCTTATTTTGTTTATAACCTTCCCTTAGATAATCTGATTCAGTATCATTGTTTCACTGGTGATATCTGAGTGTCTCAGTCTTTAGTGGGCCTTGATGACAATGCATGGTCAGCTATGTTTTATTTGTGCTTCCTCTTGGATGCCCTCCCATCACCTTAAGCAGGTGGGAGGTCATACAAATTGAGCAAACAAGCAAACAAACAAACAAGGATAAGAGAGAGAGACTGTGTTTTGACCTCATCATCCTTCCCATTCTTAACTGTTTCTTCTGCCTTTTTATCTCCAGGTCTTCCTGATTCTGCAACATCAGAGCCACTGTATCTGCAGTGAAAAGGCACTATCTTGCTATAAGCTCTGTAGAAATCTTAGGAGTAATGTCTGCTTTACCAAAATTAATTGTCTCCTGACACTTGGCTAAAAAGAGTTCACATTTGGAGGGTGAGAACAGCATCTGTTATTCTGCTCCCTGGGATCTAACATTGTTAGCCACTCAGACTGATTATTTAACAAGAATGATTCATCATCCCTGCTGTGATACATTCCTTGGGTAAAAATGAATCCTTATTGTGTTGTTTTGATGCCTTTGTTGGGCTTGTTGGACCAGATATAGATCTTTGCCTTTTTTCCCCTCTTCCCTATCTGGACTAGGAAGCTTAATAGGCACCCTGGTGAATCCACAGTCAAGGATGTTTATCAGATAATTGAACGCACCCAAATATGCAAACCAATAAATCAAAGACTTGGAGGAACCAAAGTCAGTTGCAATAATAACCCCATGCTAAAAAAAAGAAAAGAAATCTGAGCAATGTTCTTGGATTTAGATTTGCAGAAGTCCAAAGTAGAATTTTTCATCACTCTATTCCTCTATTCCTAATCCCAGCTTCTAAGATTGGTAACTCATCAGCTAACACCTCTTTAAATAGTATTCACCTCTCAAATCTAGGACAGATGTGACATTGTCTGGATATGAGGTGGCCAAGGATGATTCTCCTTCAATGTACTGGGAGAATATCCAAGCACAGGAGAGATTTACTCTTACCCTGAGAGCATTCAGAAAATCTGCTACAAGTAGAGGGGGGATTTTAATTCCTCACTGGCTTACCAATAGATGGACCTTATGTTTGAGAGACCCTCTTCCTAACTTCCTTTTATTAGCAGCTGCTTGTTTGGAAGGCATTCCCAATTTCAGTACATGTTATTCTAGCACTAGCAATTTGCAGGAAAGAAAAATCACAAGCATCCATAATAGATGTCTATGGTTTATTTCATTAATTAATCAGCAGGCAGCAAGCAATAGGAAGCCTGGAAAAACTCTTAAGTTCTATTATATAGAAATTGTTCTTACATTTCTAAATATAAAGATATTTGCCCAATTGTTATGGGCTCAGAATGTAACCAGGAATCTGCAGATCACCGAGATATATAAAACAAAGAGAGGAACAGAACCTGGGTTCAGCAGTATTGGTCCCTCCCAAGAATCCTTTGACTGAACTGCTATGCTTTTCCAGATACTTAGTCAGGGCATTCAAGGTATTCTGGTCCATTATGCTGATCCTGGCTTGTGATTGGTCATTTCTGTTAGGTCCACTGTCTGCTCCCTCTTGATAAAGCCTTGGCTTCTTCTCAGCTGCTTGGTCAAGGCTAATAGAAGAGTCCAAGGCCTTCTTCTGGCTGTTCTTGGTTTAGTTTATCAGTTCTAGGTGATAAACCTAAGCAATTGTTTGCAAACCTGGCTACTAAATGCGCAAAACTACAGAGTCATTTCAGCTAAATTATTAGTGAACAAGTTATATAACTAAAGCCTACAAGCTGTGATACCTTAACTGAAGCCTGAACCATTGATCAAGTCCTCCATGTTTGTTCCTTAATGCATTAATTAATACAAAGTACTTAACAGAGGCCCTAAGCAATGTGTTACAAGTATGTAATCATTTTTGAATAACAAATTTGCTGTTTTGGTTAGTAGTTAATTCCTCAGAAATTTCTAGAAAGGTTGTAAAATTTTGTTCAGTCTTATTAACCATGAGTAGAGTAGTTTAAATAAGATTTGATTACAATAGAAGAGAATGTGATTACTTTCATGCCAGAAGGCTATTTACAATGTGTTTTTCAGTTCTGATTTTACAGTTTTCTTAATATGTTTTGTATTTTTTTTTAATGTATGAAAGTTTGGTCTATGACAGTAAATGTGTTTTCTAAAAAAACAAGAGTTGCTCATTTGATGAATATTCATAGGATCCAAAGTTTCTGATCTTCCAGAGACTGTGACTTCATTCATGCATGAGTAAATCATTACAATAGTTTCCTGTCAGGTGTTCCCCATTCCTCTCTCTTTTCCAAATCGTAGTCCAGAACAGTGCCATTTGGGCTGTTCTAGATCCCCCACACTATTCTCATGTCTTATTTCAATGTAGGGCTCTTCAATGGCTCCCTGTTCAAGATAGAGCTCAGTTTAAACTACTAGTTCAGAACGTTCTGGTCACCTTTCTTGCCAGTATCTCTTTGACCTTACTTCTCCTACAGTCTTCTTCATTCTTTACATTCTTATGAGCTGGGCCTTCTTTTGGTTCCTTGCTCCAGGGCCATGGTCTCTGGGCCCTTAGGAACTTGGCCCCATGACTCTGGAATCAGTTCTCTTCATCTCTGTGAATATTTGATGGCCTTTAGAAGGGGCTTATTGATTTGACTAGTGGGTTAGTGTAAGTGGTGGTTATCCCACTCTACTCTCATTAATCTTGGGATTTCCTAGGTTAATACCTATTTTACTTTAATTATGGATCTATTGCAAGACTTTGTTTTAAATATGCATGATTGTTAAGTTTTGTTTTGTAATGGTATGTGGGAAATACCTTGGGAGACTGTGCCAAGAGACACTGCCAAGGGAACAGTCAAATAAGAGACAGCATAGCCTGCAGCTGGATAGGATGGGGCAAGAGGCTCAGAAGAAGAGTAGATTAGAGTAAGAGGTGAATGTATTTTACATTTATACCTGTACCAAGGAAAGTTGGAAGCTAATTTTCTTTTTTCTATGCCTTTTCTTAATTGATTTTTCTTTTCTTTCTTTTCTTTCTTTTTTGACCTTCTTGCATTTTAACCTTTTGGAAATTTAATAAAATTTATGATGATGATGATGATGATGATGATGATGATGATGATGATGATGAAGAAGAAGAAGAAGAAGAAGAAGAAGAGGAGGAGGAGGAGGAGGAGGAGGGGGAGGAGGAGGAGGAGGGGGAGGTGGAGACCCTCCCTAGTTTCTTGGGCTGTAAAAGGGACAAGGGGGACAGGGGAGAATAGTACTTTCAGTCGCCTCTAGTGTCCAGTTTTTGAAATCAAGAAATTATTTATCTATATTAAGTCCTGAAAAAACCAAAACAAGATCTATTTCCCATAAGAAACTGTTTGAACTTTATATTTAATGCCAAAATCTTATTGTAAAAGTGTCAGTATTCCAATTTTATCTGGACCCTTAGACCCCTTTATAGCTCTCTAAGATCAAAATCTTATTTAGCTTTTTGCTGTTTATTTCAGATTCTTTAAATTCTTAACCTTATAATTAAAGTTTTCTCTTGTTCAGGATTAAAGGCAGATTCACCCAGCATTTACAAATTTGTCATTCCAAAGGTCTCTAATAGATTAGAAGTAGTTAATGAGCAATTTCTGAAAGTGATTAGAAAGTGAGGTTTGTGAACTTAGTGTCCTTTAAAAGTCTCCACCACAGTTTCGAGCACGATGGCTAATCCCGTTGTCTCTCAGCACTCAAACCTATGGAGAACCTTGTCCTTTGGTGTCCTTGTGGGGAGCAGCCATCCAGAGCACATGTGAGTGCCTTCCCATCCTCTCCTTATCCGGAGAGGTTTGAAGGAACCAGTCCACTCACTGATTCTTTTTGTTTTTTGCCATGGTTGTCGGCTCCACTTTTGCAGAGCTGGCTTCAGTTTGCCACACTTTCCCTGGAAGTCCCTGGTAATTGGGGCTGGGGTTTCCATTGCTAAGTGATGTGGTCATAAAACACAATGTCACATGACCATACCACTTAGCACCAGCAATCCCGGCAGTCCCCATTGCTGTCATTAAGTGGTTTGCAGGCCATTAAGCAAGGACCTCCTCACAACTTCTTGCCAGCTTCCAACTCCCAAAGTCAGTGGGGAAGCTGGCAGAAAGTTGCAAGCCCCAGGCAGCTCGCAAGCAGGCCAACAGGCAGGTAAGCAGCTGCTGCCAGGTGAGGGAGAGCGTACGAGGGTGTGGGGGTGGCCGGCAAGGTGTGGCACAAGCATGGCAGGGCTGTTGGCAGGTGGGGGAGACTTATCAGAGCAACTTGCAAGTGCCATTGCCATGACATTGTTGAATGCCATTCTCCCTTGGCAGTGAAGCCAGTGAGTGATTATGTTCTTAATTAAGTTTTTAATGAGAGAAAATAGGAAACATAATTTATGGATCCCCTAAAAGAATCACAAATTATTCTCCCTTTGGGTTGGGGAGGAGGTGAGTTTTAACATACCTCCTGTCTGTCAACCCTGATCCAAGGGTCTAGCCTGGTAAAACAGGAGAGGCTCTGAGGGGCAGCTCTGGTGGCAGAATGGGGCTGTTGTGTGCAGAGAACTCCCTCCCACTTCAGCCAGTGCTGCTCCACCATCTGACCTGCCTGTCCATCAACTTCTTTTTATATATATGACTAGAGCAGTCTCACATGATTGGTTAGATAGATGGTTAGATCCATGTAGTTAAGGATCCTATGTAATGCCTGACTAGCGTTTTGTCAGACATCAAATGAGCAGGTGCCCTGCGTCCAATCTCCTGCTGCCTGAGCCAAAATGTCCATGGAGGGAAGTCCCTTGGGGAAGAAGCATGGCTGCAGCAGTTAATAGAAGATGGGTAAATTATACATCTTGACCATGTCATTGCCAAGATGCTGCCAAAATGCCTGAAATCATACAAACAAGGCTTTTGTTGGGAGGAGATAGAAGACACCTCATCAGCTAAATAGCAAGTCAGGTGGCCTCCACTATGGGCAGAAAATGAGATGAAGGCTGGGTCAAGGGAACGTGTCTTTATGGAATGGTTAGGAAGGCATTTCTGAGCCACCATTAGGCTATAGATTGGTCTTTGGAATCATCCAACCATTGTTATGCCAAAGTAACAGCAATAAAAACAGGCTTTCGATCAGAATTTAGGACAGAAGATGCTTTCTTGTTCATTGTAATGGGGTTGTAACGGAGTGGAGGCTAGGCAGGATTGGGGCACACGCAAGCATTGAAAATACAGAAATAAAATTAAGGCATTGCAAATTTTTATTGAGTAACAGAGCAGAAGCAGAATAAATGTTACTATAGAGATGCTATGAGCAAAGTATGAAACGTTTCATTTTTTAAATAGTAAATGTTCTTTAGTCTTCTGCATTTTCACATCACTTGCATTTCCCCATATACAGCAGCTGAAGGCTTTTACCCATTTTCCTGAGGAAAGAAAGCAAAGGCGAACGTGAAACGTGAGAACCAAAGGCATGCAGCTACCTTCATTGCCCAGGAAACAGGAAGAATTTAATATACCCAAATATACCACAGCAAGATAACCTGGAATCTCTAGAAATTGGTCACCGCAGCTACATTTCCTTCTCCCACCTAATGTTAGCAAAATATTCTACTTGATACCACTGCATAATATATCTATGACAAAAAATGCTTTCTGAGTAAATATTCATGGCCTACTTGAAAAAAGGATCAGTTTCAACTCTTCTTTTTTAAAAACAAGAATTCCAGGGCTGCCTATACAACTGTATACTTACACATATGCATTGCAGAAACCACACTTGTTGCCATAAGTGTGGCCGTCGGAACCACAGTGGGGCACGTACTCCAGGGTGCACATATCGCTTGGGTACTCCTGACAATAATCCTGTGGGAAAAAGCAAATTATTCATTTTGCAGGCTTAGTGCACCTTTCTTTGCAGTTAGACAGCAACTATCAACATACTTTGTACATGTAATTGTATGACCAACAGGCACCTGTTAATTTCTGGTAGAACTGTAATTCTGTCTTCTGTGACAAGCCCAGTGATCTTCTGTTATAGGTGGGCCTCCCTGTTCCCTATAATGGCCATTTCTCATCAGTGACACCAGAAGATGGATCTTGTGTTTTTAGGAATTATATTTTACCATGGTCATATTGCCCTTCAGCCACAGTCAGAATAGTTTATAAGTGCCCTCCCATCAATATTAAGATACATATACTAAGAAGATGAGGTGAAAGTAAAAGAATCATAAAAACAGCCTAAAACATTGTTTAGTTTATTACATTTTAGGGTTGTCTATTTTCTAAACTTTTCTTAAAGGATTTTTGTACTTTAAAGTTAGGATAAATATAATTAATAAATAAATACTTGTATTCTAAACAGATTTTCCCTGCACCATTCTCTCTGACACAGCATTATCATTATCAAGTAGCATCACTAGAATCACTAGCGTTACATCAAGAAAACTTCATTTAATAATAAATACTTGCACTTACGTCTAGATCTTTTACTTTAGCAGCAACATCTGGAACAAAAACATCCAAATGTAAATATTTAAAGCAATCCATATAATCTTATATTTCATTCTTTTTATCTAAGAAGATATGTATTTGTGTTGGTCTGTATCATATTGGTGTCTCTAGCAGTCTTCATTTAAAAATCACTGTCTATCTGAACTAAAATGGACAAATCAATGCAAAATTCTATAAGCAATCAACAGCAGTAGTTAAGGTAATTTGGGGTATCATTAAATATATTCAAATCCAAGCTAAATGGGATCCAATCTTTTTTATTTCTGTAGACCTTCTGCTTCCATTGTAAATACTTCCATTGCCCCAGGGCCCACTGTACTTACAGAGATTGTCAGGCAGTATTGGGAAGGGTGAAGTGGTATGTTGAGAAAGAATCCTCAAATCTTATGATATCATAAACCCTTAAATGATACATGAATTTATGTAACTCATTTATGAATTATACTCAAATTCATAATTTCATGATTTATTTACTGAAACAGTAAATAAATCCCCTATGATTAGTTTATGGTTTGGTAGATGGCCAGATTCACAGGTTTAGCAATCTCCCTAAAGTCACTTTAGGGAGATTGGCACTTGCAGGCCTGATCAGCTTTAAAAACAGACAAATCTACTGTCTAAGTTGGTCAAAACTTTCCCAAGGCTTGTGACCCCCAGTCTGAGAACCCTTCGGGTAGAGGAATTTCCAGTGATACAATCTACTGTACATGAGCAGTCTCTTCTTTTAATTTAGTCCTAATATGGAACCCACTGAGACAGGAATTTCCTATGGAAGCAGGCTTGAGGATGTATGAGTACTGGTTTTTTTTCCCTTTCTTTCTGGATAGCATATATAATAGGATGTGAATCCTCAAAGCAAAACTCTCAAGAAAGACTTCTCTTAAATTTGCTGGTCATTGACCGAATAAAGATGTATTCTGTTCTGTTCTGTTCTGAAGAAAGAAAAAGTTGCAATAGGAAATCTGACTCACCTGAAAACAAGAACGCCGCCATCAGGGTGAACAGCAGAAAGCCTGCACACTTCATGATTGTGTTAGTGGGGCTTGGTTGTGGTAGCAATCTTCTGAGCAGTAGATGCTGAAGGTGAGCCCTCAAAACCCTCCTCTGTTACCTGGGTATTTATGCATGTCCCTGCTACCTTGGTGATGTAATCTTTCCCTCCTTGCAGATGGAATTCCATGTGTAAATAAGATCTTATAAAGGTCTGTGATGTACTGATCTGAAATTTCCTTTTTTGTGCAGAGTTCAGAATGCAAGAAATGTATGGCAATCTGTATGCCCACAAACAATAAGAAAAGTAAATTATTCCCTGTGAACGTACGTCATAGCTAAGTTAAAAATTACATACTATTGTTCTCAGGACATCAGTATGAAGAGATTTTAAAAGACCTACTGAAATATTCTCACATAAAATAAAATAAAGTAAAATAAAATAGTAAATTAGTAGATAGGTTTTCTAAATAAAACTGATATAATCCCCTGGCTGTAGTAGCAAATTGTACCTATTCCTGATAACATTCTATCAGTAGTATTAAATAAAATCTCTTTTTAAATTTCTTGAGTTAGTGGTGTCATTCCATATAAAGTGAGCCAGATAATGGATCCCAGTTCTTTCTCGATGGAACAATAATTGTCTATTATTTATTCTAATGAAAAGCGTTTTCCTTGAACCGCAAGCTTTGAAACTCAAAAAGGGTCAGATATTCATATGAATTTCATTTCAAGCCCTTAATTCTTTCTTGTTTCTTTTCAACTGATTGTTGAATTACAAAGGAGGTTTCTTTGTATTAGAAGATTATTTCTTTGTTGCATGCCTGTACCATTTCTGACTTTCCTCATTAAGTGGTCTAAGAAGGAAATCTCAAATGCAAAGAAAATACCCCGATAACAAAGCTCCTGCACAGTGACAGAGAAGCAGCTGCAGCAATTGCAGGCGTCCTTCAAGATAGTCCATATGCCCAGGACAAGAAATCTCTCTTCTGCAAAGAGCCAAGGGCTGTCCTAGCTTGCCAGGATATTTTAAAATGAATGACAGGTGGAACTGATCTCCTGGCCACCTTGTTCAGTTTAGAAAATTGCCCTCATTTAGTCACTCCAAACTGATCTAGCTAATGAATGTTTTTAATGATTTATTTATTACTAGTATTAGTAGCTGGGCTGAGAGAGAGGGACTGACCCAAAGTCACCCAACTGGCTTTCATGCCTAAGGAAGGCCTAGAACTCATAGTCTCCTGGTTTCTAGGCCATCACCTTCACCCCTACACCAAACTGGCTCTCATTTAAAAACTTCTTGGAAAACGCATTGCCCTGCAAACTTGTCTATAAAAGCAAGCAGATAACTGCTCTGCTTGCGAATCCCAACCTTTCAAGGAGTATTCTCAGATTGCAAGCTGCTGCTTCTAGGTGAATGTAATACCACCCAGAACCCAGAGAACTGCTGCATTTCTGGAATGCTGCTACCTTGCAACCCAAACCCACTTCTTTGAATTTGGATTGTCCCATCCAGCCCTTTAACACTTGTAGGCAGGCGTTCAGGAGAGCCACCCAGAAATTGTCATGCAGAAAAATACAGGGAGATCATTCACTACTCCCCATGAGATGTATCGTGTACCCAAGATACTCTTGGATGGTCTGTCCCTGTACTTTTATATAGCAGAGAGTAAGGAAGTTGGTCTGGATGGAAATATTCAGGAACTGTTACCTAGCAAAAGGGGGTAAAGCATTTTTTAAGTCCAGGACAAGATAACTTTCAGAAGTGGCCCAGCTAAACACCTTCCTAATTCACTGAAGTACAGGAGTATTCCTTTCTTCTTTGGAGGGGCTAGAAAATATGGTTAGTTTAGGATAACAGGTAGCTCATATCTGAAGGTTGAGCAAGTTTAATTTTTGCCCTTTCACACATCTCATGTGGCTTTCCTTTATTCTTGCAAGTGCAAAGTTGTAGGAATGGCAAAGAATGCAATATGTTATATACATATACATGACACACAGGTGTTCTTTCTCATTTTTAAATTGTAGGATAGAGGTATGTAGCCTTTTCTGGGCCAAGAGTCACCTTCTGGGCACTACTCTGAGGAGTTCACCTTTATCTTTACCTTTACCTCCAGCCTCCCACCTCCTTTGTAAGCAAAATTCACTCCTTCTATGCAGACATAGTATTTTAAAAACAAATAATGATAATCCATACTTAACAAGTTTTAAAGAAAAAAAATGCCACTTGTGTTTGGCTAGATAAAATTTGAAAAGGCACCTGGTTGATTTATGAGATGATCTTGGCAAGGTGGCTGGGGCATAAGAACAAATCCATCTTGGTTCTCCTCCTTACTGTGCTTTCATCAGCCTGATCAGTTTTTTTTTTTTAAATGCTGTGTCTATGTTTAAGTTGCTTGAGACTACCCCAGGAGCTGTGACCCACAGTTTGAAAAGTTCTGGTGTAAAAGTTCTCCCTATGATTCCATCAAATCTGTATGAATAGCTACTTGTTTTTATTTGGTTCTGGTATGGAACTCCCTGAGACAAGCATGTCAAGTGTCTAAGAAAAAAAAAATTGAAAAGACATTGGGTTTGAATTTCTTGTGGAAATGCAATATGATAGAAGCTCATGTTTGCTGAGTTGTACCAATTTGAAATGTTCCCTTTTAGCAGAGAGCTCAGGACAAAAGAAGTAAGTGGCAACCAGCATTCAAAGAGGTAGTAAGAAAGGTAGGTTATTATCTTGGCTACATTTTTCTGGGCCAAGAGGTGCACTTCCCTTCTGAGTGGGGCTTGGAACGACTTTGTGGCATCCAGGCCTACTTTCACCTTTTCCTCAAGACTCTCACCCACATTTCAAGCAAAATCCACTCATTTTGTGCAGGCATAGGATAAATAGATAGATAGGGAATGATAGATAGATAGATTACATGGCAGGTTTCTGAGGGTAAAACAGTGTAACATGTGTTAGCCTACATAATATTTGGAAAGGCACTTGGTTGATTTCTGAGTCACTATATAAAAGTCTTGGGATTCTCAATGTTGGAGTCTATTATACCTCATTTAAGACCACCCATACAGCATCCAGAGGGGAGTTGTCAAAGTAATGCAAGCAATAGGAAATTATCTTAACGTCAGTATCAAAATATTCAATAGATTATGACTTACTCAATAAATTTTGGACTTCCTGGACCCCATGCATTTGTATAGGAAAAGAAAGACATTGTGTTGTTGGAGATAGAGTAAGAATAAAGCTTCATTAAATTATAAGGTTTTGCAATCTCCTAAAGCTACTATATTCTGTAAAGAAGTAATACACCTATATTAATTTAACTTTGAAACTAGGTTGAACATGTTCACATATCTGTATCTTGCTGAACCATGTATCTTTTATATGGAAACTGAGGGCTAGACAATGGATTCTTCATGCCGTTTTTATTGCTAAATGATTGGTCCTTTAACATTGGAAAAATAAATTTATAACCATAAATTTAAGACCTAAAGTTACTTGAGACTTATAAATAAGTTGTTTATGTGTGTGTGAGTGTATGCACATATGGATATGGATATGGCTTTGCATGCAGATATTTGGATTTGGCAACAGAGATGAATGTAGATGAAGACTAATAGAATTCACAGAAATAAACATCTTTCCATCATGAATTTATATTACAAGAACAGGACAACCTGAGAATGGACTTGAAAGACCCAAATGGCAGTACCAGTGAAACAGATAACATTTTGTCCAATAATTAATCCATTTTTGTTGGACTGTTCCATTCTCAATCAACTCAGTATTGGCAGTGATCACTAATACACTCAACATTAAAAATCAACATCCAGCAGGAGAGGAGAAAATTGCTGCAAAATGTGTTCCATCTGAAATGAAATTTTTAGCACACTCAATGAACTGAACAATAAGAACTTAGCTAAAGCCACCTGCTGTATTACTGAAACTCTGACAATAGCAGCCAATGAAATGAATGGTACACTTACCAACCACAGTTGGGACCGGCAACTCCATCTCTAAGCAACATGGTCATAAAGTGAAACATCACATGACTACGCCTGACTTATGATGTCAGTTCTGGTTGTGGTTGTTAAGCGAATCACTCGCAATATGATTTGAGTGCATTAAGTGCAATGTCACATGACTGCAACTTGCAACTTCCTACTGACTTCCCCACTGACTTTGCTTGTCAGAAGCCAGCTGTGAAGCTTGCAAATGGTGATCAGGTGACCATGGGATGCTGTGACCATTGTAAATGCATGCTGATTGCAAAGCACCCAAATCATAATCACATGACTGCAGGGATGCTGCGATGGCTGCAAGTTCGAGGATTGGTCATAAAGCTACTGCTTCAGCACCTTTGTAACTTCAAATGGTCACTGAATGAGCAATCGGTAAGTGAGGAATACCTATACTAAGAAACACCATAAAAAAATGCAAAATATCAGATGTCAGTAAATAAATAATGCAGAAATTATAATAACAGAAACATGAACAGTCAATCAGAAACACTGTAAAATATACTGAACTAAGCAAAACCATTTCAGAATGATTAAAAGAAGATATTAGAAAGTACAACTGATAGCTGCTGAAGCCTGAAGAAGACAACAGAAAAACTAAGAGTTGGATAGAAATGACTTCAAGATCAAGAAATGGAACAGCTTAGTCACAACAAATCAGCAAGAAATCTTAAAATAAATCAAAAGACTTCTACTCTACATTATATGCTGACAGTGTAGGACACCTAGACTCCACCATCTAAATATTCCTGATATAATTCCACCAGAAGTAGAAGATGCTATTCACAACTTAAATTATGCCAAAATAGCTGACCAGGAGGGAATCACTGGAGATATTCCCAAACCAAGTGGAATTGAAACATACAAAATATTGTCAAAGTTGTTTACCTTCTGCTTGCAACAAAGAAACATCCCCCCTTCATGAAAAGATGCCAAAGTCCTTATTATGCACAGGAAGGCTGATCAAGAAGATCTATAAAATTACAGACTATTAAGCCTTCTTTTGGCTCCGTACAAATTTCTCACATGAATTATTTCGAAATGGATCAAAACAACACTGGGTTTTGCCCGACCAAGAGAACAAGTTGCTCTCAGGCATGGATTTAGTGCTATAGATCATATACAAGTGGTTCAGCAAAGTATTGAACATTGCAATGAATACAGGTAACGTATTATAATTTCAGTTTATTACTGCCTTCATTGATTTTGCAAAAGCCTTTGACTCTGTTAAACCGAATGCTATATACAGAGATAAAGTATGGAAGAACCTTCAGCCTCTTGAAATCAATATGCAGAAACAAAGCAGCTCTCATCCACGTCAACTGAAAATACTGCCAAACACAAGGAGTTTGACCAGGTGATCCAATTTCAGCCAAACCATTTTCAGCAAAACCATTTTCATGACTAAATAGGCCTGAAGTAGGAATAAAGGTCAAATTTGAATATCTTAACCACCTACCTTTTGCTCATGACGTTCTTCTTTTCTCCAATAATGCTGAAAACCTTCAAAGATGTAGAGCAGAATTAAATGACAGCAGCAAGTGCTCAAGCTTGAAAATGTAGTACAGGATGGCACAAACCATGTTCAGCAACTACTCCCAACCTCACAGATACCTACAGTGGAAGTATGGATTATTAAACTAATGGACTTGGCTCAAATGGTGAAGCTAACAGCTTTAATAAGAGATAAAACTGTTAATTTGTCTCCTCATGGCAACCCTTCCTAGATTACGTGTTTGGGTTGGGGAAAAATGAAGCTTTGATTGTGGGATTTAATGATTAGATGGTTTGTGTTGATAGAAATAATGTGAATTAGGATTAATTAGTGGTAAGAGATTAATTTTTTAAAATTTGTATTCATATCTGTATTGGAGATAGTTGGAAGTCACTTTTTGTTTCATCTTTCTACCTGATCTCACTTTTTTAGTTTTTGTCTTTTTCTTTTAGTTCTATCTTCTCTCTCTTCTATACTTTCTGATTTGTATTTTAATTGTACTTTTTATATATCTTAATAAAAGTTTTGGTTAAAAAAAAAAAAAAAACTACTCCCAACCATTACCAATAAAACTTGAAAATCTGGAGAGGGTCAACAGCTACATCTGCATAAATCAAAAGATTACCAGGGAGGGTGATACCATAGAAATATTGAAATTAACTAAATAAGGTTGGAGAGCATTTGGACAACTCCATGCTGTATTCAAAAGCAACGTACCAAGCTGTTTGAAGAAGAAATCATATAGTCAATGTATATTATCTGTGCTGACATATGGTTGTGAATTAATAATGATAATTTGTTACATTTATATGCCACCCAACTCCCAGAAACTCTGGGTGGATTACAAATTGTTAAAAACATTTAAGAATGAGGAACAGTACAAAAAAACACTCAAAAACAGCACAAAAGAAAGGGACCGAGATGGCAAAGAAACAAACCCAGACGGGAAACTTGGATGTTGAACACAAAAGCAGTACAGAAAGTTGCACAAAGAAGCATGGAATGGCAAATGCTTAACATCACATTATATGACAAGAAAATAAATATATGGATCTGCCAAGAGACCAAAATATGTGACAATATAAAGTGTCACAGAAATGGCAATAGACTGGCCATATTGCATGTTGATGAGATCAAAGCTGGATAACAGCAGTCCTCAGCTGATACCAACTGATCTTTAAAGATCCAGAAAATACCCAAGGAAACATTGGGCAGATGAAGAAATTCAATTCAAAGGTGTTAACTGGAAATGTGATATATCAAAGTAGTTTGAAAGCAGCTGAAAAACCCGTATCCTTCAGAGGATTGATCTGATGATGATGATTCGATGATGATGATGACCATGATAAAGATACATGTATGAGAGCCCTTACATATATAATTTTTGTTCTTGTTGCTTAGCTTTCTTTTTTTTTCATTATTGTTTTCTTTGTTCTGTTTTATTAAATAAATTAAGAAAAAAACCAGTGATGCAAACAGTTTTGCAGCGTTATTCAAATCCTGTCCTTCTTCTACATGTTGCGATGCTACACAGATGCCTGAAAGGAAAGGAGCTTTCTCCATTCTGGCAAAAGCAGTGAGAGCCTGCAGAGTCTGCTCGACTACTCTAACCATTCCCTGTGCTCCTTTGCCAGCAATCAAAGAAAACTGGAGACTGGAGACACTGCTGATAAGGATGGAGTGCAACTTAGGAGCTCTTGTAGAGAGATTTTAGCTTTGATTATGGAATTTAACCCTCTCTAGCAGAGAGACCATCATACGGAAAGCAAAATGTCTCTGTGGCTCTTCAATTGTGGTTCTGCATAAGTGATCCCTAAACTGGGGGCTGAGTCTTTTTACATTTCGAAAGAGAAAAAAGAAGAGCTTCCCTTCCAACAGTTTTTTTTTTTTTTGCAGATTCTCTGCCCATGTATTCAGTTTTACTCCAGCCTCTGCCTTGGACATGAATGGGGACAGACTTTGATCAAAAGACACACATCTGTCACCAGCACATTCAATCTGGCCCAGGCAGACATCAGATGAAGAGTTTTACTGTATGGTTGAATTGCACGGTGATCTGCTTTTCTAAAAATGCAGTCCAGATACTAATAGCTAAGCTATATTTTCAGAAGAATAATATATAGTTTGGCTCCCATATCATGCACATGATGGAGAAATGTCATGTTTGAATACCCCTAATGAGAAATATTTCTTGCATACATTAGGGAGAAAGGTTTTAGAACTGATGTGTTGATGTGCTTGATTGATGTGCTTGTGTGAATTTTAGAATGTGCAGTGTGATCGAATGCAGCAAAGCACAGTCTGCCATCTCATCATATGAACTCCCAGACTATCTTCATCTGTGATAATGCAGGCAGGGAGAAGGATAGATAACAACTTTTCCCACCTTTTCTCACAAAGAAAACAGAGCTGTTGGGCTGAAGAAAACAAAGTTGGTTAGAAAGAGTTTGGGGGGCAGAAAAAGCATCAAATTAGGTTCTAGAGAATGCTGAAGACTTGTTTATTCTGGAGGACCCTGGGGCTAGGTTCCTAGTGTTAATGGGTGAAATCTGGATAAAATCACCAAAGAAGAAAAGTAGCCAGCAAAGAACATGTCTTCCTGAGTCAGTTAGCCCCAAGAAAGAAGATCAGGTATTGCCAGCCCAAGGGAGAATTCCAACCAGTTTAATGAATACCTTTGCTCAACTCTTAAAAGGGAGGAGGGTGTAAAAAAAAAGCTATATACAGGTAGTCCTCATCTAGCAACTGCCTCGTACAGTGACAGAGTTACAACGATGAAGAAAAGGTAACTTTGGACCAATCCTCACGTTTACAACTTTCACAAGTCTGTAAAGCAAAGGAAAGCTGAAGGAAAATCATAAGTACAGTCACAGTTTCACTTAGTGACCACTTTGCTTAATGACTGAGTTGCCGGTCCCATTTGTTGTCACTAAATGAAGACTATCTGTACTTAAATAATGTCAACCTTAAGCTAATTACTTGACATGCAGAGAAGGACGACTTAGATTTATTGACACAAGCAGCAATGAATCATTGCCATATTCCTAGACAGGAATGTTATTCCTAGCTGAGACAGAGAAGGATGAAGAACATGGGAGTAAAATTTTGGTGAACTGCCTCAATGGAATACTGCTTAGATTGCTTTACATGTCTGAAAGCTGAGCTGAGAAACTTGCTTACCTCTGTTAATAAAAACGGGGAAAATTCACAAAGAGGTGTTTGTTGGCTGTATGCTGGACAATTTCCCATGAACTCAAAACCTTTGTGACATCTACCTTATGTGGAATAAGGCATATAACAATAAATAGAATATAGCGTCTCCAAAAGTGTTTTATTTTATTATGAGGGAGAGTCTTTTGACTGATGTCATATCACTAACAAACTTCTAATTATTGCCTTTTCTCCGGATCCATAAATATACCTAACATATACTTTTACATGCAGTTATTATGCATCATAATGGAAATATAACAATAAAGTGCATAAATTGTTTGTTCCAAAAGAAGAATCCAGAATATACAATGATTTCATTGTTTATTGATAAATGAAACTGAGACACTGTGAATTTTCACTCAGTAAAGCAATAGGAGCAAAGGGAAGAATAGATGCTGGTGCTGCTGCTATGAGCAAGGCCTGAAGGAATCAGATATTTCTAGTAAATCTTCTTCTATATCTTCAAATTACTGGCATCTTCCAATGAACTTCAGCTGAAGAGTTCTTCCACTGGATCTGATGAGGAAAGAAAGCCAAGAATCAAATGTGAGAACCCAGGGATCTATCCAGAGTTATTGCCCACCCAAAAGAAGGAATATAGTACAGTATTCAGCAAGGGCGTTTAGGATCCACTGAAATTGACAATGGAGCTATGTTTCCCTCTGCTCCCTAAAGTTTGTAAAATATACTGTTTAACATCACTCCAAAGTTCATTTCTGTCAGAAAATCATTTCTTTTAAAAGCCTTGAATTTCAGAGCTGCCTATAAAAGTGCTCTTGTCACCAGCTGTACTTAGGAAATCTTATACTCACATATATGCGTTACAGAAGTAACACTGGTTATCATAGGTTACGCCATCAGAAGCACAGTGCGGACGGTACTCCTCCGTGCAGTATTCTGTTGGATATTCCTTACAATAAGTCTACAGAAAAAGTAAATGATATATTTACTTCCCCCACGCTTTTTTATAGTAAGGCAGTAACTATTAACATACTTTGGGCATATAGTATGTGAGACACCGATTATGTATTATTATACGGTCAAGTTGCAATTCCGTCTTTTGTAAGTCAAGTGAAGCCAGGCTCAGTGGTCCTCTCTTGTTCCACATGGGCTTTTCTGTTTCCCATATGAGGAGCAGGTGGCAGCTCTGGCCAGGAGGCCTTCACCTTTCCATCTCTTGTGCCAACTGCTACCATTCCTGGAGCAGGAGACCCTTGCTCATGATCACTCATGTCTTGGTAGTTTCTCAGTTGGACTGTTGCAATGCATTTTGCATGGGGCTGCCCTTGAAGACACCCTAGAAGCCACAGCTGATCCAGGAGTTATGAGTATTTCTTATTTTGTTCAGAACACACCAATACTTTGGGAGCTTCACTGGTTACTAGTCAGTCTCCAGCTGAAATTGAAGGCGCTGCTTGTTACCTCTAAAGCCCTATATGATTCAGGAACTGGATAGCTTTGGAACTGTGTACTCCCAATGATTTCTGCTTAGCTATAAGATCTGGAAGGGAGGGTTCTCTACTATGAGAGAGTAGTACTTGTCACCTTGAGGGACCATGAACTTGGGCCTTTTCCATTGCTACCTCCCCTCTGTGGAACAGCATTCCTTCAGGGGTCAGAAAACACTGACCTTGCTGGTATTTAGGAAACCTATCAAGACCTGGCTATTCCAGGAAGCCTTTGAGGACTGATTTGAGAGATGGAATACCCCCGCATGATATGATCTGAATTATATTATTGTTTCTATTGTATTATTGCATTTTTAAAATCCATTTACCAAACTGGAGTATACACCACTTGCAGATGGTTGTGACCGAAGTGACATTTAAGCCTAAGCCAGCTAGCTAGCTATACATCTCCCAGCTCTTATCAGGGACACTGCAGAAAGATTTCTGTGCTTTTATGTATTGCATCTTGTAGTATTTATACTGCCCTTTACACAAATTCTCTGAGTGGTTTACACCTCCCTCCCATTAAAAATCATATACAAAGAACATACACTGATAGTAAAAGAACCATAAAAGTACTGTAACATAAAACATTTGTTTAATAGATTATATCTCAGAGTTTGTGGTATATTGTGATTTTAACTGTGTACTGTGCCTTTAAGGAGCTTAGAAGGATAAATCAAGGGGGAAGGAGTGACTGGAGAAAAGGAGAATTGGTGTGTTGTGCTAAAAGTGAATGTGGTTGTTAATTGTTATAAATTCACCTATGGTAAGAGAAAGGCAGAGAATCCATGCTACAATATATGCTGCCTTGGGAGTTTTGGTGTGCCTATTTAACTTGGGAATTATGGCAGATGAAATGATTGGGGACAAGCAGATTGAGGAAACATCCCTGCTTCTATCTGGGACTGCTTGTTGTTAGAGTCAGACCTTACTCTGCAGAAAACTATATGGATTGCAACACTAATTGAAATTGCTGTGGCATATGAGGCTGGATAAAGAGGATTAAATATAAGCTGTAGATTCTGTCCATGGGAGTTTTATGGTGAAACCACATGAGAGTTGTGAAAAAAGAAGAACTGGATATATCAAATAAAGTCAAGAATTTGGAATAACTCATTTTCATCGTGGGTCATTTTAGCATGTGGCAAATTATAGCACATGTCTTGCTAGGATGGGCCAGTGCAAACGGAACAAAAAGACTGGCCCCTTTGCTAAGGTACATTATCTTAATCAGTTTATCCAGCAGGTTCATGTAGTTACAGTGCCCTCTGTGGCTGTTTTGAGAGCTGACGGTACTGCTTTGATTCCCCTGCACAGGAAATTCTGTGTAGCATCAGTGTTGCGTCTGTGGGAATATCAAAAGAGATGGAATTGAAGTTGGATCGTTGGTTTCTACACTGCCAGGGTCACTGTACTTATTTAGGGAGTGGGTGAGAAGGGATGTGACTGAAGTGGTTGAGACATCAGCATGGTTTTCTCCTATAGTCATGACAAGGAGGAAAGACGTACGATTTGTCTTTGTGTGGACTTGAGAAAAACAACTACTGCTATGGTGGTTCATTATCAGATGCACAGTGGTTTTAATTGCATAGCATACCTTTAAGGATCTTGAAAGATTTTAGAAGATAAAAAGAGGGGGATTCAATTTGGGGGTTTGTTGGAAATCTATGATTGTGTGCAGAATAGAACTGGGTTTATTATTTTAAACTTTCACAGCAGGATATTTGCATTCTGAAACATGGGGCTGTAGAATAAATAGGGACTTGTACTAAATGCATCATAGATCTTCAGACAAATCAACCCAAAGTTCTCACTCGAGGCACAAATGACCAAGCTCAAATTATCCTACTTTGGACACCTTATAAGACCCAGCTCTCTGGAGAAGGTTCTAAGGCTGGGAAAGGTGGAAGGGAAGAAAAGAAGAGGACGACCAGCAGCAAGGTGAATGGACTCAGTTACAGGGGCAATGGGTGCACCCTTGAAAGACTGAAAAACCAGGTTAGGGACAAACTGTCATGGAGAAAATCTATCTATGTGATTGCTAGGAGTTGAAAATGACTTGATGATGCATAATCAATTCATAATCAATCATTAAATGCATGTTTTCCCCTACAAAATTCCTCCTGATGCAGTATTATTGTGAGAGTCAGAACGAGAGGAATTAAGAACGTGCTCTCATCGCCAGAGCAACGAGGAAGAGATAAGAGGATGAGACTGGCCCCTCCCTAAAGAATGCAAGGGAGGTTGGGAGGGTGACCCTGGAAATTACTCTCACTCTGAGAAGATTTCTGTAACGGGACTGAAGCCAATAAACCTTGCTGGATTGAATCTGTACTGTCTCCTGGAGTTTCCTGGGCTAATCCTGACAATTATTCCTGTTCCATAACTTTAGAATATGCAAGGGACTTGAATAAGAATAAATCTCAGACTCACTTTGAGATCTTCTGCAGTGGCAACATCTGCAACAAAAACATTCAAAATGAAAACAATTAAAGCAAATCTATACCCTTTTATATTTTGTTCTCTTCATCTCAAAAGGTTTTTTTTTTTTTTTTGTCTGTTGCTGTATGACCTTATCAGCCTATGTGTCTAATCCTTAATGTAAAACTAAACTGAGGGGTGTCATAAAACAGATCCAAAGTCAAGCTAATTATGCTGGAATCAGTGGAGCTTCTGCTTACATTACAAATGCTTCCAGCTACATGTAAGATCCATTTAATAGATTGAGACATGGCAGCCATTGGTCCCTTTGCATAGAGAGTGCCGAGCACTCTTGGGAAGAGTACTACTTTGTTGTGCAGGGGTTTTTCATACTTTACAACACCACAACCCCCTAAATAGTGACAACTCTCCTGAATAAAACTATGAATAGTAAATAAAATAGCTATGATTGGCATATGTTTTTGACAGCTAGCCAGACCTGGAGGTTTAGCCATCTTTCCAAAGTCACCTGGGGCTGTTCTCCATACTTTGCCTGTGCAGCCGACCTGGTCAGCTTTACAAAAAGTTGCGCCTCCCACAAGTTGCTCCAGACCACCCCACAATCTGAGAACCCCTGATGTATAGGATCTTCTTGTGATACAATCAGCTCTGCAAAAGTAGCCTCTTGCTGTCCTTTGGTTCTTCTATGGATGTTCCTGAGGCAGGAATAAATTTTCACAGTGGCTGATTTGAGATGGTTGGTGAATTATGGACTTGTTTTCTAGATGCCCTATCTAATGGGATGTAAGACTTGAAGACAAATCTCCCTGAAAAGTAGCAATGTGAAATATGACCCACCTGAGTACAAGAAGAACACCGTCAGAGTAAGCAACAGAAAGCTGCCTCGCTTCATGATTGGGTTAGCGGGTCTGGTGGTGGTAGCACTCTTCTGAGGAGGAGATACTGCAGGTAAGGCTCTCCCACGCCTTTCCCCATTATATATGAGTTCTCTGCTACCTTGATGACGTAAATCTCTTCCTCCTTCTGAAAGGAATCGTGTGGCAATAGGTTATTACAGAGGCCTATCATGAGCAGACCAATTTCAAAACTCTTTTTAAATGTAAAGGTCAAGAGTAAAGAAACACATCAATCAACATGTTCACAAAGAATAAGAAAAGCAAATTATTGCTTGAATGTACTTCATAGCCATGTTAAAAGTTACACAGTATAGTCCTAAGCGCATCAATACAAAGAAATGTTGGTCCTACAATAAAATAATAAATTGATAGGTTTTCTAGATGAAACTTATTTCCTTGCTATAGAAGTAAATAGTACTCATTGCTGATAATATTCTACCCCTAGTAGTAAAGCAAGGAACAAAAGAGAAAGGACAGCCAACAGCAAGGTAGATGTACTCAGTTACAGCAGCGTTGGGTGCACCATTAGATCTGAAGGACCAGATTGGGGACAGGTCCTCCTGGTGTATCTATGTGGTTGCTAAAAGTCAACCCTATTTAGTGGCATATACCAATCAGTAATAAATAAAGCTTTTTAAAAATTTTATTGTGTTAATGTTGTCATTTTATATAAAGTGAGCCAGATGATGAATTTCCATTCTTTGTAAATAGAACAATCTATTTTTTTTTTATTCTAATGAAAAGCATTTCCCTTCATCTACAAGCCTAGAAACTCATAATGGACAAGAGATGATATGAAATTGATTTCATTTTCTTAAACTCTTTGTTTAAACGCTTATCTCTAATTTTGTAGTTAAATTTTTATACCACTTCTGACTTTTCTCTTTAGGTGGTTTAGAAGAAAATCCCAAATGCAAACAAAACACCCCGCTAACCAAAGCTGATGTGCAGCTACAGAGAAGATGAGACATGAGTCACGGACAGAAGCAGCAGCAGCAACAACAGTAGGCATCATTCAAGGTGGCTGATAAGGACCATACAGAAGAAGCACAAATAGTTCAGAAGCTCAGGAAGCTATATATCCAATATCCAATATCCAATATCCAATATCCAATATCCAATCTAATCTATGTTCATTGAAGCTTCTATGCAAAGAACACAATTCTATCTAAAAATGCCAGGATATTTAAAAATTAAATAGAAATGTAAGTGATCTCATAGCTACCATGTCTAATTTAGAAAGTCAATGCAGCCCCCACCTACTCACTTCAGATGGATTTGGCTAATGAATGTCTAATTTAAAAAACTTGTTGGAAAATACACTGCCCTGCAGACGTGTCTATAAAAGCAAGCAGATGCCTGCTCTGCTTGAGAATCCCACTTTACAAGGAGTATTCTCGGATTGCAAGCTGCTGCTTCTAGGTGAATGTAATACCACCCAGAACCCAGAGAACTGCTGCATTTCTGGAATGCTGCTACCTTGCAACCCAAACCCACTTCTTTGAATTTGGATTGTCCCATCCAGCCCCTTAACACTTTGTAGGCAGGCGTTCAGGAGAGCCACCCAGAAATTGTCATGCAGAAAAATACAGGGAGATCATTCACTACTCCCCACGAGATGTATCGTGTACCCAAGATACTCTTGGATGGTCTGTCCCTGTACTTTTATATAGCAGAGAGTAAGGAAGTTGGTCTGGATGGAAATATTCAGGAACTGTTACCTAGCAAAAAGGGGTGAAGCATTTTTTAAGTCCAGGGCAAGATAACTGTAACGAACTGCCACGTGTTGATCTTAAAACCAGTAACGTTCCTTGCAACCAATATTGATTCAAAAGAAAGTTCATTTATTAAGAATAAGTGTACAGATCCAAAGCATTGCTGAGACTGAATAAAAGCGCGCCAAAAACTGCTTTTCTTTCTTTTCCCCCCCTTACTTCGCCCTTAGTTATTGTCTTCTGATTCCCTTGCTGGCATGGCCTTGAACATTCCAGGGCTTGTGATAAGAAACCATCTGCATCAAACGGTCTCTCCTTCCTACTCCCCCTCCCCTTTTCCAATGGCAGAACCGCAGCATGTAGAAAAAATCATTTTTGTAAACTAGCCATATAATAATCTATTATAAAATCTTGCGAGGATTCTGACAATAACTTTCAGAAGCGGCCCAGGCAAACACCTTCCTAAATTCACTGATGTATAGGAAGGGGGAGGAGGTACAGCATAATTAGACTTGCCAATTTGTGTTGTTATAGCCAATCTCAGTAAAAGTAATTTTAGCCTTCCTGTGCAGGTGATTTCCTAATCTGGTTTACCTAGTGGAGCTAACACACACATATATATATATCAGAAAGCAGCAGAAACAAATGGAGGTCTGTGAGGATGACTTTATGATAATTGCTGGGGGATCATAACAGGAGATACATGTGCACTTCATCTTGTCTCACCAGCGGAATATTAGAGGTGGTGATGGGTGGCATTTATGACTTGCTCCAAATCGGAAATGTCCCATGCTGGCTGGGGAATTCTAGAAGTTGAAGCCCACACAGCTTAAAGGTGCTGAGGTTGACGAACACTGGTTTAAACATTCACCCTACTTCGGGCATTTTCTATTTATCAGCACAGCAACCACTCATAGAATTGAAAGCTGGCAGTCTTATTGGGTAAAAAGAATTTTTTCCATCACGTATGTGGCCAAACATTAAGATCTGCAGGGAGGAGCCTTCTGAAGCACCCCATGATTAGGGGATGTTTGCCTTTTGGAAACACAAAAAATGTCTTTTCTATCCCTTGCCTTCTCTTTTCAATTGTTGGGTAAGGGTGTGTAGTCTTCTCTGGGCCAAGGGCCACCTTTGAATAGTGCTGGGAACTACTCAGTGGGGTCCACCTTTCCCTGTCCTTTTCCTCCAGCTTCCCACCTCCTTTGTAAGCAAAGCTCACTCCTTCTCTGAAGACAGTGTGTTTGAAAATCAAATAATGATCATCTGTATTTGATCAGTTTTTAAGAAAAAAATAGCCATATGTCTTTCACTCAAAAGGCACCTAGTTGAGTTTTGAGCTGCTCTTGGCAAGGCATCTGAGTCATGAGACTCAATCCATCTTGGCACTTTCAATCTTAGAATCCGCAATACCTTCTTTGAGAACATTCTAACTACAGTGGTACCTCAAGATACGAACACCCCACCTTACGAAAATTTCGAGATACGACCAGCTCCAGCCGCAAAAATTTACCTCAACATGCGAACTCCGCCTCAAGCTACGAACCGGATCCGCGGCCATTTGCCCTGCTGCCACGTGGTCCCGGCTTCCAAGAGGAAGTGCTAATGAAATCTGAGCGCAAGGACAAAAGCCCAAGGAAAGCAGTGCAGAAAGAGGAAGTGCTAATGAAATCTGAGCATGCGGGGGGGGGGGAGCTCCCGCTCCCAGCTGTGCACGCGCGTGACATAAGCCTTTCCCCCCAGCGCGCTGATATTGCTTTCACTGTGCTTTTGTCGCTATGGAGAAAGGAAACAGCGTGGAGGAATCAGTGGGGGGGAGAAGCTCCCGCTCCGCTGTGCGCGCTACATAAGCCTTCCCCCCATTGCTTTCACTGTGCTTTTGTCACGCGCGCCAAGGGCTATGCACAAAGGAAAGAGTGCGGAATTAAGAGGAATCGGCGCGGGGGTGGGGGGGAAGCTCCCGCTCCCGGCTGTGCGTGCGGGAGCCTTTCTCAGATTTCATTAGCACTTCCTTTTTCTACGCTAGGGCTGACTAAAGCGCGCCTGGGGAATTTCCTAGCCGTGCAACGCCGGCTGACACATTGAACCTTATGGGGACATGTGCTTCAGGATGCGACCAAATTCGGAGGGCGGATTAGCCGTAATTACATTGAACCTTATGGGGAAATTTGCTTCAGGATGCGACCAAATTCAGAGGGTGGAATGGATTAACTGTATTTACATTGAACCCTATGGGAAAACGTGCTTCAGGATGCGACCAATTCGACTTGCGATCAGAGTCACGGAACGGATTAAATTCGTATCTTGAGGTACCACTGTATTCCTTGCCCACTGTGATACTGGGACCTGCTAAAATGATGCATTTGTGGAGCCTTTCTTATGACTAAAACTCAAAAAACCCACTGTGATTGGTATATGCTCTTGATGAATGGCTAGATCCACATGGTTAGCTATTAGGTCAAATTCATAAGGATTTGCTTCTTGCTATGCCTCTGCATGTCTGATCAGCTTTAAAACTGCTGCGTCTACCCTCTAACTTCCTGAAAATCTCCCCAAGCTTTGAGACCCACAGTTTGAGAACCTGTGAGGTAGAAGATGTTCCCTATCAAATACACAAGTACCTCTTGTTTTTGTCTGGTTCTTGTATTGAATCCCTGAGACCAGGAATCATTTCCCACAGAAGTATCCTCAAAGGTGTCTATGGATTATGCCTTCTTTTCTAGATGGCGTACAGAATGGGATGTAAATTCTCAAAGCAAATCTCTCAAAAAAGGAAAATCTGCAATATGAAATGCAACTCACCTGAGTATAAGAAGAACAGCATCAGAGTACTGTAAACAGTAACAGGTGAGGTTAGCCCCAACCCTTGTGACCTTCCAGAAAGTCCTTAAAACATGTTTTTTTCAGCAAGCCTGGAGATCCTCTGGTAATAGGGAGCCTGTGCACTGGCTGCATTATATTTAATGTCTTCCCTCTTGTGATCTTGCTTTATTTATGTTCATTGTTTTTAACTGGTTTTATAGAATGTTTTAATTGCTGGTTTTATTGCATGCTGCCCAGAGTCACTTTGTGTGAGATGAGTGGCCATATAAATCTGATAAACAAACAAACAGTAAAAAGCCTCCTTGCTTCATGATTGTCTTAGTAGCTTTGATTATGGTAACACTCTTCTAAGTAGGAGATGCTGCAAGTGAACCCTCAAAACTCCTCCATGTTTTTCTTGAATATTTATGAATATATCTGCCATTAATGGTGTCATCCCTCCCTTCCTCTGTGATGTTCTTGTGGAAATGTGATAGTATAAAGGCCTATAGTAAAAACATCTCTTTTAGCACAGGTCAGGATTCAAGAAATATGTGGTAACCTGCATTTAAAGAAATAACAAGAAAGATATGGCCATACTTTTGGGCCAAAACCACACTTCATCTTTGAATGGTTCTAGCAGTTAACTTTGTAGAGTTGAGTTTTACTTTTACCTTTTCCTCCAATCTTACACCTGCTTCGTAAGCAAAATCCACTCCTTCTCTTACAAATAAATGTGCCACATTTGTGGGGCTGGATAATATTTGAAAAGATATGCTACATGTGTTGGGCTAGATGTTTGAAAAGGCACCTGGTTGATTTGTAAACTGCTCTTGACAATGTAGATGGGGCATGAAACATATCAATCTTGGCTTTGCAATACTTCATTTGAGACACCCTTAATCATTCCCTACACATCAGGGAATAATGTGACTGCTAAAATTTTAAATGTACCTCCATCATGCCTAACACTCACTAATAAATAATAAATAAAACTATTGTGATTATCATATGTTTTTGACTGATGGCTAGACCCAGATCATCTCACCCTTTTGTAATCAGAATCTACTCCTTCTATGTGGACGTAATATTAAAAAAGAACATCCATACATGACAAATTTCTAAGTAAAAAATATGTCCTATATGTTGGCCTAGATAGCCTTTGAAAAGGCACCTGACTGATTTGTAAGCTTGATAAGGTAGCCATGACTTGGAAGCAAAGCAGTCTTGGGGCTCTCAATCTTGAAGTTTGCAACACGTCATTTGTGACCTCCTCTATAGGGCCAGCTGTTAGGGAGTGGGGTGGATAGCACCTGAAGAGGATCACAATCTCAACTAGGTCCAAAATAATAATCTTTTATTATTCACAGACTAGGGTCTCATCTTTCTGGAACTACTGAGAAGAGGAAGAAGACATCTATGTAGTTTTGTATTAAGGTTCATTATTCTGCCCTGTGAATGGAGTGATTACAGGTAATCCTTGTTTAGCAACCACAACTTGGACCAGCAGCTCTGTTGTTAAGTGAAGCAGTCACTAAGTGGGAAATCACATGGCCATGACTGTGCTTTCCTTTTCCTCACTCCCCCACCCTTTGGAATGCTCACCCCAGTGCTGGGATAATTAGCAAGAAGGGAATTGATGTTTGTATTTACATTTGCTGGAGAGGAAGGGATTACAAGAGAGTAAGCAGGCACACAATGGGGAATACACATCAAAAGGAATGCACCAGCAGCTATGAGTGCACTATGCAAACAGCCCAGTGTATTCCCAATTGTGTGCCTGCTTACTCTTTTGTAATCCCTCCCTCTCCAATCTCTCCGC
The DNA here is from genome assembly GCA_030867105.1 of Liasis olivaceus. Classification (NCBI taxonomy): domain Eukaryota; kingdom Metazoa; phylum Chordata; class Lepidosauria; order Squamata; family Pythonidae; genus Liasis; species Liasis olivaceus. The sequence continues at coordinate 64,708,519 of CM061348.1, read as the reverse complement.
TCTGCGAAGGAGAAAAAAAACAACAGGTCAGGTACAGGACAATGCATACTGACTGTAATGGTGACAGAGAGAGAGATGCTGCGAAGGTCATAAATATAGGTATTGGTTGTAAAATTATTTTTTTCAGCACCGTAATAGCTTTTAACAGTCTCTGAAAGAGATAGTAAGTGAAGTCTACCTGTATTTTCTTGAATGTATCCCAGTTATTCTTCCTTCTTGCAATCTGAATCACAAGTTTATCTTTGCACCCTGAAAAGTGGTGAAATTACATAAAAAGATATAGTATACTTATACCACTTTTCCTGCAATTTAAGGGGGGGGGGGATTGGTTGATTGATTGACTAGTTTACATGTTGCTCCACTGAGCAGCTTATATTTGAGTGGCTTATATACCCTATTTTTGTAAATAACATTAAAAAAATATACAAATCAATAATGACACAACATAATTATTTACATCACAGTTTAACAACAGAGATGAATAAAATGGCTCAATTTCAGCCAAGCTCCAGATTATGAGAGAGAACAGATCACAGTATTTCTATTTCTAAATGTGCGGGTGCTTTGTTTCCCAAGGACTGGACACACCACAGCAGAGCAAATCTGTATAAAATACTTTATTACAGCACATACCTTCTCCAACAAAAGACTATAGCTCTCCACCCAGGATAGAGTGACTGTGATGGAATGGATCTACAAGGAGGAGAGTGCTGTGGGAGATCAAGGCTATTGGGAAGGAGGGGGTGCATTCCAGGAGAGAGGAGGAGGAGGCAAGGGCAACATAGTCTGCAGTGGGAGCGTGAGAAGAGAGATTCAGGATAGCCACTCCCTAGAATTTCACAAGGTATATCCACTAGCTGCTGTAATATAGATTTAGTTTGGCAAGATTCTCTCTATAAGGTGTAAACTAATAAAGGAACTATACTGTACTGGACTATTTCATCATTGTTCTTGGGCTGGGCCTGATAGCAACACAAATGGCTCACATTCAACCTTGCTTTTTAATTATCACATGCCAGGAGGTAACTTAAATCAGATTGTGGAAGGTTACTGGTCCTGAAACTCTATCAAGATGTTCCCAGATGCAAAAAATTTTAAAAAGATAAAATCTGGTCTAAATGAAGTCCAGTAGCACTGGGATCCAATAAAAATGTTGGCTCATATTTCATTTGCAATAAACAGGCAGAATTTCAGTAACTGGGAATTTGAAAGGGACATTAGTTTCCCCAATACTTCAAGACCCTAGGAGTGATGCTTATTTTAATAGGTTGGATGCTGTTTCCTGTATGGACAAAGGATATGGGGTTACTTTTTGGGACTCCCAAAATGGTTTCTTTGGTTTTATTCCATGCTGAAGAAAAATTGAGGTTGTATGAAGAATAGAGATGCTATAACACAGCCCTGTGAAAAAAAGTGGGCTGGCTTCATTTTGAGGAGATGACAATACTGGGGGAATGTGAGGACCAGCGGTGGTGGGCCAACTTTTTAGGAAACTGTTTAGCTCTCATTCAGTCTCAATGAGAGCTGGCTGCCTGGGCGGTAAAAAGAAGGCCAGGGTAGTGAACCATACATTCATAAACAAACACACACACAAACACACAACATTTATTTCCCTCCTGCAAGTTATGTTTGGATGGGGAAATTTGACATTATGGGAAGCTGCAGTTAACACCCTTTCAACCTATGGAACACAGGGAACACACAATAACCAGCTTCTTAGGAATTAATAAATGAATTCTTGGAAATGGTAAGCATTTGTCTCAGTCTTAAATCATAAGCAAGAATGGCATTTATGGATTAAAAAGACATACTGTAATGATAACATTCATACCATAGCTCATAAAGCACTAGTAGAACAGTCCTTGAATAAGTAAATCTGTAGAGTTCTTCAGTAGCATTGTGATGTGCCATTTCTAGATTCAGCTGATCTCATTCCACCACAAGGAAGTGCAATTACATCTTTCTGGCCATGGTTATTGGTCTTGGAGGTCCAAATTCAGTGGCACTGACTCTTCAGTACTTCATGACCTACTAATCATACAAGGGCAGTGGAGTGTAGATAGAGAATTAAGGACTTATTCTGTTTCACATCTTAGGGTTAGGGTCACTCTGTCTGTTCTTTATCTGTAAGCTGGCTAGGCTGAGGTCTGTTCCTTCTGCCTTTAATACCCTACTCATTGACTCTCCAAGAAGGATAAAGGTTGCTAAGGGCTATGCTTTTCCTGTCCCTAAAATGTGTTTCCTGTAAATACATCGACTTTCTGTTATACTGATGAAACATACTTCACTAATCGTTACTTAAACTGGATTCCTGTATTCTGGAACCTTCACAGGCATAGAGAGAAAACTTCAACCTCCAAGACCTGACAAGCACCCTCTTCCTCCCAGCTATGAATGGAGAGGGTGGGTTTGACAGCCTTCCATTCCCAGCATGACAGCCAGACTCTGCAAGTTCTTGAGGTCCAATGCCAGGAGGCCTGTATGCAAAAGGACCCTCAGATTAGAGCCATCTGGATGGTTCCTCATTTCCTCCTTGCAGAACTGCAAAGTATATTTTGCAATATTAAGTGAAGACTTAAGGTGGGACTAAATGAATCTCTTCCAAATTCTTTTAGTTCAGGGGCATGCAGTCTTTGGCCATGTGTGATACTCAGTGTTGCATTTCCAGCTACTCCATGACATGGTGGAATGGAGTTAAAGGTGGAAATGGAAGCCTCCCAGTAACCTCAGGTTTCCATTCACTCCCTTCAAATCCCCAAATGCAGAAGCTACTCCCAATATCTGTCCCTTCAGTGTTGTTCTCATTATCAGCTGGACACTTTCAGTGGCCCTCTAGAAGCTTCTAGACTTCTCCCTTGTCACACCCCAAGATGCCTATCAGCTGAAAGGGCAGAAAAATCAGCCCACATTGTTTAATTTTTTCCCCCGGGAGTGTTGGAAAATACCATTTCCATTTCCTGCTTTTCAATAGTGAAGAAGAGGGAGGCCAGATGCTGGCAAAGAATCAAGGGCTTCCGTGCAGAGGGCAGTTGGCATGAAGAAGTTCCTCATGCATGCTGTGCAATTATATTTTGCATAATCCCTGCAGATGCCAGATGCAGATTGCAAGGCTGCCCAATGATGTATGAAAAGAGAGAGCAGGAAGAAAGACGCAACTAGTTTTCACTCTTTCATGCCCCTTCCCTATTCTCCTGTGCCCAGAATCAAAGGAGGCACCACCAGATAGAGTGGAATGGAACTTAAACCAAGAGCTAGGCCTAAAATGATGAAACTTCACCTTCTCCTCTCTTCACCACAGTCTGGATTCTCTCATAAAGAATCTTCTTACCTCATGCTCCAATACTTGCTTTCTTAAACTCTGAAGCAGAATTTGTCAAGACATGTCAGTTGTTGTCAAGTCTACAATGTTGTATTTAGCAAGGGCAATAATATGGCAATACAGAGAACACTTCAGGGAAAGTACCATGTGACAATGGCACTTTCAATGTGGGTCTGCATTGATGATGCATAAAATGGGGACTGAGTTGTTAGATCTTTAGAAAGAGAAATAGATATTCAAGACATTATTCAGCAGGGTTCCACCTTCAGGGAATGTACTGTCTGCAGAAGTACTTTTTCTGTCATGAGGAAAATCCTCCTGATTTATGTGAGATCTGTAACCAACTTTTAATTATTGTCTCTAGCCAAAATCCATAAATATACCACATTAGCCATACATAGCAATAAACATCCAACTGTGTATCTATGAAGTTATTATGCATTTTAAAATATAATAAAACTGTAGTGATTAAGGCACCAGGCTAAAACCTAGGAGACCCTGAGTTCTAGGCCTGCCTGAGGCACAAAGCCAACTGGGTAACTATGGGTCAGCCCCTCTTTCTCAGCCCTAGGAAGGAGGCAAGGACAAACTGCTTCTGGAAGAAAAAAAAAAGTGCCAAGAAAGCTGCAGGGACTTGTTGAGGCAGTTGCCAGGAATCAACACTGACTCGAGGGCATGTACACACACACACACACACACACACACACACACACAAAGTATGCTGATACTTTGGTTCCAAAAGAAGACTCATGGAGAGATAATGCTTTGCTTTCTTTATTGATAAGTCAGAGTAAGACAATTAATGGAGCAACAGAGCAGAAGCAGGGGAAAGAACAGAAGCTTTTGTGGGGACGTTAATGATCAAGGCTTGAAGATTGTTGGGTATTGTTTAGTAAATGTTTCTTAGTCTTCTGCATCTTCAGATTTCACACATTCTCCCAAATATCTCAGCCAAAGACTTTTACCACTGTAACTGATGGGAAAAGAAAGCCAAAAATTACACATGAGAACCACAGGGGTACATCCACCATCGTGGGCCATCCAACCAAAAGACTATAATAGTCAGTGAGATCTCCTGAAACTGGCAAGTTGGCTATGCTTCCTTCTCCCCCTAAAATTAGTAAAATATTCTCCTTGACACCACTATACAGTTTATCTGGGAAGACAATGCTTTCTGAGTGAATATTCATGGCCTACTTGAAAGAAGGATAAGTTTTAATACTTCTTTTTTAAAGCCAAGAATTGCAGGGCTGCCTATCCAAATGGTCTCTTCTCCAGCTGCACAGAGTGAACTGTATACTTACATATACGCATTGCAGAAAATACACCTGTTGCCATAAGTTTTGCCATCAGAACCACAGTGGGGCTGGTACTCCTGGGTGCAGAATTTGCTTGGGAACCCCTGACAGTAAGTCTATGGGAAAAAGCAAATTATTCTTTTTAAGAAGGCAGGATCGATTATAATTTGAACTTGTCAACCTGGGCCAAACTAATTATCTGTTCTTATTTTGCCAAGTTGTAATTCTTTCTTCTGCAAAGTGCTTTCCTGTTCAGGTGGTCCTCCCTTCCCCATATGGGCCATCATGCATCAGCGATGCTGGAAAATGCATCTGGTGTTTTTAGGAATTATAGTTTTTATATTGTTTTTTGGATCATTCTGCATGGTTTGCAACCGCCCCCCCCCCCCCACACACACACATTAAGGTACCTCTACAAGTAAGATAGACTGAAAGGAAAAGCACCATAAAAGTAACATAAAACATTTCTTAGCTTATTATGTTTTAGGTTTTGTGGTGCATTTGTAATTGTGCACTGTGCCTTTAAAGGGCTTAGAAGGGTAAACCAGCAGGGAGAGTAGATGAAGGATGAAGACCCCGCCTGGATGCTCATGTGCCTTGATCCAGAGGATAGGACATATTGGCAACAAACAAAGGAGGGGGAGGCATGAGGGAAATGGCTTGTTTTTGCATAATCCAGAAGCTCATTTTCTTAAGCCATCAGCTGCATGTTCTCTTTGGATCTGGATGTGTGAGAACTACTGATTGGCAGGAAATGCTACAGAGATTTTGGGAGCAAAGACAGCCTATGTTTTACACATTGCCTCTCCTAGGCAATACAAGACTGCATTGGCAGCCTTATTTTTTTTATTTATATATAAAAAAATTCTCCTCTCACCCCTATGGGTGGTACGTGTCTTCCTCAATCTCGGGTCCTCTACCAGAGGCCTGGGAGTTTGAGGGTTCTGCGCAGTATCTTAGCTGTTCCTAGCACTGCACTCTTCTGCACAGAGAGCTCTGATGTTGTTCCTGGGATCTGTTGGAGCCATTCTCCCAGCTTAGGAGTCATGGCCCCGAGTGCTCCTACCACCACTGGGACCCCTTTGGCCTTGACTTTCCACATCCTCTCTATTTCCTCCTTCAGGCCCTGGTACTTTTCCAACTTCTCATGCTCCTTCTTCCTGATGTTGCTGTCACTTGGCACTGCTATATCTATCACTACCGCTGTCTTCTGGTCTTTGTCTACTACCACGATGTCTGGTTGATTGGCCAGTACCTGCCTGTCCGTCTGGATCTGGAAGTCCCACAGGATCTTAGCCCTTTTATTCTCCATGACCTTCTGTGGGATCTCCCATCTGGACTTGGGGGGGGTGGTCTAGCTCATACGCTGTGCAGATGTTCCTGTACACAATGCCAGCTACTTGGTTGTGCCATTCAGTATATGCAGTTTCTGCCTGCATCTTACACCCTGCCACTATGTGTTGGACTGTCTCTGAGGCCTCTTTGCACAATCTGCACCTTGGGTCCTGTCTAGTGTGGTAGACCCCTGCTTCTATGGATCTGGTGCTTAGTGCCTGTTCTTGTGCTGCTATGATCAGTACCTCAGTGCTGTCTCTTGGTCCAGCCCTTTCCAGCCACTGGTAGGATTTCCCAATATATTCCCAATATATATCCCAATATATATATCTCAATATATATCCCAGTATATATCCAAAGTGAATATGGCAGCTAATTTGTATAAATTCACCAGTGAGAACAGAAAGATGGAGAATCTGTGCTATAAAATATTGCCTATCAGAAAAGTTGTCTGAGTGTTTTAAAACACCCCCTTCTGCATACTAAGATGCATATATAAAGAACAAACATGGGAAATTTAAAAAACAATAAAAAATAAATTATTTAGCATATTTGGTGTATTTCTGGTTCAAAACTTTTCCTGAATGATTCTTGCATTCTAAATGATAGGCAGTTTATAATTAATAAAGAACTGTTTTGTAAATATGGTTTCCCCACTATCATGCCTCATCACTTCTGGTTCCTGCAAGGGGACTTCATTTAACAACTAAAAGCTGGTACTCACCCTTAAATTGATTTTTCGGGCAGCAATATCTGAAATCAAAACATATCAAATGTAAACATTTGAAACAAGTCCATATTATCTCCTATGTTTTCTTTTTTATTTATTTGTGTGTTTGTATGTACCCTGTCCCTCCCTCCCTCCCTCCCTCCCTCAAATTAAAATCCTTGACCAGCTGAAATAAAAAGAACAAATTAACACAAAATTCAGTAATAACTGACAGTACAATACTAATAAAGATGATGGGGGTGTCATTAAATAGTTCGGTGTTGTTGATTTCAGAAAGCTCTACTTTATTCCCAGTATTGGGAAAGCTTAGCACTGTTGTATACAGTAGGGCTTCATCACCACCAAAAATGAAAGGTGATCACATGATCCTTCACGTGTCTAAACCTAAATAAAAAGCAATAAATAAAAACACTGTGATGGGCTCTCTTCCTCACAATGCCTGATCAGCTTTATGAAAAGTTGTGCCTGCCCTCTAAGCTGCTTCAGACCACTTAGAAAGTGTGAGTCACAATCTGAAAACCCCTGGTGTAGAGTATCTTCCAGTGAAATTCTGCACCAATGGCCTCCTGTTTTCATTAGCTTCTTGTGTGGATTCCCCTGAACAAGAATTATTTCCCACTGAACCAGTCTTGAGGATATCTGTGGATTATTGTCTTTTTTTTTTTCTCTATAGTGGGAGAGGGGAGTCCTCAAATCTCTCAGAGAAGGAAAAGTAAATAGAACTTACTGGAGTACAAGAAGAACAGCAGCAACGTGAGCAGCAGAAAGCCTCCTGGCTTCATGGTTGCGTCACTGACTTTGGTTGAAGTAGGACCCTTCGGAGCTGTAGATGCTGAAGGTGAGACCTCAGAGCTTCCCCCTGTCTCTTCAGGTTATATATGCATATCTTGACTACTGGTGAGGTAATCTCTCCCTTCCACATGCAATAGGATGTGGAACTGGACCGTTGCTGAAGTGTGTGGCAAGCTGACCAGTTTGTTAACTTCCTTCTACACAATGAAACCAGGATTCAAGAAATGTGTGGCAACCAGCAGCAGATGTAAATTATTATCTTGACTAGGGCCACTCTGTTCTTTCAATTGTCTTGGGAGCCAGTTCTTAGAGTCCAACTTTGCCTTTCCAATTTCCTTTCCGTTTACAACTCCCCATCCCCCTGTCCACTCCTATGTGGAATTTGGATTTAACAAATGAGAAAAACTTTAGTATGTGACAAGTTTCTAGTATGTACAAAAATGTGCCATATCTGTTGGCCTAGATAGTGTTTGAAAAGGTCTCTAGATGATTTCTGAGTTGCTGTTCGCAAAATTGTTGTGGCCAAATCTTGGGCCTCCCAGTCTTGGAGTCTGCAATATGTGATCAGAGACCTCCTTTGTAGTTCTAAAGGGGAGGCTTTTAGGGAGGGCTGTGAGTGGTACCCCAGGGGGACCCCTTTGTACAACGAGGCCCAAAGTAATAATCCTTTATCATTCACCGATTGGGATCTCATTTTCCTGAAGCTAGGTTAGCTCTTCTACATAGAGGTCATAGTGCTGGTGTCTCTATAGGCTTGTATCAGTTCCACATAGCATCCTTTGCCCTGATTATCATTCTTGGCTGGAAGTCTACTATAAATGGGAAATTACCTATGAAATAGTGTTTGGAATGCCACTTTTGGTGAGACACAGAGCAGATTATTAGTTGAATGTCAATATTTTCTCTCCTTAGAACAGGTCTGTTGCAACAACAGAGACTTCTCTGATTTGAATAACCATATTAGGCTGAATAGAAGATGGCAGGTGGGTCAGCCAGGAACCCATTTTTCTAAAAACCAGAAGGAATTTGATGAAGAAAAAGTATATTAATCATTTGTCTGACCTTTGGAATAATGACCTCTTGCAGGGATTTTAAAGAGAAGATAAAAAATGGTAAGATAGCAGGAAAGACCACACAATTAAACCCCATCTGCTTTTCATGTTTGTATTACTAAATATTAAATCAATAAAAATAATGTTATTTATTTATTTATTATGTTATTAATTGAACTTATATAGCCACCCATTTCAGTATATATTCTGGGTGGCTGACAAACAGTTCAAAACAATATAAAAGTAACAAAATAGTACAACAGTATAAACAATCAAAACAAAATGAACCATAAAATCCTATCAGAAAATTCAAACTTCACAGCCAAGGTGAGCACATCCATCCATAACAGTCAATGCAGCCACTGCACAGGCTCTACTGCACTCTCCGGTTCCCACGCCTGTTGGCAAACCATGTTTTCAGGGCTTTGAGAAAAACCAGCAGGTTCATGGCCACTCTGATCTCTGGGGGGATGATGGTCCACAGGGTGGGAGCCACAACAGAAAAGGTTCTCCTTCTAGGCCCTATCAGACAGCACTTCTTGGGTGATGGGACCTGGAGCATGCCCCTCCTGCTGGACTTCATGGGACACCTACATGAAATTGGAGACAGGGGTGTGGGTTTAATTATACCCCCTATGTTCTTTTTTTGACACACACCCCTCCCAATCTCCAGTATCCTAGCATTGTAATCAGGAGTGTTTTCCTTCAACCACGAGAGTTCAAGATTTCTTTCATTTCATTCTCTTCAACATTATTTTTATTTGACATTGTCATTTCGCTGTTTCATTTCTATGCCTCTTCTTAAGCGTTTCTTCTTAAGAAACTCTTTTGAAGCAAATTACAAAGAGAACAAAAATAAGCACAAGTGACAAGAAAGGTGTTATTGCTCTTGTCTCAAGGAGGGAGGACACAATGAAGTGCAGGCATTGTAAGAGGGAAGAGCAGATCCTGCATCTTTGGCTGAAGAACCAGCATCAAGAGTCCCTGGGAGTTGGGTGGCATATAGATTTAATAAATTATTGTTATTGTTGTTGTTATTTTCGTCTCACAGTCAGCCAGATGTTTAGACTGGATTTGGTATTTTTATCCACCTATCGAGTCCTTCCCAAGGACCTGGGATAGGCAGACCATTCAAGGGCTGATAGGAATCACACAGAAGAATATTTGGTTAATGATTTTTAATAATAATAACAATAACTCCTCAGTAAATGGGTCCCAGGACTAGGTAGTTATGCAGGACAAGCTTCAAGGTCTACTCAGTGTGCACCCCTTTCTGCAGCAGTGAGCACTAGCCCATTCCTAGAATTATGACCCCTTATATGCAAACCCATTGCTTCCTTCTTGCTTAGATTCATCCAAATCCTTATTATTTATAAACAGGCATTTCAAGGAGTTGTGCCATTTACCCCAGCTCTAAATCAGCTGGTGAATTCTTCCTTAATTGTATAGGATGACAGGGTCACCGAGTTGGAAAGGGACATTAAGGCCCTCCTGTCCAATCCCCTGCTCAGATTAAAACATCCCAGCTGATGGTTGCTAACTGTTTCTTTGAATACATCCCCCAAGGACGAAACCACCATGTCTCTGGATAACTGGTTTGAACTCCTATTATTGTTACAGGAACTTGATTTCCTCTAATGTGAATCTATATTATTTCATGTCCTGCAATCTGAAGGGATGGAGAATATTTGTTGGTCTTCAGCTGTGTGACACCTGTTTTCATTCTTTGACAAATGCTATCATATCTTTCCTTTGTCTGTGAAACGTTCATTCCTTCGATCGCTGCTACCAGGACAGGGATGCAGTTTCCAGCCATCCTATTTGCTCTTCTCTGGTCAGAACTGACACAATATCAGTGGTGAGGTCTGGACAATGCAGAATACATTGGGACAATTACTTTTCACCCTAGGAACTATGTGTCTGCGGAAGCTACATAAAACCATGTTTGCCTTTTTTGTATATAGCTGATTTTATATCAGTTTGCAATTGCTCACTATTCTATGATGATTTCTCACAAGTACTATTATCAAGACAGGCATTCCCTATCCTGTATCTGTGCATCTGAATTCTGATTCCTAGGTAAAGAATTTTGCATATGTCTCTGCTGCTACATTTGATTTCCAGTCAATTTCTCTCATCTTACAATATTGTTTTGTATTTTATTTGACCCTTCTAAAATTTTAAGCATCCCACCCATTTTTGTATCTGCCAGTCTGATAAATTTGATCCAACCCTTAAACCAAGACATTTCTGAATATATTGTAGCACCCCGAATGATACATAATTTCAGTTTAATAAAAAGCTGTTGCATTTAGTATCATGTTAACTGTCTAAATCACTACAACTTTCCAGTATTTCCAGACTAAAACAGAAGGTAAGTGTGTTGTGAGAATAGTCTATGCTTAATTCTCAATTAGATCATTAGAAGAGGTACAAATTCATGAAGTGGGCAGCTATATAAATGTGATCTAATTTCATTATCACCCATTCAATACCTGCTGTATTGTTTTTTGTTGTTGTTTTTTTAAAACTGTCTTCCAACATTTCCAGATTACTCTTGCTCTTCACAACAAAACACCAGTACTAATGTGTGTCTGGCTGTATGTGTGGTTCCTGAGATTCCCTGAGAGAGGCTCATGTTTGTCACAGCAACTATGAATTCTTGAGCTGCGTTGGTTTCAATTCTCGGATGAAATTGTTGTGTAGCTCAGGTAATGGCAAGAAGTTAAAGGATTAGTTATTAGCTCCTAAGCTACCCTTAGAAAAGTGGTTGGTCTTTTTTTTTTTTTTGGTGGATACCAGAACCTCTGAGATAAAAGGCTGGATTGAGGAATGAATGAATGAATGAATGAATGAATGAATGAATGAATGAATGAATGTTGGATTTTCCCTTTGTAAGTGTGATCTGATAGTTGCTACTGTGGAGAAGGGACTCACTGGTCATTTTCTCCAGGTTTCAGTTTCTTATAAATGCACATCAACACTCAGTTCTCAATAGTTGCAACACACAATCAGGGTACTGTAATCATCTTACATACTAACTTTCAGCAATTCAGTTCCTCTTCTATAAACCAATATAGTGACCAAACAGAATACTAAGTTGTACAAAAGCATTTCCATTGCACAAAGTTGATTCTTCTCCTGTCTCAGGTGCTCCTTGGGCTAAAATGCCATGCAATCCATCAACATTTGTAAGTGTTCTTCAGTTCATAAGGATTTAAGCAGCCCAGTCCTTTCATCTCACATGTCCTTCCTTAAAGGTTACCAGTGCAATGTAATGTTTCAAATCTAGTAGCCTAAGTCTAGTGCTGCCATTTGTTTCCCATGTAAGCATATACATGGTTCACAAAGAGGAAATGTAGTTTGACAATTATGGCAATCAGTGAATATTAATTTTAGTAATTAATTAATTAATTAATTAATTTTTAACAATCTATTTGGATGCCCATCTCAAAATATAGTGATTCTAGGCAGCTATTTTTTTTGAGTGTGTGTGTGTGTGTGTGTAAACACACACACATACACATACATACATACATACATACACACACTCTCTCTCTCTTAGAATAATGAGCACTTAGTCTATTGATCATTCTTATTTTGTCTGTATCAGTAGCTCATGTTTTTATTGTGAAACTGTGTTTTAGTCTGGGAATTATATTTGTTGTATTGAAAGGTTTGGTCTATTTTTCATTGCCTTGGAAGCCAGTAGAGAGTGAGATTACTCACAAGGTGAGGCAGCACTCCAACCCTGGACACAGGAGAAAGTGGCAAAACAACCAAGATTAGATAATTTTACAGTATATGTTTCTATAAGATAACATGACAGTCACATTAACAAGATAAACAAGTCAAATAACAGCTACACTGTTAGACAGAGTATATGGGGTATGGCTCTCCCAATACTGAATTCTCAGTAATTGTCAGGCCTAGCTCAAGGAACTCCAAGAGACCATGTAAATTCAGTCCAGCAATGTTTATTAGCTACCACCTCTAGCAAGAATCTTCCCAGACTGAAACCCCAGCTCCCAAGTAATGCCAGCCACAACATTGTGAATTCCTCAGGGAGGTGCCATTCTCATCCTCTTATCTCTCCCTCGCACCTCAGGAGATGAAAGAAAATGTTTTTCTCCCTGAGTCTGGCCTTCATAATTCCATTCCATCACAGTAATTGAAGAAAGTAGAGAATGGAGGAAAGAGAATTTCCCTAGGTTGCCTTACTAACGATTGTCCGCTAGCTCATATGTCAACGTTACGACCCATGCCTTTTCTCTCTGCAATTTTTCAAAGACTCCAAACATGAATACATTTAAGAGGGCTTTTGCTGAGTTTCTTGAGAAAACTCGGATGGAGGGCACTTATTTCCTAGAGAAGAACAGACACAAAGGAAAATCCAGCACTGATCAGAATCAGAGAGTTCTTGAGTTCTAATGTACAGAAAGATACATGCATTGGGGTCTGTGTGTGTGTGTGTGTGTGTGAGAGAGAGAGAGAGAGAGAGAGAGAGTTTATTAATGGTGATATTTGTATGCAAGTGCAAATGGTGTGTGAGTCAATTGGTGTCTGTGAGAGGGAGGGAAGGAGGAAACCGGTGCTGTATAATTTTGGATTGTAGTGTTGTTTATAATCAGATTGATATTGTATTGTTTAGAGTCTTGCTTTGCAACAACTTCCAATTGCAATTCAATAAGAGTGTGCAGTAAGTTTATTATTGCTCCTAAATTTGTTTGTATTTTGCTTTTTCCTCATTCTTATTCATTGGTTTATTTTTATTTGGGGTTTATACCACATTTAATTATTTTTTTCCAGAATAAAAGCTTTAATTAAAAATATTTTTAAATGAAAAATAATATATTTTGATAACTGTAAAAACAGCCAGCAGAAATAAAAACAACATACAGACGTTCGGGGAGAACTTTCCCTTATGACCCCAGTTAAGTCTTTCTGGAAAATTTGTGCAAGTTGAACCATTTTTAGGAAGAGGATAATAGGGGAAGTGCCCAGGCCCCATACGTCTGAAGTATGGGTTGGAAGTGATGGAATTTCAAGGCAGTAAAGCTTATTAGTCAAAATTACTCCTAAAATATCCCATCATTTTAGGCCTCAACCCACATTCCCTCCTCAGTTGAATATTTACATATTTCCCCAGGTTGAACTCATGCTGCTGTGTCATTCACTACATTTTAATGGTGTCATCATGGCTTTTTTTATGCGTCAGTTGTTTAAAGTTTTCATGGTTTCAATTGTAATGACTGTGCGCATTTTAATTTTTTTATTTTCTATGATTTTATTAGGTTTTTTTTTCAAATTATTGTATCCCACTTTGGAATACTTTTAACTGAGAGCAGACTAAACATTGACATAAACATATGCATGTATGTTTACACGGTTTTGGATTATCCACTGGACACAATGGGCACAGTATCTAGGGTGATAGAGTTTTCAAGAGTCTATGAACAAATTTTAGCCACCTTCTCAAAAACCTAGAACTATTATTCATTTATTTTAGAAAATTTATATAGCTCCTCATCTTAAATACATAACTCTTGGCTCTGGTAGAATGAGCAGAAACCCTCAATCCTGCCTATTATTATAGTATGGAATATACACATTACATATACTGTATATATTGTGGGATAAATTAGTCCCAGGATTCTCAAAGTCTTTAAAAGGCCTTATATTCATTTTTTCAGGGGCCACCACCATTGTATAGATATTTTACACTGTAGGTATAACACAAGAAGGTGGGGGAGGTTTCTGTTGAAGGTGTTGAATATTGTCATGATATTTTCATCCCAAGTTATAAAGGTTACAAGCCAAAATCAGATTTTTAATTAAACCAGAAACAAAGTGGGACAGAAACCAAAATGACATCATTGTACACCACCTTGGGTTACATATAATAAAGGTGGGATATACATGAATAGCAGTCTAAAATATGATACCCCCACATATTGTTCCCAGCAGAGGTTGCATGTACTTTAATTAGATTAATATTACCACTAATATAGTCTGATGAGTGAAAAAAATAGATTTGGATCAGCTAGGAGGTACTGAAATAATTAGCAATACACTTCAGCTCTCAGCATTTTAATAGAAGCAGCAACAAATTCAAACTTCTCAGTGGTTTTGTGGAACAGACCATAAGCCCCTTTCATTTCTTTTGATGCTCAAAGCAAATCCTTGCATATCAAATTCTTCAGTTCCTACTGTATCGGTTTGTGGCACCAAACTCTATTTGGTGGTTTTGGTGGGAGATAGTAAACAACAAGGCTGGCCCTGGAAATCTGAATTCTGCCCATCCATCCATAGTCTAATTCATTCAGACCTTCCTTAGTTGTGTTTTTATGCTTGGAGATTTGGAATGTTTCCAAAATCCACCTTTGGTTTCTTCATGAACCCTGTGGTCTAACTGCATCTTTAGTTTTGCAAAGATGAATCATTGGTTCAAAAGAAATGGAGCCACAACCACATTGTGTTTAAACCACACTTGGTCTATATCGCAACATTTCCTGGCTGTTCGCTGGGCTCAGGATGGGCACATAGCTTTGGGTGGTTGGAATGGACAGGGACAAGAGAATGATAATAAATAGCATGGAGGTGTTGATATGTAAAATGTGCAGGAAGAGCAGGATTTTTTCAGGGGCAGAGATCAAAACTGCAATATGGGTTGTCACTTGCAGGTGGCATATGTTATTACTAATGCCTGTCCATTTTTCTTACATCTTTACTTTATGGTTTAGTGCCATATTCCATGACAGAATAGAATGCCTTTTAATGACTTTTTTTTATTTTTTGCAGCACTACCACCTTTTTATATGTGGGAAGTTCACATTTGTTTGGAAAAGCTCCCACATACTGGCACATATACACGGGAAAGTGATTTTTACCAAGTCCTCTGATGCGTCTAGCTTAGTGATTTCTGCTGTGGCTGACAGCAGCTTTCCAAGGGAAGAAATATGCAAAGGAGAATTATATCCCTTCTCTTCAGCTTGGATACTTTGGTGAATATTCAGTCGGGCAATGGTGGGCAACTTTTGTGGCAGCAAAATTTTTGCAGCCCTGTCAACCCCGAAAAACAAAATTGCCAAGAAGCATGGTTTCCCTCTGAAGATATCAGACAAACGTTGTATTGTATGCCCCAAATAGCTTAACTTTTAAAACAAAGAAGGCAAATATATATATTTGTGTGTGTGTGTGTGTATGTATGTACATATGTATATATATATTTATATAAATATAAAATATATTTTATTATATATATATATTTATTTTATATATATATATATATATATATATATATATATATATATATATATATATATATTTTTCCCCCCCTCCTACTCCCTTCCTATCCAGGAAAAGCAGAAAATCTGGGTTCCAACAATACGTGTTGGACTCTGCATAATCAGCTCACCAATTATGATATCCACATTCCTCCCAGCCAAGTGCATCATGGTTACTAATATGCTCACCACCTTTGTTGTAGAGAGTAATGGTGGGATTTGTGCAGATGGAGAGAAAGAGAGATTCTTGGCCGATAATTGTTTTACCATCATACTGTTGATCCACCTTTTTAAAGCAACTACCATAATATACTGCTTGAATTACTTGGGCAGAGGGAGAAACTTTCAGAAAGGTTGACCTACTCATTTTAATGTTATGATAGTTTGAAGACATTATTCCTTATAACTGTCCATCTTTTTTGCCCATGTACCCCTTCAACCTATCTATATGGAATTTACAAAAAATATTCTTCCCTATTTTCTACTACTATTTTCACTACAGATTTCATGTAAAAAACCACATTTATATTAGAGTCTGATAAAAAGAACCAGATTTTGAAGGAGCATACCTGAAACCCCTTTTTTGATTTCTATGCAATTAGGTATCCTTAATTCCATGACAATGTTCTGGCATTTCTGAAAATACTGACCATGTTTAGTGAAAAACAAAAATGTCTGGAGCACATTAAAAAATATCAGATTCTACAGGAGTCTATGTATTGATTTCTGTGAAATTTGTCACAGTTCATTCACACTTGCCACTCTAGTTTTCCTGCCAACCTCATGTAATTCAAGCTCTAAAGCTTTTTTTGTACAAGATAGACAGTGGGCGGGGAGACCTGGGAGTTCCTGAATAGAATTCCAGTTTTGGGGAAAGGGTCAGATCAGATTATTCTGAAGTGGTTTAGATCAATTGGGTCATTTATAGAGTTCTGAATCCAGTATTCCATACAGATATCCTCCTAATCCAAATTAAAATATTTCCCATCCTGCATGTTGCAACTCTGCTTCCTCCTGGCTCATATAATTAAAAAAAAACCAAAACCCTTAAACTGCAACAATGCATTTTATACATCCTCCAGTTTCCTCTCTGAGATGACTATAGCTCTGACATCTTTCTCCATTCCATTAATCCAAAATTTATCCAAACTTACAAAATGTAATTGCCGAAAAACCCTGGTTTCCATTGCTTGGCAATTAGTACAGTGGTACCTCGGGTTATGAACGCCCCTCCTTACGAATTTTTCGCGATACGATCAGCTCTGGCCCCCAAAATTTACCTCGCCGTGCGACCTCCGCCCCGCGCTACGAACCGGATCCGCGGCCATTTGCCCTGCTGCCACGTGGTCGCGGCTTCCTGTGGGTGAGATCGCGGTAGCAAGGAGACGTTCGGTGAGGCTTGTGGTGTGTTTTGTGGTGTTTGGAAGGTTTTTGGTGTGCTTGTCAGCATGGCTCCAAAGAAAATGCAGAGCCGTATGTATTTACATTGAACCTTATGGGGAAATTTGCCTCGCGGTGCGACCAAATTCGGATGCCGGAACGGATTAACCGTATTTACATTGAACCTTATGGGAAAATTTGCCTGGCAGTGTGACCAAATCAAGTTGCGATCAGAGTCACGGAACGGATTAAATTCGTAATGTGAGGTACCACTGTACCTTATTGGCCTATAAAATGCATTGCATATTTACTTTGGATATCCATAACAGTGTCTATGCAAAAATTGTGACATATGTTAAGGTCTTTTACTTTCCATATTCACATTAAAAATATTCTTTGATGATACCAGACTTCATCAGTCATGGACAAAATAAGAAGAAACAGGTGTACATTTACTGTGCTGGGCATCTGAATGCACAGCTGAGATCTGGAGATCATAGATGCATAGCATGTAATAGTTGGAAGGGATCTTGGAGATAATCTAGTCCATTGCCTTGTATAGGAATCCCCTGCCACTGCATCTCTGTCGATGACCACCCAGGCTGTCTTTAAACATCTGCAGTGAAGGAGAGCCCATCACTTCCCAAGGCAGTTTATTCTATTCTTGAACAGCTTTTACTGTTAAGGAATTCTTCCTGATGTCAGCTGAAAACTGCTTCTTTGTCATTTAAGCCCACTGTCCTGTCTTCTGGAATAACTCTGAAGAAATCTCTTCCATCCTCTGCATGATAGTCCTTCAGCTACATGAAGACAGCTGTCAGGACTTCTGTCATTAGGCTAAACATATCCAATACGCACTGCCCCCAAATCCACTACTTTTTTTTAATATATTAATATTTTTTATTACAAAAAAAATACATAAAAGTGAAAAAGTACAACAAAAAAGGTTAATATATCATTATAATAGTACACAGTTCCAATTCTATATATGCTTATCTAAAACAAATGTTATTCACATACGTACATATTTCTAATGGAGGTATATGACTATCCTGGTTTTTTTTTTCTTTCACCCAGTGCATTTTGTATAAATGAGTCCCATATTTCATGATACTTGTCCATACAAAGTCTAGGTCTATAGGCAATCTGCTCATAAGTAACAAGTGTAATCAGGTCTTCAGTCTCTTGAGTAAATGGGGCCATACATTTATCTTTCCAATGCTGCAATATCAGTCTTTTGGCCCTAGTAAGGCATGGAGAATCCATTTACATTGTCCAGTTCTCAAGTTCCATGTACTAAGTATATATTTCAAAAGAATATTATCCTCTGAAAATTTTAGCTTTTGTTGCACATTTATATAGTCCAGTACTTTCTCCCAAAACTTGATAAGTATAGGACATTGTAAAAACATATGTTTTAAAGAAACATTGTCCTTAATACATCTCCAACAAAATGCTGTCTTTGACAGTCCTTTTCTATGCAGATGTAGTGGAGTCCAATACATTCAAAATATTATTTTTTTTGCATAAGTTGTAATTTAAGGTCCATTGGCACTCTTGGTATAGAAGTTAAGATACTCTCCCATTGTCTATGCAATATACAAACTTCTAATTCTTTATTCCACTCATCCCTTAGTATCTGCATATCAAATCGAATTATTGATAACAGATATCTATACAAACTAATAGTAGATTCTTTAGTTTTAAAGGATTTAACAAGTTGTTCTAATATCTCAGGTATCTCAGAAGCTGAAAATGCTGCTGGTCCAAACCACGCTGTTAACAAATGTTGTACTTGTAAATATTGCCATTGGGTTACATCTGGTAGATGCAGCATACATTAAAAATTCATCCTCATCATCTATCAGTTGGACCAAAGTCAATATCCCCACTTCCATCAAATTTTTCTGTATCACCATCATTTTCCCAATTTTTAAAGTTGGATTTCCCCATAAAGTCAGTTTGGCATGGGGAAAAGGGTCAAATCTTTTTTTATTAGACATACCATTCCATAGCTTTCTAACTGATGAAATTGTTTCCAGAGATATTAGAGTTTTAGTGTATTTCAACACAAATCCATTACTTAATCATCTGTTTCCAGAGTTTGGGATGGTTTGACATCAAGCTGACTGTCTTGGCAGACTTAGATCCAGTCTGTAGTTATAAGAATCCTCTTCTTCCCACTTTTTGAAGGTAGGAAATTGGGATTTTTTGTCTGAGTCATTCTGGCAGCTGATAAGGAGACTTGTAGACAATATTGGGGAGGGGTGTAAAACAAATGTATCCTAGAATGGTTCCCTGAATCTGCTATCAGGCATAGCCTAGCTCCCGAATGTTGGGGGTGTTGGGCAAGATACTCTGATTCCCATTAGGGTCTCTGACCTTAGTGCTGAGCAGCCTCCCTCTGTACCTCAAGTGTTAGGGATGCATCTCAGCAGTTCATGGAACAGCTACTGTTGAGTAAAGGTCCATATTCAAATGGAGAATCTGAGGCGGAGGAAGTTTACATACAAGATTGCACTATATCATGAGTAGATATTCTTTTGTTGTTCAGTTGTTAAGTCGTGTCCGACTCTTCATGACCCCATGAACCATATTGCGCCAGGCCTTCCTATCTTTCACTGCCTCCCTGAGTTTGCTCAATTTCATGCTCATTGCTTCAGTGATGCTATCTAGCCATCTCATCCTCTGCCGTCCTCTTCTCCTTTTGCCTTCCATCTTTCCCAGCATCAGGGTCTTTTCCAAAGAGTCCTCTCTTCGCATTAGGTGACCAAAGTATCTGAGCTTGAGCTTCATTATCGATCCTTCCAATGAGCAATCAGAGTTGATTTCCTTTAAGATTGACTGGTTTGACCTCCTAGCAGTCCAGGGGACTCTTAAGAGTCTTCTCCAGCACCACAGTTCAAAGGCATCAATTCTTCGGCGTTCAGCCTTCTTTATGGTCCAGCTCTCACAGCCATACATTACTACTGGAAAAACCATAGCTTTGACTATGCGGATCTTTGTCGGCAAGGTGACGTCTCTGCTTTTTAATATGCTATCTAGGTTTGCCATAGCTTTCCTCCCAAGGAGCAAGCATCTTTTAATTTCATGGCTGCAGTCTCTATCTGCGGTGATCTTGGAGCCCAAATAAATGAAGTCTGTTACTGCTTCCATTTCTACCCCTTCTATTTGCCAGGGATTGATGGGTCCAGATGCCATGATCTTAGTTTTTTTAATGTTGAGTTTCAAGCCAGCTTTCGCACTCTCCTCTTTCACCCTCATCAAGAGGCTCTTTAGTTCTTCTTCACTTTCTGCCATTAGGGTGGTATCGTCTGCATATCTGAGGTTATTGATGTTTCTCCCTGCAATCTTAATTCCGGCTTGTGATTCTTCCAGCCTGGCATTTCTCATGATGTACTCTGCATATAGGTTAAATAAGCAGGGTGACAGTATACAGCCTTGTCGTACTCCTTTCCCTATTTTGAACCAATCGGTTGTTCCGTGACCGGTTCTAACTGTTGCTTCTTGGCCCGCATACAGATTTCTCAGGAGACAGGTAAGGTGGTCTGGTATCCCCATCTCTTTAAGAATTTGCCACAGTTTGTTGTGATCCACACAATCAAAGGCTTTTGCATAGTCAATGAAGCAGAAGTAGATGCTTTTCTGGAACTCTCGTGCTTTCACCATGATCCAGCGAATGTTGGCAATTTGATCTCTAGTTCCTCTGCCTCTTCGAAACCCAGCTTGTACATCCGGTAGTTCTCGGTTCACGTACTGCTGAAGCCTAGCTTGTAGGATTTTGAGCATAACCTTGCTAGCATGTGAAATGAGTGCAATTGTGCGATAGTTTGAGCATTCTTTGACATTGCCCTTCTTTGGAATTGGAACGTAAACTGACCTTTTCCAATCCCGTGGCCACTGTTGCGTTTTCCAAACTTGCTGGCATATTGAGTGCAGCACTTTAACAGCATCGTCTTTTAGTATTTTAAATAACTCAGCTGGAATACTGTCATCTCCACTAGCTTTGTTGTTAGCAATGCTTCCTAAGGCCCACTTGACTTCACTCTCTAGGATGTCTGGCTCAGGGTCAGTGACCACACCAGCATGGACATCAGGGACATTAAGATCTTTCTTGTAGAGTTCTTCTGTGTATTCTTGCCACCTCTTCTTAATCTCTTCTGCTTCTGTTAGGTCCCTGCCTTTTTTGTCCTTTATCATGCCCATCTTTGCACTAAACGTTCCTTTGATATCTCCAATTTTCTTGAAGAGATCTCTAGTCTTCCCCATTCTATTGTTTTCTTCAATTTCTTTGCATTGTTCATTTAAGAAGGCCTTCTTATCTCTCCTTGCTATTCTCTGGAAATCTGCATTCAGTTGCTTATATCTTTCCCTTTCACCCTTGCTTTTCGCATTCCTTCTTTCCACAGCTATTTGTAAAGCCTCATCAGACAGCCATTTTGCTTTCTTGCATTTCTTTTTCTTTGGGATGGTTTTAGTTGCTGCCTCTTGTACAATGTTACAGACCTCCGTCCATAGTTCTTCAGGCACTCTGTCTACCAAATCTAATCCTCTAAATCTATTCATCACCTTCACTGTGTACTCACATGGAATATGATCTAAGTCATACCTGAGTGGTCTAGTGGTTTTCCCTACATTCTTCAATTTAAGCCTAAATTTTGCAGTAAGAAGCTCATGATCTGAGCCACAGTCAGCTCCTGGTCTTGTTTTTGCCGCCTGTATAGAGCTTCTCCATCTTTGGCTGCAAAGTATGTAATCTATCTGGTTTCGGTATTGACCATCTGGTGATGTCCATGTGTAGAGTCGTCTCTTGTGTTGTTGGAAAAGAGTGTTTGCTATGACTAGCTTGTTCTCTTGACAGAACTCTATTAGCCTTTGCCCTGCTTCATTTTGTACTCCAAGGCCAAACTTGCCTGTTATTCCGATTACTCCTTGACTTCCTACTTTAGCATTCCAATCCCCTATGATGAAAAGGACATCTTTTTTTGGTGCTAGTTCTAGAAGGTGTTGTAGGTCTTCATAGAACCGGTCAACTTCAGCTTCTTCGGCATCAGTGGTTGGGGCATAGACTTGGATTACCGTGATGTTGAATGGTTTTCCTTGGATACGCACTGAGATCATTCTGTCGTTTTTGAGGTTGTACCCCATTACTGCCTTTCCCACTCTCTTATTGACTATGAGTGCAACTCCATTTCTTCTAAGGGTTTCTTGCCCACAGTAGTAGATATAATGGTCACCTGAATTAAATTCACCCATTCCCGTCCATTTCAATTCGCTGATTCCCAAGATGTCGACGTTCAATCTTGTCATCTCATGTTTGACCACATCCAGCTTGCCTTGGTTCATGGATCTTACATTCCACGTACCTATACAATATTGTTCTTTACAGCATCAGACCTTCTTTTCGCTTCCAGATACATCCACAGCTGAACGTCCTTTCAGCTTTGGCTCAGCCGCTTCACTCTTTCTGGAGCTACTTGGAATTGCCCTCCACTCTTCCCCAGTAGCATATTGGACACCTTCCGACCTGAGGGGCTCATCTTCCGGCGTCATATCTTTTAGCCTTTTAACATTGTCCATGGGGTTTTCTTGGCAAGGATACTAGAGTGGGTTGCCATTTCCTTCTCCAGTGGACCACATTTTGTCAGAACACATTTTGTCATGACCTGTCCGTCTTGGGTGGCCCTGCACGGTATAGCTCATGGCTTCACTGAGTTACACAAGCCCCTTCGCCACGACAAGGCAGTGATCCATGAAGGGGAGATATTCTTTAGTCGACTCCATCCAGAAAGTGGTGAGGATATATTACTGTACCATTGTTGCATAAGCCAAGAAGTAAGTGATATGTGAAGCTGGCATCTAAAGCTGGGTAGTCAGTTAGGGCCCAAAGGAGGGCAAACCTTGAGGTGGCTGAGAGAAGAGACACACTGCTCTTTGCTCCAAGATCCAACCATCTGGGGTGATTGCTAGCTATAATTCTACTGAAAATGCAAAATAGGGTCCGATCTTTCAGTGGGTTCCTTGGAACTCTAGTATGGAAGATTATTAAAGGCCAGTTGTCATGGTTACCATGTCACAAGGGTATAGTATATTGGTGGATTTTTGGTTTGTATGATGGGATTCAACTAATAAAAATAAAGAAAAAAAGTCACAAAGGGGCAGTGAGAAAGGGGGATCTTTTTTATTTTAACATTTGCATAATAATACTTTGCGAAGGAGTATTAAAAAAAAAAAACCCTTAAGAAGCATATTTGCCAATCCATTCTCTCTGGAATAATATGCATTGTTTCACTAAGAGGAGGTGTGTGCCTAAGCCTCTGAGTAAGGAAGATGACCTTGAGGGAGATGGGTGAGATCAGTTACCAAAGCAACCAGGAGAAAAAGCATAACTTAAGTCCAAAATGAGCAGAAAAGATGCAGAAGTAACTCAGACATTTACAGTTTGGCTTTTAAGGGAGCCCAAACGTTTATAAAAATGGTAAATTAGCAGAAGCATAAAAAAGGGAACTTAGAAACTGGATGGCCTTTTTCTGCCTTTTCTTTTTCTTTTTAATCTTTGTCAAATTTGCTTGGTTTATCTTATTTTTTTCAACATATGCAAATAATAATAAGCCACAATACAGTGGAGATCTCGATAATCAGCTTACGACAGAAACCCTTATTGTACAACAAATATTTTGATGCAGCCTGCAGTGAATTTTTAATGTTATATTCAGTTTTGGATGAAAAAATTATATGTTATGAAAAAATTAAACCTTCATTTTAAATCATAGTTAATACTGATATAATACTTCTCTTTCTATCTTCAATGGTCTACATTATTAAAACATTAGTGTTAATCTTTAGTCAATTCTGGACAACTGCCACTGTATCAAAATAATATACAGTAGAGTCTTGTTTAACCGACCTTCGCTTATCCGACATTCCTTCTTATCCGACGCCCCTAAAAAAACACAACAACACGCATAAATTGGTGATGAGAAAAGTGTGCTGCTTGTTTGCGAGTGTGAGTGTACTCTTTCTTGTTGCTCCTGACGGTGTGGCACCACAACTCAAAAATTGATTGCAACAGGCGCAGCGGATCAGTTTTTTTTTTTACCGCACTCAATCATTACTGTGTGTTATCTGACATTTTCGCTTATCCAACGTTCTGCCGGCCCATTTATGTTGGATAAGCGAGACTCTACTGTAATGTATTATGTATGCTTTACAATAAAAGCCAGTTTGGGCTAGTGGTGAAGGCCCCAGGCTAGGAAGCAGGAGACGGTGAGTTCTAGTCCTGCCTTAGGCACAAAAGCCAACTGGTTGACTTTGGGCCAGTCGTTCTCTCTCGACCCAGCTCGCCTCACAGGGTTGTTGTAGGGAAAATAGGAGGACGAAGGAGTATTAGGTACATTTGCTGCCTTGAGTTATTTATAAAAATAATAAAGGCGGGATAAAAAAATTATCTATCTATCTATCTATCTATCTATCTATCTATCTATCTAATGAAAAAATAAATAAATGAAAGTAGTCTTAGCCTTCCTGTGCAGTTGATTCCTAGTCTGGTCTACCGGATGGAGCTGACAGAAGGTGAGGCCTGGCCTCTAAAGAGCCATAGTGATAGAGGCAGATTTGTTTGGGACATGAGGCTTTTAGCAGGCAGCTGCTGCATATAACCAGCGGTAATTGTTGCATCCGAAATCTTGTTAGTTCTGGTTGGAAGGAGGGTAGAGCAATGCATATGGCTTACATTCAACTTTGCTTTTTATTATCACATGCCAGGAGGTAACTTAAATCAGATTGTGCAAGGTTACTGGTCCTGAAACTCTATCAAGATGTTCCCAGATGCAAAAAATTAAAAAAAGATAAAATATGGTCTAAATGAAGTCCAGTAGCACTGGGATCCAATAAAAATGTTGGCTCATATTTCATTTGCCATAAACAGGCAGAATTTCAGTAACTGGGAATTTGAAAGGAGCATTCATTTCTCCAGTACTTCAAGACCCTAAGAGTGATGCTTATTTTAACAGGTCGGATGCTGTTTTCTGTGTAGACAAAGGATATGGGGTTACTTCTGGGGATTCCCAAAATGGTTTCTTTGGTTTTATTTCATGTTGAAGAAAAATAGAGATCGTATGATGATGCTATAACACAGCCCTGTGGAAAAAAGTGGTCTAGCTTCATTCTGAAGAGATGACAACACTGGGGGAATGTGAGGACCAGCAGTCATGGGACACCTTTTTAGGAAACTGTTTAGCTGTCATCCAGTCTCAATGACAGCTGGCTGCCTGGGCTGTAAAAAAAAGGCCAAAATAGTGAGACATACATTCATAAACAGACACACACACACAGAGGATTAATTATATTTCCCTCCCACTAGTTATGTTTGACATGAAATTTGACATTATGGGAAGCTGTGCTTTTGCTCTGCCATATTTAGCACCCTTTCAACCTCTGGATGCAGGGAACACAGGATAGATAATCAGCTTCTTAGGAGCTATGTGACCACAGTTAGCAAAAGATGATTTGAGCCCAGGACAGGAAAAAAGTGTTAGAAACTCACTCAATCTAGCTCTGCCTTGACTCTCTGTCTGGAGTACAAGCACCTCATGACCTACCTACCACGAGGGGCACTACCCTGTAGGCAGAGGATTAAGGGGCCCTGATTCTTCAGCATTTCACGACCTCCTGAAAAGGGAAAACAGAAGAGAAAAGAAAAATAGGAGGTGCTGGGAAAAGAGGATTAGTATTTGATTTCTAATTTCTCCTTTTATACTCTGACTGATCTGCAGTATTTGTAAATGCTTGGGCCCCTTAGAAACCATATTGTAAGTGTTTACGTTTGCCTTGTTGTGTGATGTATTGTATATATGGAAACCATTCTTGCTTCAGTGTGGTTAACTGTCTGTTGTGGGTTCGGCAGTCTTCCATTCCCAGCATGGCAGCTGGACTGTGCAAGTTCTTGAGGCCCAATGTCAGGAGGCCTGTATGCAAAAGGACCATCTGATTAGAGCCATCTGGATGGTTCCTCACTTCCTCCTGCAGAACTGCAAGGTGTATTTTGCAATGTTAAGACTTAAGGTAGGATTAGCTAAACCTCCTCCAAATTCTTTTAGTTCAGGGACATGCAGTGAAAGAAAACTTCAACCTCCAAGACCTGACAAGCACCCTCTTCCTCCCAGCTATGAATGGAGAGGATGGGTTTGACAGCCTTCCATTCCCAGCATGACAGCCAGACTGTGCAAGTTCTTGAGGTCCAATGCCAGGAGGCCTGTATGCAAAAGGACCCTCAGATTAGAGCCATCTGGATGGTTCTTCATTTCCTCCTTGCAGAACTGCAAAGCGTATTTTGCAATGTTAAATGAAGACTTAAGGTGGGATTAATTAACCTCCTCCAAATTCATTTAGTTCAGGGGTCTTGTGATGGAATGGACTTATGAAGGCCAGGCTCAGGGAGATAAGCGTGTTTTTAGCCCCCAACAGGAGCGTAAGAAGTTCAAGAAGATGAGGCTGGCACCTCCCTAAGGAATTCACGGTGTTGTGGCTGGCTGGCTTGGGAACTTGTGTTCAGTCTAGTGAGATTTCTGTCCTGAGGTTGAAGCTAATAAACGCAATGGAACTGTATTTGCATTGTCTCTTGGAGTTCTTTGGGCTGAACCTGACAGGTCTGCAGTCATGGCCATACGTGATACCCAGCATTGCATTTTTACCTACTCTATGACTGCATTGCTGAAACCTCAGCACCACGAGCTTTCCATATTGGAGGAAGGGAATTAAGAGTGGAAATGGGAGCCACCCAGCAGCCTCCCACTCACTCCCATTCACTCCCTTGGAATCCCCAAATGCGGAAGTTACTCCCAATATCTGTCCCTTCAGTGTTGTTCTCATTATCAGCCAGACACTTGCAGTGGCCCTCTGGAAGCTAGGACAGCTCCCTTGTCTCCCCCCAACCCTTTACCTATCAGCTGAAGGGGCAGAAAAATCACCCCACATAGTTTAACTTTTTTCCCTGAAGTGTTGGAAAATAGCATTTCCATTTCCTGCCTTATAATAGTGAAGAAGAGGGGGACCAGATGCTGACAAAGAATCAAGGGCTTCCTTGCACAGAGCAGTTTGGCATGAGGAACTTCCTCATGCATACTGTTGTTTTGCACAATCCCTGCAGATGCCAGGTGTAGATTGCAAGGCTACCCAATGATGTATGAATGGAGAGAAGGAAGAAAGAAGCAATCAGGTTTCATACTCACATTCCCTTTCCCTATTCTCCTGTGCCCAGAATCAAAGGAGGCACCACCAGATAGAGTGGAATGAAACTTAAACCAAGAGCTAAGCCTAAAGTGATGAAACTTCACCTTCTCCTCTCTTCACCACGGTCTGGATTCTCTCATAAAGAATCTTCTTACCTCATGCTCCAATTCTTAGTTTCTTGAACATGAAAGCAGAATTTGTCAAGATATGTCAGTTGCTGTCACGTTTGCAATGTTGTATTTAGCAAGAGCAATAATGTGGCAATACAGGGAACACTTCAGGGAAAGGACCGTGAGACAATGGCACTTTCAATGTGGGTCTGCCTTGATGATGCATAAAATGGGGACTGAGTTATTAGATCTTTAGAAAGAGAAATCAAACATTTCACATTTTCTGCAAGCAAACTCCTTGCCCGTGCATGCTGTTGTTCTCGTAAAGTTATCCAGCTTCTGCTTCAGAGATGAGCCTCATAAAAGAGGAATACCTGCCCCCAGCACATTATCTTGGCCATAACAGAGATCAGTAGAAGAGGATTACCTTGTGGTTACATTCCATAATGGTACATTTCTCCAAAAAATGCACTGAATGCTGGTGCTCATAATCAAGCTACATTTTCAGAAGGAGAATATGTGATTTACCTCCCATGAGATGAAGGAGAAATCTCATATTGGAATACTTCTGAATGGGAAATAGTTCCTGGGTATTGATATCCAAGCATTATTGAGAAGGGTTCTACCTTCAAGGAATGCACTGTCTGTAAAAGTGCTTTCTCTGTCATGAGGAAAATTCTCCTGCTTTATGTGATATCAGTAACCACATTTAATTATTGTCTCTCACCAAAATCCACAAATATACCACATTAGCCATGCATAGCAATAAACATCCAACTGTGTATATATGAAGTTATTGTGCATTTTAAAATATAATAACAGGGGTAGTGATTAAGCCACCTAACCAACATAGGAGACCCAGAGTTCTAGGCCTGCCTGAGGCAGAAAGCCAACCAGGGGAACTTGGGCCATCCCTTGTCTCTCAGCTCTAGGAAGTAGGCAAAGGCAAACCACTTCCAAAGAAAAAATACATGGCAAGGGACTTGTTGAGGCAGTTGCCAGGAGTCAACATAGATTCGAAAGTCCGTACGCACCTGCCCACCCACCCACATAGTATGCTAATACATTGATTCCAAAACAAGACTCATGGAGAGATAATGCTTTGCTTTGTTTATTGATAAGTCAGACTAAGACAGTTAATGGAGCAATGGAGCAGAGGCAGAGGGAAGAACAGAAGTTTTTGTGGGGATGTTAATGAGCAAAGCATGAAGATTGTGGGATATTCTTTAGTAAATGTTTCTTAGTCTGCTGCTAAATTTTCAGATTTTACATTCACCAATGTTTGTCAGCTGAAGTTTTCTACCACTGGAACTGATGGGAAAACAAAGCCAAAAATTACACATGAGAACCACAGGGGGGCATCCACCATCGTGGGCCATCCAACCAAAAGACTATAATAGTCAAAAAGGTTACTTGTGATCTCCTGAAACTGGCAAGTTGGCTATGCTTCCTTCTCCCCTTAAAATTAATAAAGTATAATCCTTGTCACCACTATGCAGTTTATCTGGGACGGAAATGCTTTCTGAGTGAATATTCCCAGCTAACCTAGAACAAGCTATTTTTTTAAAAGTAGAAAGTAAACTGTATACTTACATACGCATTGCAGAAATAACACTTGTTCCCATAAGTTTTGCCATCAGAACCACAGTGGGGCTGGTACTCTTCAGTGCACATTTCAGTTGGGTACTCCTGACAATAAATCTATTGGAAAAAGCAGATGATTCCTTTCATAGGGCTACCCTGCCCTTCTTTTTAATAAGGCAGGACCATAGAACCTATGATCATAAACTGAACAGCTAATCTGTGACAAACTGATTTTCTGTAATTATCCATCCAAACTGTAATTGCTTATTCTGTAAGATAAGAGAGCACAATCCAGGTGGTTCACTCCTCTTCCCAAAATGGCCATCCCTCATTAGTCATGTTGGAAAATGGATCTTGTGTTTTTAGGAATTATAATTTATAGTCTTTACATTGCCATTCATATAAAAAATATGATAAAAATAACTTCTTTATCTGATTCTGTTTATTGATGGTTCATAACTTTCCCTGAATGACTTTTGTATTCTAAAATATAAGCAAAACAATATATCAATAATAAAGAATTAAATTCTAAATAAGGTTTTCCCACTATAATGTATCATCACTTCTGGTTGCTCATGGGGACTTCATTTAATAATAATAAGCTGGGACTCACCTCAAGATCAAGTATCTTTGCAGCAATATCTGGAAAAAAAAATACAAGACATAACCATTTAAAACAAACCTGTATTATCTCCTATTTTTAATTTTTAATTTATTTGTGTGTTTGTACCCTGCCCTTCCCTCCCCGCCTTCCAACTGAAAATCATTGACTAGCTGAAAGACAATGAAGAAATCATAACCACTTCAATAATAACTGACAGTAATAATAGTAGTGCTAGGGTGTCATAAATCAGATCCGAAACAGAGTTAGGTAGAAGCCACTGTTGTTGATTTCATTAGCAACTATGCCAACATTACACATGAAAACTCTACTTTATTTCCAGCATGGGTAGAACTTGCTTACTGACTACTTTCTTCAGCGATCATTAAAAGATACAATGGTGGTGAAAAAATAAATTTATGACCACTTCCCACATTTACAATCTTTACAAGGAATGCATTGATGCCAGCTGGGAGCTGCAAGCACACTCAGGAAACAGTCAGTGCATTTCCCATTTTGTGCCTGTTTACTCTCTTGTAATCCCTTCCTCTCAAATCACTCCACTCCCTGAGGGGGAGGAGGAGGAGGGGAAAAAAAAGCTATCTCTGTAGGCAATCTCTCCGGTGCCTGACCCATTTCCCCCTCCCCCCCCGAAGCAGCAGAGAGATTGGAGAGGAAGGGATTACAACAGAGTAAGCAGGCACATAACAGGGAATAAACCAGGCTGTTTGAGTAGCACACTTATGGTTCCCATCTCCGAGCATGCTCAGGGCTGTAAACACCACTGCATTCCTTTAAATCTGCATTTTCCATTGTGTGCCTGCTTATTCTCTTCTAATCCCTTCAATTCCAATGAATGTACCTCCCAGAGGCTGCAAGTCACAGTCTGAAAACACCTGGTGTAGAGGTTCTTCTAGTGAGATAATCAAATCTGCATCAATAGCTTCCTGCTTTCATTTCCATCTTGTATGGATGTCCCAGGGCATGAATCATTTCCCACAGAAGCAGCCTCGAGGAAGTCTATGGGCTTTTTTTAGAAGGCACATCTAATGGGGTATGTGTCAGGATTAGCCCAGGAAACTCCAGGAGACAGTACAGATTCAATTCATCATGGTTTATTGGCTTCAGTCCCGTTACAGAATCTTCTCAGAGTGAAAGCAATTCCCAGAGTCACCCGACAAACATCCTGCATTCCTCAGGGAGGTGCAAGTCTCATTTTCTTATCTCTACCTCTCTGTTCTGGGGATAAGAGAATGCGCTTAACTCTTTCCGCTCTAGCTCTCACATCACCCCTCCCTCCATCTTTATCCTCCCCCTCTGAGTTCTCAGGAGAACTTGGCAAAGGTGGGAGGGATGCCATCTCAGATGATGAAAAGCTGTCCGTGCCTCCTGCCTCCTCCATACCGTCTTCCGATGGGTCCTGAAAAACAGCTGCAACATTAATAGAATCAGCCCCCCTCCCTCCTGCCGTCTGCCAGTCTGAAGTAGATGGCCTTGGGCTGCCAGGTGGGCCTTGCTCCCCCCTCCCTCCTGCCAACTGAAACTCTGAAGTGAAATTCTGTGGGCTGCCATACCGATGTTGTTCCTCCCTTACAGCCCCCACCAAACCTTCCTCCAGTACGCTGTCCCCTCCTTCTTCTTCTTGCTGATTAACTGCTGGTGCTCTGGACAGCTCTCGAGGTTTGGGTTTGTTAGGGAAATGGCTATGGAAAGCAACTACCAACTCTGGGGCATGAACGTTCTTCGCATTCTCCCAAGAACGGTCTGCTTCAGGGTAACCCTTCCAGTGAATCAAATATTGAATTCCTTTCCCTCTCCTCCGAGAATCCAGAATTGCCTCCACCTCGTATTCCTCTTCTCCTTCGACCACAACCGGTGGGGGATGGGATGAGTGGGTTCTCAGAGGACTTGGGGGGGCCTCCTTCACTAATAAGGAACGGTGAAAAACCGGATGCACCTTCATAGATGGAGGTAGCTGTAATCGGAACACTAAGTTATTCACTTTCTGCAATACTTTGTATGGTCCTACGAACCGGTCATTCAATTTTCTGGATGGTCTGGTGGAAGTTAGAAACTTAGTAGATAACCACACCTTGTCCCCCACCGAAATCAGCGGCCCCGCCTGTCTGCGTGCATCGACATTCCTCTTGTATGCCTCCTTTGCCTTAGCTAAGTGGTCCCGCAACAGTTGCTGAGCTGCTTGCTGCTCTTTCAGAAAATGCTCTGCCCCTGGAACTTGTGTGTGTGGAATAGCCTGTGGCAAAACCTGGGGGGCCCATCCGTAGAGTGCTTGAAACGGGGACATTCCAATTGAAGAGTGTACTGAGTTGTTGTAGGAGAATTCTGCCAAGGGAATTAACTCCATCCAATTATCCTGGCTGTAGGTAGTATAGCATCTTAAATACTGCTGCAACATCTGATGGGTCTTCTCTGCCTCTCCATTAGTAGCCGGATGGTGCGCTGAAGACATGCAGCTGTTTACCTTTAACAGTCCAAAAAGAGCTCTCCAGAACTTAGAGGAGAACTGACTGCCTCTGTCTGTTATCAAAGTATTAATCATTCCTCTGAATCGGAAGACATGATCCAAAAATAGTTGTGCTGTGGCTTGAGCCAAAGGTAGACTCTTGCATGGTATGAAATGGGCCATCTTAGTAAATAAGTCCACAACCACCAGCACTGAAGAATAGCCCTTTACTGGAGGCAAGTCAGTAATAAAGTCCATGGAAACTGTATGCCAAGGCTTGGGAGGAGTGTCTAATGGCTGTAAGAGCCCAGCGGGTTTTCCATGAAAAGTCTTAGCTCTTTTGCACACGTGACAAGATGCCACGTAATCTTTAATGTTTGCCGCCATCTTAGGCCACCAATAGTCCCTTAAGGTTCTGTGTAATGTCTTAAATACTCCTCCATGTCCTGCTGTCAAATTATCATGGCAAAGTTGTAAAACTTCCTCTCGCAATGACAGAGGAACATATAACTTCCCTTTGTGATATAGGTATCCTCCTTCCATTGAAAAAGGGGAACTCTCCCTCTGTGTGCCCTGGAGGTCATCTATCCAAGCCCTTGCAAATGCGTCTTGTGCCTGCTGCTCCTTAATTCTGACCAGTAAATCTTCTGCCTGTCTACTGGCTCCCAACTTCTCTTGTGCACATTCCAACCTTTTAAAGTTGCATGGCTGCAAGATGGTAGCGGGTTGTGTCTGTGGCTGCTCTGCAACGTACTCCGGATTCCGAGAAAGTGCATCAGGCATCAAATTACGTGCCCCCGGAACGTACGTGAAGTAAAAATCAAAACGTGAAAAGAACTGACTCCATCGCACTTGGCGAGGAGTGAGTGAGCGAGAGCTCTGCATTGTTTCTAAGTTCTTATGATCCGTGCACACTTGCACTGGAAACTTCGCCCCCTCTAGCCACTGCCTCCACTCCTGGAAAGCTGCCTTCACTGCCAGTAACTCCTTGTTAAAAATGTCATAATTTCTCTCTGCTGATGAGAGCGTGCGAGAGAAAAATGCACACGGCAGCCACCCCCCTTTGCCTGTCTCATCTGCTTGCAACAAAACCGCTCCTATTGCTACATCCGAGGCATCTGTATGGAGCACAAATTGGCGACAAGGGTCTGGATGCCGAAGGAGGGGTTGGGAGGCGAAAAGCTGTTTTAATTGTTGGAAAGCTGCCTGCTCCCCCTCTGCCCAAGTAAACTTCTTTCCTTTCTTCAATAGCTGTGTGAGGGGTTTGACACGCTCTGCAAAGTTGGGGATAAACTTTCTGTAAAAATTAGCAAATCCCAGAAACCGTTGTACATCCTTTACATTACGGGGTGGGTGCCAAGACAACACTGCTTGCACTTTAGCAGGATCCATCTGTAGTCCCTCTGTTGAGATTCGAAAGCCCAAATAGTCCAATTGTGGTAAATCAAATGCACACTTCTCAGGCTTGGCAAAGAGTCTATTTTCTCTCAGTCTCTGTAACACATTCCTGACATGCATTGTGTGTGTCTGGACATCGTCAGAGTATATCAGGATGTCGTCCAAATAAATCACCACATAAGAATCAATTATATCAGAGAATATTTGATTCATAAATCTAGAAAATACCGCCCCACAGTTGGAAAGCCCGAACGGCATGACTGTGTATTCAAATTTTCCATATCTCGTGTCAAAAGCTGTCAAAAACTCGTGGCCTTGTTTCACACGAATAAGGTTGTAGGCACTTCTCAGGTCTAATTTTGTGAAAATGCAAGCCTTTTGTAGCCTGTCTAAAAGATCTGAAATTAATGGGAGTGGATAATGATCTCTAATGGTTACTTTGTTCAACTCCTTATAATCGTGCACCGTGCGCATTGGAATGGTTTCGCTATTGGTAGCTTCGCACGTCTGTGGGTCTGGCTTTTTTGGTACAAAAAATGTAGGAGCTGATGCTGGAGATTTTGACGGTCTGATAAAGCCTTTCTTCAAATTTACTTCTATATAATCCTTGAGAATAGCTAGCTCTTTTGCAGACATGGGATATTGCCGCCTGGCTGGGATTTTAGCACCTGGC
Source organism: Liasis olivaceus (assembly GCA_030867105.1). Classification (NCBI taxonomy): domain Eukaryota; kingdom Metazoa; phylum Chordata; class Lepidosauria; order Squamata; family Pythonidae; genus Liasis; species Liasis olivaceus. The sequence continues at coordinate 64,674,267 of CM061348.1, read as the reverse complement.
TTCAAATCAATCGTGCAGTCACAGTCTCTATGGGGGGGTAAAGCCGTAGCTTCTTCCTCCCCAAAAACATCTGCAAAATCTGCATACTTGGCCGGCACTCCCCTTCCTACCTCCTGGTTGCCTGTTAGAGGACTGGCAAATATAGCTCCCTGTACTTTGTGGTGTTGACAATCTGGAGCTGAAAATGAGAGGGTCCCCGCTGCCCAGTCAATGTCAGGGTTGTGCAATTTGAGCCAGGAAGTTCCCAACACTACTGGCATATGTAACGACTCTGTGACATACAATGGCAGTAACTCCGTGTGCTCGTTAATGGTTAGTTGCAGAGGGAATGTGGATTGCTGCACCGGACCTGCCCTCAATGGTTGAGAATCTATAGTCTCTACGTTTTTGGGTTTGTCCAAATCCACTGTTGGTAACTGCCATTTCTGTACAGTCTGAACATCTATGAAACTCGTGGTAGCGCCTGAATCTATGAGAGCCTCCAACTTGATTTTGGAGCCGGAAGGCAAAGTCACTGTGATTGGTACTACTATGAATGCCTGATTGCTGTCTCCATTGTGAGCTCTTCTTAACTGCTTGATAGCCCCCCCCCCCCGCGAGCTCTGAGCAGGGGGGCCTTGCCAGTTTCCCTGCTGCTGCGCTGGGATGGAAACTGCTTTCTTGCTCGGTATCTGTTGTTTTTGTTTGGCTCCCGTTAGCGTGTTTCTCGCGGGGCAAACTCTCGCCATATGCCCTGGGGCTCCACAATAAAAACACAAGTTAAGCTCCCTTCTTCTCTGCCTTTCCTCTCCTGATACTGTTCTCTGAGCAGCTCCCAACTGCATCGGTTCCCCTGCTGTGAGGTCTGGTGTTAACGTACGAGGGGAAGGCATTGTAGCCAAGGGATGCTGAGGAGCTACTAAGGGAGTTAACGGGTCATACTGCTTCAACTCCATGAGCCTGGCTTCCACTACAATACAAAGCTGATATAGGTCATCCAGAGTATTTGGAATGCCTTGCTTTACCACTTCCGATCGGATTTCAGGATTCAAACCTTCTCTAAACTGGTCTATTAGAGCCACATCATTCCACTCAACATCTCCCGCTAATAACTTGAAATCTGCAATGAATAATCTTACCGATCTGTCGCCTTGTCTGAGCTTGTGGATGTCCCGACAGGCAGTTAATCGTCTCACTGGGTCTCCAAAGTGCCCCCTGAAAGCTGCGACAAAATTCCGGTATTGTTGAGTATTGGGTCTCCAGCTTCTATTAAAGGAGTAGCCCACTTGGCAGCAGATCCCTTCAATAGGGTTATCACAAAGGCCACCCTTGTTCGATCTGTAGGATCACTTTCTCCCTGTGCCCCCCGAGTCAGCCCATTCTAGGCATGGAAGTCACACTTAAGTTTCCTGGGATAAAGCCCATGCCTTACATTGATCCTGCAAGCATGTTCTCTCCCTTGCAATTCTCCTTGGTTGTGGGCTACCAGTGCATGGAGATGAACAATGAACTGGGAGGGATGGAAGTGGATTTTTTGTTCAAGTGTTTCCCCCCTTTTCTTCATCTTTATTATTACCTGGTTAATAGAACTATTGCATTTAGTCAGTACAAGATAATAAAGAGGTAATTGTAATATTACCATCGTATAATGAATGTTTTTTTTAAGTGATGGTATGGGGGAGATGGGAGGCATAAAAATTTAATAAATACAATAAAATGAATAAAATATTTGCATAGAAGAATGTGATCTCCCTTCCCGAGGCATGTGTAAGTGAAGAAATGTGACATTACGGGAAGCTGTAGGTGTGGCTTATTGATGCATTGTTTATGTTTATTTATTCCTTAAATATATTTATGCATTTTCCTATTAAATTTCTAGACTGCCCAACTCCATTGCATCTATGGGAAGTGTACAATGTAAAACCATTCAAAGCAATGCAATACAAAACAAACAATTCAAAAAGTAAACATCCAGAAAAAATAAGTTGTGTTCTGGCCAAGAAATCACCCCAGAATGCATCCTCCCCTACCGTAGCCCCAGGCCTGTGGGAAGAGCACCTCTTAAGGGCTTGTTTAACAGGTTAGCAATATCAGCATTCCTTATGACTATGGAACACAGGGGACACATGAAAACTATTTCTTAAGAAATAATAATCAAATTTGGAGACTAAACATTGTCTCAGTCTTAAGGAAATCATAAGGAAGAACAGCATTTAAGAAGTGAAAGGGCACAATTACAATGTTCCCACCATAGCCTTGCAATTCAAATCCCGGAAGCCTGTAAGCAAAAGCACCTTCAGACTGAAGCCTCATGGTGGACGGTTCTCCAAATCCTCCCAGAGGACTGGGGAACTGTTTTGCAATGCTCAATGAAGACTTCTAGTACGAGTAACTAAACCTCCTCCAAACTGTTTTAACTCAGCCTGTGCCAATTAGAGTCCATGGATGGGATTCCCAGCACAGCATTTTCAGCTGCTCTGGAACTGTGCTGCTAAAAGTTCAGCACTACTAGTTTGGCCCTTGGGGAAGAAGGTTGGGAGTCTTAAGGGTGGGAAGGGACCCTCTCAGTAGCCTCTATGTTGAACCTGTAGTTGTAACTATGCCCTCCCCAGCATGGAGAAGCAAGTCCAAGAACTTCAGATTTATCTTTTCTCTCACGTCACCATTTGAAGCCAGAGCTCTTCAGTGGCCCTCCAGAGGCAGGACAGCTCCCTTGTGACCCCCAATCCTATGAGATGCCTATCAGCTGAAGAAAATGATCAGGCCACACTGCTTTCCCTCTGCTTCCTTCACTCCTTGAAAAGAGCATTTCCATTTGCTACCTTTTGATAGGGAGGGAGAGGGAGACCAGATGCTGGCGAAGAATCAAGTCTTTCCTTGCAAAGGGCAGTTCCTCATGCATAGTGTAATTCTATTTTGCATAATCCCTGCAGACACCCAGATGCAGATTGCAAAACTGCCCAATGACTTAATGAGCTGAGAGTTGGAACAAAGGAGCAACTAGGGTTCCTTCTTACATTCCCGTTCACTGTTCTCATTTGCTAAAAATCCAAGGAGGCATCTCTGATAAGAATGGACTGGAACATGACTAACTCCCATAGAGAATGCTGAACCTAAAATCGTGAAACTTCACTTTCTCCTGGTAGTCTTCACCACCAGGTTAGGTTTCCTCATAAAATATCTTCTTGCCCCCAGCTCCGATGCTTTGTTTTTAAAACAAGGAAGCAGAACTTGCCAATGGCAATACACAGAACAACAGAGGGAAAGCAGTATTTGAAAATGCTTTTTAATTGTGGATATGCAGAAATGATGGAATAATGTGAGGGTTGAATGGATAGATATCAAGCTTTATGGATTCAAGTGGTTTCTGGGGGCTTCTCGGGGATTTCCCTGATGATCGTGTGCATGAGTCAGCTAAGGGACTGATTTTACAATGGTAGAAGGCGGCATCTTGTCTTTTGGTTTTTTTTCTATATATAATTTGTATTGATTGTTTTTTTACATGAATAAAGGAAACAAGACTAAACAGAAGGAGAGAAAAGAGTCAGCTATATGCCTTGCCCAAGCTTCACAATAAAATAGAGGGGGTGGTAGAGGTTTTTGCGGAAAAGGCGGTTGAGGAGGTTTTAGGGGACAAGGAGGAAGTGTAGGTCTGAGAGGCCAAAAGGAGCAATTAAGAGGAAATCAGAGGATGGGACTACAGGAGAATAAATGCGGCCATTGCAAGGGATTTGGCTATTGGAAGAATGAGTGTCCCTTTAACAAAATTCAGGGACAAAGTTTAAATCTGAGAGGAGAAGAAAAAGACTGATGGGGTCCAGGGATAAAAAGGACCTAATGGTCCTTCGATCCCTGAGTCCCTGGTGGAAATACAAAAGAGGATCAAAAGGAAACCTTTTTGATAGATACAGGAGCATCATATTCAGTAGTAAAAAGGAAAGTAGCACCCCCAACTACTGAGACAGTATCACTAACGGGAGCCTTTGGAAAAATACAAGAATGCCCCTTTTTTGGACCTGTAGAATGCAAATTAGATGGGAGAAATGTGGTCCTTAAGTGCTTATATTTGCTAGACTGCCCAGTTCCTTTCTTGGGGAGGGATTTACTTAGTAAATTACATGCTACCATTACTTTTGACTCAGAGATCATAACCATGAAAATTCCTAAACATGAGGCATGGAGAACAACTCTCCTTTTAATACCAGTTGAATCACTATTTGGTAGCAGAGAAACGATGCTAAGGAAATTGGAGACGCAGTAATGCCTGAGGTAAGCCAAAATATGTTGAGCCAATAAAAGTCCAATTAAAGGATGATATCTCAATGCCTTGCCTCAGACAGTATCCTATTAAATTGGAGGCAAGAAGAGGTCTGCAACCAATCATTGATATAGTTCAGAAGTATGGGCGTATCAAAGTAGGTCAGTCACCTTTCAACACACCTATTCTCCCAGTAAAGAAATCCGATAGGAGCTGGAGATGTGTGCAGGACCCGGGGGGGGGGGGGAATAAACTGTGACCCTACACCTGGTTGAGCCCAACCCCTATATGCTGCTGACTGTCTTGTCGCCTCAGGATTGTTGATTTACTGTATTCGACTTAAAGGATGCCTTCCTTTGCATACCTTTAGCAGAAGAAAGCCAGAAGGTCTTTGCTTTCAAGAGGGAAGACCCAGACACGGGAAGTAAAACCCGAATGTATTGGACAGCCTTACTTCAGGGCTACAAAAATAGCCCTACCATATTTGGGGTCACTGTAAGCAAAGATATGGAAAAATGGAAACCCCACAAAGAGACCCAAGCCACAGTATTGTAGTATGTGTTTTGGGGTCCCCTACGTTTGAAGAGTGCAAGTTAAACACCACTGACTTGCTAAATTTCCTGGAGAAAGTGGGTATAAAGTGTCAAGAGAAAATGCTCAGATGGTAGAAAAGACTGCTAAGTATTTGAGGTCTGAAGTAAAACCCGGGGACAGTGAAAGTTGCTACCAGGAAGAGTGGAGGCTATTTGTCGTATGGCTCCCCCAAGAACAAGAAAGCAGTTAAGGGGGATTTCTGGCTTTTGTAGGATTTGGATCCCAAACTATGGTCTCATAGCTAAGACATTATATGAGGCCATCCATGGCAGTGATTATGAGGAATTTGTGTGGACTAAAGAATGTCATAAGGTCTTTGAGGAATTAAAGCAGCTACTTTCTAGTGCTCCAGCTTTGGATCTACGCAATTCAAATAAGCCTTTTTATTTGTCTGTACATGAAAGAACTGGGGTGGCTGCCGAGGACAGTTTGGCATGAAGAAGTTCCTCATGCATGATGCGCGATTATATTTTGCATAATCCCCGCAGATGCCAGATGCAGATTGCAAGGCTGCCCAATGATGTATGAAAAGAGAGAGAAGGAAGAAAGAAGCAACCAGGTTTCACTCTCCCATGCCCCTTCCCTATTCTCATGTGGCCAGAATCAAAGGAGGCACCACCAGATAGAATGGAATGGAACTTAAACCAAGAGCTAAGCCTAAAATGATGAAACTTCACCTTCTCCTCTCTTCACCACGGTCTGGATTCTCTCATAAAGAATCTTCTTACCTCATGCTCCAATTCTTGGTTTCTTAAACATTAAAGCAGAATTTGTCAAGACATGTCATTTGCTGTCACGTTTGCAATGTTGTATTTATCCAGGCGATAATATGGCAATACAGAGAACACTTCAGGGAAAGGACCGTGAGACAATGGCACTTTCAATGTGGGTCTGCCTTGATGATGCATAAAATGGGGACTGAGTTGCTAGATCTTTAGAAAGAGAAACAGAACTTTTCACGTTTTCTGCAAGCAAAGTCCTTGTCCATGCATGCAGCTGGGCTCCTAAAGTTTTGCAGCTCCTGCTTCAGAGATGAGCCTTATAAACGAGGCATACCTGCCCCCAGCACATTATTTTGGCCATAACAGAGTTCAGAAGAAGAGGATTACTTTGTGGTTGCCTCCCGTAATGGTACATCTCTAAAAAATGCACTGAATGCTGGTGCTCATAATCAAGCTACATTTGAAGAAGGAGAATATGGGATTTGGCTGCCATGTCAGGAGATGATGGAGAAATCTCCTATTGGAATACTTCTGAATGGGAATACTTCCTGAGTATAGATACCCAAGACATTATTGAGAAGGGTTCTACCTTCAGGGACTGTACTGTCTGCAGAAGTGTTTTCTCTCTCATGAGGAAATTTCTCATACCAGTAACCAACTTTTAATTATTGTCTCTCACCAAAATCCATAAATATACCACATTAGCATACATAGCAATAAACATCCAACTGTGTATCAATGAAGTTATTGTGCATTTTAAAATATAACAAAACTGGTGGTGGTTAAGTCACCAGGCTAGAACCTAGGAGACCCTGAGTTCTAGGCCCACCTGCGCACAAAGCCAACTGGGAGACTTTGGGCCAGACTCTCTCTCTCAGCCCTAGGTCCCCCCAAAAAAGCTGTGGAAAAAAAATTGCAGGGACTTTTTGAGGCACATGCCAGGAATCATTGTTGACTTGAAAGTCCATGGGCACCCACCCACCCACACACACACACACACAAACAGAAACGATGCTGATACATTGGTTCCAAAACAGGACTCATGGAGAAATAATGCTTTGCTTTGTTTATTGATAAGTCAGACTAAGAAAGTTAATGGAGCAATGGAACAGAATCAGGTTTTTGTGGGGATGTTAATGAGCAAGGCATGAAGACTGTGGGATATTCTTTAGTAAATGTTCCTTAGTCTGCTGCATTTTCACATTTTACATTCACCAAAGTTTCTCAGATGAAGTTTTTTATCGCTGGCACTGATGGGAAAAGAAAGCCAAAAATTACACAAGAGAACCACGGGGGTGCATCCACCATCGTAGCCCAGCCAACCAAAAGAATGTAATAGTCAATAGGTTTACTGGGGATCTCCTGAAACCGGCAAGTTGGCTGTGCTTCCCTCTCCCCCTAAAATTAGTAATATATTCTCCTTGTCACCACTATGCAGTTTATCTGGGAGAGAAATGCTTTCTGAGTGAATATTAACAGCCGACCTAGGACAAGCAATTTTTTTAAAAGTACAATTCGAGTGCTGCCAATACAAATGGTCTCTTCTTCAGCTGCACAGAATGAACTGTATACTTACATATATGCATTGCAGAAATGACACTTGTTGCCATAAGTTTGGCCATCGGAACCACAGTGGGGATCGGACTCTTTGGTGCATCCACTCATTGGGTACACCTTACAATAAGTCTATTGGAAAGAGCAAAAGATCCATTTCTTAGGGCTACCCTGTCCTTCTTTTTAAGGCAAGACCACAGAACCTGTGACCATAAGCTGAACATCTTATCTGTGACAAAGTGATTATCTATGATTATTCTGCCAAACTGTAATTGCTTCTTCTGTAAGATAAGAGGACACAATCCCAGATGGTTCAGTCCTCTTCCCAAAATGGCCATCCTTCATCAGTGATGCTGGAGAATGGATCTTGTGTTTTTATGAATTATAGTTTATAGTCTTTATATTGTTGTTCTTCTGTACTGTTGTAACTTCTGTATCTTATTCTGTTTATTTATGGTTCATAACTTTCCCCGAATGACTTTTGTATTCTAAAATTAGGGCAAAACAGTGTATCATTAATAAAGAATTAAATTCTAAATAAGGTTTTCCCACTATCATGTATCATCACTTCTGGTTGCTCATGGGGACTTCGTTTAATAATAATAAGCTGGGACACACCTCAAGATCAGGTATTTGTGCAGCAATATCTGGAAAAAACATTCAAGACATAAACATTTGAAACACGTCCGTGTTATCTCCTATTTTTCCTCTTTAATTTATTTGTGTGTTTGTTTGTACCCTGTCCCTCCCTCCCCGCCTTCCAATTGAAAATCACTGGCTAGCTGAAAGAAAATGAAGAAATCAGTACAAATTCAATAAGAATTGACAGGAGTAATAGTGGTGCTAGGGTGTCATAAATCAGATCCCAGACTTGAGCATGCTCCCAATTTATTCCCCAAATCTCTGTAGGCAATCTCTCCTGTGCCTGACCCATTTCTCTCCCCCCACCCACCCACAGAGCAGAGAGATTGGAGAGGAAGGGATTACAAGAGAGTAAGCAGGCACATAACAGGGAATACACCAGGCTGTTTGAGTAGCACACTTATGGTTCCATCTCCAAGCATGCTCGGGGCTGCAAGCACCAATGCGTTCCTTTAAATCTGCATTTTCCATTGTGTGCCTGGTTATTCTTTTGTAATCCCTTCCACTCCAATGAATGTACCTCCCAGAAGCTGCAAGTCACAGTCTGAAAAGCACTAGTGTAGAGGATCTTTTAGTGAGATAATCAAATCTGCATTAATAGCCTCCTGCTTTCATTTGCATCTTGTATGGACGCCCCTGGGCATGAATTGTTTCCACAGAGGCAGCCTTGAGGAAGTCTATAGTCTTTTTTGATGGCATATCTAATGGGATATGGGTCCTCAGATCTCCCAAAATGGAAAATTTGGAGAAGGAAATGCAACTCACCAGAATACAAGAAGAATCCCATCAGAATGAGCAGCAGAAAGCCTCCTTGCTTCATGGTTGTGTCAGTGAGTTTGGTTGAAGTAGGTCTCTTTGGAGCAGTTGATGCTGAAGGTTAAGCCTCAAAGCTCTCCCTTGTCTTATATATGCATATCTCTGCTACATTGTGATGTAATCTCTCCCTCCCAGATGCAATCACATAAGAAAGTGTGATATTACTAAAGTACGTGGGAAGCTGCACCAATTTAAAAACTTCTGTCTAGGCAAATCATCCAGCATGCCTCAAGCATGTGGCACCCCAAAATTATGGGACCAACCACTAATACTGTATAGGCTATTATCTCGATCAGGGCCACTCTCGTCTGAATGGTTCTGAGACCTACTCTGTAGCCTCCAACTCTTCCTTTTCCACTACATAGCCCCCTCACCTCCCCCAGCCATTGCTATATGGATATTGGGTTTAATGAATGAAAAAAAGCATTCTCATGTAACAAGTGTAATGATCTGCCACTCACAACTCCCAACTTCAGTAACTCTCCTTGCAACCAGTATTAGTTCAAAAGAAAGTTCATTTATTGAGAACAAGGGTACAGTTCCAAAGCATTGCTAAGACTGAACCTGTGTGCACCAAAACTTGCATTTACCTTTTTTCTCTTTCCCCCTTGTACCCCCCTAACCTCCCAGTCTTCTCACACTGGCTGGTTGGTACGACCTTGAGCATTCCTCAGTCTTTGATAACAGCCCATGTGCATCTAACGGTCATTTTGTTCATCCATCCTTCCTGATCCTTCCAGCACACCCACCCCCCATGTCTCCTAATGGGAGAACCAAAGCAAGCAAGCAAGCTGGCAAGTAAGGTGATTAATTGATTGCAAGGATTCTGACATCCTGCCTCTGCAGAAGAAAGAATTACTCTGGAGATGTGGAACCGTCAGTCTGGAAAATAAAAGGAATAAACAGATATAAACAACATTACAGTAGGAATAAACAGATATATACAACATTACAGTAAAAGATCTCTTAGGTTTGTCTGGATAACATTGGTAAAACTTCTTGATTAAGTCCGGAGCTTTCACATGTTTTTTCTCTACCCACCTAGCTAAAGACTTAGGGAAAGTATTTCCATTGAATTAAAAATTGTAATCCCCTTCTATATTTTCAGGCATCCAAAGTCTCCTTGACTTCAAAATGTTGCTCCCCCTCAACCATAATGGGGTCTGGTGTTGGCGGTGTGGGGTACCATGTTGAAGACTCTTTGTAAGGTTTCAGCAGATCACAGTGAAACACTGGGTGAATCCTCTTGAAGGTGGGGGCATTTGTAACTGGAATGAAGCAGGGTTGATGACCTTATCTATCACAAATGTCCCCACAAATTTTGGTCCTAGCTTTTTCGAGGGGTGTAAGTATTTCAAATGCTTAGTAGATAGACTTTCTAGTCTTTTTCTGGGGCTCTTTTTCAGTCTGCATATTTCTTATATGTTGCTCTCGCATCTTCCAGTGCTGCCTTAATATTTGGCCATACTTCGGTCATCTGCTGGATCTACTCATCTACAGAACTAACCTGAGTGGATTCCTTGAGGTAGCTCAGGGATTTGCATAAAATCTTGCCCTGTGGCTATCTTAAAAGGAGTTTGCCCGGTGCTCTGATGCACTGTGTTGTTATAGGCTATCTCAGCAAAAGGCAAGAGGTCATCCCAATTGTCCTGCTGATAGTTAACAAAACATCTCAAGTACTGCTCTAACACAAAGTTCAATCGTTCTGAAACCCTGTCCGTCTGGGGGTTGTAACTGGAAGTCAGAGCCTGAGTCACCCCAATCAACTTTAGGAACGCTCTCCAAAACTTTGCAGTGAACTGGACCTCGCGATCACTGATGATTCGTTCTGGGACCCCATGAGCTCAGTAGATGTGCTGGAAAAATGACTTAGCAAGTTTGGTGGCTGAAGGGATTGAAGGGCAGGCTATAAAATGAGCTTGCTTGGAAAACAGGTTGGTGACCACCCAGATCACTGTCTTTTTGTTGCTCTCAGGCAACTCAACAATAAAGTCCATTGCAATTTGCCTCCAGGCTCTGTCTGGGTTTGCCACAGGTTGCAAAAGTCCCATCGGTTTAACTCCTCTCTTTTTTGCCATTGCACACGTGGGGCACATGGCCACATATTCAGTTACATCCTTCCTCATTGTCGGCCACCAGAATTGGTGCCACAAGAGGTGCAGGGTTTTTACAAATCCAAAATGACCAGCTGTTTTGCTGTCGCGGCCCCTCTGCAAGCTGGCAAGTAAGGTGGTTAATTGATTGTGAGGATTCTGACAACAGGTTTCTAGTCAGGACAAAAATGGTGGCATATATATTGTCCCAGATAATGTTTCAAAAGATCTCTGAATGATTTGACAAAGTATGGCATCAAAGTTGAGGGTTCTCCGACTTTGAGTCTGCAAAACCTCATTTGAGACCCCCTCATTTGTTCTAATGGGGAAGTTATTAGGGAGTGGGTAGATGGTACTATGAGCTTGCTTGGAAAACAGGTTGGTGACCACCCAGATCACTGTCTTTTTGTTGCTCTCAGGCAACTCAACAATAAAGACCATTGCAATTTGCCTCCAGGCTCTGTCTGGGTTTGCCACAGGTTGCAAAAGTCCCATCGGTTTAACTCCTCTCTTTTTTGCCATTGCACATGTGGGGCACGTGGCCACATATTCAGTTACATCCTTCCTCATTGTCAGCCACCAGAATTGGTGCCACAAGAGGTGCAGGGTTTTTACAAATCCAAAATGACCAGCTGTTTTGCTGTCGCGGCCCCTCTGCAAGCTGGCAAGTAAGGTGGTTAATTGATTGTGAGGATTCTGACAACAGGTTTCTAGTCAGGACAAAAATGGTGGCAAATATATTGGCCCAGATAATGTTTCAAAAGATCTCTGAATGATTTGACAAAGTATGGCATCAAAGTTGAGGGTTCTCCGACTTTGAGTCTGCAAAACCTCATCTGAGACCCCCTCATTTGTTCTAATGGGGAAGTTATTAGGGAGTGGGTAGATAGTACTCCAAGGAGATCCCAATCTATAATGAGGTGCAAAGTAATAATTGTTACCATTCACAAGGTATCTATGCAGTTTTCTAGTAAGTTTCCTAATCCAGTCTCTGTGGAGATTGATTATTTTCTTGAATGTATCCCAACTATTTGGCTTTCTTTAAATATGAAACACAACTTTACCTCTATACTCTAAAAATTAGTCAAATAAAAAACGAGTATGGCACAAACAAGTTTCATTCAAGATGTTTTTTTTACTAACGTGCTTTCTGCAAAACATACTTAAATCCTTGGTACTTTTGCATAGTATTACATTATTATTAATTAAATTGAAAAGCTATAGCTAAAAGAGAAATGTGGACATGTAAATAAGTAGAGAAAAGCTGTGTGTTCAATAACTGTTCATTGGAGAACAGGAAACAGATGTTGACTTATAAGTGCATGGAAATTAATGACACTATCACACTGAATAACAACGGTCATAACAACTGAAGTGACAGCACTCAAATCTGATGTCCAATTCTTTTGGTGAGGGACACCTCTTGATTCATATTTCTGTCCACTTATCCTGAATGTGACCCTATTGATTCTACTGGAAGCAGATGGGTGTTTGAGGTATTCAGAACATCATAAAAAGTCAGTGTGGCATATTACAACAACAACAACAATAATTTATTACATTTATATCCTGCCCAACTCCCAGTAACACCCAGTGACAATCTTTATATGTGAGGTTATCAACGATTATTTATGGTTGATATATAGAACAGCCTTTCTACATATAGGGCACAACACTGGTGTTCTTTGTACCCAGCCATCTTCACCGCAACCCAACTCCACAGATGTCCCTGAGCTCCAGTATTCTCTTCTCGTTAATCAAAGTCACATTTCTAAAAAGGTGAACTTAGTTTCTTTAGATCTGAGAATAAAATTACTATAGCAGAAAGGCTCTGTTTGTACATCGATTGAGTCATGTGTGAACAAGAAAACAGGGTTAATGACCCTCATGAGCTAATATTGGTGATCTTAGATTTTGCCTTCCTTGACTAAAGTCACTTTCTCCCTGTGTCCCATGAGTCAGCCCATTCTAGGCATGGAAGTCACTCTTAAGTTTCCTGGGATAAAGACCATTCTTTACATTGATCCTGCAAACATGTTCTTTCTTTTGCAATTCTAATGTCCAAATCCTGATGAAAGAGTGGGAAGTGGGAAGAAATAATTGGGCTAAATGCAAACAACAGATTTACATATTTATATGTAAATCATACAGAAGTGAGAGTTGACTGGATGGATGTGAAGCCTTATGGGTTAATCTGGTTTCTGGGAGGTGCTCAGGGATTTCCCTGATGATTGTGTGGATGAGTCAGCTAAGGGCCTGGCTTTATAATGGTATAAGGTGCCATCTTGGCTTTTTGTTTTAAAAAAAATTCCCTTCTCACCCCTATGGGTGGTATGTGTCTTCCTCAATCTCGGGTCCTCTACCAGAGGCCTGGGAGTTCGAGGGTTCTGCGCAGTATCTTAGCTGTTCCTAGCACTGCACTCTTCTGCACAGAGAGCTCTGATGTTGTCCCTGGGATCTGTTGGAGCCACTCTCTCAGCTTAGGAGTCACAGCCCCGAGTGCTCCTACCACCACTGGGACCCCTTTGGCCTTGACTTTCCACATATTCTCTATTTCCTCCTTCAGGCCCTGGTACTTCTCCAACTTCTCATGCTCCTTCTTCCTGATGTTGCTGTCACTTGGCACTGCTACATCTATCACTACCGCTGTCTTCTGGTCTTTGTCTACTACCACGATGTCTGGTTGATTGGCCAGTACCTGCCTGTCCGTCTGGATCTGGAAGTCCCACAGGATCTTAGCCCTTTTATTCTCCACGACCTTCTGTGGAATCTCCCATCTGGACTTGGGGGGGGGGGTCTAGCTCATATGCTGTGCAGATGTTCCTGTACACAATGCCAGCTACTTGGTTGTGCCGTTCAGTGTACGCTGTTCCTGCCTGCATCTTACACCCTGCCACTATGTGTTGGACTGTCTCTGAGGCCTCTTTGCATAATCTGCACCTTGGGTCCTGTCTAGTGTGGTAGACCCCTGCTTCTATGGATCTGGTGCTTAGTGCCTGTTCTTGTGCTGCTATGATCAGTGCCTCAGTGCTGTCTTTTAGTCCAGCCCTTTCCAGCCACTGATAGGATTTCCCAATGTCAGCCACCTCAGCTATCTGTCGATGGTACCTCCCATGCAGGGGCTTGTCTTGCCATGGTATTTCCTCTGCTTGAGCATCCTCCCATGTCTGCTACTGCCTGAGGCATTCTCTCAGCAGCTCATCTTTGGGTGCCATCTTACTGATGTACTCCTGGATACTCCAGGTTTCATCCAGGACAGTGGCTTTGACACTCATCAGACCCTGCCCGCCCTCTTTGCGGCTGGTGTACAGTCTCTGGGTGTTGGACTTGGGGTGGAAACCTCCGTACATTGTGAGGAGCTTCCGGGTCTTCACATTGGCAGCCTCCATGTCTTCCTTTGGCCAGCTCACTATACCGGCAGGGTATCTGATGACTGGCAGGGCATACATGTTGATGGCATGGATCTTGTTCTTCCCATTGAGCTGGCTCTTCAGGACCTGTCTTATCCTTTGGTGGTACTTGGATGTTGCTGTCTTCCTTGCCTCCTCCTCATGGTTCCTGTGTGACTTTGGGACACCAAGGTATTTATACCTGGTCTCTATGTCTGCTAGGTGGCCCACTGGTAATTCCACTCCATCGGTCTTAACTACCTTCCCTCTCTTTACTATCGTCCTGCCACACTTCTCCAGTCCGAATGACATCCCAATGTCCTCGCTGTAGATCCGTGTCAGGTGGATCAGTGAGTCGATGTCTCGTTCACTCTTAGCATACAGCTTGATGTCATCCATGTAGAGGAGGTGGCTGATGGTGATTCCACTCTTGAACGTGAACCCATATACAGACCTTGTGATTATCTGGCTGAGGGGGTTTAAGCCTATGCAGAACAGCAGTGGGGACAGTGCATCACCTTGGTATATGCCGCACTTGATGGCCACTTGTGTGAGCTGTCTTGGGTTCACTTCCAGTGTTTTCTTCAACAGTCCCATTGAGTTCTTGAGGAAGGTCCTTAGTGTCCTGTTGACTTTGTATAGCAGCAGGCATTCACAGATCCATGTGTGCGGCATTGAGTCATAGGCTTTCCTGTAGTCAATCCAGGCTGTGCTCAGATTGGTCTGCCTAGACCTTGAATCTCGGGTGACCGCTCTATCTATGAGTAACTGGTGTGGATGAGGCTTTATAATGATATAAGGTGCCATCTTGGCTTTTTGTTTTATATATATATATATATATATATATATATATATATATATATATATACACACACACACACACACACACACACACACACATACATACACACATACACACACACACATACATACATACATACACACACATATACATACATACATATAAACACACACACACACACATAGAAAATTTTTATAAGATTAAAGGCAACATGAAAGAATATAAAACAGAAACTTTAAAAAGTAAAAAAAAAAGAAGCTAGTTTCAACCCTCTAGAAGCTAGGAGAGCTCCCTTATACCCCCCAACCCTTTATAAGGTGCCTATCAGTGAAGGGGTGGAAAAATCAGCCCACATTGTTTAATTTTTTTCCCTTAAGTGTTGGACAAGAGGGTCTTTACAGGCAATTCTGCTTGAGAGCTGTGGCAAGCTGAAGGTCCCTTTAGAGAGGGACCCTAACCCTAACCCTAACCCTTTGCAGAGGGACAGTATTGTGGTGGAGTTTGGCCAAGGAGATGGGATCCTGCTTGCCAAAATCTCCTCTGGATCAAGGGGAGATCTTTAGGACTCTGCACGGCTGTTCCTTGTGAGTAAATCACAGGAACAGTCATTTTGCAGCTTGGCTCTGGGTTGGTGGCGGGGAGTCGAGGAGGAACCATCTTTGCTCACAGTCGTCAATGCAGCCTTTTTCAAGGATATTAAGCTTGACTGAGCCTCATTTTTTAGCCACTTTGGATTTGTTTTTGTTCTTTTCTTCTGCCTAAAAAGGATTAAGACCCTTCAGAATGGCAAGTTATAATTTATTTGCTAGATGAGTCGTGTTCTTCTTGGAGAAAGAATTTTGAAATCTGACTTTTAAAAGTTTCTGAAAAATATTACTTCTTGGATTAAAGAACAAAACTGATGCATTTCTCTCCCCCCCCCCCCCCCAATAGGCCGAGAGCGGAGAGATTGCAGAGGAAGGGATTACAAGAGAGTAAGCAGGCACAAAGCAGGGAATAAACCAGGCTGTTTGAGTGGCACACTTACAGTTTCCATCTCCGAGCATGCTCGGGGCTACCAGCACTACTGCATTCCTTTAAATCTGCATTTTCCATTGTGTGCTTGCTTATTCTCTTGTAATCCCTTCCCTCCAATGAATGTACCACCCAAAGGCTGCAAGTCACAGTCTGAAAACACCTGGCCTAGAGGTTCTTCTAGTGAGATAATCAAATCTGCATCAATAACCCCTTGCTTTCATTTGCATCTTGTACAGATGCCCCTGGGCATGGATTGTTTCCCATATCTAATGGGGTCTGAGTCCTCAAATCTCCCAAAATGGAAAAATTGGAGAAGGAAATGGAACTCACTGGAATACAAGAAGAACCCCATCAGAACAAGCAGCAGAAGGCCTCCTTGCCTGATCACCTCGTCAGTGCATTTGGCTGAAGTAGGTCTCTTTGGAGCAGTTGATGCTGAAGGTTAAGCCCCAAAGCTCTCCCTTGTCTTATATATGCATATCTCGGCTACCTTGGTGATGTAATCTCTCCCTCTCAAATGCAGCCACATCTGAAAGTGTCATATTGCTGAACTATGTGGGAAGCTGCACCAAATTAAATCCTTGGTACTTTTGTACAGTATTACATTACTGTAAATTATATATACAAATGGCTATAGCTGAAAGCAAACTGTGAACCTGTAAGAAACTAAAGAAAAGCTGTATGTTGAATAACTGTTCCTTGGAGAACAGGAAACAGAGGCATTAACTTATAAGAACATGGAAATTAATGGCAATATCACACTGAATAACAATTGCTGTAACAACTGACGTGACAGCATTCAAATCTGATCTCAAATTCTTTTGGTGAGGGACACCTCTTGATTCAAATTTCTGTTCACTTATCTTGAGCATGACCCTACTGATTCTATTAGACGTGAATGGGTGTTTGAGGTATTCAGAACATTATAAAAGGTTAGTGTGGCATATTACAAAAGCAACAATAATAATTTATTAAATGTATATGCCACCCAACTCCCAGCAACACCCAGTGGCAATCTTCATAGGTGAGGTTATCAACACTGATGGTGGATGTTCAATATATAGATTAGCGCTTCTACATACAGGCCACAGCACTGGTGTTCGATGTCCCCATTGAATTTAGCATGTTGTCTTTTGTGAGGCAGCAGAGTGTTACCTGAATCACAAATCCTAGCTCTTTACAAGAGAACCATTGCAACAATCCAGATTCCACTGATTAGAAGAAGAACTCGTTGGGGCTGAATAGAAGATTGCATCTCACCTTTATGATGGCAGGAGGGGGTAAACCAGGAAACCATTTATTAAGAAAGCAGGGCGATTTTGATGGGAAAACATCATTTGCATGAGTGTTGCAATAATGACCTCCTGCAGGGGCAATTGCATAGTTGTACAGGCCATTTTGACCGCAACCCATCAACATAGTCACCCCGGAGCTCTCGTATTCTCTTCTTGTTAATCAAGGCCAAGGTTTCTAAAAGGTGAACTTAGTTTCTTTGGATCCGAGAGTATAATTACTATAGCAGAAAGGCTCTGTTTATCCATTGATTGAGCCATGTGTGAACAAGAAAACAGGGTTCATGAGCCTCCTGAGCTAATACTGGTGATCTTAGATTTTGCCTTCCTTGACTAAAGTCACTTTCTCCCTGTGTCCCCCGAGTCAGCCCATTCTAGGCATGGAAGTCACACTTACGTTTCCTGGGATAAAGCCCATGCCTTACATTGATCCTGCAAGCATGTTCTCTCCCTTGCAATTCTAATGTCCAAAACCTGATGAAAGAGTGGGAAGTGGGAGGAAATATGAGGGCTAAATGGGAACAACAGAGGCTGTCCACGATTCTACTGACCTCCATCGCACCGCAGTTGGCTACGTCTTCTTTAGTGGGGCAGAGAAGAGAAGGAGCAGGAAGCAGACATTCCCCCTGGAAACAGCTTTGAAAAGGGCCAGAGCAAAACCAAACCTGCCCTCCTTGGTTGTGGGCTACCAGTGCATGGAGATGAACAACGAACTGGGAGAGATGGAAGTGGATTTTTTGTTCAAGTGTTTCCCCCCTTTTCTTCATCTTTACTATACCCTGTTTAATAGAACTATTGCATTCAGTCAGTACAAGATAATAAAGAGGTAATTGTAATATTACCATCGTATAATGAATGTTTTTTTTAAGTGATGGTATGGGGGAGATGGGAGGCATAAAAATTTAATAAATACAATAAAATGAATAAAATATTTGCATAGAAGAATGTGATCTCCCTTCCCGAGGCATGTGTAAGTGAAGAAATGTGACATTACGGGAAGCTGTAGGTGTGGCTTATTGATGCATTGTTTATGTTTATTTATTCCTTAAATATATTTATGCATTTTCCTATTAAATTTCTAGACTGCCCAACTCCATTGCATCTATGGGAAGTGTACAATGTAAAACCATTCAAAGCAATGCAATACAAAACAAACAATTCAAAAAGTAAACATCCAGAAAAAATAAGTTGTGTTCTGGCCAAGAAATCACCCCAGAATGCATCCTCCCCTACCGTAGCCCCAGGCCTGTGGGAAGAGCACCTCTTAAGGGCTTGTTTAACAGGTTAGCAATATCAGCATTCCTTGTGACTATGGAACACAGGGGACACATGAAAACTATTTCTTAAGAAATAATAATCAAATTTGGAGACTAAACATTGTCTCAGTCTTAAGGAAATCATAAGGAAGAACAGCATTTAAGAAGTGAAAGGGCACAATTACAATGTTCCCACCGTAGCCTTGCAATTCAAATCCCGGAAGCCTGTAAGCAAAAGCACCTTCAGACTGAAGCCTCATGGTGGACGGTTCTCCAAATCCTCCCAGAGGACTGGGGAACTGTTTTGCAATGCTTAATGAAGACTTCTAGTACGAGTAACTAAACCTCCTCCAAACTGTTTTAACTCAGCCTGTGCCAATTATAGTCCATGGATGGGATCCCCAGCATAGCATTTTCAGCTGCTCTGTAACTGTGCTGCTGAAAGTTCAGCACCACTAGCATGGCCCTTGGGGAGAAAGGTTGGGAGTCTTAAGAGTGGGAAAGGACCCTCTCAGGAGCCTCCAAGCATCACATCTAGTTGTAACTCTGCCCCCCCCCCCCATGAAGAAGCGAGTAAAAGAACCTAAAATGATGAACCTAAAATGATTAAACTTACCCTTCTCCTGGTAGTCTTCACCACCAGTTTAGCTTTCCTCATAAAATATCTTCTTACTGCCAGCTCCAATCCTTTGTCTTTTAAACAAGGACTCAGAGCTTGTCAATGGCAATACACAGAACAACAGAGGGAAAGCAATATTTGACAATGCTCTTTAATTGTGGGTGTGCAGAAATCATGCAGAAGTGAGAGTTGACTGGATGGATGTGAAGGCTTATGGAAATCTGTGAAGATCCTCCCAGATGCCAAAAATAAATAAATAAATGAAATAAATAAAATAAAATAAAATAAAATCTGGTGAATATCCACAAATGTAAAAGAGGCCCCTCAGTGCAGGGGTTCAATAACAATATTTGCTTAAATATATTTCATTTGCAATAAACAGGCAGAATTTAACACACACACACACACACACACATTAATTATATTTCCCTCCCACAAGTTATGTTTCAATGGGGAAATTTGACATTATGGGAAGCTGTGCTTTTGCTCTGCCATACTTAGCAACCTTTCGACCTCTGGATGCAGGGAACACAGGATAACCAGCTTCTTAGGAACTATGTGACCACGGTTAGAAAAACATGATTTGAGCCCTGGACAGGAAGAAAGTGCTAGAAACACACTCACTGTAGCTCTGCCTTGACTCTGTCTGGAGTACAAGCACCTCATGACCTACCGACCACAAGATGGCACTACCGTGTAGGTAGAGAAAGGTTTTTGACTTGAAACACTGATGAACAGAAAACTAGCTCTGGGACATTTTCCCTGAGTTTTTAATACATATTTTTAAAAACTCAGGGAAGGAATACAAGGTTGGCTTATTCGACCGGGGCCAAAGGAGAAAAACAGTTCCATCCGATTGCCCTTACTGGACTTTTGCTGACAAAGAACAACTGATGAAGCATTTGGATTTTCTTTTTATTTTTATATTCAGTATGGGTGAAGTGAGATCATGTTGTATTTGGAGACAGTGAAAAGCTATTAAGATTGTTTTTACTTGCTGGGATGAAGGGGGAAAGTTGTTTCTACATTTTATTTTATTTTTTGGTCAGTTGCTGTCAAGTTTGCAATGCTGTATTTAGCCATGTAATAATGTGGCAATACAGAGAACACTGCAGGGAAAGGACCATGTGACAATGGCACTTTCAACATGGCTCTGCATTGATGATGCATAAAATGGGGACTGAGTGCTTAGATCTTTAGACAGAGAAATAGAACATTTCACATTTTCTGCATGCAAACATCTTGCCTGTGCATGCAGTTGTGCTCCTGAAGTTATCCAGCTTCTGCTTCAGAGGTGAGTCTCATAAACGAGGCATACCTGCCCCCAGAACATTATCTTGGCCATAACAGATATTAGAAGAAGAGGTTTACTTTGTGGTTACATTCCATAATGGTACATCTCTCTAAAAAATGCACTGAATGCTGGTGCTCATAATCAAGCTACATTTTCAGAAGGAGAATATGTGATTTGGCTCCCATGTCAGGAAATGAGGGGGAAATCTCCTACTGGAATACCTCTGAATGGGAAATAGTTCCTGCGTATAGATATCCAAGACATTATTGAGAAGGGTTCTACCTTCACAGAATGTACTGTCAGTGGAAGTGCTTTTTCCATCATGAGGAAAATTCTCCTGATTTAGGTGATATCAGTAACCAACTTCTAATTATTGTCTCTCACCAAAATCTGTAAATATACCACATTAGCCATATATAGCAATAAATATCCAGTTCTTTATGTATGAACATATTGTGCATTTTAAAATATAATAAAACTGGTGGTGGTTAAGGCACCAGGCTAGAACCTAGGAGACCCTGAGTTCTCGGCCCACCTGAGGCACAAAGCCAACTAAGGGACCTTGGGCCAGCCTCTCTCTCTCTCTCTCTCTCTCAGCCCTAGGTACCCCCAAAAAAGCTGTGGAAAGAAAATTGCAGGGACATTTTGAGGCACGTGCCAGGAATCAATGTTGACTCAAAAGTCCATGGGCACCCAAACCCACACAAACTATGCTGATACATTGGTTCCAAAACAGGACTCATGGAGAAATAATGCTTTGCTTTGTTTATTGATTCAGACAGTTAATGGAGCAATGGAGCAGAAGCAGAGGGAAGAACAGAAGATTTTTTGCAGATACTAATGAGCAAGGCATAAAGATTGTGCAATATTCTTTAGTAAATGTTCCTTAGTCTGCTGCATTTTCAGATTTTACATTCACCAAGGTGACTCAGCTGAAGTTTTCTGTTGCTGGCACTGATGGGAAAACAAAGTCAAAAATTAAATATGAGAACCACAGAGGTGCAGCCACCATCATAGCCCAGCCAATCAAAAGACTATAATATTCAAAAAGTTTACTGGGGATCTCCTAAAACTGGTAAGTTGGCTGCACTTCCCTCTCCCCCTAAAATTAGTAATATATTCTCCTTGTCACCACTATGCAGTTTATCTGGGAGAGAAATGCTTTCTGAGTGAATATTAACAGCTGACCTAGGACAAGCAATTTTTTTAAAAGTACAATTCCAGGGCTGCCTATACAGATGGTCTCTTCTCCAGCTGCACAGAGTGAACTGTATACTTACATATATGTATTGCAGAAAGTACACTTGTTGCTATAGGTTTTGCCATCAGAACCACAGTGGGGCTCGTAAATTGCGGTGCATACATCCATTGGGTGCCCCTTACAATAAATCTATTGGAAAGAGCAAAAGGTCCATTTCTTAGGGCTACCCTGTCCTTTTTAAGGCAAGACCACAGAACCTGTGACCGTAAGCTGAACATCTTATCTGTGACAAAGTGATTATCTATGATTATTCTGCCAAACTGTAATTGCTTCTTCTGTAAGATAAGAGGGCACAATCCCAGATGGTTCAGTCCTCTTCCCAAAATGGCCATCCTTCATCAGTGATGCTGGAGAATGGATCTTGTGTTTTTGTGAATTACAGTTTATAGTCTTTATATTGCTGTTCATATAAAAAAATCATAAAAGTAACTTCTTTATCTTATTCTGTTTATTGATGGTTCATAACTTTCCCTGAATGATTTCTGTATTCTAAAATTAGGGCAAAACAGTGTATCAGTAATAAAGAATTAAATTCTAAATAAGGTTTTCCCACTATCATGTATCATCACTTCTGGTTGCTCAAGGGGGCTTTCTTTAATAATAATAAGCTGGGACTCACCTCAAGATCAGGTATTTGTGCAGCAATATCTGGAAAAAAAATACAAGACATAAACATTTGAAACAAGTCCGTGTTATCTCCTATTTTTCCTCTTTAATTTATTTGTGTGTTTGTTTGTACCCTGTCCCTCCCTCCCTGCCTTCCAATTGAAAATCACACACTAGCTGAAAGAAAATGAAGAAATCACTACAAATTCAATAAGAACTGACAATAATAACGGTGGTAGGGTGTCATAAATCAGATCCGAAACAGAGCTAAGTGGAAGCCACTCTTCTTGATTTCATTAGCAACTATGCTAACATTACACATGAAACCTCTACTTTATTTCCACCAGAGGAAGAACTTTCTTACCGACTACTTTGTTTAGCAACAATTGAAAGTTCTGATGGTGCCGAAAAAGTAAGTACAATCAATGCCTGCATTCATAACCTTTACAAGAAATGCATTGGTGCCAGCTGGGAGACGAGAGTACACCCAGGAAACAGCTTGTGTATTTCCCAAATCTCTGTAGGCAATTTCTCCTGTGCCTGAGATATTTCTCTTCTCCCCTCACAGAGCAGAGAGATTGGAGATAAAGGGATTACAAGAGAGTAAGCAGGCACCCAGTGGGGAATACACCAGGCTGTTTGAGAAGCACACCTAAGGACAGCACCACCGCATTCCTTTCAATATGTATTCTCCATTGTGTGCCTGCTTATTCTCTTGTAATCCCTTCCCTCCAATGAATGTACCTCCCAGAGGCTGCAAGTCACAGTCTGAAAACACCTGGCGTAGAGGTTGTTCTACTGAGATAATCAAATCTGCACCAATACCTTCCGCCTTTCATTTGCATCTTGTATGGATGCCCCTGGGCATGAATCATTTCCCACAAAAGCAGCCTTGAGGAAGTCTAGGGTCTTTTTTTAGATGGCACATCTAATGGGGTCTGGGTCCTCAAGTCCCCCAATATGGAATAGTTGGAGAACGAAATGCAACTCACCAGAATACAAGAAGAACCCCATCAGAACAAGCAGCAGAAGGCCTCCTTGCTTCATGGTTGTGTCAGTGAGTTTGGTTGAAGTAGATCTCTTTGGAGCAGTCGATACTGAAGGTTAAGCCTCAAAGCTCTCCCTTCTCTTATATACGCATATCCCTGCTACCTTGTGATGTAATCTCTCCCTCCCAGATACAATCACATGTGAAAGCGTGATATTACTAAAGTACGTGGGAAGCTGCACCAATTTAAAAACTTCTGTCTAGGCAAATCATCCAGGATGCGAGAAGCATGTGGCCCCCCAAAATTAAGGGACCAACCACTAATATTGTATAGGCTATTATCTTGGTCAGGGCCACTCTCATCTGAATGGTTCTGAAACCTTGTTTGTAGCCTCCAGCTCTTCCTTTTCCTCTACATAGCCCCCTCACCTCCCCCAGCCACTGCTAAATGGATATTTATTTAACAAATGAAAAAAGCATTCTCATGTAACAGGTTTCTAGTCAGGACAAAAATGTGGCAAATGTATTGGCCCAGATAATGTTTCAAAAGATCTCTGAATGATTTGACAAAGTATGGCATGAAAGTTGGGGTTCCTACTCTTTGAGTCTGCAAAGCCTCAGTTGAGACCCCCTCGTTCGTTCTAATGGGGAAGTTATTAGGGAGTGAGTAGATGGTACTCCAAGTGCACCCAATCTACAGTGAGGTCCAAAGTAATAATTGTTACGATTCACAAAGTATCTATGCAGTTTTCTAGTAAGTTTCCTAACCCAGCCTCTGTGGAGATTGATTATTTTCTTGAATTTACCCCAACTTCTTGGCTTTCTTCAAATATGAACCACAACTTTATCTCTATACTCTGAAAATTAGTCAAATAAAAAACAAGTATGGCACGAACAAGTTTCATTCAAGGCATTTTTTTACTAGTGTGCTTTCTAGAAAGGATACTTAAATCCTTGGTACTTTTGCATAGTATTACATTATTATTAATTACATTAGAAAAAGCTATAGCTAAAAGAGAAAGGTGAACATGTAAATAAGGGAAGAAAAGCTGTGTGTTCAATAAGTGTTCATTGGAAAACAGGAAACAGAGATGTTGACTTATAAGAACATGGAAATTAATGGTAATATCACACTGAATAACAACTGCCATAACAAATCAAGTGACAGCATTCAAATCTGATCTCAAATTCTTTTGGTGAGGGACACCTCTTGATTCAAATTTCTGTTCACTTATCTTGAGCATGACCCTACTGATTCTATTAGACATGAATGGGTGTTTGAGGTATTCAGAACATTATAAAAGGTCAGTGTGGCATATTCCAACAACAACAATAATAATTTATTAAATGTATATGCCACCCGACTCCCAGCAACACCCAGTGGCAATCTTCATAGGTGTAGATAGTTATCAACACTGATGGTGGATGTTCAATATATAGATTAGCGCTTCTACATACAGGCCACAGCACTGGTGTTCGATGTCCCCATTGAATTTAGCATGTTGTCTTTTGTGAGACAGCAGAGTGTCACCTGAATCTCAAATCCTAGCTCTTTACAAGAGAACCATTGCAACAATCCAGATTCCACTGATTAGAAGAAGAACTCGTTGGGGCTGAATAGAAGATTGCATCTCACCTTTATGATGGCAGGAGGGGGTAAACCAGGAAACCATTTATTAAGAAAGCAGGGCGATTTTGATGGGAAAACATCATTTGCATGAGTGTTGCAATAATGACCTCCTGCAGGGGCAATTGCATAGTTGTACAGGCCATTTTGACCGCAACCCATCAACATAGTCATCCCGGAGCTCCCGTATTCTCTTCTTGTTAATCAAGGCCAAGGTTTCTAAAAGGTGAACTTAGTTTCTTTGGATCCGAGAGTAAAATTACTATAGCAGAAAGGCTCTGTTTATCCATTGATTGAGCCATGTGTGAACAAGAAAACAGGGTTCATGAGCCTCCTGAGCTAATACTGGTGATCTTAGATTTTGCCTTCCTTGACTAAAGTCACTTTCTCCCTGTGTCCCCCGAGTCAGCCCATTCTAGGCATGGAAGTCACACTTACGTTTCCTGGGATAAAGCCCATGCCTTACATTGATCCTGCAAGCATGTTCTCTCCCTTGCAATTCTAATGTCCAAAACCTGATGAAAGAGTGGGAAGTGGGAGGAAATATGAGGGCTAAATGGGAACAACAGAGGCTGTCCACGATTCTACTGACCTCCATCGCACCGCAGTTGGCTACGTCTTCTTTAGTGGGGCAGAGAAGAGAAGGAGCAGGAAGCAGACATTCCCCCTGGAAACAGCTTTGAAAAGGGCCAGAGCAAAACCAAACCTGCCCTCCTTGGTTGTGGGCTACCAGTGCATGGAGATGAACAACGAACTGGGAGAGATGGAAGTGGATTTTTTGTTCAAGTGTTTCCCCCCTTTTCTTCATCTTTACTATACCCTGTTTAATAGAACTATTGCATTCAGTCAGTACAAGATAATAAAGAGGTAATTGTAATATTACCATCGTATAATGAATGTTTTTTTTAAGTGATGGTATGGGGGAGATGGGAGGCATAAAAATTTAATAAATACAATAAAATGAATAAAATATTTGCATAGAAGAATGTGATCTCCCTTCCCGAGGCATGTGTAAGTGAAGAAATGTGACATTACGGGAAGCTGTAGGTGTGGCTTATTGATGCATTGTTTATGTTTATTTATTCCTTAAATATATTTATGCATTTTCCTATTAAATTTCTAGACTGCCCAACTCCATTGCATCTATGGGAAGTGTACAATGTAAAACCATTCAAAGCAATGCAATACAAAACAAACAATTCAAAAAGTAAACATCCAGAAAAAATAAGTTGTGTTCTGGCCAAGAAATCACCCCAGAATGCATCCTCCCCTACCGTAGCCCCAGGCCTGTGGGAAGAGCACCTCTTAAGGGCTTGTTTAACAGGTTAGCAATATCAGCATTCCTTGTGACTATGGAACACAGGGGACACATGAAAACTATCTCTTAAGAAATAATAATCAAATTTGGAGACTAAACATTGTCTCAGTCTTAAGGAAATCATAAGGAAGAACAGCATTTAAGAAGTGAAAGGGCACAATTACAATGTTCCCACCGTAGCCTTGCAATTCAAATCCCGGAAGCCTGTAAGCAAAAGCACCTTCAGACTGAAGCCTCATGGTGGACGGTTCTCCAAATCCTCCCAGAGGACTGGGGAACTGTTTTGCAATGCTCAATGAAGACTTCTAGTACGAGTAACTAAACCTCCTCCAAACTGTTTTAACTCAGCCTGTGCCAATTAGAGTCCATGGATGGGATTCCCAGCACAGCATTTTCAGCTGCTCTGGAACTGTGCTGCTAAAAGTTCAGCACTACTAGTTTGGGCCTTGGGGAAGAAGGTTGGGAGTCTTAAGGGTGGGAAGGGACCCTCTCGGTAGCCTCTATGTTGAACCTGTAGTTGTAACTATGCCCTCCCCAGCATGGAGAAGCAAGTCCAAGAACTTCAGATTTATCTTTTCTCTCACGTCACCATTTGAAGCCAGAGCTCTTCAGTGGCCCTCCAGAGGCAGGACAGCTCCCTTGTGACCCCCAATCCTATGAGATGCCTATCAGCTGAAGAAAATGATCAGGCCACATTGCTTTCCCTCTGCTTCCTTCACTCCTTGAAAAGAGCATTTCCATTTGCTACCTTTTGATAGGGAGGGAGAGGGAGACCAGATGCTGGCAAAGAATCAAGTCTTTCCTTGCAAAGGGCAGTTCCTCATGCATAGTGTAATTCTATTTTGCATAATCCCTGCAGACACCCAGATGCAGATTGCAAAACTGCCCAATGACTTTATGAACTGCGAGTTGGAACAAAGAAGCGACTAGGGTTCCTTCTTACATTCCCGTTCACTGTTCTCGTTTGCTAAAAATCCAAGGAGGCACCTCTGATAAGAATGGACTGGAACATGACTAACTCCCATAGAGAATGCTGAACCTAAAATCATGAAACTTCACCTTCTCCTGGTAGTCTTCACCACCAGGTTAGGTTTCCTCATAAAATATCTTCTTGCCCCCAGCTCCGATGCTTTGTTTTTAAAACAAGGAAGCAGAACTTGCCAATGGCAATACACAGAACAACAGAGGGAAAGCAGTATTTGAAAATGCTTTTTAATTGTGGATATGTAGAAATGATGGAATAATGTGAGGGTTGAATGGATAGATATCAAGCTTTATGGATACATTTTTCCCTTGTCCCCATATTCAAGGCTTTTTAATTAACAAAAGCAAAAATCACCCAGTCAGTTTTAACCGTTTCTGCAAAACGTCCATAAAGGGTTTTCAATCTTTTATGAAAATACTTATTATTTTACTCCTGATCAAACGAGTCTGCTTTGTAATCTTTCCTCATAGGCACTCTTCTAACAGATGTTTCTTTGGGCAGAATTAACTTGGTGTTAAAGTATTGTTGTATAACTTGATCTCTTGTTGTCTTCCTGATGGGGTGGATAGGTGTATCTCTTGAGAAAATTTTATCTTCACTTATTTTGTATTGAGTCTGCACACCCTACCCACTTCTGTACTCACATCTTCCTCTTCCCATTCCATGGATTCTGCTGAAACCTCTACAGCCCTCTCCTTAGTGCCTTCCCCAGGTTGTTCCAAAGTTACTCTCAGTCTCAGACACGTTTCTTCTTCTCTTGGTTCCAGTGTTGCCACATCTAGGTCTTCATACCTTTCTCTAGTTGTTATTTCCATCTTATTTTCTGCTTTCTCCATTTTTCCTTGTTTTTTTTAACTTTTCCAATCATTTGTATTGCAGATTCAGTACACCGCTCTTCCTTTCTTTTGCTGCTTTCTTGATAATAGCCATTTCTCTCTCTCTTTCTCTTTTTTCCCCTCTCTCTCTTGATGGCCTATACTGGCTGTTGCTGGGCAGAAAAGGGAGTTATGAAACCGAGGGAAAGTAGGGAAACCCAGGACTAATGGCCAAAACCAGGTAAGACTGGTCCTGCGGTTAGACTGGTGAACTATTGTGGCCTTATGACAAAAGGACCCTAAAACCACACCTCCTGGGTTATCATAATTATATTATAATTGCACCCCGGCTTGTATATTATGGGATAGGTAAGGTGCTATACACATGTGCAATTTGTATCAAATTTTGACTGATTATATTCTTTCTCCCTGTTGAATATTGTATAAAAGGCCTAATGTGACAAGCACTGAGCATGCTCCCTGTGTAGTGACACCAGGCACACAATCAAGCAGTGAACAATACCCTACTCAAGGAACTACCAGAGGAGCAAAACAAAACCCCCACCCCTACCCCCACCAACACTGGCAGGGCATGTCACAGTATATAAACAGAGAGCAAACCCCATCCCATTCTAGCACTGAAGATGTCACCTAGCCGGGTAATGAAATGTTTGCAAGAAAAGAACCAAGTTCAGAGCACCCCAAGGACTCCACAGTTCAACCCTGAGCTGCACATATTTGCCTCTATTGGTACACTTGGATGTGTCTTCCTTTATTGCTGCAGTCATAAATGAGTTGGGATGGATTTCTTTTCTACTGCATGTTATTTGGAGACACTCACGCTGGATCCTCGTCCCTACCCAGCACTGTTTTTCCAGGCAACAGTTTTGGGGAGCCAGCCAGGAGATCTTCATCCCGTTTTTTCTGGAAGTGGCCTACTTCTGTTAAGGATTAAGCAAGGTGCACCCTGGGCAACTTTGATAACTTGGTTGGCAGAAGTGTGAATGGTTTCTCTTGTTGTCTTTGTCCCACTGTCCACCAGGACTGAGAATGAAGCCGGTTTCAGCTGCCCTTTGCCCATTGCTAGGCCATCTGGTTGTTGACCAAAGCTGTCTAAATTGCAAGGGAGGCCAGTGGAAATCTTGTGTCCCAACAGGCTGCGTAAGGAAGTGAGTTTGACTATGACCAAGTTAGGCCTGGTATTTGTCTTAGTCAGTGGGTCAATTCCAGCAAAACCCAGTGGTGAGACTCCATAAAAAGAGAGAAATCCAGGGAATTTTGGTCTGATTGTGGTCTTTGTCATGGATTTTCTTTCTGCCATCGGTGGATCATTGCGAATTGATAAGTGTCAATCCCAGTAAATCTCCAAGGGAAGGAGGTCACTCCTTCAAAAGTCAGGGAGGCCGAAGGAAATCTGAGTGGCTCTGAGAAGTGGGGAGGCCAGCAAATTCCGAAGTGGCTCTACAAAAGGACCATGTGTTCTGACCAGAATAAAAAACCAAAACAGAAGACACCATTGCGGGGGGTGTTAAAACATTTTGCCAAACTGAGGGGAGGAGATCTGTTGAGTAAGTCGCAGTTAATTTCATAATGATTGGCCTGTTTATCCATTAGAGGATGGGAGAAAGTGGCCATATGAAGGGCGTTTGGATTATTATACAATTTTGCACTTAATCTAATTTGCAGAAAAGCTGAGAAATGGGAAGAACATATGTATGCAGAATTGTTTATGACATTCTATAGGACCATTATATACCTGATTTACAAAAGAATTGTGGAATGATGGTAATGACTGTTGAAAAGAATGGGAATGAATGTAAGAGTGAATGTGGAAGGATGAAAGTAATCCCTGAAAGTAAGAGGACAATGTGCCACTACAGTATATTGGTCATTTATATCCTCCTCTTCTGGCAGCCCTCCCAAGATACTAGTGATGAAAGGCATCCTTTGGAGGGACCCCCACCCACACACACTGGGAAGAAAATGGCTTGCCCCAAAGTACAACTTTCTCATCGCTATGACTTGAGAGGCCAGTCAGAAATCCCTAGTACTTCCCTTTGTTCATTAAGGGAAACCTCACTCCCTACTCTTGAAGGAGGTCAACCCCAGATGGTCCTATGCTATTCTCCTTTTTCCACTGCCGAACTATATTGGCCAAAGCGCAGAAGACCTGAGAAGAAAGTTAGAGAAATTGGAAGGAGTATGAGGAAAACCAATCTCAGAATTAGTAGACATAGCATATTAGGTATATACTAACAGAGATAACGTTTTGGGAAAGACCAAACAGAAGGAGAGAAAAGAGTCAGCTATATTCCTTGCCCAAGCTTCACAATAAAATAGAGGGGGTGGTAGAGGTTTTTGCGGAAAAAGTGGTTGAGGAGGTTTTAGGGGACAAGGAGGAAGTGTAGGTCTGAGAGGCCAAAAGGAGGAATTAAGAGGAAATCAGAGGATGGGACTACAGGAGAATAAATGCGGCCATTGCAAGGGATTTGGCTATTGGAAGAATGAGTGTCCCTTTAACAAAATTCAGGGACAAAGTTTAAATCTGAGAGGAGAAGAAAAAGACTGATGGGGTCCAGGAATAAAAAGAACCTAATGGTCCTTCGATCCCTGAGTCCCTGATGGAAATACAAAGGAGGATCAAAAGGAAACCTTTTTGATAGATACAGGAGCATCATATTCAGTAGTAAAAAGGAAAGTAGCACCCCCAACTACTGAGACAGTATCACTAACGGGAGCCTTTGGAAAAATACAAGAATGCCCCTTTTTGGACCCCGTAGAATGCAAATTAGGTGGGAGAAATGTGGTCCATAAGTGCTTATCTTTGGCAGACTGCCCAGTTCCTTTCTTGGGGAGGGATTTACTTAGTAAATTACAGGCTACCATTACTTTTGACTCAGGGATCATAACCATGAAAATTCCTAAACATGAGGCATGGAGAACAACTCTCCCTTTAATACCAGTTGAATCACAATTTGGCAGCAGAGAAACGATACTAAGGAAATTGGAGACGCAGTAATGCCCAGAGTATGCCAAAATATGTTGAGCCAATAAAAGTCCAATTGAAGGATGATATCTCAGTGCCTTGCCTCAGACAGTATCCTATTAAACTGGAGGCAAGTAGAGGCCTGCAACCAATCATTGATATAGTTCAGAAGTATGGGCGTATCAAAGTAGGTCAGTCACCTTTCAACACACCTATTCTCCCAGTAAAGAAACCCCATGGGAGCTATAGATTTGTGCCGGACCTAAGGTGGGGTGGGGGGGAATAAATAAAGTCACTGTGACCCTACACCCAGTTGTGCCCAACCCATATACGCTGCTGACTCACACCTCAGGTCGCCTCAGGATTGTTAATTTACTGTATTCAACTTAAAGAATGCCTTCTTTTGCATACTTTAGCAGAAGAAAGCCAGAAGGTCTTTGCTTTCGAGTGGGAAGACCCAGACACGGGAAATAAAACCCGAATGTATTGGACGGCCTTACCTCAGGGCTACAAAAATAGCCCTACCATATTTGGGGTCTCTCTGAGCAAAGATCTGGAAAAATGGAAACCCCATGAAGAGACCCAAGCCACAGTATTGCAGTATGTGTTGTTGGGGTCCCCTACATTTGAAGAGTGCAAGTTAAACACCACTGACTTGCTAAATTTCCTGGAGAAAGTGGGTATAGAGTGTCAAGAGAAAAGGCTCAGATGGTAGAAAAGATGTCAGGATTTTCTCATGGGAAGAAAGTCATCCCGTTATCTGTATAACTACAGGTGTTGTGATTATTCTATGAGTTAATGTAAACAAAGCATCTTGTGACTCTGTTATGCTTTTTACTGCCACCTACTGTAATGTTATTCAGTGGGGGTGTACATGCTGGCAATATAATGGGAGGGCTAGATGCCCAGCCTGTCAGTCGGGTAAAGTCCATCATGTAGGTTTTTATGGGTTATGTAGTTGTAACTAATAACCAAGTAGTGTACCTCTTCTCTGAGAGTGTTTTTTAGCTAGAGACTTTGTTGTGGATAAGTCTTGGAAGCTAAGATGAGAAGAAGTCTTTGTTATATCCTATATTTTGTATGCAACTTGTATTTTATGAAGTTTTGCATTTTTATCAATAAAGACCAGTTAGTTTATATTTTCTGACTGGATTTTCTTTGGAAAGCAAACTATGGATATTGCATTTCGCAAGCTCTCATGCTGATGTGTAATTTTCATGAGAGCAGAGTTTTGAGGGCTGTGCTGTACTCTGCACAACAGGTTATGGGCCCAGGCCTAAGTTTCAGAGTCCAGAGGGGACCCAGGATCCAGAATCAGGACCAAGTGCCCAGGACTGAGGACTGAGGTCAGTGGTTCCGGAACAGGATTCCAGGCGTGAGGTTCCAGGAATGATGTCCAAGGCGTGAATCCAGGAGTGCTGGAAGCAAGGACTGTAATTCCTGAGTGAAGGGTGATTTATGGATTTATTACCCTGCCTGTGACTGTTTCGTTTGAGGTTTGGATTTTTTCTCTGTGGTTGAGTGCTTGTTTTAATATGGCAGCAGCTCCACCTGCAGCAGTGAGCCTTCCATTTGAAAGGTTGAATTCAAAGAATTACCAAACATGGAATATAAACATAAAATCTTTTTTCATGAGAGAGGGGCCTTGGTGTTATGTAAACAACCCATCCCCAGTGGCACCCACAAATGATGAGCAAGCTTTGATGGACCGTGCATATGGTAATTTGATTTTGGGACTTGAGTCTTCAGAATTGGTGCATGTTCGTGGTTTGGAAACTGCTAACGCATGCTGGGTGGCTTTGCGTGAGATCTTTGTGAGGCAAACTTCATCTGCTATCGTAAGTTTGACAAAGCAGTTGTATAGCCTTAAATTGGAGCCAGGAGCTAATGTAATTGAGCACCTGAATAAGATGAAAACTTTGTTTGCTGAGCTGGCAGATCGTAATCTGATCCTTCCCGAGTAACAAAGAGCATGTATAATTCTTTCGAGTCTGGATGATTCGTTTGATATGCTCGTAGAAGCCGTACAAACGTTACAGCCAATAGATTTGAGTGTTCAATATCTAACCAGCAGATTGCAAGAAATACAATGTACACGTGATATGCAGACTAATTCTAAGAAAAGACTTGATAACGTAAAGCAGCAACCTTCTCCAGCTGACACAGAATGTGCATATTTGGTGAGAAAATGTTTTCGTTGTAATTCTACCAAGCACCTTATAAAAGACTGTCCTGTGAAAAATCAGCCTGCTGAGAGTTCCAGAAGGTTTGTCCGTCGTGGAAAAGCACCAGTTAAGAAACAAGGGAGTACTAGACTGGTGTCTGCTTTGATTTCTAACAGAGACAAACGTTATGCTGATAAGTGGTTACTGGACTCTGGTTGTAGTGAAATCATTGTAAACAATGAGCAGTTATTATTGACTAAATGTAAACCTAAAATTCAACAGGTTAATTTGGCTGACGGTTCTGTAGCTAAAGTAACCATGCAAGGTAAAGTGTTCATTCCTTGTTTAGGAGAAGTAGTTTCTGATGTACTCTGTGTTCCTACACTTGATTTTTCTCTTCTCAGTGTCCGTGTATTAACTAGCATTGGATATTCTGTTATGTTCCAAGGTTCTGAATGCTATGTTACAAAAGAGGGGGCTGAGTGTGCAAGAGGGAGAATGGTTAATCAATTGTATGAAATGCTTCCTAAACAAGATGTGTTAATTGGAAGTTGTGCTGGTAATGTGTCTTTGCATGATAAATGCATCCATTATTATCATAGAGTACTAGGTCATCCTGGATGGAAGTGTTTGTCAAAAATGGCCAAAGTGTATCCAAAACTGAGATTCAAGAAGTGTTCTAAGTTTCTTGATTGTACTGTGTGTAAACAATCTAAGATAAATTCTGCCCCTGTCACCAGAAAAAGCAGCAGGATTTCTACAAGACCATTTGCTCTTGTGCATGCTGACTTAGCTGGTCCGTTTCCTCCAAGTGAAGGGGGAGCAAGATTCATGTTTGTTTTAGTGGATGATAAAACACGTTTCACATTTTGTTATTTGTTGAAACAGAAGTCTGAAGCATTCTCTCGTTTCAAAGAATTTGTGTCTATGGTTGAAAAAAGACATGGATATAAAGTGGGGAGTTTGCAGACTGACAGAGGGGGTGAATTTATGAGTCTTGAGTTTAAAAATTGGCTACGTAAGAAAGGCATTTTCCACAGATTAACAAATGTGGGCATGTCTGCTGAAAATGGGATTGCTGAGTGCAAGATCGGCGTTCTGAAGGTAACTAAAGATAGTTTACTATTTGATGCCCAGGTGCCATCCCGATTCTGGGGAGAAGCAATTTTAACAGCAGTATTTCTTACTAATAGACACTGGAATTCAGCTGTGAATGAAGTTCCTTATTTTTTGCTGTATGGTAAACATCTGTGCTTAAAGCATTTGCGTACATTTGGAACTTTTGCTTATGTACAAATTCCTAAGTCTCAAAGAAGGAAAAACCAACAAAAAAAACAGCGTTTGAGATTTGTTGGTTATGAGTCAAAAGGTTATCAGTTTTATCTGGACCAAGGCCAAGTAGTTATCTCTAGAAGTGCTAATTTTGAAGAGCCTTCTGAGTGGCAAAGGCTGCATGCAAATTCAGAGGTTTTTTTGCAGTCACACACAGATTTAGCTAGAGAGCAAATACCACCTGTTGCACCCTCCTCTCCGCAGATAAAGCAAGAAGCAGAGGCTTTAGCTGAAGTAGAAAAGAAAGAGGAGAAAGTAGAGGAAATACAAGAGAGTTTTGAGATTCCTTGTAGATCAACACGGTGTTCCAACAGAAAAATTTGTTATTCAAGAAGTCAGGGTGTGTCAAATAACTTGTGAGTCACAGAATTTTCAGGAAATGTTAGCCTTGCCAAGTGATGAACAAGATAAATGGAATGAAGCTATGGATACTGAGTTCAATGCATTAGTAAATAAGAATGTTTTTGAGATTGTTGATTTACCTGCATCAGAAAAAGCCATAGGTTCCAGATGGGTGTTTAGAAAAAAGCTTTTACCTGATAATACTGTTCAGTATAAAGCTAGACTGGTTGCACAAGGTTATTCACAAGAACAGTTTGTGAATTATAATCTTACATTTGCACCTACAGTTAGGCCTGAATCATTGCATGTAATGTTGGCCTTAGCTGCACAAAGAAATATGGTTGTTCAACATTTTGATGTAGATACAGCTTATTTAAATGCTGAGCTTCATGAAACTGTGTATATGAAGCAACCTCCAGGTTACACATGTGAGGATTCCCAGAAAGTATACAGATTGCGTAAAGCACTGTATGGATTGAAACAAGCTGGGAGATGTTGGCATCAATGCTTAGATAAAGCTTTGTTGGAAATTGGTTTCAAGAAATCAATAGCTGATGAATGTGTGTATACCAAAGGAACTGGGAAAGACTATACAGTACTTCTCACTTATGTTGATGTTTTCTGTCTTGCTACTAGTTCTTTAAACTTGGTAAAAGAGGTTGCCAAGCAAATGGAGCAGTATTTTAAATTGAAAGATCTAGGTATGTTAAGATACTACCTTGGGATTGAAGTGCATAGAGCTGAAAATGGAGAAATCTATCTAAGTCAAAAGAAAAAGATAGAACAGTTGTTAACACACATGGGAATGTCAGATGCAAAACCTGTAAAAACTCCAATGACTTGTGATTTTTTGAAAAATGAAACATGTGAAAAGTTGTGTGAAACACCTGCAATGTACCATTATGTGATTGGTTCTGTACTGCACCTAGCACAATGGACACGTCCAGATGTATCTTATGTTGTTGGGATTTTGAGCCGTAAGGTAGCTAATCCTACAGAACATGACCGGCTAGGATTGAAAAGATTAATGAGATATTTAAAATGTACAATAGACCTTTGTCTTAAAATGTCAACTAATGGGTCAGAAAAGCCTGTAATTTTTGTTGATAGTTCATTTGCAGAAGAAAGTGACAGAAAGTCCATAACTGG
Source organism: Liasis olivaceus (assembly GCA_030867105.1). Lineage (NCBI taxonomy): Eukaryota > Metazoa > Chordata > Lepidosauria > Squamata > Pythonidae > Liasis > Liasis olivaceus. Next base: position 64,638,366 of record CM061348.1, on the reverse strand, counting down.
GTTTGTTTGTAAATTTGGTGAATCTACCTGCTAAGTATTTGAGGTCTGAAGTAAAACCCAGGGACAGTGAAAGTTGCTACCAGGAAGAGTGGAGGCTATTTGTCGTATGGCTCCCCCAAGAACAAGAAAACAGTTAAAGGGGATTTCTGGCTTTTGTAGGATTTGGATCCCAAACTATGGTCTCATAGCTAAGCCATTATACGAGGCCATTCATGGCGGTGATTATGAGGAATCTGTGTGGACTAAAGAATGTCATAAGGTCTCTGAGGAATTAAAACAGCTACTTTCTAGTGCTCCAGCTTTGGATCTACCCAGTTCAAATAAGGCTTTTTATTTGTTTGTACATGAAAGAACTGGGGTGGCTGCCGAGGACAGTTTGGCATGAAGAAGTTCCTCATGCATGATGCGCGATTATATTTTGCATAATCCCTGCAAATGCCAAATGCAGATTGCAAGGCTGCCCAATGATGTATGAACGGAGAGAGAAGGAAGACGCAACCAGGTTTCACTCTCCCATGCCCCTTCCCTATTCTCATGTGCCCAGAATCAAAGGAGGCACCACCGATTAGGATGGAATGGAACTTAAACCAAGAGCTAAGCCTAAAGTGATGAAACTTCACCTCCACTCTTCACTACGGTCTGGATTCTCTCATAAAGAATCTTCTTACCTCATGCTCCAATTCTTGGTTTCTTAAACATTAAAGCAGAATTTGTCAAGACATATCAGTTGCTGTCACGTTTGCAATGTTGTATTTATCCAGGCGATAATATGGCAATACAGAGAACACTTCAGGGAAAGGACCATGAGACAATGGCACTTTCAATGTGGGTCTGCCTTGATGATGCATAAAATGGAGACTGAGTTGTTAGATCTTTAGAAAGAGAAATGGAACTTTTCACATTTTCTGCATGCAAACTCCTTGCTTGTGCATGCAGTTGTGCTCCTGAAGTTATCCAGCTTATGCTTCAGAGATGAGCTTCATAAAAGAGGCATACCTGCCTCCATTACATTATTTTGTCCATAACAGACATCAGAAGAAGAGGATTATTTTGTAGTTACATTCCATAATGGTATATCTCTCTAAAAAATGCACTGAATGCTGGTGCTCGTAATCAAGCTACATTTGAGGAAGGAGAATATGGGATTTGGCTGCCATGTCAGGAGATGATGGAGAAATCTCCTATTGGAATACTTCTGAATGGGAATACTTCCTGAGTATAGATACCCAAGACATTATTGAGAAGAGTTCTACCTTCAGGGACTGTACTGTCTGCAGAAGTGTTTTCTCTCTTATGAGGATATTTCTCATATCAGTAACCAACTTTTAATTATTGTCTCTCACCAAAATCCATAAATATACCACATTAGCCATACATAGCAATAAACATCCAACTGTGTATCAATGAAGTTATTGTGCATTTTAAAATATAACAAAACTGGTGGTGGTTAAGTCACCAGGCTAGAACCTAGGAGACCCTGAGTTCTAGGCCCACCTGCGCACAAAGCCAACTGGGAGACTTTGGGCCAGACTCTCTCTCTCAGCCCTAGGTCCCCCCCAAAAAGCTGTGGAAAGAAAATTACAGGGACTTTTTGAGGCATGCGCCAAGAATCAATATTGAGTCGAAAGTCCATGGGCACCTACCCACCCACCCACATACACACAGAAACTATGCTGATACATTGGTTCCAAAACAAGACTCATGGAGAAATAATGCTTTGCTTTGTTTATTGATAAGTCAGACTAAGACAGTTAATGGAGCAATGGAGCAGAGGCAGAGGGAAGAACAGAGGTTTTTGTGGGGATGTTAATGAGCAAGGCATGAAGATTGCGGGATATTCTTTAGTAAACGTTCCTTAGTCTGCTGCATTTTTACATTTTACATTCACCAATGTTTGTCAGCTGAAGTTTTTTACTGCTGGAACTGATGGGAAAACAATGCCAAAAATTACACACGAGAACCACAGGGGTGCATCTGCCATCATAGCCCAGCCAATCAAAAGACTATAATATTCAACAAGGTTACTGGGGATCTCCTGAAACTGGCAAGTTGGCTGCGCTTCCCTCTTCCCCTAAAATTAGTAATATATTCTCCTTGTCACCACTATGCAGTTTATCTGGGACAGAAATGCTTTCTGAGTGAATATTAATAGCTGACCTAGGACAAGCAATTTTTTTTAAACTACAATTCCAGGGCTGCCAATACAAATGGTCTCTTCTCCAGCTGCACAGAGTGAACTGTATATGTATATATGCATTGCAGAAATAACACCTGTTGGCATATGTTTGGCCATCGGAACCACAGTGGGGCTCGGACTCTTTGGTGCATGCACCCATTGGGAACCCCTTACAATAAGTCTATTGGAAAGAGCAAAAGGTCCATTTCTTAGGGCTACCCTGTCCTTCTTTTTAAGGGAAGACCACAGAATCTGTGACTGTAAGCTGAACATCTTATCTCTGACAAAGTGATTATCTATGATTATTCTGCCAAACTGTAATTGCTTCTTCTGTAAGATAATAGGGTACAATCCCAGATGGTTCAGTCCTCTTCCCAAAATGGCCATCCCTCATCAATGATGCTGGAGAATGGACCGTGTGTTTTTATGAATTATAACTTATAGTCTCTATATTGCTGTTCATATTAAAAAATCATGAAATACCTTCTTTATCTTATTCTGTTTATTGATGGTTCATAACTTTCCCTGAATGACTTTTGTATTCTAAAATTAGGGCAAAACAGTGTATCATTAATAAAGAATTAAATCCTAAATAAGGTTTTCCCACTATCATGTATCATCACTTCTGGTTGCTCAAGGGGGCTTCGTTTAATAATAATCAGCTGGGACTCACCTCAAGAGGAGGTATTTTGGCAGCAAAATCTGGAAAAAAACATACAAGATGTAAACATTTGAAACAAGTCCATATTATCTCTTTTTTTTTCTCTTTAATTTATTAGTGTGTTTGTTTGTACCCTGTCCCACCCTCCCTGCCTTCCAACTGAAAATCATTGTCTAGCTGAAAGAAAATGAAGAAATCAGTACAAATTCAGTAATAACTGGCAGTAGTAATAGTAGTCCTAGGATGTCATAAATGAGATCCGAAACAGAGCTTAGTAGAAGCCACTGTTGTTGATTTCATTAGAAACTATGCCTACGTAATACATAAAAACTCTACTTTATTTCCATGACAGGTAGAACTTGCTTACCAGCTACCGTGTTCAGCGACTGTTGAAAGTTCCAATGGTGCTGAAAAAGCAACTTTACAACCAATTCCTGCATTTACAACTTTACAAGGAATCCATTGGTGCCAGCTGGGAGCCACAAGCACATTCAGGAAACAGTTGGTGTATTCCCCATTTTGTGCCTGCTTACTCTTATAATCCCTTCCTCTCCAATCCCTCCATTCTCCAATGGGGGGAAAGGGAGGAAAAAAAGTATCAGGGAGAAGAGAGATTGCCTGTAGACATTGCTTGTCCCCCCCCCCCTTATTTATTTAAGCAATTTCTCTGTTTTACGGGGGGGGGGGGGGAGAGAAAAAAAAAACAAGCAATTTTTGTAGGCAATCTCTCCTATGCCTGACCCATTTCTCTTCTCCCCTCACAGAGCAGAGAGATTGGAGATGAAGGGATTACAAGACAGTAAGCAGGCCCACAATGGGGAATAAACCAGGCTGTTTGAGAAGCAGATTTACGGCTCCCAGCCCCGACCATGCTTTCAATGCTCCACCGCATTCCTTTCAATGTGTATTCTCCATTGTGTGCCTGCTTATTCTCTTCTAATCCCTTCTTCTCCAATGAATGTACCACCAAGAAGCTGCACGTCATAGTCTGAAAACAGCTGGTGTAGAGGTTCTTCTAGTGAGATAATCACATCTGCATCAATAGCCTCCTGCTTTCATTTGTAACTTGTATGGATGTCCCAGGGCATGAATCATTTACCACAGAAGCAGCCTTCAGGAAGCCTACAGTCTTTTTTTAAATGGCATATCTAATGGGGTCTGGGTCCTCAGATCTCCCAAAATGGAAAAGTTGGAGAAGGAAATGCAACTGACCAGAATACAAGAAGAACCCCATCAGAACGAGTAGCAGAAAGCCTCCTTGCTCCATGGTTGGTCAGTGGTCTCTTTGGAGCAGTAGATGCTGAAGGTTAAGCCTCAAAGCTCCCCCTTGTCTTATATATGCATATCTCTGCTACCTTGTGATGTAATCTCTCCCTCGCAGATGCAACCGCATGTGAAAGTGTGATATGGCTGAACTACATGGGAAGCTGCACCAATTTAAAAACTTCTGCCTAGTCAAATCATCCAGGATGCGAGAAGCATGTGGCACCCCAAAATTAAGGGACCAACCACAAATACTGTATAGGCTATTATCTTGATCTGGGCCACTCTCATCTGAATGGTTCTGAAACTTAGTTTGTAGCCTCCAGCAATTCCTTTTCCTCTACATAGCCCCCTCACCTCCCCCAGCCATTGCTATATGGATACTGGGTTTAACAAATGAAAAAGCATTCTTATGTAACAAGTTTCATTCCAGATTTTTTTTTTTTACTAGTGCGCTTTCTAGAAAACATACTTAAATCCTTGGTACTTTTGCATAGTATTACATTACTATTAATTACATTACAAAAGCTATAGTTAAAAGTGAAAAGTGAACATGTAAATAAGGAAAGAAAGCTGTGTGTTGAAGAACTGTTCTTTGGAGAACAGGAAACAGAGATGTTGACTTATAAGAACATGGAAATTAATGGCAATATCACACTGAATAACAACTGCCGTAACAACTCAAGTGAGAGCACTCAAAACTGATGTCTGATAGGCGGCATATAAATTTAATAAACAAAATGAATACACTAATGGCCTAGAAGAGTGTGATCTCACTCTCACTCTCGATATGTGGATGAACACACCCAAAGATATTTACAGACACACCCGCACCACAGAATCCTTTAATAATATCTCTCTTCCCCAAGGTATGTTGAAGTGAAGGAATGTGACATTACAGGAAGCTGTAGGTGTGGCTTATTGACGCATTGATTAAATTTATTTATTCATTAAATATATTTATACATTTACCTATTAAATTTCTAGACTGCCCAACTCCATTGCATCTATGGGAAGTGTACAGTGTAAAACCATTCAAAGCAATGCAATACAAAACAAACAATTCAAAAAGTAAACATCCAGAGAAAATAAGTCGGGCTCTAGCAAAGAAATCACCCCACAAGGCGTCCTCCCACACCATAGCCCCAGGCCTGTGGGAAGAGCAGTTTTTTAAACAGCTTAGCAATATCAGTGTTCTTTATGACTATGGAATGCAGGGAACACACGAAAACTATTTCTTAATAAATAATAATCACGTTTGGAGGCTATAAACATTTGCCTAAGCCACAAGGAAATCATAAGGAAGAACAGCATTTAAGGACTGAAGGGCACAATGATAATGTTCACACCGTAGCCCATAGAGCACTAGTAGAACCCTCCTTAAGAACATAACTCTGGTTTGGGTTTGGTTGTTTCTGTTATAGATTAGTCTTCCAATCAGCTGTATCTGCTTTTCTTTGATTTAGGTTATTTTTAATTTCTACAAGAGAATTTAATTAGGGCTAGGGTTTATAAAACAATATTTTGTCCTCATTTGGGGCATAAATTCCCAGTATCAAAGTCTTAGTCCCATGCAAATTAACTTCCACCCCAGCAAATCTCCATACTCATCAGTCAATACAAGTTCTGGTTTTAGTTGGGAATTTATATACAAAACAACTCCTTTCCTTTCCTTTCCTTTCCTTTCCTTTCCTTTCCTTTCCTTTCCTTTCCTTTCCTTTCCTTTCCTTTCCTTTCCTTTCCTTTCCTTTCCTTTCCTTTCCTTTCCTTTCCTTTCCTCTGATGAAATAAATTCTTCACCCATTTTTTTATGAATCAAATATTTTATGTCCTTTTTTCTAATATGTGTCTCTTGTTGGCAAATTCTATCTTGTTTTAATTATTTCAAATAATGATTTTTTGGTCTCTTTTGAGGAACATTTGCTCATTTATATTCCACGTTAAGCATTTGTAATCCATAATCAAGTGGAACATTTGAAAAATCAATACCTCTTCCTCCTGGCTCGTACTAGAGAGATTGGCTTCCCTGTGCCAGCATAAGACGCAGGTGGAACGTAGCCTTGCAATTCAGTTCCAGGAAGCCTCTAAGCAAAAGCCCCTTCAGATTGAAGCCTCATGGTGGACTGTTCTCCAAATCCTCCCAGAGGACTGGGGAACTATTTTACAATGCTCAATGAAGACTTCTACAGTAGTGTGATTAACTAAACCTCCTCCAAAACTGGGTTAACTCAACTTCTGCCAATTATAGTCCATGGATGGGATTCCCAGCACAGCATTTTCAGCTGCCCCATAACTGTGCTGCTGAAAGTTCAGCACCACTAGTTTGACCCTTGGGGAGGCAGGCTGGGAGTCTAAACAGTGGGAAGCTGAGGGTGGAAATGGGAGCCACCCAGCAGCCTCCCACTTCCATTCATCCCCTTTGAATCCCCAAATGCGGAAGCTACTCCCAATATCTGTCCCTTCAGTGTTGTTCTCATTATCAGCCAGACAATTGCAGTGGCCCTCTGGAAGCTAGGACAGCTCCCTTGTCTCCCCCCAACCCTTTATAAGATGCCTATCAGCTGAAGGGGCAGAAAAATCGGCCCACATGGTTTAATTCTTTTTTTCCCTGAAGTGTTGGAAAATGGCATTTCAGTTTACTGCCTTTCAATAGTGAAGAAGAGGGAGGCCAGATGCTGGCAAAGAATCAAGGGCTTCCGTGCAGAGGGCAGTTGGCATGAAGAAGTTCCTCATGCATGCTGTGCAATTATATTTTGCATAATCCCTGCAGATGCCAGATGCAGATTGCAAGGCTGCCCAATGATGTATGAAAAGAGAGAGAAGGAAGAAAGAGGCAACCGGGTTTCACTCTCTCGTGCCCCTTCCCTATTCTCATGTGCCCAAATCAAAGGAGGCACCACCGATTAGAATGGAATGGAACTTAAACCAAGAGCTAAGCCTAAAGTGATGAAACTTCACCTCCTCTCTTCACCACGGTCTGGATTCTCTCATAAAGAATCTTCTTACCTCATGCTCCAATACTTGGTTTCTTAAACTCTGAAGCAAAATTTGTCAAGACGTGTCAGTTGCTGTCAAGTTTGCAATGATGTATTTCGCAAGGCAATAATGTGGCAATACAGAGATCAATGCAGGGAAAGGACCATGAGACAATGACACTTTCGATGTGGGTCTGCATTGATGATGCATAAGGTAGAGAATGAATTGTTAGACCTTTTGGAAGAGAAATGGAACATTTCACATTTTCTGCAAGCAAACTCCGTGCCCGCGCACCCAGTTGCGCTCCTGAGGTTTTGCAGCTTCTGCTGCAGAGATGAGCCTCATAAACGAGGCATACCTGCCCCCAGCACATTATCTTGGCCATAACGGACGTTAGAAGAAGAGGTTTACTTTGTGGTTACATTCCGTAATGGTACATTTCTCCAAAAAATGCACTGAATGCTGGTGTCCATAATCAAGCTACATTTGAAGAAGGGGAATAGGGGATTTGGCTCCCATGTCAGGAGATGAAGGAGAAATCTCCTACTGGAATACCTCTGAATGGGAATACTTCCTGAGTATAGATATCCAAACATTATTGAGAAGGGTGCTACCTTCAGGGAATGTACTGTCTGTAGAAGTGATTTCTCTGTCATGAGAAAAATTCTGATTTATGTGATATCGGTAACCAACTCCTGTCTTTTGCCGGAATCCATAAATATACCACATTAGCAATCCATATCAATATGTATCCAATTCCATATATATTAAGTTATTCTGCATTTTAAAATATAGTAATAAAACTGGTAATCTAACTGAGAGGCAGTTTGGTGTGGCGGTTAAGCCACCAGACTAGAACCTAGGGGACCCTGAGTTCTAGTTCTGCCTGAGGCACAAAGCCAGCGGGGGGACCTTGGGCCAGCCCCTCTCTCTCAGCCCTAGAAGGAGTCAAGGGCAAATCACCTCTGAAAAAAACCGTGCCAAAAAACCTGCAGAGGCTTGTTGAGCCACTTGCCAGGAGTCAACACTGACTCGAAGGCACACACACACACACACACGCACACAAAGAATACGGTGATACATTGATTCCAAAAGAAGACTCACGGAGAGATAATGCTTTGCTTTCTTTATTAATAAGTCAGACTCAGACATTTACTGGAGCAACGGAGCAGAAGCAGAGGTAAGAACAGAAGTTTTTGTGGGGATGTTAATGAGCAAGGCATGAACATTGCGGGATATTCTTTAGTAACTGTTCCTTAGTCTGCTGCATTCTCACATTTTACATTCACCAAAGTTTCTCAGCTGAAGTTTTTTACCGCTGGCACTGATGGGAAAAGAAAGCCAAAAATTACACAAGAGAACCACGGGGGTGCATCCACCATCGTAGCCCAGCCAACCAAAAGAATGTAATAGTCAATAGGTTTACTGGGGATCTCCTGAAACCGGCAAGTTGGCTGTGCTTCCCTCTCCCCCTAAAATTAGTAATATATTCTCCTTGTCACCACTATGCAGTTTATCTGGGAGAGAAATGCTTTCTGAGTGAATATTAACAGCCGACCTAGGACAAGCAATTTTTTTAAAAGTACAATTCGAGGGCTGCCAATACAAATGGTCTCTTCTCCAGCTGCACAGAGTGAACTGTATACTTACATATATGCATTGCAGAAATGACACTTGTTGCCATAAGTTTGGCCATCGGAACCACAGTGGGGATCGGACTCTTTGGTGCATCCACTCATTGGGTACCCCTTACAATAAGTCTATTGGAAAGAGCAAAAGATCCATTTCTTAGGGCTACCCTGTCCTTCTTTTTAAGGCAAGACCACAGAACCTGTGACCATAAGCTGAACATCTTATCTGTGACAAAGTGATAAACTATGATTATTCTGCCAAACTGTAATTGCTTCTTCTGTAAGATAAGAGGACACAATCCCAGATGGTTCAGTCCTCTTCCCAAAATGGCCATCCTTCATCAGTGATGCTGGAGAATGGATCTTGTGTTTTTATGAATTATAGTTTATAGTCTTTATATTGTTGTTCTTCTGTATTGTTGTAACTTCTGTATCTTATTCTGTTTATTTATGGTTCATAACTTTCCCCGAATGACTTTTGTATTCTAAAATTAGGGCAAAACAGTGTATCATTAATAAAGAATTAAATTCTAAATAAGGTTTTCCCACTATCATGTATCATCACTTCTGGTTGCTCATGGGGACTTCGTTTAATAATAATAAGCTGGGACTCACCTCAAGATCAGGTATTTGTGCAGCAATATCTGGAAAAAACATTCAAGACATAAACATTTGAAACACGTCCGTGTTATCTCATATTTTTCCTCTTTAATTTATTTGTGTGTTTGTTTGTACCCTGTCCCTCCCTCCCTGCCTTCCAATTGAAAATCACTGGCTAGCTGAAAGAAAATGAAGAAATCAGTACAAATTCAATAAGAACTGACAGGAGTAATAGTGGTGCTAGGGTGTCATAAATCAGATCCCAGCCTTGAGCATGCTCCCAATTTATTCCCCAAATCTCTGTAGGCAATCTCTCCTGTGCCTGACCCATTTCTCTCCCCCCGCCCACCCACAGAGCAGAGAGATTGGAGAGGAAGGGATTACAAGAGAGTGAGCAGGCACATAACAGGGAATACACCAGGCTGTTTGAGTAGCACACTTATGGTTCCCATCTCCAAGCATGCTCGGGGCTGCAAGCACCAATGCGTTCCTTTAAATCTGCATTTTCTATTGTGTGCCTGGTTATTCTTTTGTAATCCCTTCCACTCCAATGAATGTACCTCCCAGAAGCTGCAAGTCACAGTCTGAAAAGCACTAGTGTAGAGGATCTTTTAGTGAGATAATCAAATCTGCATTAATAGCCTCCTGCTTTCATTTGCATCTTGTATGGACGCCCCTGGGCATGAATTGTTTCCACAGAGGCAGCCTTGAGGAAGTCTATAGTCTTTTTTTTGATGGCATATCTAATGGGGTATGGGTCCTCAGATCTCCCAAAATGGAAAATTTGGAGAAGGAAATGCAACTCACCAGAATACAAGAAGAACCCCATCAGAACGAGCAGCAGAAGGCCTCCTTGCTTCATGGTTGTGTCAGTGAGTTTGGTTGAAGTAGGTCTCTTTGGAGCAGTTGATGCTGAAGGTTAAGCCTCAAAGCTCTCCCTTGTCTTATATATGCATATCTCTGCTACATTGTGATGTAATCTCTCCCTCCCAGATGCAATCACATAAGAAAGTGTGATATTACTAAAGTACGTGGGAAGCTGCACCAATTTAAAAACTTCTGTCTAGGCAAATCATCCAGCATGCCTCAAGCATGTGGCACCCCAAAATTATGGGACCAACCACTAATACTGTATAGGCTATTATCTCGATCAGGGCCACTCTCGTCTGAATGGTTCTGAGACCTACTCTGTAGCCTCCAACTCTTCCTTTTCCACTACATAGCCCCCTCACCTCCCCCAGCCATTGCTATATGGATATTGGGTTTAATGAATGAAAAAAAACATTCTCATGTAACAAGTGTAATGATTTGCCACTCACAACTCCCAACTTCAGTAACTCTCCTTGCAACCAGTAATAGTTCAAAAGAAAGTTCATTTATTGAGAACAAGTGTACAGTTCCAAAGCATTGCTAAGACTGAACCTGTGTGCACCAAAACTTGCATTTACCTTTTTTCTCTTTCCCCCTTGTACCCCCCTAACCTCCCAGTCTTCTCACACTGGCTGGTTGGTACGACCTTGAGCATTCCTCAGTCTTTGATAACAGCTCATCTGCATCTAACGGTCATTTTGTTCATCCATCCTTCCTGATCCTTCCAGCACACCCACCCCCCATGTCTCCTAATGGGAGAACCAAAGCAAGCAAGCAAGCTGGCAAGTAAGGTGATTAATTGATTGCAAGGATTCTGACATCCTGCCTCTGCAGAAGAAAGAATTACTCTGGAGATGTGGAACCGTCAGTCTGGAAAATAAAAGGAATAAACAGATATATTCAACATTACAGTAGGAATAAACAGATATATACAACATTACAGTAAAAGATCACTTAGGTTTGTCTGGATAACATTGGTAAAGCTTCTTGATTAAGTCCAGAGCTTTCACATGTTTTTTCTCTACCCACCCAGCTAAAGACTTAGGGAAAGTATTTCCATTGAATTAAAAATTGTAACCCCCTTCTGTTTTCGGGCATCCAAAATCTCCTTGACTTCAAAATGTTGCTCCCCCTCAACCATAATGGGGTCTGGTGTTGGTGGTGTGGGGTACCATGTTGAAGACTCTTTGTAAGGTTTCAGCAGATCACAGTGGAACACTGGGTGAATCTTCTTGAAGGTGGGGGCATTTGTAACTGGAATGAAGCAGGGTTGATGACTTTATCTATCACAAATGGCCCCCAAAATTTTGGTTCTAGCTTTTTTGAGGGGTGTAAGGATTTCAAATGCTTAGTAGATAGAAAGACTTTCTAATCTTTTTCTGGGGCTCTTTTTCAGTCTGCATATTTCTTATATGTTGCTCTCGCATCTTCCAGTGCTGCCTTAATATTTGGCCATACTTCGGTCATCTGCTGGATCCACTCATCTGCAGAATTAACCTGAGTGGATTCCTGAGGTAGCTCAGGGATTTGCATAAAATCCTGCCCTGTGGCTATCTTAAAAGGAGTTAGCCCGGTGCTCTGATGCACTGCGTTGTTATAGGCTACCTCAGCAAAAGGCAAGAGCTCATCCCAATTGTCCTGCTGATAGTTAACAAAACATCTCAAGTACTGCTCTAACACAAAGTTCAATCGTTCCGAAGCCCCGTCTATCTGGGGGTGGTAACTTGAAGTCAGAGCCTGAGTCACCCCAACCAACTTTAGGAACGCTCTCCAAAACTTTGCAGTGAACTGGACCTCGCGATTGCTGATGATTCGTTCTGAGACCCCATGATCTCGGTAGATGTGCTGGATAAACAACTTAGCAAGTTTGGTGGTTGAAGGGATTGAGGGGCAGTCTATAAAATGAGCTTGCTTGGAAAACAGGCAACTCAACAATAAAGTCCATTGCAATTTGCCTCCAGGCTCTGTCTGGGTGTGCCACAGGTTGCAAAAGTCCCATCAGTTTACCTCCCCTCTTTTTTGCCATTGCACATGTGGGGCAGGTGGCCACATATTCAGTTACATCCTTCCTCATTGTTGGCCACCAGAACTGGCACCACAAGAAGTGCAGGGTTTCTACAAATCCAAAATGACCAGCCGTTTTGCTGTCGTGGCCCCTCTGCAAGCTGGCAAGTAAGGTGGTTAATTGATTGCGAGGATTCTGACAACAAGTTTCTAGTCAGGACAAAAATTGTGGCAAATATATTGGCCCAGATAATGTTTCAAAAGATCTCTGAATGATTTGACGAAGTATGGCATCAAAGTTGAGGGTTCTCCGACTGAGTCTGCAAAACCTCATTTGAGACCCCCTCATTTGTTCTAATGGGGAAGTAATTAGGGATTGGGTAGATGGTACTCCAAGGAGAACCCAATCTACAATGAGGTGCAAAGTAATAATTGTTACCATTCACAAGGTATCTATGCAGTTTTCTAGTAAGTTTCCTAATCCAGTCTCTGTGGAGATTGATTATTTTCTTGAATGTATCCCAACTATTTGGCTTTCTTTAAATATGAAACACAACTTTATCTCTATACTCTAAAAATTAGTCAAATAAAAAACAAGTATGGCACAAACAAGTTTCATTCAAGATGTTTTTTTACTAACATGCTTTCTACAATACATACTTAAATCCTTGGTACTTTTGCATAGTATTACATTATTATTAATTACATTGAAAAGCTATAGCTAAAAGAGAAATGTGGACATGTAAATAAGTAGAGAAAAGCTGTGTGTTCAATAACTGTTCATTGGAGAACAGGAAACAGAGATGTTGACTTATACGTGCATGGAAATTAATGATACTATTACACTGAATAACAACTGTCATAACAACTGAAGTGACAGCACTCAAATCTGATGTCCAATTCTTTTGGTGAGGGATACCTCTTGATTCATATTTCTGTTCACTTATAATGAATGTGACCCTATTGATTCTACTGGACGCAGACAGGTGTTTGAGGTATTCAGAACATCATAAAAAGTCAGTGTGGCATATTACAACAACAACAACAATAATTTATTACATTTATATCCTGCCCAACTCCCAGTAACACCCAGTGACAATCTTTATATGTGAGGTTATCAATGATTGTTGATTGTTGATATATAGATCAGCCTTTCTACATATAGGGCACAACACTGGTGTTCTATGTCCCCAGCCATCTTCACCACAACCCAACTCCACAGATGCCCCTGAGCTCCAGTATTCTCTTCTCGTTAATCAAAGTCACATTTCTAAAAAGGTGAACTTAGTTTCTTTAGATCTGAGAGTAAAATTACTATAGCAGAAAGGCTCTGTTTGTACATGGATTGAGTCATGTGTGAAGAAGAAAACAGGGTTAATGAGCCTTGTGAGCTAATACTGGTGATCTTAGATTTTATCTTCTTTGGCTAAAGTCACTTTCTCCCCATGTCCCCCAAGTCAGCCCATTCTAGGCATGGAAGTCACACTTACGTTTCCTGGGATAAAGCCCATGCCTTACATTGATCCTGCAAGCATGTTCTCCCCCTTGCAATTCTAATGTCCAAATCCTGATGAAAGAGTGGGAAGTGGGAGGAAATATGAGGGCTAAATGGGAACAACAGAGGCTGCCCACAGTTCTACTGACCTCCATCGCACTGCAGTTGGCTACTTCTTCTTTAGTGGGGCAGAGAAGAGAAGGAGCAGGAAGCAGACATTCCCCCTAGAAACAGCTTTGAAAAGGGCCAGAGCAAAACCAAACCTGCCCTCCTTGGTTGTGGGCTACTAGTGCATGGAGATGAACAATGAACTGGGAGAGATGGAAGTGGATTTTTTGTTCAAGCGTTTTCCCCTTTTTCTTCATCTTTACTATACACTGGTTAATAGAATTATTGCATTCAGTCAGTACAAGATAATAAAGAGGTAACTGTAATATTACCATCGTATATTGATTTTTTTTTTAAAGTGATGGTATGATGGAGATGGAAGGCATATAAATTTAATAAACAAAATAAAATGAATAAAATAATGGCATAGAAGACTGTGATCTCTCTTCCACAAGGTATGTTTGAGTGAAGAAATGCGACATTACAGGAAGCTGTAGGTGTGGCTTATTGATGCATTGTTTATATGTATTGATTCATTAAATATATTTATGCATTTTCCTATTAAATTTCTAGACTGCCCAACTCCATTGCATCTATGGGAAGTGTACAATGTAAAACCATTCAAAGCAATGCAATACAAAACAAACAATTCAAAAAGTAAACATCCAGAAAAATAAGTCAGGTTCTAGGAAAGAAATCACCCCACAAGGCGTCATCCCCCACCCTAGCCCCAGGCCTGTGGGAAGACCAACTTTTAAGGGCTTGTTTAAACAGGTTAACAATATCAGCATTTTTTTATGATTATGGCATCCAGGGAACACATGACAACCAGCTTCTTAAGAAAGAGCAATCAAATTTGGAAACTGTAAACATTTGCCTCAACCATAAGGAAATCATAAGGAAGAACAGTGTTTAAGGACTGAAAGGGCACAATGACAATGTTCACCCCATAGCCCATAGAGCACTAGTAGAACCCTCCTTAAGAACATAACTTTGGTTTGGGTCTGCTTATTTAGGGTTGTTTCATGTTATAGGTTAGTCTTCCAGTCAACTGTATCTTCTTTTCTTTGATTTAGGTTATTTTTAATTTTACTTCAGTGTAAGCCACCCGGAGTCAGGTAGTCTTGAAATATGAATATTGAATTAAATGACATGAAACTAAACCCTCGCTCTGAGCAAAGATCTGGAAAAATGGAAACCCCATGAACAGACCCAAGCCACAACATTCCAGTATGTAGATGACTTATTGTTGGGGGCCCCTAGGTTTGAAGAGTGCAGGTTTAACACCACTGACTTGCTAAATTTCCTGGAGAAAGTGGGTATAAAGTGTCAAGAGTAAAGGCTCAAATGGTACAAAAGACTGTTAAGTATTTGAAGTCTGGAATAAAACCCAGGGAAAGTTGCTACCAGGAAGAGTGGAGGCTATTTCTCATATGGCTCCCCCAAGGACAAGAAAGCAGTTAAGGGGATTTTGGGGAATGTCTAGCTTTTGTAGGATTTGGATCCCAGACTATGGACTCATAGCCAAGCCATTAATCCAGGCCGTTCAAGGCAGTGATTATGAAGAATTTGTGTGACTAAAGAATGCCATAAGGTCTTTGAAGAATTAAAACAGCTAGTTAGGACACGAAAGAACTGGGGTGGCTGTGGGAGTATTGACTCAAAAGTTAGGGTCTTGGGAAAGGGCAGTTGCTTATTTTAGTAAACCAATTGATTCTGTGGCTATGGGATGGCCAGCGTGTCTGAGGGCAGCTGCCGCTACTAATCTTCTAGTCCAGGAGGCAGAGATGCTCACATTGGGACAGCCTTTGCAAGTACAGGTGCCCCATTCAGTAACTGACAGGTTAGAACACAAGGGATGCTCAGCGGGACTAGATTAGCTAAGTACCAGGCAGGGCTGTTAGACAATCCAAGTGTTACATTGGTGATCAGTAATAAGCTCAGCCCAGCCACCCTCCTGCCATGGGTTGAACAGGGAGGGAAACATGATTGTCTGCAAGTAATTCATGAGGTGTATTCGAGCAGACCAGTCTTAAAGGAGCAACCTCTCTAGAATGCTGATGTGGAATTCTTTACAGATGGGAGTAGTTTTATTGAGCAGGGGAATCGGAGGGCAGGCTATGCTGTGATGACATTATGGGAGACAATGGAGGGAAACCCTCTTCCCCAAAATTCTTCAGTCCAAAAGGCGGAGTTGGTTGCCCTCACCAGAGCCCTAGAATTGGGAAAGGGAAAGAGAATTAATGTCTATACTGATTCAAAATACGCTTTTGGGATTCTACATACCGATTGGGCCCTCTGGCAGGAGAGAGGCCTTTTAACTGGAAAAGGAACTTCTGTTAAATATGCTGATGAAACTATGACACTCGTAGCAGCGGTAGAAGGCCCTACAGAAATTTCAGTAATGCACGTAAAGGTTCACTCCAGAGAAGACACTCAGATTGCAACAGGGAATGATAAGGCAGACAGAGCTGGAGCTGCCGAGAGTCATGGCTTTAGTACCTGATGATCAATTACCAGCATACCCCAAGTATTCACCCTCCAAAGAGGGAAGAGCAAAGGCCACAGGAGCCATCTCAGAGCCCGATGGATGGTACTACATGCAAGGGCGGGTGGTGCTCCCTAAAATGGTGGCCAGACATGTTGTGAAACATTTGAATGCAACCACTCACATGGGAGAGAATGCACTAGGAGATTCTGTGCTCTGACTGGAATGTATGGCAAAGCAGCAAGAATTGCCCGAAGCTGTGTGGTGTGCCAGGAAAACAACAACAAAGGAGGAAAAAAGGAAGCTCCACCAGGAGTCCAAATTAGAGGAGAGGCTGCGGGACATTTCTGGGAAATAGACTTTACGGAATTACTCAGAAAATTGGTTGTTAGAATTCTGTTGGTACATGTGGCAACCTCCTCAGGGTGGGTTGAAGCCTTCCCTGCAAGAACCAATGAGGCCAGAGAAGTAATTAAGGTGCTGCTGAAGGAAATCATTCCGAGGTTTGGAATACTGTGGGGGGGGGGGGCATTGGCTTGGATAATGGTCCTCGCTTTGTGGTCAAAGTGGTAAGGGGTAGCCCTAACTTTAAATATCACACGGAAACTACATTCCGCCTATCACCCCAAATCTTCAGGGAGGTTAGAACGGGCTAATGGTCTCTTGAAAAGAAATCTAGCTCAAATAGCTCATGAAGCCCAACTGCCTTGGCCTCAGGCTCTCCCCGTCGCCTTATTAAGCCTGCGCATTACACCAAAAAGGAGACTGGGAGTGAGTCCCTTTGAAATTCTCTATGGTAGGCCATACCCAGGAATTCAGGCCTCTTGCAACCAGAATGTCCATCAAACAGGACTTGCAGCCTAGGCGGAAGGGTCCTTTCCAGGTGCTCTTGATCACCTATACGTCACTGAAGGTGGAAGGAATCAAGATCTGGATCTACCACACCCAAGTGATGAGATCTGATCCACTCCCTGAGGAAGAGGATGATATTGACCTAAGGAAGCCAGAGTGGGCAGTGGAACCGGCTGACCCTTTAAATGATCTAAGATTGTGGTTTAAAAGGACAAAATATGGACTGTAAAGAAATAGGCCTGTGTTATTGACTAGGAACCATGGTAAAACCATGGTGTTCTGGCATTTGTTCGGTGGGAAGCTTATTTTTGTCTGTCTTTTCCTGTAATGCTGACAAACCTCACTCCTTGCAACGGAGGGTCCGTTTGTGCGCTAGGAAGTGTGAGGGAGAAGGGGCTGCAAATTGTAAATATCCTGAATCAAAAAGAGCTAACTGGACTTATTACAGACCACGTCCAGGTTGCTCCCAGCAAGAAATAGTGGCCCACGGCATGGATGGGATATTATATTGCATTGCTCCTTCTTCTTCTTCTTCTTCTTCTTCTTCTTCTTCTTCTTCTTCTTCTTCTTCTTCTTCTTCTTCTTCTTCTTCTTCTTCTTCTTCTTCTTCTTCTTCTTCTTCTTCTTCTCCTCCTCCTCCTCCTCCTCCTCCTCCTCCTCCTCCTCCTCCTCCTCCTTCTCCTTCTCCTTCTCCTTCTCCTTCTCCTTCTTCTTCTTCCTTTTGATTTATTACATTTATATGCCGCCCATCTCCCCCAGAGGGTGACTCTGGGCGGCTCACAATTAAAATCAAACCTCAAAGACAGTTGAAAATATAAATAACCACATTAATTTAGTTAAACAATCAAACTATATTAAAAGACTGTATACATAAAAAGACAAAAACATTCAAGATGATGGGGGGGGGTTAGAATCAGTTACCCCATGAGCCACTTCCAATAGTGCAAGCCCCCATCAGGCCCCCAGGCCATCTGGCTTAGCCAAGAGTTCACACTCTTACAAATTTTATTAAAGACTGTTTTAAAAGCAAGATAAAAACAAATACAAACTAATATAAAGTAAGAAAAAGAAAAGAAAAAGAAAGAAAGAAATCAAAGAGAAAGCTAACGGTGGAAGAAAGGGAAAAAAAGTAAAGGAAAAACAGAAAAGAAAGAAAAAAGATACAAAGAAGTAGCTTCTGAACTTCTTTACAGCAGTTATAAGTACAACTATGAATTTACCGCTTACACTATGGTTACAACATACCTTCATGTTTTTCAATTGCTGTACTGTAAACAGCAACTGTTTTTTCAGTCAGAGGAGGTGAAAAAGGCAGAAACCAAAACATTTTTTGTTTAAAAAAGGGTGTGTGGACTAAGGCATTCCAGGAATTCTGTAAAAATTAGCATGAATGATAAAAATGTTTTAAATAAGCAAGACAAATGGCAAAGAATTGAGTCTTTCTTTGCAGAGGGCAGTTCCTCATAAATGGTGTAATTCTGTTTTGCATAATCCCTGCAGACACCCAGATGCAGATTGCAAAAGTGCCCCATGACTTTATCAACTGAGAGTTGGAACAAAGAAGCAACTAGGTTTCATTCTTACATTCCCGTTCACTGTTCTCATTTGTTAAAATCCAAGGAGGCACCCCTCATAAGAATGGACTGGAACTTTACTAACTCCCGTAGAGAATGCTGAACCTAAAATGATGAAACTTACCCTTCTCCTGATAGTCTTCACCACCAGTTTAGGTTTCCTTATAAAATATCTTCTTACCTCCAGCTCCAATACTTTGTTTTTTAAACAAGGAAGCAGAACTTGTCAATAGCAATACACAGAACAACAGAGGGAAAACAATATTTGTCAATGCTCTTTAACGCAGAAATCATGCACAAGTGAGAGATGACTACATGGATATGAAGCTTTATGGGTTCATCGGGTTTCTGGGGGGCACTCAGGGATTTCCCTGATGATCGTGTGGATGAGTCAGCTAAGGGCCTGATTTTATAATGGTATAAGGTGCCATCTTGGCTTTTCGTTTTATATAAAAATTCCCCTCTCACCCCTATGGGTGGTATGTGTCTTCCTCAATCTCGGGTCCTCTACCAGAGGCCTGGGAGTTTGAGGGTTCTGC
The DNA here is from genome assembly GCA_030867105.1 of Liasis olivaceus. Taxonomy (NCBI): domain Eukaryota; kingdom Metazoa; phylum Chordata; class Lepidosauria; order Squamata; family Pythonidae; genus Liasis; species Liasis olivaceus. Next base: position 64,619,129 of record CM061348.1, on the reverse strand, counting down.
GCAGTATCTTAGCTGTTCCTAGCACTGCCCTCTTCTGCACAGAGAGCTCTGATGTTGTCCCTGGGATCTGTTGGAGCCACTCTCCCAGCTTAGGAATCACAGCCCCAAGTGCTCCTACCACCACTGGGACCACTTTGGCCTTGACTTTCCACATCCTCTCTATTTCCTCCTTCAGGCCCTGGTATTTCTCCAGCTTCTCATACTCCTTCTTCCTGAGGTTGCTGCCACTTGGCACTGCTACATCTATCACTACTGCCGTCTTCTGGTCTTGGTCTACTACCACGATGTCTGGTTGATTGGCCAGAGCCTGCCTGTCTGTCTGGATCTGGAAGTCCCACAGGATCTTAGCCCTGTTATTCTCCACGATCTTCTGTGGAATCTCCCATCTGGACTTGGGGAGGTCTAGCCCATACACTATGTAGATGTTCCTGTATCCAATGCCAGCTACGTGGCTGTGCTGTTCAGTGTATGTTATTCCTGCCTGCATCTTATGACCTGCCACTATGTGTTGGACTGTCTCTGAGGCCTCTTTGCACAATCTGCACCTTGGGTCCTGTCTGGTGTGGTAGACCCCTGCTTCTATGGATCTGGTGCTTAGTGCCTGTTCTTGTGCTGCTATGATCAGTGCCTCGGTGCTGTCTTTTAGTCCAGCCCTTTCCAGCCACTGGTAGGATTTCCCAATGTCAGCCACCTCAGCCATCTGTCGATGGTACATCCCATACAGGGTCTTGTCTTGCCATGGCACTTCCTTCGCTTGAATTTCCTCCCATGTCTGCTGCTGCCTCAGGCATTCTCATAGCAGCTCATCTTTGGGTGCCATCTTACTGATGTACTCCTGGATGCTCCGGGTTTTGCCCAGGACAGTGACTTTGACACTCATCAGACCCCGCCCGCCCTCTTTGTGGCTGGTGTACAGTCTCTGGGTGTTGGACTTGGGGTGGAAACCTCCGTACATTGTGAGGAGCTTCCGGGTCTTCACATCAGCAGCCTCCATGTCCTCCTTTGGCCAGTTCACTATACCAGCAGGGTATCTGATGACTGGCAAGGCAGACATGTGGACAGCATGGACCTTGTTCTTCCCATTGAGCTGGCTCTTCAGGACCTGTCTTATCCTTTGGTGGTACTTGGATGTTGCTGTCTTCCTTGCCTCCTCATCCTGGTTCCCATGTGACTGAGGGATACCAAGGTATTCGTAGCTGGTCTCTATGTCTGCTTTGCGGCCTGTTGGTAGTTCCACCGCATCAGTCTTAACTGATGTCATCCATGCATATGCCTATCAGCTGAAGGGGTGGAAGTCCACATTGTTTAATTTTTTCCCCTCAAGTGTTGGAAAAGAGGGTCTTTAAAGGCAACTCCGTTTGAGAGCCATGGCGAGTTGAACGGCATTTTGCAAAGGGGCAGCATTGCAGTGGAGGGACCCTAACCCTAACCCTGACCCTAACCCTAACCGTTTGCAGAGGGACAGTGTTGTGGTGGAGTTTGGCCAAGGAGGAGGGATCCTGTTTGCCAAAATCCCCTCTGGATCAAGAGGAGTTCTTTGAGACTCTGTACAGCTGCTCCTTGTAAGTAAATCACAGGAACAGTCATTTCGCAGTTTGCCTATGGGTTGATGGCGGGGAGTCGTGGGAGGAACCATCTTTGCTCACAGTTGTCAATGCAGCTGTCTTAAAGGGCATTAAGCTTGACTGAGCCTTATTTTTTAGCCACTTTGGATTTGTTTTTGTTTTTTTCTTCTGCCTAAAAAGGATTAAGACCCTTCAGAATAGCAAGTTATAATTTATTTGCTAAATGACTCACGTTCCTGGAGAAAAATAATTGAAATCTGACTTTTAAAAGCTTCTGAAAAATATTACTTCTTGGATTAAAGAACAAAAGGGTGCTCAGAATATGGACTTTAGAAAGTTTAGGAACAGATTAAGGCTCAGATGGATTTGAAATTATTATTTTAAATGCTCACAAAAAGTTTTGAATTAATTAGAAGAAATTTCCTCTTGGGAAAATGGCAAGTGGTTTGAGCTTGAGATAAGGGGACCTTGAAGGATGGGCACTAGAGGGAGCCAGAGGACAAAGAAAATGGAGCGGAAATCCAGACTACAAATTTGGGAATATCTGTCTGCTGAGTGTTTTGACAGAATTAACAACATCTGGAGAGAATATGTCGTAATCAGTTTATAAAACAAGAAGAAGTTGCAATGGATGATTTTTAAATTACTCTGAAGGGGACTTAAATGTACCAAGCAATGAGGAAGATACGGAGAAGGGTATGGGCACGCAGATGGAACCGACGGATGATTTTCTCCCCAAAGGAGATGTTCCACTATTGAACAAAGACACAGACTTGGATATTTTGTTTTCACTGGATGTAGAAAAGAGCTCTGTCAAGGTTTTGAAGGACTTTGTTAGAAACAACAAGCAAAAGGACACATTTTACCAACTGGATATACAAAAGGATTCTGCTAAAGTTCTGAAAGATTTTTGGCTGGAAAGATGGATGAACAGTAAACTAGCTCTGGGACTCTTTCTAAAGGGGTTGAAAGATGTTTTTAAAAACTCAGGGAAGGATTATAAGGTTGGCTTATTTGACCAGGGCTAAAGGAGAAAAATAGTTACATCTGGTTGCCTTTACTGGACTTTTGCTGACAAGAAAAACTGACGATGCATTTGGATTTTTTTTTTTTTAATTCAATAGATGAGATATGGAGTGAAATGAGATCATGTATTTACAGATAGTGACAGCTATTGAGGTTGTTTTGACTTGCTGAGATGAAGGGGGAAGTAGCTCCTTTCCTTTCCTTTCCTTTCCTTTCCTTTCCTTTCCTTTCCTTTCCTTTCCTTTCCTTTCCTTTCCTTTCCTTTCCTTTCCTTTCCTTTCCTTTCCTTTCCTTTCCTTCCCTTCCCTTCCCTTCCCTTCCCTTCCCTTCCCTTCCCTTCCCTTCCCTCTTTTTTTCTTTTTTTCGTTCTTCTTCCTGACTTTTTTTTTCTTTTCTTTGCATTTTTCTGTTTGTATTTTTGTAGCCTCTATTGGCTTTTATTCTTGCCATCTATAATTCTAATAAAACTATTTGAAAAGTGTTGGAAAATAGCATTTCAGTTTACTGCCTTTCAACAGTGAAGAAGACCAGATGCTGGCAAAGAATCAAGGGCTTCCTTGCTGAGGGCAGTTTGGCATGAAGAAATTCCTCATGCATGCTGTGCAATTATATTTTGCATAATCCCCGCAGAGGCCAGATGCAGATTGCAAGGCTGCCCAATGATGTATGAAAAGAGAGAGAAGGAAGAAAGAGGCAACCAGGTTTCACTCTCCCATCCCCCTTCCCTATTCTCATGTGCCCAGAATCAAAGGAGGCACCACCAGATAGAATGGAATGGAACTTAAACCAAGAGCTAAGCCGAAAGTGATGAAACTTCACCTTCTCCTCTCTTCACCACAATCTGGATTCTCTCATAAAGAATCTTCGTACTTCATGCTTCAATCCTTGGTTTCTTAAGCATGGAAGCAGAATTTGTCAAGACATGTCAGTTCTTGTCAAGTTTGCAATGTTGTATTTACCCAGGGAATTATATGGCAATACAGAGAACAATGCAGGGAATGGACTGTGAGACAAGGGCACTTTCAACGTAGGTTTGCATTGATGATGCATAAAATGGAGACTGAGTTGCTAGATCTTTAGAAAGAGAAACAGAACTTTTAACATTTTCTGCAAGCAAACTCATTGCCTGTGCATGCAGCTGTGCTCCTAAAGTTTTGCAGCTCCTGCATCAGAGATGAGCCTCATAAACGAGGCATACCTGCCCCCAGAACATTATCTTGGCCATAACAGAGATCAGAAGAAGAGGATTACTTTGTGGTTGCCTTCCATAATGGTACATCTCTCCAAAAAAAAAAAAAAAATGCACTGAATGCTGGTGCTCTTAATCAAGCTACATTTTCAGAAGGAAAATATGTGATTTGGCTCCCAAGTCAGGAGATGATGGAGAAATCTCTGATTGGAATACTGCTGAATGGGAAATAGTTCCTGCATATAGATATCCAAGACATTACTGAGAAGGGTTCCATCTTCAGGGAATATACTGTCTACAGAAGTGCTTTTTCTGTCCTGATGAAAATTCTTCTGTTTTATGTGATATCAGTAACCACTTTTTACTTATTGTTGCTTGCTGAAACCCATAAAAATATCACGTTAGCCATACATAGCAATATGTCTCTAATTGCTTATCTATGAAGGTATTGTGCATTTTTAAATATAAGAAAAGTAGTAGTTAAGTCACCAGGCTAGAACCTAGGAGACCCTGAGTTCTAGGTCTGTCTGAGGAACAAAGCCAACTGGAGGATCTTGGGCCAGTCTCTCTCTCTCAGCCCTAGAACGGAGGCAAGGGCAAGCCACCTCCAAAAAAATAAAACTGCAGGGACTTGTTGAGGCAGTTGCCAGGAGCCAACACTGACTTGAAGGTGCGTGCACGTGCATGCACACACACACATACGCGCACACACACACACAAAGTTTGGTAATACATTGGTTCCAAAAGAAGGCTGATGCAGAGATAATGCTTTGCTTTGCTTTTTAATAAGTCAGACTCAGGCATTTAATGGAGCAACGGAGCAGAAGCAGAGGGAAGAACAGACTTTTTTTTGCAGATGTTAATGAGCAAGGCATGAAGATTGTGGGATATTCTTTAGTAAATGTTCCTTAGTCTCCTGCATTTTCAACATTCTCCAACGTGTCTCAGCTGAAGTCTTCTACCGCTGTAACTGATGGGAAAAGAAAGCCAAAAATTAAATATGAGAACCACGGGGGTGCATCCACCATTGTGGCCCAGCCAACTAAAAGACTGGAATAGTGAACAAGGTTACTGGGGATATCCTGAAACTAGCAAGGCTACTTCCCTCTCCCCTTAAAATTAGTAAAATATTCTCCTTGACACCAGTACACAGCTTATCTTTTCTTTATCAAGAAAATGCTTTTGGGGTGAATATTCACAGCCAACCTGGAACAAGCCATTTTTTAAAAAGTAGAAATCCAGGGCTGCCTATTCAAATGGTCTCTTCTCCAGCTGTTCAGAGTGAACTGTATACTTACATATACGCATTGCAGAAAACACATTGGTTTCTGTAATTTTTGCCATCAGATAACCCTGACAATAAATCTATTGGAAAAAGCAAAAGATTCCTTTGATAGGGCTACCCTGTCCTTTTTTTTAAGGGAAGACCGCAGAACCTATGATCATACCCTGAGCAGCTAATCTATGACAAACTGATTATCTGTGATTATCCTGCCAAATGGTAATTGCTTCTTCTGTAAGATAAGAGGGGACAATCCCATATGGTTCAGTCCTATTCCCAAAATGGCCATCCCTCATCAGTGATGCTGGAATTATGAATGAATTATATCTTATAGTCCTTATATTGCCGTTCATATAAAAATCATAAAATAACTTCTTTATCTTATTCTGTTCATTGATGGTTCATAACTTTTCCTGAATGATTTTTGCGTTCTAAAATTTAGGTAGTATATTATATCAATAACAAAGAATTAACTTCTAAATACAGTTTCCCCACTATTATGTATCTTCACTTACAATTGTCCAGGGGACTTCATTTAATACGAATAAGCTGGTAGCCACCTCAGCTTTAGGTACTTGGGCAGCAATATCTGGAAGAAAAAATACAAGACATAAACATTTGAAACAAGTCCATGTTATCTCATTTTTTTCTCTGAATTTATTTGTATGTTTGTTTGTACCCTGTCCCTTCCTCCACACCTTTCAATGGAAAATCATTGACTAGCTGAAAGAAAATGAACAAATTTGTACAAATTCAATAATAACTAACAGTGGTAATAGTGGTGCTAGGGTATCATAAATCGGATCCAAAACACAGCTAAGTGGAAGCCACTGTTGTTGATTTCATTAGCAACTATGCTTGCATTCCACACAAAAACTCTACTTTATTTCCACCACAGGTAGAATTTGATTACTGACTGCCTTGTTCAGAGCCTGTCTGAAGTTACGATGGTGCTGAAAAAATATGTTTACAACCAATGCCCACATTTACCACCTCCACAGTATCCCTCAGTCACATGGTCATTATTAGAGTCAGTACATATTGTCCTGTGCCTGACCTGGTTTTTTTCCTTTTTTCCCCCTTGCAGAGCGGAGAGATTGGAGAGGAAGGGATTAAGCCAGCAGACAATGGAAAGGAATTCTGTGGTGCCAGCTGGGAGGTGCTAGCACACGTGGGAAATAGCTGGTCTAGTCTACATTGTGTGCCTGCTTACTTTCTTGTAATCCTTTCCTCTCCAATGAATGTAAATACAAACATTAATTCCCTTCTTGCTAATTATCCCAGTGGTGGGATGAGCACTCCAAAGGGCAGACAGTGGGGAAAAGGAAAGCACAATTGCGGTCACATGATTTCCCACATAGCAACCACTTTGCTTAATGACAGAGCTGTTGGTCCCAATTGTGGTTGTTAAACAAGGACTAGCTGTATTCATAATGCTGAGTACTGGTATATAGAATCCTCAAGTTCTGTGATAACCTGAGCACTAAAAATGAAAGGTGAATTTATGTAATCCCTCACTTGCCTAAAACTAAATTAGAAGTAATGAATAAAACGGTTGTGATATATATATATATATATATTTACAGGTGCACCTAAATGATTAGTTGCCTGCCAAATGTCCCTCAGGGGTCTCTTCCTTGCTATGCCTGATCAGCTTTAAGAAAAGTTTTGCCTGCCCTCGAGGCTGCTTGAGACCTCCCAGAAGCTGCAGCCTACAGTTGGAAAACTGCTGGTGTACAGGATCTTCTAATCAAATCTGCACCAATAACCTCCTGCCTTTCATTTTCAACTTGTAATGATGCATGAATTCTTTCCCACAGAAGCAGCCTTGAAGAAGTCTATGGTCTTTTTTTAGATGGCATATCTAATGGGTCCTCAAAGCAAATCTCCCAAATTGAAAATTTGGAGAAGGAAATGCAACTCACCAGAATACAAGAAGAAGCTCATCAGAATGAGCAGCAGAAGGCCTCCTTGCTTCATGGTTGTGTCAGTGAGTTTGGTTGGAGTAGGTCTCCTTGGAGCAGTCGATGCTGAAGGTTAAGCCTCAAAGCTCTCCCATGTCCTATATATGCATATCTCTGCTACCTTGGTGACGTAATCTCTCCCTCTCAAATGCAACCACATCTGAAAGTGTCATATTGCTGAAGGAAGCTTGTTGTTGTTGTTTAGTCGTTAAGTCGTGTCCGACTCTTCGTGACCCCATGAACCATATTGCGCCAGGCCTTCCTATCTTTCACTGCCTCCCTGAGTTTGCTCAATTTCATGCTCATTGCTTCAGTGATGCTATCTAGCCATCTCATCCTCTGCCGTCCTCTTCTCCTTTTGCCTTCCATCTTTCCCAGCATCAGGGTCTTTTCCAAAGAGTCCTCTCTTCGCATTAGGTGACCAAAGTATCTGAGCTTGAGCTTCATTATCAATCCTTCCAATGAGCAATCAGAGTTGATTTCCTTTAAGATTGACTGGTTTGACCTCCTAGCAGTCCAGGGGACTCTTAAGAGTCTTCTCCAGCACCACAGTTCAAAGGCATCAATTCTTTGGCGTTCAGCCTTCTTTATGGTCCAGCTCTCACAGCCATACATTACTACTGGAAAAACCATAGCTTTGACTATGCGGATTTTTGTTGGCAAGGTGACGTCTCTGCTTTTTAATATGCTATCTAGGTTTGCCATAGCTTTCCTCCCAAGGAGCAAGCGTCTTTTAATTTCATGGCTGCAGTCTCCGTCTGCGGTGATCTTGGAGCCCAAATAAATGAAGTCTGTTACTGCTTCCATTTCTACCCCTTCTATTTGCCAGGGATTGATGGGTCCAGATGCCATGATCTTAGTTTTTTTAATGTTGAGTTTCAAGCCAGCTTTCGCACTCTCCTCTTTCACCCTCATCAAGAGGCTCTTTAGTTCTTCTTCACTTTCTGCCATTAGGGTGGTATCATCTGCATATCTGAGGTTATTGATGTTTCTCCCTGCAATCTTAATTCCGGCTTGTGATTCTTCCAGCCTGGCATTTCTCATGATGTACTCTGCATATAGGTTAAATAAGCAGGGTGACAGTATACAGCCTTGTCGTACTCCTTTCCCTATTTTGAACCAATCGGTTGTTCCATGACCGGTTCTAACTGTTGCTTCTTGGCCCGCATACAGATTTCTCAGGAGACAGGTAAGGTGGTCTGGTATCCCCATCTCTTTAAGAATTTGCCACAGTTTGTTGTGATCCACACAATCAAAGGCTTTTGCATAGTCAATGAAGCAAAAGTAGATGCTTTTCTGGAACTCTCGTGCTTTCTCCATGATCCAGCGAATGTTGGCAATTTGATCTCTAGTTCCTCTGCCTCTTCGAGACCCAGCTTGTACATCCGGTAGTTCTCGGTTCACGTACTGCCGAAGCCTAGCTTGTAGGATTTTGAGCATAACCTTGCTCCTTGGTACTTTTCGATAGTATTCCATTGCTATTAATCATGCTACAAAAAGCTATAGCTGAAAGCGAAATGTGAACCTGTAAGTAACTAAAGAAAAGATGTATGTTGAATAACTGTTCATTGGAGAACAGAAAATAGAGACGTTGACTTATGAGAACATGGAATTTAAGTGACAGCACTCAAACCTGATGTAAAAATTCTTTTATTGAGGGACACCTCTTGATTCAAATTTCTGTTCACTTATCTTGAACATGACCCTGTTGATTCCACTGGAACTGGATGGGTGTTTGAGATATTCAGAACATCATAAAAGGTCAGCACGGCATATTACAATAACAACAACAACAACAATTTATTATATGCTGCCCGACTCCCAGTGACCATCTTCATATGTGAGGATATCAACCCTGATGGTGGATTTTTGATATATGGATTAGCCCTTCTACATACAGGCCACAGCGCTGGTGTTCGATGTCCCCACTGAAAATTAGTATGTTCTCCTTTGTGAGACAGCAGAGTATCACCTGGATTTCAACATCCTAGCTCTTTACAAGAGAACCACTACAACAATCCAGATTCCACTGATTAGAAGAAGAACTCATTGGGGCTGAATAGAAGATTGCATCCCATCTTTATGATGGCAGGAGTGGCTACCAGCTTTAAAAAATGATCAGGCCACACTGCTTTCCCTCTGTTTCCTTCACTCTCAGAAAAGAGCATTTCCATTTGCTACCTTTCAAAAGGGAGGGAGAGGGAGACCAGATGCTGGCGAAGAATCAAGTCTTTCCTTGCAGCAGGCAGTTACTGATGCATAGTATAGTTCTATTTTGCATAATCCCCACAGACACCCAGATGCAGATTGCAAAACTGCCCAATAACTTCATCAACTGAGAGTAGGAACAAAGCAGCAACTAGGTTTCATTCTTACATTCCCGTTCACTGTTCTCTCTCTCTCTCTCTTTTTTCCATCCTAGCATTTTTCCCGCAGGTGCAGGGTCTGCTTTTTAGATCAACCAAATGTTGTGACAGGAATTGACTGACTGGCTTGTCACACAAGCCTGAGAGAGAGTGACTGGCCAAAGTCACCCAGCTGGTTTTCATGCCTAAGGTAGGGCCAGAACTCACAGTGTCCTTTCTAGCCTGGTGACTTAACTACTAGACCAAGCCAGCTCTTATTCCTGTTCACTGTTCTCATTTGTTAAACTCCAAGAAGGCACTCCTGATAAACATAAAATAAAATAAAATAAAATAAAAATAAAAACCTTACTAATTCCCATAAAGAATGCTGAACCTAAAATGATGAACCTTAACCTTCTCCTGGTAGTCTTCACCACCAGTTCAGCTTTCCTCATAAAATATCTCATTGTCTCAAGCTACAATCCTTTGTTTTTTAAACAAGGAAGAAGAACTTCTCAATGGCAATACACAGAACAACAGAGGGAAAGCAGTATTTGACAATGCTCTTTAATTGTCGGTATGCAGAAATCACGCTTAACGCGTGAGTTGACTGGATGGATAGGAAGCCTTATGGATTCATCTGGTTTCTGGTGGGCGATCAGGGATTTCCCTGATGATCATGTGGATGAGTCAGCTAAGGGCCTGATTTTACAATGGTATAAGGTGGCATCTTGGCTTTTGTGTTTTTATATATATAAAAAAAATTCCCTTCTCACCCCTATGGGTGGTATGTGTCTTCCTCAATCTCGGGTCCTCTACCAGAGGCCTGGGAGTTTGAGGGTTCTGCGCAGTATCTTAGCTGTTCCTAGCACTGCACTCTTCTGCACAGAGAGCTCTGATGTTGTCCCTGGGATCTGTTGGAGCCACTCTCTCAGCTTAGGAGTCACAGCCCCGAGTGCTCCTACCACCACTGGGACCACTTTGGCCTTGACTTTCCACATCCTCTCTATTTCCTCCTTCAGGCCCTGGTACTTCTCCAACTTCTCATGCTCCTTCTTCCTGATGTTGCTGTCACTTGGCACTGCTACATCTATCACTACCGCTGTCTTCTGGTCTTTGTCTACTACCACGATGTCTGGTTGATTGGCCAGTACCTGCCTGTCCGTCTGGATCTGGAAGTCCCACAGGATCTTAGCCCTTTTATTCTCCACGGCCTTCTGCGGAATCTCCCATCTGGACTTGGGGGGGTCTAGCTCATATGCTGTGCAGATGTTCCTGTACACAATGCCAGCTACTTGGTTGTGCCGTTCAGTGTACGCTGTTCCTGCCTGCATCTTACACCCTGCCACTATGTGTTGGACTGTCTCTGAGGCCTCTTTGCATAATCTGCACCTTGGGTCCTGTCTAGTGTGGTAGACCCCTGCTTCTATGGATCTGGTGCTTAGTGCCTGTTCTTGTGCTGCTATGATCAGTGCCTCAGTGCTGTCTTTTAGTCCAGCCCTTTCCAGCCACTGATAGGATTTCCCAATGTCAGCCACCTCAGCTATCTGTTGATGGTACCTCCCATGCAGGGGCTTGTCTTGCCATGGTATTTCCTCCGCTTGAGCATCCTCCCATGTCTGCTGCTGCCTGAAGCATTCTCTCAGCAGCTCATCTTTGGGTGCCATCTTACTGATGTACTCCTGGATACTCCAGGTTTCATCCAGGACAGTGTCTTTGACACTCCTCAAACCCCGCCCACCCTCTTTGCAGCTGGTGTACAGTCTCTGGGTGTTGGACTTGGGGTGGAAACCTCCGTACATTGTGAGGAGCTTCCAGGTCTTCACATCGGCAGCCTCCATGTCTTCCTTTGGCCAGCTCACTATACCGGCAGGGTATCTGATGACTGGCAGGGTATACATGTTGATGGCATGGATCTTGTTCTTCCCATTGAGCTGGCTCTTCAGGACCTGTCTCATCCTTTGGTGGTACTTGGATGTTGCTGTCTTCCTTGCCTTCTCCTCATGGTTCCCATGTGACTGTGGGACACCAAGGTATTTATAGCTGGTTTCTATGTCTGCTATATGGCCCACTGGTAGTTCCACTCCATCGGTCTTAACTACCTTCCCTCTCTTTATATATCATCCTGCCACACTTCTCCAGTCCGAATGACATCCCAATGTCCTCGCTGTAGATCCGTGTCAGGTGGATCAGTGAGTCGATGTCTCTTTCACTCTTAGCATACAGCTTGATGTCATCCATGTAGAGGAGGTGGCTGATGGTGATTCTACTCTTGAACTTGTACCCATATCCAGACCTTGTGATTATCTGGTTGAGTGTGAGGGTATGGGCAGAGAGCAGCCAGGCAAGGGGGGTCAAGAATGTACTTTCATCCCCTGAACAGCGAGGGAGAGATAAGAGGATGAGACTGGCACCTCCCTGAGGAATGCTAGAGATGTTTATGGATTGACCCTGGGAACTACTCAGAGTCTGGGAAGATTGATGTCAGGTTTAGCCCATGAAACTCCAGGAGACCTGTGAGAGTATGGGCGGAGAATGGCCAGGCAACGGGGGTCAAGAATGTACTTTCATCCCCCGAACAGCGAGGGAGAGATAAGAGGATGAGACTGGCACCTCCCTGAGGAATGCTAGAGATGTTTATGGATTGACCCTGGGAACTACTCTCAGTCTGGGAAGATTCTTTGTAAAGGGTGAAGCCAAATAAACCTTGCTGGATTGAATCTGTATGGTCTCCTGGAGTTTCCTGGGCTAAACCTGACAAGACCATACAGATTCAATCTGGACAGGAAGAAAGCGATAGAAACCCACTCAGTCTAGCTCTGCCTTAACTCTCTGTCTGGAGAACAAGCACCTCATGACCTACTGACCACAAGGAGGCATTACCGTGTAGGCAGAGAATTAAGTGGCCCTGACTCTTCAGCAGGACGTGGAGGATGAGCCAGACAGAGTCTATGTGAGCTTTTGAATCTTAAATTTTATTATATTTACCCTCTTTTGGAGCATAATCAAAGCAAATCATTTATGATACTTTATCTTGGGTTGCTCAGAGAGAAGACAGTAGTAGAAGAAAAGAAGTAGAAAGCCTTGTAAATTATCTGAAACCCCTGGAAATAAACCTAGGTAAGGTACTGTATCAGCATCCTGAAGGTTATGCCAAAATATGTGGGCTTTAACACTCTGTTTGAAGATTACAACTGAACATGAAGAACTTGGAAGGTTTCAAGTAAGGAACAGTAAGAACTGGAAGAGTACTGCTTTTCCCAAACAGGCTTCTAAACTTACGTATAATAATCTATTTAAATTTTGCTGTCTAAAGTAGACGATTATAAAGAGTGAATTTGCAATTTTACACCATGCTCTTAAAGTGATAGCCCCCTCTTTGTAGAGCTTCTGTAAGCAGTTACTGAAAGCTGTTTACAAACTGAGCTGATGAAGGAAAAGCTCAGGTCTTAAAACAATGGTCCTCACTAGAGATGGCTATAAACAAAAGGGGTTATGCCCAGTAACTGAAGATGGTGATGTGTACATTAAATCTCAAAAACAGTCAAGAATTACTGACTTTTTCTCCACGGATGTAACCCCAATAACCCCAATAAACTCTGAAGACCAGGGCAGAAAGAAAATGGAAAGGAAAGGAAAATGACATGCCATGTGAATGGTCTTTTGGTCCTTATTGCTCTTAGGCAGATATTGCCAACATCATAGCTAAGAGGACCTCCAATATTCCAGATATCGCTGAGGAAATAGCTATTGCTGTGAGACAGCTAAACTCTGAAACTACAGAAAAACATATGGACAATAGCATACTTTCAGTACAACCATCTTCAATAAAAGTCTGTAACAACAAAGCCCCTTACCAACCACACGGTTTGGGAATCCTTATTGGCAAATGAGGCAGATTATTTGAGAGGTTCACAGGATTCCTGTTTGCAAAAGATTATAGAAGCCTTGGGAGAACAACATGAGGCTTTTAACAAATTTGCTATGAAGTAGTCATCTGATTTAATACTACTGAAAGAACTTCTGTCTACTTCAACTGACGACCCTTATCGAATTAGTCTCAAATGAGATTAGACCACAGAAAAACACAGTATTTGATGATAATTCACTAATGAACAGCCATTCCCAAACCCAGACTCATTTTATAAATAAGAGGGGAAGGAAACAAAGCCCCAGGTGAAAACCAAAAAAGGAAAAAGAAGGCACAAGCTGAAAATCAAGTAAGGAAAAGTAAGAACTGGAAGAGTACTGCTAATGACCAATACAGGTCTTCTGATCCAGCAATGTCCAGTACCTGCTGAGGACTCTATTATTGAACAAAATCATCTAGGAAATAGCTCAGCCAACTCCGTACTTCCGAGGACTAAGAAAAAAGGGTGGTGGTACTTACTACTAATGAATGCTAAGCTGGCAGTTATCAGCTTCCCAAAACCTAGAGGCTTCTTCTCACAGATGGAACGGAAATTGTATTTGGTACATCTACTTCAAACTCTTACCCCACTTAAACTTGTTTCAGATAATATTTTAAAGGTGGAATACTTGTACTACAATGGTGTGACAGCAAGAGCACTGGTAACTTTTGACTCTATTTTTTTTTTTCTCTGCTCAGTCGTTACCGACTCTGCAGTGACTGCTTGGATGAGTCCTTGCAGTTTTCAAGGCAAGGTGTTTCAGAAGTGGTTTTCCTGTGCCTCCTTCCTAGAGCAGAGCTCAGCTGGCGAGCGCAGGAGGCAGGGTTTCTGTTGCTTCGCGCCCTTTTCGGGCGAGCACGGTTTCGCGCTACTGGCAACTGCTCCCAACTCCTTTTGCAAGGCGCCGCCAGCATTTTTCCTCCCACCGGAGTGAGAGTCCCCATTTATCTACTCACGTGAGTTTTCAAACTGTTGGGTTGACAGGAACTGGGGAGGAAACAGGAGCTCACCCTGTTAACGTGAAGGCTGGACTCGAACCGCTGAAGCGTCAACCATTTCTGGCCGGCAACTTTCAGCGTCATTAAGCCGCTGCGCCACTGTGTCCCCTCTATTAATATGGCACAAATGGTTTATCTATTTAAATATCTCCTTCAGGCAAGAGGTCTTGGAGTTATTGGATGTTTTAAGAATATTTCTGTAAGCCGACTAGATAAACCTAATTTACACAATCCAACAGTAGACAGGAATTTCTTACCTGAAAAATAGAGCTTATAAATACTTTTAATGATTTGACCCCTATGGAACAAAATCGTATCACAGTTAAATTGTCCTGGTTAAGAGAAGAGTTGATTAATAAACAGGTAGAGTCACCATCTGTAACTTCATTCCTTTCTAACCTTAAGAGCTCTGAAAAGGAGGGATCAATTCATGAGTCAGTGGCCAATGTCAAAGAAGGGGAGGAGAACAAAGGTAAGACCTGCAACATGGGACAATGCGGCCAAAAACATTATGAACATCCTCTTCAGAAAAATAATATAGACCTTACAATCGCGACAGGGAAACAGATTCAGGTAATAGTGGAGATTAACCCCTTATATGAAAACAATATACATGCCTTCCCTTCTCAAGGGACAGCAAATAATATAGCCCCTTGCCATAGAGATCTAGGACCCTTGCATCCACCTGCATTTAATTTTTCAAGATTCAGTCACAATGGTATCCAGCAGGCAGGAGATCCAAACTTGTCCCTTGGATTTAATAAGCAAACAAATGTGGTCAGACTAATACCTCAGATGAAATAACACCATGCCCAGATCCAAGGGCTAATCCTACCCCAAGATGCAAAATTACTGATAGTCAAAGAATAAATAAAAAGAAATCTGCCCATGGGTTAAATCAAATTGATACTAATGATGCACAAGTTATAAATGAGGCATGTCCTTCTGGTTTTCTAAAGAGTGAGAGGACTGGACATAATAAAGGACAACTAGGTCAGTGATCCGTAAGTAGCTTATCCATCCTAGTGTGGAATATAGCAGGACGGAATGCTCAAACTACCGACAAGGATTCCATAAAGTTACTAAAATTATATGACATAATATGTTTGCAAGGAACTTGGATCCCAGAAAAGCAGTCTGATACAATTTACTTAGCTGGTTTCAGATCATGGGTCATTCCAGCAAGGAAATTACATTCTATGGCCGCCTTTTTGGGGGTTTGGCTATCTTGTTAAATAGGAAGTGGAATTTGGAGGCAGCGCAAATATATCTGGACTGTAATCCCTCTTTCCTTATAGTGAGATTTATGATAACAAATAAGATTGCCCTAATAATATTAAATGTTTATATGCCTCCCAGAAATGCTAAATCTCAGAATCAGGACTACTGGGCTACACTTGCGAATATAATTGAAGCTCTAGAGGACAAATTCCCACTAGATACTATTATCATAGTGGGTGATTTTAGTGCAAGAGTAAGGAGTGATAAGCACAAAATAGCAAAACAGCTGAAACTTGACATTGATGAACATTACCTTATTTTCCCTTATTCTTTGAAGGACTCTAAAGTAAACCTGGCAGGGCTTAAGCTTCTAAATTTGCTTTACAAGCAGGATTTTTCAAATACTGAATGGTTCTTGCCCCAGAGATTCTCCTGGTAATTTTACATACCTATTGACAAGTGCAACAACAATAATTGACTATGTAGGCATCCCTCTGCCAAAACAGGAAAATTTCAAAACATGAACATTATTCCACAAGGTTGTAATAATCACCAGCCTATCACATTCGAACATACTGGCTTTGACGATAGTAGAAAGTTGAAAATGCACAATGGCCACATGGCTGCACTAAAATTTTCAGGCCAAAAAAGGAATTAAATGGTCTGTTAATTTAGCTGATAAAATCACTACAATACTTCACTCAAACCATCCGGCAGATATTCAGCTTAAATTGATTAATGCTGATCCAACTTCTCCAGTTATCCTGAGCCACTATCAACAAATAGTTGACCATTTAAAACCAGAATTAAGGCAGGACAGCCCTAAATTAAGTTCTGTTCACAACAACATAGCCGCCGGTTTGATACGGATCGTAGAACAGCACGTTGTACGGTTAGGAATTTGGCAAGGAGAGCAAAAAATACTTGTGTCCCATGGTTAATGACAGAACTACTTAGGAAGAAAAGGGAATATAAACTTCTCCCAAAGCGCAAGAAGACATTATACCAAATGCCTCTTTGGCACTCTCTTCTGACTGCCATAGATTAAAACAACATTAATCTGGAAACTGGTAAATACCAATCTGGGTGAAGATAGGAACATCTTAGAGGCTAGAACATCCAAAGAGGAATGGGGGAAGCATTATGCTAGATTATTTGCTCCCCATCCCACTCCAGTTAATTCTCCAATTAATTTAAAACTTTGTGATGCTACACCCTGCCCCCTGCCTCTTTAAAAGAAATTGAGTATCTGATCCAGGCATTGCCATCAGGCACAGCCCCTGGAGAAGACTATATCCCTGATGATTTATTAAAAGCTGATATTGTCTGGTGGAAGCCCATTTTGGCTAAGCTCTTTAATAACATTAATTCCTCTGGCCAACTTCCCCAGGGTAGGAATAGAAGCAGAGTGATCCCAATAGACAAGAAAGTTGATCATATAGACCAATTAGTCTAATTAATATTACAGCTAAAATTTATGCAAAACATCTCGCTAATAAATTAGAGGACTGGGTCATTGATAACAATATCCTTGCAGAGGAACAGGCAGGGTTCAGAGCAGGTTATTCAACAACCGATCATGGTTTTGTATTGGCTCATCTGATAAATAAGTATGTAGATCACACCCACAGGAAAGTGTATGTTGCCTTTGTAGATTTTCATGCAGCTTTTGATTCTGTCGATAGAAACTAACTATGGATTAAGCTAGATCAGTTGAATTTGGATAGAAGGTTATTAATTTTGATCATGGCTTTATATAGTAGTACTCAAATTCAGGTTAGGTTCACCCCAGCAGGGCAGCTGACAGATAATATCAAGACTTTTAAAGGGGTAAAGCAAGGATGTGTGCTTATGATGGGAATAGACATTGGGACTGAATTTGATAGTGGACCTGAGTATGTGGAAGTTGAACCTGCATATGAAGACATGGGTGGGGGGCTGGCATATGAGAATTGTGCATCTGTGATAGAAACTGTGTTCAGTGTGCTTGTCGAGAGTGATATATTCCTTCCCAATGACATCCCCATGCAATTTCTAAAGATAGTTATGTGCCTTATGACTTCTTTGTAACCCCCTTGCTTGTTTTTGTAGCCTTTTAGCTTTAAATATAGCTCTACTATTTTAATGCTTTCATTGTATCCTTGAAGATAAGAATGGTTGTATGATTTGTGGTTTCCCTGATCCTATAGCAGAGATGGGAGAGACCAGCTGTGGTCAGTCTGCTAAGGGGCCATGGCCGGGGCAACCGACAGGACATGCAAGATCTACATGCCTGTAATGTTATTATCCTGATAGGGGAAGGGGAAGAGAGTTGGGGTTAAGATAAGTTTAAGATGGATAATGAGTAATAATTAATGTATAGCTGGAAGGATGTCCATCTTTGGTTGAAGTCACAGTGACCTGATGCTTGTAAGAAGTTAACCGGTTTCTTTGTTTAAACTGTCACGTAGATCCTGCGAAGAAAATGTATATAAGCTATGTAAAATCTGTAATCGAGACTCCCTCCTTTCGCTGGGAGTCTCCAATTTATTTAGAGCTCTGAAATAACGTGGATAAAAAGTCTGATTTTCGTCTTGGCGTTCTGTTCACCTCGCACCAGACCCAAACCTGGTAATTAGGGTTGATTGGCTGGACCCAAACACTTGCACCGCCACTGTTTAATCTACTTATTCATGATAATGTGCCAGTCCTGAGCGGAGGAAATTTTTTTCCAGTAAAGGCAGAAAATAGGAACTTGTCTGCATTCCTTTATGTAGATGATTTATTGCTTACATCCCATTCTCAGCTAGGCTTGCGCAGACAGTTGAGAGTTTTGGGGAGCTATTGCTCCTTAAATTGTCTAACTGCGAATGCGGAAAAATCAAAAGTGGTGGTACCTGGGCAGAAAAGGAAAAGACACAAATGGAGAATTGGGGAATATAATATGGAGTAAGTTCTCTCTTACAGATACTTGGGCATCCTTTTTAATGCTTCAGGCACTATCAGGCCCCAAAAAATAAAAACGGAGAAAGCTTTGGCAGGAATAATAAAGCTCTGGCACACAAGTGGTGGTCGACAAATTCCTCCAATCCTAACTCTCCTGAAAACCAAGTTAGTCCCCTACTTCTCGTATGCAGTAGAGTTGTGGGGCATTTCTACCCCTTATGATATGGAATTCTTCCAGGACAAGCTGCTCAGAAATGTCTTAGGTGTACCTAATGGTACCCCCGTCCCCTTTCTCTATGCAGAAACTTTACATACCCAATTAAAGCTAGAAGAATTGTAAGGGCATTTAATTATTGGGCTAGACTCCTCTCGCTACCTGATCCCCAACTTGTCAAGCAGTGCCTCCTGGAGCAAATGAATTTCTCCACTCCTCCTCGCACCAGTTGCTTTACATTTTTATCCAATCATACGCATGCCTTTCTTTTTTCTCCGGAATTCCTTTTAAATTCAAATGATGCAAACGGTAATCTATTATTTAAAAGCAGGGTGCTGAATGCCTTTGCCCAAAGACATTTGTTTAAATTATCACAAAATAAAATTGCCCCTTGGTACATACTTAATAAAACCAAAAACAAATGCGAACGTTCTCTGAGCTGTGTTACAGTGCCATCCCTCGGAGAGGGACTGACAAGACTCCGGTTCCAGCAAATGGCATTAGCAACCAGAGAGGGCTGATTTCTCAATATCCCATATAATATGGGCTTCTGCCCTTGCTCCAAGGAAATTTTAGAAGATTTCACCCATTATTTATTGTACTGCCCTATTTCTGCTTCAGCACATGGAAAATTTCTGGAGCCCCTCCTGATAAGAAAATGATGTTGGCCTGATTCATATAAAATTGAATATCTAATAAATTTAGACAAGGAGACACTGCTATGGAAATGAGCAACCTTTCCACGGGCTGCTCCTAAACAGAGGCTATTTTATCCAAAGTTCCTAACATTTTCTAACATTTTGCTGCTATAATAACAACACTGTTTTAATGTTTTCACTGATTTTTGTATATTTTAATGTATTTTATTAATGTTTGGCCACTTTTGTGAATGTTTTATCTTATTTGTTACATGTATATGTATCCAATTGGGTATCTATGAAGTTATTGTGCATTTTAAAACTTAATAAAAGGGGTAGTGGTTAAGGCACCAGGCTAGAACCTAGGAGACCCTGAGTTTTAGTTCTCCCTGAGGCAGAAAGCCAGCGGGGGGGACCTTGGGCCTGCCCCTCTCTCTCAGCCCTAGAAGCCCTAGAAGGAGTCAAGGGCAAATCACCTCTGAAAAAAACCGTGCCAAAAAACTGCCAGGAGTCAACACTTGCCAGGAGTCAACACTGACTTGAAGGTGCATGCATGCTTTCAAGGTAAATTTATTTTCTTCGTATTTTAGTAATTCTTTATATTTTAACCAATTATAATTTCTACTACTCTCTCTTCTCCCAAAAGCTTCCCGGGGGGATATCCATAATGGAATATTTGGTTCTAATATTGTTTTATATTTATTCCAAATTCTTAGAATGGATCTTCTAATACTATGATTATTAAATAATTTATTTGCTTTAATTTTGTCATACCACATATAACCATGCCAACCAAATTTTAAATCATGGCCTTCTAACTTTAGTAATCTTTGATTTTCTAAGGTGCTCCGTTCTTTTGACCAAATTAAACCACATACCTCATAATATAATTTCAGATCCGGTACTCCGAAACCTCCCCTTTCCTTCCATATCAATTTAGATAAATCTGCTTGCCAAATTTTAAAAGTTTTATCTGTTATTTTTATTGGTATATTTTGAAATAAAAAGAGAATTCTTGATAAAATATTCATTTTAATTGTCGAAATTCTTCCCATCAGGGATATATTCAAATTTTCCCATCTTATTAAATCTTGCTTAATATCCTTCCATATTTTAATATAATTATTTTGAAATAGATCTTGATTTTTCTCCACAATCTCAATTCCTAAATATCTGGTTTTCCGAACACTTTTAAATCCTGCTTTTTGTTCCAGATTTGTTTGATTAATCTGAGTTATGTTCAACTTCATCATTTTTGTTTTTTGTTTATTTATTCTAAATCCTGCCAATTCTCCATATTCCTGTAATTTTTCCATTAAATAAGTAATAGAGTTTATTGGATTTTGTATAGTAATAATTAAGTCATCCGCAAACGCTCTTAATTTATATTCTTCCTGTTTTATCTTTATCCCTTCTACACGTTTGTCTTTTCTAATATCTTCATTTAGAACCTCTAATACTAAAATAAAGAGTAATGGAGAAAGAGGGCATCCCTGTCTTGTGCCTCTCTCTGTTGAACCATCTTGAGTTCTTTCTTGGTTTACTATAATTTTGGCCTTTTGGTTGGTATAAATTGATTTTATTGCATTTATAAATAATTCTCCAAAGTCCATATACTCTAATGTTTGAAACATAAAATCCCAATGTATATTATCAAAGGCTTTCTCCGCATCCACGAATAGAAGTGCTATTTCTTTATCTATATGTACATGTGCATATTCTATTATATTTACTATAAATCTTAAATTATCTCTTATCTGTCTTTGTGGTAGAAAACCATTAGAGAAAAATGAATATCAGTGTCAATGGTTTCAATATATACAACTAAAAGAACAATTTAAAACAGACAAAAAATACTTTAGATTTTCAAAGGAGCAATCCTGGTGGGATATCCAAATAGAGGGTACCAATGAACATCTAATTATGAAATTATATAAATTTTTATTACAAATCAAAATGGAAGACATCAAATTTAAAAATTGTGTGGCAAAATGGGAAGAAAATTTTGGATATAATATTCCATATGAAAATTGGACTAAAATGTGGACAAAAAGTTTAAAGTTTACACTAAGTTACAATTTGAAGGAAAATTTTTTTTAAATGATGTATCGTTGGTATATCACCCCAGATATTCTTTCTAAAATATATAAAAATGTCTCAAACCGTTGTTGGAAATGTAGAAAAAAAAGGAGTACTCTTTATCATCTCTGGTGGACTTGTGTAAAAGCTAAAAAGTATTGGTCAGAAATACACAATATTATTCAAAAAATTCTGGGAGTAAACATAGTAAAAACACCAGAAATGTATTTACTGGGACTTATAGATGAAGAATTGGGAAGGACCCACGGAAAGCTTCTATTATATTGGATTATGGCAGCTCGTATAATTTATGCTACACATTGGAAAGAAGAGATCATCCCAACAACTGAAGAACGGTTACTGAAGGTTTTGGACTTAGCGCAAATGGCAAAGTTAACGGACCGATTAAAAGATAAAGATGTGGATAAATTTATGGAAGAATGGTTCCCTTTCTTGAGTTACATAGAAGAATCACAAAATATAAAAATAACTGATACTTAAGGTAATAGTAATATAGAAGTGGAATAAGTATATAAAATAGTATAATGAGACAAGAAAATAGTAAATTAATAGTAATAGATTCACTGTGAAGAGACTCGGAAAGCATTGTATGTATTGTTCTATGTGTAATTTTGTAATTAATGTTAGTATATGTTATGTGTTTTATGTATATAAGTTTATTTATAATTATATGTTTATATGTTTGTTTTTTTTAATAATAAAGTTTAAAAATTTATTAAAAAAAAAAAAGAAGGTGCATGCATGCGTGCACGTGCACACACACACAGAATATGGCGATACCTTCGTTCCAAAAGAACCAAGAGAGCATTACTTTACAGAGAGACAATGCTTTGCTTTCTTTATTGAGACATTTAATGGATCAACAGAGCAGAAGCAGAGGGAAGAACAGACATTTTTCTGCAAGGCATGAAGATTGTGGGATATTCTTTAGTAAATGTTCCTTAGTCTTCTTCATTTTCAGATTTCAACATTTGCCAGTGTGTCTCAGCTGAAGTTTTTTACCGCTGTAACTGATGGGAAAACAAAGCGAAAAATTACACATGAGAACCATGGGGCTGCATCCACCATTGTGGGCCATCCAACCAAAAGACTATAATAGTCAACAAGGACTTGAGATCTCCTGAAACTGGCAAGTTGGCTATGCTTCCCTCTCCCCCTAAAATTACTAAAATATTCTGCTTGACACCATTATACAGTTTATCTGGGAAAGAAAATGCTTTGGGGGTGAATATTCACAGCTGACCTGGAACAAGCCATTTTTTAAAAAGTAGAAATCCAGGGCTGCCTATTCAAATGGTCTCTTCTCCAGCTGTTCAGAGTGAACTGTATACTTATACATATGCATTGCAGAAATAACACTTGTTGTCATAAGTTTTGCCATCAGAGCCACAACGGGGCCGGTAATCTATGGTGCAGGGTTCACATGGATACCCCTGACAATAAATCTATTGGAAAAAGCAAAAGATTAATTTTATAGGGCCACCCTGCCCTTCTTTTTAAGGCAGGACCACAGAACCTATCATCATAAGCTGAACATCTTATCTGTGACAAACTGATTATTTATTATTATCCTGCCAAACCATAATTGCTTATTTTGTAAGATAAGAGAAGACAATCCCAGATGGTTCAGTCCTCTTCCCAAAATGGCCATCCCTCATCAGTGATGCTGGAGAATGGATCTTGTGTTTTTATGAATTATAACTTATAGTCTCTATATTGCTGTTCATATTAAAAAATCATAAAATACCTTCTTTATCTTATTCTGTTTATTGATGGTTCATAACTTTCCCTGAATGGCTTTTGTATTCTACAATTAGGGCAAAACAGTGTATCATTAATAAAGAATTAAATCTTAAATAAGGTTTTCCCACTATCATGTATCATCACTTCTGGTTGCTCAAGGGGGCTTCGTTTAATAATAATAAGCTGGGACTGACCTCAAGATGAGGTATTTTGGCAGCAATATCTGGAAAAAAAACATACAAGATATAAACATTTGAAACAAGTCCATATTGTCTCTTTTTTTTTCTCTTTAATTTATTAGTATGTTTGTTTGTACCCTGTCCCACCCTCCCTGCCTTCCAACTGAAAATCATTGTCAAGCTGAAAGAAATGAAGAAATCAGTACAAATTCAGTAATAACTGGCAGTAGTAATAGTAGTCCTAGGATGTCATAAATGAGATCCGAAACAGAGCTTAGTAGAAGCCACTGTTGTTGATTTCATTAGAAACTATGCCTACGTAATACATGAAAACTCTACTTTATTTCCATGACAGGTAGAACTTGCTTACCAGCTACCGTGTTCAGCGACTGTTGAAAGTTCCAATGGTGCTGAAAAAGCAACTTTACAACCAATTCCTGCATTTACAACCTTTACAAGGAATCCATTGGTGCCAGCTAGGAGCCACAAGCACACTCAGGAAACAGTTGGTGTATTCCCCATTTTGTGCCTGCTTACTCTTATAATCCCTTCCTCTCCAATCCCTCCATTCTCCAATGGGGGGAAAGGGAGGGAAAAAAGTATCAGGGAGAAGAGAGATTGCCTGTAGACATTGCTTGTCCCCCCCCCCCCCCCTTATTTATTTAAGCAATTTCTCTGTTTTACGGGGGGGGGGGGAGAGAAAAAAAAACAAGCAATTTTTTTTTCTCTCCTAGGCCTGACCCATTTCTCTTCTCCCCTCAAAAAGCAGAGAGAATGGAGATGAAGGGATTACAAGAGAGTAAGCAGGTCCACAATGGGGAATATACCAGGCTGTTTGAGAAGCAGATTTACGGCTCCCCGCCCCGACCATGCTTTCAATGCTCCACCGCATTCCTTTCAATGTGTATTCTCCATTGTGTGCCTGCTTATTCTCTTCTAATCCCTTCTTCTCCAATGAATGTACCACCAAGAAGCTGCACGTCATAGTCTGAAAACAGCTGGTGTAGAGGTTCTTCTAGTGAGATAATCACATCTGCATCAATAGCCTCCTGCCTTCATTTGTAACTTGTATGGATGTCCCAGGGCATGAATCATTTACCACAGAAGCAGCCTTCAGGAAGCCTACAGTCTTTTTTTAAATGGCATATCTAATGGGGTCTGGGTCCTCAGATCTCCCAAAATGGAAAAGTTGGAGAAGGAAATGCAACTGACCAGAATACAAGAAGAACCCCATCAGAACGAGCAGCAGAAGGCCTCCTTGCTCCATGGTTGGTCAGTGGTCTCTTTGGAGCAGTAGATGCTGAAGGTTAAGCCTCAAAGCTCTCCCTTGTTTTATATATGCATATCTCTGCTACCTTGTGATGTAATCTCTCCCTCCCAGATGAAACCGCATGTGAAAGTGTGATATTGCTGAACTACATGGGAAGCTGCACCAATTTAAAAACTTCTGCCTAGTCAAATCATCCAGGATGCGAGAAGCATGTGGCACCCCAAAATTAAGGGACCAACCACAAATACTGTATAGGCTATTATCTTGATCTGGGCCACTCTCATCTGAATGGTTCTGAAACTTAGTTCGTAGCCTCCAGCTCTTCCTTTTCCTCTACATAGCCCCCTCACCTCCCCCAGCCATTGCTATATGGATACTGGGTTTAACAAATGAAAAAAGCATTCTTATGTAACAAGTTTCATTCCAGATTTTTTTTTTTACTAGTGCGCTTTCTAGAAAACATACTTAAATCCTTGGTACTTTTGCATAGTATTACATTACTATTAATTACATTACAAAAGCTATAGCTAAAAGTGAAAAGTGAACATGTAAATAAGGAAAGAAAGCTGTGTGTTGAAGAACTGTTCTTTGGAGAACAGGAAACAGAGATGTTGACTTATAAGAACATGGAAATTAATGGCAATATCACACTGAATAACAACTGCCGTAACAACTCAAGTGAGAGCACTCCAAACTGATGTCTGATAGGTGGCATATAAATTTAATAAACAAAATAAATACACTAATGGCCTAGAAGAGTGTGATCTCACTCTCACTCTCGATATGTGGATGAACACACCCAAAGATATTTACAGGCACACCCGCACCACAGAATCCTTTAATAATATCTCTCTTCCCCAAGGTATGTTGAAGTGAAGGAATGTGACATTACAGGAAGCTGTAGGTGTGGCTTATTGACACATTGATTAAATTTATTTATTCATTAAATATATTTATACATTTACCTATTAAATTTCTAGACTGCCCAACTCCATTGCATCTATGGGAAGTGTACAGTGTAAAACCATTCAAAGCAATGCAATACAAAACAAACAATTCAAAAAGTAAACATCCAGAGAAAATAAGTCGGGCTCTAGCAAAGAAATCACCCCACAAGGCGTCCTCCCACACCATAGCCCCAGGCCTGTGGGAAGAGCAGTTTTTTAAACAGCTTAGCAATATCAGTGTTCTTTATGACTATGGAATGCAGGGAACACACGAAAACTATTTCTTAATAAATAATAATCACGTTTGGAGGCTATAAACATTTGCCTAAGCCACAAGGAAATCATAAGGAAGAACAGCATTTAAGGACTGAAGGGCACAATGATAATGTTCACACCGTAGCCCATAGAGCACTAGTAGAACCCTCCTTAAGAACATAACTCTGGTTTGGGTTTGGTCGTTTCTGTTATAGATTAGTCTTCCAATCAGCTGTATCTGCTTTTCTTTGATTTAGGTTATTTTTAATTTCTACAAGAGAATTTAATTAGGGCTAGGGTTTATAAAACAATATTTTGTCCTCATTTGGGGCATAAATTCCCAGTATCAAAGTCTTAGTCCCATGCAAATTAACTTCCACCCCAGCAAATCTCCATACTCATCAGTCAATACAAGTTCTGGTTTTAGTTGGGAATTTATATACAAAACAACTCCTTTCCTTTCCTTTCCTTTCCTTTCCTTTCCTTTCCTTTCCTTTCCTTTCCTTTCCTTTCCTTTCCTTTCCTTTCCTTTCCTTTCCTTTCCTTTCCTTTCCTTTCCTTTCCTTTCCTCTGATGAAATAAATTCTTCACCCATTTTTTAATGAATCAAATATTTTATGTCCTTTTTTCTAATATGTGTCTCTTGTTGGCAAATTCTATCTTGTTTTAATTATTTCAAATAATGATTTTTTGGTCTCTTTTGAGGAACATTTGCTCATTTATATTCCACGTTAAGCATTTGTAATCCATAATCAAGTGGAACATTTGAAAAATCAATACCTCTTCCTCCTGGCTCGTACTAGAGAGATTGGCTTCCCTGTGCCAGCATAAGACGCAGGTGGAACGTAGCCTTGCAATTCAGTTCCAGGAAGCCTCTAAGCAAAAGCCCCTTCAGATTGAAGCCTCATGGTGGACTGTTCTCCAAATCCTCCCAGAGGACTGGGGAACTATTTTACAATGCTCAATGAAGACTTCTACAGTAGTGTGATTAACTAAACCTCCTCCAAAACTGGGTTAACTCAACTTCTGCCAATTATAGTCCATGGATGGGATTCCCAGCACAGCATTTTCAGCTGCCCCATAACTGTGCTGCTGAAAGTTCAGCACCACTAGTTTGACCCTTGGGGAGGCAGGCTGGGAGTCTAAACAGTGGGAAGCTGAGGGTGGAAATGGGAGCCACCCAGCAGCCTCCCACTTCCATTCATCCCCTTTGAATCCCCAAATGCGGAAGCTACTCCCAATATCTGTCCCTTCAGTGTTGTTCTCATTATCAGCCAGACAAT
This sequence comes from Liasis olivaceus, assembly GCA_030867105.1. Classification (NCBI taxonomy): domain Eukaryota; kingdom Metazoa; phylum Chordata; class Lepidosauria; order Squamata; family Pythonidae; genus Liasis; species Liasis olivaceus. The sequence continues at coordinate 64,592,074 of CM061348.1, read as the reverse complement.
TGCAGTGGCCCTCTGGAAGCTAGGACAGCTCCCTTGTCTCCCCCCAACCCTTTATAAGATGCCTATCAGCTGAAGGGGCAGAAAAATCGGCCCACATGGTTTAATTCTTTTTTTCCCTGAAGTGTTGGAAAATGGCATTTCAGTTTACTGCCTTTCAATAGTGAAGAAGAGGGAGGCCAGATGCTGGCAAAGAATCAAGGGCTTCCGTGCAGAGGGCAGTTGGCATGAAGAAGTTCCTCATGCATGCTGTGCAATTATATTTTGCATAATCCCTGCAGATGCCAGATGCAGATTGCAAGGCTGCCCAATGATGTATGAAAAGAGAGAGAAGGAAGAAAGAGGCAACCGGGTTTCACTCTCTCGTGCCCCTTCCCTATTCTCATGTGCCCAAATCAAAGGAGGCACCACCGATTAGAATGGAATGGAACTTAAACCAAGAGCTAAGCCTAAAGTGATGAAACTTCACCTCCTCTCTTCACCACGGTCTGGATTCTCTCATAAAGAATCTTCTTACCTCATGCTCCAATACTTGGTTTCTTAAACTCTGAAGCAAAATTTGTCAAGACGTGTCAGTTGCTGTCAAGTTTGCAATGATGTATTTCGCAAGGCAATAATGTGGCAATACAGAGATCAATGCAGGGAAAGGACCATGAGACAATGACACTTTCGATGTGGGTCTGCATTGATGATGCATAAGGTAGAGAATGAATTGTTAGACCTTTTGGAAGAGAAATGGAACATTTCACATTTTCTGCAAGCAAACTCCGTGCCCGCGCACCCAGTTGTGCTCCTGAGGTTTTGCAGCTTCTGCTGAGAGATGAGCCTCATAAACGAGGCATACCTGCCCCCAGCACATTATCTTGGCCATAACGGACGTTAGAAGAAGAGGTTTACTTTGTGGTTACATTCCGTAATGGTACATTTCTCCAAAAAATGCACTGAATGCTGGTGTCCATAATCAAGCTACATTTGAAGAAGGGGAATAGGGGATTTGGCTCCCATGTCAGGAGATGAAGGAGAAATCTCCTACTGGAATACCTCTGAATGGGAATACTTCCTGAGTATAGATATCCAAAACATTATTGAGAAGGGTGCTACCTTCAGGGAATGTACTGTCTGTAGAAGTGATTTCTCTGTCATGAGAAAAATTCTGATTTATGTGATATCGGTAACCAACTCCTGTCTTTTGCCGGAATCCATAAATATACCACATTAGCAATCCATATCAATATGTATCCAATTCCATATATATTAAGTTATTCTGCATTTTAAAATATAGTAATAAAACTGGTAATCTAACTGAGAGGCAGTTTGGTGTGGCGGTTAAGCCACCAGACTAGAACCTAGGGGACGCTGAGTTCTAGTTCTGCCTGAGGCACAAAGCCAGCGGGGGGACCTTGGGCCAGCCCCTCTCTCTCAGCCCTAGAAGGAGTCAAGGGCAAATCACCTCTGAAAAAAACCATGCCAAAAAACCTGCAGAGGCTTGTTGAGCCACTTGCCAGGAGTCAACACTGACTCGAAGGCACACACACACACACACGCACACAAAGAATACGGTGATACATTGATTCCAAAAGAAGACTCACGGAGAGATAATGCTTTGCTTTCTTTATTAATAAGTCAGACTCAGACATTTACTGGAGCAACGGAGCAGAAGCAGAGGGAAGAACAGAAGTTTTTGTGGGGATGTTAATGAGCAAGGCATGAAGATTGTGGGATATTCTTTAGTAAATGTTCCTTAGTCTGCTGCATTCTCACGTTTTACATTCACCAATGTTTCTCAGCTGAAGTTTTTTACCGCTGGCACTGATGGGAAAAGAAAGCCAAAAATTACACAAGAGAACCACGGGGGTGCATCCACCATCATAGCCCAGCCAACCAAAAGAATGTAATAGTCAACGAGGTTGCTGGGGATCTCCTGAAAGTGGCAAGTTGGCTATACTTTCTTGTCCCCCTAAAATTAGTAAAATATTCTCCTTGCCATCATTATACAATTTATCTGGGACAGACAATGCTTCCTGAGTGAGTATTCACAAGCGACCTGGAACAAGTATCCAGAAGCTACAGCTGGTTCAAAATGCAGCCACACAGATGATATTAGGTGCCCCTAGGATGGCACATGTAACACCTTTGCTGCAGGAGCTGCATTGGGTGCCAGTTGGCTTCCGGGTTCAATTCAAAATGTTGGTTATCACCTTTAAAGCCCTACGTGGCACGGCTCCAGGTTACCTGAGGGACCGTCTCATCCCCATTACATCAACCCGTCCCACCCGGTCAAGCAAAGAGGGCAAGTTGCAGACCCTGTCAATGAGGGAATGTCGGCTGGCAAGGCCCAGGAGGAGAGCCTTCTCTGCCGTTGCCCCTCCTTTTGGCTTATTCTGTCCCAGAGATGCGGCAGGCCCCTTCCCTCCTGGCTTTCCCAAAAGGATTAAAGACCTGGCTCTGCCAGCGTGCATGGGGCAACATGCGCTCTAACTGTTCCCGGGGGTGGTTAGCGCCCTGATGACACTCCCCAAATTATTTGTCAACTCTCCATCCTTCTTGGAAGTTATTTATTACTAGGATTATTTTATATTGTACTTTAATGTATTTTATCTTTGCTGTAAACCGCCCAGAGTCATTTCAGCAATATGGGCGGTGACAAATTTGATATCTAAATAAAAAATAAAATAAACAAATAAACAGGCCATTTTTTAAAAAGTAGAAATCCAGGGCTGCCTATACAAATACTCTCTTCTCCAGCTGCACAGAGTGAACTGTATACTTACAAATACATACTGCAGAAAACACACTGGTTAATGTAAGTGTGGCCATCGGAGCCACAGTGAGGTTCATAGGTGTCACTGCACCTTACATGTTCGTACCCCCGACAATAAACCTGTGGGAAAAAGCAGATGATTCCTTTAGTAGGGCTACTCTCCCTGCTTTTTATGAAGGTGGGACCACAGAACCTATAATCATAACCTGAATATCTAATCTGTGACAAACTGATTTTCTATGATTCTCCTGCCAATCTGTAACTGCTTCTTCTGTACGATAAGAAAGGACAATCCAGGCAGTTTGCTCCTGTTCCCAAAATGGCCATCCCTCACCAGTGATGCTGGAGAATGGATCTTGTGTTTAGTGAATTATATCTTTATCTTGTCGTTCATATAAAAATCATAAAAATAACCTCTTTATCTTATTCTGTTTATTGATGGTTCATAACTTTCCCTGAGTGATTTTTGTATTCTTAAATTTAGGCAGTATTTTATATCATTAATAAAGAATTAAATTCTAAATAAGGTTTTCCCACTATCATGTATCATCACTTCTGGTTGCTCAAGGGGGCTTCATTTAATAATAATAAGCTGGGACTCACCTCAAGAGGAGGTATTTTGGCAGCAATATCTGGAAAAAAACATACAAGATGTAAACATTTGAAACAAGTCCATATTATCTCTTTTTTTTTCCTCTTTAATTTATTAGTATGTTTGTTTGTACCCTGTCCCACCCTCCCTGCCTTCCAACTGAAAATCATTGTCTAGCTGAAAGAAAATGAAGAAATCAGTACAAATTCAGTTCTAACTCACAGTAGTAATAGTGGTGCTAGGATGTTGTAAAGCAGATCTGAGAGAGAGCTTATCTAAAACAAATGTTATTCATGTACATACATATTTCTAATGGAGGTATATGACTATCCTGGTTTTTTTTTTTTTTTTACCCAGTGCATTTTGTATAAATGAGTCCCATATTTCATGATACTTGTCCATACAAAGTCTAGGTCTATAGGCAATCCACTTATAAGTAGCAAGTGTAATCAGGTCTTCAGTCCCTTGAGTAAATGGGGACACACATTTATCTTTCCAATGCTGCAATATCAGTCTTTTGGCCATAGTAAGGCATGGAGAATCCATTTACATTGTCCAGTTCTCAAGATCCATGTACTAAGTATATATTTCAAAAGAATATTATCCTCTGAAAATTTTAGCTTTTGTTGCACATTTATATAGTCCAGTACTTTCTCCCAAAACATGATAAGTATAGGACGTTGTAAAAACATATGTTTTAAAGAAACATTGTCCTTATTACATCTCCAACAAAATGCTGTTTTTGACAGTCCTTTTCTATGCAGATGTAGTGGAGTCCAATAAATTCTAAACATTATTTTTTGTTGTATAAGTTGTAATTTAAGGTCCATTGGCACTCTTGGTATAGAAGTTAAGATACTCTCCCATTGTCTATGCAATATACAAACTTCTAATTCTTTATTCCACTCATCCCTTAGTATCTGCATATCAAATCAATTTATTGATAACAGATATCTATACAAACTAATAGTAGATTCTTTAGTTTTAAAGGATTTAACAAGTTGTTCTAATATCTCAGGTATCTCAGAAGCTGAAAATGCTGCTGGTCCAAACCACGCTGTTAACAAATGTTGTACTTGTAAATATTGCCATTGGGTTACATCTGGTAGATGCAGCATAAATTAAAAATTCATCTTCATCATCTATCAGTTGGACCAAAGTCAATATCCCCACTTCCATCCAATTTTTCCATATCACCATCTTTTCTCCTGCTTTTAAAGTTGGGTTTCCCCATAAACTCAGTTCGGCATGGGAAAAAGGGTCAAATCTTTTTTTTTTTTTTTAATTATACATACCATTCCATAGCTTTCTAACTGAGGAAATTGTTTCCAGAGACATTGGAGTTTTAGTGTATTTCGATCCTACTACTGTCCATCCAACCAAACGTGTTATATAGGTATATTCCAAAGTTGCCCAAATCAGAAAATTAACACCATGTGTTGGCTTTCAGTATTTAATACTTGACAATAGGTAAGTGTGATGATATAGCTCCATATATGGAAGAACAAATCCTCCCTCATTAATTGATAATTGCATTTTCTGTAAAGATATTCTCAGAATTGAAGAAGCTCATAGAAATTTTCTAAACAAAGAATTTATTTTCTGAAAATATTTTCCAGATATAAAAACTGGCATTCCTCTCAGAATATAAATGAATCTGGGAATAATATTCATTGTGAGACCAATCACCTTTCCCCAAAGGGTGAGGTTTAATGACTACCATCTATTGATATCTGAAGAAACCTCTCTATATATCTTATTTATATAACATGTTGCTAATTGAGTTATATCTTTTGGTATAGACATACCTACATATGTAATGGATTTGATACAAATCAATCAATTCAGGATTAATGTTCCTTAAATGAATGGGTAACCATGTTTTCTTCTATTGGCATCTGTTCTGATTTGGACCAGTTAATAGAGTATCCTGCTATTTTGCTAAAGGTATCTATCATTTGCATCAACACTGGAATAGTAGTATGAGGTTTAGAAATAAACAAAAGAATGTCATCTGCAGATAAAACCAATTTATGTTCAACTGAGTGGTGTACTACTCCGTAGATCTCCCTGTGTTGCCTAATAGCACAAGCCAAGGGTTCCACACAAATGTTAAAGAGCAAGGTGAAAGTGGACATCCTTGTCTAGTTCTTCTAAATAGTGGAGAAGTAGGACAAAACATACCATTAACCTTTACTTTAAATGTGGGCAATTCATATAATATCTTAATCCATTCTATAAATTCTGGAGGAAATCCAAATCTATTTAGTACAGCAAACATATACCGTTTTTGTACTTTGTCAAAAGCTTTTCCAGCATCTAATGATAAAATTACAAAATGATCTTTGTTTTTATTCATCTATTGAATCTACAGCTAACCTAATATTGTCTGCTGCTTGCTTACTTTTAATCAATTCATTAAATAATTAAATCCCTTCTTGCTAATTATCGCAGTCTGGACTGAGCATTCCAAAGGGCAGAGAGTGGGGAAAAGGAAAGCACAGTCGTAGTCATGTGATTTCCCACTTAGCAACCACTTTGCTTAATGACAGAGCTGCCGGCCCCAATTGGGGTTGTTAAACAAGGACTACCTGTATTCATAATGCTGAGTACTGGTGTGTAGAATCCTAAAATTCTGTGATACCCTGAACACCAAAAATGAAAGCTGAACTTTAATACTTGACAAAAACTTACCTAATACTTGACAGAAACTTAGCTAAAACTTGATAAAAACTTACCTAAAACTAAATTAGCAGTAATGAATAAAACTGTTGTGATTGATATATATATTTTGACAGGTGAGCCCAAATGATTAGTTGCCTAGCATATGTCCCTCAGGGATCTCTTCTGTGCTATGCCTGATTAGTTTTAAGGAAAGTTGTGCCTGCCCTTGAGGCTGCTTGAGACCTCCCAGAAGCTGCAAATCTCAGTCTGAAAACCACTGGTATAGAGGATCTTCTCATGAGATAGTCAAATCTGCATGAAATAGCCTCCTACTTTCATTTGCATCTTATATCAATTCCCCTGAACATGAATAGTTTCCCAGAGAAGCAGCCTTCAGGAAATCCATGGTCTCTCTCTCTCTCTCTTTAGATGGCACATGTAATGGGGTATGGGACCTCAAAGCAAATCACCCAAATGGAAAACTTGGAGAAGGAAATGCAACTCACCAGAATACAAGAAGAACCCCATCAGAATGAGCAGCAGAAGGCCTCCTTGCTTCATGATTGGTCAGTGGTCTCTTTGGAGCAGTTGATGCTGAAGATTAAGCCCCAAAGCTCTCCCTTGTCTTATATACGCATATCCCTGCTACCTTGGTGATGTAATCTCTCCCTCCCAGATGCAATCACATCTGAAAGTGTCATATGGCTGAAGTATGTGGGAAGCTGCACCAAATTAAATCCTTGGTACCTTTGTACAGTATTACATTACTATCAATTACATTGCAAAAAGCTATAGCTGAAAGCAAAATGTGAACAGGTAAATAAGTAAAGAAAAGCTGTATGCTGAATAAGTGTTCATTGGAGAACAGGAAACAGAGACATGGAATTTAATGGCAATATCAAACTGAATTACAATTGCCATAACAACTGAAGTGATAGCACTCAAATCTGATGTCCAATTCTTTTGGTGAGGGATACCTCTTGATTCAAATTTCTGTTCACTTATCTTGAACATGACCTTGTTGATTCCACTGGAACTGGATGGGTGTTTGAGGTATTCAGAACATCATAAAAGGTCAGTGTAGCATATTACAACAACAACAACAACAATTTATTACATTTATATGCCACCTGACTCCCGGCAACACCCGGTGGCAATCTTCCTCTATGAGGTAATCAACACTGATGGTGGATGTTCAATAGATAGATTAGCCCTTCTACATACAAGCCGCAGGACTGGTGTTCGATGTCCCCATTGAATTTAGCATGTTGTCCTTTGTGAGACAGCAGAGTGTCACCTGAATCTCAACATCCTAGCTCTTTACAAGAGAACCACTGCAACCGTCCAGATTCTACTGATTAGAAGAAGAACTCCTTGGGGCTGAATAGGAGATTGCATCTCACCTTTATGATGGCAGGAGGGGGTAAACCAGGAAACTATTTATTAAAAAAGCAGGCAGAATTTGATGGGAAAACCTCATTTGCATGAGTGGTGCAATAATGACCTCCTGCAGGGGCAATTGCATAGTTGTATGCGCCATCTTGACCGCAACCCAACACCACAGATGCCCCTGAGCTCCCGTATTCTCTTCTTGTTAATCAAGGTCAACATTTCTAAAAGGTGAACTTAGTTTCTTTGGATCTAAGAGTAAAACTGATATAGCAGAAAGGCTCTTTTTGTACACTGATTGAGTCATGTGTGAACAAGAAAACTAGGTTAATGAGCCTAGTGAGCTAATATTGGTGATGTTAGATTTTGTCTTCTCTAGCTAAAGTCACTTTCTCCCCATGTCCCATGAGTCAGTCCATTCTAGGCATGGAAGTCTCTCTTAAGTCTCCTGGGATAAAGACCATGCCTTACATTGATCCTGCAAACATCTTCTCTCTTTTCCAATCCTAATGTCCAAATCCTGATGAAAGAGTGGGAAGTGGGAAGTGGGAAGAAATACAAGGGCTAAATGGGAACAGAATATGTCCACGCTTCTACTGACCTCCGTCACACCGCAGTTGGCTGTGTCTTCTTTAATGGGGCAGAGAAGAGAAGGAGCAGGAAGCAGACATTCCCCCTGGAAACAGCTTTGAAAAGGGCCAGAGCAAAACCAGACCTGCCCTCCTTTGTTGCGGGTGACTAGTGCATGGAGATGAACAATGAAATGGGATTTTTTGTTCAAGTGTTATCCCCTTTTTCCTTATCTTTACTATTACCTGGTTAATACAATTAGGCTTAGGATTAACTCTAACCCTAACTCTAACCCATTTTACAAGCAGATGGGATGCTACAGTGTTGCAAAGAAGCTAATATTACTTTAATATCCAAAGAGGGACAGGACTTAACCTTAACCAAAAATTACAGACCAATATCATTTACTAAATAATGAATATAAATTATTTACGATTCTGGCAAATAGACCAAAAATACTTTTACAAGACTTCGTCCATGAAAATCAATTTGGATTTTTACCTAAGAGACAATTAAAAGATAATGTTAGAACAGTACTGGGCATTATAGAATATCTGAAACAGCACAGAACAAGCTGCACTGATCTTTTTGGATGCAGAGAAAGCTTTTGATAATCTTAATTGGCCTTTCCCCTTGAAATTTTTAGAAGATACGGACTTTGGGGAGAATGTTATAACATCAGTTAAATCGATACCTATATCTATATCTATATCTATATCTATCAAAGAAAGCACAATTTTTCATCAATGGAGATTTAACGAAACCATGTGAGATTCAAAAAGGTACAAGACAAGGATGTCCACTATCCCCACTCTTGTTTAACTTGGCTTTAGAAGTTTTAAATAGAGATATAAGACAAGATGAGGGGCTAATGGGAGTAAAAATCAAGAAAGAGACATATAAATTGAGAGCTTTTGCAGATGATCTGGTGCTGGTGTTAGAAGACCCTCTGAAAGGGATAGAACTACTAATGAGAAAATTAAAATAATTTGGTGCACTAGCTGGTTTTAAGGTTAACAAACAAAAGACAAAGTTGTTAACAAAAAACATGAAGATCAAAAACCAAACAGAGTTGATGAATAAAACAGGCTTTAAGACTGAAAAAAAGGTAAAATATTTGGGTGTTAATCTGACAAATATGAATTGTATGTTGTTCCAGAATAATTATGTTAAGACATGGAATGAAATGAAGAAAGATACAGTATGTTAAGATGGGAGAAATTACAACTATCCTTGTTGGGAAGAATCTCTGTGATAAAAATGAATGTCTTACCTAGGATGCTATTTTTGTTTCAGACAATACCAATCGTGACTACTGATTTACCATTTAAGCAATGACAGAAGGATATAACTAAGTTTATCTGTCAAGGTAAAAAACCGCAAGTTAAATATAAGGTGTTGAAAGATGCTAAAGAAAGAGGAGGTCTAGCCTTGTCTGACTGCAAATTGTACTTTGCTGCTTGCTGTTTTGTTTGGCTGAAAGAGTGGGTGTTGCTGAGAAATAGCAGACTATTGAATTTAGAAGGACGCAAATTGAGATTTGGGTGGCACCACTATTTATGGTATGATAAAGTTAAGGTTAATGTAGATTTTAAGAATCACTTTATTAGATGTGCCGTTTTGAGAATTTGGAATAGATATAAACCTAGATTGTGTCCAAAAATACCCCTATGGTTATCTCCACAAGAAGTATTTTATAAGAAAAGGTAACTAAGCAGACACGGTTAACTTATGGTGATATTCTTGGTATTCACCAAGGAGAAATTAAAATAAAATCAAGAGAGGATTTGACATTACAAGGACATTCATGTCACTGGTTTTCATATATACAACTTGAAGAAAGATTTAAAGTTGATAAAAAGACATATGATTTTGAATGAAACAAAGCTGTTTTTGAAACTGAATTGTGTACTAATGATGAACATCTTATTGCTAAAATGTATAAGCTTTTGTTGAGATCTGAAACAGACGGTGAACAAATTGAAGATTGCATGATAAAATGGGTAAAAATTCTGGATATAATATACAAATGGAACATTGGGAAAATATGTGGATGAAAGGGTTAAAATTTACACTGCGTTATAACTTGAAGAAGAATTTCTATAAAAGGATGTATAGATGGCATTTGTCAGTGGAAAGATTATCAAAAATGTATAAAGGGGTTTCAAATATATGTTAGAAATGTGAACAACAAGGAAGGACTTTTTGCCATCTTTGGTGAGCATGAATAAAGCTAAAAAACTTTGGCTCAGATTCATATATTAATTCAGAAGATTTTGAAGGTTAATATACAGTCAAAACCAGAGACTTTCCTTTTGGGACTGACAGATAAATAATTGGAAAAAGCTCATGGACCTTTGATTTTATGTATGATAACTGCAGCGAGACTTATATATGCTCAAAGGTGGAAAGACTCGACACTACCCACAATGGAAGAATGGATGGTGAAGTTGATGGAGTTAGCCAAGGTGGCAAAATGGACAGCTTTGTTTAGAGAAAAAAAAACATTGACTAACTTTAATGCCAGTTGGAAGGCCCTTTTGGACTTTTTACAGGAGAAGGAAAAAAATGAAATTATGACATATGGATTTGATGATTAGTTAAATTAATAGGTTATACAAAATATGTATGTTAATAAGTAGCTTTAGAGTAAGAGGTTATTATATGATTTATCTACATCTGCTGTATAAGAAGTTGAAAGTTATTATTTTTGTATTTCTTTTGTTCTTTTTCTTTACTTTCCATCACTTTTGTATTCTTTCTCTATGTCTAACGTCCTAGTTCTTTACTTTTCTCCTTGTTTATTAGTTCTTGTTTGCGTTTAACTTGCGTTTAACTTATGCTTCCTATAACTTAATAAAGTTCTTATTAAAAAAAGTGTTTCCCCTTTTCCTTTATCTTTATTATTACCTATTAATTAAATTATTTGCATTCAGTGGTATCATAGTATAATGAATTATTTTTTAAAAGTGATGGTACAGAAGAGTGTGATCTCACCCTCACTCTCGATATGTGCACACCCAAAGACATTTAAAGGCACACCCACACCCACATTATCCTGTAATAAAATCTCTCTTCTCCACGGTATGTTTAAGTGAGGAAATCTGACATTACGGGAAGTTGTAAGTGTGGCTTGTGGATGGATGGATTGAATTTATTTTATTTATTCATTAAATTTATTTATGCATTTACCTATTACATTTCTAGACTGCCCAACTCCATTGCATCTATGGGAAGTGTACAATGTAAAACCATTCAAAGCAATGCAATACAAAACAAACAATTCAAAAAGTAAACATCCAGAAAAAATAAGTTGTGTTCTGGCCAAGAAATCACCCCAGAATGCATCCTCCCCTACCGTAGCCCCAGGCCTGTGGGAAGAGCACCTCTTAAGGGCTTGTTTAACAGGTTAGCAATATCAGCATTCCTTATGACTATGGAACACAGGGGACACATGAAAACTATTTCTTAAGAAATAATAATCAAATTTGGAGACTAAACATTGTCTCAGTCTTAAGGAAATCATAAGGAAGAACAGCATTTAAGGACTGAAGGGCACAATGATAATGTTCACACCGTAGCCCATAGAGCACTAGTACAGCCCTCCTTAAAAACATAACTTTGGTTTGGGTTTGGTTATTTAGGGTTGTTTCATGTTATAAGTTGGTCTCCCAGTCAGTCATATCTTCTTTCTTTGACTTAGGTTATTTTTAATGTTACTGCATTGTAAGCCACCCAGAATCAGGTGGTCTTGAAATATGAATATTAAATTAACTGACATGAAACTAAAGCCTGTGGGATCCTTTTGTAGGTTCATGATAACATTCGGTGTGGTTTCTGTCCTCAGATGAGGCCAATCCACCAAAAGGCAGCAGAATGACAACCTTCTAGCTCTTGGTGTTTGTGAGAAGCTTCTTCCTCCCAGCTCTTCCTGGAGAGATTGGTTTCCCTATTCCAGCATAAGACGCAGGTGGAACGTAGCCTTGCAATTCAATTCCAGGAAGTCTGTAAGCAAAAGCCCCTTAAGACTGAAGCCTCATGGTGGACTGTTCTCCAAATCCTCCCAGAGGACTAGGGAACTATTTTGCAATGCTCAATGAAGACTTCTAGTGCGATTAAATAAACCTCCTCCAAAACTGGGTTAACTCAGCCTGTGCCAATTATGAGAAGCCATGGATGGGATTCTCAGCACAGCATTTTCAGCTGTTCTGTAACTGTGCTGCTGAGCATCACTAGTTTGGCCCTTGGGGAGGAAGGTTGGGAGTCTGAAGAGTGGGAAGACACCCTCTCAGGAGCCACCAAGTGACACCTCTAGTTGTAACTCTGCCCTCCCCATTATGGAGAAGTGAGTCCAAGAATTTCAGATTTATCCCTTCTCTAATGTCGCCATTTGAAGCCAGAGCTCTTCAGTGGCCCTCTAGAAGCAGGACAGCTCCCTTGTGATCCCCCAACCCTTTATGAGATGCCTACCAGCTGAAAAAAATGACCAGGCCACACTGCTTTCCCTCTGCGCCCTTCACAGTTGGAAAAGAGCATTTCCATTTGCTACCTTTCAAAAGGGAGGGAGAGGGAGACCAGATGCTGGCGAAGAATCAAGTCTTTCCTTGTAGAGGGCAGTTCCTCATGCATAGTATAATTCTATTTTGCATAATCCCTGCAGACACCCAGATGCAGATTGCAAAACTGCCCAGTGACTTTATGAACTGCGAGTTGGAACAAAGAAGCAACTAGGGTTCCTTCTTACATTCCCATTCACTGTTCTCGTTTGCTAAAAATCCAAGGAGGCACCTCTGATAAGAATGGACTGGAACATGACTAACTCCCGTAGAGAATGCTGAACCTAAAATCATGAAACTTCACCTTCTTCTGGTAGTCTTCACCACCAATTCAGGTTTTCTCATAAAGTATTTTCTTGCCTCCAGCTCCAATATTTTGTCTTTTAAAGAAGGAAGCAGAACTTGTCAATGGCAATACATAGAACAACAGAGGGAAAGCAGTATTTGACAATGCTCTTTAATTGTGGATATGCAGAAATCACGCATAACGTGTGAGTTGACTGGATGAATATGAAGCCTTATGGATTCATCTGGTTTCTGGGAGGTGCTCAGGGATTTCTCTGATGATCGTGTGGCTGAGTCAGCTAAGGGCCTGATTTTATAATGGTATAAGGTGCCATCTTGGCTTTTGGGATTTTTTATATATATATTTTTTATTGAATTTTGTTTACATGGATAAAGGAAACATGAAAAAATATACAACAGAAAGTTAAAAAAAGAAAATAATGAAAGTAAGGGTGTAGGAAAGAAAAAAGAAAAGAAAAAAGAAAAAGATACTAGAAAAAAGAAGCCACTTCCGATCTCTACAGCAGTTATACACAAGCTGATTTTCGCTCCTCCCCCTTTCAAATTTCACACACATTTCCCTTGTCCCCATACTGAAGCCTTTTTAATTAACGAAAGCAAAAATCACGCAGTCATTTTTAACCATTTTCAGCAAAAAGTCCATAAAGGGTTTTCAATCTTTTATGAAAATACTTGTTACTTTACTCCTGATCAAACTAGTCTGTTTTGTATTTTTTCCGCATAGGCACTCTTCTAACAGATGTTTCTTTGGGCAGAATTATCTTGGTGTAGAACTTGATCTCTTGTCTTCCTGACAGGGTGTACAGGTGTATCTCTTGAGAAAATGTTATCTTCACATATTTTGTGTTGATTCTGCACACCCTACCCACTTCTGTACTCACATCTTCCTCTTCCCATTCCATAGATTCTGTTGAAACTTTTACAGCCCTCTCCTTAGTGCCTTCCCAGGTTGTTCCAAAGTTACTCTCAGTCTCAGACACATTTCTTCCTCTCTTGGTTCCAATGATGCCACATCCAGGTCTTCATAGATTTCTCTAGTTGTTATTTCCATCTTATGGAAGGGGGGTAGAGCAACACATATGGCTCACATTTAACCTTGCTTTTTATTATCACATGCCAAGGGATAACTTCAACCAGCTTGTACAAGGTCACTGAATATCCTGCTCCTGAAAGTCCGCCAAGATCCTTCTGGATGCAGAAAAAAAAAAAAAGGATAAAATAAAATCTGGTGAATATCCACAAATGTACATGAGGTCCTTCAGTGCTGAGGTTCAATAATAATATTTTGTTGAAATATATTTCATTTGCAATAAAGAAACAGAATTTGGATATATCATCAGGAATGTAAAAGGGACTTTACTCTCTCCCGGTATTTAAAGACTCTAAGCGTCAGGTTTGTTTTAATACCTTTGGTGCTGGTTTCTGCATAGAGAAAGATATGGGGTACTTTCTGGATTCCCCAAATGGCTTCCTTGGTTTTATTTCATGCTGAAGAAAAATTGAGAATATATGATGAACAGAGATGCTATAACACAGCTCATGAAAAAAAGTGGGCTGGCTTCATTCTGAGCAGATGTCAATACTGGGGAAATGTGAGGACCAGCAGTTGGGGGCCACCGTTTTAGGAAACTGTTTAGCTGTCATCCAGTCTCAATGAGAGTTGGCTGCCCGGGCTGTAAAAAGAAGGCCAAGATAGTGAGACAAACATTCATAAACAGACACACACACAAACACAAACACACAACATTTATTTCTCTCCTGCAAGTTATGTTTGGATGGGGAAATTTGACATTATGGGAAGCTATGCTTTTGCTCTGACATATTTAGCACCCTTTCAACCTCTGGAACGCAGGGAACACAGGATAAGCAGCTTCTTAGGAACTATGTGAGCACAGTTAGCAAAAGATGATTTGAGCCCAGGACAGGAAGAAAGCGATAGAAACCCACTCAGTCTAGCTCTGCCTTGACTCTCTGTCTGAAGTACAAGCACCTCATGACCTACCGACCACGAGGGGCACTACCCTGTAGGCAGAGGATTAAGGGGGCCTGACTCTTCAGCATTTCATGACCTCCTGAAAAGGGAAAACAGAAGAGAAAAGGAAAAAAGGAGGAAAAGAGGATAAGTGTTTGATTTCTAATTTCTTCCTTTATCCTCTGACCAATTGGCAGTTTTTGTAAACATTTGGACCCTTTAGAAACCATACTAAGACCCTTTATGTTTGCCTTGTGTCATGTATGTATGGAAACCATTCTTGCTTCAAGTTGGTGAAGCATCTGTTGTGGGTTCGGCAGTCTTCCATTCCCAGCATGGCAGCCGGACTGTGCGAGTTCTTGAGGCCCAATGCCAGGAGGCCTGTATGCAAAAGGACCATCTGATTAGAGCCATCTGGGTGGTTCCTCACTTCCTCCTTGCAGAACTGCAAGGTGTATTTTGCAATGTTAAGACTTAAGGTGGGATTAGCTAAACCTCCTCCAAATTCTTTTAGTTCAGGGACATGCAGTCTTTGGTCCATGGCCATGTGCAATATCCAGCATTGCATTTCCAGGTACTCTATGACTGCACTGCTGAAACCTCACCAGCACGAGCTTGCCATGTTGGTGGAGCGGAGCTGAGGGTGGAAATGGGAGCCACCCAGCAGCCTCCCACTCCCTCCCATTCACTCCCTTGGAATCCCCAAATGTGGAAGTTACTCCCAATATCTGTCCCTTCAGTGTTGTTCTCATGATCAGCCAGACACTTTCAGTGGCCCTCTGGAAGCAAGGGTACCTCCCTTGTCTCCCCCCAACCCTTGAATTTATTTTATTTATTCATTAAATTTATTTATGCATTTACCTATTACATTTCTAGACTGCCCAACTCGATTCCATTTATAGAAAGTGCACAATGTCACACCATTCAAAGCAATGCAATACAATACAAACAATTCAAAAAGTAAACATCTAGAAAAAATAAGTCAGGCTACATTTTCAGAAGGAGAATATGTGATTTGTCCCCCATGTCAGGAGATGAAGGAGAAATCTCGTACTGGAATACTTCTGAATGGGAAATAGTTCCTGCGTATAGATATCAAAGATATTTCTGAGAAGGGTTCCACCTTCAGGGAATATACCGTCTGCGGAAGTGCTTTGTGCATCATGAGGATAATTCTCCTAATGTATGTCATATAGGTAACCAATGTCTCTTGCCGAAATCCATAAATATACCACATTAGCCATACATAGCAATACCTATCCAATTGTGTATCTATGACGTTTTTGTGCATTTTAAAATATAACAATAAAACTGGTAGATTAAGACCCGAGGTTAGAACCTAGGAGACCTTGAGTTCTATTCAAACCTGAGGCATAAAGCCAGCTGGGGGACCTTCAGCCAGCCCGTCTCTCTCAGCCCTAGGAAGGAGGCAAGGGCAAACCACTTCCCCAAAAAAACCACGGCAAGAAAACTGCAGGGACTTGTTGAGGCAGTTGCCAGGAGTCAGCACTGACTTGAAGGCATGCGCATGTCCAAGCACACACACACACTCTCTCTCTCTCTCTCACACACACACACATACGTGCATACACACACACACACAGTATGCAGATACATTGGTTCCAAAAGAAGACTCATGGAGAGATAATGCTTTGCTTTGTTTTTTGATAAGTCAGACTCAGGCATTTAATGGAGCAACGGAGCAGAAGCAGAGGGAAGAACAGAAGTTTTTGTGGGGATGTTAACAAGCAAGGCATGAAGATTGTGGGACATTCTTTAGTAAATGTTCCTCAGTCTGCTGCATTTTCAGATTTCAACATTCTCCAACGTGTCTCAGCCGAAGTCTTTTACTGCTGTAACTGATGGGAAAACAAAGCCAAAAATTACACATGAGAACCACAGGGGTGCATCCACCATCGTGGGCCATCCAACCAAAAGACTATAATAGTCAACAAGGTTACTTGAGATCTCCTGAAACTGGCAAGTTGGCTATGCTTCCCTCTCCCCCTGAAAGTAGTAAAATATTCTCCTTGTCACCACTACGCAGTTTCTCCTTGTCACGACTATGCAGAAAATATTTTCTGAGTGAATATTCACAGCTGACATAGAACTAGCAATTTTTTTAAAAAAAGTAGAATTCCAGGGCTGCCTATACAGATGGTCCCTTCTCCAGCTGCACAGAGTGAACTGTATATATATATATGCATTGCAGAAATCACACTTGTTGGGATAAGTTCGGCCATCGGAACCACAGTGGGGGTGGTACTCCAGGGTGCATGCACCCTTTGGGTACCCCTTACAATAAGTCTATTGGAAAGAGCAAAAGATCCATTTCTTAGGGCTACCCTGTCCTTCTTTTTAAGGCAAGACCACAGAACCTGTGACCATAAGCTGAACATCTTATCTGTGACAAAGTGATTATCTATGATTATTCTGCCAAACTGTAATTGCTTCTTCTGTAAGATAAGAGGGCACAATCCCAGATGGTTCAGTCCTCTTCCCAAAATGGCCATCCCTCATCAGTGATGCTGGAGAACAGATCTTGTGTTTTTATGAATTACAGTTTATACTCTTTATATTGCTGTTCATATAATAAAATCATAAAAGTGACTTCTTTATCTTATTCTGTTTATTGATGGTTCATAACTTCCCCTGAATGACTTTTGTATTCTAAAATTAGGGCAAAACACTGTGTCATTAATAAAGAATTAAATTCTAAATAAGGCTTTCCCACTATCACGTATCATCACTTCTGGTTGCTCATGGGGACTTCGTTTAATAATAATAAGCTGGGACTCACCTCAAGATCAGGTATTTGTGCAGCAATATCTGGAAAAAACATTCAAGACATAAACATTTGAAACAAGTCCGTGTTATCTCATATTTTTTCTCTTTAATTTATTTGTGTGTCTGTTTGTACCCTGTCCCTCCTTCCCCACCTTCCAAATCAAAATCATTGACTAGCTGAAAGAAAATGAACAAATTTGTTCAAATTCAAAAATAACTGATGGTAGTAATAATGATGCCATGGGGTCATAAAGCAGATCTGAAACACAGCTAAGTAGAAGCCGCTCTTGTTAATTTCATTAGAAACTATGCTTACCTTCGACATGAAAGAACCACTTTATTTTCACTACAGGTAAAACCCACTTACCAACTGCCTTGCAACAGAACTTACTGGAGTACAAGAAGAACAGCAGCAGCGTGAGCAGCAGAAAGCCTCCTGGCTTCATGGTTGTGTCACTGACTTTGGTTGAAGTAGGACCCTTCGGAGCTGTAGATGCTGAAGGTGAGACCTCAGAGCTTTCCCCTGTCTCTTCAGGCTATATATGCATATCTTGACTACTGGTGATGTAATCTCTCCCTTCCACGTGCAATAGGATGTGGAACTGGACCATTGCTGAAGTGTGTGGCAAGCTGACCAGTTTGTTAACTTCCTTCTACACAATGAAACCAGGATTCAAGAAATGTGTGGCAACCAGCAGCAGATGTAAATATTATCTTGACTAGGGCCACTCTGTTCTTTCAATTGTCTTGGGAGCCAGTTCTTAGAGTCCAACTTTGCCTTTCCAATTTCCTTTCCGTTTACAACTCCCCATCCCCCTGTCCACTCCTATGTGGAAGTTGGGTTTAACAAATGAGAAAAACATTAGTATGTGACAAGTTTCTAGTATGTACAAAAATGTGCCATATCTGTTGGCCTAGTTAATGTTTGAAAAGGTCTCTGGATGATTTTGGAGTTGCTGTTGACAAAGCTATTGTGGCCAAATCTTGATCCTCCCAATCTTGGAGTCTGCAATATGTGATCGGAGACCTTCTTTGTAGTTCTAAAGGGGAGGCTTTTAGGGAGGGCTGTGAGTTGTACCTTGTAAGGCATTTCCCTCTGTCATAAAACATTGCACCACCCCACCCTGCAGTCACATGGCTGCATTTCAGGTGCTTGGCAACTGGCTCATATTTATGACCGGTTACCAACTGCCCCACAATCAGGTGATCGCCATTTGCAATCTTCTCTGCTGGCTTCCCCAGAAAGTCAATGGAGAAGCCAGCTGTCATGAGCCACAATTCAGAGTCTGACTCTGACTCTGATTTTGACAATGTCACTCCAGCTGAGCCTCTGGAATGTCCACAGCTGAGCCTGTGGAACACCAGCAGGGAAGGTTGCAATTGGAGGGGACAGAGAGGAGCTGAAATCCTTCTGCGGGTTACAGAAACGGAGCTCAAATCCTGAAGATTTCAGTTCTGTACCTGCACCCCCAGGAGGGATTTCCACTCCGTGCCCAGAGGGCAGGGGAAACACTTTGGTGGGCTGCAGTAACGTTTGAGAGTGAAAGAGTTGCCTGCTGGGAGGATTTCAGCACTGCATGAAGCTGAAGTCCTTCAGCAGGCGGTCCTTTCTCTCCATCTGCATAACGACCCAAGAGATCGCTTAATGACTGAAACCGGGAGTGCCTGGATTGCAGTTGTTGAGTGAAGCGGTCACATGGGTGTCTCACTTAATGACCGCTTTGCTCAACGGTTGAGATTCCAGTTCCAATTGTGGGCTTTAAGCAAGGACTACCTGTAATCCTTTATCATTCACAGATTAGGATCTCATTTTCCTGAAGCTAGATTAGCTCTTCTACACAGAGGTCCCAGTGCTGGTGTCTCCATAGGCTTGTATCAGTTCCACATAGTGTCCTGATTATCCTTCTTGGTTGGAAATCTATTATAAATGGGAAATTAGCTATGAAATACTTTTTGGAATGCCACCTTTGGTGAGGTGATCAGCTGAATCTCAACATTTTGTCTCCTTGGAACAGGTGTCTTGCAACAACAACAACAGAGATTTCTCTGCTTAGAAGAACAGAATTAGGCTGAATAGAAGATGGCAGGAGAGTCAGCCAGGAACCCATTTTTCTAAAAAGCAGAAAGACTTTGACTGAGAAAAAATAGTATATGAATCATTTGTATGACCTTTGAAATAATGGTCTCTTGCAGGGATTTTAATCCCATGAGGGGATCAACAATTGTAATATACCAGGGAAGACTGCACACTTAAACCCCATCTGCTTTTCATGTTTGTATTACTAAATATTAAATCAATATAAATAAATTAATGTTATTTATTTATTATGTTATTAATTGAACTTATATAGCCACCCATTTCAATATATTATTCTTGGTGGCTGACAAATAGTTCAAAACATTATAAAAGTAGCAAAACAGTACAACAATATAAACAATCAAAACAAAATGAACCATAAAACCCTATCCGAAACTTCACAGCCAAGGTGAGCACATCCATCCATGACAGTCAATGCAGCCACTGCACAGGCTCTACCGCACTCTCAGGTTCCCACGCCCGTTGGCAAACCCCGTTTTCAGGGCTTTGAGAAAAGCCAGCAGATTCGTGGCCACCCTGATCTTGGGGGGGATGATGGTCCACAGGGTGGGAACCACAACAGAAAATCCTCAGTTATTCTTTCTTTCAATTCCTCTTGTTTTTGAATTAGAGGGCTTTGTTCTTTCTGATGAGAAGGCAGAGGAGAGGGTGCGTGGTTTGGGAATGAAAACGATTCAATAGCTGTGGAGTCCTTGGGGTTCTCTGAGCTTGGTTCTCTTCTTGCAAACGTTTCATTAGCCAGCCAGATAACATCTTCAGTGCTAAAATGGGATGGGGTTTGCTCTCTATTTATGTGCTGTGCCCTGCCTTGCCAGTGATGGTAAGTTCAACCCTGAGCTACACATATTTACCTCTGTTGATTCAATAGCTATGCTGGCTTCCTCTACTGCCGACTCCCCCGGTTTGCCTCTACAGTCTGAGCTACTTCTGGCAAGGCTTTGATTTCTTGCCCTGGATAGACCTCTGCAGTTCTGCCAATTCTACTTCTGTGAATGCTTTACTTTGTGTCATAAATCAACATTGATCTGCTAGCCTCTGTTCTGTTACTTCTGATTCTGAATGTTGTTTTTTCCAGAACTGGTGCATTCTTTTCAGATATCCTCTTCTCGTTGGACTTGATTTGTAATAGCAGATCATTATTTCTTTGTTTTCAGTCTTTGTTTATTTCCAACAGGTAAACAACTTTTCTTCCAGTAGTTCTGGTTGCTCAGCCAAGAGTTCTGTGCCCCGTAGCCCACTTATCACCAGATGTCCAGGAACTAAAACGCCTAGCACGGTCTTTGTTGGCCTGGGCGATACCGATCTGGTATAGGTTTCTGTAAATTACATCTCACCATATTGTTTATGGGAGAGACATTCTTCGTCTGGCTCCTCCGATGAGACCTGTCCAGGATGGTTGAACCTCTGGTGTAGGTTTCATCCTCCTCGGAGTACACAAGCCCCACAACCAAGTCAAGGTTCTGCCTCACAGACCATTCAAGGTAGCTGAGGGGAATTACATAGAAGAATATTTGGTTAATGCTTTTTAATAGTAATAGTAGTAGTAGTAGTAGTAATAATAATAATAGCTCCTCAGGAAATGAGTCCCAGGACTAGGTAGTTAAGCAGAACAAGCTTCAAGGAGCTTCCCTAGATGGTCTACTCAGAGTGTAACCCTTTCTGCAGCAGAGTGCGCTAGCCCATTCCTGGAATTATGACCCTTTATATGCAGAGAAACTGAATGCTTTCCTTTTGCTTAGATTGACTTCTCCCATCCAAACCCTAACCATTCATAGGCAAGCATTTTCAGGAGTGGCTGGTGTGGGTCTTCCGGGCTGTGTGGCCGTGTTCTGGAAGTTTTGTTTCCTGACGTTTCACCAGCATCTGTGACCGGCATCTTCAGAGGGCAGGAGCACAGACAGGAGAAGTTCTCTCTGTGCCCAGGATGATGTGACCCTTTTGTGGGTATTTATAGAGATGTGAAGATTTCTAGAGATTTTCAGGAGTCATGCTACTACTTGAACAAATTATCACTATGAAATAGTTTTGTATGTCATCCACTGCTCGGCTCTAGGTCAGCGGATGGTCTCTTCCTGTGGTATTACAGAACGGCAGGGTCACATAAATTACATCAATCAATCCATCAATCCTATCTTTCATTTCCCTCCAGCCTAATTGTTTACAATCTTCTTAATAATAATTGCATGTAAGTCAATAGACTTAATTTCAGTACAGAGTGAATAGCATGAATCTGTATATCCCCACCAACTACCTTTCCCTTCCCCCCACCAACCTGTAGAAAAGTGGGAGAAAACATTTTCCTTATCTAGAATCATAGAGTTGGAAAGGATCTCTGAGGTCATCTACTCCAAGCTCCTGCACAATGCGGGAACTGCTGAAGCGTGACAGCCAGAAAGCCACCCAGCCTGAGGAGAACCTGTGAAGAGAAACACAACTGAGGTAACCACTATTTCCACTGATAGATGTTCTTGCCACCAGGAAATCCCTTCCTATACCTAATCTGAATCTACTTCCCTGCATTTTCAACTCATTGGTTCTGGTCCCGTCTCTGAGGGCAAGAGAGAACACTTCCTCCTCCACATGACAACCATCCATCTATATCCTGTACACGAGGGTCTCCATGCTTCCCCTAGCTAGTTCTTTTGCCAGCTACCATTCCAGTCATTGGAGGCCACTTCCTATTTGTGCGCCATGTAAATTCCAGAATTAACTTTCATAAGGGAAGAGGGAGACTAGTTTGTCATAGAAAAGAACAGTATGTTTTAAAAGTAAATAATAAATTAGATTTCTATACATGTGCATGCCTGCCAGGTTTGATTTCCTGCAAACTATTCAGTCTATCTGTAAAAAATAAGGGGGGAAAAAGGATGCTAGAATGAGGTCTATGCTGGCTTCTTTGCTGCTGCTGACTCAGCTGTTCTCCTTCAGTACCCTAGATGCTGACACTCAGAGTCTTTTTTTCCCACTCTACTCCTTGGCCAGCTGGGGACATGGAACTGAAATGCTGTTCATCATTCGGTGCGCTCTCTGCAGCTCAACAGTTATGTTTTTAACTCTGTGTTCTTTCAGTGGGTTCACAATGCTCTTGGAAGCTACCTTTAAGAAAAAACTAATTGCAGTAATGAGGCAGTGTGGTTGAAGATACAGCGCAATTCTCGCCCCATTTCTTCTTACACCACAAGGTACACTGTTGACAAACGAAGTGTTCAGTTAAACCACAGCCTCACTTAAGAAACCACAATTGGATTTCTGAATTTTTCCAAATTTCTAAGAACAAAAAATGAAACCAAACAAGATCTGAATGAAAAAGATCATGGAAGGATGCTATTCAGATCTTCATGATCTGCTTTGTTTTCTTTTAAAACACTTAGAAGACATGAAGAGGAGTGTGAAGTCAAATTAGAATTGAAGAATTAGGAAGGTGGCTATCATGTCTCTCCTTAGTCTTCTCTTCTTTCAGCTAAACGTATCAAGTTCCTTTAACTGCTCTTTGTAGGATTTAGCCTCCAACCTCTTTACCATCTTCATTACTCTTCTTTGCTCTTCCTCAGCAATGTAAGATAATGAAACTTTATAATAATTAAAACAACTTAAAAATCCATACAACATTTTTGAAATATGATTTGTCAACTGGACAGCTTAGGAATTGTCCCAAAGACATTGGATTAGTTCATGATACCTACCATTTAGGATGAAATGTTCACCCAAAAGTCAACCGAAATCCCTGGGAGGGGAAAATGGTTGATTCTGGGCTAATTCAAAGCAAACTATTTACTTCTCTAGCACAATTATTAGCTGTCATAGAATCTGCACATGTTAGACAAACCATTATGTGTTCTAAATAATTATTGCTAAGCAGGAAACATGGTTTGGGATCAATGCACTTTGTATCATGAATCTATTAAATCTAATGTTTCAGATTGGAGCTCACTCAGGGGCTCCATGTGGACTAAGTATCCATTATCAATAATTTTAAGCATAATTTTAAGCATACATAATATAAACAGACTGATTTTTGGTTATCTTGCTTGTAATTGTTTGTGATTTATGATTTAATGTTTATTACTTTTTACTTGTATAACAGTTTTTGGCAGCTTATGGTAAAATCATACAATGAATGTTAACAGGAAAGATATGAAAATCAACATTAAAATAAAAATAAAATTGAAATTATCCAAATTCAATTACTGAATCGCTAAAAATCAGTTTTATCCTAATGTAAACTTATATATTTTTATCAACTGATGAATACAGTTTGAAGGTTTATGCTTTGGGAGTAAAAAAAAGAACATTAAAATAACATCCTTTCTGTTATTCTGTGATCGAAAAAATGCTCTCCACAAGACTTTTACTCAGCAGAATTGTTTTGCTTTAAATATTTACATTTTGAATGTTTTAGTCCTAGATATATGGGTAAGTAAGAATTATTTCCTTTTGTTATATAATTTCACCCTTAATAATCTTGATTTAAGATAGCTGATAGCTTTAACAGAAGCTGTGTTCCCAAGCCTTGAGGAAGGTGGTTGGGAAACCTGACAATGAAGATAGTGCTAGTACTCCTGGGTGTGCTTCTTGTCTGGACTACCTCACTAGGCTGACATCAATCTTGTAAGTCTGAAAGTATCCCTCCCATCTCTCACTTTTACTCTCCCAAAAACTGGGGAGGGTCCCTTCGGAGATGCTTTTTCACCCCCATCCCTCCTTCAGACTCAAATTTCATTTACCAGACCATTGTCTAGGCTGTGGCTCTTCCTCATGTCTCCCAAGGTCATTTCCACATACCATTACATATTGAAACTGATATTGCAGTAGTCCATAAGCAAGCACAGTTCTTAGAAGAGATGAGTAATGCGCAGGTAATATGGAGTAGCTTAGAGTATAAATTACTCACATATATTCCAAACTTTTCCTCTATTTGGAGATAGATGAAAGATATCCTTCTCTGACTCATAGTTGCCCATTTTGAACTTGTGGTATATGTTTGCATAGTGGGTAGGCCCCCTTGCTGTGGAACCTGTTCTTCCTTTTGTACTGCTTGTTGTCAAAGAACATGCTTATCATCGGTGTTGTTAGGGAATGAGAGTTCCAACCCATGGCCCCTACTCTGTGGGGTGCCTCAGGGTTCGGTGCTCTTGCCACTCCTATTTAACATCTACATGAAACCATTGGGTGAGATCATCTGGCACCATGGGATGAAGTATCATCAGTATGCTGATGATATTCAATTATACATCTCCATCCCAGGTGACCTAAGTGATGCTGTGGCTACCCTCTCGTGGTGCCCGGAGGCCGTAGGGGCCTGGATGGGGGACAACAGGCTTCAACTGAACCCTGGTAAGACAGAGTGGCTGTGGGAATGGGGAGCCTCAAGATCTAGGAGTTTATCATCTTTGGTTCTTGACGGGGTTGCACTATCCCAGACAGACCCGGTGAGTAGTCTGGGGGTTCTCCTGGACTCACAATTCCTGTTCGAAGAGCAGGTGGCCATCATGGCTAGGAGGGCCTTTGCGCAACTTCGTGTTGTGTGGCAGTTACGCCCCTTCCTCGATCAGGAGGCCCTCCGCACAGTCACTCATGCCCTGGTCACCTCCTGGTTGGATCACTGTAACACAGTCTACATGGGGCTACCCTTGAAGAGTATCCAGAAGCTACAGCTGATGCAGAATGTGGTGGCGCGGACAGTTCTGAATGTCCCTAGGAGGGCACATATAACACCACTGTTACGCAAGCTGCATTGGTTGCCAGTTTGCTTCTGGATCCAATTCAAGGTGTTGGTTATCACCTTTAAAGCCCTTCATGGCACAGGACCAGGTTATCTGAGGAACCATCTCATCCCTGTTATTTCAGCCCACCCCACTCAGTCTGGCATGTTGCAGACCCCACCAGTCAAGGAATTTTGACTGGTGGGATCTAGGCAGAGGGCCTTTTCTGCTGTGGCCCCAACTCTATGGAACATTCTACCTCCCGAGGTGCGGTGTGTCCACACTCTCATGGCCTTTAGGAAAGGTATGAAATCCTGGCTATGCCAGAAGGCCCAGGGGCTGGATAGGGGCTCACATCAGTGGAAGTGGCTTGTGGGATAATTGATTTTACCCCCCCCCCCCATCATCATGAATGTCTTTAGTATTTATGTATAGGGTTTGTTTTATAGTGGATTTTTATGGATTGAGTAATTTAGTTATTTATGGGGTATCGATTTTTAATTATGAGCTGCCCAGAGTCACCCATTGGGGGAGATGGACGGCATACAAATTTAATAATAAATAAATAAATAAAAATGCTAGACTCCTATTTATCCTAATTCCTCCAGGTATCTGGACCCCTTCCGCCGTACTGTCCCACTGAACAGTTGAAGTTCTGCAGCAGAGTAGAGCAGGATGAAAGGAGAAGATAGAAAAGGATTCTGTGTCCTCCCCACCCACCCCCCATCTCCCAATGAACAAACAATTTTGCAGACTTGGAGACTTTTTCTTTCCATTTAAACCAGCTACAGTACTCCATTTAAGTACAGACTGGCTTCAGCTGGGGACAGCCCACAAAACTCACTCTCAAGATGACAGGTTGAAATTTTCTTTAGCTTTCCCAGGCCCTTTTTCAAATCAGCATCCCTTGGTCTGAATCAAGATGAACAACTGGATTAGTGCAACAAGGAAAATGCACATTGAGGCTAGTTAGCAATCAGTATAAATTCACTCACCCCAGTCCAAACATCTCTTGTTCTCCATTGCTGGTTCCCTCTGTCCTGAAATGATAGCTTAATAATATGACCATTCATTTGCACAGTATTACAGCTTCACATCTGGTTTCCAGTTTGAAATGTTTTGCAAAAGAATAGAAGGGCTTCCCATCCATCCCAGTTACTTAACAGGGGAATATTTTAACCGTGTTCACAGTCTTGGAATTTGTTTGTTTATTACTTGGTATATGTAGGCCACCCTAGGGAGGGAGGGAAGGAAGTCTCCTAAGCTCCCTGTCAGCTTCCCACAAGTCAAGTCAATGCGGAAGCCGGCAGCAAGTCATAAGTTGGTCACACTCCCACTAGTTTATTGACCTTGGCCATTCTGTTTCTCTGTTTAGGTAAGGAAATATCTTTGAAATAATGACCCAACAGGTCACAGGTTGTCTAATAGTATCTAAAAGTGATTTGGGAGATGGACAGTTTATCATCAAGTTTTCATCTGTGTGCTGATATGAAACTCAAGGTAGAGATACAAATGTAAAACAATTTCTGTGTTGGAGAAATTTGTGCCGCATCTCCTTGAAGAGTGCTAGCAAGTAAAACCACAACATCTCAAACAATGCTGAAGATATCATACTGCCTCTTCCTCCACCTGGCACTGTTCTTCTTGTGAACCTTGCATCATATTGCAAGGGATCATTTTTGATAAACTACAGGTTCAAGAGTCAGATGCCATTTAGCTTTCCATCCTTTGAAAGAATGTAAGAACTTATTCAAGGCCATCACTGTAGCACAAAAACTAATACAATCCTCCCATAACATCAGTCTAGCCACTCTATGCATCTGATAAAGTAAGTTGCAGTTCACAAAAGTTTATGCCTTTTAATAAAATTTGTTAGTCTGAAAAGTGCTACAAGGCTCCTATTTTTGCCACCACAGACTAATACAGCTCTTCTCCTACAAAGATTACAAAGGATGTGTCTTGAGAACTGTTGCCACTCATTGCTAGTGACTAAATGACTGCTTCCTGCTGAGCAAGCAGAGACTATAAGAGAAAGGTAAGGCAACCGGTTTCCACGGAGTGAGCAAATAGTGAGAGTTATCTAGGGAAGTCCTGTGGAAGAATTTAAGGGAAAGTCCCTAACAAATTTTCCCTCTGCATCAAGATCTGTATTTAAGTAAGCTGAGAAACTAATGAGGAGAAAAATAAGAAATATAAGCCTTTTAACTGGTGGTACTCTAAGAGGCCAAGTGAAGATGAATGGATAGGAATCTGCAATTGTGGCTTTCGGTCCTTGTAGCATGCTTATTTTCCCACCTGAAGACAACCTGGCACATATTTGCAGCATATGAAGAAAAAAAAAATCAAAGGATTGGAGTGGTGAATGGCAACTTTTTGACTGACAAGAGATGATGGGGATCGTTCAAGGAAAGAAGATGTTACAACAGAAAGTGACAGTGGAAGCAACACTCCATAAGGAAGAAAGTCAAACAAAGGAGTACATGAAGTGGTTGAGAAAAACAATCAGAAGCAAGAGATGTAGAAATTATTTTGCACAGCAATAATTCAGAAACCGTTCTCAGGCCCTTGAGGAAGAAACAGCTCAGAGCATTCAGTGAAAGAAAAACAGATACCAAGCAACAGGACTCAGGATGGAGGACCCCTGAAGGGCAAAGGGGATGCAACTGGGTCCTCCAAAGACCACCAAGAGAAGAGTTATGCTAAGTGGTGACTTGCTACTATAAGGACCTGAATACATTTTCCTCATGAAAACATTTTACAACTACTCTTATAGTTTATCTTTAATTGAGAGGGCAAGCAAGAAATGATGAAATGGCTCTTTAAATATGGGCCTGCACAAATCATGTGGAGGCTGGGTAGTGTGATAATTAGAAAGGGCAAAAGGATGTAGAAACTGGGGCTTTTCCTATCACTTGTCTCACTTTCCTGCAGTCTTAATTTCCTCTATAGCAATGCCTTATCAATGGTTGCATCATCCATCATGGTTTGGTCAATGGAGGCTTTCACGTAATGTTTTTAAGTAAGTTAGAAGAGGTGGACTAGATAACCACACTTAACTCTACAATGTTGCATGCAGCATGTGGATAAGGATCGTACCATTCAGGTTGGGCATATTTGACTCACAAGCACAATTAAAGCCCAGCTTTATCCCAAGCACACTCATGTAATTCTGTGCCAGCTAGGGTCTCTATTCTAGATACTCCTTTACAAATCAGCATCCCATCAGCTAGGATTTATATGCTACGTACTGGCACATACTCAGAATTACATGGGGTCCACCTGAAAAATAGTCTTTGTGTGATTTTTGTGTCTCAATCTGTGCAGGTTAATGTAATTTGTTTTTGTAGGGGTTTCAGCTGGATCCCATATAAAATTTGTCTGAATCCAAGGTTCATATTTTTCTGCCACAGCAGTACCAAACAAGCACTGGTTCCATGATTATTTTGGCTCATTCTGTGCAGATGCATCTGGTTTGATAGCAGCTTCAGTGGTATCCCATGTAAAAAGTAATCAGATCCTTGAGAATCTGTGTATCAAATCCAATTGTATATGCCATGGCAGTCCCAAAATGTATTAGAACCATGACTGCAGTGTCTTGTTCTGGAGACGTAAGTGATCTGTAATTTTAGAATCTCGTTTAAAATCATGTAAATTTATGAGGATCTGCATGGATCCTATTTTCACCCAGGCCCTCCCAAAATTAAGGATACTTCATTCTCTTCATGCACAAAATGCATGCACATTTCCTTCCTTCCTTCCTTTATACTACCAATTATATCATTCACTTATGAAGAGTCTCATATGTAAAGAAAATCAGTTCCATATATCCATAGATGCACAGCATAGATGTAGTAGGAATAATAGGATATATAATTTGAAAATAATTTTGGTTCTGAATTTACATTGTATATTGCCATAAATGCCTCTTCAGGAATATGTCCCATTGATTTCAGTGATGTTTACATCCAAGTAAACAATTATTACATCTGCTGCAGATGTCATACAATTAAGATAAAATTAACATATAAGTGGCTCATCTGTACTGCTTTGGATTTAGTGGACTTGTCCATCATTTCCAGAAGATGTCCACACAAAGTTTACTAAATAAAGATCCATTAAATAAAGCTATCACTCTATTGAATATTGAATATTTGAATTTATCCTTAAATTTATATATTGTGAGAGTGTGGGCAGAGGACAGCCAGGCAAGGGGGATCAAGCATGTACTGTTATCCCCCGAACAGCGAGGGAGAGATAAGAGGATAAGAATGGCCCCTCCCTGAGAAATGCTAGGAGTGTTTACGGATTGACCCTGGGAACTGTTCTCAGTCTGGGAAGATTCTCTGTATAGGCTAAGCCAAATAAACCTTGCTGGACTGAATCTGTATTGTCTCCTGGAGTTTCATGGGCTAAACCTGACATATATGCATATGTATACTTTCAAATTTTCATTCCCTTTTTCTCTCCTCTTACCTTATATTTTTATTTTTTCTTGGTTTATTCTTGTTTCTAACTATATATTTTTAGTATTTCATTATGATTTTGTTTCTTTAATAAATGAAAACTTTATGGACCCACTTGGTTTTCAGCAGTTCTCAGGGGGGTTTCTAGTAATATGGCAGGCAACCCCTATCATGAGCCTGATTAAGCTCTGGAATTCAGAGACAACAAGGACATTGGATGTGATTATATCCAAGCAGCCTCTCTATGGGCACCAACCCCACCCCTACAGCAAGGGGGCTCCTTTGTTTTCTGAACAGCTCCAGAAAATGAAAGAGTAGAAGTAATACCTAAAGCACCAGCTGCGTAAGATGAGAAATGAATATGATTAAACACAAACATGAGTCCAGGTTCAGGCCTATACACTATGGCTATAAGGGTGGCAAATCTCAATATTACTCCATTCTTATTGAAACAGTGGAATATCATCTAGGAGGACTCTTTAAAGTGACCTGCTTTCTTCTGCAGAAGAATGGGCAATCCACTGTGATATTTTTGCAGTCTCACATTAGTTCTTACTGGGAATGCATGTGGGCAGATCCAGGGGAGGTGACTAGGACAATGCCTTGTGAAGCCATTTGGGATTTGTTTGAGTTTGTGGACAATAAGGAATTGGGCAGAGTTTTTTGTAATATGAATTCTATAATCTGTGGATTACAACAGAAAAGCCTGCTGTGGGACAGGTTCTAAATGTGCATTTGAGAGGTACCATATTTTTCCGACTATAAGATGATACTTTTTTCTAAAATCCTTACCCTAAAAATTGAAGGGCATCTTATTCAAGGAAGTCAGCCGAGGAGAGAACCTCACTGTTGCAAAACTGCCCATACTTTGTCTCTGCAGGCAGGCTTCCTCCTATTGCTAGCCTCCAATCACGAGTGAAATAGCTTGTCTCCCAAACAGACTTCCTCCAATCACGAGCCTTATGTAACTGATGTCAGCTGATGGTGAACAAACCAATTAGAGGAAGGCTGTTTGCAGAGACAAGCTATCGGCAATTTCACTCGTGCTTGAATATAATCAGTTATGCAAAAGATCATGGAAATAG
Organism: Liasis olivaceus; assembly: GCA_030867105.1. Taxonomy (NCBI): domain Eukaryota; kingdom Metazoa; phylum Chordata; class Lepidosauria; order Squamata; family Pythonidae; genus Liasis; species Liasis olivaceus. The sequence continues at coordinate 64,561,132 of CM061348.1, read as the reverse complement.
AGCTGCAGAGAGATGGTTTGGACCTCCTCCCACCAAGTGTATCAGGTAAATGTTAACTAATTACTAAATGAATATGATTAAACACAAACAAAGTGTTTACACAAGTGTTTGCACAAACACAAAAATGTGTTCTGCACTATCTTTAAAATATTGATTTCTTAATTTTGGGTTGGAAAAATGGGGGTCGTCTTGTACATGGGGGTGTCTTATTGACGGAAAAATACGGTAATTAATGATTTGCTGAGGAAGGCATTTGTGCCTCAAAGGAAGCATTAGTGCAGTCCCTTCTGAAGTAACTATCCCTTAATATGACTGTCTAGTTTCCAACTTCACCCATTTAGAGAAGATTTCAAAGAAGGTTATGAGATATCAGAGAGTATCCTGGATGGAGTTGATTATCTTGATCCCTTCCAGAGGTTGTCAGGCCTAGGTGTGAGATACAAATGCCATTGTTTGCCCAGGTACATTACTTTAACCTTGATTGAAGGAATTTGGCCCTTCTGGTCCTATTAGATCTCCAAGTGGTATTTGATACCATTAACAACAGTATCTTCCTGGACTGCTTCAGGGTGGGCTTAGGGCACTGTTGTACAATGGTTCCACTCCTTCCTGAGCAGGCAGTTCTGTTTGGTAGTCATAAGGGATGGGTCAAGCCCTTGGCCACTCCAGTCTGGAGAGCTGTAATGCTCAGTCCAATCTGTGTGTGTGTGTGTGTGTGTGTGTGTATAGACACATCAGTCAAAATGTTAAACAGACCCTCATTCTCAAGACTAATATTTGAACTAAATTAAGTTTACAAGATCTATTTATTAAAAGCTATAATAACCAATTAATAATGCCTACTGAGGAATTATAGGACAAGATGTAATGACATTTTGCCTGGACAACATGGACAAAAATAAAAATGGTATCTCTTAGCTACTTAGTTTATTTTATTGAATAAGTACAGTTAGAACAGTGAGATTTATTTATGTGAGACAATACTCAAGTGAGTCTGTGGTAGTCATAAGAATGAAACCAGTAAGGTAATGACTGAACGAGTAGATCTGAAAACTTGAACCAGAACTTTGGACAATGTCTTCCCAGTTCCACTCAATGTAATGGTTATTGTCCATTTATTATAAGCTTGTCATACTTCTTAAATATAGGATGAAGACAGGTTGGGTACCACTTGAGATGTGACAGTTTCTTCAAATATCAGTTCTTCACAGTCTGGTCTGGAAAAACAGAAGGAATTTAGCATTAGCATGTTTTCCACAAAATAACACATTTCTAAGTTGTTCTTTATAAAAAGGTTATGATTATTACTTGGATTCATAATAGATATGTGCTTATGAGAATTTTCTTCCAAATAATGTCATTTAACTTAGCTTACTACTATTCGTTTTTTTAATAGAACAGACTGACTTGCAAAGATTTCTGTTTAATATGCAAAACAATATGTGTTAAAGCCTTCTAAGGCTTTATGACATTTAAAATACATTTTTCATAAAATATATAGACTGTTTTCATTTTCTTAGAGACAACTTTCACTCTCCTCTTTTTTGAGGAGAAACAAGAGACATGAGAATAATGGTTTACTATGACTGTTCCTGCCTTCTCTGGGAGATGCACGGAGCATCTAAAGGAATTCTCTAAACAGCCTCAACAATTTTCATATCTGCCTAAAACTACTCTGGTTCTGCATTAATAGATTTGGTTCTGGACATTGGTTCACTGGCACTTAATCTCAAGTAAAGAGAGAGGAGATTGTATACTTGACTTAGTATTAAATTCCTTGTCCTGTATTATGACAAAACTATATGTTATACAGTGAACATGGCCATTCAAAGCCCTCATTTTTGTTGTAATGTTAATTAAAAAGATATGATCTTTGCAAAGTATTATTAAGTGAATGCATACCCTGGGTAATTTTTAATTTAATTTTTAATTGGATTGCAAAGTACACACAGTATAACTGATGGAGAATTTTTCCCCAAGTGTGTTTCTAATGAAAATAAACATGAGAAATGTTAAGAGCAGTTAAAAGTTATATACAATTTTCCAGTGTTTAAAATGTTCCATCACTCCTGTTGGATAAGTTAATATTATTCGTAATCCCATCCCATTACTAGAGGTATAGATGGGGAATCTTATATAAAAGGACTGACTGAATTCACAGCAGAGGTCACTATGCAATATCAGAGTTAAACTCCACCTACTGACTAGTAATCCTTCCATGTGAGGCTCTCTAACTGTCCCACCATTTTAGCAACTATGAGTTTGACAATGTGTATGCGCTGAGCGACCTTTGAGTTCCATCCTTAGGCTGAAGCCCTTCAGACATGATTAAACTATAAACGTAGAGTATAGATGGGCCAGCCAGGCATCTTTCAAACCAACATTCCTATTCAACATTGCACTGCATGAATCCTGCAGGGCAACCAGGATGCCCTGTCACACAGAACACCACAATCATATTCAGCCAGACTCAGGTACACCATCACTGCTCAGACAAAAATGGGAGATATGGATTAAAAAAAAAAAAAACAGGGCTGGAAGGCATATCTCTCTCTACCACCTACAAATTGTAATTCTTCAGCTGCATGTTTTCTGCAGCAATCAAGGGTAATAGTTGCCCATATTTTTATACAGCACTGGGATTTTGCAGGGGCTCACATCTTTCCATGAGGTGGTGGTGGTGGTTGTTATGGTTGGTTGCATAATCAGCCAGATGTTTAGACTGGATTTGGCATTTTTATCCACCTATCGAGTCCTTCCCAAGGACCTGGGATAGGCAGATGTTGTTGCTTGATCGTGTTAAAGGTATTGTTGCAGGATGGAAGCTGTTCCAAGTAAAGCTGCCTTTTGCAATTGACTGATGGTGATTTTGTCAATGCCGATGATGTTCAAGTGGTACCTCAGATGTTTTGGGATGCACCCAAGGCGCCTGTTACTATTGGTCCTATCTTTGCTTTCTTTTGCCACAGTCATTCTATTTCTCTTTGCAGTTTTTTGTATTTTGTGACTTTCTCCAGTCCTTTTCTATTCTGCTGTCTCCAGATATTGCAATGTCCACCATCCAGACTTTTTTGTCTTGCTTATCAACAGTTGTTAAGTCTGGGGTGTTGTGTGGCAGGTGCTTGTCTGTTTGAGTTCTAAAGTCCCAGAGCCCTTTAGCTTCTTCATTTTCTATTACTTAGTCTGTTTTGTGGTCCCACCAGTTCTTGCTTGCAGGCAAATGGTATCTCTTGCAGATATTCCAATGCACCATTGTTGCTACTTTGTCATGCCATTGTTTGTAGTCAGTCTTCTTGCAGCAGCTAACTAGGTGGTCTGCTGTCTCTTCAGCTTCTTTGCAGAGGTGGCATTTGCTGTCTGTTGCTGTCTTCTCAGTTCTGGCTTTGTATGCTTTTGTTCTTAAGGCTTGGTCTTGTGCAGCCAGAATTAGCCCCTCTGTCTCTTTTTTCAACTTTCCTGCTCTTAGCCATTGCCAATTCTTGTTGTTATCTGCTTTGCCTGCTAGTTTTTTGTGTACTGGCCATGTAATACTTTGCCTTGCCATGTCTCTTTTCTATTCTTCATTTGGTCTTTCTTGAAGGCCAGTTTGGTTTCTTTGGGATTCAGTAAGCCTTCATGAAGTACTAGCTTCAGTGCATCTTCTTCACTGTCCTTCAGATATTCTTCCAATGCCCTTTTTTCTTCTTCAACTGTCTGGTGTACTTGCAACACTCCACGCCTGCCAATGCTCCTTGGTAAGTAGAGTCTGTCAACATTGCTGTGTGGATGAAGGGCATGATTCATTCTCATTATTTTTCTGGTCTTCCTATCCAGGGCTTTTAGTTCACCTTGAGTCCAGTCCACTCTTCCAGCTGTATATCTAATGACTGGAATTGCCCAGCTGTTAGTAGTAGTAGTAGTAGTAGTAGTAGTAGTAGTATTTACCATTGACACTTTTCTTTCGATGCCTGCTGTCAACCTGAATGCTCCTACATCTGTGAAGAGAACTGTAGTGATGAGTTATATTACTAAACATCCCAAGGTCAACACACGTGCGTCACTTCAGAAGGATGGGTATTAAAAACAATAAAAGTAAGAAAATGATGTTGCACAGAGTGCAGCAAAAAAATCCCATAAATCTTGCTCTCAGGAAAAATACACAGGAGGTTGCTTCATATACACAGTTTCATGAAGCTCAGCATTTAAATAAGCTGTATCTACATCAAAATGATGAACAACCATGTTTCTTTGTGCAGCTAAGCCCAACATTACACACAATGATTCAGGCCTAACTGTAGGTGCAAATGTAAGATTATAATTCACAAACTGTTCTTGTGAATAACCTTGTGCAACCAATCTAGCTTTATACTGAATAGTATTATCAGGTAAAAGCTTTTTTCTAAACACCCATCTGGAACCTATGGCTTTTTCTGATTCAGGTAAATCAACAATTTCAAAAACATTCTTGTTTACTAATGCATTGAACTCAGTATCCATAGCTTCATTCCATTTCTCTTGCTCATCACTTGGCAAAGATAACATTTCCTGAAAATTTTGTGGCTCACAAGTTATTTGACACACTCTGACTTGTTGAATAACAAATCTTTCTGGTGGAACACCTTTTGTTATTCGTGTTGACCTACAAGGAATCTCAAAACTTTCCTGTATTTCCTCTTTTTTCTCATCTTTCATTTCTACTTCAGCTAAAGCCTCTGCTTCTTGCTTTATCTGTGGAGAGGAGGGTGCAACAGGTGGTGTTTGCTCTCTAGCTAAATCTGTCTGTGACTCCAAAAAAACCTCTGAATTTGCATGCAGCCTTTGCCAATTAGAAGGCTCTTCAAAATTCGCATTTTTAGAGATAATAACTCTGCCTCGGTTCAGATAAAATCTATAACCCTTTGATTCCTGAGAATAACCAACAAATCTTGGACGCTGTGTTTTTGGTTGGTTTCTCCTTCTCTGAGACTTGGGAATTTGTACATAAGCAAAAGTTCCAAATGTACGCAGATGCTTTAAGCATGGATGTTTACCACACAGCAAAAAATAAGGAACTTCATTCACAGCTGAATTCCAGTGTCTGTTAGTAAGAAATACGGCTGTCAAAATTGCTTCTCCCCAGAAACTGGCTGGCAATTGATTATCAATCTATAAACTATCCTTAATTACTTTCAGAACACCAATCTTGCACTCAGCAATTCCATTCTCAGCAGACATGCCCACATTTGTTAATCTGTGGAAAATGCCTTTCTTACGTAGCCAATTTTTAAACTCAAGACTCATAAATTCACCCCCTCTGTCAGTCTGCAAACTCCCTACTTTATATCCATGTCTTTTTTCAACCATAGACACAAATTCTTTGAAACGAGAGAATGCTTCGGACTTCTGTTTCAACAAATAACAAAATGTGAAACGTGTTTTATCGTCCACTAAATCAAACATGAATCTTGCTCCCCCCTCACTCAGAGGAAACGGACCAGCTAAGTCAGCATGCACAAGAGCAAATGGTCTTGTAGAAATCCTGCTGCTTTTCTGGCGACAGGGGCACATTTTATCTTAGATTGTTTACACACAGTACAATCAAGAAACTTAGAACACTTCTTGAATCTCAGTTCTGGATACACTTTGGCCATTTTTGACAAACACTTCCATCCAGGATGACCTAATACTCTATGATAATAATGAATGCATTTATCATGTACAGGCACATTACCAGCACAACTTCCAATTAACACATCTTGTTTAGGAAGCATTTCATACAATTGATTAACCATTCTCCCTCTCGCACATTCAGCCCCCTCTTTTGTAACATAGCATTCAGAACCTTGGAACATAACAGAATAACCAATGCTAGTTAATACAGGGACACTGAGAAGAGAAAAATCAAGTGTAGGAACACATAGTACATCAGAAACCACCTCTCCCAAACAAGGTATGAACACTTCACCTTACATGGTTACTTTAGCTACAGAACCATCAGCCAAATTAACCTGTTGAATATTAGGTTTACATTTAGTCAATAACAACTGCTCATTGTTTACAATGATTTCACTACAACCAGAGTCCAGTAACCACTTATCAGCATTACGTTTGTCTCTGTTAGAAATCAAGGCAGACACCAGCCTAGTACTCCCTTGTTTCTTAACTGTTGCCTTTCCACGACGGACAAACCTTCTGGAACTCTCAGCAGGCTGATTTTTCATAGGACAGTCTTTTATAAGATGCTTGGTAGAATTACAGCGAAAACACTTTCTCACCAAATACGCACATTCCATGCCAGCTGGAGAAGATTGCTGCTTTATGTTATCAAGTCTTTTCTTAGGATTAGTCTGCAAGTCACGTGCACTTTGAATTTCTTGTAATCTATTTGTTAAATATTCCACCGTTAGATTAGTGATTTGAAGTGATTGTACGGCTTCTACTAATATGTTAAACGACTCATCCAGACTTGAAAGAATTATACATGCTCTTTGTTGCTCGGGAATGACCAGATTACGATCTGCCAACTCAGCAAACAAAGTTTTCATCTTATTCAGGTGATCAATTACATTAGCTCCTGGCTCCAACTTAAGGTTATACAACTGCTTTGTCAAACTTACGATAGCAGATGCAGTTTGCCTTGCATAGATTCCATGCAACGCTACCCAACGTGCATTAGCAGTTTCTAAACCACGAAAATGCACCAATTCTGAAGACTCAAGTCCCAAAATCAAATTACCATATGCACGGTCCATCAAAGCTTGCTCCACATCCGTGGGTGCCGCCGGGGGTGCGTTGTCCACATAACGCCAAAGCCCTTCTCTCATAAAAAAAGATTTTATCTTTATATTCCATGTTTGGTAGTTCTTTGAATTCAACCTTTCAAATGGAAGGCTCACTGCTGCAGGTGGAGCTGCTGCCATATTTCACTTAAAACAAGCACGCAACCACAGAGAAAAAATCCAAACCTCAAACGAAACAGTCACAGGCAGGGTAATAAAGCCATAAATCACCCATCACTCAGGAATTTAAGTCCTTGCTTCCAGCACGCCTGGATTCATGCCTTGGACATCATTCCTGGAACCTCACGCCTGGAACCCTGTTCCTCGAACCACCGACCTCAGTCCTCAGTCTTAGGCACTTGGTCCTGGTTCTGCATACTGGGTCCCCTCTGGACTCTGAGCTCTGAGCCCTGGTATCTGGGCCCATAACCTGTTGTGCAGAGTGCAGCAAAAAAATCCCATAAATCTTGCTCTCAGGAAAAATACACATCAGCATGAGAGCTTGCAAGTAGCAACGTCCATATTGTATTCTCCAAAGAAAATCCAGTCAGAAAATATAAACTAACTGGTCTTTATTGATAAAAATGCAAAACTTCACAAAATACAAGTTGCATACAAAATATAGAATATAGCAAAGACTTCTTCTCATCTTAGCTTCCAAGATTTAACCACAACAAAGTCTCTAGCTAAAAAAAAACACTTCCAGAGAAGAGGTTCACTCCTTGGTTACTAGTTAGGACTACATAACCTATAAACTACATGGTTACCTGTACAAAGCAAAACACACTGAACTGAGCTGGGAATTTCACCCTCCCCTTATATTGCTAGTATAACACCCCCACTGAATAACTAACACACATTTCAGTAGGTGGCAGTAAAAATCATAACAGAATCACAAGATACTTTGTAATCTCAACACCTGTTTTGTATAGCGAACGAGATGACATTCTTCCCATGAGAAACTCCGGATAAATGCCTGGCACATGAGGGATATAGAAGTGATATAAAATTAAACAAGAATCATTAGCTATATATCATGCCACTGACATAATCACTGACTCTTGTTATCTCTAGCTTTATGACTGCAGTAAATGGGAACCTGCTACGTTCTTAATTACTATAAACTGTTCTGGAGTCAGTCAGTATAGAATGAGCAGAACAAACCTTAGGACATGGTCCTATATTCTTTATGCCAATCTCTGATTTAGTTTTCCTGGAACAACAAAGAAGAGATAGAGAGATCACAGATAAATTCCTAGTAACTATAAAATTGAACAATATTGTGAATATTGTGGATCTTTCGACAAAAGTAAATCCAGCTTAATTCAACTGAACAACATCCAAAACATTTGCCAGAAGATATTTAATATTTAGAGGAACTTCTAATCCACCATCAAGATTTAGAAATGTTCCTTTTCCTAATTCAGCTCAAAGATTTCAGTTGTGTTTTGCTGATGATTCTTTATGCTCCTATAAATATGGCATCTTCTTCTTTCATCTGGAAAATCTGAGTATATTATTGTCCATATAATTGTGTGAGGATAAAAAGGGAGGTTAGGTAATACAAGTGTGCCTGTTAACCTCCCAAAAGGAAATGATACCCTGTGCATGTATAAGCCAGAGAAAATAGTTTGAGAATTTTCAGTAATTGTTTATGTGCTTCCTGCTTGTTTGTTTTTTTTCCCCCCAGTGTGTTTTGGTGTAATTTGGTGCAGTGGTTAAAGGTGCTGGACTAGAAGTTGGGAAGCAAAGAAAAAAAATCAGTTCTTTCTTCAGAGGCCATTTGTTCCATTTTGCAAAAATCAAAGGCAAACACTTTTGACTCTTTCCTGGACAAAATTTCCAAAGATGACTACAGACACGGTAAGCTGTGGAGGGAAGTCTTGTAAGCCTGTACTCACAGAATTTGATCACAAAGCAGGCATTCATTCTGATATGTCACATCATCGGTGCCACAAACTTCTGGAGGGCTTGTTTTGCAAAGGACTTGTCCTCTGGTTTGGGGATACTTGCTGCAATCAACCTAAAGAAAATTACTAGAATGGGCACTAGCAGAATCCAACCATACTTTATTCTTCCCTGTGTCTTCCCCCATTAAACATGTTTTGCAAATTTGGAAGAAAAAAATACCACTCATCTTTGGCAGATCCCAATATTTGAGTAGTTCCATTTCAGTTTACTTGTAAAAAGGTACGCCACCATGGAACTGGACATCACTGTCAATAGCCCTTGAGCCTAATCCAGCACTGTCCCCCCTCCCTCATTTATTCTTATTTAAGAATTTTCGATGATGAGAACCACAGATGGATATTATTTGAAGTTGCAATGACAATTGAATATTTATCTCTATATCTATTGCTGCTACCACAGCAGATTCTTTAATTGAAATTAACATTTCAGTCAGTGTTCATATTTGAAAACAAGAGCTACTTATTTCCTAAATACTTTCTAGTTCCAGTACTGCCTACAACATAGGGGAAATCAAGTTTTTCAACCAGAGTTCTCTAGTTCATTCTATAAATCTTCAAAGATGAATTCTATATCAGTTTCTCTGTTATGGTTCCTCTCCTAACACCCAACCCTGAAACTTCTAACATCTTGATGACAAACATACATACTTAACATTGCAATCTGTGGAGTCCTTGGGGTTTTCTGAGCTTGGTTGTTTTCTTGCAAACGTTTCATTACCTGGCTAGGTGACATCTTCAGTGCTAGAATAGAATGGGGTTTGCTCTCTATTTATATACCATGGCCTGCCCTGCCAGTGCTGGTGGGGGTGGGGGTTTTGTTTTGCTCCTCTGATGGTTCCTTGATTAGCCTATGTTTACTGCTTGATTGTGCGCCTGGTGGTGACCTTTGCTTATCTGGGTGATGATTGCTGGTGAGGTGATCTTCTGAACTTTTGTCTCTTTTGAATAGTATGTAGATGCTGTTTATCTCTATGTCTCACAGACTTAACCATAGTTTTAACTGGGAAGCTGTCAGCATTTTAGACCAAGCTAAATCCAAAAATGCAAGAGAATTCTTGGAAGCTTGGTATTCAGACATGGCAGCAATTAACAGACACATAAGAGACAAAAGAGCAGAAGATCGCCTCACCAGCAATCATCACCCAGGTAAGCAAAGGTTACCACCAGGCACACAATCAAGCAGTGAACAATACCCTAATCAAGGAACTACCAGAGGAGCAAAACAAAACCCCCACCCCCACCAGCACCAGCACCAGCACCAGCACCAGCACCGGCAAAGCATGCCACAGTATATAAATAGAGAGCAAACCCCATCCCATTTTAGCACTGAAGATGTCACCTAGCCGGGTGATGAAACATTTGCAAGAAAGGAACCAAGCTCAGGAAACCCCAAGGACTCCACAGTTCAACCCTGAGCTACACATATTCGCCTCTATTGCAATCTGTTGCATGTTTTCTTGGGAATAAATCCTATTGGACTCAGTAAGTATTTACTTCTAGATTCCAAGCATACATGCTTAGGATCACATTCCTAGTCCTGGCATCATCTTACCGTTTCATGAATGACTTCTGTACATTCACCTTCATGCCTTATTGTTAGGATATCTTCAGCATCCCTTGTAAACACCAGAAAAAAGTATTATTACATGGATTTTGATCATCACAGCTAAGCATTGTGATGATCAAAAAGCCTATGGTTAAGTTATGTTACAGAACAAACCAAGCACACACAGACACACATTCGCAGAAGGCGCAAAAAAGGCATTTCGAAAGTGGAGAAACACCTCAAATCTCAGCTGGCGCATTGGGAATTGGGACAGTTATATCCTGTTGAGTTAAGGTATGGCTCAATAACTATTTCAGGCCCTGGATGCCACGCATAATCTAGCATGACAGGCTGGGCTCTCTGCTCCAGGTCTGCAAGATCATCAAATCTTGGAAGGTCACAAGGCATTTGTGCTTTGTGAAGACCCCATACTAGAATACCAACATTTCCTGTGAAAACAAACACATTGTATCATATTTCAGCTAGTTTTATTTTTAAAATCACGTTAACTTGCTTGAGCTATAAGCATATTTTGGAAGGAAGATGAGCATGCTGGCACCTGCAGGCCCTTTGACTTGCATGGATACGTTAGGGCAAGATCAAACACACATTTATTAGTTATCGGCAAAAGCCTTCTGACCCTAGGAACCTCAAGAACTGGCCCCATCCGCTTTACATTATCTTATTTCACGAGTTTCTCAAGTTATGCTTTTCAGCTGATATCCTTCCTCCAACTGATGTGCAAAGCAAAATAACTAAAATTTTAAGTAAGAGCAAGGAAATTACTAGGAGAATTAACCCCAAGCCTTGTTTAGTGCCCAACACTAATATACCTTTAAGGTTTTCAACTAAATAAAGTTGTCTGTCAATTTTGAGAATTTATTCATGGGGAATATTGTTGAAGACCTGAGGCTAAGACAAGGCACTCCCACTTCTTTACAGTTTCTACACTCGAAGCACACTTCTGGACTTCAAAACCCACAGATGAACACAGACAGATAAATTCACCCAGCACTGAAAGACATGGCACACAGATTGTCTATCACCATTTATCACCCAGTGGTTAATGTGAAACAGTTTGTAAAGTCAACTTCACTCATCATTGTATGGATGCTTGGTAATTTGCATCAAAGTTTTAGAATCAGTTCCTGACCCTTACACAGAATGAGGTGATCTCTTTACATTTCTACAGTCATTCTATCTTGACAGGGCTTTTAAATATCGGCCTTTCTAGACCTTCTAGATTGTTTGCAATTCTCTGCCTCAGACATAAACTCCACACACACCACACACACACCCTTCCTCATTCCCTCATTATGAGACAAGTCCTATCTCAACCTGTCATTAAATAAGCCTGAAGTTTCCAAGAGAATAATGAGCAAGATAGCATGGGTAAGTGCATCACCATTATCCTACATGATCTTCATCTCTTTAATTGAGGTCTTTCTATGTTTGTCATGGCAAACCACCAATCAGTTATTAGATAGCTTGCTATGATGTAAACACAATTAATACTTTACAATGAAGGCTTACCTGAGCCAAACTGCATTTACAGTGAACCAGGAACTACTATTTATACTCACACAATCGCTAAACACAGGAAACATTTATTGCTGTATGTTTTTGCATCAGTGCCACAAACGGGAGACCACAAAGCCTGGCAGGAAGTCTTGTTTTTTTTAAGGTTGGCTAAAATTGGAATGCAGTTCAACTAAAAAGCAAAAACGACAAGTAGGGTCATTTCAAGCATTGGTCTCTGTTTTTAGCTTTTCTCAAGCCATGAAAGCCAGCTGTAAGGACAGATCATAGCAATTTAGTACTTGCAACTGGCCTCAGTTGGAAATGGAATTAGTACAGACAAATAGGATGATCTAAATATGTCTTTTATAAAGCACGTCTGCAGTCCTATCCAATGTAGTCTCACACTTATAGTGCTCAATTCCTGGTTGAGAGTTTGAAGCCCATAGGTAGAACCCCCTGTCTACCTACTGTACATCTAACAAGTCCCCAGTAAAATGAAACCAGTCATGTGATGTCTCCTGGTGGTAGCTGACAACACCACACAGAATACACATTGTGTAAAAATGAGGGTGAGGGTGGGGGTAGGGGTGAAAGTCAGATAAAACTCAATTCACAGAGGCATGACATAATGTAGCATCTGTATCTCTGCTCTGAGTGCTTAAAGGAAGGTGGTCTGTATATACCATTCTGAGAACATCTAAGATAAAAAGCTCTAAACATGAGCTGACTATCAAGATCTTTCTCCCGATGCAAATTTTTGATAACTAAAATGTTTTCAGTTGTTGGGCAACAATCTATGGCCTTCCAAATGTTGCTTAATTTCATCTCCCAGCAGTTCCAGCCAGCATGGCCAATGTGAGACATACTGGGAGTTATAGTTCAGCAACATCTAAAGGGCACAGGTTCCTTATCCAAGGCCATTTTTGGAGTTAGAATTTGCTTTTACTGCTGTAATTTTATGTAAGTGCACTTTTGAACGAGCTGTGATTAATCTTTAAAACAAACACAGTGGAACTTATTTCCAATAAAACACTACTACTTATAGTTTTATTGTTTTTACTGTTTTTAATCCACTCAGAGAATTCTGGTTAGTAAGCAGCTAGGAAACATTTATTTATTTAATTAATTTATCTGTTTGTTAGTTAAAAGATTTGTATGGCCACCCATCTGAGAGCACAACTCTGGGCAGCTCACAACAATCAAACTATAAAGCCATAAAACCATAAAACCAAAACTATACTACTGTACATAAATATCACGCCTGCACATCCTATCAATTCATGTATTAATGCTTTGCTACTATTTTTGATCAGCAAGCTTTGTAGCTTTCCTCCCCCAAACAGTGATTCTCAGTCCAAAAATCTTTGATCAATAATGCAGAAAATGTATAGAAATGCTATCAATTCGTTCAGTAAACAGAATTAACCTCGTGTTTATCTTTGAAACAGCTATTCCATTTTGTGGATACAAAACTCTGTCCTTCCAAGAAAAAATAAATCCTGCTGAAGTCTTGGCTTTCTGATTCCTCAGCTAGTCAGCAATATAATTTGAAGCATTACATTAATCTCCACAGTCTGTCAAATATGTGCCAGCTTTGCCTACATTTATACGCAACACTGCATTTGTACCAGCCTCAAGTCTCTGAAGAATACCTGTAATTCAGCTTTAAAATATATGCACAATGTAATGTAGCTGTTTGCAAACCCAAAAGTGCCAGTGGGGAAGAGATAATGAAACACATACAAAGTCATCACTGAACCAAAGTGATTACTGCCAGTCTTCTTAGACTTGTCTGATTAAAATGTCTTGAATTAACTATAAACTCAAAACTGCACATGTTGATCTGAACATAGAGCTGTAGATTAATACCCAAAAGCATTATATAGCAATTAAAGCCAGATGGATTAATAAATCTACCCACTAGTTTTTCCAAGATCAATCTAGACCGCCCCCCCCCCCCAAACCAGTTGATCACATTGTAATAATCAATCAGCTTGAGTATTTCCCTGACCTTTCCTATTCACCGCATATCTGAGATCCCTGTTACTGGATGCATACGGAAATATACAACAAGAATAGCTCACCTACACATCAACACGCCTGCATTCTTTGTATCCAGATGATATTCTGTGAAGAGCTTGCCTTTGACACAAGATCTGATGACTGAATAGTTGATAGAACTGATTTGATTCCAGTCACTAGAGGGCACCATGTCTCCTCAACAATGACAATATCAACATAACTGTTCTACTATGTATGGAACAGAATTGTGCGTCCATTTTTAAAGCTATTTTGTACTTAGGCACAAATGCTACTTTTTCTATAGCAACTCTGGAAACATGAAACACCAACTTTTGCTAACCTTACTAACAGTATATTGTCCAAATACAGGGCATTGTCTAGTGATAAACATTTATTCCATTATTGTATTAGGGATTGATTTTACCTTGTGGTAAACGATAGTGCCACTTTTCTTTCTGTTGCTAAAAGATCCTTTTTGACAATTTGCACTATAATATGAAGAGTCTCCTGTCCTAGAAGAAATAATAAATATGTTTGTCTAAGTCTTTAAGAATGACTTGGGGCAAAATAGCCAGCATATATCCAATGATGGTGTCACTGATGCCAAATGCTGATGTGGTCAAGATAGGTGCAAAATTGGATCTTAATCAAAACAAAAAGTTCTCACATGGTCTGTAAGAATTGGTGTAGAGAGTAAGGAAGTTGACTTTGACGGAGATACGCAGAAGCTATTGCCTAGGCAAAGGGGGCTGCAGCATTTTTTAAAATCCAGAATGGCCAGATAACATTTGGAAGTGATTTAGTCAGATGCCTCCCTAATTCATTGAACTGTAAGAAGGAGGAGGAGGCATAGCACAATCTGACTTGCAGTCTCAATAAAAGTAGTTTTAGCCTTCCTATGGAGTTGATTTCCTGGTCTGGTCTAGCAAGTGGGGCTGATGGCCACCAAGCTTTGGTAACTTGGACTTTACAACCTGAAAAGGGAAACACTGATGAACCCTAGCTCACCCGCAGGGGTTAGGTATTGGGGCCCTGTGCTTCATTGGTTCTGCCCTGCCTGAGTGTATAGAACAAATCAATGCCTGTGGGTGAGGAGAGTTCAGCCTTGTGTGGTCCCTCAGCACTGCATCCTCTTCCCTATGCTGTTTAATATCTATAGGAAACTACTGAAAGAGGTCACCTGTCAGTTGGGGCAAGATACCATCAGTACACTAATGACCCTCAGCGATACATTTCCATCTCAAGCTGAGTTGGAGATGTTATGAAAGTCCTGAACTGGGATTCGGAGGCAGTTTGGACTTGGATAGGCTGCAGTTCCTATTAGTGCAGAAGGGATCGCCGAGGTTAACTCATGAAGGGGTGGCTCTCTTCCTGAAAAAGCAAGCCTACAACATCTGTACTCACAGTTCCTGCTAGATAAGCAGGCAGAGTCCATGGCCAGGGAGGCCTTTGCCCAGTTTTAGCTTGCCACAGTGACTCATGCATATATCACTCTCTGTTTGGATTACTGCAATGTGCTCTACATGAAACTACTTCAGAAGCCCCCCTTGGGAACTCTAATAGGTACCAAATGCAGAGGCCAATATGTTAGCAAATCAAAGGCACTACTTTCATATAATGCCTGCTTTACCATCCCTGCACTGGTTACCAGTAAATTTCTGGGTATGATGCAAAGTGCTGGTACTGGTCTACATAGAGCTCTATATGGCTTGGGATTGAGGAACTTACAGGACTGCCTTCTCCAATAAAAGTCTGTTCAAGCCAACAACTTTAATGGTTCCCCACATGTGTGAAATGAAGGGGGCCAGTGGGTCAGAATGGTTTTTTGTTATAACCCCCATATTATGAAATACCTCCTTCTGGAAATTAAGCTGGTGGCCTCATTGTTGGCCTTCTGGAAGTTATGTTGTTGTGGGGAATATAGGAAGAAGGAGCATTGTGTATACTGCCTTGAGTTGCATGAAATAAAGGTGGGAAATAATAATAATAATAATAATAATAATAATAATAATAATAACAACAACAACAACAACAACAACAACAACAACAACAACAACGACAAAAAAGTCTGGATAGTGGACATTGCAATACCTGGAGACAGCAGAATAGAAGAGAAAGAACTGGAGAAAATCACAAGATACAAAGATTTGCAAATAGAAATACAATAATTGTGGCAAAAGAAAGCAAAGATAGTACCAATAGTAATAGGCACCTTGGGTGCAATCCCAAAACATCTGGAGCACCACTTGAACACCATCAGCACTGACAAAATCACCATCAGTCAATTGGAAAAGGCAGCTTTACTTGGAACAGCTTACATCCTGCGATGATACCTTTAACACCATCAAACAATAACATCTGCCTATCCTAGGTCCTTGGGAAGGACTCAATAGGTGGATAAAAATGCCAAAACCAATCTAAACATCTGGCTGACTGTGTGACCAACAATAATATATTCTCAGAGCCTATCTTAATAATTCTTAGGTCCTTGGTCAGGACTTGAACTATTAAGTTTTCACCAGTCTTAACTGCAGATTACATAATAATGATAATGATGATGATAAGAATAAATAATAATTGGATAAAAATGCCAAATCCAGTCTAAACATCTGATTGACTGTGCAACTGACAATAATAATAGACAAAGATTTTCTGAGGGCCTTGGGGGAATGAATTGTCATCACCACCTGTGTATACTGCATTATAGTAGATTTGTGTTTTTAGCCTGATTTTAGCTTTTTTACTGTTCCATGTTTTTTTATTATATAAACCATTGCAATAATTTTGAGTCCAACAATATGAATATAAAAGCATAATAAATACATCCATAAGCAAGCAAGCAAGCACCTGGATTGTCTCCTGAAATATTTAATTATGCCAGACGCTTCCATGAACTTAAGTCCATATCATCAGAAGCCAGGGTGATAGAAAACTGTCAGTTATTTATGTTTTCTCCTCTGCTGCTCTCACACAGATCTTTGCCCACTTAGCCTACTCACCCTCCACAGTTGGTATGTGTTCTGTAATCACCACGGGCAATCCTCTCTTCTGTGCAGGAGTTATATCCCTTATTTGGTTGAGCCGAACCACCGTGCTGATTGCAGTTTCTCTGTCAATAGAGAAGTATATTATTTTGCTTGTTGACAAATGGAGGCCATGAGAGCGAAGATGAGATCATATTTTGTCCTCCAAGACAGATGACTTTAGAAGTGTTTTGTTATTTCACCGATGGTGAAATTGCAGTATTCAAAAATCCAGAATTCTAAATCAGCAATATTTGAATCCTCCAGGTGCTCTTTTATGTAAAGTTCATCTCTTGCTTAGACTACTGGTAGCTCTTGGAAACGTTTGGAGCTATACCTCTTGTGCTCTTGGCTCAGAATGTAACCGTCCAGTCACAGGCTACACAGTTGCTTGAAGGGTCTCACATGGACAGCCAGGGCCCTGAATAAAAGACCATATGGAGTCGTCCCCAGATCGGGCATTCCCATCATAGTCATCAGCAACCATGGAAGGAGATCATTAATATATATGAAAATATTTAAATTTTGACCATGACTCACAATTCAAGAATATGAAAAATAAATAAATTTTATACCTGTCAATGTGACCATCTAATAGAATTGGTATTATGGGATAGCCAGCATATCTTGGTTTTATATATGCAAGTATTTCTAAGCATATTCTAAATAAGTGTCAAGGGTAGACACTCCTGGGTGGTGCAAATAAACCTGATTAATGTTGCAGTTGTTATGAAATCCTTGAGAAAAGTCTAGAGCAATCTATGTAATTAGGAAGGAGCCTGGTGGAAAACAAAACCAAAGAAATAAAGCCAGACAAGATGAAGAACGAGCCAAAAAACAGGGGGCGGGGGACTTCTCATCCTGATATAGTTAATGGAATGAGAGGTTGGATATAAACATTACTGGATCACAAACGAATCTGCAAAAATTGTTGAACCCTATGGGCAGGAGGCCACATTCTAAACTGAATGGAAATGTCCTCTGCTTTAACATGTTAATACAAGTTTCCTGTCTAAATCTGCAATATGATCTATATAAGGCTTATTGTGGAATAATGGATCAAGGCTTCTTGAGAGAGAAAGTCATGAGAAACAAGAGAATAATACATTGACACAATGCAACATTGTGTCCTGAAATGGAGATCATTGTGCCCTAAGAAGCTTGAATGCCCTATGATTTAAGCATTTCAAAATAAGGGTGCAAGACATTTGGAAAGAAGACTCACTACACCACATAAAAGACTTAACAGAGTTGGAATGGTGAAAAGAACTAACAAAAATGATAAAGGGTTGGAAGTAACTGTCCTGTTAGGCAAGTATATCAAGTTTGGGGGCTTACCAGTTTGGAAAAAAAAAATCAAAGGGAATGTAATAAAATTCCATAAAATGATGCACAATATGGAGAAACTGAACAAACATTAGGGCTGTATAGACATCTGGATTCAAAGGGGAAATGGTGATTGAGAGTGTACCGTCACACCTGTTGACTGCTCCTTACACCAAACACATATGTTCCTGGAACTGTTGGCTAACTTATGGTAATCCTCTTCTGCTCTAACAGTACCTGTGGTCATCTAATGAAGTTAAATTATTGCAGATTCAGATCAAACAAAAAAAGTACTTTGTTATCTAGCACACATGGCGTGAACTGCAGAAACAGCTAGCATAACATGTAGCAGTGGCTGCCAATTTAAACAGCACTCAAGGGAAATGAGTCCAGTTCATGGAGTATGTTATCAAAGGTTGCTAGTCATGATAGCTATCTATTCCCTTAAGTATCAAAAGCAGCATGCTTCTGATTGCCAGTTGTTGGGAAAGATGAGGAAGAAATTGTGTTCATTCATACCCTGCTCATGGCTTTTGCAGAGGCAGGGGGTTATCCGATGGGGAAAAATGTGCAATATATAAAATATGCAATTATTTTGTACCACCAGAATGGCCAGTAGAAACAAGAGATACAAGACAAAGTTAAAATCATTGTCCTTCTTTTTAACAGAGAGGCACAGTATTTGGCTGACAATGTTGTCTGGTGGAACTCTGATTCATTAATTTTCTAATCTGCAATGTTAGAAGCTGAAATTGACAATACTGTTGGTCATTCTTTTATACAGATAGTAAATACACAAGGAAAGGGTGTGGAGACTGAAGATACATAATGCATATAATAGTAATAAAATTTCCCCAGCTGGTCCCTGACCCAGATCTGGGCCTTCCTCTAGAAAGAATGGGTGAGATATACAAAGTTGCCCTTAGATACCACTATGTATCTAATACATAGGAATACATAAATAGGAATAACATACATACATACATAATACATAATACATAAATAGGAATAACATACTGATGCATGATGCTGAGAGCTCTTATTTGAGACTCCATGACCCTAAACCTCATTTCATCTCTTTACAGTTTCACACCAGAGCTCTGATGATCCTTCAAGTAAATAGCAGGGTTCCCTGCATCTATTGCTTAGTACCAGTGCAGGGAAAAGAGAAATTGGACACCTTCCAAGTATTAAACTTAATACTGTATAGAGATGTGTTTGATGAGTAACTAGCAACATCCAGCACAGAGTTCACAAAAATCTTCTCTGGCTGCCTGCTGAACAGCTCTACCTCACAAGCCCCTGTTTTCCATGAACTGAATGGAATTTATTAACCAAATGCCTCTTTTAAAAATCTATATTTGTTGCAGCTATCTCAAGTTGACAATGAAAGGTAGTTGAAAAACCAGCTTGTATTCAAAATACTTCAGATCTGACAAGCTGAATTTAAAGTTAATAGACAAAGAGCCAAAAAAGAAAAGAAATCTAAATTGCTAGAGCAAATCTCTGAGATCAAAATAGGTAAGAACCTTCTGTGTTAATCATTGCAATAAGTATTCAGTAAAATTACATAATTTGCATCATTGCAGGATGACATCAAAATGCATGTGAAGTCACTGGGTCTCCTTTGCCCCCCCCCCCCCCCCCGCCCCATGGTTGTCCAGGATTATCACTGTACTTTGACAAAGAAATTTAAGGAGCAGACTACCAGAAAGTAACTAAATTCAAATTCATTTTTAGATTTGATGCTATTGGACCTAGGTTCCATAGAGATGGAGAGAATGTAATTCTCCCTCCCAAAGAGCTGGTATATACCAGCTTTCCCCACTTGGTGCCCACCAGCGATGTGGGCATTGGCTGAGAATTCTGGGAATTGCAATTCCAACATTGTGGGAAGCTGCCCTGTTGGGGAAGCTGGATGTAGAAATTCATTATGCTATTCCAACACATTAAGAACTGGGAATAAACAACAGTCATTATGTCTGGATTTGTAGGTCTTTTGATAGGATCTCATGTTCAACCAAATTCTTTGGTTACGATTTTGGCACATTTACTTCTTGTATTGCTAGGGGTTTCCGGTACTTCTGCCTAGTACTAGGAAGATAAATCTCCAGTATTATTGCTACCAGTTATCATTCAACTTGATGAAAAATAATTTGCTGTAGAATGTATTTGAAAAGAGAATGTTGGTGAAATTCTGGTGTGAATTCTGTTGTTCTTTCACTTTTGTTTGTTCCTCACGTTTCCATTAAATGTCAAGAGAAGCCACTGTGAGAGAAATCTCCCCCCTCCATGCCCCCACTGGGCTTTGTCAGCAGTGATTCTACTCCAGAGAGGTCTGCCCTTGAGTAATTGCTGGAGAATTGTTTCTTCCCCTAGAGAAATTTAGAGCCATCATCCACCTAATTTCTTGGCCTATCAGTTTGGTGGGGGAAAAATGGAACCCCATTCATGCCCTGTTCTAGCAATAATATTTAATGCCCCCCACCCCCATCCTCCAGCTTTCTCCAGTCTCCAGCATTGTCTTTTTTGTTTTTTAATCCGCTTTCAGTCGTGACCGATTCTACGCAGACTGCCTGGACGAGTCCCTGCAGTTTTCCTGGCAAGGTTTTTTTTTTCCGG
This sequence comes from Liasis olivaceus, assembly GCA_030867105.1. Lineage (NCBI taxonomy): Eukaryota > Metazoa > Chordata > Lepidosauria > Squamata > Pythonidae > Liasis > Liasis olivaceus. The sequence continues at coordinate 64,540,365 of CM061348.1, read as the reverse complement.
AAGTGGTTTGCCATTGCCTCCTTCCTAGGGTGGAGCCCAGCTGGCGGTCACAGGAAATCGAGTCTCTTCCATTGCGTTGCGTCCAACAACTGGCAACCGGTTCCCATTTTCCCATGCAAGGAGCCGCCAGCATTTTTCCTCCCACCAGGGTGAGAGTACCTATTCATCTACTTGCTTACGCTTTCAAGCTGCTAGGTGGGCAGGAGCTGAGGGCGCAAGTCAGGAGCTCACCCCACTGCATGGAGCTTGGGCTCCAACCGCTGAAGTGTTGACCATTTCTGGCCGGCAACTTCCAGCATCATTACGCCGCTGTGCCGCTGCGTCCCCCTTAGCAGTGTCTTGTACGTAAGCTATTTATGAGTGTTGTATGTGTATGTGTGCTCTCAAATTACAGCTTATGTACATGACAGTTTGGGTCCACAGTGCCACCAAACTAATTTCCACTTTCTGAAATGCAAACCGTGCTGACTACCTCTCTCCTGCCCCGGGTAACTTTCATTTCCCTCTGAAAAGACTTTGTTCTGGATAATCTACTCAGATGAGGGAATTCCTCAAAACAAGAGCCACTACAGAAAATATGGGTTTTCTGGAATTTTTTGGGATTTGAATTTCCAGTGTGCAAACAGAAGAATAGGAAGTGACCTTTGTCCATTTCCAGATATAACCATACATACCTTCTATTTTCTCTTCCCATATGAGGTGAGCCTCCGCCACAATGTTGTATTCCTGGATACTGAATTCTGAATTTTCTTGGTTCTGAAACCTACCCAGCAACTTACACAATGTATACAAACTTTGGTCAGCCTTCTAAAATAACTTGCATAGTGCTGTCTGCCACATGATCCCAGCCTGCCAATCCTGTCAACTGCTGCAAAAAGACATTTTTTGAGATGATGCTTCTGATTTTCCATTGGAAATATGGTATCTTCTTAACCTGAAAAGGCTTTTGAGGCTATGATTGTTATGATGTAATATTTGAGCTGACTCTGCCACAAGTGCTACAAACAAACAAATCGTTGGAAACAGAATGCAAAAAAGAATCTGCTTTCATAGTTGTGGAGATAATGGTCAGGTAGAAGTTTGAGTAATATCCCCCTCACCTCATTTAAGTTTCCTTGGTTAAAATCCCTTTGAGTAGCTCTGTTCCCATATGAATAGGGGCTTGGTTGTCCTTTTCCATTTCCACCAATAAGCTTGCCTTGTCTTGCTTCTTTTTTGCTAGAAGGCACAGAGCATAGAAGAACATGAGGAACAGGAACTGGATGCTTGCTTTTCCTGGTCTGAATGCTTGTTAGAACTCAAACATTCAGTGGAAGAGTGGGAGAAAAACACACCAGAGCAATATACAAAATGGAAACAAAAAGAAAGACAAGGCCACGCCTATGCCCAAGTGATGAAGTGAACAAATGGTAATGAAAAAACAATTCGGCTATTTACATGTATCCTAATTATGGGTTAATTTTTCAGGATTGTGGCTTGGCTTGCTGAAGCAGTTTGACAGAACTAAGAATGAGCTAAATGGAACAGATCTAGGTTAAAAACACATGTATTGTTGAGTTCCTCTCTTAGCTAAGAAGGTGACTGTCTGACCTGAGTCAAACCTCAATACCTCAGCCTAACCTACCTCAGGCATTTGTCATGTTGGAGAGACAGAGGCAGAGAAAAGTAATGTCTATGTCCTTTGCTCTTGTGGAATGGGTAGAATTCAAATTCGGTAACTAAGCTGAATTTCACAAAGGAGACCATAGTAAGAAAGCTCTGCCAAGTTACCCAGCTTGAAGAGTCCATTAAAAATCACAAGTTCTTTGCAAAATTACTATTATTGCACACTTTTTCTGTAGTCTCCCCCAGAACACCACATATAGTGATCAATAGAATTGCTTTGGAAAAGACTCTACGGATGTCATTGTCTGAGTTCTATTATTGGGCCAAAGTGGATCCCTTCAGGCAGCAGTTGTGATGAGCAATGAATGGACATCGAAGAAGCCAGATAATGAATTAATGACTATTGTCTCAGTCCAAGCTGGGCTATATGGGCCTGGAAGGCAGCTTCTAATCATCTTTCTCTCTCTCGCTGACTGGGTGAAAAGTTGGCCAAGCAGATATTCTTCAAGAGTCAGCTGCTCGGTTCATGCAACCTGTGTTAGGTCAAAGCCTCCATTCTATTGGTAACAGAAACGGCTATCAGTGCCTTCTTTCTCAAGCATCAATATCATTTTGGCCAGCCTTGTATAGGTGCTATCTGTCCTGCTTTGAAAGAAATGTGGATAGCCATCTATTACTATGGATAAATTCAATACATAGTGTGTGTCTACTTACTTCGCAGACATGGTCAAATATGGCACCAACTGGCTGGGTTTGTGCAACATATTAGCCCAGTCTAAAATAGGTTTGGGTAGTTTGTGATTCATCTTGTTGGATCTCAGCCATAATGTCAGCATGTTGTGTAAGCCAGGCCATCACTTCAAGCCTCTGCCTTTTACACAGAAGTCTCAGGTTTAATCCTTGGCCTCTTAAGGCAAGGCTGGGAAAGACTTTAGTCTGAAACCCTGTAGAGCTGCTGTCAGCTGGCATAGCTCAGAATGCAACACCTGTAGCTTTAAGGCTGAGGTCAAGGTCTCTTCAAACATTTTAATGGGACAGAAACAGAGATGACTAAATGCTTAAGAAGTAATCATTTAACCATGTTTCAGTAATACATTTTAATTCAATATAAATTAAATAATCTTTCCTGACCTCATTCACTTCATTGGTCTGGACCCCATTCCAATTTCAGGGAACTGGTTCCTTAGGAAACCACTTAAAGGGACCAAGTGTAGCCTTCACTCAAAAAAAAACAAGTCAAAAGAAAAGAGTAGATAATAATGAGCTATAAGCCAAAGGGTTGACTTGTCATGGGGCAGCTTCTTATACTGCCATTTCTTTCGAGATTTTGTAAAGATTACTGAGGATTTTCATGACATCATACTTCAGAAAGATACTCTGTAATAGTTGTAGTACTAGTACGTATTGCTACTTGCATTACTATCACTAGATAGACACTCAACTATTTTTACCAACTACTTAGATGGCATACTACATATCTAGCTTATATCATTAATTTGACCAAAACTGTAATTTAGAGGATAACGAGAAGTCCACATAATATTAGAAAAAAAGACATTTTGTGTGACTAGTTTCTTCCAAGTGAGTTCTACCATAAGCCACAGAGTTTGAGGTCTTTGCGTATCAGATGCCTTATTACATTGAAGACAATGGTGACATTCAATTGGACAACATTTTATAAACAGTTGCTGTCAGTGAAGCAAAACTGAGAAGAATGTCAGCATTTACAGCTTAATTGCAGCTAGACTATGGCATTACCAATCTGCCATTCTTCACAGTACATCATTTTTGGATGTATTCTTCTTCCATGTACAAAAGTCATTCTTTAGTTAAAGCACTTACAATTGCTCTGCACACATGATGCATTTGTTGCTGTAAGTTTGGCCAGAATTATCACGTACTGGGTCATTCTCACGTGTACAGGTGAGTTCTCCATTGGGCCCCATCTGTGACCGATATTCATAGCAATTGTCACTCATCTAGAGGGAAAGAGTATAAATTGATTTGGACTGGTTCTTAGAAACTGTTATGTTCTTCATCCCCAGCAAATGCATCATTGATATATATTATATTAGGATGTCATAAGGTCAACCATGTCACCAGTCATGTGGGTCTGACTGAGAACCTTCCCTAGCCCATTAAAAGCATGCATACAGTGTTGTCTGTGATACTAAGAGTCCAATTATCATTCCTTTGCAAGAGTATTCAAAGTGTGTATTTGATCTAGCTAATAAATTTTATTTTAGCATGAGTGAAATACAGTCAATCTTCCCTAATCATAGCAGCAATTACTAGGCAGGCAATATCATGAGGATAATTCAGAGAATGCACATCTCTATGTCAACTGCTGATGAAAATATGTGTGTTGCAAAATAAATGCAATAAAAATGAATAAAGCCCATAGCATGATCTTGATGGTACACCATGACAGATTGTTACATACTCATTGCTCTAAGATGGAAGATGGAAATGCAGATATAGTATAAAAGTCACCTGTGTGGGGGTGTTATTTGAATTATAAGGACATGTTATAAATTATCAAAGATGCAGATTTACTTTTAAAACTGGCACTGAACTTATTTAACTTAATCATCCCTGGTAAGGCCACATGGCGCATGCTGTCAAGGATAAGGAGAGGAGTAATTTAATGAATGAGTTTTTTATACCTTAAACATGACAAGCATATTTTTTTGTACAAGAAGCATACTGTGTGTCAGTATACTATACGTACCTCCTAGTTGGTTGGATCAAGGCAACAGTTTGTTTGCTTGCAAGGAAGTCACTAGATTAGAGATCTTATCTTTCATAGAATAATGAGAGCATGTTTGGAATAAAACTGGGCTTTGTTTGCACCTTGGCATATTGGCCAAAATGTGCCCCAACTAACTGGGGAGGGAGTGCTAGGCATAGAAGCTGTCTCAAACGAAGTAAAAAGAATTAGGTATGTTACAGACTGCCATGGAAGGCATGGAGTTATCCTAAGGAGAACTACAAAAAAGGCTCTGGGTGAGAAAAATGAATATAAGAAAATAATTGTGGCTTAAAATGAGAAGAGAAAGATACATTGGATAGTGTATATATAGAGAGAAAAAGATAATTGCAAAGAATGTAACCAAAGAGAGTAAGGAATTTTACATTTTAAAAGGCAGTGAAAATTCAGAGGCATTTTGGTGAAAGGTGAAAACAAACCTAAAGAAGGAACCTCCAGTAGAGTGAATGGAATTAAGAATGAAAGTGATGAAATGAATCGAAACTGAAATATTTTAGAGATTGATATGGGAATGAGATTGATATGTCAAAGAATGGAATTAAAATGAATGCACTATATGTTAGTGTCCAGGAAAAAATGGATGAAAAGAAAATCACAAATACTGTGAGAATGTTGAAGAGTGGTAAAGTGTTTGCATGAAGATGGCATCTATGCCTAATGACTGGAAGAATGCCATTATTTTTCCCCTGTACAAAGCGAAAGGTAGCAGGAGTGAAAGCAAAAACTACAGGGGAAGTTGTGTGGCAGAATACTGATTAAAGGTACAAGAGGTGACACTGAGCAAAATTTGGGAAGTGAAATGGGGCTTTGTGCCAGGTAGGAGAAGTTCAGACCAGCTGTTTGCTGTGCAGTGTGAAATAAGAATGGGTTACAAAAATAGAAAAGTATGGAGAAGTATAGTGGTTGGTTGTGGGTATAAACCAGTTTTAGCTATGTTTCCTTTCCTTTTCTTTTCTCATGGTTTTAATTTCTTTGGCTTACTATTTCTTATTCCTTTCCTGCACTCTTCATAACATTTTCCCCCTGAAATCAGATAGTCTAATGGGTATTCATATATTGTACAGTGTAGTCCAAATCTTTGAGTGTGTGCAGGACACAACAACAACTTGATGTTTAGCATGCTGGAATATGTCTGGGGTGCTTTGTTGTGTTCATCAGGAGCAAGAAATGCAGAATGGTAATGGTGATAGAGAAACCTGGATAAAATTTAATCTCACCTCATTGTTTCCATATTGTGGTTGGCTCTGTTCAAGAGAATTCATCTTACCTCCATTTTTGCTGCACAAAAAAGTATAAAACATTTTTAAACCTTTCAGCAGACAGTAATCAGATTTAGTTGAAGAGCAATCACGTTATTGTCTACTCACAACTGCTGTAGGCACATCATGCACCTATTGTTATGTTGTTTGCCTGAAGCATCACGAACTGGGTTATGCTCTCTGGTGCAGGAAGCCCCCCCATTAATGAAGTAAGGCCAATATGCACGGCAGGTTTCATCCTACAGTGAAGGAAAACAAAACTTTCTTCTTTTTGGAGTCTGAGTTGAAGGTATTATTTACTACAAGTCATCAACTATATACTAACTGAGCGGAGGAAAGCTAATTGCACTAAGGAGCAATATAGTAACAGGATAATAAAGCACATAATTACACTCTCTCACAAAGTGCCCCAGCTTCTGGAATTAAGATTAGTATATATGCTATCATTTCCCATCCAAGTCAATAAAACTCATTGCCAGAAAATCCATCTCTCTTTCTCTATCTCAAATCTAAGGGCTTGTTGATTTTGTAAAAAATATATTAGACATTGTAAACACTTTATAGTCAACTCTGTTTTGATAATTTTATTTTTTGCCTTAAAAAGGCCATTTTAATTGAGAAGCAGGGCCATTCCCTAGCTTCTCTACTTCTACCAGCTGGAAAGCTAGACTCATCCTTATGGCATTTTACCTGAACAACTCTGCCACAAAAGCCAGCTTTGTGATCCTAATGAATGAGATCAGATTAATTAGAAGGAATCCAAGTTGTTCTGTGTAGAAACAAAGGAACTGATAAATAAAAGCCCATTAATGAAACAATTGGCTTCCTAAATAAGAAAAGGCAGGGCCAAGATAAACAAGGGACAATTAGAGCTGGCTTGTGCATGGTTCCACACCTTGCCCTAGCTGGAGCAATCAAGGCTTATTCATTACTCCATTAAGTACTAATGGAGTGCCAACAAACTGCTTGGAATTTTATAGGCAGGGACAGCATCTGCAGTTCCACCTCTGCCCAGGTAAGTACACACAGCACAATCCTGTGCACAGGTGTTCAGAGTCTTCAGGGCCTCTGAATTCAGTTCTATTGACCTGTACTTACTATATACTAAGTATATATCTTTCTCAATTTCAGTCTGAGAAAAATCACAAGGAAAAGCAAAACAAACTTCAAGGGTGCTGATTAAAGTATATAATTATGGCCTCAATGCATTTCAGCCCCAGACCCCAAAAAAGGATTATACTGTATAATAATTATTCTAAAATAATTCCTTTAAGTGGAAGCTTAGGACAGGTATCTCTTCTGGAAAATGAGTTTCTCACCCACGGCCATCCTGGCTGGGGCTGTTGAGAAGCATATCTCTTCTTGTAGGTTAATAGTGTATGGTAATGCCCAAGGATTCCAGAGTATCTGGACCTTGTTCAGCTTTGCTTCTGACATGGATTACGGAGCAAGACAATTCTGGTAGGTTATTTATGCTTGGAACTGAAGAGAAGGAAAGTGCCCATGTTTGAACCATTGGATGTTTTAGTAGTGTTTGATCTCATTGTTCAAGGCATGCTTTTGCATATTTTGGCAAAGATAAGCCTTGGATATACTGTTTTGAAAGGGTATGCCATGAAGGCCATGTTTCATGAAGTAATACAGGGGTCTTCCATTCCTCCATGTGATCTTTAGCTTATGCTGTGCTCCATGCTAATGCTGTCCATCTCATTCATGGAGATCTACAGTCAGTGAAGGACCAGACATAAGGCTTATCAGCACTTATGGTTTCAGCTGTTCCTGTCCTGTGCTCAGGATGGCTTGATGTTAAGCTGATTTAAGAAAATCTGTCTGGACTGAGATCCTGTGGCACCAGCTTGCAGGGTATTCACTCTGTGTCAGCCTTATGAGATAGTCCAGACAAGAAACACATCCAGGAGTACTAGCTCTATCTTTATTGTAAGGTTACATTAACAGAATCTAGCAAGTTTGAAAGTCCATCTCTCTTCCCTCGCCTTTACACTCCAAGAAACTAGGAAGGGTCCCTTCTGAGATTTTTGCAAGCCCCCATTCCTTCTGCAGACTCAGCTGCTGCTTGTCCAACCATTGTCTAGTCTGCAGCATTTCCACCTGTCTCCCAGGGTAATTCACACATACCATCACAATCTGGACTGCAGGCTATTGCATTCTCCCATTGGACAAGTCCCCTGCTACTGGGCCTTTCCACCTTTCTGTTCTGAAAGCCAATTGCTTTCCTTTCTGTAGGCAGGTCATCCTAGACACATACCCTCAGCCACATATATCCTATATATGTGTGTGTGTGTACTATATTATACTAAACTAAACAATACTATGAGAGAGAGAGAGAGAGAGAGAGAGAGAGAGAGAGAGAGAGAGAGAGATGATAGATACACACAGAGAGAAAGAGAGAGATAAATTAAATTTATATTCTTAAGGTTAACAAAACCATCAGGGGTAAAAGGCTGTTACCCAAGGCCCCAAATACCTCATAGGTTACTTTAAAGTTACTTGAAAACTGAGGGCGAATGCCTTTTATCACAGGGGACTGGAAAATCAGTAGGTCTCATCTGAGGAGCCAGATGAAGAGTGTCTCTCCCATAAACAATATGGTGAGATGTAACCTATTCCAGATCAGTCATTGACCAGGTCAACAAAGACCACACTGGGTGTTCTAGTTCCTGGACATCTGGTGACAAGTGGGCTACAGGACACAGAACTCTTGGCTGAGCAACCAGGGCCAGCAGCTCCAGGACTACTGGAAGAAAAGTTGTGTACCTGTCACAAATAAACAAAGACTGAAGACAAAGAAATAATGATCTGCTATTACAAATCAAGTCCAACGAGAAGAGGATATCTGAAAAGAATGCACCAGTTCTGGAAAGAACAACATCCAGAATCAGAAGTAAGAGAACAGAGGCTAGCAGATCAACATTGATTTATAATAAGAAATAAAGAATTCACAGAAGTAAAATGGGAAGAACTGCAAACGTCTACCCAGGGCAAAGAAATTGAAGCCTTGCCAAAGTAGCTCAGACTGTAGAGGCAAACCAAGGGAGTCAGCAGTAGAGGAAGCCAGCATAGCTATTGAATCATTTTCATTCCCAAACCAGGGACCATCTCCTCTGCCTTCTCCTCAGACAGAACAAAGCCCTCTAACTAAAAAACAAGAGGAATTGAAACAAAGAATAACCAAGCATCTAGAACAGCACAAAAAGAACAGAATAAGGTTGCCTGCATTGAAGCTTGTTACAAATAAACAGCTAGCACAAGTATTAAAAGATGCCAATATTGTAATATCAAATATAAGCAGCAGCTCACTGCAAGAAACAAACAAACTAATGTACAACATGGCTGCAGTTATGACTGATTACCTTGGGTGGAAAATCAACAAACAAAAAAGCCAAGCAGTGCACCACCAAAATGGAAGATCAGGTTGGAAAATAAGATCAGTATGCTAAGATCAGATGCAAGCAAGCTAGAACAGATGAAAGAAAAGAAGCTGAAGAACAAGAAGACCAAAGAATACCTGATCAAGAATCCTAGAAACAAGGAAAATCCAAGAAGCACTGGAAATAATAAAGCAACAAATAACAGCCATAGCCAAAAAGATCAGTAGATATGAAGCTCAAATTGCACACTATAGGCAGAATCTCCAATTTCAGTCAAATCAGAAACATTTCTACCAATCCATCAGTGGGGAGACTGCAATGAACCAGTCAACACCTGACAAAGAAGAAACAGTGAAGTTCTGGGTGCAGCTATGGGACAACCCAAAGAAATATAACAAGAATGCAGCTTGGATAAAGGAGGTGGATAAGAATAAAAAAGAAGCTGAAATGAAAGCAACTTTCAAATTGCTAACTGGTGTGGTAGCTAATGCAGTCCAACAGCATCTAGTTGAAAATAAACTCTTTCATCTGAGCAGAAAGAAAACTACCCAAATATCAGAGGAACAAAAGCTCAGCTTCTAATTGACAAGATGATTTTGGAAAACTGAAACAGAAGGAAGACCAACTTGAATGTAGCATGGATTGTTTACAATCCTTCGACTCCCTGCCACATGATTGGGTAATCAAGTCCCCGCAAATAACACGAGCCAGTAGAAACATCAGAAACTTTGTGCAAAGATCAATGGCAGAATGGAAGACACAGTTGCTGGTCAATGGTGATAGATTGGGAGAGGTTAATATCAAGAGAGGAATCTTTGAAGGAGATTAACTGTCACCACTACTGTTTGTCATTGCATTGATGGCTCTGTCAACAATGCTGAACAAGTCAGGCCATGGCTATCAAATATCAAAAACATCTGCCAGGCTATCCCACCTCCTTTACATGGACAATCTGAAGCTGTATGGAAAAACAGCTGTATGAAATAGAATCGCTGCTCAACATTGTCCAAATATACATCCAAGATATTACAGTGGAGTTTGGACTGGACAAGTGTACCACCCTTACCATCAACAGGGGGAAAATGGTGAAAACTGAAGAAATCAAGATGTCCTATGGAAATAACATTAAGAGTCTGGATGAAGAAGATCACTACAAATACCTGGGCATCCTTCAAGCTGACAACATCAAGCACACTGAAGTCAAGAAGAAGGTTAGGAGTGAATTCATTATGAAAGTGAAGAAGATTTTAAAGTCCTAATTCAGTGGAGAAAATGCCATCAAGGCAAATAACACCTCAGCAATTCCAATCATTAGATATACAGCTGGAATAGTGGACTGGACTCAAGGTGAACTAGAAGCCCTGGATAGGAAGACTGGAAAAATAATAACAATAAATCATGCCCTTCATCCACGCAGTGATGTTAACAGACTCTACTTACCAAGGACCATTGGTGGGTATGGAATGTTGCAAGCACACCAGACAGTTGAAGAAGAAAAAAGGGCATTGGAAGAATATCTGAAGGACAGTGAAGAAGATGCACTGAAGCTAGTACACCGTGAAGGCTTACTGAAGAGACCACACTGGCCTTCAAGAAAGACCAAATGAAGAATAGAAAAGAGACATGTCAAAGCAAAGTATGACATGGTCAGTACACAAAAAAACTAGCAAGCAAAGCAGATAACAACAAGACTTGGCAATGGCTAAGAGCACGAAAGCTGAAGAAAGAGACAGTGGGACTAATTCTGGCTGCACAAGACCAAGCCTTAAGAACAAATGCATACAAAGCCAGAATCAAGAAGACAGCAACAGACAGCAAATGCTGCCTCTGCAAAGAAGCTGAAGAAACACCTAGTCAGCTGCTGCAAGAAGATCACACAGACTGACTACAAACAATGGCATGACAAAGTAACAACAATGGTGCATTGGAATGTCTGCAAGAGATACCATTTGCCTGCAAGCAAAAACTGGTGGGACCACAAAACAGACTAAGTAATAGAAAATGAAGAAGCTAAAGTGCTCCGGGACTTTAGAATTCAAACAGACAAGCACCTGCCATATAACACCCCAGACTTAACGTTTGTTGATAAGCAAGACAAAAAAATCTGGATAATGGACATTGCAATACCTGGAGACAGCAGAATAGAAAAGGACTGGAGAAAGTCACAAAATACAAAAAACTGCAAAGAGAAATAGAACGACTGTGGCAAAAGAAAACAACGATAGTATCAATAGTAACAGGCGCCTTGGATGCCATCCCAAAACATCTGAGGTACCACTTGAACATCATCGGCATTGACAAAATCACCATCAGTAAATTGCAAAAGGCAGCTTTACTTGGAATAGCTTATATCCTGTGACAATACCTTTAACACCATCAAACAACAACATCTGCCTATCCCAGGTCCTTGGGAAGGACTCAATAGGTGGATAAAAATGCCAAATCCAGTGTGAACATCTGGCTGACCATGAGAAAGAGGAAGATCATCCTCCTAGGTTTCAAATCTGCAACATTTGGGTTAGAAGGCAAAATGTTTTAATGATTGTACTATCCTAACAGATTAAAAGGGAGTCTAAAAGTATTAAAGTTCATGCTGAGCACTGGCTCAGTTGCAAAGGCAGTCCTTCCTCTGCCAAGTAGCCGAAGAACTACTGAGGTTCAATTGCACCAAAATGAAAGCACTCTGGCTGAAATGGATAGGAGCGTTTAAGCTGATGCTGGGAGGAAAGTGTACTTTTGAACTGGAGCAGGGCAATGTGCACGGAGATTGCTTTCAGGGCAGACCTGCACTATCTGCATGGCCCATCACCAGTAAGGGCCACTTACCACATCCAGAGTGCAGGCATCATCTTCCTCTCACTCCCAGGCTATGGCAAAAGCAACCCAAGCCCACATTTTCCAGCTTTGATTCAAAATTGCTGCTTCCTGACCCAAGCTGTCTTATGGCTTTCAGAGAGGACGGTCTTCAGTGCTTCATTCTGCTTTAGTAATAGGCTCAGTTCTGATTAGCTGCAGGGCCTGGCATGTCCCTCCCTCCAGTGGCTGGTCACTGCTCTGTGCAGCCATTTCATCCTAGGCTGCTGGGCTGCTTTGTCCTCTGCTGGTTGGCAGCTGCTGTTTTTTAAACAATCTTGCAATTGTCAGAGCACTATCTTCATGCTTTGGTCACCTCCTGAGTGGATTACCACAATGTGCACTACATGGGGTTGACCTTGAAGAACACCTTTTCTGTAGCTGCACCTGTCCTTTGGAACACCATACTATCCAAGGTTCGGTTGCCCCTGACTCTGCTCACCTTTCAGAAAGCCTTGATAACCTGGCTTTTTTTCCAGGCAAGGGGTCCAGGAGAAAGCCCATGTTATTGGTGGATGGTGAATGTGCTCAGGAGTCACTTCAGCTGGTGTTAGTGGGTCAGGAATGTTTATATATATATATTAAATATATTATAAATATATATTAATATATATATTAAATCAATATTTGGTGTGACCACCCTTTGCCTTCAAAACAGCATCAATTCTTCTAGGTACACTTGCACACAGTTTTTGAAGGAACTCGGCAGGTAGGTTGTTCCAAACATCTTGGAGAACTAACCACAGTTCTCCTGTGGATGTAGGCTGCCTCAAATCCTTCTGTCTCTTCATGTAATCCCAGACAGACTTGATGATGTTGAGATCGGGGCTCTGTGGGAGCCAAACCATCACTTCCAGGATTCCTTGTTCTTCTTTACACTGAAGATAGTTCTTAATGACATTGGCTGTATGTTTGGGGTCATTGTCCCACTGCAGAATAAATTTGGGGCCAATCACATGCCTCCCTGATGGTATGGCATGATGGATAAGTATCTGCCTATATTTCTCAGCATTGAGGACACCATTGATCCTGACCAAATCTCCAACTCCATTTGCAGAAATGCAGCCCCAAACTTTCAAGGAACCTCCACAATGCTTCACTGTTGCCTGCAGACACTAATTCTTGTACCGCTCTCCAGCCCTTTGGCGAACAAAGTGCATCCTGCTACAGCCAAATATTTCAAATTTTGACCCATCAGTCCAGAGCATCTGCTGCCATTTTTCTGCACCCCAGTTCCTATGTTTTCGTGCATAGTTGAGTCGTTTAGCCTTGTTTTCACATCGGAGGTATGGCTTTTTGCCTGCAGTTCTTCCATGAAGACTACTTCTGGCCAGACTTCTTTGGACAGGAGATGGGTGTACCTGGGTCCCACTGGTTTCTGCCAGTTCTGTGCTGCTGGCACTGCTGGACATCTTCCGATGTCAAAGGGAAGTAAGCATGATGTATCTTTCATCTGCTGCATTAAGTTTCCTTGGCTGACCACTGCGTCTACTGTCCTCAACGTTGCCCGTTTCTTTATGCTTCTTCAAAAGAGCTTGAACAGCACATCTTGAAACCCCAGACTGCTTTGAAATTTTTGCCTGGGAGAGACCTTGCTGATGCAGTACAACTCCCTTGTGTCTTGTTGCTGTGCTCAGTCTTGCCATGGTGGATGACCTGTGACATGAAACTGTCTTCCACAACCTCACCTTAGTAGCAGAGTTTGGCTGTTCCTCACCCAGTTTTAAGCCTCTTACACAGTTGTTTCTGTTTCAGTTAATGACTGTGTTTCAACCTACATATAAAACTGATGATCATTAGCACCTCCTTGGTATAATTGGTTAATCATACACCTGACTCTAATCCTACAAGATCCCTGACTTTGTACAAGTGTACAAAGTGTGCAAGTGTAAGAATGGATGCTGGTTTGAAGCCAAAGGGTAGTCACACCAAATATTGATTTGATTTAGATTTCTCTTCTGTTCGCTCACTTTGCATTTTGTAAATTGATAAACATAAACAATTACAATATGTATTTTTGAAAGCATTCTTACTTTACAGCATTTTTTCACATCTGTCTAAAACTTTTGCACAGTACTACACACAGACACACACACACACACACATACATACATAGTATTTATATTGTGTTCTAATTCCTGTTAACTGCCCTGAGTCACGTTAGTGAAAGAGGGGGCCATATACAGTAAATCAATACAAATAAATCAAAAAGAAAGGGTCTGCTTTAGTATCAAAGGAGATAATTTAGGAAAGGAGCTGAAGACATCCATGGGTGCAAACATCAGGGAAAGCAGAGAAAGGCACAGGGTTGTAAAAGGAAAGAACAATCCCTATAGGAGAAGGCAGGCTCAGGTAGAACAGTCCACACAGGAACCAGTCACAAAGGCTTAATTTTGCTGCATGGAAGGAAAGGGCAAGGAGAACCATCAATCCACTCTTGTGGTGGCCATGGTCCAGACTGAGCCCTACCCAGCCCCTTAGCCAACCCACTGAATCTGGACTGGAATTTCAGGAGTTGGCTTAAAAACAACTGGGAGAGAAGCAGGTTGCAGCGTGGAATTGCCCTCAGAGTGAGTTCTGCCCTCCATAAATGGTCATCAGCACTTCTGATGACAAGGTAAGAAACAAGTCCAGATTTGCTTGTAGCTGAATAAATAAAATAATTTATGTTCCAGTTAAGAAGGATGCACTTTAATTAAGGGAATGGCCAATCTATAATTGTTTTGCACTTTTCACCATAAATATCAGGGTACGCTATAAGGGTGGAGTACAATTCAAGTCTCCAAGGAGTCTGAAGCTTTCATTTCAATAGCAAAAACCTCAGAGTTCATGGTAAGTTTTCACTTCAGAATAGCGCTTGCAAGATTAGCATATATTATGCTTTAGTAACAATTTTTTTTTTTTGTCTGCGCTCAGTCATTACTGACCCTGCAGTGACTGCCTGGACGAATCCTTGCAGTTTTCAAGGCAATTGTTTTTCGGAAGTGGTTTGCCAGAGCCTCCTTCCTAGAGCAGAGCCCAGCTGGCGAGCGCAGGAGGCGGGATTTCCGTTGCTTTGCGCCCTTTTCGGGCGAGCGCGGTTTTGCGCTTACCAGCAACTGGTCCTGTCTCTCTGTGCAAGGCGCTGCCAGCATTTTTCCTCCCACCAGAGTGAGAGTACCCATTTATCTACTCACATCAGTTTTCGACCTGTTGGGTTGACAGGAGCTGGGGGGGGGGGGGGAAACAGGAGCTCACCCTGTTAATGCGAAGGCTGGACTCGAACCGCCGAAGCGTCAGCCATTTCTGGCCGGCAACTTTCAGCATCATTAAGCCGCTGCACCACCGCGTCCCCTTTAGTAACAATTGCTATTTATCAAGTCCCTTCTTACCACTCCTAAAGAAGAATCTTTAAGCCAGCTATTTCCATTGCTGCCAGCTATTCCTCTTTTTTTCCTGTAAAAGAAGACAATAAAGAGAGGAAAAAAATAAGAATAGAGAATGTTACTAGCACCTCCCTGTAGCTCAGTATGTTGGACTCTAGCTACTAGCATGACCAACTATTGGCAGGGATGAGAACTGTGGTCAAAAATCATAAGGTTGCCCACACCTTCATTTTATAAAATGAACTTTATAAACTGCAGCATTAAAGCCCCATTATTTATTTTTTTTCCAAAAGAGTTTCTTCTTATGGAATGCCCAATGCCTTGAATTTCATAATGACAAAAAGGGAGACTCAAAATGTACTATAAATATAGGTGAAAGGGGAAAAAAGATGTCAAAGTAGGTAATAATGAAAGTTTTGGATTTTGTACATCTCAGATATCTTTCCTCACTGAATTCTCTCTCATATAATCAGATGGAATCCGATCACCATATTAGAATGCCATCAATAGTTTACAATCCTATAATTATTTATATTATCATTTTCTATAGTCCATAGAAAATTAGTTGTGGTTAAGTCCCATTTAACATTGGGAAGCCTGAGATGTTATCATTAATAATGAAGTCTGATTTTAAAATCAAATTGATTTCAAAACTATATCAGAAATTTAAAAATATCTTTAAAGTTGATATTACTGACATCTATGACTTATGGAATAAAGAGTTGTAATATCCAATAATGGGACATCAATAGATGTGTCTTTAAAAATGCTGAGTTTTTCTCTTTAGACTGAGGTTGAAACTAATTCATCAAAATATTTTATTCTGAGTTTATTGGACGCCCTCAAAGAGCGTATCCGAAAGGATCGACTATAGACTTTCTTGGTTGGCGATGTAAGAAATCTGAGGGTGTATTAACTCATGATTTGGTCATTAGCCTTCAGTTTCTTTTTGAAATAATGTAGCAGCATATATAAGTAGATGTATGGGTAAATGTTTTCATGTTAAAGGTATTAATATTATTTTAAATTGTGGTATCTGACCGTTTTTTAGGAACTCTGGTTGTACCAGGCATGGAGAACAGCCAAGAGAATTATATTAAAACACTCCAAAAGCACTACTACTCTGGATATTAAAGACTGGATTTAAGAAATATGTAACTTATCAGTTTTGAAAAGGCTATTTTTTCTACTAATCAAAATGGGGCAATATCTCTTTGGCATATTTCATAATATTTTACAAGAATAGACCATTTTTATATGTAATTTAATATATTGTTATTAAATATATTTGTGATATATTTAGACTATTTATAGCAATTTGACATGTTAATTCTTAGGGTATTTCTTGACTGTTTTGGGAATATAACTTAATAGCCAATTAGATTATTTGTTGGATGTGTGTATATTACCATTTTAATTTGTTTTTGTATATTGTTTTCTGTGTATTTTTTAAAACTGCAATCTTGAAAAATCCTATTTAATAACTGGAACTAATTTAAATCTGCTGATTTCAGACTCCTGAAATATATATATTGATGAAGCTCTGGTCATTCATTTGCCACTGAATGAGAACTAATAGATACTTCAAAACTATATACCTGAATAGTTTCTAGTGGGTGCTGTGGTTCCTCTGATGCCTCCTTGAACACATCTTTAGTATATGGTGAGTTAGGAGAAGAGCAGGACTTTGAACTGACCTCTCTGTTCTAAGCTTATATGTTGCTTTGTTTGCCTTAGACAAGGGTTTTCTGCCAAACAGGTGAAATTAAGCATATAGATTTGCAGTAGTTCCTCTGTAGGAGGAGACAGTGCAGAGGAAATATCCAGCATAGCTGCTTTCATCACGCATCAGCATCTCTGAAGCAATCACTTATTTCAAATACTTACAAGAGTTCTCGGCACATGACACACTTATTGGTATGGGTCTTGCCATCAGGGCCAAAAACAGGGTCCATGTCTCTGTTGCAGTATAAATTCCCGTTCATTAGAAATTGTTGGAATTCATGGCACATGCCCTCCTACAGAGATAAAGGAGCATGGAGTGAAGCTTTCCTGCTTCAGGAACGTCTATGGAGAACTTCCTACAGTGTAGTGGTCCTTCTGAGCTGGGAGCACAATGATTTCTTTCTAGAGAATAGTATATCCCGAAAAGAATGGGATTGCGCAAATGCTCCTCCCATTCATGGAATGTAAAGTGAAGGGCCAGATGATGGCATTTTCCGTTTGTAAAACTCTTGTTTTTTCACCATTCCTATATGTTTTTGTTACTAGAAATATTAATTTAGAAGTTAATTGAGTTGCACGGTGCCTTAGGAAATGCTAGGAATTACCCCTCTCAGGGCAGGCCAGAATAGTTTTTCTCGTAATTCTACACCAAATTATACTAATACGCCCTGGTACACTGTGTCATAGATGTTGCTTGATGCTAACTCCAACCATTGGTTAATATTACCTGCAGTAACTGACATGCCCTTTGGGTTTTACTTAGCCTTACTTGGATGGGATGGGTTGAACTAAGGCCTTGGGATGCAAGACATATGTTCTATCGCTGAACACTTCTGGATTTAAGATGCCATTTGTAATGGCTATGAGAATAACCCTGAGGAAACACTGGGCAAGGACAGAGGAGAATGATGCTTGAAGGATAAGAAAAGAAAAGAACAGATAAATCTGAACTAACCTGGTATTTAACTTGACCGGTTACATCTGAAACAAAAACAGATTTTTTTTAGATTTTTTTTTTTTGCAGAGTTTCATAGAACTGACTACGTTTTACTTAATACTGAAAGATGATAAGCAGTTAAATCTGATATTCTCCAATCCAGTTCTAGTTACGCTTTGCAGCATATGAGATAAGCAGAGACAGCCTTAGATATCATCAGGAGTAGATCTTCAGAAATAGTCCTGCCTGCCTCAGACTAGTCTATGAGATAGTCCATCTCAAATTTTTCAAGAAAGGTAAAACAGTCAGCTGGCTGCATAAAGAGGGAAGAACGATTCCATCACCAGTAAGCTTTCTAGTAACAGTGACTCCAAGGTCTCCTAAGCTGGGTAACAACCTTTAATCTAAGTTTGGCAGAATTGTCCTAAACATCTGACACTATATTACTATTTTTTATTTGACTATGGTAACTGCTGGTTTAGATAATTTCCTTAGCATTCTTAAACTGCTGAATACCATTTGCAAACAGCTTGATTGAGAACTGTTTCCACTTTCTCCCTCCTTTAGCTCTCCAGTCAGTTTCCTGCATTGCCCTATCAGCATCCAAGAAGACCTGTCTGCAAAATATTACCATCCATCTAAAAGACTGTGATTGGAGTGACCAATGATTGATTGGGAAGATATTTTCAGCTGAGGATACACTAGTCAATCAGAAGTCATGAGCAAATGTCATTACTTTCTGGCTGGTTTTGATTAGAGGAGATGAGAAGCCTTCAGTTCCACATATTCCTAGGATGAAGACAGACTTTCATAGACATCCATTGACTCAAGTGAAATTAATCTATATACAATATTGGGAAAGACCATGAGAAATGGAGCACTGATTCAGAATCTAAATTGTCTGAATCTGAACCACAGTCTAGGTAAGTAAGCCTCAAGAAACAAAGAACCCTTCAGTTTCAAATATGAGCAAATTCAGTGTCTAAAAAACCAACCTAAGGTCCTAGGATAACCATCTATCCGCCTGAACTTTCCAGAGTTACACTGTCACATCCTGCTATTCACATCCATTACTGCAAAGACAAAGTCATCAGCTAATAACACTTGCAAAGGATGCATCAATGACAAACGTTGGGATTAAAAAAAAATCCAGTAATTGAAAAAGACTACTAGACCAGACTAGTTTAATGCTGGATTACTCAATTTTTCTGGCACTGAAAATCTACGTATGTATGCAGGGAAAAAAAAATAATTTCAACTGTCTTAGTTGTAGTATGTCTTTTCATAATACACTGTACATGACAATCTGAGTAACCTAAACTCAGCAGAACACTCCCAATTTCATTTTTCTTCCTATCCACTGTGCATTCTGTTAAAAACAAATTGTGTTTCATAGTGCATCCATGCACTGATGCAAAACTCAGAGTCATTTATTTTTCCCCCTTACCCAACAACAACAACAAATTACAGTAACACAATTGTTTTCACCACAACAGTTGTGCTCAAATTCAGGTGCCATCCTTTGGTGAAAATATAGAGTGTGAAATAAATAAATAGATAATAAACGATAATAAATCACCTTTTTCTCTTGCAAAAAGATTAAATAATATTTATAAAGAATCAAACCAGCTGATTCTTTTCAGCCCCTTCTGCAATAGTTTGATATTCTTGTGTCTTTGTAGTACAGATGATACTGAACCCAGTCCACACGCAAAAGCATGATACTTAATACATCTGTCACAGAGATCTGTTTTGGCCATAACAAATATAACTTACCTTCAAATTGGATGAAAAGCGCCAGGATTAAAAAAAGACCGATTGCCTTCATGGTTAGGACAACAGAAGCTAAAGATGCTTTGACTCTATTTGTACATTACTCACAAGAGTTCTCAAAGAAGAAATCCTAATTGTGTAAATACATATAGGAAGCCAGTTTCTCCACCCACCTGATGACATAAACTTCAAAACAGCCATCATTAACTATGAAAACCAGTCAGCTGACAGTTGATTTGAATTCTAATAAGTCCATCAACAGAACTTCCATCAGGATGCAACAAGCACACCCTGGATTTTGTCAAAGCATTTGCCAATAGGTCGTCTCATTTCTCATCTCAGGCAGAGTGTGCTACTGTGGGATATTTGTAAATATCTCTTTGTAAATTCACAATAGGAATATAATTGAAGAAAGACAAGACATACCTACAATAGTAATAAATAATAGCTTTGGAAGGCTGCATTTCAATATCGCAGGGCCTTACAATTTAACTAATAGATCCAAAACAAGAAGGTGAGATACAGTCTTTAAATAGATTTCTGATAAAGAGCTAATAAGGAATTGAAGTCTCATCTAGAAGCTTTCTTGTTTTATAAAGTTTCTGGTAAAGATCAAGAAAGAACACCAAGCAACTGGACACTGAGGAAATTCCTGTCTCCTCTCTTCCCCAAGAGAAGCCATCTTGCAAGCCGACCAACTCATGAGAGAAGAGGACTCCATGTGCACCTTTGGGACAATCCATCTTGTGCACTAATCAACCTTTTCTATTCTGACTCCAAAGTGTGGTGATGCACATATAAATAAAAGATTGACTTACTGATTGACTGGATGACTGACTGATTGAAACCGCTTTTGCTCATGTTCCAAACTAGAAGTATGTGACTACTTGGACCTGAAGTGGAAAAGGACCTTCAAACGGGGTGTGGGCACACTCATTGCACCTATCGGTGACTCCTTAAAAAGCCACACACCTTTTCCTGGGTTTGCACAGTAGTTGTACAGTCCCCAGAAATACACATTTGTGTTAAGGAGGCCTTAAGAAGTCGCATCCTGTTAGAGCCTCCTTAACTTGAATTTTTCTGGAATCACATAGCTACCAATTAGAGTAGCTGTACTTCTGCTCTAACCATCTGACTCACACACAAGATCATATGTCCTGTAACAAATAATAATAAAACAATTTTGAAATACATTTGTTTTTAATCTTATATGGGACTTACTTCAGTATCCCTTTCAAAATATCCTATAGAGCAATCTTGATAATCCTGTTTTGTGTTAGAAATAACCTCAATTAAATAAAATTGTATACCTCTTCCAGAGAATTATAAAAAAGGAGTTGAAATTAGAAAAATTCTTCAGAGGAAAACACTGTTCTTTTTCTACCATGCACAAATTCTGTAGGGGATTTAAAAAAAAAAAACCTTAATTTTCTTTAAAGAAAGGTGTTAGGTATCTGTGGCCCTTCAGAGGCATCTGAGCTATAGCTTTCAATGGCTCTTTGTTCATGATTCTTATCTAGAGAAATAATGTAATTTGCTAGCAAAGATTATGTTATGAATTACCAACCACCCAAAATATTCCGACAAGTATGTGGAGAGAAGATTTTAAAACAAGAATAGCTTGTCTAGGTCTTCAGTTCCCCCAAAACCTGATGAAATTTCTGGAATGTTCTGTTCAGCCTGCTCTAGTACATGGTCACAGATTCTAATAATTCATACCTAAAAAGCCAAATGTGATCTAGGTGGAGATAAAATGTAAGGATGTCACACAGGCAATACATGGAGCTGTCTTCCCTTGAGAATAGTCACTTGGCTGCATATCCTCGCAACACCAAAGGGCCTTTACTCTGGCATGATGTCATGCCCTCCCCTCAGCTGTCCTCAAAGGCCAATACCAGAAGATTCCTTGCCCGGAGAGACAATGCCCTGGCACTCTGGACACGCAGAAACAACCAAGCATGTGCTTCTCCAGAGACATTCGTACTAGCCTCGTCTCACTATTACTGCATAAATACCCAGGGTATACACAACCATTTTATACCACCCTGCTGCTTTCAGGTACCAACCCTGCTACAACATACAGTATTGTCAGGTTCTGTGCAGCAGTGCTCAAAATTTGTCGGATTATGACCTGTGCTATTAACTAGATTTAATGAGCACCTAGTCTGCCATATTAGAGTGCTCTGTAACTTGATAGATATAGTCTTCCTCATATCAATCTTTTATGCTCCCCTACATCCATCTAATGCTCCTACCCCTTCTTTTAGATTCTTTTAGGTTCTTGTTTTTTATATATACTTTCTGTTTTTAATTCATATATCTTTCATATCTTCTAGCTTTCATACTTTTTTTCAATTTTTATTTTTACTCAGATGTATCCTCTGTGCTTTTAATGACTGTACCCCACCCTCCTTATGCTAGTCTATGACCATAATAAAGGTCATATATAATTCATGGCTCCCCAAGGCCAGAGTTTACAGGTAGCTTTAAGCAATATCTGAAGGCTGATATGTAAACTGCTTGCATCACATACAGGAGTAAGCAATATTTGGCGGCTTACATAGTTTCCAGAAAGGTAGTCATGTTAGTTTTTTGGAGCAAAAAGTAACAAAGACTGTTATGGCATCTTAATAATTAAATAATATGTTGTTGTGTAAGCTTTTATGTCTTATGAAATGAATTGTGATCCACAAAAGCTTATGCATTAATCTTACAATTTATCTTTAACCAAGTTCCTTTGTTGTTCATTTTTAAAGCATGCCCAAACCCAAACAATTAAGCACTGGCAACAGAAATTGTGGTTCAAATGTTTTATATTTAAACAGCAATAGAATTTATCACTTGAAACTCTGGCAAAATGGGAAAACATTGTGGGTTTTAAACGCTTGCAGATATTTGCTTCAATGTTTATGATGCTGGATTCTTACATGAATGTCACATGACCTTGGTTTTGGCTATGGATTTCTGCAGCACAGAAAGACATAACATTTGAAACTCACAGCTGCATTTAGTGCTCATCCAGATTTTTGCAGCCCAGATATGCCTACTATTTACAAGTACTGACTTCTTGGAAACACTCCCCCCTCCAGCAGACATACTTATACTCAACAGTTGCAAATTGCTTCACTTAGTATAAAATGATAGTGATTTAAATGTATCATTTTCTCTCTTCTCTTATAGGTGAAAGCACTTCTTGAGTCTTGATCTTTGAATAAAAATTCAAGTTATTTTAGTTCAGTTTTATGAAAATCTGCCCTCTCTGCCTGGAATAGTAAACCCTGGCATCTAGAAGAAGATAAGCAATACATTTTATTCTTTTACTTGTAGGGCTGTCTCCTCCAGAAGTTGATAGCTATCAGTGCTATTTGTTCCTTTGTTGTTATTGTCCAACACAAGGATGATATAATTTTGCCAACCATGTATATAAACCTTTCAGTCAGAATTTGAAGCACCTGCCAGCACAGTGCTTCCTTGAATCTCTCTCTGCATGATGAACTGAAGTAATTGATCTTTCTTATTATGTATAATGTGTCCCAAATATTCCAGTTTCCTTTTCTTGATGGTATTCCCAACTTCCCCTAAAGTTTAAGCAGACAGGAAGTCATGAGCAGATCTAGGAAATGAATGGGTGCTACGAGCTCCTAATAAGTATGACCAGTGCATGATAGGTCTGACTATTAACCTCACTCAGGCGTGACAGATTTTCATTCTGAACTACATATAAAGTAAATATATATAAACATGTCACACAGATAACAATAATAATATGGTACAAGGTATGTTATTCTAAAGTTCAAAATGCTTCCCAAACATTGTCTCAGTAAACATCAAACTGACATTACTATTCGACTGTGTCTTATCTGTGCAGGAGCATATTTATGCATTTCCTGGTGTCTTGCTTCTCTGCTCCTCTGTATTGTAGAACCAACAATCTCCTCTCTATTATACAACCAACAACATTGCATTTAGCCATTGCTTATTGAATAAAACACTACGGCTGGCTTCTTATAACATGTAAGCAGAGAAAAGCACGTTGTGGCTTAGTATAGGATATAAAGCCATTCAACTTCCTCATAGTTCAGCTTCTTCACCCCTCCAGCTAAACTCTTCAGAATTCCCTTCATATTGTACCATTTTAAAAAACGAAAAAGTTTAGCCTTCATCCCAGTCTGTTCTGTCTCTCCTTCCAGCCCTCCTCATTTGTGAAATCTACGGTGTAGTTCAAGCTTTACTGAAACTGAGCTTACTGTATGTATATGCCACTGAATTGAAGACATAATTTACTTTGGTCCCACCTTTGTCTTCCATGCCAGAAGCAAATTTAGATGGCAATTTCCTAGATGTTTGTTTTTGTCTTATTTACATCACTGCAAACTCTCATGCAGATAAATTATAGGGCCTTCTTCTTGAGGGAAAGCCCGGTCAGATTTTCCAAATAATCAGAGTATGTTAAGTTTCAACTATCCTTTGCAGTTCCTATGAGGGAAAGCAGTCAGACAGGCTGACATTAAAGCCAAAACCCTGATTTAATTAAACAAGCCTCCAATTGTCTGTACTTAATGAGGATTTCACCTATACATCCAGGATGATATTGAAATAATACTTTATGGGAGTGGTAGGTTTTTTAAAATGATTATTATTAACTGTCTTATTTGATAATAAGGGCAGAGGCCAATCACTGGGGAAGCCCACTTCCTTTACAGTGATGAGAGGACAGAAATCATCATGTTAGACTAACTAAAATATTCATGTTCAATATGATACACATTATTTGTGGCTGGCAACCAGATTGCAGGCAGTGTAATTACACATAAGTTACCATAATATTCTTTACAACAGAAATTGACTATAGTAAGGTCCTTTGGGAAAGTACCAGTGAAGGAAAGAAATCCTACTGGGGCTGTAAACAGGCCAGGGTTTTCAAAATCAGTGAAATTGTGCTTCACTTGATTGGGATGTATTCCAATCCAAATACTGGGTACCAAGTCAGCAAATGCTTCTGTTTGGATGTCCCTAACCCTTCTAAGAGTTCTTTATCCAGAAAGCTGAACACAGGAACATTCTGAATAATTCTTCAATCCACTCAAAGTCACTCAGATTACATTGGCTGTTGCCCACCTCCATGCATTCAGTGAGAACAGCTACAGCAGAAAGCTGGTTTGGCTCCCATCTAAACCAGGTCCTTGGCTCAAGTAGAAGCTAATGTATGAATATACACTGTACATGTGAAAGTTCCATTGCTGCCCTGGACACATAAAGGCCTGCAATAATGTTAAATAATGTCGATAGGAGAGGGGCATTACCTTTTCATTATTTTAGATGTTGAACGTTTGCATGTGTTCCAGTTTTTGCTTTATTAAATGCAAATACCTTGTTCTCAGTCACATGACTCATAGAACCAAGAGACTTTTTAATCATCCTCATTTTTTTCTTGGGACATACACATAGACCTGAGTACATAGTGCATGATACATAGGAGGAATTGGCAACAAATATAAATTAGATCCCCCTTGGTCCAGATGTGAGATATTGTCTGGCAGGCTTCATCATCCCATTATTTAGGTTGATGCAACTGATCTGAAAGCTGCTGAGCAGAAGCCAAGAAGAGAAGGTTTCATCATGTTTTGTCCACCTGTCTTGCTCCCCTGTCTCAGGTCCCTGCTTGCTAAGATCAGCACAGCTTATTAATCATCCTCACTAATCAGTTTGGTTTACTCTGTTTGACTGAAAGCAATGAGTTGGGAAGTCATTCAGGTGTGACCAAGCCACTGTCGTCTCTGTAAATGTCAGCTTGTTTTCTTCCCTTTTTTAAAACAAACTTTATTAAATTTCAATAAAGAATAAAATATAAGAAAATTAAAAGAAAGAAAAGAATAGAAAGAGAGAAAAGATCAGAAAAGAAATACAAGAGAAAAAGTAGGAAAAGAAAAAAGAGAGATAACTTCTGACTTTCTTTGGTACAGGCATAGACGTATGATACGTTCATCTCTTGCTCTAATTTCTATAATTACAAACTATATCAGCCACCATCATCTTTTTCAGTGAAAATATTCCTAGCTAGCAGAATAGTTTCCCCATTTTCAAAGCTGCTGCAGTTGATTTTCTTTTAAACACTTGAGTCCTGGGAAGGAATTATAGCTCAGTGGTGAAGGAGTCATAGAACATCTTGGCTCAGTCCAGCTGAAAAGCCACCGGACTGCAGAGCTGGGAAAGATTCTGTCTGCCTTGGGACCAGTGAGCAAATATTATCATCCCTGATGTTCCATTAGTCTAAATCAGGGCAAGGAAACCTGTAGCAGTGCAGATGTTGTTGAACTACAACTCCCTGCATTCCTCATTGTTGGTCATATTGGCTGGGCCACTAGAAATGTATTAGTTATTAATTTGCACTTGCATTTAGGCTGGGGTTTTTTTTTTTTTCTGTTCGTTGTCTTAAGCTACCCTTCTTTCAGGGGAAAGTTCAGGATAGAAATCTGATAATTAAACAAAATAAATAAAATAAATGTATTTATTGTGATATTATTGTTTTTTTAAGTTTTTAACTGCTGTTTGCTACCCAGAGCCAGAAGGTTGAGATGGCAGCCATATAAATTGAAGTAAAGAAATAAATAATGATTTTAATTTAGCAAAAGGGCACTATATGAAATCTTGTAATATACTGGCATCTCCAATTATTCCTACTTTTGTTTTAGACAGCTGATTGCACAAAAGCAATTCCCCAGTGCTCCTAGAGTAAAAAGGAAGTCATAGCACATTATTACTCTCAACCCAACTTTTATAGCAGCATCTTCCTAGAACCTTGGTCCAGTAGAGAAGTCACAGAGGAAGGAAGAAGTTCGTGTTTTATCACTGTTGAGGTTTTCGGGTTTTTGTTCGCTGCCCAGACTTTCACTGGATACATGGGGGGCCTAATACATTTAATAAATAAATAAACAGGTTTGTTAATGTACAACCATATTAATAAACATGGTATGTATAATAGTATTAATAAATATGGTTTATTAATGTTGATCCAATCTCAAAAACACATAACTACTGAGGCTGTCTGATTCTGGAATAATTTCTCCATATTCTTAATTATGGTTTTGGGTTTAGTATTATATCAGCAGTATTAGTATTATATATATATACATACATACACACATACATACATACTGGAGTGGCTGGATAGCGTAGTGGTTAGAGTGCCACCCTCTGATGCAGGAGATCGGGGGTCCCGACAGATAACCTACCTTACCAGTAGGGGTCCTTAGGCAAAGACCCCCTAACACTTCACCTGCCTATCTCAGATATGAAAGTGACACGAACTAAGAGAGTCATGGACATTGGACATTGCCTGGATTAACAAGGTCCATGCCAGATGTTGGGGGACCAGGACAATCTGATGATAAGTGGGCTACTGGAACAAACAAATCATACATGGACGAGACAAGAGAATCTGCAATTGATGGAATGCTACTACAATAGTAGTTCTAATGAGAGGGGATATATGAAACATATGAGGAAACTATGGATGGACAGAAGACCTACATCCACACTAACTGAGAAACAGCTAGTTACCCAATGCTTCAACATAGCAAAGAGGAAGCTGCTCTCACAACTTGAGATAGAGCACAGCAGCTGATACGAGGCATAAGATTATGGATAAACTAGCTGTGGTCAGCCCTCAAGACCTATTACCAAGGCTCAGTGGAGAAGTACTATCAGATAGTATGCTAGAAGATGCCAATAGAGCCCTCACAGCAATCCCTACTACCACTATAATGCAAACCAATGAACTGGTATACGCTACAGCCACTATAATCCTGGCAACACTTGGCTACACGATCAAGAAGAACAGCAGTACATCCCCCGCCCCGCCCCCCGGAAAATGAGGTTGGAGGCTAAGATCAAGGCAACTCAAAGAGAAGCTAGTCAGCTGGTGGAACTACAGAAGTGTGTGGAGATTAAGGATAAGATGCAGCTACTTAAAAAATACATGGGCCTGACTCCATCTGAAGCCCTAGAGACTGCTAAACAAAGACTCACAGCACTGGCTACCAGGCTAAGGAGATACACTAGAGAAGCAGAGGCCAAGAAGACAAATGCCCTGTTCTCCAAAGAACCATCCAGGGGTACTCCCAACTGCAGTGCAACAAAACAATAACAGGAGAGCCACAAACAGCAGAAACTGAGCAGTATTGGAAGAACATATGGGAGAAATAGAAGACACATGCCACTAGTGCAAAGTGGCTGCAGGACCTGAGAGCAGACCACAGCAATCTCCCAAAACAGGAATCAGTCACCATCACAGTAGGAGACATCCAACACCAGGTCAAGAATATGAAGAGCTGGACAGCACCTGGGCCAGACATAATCAACACCTACTGGCTAAAGAAACTAAGAGCAGTGCATGAATGCCTAGCAGCATAGATGAACCAGCTGCTAGCAGCAGGCTCTCACCCAGACTAGCTAACACAAGGAAGGACAGTGGAAGGAAGGACCATGAAAGATGCCCACAGGGGAACAGTACCGGCCAACTACCAGCCAAGAACCTGCCTCCCCACAACCTATCAAGCATCATAGCCACCAAGCTACAGCACCATATGGGCCAGTACATGAGCACAGCTCAGAAATGCACTGAGAACAACACCAGGGGTTCAAAACACCAGTTGCTCATAGATAAAGCAATCACCCAAGACTCAAGGTCTAGACAGACCAATCTGAGCACAGCCTGGATTGACTACAGGAAAACCTATGACTCAATGCCACACACATGGATCTGTAAATGCCTGACACTATACAAGTCAACAAGACACTAAGGACCTTCCTCAAGAACTCAGTGGGACTGTGGAAGACAACATTGGAAGTCAGCTCAATACAGCTCGCACAAGTGGCCATCAAATGTGGCATATATCAAGGTGATGCACTGTCCCCACTACTGTTCTGCATAGGCCTGAACCTCCACAGCCAGATAATCACAAGGACTGGATATTGATACAAGTTCAAGAGTAGAACTACTGTCAGCCACCTCCTCTACATGGATGACATCAAGCTGTATGCTAAGAGCGAACGAGACATCGACTCACTGATCCACCTGACATGGATCTACAGCGAGGACATTGGGATGTCATTTGGACTGGAGAAGTGTGGCAGGATGATAGTAAAGAGAGGGAAGGTAGTTAAGACCGATGGAGTGGAACTACCAGTGGGCCACATAGCAGACATAGAGACCAGCTATAAATACCTTGGTGTCCCACAGTCACACGGGAACCATGAGGAAGAGGCAAGGAAGACAGCAACATCCAAGAACCACCAAAGGATAAGACAGATCCTGAAGAGCCAGCTCAGTGGGAAGAACAAGATCCATGCCATCAACATGTATGCCCTGCCAGTCATCAGATACCCTGCTGGTATAGTGAGCTGGCCAAAGGAAGACATGGAGGTTGCCGATGTGAAGACCCAGAAGCTCCTCACAATGTACGGAGGTTTCCACCCCAAGTCCAACACCCAGAGACTGTACACCAGCCGCAAAGAGGGCAGGTGGGGTCTGATGAATGTCAAAGCCACTGCCCTGGACGAAACCCGAAGTATCCAGGAGTACATCAGTAAGATGGAACCCAAAGATGAGCTGCTGAGAGAATGCCTCAGGCAGCAGCAGACATGGGAGGAACTTCAAGTGGAGGAAATATCATGGCAAGACAAGCCCTTGCATGGGATATACCATCGACAGATAGCTGAGGTGGCTGACATTGGGAAATCCTACCAGTGGCTGGAAAGGGCCGGACTAAAAGACAGCACTGAGGTACTGATCATAGCAGCACAAGAACAGGCACTAAGCACCAGATCCATAGAAGCAGGGGTCTACCACACTAGACAGGACCCAAGGTGCAGATTGTGCAAAGAGGCCTCAGAGACAGTCCAACACATAGTGGCAGGGTGTAAGATGCAGGCAGGAACAGCATACACTGAATGGCACAACCAAGTAGCTGGCATTGTGTACAGGAACATCTGCACAGCGTATGAGCTAGACCCCCTCAAGTCCAGATGGGAGATTCCGCAGAAGGTTGTGGAGAATAACAGGGCTAAGATCCTGTGGGACTTCCAGATCCAGACAGACAGGCAGGTACTGGCCAATCAACCAGACATCGTGGTAGTAGACAAAGACCAGAAGACAGCGGTAGTGATAGATGTAGCAGTGCCAAGTGACAGCAACATCAGGAAGAAGGAGCATGAGAAGTTGGAGAAGTACCAGGGCCTGAAGGAGGAAATAGAGAGGATGTGGAAAGTCAAGGCCAAAGTGGTCCCAGTGGTGGTAGGAGAACTCGGGGCTGTGACTCCTAAGCTGGGAGAGTGGCTCCAACAGATCCCAGGGACAACATCAGAGCTCTCTGTGCAGAAGAGTGCAGTGCTAGGAACAGCTAAGATACTGCGCAGAACCCTCAAACTCCCAGGCCTCTGGTGGAGGACCCAAGATTGAGGAAGACACATACCACCCATAGGGGTGAGGGGAATTTTTTTTTAAATGAAAATAAAAATGTAACATGCTAAATGGGGTTTCTATCTTAACATTTGCCAAGAGGTTTTGAAATGGATTTGCAAGCCTGGGAAACAGGAAAGAATCTGATTATCATTAACCATGGTTATACTTTAATGAAGAAAATAAACAACATTAAACTGTGCTTACAAAAAGAAGAGACAATAGAGAGAGTATTAAATAGTGGGGATAGGAATACATATACCTACTCTACTCCCAGAATTGCAAAACATGATTTGGAGTCAGACAAAGTTACATCTTATTGATATGTAATATGGCAGGTGCCAGATTACAGAAATAGGACCATGCAAAATGCAATGTACAATACAACACTAGCATATAATTACAGAAACAGTTGAGAGGCAGCAAATGTAATAGAAATAACCAATGCAATTTAAAATACCTGAGTGAGCAAAACTATTTTAGCTGGAGCTGGAAAGATTGTACAGTCATGTTGTTGACATTTGTACTTCTATCAGGAAGGTGTTCCATAATTCTGGTCTCACAACAAAAAAGTTTCCCTCTCTCTCATTGTCATGTCACTTATCAAAATCACTTGGAGGAAGTGAGCTAACAGGTTAGGGAGAGGCATATATTCTATTATTTATGTCTGGAACCATTTAAAGCACTCTTGGGTGGACAATTTCTTCAGAATTAATATCATAATCCATTAGGTTGCATCAGCTGAGATGCCAGCAGCTAAATTCCGTATTAGCTGAGCCCTCCATACTTTTAAGAGTATGTTCTGCTGAATGTGTTAATAGTATACTGAAAATACCTTACCCCGTGAACTCATAGTCATGAATTGCAAGAATCTTACAACCTCTAGATGGCAGCAAAAGGTGGCTCTTTTCTGTGTCTCTTTGCTGCCACCTAGTGGTTTTTCCATCTGTGGATTTCTAGGTGCTGTAGACCTAAAACATCTCAAAGGCTGAAGAAGTTTTGCTCTTCTCTGATGTGCTTACTTAGCCTTTTCTTTTTCTTGCTGAGAATTACCTTGGAATGAAAGAAGGATTCCCTTCTGCCTGTCCTCAACTCCTTTGGTGTCATTTGAAACAATCCCTGTCAATTTGCAGAGCGCCAACAGGGATAATCATGGCTAAGTAGTATAGCTCATTACTTCCTTCCTTTGGGCTGGCCCTCTCATGGAGCTTCACATGCTTCAGAAACCAAGTGGATGAAGCATTTTGGGCCTGGCCATGGACGGCCCGTCTCTGCTACTCATTGAAGCAGAATAGCAGAGAGGTGCTGTGCTCACACATGGGAGCTCTGAAGCAGTTCTTCCAA
The DNA here is from genome assembly GCA_030867105.1 of Liasis olivaceus. Classification (NCBI taxonomy): domain Eukaryota; kingdom Metazoa; phylum Chordata; class Lepidosauria; order Squamata; family Pythonidae; genus Liasis; species Liasis olivaceus. The sequence goes on along the minus strand of CM061348.1, from coordinate 64,508,886 downwards.
ATCGTTTGGAAGTGTGCATAGCCCCAGTAAGTTTTAGGAATCTGAAGGATCTCTCTTGATAATTTTTTAGGCCTGCTTGAACAAACTATGTTTGTTTTTCCATCATTTTGCCTTCTTTACATGACAAAAAGAACATCAGCAGGGAACCAGATTAGCTTGCTACTTTGAGGAATATTTTCACAATAGCTCTGAAATAGAACAAAGCAATGTCTTCTATCTACCCCTTTGAACCATCTGGAAAGAGGTTCCATCTCCACTTGCTAAATGTTAATTGTTAGGTAGCACCTTTTCTGAATATTTTTTTTTCCACCACAGACTTGGCTCTTCTCCTACAACATTAGCTGTTGCACATTTTGGAGTTCTGCACTAGTCATAGACTTTCTACTGCCGCCTCTTCTTGTCCTGTCAAACACACACCCTTGCAGCACCAAGCCCTGTCATCATTCAAAGCCACCCCTGCTCTGACAAGCCTCTTCGGACACACCTTGTGACACATCATAGACATGGGATCAATACTCCTAACAGCTTTTTCTTTTTTTCCTGTTCTGTACAGTAAAATAAACAGCTGCAACATTTTGAAAATCTGACAGAAACCAGCTAAGGGCAGTGAATTTGCCATCTACAGGTAGTCTTTGAGTTAGGAGTGAAGGGGGAAGCGAAGAAGGGAAGGAGGGCACGGTGCATGCAAACGAGGGAAGGAGGGCGTGGTGGTGCATGTGAGTGAGCAAAGCGGGAGGGAGGGTGCTGGTGTGTGCAAGCGAGTGAAGGGCGCACTGAGTGCAAGCAAGCAAAGGGGGAAGGAGAGCCAAGAAGCCCCTGAGCCACAGCTTGGCAAGCAGCCCCAGAGCCACATGGTTCTGGGGCTGCTTGCTGCCCTGCAAGGCAGGGTGCAGGGTGGCCAAAGGGCAGAGATAGGCAGGTGTGGGGAGTTGGATGCAATCCCTCATCTTACTGAGGTTCAAGGCTGGGAGGGACCAAGTCCGGAATGGCTTGGATTAGGGTGGGTCCTCGACTAACAAATTTGCCTAATGATGGCAATGGGGATTGCCAGGATTGCCATCACTAAGCAGGTCACGTAACATCTCGCTTTACAACTGCACTGCTTAGCGACAGAAATTCCGGTCCCTATTGTGGTCATAAGTTGAGAACTACCTGTATCTCCTTTCCCCCTTGAGGGAATGAAAAATTAAAATCACTCATTTATTTATACTTCTCCCATGTTCAAGATTGTACATGTGGGAGGAGGCAATTTAGAGTAGTGGTTAGCAACACTCTTCCACCACCACCACCACCACCACCACCATTGCAAACAGGTGAACAAATCATTCTGTTTCCTCTGTGGGAAGCTTTACAATTCATTTATCTTTAGTCTGTACTGCCCTATTTCTAGAGTAAATTGTTACATTTTAAAACCTTCATTCAGTCCTGGGCTGAATTAATGGTTTCAGGCCTGAGGGCTGGGTGTAGCTGAATGATCAGTCAGGGACCATATACATACAGACATACTCTTCCTATATGCAGACATGTAGCACACAGATCTCTGTGTATGTGTGTGTGTGTGTGTGGTGTGTCACACACACAGAGCTCAGTACTTACAAATCACTCGATGGTTAGAGTGAGAAGGTTCAAGCCTCCTAACTTTGCTTGACTTGGTAAGATTGCAGTTAACTACTGATTTCCTGCAAGGCCTAGTGATGATAGAGTTCTTCTGATGCACTAATTAGAGCGTTAGATGTACTGACCTCTGGTAAGAAAGGTACCTTCGGTCAATGAACCTTGCTGAGGAAGGCAGATTTCCAAAACAGACTTATGTCATTCTATCCTAATGATCACACAGCGCTGTGCATGCCATGAGCAAAGGAGGGAGCAGTGTGTGCATGTGAGAGAAGGGGGAAGGAGGGCCAAGAAGCCCCTGAACCGCAGCGTGGCAAGCAGCCCCAGAGCTGCGCAGTTCTGGGGCTGCTTGCTGCCCTGCAAGACAGGATGCAGGGTGGCCAAAAGGGCAGAGATAGGCAGGTGCGGGGACTTGGAGTCAGTCCCTTACCTTACTGAGGCTCAAGGCTGGAAGGGACCAAGCCCAGAATGGCATGGATTGGGGTGGGTCCTCAGCTAACAAATTCACTTACCAATGGCAATGGGGAGTGCAAGGATTGCCGTCGTTAAGCAATGCAGTCACGTGAGTCTCACTTTACAACCGCATTGCTTAGTGATAGAAATTCCAGTCCCAACTGTGGTCATAAGTCGAGGATTACTGTATAATATGTTTGGGAAAGTCATATAAGAAAAATGCATAATTTGATGTTTAAAAAGGCATACATAGATGCAAGCACATCCAAACTCCATATGAAAAGGATTCTGGGGATTTTGAAATATTATTTTTAAGAACCGATTCACTGAAATTGTTGATAAAGCAGAATACTAAATGCTTATACATAAAACTGACATGGACTAGATTTATACTGACTTGCATATTCATACTCCTTAGTTACAGCTGGATGAAATAACATAGCTATTGCTAAAATTCTTCTGTAAATGTAAAACTTTTTTGAATTACTATGATAAACTAATAATAGTAGCATTGTGATGTAGGGCAACCCTATTTCATCTTTCTTTTAAAAATATGGAATTGAGATATAAACAGTTTCAGGGTGTGTCTAATTCATGCTGAATGCTTGTGGTCTCCAGATTCTTTCATTCCCACTAATTATTGGATCATCCTTCTTTTGTTGCTCTTCAGATGTTTGCTCATTAGTTACAAGCTATCTTTGATGGATAAGAATTGTATAGTTTTCTAAAGCATAGCCTTGAATTGCATAAGCCTTGGAAACTATTTTCTCTTTTTATGACCTGGATCCTCCCTAGATAATCCTGTCTCTACAAACCACATGTCCAGGATTTTGGTGGCAAGCATCCAGCTGTGTAGACAGCCTGCTCATAGATTGCTTACTATTGTAGTCAGTTGAGCAAGCCTGGGTGGGTGGACACACACACCCATGACACCCGCAACTATTGACTACCAGCACCCCCATTTGCAATGTGTCACTTACAGCCCAAATCAAATTCTTGTGTTAGGCACACAGAGTCCTCCTTAACAGAGCATCCCTGGTTGTGCAAGACTGCATTGCCGATGCCTTAGAAATGTCTTTAAACAATGCTACTTTTATAATTCCTCACAATACAAAGTACTTAAATTTTGTCTTGTCTTGTCTTGTTTCATTTCATTTCATTTCGTTTCATTTCGTTTCATTTTATTTTTTTGCGCCTTCAAGTCAACATTGACACCTGGCAACTGCCTGGATAAGTCCCTGCAGTTTTCTCGGCAAGGTTTTTCAGAAGTGGTTTGCCATTGCCTCCTTCTGAGGGCTGAGAGAGAGTGCCTGAGAGATTTGCATGCACTGCTTTTTGTCTTTACACATGTAAACATAATTCATCCCTTTATTATAATTATGTACATATTAAAGATGTGAAGTTGCCATGCAAGAAATACTTGTTAAAAGGGTTTGTTCTCTTTTTTTTTAATATATATCTCAGGCTGTTTGGCATCTGCCTAAAACCAAAACACAATTAGTTTCCAAGTATGATTCATGCAAGTTCTCTTTAACAACATTTATTGGGAAGATGGGGTTACAAGAACGTTGGCAACTGACTGGCTTCCCATCTAAAAATCAACATCTCCCAAACTACATTAAGGTGGAACTTTCTTTGTCTTTTTTCTAATACCTTTCTGTGAACCAGCAGTCCTTTGGATGGATAACATAAGAGTTTTCTGGTAGTTATTTATGTTGCAGTATTTTCGGTGCGTGCAGGTCCAGCTAGGATTGAAACACGTACCAGGAAGAAGCAGACATCACGCATTCTGGTGAGCCCCTAGAAGATGTCCATATAAGGCAAGTAACCTGAGGACCCTGCGGGGTCTCACCTAATTGGCCCAAAGCCAATCTTACCATGTGATGCTATTGTTTTGCATTGGTGCTTACTTCTCGTATGGGATGACCTGTAAAACTCAATAAAAGAAAGTTCCCGGCTCAGGCTGGGGGCTGCTCACCCGAGGAAGAACCTGCGTGGAGTCTCCTTTGTTATTTCGGCCTTCTCATGAGCGGCCCTCCATGTGCGGAGCAAAACCGCATATTTACACAAGCGTCTCCTGAATCTTCATCCATTTGAGAACTAACCTTTATAGCATACAACTGTCCAACACATTTTAACCAAGTTATCTTGAACTGCTCTTTGACTATAAATCTCAATCTTTATTGCATAGGGATGCCCCAGTGCCTCTTTTAAAACCACCCACTGGTCTTCCTTAGCAGTCTTGGAAAAAGACATTTACCATCCCTGGGGCCAATCCTACTAACTGATTCCCCCTGCTGTCAGTAATAATGGGCAAGGATCCAGAAGCCAAGTGACAGAAAGTCATCCATCCATGTCCACATCCTCAGGCCTCAACAGCTGAATTGATCCCCTATATTTGGACCAGATGGGGCTCTAATTCTTCTCTTCAGTGCTCAGAGTAGAACAGACTGATCTTGCTTTCAGACCACCTTATCATCAATTCCTTTGCACTGGAACAATCCATTATAATGAAAGACTTTTTCTAAATATTTCTAAGGCTCTGAAATGCATTCCTAATATACTTACTCTAGACACCACCTATCTTTAATAATTCATAACAGCAATACTTAGTAGCTACCACTTTTCAGCTTCAAGGTGATTTATAAACATGAGCTGATTAATCCTTTCAACAGCTCAGGCAGGTAAATATTATCACTGTAGCAATGATGAGGAAACCAAGAGAGAAAAGGTAAACATTTGCTGAAGGCCACAGCATGATTCACAGGTTGGGAGGAGGAAGTGGTGACAGAGGGATTTTCTCACAGGCTTTCATGGGGATTTCCACCATTTCTAGCATCAGTTATAGCATTTCTATGCTAGAGCTGTATCCTAAAATAACTTCAGGTCATTCCTTAGAAGAATGCAGGTCTGCTGTAGCAGGAGATCGCTAGAAATGTTAATCTAATTTTAACCTGAATACTGTCAAGGTAGGGCATCTCTAATTTAAAACAAACAAACATGAGAAGTAAGGACTGCAGAGAAATCCCAGTTCATTTCATTTTTACACCATTGAATCAATCTGCAAATCAAACCCCAGTTCTTCATTGAGGTAAGTGATCCACACTCTCAGGTCTGCGCCTGCGCAGAGCTCTATTGAGAGGCAGGGGCTCCACTTCCAGATGTAGCACAAATGGCTTAGGTGTACCTCCAAATCTTTCTTTAGCAACATGTTCATTCACTTTCTTTAGCGCTCATGTTCATTGTAGAGCCTTCTCTCATATCTGCTTCAGTTTCTTCAAGACCTGATTGGTATTCCCCCAGAGATGGGGATCCTCTATGTTGTGGTAAATGTCTCTGGTAAAAGTTTTGGTTTCCTGTGTCACTATGATTGAGACCCTCAACCTTATTGGTTGACTAGGCCCAGCCCATTTGATTTCTCACAGCAGTCCCCCATATGCAAGCTTCCTTTTCTCATTGCCTATGATTACTGATACCAAGGGAAACTGACTCAAGAACCTCTGTTGCAACCCTCTTGTGTCCACCGGATAGCTTCCTTCTCAATCTGGAACATGCTTCTGCATCATGAGAAGCAGGGGCTGAGGTGGTATCTTATCTTATCAGCTACAGACATGTTTGCCTGAGACACTGTGTCAGGCTTAAAGCTGAAACAGAAGATGATGCCCCTAAAGCTCCATTGATCACTTTAGATACCCTCTTCTCTCCTGAATCTCAGCTCAGGGATCAGACAGCTTATTTGCCTTCTGAGTCTTTGCTTATAATGAATTGTTAATAAACTTGCTCAGTTTAGAGGTACAATAGTGCAACAGATATTGATGCTTCTGGTTCTATGAAAAGCTATTAAAAATGTGTGATCTAATAGTAACTTCTTGCCATGTGGGAAATTATATAAAGTAAAAAGTAAATTTTGGAATGTCCTCAACAGATGCAGTATTAAGTGGCTTCTTTTATCCGTCCCAAGATCCAGTCATGTTGTCTGAGACAACACTGGGATTTATTTCAGGACAGATACTAACCCCAGGCACTCTTAAATACCATCTAGAAGAACTCTGAAAAATATCTAGTAAAACATGTGGTAATTCAGAAGTGAAGTTATTTCACACAATAAATTATCATTAGAGGGAAATTTATCTTTTAGAAAGGATATATCCAAGGCTTCTTCTTGGATCAACTAATTAATCAACTACCATCAATATCAGGTTTACTGATTTTTAATCTTTTCAAAATTGAACCATGTTAATCACAAATATTAAACAGTGAATTAAACTTAAGAAGAGTGTTCTTATCAGTTTAAATCTAGTTGCAACTATGTATGGGCAGCTGTCCCAAAACAAGCTCTAAGTATTTCTTAGAAATCTAAGAAAATCTCCCTTAATTTCAGTTGTCTTGGCATACAAATGTCATCCTCTTCAAATAAGTTGCTTTCCTGGGGAAAGGCAGTGCATATCATATCCTAACATTCTGAATAAACATTGTTTACAAGCAAAATATATTGCTTGTAAGAACTGCCAATAATCAGTCCTGAAAATGTAATGATTTATGAAGCATTGCAAAGATTACAGGATGTAGAACTACTTATGCACCCAGTATAGAACCCAGTAAGCAGAACAAAAAAGCTTGATATTTGACATGCAACAATGATCCAGACAAATACCAAAATATAGAGTTATCACACTGGCAACAGAAGCATGTACTATGTTGTCAAGGCATGGCTTTCCTAGTTGTAACATATAGCAGTGAAGGCTGGACCATCTGAAAGGCTGAATGAAGAAAAAGAGATACCTTTGAATTGTGTTGCTGGCAAAATTTGTCGACAATACCACAAGAAGAACAAATAATTAAATATTAAATAAGGAAAAACCAGACTGCTCTGTGAAAAGACTAGTCATGAAACTAAAGCTTAAATGTTTTGGAGACACTGGAGTCACTGGAGAAGACTCTGATGCGGGCAAAAATGGAAAGAAATTCACAAAAGGTTGATAGAAGGCAAGGAGGCTACATACTGGCTCTGATGACACAAGCACGAGCTTACAAGAACACAAGCAGTTACAGACAGACAATTCTGGCAAAATGATGCTCATTGAGTCACAAAGAGTGGGAAGTGACTGAACAACAACACAACAATGATCCAGTCAAATCCTACCCAGTGTGCATGGATTTTATGTGCCTCTATCAATTGTTATGTACAAACAATTGAAACTAGGCTTCTACACCACTTCCACAGAAGACCTAAACTGGACCTTGAAGTATCATGCAAACCAGTCAACTCACATATTAATATATGGACTGATTTCACCAAAAACTATTTGACTTTTAGGTGTTGCAAATGTTTGCATTGATGATGTTTAACATATGATTGCTCATTATTTTATGAAGATCACTAGGGAGCTGATATATTAAGCATCTGCAATGACTGATCAGCAGTTAAAGAAGAGCGGTGCTTGGCACCAGAAGCAGTGAGCCTGACTAAGTTTCATTAGAAACATGGAATCAGTTGTATAAATACTTTGTAGGCACCTAGTTGCTGAACGGCTTTCAACATTTAGCATGCTGCTGATCAATCAATAAGGGCCCATTAGCATCACCTCTACCCTATGCTGGCTTCAATAAAGGCATTGACTTCTCATACCAGATTATCATGAGTAGTGATATCCATGTTTTTTACCTTGCCCCAAGAGTAATGAATAATCACATGATGAGGGATCATGTAATGTGCATGCATGTGTGAACTGGTCTTATGTAATGATATGTGCACAAAGTCAGCAACAAAGCCATCCTTGTAACTATTGTGTACTGATACTTTAAAAATGCTACTTGTGCTAAGCTTGAATAAGGTGAATTTTCCATCCTACAGTATGTGTGGGATTTCATAATATGAAATTTCCATTATATGGAAAATATACGGAGATAACATCACACATAGAGTTGTAGATGTGTGTGTGTGTGTCTGTGTGTGTACATGCATGTGCATTTGGAGTTATTTGGATGGTCATATGACTAGGCTCTGAGAGTGCAAAACTTTGTCTCCTGAAGCTCAACAAAGTCATTTTGTTATTATCAATAATATCATTACTGATATTTATGACACTGACAAAAAACAAAATCAGCTATAAAATAATTCTCTGCTCCTGTCCACCAGCTGAAACTTAATCCTTGATCTTAACTTCTGTTTACTGCTTTTCTACATTTGATCATTATTACTTCAATTATTGTTTGTCACAATGGTGCCTTTGAATAATTTAATCTTGCTTTAATCTCACCACACTTCAGTGTTATTTGAGTGCCCTAAAAAAATCTTATTTTTCAAAATGATCACTGTACCAATCTGGGCCACATGCATCTACATCCAAGCTTTTATAAACTATCAAAACATTAACCCAACTGGTTTTCAGATGGTAATGGCTATTCAAATCTGTTTAATTGTTGTTTGCAAGCAATGAATGTTGCTATATCAAGCATTAATTAATTATCCTTAAGACGGTAACCAGGCACCATGTTAGTAGTCCTTAACAGAATTATGGCATCCCTTTAACTGCAACTAATTTCCACCTTCCTCCCATATCACTCATCCTGATCCATTGACTTCATCTGGCATCTCTCTGAGGCATCCTTCTTCTCTACATGGAGCGGCCCTTGAAGACCACCCGGAACTTCAATTGGTCCAGAATGTGCAGTGCGAGTGTTAATGGGCATGCCTCTGCTTTGTGAGCTGCACTGGTTACCTGTTTCTTTCTGGGTGCAATTCAAGGTGCTGGCTGTTACCTATAAAGCCCTACATGGCATAGGGCCTGGTTACTTGAGGGACCTGTGTGCCATAACATCTGCCTGGCCAATTTGATCCTGTAGGGTTGGTGTGCTCTAGATTCCTTCAATTAAACAATGTCTCCTAGGACCCCAGAAGCACTTCTTTGTAGCAGTGCCTACACCTTCTTAGTAGTAGTGCCTGCCATCTGGAGCAAGGTTCCCCCGAGATCCAGATGGCCCTCACTCTGCCATTGTTTAGAAGAACTGTGAAGATCTGGCTCTTCACCCAGGGCTCCAGTGAGGGAGAGTGAGACCTCTTCATCACGTTTGGCATCTTTTATCTTTATTTTTTATTTTTTATTTATTTTATTGTAATTTCTTTGATGATTGTGAGCTGCCCAGGATCAGAGCTGGATAGCACACAAGTTTACTAAATTTATTATTATTGGTCACACAGTCAGCCAGATGTTTAGATTGGATCTGGCATTTTTATCAACTTATCAAGTCCTTCCCAAGGACCTGGGATAGGCAGATGTTGTTTGATGGTGTTAAAGGTATTGTCACAGGATATAAGCTATTCCAAGTAAAGCTGCCTTTTGCAATTGACTGATGGTGATTTTGTCAATGCCGATGGCCTTCAAGTGGTGCTCCAGATGTTTTGGGATTGCACCTAAGGTGCCTATAACTATTGGTACTACCTTTGCTTTCTTTTGCAATAGTTGTTCTATTTCTATTTGCAGATCTTTGTATTTTGTGATTTCCTCCAGTTCTTTATCTTTTAGTCTGCTGTCTCCAGGTATTGCAATGTTGTTGTTGTTGTTGTTGTTGTTGTTGTTGTTGTTATTGTTGTTATTCTGAATAGCTATTTTAAATAATGGGTGATAGATCTGATAATTCCAAAGATCAGTGCCATCTCTTTTTTTGAGTGAATGCTTTATTCCTTTAATATTTTATTAATATTGCTGGCCTTTTCTGCTTGTGTTTCATAGCTTTGCACTGAACAACCAGCCAACCAACAGATCTGTGTCACCTGGTAGAAGTTTAAAGGATTCACCTGACACCCACATATTTTCCCTTTTTGAGCGGGAAAGCATTAAAAATCTGGTATCATTAGATTAGGCTTCCCAACCTGGCTGCATTCCAGATGTATGGACCAATTCCCAGAATTCTCAGTAAGGCTGTGCTGGCTGGGGCATTCTGGGACTCCACCAATCTGGTGTTTCCCTTGGTTGAAAATGGCTGCTTTAACAGGGATCTTAAATAAAGAATGAAACGGCTATTTGCCATCCCTTCCTGCCAGTCTATATAAATCTAGAATATTAGCTTTATTGCTAATTAGTCCATTATTGTTCTATGGTAATTTAACCAATAATGTCCATGGAAATTGAAAGACAAAGTAATAAACAAAGGAGCCATATCTATTTATGTCTGGAGGTGGGGAAATTAAATAATTCTCTTTGTTTTGTTGCAAGATAGAACATTCTCTTCCCTGGTGTTGTATCTTCTTAGGCAAGTAAATGATGATTTAAATATGGATATCCTCGTTTGATCCATTCCATGCTGTCTGCTTCTCCTGCTCCTCCATCCCCACATTTTGCTCTCCCTCTGTCAAAAGGTACACCTATTATTACAGATCTGCAGAATAAACAGTGGGGTTCAAATATATTTAAATATGATTCTTCCTTCTATGTGCTAAAGATGGAAAAAGCAGTGATCAATTGGCTAGGGTAGGATGTATGGCTGAGTCCCTAAAAACTATGTTCTAATCTTAATTTTCATCACATAATGAATTAATAGCTACCTATGATTCTTATCTATGTTTGTTTATTTCTTTGTTTAATTATTAATTAATATTTTAATGTATTGAGTAAGGAAACTCAAAGACACATAAACCGAATTACCAAAATGATAGTGATAGTGATAGTGATAGAAGAGAGAGACAGACAGATAGACAGACAGACAGAGAAAGAAGAGAGGGAACTGGTAAAGCATTCTTTCCCGACCCAGGGCTCTCCAGTGGGTTTAATCTTCTGTATTGAAGGGCATTTTCCTAAACCTTATAAAGGCAACATAAACCATTTTGATAATTCATTGTTGGTATCAGTTCAGCTTCTGTTCTTTCCCAGACATTATCTGCCTGTGTGTGTATTGACCCCATATTTCTTCTCAGATGAGGTGCTTGGTATCTTGAATGGAATGAAGTCAAAGGAATGGGTGTCAGTAAATTCAACAGTCTCCCTTTTTGACAAGAGTCACAATCTGATTGTATTTTACCACATCCTGTTTGCCTGATTTTATTTGCTAAAACCAAATATCCTGTAGCTGACCAGGAGATACCGGAAGGTGATTCTTTTAGAATGAAGAGCAGAGGTGTAAAAGAATGAAATTGCAGTCCATAAATCTTTGTTAATTGGTAGTGATGAGTAGTGAGTAATGTTAGAAATCATAATCCATAATATAAAATGACTTATTTTTCTATTAATGTAAACTCACAGTTTAATATCAGTCATTCTCCAGTTGATCATGAGACAAGAGTGAATATAATACTTTTCAGAGCTAATATTTATTTATTTACTTAGGCAGATATGCTGCTCCTGCTGAGAATTATTCTGGGTGTTTTATGCTCCTCATTCCAGTAATAAGGAAAACGCAATTAAATTAACATGATCAAACCCAGACTACAGAGCAGTAATTATCATTCCCATATTATCATATGACATGAATTTACAAAGAAGCCATTCTTGACACACAATCCTGGCTAAATGATATCTATCAGGTAATGAAGAAAGCTGAAAACAACAATACTCAGAGAACTTCTCTATTGGGAGGCACAAAAGTCCAATACGTAAATAAAATTAATAATGCTTTCTTACACCTTATTCAGGCATTCACCACCTGAGGATATTGGAATGATAGAGCTAGAAGAAGCTGTTTATGCCATATAATCCCAAATCAAACATTCTGAACAGAAGGCTGTTGACCCTTCACTTTGAATATGTTCAATGAAAGCTGGCCCATCACTTCAATGGGTAATGCTTTCCATTTTCAAACTGCTCTTACTGTTAATAATTTTTTGTAATATTCATTTGAAATCTGCCTTCTTGTAACTTAAATCTATTATTCTGTATCTTGCATTTAGAATGAGAGAAGAGGTCCTGAACTTCTTCTACATGGCATCTTTTCAGGTATCTGAAAATGCTATCATATGTGTACTTGTGGGTATTGTGTTTAAAGTGGTATAGCTAAGGGTCGCCTGAGCTGTTTCAGTCATCGGCTGAGGAAAAGATGAAGACAGTGTCACGGCAGAATAAAGAGATTGTCAGGGGACATTCATACCACAGTAAGATGCAAGGTGGAAAACCCTTTTGTTGTTTTTATGAGTAAGACTGGTAAGCTAGCGTGGTATAGTGACTAAGGTGGTACACGGGTTAAAATGTCAGACTAGGACTAGGAGACCAGGTTCAAATCTACCCTCAGGCACAGAAGCTCACCAGGTCACTTTGAGCCAATCTACCTCTCTCAGACTAACCCACTTCCTGGAGTTGCTGGTGTGGGAATAAAATGAAGAGAAATTCTATGTATACTACCTCAAGCTGTTCAAGGAAATATCATAGACAGGAAACAGTGGATTTTTTTCTCTATCATCTCAGAGGATAGGATCAGAACCAATGGATCCAAACTACAAGGAAGCAGATTTATGTTACATATTAGGAAGAAATTTCTAATGGTAAGAACTGGAATAGATTGCTTTATGAAATAATAAGTTCCCTTTCACCCAAGATTTTCAAATATGTCTCCATCTGTCCAAATAAGAAAAGGACAGAAGACAAGATTCCCTTTTTTTCCTCCTGAATATAGGCAGAGAGAAAAGAATCAATATATGAAAAAAATGGAAGATCTCCCAGAATAACAGCAAAATTTCATGATATTTTGTGGGCATAAATAATCCAGAATTATTGTTTTTAATTCTTCTGTTTATATCTACTATGGCTCAATGCATATTTGGTGAACAATACAGGTAGTCCTCACTTAACAACTGACCTGTTTATCGACTGTTTGAAATAACAATGACACTGAAAAAATACTTTACGACCACTTCTCAAACTTATTACATTGCAGCATACCCACAGTCATGCAATCAAGATTTGGATGCTTCTGTGAGAGTCAGGATGAGAGGAATCAAGAACGTGCTCTCCTCCCCGTTGCTCTGGTGATGAGAGCACATTCTTGATTCCTCTCGTCCTGACTCTCACACTTCGCAACCAGTGGGTATTTACCAACATCACAGTGTCCCACAGTCACGTGATTGCCATTTGCATGCTTCACAACCGGTTTCCAACAAGCAGAGTCAATGGAGAAGCCAGTGGTAAATTTGCAAGTTGCGGTCACATGATGTCTCACTTAATGACCACAGGTGATTCACTTAACAACCATGGCGGAAGTGAGATCATAAGTCCATTGCAGTCAAGTGATGTCTTGTTTAATGACCGTGTCACTTAGCGATGGAGTTGCTGGTCCCAAATGTGGTTGTTAAGCAAAGATGACCTGTAATCATTTTTTTCTTGTCACTTATTAGAGCCTGCTGCCATCTCATGGTGATTTTATTAATACTTGGATATTTTCATTAATAGCTTTACTGTAATTCAGTCCACATTTTCTTGTATCCACAACTAATAATTCCAGCCTGGAACAAACATATTAGAATACGAAGAGAGATGCAATGTGAGCTTGTATTTTATAAGTGTTCCAGAATCATGTATAACTAGAAGATGGTTCTTCATTGTATCAAATCACCTTTTCTTTATCTTTTTGTAACCTGAAAGAAAAGTGAGCTTCTCTCTTTAGGCAGCTGGAAATCAGAATCCCCATTGGCTCATATAGGCAATGGATGGAGTCTGAGCTCACAGTGAGCAAAAACAAATGGGAGCAGGAATAAAACTATCAGTGTAGTTGCCACCCTTTTCGTAAGCTTAAAGCTAATTGCACCTGTAAAGTTCCTCTGGTGGTACTACTATCAGGTCAGTGGGTAGTTGCATGTCTTCCTTCAACCTCATGCCTTAGTTTTTAAGATGAGATTTTAACTGCACAGTGTGCTGGCTGTTCAATAACAGGGGACTTTTGCTAAGTCACTCATTGCACCTCACCTGGCAGAGATACTTGCAGAAGGATTTTCAGCTATAAGTTCAGGACTCAAGTAGATCATGTTGGAGAAGGCTAGCTTTCAAGTATCCTGATCCCAGATCACTGAAGACTTTACAGGTCTTTAAAAATAGCCAGGAAATAAATTGGCAGGCAGATAGTAAAGCGCAGGCATGTTATATTCGGATCCTTCAGTTCCCATTAAAAATAAGGTAGCTTTATACTACAATTCCTAAAGTTTCCATAGTGTTGTCAAAGGCAGTATGGAAAATGTATTGTAGTCATTCAAAAAAGAAGCTGCCAAAGGATGGGTGACTGAACAAAGACTTACTTGGGTGAATTAACTATCTGCCTCAGGGTTTTTAATCTTCATCCTCTCCATTACCATGCTCAGAAATATGGAGCAAATAGTCTAGCAAACTATTATATATGGCCACTGACATCACTCTCCACCTCCCTGAGATAATACATTTTTAAATAGCTGTAAAGCTACACCTGATGATATTCTGCTTCCAAGCAAATATTAATTGCAGACAATTACCAGGGTAAATGGCAAGGTACTAGGGGAGAAAGGAGTGGTATCCAAAAGGAAACCTCCACATTTCTTTTTGGGATGGGAATCCTCCCCAAAAGGAATTCTGGTCTGGGGCTTGGTGATGACAGCCTTCCTTCAACTTAAAGGCTTTTCTCCAGTACTTTCACTCTGACATCTCTATCTCTCTCTTTTTGTTCTCCAAATGCCACAACCTCTTCTTCATGGGCTATTCAGAGACTCTTCACCTTCTAGAGAATCAGCTCAGATTATTATCCATACAATAGGCCCTCCCAAGTAGTCTAGTGACAGCTTCCACAAAGTTGCTTTCTAATCATCTCCAGTCTCCTTGCTGCAAGCTCCTTTAGAAGGAAAGGGCACTTAGGCACCACCTCCTAATCCAGGGTTTCTCAGCCTTGGCAACTTTAAGACGTATGGACTTCAACTCCCAGAATTCCCCAGCCAGCTGGGGGATTCTGGGAGTTGAAGTCCAAACATCTTAAAGTTGCCAAGGTTGAGAAACCCTGTCCTAATCAGTAAGGGAATCTATATAAAGTGCAGACAGGATATTTAATGAAAAATATGCCTCCTCCATTTTGACTCAGAAGTCATAATAGTGAGTGTACCACAGTGGCCAAGATTAAATATTAAACATGAGCTAGTTCTTCTAAGCTTCAGCATGCTGTTTTTTAAGTGAATGCATATTTTGTTTATGCTGAGTGCTTACTAATCAAATGGGATTGCATTTCAATTTAGGAAGGGAAGCACCATATATTTGCCACACAGTATTTAACAGCCAGCTTGAAGTAATTTTTTTATACATTTTTTTATTAAGAATTTTAATTAGAATAGTAAAAACTAATTCAAACTAAACTTAGAGAAAGAGAAGAGAAAAAAAGAAGAAAAAGCACAAGAAAAAAGAAAAAGAAAGAAGAAAAAGAAAAGAAATACAATAAAGAAAAGAAATATATAAAGAAGTGAATTCCAACCTTCTTCATAACAAGTATAAACAAATTTAGTAACTCTTCACCCCCAATAAGCTTACAAACAGATATCTCTTCATCCCATATCGCCTCCCTTATCTATAAGCAAATCCATAAAACATCAACTTTTCATTCCTGGTGTCAGCAAAAAGTCCATATAGGGTTATCAGAACATTGCGCAAAAAAAAAAAAAAAGTCTTATTTTAACCTTGATTAAATGAATCAACTTTATATTCCTTCCTTTTACATCTAACAGTCTTAATCTTTAATTCAAACGAATATTGTTGTAGGATTTGATTTCTCTCCAATTCTTTATTCTATCGCATAGATTTCTTCAAGGTTTTAACAAGCCTCTTTTGTAGATCCAATAAGAAAACGTTTTCAAGGTCATTTTCTTGGTTTATCATTTGTATTTCCCTTTTAATTTTTAAAACTTCAGCCAGTTTCTTTTGTATATCTAGTAAAGGATCCTTTTCCAAATAATTCTCTTGGCCTGTCATTTGTAGTTCCACTTTCAGTACTTTCTCTGTCTTGTCAGATAAAATTTGTTCTACATCTGTCATTCCTTCATTAACATCTTTTGGACATAATCTATCCATAGAATCAGACATCATTACTAACAGTGTTGATATTGTAGTTACCAATTACTGGCTCCATTCTTCAAAGATCTCCTTTAATGTTTCTGATATTATAACATTTTGTGTCATTTTGTAAGTTCCAATATTAATCAACATCAATAACGGGCTTGTATTTTATTTCCTTCTGCTTGGAATCTTTAGTTCCCTCTGGTGTCCAGTTTCTAAAATCATAAACTAACTTATCTTTGTTATGACTTACAATAGCCAGGATAGCCAAAATAAGACTGTTTCCCATGAGAAGCTATTTATTTTCTATAGTTAATTCCAAAATCTTATAGTAAAAGTCAATATTCCAAATTTATCTGGACCCTTAATCTGTTTATAACTTTCTTAGATCAAAATCATATTTAGCTTTTTGCTGTTTATTTCAAATTCTTTGAATTCTTAAGATGATACTTAATTTTTCTTTTGTTCGGAGTTGAAGATAAACTCACCCAATGACTTTTCAAACTTGTCATTCTGAAGGTCTCTAATAGCTTTAAGATGGTTAACAGGCAATTTCTGAAAGTGATCAGAAAGTGAGGCTTGAGAACCTGATGTCCTTTAAAAGGTTCCATAGCAGTTGTGAGCAAGATGGCTAATCTCTTCATCACTTGGGGCTCCTGCAAGGAGCAGCTGTCTGGAGCACATGTGGGCAATCTTCTGTTGTCTCCTTATCCAGAGAGGTTCCAAGGAATTAGTCAATATCAGGATTTTCTCATGGGAAGGTCACCCCGTTCGCTATACAACACCAGATGTTGAGACTACAAAGTATCTTGTGATTCTGTTATGATTTTCACTGCCACCTACTGTATGTGTGTGTGTTAGTTATGCAGTGGGGGTGTTATACTAGCAATATATGGGAGTGAAATGCCCAGTAAGTTAGAGAGTGTGTTTTGCTTTGTACAGTTAACCATGTAGTTTATAGGTTATGTAGTCCTAACTAGTAACCAAGTAGTGAACCTCTTCTCTGGAAGTGTTTTTTTTTAGCTAGAGACTTTGTTGTGGTTAAGTCTTGGAAGCTAATATGAGAAGAAGTCTTTGTTATATTCTATATTTTGTATGCAACTTGTATTTTGTGAAGTTTTGCATTTTTATCAATAAAGACCAGTTAGTTTATATTTTCTGCTGGATTTTCTTTGAGGAACAAAATATGGACGTTGCTACTTGCAAGCTGTCATGCTGATGTGTATTTTCCTGAGAGCAGGATTTATGGGATTTTTTTGCTGCACTCTGCGCAACAGGTTATGGGCCCAGATACCAGATACCAGGGCTCAGATCCCACAGAGCATTCAGAGCTCAGGGTTCAGGACTAAGTTTCAAAGTCCGGAGGAGACCCAGGATACAGAACCAGGACCAAGTGCCCAGGACTGAGGACTGAGGTCGGTGGTTTGAGGAACAGGGTTCCAGGCATGAGGTTCCAGGAATGATGTCCAAGGTGTGAATCCAGGCGTGCTGGAAGCAAGGACTTAAATTCCTGAGTGATGGGTGATTTATGGATTTATTACCCTGCCTGTGACTGTTTCGTTTGAGGTTTGGATTTTTTCTCTGTGGTGTAGTGCTTGTTTTAAGTGAAATATGTTAGCAGCTCCACCTGCAGCAGTGAGCCTTCGGTTTGAAAGGTTGAATTCAAAGAATTACCAAACATGGAATATAAAGATAAAATCTTTTTTCATGAGAGAAGGGCTTTGGCGTTATGTAGACAACGCACCCCCGGTGGCACCCACGGATGCGGAGCAAACTTTGATGGACCGTGCATACGGTAATTTGATTTTGGGACTTGAGTCTTCAGAATTGGTGCATATTCGTGGTTTGGAAACTGCTCATGCATGTTGGCTAGCGTTACGTGGAATCTATGCAAGGCAAACTGCATCTGCTATCGTGAGTTTGACAAAGCAGTTGTATAACCTTAAGTTGGAGCCAGGAGCTAATGTAATTGAGCACCTGAATAAGATGAAAACTTTGTTTGCTGAGTTGGCAGATCGTAATCTGGTCATTCCCGAGCAACAAAGAGCATGTATAATTCTTTCAAGTCTGGATGAGTCGTTTAACATATTAGTAGAAGCCATACAGTCGCTTCAAATCGATGATTTAACGGTTGAATATTTAACAAATAGATTACAAGAAATTCAAAGTGCACGTGACTTGCAGACTAATCCTAAGAAAAAACTTGATAACGTAAAGCAGCAATCTTCTCCAGCTGGCACAGAATGTGTGTATTTGGTGAGAAAGTGTTTTCGCTGTAATTCTACCAAGCATCTTATAAAAGACTGTCCTATGAAAAACCAGCCTGCTGAGAGTTCCAGAAGGTTTGTCCATCGTGGAAAAGCAACAGTTAAGAAACAAGGGAGTACTAGACTGGTGTCTGCTTTGATTTCTAACAGAGACAAACGTTATGCTGATAAGTGGTTACTGGACTCTGGTTGTAGTGAAATCATTGTAAACAATGAGCAGTTGTTGTTAACTAAATGTAAACCTAAAATTCAACAGGTTAATTTGGCTGATGGTTCTGTAGCTAAAGTAACCATGCAAGGTGAAGTGTTCATACCTTGTTTGGGAGAGGTGGTTTCTGATGTACTATGTGTTCCTACACTTGATTTTTCTCTTCTCAGTGTCCCTGTATTAACTAGCATTGGTTATTCTATTATGTTCCAAGGTTCTGAATGCTATGTTACAAAAGAGGGGGCTGAATGTGCGAGAGGGAGAATGGTTAATCAATTGTATGAAATGCTTCCTAAACAAGATGTGTTAATTGGAAGTTGTGCTGGTAATGTGCCTGTACATGATAAATGCATTCATTATTATCATAGAGTATTAGGTCATCCTGGATGGAAGTGTTTGTCAAAAATGGCCAAAGTGTATCCAGAACTGAGATTCAAGAAGTGTTCTAAGTTTCTTGATTGTACTGTGTGTAAACAATCTAAGATAAAATGTGCCCCTGTCGCCAGAAAAAGCAGCAGGATTTCTACAAGACCATTTGCTCTTGTGCATGCTGACTTAGCTGGTCCGTTTCCTCAGAGTGAGGGGGGAGCAAGATTCATGTTTGTTTTAGTGGATGATAAAACACGTTTCACATTTTGTTATTTGTTGAAACAGAAGTTTGAAGCATTCTCTCGTTTCAAAGAATTTGTGTCTATGGTTGAAAAAAGACATGGATATAAAGTAGGGAGTTTGCAGACTGACAGAGGGGGTGAATTTATGAGTCTTGAGTTTAAAAATTGGCTACGTAAGAAAGGCATTTTCCACAGATTAACAAATGTGGGCATGTCTGCTGAGAATGGAATTGCTGAGCGCAAGATTGTTGTTTTGAAAATAATTAAGGATAGTTTATTGATTGATAATCAATTACCAATTAGTTTCTGGGGAGAAGCAATACTGACAGCTGTTTTTCTTACAAACAGACACTGGAATTCAGCTGTGAATGAAGTTCCTTATTTTTTGCTGTATGGTAAACATCCATGCTTAAAGCATTTGCATACATTTGGAACTTTTGCTTATGTACAAATTCCTAAGTCTCAAAGAAGGAGAAACCAACCAAAAACACAGCGTCCGAGATTTGTTGGTTATTCTCAGGAATCAAAGAGTTATAGATTTTATCTGAACCGAGGCAGAGTTATTATCTCTAAAAATGCGAATTTTGAAGAGCCTTCTAATTGCCAAAGGCTGCATGCAAATTCAGAGGTTTTTTTGGAGTCACAGACAGATTTAGCTAGAGAGCAAACACCACCTGTTGCACCCTCCTCTCCACAGATAAAGCAAGAAGCAGAGGCTTTAGCTGAAGTAGAAATGAAGAAGGAGAAAGAGGAAGTACAGGAAAGTTTTGAGATTCCTCGTGGGTCAACACGAATAACAAAAGGTGTTCCACCAGAAAGATTTGTTATTCAACAAGTCAGAGTGTGTCAAATCACTTGTGAGCCACAAAATTTTCAGGAAATGTTATCTTTGCCAAGTGATGAGCAAGAGAAATGGAATGAAGCTATGGATACTGAGTTCAATGCATTAGTAAACAAGAATGTTTTTGAAATTGTTGATTTACCTGAATCAGAAAAAGCCATAGGTTCCAGATGGGTGTTTAGAAAAAAGCTTTTACCTGATAATACTGTTCAGTATAAAGCTAGATTGGTTGCACAAGGTTATTCACAAGAACAGTTTGTGAATTATAATCTTACATTTGCACCTACAGTTAGGCCTGAATCATTGCGTGTAATGTTGGCCTTAGCTGCACAAAGAAACATGGTTGTTCATCATTTTGATGTAGATACAGCTTATTTAAATGCTGAGCTTCATGAAACTGTGTATATGAAGCAACCTCCAGGTTACACATGTGAGGATTCCCAGAAAGTATACAGATTGCGTAAAGCACTGTATGGATTGAAGCAAGCTGGGAGATGTTGGCATCAATGCTTAGATAAAGCTTTGTTGGAAATTGGTTTCAAGAAATCAATAGCTGATCAATGTGTGTATACCAAAGGAACTAGAAAAGATTATACAGTACTTCTCACTTATGTTGATGATTTCTGTCTTGCTACTAGTTCTTTAAACATGGTAAAAGAATTTGCCAAGCAAATAGAGCAATATTTTAAATTGAAAGATCTAGGTATGTTAAAATACTACCTTGGGATTGAAGTGCAGAGAGCTGAAAATGGAGAAATCTATCTAAGTCAAAAGAAAAAGATAGAACAGTTGTTAGCAAACATGGGAATGTTAGATGCAAAACCTGTAAAAACTCCAATGACTTGTGATTTTTTGAAAAATGAAACATGTGAAAAGTTGTGTGAAACACCTGCACTGTATCATTCTGTGATTGGTTCTGTACTACACCTAGCACAATGGACACGTCCAGATATATCTTATGTTGTTGGGATTTTAAGCCGTAAGGTGGCTAATCCTACAGAACATGACTGGCTAGGATTGAAAAGATTAATGAGATATTTAAAAGGTACAATAGACTTTTGTCTTAAAATGTCAGCTAATGGGTTAGAAAAGCCTGTGATTTTTGTTGATAGTTCATTTGCAGAAGAAAGTGACAGAAAGTCCATAACTGGATTTGTTTGTAAATTTGGTGAATCTACAATTGCATGGAAAGCAAGGAAGCAAACTTCTATTGCTTTGTCTACTGCAGAAGCTGAATTCGCAGCTTTATCAGAAGCAATCAGTGAATTAAGATGGTTTCATCAATTATTCATTGATTTAAACATTCAAGTGTCATTGCCTTATACAGTGTATGAAGATTCCCAAGCCTGTATAGGGTTAGCTAAAACAGAAAACATTAGAGCTCGTACAAAGTATGTTGATGTAAAGTATAAAAATGTGAGACAAGCTATGTTAGAAAATTTCACTGATCTTGTGTATTGTGCATCTGAAGCAAATCTTGCTGATGTATTTACAAAAACATTGCCTATTGTACAACATGAAGAAATGTTAGCAAATCTTGGATTAGAACAAATGTAGATTGTTATTGTATTGCTGTAATCAGTTGTTTATACTATCCCGTAACACATGTTGTTGTGCCACAAACGGGCTGAAAGGGGTATCAGGATTTTCTCATGGGAAGGTCACCCCGTTCGCTATACAACACCAGATGTTGAGACTACAAAGTATCTTGTGATTCTGTTATGATTTTCACTGCCACCTACTGTATGTGTGTGTGTTAGTTATGCAGTGGGGGTGTTATACTAGCAATATATGGGAGTGAAATGCCCAGTAAGTTAGAGAGTGTGTTTTGCTTTGTACAGCTAACCATGTAGTTTATAGGTTATGTAGTCCTAACTAGTAACCAAGTAGTGAACCTCTTCTCTGGAAGTGTTTTTTTTTAGCTAGAGACTTTGTTGTGGTTAAGTCTTGGAAGCTAATATGAGAAGAAGTCTTTGTTATATTCTATATTTTGTATGCAACTTGTATTTTGTGAAGTTTTGCATTTTTATCAATAAAGACCAGTTAGTTTATATTTTCTGCTGGATTTTCTTTGAGGAACAAAATATGGACGTTGCTACTTGCAAGCTGTCATGCTGATGTGTATTTTCCTGAGAGCAGGATTTATGGGATTTTTTTGCTGCACTCTGCGCAACAGTCAGCTCACCCTTCAACAAGCCTATCATGCTAGTAAGAAACACAGCCACCTTGGAAGACTTTTATGGGGTCCCCCTAACCAACTTTTTTAGACTGAAGACAAGTAGCAAAACGTCTCTAACCAAAAAGAAAAGAAGTCCAGTTGCCATGACTCAACCTCCAGGCAATTCCACCTGGATGACTAAGAATCTTCATAACATAGGAGAGGTCACTATTTTCAACTACTAAGATTTGCATTGAAGTTTGCAAATGAGAAGCAAACTTCAAGCTGTCAGAATTACATCTCAGTTGATAAGACCATTTTAAAATGTCTCCAACCAATATTGTATGCCATTCATCTTCTACCATTTAAAAAACAGCAACAACAACTTAATGAAGCGGGCAGCTCTTCCTCCCTCCTCCCCACCAAAGATGGATTAAATGCAGAGATCTTATAAGTGGAAGAAATTATGGAGGAACTGTTCATGAATTCCACCTAATCACACGCTTCCCCTCTGCAATAGTAAAATGCTAAAGAATGGGGTCCTCTCTGGGTCAGTGTAAGGGGTAGATGTGCTTAGAGCTGCAAAAGAAAGGAAGAAAAAGTGGGGAAAAGTCTCCTCCCTTCTTCCATTGGGGGACCAAAGATTGGACTGGTACAATGAAAGTAATATTATTAAAAGTTTAAAGACTGAACAGGCAAATATTCATCCTGCTGTAAATAAAACTAGCCACAACCAGAAAAGGCTCCACTAAGCGACATTTCAAATTCTAGTTAATGATACTCTTCCTTGCTTTATGCAATGCAAAAAGTGATGGTGGTACCAGTAAGGGTCAAACTGCCTTCATTGTGTAAGTGCAATATTTCCTCCTTTGATGAAATAGTATGCTGCTAATGTATGGTACCAACATTAGATAAAGGAAGGCAGCACAAGATAATCTACCATGTTCTGAACTCAAATCTAAGCATGCTAGCTGCTATCTTGAAGAACATTATCTTGGAATCACCTCACCCACGTGCTTTATATTTTCTGATTTATAAACCAAGCATACACTGTAATACATATTAAGTATTAAGCAGGTAGGAGCCAAACAGCCATAACACTATCACACTGCCCATTTCAGAGTAAATAATACGAAGAACTCTGATTAAGGAAACTGATGCTAGAAATGCCACATAGAAAGCCTGAGACAGACTAGGCCTTATAACTCACCTAAATGCAAAACACAGGTGCTTACAGTGGAAAAGAGATGGGACCTTTTTTCCAAGATTTTTCTCCATTTTTCAACCACAGTTAAAGAGTTATATCACCTGCGATATAAAAGAATGTTGCTCATCTGAACATTGAATTGTACACCTTTTATTTAGCAGCTAGAGTATTGGAAGCATCCTGATTCATGTTGCCCTAGAACTCTTGATCCAGTCTATGGCACTGGCCAATGCACCAATTTCAATGAGTATTTGCTGTGTGTCAGTAATTGGTAAATGTTTGTTTCCCTTTCTAAATTGATGTCTTCATGCTGAGATGGTGTCAAGAAATTCTCAGCCTTTCTGCTTCATTTGGTAATTGTTTGTTTCAGAGGATACAAAAACAAAAGTAGAACTGGGACATCCTTAGAGAATCTGAACCAGAAACCAGGATACAGGCTTTGTATGCAGAAGGTTCCAGGGTCAATCACTAGCATATCCAGTTAAAAACATCAAATAGCAAGCGATTGGAAAACTTCTGCCCCAGACTGTGGACGATCACCACCAGCCAATTCAGTTAATTCTGATAGAGAAGCAAATAGTCTGATCTGATAAAAGGCAGCTTTCAAAGTTCCCATGAACAAGAGAAACCTTGCAAATAAGTCAGCAGGTTGTTTTGGAAACACTGCTCTAAAGATAATGTTCAGGTAGATTTAAATGTATCAGAAATTCTCCTGCGGTATGTTGTATTCTGTAGTGTATCTGGCTTCTGCGTCATAGAACACTCCACACCTGCCCTATAAATCAAATATTGATACCTTTATTTATTTAAAAAATAACTTTACTGGTTCTTTTTAAGTTTGTTAGCTAAATAACATATTAAATATTAGCCTAAGTTGTGTGCTTTCTCTATCTGCATGCAAATTAATTTAGCAATTAAGGCTACAGAGCAATTCTTTATAGGATGAATTGCATGTTCTTCTCTGATTGAAAGATTATTAGAGTCCCTATGATTATTTTTAGGTAGACCTAATAGAAAGCAAGTAAGATATTGTCTTGGTATGTTTGAAATGATACATTTAAATGTACAAAGACAAATGGAAGAATCAGAAGGTACAAATAATTGATTGATGTTATTTCCCTACTACCAATTTAATAGCATCTTCTAGCATCATCTAAGTATTGTTGTGCCAAGGCAAGAGTTATGAGGATAGGTTTTGCAATATTTGAACCATGATTAGGTGATGCTAGCAAGACAGTATAAGTCAACTGGGATGAAATGGCTTAAGAAGAGCTCATTCTGATTTCAAATTTCAGCAGCTATGTATTCAAGATTCTAGTAAAGTGAGATATAAACATCTAGTAAATCTAGTTACATTTCTAGTAAAATCAATAGCTAAATAAGTAGTTTGGTCAATGGAACCATATTATTTTAATTTTCCATCTGTTTTTATTATTCATGTCCAGATTGAAAGCAGGTGTTTTGGTCTGCAGCAGTAAACACAAGTCTATTGACATGTTTAAAAAAAAAAAAGCAAGAATTCAAGGTCAGTCAGCAATGCATATGCTTATATTCTCATAAAGCATTCTCTGCAGAACAGAAGCTGTTCAGTGTGTTTTACATGGTTTCTTTTGGGTTTTAAAATGCATGGGTCAAAATTAAGATGCGTAGAGCTTGCTGACTGTAATGAACATGTACCACTTCTGCTAAAAAATATACAAGTGGGATGTCGGGGAGAGTTCTTGATGAGGACCTGCAAGTTTGTAACTATTTTGTTACTTATCTGTCTACAAATGGCTTACATTTGTATCTGCAGTAATCAGTAGCTTTTGATTTGTAAGATATTTTGCCCTTAGCCAGATGACAAAAGATGACAAAATATACTTTACTTTTGGTCCAGCAACCTGTCCTTCTATACATAAGTACATGGAGAAAATAGTATGTGACATGGAAATACACAAATGTATTTTGTATTCAGTTTGGCAATTACAGCAGCAAAAGATGTCACATAGAGGATGACATAACACTAATATGGATTTTCCCACATTAGTGTCTTCTGGGGGCAGGGGGACCAAGTAACAAAATGTGTGTCCTGATGCTGTGACACAAATACATAACATACATACTTGCATCAGACATCAGAACACAAATACACAAGGGCAGGATTTGCATCATGATATCACTGTGCAGGTACCACCACTTTGGTGTACTCTTGCTGAAGAAACCTGTCCTTACAACAACACTTGAAGATTACTTTTGGTGTAGCAGGAAAGTAAAGAAAATTATCGGAATGTTTAAAGACAGTGTTTGGCCACACGGTGGCAATCTTGTATTATAAACTATCTCAGAATTAAGAAATCCACCCATTTCAGTGAGAATTTCACATTCCAAAATTATTAAAAATAATATTGAAAGTGTGATAGATACATAAAATGAATATCAGATTGAAGTAACTAGGGCCAATTCTCATCTTAACTGTCTGCCAAATTTTATCAGAGAAAATTAAAAGAATTACAAGAATAAAGCAAGCATGTTTACTTGGTTTTTTAATAAAGTGCCTATAAAACAGATTGTTCAACACTGTACAATTATTTTAAAGTAAAAAATAGCATACTAAAATATAATTTTTAAAAAATAACATAAATATTTAGTTTGCTTTTAAAACATGTTTTAACCTTCACTTCCACTTCATACACACAACTATCCTTTCATTTTTTGTTGTTGTTGTTCAGTCGTTAAGTCGTGTCCGACTCTTCGTGACCCCATGAACCATATTGCGCCAGGCCTTCCTGTCCTTCACTGCCTCCCTGAGTTTGCTCAATTTCATGCTCATTGCTTCAGTGATGCTATCTAGCCATCTCATCCTCTGCCGTCCTCTTCTCCTTTTGCCTTCCATCTTTCCCAGCATCAGGGTCTTTTCCAAAGAGTCCTCTCTTCGCATTAGGTGACCAAAGTATCTGAGCTTGAGCTTCATTATCAAGCCTTCCAATGAGCAATCAGAGTTGATTTCCTTTAAGATTGACTGGTTTGACCTCCTAGCAGTCCAGGGGACTCTTAAGAGTCTTCTCCAGCACCACAGTTCAAAGGCATCAATTTTTCGGCGTTCAGCCTTCTTTATGGTCCAGCTCTCACAGCCATACATTACTACTGGAAAAACCATAGCTTTGACTATGCGGATCTTTGTCGGCAAGGTGACGTCTCTGCTTTTTAATATGCTATCTAGGTTTGCCATAGCTTTCCTCCCAAGGAGCAAGCGTCTTTTAATTTCATGGCTGCAGTCTCCGTCTGCGGTGATCTTGGAGCCCAAATAAATGAAGTCTGTTACTGCTTCCATTTCTACCCCTTCTATTTGCCAGGGATTGATGGGTCCAGATGCCATGATCTTAGTTTTTTTAATGTTGAGTTTCAAGCCAGCTTTCGCACTCTCCTCTTTCACCCTCATCAAGAGGCTCTTTAGTTCTTCTTCACTTTCTGCCATTAGGGTGGTATCGTCTGCATATCTGAGGTTATTGATGTTTCTCCCTGCAATCTTAATTCCGGCTTGTGATTCTTCCAGCCTGGCATTTCTCATGATGTACTCTGCATATAGGTTAAATAAGCAGGGTGACAGTATACAGCCTTGTCGTACTCCTTTCCCTATTTTGAACCAATCGGTTGTTCCATGTCCGGTTCTAACTGTTGCTTCTTGGCCCGCATACAGATTTCTCAGGAGACAGGTAAGGTGGTCTGGTATCCCCATCTCTTTAAGAATTTGCCACAGTTTGTTGTGATCCACACAATCAAAGGCTTTTGCATAGTCAATGAAGCAGAAGTAGATGCTTTTCTGGAACTCTCGTGCTTTCTCCATGATCCAGCAAATGTTGGCAATTTGATCTCTAGTTCCTCTGCCTCTTTGAAACCCAGCTTGTACATCCGGTAGTTCTCGGTTCACGTACTGCCGAAGCCTAGCTTGTAGGATTTTGAGCATAACCTTGCTAGCATGTGAAATGAGTGCAATTGTGCGATAGTTTGAGCATTCTTTGGCATTGCCCTTCTTTGGAATTGGAACGTAAACTGACCTTTTCCAATCCCGTGGCCACTGTTGCGTTTTCCAAACTTGCTGGCATATTGAGTGCAGCACTTTAACAGCATCGTCTTTTAGTATTTTAAATAACTCAGCTGGAATACTGTCATCTCCACTAGCTTTGTTGTTAGCAATGCTTCCTAAGGCCCACTCGACTTCACTCTCTAGGATGTCTGGCTCAGGGTCAGTGACCACACCAGCATGGACATCAGGGACATTAAGATCTTTCTTGTATAGTTCTTCTGTGTATTCTTGCCACCTCTTCTTAATCTCTTCTGCTTCTGTTAGGTCCCTGCCTTTTTTGTCCTTTATCATGCCCATCTTTGCACTAAACGTTCCTTTGATATCTCCAATTTTCTTGAAGAGATCTCTAGTCTTCCCCATTCTATTGTTTTCTTCCATTTCTTTGCATTGTTCATTTAAGAAGGCCTTCTTATCTCTCCTTGCTATTCTCTGGAAATCTGCATTCAGTTGCTTATATCTTTCCCTTTCACCCTTGCTTTTCGCATTCCTTCTTTCCACAGCTATTTGTAAAGCCTCATCAGACAGCCACTTTGCTTTCTTGCATTTCTTTTTCTTTGGGATGGTTTTAGTTGCTGCCTCCTGTACAGTGTTACAAACCTCCGTCCATAGTTCTTCAGGCACTCTGTCTACCAAATCGAATCCTCTAAATCTATTCATCACCTTCACTGTGTACTCACATGGAATATGATCTAAGTCATACCTGAGTGGTCTAGTGGTTTTCCCTACATTCTTCAATTTAAGCCTAAATTTTGCAGTAAGAAGCTCATGATCTGAGCCACAGTCAGCCCCTGGCCTTGTTTTTGCCGTCTGTATAGAGCTTCTCCATCTTTGGCTGCAAAGTATGTAATCAATCTGGTTTCGGTATTGACCATCTGGTGATGTCCATGTGTAGAGTCGTCTCTTGTGTTGTTGGAAAAGAGTGTTTGCTATGACTAGCTTGTTCTCTTGACAGAACTCTATTAGCCTTTGCCCTGCTTCATTTTGTACTCCAAGGCCAAACTTGCCTGTTATTCCGATTACTTCTTGACTTCCTACTTTAGCATTCCAATCCCCTATGATGAAAAGGACATCTTTTTTGGTGCTAGTTCTAGAAGGTGTTGTAGGTCTTCATAGAACCGGTCAACTTCAGCTTCTTCGGCATCAGTGGTTGGGGCATAGACTTGGATTACCGTGATGTTGAATGGTTTTCCTTGGATACGCACTGAGATCATTCTGTCGTTTTTGAGGTTGTACCCCATTACTGCCTTTCCCACTCTCTTATTGACTATGAGTGCAACTCCATTTCTTCTAAGGGTTTCTTGCCCACAGTAGTAGATATAATGGTCACCTGAATTAAATTCACCCATTCCCGTCCATTTCAATTCGCTGATTCCCAAGATGTCGACGTTCAATCTTGTCATCTCTTGTTTGACCACATCCAGCTTGCCTTGGTTCATGGATCTTACATTCCACGTACCTATACAATATTGTTCTTTACAGCATCAGACCTTCTTTTCGCTTCCAGATACATCCACAGCTGAACGTCCTTTTGGCTTTGGCCCAGCCGCTTCACTCTTTCTGGAGCTACTTGGAATTGCCCTCCGCTCTTCCCCAGTAGCATATTGGACACCTTCCAACCTGAGGGGCTCATCTTCCAGTGTCATATCTTTTAGCCTTTTAACATTGTCCATGGGGTTTTCTTGGCAAGGATACTGGAGTGGGTTGCCATTTCCTTCTCCAGTGGACCACATTTTGTCAGAACTCTCTGTCTTGACCTGTCCGTCTTGGGTGGCCCTGCACGGTATAGCTCATGGCTTCACTGAGTTACACAAGCCCCTTCGCCACGACAACGCAGTGATCCATGAAGGGGATCCTTTCATTTTACTCACTTCCAAATATTGTGACACAGTTCTCCAATTCTTTAAAATTAAAAATAGAGAAAATTGCATACAAAAAGATATTTAGTAGAAAAAATGGAACCAAACCATATATTTTGACTGAGAAATTGATACAAAATGGCATTTAAACTTTTATAATTGGTATCACTAACAAAAATAACAAACTGTCCAATGGAAACAGGACTGAACAAAGTTGTATTTCAAAAGCAAAAGTTGCACAAAGGGAAGCAAACAGATGCAAATGCTAGAGCCAACAGGATAAAAAAGAGAAATGAAATGAAAAGCTCTAATAAGGCACAGTATAACAAGGAGCTGAAACTAGCCAAATAAATAAACACCAAGAGTCTGCATGACTAATATCCAATAGGTATTAGCACATGGGGAGCCAAAAATGTAAAAAGCCTGGGAAAACAAATAAACAAAAAAATCAGTCTGAATTAACAAAAAGGAACATAGTATTGGTACCAGGGAAATTTCCACAGAGAGTATTCTACTATTAAGGGCTATAACTGAGAATGGCCTCCCTCTAGCAGTTACTGTCCAAGCTTCAGAAAGAGAGAACACTGGAGCAGCTTCCATCAATGCCCTCCAGTAAACACAGGAAGGAAAAGTCATTCTGCCTTGAGCGGGATATCGAGTAATAGGTAGATTCATATGTTTTGTTTCTTGTAATATTGTGTAATGTTAAGCATTTGCTATCCTGTGCTCCTTTGTGGCACTTCCAGCTTCTTACACTTTTTCATTTCACATCCAAGTTTCTCAGCCTTATGAAAACACAAGTAACGTATGCTGATTAAGTAATTTCCAAGCAGATCAGCATGTTGCTTTTCAATACAGCGTGAAATTGTCCAAATGCTCTCTACCTAGTTTAGTCTGGTTCAGAATTTCTTCTGATTTTATCCTCGGTGATAATCTTTTGACCAACATGGAAGGAGCTGTTGACCTTTTCCAGTTCATGATTTTCATTTTTTATTAGCAAAGTTTGGGAGTAATCGTTGTACATCTGTCTTCTTCAGGTTCATTTTCAAGCTTAACAACTTGGTCCTGTCATTTAATTGTTATTTGTCTTTGAAGGTTTTCAGCATTATTGAAGAAAAGGACAATGTCATTGGCAAAATGTAGGTGATTAAACTATTCACCATCAATCTTTATTCCTATTTCTGTTATAGTCTCTTATAAGTCTAAAAGCACAATGGCCAAAATTACTCCAATAAAACTAAGACTCTAAAATGGAGATTATGCTCTGATAAACTGAGTTTTAAGTAGAGAGTTTGGGAAATATTCTATTACTAAATTCATAAAGAATTTACCAAGATAGACAACATTTTCTTGCCTCTGAACCATTATTTACTTTTGCACAGGGTTTAGCTGATCTAACCACAATCCAGCCTAGTCTCTTTTGCTGCTCAGGCAATCCAGTTAAAAGTTTTGTTCTTGGGCAAAGCTAGAATTGAAGCAGGACATAAATGAAATCTTTAAAATGCATATGCCAATAGTAATGTATGGAATATCAAAATCTTAGTAGAGTTTCTGCTGCTAAAATTGTACATTCTGGGCTTTTCCACACAGCTGCATTAATGTACCTTCCTCCCATCCTTGAATCAGCAAAACGGTATGTCAGTATAAACTGCAGTTGCTGAGCTTTCAAAGGATGGGAGGACGGTGCTGCTAGTCTTACGAGATGTAAAGCAGAACAGTCTCAGGATAGTGGCTGGTGGATCCCGTCTTCCTTTCCCCTCCCATCCTGTGTCTCCTTCTGGCACCAACTGCTCTGTATAATTCATGCTAGACGGCTTTATCCTATGTCCCTTGTATGTTCTACTGGCCACCCACCCAGAGACTGCCATTTCTAAACACTCCTACGGGAGGTGGGGGTACTTGTGGGCTGTGGAAGGCTGCTTTCTGGATCTGCCCCAGCCTTTCCAAGTTTATTTTCCTTGATATTCCTAGTAATATCAAGGAAAAGAAACTTAGGAACCTGTTTATTTTCCATGATATTACTATAGAGGAGCATGAATGTAGTGTTCCATAAGATCAATATTCTCAATATTCCTGAAAATTAATACTTAGATTGGTCTCAAACTGGTGTACAACTGTTTGTTTTTCTTTCCAGGAAATAACACTGGGGAGGGGGGGGAGCAGGAGGGGAAATGGCATTGTTCTTTGTGGCTTTTGGCCCAGAGAAAGCTGCTTTGGGGAAGTATAAGTCCTCAGAAACAGAGGAGCCATGATTCAGCCTGGATATTCATTATGATCAGATCCTCGTGATACAACTAAAACAACTTTGTTCCTTTTACCAGAAATGCTTGTGACCACACTGCCTGTGTAACAAAGGCACGCAAGCAGGAAAGCGCACATCTGCTTAGTCTTGCCTTATAAAACTGGGCAGAGCAGCAGAGTGATGGGAGAGGTTCACTACGCCTGGACTCAAGTATTACTCCTTACCTTCTCTGAGACTCCCCATCAGTCTTTTAATCCCATCCAAGGCAACCTCTTTCTTTTTTCTTTTTTTGGTCTTTTGAGCTCTTAGACCAAATGTACCATTTTAGGTGAATCCATGCCTGGCACTGAGATTCCTG
The DNA here is from genome assembly GCA_030867105.1 of Liasis olivaceus. Classification (NCBI taxonomy): domain Eukaryota; kingdom Metazoa; phylum Chordata; class Lepidosauria; order Squamata; family Pythonidae; genus Liasis; species Liasis olivaceus. Next base: position 64,477,023 of record CM061348.1, on the reverse strand, counting down.
CTGCTGCTGCTGCTGCTTTCAAAAACAAACTGAAATACTTTATAGGGTTTGGGGGGTCTGGACATAGGAATATCAGTCTTCGGGAAGAGCCATCCAATCCTCCTCCCCTACCCCAAAGAAGTCTGTGCAAGTGGTTTCTTTCTCAAGACAAAATGCAATAACGTTGCAACGTCCAGTAACCAGATGGGAGGGAGCTTGCCCATGGCAGACCTAGGCAGACAACTGGACTTGAGCACATTGCTTTGCTTGACAACATCATCCCCAGGTTCATCATTGAGACACTTTAAACTGTCCATATGGCAAGTTTTGCATCAGGAGAAGAAGGAAAATACCACTTCCACACCGGAACAAGCAAGAATAACCCTAGACCACCCCTGCAGTTGGCTTGGGATGAGATGGAGGGAACATCATAATGGCATGTCTCTAAAAACAATTTTTGAGGAATCTCCATGCCAAAGTTAGAAGGACATGTGGATGAAGCCAATTTAAGCTGCCAGATTTCATGCTTTAAAAAAAAATTAGGCAGAGGAGTATTTCAATAATTTTTTCCATTTTCAACTAGCCTCTAAAATTAGAAAGTATTTCAATCGTTTTTTCCATTTTCAATTAGCCTCTGAAATTAGAAAGTTTGAGAAATTACATCAAGCATCTATATATATTAAAAAAAAACATATATAGCTGATATTTTAATACCATTATATTAGCTTGAATATAGAAAGTTACCACCTTTCTTATACTAGTTCTACAATACCAAGACATGTTTTTAGCAGAACATTGATTACTAGTTTCCCTACAGTAACAGCTATATCAAAAATAACTCTTCATCTTCCTTCCACTCCCAGCCCATCACACCCCATACCTGTGTTTTCCAACTTCAACCCAAAGTTGCTGTTTTCTAATCTAAGCTGTTTTAAGCCCTTCAGAATGGATGGTCTGCAGCGCTTCATTCTGTTTTAGTAGCAGCTCCAGCTCTAACAGGCTGAAGTGCTTGGCATGGCCCTCTCCTCCAGAGGCTGGTCACTGCCCTGGACAGCCATTTCTTCTGGACTGATAGGCTATGTTTTCTGCATTTTTTAAATTCAATCTTGTGATCGATCCAGTGATGGCCCATTCAGTTAATGAACTGTCCTCTACCCTAGGAGTTCTTGTTCCATTCAGCTCTTACATGTTCCAGTGGGCACCTTTTGGGACTCTGCCCAAGCTGGGTGAAGCATGGTTCCCTTACTTACCCAGCTTCTGCCCACAGTACTGCAAAGCTTCCCTTCCATTTCCTTTAAAAAGGGGGGAGGGAAAATCTGTAAGTTGCAACATAGGGGTATTGCTAGTTTGTTTCTATGGACTTGCACTATCAGTTCTTCCTTGCTGTCAGAGCTTCCAGAACACAGCAATTCCCTGTTCCCTGTTGCTTTGATTACTGTAGCATCAGAGCAACAAAGACCTGCAGAAGTTCAGTCTCTTCTACAGCCAAGCCAAAATGGCCCCGGAGGACAGTGTCTAATGCCTGCAGCAGCCAAAAGTAGCCAATGAGAGCTGACCACATCTGCAACCAAAGGGTTGATGAAGTGGACAGATTATATTCAAAGCAAAAATTGTGTTACAGGGAGAAGAGGAGAAATACTTTTAAAGTACTTTTAGAACTAGAACAGCTCAGGATGAGACAAAAGCACCATCATAAGGAAATGACAGAAAAAATCAGAGAGTGGGAAATGCCCCTGCCATGGTCAGAAGGCAGTGAGGAAGGGCTCAGAGTCATATTTCAGCCTGTAGACATTGGTATGATGCATATAAATGGCAACTCTCTTGCAATTACACACAAGGAAAAATATTATCTCAAGGAAATCGGCTGTACCTCAGTCATTTCCAAGAGCCTTAATTTTCTCATTTATAATAAATGGTTCCAGGGAGACAGGGTTAGGAATGTTTTAAGTACTGGGATAGGCCAGCACTGACTGGTAGAGAACTTTGTAGAAATGAACCTGTTTAAAACCCATTTATCTTCTCCATGTTCCATCCAATTACATTACCTTAGATGTAATTGTTTCTCAATTACATGCTGGCTGGGGAATTTTGAGAGTTGAAGTCTACACATCTTAAAGTTGCCAAGGTTGAGAAACAAGCACTGCCTTAGAGACTTGAAGAATTTCTAAACAAGAAAAGGGATTTAGTGGTGGCAGAAGAACAATAAATAAAAAGGAAAAGAGTGTCACATCAGGAAGGGTATCCCACAGCCCACAAGCATAATTCTTCTTTCTTAACATGAGTGAGGATTTGGTTAGAGTGTGCAGATGAAATGTGAGCATTCATTATGCCGTAGGACAATGCATTGGGGGGGGGGGGGGAAATAAAAACCAATTCTTTTTTTTTTAAGTTAGATATGATTATCTTTGTTGACTTCAATAAAGATTTTCCTTTGTTGTACAACCAACTCAGAGTGCAATCGTGTATATGATTGCTCAAAAGGTTCAGGTTGTTCAAGAGATTCATTGCTTGTTTAATAAGCATGTTTACAGACTACAATTTCAGCATTGCTGTCTTCCAGGGCCCTGGGTAGATGTTTTGGGGTCCCCAAGCCTCCCTCCTGCCATAATTACCAAATATTGGTGGCATGATTCCACCCCCCTGCGCCATTTTGAGATAGGAAATACCCATGTGATGGAAAAATAATAAAATAAAGCTGGAAACTCTTCCCCCTTGCCTCTCCTGCAGCAAACTCTTTACTCCCCCCTCCCCCTTGCCTCTCCTGCAATCTCTTTTCTCCACTTCCTTCTGCCATTCTTTGCTCATGCAAAACAGGATCAGCTCCAACCTATTGCATGACCCAAGAGTGACCATGTTCCACTGCCAAAAATAGCCCTCTATAATACTGAAACAATGGGAGGGCCATCACCTGTCTGCTTAAGGGTTTGCTGGGGTTCTTATCTCACAATAGAAAAACCATTTATCCCCCATTTAACACCTATACAAACCTATCCTCGAATCAGATCCCTCAGATTTCCTACCTCTCAACCTCAAAAGTGTAGAAATTCTATGCTTTTCCATTGTTCAGGGTCCCTCTTTCTTGAAAGCAGGCATCCAATGATCATTGCAATAAACGTGGTTCTTCTCCTCAGCGTTGTGCTCCTGTCTCTGGCAAAAATTCCACGACACCCAGAAAATATCATATTTACCCTAATTGCCCTCCTTTACTAACACAAAGAAAACCCTCCAAACTCCTGTCTCAAGCCAGGAGGGGGGAAACAAAAAAACAAACAGAAAATCTATTTCCAGTTGTGTGCATGATATGGCTGTACATTGCAGCTTCAACCAAGGTGGCTCTTGGTCCCCTAAAATGTGTTAAGTGTGCATATCCATCCACCACTTTCTCTTTTTCAATGTCATATTGTTCAGAATGCCCTTCAGCTGCTACACTGAATGAGGGGAGCAAAGAGAAGAGAATTACACTACAAATAAGCGGGAAAAGTTGTTTGTTGTTTTGTATGACTCACTCCTGTCTTTTGTCCTGTGTTCCAAGTGTAGCATTTGTAGAAATTGTCAGGGATAGTTCTGAATGGATTTCAAATGAGGCAATTAGGCAGGATGGCCTCACTGCCGAGTGGCAAATTTCATTCCTTAGTATTTCTTCTCTAACTTTACAGTTTATTCAGCATCTTGTCCTGAAAAGAATGCAGGCGACAGCTACTGAATAGTGTAACCAGGGAGTTGTAATCATCCAGGCCTTCCCACGTCCAAAACGATTTGAGGCCCCAGTGAGATTTCCTCACTTACAACTTTAGCCAGGCTGCGTAGATACAGAACATGCATTATTTATGCAGCTTGCTTCAGTATTTTGTTCATGTACAGACTGCTAATAGCAGAACCTTTGCACAGTCTCAGAGTGCTACAAAATGGATTCACTCTGGCTCAAGCTCGTTTCTTTTCAATAGACTGAGGCCCAGCAGAAAGCAGAAAAGTTGTTTATCGTAAAAAATTATTGCTGTGTCCATAGAATAAACCAGGAAAAAATATTGACCAAACGTGTATCAGGCATACGAAGCCTAAATCCAAGTAATTGCATTTATTTGACTTGTGATGTTTTTGATAGTTGTCTCTCTGTTCTTCTCGTGTTGTCACATTTCCTATTCAATAGCCCGTGAAAGACATTTGGTGGCCCTGAGATAAAGCATCTGAAGCTAAGTGGCATTGTGAGAAAAAGGTTAAGACCCATCAAGTTTAACAAGCCTGCTGGCACTAATATCATAACATCAGTTTAAAGGAAAACTACTGAACCATCATGCTGGAGAAAGAGTAAATATCTGCCAGCTCTGGATCTAAAATGGGAGGATAATTCACTTTCATGTCTCTTTCATGAGATCTGTTTCCAGAGATAGCCTCTCTGTTCTGCAGACTGGCAGGATATTCAAGCCCTGGCATGTATGGTTTTTCTGGTTCGCTCGTTTATTGTAGTTTTATACTGCCCAATAATCAAAATAGTCTGGGCAATGTACAACTGGTTAAATAGCATACCAGTAAACCCATTTTTAAAAACTATAAAAAGAATATTAAAAATAGCATCATAATAATATAAAAACCAACAGAGAGAATAACACAAGCAGCAATAAAAGTAGCACTAAATATGCCATAAAAGCACAATAGAGTAGCAGCACACACGAAAGATCTAAAACTTTAAAATGGTTCTTAAAACGCCTAGGAAAGTAATGATGCCGTTGGAATCTAAGGTCGGTGCCAGGCAAAGCACAAGGCCAACCTCTGACTTGGGCCCAGAAACGCACTGGCACTCAATGCAGATGTCTAAACACTGGCATAACATGCACACATTGGCCAGTCTAGTTAGACATCTGCTTGCCTTGTTGTGAACCAGGGTAGGGTTTCAGACCATTTTAGGAACAATATATTTCTTACTATCAGTCCAGCCAGTTAATTGGGAAATAGAGCAATATCGATCTGCTTTTAATGTTTTTAATCTGTTTTTAATGTTTCAAAGTGCAGCCTCTGACCTCCCTGTCTTTATTCCCAAGCAAGTGGATCTATGATTCCATCGTGTATCAATTCGTTGGTCATACCTACAAATACCAAGCTGGTCATTTGTTAATCTCTCTGTGAAATTTAATCCTAGCTCCTGATTCATGAGTTAGCCTTCTGTCATTTCTCCTTCTATCTCTTTTCCATGCTTCTTTAAATTTTGCTAATTGTTCCCATCCGCTTGTTTCTGAGCTGTACCTTCCAAGCATTCTTTTTAGCAACTTTTAACACAGGCATATGCAAATGAAACCTTGTATGAAAATTAAGTTGCAATGTACATCCCATGTTTCTTTCCAAGAACGGAAATATATTTTCCTGGGATGTAACAAGCCTCTCTAATGCCAAGGAATGCAGACAGAAAGGACAGCTACCAGTTTTCCCATTTATTTTCTGCCCACAAATGCATTTAGCAGACAAACCCAAACAAACATTTGTACATCTGCCATAACATTAAGCTGAACATGATACTGGGATACCAAGCTCCGTATACATTTTCAGCAGCACAGAGTTGATGAAATGAAGACCTCCTGCTCAGAGATATGCAGAGAACAGCCACATCACCCTGAGAAAGAGGCAGCTGTTGCTGCCTTCTAAAGTTGCAGGTGGATACATTTGCTCTCCTCTGTGCTCCAAAGCACTTTTTGGAGATCAAAGCACTGAACAACATGTCTGTCTCTATCTCTATCATCTGTCATCTATAACAAATAAAATGTATGGGATTATAAGCATGACAAAATAGTAGAGTATCTTAGATTTGATAGCACATCTTCACACTGATCTTGGAAATGCAACTGGAAAATTTTCAGTCAATGAACCTAATGCATTTCCAAAGCCATAAAAAGGAATTATGTTATCACAATTAGAAGAACATTTATAAAAAGTAAATAAGTATCTCATATATGCAAGGAAAATAGGTTCTCCTCCATGAAAAATGCTGGCTTAATGGCTTTGAGGCACAAAAAGGGTAATATGTTCTGCACTTTGGTACTGGGAATAGCTAGTCCAGAAAGTAACAGCACTTCTGTTATTTTCATCTTAATGCAAATAATGATCTCTCTCTGACTGTGAATCAATACATGCCAAAATGGAACAATCAATACACAAGGAAGTATCCACAAGCTCATGAGAACTCCAAGATTTCTACAAAGTCAAACTGGAATTCTGAACTGACACCCAGTTCTAGTGGGTTTTGCTCTTTAATGCCAAGGAGATAATTGGTACCCATGAATATTGCCTAAGTTTGGCAATGGGATGAATGAAGGAGAACAAGCAGTTGATTGGTCAGCAGGAAACCAACCTCAGAGGCTGGAGTACAGCCTGTTCTGGATGGTATCACAGGCCCCCTAAAACGCAGGTTGCTCCTTGATGTTCATCTGTCACTGAATTCTCAGGGGGTAATTATGGTGAGAAATACATTCATGAAGTTTCATCTACTGAGCCAGCACAATTCTTCTTCTGTAATGCCTTGACTTCATCCTATTATAACTATTGCAACATGCACTACATATCAAGAGTCAGCTTGGTGTAGTGGTTAAGATACTAGATTAGAAACCAGGAGACCATAAGTTCTAGTCCCATCTTGGACACAAAGCCAGCTGGGTGATGTTGGGCCAGTCACTCTCTCTCATCCCTAGGAAGCAGGCAATGGCAAACCACTTCCAAAATCTTGCCAAGAAATCTGCAGGGACCTGTCCAGATAGTTGCCAGGAGTCAACACTGACTTGAAGGTACCAAAAAACAAAAAAATCCATGCACTATATAGGCTACTTGTGAATAGAATCCACTTTAGCTTAGCTTGGAATCTGTATATGAGCAGTTCATTATCTGTTCCATAGTCACCCCTGGCCACATCTTTGCTGTTATAACTGAGCTCTTCCAATTCCTTGTACCATAATATAGTCAATTTGATTTCTGTGTACTTAATCTGGTGATGTCCATGATTATAGGCATCATTCTGGTTGTTGGAAAACTGTGTTAGCAATGAAGAAATTATTGGATTGACAGAAATTGATAAATTGTTCTCCTGCTTTATTTTGGTTTCCTAAGCCACACAATCGAACTACATTTTCCTTCTTAACATTTCCTACTTTGGCATTCCAGTCTCCATCGTAATGCAGCACATTTTGCTTGCATATTCTGTCAATTTCAAATTGAATCTGACCATAAAATTCATCAACCTCCTCTTCTGCGTTAGTGGTTGGAGCACAGACTTGGATAATCATCATATTAAAGAGCTATCCACAAAGTCCAGTTGATATTATTCAATCACTGATTGCATTATAGTCGAGTACTGTTCTCACTAGATTCTTCCTGACTATGAAAGCAGTGCTGTTCCTTCTTTGGTTTTGGGGGCTGCAAATAATACAGTACGGTCTTCTGATGAAAGTATCCAGTTTCCAGTCCATTTCAATTCATTGATGTCTAAGATGTCAATGTGTAGTTGATCCATCTCATCTTTCACTATGTTGAGCTTTCCCATGTTCATGCTTATGTTCCCTGTTCCCACTGTAATTCTCTTTGCTGCTTCAGATTTTTCCTGGCAACATCAGCAACTAGATGTCCTGAAGGCTTTAGTCTAGCCACATCATTAACACCATTAATACTCCAAAAGATCCTCAGCTTTTCCTCAGTAGCATGTTGAATGCCATCTGACCTGAGGGATCCATCATCCAGCACTATATCATCAATCACTTTATATTGTCTGTCCATGTGGTTTTCTTGGTAAAATATATTAGCGGTTTACCATTGCCTTCTCCCATGCAGGATGAACAGATGCCTTTGCTGTTGTCACTAAGTGATCACATGCCTCTATTGTCTCTGTCTGTCTGTTCAATTTATATAGCTGCCCATCTTACATCTTCCTATATTGCTGCTGACATATTGCTTTAGCGGGGCAGCTGGGGTGAACTTCACACCTTGGGTGACCCTGCTGGGATATATACTCCTGGCATACATTTCTAACACTCATCCCTCCCAAGAACACCCACCACCATCACCACCACAATGAGGCATCGAGACTTAGGGGAAGCACTTACTGAGCAGCTGCGCAAATCCAGAGCACCACTACATGGCAACCCATACATACAAAAATGTCAACTTTTTGCCACCACCTAGTGATTGATAGGTTGAACAATTGACTCATAGTTTCAAGGAATAAAAGAAAAAAAGAAAAAGTTCAGTTAGTTGATGGAACAAGAGGAAAGAAAAAATGAAGTGTATTGTAGAGAATGACAGATATAACCTTGGAGAAGGAATGAGCCAATTAACAAAATGGGAATTAAGCCTAGGAAAGGAAGAAAGCAATAGAAAGAAACTTAAGGTGACTTTGCCTTGGTTCTCTTTGGTATAAGAGAGAGGGAAGGGAAAACGTTATCAGGCTTTTAACATTCTGTTTCTATAGCCTATATTAATAGAGTTCCAGTATTTGGAGGGGGGGTCCCAACCTGGCTTGCCTCAAACACCTGGCAGTATGGAATCACCAGAGCATTCTCCATGCCAATTGGGGGATACTTTTCATGTGGCAGATGATGCTGGGAGAGGCTGGAAATTCAGCCAAAGACACGCCAATCACAGCTGTTGAAATGTTGAGCATTGTATGGACCACAGCGCAGCTCAGACCCATTCCAGGTGTGCAGTGAGGGTGTGTTGGAGGGGGCAGCAAGAGTTAGAGTAGCATGAATTCCTGTCAGCCCTGTGATGGGAGGGGAGCACAGCAGAGCAGCTCTGTGTGTGTGGGTCTGCTGTTAAAGGCCTGCCTCTTAGGCTTGAAGGAAAGGTCATCTTATCAATCACTCCCAGACTCTGGAATGGGTTCCCACAGGAAATGCATTTACTCCCTCCTCCCTCACACATCTTTTAGGAGTTCATGTCAAACCTATCTCTTAGCCAGACCCTAAATTGTAAGTTTTTATTACTTATGCGTTGACTGTTGTTGTTACTATTTTCTATAGTTTTTGTTTTTAATTACATGAGCTGCTTGAGCAATCAATCAGCTTGGACAGAAAAGTAGAATAGAAATAATACAGGGTGGGGGAAGTTGTGGGGAAGAAACAGCAAAGCAGGGTGGAGCAGCGGGGAAGTTGAAATAGATTGTTTCTAAAGAGACATGGCTGGATGGCTGAAGTCATGAACAGGATTTTTTTGGAAGCAGTTCATAGTCTGAACACACCAATGTGAAGTTGGGGTATTTCATGCCATGATTATGGGCTACTCAAGAGCCTTGCCCCACAGTCAGGCTTTATTGTTGAGAGGGTGGACCCTTGACTGGATTTTGTAGAATTTTCACTGTGTGCCTTTGTAATAGCAGAGGTAAGCAGAGTTTTTATGCCTCCAACAGCCACCAGTCACCAAATTCAAGTGCAAAATAGCTATTCAGGTTGTGGTTGATTATATACTGAACATGAGTCATTGAACAGTAGCTGATTACAAACTGAATAGTGTGATTCAGCTGCAGAAAAAGCTAATGCCATACTGGACTTAAATAAGAGAAATATAGTTTCCAGATCTGAGTACACAGTGAAGGTGATGAATAGATTTAGAGGATTCGATTTGGTAGACAGAGTGCCTGAAGAACTATGGATGGAGGTTTGTAACACTGTACAGGAGGCAGCAACTAAAACCATCCCAAAGAAAAAGAAATGCAAGAAAGCAAAATGGCTGTCTGATGAGGCTTTACAAATAGCTGTGGAAAGAAGGAATGTGAAAAGCAAGGGTGAAAGGGAAAGATATAAGCAACTGAATGCAGATTTCCAGAGAATAGCAAGGAGAGATAAGAAGGCCTTCTTAAATGAACAATGCAAAGAAATGGAAGAAAACAATAGAATGGGGAAGACTAGAGATCTCTTCAAGAAAATTGGAGATATCAAAGGAACGTTTAGTGCAAAGATGGGCATGATAAAGGACAAAAAAGGCAGGGACCTAACAGAAGCAGAAGAGATTAAGAAGAGGTGGCAAGAATACACAGAAGAACTATACAAGAAAGATCTTAATGTCCCTGATGTCCATGCTGGTGTGGTCACTGACCCTGAGCCAGACATCCTAGAGAGTGAAGTCGAGTGGGCCTTAGGAAGCATTGCTAACAACAAAGCTAGTGGAGATGACAGTATTCCAGCTGAGTTATTTAAAATACTAAAAGACGATGCTGTTAAAGTGCTGCACTCAATATGCCAGCAAGTTTGGAAAACGCAACAGTGGCCACGGGATTGGAAAAGGTCAGTTTACGTTCCAATTCCAAAGAAGGGCAATGCCAAAGAATGCTCAAACTATCGCACAATTGCACTCATTTCACATGCTAGCAAGGTTATGCTCAAAATCCTACAAGCTAGGCTTTGGCAGTACGTGAACCGAGAACTACCAGATGTACAAGCTGGGTTTCAAAGAGGCAGAGGAACTAGAGATCAAATTGCCAACATTTGCTGGATCATGGAGAAAGCACGAGAGTTCCAGAAAAGCATCTACTTCTGCTTCATTGACTATGCAAAAGCCTTTGATTGTGTGGATCACAACAAACTGTGGCAAATTCTTAAAGAGATGGGGATACCAGACCACCTTACCTGTCTCCTGAGAAATCTGTATGCGGGCCAAGAAGCAACAGTTAGAACCGGACATGGAACAACCGATTGGTTCAAAATAGGGAAAGGAGTACGACAAGGCTGTATACTGTCACCCTGCTTATTTAACCTATATGCAGAGTACATCATGAGAAATGCCAGGCTGGAAGAATCACAAGCCGGAATTAAGATTGCAGGGAGAAACATCAATAACCTCAGATATGCAGACGATACCACCCTAATGGCAGAAAGTGAAGAAGAACTAAAGAGCCTCTTGATGAGGGTGAAAGAGGAGAGTGCGAAAGCTGGCTTGAAACTCAGCATTAAAAAAACTAAGATCATGGCATCTGGACCCATCAATCCCTGGCAAATAGAAGGGGTAGAAATGGAAGCAGTAACAGACTTCATTTATTTGGGCTCCAAGATCACCGCAGACGGAGACTGCAGCCATGAAATTAAAAGACGCTTGCTCCTTGGGAGGAAAGCTATGGCAAACCTAGATAGCATATTAAAAAGCAGAGACGTCACCTTGCCGACAAAGATCCGCATAGTCAAAGCTATGGTTTTTCCAGTAGTAATGTATGGGTGTGAGAGCTGGACCATAAAGAAGGCTGAACGCCGAAGAATTGATGCCTTTGAACTGTGGTGCTGGAGAAGACTCTTAAGAGTCCCCTGGACTGCTAGGAGGTCAAACCAGTCAATCTTAAAGGAAATCAACTCTGATTGCTCGTTGGAAGGCTTGATAATGAAGCTCAAGCTCAGATACTTTGGTCACCTAATGCGAAGAGAGGACTCTTTGGAAAAGACCCTGATGCTGGGAAAGATGGAAGGCAAAAGAAGAAGAGGACGGCAGAGGATGAGATGGCTAGATAGCATCACTGAAGCAATGAGCATGAAATTGAGCAAACTCAGGGAGGCAGTGAAAGATAGGAAGGCCTGGCGCAATATGGTTCATGGGGTCACGAAGAGTTGGACACGACTTAACGACTGAACAACAACAGTTTCCAGATCACAAAAAAATATTAGTTCTGTTTTGTTTTTCAATAATCAGCCCCTCACTCTGATTATTGTGCTTGCTTCTGGGCATATTTACAGAAAGATTCTGACAAAACAGAACAGGTTCAGAAAAGGAGAACATGGACGATGAGCGTGAGATGCTGAAGGAGCCAGGAATGTTAGCTGAGAGGAGAAAATATTGAGGGTAAATAAAACAGAACTCTTCACGTACCTGAAAGAATATTGCAAAGAAGATCAGCCAGATCTATTTGCCATCATCCCAGAGCACCAGATGCAAAATAATGGATTTACAGGAAAACAGGTTCTGGCAGAATGCTAAATAGAGCTTCTTAACAGAAGAGTGATTTGCCAGTGGAATCGATTACCAGAGAGGTAGTGGTCTCCTCTTCACTGGAGTGTTGAAGCAGATGCTGCCTTTCGGTGAATTAAAGTGATTACTGCACTGAACAGGGGGTTGGTCTCACTGGCCTAATAGCCTCCATTCCAATGATACGTTCCATGACTCAAGGCAAATCTACTCTAGGAATTAGTATGAAGGTGATTCTGGTGATTCTACATTCATAAATCCTTTGACTTATGCTATGATACCAAGCATTCTTTTTTTAGCAAATTAATGGAGAGTTTAATTGTCCCTTTTGTTAGGCTGTTGGGAATCAAAACCTTTGCCAATACCCTGCAAAGCATTCAGAAATCAATTAGTATTATCCTGGCTTACCTTCTCCAGTCCCCACAAATTTTATAGTACAAGCAGTTAATGATAGAAGTCTATACTCAAATGGAAAGGGAGATATTGTTTGATCTTCTGTGGGATTCTTATGTGACATTGGAAAGGTGGAAGCAGAAATGGTAGCATCAGTTGTTTTCTCTCAGAGGACAGAGTCCAACTCTTTTTCTCTCTCTTCCAAGAGTTTTAAATGATTTCTGGGTAGCAGACAATGCAGTAAGCTATTAAGAGCAGTTTGGTTTACTTCCAGGAAGAAGGGGATTAGAAAATATGATTTTCTAATTAGGTCAATGCACATTTTCTTGGTTATGGTCCCCATGTTTTTTTCTCAGTTAATATCTATCCAGGCTGTATGTGGTATTCATAGATATAGTTATGGTGTTCATAAATGTACTATTTTGAGCTTAAGAGGAAAGATAGCCCTAGCAAACATTTTTGCAATGTTAACTTGCTACCACTATGAGAGGCAGTAGAAATTTCCTTTTTTAAAAATTAATTTTTATTAAAGAAGTTTTTTTTTAAGTAAAAACAATACAAATTTTAAGAAAAAAGAAAGTAAAGAAAAGGAAAGTGGTAAGTAAATAAGAAAGAAATGAAAGAAAAAAGATAGAAAAAGAAAAAAAGATAGAAAGAAGTAGCTTCTGATCTTCTTTACAGCAATTATAAATGCACTTATATTTTATCCTCTCTCCCTAAGGTCACATCGTGGCTCCCTTCTTTGCCATCTCTGCAAATGTTGTCATCTTCACCAGCCATTCCTCCGTTGTGGGTATTTCAGAGTCTTTCCATCTTTGTGCATATAATAATCTCACTGCAGTTACCATGTACAAAAACAATTGTCGATAAGTCTTTTCTAATTGTCTATCCATTAGTCCCAGCAGGAAAAGTTCTGTTTCAGCTGAATATTAAACTTTAAAATTCTTTGTATCACTGTGTGCATTTGAACCCAAAATTTTCTAGCTTTTTTACAAGTCCACCAAGCACAATAAAATGACACTTCATGTTTTCCACATTTCCAACATAGATTTGAAATACCTTTATATGTTCTGGAAAGTTTTTCTGGTGTCATATACCAGAGAGGCAGTAGAAATTTCCTAGCAGTAAAAGCAGTTTGAAAGTGAAACCAGTTTACTCCCCTTCATTGTATGTGTTCAAATGAAGGTTATATAGGGATTTTCTAATTTGATTTCTGTATTGAGCACGGGGTCGGACTCAATTATCTCAATGATCTATTCCACCTTTATGATTCTAGACAGGGATCAGGGGACAAAAGGATGCATCCCAGCCTCACAAGGTTGATGCCCTTCAGCAGATCAACTCATATTGTCTAAGATTAGTGGACAAACAAGGCTGCATCCATCCAATTTTTCACCTTTGATGGTTAGGTTATTATGAAGCCTATTTGCAAAATTTTCAGCAAACAGACTTGCACTACTTCTTAAACTGAGGAGGAGCAACAATATTGAGTGGGTGAATGGAGGACTAACCCAACAACCAATGCAATAGTACAGAGCGCCAAGTTGGGGGACAATTGAACTGTCAGTATGGATTGAGTTACCACAGCTCAAAATCCAGTTTTTCTTGTCCAATTGTCTGACAGCTGTAAAAATAATATTGTGATTATCAGCAAAAAAAAAAAAAGTGACAAACAGACAATTGCAGACTCTACTTCTTTGTATTGGAATGAGCTGGTACTGCATTCTGATCAACAACCAAAAGACAACTGAAAGAAATCTATAGAGACAAGAGGAGCATCTGGATGATGCCTAAAAATACTTTTGCAGAATTGTATTCTAGAATTAAAACTAATCGAGCAATGCTGGCATCTGGAAAGGGTCCAAATGTTCATACTGATGGCTGGTGCTTTATACTAATTTGTTGGCAAGGATGCCCATCAATTCAGTTTTATAGATTGTTTCTTACCCAAATGCCTAATCTCAAAAGGTGAAGGAAAAACACAATGTCACTGGGAATGGCTTATCACACAGGAAACTAATACTTTTTCCAAAGCAATTAAAAAAAAACCTTTGATCAGAGTATGCCAAGATAGAAAAGGAGGTCCAGCTGTGATCAAGGGAGCTTAATTTCTAGTTGGCTGAAATTGCTTAGCAAAGGAAATGTTTTTAGCAGTAAAAGATGTATCAGCTTTCCGGAATTATTGCATCTTGATTTCAGGGTGTAGGTGAACCAAGACAGGTATGACCACATGACAAATATGTGAGTCTACAAATTACTGAGAGCTTGTCAGCTGCCACAGTGCAAGAATAAATCTTAAGTGTATGGGAACAGACTGCATTTGTGGGTGTATGTGTTTTATTATCTTCCCCATTCTGTAACTCTGTGAATACATAATGTGCCTTATCAATTCAGATGTTTAGTCTGTGCCAGGGGCTCTCTATCCCTTCAGGCAGAAGATTTCCCTGGCCATGGCACATGAGGTCTCAGGGTCAAGGATCAAACTTGACGCCCTTTACCTGTCTTCTTGAACTGAGTCATCCAAATTCTATCAGATGTTATAATATTATTCCGATGGTGCTTTATTTGATACAGGACCAAAGGCGTGCAAGTGACCTTTCTGTCTATTTTTGTACAGTAACTACAGAATGAGCAGGTCCAGGGTAGATTGTCTAAATGTCCCCTCTCCTGTTTTGTTTTGTTTGGCCTCTTTTGCACATGCCAAAGTGATTAATGAATGAAGCAAAGCTTAGGGTTACTTGTCTGGAGGATTGATAGCTTGAAGTCCTCCAAAGATCTTCAGAGTGGTGCTGTCTTCCCTCACTGGGATGTTGGATATGGAGCAAATGAACCACCACTGTGAAAGGGGGATAACTAACCTGGCTGACAGATAATACATATGACAAAAGGGTTCAGAATAAATCAGAAAGGAGCTCTCCCAATGTTCCTGTTCCACACAATGCCTCTTCCACATATGCAACCTGATGGTGGGATATCTTTGAACGTGGATTTAGTGTATTATCAGGAGAGAGAGACCTGTGCTCAGAAACAGATCTCAAGATCTGACAGATCACAAGCACAGACCATCTCTTTGCCTGGGACCTGTTAGCCTGGGCAACTTTACAGGTACCCAAACCCAGGATTCCAATCATCTGCCTACCCCACTCCATATTAGGGAGAGTGATCAGCAGCTGCCAAAGATGACTCCTGTTAGACGTTTCCCACAGTGCCCACTGAGGAAGATTCTTCTCACCCTTCTCCAGGAAGGATCCTCATCTGGGTATCTTAGAACTAGTTTGTACTTAACTTATTCTCTCAGAAGAGCTTTTTTCCCTGAGTGAGTGTTAACATGGAATCTGGAAAGCCTTCAATCTAATTTCTTCCCAACCAGTTTCTCTTGCTTTCCCTTAGATACCTTGCATCCATGGGAATTCCTTTTAATGTGCAATTTCTGAGCTGAAATGGGATTTAATATACATATTCTTACTATCTCTCATGGTGAGGCCAAGTGGGTACAAAGTATGCACCAGTTTAAGGATCATTGAAGGAATGTAGCACTATGGGAATTCAGTAATAAAGCTGAGCTGGACTTGCATAATTTGTACAACAGCTGGTCAGTGGCCTCAAAAACAATATCATTTAAAACATGCTCTGCCAAGGACTCTAGGGACAAATAAGCTTTGAATGTGGAAAGCCATCACAAATTACAAGAACTTGGCCAGATGTTGCTAGTTTATTTCCTTATTTATGTTTCTATTCCTGGTCTTTGTCCCAAATTCAGAGCCACTTTGAAATATAAATAAACACAGAACCCTGCTAATTGGGGGTCTGCTTTGTACCTGCCTGCTGGTAGAAGAAGGATGGGGGGAAATATGGTGGCCTTCTCTTGGCTTCACTTTTGGCTAATATCCCAGGAGTCATGTGACCACAGATGATACTGGAACTGCTCTAGAAGAAACAGAAGTTGGAAGGAACTGAGAAGATAAGGCAACGAGCAATATACTTGAAAGAGTACATCCACCCTGGCCTACTCTCTACCATTAAATAAGGGTTTCCATTAACTTCCAGAAGCTTGTTTTTCTTCCTCACCTTTCCACCCATTAATTTAATTACAGTGGATATAGAGACAGTATGTGAACTGTTGGTTAACAGTGATTTTATCTCTGTGGGTTTCCTGCCATTTTTTGCCTCGTTTTTAGCAATGTAACAACGAAGCAGAAATAATTGTTTTCTATTTCTTTCCATGTATGTTTTTGTCAATCATAAGTTGTTATGAAGATGTCAGGGTATTAAGCCAGTATCATTTGGAAGACAACTGGGCCAGGGCAATATCTTTTAACCCAAGGGGAAGCATTAAGACTCCAAGGGGGCTCAAGGACTGGTCATAAACCCTAGTTACAAGAAGTTAATGCTTCATTGTAAGATTCAACATAAGGCTTCTGCCAACCCCTTGTGTCTCATTGCTCTAAATTCAGGGCTGAAGAGAAGAGCTGCACAGGATCTGCATGGTAGATGGCTTGCACTTTTAAGTGCAATTATGTCAAGTATCGGAGTCATCTATGCATCTCTCAGAGTAACTAATGGTTTGACAAGAGTGGCCACTATGATAGTAAGACCATCTTTTAGAGCTCTCAACATTCTTCAGCTATTGCAAGCAGACTATATTAATAGGAGCTTCTTCCTTGCCAAAAAAGACTGCTGGAAGCCCGAACACAGCTCAAGTTATAAATGCTTAGGATTGGTGCACAACACAGAAAATCTAGAGGGAGAGAGAACTCATTTAAACTATTGCAAAATTGAGCAATGTTGGAGCACTGAGTGACAGACCAAATGCCGACTCAGGCATTCAGGGGTTGCATCTGATGCATGCGCACACAAATAACACATATATCTCCCACACTCAATCGTCTGCTCTGGAATGTACAGTTTTTGGTCTATTTCACTAGGGGGAAGAAGAAAACATAAGACTTATCTCCCAAAGGAAAGCAGCATTATTTATTTATAGTTATGTGTTGCCCAGTTCCCAAAAGTCCAGACTGTTTACACTAATAGAGTTTAAATATACTGTCAATTTATCAAAATATATCCAACAGCAACCCCCAACGTGGATAAAGTAGTGGCCCTGGTACTATAAAATAACATAAAACATTCATAGTCAAGTCTTTGAGCGAGGGAATTGTTCCTCCACCCCTTAAGGAGGTGCTGGTCCACCCCCTCCTCAAGAAACCATTGCTGGATTCTTCAATACTGAACAACTTCATCCAGGATCTAACCTCCCCTTTTTGGGGAAAGGGACTCAGAAGGTGGTCATGCAGCAGCTTCAGAGGACTTTGGATGAAGTGGCTGATCTGGACCCTTTTCAGTCAGGATTCAGGCCTGGGTATGGGATGAAAATGGTATTGGTCCTGCTTTTGGATGACGGGAGCAGGATGGGATTGTACATCTGTCCTTGCTCTGCTTGATCTCTCAGTGGTGTTTGATACCATTGATCATGGTATCCTTCTGGATCAGCTCAGAGGATTGGGAGTGAGTGGCATGGTGTTGTGCTGGTTCTCCTCCTTTCTCTGGGGTCAATTCCAGTCTGTGGTGATTGGAGAGGAGAGATCCCGCTCTCAGTCCCTTCTTTGTGGGGTTCCACAGGGTTCAGTGGTCTCCACCCCCCTCCTATTCAACATCTACATGAAGCCACTGGGTGAGATCATCTGTCACCATGGGGTGAGGTATCAAAACTGGCAAGACTTAGTGGCTCTGGGTTTTGAGGCCCTCCGGCTCAGGGACTATGCCATCTTTGATACTAGATGGGGTTGCATTGCCCCAAACAGACCCAGTACACAACCTGGGAGTCCTCCTAGACTTGTGACTCCTGCTCAAAGAGCAGGTGGCAGTCATGGCTAGAAGGGCTTTTGCACAGCTTTGCGTTGTGTGTCGTTGTGCCATTCCTGGACCAGGAGGCTCTGCTCACCTCCCAAATGGATTACTGTAATGTGCTCTACATGGGGCTACTCTTGAAAAGTATCCGGAAGCTTCGGCTAGTGCAAAATGCAGTGGCACGGATAGTTATGTGTGCCCCTAGAACGGCCCACATTATACCTCTGCTCCATGAGCTGCATTGGTTGCCAGTTTGCTTCTGGGTCCAATTCAAGGAGCTGGTTTTGACCTTTAAAGCCCTTCATGGCATGGGGCCAGGTTATTTGAGGGATCACCTTCACTTGATTACATTTGCCTGTCCCATCAGGTCTGGTAAAAGAGGTATGTTGCGGGTCCTGTCTGTGAAAGAGTTTCATCTGGCAGGACCCAGGAGATGGGCCTTTTCTGCCATGGCACCCAACCTGTGGAACACTGTTCCCCTCGAGGTGAGAGGTCCCATCCTTGACATCCTTTTGGATGTCACTTAAAACATGGCTATGTGAGCAGGCCTGGGGACCTCATGGAAATGGTGGTTTGATGAGATGGCTGCATTGTTTTTATTGTAAGCCGCCTGGAGTCACCTTACTGTGAGATGGGCAGCTATATAAGTGTGATTAATAAACAAACAAACAAATAAATAAATAAATCCACTGAAACGGCACCGTCTTAACAGTTTTGTAGACAACTGAAGGCAGGATGCCATGTGCTTTGTGGTAGGCTACACAGGTGGTTCTGGGGGCCTGCTCAGCCCTGGATTATGACATCCTGCTCCCTGATGCTCAGGTCTATATGTATGCTGCACCAAGTACCAAGGAAGGCACATCTTGGAGAATCTGGCTTCCCAAAATCTCCCATCCAAGTCTCAAGAATGCAAACTGATAGGCTAATGTCTGTGAAATGAAAGTAGTATAATATACATAAAAAGTAGGCTGCTATTCATATTCAAATAAAGTAAGGGTATGCATTTATCAATCTGACCTTAAGTTGTCCTTGTAGATTCATTATATATGTAAATGACACCCTATTTCAATTGCTAAGCAATAGATCTCCAAGTACCCACAGCTTTGGAATTGCCTCTGTAGGCTAGATAAATGTAATTGTGAGTGAAGGGCTTAACCCTCATTTTCCTTTTTTAATATAATTTTTATTAAAGATTTTTAAAAAGGAAGATAAAAACTAATACAAATTAATATAAAGTCAGAAAAAGAAAAGGAAAAGAAAGAAATCAAAGAGAAAGCTAAAAGTGCAAGAAAGGGGTGGAAAGTAAAAGAAAAACAGAAAAGAAAGAAAAAAGATACAAAGAAGTAACTTCCAATCTTCTTTACAGCAGTTATAAGTATAATTATAAATTTACCTTTTACTCTATGGTTGCAACATAACTCTCTTCTTTCTATAATCTATCCTGTCTAATCATCAAAACCATAAATCACAAGTTCATTTTTTTTTCTGTTTCATGCAAAAAGTCTATAAGGGGTTTCCAGTCAGCAATAAATGTAGACATTGTCTTTTAACTGATCAAAAAAGTCCATTTAGCCATCTCAGCAAGTTCCATCATCTTCACCAACCATTCCTCCATTGTGGGTAGTGCTGAATCTTTCCATCTTTGTGCATACAATCATCTTGCTACAGTTAGCCTGTACAAAAGCAAAGTTCCATAACTTTTTCTACAGTTATGATCACATGGGTCACCAGACAAACCTAGGATTACCAACCACTCCAAATTAAAGGCTCTTACACAATGGTAATCCAATCTTTCTTTTTTTCAAAGCATTTATGGCATCATTAATTAAGCACCGATTGAAAAGATAGGTATCCCTAAAAAAGGTTTGCAGTCAAATTCAAGAGAACACCCTGTAAGAGCAAATTAAGAAATTAATCTTTGTTGTTGTTTAGTCGTTAAGTCGTGTCCGACTCTTCGTGACCCCATGAACCATATTGCGCCAGGCCTTCCTATCTTTCACTGCCTCCCTGAGTTTGCTCAATTTCATGCTCATTGCTTCAGTGATGCTATCCAGCCATCTAATCCTCTGCCGTCCTCTTCTCCTTTGGCCTTCCATCTTTCCCAGCATCAGGGTCTTTTCCAAAGAGTCCTCTCTTCGCATTAGGTGACCAAAGTATCTGAGCTTGAGCTTCATTATCAATCCTTCCAATGAGCAATCAGAGTTGATTTCCTTTAAGATTGACTGGTTTGACCTCCTAGCAGTCCAGGGGACTCTTAAGAGTCTTCTCCAGCACCACAGTTCAAAGGCATCAATTCTTCGGCGTTCAGCCTTCTTTATGGTCCAGCTCTCACACCCATACATTACTACTGGAAAAACCATAGCTTTGACTATGCGGATCTTTGTCGGCAAGGTGACGTCTCTGCTTTTTAATATGCTATCTAGGTTTGCCATAGCTTTCCTCCCAAGGAGCAAGCGTCTTTTAATTTCATGGCTGCAGTCTCCGTCTGCGGTGATCTTGGAGCCCAAATAAATGAAGTCTGTTACTGCTTCCATTTCTACCCCTTCTATTTGCCAGGGATTGATGGGTCCAGATGCCATGATCTTAGTTTTTTTAATGTTGAGTTTCAAGCCAGCTTTCGCACTCTCCTCTTTCACCCTCATCAAGAGGCTCTTTAGTTCTTCTTCACTTTCTGCCATTAGGGTGGTATCGTCTGCATATCTGAGGTTATTGATGTTTCTCCCTGCAATCTTAATTCCGGCTTGTGATTCTTCCAGCCTGGCATTTCTCATGATGTACTCTGCATATAGGTTAAATAAGCAGGGTGACAGTATACAGCCTTGTCGTACTCCTTTCCCTATTTTGAACCAATCGGTTGTTCCATGTCCGGTTCTAACTGTTGCTTCTTGGCCCGCATACAGATTTCTCAGGAGACAGGTAAGGTGGTCTGGTATCCCCATCTCTTTAAGAATTTGCCACAGTTTGTTGTGATCCACACAATCAAAGGCTTTTGCATAGTCAATGAAGCAGAAGTAGATGCTTTTCTGGAACTCTCGTGCTTTCTCCATGATCCAGCGAATGTTGGCAATTTGATCTCTAGTTCCTCTGCCTCTTTGAAACCCAGCTTGTACATCCGGTAGTTCTCGGTTCACGTACTGCTGAAGCCTAGCTTGTAGGATTTTGAGCATAACCTTGCTAGCATGTGAAATGAGTGCAATTGTGCGATAGTTTGAGCATTCTTTGGCATTGCCCTTCTTTGGAATTGGAACGTAAACTGACCTTTTCCAATCCCGTGGCCACTGTTGCGTTTTCCAAACTTGCTGGCATATTGAGTGCAGCACTTTAACAGCATCGTCTTTTAGTATTTTAAATAACTCAGCTGGAATACTGTCATCTCCACTAGCTTTGTTGTTAGCAATGCTTCCTAAGGCCCACTTGACTTCACTCTCTAGGATGTCTGGCTCAGGGTCAGTGACCACACCAGCATGGACATCAGGGACATTAAGATCTTTCTTGTATAGTTCTTCTGTGTATTCTTGCCACCTCTTCTTAATCTCTTCTGCTTCTGTTAGGTCCCTGCCTTTTTTGTCCTTTATCATGCCCATCTTTGCCCTAAACGTTCCTTTGATATCTCCAATTTTCTTGAAGAGATCTCTAGTCTTCCCCATTCTATTGTTTTCTTCCATTTCTTTGCATTGTTCATTTAAGAAGGCCTTCTTATCTCTCCTTGCTATTCTCTGGAAATCTGCATTCAGTTGCTCATATCTTTCCCTTTCACCCTTGCTTTTCGCATTCCTTCTTTCCACAGCTATTTGTAAAGCCTCATCAGACAGCCATTTTGCTTTCTTGCATTTCTTTTTCTTTGGGATGGTTTTAGTTGCTGCCTCTTGTACAGTGTTACAGACCTCCGTCCATAGTTCTTCAGGCACTCTGTCTACCAAATCTAATACTCTAAATCTATTCATCACCTTCACTGTGTACTCACATGGAATATGATCTAAGTCATACCTGAGTGGTCTAGTGGTTTTCCCTACATTCTTCAATTTAAGCCTAAATTTTGCAGTAAGAAGCTCATGATCTGAGCCACAGTCAGCTCCTGGTCTTGTTTTTGCCGTCTGTATAGAGCTTCTCCATCTTTGGCTGCAAAGTATGTAATCAATCTGGTTTCGGTATTGACCATTTGGTGATGTCCATGTGTAGAGTCATCTCTTGTGTTGTTGGAAAAGGGTGTTTGCTATGACTAGCTTGTTCTCTTGACAGAACTCTATTAGCCTTTGCCCTGCTTCATTTTGTACTCCAAGGCCAAACTTGCCTGTTATTCCGATTACTCCTTGACTTCCTACTTTAGCATTCCAATCCCCTATGATGAAAAGGACATCTTTTTTTGGTGCTAGTTCTAGAAGGTCTTGTAGGTCTTCATAGAACCGGTCAACTTCAGCTTCTTCGGCATCAGTGGTTGGGGCATAGACTTGGATTACCGTGATGTTGAATGGTTTTCCTTGGATACGCACTGAGATCATTCTGTCGTTTTTGAGGTTGTACCCCATTACTGCCTTTCCCACTCTCTTATTGACTATGAGTGCAACTCCATTTCTTCTAAGGGTTTCTTGCCCACAGTAGTAGATATAGTGGTCGCCTGAATTAAATTCACCCATTCCCGTCCATTTCAATCCGCTGATTCCCAAGATGTCGACGTTCAATCTTGTCATCTCATGTTTGACCACATCTGGCTTGCCTTGGTTCATGGATCTTACATTCCACGTACCTATACAATATTGTTCTTTACAGCATCGGACCTTCTTTTCGCTTCCAGATACATCCACAGCTGAACGTCCTTTCGGCTTTGGCCCAGCTGCTTCACTCTTTCTGGAGCTACTTGGAATTAATTAATTTAATTAATTATACTTGGAATACTTGGAATTAATCTTTAGTTTAATAATACTTGGAATTAATTTAATAAATTAATTAATTAATAATTATTAAAAATTAAAAATAATAATAATAATTAATAAATTAATTAATTAATTTTAAAAAATTAATTAATTTAATAATACTTGGAATTAATCTTTAGTTATCAACATTTAATGAAAGAAACCTAATAGTCACTATAGGAGTTTCTATGAATTTCATCTAGTTAAGTCTGATTAGCTTCACTATCTCCAGCAGCAATGTGAAGAATAAGTACTTATCTTATAGGGGTGCTGTAGGAATTAAAACTAGATAATGCACATTTTGAATACTGAAGAAGCCTTACACAATTATAAGTATAATAATTACTTATTATAATTAAGTTGCATGAACTGAGTGAGACTACTACAGGGTAAGACAAGGGTAAATGAACCGACTGCCTGCATTTGCCATTAGGACCCCCTCCTACCTCCAGTCATAATATTTGCTTTCTGCTATAGAGGAAAAAATGTAAGGAAGTAAACACTCTGCCTCCCACAGGTTATTTTGACCTTCAGAGCTGCTCCCCAGGATTCGGCCATTCGACTGAGCAATCAGGCTAAGTTTGAAGTCCCTTGCTTGTACGGGGCTGCTCTCCTTCTACACCAAGCCTCCTTGAGGATAAAGTGAATAATTTACACAGCAACCTCTCCTAGCTGCTTCAGAAATATCATAGGCCAAACACACCTGCTGTGGGCACTGTATGTATTCCGTAATCATGATTACCACAAAAACATCTACACCAATTCCCCACTGCCCCCTGCCCAAGTTGCAGAGGCTTAATTGGATCTGAATAACGTGGCCCATGAAGTATTTCACCCCACGGATTGCCCTTTGCAGCTAAGACATACACGCATGGTGACTAATGATGCCTCAGGTGTCCAAAAGAGGTTTTGTTTAGCGTGAAGGCAATTAGCCTTTCTGTTCCCACTCCCCTCTGAGAGGTTACTGACAAACAAACAAACCACACCCCTCTGCTTAAGTCACTACAACAAGAATTACAAAATGACGCTGACATTTTCTAACCACCGTCTCCTGGAGGCTGGCTGAAGAAAGCTTGAGGTGATTTGGGGGCCAGCTGTGGAAGTCGATTCTTACTCTACTATAGTTTCTGGAGCAGTAACAGTCAGAGAAGAGTACAGAGCCCAATCAACTCCAAATTCTAATTTAAATGATCTTCCTCTATTTCCCCAATTGCAACACAGACATGACCCAGGAGCTGTTTTTTTCTGCCATGTCCTCATGGCATAGCTTTTGTCTCATCACCAGCCCACAGCTGAGGCAGCTGAAAGTCACTCTTAGCTGTTTCAGTGTTTACCCTGATCATGAATAAGCTCTAGCATGCTTCACTAATCATTTGGTTCCTTGCATGGTTAGGGTTGGGGTTTGTCCTGCTCCTCCCGGCCATGGATCTCCACAATCGTTTTGCCTTGGGGTGCAGAAGACCAGCCACTGGGGGCTTTTGCAGCAGTGGGTTGCCACTGCTTCTGCCAACAAGGGTTTTCATCTGGATGCACTTTTCACTGTTGTTATTCCAGGCAGGCGGGGGGGGGGGGGGGAGGAGCACAGTTTGCCTACTCTGTTCTAGCATTGGCAGAACAAGGTGCCACCAGCCCCAGGGTCAGAACTAGGCTCCTTGGTCACTCATGCCCAGCACTGCCATGCCCTTGCAGCATGGGGCAAGGATGGAGCTTGAGATGGTTACCTTCCTCTTCACCCTACAATCCAGGCCTATTACTAAAATCCTTTTTGAACACACATTTAGCGCTCTTTCAGACAAGTGCTTATCTGTGTTCAGAAAGTCCGACTGACAGGTGACAGGTGTGAGGAAAAGTTGTTCTGAGCAGGTGCATCAGAGGTGCTCCCTCTCCCTTCACCTTCCTTGCCTGTGACCTGTGAGCTGAACACCTTGATCGGTAGATGAAACTGCTCCCCCACACTTACCCAACCTCGTCCCTCTGTTAGGCAGAGTGATGGGTGGTTGTTTTGCTGCTGGCAGGTGGGAGGGGAAACTAAGCTGAGGGACCACCAATGGTTTTTCTTAACTTTGCCCACAATAGGTGCAAAAGCACAGCAAACCTTGCCAGTCCCACCGCTGTTGTAGACTAGGCATTGGCCAGTGAGGCATCACAGTTTATGCCATCACACTTTTCTGCCAACTCAAGGACTTTAGGAGAGTTTACAGGCTTTGCCTCTTTTATAGTCTTAGGCATATTTCCATTGAGTGTACCCCAAATGTATATAATTTCTGGTGAATGGACATTTAGTTCTATAAATTATTTTTATAGTTTTGTATCCAAATGTGTTTTAAATAGCCACTGTATCCTAGACTATTGGATGCTCACTTTCCTGAGCTATTTATTTACTGCATGTTGTCCCTCCAAAACTGGCAAACAGGCACATTGCAACTTTGTTGTATGCAGATGCAGATGACATAGTACTCCCATCACAAACACAAATTGGACTCAAACGAGCCATGAGTGCTCTGGCCAGTTATTGCTCTGAAGAAGCTTTCGAAATCAATTATAGCAAGACTAAAGTTTTGGTCTTTGTAAAGAGACCTAAACTGCACATTTGGAGGATAAACGGCCAGAATATTGAACAAGTTAAATCCTTTAAATATTTGGGTATGGTTTTTCACAGCTCCACTAAACACAGTGCGCACCAAAGCTACGTTACACAAAATGCTCAAAAAACAGTGGCTGCAATCCAATCCTTTTACTTTACTAGAGGAGCACAGCATATCCCAGCAGCACTGAAGTTATACTCAGCTAAGGCTTACGCACAATTACTCTTCAGTGCCCAGCTAGGACCCTATCCTTCATTTACACCTCTGGAAAGGGTTCAATCCAAATTCTTAAGGGCCGTGTTTCAGGTAGCCCCTTGTATCCCAGATGTAGCACTAAGGAGGGAAGCAGGGTTGTCCAAAGTCAAAACGGGCGCATGGATTTGTATTATAGCACATTGGCTGAAACTACTGTTTTTCCCCACAGGTTTGGGTTCTTTTCTTATCAAGGATAATTATAAATCAGTATGGTTCAGGTCTATCTTACAAAAACTTCAATATCTCAGCTTCTCTAGTGAGACATTCCTAACGATGGGCTACGAGCGTGCACTCAGTGAATTCAAACAGCGTATCAAAGACCTGGAAGTCCAGCAGGACCAGCCCGCTTTGCCTAAGAATGTTTTTTTGAGCAGTCAAGCCTTTTCTTACAAGCCAGCAAGATACCTAAGTTACATCACTGTCCCCAAATTTCGGAGGGCACTAACTCTAGCATGCTGTAATGCTCTTCCTACAGCAGTTTTGGAGGGCCGATACAAAAAAGTCCCATATGAGTTGAGATTGTGCCCTTGTGGACAAGGGGCTATTGAAACTATAGCACACATCCTGTTATACTGTATTTTTAATAAGGACTCATGAGCCCATCTAATAACTCCTCACCTGATAAAATATCCAGGTAATTCTGATCTTTTTTATGTCCATTTGTTGCTATCTGATCAGAATGATTTTGTTTCCCTGAGCGTAGCTAAATTTTGTTATACTGTCTGCAAAATTAGCCAGATTTTGACTGCCCACAGACAACCCCACCAATCTGTATATATATTACCATGTGCTGTTCATTTTATTTTATTTAATGTATTTTTAATGTATTTCAATGTATTTTAATGTATATTTATTTGTAATTCTGGTCTGTGACCGTAACAAATTTTTTTTTTACTGCATGTTTTCACTGTTTTTCTTGTTTGTATTGTCTTTACAATATATTTCTAAAGAATAATAATGGCAGAATATGTCCAGAGAATTTTGATTTATTGGTCAGAATAGAAAACAAGCTGAGCATGAAATTGAGCAAACTCAGGGAGGCAGTGAAAGATAGGAAGGCCTGGCGCAATATGGTTCATGGGGTCACGAAGAGTCGGACACGACTTAACGACTGAACAACAACAACAGAAAACAAGCAGAAAAAAGCAACAAGGAAGCAAACTCAAGTGCTGTCATCTCTTTTGGGTCCTGACTTTCCAAGAGATTACGCTCATCCCCTATCCCCAGATCTTTTAAACTGGAAATGACAAGGACTGAACTTCTCAGTGCGAATATAGACCTTACCGATGAATTTTGTTGATCAGCACCGCAAAGAGGAGGACACAGGACAGACTGCATCAGGCTTGGAATTTACTTTCCATAATCCCGTCGTTGAATAACTACAGATAGTTGCATCTCAGATCATGCTTTAACCAACATTTTGTAACAAGATAAACCATGGATTAGATCCTGTTGTAAAGGGTGCCTTTAGGCCATCAAACCCAAGCCCCTACTTAGTGCAGGATCTAAACTAGAGGCCTCCCCTATGTATTAGGTTTCCATGTCCCAATTTTTGAACTAAAACAGAAAACCTGTACAAGCAGGTATGGTGCTCTTTTTTTTTTTTTTTTGCTTTTGCTTGTATGTTTCTCATTTGCATGATTTGTTCATTTCTCTTCAGCTAACTAGCACTTTACCTCCTAGAAGGGGAATTCATCAATATTCCTGCAATAGCTGTACTCCCACATTTTAACTCCCTTCCTACCAGTCAAATGCTCATGCCATCCTAGGGCTTTCACAAATTCTTGCAATATTTCTTAGCCCTTTCTCATGGAATTACAGTATCTCCCACGATTTTATCAATATCCCACATAAAAACTTTCTCCTGCTTCCCATAAGAAATAGCAGCTGGGCCACAGAACTAGGCTCTGGGCCAGTCCTAATAATAATAAATGGCACCTAATTTTATCCTGCTCACTTTAGGGATTGGAGACTGGATGTTTTGTTAAATAAGAAGCCTTTAGACTGGAAAAAAAGGGCTGTGCACTTGACTTTTTATTGCTTTGTTTTTCCTCTGTTGCCAGTGCTGTACTGATTGCCAGCTATCTTGCACCACGGCTCCTAACGTCCACTGCCTATCACATATTTGACCCGCTTCCCATACATTCTTTGCTGCCAGGAGTCTGGCATTCTACCTTGCCAGAGGGACAAGAAAGCTAGCAGGAGACTTAGCAACTCAGACCAGGGCCAAACTGCACAAGTGGAGCAATTCTTTATCATCTTTGGAAGCTGGTGAGTGAAATATGTCTTGCCAAACAAACATAATGCTGTGAATAGTGAATGGGGAAGCTAAGCAGAAGGAAAGTGGAGACGTGGTACGGAATGCAAGGCAGGCCATCAGTCGTGACCTTGACTGTCTTGATGATCTTGAAACCAATCAGTGCATTCACATATATTGTAACTGAGAGTGTTCTCTACACCAAGAAACGCCAGATATTTCACAAAATACAGACTTTGTAAAAGTATTAGAGTAGCACCGTGATGGAGGAATACTGAAACTCCCACAATGGAGGGATGATTGTGAAGATGTCAGAATTGGCAGAAATGGCAAAACTGACCTGACTGGAAACCTTTTATGGACTTTCTGCTGAAAATGGAAAAAAGTAAAGTGATTTATGGATTTGATTATTGAAAAAAGATTAAATAAGGACTGAAGGGGTCTTTGTAAATACCAAGAGGGTGGAGGGATAACAGGTTTGTTTAAAACTGTTGAAAAGGTCAGAAGGTGCTTTTCTTTCTTTCTTTCTTTCTTTCTTTCTTTCTTTCTTTCTTTCTTTCTTTCTTCCTTTCTTTCTTTTTCTTTCTTTCTTTTTCTTTCTTTCTTTCTTTCTTTCTTTCTTTCTTTCTTTCTTTCTCTTTCTTTCTCTCTCTCTCTCTCTCTCTCTCAGCACTTTTTTCTTTTCTTTCTTTCCTTCATATTTTTTCTTCACATTGGTCTTTTATTTATGTCAAAATTCTTTATACAATTATATGTGTGTGTATATACATGCACTCACACACACACACACACACATACATACATACAGCAGCTGCATAGCATAGTGGTTAGAATGCCACCTTTGACACAGGAGACTGGGGTTTGAATCCTGGCTGGTACCTACCTTACCAGTAGAGGTCCTTGGACAAAGACCCCCAATGCTTCACCTGCCTACCTCAAATAGGAGAGTGACATGAACTAAAAGAGCCATGCTGGCTTGGACGTTGCCCAGATTAACAGGGTCCACACTAGATGTTGGGGAACCAGGACAATCTGACGATAAGTGGGCTACTGGAACAAACCATACATGGATGAGACAAGAGAACCTGCAATTGATGGAATGCTACTACAACAGTAGATCTAATGAGAGGGGATATATAAAACATATGAGGAAACTATGGATGGACAGAAGGCCTACATCCACACTAACTGAGAAACAGCTAGTTACCTAGTGCTTCAACATAGCGAAGAGGAAGCTACTTTCACAACTTGAGATGGACCAACTACACATTACATCCCAGACTCAAGAAGACCCAGAAAAACAACTAGATGTGCAGCCAACACCTGAAGCTGGAATGTCACTGCCACCCCCTCCATTACAGAGCACAGCAGCTGATATGAGGCGTAAGATTAGTGATAAATTAGCTATAGTCAACCCTTCAGACTGATTACCAAAACTAAGTGGAGTATGTACAGTGGAGTATCAGATAGTATGCTAGAAGCTGCTAATAGAGCCCTCATGACAATCCCTACTACTACCATAACTCAAACCAATGAACTGGTATATGCTATAGCCGCTGTAATCCTGGAGATGCTTGGCTACACGATCAAGAACAGCAGTACATACCCACCACCCCCCCCCCCGCCCTCCGGAAAATGAGGTTGGAGGCTAAGATCAAGGCAACTTGGAGAGAAATTAGTCCGCTGTTGGAACTACAGAAGGGTGTGAAAATTAAGGATAAGACTCAGCTACTGAAAAAATACAAGGGGCTGACTCCATCTGAAGCCGTAGAGCCCAAAGGCTCACAGCACTGGCTGCCAGGGTAAGGAGATACACTAGAGAAGCAGAGGCCAAGAAGATAAATGCCCTGTTCTCCAAACAACCATCCAAAGTGTACTCCCAGCTGCAGTGCAACAACACAGTAACAGCAGACCAAAGCAATCTCCCAGAACAGGAACCAGTCACTATTCAGCAGCAGACATCCAACAGCAGGTCAAGAACATGAAGAGCTGGACAGCACCTATCTGGACATGGTCCACACCTACTGGCTAAAAAAACTAACAGCAGTGCATGAATGCCTAGCAGCACAGATTGTGTTAGCCCAGACTGGCTAACACAAGGAAGGACAGTTTTGATCATGAAAGATCCCCTCAAGGGAACAACACCATCCAACTACCAGCCAATAACCTGCCTTCCCACAACATGGAAAGTCCTATCAGGCATCAAAGCTGTCAGGCTACAGGACCATATGGGCCAGTACATGAGCACAGCTCAGAAGGGCATTGGAAATAACACCAGAGGCTCAAAACAGCAGTTGCTCATAGATATAGCATTAGCCCAAGCTCAAGTCTAGATAGACCAATCTGAGCACAGCCTGGATTGACTACAGGAAAGCCTATGACTCAATGACACACACATGGATCTGTGAATGCATGGCGCTATACAAAGTCAACAGAACACTAAGGGCCTTCCTCAAGAACTCAATGGGACTGTGGAAGACAACACTGGAATTCAACTGAACACAGCTTACAAAGTGGCCATCAAGTGTGGCATATACCAAGGCGATGCACTGTGCCTGCTGCTGTTCTGCACAGGCTTGAACTCCCTCAGCCAGATAGTCACTAGGACTGGATATGGATACAAGTTCAAGAGTGGAACTACCATGAGCCATCTCCTCTACATGGATGACATCAAGCTGTATGTTAAGAGTAAACGAGACATCGACTCACTGATCCATCTGATGAGGATCTACAGTGAGGACATTGGGATATGATTTGGACTGGAGAAGTGTGGTCAGATGGTAGTAAAGAGAAAGAAGGTAGTTAAAACTGGAGTGGAACTACCAGCAGGCCACATAGCTGTGAAAGTGTGGAGCAGGGGGGTGAAGAATGTACTCTTATCCCCCGAAGAGTGAGGGAGAAATAAGAGGATGAGACTGGCACCTCCCTGAGGAATGCTAGTGATGTTTATGACTGACCCTGGGAACTACTCTCAGTCTGGGAAGATTCTGTGAATAGTGTGAAGCCAAATAAACCTTGCTGGATTGAATCTGTATTGTCTCCTGGAGTTTCCTGGGCTAAACCTGACAATAGCAGACATACAGACCAGCTACAAGTACCTTGGTACTTGTACAGTCACATGGGAACTATGATGAGGAGGTGAGGAAGACAGCAACATCCAAATACAACCAAAGGATAAGACAGATCCTGAAGAGCCAGCTTAATGGGAAGAACAAGATCCATGCCATCAACGCATATGCCCTGCCAGTCATCAGATACCCTGCTGGTATAGTGAGCTGGCCAAAGGAGGACATGGAGGCTGCCCATGTGAAGACCTGGAAGCTCCTCACAATGCACATCTAACACCCAGAGACTCTCCCCCAGCTGGAAAGAGGATAGGCAGTGTCTGATGAGTGTCAAAGCCACTGTTCTGGATGAAACCCAGAGCATCCAGAAGTACATCAAAGATGAGCTACAAAGAGAATGCCTAAGGTGGCAGCAGACATGGGAGGAAGTTCAAGCAGAGAAAGTACCATGGCAAGAGAAGCCCCTGCATGGGATGTACCATCTATAGATGGCTGAGGTGGCTAACCTGGGAAATCCTACCACTGGCTGGAAAGGGCTGGACGAAGAGACAGCACTGAGGCACTGATCATAGCAGCACAAGAATAGGCATTAAGCACTAGATCCATAGAAGCAGGGGACTACCACACTAGACAGGACCCAAGGTACAGACTGTGCAGAGAGGCCTCAGAGACAGTCCAACACATTGTGTCAGGGAGTAAGATGCAGGCAGAAACAGCATACATTGAACAGCACAACCAAGTAGCTGGCATTGAGTACAGGAACATCCGCACAGTTTATGGGCTAGACCCTCCCAAGTCCAGATGGGAGATTCCACAGAAGGTCATGGAGAATAACAGGGCTAAGATCCTGTGGGACTTCCAGATCCAGACAGACAGGCAGGCACTGGCCAATCAACCAGACTCGTGGTAGTAGACAAAGACCAGAAGACAGCGGTAGTGATAGATGTAGCAGTGCCAAGTGGCAGCAACATCAGGAAGAAGGAGTATGAGAAGCTGAAGAAGTACCAGGGCCTGAAGGAGGAAATAGAGACGATGTGGAAAGCAAAGGCCAAAGTGGTCCCAGTGGTGGTAGGAGCACTCAGGGCTATGACTCCTAAGCTGGGAGAGTGGCTCCAGCAGATCCCAGGAACAACATCAGAGCTCTCTGTCCAGAAGAGGGCAGTGGCAGGAACAGCTAAGATACTGCGCAGAACCCTCAAACTACCAGGCCTCTGGTAGAGGACCCAAGCTTGAGGAAGACACATACCACTCACAGGGGTGAGAGGGGAATTTTTATATATATATATTATATATAAAATTTATAAATGTATATATATTAGTGTAAAACATTCCTATATTACCCACTCTGCCATTTTAAAATACCAATATGCTTTATACTACTAGTACTGATGATGATGATGATGATGGTGATGATGATGATGATGTTGCAGCACCTAGCCAATCATGGTTAGAAACTAATTAGGATTTGAATGAGAGATCACAGGAAGTCCTTGGACTGTGCATTTGACTGAGAAGTATGTAACATATCCTGGAAGAAGAAGTGGTAACTCATTTCTGAATTGTTGGAAAGAAAAATCACATGAATATATGTCTATAGAGTCATCAGGAATTGAAAGGGAGAATGGTAATGAAAACAATCATCCAAAAAGAATGCATCTGCCAAAAATAGCCATATATCTGTAGGCCTTAATTGTAGGGTATCATAGAACATTTATTCTTCAGAACACAATGACTAGGTATAAAATCCAAAGTTACCAAAAGATATAATCACCAATTTTTAAAAATCTTAGCTTCCTTAGCAGATGTTAGGGGTAAGGTAATATACCATCAGCTACTGCAAATGCTAAACTGATGAGAATGAACTGCTATAACCTTCGTAGAGACAAATTTCCGCTGAGCTAACAATGTAACATAAATGAAGCATCACAGATGTTTTGTTTGATACATAAGCACAGCCAGTAACAAAATCAAAATGTGATGTGCTTCCTGATTTGTTGTATTTCTATCCTGTTCACTTTGCTCCAGGAATCAGCTGACAAACAATGTGACAATGGCATGATATAAATATGCTGGTAAAGGGATGAAGGAAACAGAGTTGCTCAGTTTAAAAAAAAACATACTCCCACAAATGAGGGCCAATATCCATGTTTCCTAAATGGGTGGACACTCTGTTTTGTTCTGTTTTAAAATAGCAGTTGGGACAAAGATAATCCAGGTGTTGCACTGTGTGGGGAATTAATCTACCCCCCGAACACAAACATACATGCACACAATGTCACATATCTGGCAAAAACATCTCCCCTCATATTAACAGCTGCTTCCCTTTCAGAGGAAATAGCAGAGAAAAGAGAGACATTTTTGTTGAGACAGTGACATGAGAAAAAAAAAATTGCACTTCCATTTCTGCATTGTGATCTTTAATAGCAGGGACATTACTGTTTTCAACCCACCAAGATTTTCAGCTGCAGCATAACTTTTCTGCTAGTTTGGGGTTGATGGGCCATGTTGCTTTTGGAATGCTCTGTTGCTCCCTCCAGGCATCCAATCACCTACTTTTGTTGGGGGCAGGCTGGGGGGGGGAAGGAATAGGGGGGCTTGGAGGAATGCGGTGGGGAAAAAAATGGTACAAAGCTTTTGAGTGAATATAGCTAGGAGCTTTTAGGCATTTCCTTAGAATCCCAGTGTGAAACGTCTATACCTCCTTAACTATGGGAGGGTGCAACCTGGAAATGTTGGAACAAAATGCTACAAAATGATGGCATAAGTTTTGAGTGAAAATTTGAGGGGTTCATCCTTAACACAACTAATGTGAGTTTATATCTAATGTAATGTGTAGTTTGAGCTGAAGAGAGGCTTTCCCAGTTTCCCAAGAGCTCAGTATTACTGTGGTCATAGCTTCTCACTGCTTTGATGAAAAACAAAGTCCTTACCTCACATTGAAATGAAGCTTCAGGTTGCAATCCTATTCATTTTTAACTGGTAAGAACTCCATAGAACACAACAGGACAACCCAACTTGTACTGTATGTAATTTCAGACATTTGCTCATGTCCCCAGGATGGTCATACTAAGAATGAGCAGAATGGCTCTACTGTCTTGATGCATTTCAGCTGCCAGGACCATCTCCAAATGACCCTGAATCAGTTTTCTTTGGAATGAAAGGGGTATAGTTTCTTTGACAAATGTGGGTCAATACTGACTGCCCTTTGGGAGGGAGCCCTGCACATATACATCGCATTATGACTAAAAAAGCTCTATCCAGATTAGCTTAGACCACTGGTTAGGGCCTTCACTAGGGTTGTATGAAGCTTTGAACAAATGCTTCACTCTCATGAAAGTCCCTTAAGCTACCTGCAAAGCAGCAATGGCTCCTTACATCTGCAACTGAAGCAAACCAACCATGTTGCTTTGTTTCAGATTGTTTTGGAGATCCTCTCAGCCTTTTCCCACACTGCTTGCACTCCAAGAGAAGGCTGAAAGCGTCATCTTCTGAAGCTCTGGCTGAGGGCTTTCTTAGGTTTTGTTTTGGGTGGCTTCAGTGTGTATCGTGGGATTGCCCACAAACACTTTTGTTAGTTGGAAGTCAAATACTGGAAGCACCAGAGGAGGCTCCCAGCTATTAGAAGGTGACACAAAGCATTTTATCAAAAGGGATTGCATTGTGTCTTCATTCCCTAGAGAATCACATTGCCTCTATGATGCAAAGACCCTAACTGAGAGAAATCCAAGCCATCTCCCGCAGGCCTAATACAAAGCACATGCCAATAGGATTTTAGACTTAAATCAAAACAAAAAAAAGATGGTCTGTAGGTTGTATTCCTTCACAGGACTCCTATTCCATTACTGGAAAACACAACAAAAATAATGATTAGCAGTTCCTCCAATTAACTAAATTTAAATATATTTCCTTTTTACAAAGATACAAAATATAGTGTTGCTTCATGCTTTAGTAGATTTTTTTTTAATAATATTTTATTGAAATTTTAAAGCTACAAGTTTAAAAGTTAGAAATGAAAACGAAAATTGGAAATACAAAATATAAAGAAAAGGAAAAGGAAAAGTGAGATAAAGTAAAAGAAAAAAAAAAGATATGAAAAATAGATAACTTCCAATCTATCTCTGGTCTTAGGAATAATAAGGCTATCATAGGTGCTAGTTTTTAATACATTAAGTAGGAATAATTCTTTGTCTAAACATATCCCATTACATTTATAATCTAATCTTCAAATCCCCATGTAAGCTTCACCCCACCTGCATTTTGCAAATAGTCCATCAGTGGTTTCCATTCTTTAAGGTAATAGTTATTTGAGTTTTCTTTTAATAAGCAAGTCAGTTGCTTTAGTAGATTATTTATATCCTATCTTTCTACCAAAGAATAGGACTCGGGACATGGCTTAAGTCAATGAATCAATCAATCAATTACACTTGTTATGCCTGAAATGCTTAATCTCTTTACCTGAGAGTAACTTCAATGATCTCAATGGTATGTATTTCCGAATAATCATATATACATTTATACTGCACTATTTGCAGCTTTGCAACATAAAAATGGCAATTAATTAAAGGCTACCATAGGCACATTGCAAAAAATCCAGTTGACCACTAAATGTTGCAGAATTAGAGTTTTCTGTATCTCTTTGTTGCCATTTATTGGTTATCTGGATATTGTCAGCCTTCAAGGTAGGCAGGTCAGGAAACAGAACCACAAGAAATACCAGAAGTCTACTTTATTTATATAGGCTATAATAATAGAATCTTAAAAGCCTGACAGCATTTCCCCTTTCCCTCCCTCTTATACCTAAGACTCCAGGCGGTTATCAAAGTATAAATTCTATTGCTTTGTGGTTTGTTTGGGATGATTTATCTTTTTTAAAATAACAAGCAAAGCTCATGTATATGAAATCTGCTCTTTCCTGCTCTATATCAGTAATAGGAAAGAGAATCAGCAAGTATTGATAGACCTTGGTTCATCTGAATATTTCAATAAGGGGTTTTTTTACCCCCAATAATTTGAGAAGCTAAAATGGCTCTATAAACCATTCTTCACCAAAGTAGGTCCTGTATCAATTGCTTATCTTTGTGTTGTGACATATAAATACCATTTAGAGTGTCATGTTTTTTTGTGAAGCTCTGCTTTGTAAAGTTTCATTATGAAATTATTTTTTAAAGGGAAGTTTTATTTAGCTTTGGTTTTCTTCATTAGTTAGAATACTGCTCTGGAACAATTGTATGTACTTATATACGCTTACATTTTATCCTGTTATCAGTCCCACTGAAGCAGTCAGTAGCTTCACTCTGTAAAGTGTCCAGAGTCTTGGCAAGTAGGTGATATATAAATATGTACAAATAAACAAATAGCTATTGGCTGGCATGCAACTGCTCTGATACAGGGAGCAGCACCAAAGTAGGTAACATTTGTAAAAGTAAAATACTATAGGATCTCAGCAGGTAGTAAAACCTAGCTGACCTTGGCTGATCTACAAAGCTAAATTGGATCAACTCTGGTTGTGCACAGACAGGAAATTCAGAACTGTAGGCTAAACCTGGAAGTTGGAACAATGTCCAAGAAACTGCATCTAAATCATGATGTAAAAAACTGCATAGATACATTTAGATAAGTCACTAGGAGCTGAACTTGACCTGAAGGTTATTTTTTTTAAAATATTTTATTAATATTGTAAAGGCTACTACAGATAACAGGACTTTGAATGCTCCTGAAAAATCAAAGCAGTTTGGACCTGGCTAAGACTTGGGAGACCACCAGAAAATCCCAATGCTGTAGGCTAGACTGGGACACTGGTCATGGCCAACCTTTCTCATATTATAGTCATGGAAAAAGAAGCAAGATTTCTTCAAGTATAACTTTACCTTCAATATCATAAGACAGAATTAAGACCCACACATAAAAGAGATGGCTGCTCTGAATTGTAGAAGAAATCCTTAAGAAATTTATCACAGGTTAGATGCCAGTCAGAGCTTTGTTTCACTCCCAGCCACAGTGCAGTCAACTAATAGTAGAACATGTAATTGTCCTGGCCTATTTTTATTATGCTGTTAATATTTACTGAAGTCTTATGCTTAAGCAGCTGCCAATACATATGAAGCAAAGCAATAGCCCTTTTCTTCTTTTTTTTACAGTACAGCCTGAGGGGACCAGGCCCTCCCAGGAAGATTATCTTCTTTCCTCTTTTGGTCAGTAGTGTCAATATATTACACTGATTACACACAAACACATCAAGCATGTTGAAATCACACAGGAAGTTTCATTTCCCCCTTCCACCCTACCATCATTGGCCTGGAACATATTATATTTTATGATATTTGCAGTTTCAGCCTGCTATCTGGGAAGACAAAGACAAACTTATTGGGTAAATTCAGCAAAGTACGGCTTATGAAAACCCCAAATTCACAATCTCAGAAAATTAGAATAGTGTCAAAAGGTTCAATATTCTAGGCTCAAAGTGTCCCACTCTAATCAGCTAATGAATCCATAACACCTGCAAAGGGTTCCTGAGCCTTTCAATGGTCTCTCAGGCTGGTTCAGTAGGAATCACAAGCATGGGAAAGACTGCTGACCTGACCGTTGTGCAGAAAACCATCATGGACACCCTCCATAAGCAGGGAAAGCCCCAAAAGGTCATTGCAAAAGAAGTTGGATGTTCCCAAAGTGCTGTATCAAAGCACATCAATAGAAGGTTATGTGGAAGGGAAAAGTGTGGTAGAAAAAGGTGCACAAGCAGCAGGGATGACCGCAGCCTGGAGAGGATTGTCAGGAAAAGGCCATTCAAAAGTGTTGGGGACTTTCACAAGGAGTGGACTGAGGCTGGAGTTAGTGCATCAAGAGCCACCACACACAGACGGATCCTGGACATGGGCTTCAAATGTCGTATTCCTCTTGTCAACAACGTCAGAAGCGTCTTACCTGGGCTACAGAAAAAAAGAACTGGTCTGTTGCCCAGTGGTCCAAAGTCCTCTTTTCTGATGAGAGCAACTTTTGCATCTCATTTGGGAACCAAGGACCCAGAGTCTGGAGGAAGAATGGAGAGGCACACAATGCACGATGCTTGAAGTCCAGTGTGAAGTTTCCACAGTCTGTGTTGATTTGGGGAGCCATGTCATCTGCTGGTGTTGGTCCACTGTGCTTCATTAAGTCCAGGGTCAACGCAGCTGTCTACCAGGAGATTTTGGAGCACTTCATGCTTCCTTCTGCAGACGAGCTTTATGGGGATGCTGACTTCATTTTCCAGCAGGACTTGGCACCTGCCCACACTGCCAAAAGTACCAAAACCTGGTTCAATGACCATGGGATTACTGTGCTTGGTTGGCCAGCAAACTCGCCTGACCTGAACCCCATACAGAATCTATGGGGCATTGCCAAGAGAAAGATGAGGGACATGAGACCGAACAATGCAGCGGAGCTGAAGGCCACTATTGAAGCATCCTGGTCTTCCATAACACCTCAGCAGTGCCATAGGCTGATAGCATCCATGCCACGCCGCATTGCGGCAGTCATTGCTGCAAAAGGGGTCCAAACCAAGTACTGAGTACATATGCATGCTTCTACTTTGCAGAGGTCCGATATTGTTCTATTTCCAATCCTTGTGTTATTGATGTAATATTCTAATTTTCTGAGATTGTGAATTTGGGGTTTTCATAAGCTGTACGCCATAATCATCACAATTATACCAAAGTAAGGCTTGACATATCTCGCTTTGCATGTAATGCGTCTATCTCATATAATGGTTTCACCTTTTGAGTTGCCATACTGACATAAATGAACATTTGCACGATATTCTAATTTTTTGAGTTTCACCTGTACACCCATAAATAAACTCCTTGCAATCTTAGAGAACAAGTTTCAGAAATGAGACAAGACTGAGGCTGAAGAACTATGCAGCCTAATCTTATCTGTATTTACTATAGCTCTTAATGGAACATAACCATTTATAGACAAGGTCGTAGGAACACCAAATGCTAGATGTCAACACATATTCCCAGGTTCAGTGACCACTCAATCCCAGTCACTGATTTCCACTCAAGTATTTGAAACATAGTTATCCAAGATTCATTATCATGCTCTGTTTCAGCAAAGTCTACTGTTAAATCCTGCTGAGGGTACTTAATCAAGAACAAAAACAGTAGTATGGCAGCAATCTTTTTTCTTAGCCTGTTGAGAAATAAATCACAGAGAAAAAATGAAGAAGCAAAGGGGCAAAATTATGAGCTGAGATGCAAAAAGCAGCAAGCAAATGATCAGTTTGCTTCATTGACCCCACCACTGATTATTTCGCAATCAGGGCTAGAAAGAATTTAGAGAAATCTGGATGAATGTGCCTTTATTTCTTCACAATTTTTATTGGCTTTCTATTGCAGCTAATTCCAAGATAGCCATTCTGACTTGGAGAAGTGTGAACATAACTCTATCAATAACATCCTCTCAGCCCACAATGCTTTCTGCTTTTTGTCTCTTTGTTTGCTTGCTGTTTTGTTACTCTTATCCTGTCACTTCACTCTCTTATTTCTTTTCCTCTCCCTGCCATATCAATCCTTGGTCGTAGTCAACAATGTCATCTCCTCTCAACAGGAAGAGATTGCCCCCTTCTTTCCTCTCTCCCCTTCCCTCTTGAGTACACAGACTTCAGCCTGCTGCTCAGTGTTCAAAATTAAGGGGAAACAATGCAAGTTCCATAAAGCTCTATTCTCCATTGCACTCCTAGGATGGGAACAAAAGCATCTTGCCAGCAGGAAAAGAAAATGTGTCTAATGCCAAACAATGTTTTAAAAAATAATATCTATGAAATATCATAGCAAAAGAAAAGATCCAAACCTTGGAATTCCAGAGGGAAGTTCAGTTAAATCCAGTTAGGGCTCAATCTCAGGAACAAATGCAGAATCTTGCAGTCCAGGGATAGGTACTTCAATGACACCCAGATTCATTCTGGCAGTAATGGAAGCACTAGTAAACTGGCCAAATATCAGTATGTTAGCCATCATGGTGTACTAGGATCCACCATAATTGATGATATTTGCTGTAGAATTCTATTTCCCCCCTCCCTTTTTTTTAAGTGTTATAATTAGGTTTATAAAGACTCATATTATTTTTGGAAATATTTTCCCTTAATTTTATTTCTTTTTCCTAGCACTTTCTTCTGATAGGCTTTTTGGGTTGCAAAAGCCAGTGTGATTAAGGTATTGAACTAGGATTGGGGATTCAAGACCTCCCTCAGCTTTGGACTAGTTGTTCTTTCACAGCATAACCTACCTACCTCACATGGATTTAGTTGGGGGGAGAAATTGGAGGAGGCCCTACCACATAATCAACCTTGAGTTCCCAAAGAAAGGACAGAAAAGGCATGCAAGTACATTCGACTTCATATACAGACGCATGGAGCATGGCTTGGTTAGGTTAGCATAAGAATATATACCAAACACATTCTTCCTCCATCCTATAAAAAGCGGCTGAGATTTACGGTCTCATGAGTTGTGGAAAGCCTAAGCATAAAAGACACTATAGCTTACTGGAAATGATGCCCTATCTGCTCAAGGTACGCTGCAATTTTTCATAGCTGAAAATGCATCACTGTTCCAAAGTGCATAGACAGTAGTGAATGATGATCATCTGTCCTCAGTTTTTATTTATCACTTCTTACAGAAGAACCAGTCAAATTAAGGAATTCAGTCGTCTCACTCCACAGCAACAAACTAATCATTCAATTTTCCATACCTTTTCCCAGGGAGAAAAACATAGTGACCACAAGCGACTCAACTGTCCTTGGGTGTATACTTTCTCAGTTTCTCTCTCTAATTGTTTGTGGGACACTAAGAAGAGTATAAATTAGACCTCTCAATTCCAGATGCATTAGGGTTGTATTTTGCAGGGATGTTTGGGCATACTATACACGGACTCCTGGGGGTCCCCCAAGACCCTCTCAGGGGTCTGCTAAATCAAAATGATTTGCCAGCCTACGTTGAAAAATAATACAATATTAAAATCCCATCAAACAATTGTGAGAAACAGTAGTGGCAGTGAATGCATCAATTTTAATTTTTAATATGGTAAATATCAATAAATATAACCCAAACAAACAAAAATTCTTTTGGGGTCCTCCATAATTTTTAAAACTGAGAAGGGGTCCTGAGGGAAAAAAGTTTAAGAAACCGTGCTATACAGTATCAGAAGCTATATAACTTGGAGAAGAAATAGGAGGGTGTCATTTAGTTGTGGAAAGTAGATGTTAATAATGTAGGCATTAATATTTATGAAGTTATTAAAAGTATTTATATTCT
Source organism: Liasis olivaceus (assembly GCA_030867105.1). Classification (NCBI taxonomy): domain Eukaryota; kingdom Metazoa; phylum Chordata; class Lepidosauria; order Squamata; family Pythonidae; genus Liasis; species Liasis olivaceus. Next base: position 64,435,533 of record CM061348.1, on the reverse strand, counting down.
GGTACTTATCATCAACAGTGTCAAAGTGGTTTACAATAACTGTAAAACAGACTAAATACAAACCATTAAGAAGCAGATATTGGAGGAGTTAATGGCTGACAAAGGTCAACATAAGCTGACTGGATTTTAAACACACTTGAGATGCATCAGAGTTTAGGCCTGACGTATCTCAGAGGGAAGGTCACTTCACAGATCAGATATCACTGCATCCTCCCTCCCTCTCCTAATATGGGCACTTTTCTCCTTACTGAAGCTTCTCCAGCTGCTAGGGGATGAGAAAATATATTTTATAATAAATGGCTTAATACCAGTAAGATCATTAATCAGATGCATCTTTTGAATCACACATAGCCATGTATGGAATTTGATGAGCAATACTCTCATCGCAAATTATCTATAGCTCCAACCCACTGGATTCAATCAGATCAAACCTTGGAAACTGGCAGCTGTCAAATGCAAACCCCATCCTGTGAGCTAAAATTTGAATTGCAGTTTTTTTCATTGACTGTCATTTGAGACATGGAAGCATTCCTGACACTTGTAGAGTCCATAGATGCAATGCTATGCTGATTTATTTTGGGCAGGGAGAGGGGAAGATTCTCACTAGTTCCATGACTTTTGGTACAGCTGTTCTTCCTTGATTGCAAAATGATAAGGCGAAATGAAAGAGGAAGAATGTTCACTGTTCTTTCAGTAATGGGAAGCAATGAATTTAGTCTGATTGGTTTTCTGGTCAAAATTCCCAATGAGATCAGGGGCTGATGGAGGTCTGGGTGTTTTCTAACCATGGAAAATATGGGACGTGTAAGTGCAGAAGTAGTTAGGGAGTTCACTTTCTGAGGCTGGAGCCCTGTCTCCAAAAGAGGAAACCACATTCATGTATGAGTCCTAAGATACTTTCCTGGAGATTATAGGATCAACAGTGCTCATTGTTATATCAGAAACCAAGCCAATCCTATTTTTTTCCTTCTGGAGCAGTTCTATTCTAATCATTACTCTGTCCCCCAGCAAGCCCAGCATATTTTCTCCCAACGAAAGCACTTATTTATACTAAATCACTGTAGTCAGACAAGGGATCAAGCTTGCTAAATTAGAACCATGTAATTAGTTTGGCACTGGGGTCACTTCTACAATTCCTAGGAAAGTAAGGCTAGAAAACATCAGTGTAATTCAGACTCCCCCTTCATGGATCACTGCCTTGTCGTGGCGAAGGGGCTTGTGTAACTCAGTGAAGCCATGAGCTATACCGTGCAGGGCCACCCAAGACGGACAGGTCAAGACAGAGAGTTCTGACAAAATGTGGTCCACTGGAGAAGGAAATGGCAACCCACTCCAGTATCCTTGCCAAGAAAACCCCATGGACAATGTTAAAAGGCTAAAAGATATGACGTCGGAAGATGAGCCCCTCAGGTCGGAAGGTGTCCAATATGCTACTGGGGAAGAGCGGAGGGCAATTCCAAGTAGCTCCAGAAAGAGTGAAGCGGCTGGGCCAAAGCCGAAAGGACGTTCAGCTGTGGATGTATCTGGAAGCGAAAAGAAGGTCCGATGCTGTAAAGAACAATATTGTATAGGTACATGGAATGTAAGATCCATGAACCAAGGCAAGCTGGATGTGGTCAAACATGAGATGACAAGATTGAACGTCGACATCTTGGGAATCAGCGAATTGAAATGGACGGGAATGGGTGAATTTAATTCAGGCGACCACTATATCTACTACTGTGGGCAAGAAACCCTTAGAAGAAATGGAGTTGCACTCATAGTCAATAAGAGAGTGGGAAAGGCAGTAATGGGGTACAACCTCAAAAACGACAGAATGATCTCAGTGCGTATCCAAGGAAAACCATTTAACATCACGGTAATCCAAGTCTATGCCCCAACCACTGATGCCGAAGAAGCTGAAATTGACCGGTTCTATGAAGACCTACAAGACCTTCTAGAACTAGCACCAAAAAAAGATGTCCTTTTCATCATAGGGGATTGGAATGCTAAAGTAGGAAGTCAAGGAGTAATCGGAATAACAGGCAAGTTTGGCCTTGGAGTACAAAATGAAGCAGGGCAAAGGCTAATAGAGTTCTGTCAAGAGAACAAGCTAGTCATAGCAAACACCCTTTTCCAACAACACAAGAGACGACTCTACACATGGACATCACCAGATGGTCAATACCGAAACCAGATTGATTACATACTTTGCAGCCAAAGATGGAGAAGCTCTATACAGACGGCAAAAACAAGACCAGGAGCTGACTGTGGCTCAGATCATGAGCTTCTTAATGCAAAATTTAGGCTTAAATTGAAGAATGTAGGGAAAACCACTGGACCACTCAGGTATGATTTAGATCATATTCCATGTGAGTACACAGTGAAGGTGATGAATAGATTTAGAGGATTAGATTTGGTAGACAGAGTGCCTGAAGAACTATGGACGGAGGTCTGTAACATTGTACAGGAGGCAGCAACTAAAACCATCCCAAAGAAAAAGAAATGCAAGAAAGCAAAATGGCTGTCTGATGAGGCTTTACAAATAAAGAAGGAATGCGAAAAGCAAGGGTGAAAGGGAAAGATATAAGCAACTGAATGCAGATTTCCAGAGAATAGCAAGGAGAGATAAGAAGGCCTTCTTAAATGAACAGTGCAAAGAAATTGAAGAAAACAATAGAATGGGGAAGACTAGAGATCTCTTCAAGAAAATTGGAGATATCAAAGGAACGTTTAGGGCAAAGATGGGCATGATAAAGGACAAAAAAGGCAGGGACCTAACAGAAGCAGAAGAGATTAAGAAGAGGTGGCAAGAATACACAGAAGAACTATACAAGAAAGATCTTAATGTCCCTGATGTCCATGCTGGTGTGGTCACTGACCCTGAGCCAGACATCCTAGAGAGTGAAGTCAAGTGGGCCTTAGGAAGCATTGCTAACAACAAAGCTAGTGGAGATGACAGTATTCCAGTTGAGTTATTTAAAATACTAAAAGACGATGCTGTTAAAGTGCTGCACTCAATATGCCAGCAAGTTTGGAAAACGCAACAGTGGCCACGGGATTGGAAAAGGTCAGTTTACGTTCCAATTCCAAAGAAGGGCAATGCCAAAGAATGCTCAAACTATCGCACAATTGCACTCATTTCACATGCTAGCAAGGTTATGCTCAAAATCCTACAAGCTAGGCTTCAGCAGTACGTGAACCGAGAACTACCAGATGTACAAGCTGGGTTTCGAAGAGGCAGAGGAACTAGAGATCAAATTGCCAACATTCGCTGGATCATGGAGAAAGCACGAGAGTTCCAGAAAAGCATCTACTTCTGCTTCATTGACTATGCAAAAGCCTTTGATTGTGTGGATCACAACAAACTGTGGCAAATTCTTAAAGAGATGGGGATACCAGACCACCTTACCTGTCTCCTGAGAAATCTGTATTCGGGCCAAGAAGCAAGAGTTAGAACCGGTCATGGAACAACCGATTGGTTCAAAATAGGGAAAGGAGTACGACAAGGCTGTATACTGTCACCCTGCTTATTTAACCTATATGCAGAGTACATCATGAGAAATGCCAGGCTGGAAGAATCACAAGCCGGAATTAAGATTGCAGGGAGAAACATCAATAACCTCAGATATGCAGACGATACCACCCTAATGGCAGAAAGTGAAGAAGAACTAAAGAGCCTCTTGATGAGGGTGAAAGAGGAGAGTGCGAAAGCTGGCTTGAAACTCAACATTAAAAAAACTAAGATCATGGCATCTGGACCCATCAATCCCTGGCAAATAGAAGGGGTAGAAATGGAAGCAGTAACAGACTTCATTTATTTGGGCTCCAAGATCACCGCAGACGGAGACTGCAGCCATGAAATTAAAAGACGCTTGCTCCTTGGGAGGAAAGCTATGGCAAACCTAGATAGCATATTAAAAAGCAGAGACGTCACCTTGCCGACAAAGATCCGCATAGTCAAAGCTATGGTTTTTCCGGTAGTAATGTATGGGTGTGAGAGCTGGACCATAAAGAAGGCTGAACGCCGAAGAATTGATGCCTTTGAACTGTGGTGCTGGAGAAGACTCTTAACAGTCCCCTGGACTGCTAGGAGGTCAAACCAGTCAATCTTAAAGGAAATCAACTCTGATTGCTCATTGGAAGGATTGATAATGAAGCTCAAGCTCAGATACTTTGGTCACCTAATGCGAAGAGAGGACTCTTTGGAAAAGACCCTGATGCTGGGAAAGATGGAAGGCAAAAGGAGAAGAGGACGGCAGAGGATGAGATGGCTAGATAGCATCACTGAAGCAATGAGCATGAAATTGAGCAAACTCAGGGAGGCAGTGAAAGATAGGAAGGCGTGGCGCAATATGGTTCATGGGGTCACGAAGAGTCGGACACGACTTAACGACTAAACAACAACAACAACAACAAATTCAGACTCATTTCCACCAACATCACTTTCTTTTTTTTCATATTTCATTGGAAAAATGATCTCCCCCACTTTTTTATGGGTGTTTATGTAATACAGCACCCCCCTAACTATCATCCTGAATCCATAAACAGAATCTGGTAAATCCTGTGGGGACCATTATGCAACACAATGAAAAGTTTATCCTTCAGAGCTGAAGGCAATCGGGGAGAAGGAAGTGGCAGCAGGAGATTGGAGCTACTGCTGGATGGCAGGACATTTGTAAGAGACTCCATCCTTGCTGGAGAGAAAGAAGTCCACAAGGCAAGAGTGGAGGCAAGTGGAGGCTGTGTCCATGCCCCCTGAAACTGCAGCTGCTGACAAGTCCTTATGAGAAGTCAGCACTTCCTTATGAGAAGGAGCTGAGTTTTGGGGATTAATCCATGCAGTTGAGACTCGGCTGACTGCCACGGAGCTCTTGTTGCTGATCTGCAGTGGGTTTCAGATAAGGAAAGAATTCATTGGCCTTAGAGCTAATTAGTAACCCATGCAGCTGACTCAGCATAGACTAAATTTGCTCCCTTCTCATAATGTCAGTCAAAAGATCATACCTACATACCCACCATCCCACTGTTCCTCTTCAGGGTAAACAACATTATGCAAAGGGCAAGAAAATAGTAAGAAGTTGTAAGCCAATGACACTGGAGGCAGATCCATCGTTTTCCTCCATTCTAAGCAGCTTCCACATGTCCACTTTCTGTTCATTTTGTTGGGAGGGTAATCTATCTTCTAATACGTTTTCATACAGGACTCATGTTTTCTCTTCTTGCAGTCATTATTCTTTCACTTCTTTCCTTCTCTTTTTTGCTTATTTTTTTTCCCCAAGATCCACACTTGATATTACCAAACCATGGTCTGGCCCATATTCAGACCCTTTTTATTATCCCTGTTTATTGGTTTGTTATAAACTGCTGCAAGCTGGCTTCACTGGAACCATTGCAATATATAAATAGGTTAAATACATAAATAAACCAAACCTTCCCTAATTAACAGTCTTCATCATAATCAATCAAATCAATTGATGCTTTTGTGTTTTTTCTTTGCCATTTGTACACATGAATAACTCAAGCTTAAAGCAGGTCCTCAAAATAAACAGACCTTTTTCTAAGCAGATGCTGACTGATCATTGTCCTCATCCATTCTTGGGTCTCTGAATGACCTGATTACTTTTTCAGTTATCTCCTGTCTTGTTGGATGGCATTCATTCAGAATGTTACACATTTTTAAAAGTTATCCCTAGTTATTCCATTACCACCATTTGCTGGGGCAAACATCATTATCAACCTATAAATTCCTACTTTCATATGCACTCTCTACAACCTAGATGCCACCAGTTCATAATTTCTGACATACATTTTTGGGCCAAAGCATATCATCTAGAAGCACAGAACTTTTAGCAAATAACTAAACAAATCCACACGAGCACAACAGATGAACCGGGAAGACGATGTCTCTAGCAACTACAGCAATTTCATGTATTCATGATGGAGACTTTGGTTACTCATGAATTCTGAGGATGGGGCCAGTGCTGGCACCTAACATCAATAAAAACATATCGCCTTGAGTCTATAAGAAGACACTAACAGCAAAGAAAATAATAACAGAGTTGTAGTGAATGAGCAGCTTGCATGACAGCCCCTCATGCCAGCTGGGAAGCTGCCAGCTCAGACATTTGAATATACATCTCTAGCTAAAGAACATGGGGTTTGGCACATATGCAACAAGCAGAGCCCTCCAACCCCCCCCCCCTTTTTTTTCCTGCTAGAGATGAAAATGCTTTGCCTTTAAAAAAAAAAAAATCAAGCAAAAGTTGAGAGGCTGCAAACCAGTCAGATTTTCCAGATTTAGCTGGAATTTGCAGGAAGAAGGAGTTTCCAGGTAGCAGAATTGGCAATGATGTAATATCTGTGCTGAGAGTTGTTTATTTGTTTGCGGAACAGAGAACCCGCTAAGTTTTTGTGTGTCCACTAGTTGGTATTTTACTGTCTTTGGTGTCTGTTGTCTCTATACAAGCTCAGTCCTTGCATGTTTTATGCAAATTGGCACTTCTTTATAACAGGGTTGCCTTTAAACTAGGAGCAAACCTGTCTCGTGTTGTGGTCTGCCAGAATCTTATCTTCTTCCAGTATATTCTTCTATCGGAGGTTCTTTTAACATGCTGACTGTGATTTTAGCAGCCCTATATTTTTTATCTCCTCCATCACAGAATGCCTTGCATGTGACCGCATAAAGTTTAAAAGGAACGTTAACCTTTGCTGTTTTCCTTTTTTAAATGAAGTTAGATTCTGTCTATACTTTGTGAGATTGATGTCTCTCCAAGAAGAGGAAAAACTGATTTCTCTAACCAAATGCCTCATCACTGCAAGAAATAGTATTATAGGATTTATTTCCCCTCTGTCATGTTATTTTGTCCTTTTACCCAACAATAATGGGCATAGGCCCCATCTCTTTCACAGACAGAATTAGCAGGGAGGAGGCCAGGTAAAGGCTTCCCACTGGAAGATAGATGACAAGAGCAATGACTTCCAAGCTGTTACACTGCAAGTCCTTCAAAATTGGCTATGTCATCAGGCCCGGGGATCCCAAGGGAATGGTGAGTTGTTGAGGTGGCTCCACTGTTGTTAATATCTATTACTCTCTCCTTGCCTTTTAATTATAATATTAATCTTTTTTCATCGTTGATTGTTTTAATATCACTGTTTTTAATTTTTTATTGCACACCACCCAGAGTCACATTTTGTGAGATGGGTGGCTATAAAAATATCATGAATGAATGAATGAATGAATGAATGAATGAATGAATGAATGAAGGCAGGAGGCAAAGCTTGACCCAGAGAGCGCTTGGGAGAGGAGGTTTGAGACCTCCTCCCTTTCACCTTTGGGCTCAACCTTGCATGAGGCATGCTGGTGCATTATAAAATTCTTAAGTCCCAAGGAAACTCAGAACAAAACAAAAACAAATTCAACCCCTTCCTCCTCTGAGGAAAGAGGATGACAATAAGCCAACTGATTCTTGACATTCTTTTTGAAGGAGTTATTTATGCTGCTGCACTTTCAAATGATGGTTCTGATCCCCCAGTCTCAAAGCTGACATTGAAGAAATGGGGAGAGGGTGATCCAAATAGAATTGCAATGTGGATCTCCCGAGCTATAGGCAGTACTAGGCAAGGGTTAAAGCTAGGGTGAAAGCATTAGATAAGGGTTAAGGCCCCTCCATCCCACACACTGCCCAGCTGCCATCCCACTTTCCCATCAACGTTATTTCCTGCTGGTGTCTCACTTTCTCTCCTGCCCCCACTTTTGCCTCTCATTTGCCATTGCACTCTCTACAGGCCCTGCATCAATCCGCCCACACACCAGTCTTACTACACATTTCTTGCAAGAAGGAGCAGATGGGGCTTCTTAGTTAAGCTTGGCAAGCCACCTACAGCCTGACATCTGATTCAGGAGGGGCCAAAGAAAATACGTTTTCATGTAACATTTATTTCTGGAATGTGTTGACATAAGAAGTTGTGATGACCAGCAACATTGTTGTTAGAACTTTAAGTCAGATTTATCCAGCTCATGGAAGGTACCTTTCTCAGCAAGTTTTCAACTCAACAACTCAACAAAACCTCTGCCTTCTGAGGCAAGATATCTCTTTCTATAGATTCAGAGGAGAAAACCTATTATATTCATGGCCTGCATGTCTGCTACTCTGTGGTTAGCCATCCTTGGGAACCCTAGACTGCCAGATTGGATGGACATTTTGTTCTCTGTTCTTACCTGAAGTTGGAACCATTTTTCTATGTAACTTTACCCACCCTAACTTAATGTTCCAGGGCAGATCTGCAAGCTGGATGATATCATGCAGGAACAACAGAGCAGCCCAGGGTTATCAGCCTATCAGTTCCAGACAAACAATTAAGACAAGTCAACTACAGTGTTGAGCAATTACAGCTATAGTCTGGGGAAAATTAAGAATGATAGGCTTTATGTAAGAGGCAAGATGCTACAATCTTACTGTATTGTTTTTCATATAGATTGCTCCAATTTTGAAATTGGCTCAAAAGCTGTGATCCCAAATACTGCTGGTTACCGCACTTCAGTCAGCAATAGTGAACTAGAGCAAAATTCAGTGGCTAAATACATTTTACAGCAAAGGGTGCAAAAACACAGATCCACTAAGAAACTGTAAAGGTGTTATTCCATCTAGCCTACTGGCCTTGTTAAAGGCTGTACATATTATTTAGCAATAAACCTCATTGATCTTGATTTGAGCTGGCCTCTACATAAACATATTCTGTATAGGTTTGGCCTGGATGTCTTTAACAAGCCACAGCACATATATTCCACTCTTGGTTCATTTTAACAAAAGAACATATCTTTTTTGTGGCTGCTTGTTTTTAATTCCAGAAAATGTGCATTTGCTTTCCTCTACAACTTTCCCTAACAGATGTCTTTAAGTATACCTTGTTCAACAAGGGTGTACAAGTAGTAGCTCTGATACAATCTAGAATCCTTGGAACTCAATAATCTAAATAGGCAAGAGGAATCTCTAAGACAGTGTTTCTGAACCTTGGCCACTTGAAGATGTGTGGACTTCAACTCCCAGAATTCCCCAGCTATTGGCTGGGGAATTCTGGGAGTTGAAGTCCACACATCTTCAAGTGGCCAAGGTTCAGAAACACTGCTCTAAGATGGAGGTGCCTGCTTGGAGTCCCCAGAAGCCTTCAAACTTATCACTAAATGTAGCTATAATGTGACAGCAGGATGAAATATTAAGTATATGACTGTAGAGCAATTATCATATAGCACACATTTACTGCTCATTACATATACCTCTGAGTTATTTTTACCAGGGCAGGAATGAGGTGGGGAGGTGTGGGAGAGAGATATCAAAGGGATAGAGGTGGATCACCCTTCACTTCCTCAGTAGAAGCTTTGACCCAATCTTCCCACTGCAGATTTAGTTTAGGTCTTTAACAGAAGAAGGTGGGGTGGGGGAGTGTCATCTAGGCAGGCACTCAAAAATGCCAGCCAAGATGGTTGCTCTCCAGTAAATCAGGACTGAGTTGTAGTCAACTGGGACCAGACAGAGGGATAAATAACTGACCCATGGTTAGCACCAAAATATGCCCTTTATTTCTTCCAACCTTGCAGCTATCACACTTACCAAGGATTATTTGTTTATGAAGTTTAAACACTTACAAGCCAATCACAAGCCATAGTTGCACACAGATATGAGCACTGGGTCTGTACTATATGATCCTCACTAGTAAAAATACTTTTGTTTGTCATATCAGATTTGGACGATTTCCCTGCTGGTCACTTACAGCATCTTCCAGAACTGCTCAATTATCATTCCGCCAAGATAGCAATAGCCAATATAGCAACAGTAACAGAGACAGGCTTTATATGGGCTCAGCTATAACAGGGTGACACTGGAAGAGTCTATCAGTCACTAGATGGGAAATGGCCCTAGAGCACTTACTCTTGAAAGCAAGGACCCCACTGCCTAGCTAGCTTGCTCAAGTCTCAGCTAAGGTGTTTCTCAGGGATGGAGCCAAAAACTCCATTGTGGTTCTGCATTACAGTTTTGAAGAAAAGATGTGGTCATGAAAGACAGGAAGAGGGTGAAGTTTCCTGTTATAATGACCTTGGCTATATTTGGATAAACTAAGCAATCTGACTACTGTACAATGGGAATTCAGGTATGCATGTGTCCCATGCACAAAAATGCCACAATAGCAGCTCCAGACCCTTGGCCCTAAATGTTGGAGGGATCTTGACAACACTGATCACTGGGCAACCAAACCTTGGCACTCTGAGGCTTAAGGAGATTTGGGGATTAAAGACACAGTCACCTTAGCAAGGATTATTTTACTGAAAGAAATTAAAAGTTACATCCAAAAGGTCAGGTTAAGATTTATGGTTTAAAAGAAGAGGAAGTCAAACAGGCATTCCTAATGCTCAAATTCATTCACATAAACCTTCCTGCAATACTGAGAACCAGTTTGCTGTAATAGGACCTTCATCTGCATTCCTGATATATTTGTACATTGGAAGCCTTATGATTCAATTTGCTTTAACCACATAGTTAGTTTGAATTACCAGAAAATATAATGAATGATGTGAATTAATGCTGAACAGTGATTTGGATCTACATTCTCATGAGGTCAGAACAGTAACCATTAGAGAAAATCCTTTCATAAACACTACATTACTTAAAAATCTAACTAGAGCTATAGAAAGCCTTAGGGACAAAAATGGTTTGCCAGTTTTGAAATAGTTTCCCATATTTGTATATAATAGCAGCTTTTAGCTACCTTCTGAGTAGAAATTATAGATAGGATCAGCCCAAGGTAAGCTGGTTGATAGCATGGTCAAAACCCAGCTGGACTGATAATTGAAGTTCATTTTATTGAAACTATTGTCACTGGTCTAAGGGATGCAGAGGGATGATGTGGGATGCAAAACTATGCTAGGAAGAATGTCTGCTGTGGCTGACTTACTCTTGAAATTCCTCCAGATTTCAAAATTTCCCAGCTCTTCTGGCCAAAGCTGAGCATTCTGAAAATTGGGCAACCCATTTTAGGCCGCCCAGGGTGGGGGAGACAAATTCCTGGTATCTGGAGCAACAAATGCAACACCAGCATTTACCATATGAGTAGTGCACCCATTTGTTACTACTCAACAAATTTCCTACAATATTGTCTGATGTCCAAGGCATGGCAACCAGCAGATCAGACCAGATTAGAGCAAAGAATCTCAGAGGAGGTCACAGCTCTGGTTAAGGCCAAGGAAGGCATTACAAGGATTGCGTCTGGTCTTTGAATGCCTGTTTTACATTTGGGAGGCATAAAATAATTCTATGTTTGGAAAAAAAAAATCTAAAAAAACATTCTCCCCCCAAAAAATCAGATAAAATCCCATGCTGAATTGTTTGTTTATTAGAATTGTCTACTGCTGAATCTGGAACAACTCAGCAATTTACAACATAAATAATGCCATGGGTATACAATTAGAATTGTCCACAAGGAAAAACATAAAACCAGACAATCAATAAAAATAACAACCATGGGTAGTAATTATAATGAGGAGAGGGATTTCCTTCTTCATTACATCAAAATTAATGTCCCGCCTTAGTGCTAGTGCCTTGGAATCAATTCTAGACTCAGCGCCACAATATTAAAATAGTGGCCATCTTTTTATCTCTGGGCTGTTTCAGGAAGATTAACTCTTTATAACTAAATGTGCAAGCAGACAAACACACATACAGAGTTCCGTTAAGTTGATTGGAAGCACAATGCAGTCTGGTGACATTCTAAAATTCCAGATTTACTTTAAACTAAAGCTGAGCAATATGTTTGGAAACTTTTTAAGCTGGGACTGAAGATTTAGAGAGGTAGGGCTGAGGTATCATGAAACTGTGCCCTGTTGTCCACAGCATCATTCTAAAGTGAAGGTCCCTGTCACAGGTTGCAGGTCTTCTGCAACTGATGGTCCATAGTCAGCCCTGCACTATAGCATTGCATTAGTGCCTCTGGAGCGCTGAGGCTGATGGCTTCCCATTGGGAGGAGCTCGAGCCTCATCCTGTCACCTGGTTCCTCAGAATTGCTTTCCGGCTGAACTGAAGGGACCATGGCACCTCGCCACCATTTCCCCATGCTTTGTTGCCCCCACTCCTCATTGGTTTTTTTTCTTGTTCTTTCTACAACCAACAGATCTGATATGGCAAGAATGAGGAAGACATCTGGGCCCTGGCTCGTGGCCAACTTTTGCACCCACCATTATCATCTGGACAGAGCCCTGAAGAATGTGAAGGGTGGCAAGGCCAGCAGCAGCGAGGCTATTAGCAGACTGCATAGAAATGCATCAAGAGATTTGCGGGTAAAACAGGTAGCCGGCCAATAGTGCCTTAAATCAGAGAAAGGGCAAAAATATGGAACCATGATAGAATAAAACTTGTGAATTAACCTTATTATTCAAGATATGTCCTGTCACCACCCCCAATAATTATTTCCAAATAATTATGATCAGGGCACAAGCCCAATTAAAACTATAGAGAAGACTGAGGCAGAAACAAATTAGTGTTTAAACTGTATTTCAAATGCCCCAGAAGAAAGGGATTTGGGGAGAATAAGAGAATAAGAGGCAGAATGCAAAATTCCTTTCCACAAATATAAATATTGCCATTTAGCTCTGTTTTTTTAAAAAAAAAAACATTTATATTCCACCTCCCTTTTAAGTGGCTCTCAACATCAATAATATTACAGAATTTTAGAACAAAGAACACTATAGAAATATATAACACAGAATGATAAAACAACCAACTTTAGAATTATAAAACATTAGAATAACAATTTTAAAATGCTTAAACCTTAAGACAGCAGCTTAATTTTTAAAATGTTTTTTGAAATTAGCAACAATATTGACACGTGGGTGCCAAGATGCATAACAAACCCATGTTGGGATGGGGAAGGGCATCTTTGAACAGAACGTGTGAATGCATGCAGAAACAAAGCATACCTAAATTAATTAATGAGGATCATGTGAGCTGTGCAGGAAGGCTCAAGTTATGAAGAGTTCTTTTTTTTTTTTCAAATAGGAAATTATAATAAAACTGTAACAAACAAAAAAACTTCTGAGAGGCCCCCTTCAGACTGTGAAGCCCTAAGCTGACATCTGAACCTGGCTCCAACTTCAGGAATTGTTGAGACACAACGGAACTTCAAAGCTCATTACTGCCAGAAAGTTAAAATGCTAAGCAAGTCACGGGAATTAAAGAAGAAGGGCTAAAAGTGGAGAAAGAACTCAGTACCTCATTCAAACATGAAGATCAACTTACAGGCGCTGGGAAAAAAACCTTTGGACCTTGCAAACGGGCTTTACCAACTTGCCAATACATTTCATGGCCTGGCAATGCAACAAGAGTTATCACCTGCTAATATCTAGTTGCTGTTGAAAACATAGCCTAGGCATTGATAATCAGAATTGACAGCCTTATCTGCCAACTGTGCCTGGCACTGCATGAAGTAAGAGCAAATTTCGGCCTCTCCAAATTGGCTTTCAAATGACAACATCCAAAACACCAGCCAGAATTTGGGAGCTCTGCAAATTACAAACTTAAACATGTGAAGAACATCAGACTGGGAAAGGCTAGTTTGTTCCATAGCAAATTCATATGTATTTCTCTTTTTTTTAAATTATAAGCCACCTTCTCACAATTTGGGACTTTGGCCAGCGTACAAAATAAAAATTTTCCTTAGGTGTCAAAGCTGTACTGTATTCTGTAGCATGAGGTAAGCCAAGAGTTGAGCACCAGCAGCCGAGACCAAAAGCAGACAAGAACACATGAAGCCCAGGAGGAACTTCTTGCTCAAGCCAGGATTTGCTGGCACAGAAAACCCTCTTAGGCTTCTTTCTGTCCAAAAGGACTTATTGGTCTTCCTGGAGGGATGGAGTCAGTCCAGGGCCTGGGACCCCTTTCAGACATGACTAGTTGCAGTTCTGTTCCACACCACATGGGGGTGCTGCATAGATATTCATGTACTCCCTGTTCATATCCAGACATCAGAGTAGTAGTAGTATGTAGTAGTTGAATGTAGTAGTTGTGTCATTTTGCAACTTATTTTTGTTTTTAAAAATCTGCTTTTTAAATGCCTTGTTAAAATATTCATTAGCCAATGAAACGAAATGTTGATGATGAAGAGATGCCTGAGAACTGCTTCTCATGCAGCATATTTTTCATGCCTCATTCTACCTTTTGACAGACCACGCCTGCAATCTGCTGGAGGAAAGCTGGGAATTCTGATTAATCCACCATGTCCCAGGGCAGATCAGGGAAACAGGTGAGATTTCTCACCTGTGTCTCTGCAACCCTAATTTCCTTTCTAATAGAAATAATTCAGCTTACAACTAGTGAGAAAAGTTCACTTCCTTTTATCCCATTGAGTAATATTAGTCTATTTCTGGATGCAAACAGGGAAACAGCATGTCCGCATGTCCTACGCATCACTGTTTCCATTGCCCAATACCTGTGCTGTAGGTTGTTTCTGAAAACAAATCTGTTTTCTTTGACCATCCCTTTGGATGAATTATTCATAGGGGCCCAGTAACAGGAACCTTTTCCTTTGTATTATTCTTACCAAATCCTATTATGCTTATCAAGCAAAGAAAATCCTGGTCAATTCCATTATGTGCATTATTCTCTGGTGAGAGACAGCCCTGCCTTTGGACAAACTGGATGACTTTTTGCTGTTTCCCAGCAATGCACATCACATAATACTCCGCAGGGAGCTGCTCTTATGAGTCTGTGGTTCTGGGATTTTAGGCATATTTTCCTGCCTGAGACGGTGGATTCTGGGAACATCACTTTCTCTGAAAGGCAGCAGAGCAATAATGCAACCCTTGAAAGCTCTCATTCTGCCCACTCCTTCCTTGACTCACATATGCAAAAATCAGCCAGCCAACTCATTGGCTGCTTTGATATGTGGGTGTGGGGGAGAAGTGGGAGGGAAGCAGGAACAGAATTGGAGGGAGCTATCACTCTCGGTATCAGTCCCGAGAATTTCCTTCTCTGCCCAAAGAAATTCAGCAGCGTGCTGAAAGAGACAGAACTTAGAAAGAGCACCGCCAGAGAGAGAGAGAGAGAGAGAGAGACCCCTGACTACCGTTTGCAGCTGTTTTCCCCCCCTTCTCTTCTCTGCACAGGTAATGAGATACTTTTTCCCCCTCTCCAATCGATGCATGCCTTTTTTTCTCTTTTTTTGAATAGGAAACAAGGCAGGAAGTTAACTTCTTTGACCTGCTCTTGCATTTATCTTGTCACTTAGTGGGGAAATAGTAGAGCAGATCCTTTCAGAAATGGTCATTTCCTCAAGCTGCTATATATATATCCCACCTATCCTGGTGAGGAAACTGCTGACCAAGCAAAGTTTCCAGAGTCAAAAGTTACAGTTTAGGCAGGAGGAAAGTATTTTGTTCCACAGCCAAAAGGAAGGAAGGAAGGAAGGAAAGGAAGGAAGGAAGGAAGGGTTTACTACTTTATTGTAATTATGAAATAATTACAGCAAATGTTGCTCTGAGGAATCCCTAAACCACTAGTGTTCCTTAGAAGAGCATCAACTGTGCTTCTGAAGGTATATGTTACAAATTTTAAGGAAAATATTTTGGATTCCTAAATAGAGCTCACAGACTACCTTGCTGTGGATTACTGAAAAGTGCACCAGTTGTTATAGTAGTTGTTACAAGTTTTCAGCAAAGAGGATGCATATGTTAAGAGAATTTGCTGGCATCATGTCCTTGAACTTGGCCACAGTGCTGATTCCAACTTGGAGTGTAATGGATCTGTTCAGTAGGTTGCATCTATATTTTCTATTGCCACCTTCATTTCATGGCAGAAAGTAGAAGGAATAACGAGAAGGCACTTTGAAAACTAAGGGCAAGGTATGAGAGGGGACAGTGCACCCCAGAAATTTGACAGTTTTGACCTATTGATACCAACAAATGGCCAAATCTCTGAGTAGAACATTTGTGCTATTTCGGAGCCCACAGGAAGTATAAGCTATCCTCTGCAGTCCTGAAAACTAAAGTGGTGGTGGTGGTGGTGGTTAGTATCAGTTGATTTATTCTGAATCTCTTTGTTTTAATTTTGAGCAAGGGTGGGCAGGAAGCAGAACTGGAACTATCACTAGTAGATCTCTGAGTGATTTGCAACAGACCTGCAAGAACTTCTGATTCCCAATTCTTTAACAATAGGTGCAACACAATGATTCTGTTCTTGCTGTAAATCACACTGCTAAAAGAAAGCTTGGGATAAACAGACATGGATTTTTCAGTTGAAAGCTTGTGAGCTCCAATCAGTTCTGGTATTCAAAACAAATTTCCAGTCTCAGAATCCCTCTAAAGTGAGGAGAATTGAAAAGTGAAAAGAAACAGGTATGAGTTTCCTAATATTGTATGATGGAAGGAACAGCTTCAGAAATGAATTCAAATACATTTGTTCCATCATTTCAAAAGCATCTTAAAATACACATCTTACTGTCAAGCATGCTTCTTTTAGCAATGCTTGCTAATTTCTCTTGAGCCGCAAAACTCATAAGTGACTGCTTGTTGCAATGAAAAAAATAATTTGGACAACATCTCTAAAACTTTTATAATTTTATCATATAATTGTGATATATGTCTTTATCTTGCTGTGTTGTCTTAATTTTTAATTCTATGTGGATGTCAAAGATACAGATGTTAAAACTATTTTCTGTGAGAATGTACAATAGTAGGTGTTGTTGAAACATAAATATTTGGGCTAGCTGTAGAAGAGGGATGATGAAAAGTAGGATTATCTAAATGAGAAGTTATTTCAGATGGGAAGACTAAGCACTGGTTGCTAACTGCAGCTTTCTTATCATTCCCATTAGTTATCTCAGTCTTGAATCATGCTGATTTACAAAGGAACTGCACACACTAACTATTGGAAAATAATGCAATCCTACTCAAAGTAGGATGATAGTAGGAAGGAAATCACATGCAGGAGCAAGAAAGAGAGACATCTTCTAAGGAGGAAATCATATATATAAGAGAGAGAGAGAGAAAATCAAATGCTTGTTGTTAGAATATAGAAATACACTGAAACATCTAATCAATCAGCTAACTAATCCTATACAAAACTATTTTTTCTCCACAAGTTGCCTTACCGGGTTTTATTAGTTGCAAAATGCTTTTGAAATTTTTGAATTGAATGACAGTATAGAAATGTTTTAGATAAATAAATATTCTGGAATATCATAAGTTCACACTTACAGAAACTTTTTTGACATACCTGTACTGAAATCAAATCAAGCTCTTTAGGAAAAAAAATTGTTTTTGCTCCAGATCATCAATGTATCAGAATTACAGAGCTCTTAAATTCTTTTGTGCAGTGGTGGAAATAAATTTCAGTCCAATCTGTTTCAGTGTCAGAGATTCATATATTATTCCATTCTGCCAAATTTTTTGCAATTAAAAGAAAACAAACTATTGGACAATCCACATTTGTTGTGGTTTACAACTTTTCTGATGTGTGGAATACTGGGTGCAACTTTTTCCAATATTTGGATTTTGTAGAAAATGTCCCATTGTACAGAAAGTAATTTTTTCTAACATACCTTCTCCATGCATTTTGAACATGTCATTTTCAAATATGTGCATCTTGATGCAAGTGTTTGAGGTAGCCAATTACATTCCTTCCTGTCTATGCTACGATAGTCCATTTTGGCAGAACTCTCCAAGGAAGTGCACCCACTGAAATCCATGGTAGGTTGATTTTGATACCCCAGTGGAACCGAGCTTAAGAGCTACAAATGTTGGCACCTACTTTTGATGATACAGAGTCTATATAACTCATGGATGAAGCAGCAGATTGCCTGCCTGATTATTAATAAATGAGCCTTGAATTGCATTATATTATATGAAGGGAAATGGGAGAAATGAGGGAGAAGAGATTGACTTGTGATGTAAGAAGCATAGCTAATGCCATTCATTTCAACCCCTACCTTTTTCCTGGATGGTTTGTGATAGTCAGTAGATTGACACTAGTTTGATGGCTTTAAAAGAAGATTGCGCCGATAATGTATGGGTGAAAGGTATACGCACACTTTTATGGATATTACCCAATGACGACAGTTAAACAGAATGTCTGTGTTCAGAGTCAGTGCATATGAAAATAATGATGGGAGTGAAGGCAAAAGTAAATTAGACACTCAGCTCCAGTGAGAGAAGAGATGTGTAGAATGGTTGTGTATCCTGGAGATGCTTTGGATGGGAGATGCAGGTTGGAGAGCAGGAGACCTCTGCATCCTGGATTATTGAGGAAGACCATCCATTCAGGCCAGGAGGGCTTTTGCACAGCTTTGGGTTGTGCACCAGTTACGCCCCTTCCTGGATCGGGATGCCCTTCGAATGGTCACTCATGCCCTTGTTATCTCCCAGATAGACTACTGCAATGCTCTCTACATGGGGCTACCCTTGAAGAGTATCCGGAAGCTTCAGCTGGTCCAGAATGCAGCTGCACAAGCTATTTTTGGGGTCTGAAGAAGGACCCATATAACACCTTTGCTCCGTGAGCTGCATTGGGTACTGGTTTGCTTCCAGGTCCAATTCAAGGTGTTGGTTATTACCTTTGAAGCCCTACATGGCATGGGGCCAGGCTACCCGAGGGACCGCCTCACCCCCACGATTTCAACCCGTCCCACCCGATCTCACAGAGAGGGCATGCTCCGGACTCCCACAGTAGCGGGGGTCCAGAAGGTGGGCCTTCTCTGCTGTAGCCCCTGCCCTTTGGAACATCTTGCCCCCGGAGGTGAGATAGGCCCCCTCACTCCCGGCCTTTCAGAGGGATTTGAAGACCTGGCTCTGCCATCTGGCCTGGGGCGGTGTCAGGATTAGCCCAGGAAACTCCATGAGACAGTACAGATTTAATCCAGCAAGGTTTAATGGCCTTTCTCCCTTTACAGAAATCTTCTCAGAGTGAGAGCAAATTCCAGGGTCACCCTCCCAACCTCCCTTGCATTCTTTAGGGAGGGTTCAGTCTCATCCTCTTATCAGTTCCTCGTTGCTCTGGCAACGAGAGTAAATTCTTGACCTCCCTGGTCGTGACTCTCACAGGCGGGGAGGTAGGTTGTCAGAAATGGGGTTGGCTAGCCCCCTAGAGGCCTAGTGTGGCTTCCATCAGCCTTTTGGATTTTTTTTCTCTTCTTTCCATCTGTGTAGATGTGTTTGTCTTTTTATAAATTTTAATCATGTATTTATTGTTTTAATTTGATGTAAACCTCCCAGAGTCCCCCATTGCAGGGAGATGGGCGGGGATAAATCTATGTATAAATAAATAAATTAAAAAATTAAGCTGATTTTGGGGGGGGAAGTGTGTGGGAGAAGCATAGACTCACTTGTTCCCAACCACAGTCCAAATGTGTGCTGGCAGCATCTTTTTCCTGCTGTGTCTTCAGGCAATGAGTAAGACAGGCTTAAGGTACCTTTAGGTGTACTATGGTTAAAGTACTATTTCCCCCTTATTCCATCAACATCCAAGGGCAGCTTCATGATCTGTTAGGCTTTGTCACTCATTCTTTCAAGAAAATGTGCGTGACTGCAGTTCCTGGAAACAGAGGCCATACAGGGGCTAGGGACGGGCAATGGAGAGAGCCACTTGCAGGATAGCTGTGTTTTCAGTCGGCTGCAAGTGAGAAGCACTGTAACTTGCTGTTGGGGGAAGGTCCTTGATATACACAGCCTGCTGTTGTGCTTGAACAGACTTTGATTTTTATCACACTGACGCACATAGCAAAGGAAAAATGAAGCAGTAATGCTGAAATAAAAACCGCCTGGTGTGTATGCATGTGTTAATGTTTGTGTGGCAGTTGCATACAGCAGGATCACAATCCCTTCACTCTACATCATTCTACAGTCTCTCTCTCTCTCTCTCTCACACACACACATAGCACAAAAGGGTGCCAGGAATGTTCCTTCCTATTGAAAGCTGGCCATGTAGCAGTATAGCCCAGAATGGTTGACAGTCACGGTAGCTCCTCAGGTGAGTTGAAGGCAAACCTTATTCTAGGCAAACCTGAAGATAACAGTGACTGGATCAGGGCCAGTCTTCTGCATGCAAAGTATATTTTCCACTAGCAAGCAAGATAACAGCTTGTCCTTTTTGAATTCTTAATATGTAATGGCCCTTTATGTCTCACTTTTTTCTAGTTTAGGAGCAGAAACCTTCGGGTTTTTACTAAATAGAATTCCTTGCATCTGCCTCCTCTTGCTCATTGGTAATACTTGAGCTCTTGTTGAGCAACAGTTGGGGCACAGTTTTCCACCTCTGTTTATAGGACTTTTCTGTTACTTGCAGCACTTCCCAAAGCATGTTTACTCACAGACAAATTCCACATTGTAGAGGTGAAAAAAAATGGTGCGAGTGCATCTGCATATTAGATTGAAAAAAAAATAAACCTTGCTGATGCCCAAGATCTTTCAACACAAACCCTATTTACTCTGAAGCAAATCTAATTAATGTCAGGGCAATTTATTCCCAATGCCAATGGAATTTACTTCCAGTGGTTTGAATTTTGATTGTAAGAACTGCTGTGGCTGATTTTTTGGAAAAAAATGGTTAATTAATATTTTTTGGGAGTGAGGCAATGGGGCTATTTCATCTCTACAGCAATGCTCTGATGTCACTTTTCTCTTAGCTTTTCAACACTGATAACCTGGGACCCAGCAGAAGGACGTCATCGAGATCAGTGTTTCTCAGCTTGAAGATATGTGGACTTCAACTCCCAGAATTCTCCAGCCAGTATGCTGGCTGGAGAATTCTGGGAGTTGAAGTCCACACTTCTAGCTGCCAAGACTGAGAAACGCTGATCTAGATTGCTTAGAAACAAACACTCTTGTGGCACCTTTAAGCCTAACAAATTTAGTTTGGAACTAACTTTCCTGGATGAGAGTCCACTTCATCAGAGGCATGAAGTACAATACTCAGTTAGTAGATATATTATATGGAGGGGTATAGAGGGGAAAAAATAGTAGAATTAGATGCCAATAACATGAAGAGAGAAAAAAAGAACTGATGATGATACAATTAAGGTTTAAATACACACAAAATAAAGATGGTGGCAAATCCAGAATACCAGCTGCCAGAAGAAAGCTGTCTAGGTCCACTGAAACAAAAACAACAAAGTGTTGTGATACCTGAAAAACAAATACTGTATATTCACTGTGGTATATTCTTTTTATTGAGGGCAAGGTTATGTTCCACCCCACCCCCATAATCAGCATCTCCTGACATAATTGGAGAAAGAGCCTCCCAACAATGAAGAGCATGTGTACATGAATGAAATAGACAGAGACCTACAGAGAGAACAGGCATGCATGAACGGGTATGCGCGACCTCTGGAAAGTTCCCTCAATCCAGTATGCCCTCACATCTCCAGCATGTTGTTCATGGGCATACAGTGACCTAACAGAGACTGCCCTTTTCCTGTTTGGTGTTGCCCTCAGTAACTGGAAAGATCAGGCTGGTAGTTTTCAAACATTGTTCATTAACTTGCTTATCAAAACATCAGGCAGTGCTTTTTGCCAGGTTAAAACTGAGAAACAGATGAATTTGGTAAATATTTCCTCTCCCATTAGAAGTTAGATTGTGCAAACAACTGATAGAGCCATGGTGTCTGGTGCTCTGCTACATCCAAAGATCTCCAGACCAATCCCACTGTGGATACTTTAGGGTACTAATTCAGAGTGAACGGTGTACTGGGGAACCTTCTGTGCCATGCAGTTGCTGCTTTCAGAAACCCAAATTATTTTACAAACAGTGTTCTTACTTAGAAAGGCTTGAGGAACTTGATCTGTATGAACAGATCTGACTTTTATCTCCCGGGCAACAAAAAGGATCAGAATTGAACAATGCACCAGCTTTGCCCATCTCCCGATCATCCACACAGGTCTTGGCAGTTAAATCCTTGAATGTTCAAAGCAGCCTGAATTTAAAGAAAATATATTTCTGAATGTGTTTGTAAAACATTTAAAACTATTTTTGAGTATGTATCAAAATGTGACTTTTCAGGGTTTTTTAAACATAGGTTAATGAGAAATGAGATAGTATGGATTTATTAATTGTGGGTGAACACTTTGCAAGCAACAGGCTGATTCTTTATATCTCATCTGGTTGTCTGTGGTGACTGAACAGCAGCAGCCAAGAGGTGCAGGCTTATCCTCTTACTCATGAAAATGTTGCAGTTATTAAGCCCCAAAGGACAGGCTTTATTGCAGGAAATGCTATTTACAGATCTTGGGTAATGCCAGGAAGGCTTGAGAATATTTTTCCCAGATTGTACTAAATGTTGGAATACCCTCCACTCCAGTACTACCCTTCTGAAAAGTTTAGTAACTGAACTCTGAGGTGAGGTATGAGTGCAACCATCCACTCAACCCATCCACTTTCCCAGGTTGAACTGGCAGATCTGAAAGAAAAGTGTAACTCCATCTGGCTGAATCCAGTTCCA
Organism: Liasis olivaceus; assembly: GCA_030867105.1. Classification (NCBI taxonomy): domain Eukaryota; kingdom Metazoa; phylum Chordata; class Lepidosauria; order Squamata; family Pythonidae; genus Liasis; species Liasis olivaceus. Next base: position 64,413,080 of record CM061348.1, on the reverse strand, counting down.
ATACACCACTGAGAATCCCAGATCATCAAAACTCTGCATTGTGCAGAGGATGATGAATAGCTGAATGTGGTTACAGAGCTCCTCCCAAATGTTGTGTATAAATGTAGGTAAGCTTAAAACTTAGTATGCCTGAATAAGGCTACTATAAGTCCTTAACAGAATCTAGAAGATGGTTTGGCTGCAAATCCTGATTTTCTTAGGAAAATTCCATAAAAATAAGTCAGGAGAAGGGACGAACACAAGATTATAGGAACGGCTACCTTGAATACACAGAAGACAAATACTGCAATTTAAGTCTCCTTGGCAAATACTTAGCTGTAGCAAGAAACTGTAAGTTACCTTTGCACATGAGGTTTCCTGTTTCCTGACTGTCACATCTAAGCTGTTTCTCCACTACGATGTTAACACCTCTGCATGAGTGCAAACAGAAGATTTATAACACCTTACTTATGCCTCAGCCACTTGGAAAAAAATATAGTATTATTATTCTCTAGGGAGAAATGCTGGACAGAAGGCACATATTATTTTGCCAAGTTGTAATATCAACTTGTTTTGATAGTTGGCAGACAAAAGTAAGTCACTTCATTCTGAACATGTCAGTGTAAGAATATATATGGGCTAATTGTGGGACATTTACACTTACATTTTAAGATAAAAGTCATTATTATACAACCTAAAAGACAAATAAAAACATAGGAGCTATGTAGCAAATTGGCAGCCAAACAGTGTGGGTACAATATGGCAAAATTTTCTCTCCAGTCCAATTATTTGGTATCAATTCAGGGCTAATTCATACAATTATTACAATGCTTCAGAAATGTAGGCTAGTATTATGGAAAGGTATAGCCTTTGTTTCAAGGGTAAATTAGTACTGGATTGGTAAATGGTTAAGTTGAAAGTCAGTGCATAGTCAGCTGCATTATGAAGATCTCATAAGAACAGCCTTGCTGGACCAAGCTAAGAGCCATCTCAGTCCAGCATTTTCTATCTCACAATGGCCAGCCAGACACAATTCTCTCCTACCATTGTTTTGTTGCAACTGAATGTGCAATTTGAGACATGCTGCCCCCCAATCTGGAGATAACACTGAATCTTCAGGACCATAGCCCTTCATAGTCCTGCCCTTCATGGACTTATCAAACACCCTTTTAAAGCCACCCAAGGTAGTGACCATCACATCTTGTGGTAACAGATTCCACAGGATAATTACATGCTATGTGAAGAGTGTTTTCTTTTGTCTCTAATTAGCTTCATTGGGTGGCCCATGGTCCTAATATTTTGATATAGTGAGAAAAGTATCTCCTTACTCATATCTCCATGTCGTGTTGGATTTCATACATATCAATCATGTCCCCCTTCATTTGCTTTTTCCCCCAAGCTAAAGACCAGAAACATTTGAGCCTTCCCTTCTAGAAAAGCTGTTTGGAGCCCCTCATCATTTTAGTTGTCTTCTGTTGCCTTTTCTCCAACTCTATTATATATATATTTCAAGATTGGCAACCAGAACTGTATACAGTTTTCCAGATGTGGGCACAACATAGATTTGTATAAGGGCATTACAGTGTTGACATTTTGATTTTCAAGCACTTTCTTAATGATCCTTAGCATGGAATTTCCTTTTTTCACAGCAGCTTCACGTTGATTCCACATCTTCATTGTGTTATCCTAGTGATTCTCAAAGTGTGGTCTGTGGATCACTGATGATCTATGGAGGTGAGTCAGGTAATCTACTATAGCCACCCCATATTCATGGGTTAGAACCTACTCACCACCTCAGCCCTGTCTCTCCACATGGGTCACCAGTAAGGTGACAAAAGCCCACTTCAGCCCCAATGCCCAAAATATGATGCCATCTTTCATAGAATGACATAATAATTAAGGGAGCCTTCCCAAATCTAGTAGTACCTTCCCAAAGTTGCAGTATCTGCAACTTTCTAACTTTTTTTTTTTTTTTTTGAGTAAGTCAGCCTGGAGATACCAGCTTGGGGAAGGCTGGAGAATAAGGTGCAACATGATTTCTGGGCGTGCAGAGCAGTAATGAAGGATCTTGTGCAAAATATCAGCTGATTCCCCCGGAATTTTTACAAAAGATAACACAGAAACTTTTCTACTAACCAAATGTGACTGCTGTTTTTTTTTTCCCCCCAGCCAGGCCTGTTCATTTGGAATATACAAAACTAGGTACACAGAATTAGGACAAACTCTGAATACCTTGCTGAAGTATAATATTAGTATTCTAGCCCTGCATGCCAATTTTGAATTAGCACTCTTCTTTCTAGCATTCCAAGTCTCTTTGGAATTTCAGTGCTCCTAAGAAGGACCCTTTTCTGAAAGAAGAGGGAACCTTTGATCTTGCAAATATTATTAGAATCCAGAATCTCTACCAAGCCAATGGCCAGCAACATCTGGAGGACTACAGAGATTCCCCATTCTTTCTTTCAAGGGAAATCCTGGGCCTGAATCTGAGATTTTATGTAAACAGCATTTTTGCCACTGAGATTTTTCTTCTTCCTTAAAAAAAAATCTTTCTTGACTTAAAATTCTCAGCCCCCAAATAATAAAATCAACTGATTTTGTACATCAAGCACAGATATCTTTTTCTATTAAAATTTATTTTTTTCTCTTTCACAAATAATTTGAAGCTTCACCTTTTAACATAAAGTATCTGCAACAATAATGGAAAAAAGAACAACAGATCTCTATTACTTTTTCTACAAAAAGTTATTATGTCTGTTTCCAGAGAAAAGCAAAACTCAACTGCTTTCTTTGAAATTCTTGGTGTTGAAGCCCCAAAACTTTTAGAACAAACATCATTTTGTGAGTATATACAACAAAGTACATAACTTTTTTCCAAGCTGAGGACTCCCATGCTCTTTGAGTGGTATGTTGGGGACCACACTCCATAAAGTGAGATTAGGACAAAAAGTAAATTCAAACACATTTAATTCAAATTAAAATTTAATTGCATGATTGTAAAAACCCAACAATTTCTACGCTTGCATCAATAAGTCTTTATTTCTTTCTCCCATCAGTGCTTATGAAGGTCCTTTCAACTTCAGAAAATGGGCATCAAAAATGAAAAAGAAAATAAATCTAATCCACTAAATGCACTCAAACCTTCTGGAGAATTGTATTCTTAATTAAAAGATGAGTGCCCTTCCCAAGCATATAATTCTGGCAAGTGATCCCAATGTATTTTGGCGGCTGCTGCTCCTTCTTCTTCTTCTTCTTCTTCTTCTTCTTCTTCTTCTTCTTCTTCTTCTTCTTCTTCTTCTTCTTCTTCTTCTTCTTCTATGTTTGATGCTACTCTTCCACATGACTTCAGGGTTTTAAAAGTCTTACTGTATATATTTAAGCTTTCTAAAGACCTTATTGAATTTTCCACCCATATTCTCCTTAATCCAGATATAAAGAATGTCCAGAATTATGTAGTCTGTTTTTTTATATTCTGCTGTTCAAGGCATTTGGAGGGGAGAGAGGATATAAATCTAAGGAACAAACAAATAGTGTAGATCCTCTTTTCTCTTCCATGTATGTAACCTGACCAGATTGGACATGGAATCTTACAACATTGGTGACAAAATAACACCCTCTGCTGTACCTGAGCTGTGATAAGAAGATAGTTAAAGGGTCCTTCATCAGGGTGGGCTAGCTGGGACTCAAACACTGGGCAAGGCTAATATGATGCCCCACAATACCTCCTGCCTCAAACAGGCGCCTCACTCTGCCAAGTGCTAGACTGGCCTTGCTTGCACATTAAATACATACAGAACATCATGATACATAATATTCTATTCTCAATAACAGTCTACCATTGCTACTGATGATAAAGATTCAGAAATCTTCATATAAGTTATGACTGCCTTTTCTAACATTTGGATATCGATATTTGATTCTTCTGTCTTTTTATTACTTCTAGTTTGTCTCAAGCTATCTCATATACTTAAAGCAATTTCTTGTAATTTTGTATCCTATATTTAATCAATTTAAGTTTGCAGCTCTTTTTTTTTTGCCAAAATCTCTTCTTTTTTGTATTTTTATTATAGTTTTTAACAACTTACGTTTTGTGTAAAAACTCTTTCCCTTTTCCCTTTTTCCCCTTATACACTTGGACAAAGCAACCCTGTCTTTAGAGAAAAGAGGTTTCTTTGTGGGACAAAATGCCTGATGGCTAACTGTGGCTGGGACTAGAAGAGGGTTCAGAATGTTTCATTTTCCTTCCTGTGACCTCAATGAAAGGATACTAACAATGCCATCCCTAGGACTGGCATAACTTTGGACCAGTTTTGTGGACATATTGGCAGAATAAATGGGACTTCAAACCTCCTATGAATCCATCACACTTCTGATTGCCCTAGGAGTGCCCTATTTTGCCCAACATCAACCAGTGAAACACTGATTTTGGTGTATTTGAATCAGCAAAGACTTCTACCTCTTCTTTGGGGGTGGGGGGGCTCACTAAAGGATTTTATATATTCCTATGCCTGGATTTAATAGAAAAATCTTGCTTCCATTAGCACACAGTTTGTGTTCTTTACATGATTCAGTGCAACTCCATCGACTTCACATTGCTAATGCTACCCCAGGTTTCTCTGAGCTTCTGATCATTTTTAGAAAATGTAGGGATTACTGAGGCCAGCAGCAAACAAAAGGAATTAAAACGTCAAGGCAAAAGTTCTCAGAAGAAAATTATTGCAGAAAATTATTTCACTCTTTCACCAATCCCTCTGTTCAGTGGTTAAACCCACACATTGCTATTGCTGGTGCTGGTCTAGAAAATAAATGAACCTCAGGAAGAAGAATTAATTTCATTTTGTCAATTCTTACAAAAATAACTGAGAAATCCAAAGAGAATATATGTAATAACTCCTGCTGCCTCAAGCTGGGCAATTATTGAAAGTATTGATTTCTATCTTTCAACAAAAAGCAAAAAGATTTTTAAAAAGGATGATCAAAACAAGCCTCTTATGCCAAAGAGGGATTTGTTATCTGGGAAAGAAATATACCACCATATCCTGTGTGGATGCAATGCCCCAATTCCTTTCTTCACCCCAGTAGCCAAGCCAATACTCACATAACAGTCCGGAACTACCCCTACAGATGTAGATTCATGACACAATTTACTGTATCCAGCCACTGTTTAAGAGCCAAACATATGTGCAAGGCCAAACAGCATTGCACAACTTTTTGGGCAGAATGTTTAGACAGCAGATATGGTCTTCAGACAAGGGCTCCAGGGAGAAAAAAAAATTCTTTTGACAGGGAGCCAAACATAAAGTCTTGGACAAGAGCAAGGGAAAGCCACAAAGATTCCCCGATGACAGCAGTCCGCAGGGACTCACTCTGTAGAGCAGACAGTTGAAAAACATGAAGTGGGAAGTCAGGTCCTAAGTGAGAAAAAGAAAAATGCTCCTACTTCCTTTGATTCACAGAAAAAAATATATATTAGAGCCATTGTTTCTTCACCAGGTATAAACCAGGTCCTAGAAGCATGAAGCCAAGGATTGCAGGAGAAAGTTAGATGAGTGGGAGAGCTCACATTTAACATGTGTGAGAAAAGATGGGGACTGAAGCTGAGGAGGGACCATGAATGGGCCACTGAGTCCTTTTGGGCCACCATCTGTCCTGGGGAATCATTTAACCAAACCCACCCCTGCTTTGTTTTGGCTGATAAGTTAGATAGTTTAACATCTTTTGTCCTAATGGTTCCAGCAAGTCCTAAAGCTCCAACTCTGGTAGAACTTATCAGTGTTTGGAATGAACAACAGTAGGTGAGAATGGGAGTTAACAATATTCTATCTTCTCCAATGCATGCTACAAACAAATCCTTAGAGAATATATAAGGAAAGACTCTTCAATCTTTTTCACACTGTGCCTTTTACATATTTTGGAGTACAATTCCCCTAATCTCTGAGCTGATGGGACTTGTGATGTAAAGGGAAACAGATGGAGAAAAATTCTTATATGACTAATCTAAGGAATAAACTATTACAGAATTTCCTTTTATTCGTGGCAATCAAGATACCTTTTTTTTTTTTGTCTGCGCTCAGTCATTACTGACCCTGCAGTGACTGCCTGGACGAATCCTTGCAGTTTTCAAGGCAATTGTTTTTCGGAAGTGGTTTGCCAGAGCCTCCTTCTTAGAGCAGAGCCCAGCTGGCGAGCACAGGAGGCAGGATTTCCGTTGCTTCGTGCCCTTTTCGGGCGAGCGCGGTTTCGCGCTTACCGGCACCTGGTCCCGTCTCTCTGTGCAAGGCGCTGCCAGCATTTTTCCTCCCACCGGAGTGAGAGTACCCATTTATCTACTCAAGTAAGTTTTCGACCTGTTGGGTTGACAGGAGCTGGGGAGGAAACAGGAGCTCACCCTGTTAACGCGAAGGCTGGACTCGAACCGCCGAAGCGTCAGCCATTTCTGGCCGGCAACTTTCAGCGTCATTAAGCCGCTGCGCCACCGCGTCCCCCTCAAGATACCTTATTGAAATGGAAATCTTCTTCCTTTTCTTCATTAATGAGTATCAGTAGTTTAAATAGAACCCAGTTTATATTTTTAAAAGCATCTAAGTAGTTTTGCCAAAATTTTGAAACCTCTTCGCTTTACTAATGTCTGATATACACCTGCTCCAACATTATAGGATGTTCCTCAATTATCTCCCTCACACTGTTCCTGTAGAAACAAGAATTCCTGTTGAAACACAAATTATGAAACAGAGATATCTCTGAGATGTCTTGATAACTACCTATCAGTTGATATTATTCTGTTAAATGAATCTATATTGATTGAGCAAAATCAAGTTACTGGGCAGAACAGCTCTACCCACAGGGTGGAGAGCTTTGACTATTCCAATGCCACACTGGCTGTGGCTGGCAGGAGGAATCATGATAGAGAGCCCTTTCATCTCTTCATTCTGTCAAGAAGGTTCTTTTTTTGACCAAGCTTCCCTTCCATTGTAAGTAATAGGAAAGAAAATAATTGGGGAGTCCTTGGGGTTCTCTGAGCTTGGTTGTTTTCTTGCAAACGTTTCGTTACCCAGCTAGGTAACATCTTCAATGCTAGAATGGAGTGGGGTTTGCTCTCTGTTTATATACTGTGGCATGCCCTGCCAGTGCTGGTGGGGGTGTGGGGTTTGTTTTGTTTTATTTTTTTCCCTCTGATAGTTCCTTGATTAGGGTATTGTTTACTGCTTGATTGTATGTATGGTGGTAATCTTGGTGTTAATTTATGCTTATCTGGGTGATGGTTGCTGGTGAGGAGATGTTCTGGTCTTTTGTTTTCCTTTCTATTGTCTCTTTTGAATAGCGTGTAGATGGTGTTTATCTGTATGTGCCTGTTGATGGCTGCCTTGTCTGAATACCAAGCTTCCAATAATTCCCTCGCATTTTTGAATTTAGAATTAATAATTGGATCAGCTAAATGCCTGGTTTAAATCCCACTGTGAGTTGGAGTGTTGGGAAGGGTCAGACATACGTCTGTTAGATTTTCAGCCCCCTCCTTTTCTATCCTTGTCCAGCCCCCACCTACCCCCACACACATCCTTTCAATGTCAGGATTGCACAGCCTTGAGAGGGAGAAATCACAATATTATATAGCCTAAGAAAACTCTCTCTAATATTAGCAATCAACAACCTTTTCAAGCACCATTGGGGTATCTTGTGTGATGGCCCCCAAATCTTGCATGATTTCAAAAAATTATCCCAAATTTTGTGAAATATTTTGAGAGATTAATTAAATCTTATGAGATATGGCCATCTCACAAGATGATTCTGAGTGAGTTCTCAAGCAGTGAATAACCTAAGCAATGGACACAGAGACATACTACTAAATTTCCTCTTTAAAGACCTATAGGATTTCTTGTGTCTTTGATTCTGTGTACTTCTTTCTTGTGTAATTTTCTAAACAATAGTCTAATTCAAATCTTCTGGTAATTTTCATGTTCCCTCATATATTTCTCTGTTTCTAACAGAAACATTCCAAAATATGATTTTAGGTGTTTTTTTTTTTAATCATCTACCTTCTCTTCCATGATTGTAATTGGTTCCTTAATCATCAGACTTGTTTTTTGTGAATTCTATTATTTCTCCCTTTATTAATTCACCACAAAAAGTGGGGGTTTTGGCAGGGGTCCCTTTTTAATATCAACTTTTCTGCTGAATTTGAGTAATCCTGCCATTATATGATTTAAATTCCAATCAGAAGGCTTTTGAGCTATATGCAGATGATTTCCACCTCTTTTGCTTCCTGTCTTTTTTGATATTTACCAGGAATGCATTTTATCAATAATGTTGCTTATTTTTGTTATTTTGATTATCCACCAAATAATTAATTGTTTAATTTCCTAATATTCTTCATATATTATTTCCCATTTTTCTTTCTTCCATATCTGTTCAAATTATTCTCAATGCCTTCCATTCATCACCATAACACTTTCACTTAATTATCCATCAGTGGCAAATTGCTTAAATTCATGTAATGAAGTATTCATTTGGCAAACAATATCTCATCATCCCTAATATATTTCATTAATGATTAAATATGATTAAATATAAATAATTAAGTCATTCACTTGGCTTACTTTTATTAATCACTTCACCAGTTAATAGGTCTCTTAATTTATACATGTAATCTAATTGCAAATCCATCCAATGCAAAACATTATGAATGAGTCACAACAAACCTTCACTCTGGGTTCTTCCACATTACTCACTTAAAATGCTCTTCTCCCATCTATGAGCCCACAGAAAACCAGCATAAATCCCAATTGCCTCTGTTCTGGCTTGCAGTTGGAGAAGAGAGTCCTCATTTCTAATGTAAAGAAGGCTGCCCTTTCCCCACCTTTATAATGTCACCAGCCATCACAAACAATTGGTAATGGTCATGACAGATGTCTAGACATTTGGGCTTAGCCATCTGTCAGAATTTGATTCTTGTGTCCCTGGTCCAGTCTCCTAGTTCAGGTATCAGCTGCCCAAATTGGAGAGGCGGCAGGCCAAGGGGCAGAAGAGGCTTTTTAAAAGCTGACGGATAGCTGACAGCCTGAACAGTTGACAGGCATGGGGACACTGCCCACGCTGGCTCTCTTTCTGCTGCTTCACCCCATCATTCAGTTATAGTTTGAGCTGCCTCTGATCACAGGTTTAGCACTCTTCTAAATCTAAGCGCAAAAGCAGACCAAAAAACTACTGACAGGGCAGGGCAGACAGCAACACCTGCACCCGCTTCACTGGGAAGCCTTTATCATCAGCACCACCACTGGTTAGCTTTACTTGTGCCGATCCATAACTGGGAGCCGGGGTTGGCTCAGAAGGGAGGGGTGACATGCCAGGCTGATCCCACCCCTTGGAGGTCCCCTGATAGCAGGCCACTGACTTTATTTATTTATTTGTTTGTTTAATTTGTGTGCTGCCCACCTCGCCCAGAGATGGATGGTTGGTGAAGCAGATCATATTGTACCCACGGTAAAACTGTACCTGTTCATTGGCTGCTTTAAGGAAGAAAGTGTTGCTTTAATACTGGAACAGCTAAGGATAACTTAAGGCCATCTGGGGTATGGGCCGGAGGTGAGATGAAGGCAATATCAAGGGAACAGTTATCAGGGCATATTTGTACCATGGTCAGATGCAAGTGGGAAAAGGTCTGTCGTCTGTTTCACCACCTCTCTGCCATGGGATTAGATGGTGTCCAAAACACCAGCCTGATTGTTTTGCTTTGCTTTATTTTCCTAAGTCTGCTTTAAACTGAGGGATTTGCTTGAGCCAAGAGGCCGGAAGATAGAAGAGGAGAATGGACTGTCTACATTTGACAGTTCCAGAAAAGACCAGGTTTGCTCCCATATCAAATAAAACAGCACAGAGCCAGGAAAAAAAGAAGAAAAACAATTGGCTCTAGAGAGAAACTAACAGCATCTAATCAGCCAGACCTGGAGCCTGTTTTGAACTGGTGCAAAATCCTCATCCAGAGGTACCGTCTGTTTTTTGCACAATTCATCCCATTTGTTTTCATAAACAATTTTTTATTTGGTTTAGCGATCTAATAGTTCAGCCATCGAATCTATTAGCTATTATATTATTAACTCCTCTGTTTCTTTAGTCATCCCTAAATAGTTTGTAAAACAGGATTTCTGCTGGTACATATTCAAAATATTTCAATTTACCTTTTTTTTTTTTTAGATTGTTTATCCTGCCTTTCTTATTTTTATGAATAACTCAAGGTGATGAACATACCTAATAGTCCTTCCTTCTCCTATTTTCCCCACAACAGCAACCCTGTGAGGTGAATCGGGCTGAGAGAGAGTGACTGGCCCAAAGTCACCCAGCCAGCTTTCATGCCTAAGGCAGGACTAGAACTCACCGTCTCTTGGATTCTAGCCTGGGGCCTTAACCACTAGACCAGACTGGCTCTATTTTGCCATTCTCATTAGATAATCACTGATTTGCAAAGGTATATAATCTTTTCTTAAAAAGAACATATGTGAAAGATAACTTCAAGATATTTTAGGCTACTATCTTAAAAATATTTGTTCAGAAACCCTCTTGGGAAAGCATCTAGAAAGCATGCATTGGCCTAGAAGAGTCCTACATGCTATTTTTATAAAGTATGTACATGCATTACATATATGAAAGTTGAACATATATTCAGGGCTTTGTAATGTTGAACTGTTGGTCAGGAACATCCATAGGGAGGTCAGAAAAGTCAAGATGGTGGCTATGCCCACACATTAAAATGGGTGGAGTTTGATCACACAAGTGCAAGCACCATCTTGACTTTTTTGACTTCTCCCAGGATGCACCTGTCATGGGTGCTTACAAGGATCATCTGGTCCCTCAAAATATCACAGACAAAGCTCTAAAAATAGAAAAAGTTCATCTTTTCCTGAAGAAAGAGAACTTACTCGGTTGAGCAACAGTCCCGATGGAGTTTCCTGGATGGCGGGAACATTTCTTCCCCTCAATCCTGGAAATTCCCTTCTTCGAGACATTTAGTACAATGAAAAACCAAAAGACAAGCTTTCACTTCAAAAACGTCAGTCTGGATTTAGGAAATTATGTCAGCTATCAGAAAAAAGATCACTATTTTCCTTTCTCCTTTTTGGGCTGCGAGGGGGGTGAGGAAGATAATTTTTAGAATAGAAATACGATGCAGCATATTCAATTTCAGTCCAAGAGAGACAGGCTCTCTCAGTGATTATCCCAATGCAGGATGTGATGAGTGTGGCTTTTGAAATGATGTATCCTCAATGTGCCTCAAGATTTAGGGCTTTCCTCACTTGTCCCTAGGCATGGCACCAACATGCCCTGGTAGCCTCTTTTTTTCTGCTCATGGAGAAAACTCCATTTCCCCATGGAGTTGCCTCTTTCTCATCCCCAACCCACGAGTGATATAAACCTAATTAATTTTTCACCATACAACTCTAAATGTGTCTTCCCCCCTTATTCTGACACCCTCCAAGGACAGCGTCAAGAGATACAAAATCTCTTAGGCTTTGTCGCCTATTATCTTGAAGGAAAGTCAGGTGCCTGTACTGAGTGGCGACAGAGGCCACAGAGGTAGGAAGGAGATCAGCCACGGGGACAGCAGATTTCACAGTTTTCGGCCAGTCCAAGGATGGTTGAATAGTGCTTCAGCTGAACGCTGGGGAAAGGCACTTTGTCTTTTTCTTTTTTTTCTTTTCCCCAATTCAAATTCAACTCTATATCACAGTAAAAGAGGCACAGTATATGTGCATTTGTGTGTTCCCATGATAAAATCAGCAGGAGAGCCAGTCTGATGTAGTGGTTAAGGCATCAGGCTAGAAACCAGGAGACCTAGTCCCACCTGAGGCACAAAGCCAGCTGGGGGACCTTGGACAAGTCACTCTGCCTCAGCTCTAGGGAGAAGAAGGCAATGGCAAACCACTTCCAAAAACTTGCCAAGAAAACTGCAGGGACTAGTCCAAGCAGTCACCAGGACTCAGCACTGACTCCAAGGTGCTCGTGCACGCACACACACAACACAAATCAGCAGAAGATAAAACTCTGGAACTACTGTGGCCCTCACCCTCAGGCAATGTGGGTAGTTTTATAAGCATCAACACTGAAGGGAAACAATAAATACTCCAAATTGCTGGCAGGAGCCATCCACTGCCAGTTTTTTACTTGAAAAAGCTCGTAGTACCTGAGTTTCAATCACAGAGAGGCTTCTCTGTGCCTCTGCCAAAAGAGGAGGGAGTCTTGACTTTCAAATACAGCCTTTTACAGAATATTTGGCAGCTTCCTAACACAATCAATTCATTAACATCCAGGACTAGCGGTGTACTTTTTCCTCTGAAATGCCAAAAAAAGAAAAAGAATGCAGCCATTTTCATCCCATTTTCATGTCATTATTGGAGGTTTGGACCTACACCACAGAAAGGTCAGTTTCTGAGTTAGACTGGAATTTAATTATATCCAGAAAAGGAGAGACAAACTTTCCCCACCTTTTACCTATCATTTATGTTCCAGTTTGATGCCAATTTCACCTGTTCTTACCATCACAACAGTTCATTCATGAAAGGTTTTAGGGCATTTGGTTTGATCAGATACAATTATACTATAATAAAGGAACATTTCTGCACAGCAAAGTGGCTTTCAGAGTTCTAGTCCTGCCTTGGGCACAAAGCCAGCTGGGCCAGTCACTCTCTCTCAGCCCTAGGAAGGAGGCAAGGACAAACCACTTCCAAAAATCTTGCCAAGAAAACTGCAGAGACTTGTCCAGGCAGTTGCCAGGAGTCAGCAATGACTCGAAGGACCCCCCCCCCCCAAAAAAAAGTGGCTTTCAGCTCTGGATGAGATAGAGTACTTATAAGGCAACTGTTTTTGAATTTCCTTGCCACCTGTATTTAGAAAAGTTATTGATACAATGTTCTAGTTTCAATACATTTCAGTTGCGTGTTAGTTTTCGCCTGGCTTTTTCCAGACCAGAGAAGGTGGGAGGAGATGGGGGAGAGAATGGGTGGAAGACCATAATGCTTGCAGGCCATTTGGGATTTGATATTTCTTACATGGATCCCAATTAATTCAAAGGGTGACAACTAGTAGAGCAAGTATAGAGGGCATACTCCAAGAAATAAAATTTGTGTATTGGATGGAACTCCTCAACCTCAACATTTAATTTACACTATAAATTCTGTACTAGCTATGGCAAAAGCTGCAGAGTGTTCTGGTTTGGTCTGGTTCATGAAAACTAGTGTTACATTTTTTTCCTAGGACATGGCACTGCTTGACTTTGACAAAATGTGGCATGCAGCCCATTTAGAAGGGCAAAGGGGCAGGAGCACAGCTCTACCACTCAGAAGCAGGGCAGACTAAGCACCGACTGGGCACCTCCCATCGCCAGGCAAGCTGACCAGAGAAACAGCAACACCCCATTCAGGAAGCTGTCCATGAGGGTGTTTCACCAACCCTGCCTTCTGCTGCATGACTTGGCCCTCGCTTTACCTGCTTAAGAACTAAACAAACACTGTGTGGTTTTATTTCAGTAACATCCCAGGAAGCTGCCATCACAGTGGCTGGGTTTGTAGAAACCCAGATTATTTTAAGCTAAAAAATATTTGCATAATTTGTAGCACACCATGGTGTGGGCACCCCGGTATTCCTAGCCTTTATATAACCCATAATATGACTTATTTGCTTGAGTTATGCCATTATGATTTGTTAAGCCAGATTTAAGGTTCAGCAACCTTAAACCTGGCTTTGTGTGAAGCTGCCAATTGATCCTTATTATTCTGGGTAAAAAAATCTCACTTCATCAGACAATAAAACTAATTTGGAAGTCTTATATTAGCTATAGCAATCACTAACAGCAACCTCATTCATGAATGTCAAAACTATTTCTAGCTTTGCTAGACATTGAAACAATTTCATTCTTTGCAGAGGAGTTCTGAAAGCTTCTGAAATATGGAGGGAAGGTTAACCATTAATTTTGGATCATTATGAATATGAATATTACCTACATGAATATTACCTCTTTAAAATGAAGAAGGAGGGAGGGAGGGGCTTTTACATAGATCATATGTAGTAGTAATATTTTCAGTTCACTTCTTGAAGTATGTTCCTTACATGATGCAGTCCACAATGCCTGGGGGAATCTCAGGTTTACAGGACTGTAAAGAATAGTTACCTTTAGGGAAGAAAAAACAAGGCACCACAGAATGCATACTGAGCCTTGTAGAAATGGAAAAGAAAGAACAGACGGAGACAGGGATGAAATGGGGAGCCTAGAACCCTGAACCAAAGCCCCCAAAACTATTGTTGCAGGGTAAGAAATGCTCTTCAGGGTTCCAGCCAGTCAGTAAAGCCAAGGCACAAGAACAAGCAGCACAATGACAGCTCACCCTCAGGTTCTCTAATCTAGAACATCTTATCGACAAATATGCAGATACAGCATCACAGGGATGGAAAATACATCAGTGTAAAAATGCATTGCAAACATACTGCTCATTTGAAAAGGATTGATTTAGCTCATTGGCCAGCCATTAAACAAGAGATTTTTTATCCTTCTTAGCACAAGTGCATTCCATCCACATTGTGAAGGTAGCTATCAACGTCTGAGAGGAAGAGAGGACTTAAGAAAAATCTTCCATCCTTCTTTCCTGGGGTTCATTAAAATAATACGGTATCATCCCGAATATATTTAACTGTGTTTTTTAAGCCGGTTCCCATCCATTCTTGTGTTAATGTAATGTAATTGCATCTCCTTGGAACTGACTCAGCTCAAAATTTGCTCCATTATTCTGATGACAATTCTTGCCATCTCTCTAATTTACTTTCTTTCACATTTATCATTTCAGTTTGAATTCCCATGTCTTAAAGGTAGGTGAGCAAAACTGGTCTTAAGACAGAGTAGAGTAATTCAGAATTTAACCAAGGCAGAAGAGAAGATTTAAGAGGTTTCATTCCAAACTCTAGTTTCCCATGAAGTTCTGACCCAAATCTATTGCTTCAGAGCCCTAACGTGCTGCAAGGTATGTGAGAACTGTGCCACAAAAGTGGGAAAATCTGACCCAATTTATGTAAAACACTCTGGTGGGGAGATGAGAAGGGAGTACGGAATTCATTGGCTAACATGAGAGTGACCCTTGCAATCAGGCAAACCCAAATATCTCTTGGAAGAGTAGAGGAGAGAGATCTTGGAAAAGATAACCTTAGTTCTACTGCTTTCTCCATCTCATCAGGCCAATTCAGACATTATTCTACCTGGAGTGCTCAACATAAGAGCACTTCAGATAATTCCATCCCTCACTGGCATTCTTGTGATATTGGCTCCCTGCAGACTTCACACATTCAGCATGATCTGCAGGGAGAAAATCTACAGCTTCTGTGCAAGTCAGGAGACTGCATTATGCATTATCGGTTTCTTGGCTCAGGTGGAATCCTACACATATAGAGCACACTGTTGGTAGGCTTTTTCCCCTGCAAAAAGCCACAGTGAACATATAGTGCCTGCAGGGAGCCAAGATTATTTGAGCATTTAGTGTTCCAGGTATCAGAACACCTAAATTGAGTTTTTGTTTTCTGTCTCTCATGGTAGCAATTGTATGATCATGTTGGCATAGTAGCAATTGTATGATCTAGGTAGATGGTTGACTTCATGGCTTTTTTAAAAATGGAAATATTAGTAAGTAATTTATTCTACTTCTCCTTGCCATCAAATTCCAGAATATTCAGGAAGGGCCTTCGTTATTCCTTACAACCTTCTGTTGAATTATGAATATTCTTCATAATAAGATACATTTTCACTGCACGTTGCAGCATATTCAGTCAGGAAAAAAGCAAAACAAAAAGTCATCATGAGTGCATGATTTTAAAGGTATGTAGCTTGAAACCCCCAACAATGATCTCCGTGAAATGTCATGCACTTTTCATAACAATGTAGCTTTCATGTGAATTTTATCCAACTTAAAGGACTGCAGCTCAAAAACATCAATTTCTATGTAATTTAGCAAGAAACTGATTGTAGTTTTTTTTTTAAAAAATCAGCTTCTTTGAAATTTGGCAGCCTTCATCTGTTTACAATAATTTAGCCTTCCTGCAAATGTCATTCTGTACTAGAGAAAAACAGAAATGTTAAACCAGAAGTACAAAATCTGTCCACTGATTCTATGAAGCCTGTCATCTTTTTTCCTTCATAATTATCTACCTACCTTGCAGATTTGTTCCTGATTAAAAAAGAAGCATTATTTAAACATTGGTGTTTTCACATGCTTAACCATGAAAACCATTAGCTCTGTTTTTCCAAATCTTCTTCTGATGAAACTACTTCCAGAATAACCCAGAGCTAATAAATTCTGGAATTCTGGAATCAGGTGATCTCTGTACACCCCTACTTAGTTGTTAATAGTCCAACCAATTTCTAAGTAGTAGTTAGTATTCTAATATATTGCTCCTTTTGAAGTTACAAGACTATCTATAATTTCACTCCATCCCAATATTTTTCTTCTATTGTTTTTTTCCAATTGTGAGTTAATTGTTGTCTTTTAGTTCAAGACTGATAATGAAAAATTGTCCCAATTGTTATTTTCTACCTCTGAAAGAGTGTATTTTAAATTTCATTCCAATTCATCGTAGTCACAAGATCTGTGAAGAGACTCTTCACAGTTATAGTTATGTATTGGGGGGCTCCATTCAGACCTTCCCAGGAATATAGGCAAACTACAGATGTAGCCATGAGCTTCTCCATGGCATTCATATCCCTAGATACTGTAGGTATGAATCAGTGTTCTAGTTCATATGATTATCCAACTGTTTCTGCACAGTTTTTTCTGCAGTGGAAATACAATCCATATATATCATTAAAATCCTCTTACATTATAAATCAGCAGACAAACAATTAGAAACTGAGAGAAAAACTGATAGATCTGTACATTTCTATTCACCATAACCAGTACACCCCTATGAAAAAGAAAGGTGGGGATTAAACAATAGCAAACTTAATGCTGTATTTGCCAAGCATAGAAATGCATTTTCTTCTATTGTTTATCTTCCCTGGCTACTCTTACTGTATTAGCTTTTGACCCCATCAGATCCATACTAGGATCTTACTAACTAGTAAGTACAGTGATGTGGTGTTTCTGAAACCATACAGTGATATGTGGGTGAACTATTATTGTGTGTATGTATGTATGTGTGTGTAGTAGTAGTAGTAGTAGCTTGGTTGTGGCTTGGGGATTTTTAAGGAAACCATTGAAATTCCTGTAAATAATTACCCAGATGTCCACAAAACAAAGTCCTAAGATATGTTTTAAGCCATTGAGGAAGGATCTCCTACTTTGCATGTGAAATGTCTTGTATTCAATCTTTGGCCTGTTCAGTTAAAATAATCTTGTGGCAGAAGATTAGAAGGTCATTCTTTTTGCCTGAGACTCCTAAGTTTCTCTACCTGAGAATATGTTTCTCCCTAATATCCTGAAAGAGAAGGAATCCTGCCAGTCTGAGTAGATCGTTTTGGTACAGTGTACACATACACAAATATGTATGGATATATATGTAAGTGTATACATATATACATATACACATCTGTACACATATAATTACCTGTTATAAGGCAGTTTTATGTCTCCTGTATAAATCACTTAATTCTTAATTCTTCCTTCCAGATTCTACCAAGGAAAGGCATGAAATATGTCCTTCTTCTCTTCAGCTGCTCTTACTTACCTTGAAGAATTTTAAATAGAAACATTGCTAAGAATAATTAAGCATCCAGGAGTTTTTCAGCCCTTCTTTGATGTGATCTATAAAGCAACATTTGGTTACTAAAACATCAAGCAACATAAGCTATGCTAATAATTTCTCTGAAAGGAGGAAACTTAGAGTGATGAAAAGTAAGATCAAACCAAAGGAATCTGGAGAAAGAAAAGAAGAGCTTTGTCACAATCACATTAAACAGCAGCAAAACAAATGCTTCCAGGAAATCTGCAAATCAATGTATAAAAGCAACAACCCTCCTCTGTAGCTTGTTCTCAGATGTATACTGCCACTAAATGTGGAGATTCCATTTAGCCATCATGGATTGATAAATAATGATAAACTATCCTCCCAAAATTTGTCATGAATTTATAAGAACATTGTTAATGAAAGTTCTGGTCTTTTTGTAACTACAAATCAACCAAGGATTCCTCTGGGGAAAAATAAACAGGATCCAATTTGTTTCAGCATACTCATAGTTTTTTAGCTATGTAATAGGAGAAGGCATCTGATTGTAATCAACTTTTCTGAGCCAACTGTCTTCCTGATACTGTCCCATTGGTTGTGACATGGGAACTGATTGTGAGACTGGTGAAAGAAAGTAGCTAGATTAGGATTTTTTTCTAAGTATCTGCGTGGCAGCTGTCGTATGAGTCTGCATGGAAGAAAAGTGATATTATTCTGTGAAACCAGCATGAATTCCACAAGCATTACAGAAGGTTCTCTCTGCCTTTGGGAAAAGGTGTTGATTGGAGCTATTCTCACAGTCCTCATTGTTGTGACTGTGTGTGGCAATGTGATGGTATGCCTGGTGGTCTATTTCAATCGACGGCTTCGCAGCCTAACTAATTGCTTCATTGTCTCTTTGGCTTTTACAGACCTGCTACTAGGCCTACTGGTATTACCCTTTTCAGCCCTCTATGAGATCTCCTCCCATGAATGGCTCCTGAATGCTACTTTCTGCAATGTCTACATTAGCTTGGATGTCATGCTATGCACTGCTTCCATTCTCAATCTCTTCATGATTAGCCTTGATCGCTATTATGCTATTACAGCACCCCTCCGCTACAGCACTGTGGTCACTCCTTTACGAGTGGTGGTAGCTATGATTCTTATCTGGATAGTGTCCCTCATGGTTTCTTTCCTACCCATCCATTTGGGATGGAACACCAACGACACAACTATCCAGAACCAGATCCCATCAAACGGGAAGCAAGAGTGCAAACTGGAGGTCAATGCGATGTACGTTCTGGTGGATGGCCTGCTTACTTTCTACCTCCCCTTAATTATCATGTGCATCACATACTACCGGATATTTAAAATAGCCAGGGAACAAGCAAAAAGGATCAACCACAGCACTTGTTGCAAAACGGACAGAAATATACTGCCCACAGTGAAAGAACACAAAGCCACTGTGACTCTTGCAGCTGTGATGGGAGCATTCATTATATGCTGGTTTCCCTATTTTACTGTGTTCACATACAGAGGTGTGAAGGGTGCAGTATGTGACCCGCTGCTGACTGTTGTCATGTGGCTGGGCTATGCCAACTCAGCGCTGAACCCCATCTTATATGCCGCGCTGAATAGGGACTTCCGGACAGCTTATCAGAGATTGCTCAAATGTCGGCGAATAGGACCAGATGTCAGAGAGATTTCTCCATCCCATGAGTTGAGAGACAAGACCTGCAAACAGATGATAAATCTCTATGAAAGTAAACATCTAGAGACACATCTAATGAATGGGAAGGTGAAGCCTCTAATCAAAGAGACCATAGAAAGGTAAAGTTCTCTGAAAGGCTCAGCCATTACTAAGGTTGCTTTGGAGACAAAAGAAGCACTGAAAATTTCTGCATCCTGTTTAATGACACTCAGGTCAGATGGGATCATCACCCTTTGGCAGCCTAGAGGAAAGCAGTGCGGCCTGTTAACTCCAATCCTGGTCAGTCTAATTACGATCTGTCCTGGGGTAATTTTACATGTCCTAAATCTAGATCTCTTGGTTTCAGATATTTTCAGCCCAACAAAGGCAAGCAGTAAAGGCATGCACACATTTTCTCTAATGCCAGTATATGTGATACTTAGACTAATATATGGACACTGAGGATGGTGAGAATCAGTTATAAAACATGAATGAATTGAACCTTGCACAAAGGTTTTTAAATGATAGGGAAAAAAGAAGGAAGACAAGTTATATTTTAGTACAGTGATGTTTGAAATTCTTCCATCTTTGGCTGTCATTGAATTACAGTTCCCCACCAGATATGTAAACTCTCTTTTAAGTAGCAGTGAAGTATACATTTTCATTATGTCATCCATTTCTTTCCATTCCCACATTTTTTGATACGTTGTTGATGATGATGTTGTTGATATGTTCCACTGAATCTGAGCTGTCTCTTGGTGACTCTATGGATAAAAGATCCCCACGTTATACAAGTATTGCATTTCTGTGGCTTCCAGTACTCAATCTATCCATCAAATGCACTCTTCTTTTTCTTTCATCTACCTTGTCCAGCAATATCATAT
The DNA here is from genome assembly GCA_030867105.1 of Liasis olivaceus. Lineage (NCBI taxonomy): Eukaryota > Metazoa > Chordata > Lepidosauria > Squamata > Pythonidae > Liasis > Liasis olivaceus. The sequence goes on along the minus strand of CM061348.1, from coordinate 64,392,863 downwards.
TTTCCATAGATGCATCAGCCCTCATAACGTGTTGAAATTATGATAATTTTTGTTTCATGATCGAGTGAGCATTCTGGCTTGATTTCCTCTAGTATCAAATGGTTGGTTCTCTTGGCTGTCCAAGGTATGTGGAGCACCCTTCTCAAAGGTGTGCAAAAACAACCGCTCAGGGGAGTCTGTCTTCTTCCTCTTGCACAGAGTCCATCCCTCACTTCTGTATCTCCTAACAGAGAATACCACTGAGTTGACTGTTCTAATTTCTGTCTTGATTGAAATGTCTCGGTCTTCCATGAGTTTATCTAGGGCCCCCCGGTGCCTTTTTGCCTACTGTTGTTCTTCTCTGAATCTCTTTTGCACATCTTTTATTGATTCTGGAGCCTCAAAAATTGTAATTATCAACTATTTCTATTGTCTCCGTGTTTATCTTAAATTGTTCTAGTTTTCCAGCTCACATAATTTGTTTTCTTAATGTTCAAGGAAAGCCCTGCCTTTTCACTCTCCTGTTTTATTTTTAGAATGACTGCTCTTAAGTCTTCTTCAGTTTCTGCAGCCAAGGTAGCGATGTCTGCCTATCTCAAGTTTTTTATATTCCTTCCACTGATTTTGACACCAATCTCTTCCAGACCTGTAGCCCATATGATATATTCAGTGTAGAGATTGAACAAGTCTGTCAATGGAAAGGGAGTCTATCTGACTCCTTTTCCAAGGTAAACCATTCAATGTTATCAAATTCCATTCCCACTGTGGCTTCCTGGTTATTGTAAAGATTTCTGATCAAAAGAATCTGATGTTGTGATATATTCATTGCTTTGAGAGACTTCCAAAGTCTTGAATGATAACAGTATCAAAAGCTTTGGAGTAGTCTATAAAACAGAAGTAGAGCTATTTTTAATATTTCTTGCTGTTTCCCTTATCCACCTAAATTAGCTAGACAGTCTTATGTTCCCTTGTTCTTTCTGAAGCCAGCTTGTTCAGATGCCATTTCTCTCTCCATATAGGGAACTAATCCCTTCCACAGAATTTTCAACCATATCATGTTGGCTTTAGGACTATCCTTCTGTAAACATCCCTTTAAATCTCCCTCTTTAGGAATTGGGGTATAGATAGATCTTTACCAGTTTTGGGGCCATGCTGCTTTTTTCCATAATTGTTGCCTGAGAGCTGTCACAAACTTTATGGTTTCCAGGCCAGCCTCCTTTAATTGCTCCACCTTGGGCTTTCGTATTTGCCAGTTGTTTTATAGCCCATCTGACTTCCTCCTCACCGTTGGTTTCTTGTTGTTTTCTTCTCTTTCAAATCTGAGTTGGTCTTCCTATACAGGTTTTTCAATGTATTCCATCCATCTTTTTTCACATTATGTTCCATCCTTAATTCCTTTCCATACTTGTTCCTTATGTTATTAATACAAGGCTGGAACATTATTGTGCTTTCTCCAATTTCCTATAGCGGAAAATGTAGGATGTAGTGGAAAGAAGGAATAACCTTGGCACAGGAGAAAGAGCCGCATCCAAGACAACAGTCAAATAAAAGAAATTTGGTCTACCTTGGAGGGCTGACACTTCCTTAAATAGATCCCTTGTTCTTCCCATTCTGTTGTTTTCTTCTATTTGTCTACACTCTGAGTTCAGATATACAGTACCTTGTACCTGTCATTGGAAGTTTGCATTACTGTACATTTTTCAATTTTCCCAAGATCTCCTCTGGTTTTTGCCAGTCCTTTCCTTAGCTATTTCTATCGTCTTGTTTGATAGCCAGTATATTCTTCATTTCCCTTCTGGCTCTTGTTATGGGCTTTCCAGCTTCCTCTTTTACAATCATTCTAACATCTTCTCACAATTCTTCAGGCTCACTGTACACAAGTTCCAGGTCTTTGAAGGTGTTTCTAACCTCAGTCTTATATTCATCTGGAATGAATTCTAGGTTATATTTCAGTGGGATTGGAGCCTTTCTGCTCTTTTTCAGTCTGATGTATATTTTTCTGATTACTAGCTGTTCTGATCTACAGTCAGCACACAGTACTGTTTTTCAGTTCAGCATAGAGTTTTTCTACTTCTTGCTATATAAGATATAATCTATTTGATTACAGTGTTGTATATTTGAGAACACCAGGTGTAGAGCCATCTTCTGTATTGCTGAAATAACGGGTTAATGACAAACACAGTAGTATATCATCTATTGTCCTTCATCATTACAAGCTCCTAGTCCAAATTTTCCAAAATCTTCAGTGGAAGTTCCTCTCCAACTTTAGCAACAAAGTCACCAATAATTATTAAAACATCCTTCTTGATGTTTGATCTATAACTTGTAATCTTCTATTGAATTCATCAGCTAATTCTTCTTCAACTTTTGTCATTAGTGCATACAGCTATATAACCATGAAATTGAGTGGCTATCCTTGACTGGGTTGTACATGCAACAATATGTTTTGAGACAATAATTACTACTCCACTTTTTTTGTGAGGTTAGTTTCCAGAATAGAAAAAAATGAATTTATCTGATTGGAAATGTCCCATTCCTGTACATTTTAGTTCACTTACTCCTAAAATTTCTGCATGGTTCATATTATTTCTGCTTTAACAATATCCAGCTTTCCTTCGTTCATATTGAATATGTTTCATGTTCCCATCCTGTGTTTTCAACAAGCTCCAAGCTTTCCTTTCAATTTATGTTGCATCAGCAACTGAACTTTCCATAGACATGTTATACTGCCTAAATCTAATAAATTTCTTAACTCTTCCCCGGTAGCCAAAGAGTTACCTCCAGACCTGGGGTCTCATCTTTTGGCAACATGACATTATTTCTTGCTGAGTTTCTTTCCATGAGTTTTCTTGGCATATGTGAAGAAGTAACTTGCCATTGCTTTCCTCATTGTGGTGCCTTAGCCAATAGAGTTGTTGCTACCTTGCCTGTGGCTACCTGTTCACAAGCCTATCTGATGTATTTCATCTAGGCCCTTTGGCAGTACTGATTGCACCATTGCCTCCAATCAAGAAGATGGGGTTGAACTTTTTTAGCAGTGGTTCTCTAGATATTAAAAAAATATGGAACTAGGCAATAGTAAAAGCTCTATATAAAAGTAGCTTAGACCACATGACTAAAGGCTACAGTGGTCTAATAGCCCATGGAAATAGCTGAATTATATGTGGAATGAACTGGTGAAATTATTATTGTTCATGTCAGCTCAGTGTTACCATTGTTTCTGGGAGAGATGGGGCTATCATAGGAATTTGTCATAGGTATATTCCTATTCAAACAATCACAGGGTTCTTTTGTTATTGGAACATTATGGGAAAATAGTTCAAAAAGCTGAGGGAATCTCATAAAGGGTGATAATTTCATCTGTCTCATGACAGTTGAATATTTAATAAATAAACATCTTTTTGTAAATCAGTCAGAAGGTATGTTTACTACTTTTTAAAAATGAAGAAATGGTGTTCAGTTTCTGATAAGAAATATTCCTGTCCTAATTTCTAAAGCAACAACAAAGATTTGGTGTCTTGAAAATTAGGTCAATCAATATTTTGGGAAGCTGGAATGACTCTCAAAGGCAGTTTGCATATGAAAAACTCCACATGTCAAGAGCAAACCTTTTATCTATCTAGCTAACATTTTGTTGTATTTTTCTCCTGAAAATCATGTCTCTAACAATCCAGACACAATACTGTTATCTTTCTTTCCATTTTACAGAAAAAGAACTGAAACAGTACATGTCCAAACAAAGAGTGGCTGTGCTTTTATTATATAGAATGAACTCAGGCATACTTATAACTGGTAGAAATGGGCAGTATGCTATGTTCAGAGTGGCTCATTTAATGGAATAAAAAATACATTACACACGGTTGTAAGCACAGCTAACTGGGTTCTTCTTGTGCCTATGCTATCTTGTAGAGGTCGAGGATTACTCATACATTTTATTACTGAAATATGGACCTGCACCAAAGAACCATCTGCACCCAGTCTAGAGCAGGAATCCTGTGCTTTTGGCTTTACAATTGGAGATTTCAGGAAGAGAACCTTCCATGATAGCTGTAGTCTCTCCTTCTGAAACCTTTCCTTGCTGTGCAATAAAGACAAAGGAATTCAAATTCCATATCATCTGCCACCCTAAATCTTTGCAGTTTACCCCTATATAATGTCCAGGGAAACAGCTAGTCAATGTAAAGGACTTTGGCAGCAATAGTGTCCAATGCAGGAATGAGTTTACCCTCATTGTCATTACCAGACCTTTATGAGAATATAGATTCTGAATACCCTTGATAACAGTCCTTGCTATTGTTAAATATTTAGATCTTAGATCTGCATTATTCTGGTTGATTTTCCAGAGCTGCTTTGTTCAGTAAATACTTTGTAAGAGACATACTGTTTGTTAGTACTGATTACTTTAAACGCAAGGGAGAAAAAATTACCTGCAATTTTTTTTCACTAGATGCCATTCAATTACAAGAAAAAGGATTTGCTTTAGGAATTCTTTCGAAGAAGAGAATTTCGGAGAAATTTTCGTTGGAAGAGTCAGGTGTTCCTGCGTTTATGTAGCTGGGAGGTATACACCCTACCTTTCACTGTGCAATCCTTTCTCCAGCAATTCTGTTTCCTCATTTCAGTTAAACCCTGAGGGAAACATCACGAGCAAATTCCATCTATGGAGCTTTTTCAGTGGCAGTGCTCCTGTCACCATTGGGGGACAGCCTCCTCTCAAGAAATTACTGAGGAGTTCTTTCCCTGAGAGATTCAGAGAAATCTTTAAATTTCACTGCCCATAGATTTGGTGGGAAATGTTTAAATCTTCTGCTTCTTCCTCAGAGAAATAACTCAGGTTTTCTGGCTGGTTGGAATATGTGGAGTTCTGAGAGCATGAGTTTTGTTCTCTCACAAAATGTCAGTTATTGAGGGGGAGGGCAGAACTTATGCATACATAAAATGGCTGCCAAGATGGAGGCAACTGGACACATTTAGTAGAAGGCAAACAGCTGGGGTTGCTCCAGGGCCTTCATGGAGCCCAGAGGCATTCTTCTAAATAATGAAAATGCTGAAGGCTGGCATTTTGCTTTGCAGCATGCTAGAATGTCTTTTTTATCTTTATTTTTCAAATAATTTTAAACAATTAAATTTGGTAGAACAAGGAGCTGAGGGATGCCAGAGAAAATGTCTAGGTACATTTAGTTTCTGGGCCACGTCTTCTGTCCCGGCTCTGCAGGTTAATTTATCATTTCTGTTAGCTGCGGTATGGTTTTTGTTTTTTGGGGTTTTTTGTATTGTGGTTTAGCTATTTAGGAAATGTCATCTCCTTTCCCACTGTCTCCTGCCTCAAATTTGGTTCAAATTAGATAATATTATTTTTTAAACCAGATCATGTGCTAATTCATTCTACCAAATCATACAAATAATTAGAGATTTGGAGAATGACACCCCAAAACAGCAAAGAGTCTTCTTGTATAAACAGTCTTGTACCTCAATGTCTGACATTAAACTTTATCACCATGCAAGGGACACCATTGTCTACTGATGCCATGAAGTTCTGCCACTCCCTAAAGATTAAAAATTATAGCCACTTTCCTTTAAAACAAAACAAAGCAAAACAAAACAAAACAAAAGCAGCATGTAAAGGAATCTAGCACCAAAACCATTTTGTCTGAAACTTGGCTGGCTTTACCCCTGCAACGGGAATTTTACTTGCAAATTTTGTCAAGTGTTGTTTGAAGTCAAAAAGAAAAGTCAGTTTTGGGGAGCTTCCAGTTCACATGAGCTGTGCATCCCCACAAGCAAGCTTGACTTCAAAGATGTTATGGAATGAACAGTGGATGTAATAAGAAAAGCCAGTCATTATTCTCTGTCCAGTACAAAAATCTGCCAGAAAAAGGTGTTACAATATGCAGTTATGCTGCCCATCATAGATTAGGAGGGGAGGCGTGTGCCCTCCTTTATAGAGAACAGACCTGCATTTGAAGAACTACAAGAGGAAAAACTTTTGTTTGAAGGGCATGTGTCTTTGAAGGGATGTCCAGTTTTAATCTAGATTCTTGAGGATGGCTAACCACACTTAACATCTGGACATCAGACTAAGCAGCAGGTATTTGAATCATTGGACAGTTTTCTCAGCAACAGTGAGATGTAGTGTGTTTCTATTTAATGGTTAGCAATTACTTTTAAATGTACATTTACACATATAAATTGTTAAGGAATCATTTTATGCAAAATCAGTTTCTTCTTCTGCCCTCTTTGTGAAGACTTCATATCTTCTTAGTATTATTTTTAGCAATCCATAAATAGTTATTCTAGGATTTACATGAATAATATTGAGAATATCCATAGAGATTTCTGAAGAAAAAGCAATGGAAAGGGCAGGTACTTATTTATTCCAAAGACATTTCATCTTACTCATATTACATTATCGAGGTGGTGATGGGTAGGGGACGATATGGCGGGAGCAGGAGGGCGGGCCATCTTTGGGGAAGATGCCCCCGGTGTGTGCTACCAGTGGCGTGTTCTGGTCCTCCTTGCTCACTCCCAGGTCCTGACCAGCAGGTTCATAGGGGCCCTGGCCTCCGGCTGCTGCTGCTGCTGCTTAATGCCAGGTCAGTTAAAAACAAGGCCCCCATCATATGTGACTTGATCCCTGAGGAGGGGGCAGACCTGGCATGTATCACCGAGACCTGGCTGGGGCCTGGGGGGGGGTGCCCCTCTCGGAAATGTGCCCAGCTGGGTTTACGGTGTGGCACCAGCCGAGATGCCATGGCAGGAGTGGAGGAGTGGCTGTTGTCATCTGAGAGTCTCTAGTGGCCTTCAGGGGCATTGCTCCACAAGTTTCTGGCTGTGAGACAATGTTTCTTAGGTTGGGTGCCTGTGAACAGTTGAGAGTTCTGCTACTGTACCCGCCTCCCTGCTGCGTGGCAGCCTCCCTGCCTGAGCTGCTGGAGGCCATCTTGGGGCTGGCGGTGGAGTTCCCCAGGCTTATGGTTCTGGGGGACTTCAACCTGCCATCCCTGGGACAGTCCTTGGAGATGGCTCAGGAGTTCATGGCTACCATGGCAGCCATGGGGCTATCTCAAATTGTACAGGACCCAGCCCGAGACACTGGCTACATGCCAGATTTAGTTTTCTTGTCTGAGCAATGGCAAAGTGATCTGAGGGGAGATGTACAGCTTTCCCCGCTGTCATGGTCAGATCACGTCCTGGCGACCCTGAGTTTCTCGTATGCCACCCCCCTCCGGAGGGAGGCAGGACCCATGCGATTGGTCCATCCCCGGCGCCTGATGTACCCATCAGGGTTCCAGAGGGAGCTGGGGAGCATTCCTGTGGACCTGCTGCACAGTCCAGTGGAGGCCCTGGCTGCTGCTTGGAATAGGGAGGCAGCTGGGGCCTTGGACAGGATCGCGCCTATGTGTCCTCTCTTGCCACATCGGCCCTGAAACTTCCCGTGGTTTGTGGAGGAGTTGAGGGTGCTGAAGAGGGTTAAGAGACATCTAGAGTGCCGCTGGAGGAACACACGGACCGAATCCGACCGAACACGTTAGAGCCGCTATTAAGGCCTACATTGTGGCGATAAAAGCGGTGAAGCGCTAATACTTCTCTGCCCTTATCACGTCCGCAGAGTGCCACCCGGCGGCTCTGTTTGGGATCACTAGATCCCTCCTCAGTAGGAGGGAGCTGGAGATTCATTTGCAGGGCTGCATAGAGGAATTTTCAGAGCACCTGCAGGATAAAATCATGCGGATTCATTCCAAGTTGGACTCCGAGCATGGCGCAGGGTCTGGGGAGATACCAGGGGATTTTCTTGCCCAGTCATTTGGGAACAGTTTGATCCTGTTGTTCCTGAGGAAGTGGACAGGATCCTCCAGACTGTGAGGGCCACCACTTGTCATCTGGACCCATGTCCCTCCTGGCTGGTGAAAGCAGCTCGGGAGGTGACATGTGGTTGGATCCAGGCGATAGTTAATACATCCTTGCAGGAGGGAGTGTTTCCAGCACCCTTTAAAGAGGCATTGGTGCACTGCCTCCTCAAGAAGCCCTCCCTGGATCCTACCGTACTGGACAATTTTCGTCCAGTCTCCCACCTCCCCTTCTTGGGGAAGATGGTTGAGAAAGTGGTGGCATCACAGCTCCAAAGGGTCCTGGAGGAAACGGATTATCTGGACCCTTATCAGTCAGGTTTCAGGCCCAGTTATGGAATGGAAATGGCATTGGTCACACTTATGGATGATCTCTGGCGGGAGCGGATGGTGGAAGTGTGACCATTCTTGCTCTCCTTGATTTCTCAGCGGCTTTCGTTACCGTCGACAACAGTATCCTATCGGGACGGCTCAGGGATTTGGGGGTGGGTGGCACAGTTCTGTGCTGGTTCACCTCCTTTCTTCAGGGCCGGTCCCAGTCGGTGTTGATAGGGAGTGAGAGGTCCCCTCCTCTGTGGGGTGCCGCAGGGTTCAGTTCTCTCTCCGCTCCTTTTCAACATCTACATGAAACCGCTGGGCAAGATCATCCGTCATCATGGGATGAGGTATCATCAATATGCTGATGATACTCAATTATATATCTCCATCCCTGGTGAGGTAAGTGATGCCGTGACTGCCCTCTCGTGGTGCCTGGAGGCTGTGAGGGTCTGGATGGGGAACAACAGGCTCCAGCTGAACCCTGGTAAGACGGAGTGGCTGTGGGTTAATGGCTCCTCTGTATCTGGGATGTTGTCATCGTTGGTGCTGGATGGGGTAGCACTGCCCCAGACAGACCCAGTAATTTGGGGGTCCTCCTGGACTCACGGCTCCTGGCAGCCATGGCCAGGAGGGCTTTTGCACAGCTTCAAGTTGTGCACCAGTTATGCCCCTTCCTGGATTGGGATGCCCTTTGAATGGTCACTCATGCCCTTGTTATCTCCCAGATAGACTACTGCAATGTGCTGTACGTGGGGCTACCCTTGAAGAGTATCCGGAAGCTTCAGCTGGTCCAGAATGCAGCCGCACGAGCTATTTTTGGGGTCTGAAGAAGGACCCATATAACACCTTTGCTCCATGAGCTGCATTGGGTACCAGTTTGCTTCCGGGTCCAATTAAAGGTGTTGGTTATCACCTTTAAAGCCCTACATGGCATGAGGCCAGGCTACCTGAGGGACCGCCTTGCCCCCACAATTTCAACCCGTCCCACCTGATCTCACAGAGAGGGCATGCTCTGGACCCCCTCGGCAAAAGAACTCCGACTAGTGGGGTCCTGAAGGCGGGCCTTCTCTGCTGTAGCCCCTGCCCTTTGGAACATCTTGCTCCCGGAGATGAGACAGGCCCCCTCACTCCTGGCCTTTTGGAGGGATTTGAAGACCTGGCTCTGCCATCTGGCCTGGGGCGGGGAGGGAGGTTGTCAGAAATGGGGTTAGCTAGCCCCCTAGAGGCCTAGTGTGGCTTCCATCATTCTCTTGGATTTTTTTTCTCTTCTTTCCATCTGTGTAGATGTGTTCATCTTTTTATAAATTTTTAATTATGTATTTATTGTTTTAACTTGATGTAAACTGCCCAGAGTCCCCCATTGCAGGGAGATGGGCGGGGATAAGTCTATGTATAAATTAAAAAATAAATAAAATAAATAAATATTTATTTTTCAGAAATAAAATGAGCTAACTTGAAGTCAGGTATGATAATCTGCATTTTTAAACAGCAAACCAAGTCTTTACTTTGCCTTAATTGTCAAAGCTTCGTGTCCATCAATTTCACATCTATTGTTTTCATAGAATCATAACGTTGGAGGTCATCTAGTCCAATTCTCTACTCAATGCAGGATCTGCTAAAACATTTCCAAAACTATTCAACCTATTTTTGAAAACCTGCAGTGAAGGAAACATACAATTTCATGAGGCAACTTTTTTCACTGGTTGACAGCTATAATATTTAACCTGAATCTACTTCCCCGCAGGTCCAATCCCTTGGTTCTGGTCATGCCTTTCAAGGCAGAAGAGTATACATCTACACCCTCCTTTGTATGACAATCTTTTTGATATCTAAAACCTGCCCTCCCCTCAGCCTTCACTTCTCCAAACCAAACATGCTCAGTTTCTCTAACCACTCTTCATCGGACTTGATTTCCAGTCCCCAAGTCTTGCTATAAAAGTTCACAACATATATATTTTAGTGTACTCTTGCAGATAAATGTGTGGCACTAGTAGACTGATATGAATTATTATTGTTGGTTGCACAGTCAGCCAAATGTTTAGACTGGATTTGGCATTTTTATCTAGCTATTGAGTCCTTCCCAAGGACCTGGGATAGGCAGATGTTGTTTGATGGTGTTAAAGGTATTGTCACAGGATATAAGCTGTTCCAAGTAAAGCTGCCTTTTGCAATTGACTGATGGTGATTTTGTCAATGCCGATGGTGATCAAGTGGTATTCCAGATGTTTAGGGATTCCACCCAAGGTCCCTATTATTATTGATACTATCTTTGCTTTCTTTTGCCACAGTTCTATTTCTATTTGTATTTCTTGATTTTCTCCAGTTCTTTCTCTTCTATTCCATTGTCTCCAAGTATTGCAATATCCACTGTCCAGACTTTTTTGTCTTTCTTGTCAACAGTTGTTAAGTCTTGGGTGTTGTGTGGCAGGTGCTTGTCTGTCTGAATTCTAAAGTTCCAGAGCACTTTAGCTTCTTCATTTTCTATTACTTTGTCTGTTTTGTGGTCCCACCAGTTCTTGCTTGTCAGCCATATGTTTAGGGATTGCACCTAAGACGCCTATAACTGTTGGTACTATCTTTGCTTTCTTTTGCCATAGTCATTCTACTTCTATTTATTATTATTAAATGTTCGCAACATATTTATTTTAGTGTCAGCTCAGCTACACTCTCGCAGATAGATGTGTGGCACTAGTAGACTGATATAAATTATTTTTGTTGTCGCACAGTCAGCCAGATGTTTAAACTGGATTTGGCATTTTTATCCACCTATCAAGTCCTTCCCAAGGACCTGTTCCAAGTAAAGGTGCCTTTTGCAAATGACTGATGGTGATTTTGTCAATGTCAATGGTGTTCAAGTGGTGCTCCAGATGTTTAGGGATTGCACCTAAGGCATCTATAACTATTGGTACTATCTTGGCTTTATTATTATTATTATTTTAAGCTAAAAAGGAGGAAGCTGAATCTTCTCATTGTCCATTTGTTTTTAACTACTATAATCCAAATACCATTGTGGGGCTCTAAAGTCTGCTCATGTATAGCATTTGGAGGGCAGAAAACCTTTGCCTTTCCTCTCACACAGACTGCACTTTTAATTCCCCTCCCCAACCAGTTTACATAATACAGCAAGACCTGAATTGTGTCTGTACCTTACATGTTCAGACTGACTCTGGAGGCAATCTTTAGATTGCTGTTTTGACCTGTCAGACATGAGGAAAAATAAGTTCATTTTTCCTGCAGATGTAACTACATTACCAGTCTGCTCTGAGCTGTAATTCTGATTTTCCTCACTTGTTCATCTTGAGTTTAGAACTGAATGACATAGACCAGATCTCATGGAACTAAGTCTGTCATTGGGCAGCTGAGTAGAGTAATAATAGCCTAAAGGTTGTATGAGCATATATATCTTAAAACTATTATTATTGTATGTCACTGACAAATGTTCTCCCTCATTCCCCCCGCCCCCCTCCCCCCCCCCCGCCGCCTTTCTCCCATTCTTATTTTAACCTTTTCAGCTCTGGGCCTTTTCCGTAAACTGCAGACAGGCCAGGCCAGTAAGAGTAGTCACTGTGACATAACCCTGACTGTCTCTTCCAAAATCCACTGAGAACAGAAGAACACAGTTAGATTTTCTGCTGAGGAAATAGGGTCCCTCAGGTGAGTATCTGGGAAGTCACATCTTAGAATGCAGTAATCTTCCATTTTTTTTCCAGCTCCTTATATCTGAGAGGTCATGTTAGTCTCTCTGTAATATATTTGTTAATTACTACAGGTAGTCCCCAGTTTAATAACGAGTTCCATTCCCAAGGTCTGTTCTTAAATTGGATTTGTATGTAAGCCAGTACAGTATTATTGTATAATACTGTGTAAGTAGTATTGTGTAATTAACTTGAACCATCGTGTATTTAACTTGAATCATTGTGTATTTAACTCAGATTTTCCTACAATAGGCTCCATTCTGAACTATGAGTCATCTGTAACCCGGGCGTTCTTAACCTGAGGACTACCTTTATCTCTGTGTGGGCAATAGTATAATGATGCTTGTTTTTCTTTATTAGGCTGAAGCCTAATAGCCTAATAGCCTTATAAATTTAATTTCTATAGGCTATAGAAATTAAAATAAACAAATAAATGGCTGCTAGACAAGGAAGTACTTTCGTCCAAATTTCCTATTCTTTTTCTGTTGAATGAGAGGTTCTGAAAGAATATCACAGTGTCACATTGTCACAGATAAATTTTATTACTTTCTTTACTGTATTCAGGATGCTTTAGAACAGGATGACATGTAACTGAGTGGCAAACTTGCTTTCTCCTTTTGGTATACTCCCTATCCCTTGAAGTCTCCTTTTTGAAAGAACAGATTTGCAGGTCTGTATGGTTCAGTTGCATTGCTAGTGAGAATGAAACTGCTCTTTGACATTTCTACTTGAGCATCTGCTTCCCACTGCTTTCACCATTGTTTTTGCACAAGTATCAGTGTTCTTCTTTATCCCTTTCACCAATTTCTATGGTCTTGCTAGGCTGTTTAAAAGCCATCCCAGAGGGGACTGTGTTTCACTAGCTTTTTTTTTTTTTTAGAATAACTCATCATTTACAACACTTTGGAGCAAACCCCTTGCAGCTAACCAAGAATACAGGTAGCATTCAATCTCTGCAAAGAATCCCAATAATGCAGGCTAAGAATTGCCTCTGGATCTAATCCATAATAATACTGGAGCCTGACTCACACCTGGAAACTCAGTTATTCAGAATTTAATCAAGATATTATTTGTTGGGAGCCTGGGCAGGGTTTAACAAAATAAGGTCAGAATCACCTCTGCATACCGTCCCACAACCCTCTTCTGCTGATAACATGCCCTTTCTGTTCTGCCTCAGTTTTATTGACAGTGTCACAGGGATTAAAAAGCAGAGGTCACCTTGCTGCTAAAAACCAGATACAATTGTTGTGCTGGCTCCACACGAGGCAGTTATAGCCTTGTGCGAGATCTCATGCAAACAGAATCCCTGCCACTGTAGGGAAGGGAGACTTAAGACTGCACTGCTATCAGCAGCTGCTTTTGAGGGATTTACTCTCTGCAGCCCTTGGAACAAATTAGCTGAAGTAATAAATCGTATGCCACCTTTTCAGCCTTGAAAATTAGATTTTTATGCAAGAGGCACTTGGCCTTAGCGTATCGATGTCATAGTCAGTAGCAACCTTTTGACCACGTTCACTGCAGAGATGTAAAAGCAACAGGATAGCAGTAATGGCTGAGTGATACCTTTTGAATAAAAATGAGCACAACCATGGGCAAAAGTAGAACTTTCAAACATGAACAACCTGCTTGACGAGCCTGTAACCCTCATTCCTGAGGCCAGTTTAGGTCTATTCCTCACACCATTACCTTTCTGTTGGGAATACCCTTCATGTTTTAAAAAGGCTGTACAAGAATTTCTCAAGAGTCTAGTTTACATCCAGCTCTAGATTTTCTCAAGAGTCTAGTTTACATCTAGCTCCCTCTGCTTTGACTTTGATTCATGTCATTTGCCTTGAAGAGAAAGATCATGCTTTACATCAGGGAAGTCCCTTCAATAGCACAAGGAACATTCAGTGTTCAAACTCACAACAATGTACAATTTAAACCTCACGTGAAAAAGAAGCTAACTGAAGCTAAACACTGAATCTAAAGCAATTGCTGCAGTTTGACTGTTTTGTTTCTGTATCAGTTTCAACATTAGCTGAGTATTTCCCTGTCTCACATATATTATTCCATAGTGTGTGTGTGTGTGTGTGTGTAGAGATAGAGATATATGTATGTGTATATATATTAAAGACACCGTATCTGCTGTCAAAAGACAGGGACTTACCACAAAAGCTGAGGAGGAGGCTCGGATGTAAAGTCCTATAGTAAATCCGCATGTCTTAAATTGGTTTTAGCGGAGAAGGGCTCCTCATTCTGAAGATGAAAAGAGCTCTGTCATCAGCATCATCAGTCAGGTTTAATGGGTCATATTGATTGCTTAATAAAAGCAGAGATAGGCTGTCAGGGCTTACTAGCATATTCCCCAAAGGAGCCGCAGCAGTTTACACAGGAAGGGGAGGAGGGGTCTGAAATTAAACCATTGTCATAAAACCAGCAGTGCTCCAAAACCATAAATAGAAACATTAAAAATGAAGTTTATTTTAAACACAGAAAAACAAAATAGTAATAGGCAAACATAAAATCTGCCTGGGCCTGGTGTAGTTATTGTCATCTCATCAACAGGTTGAACAGGTCTTCGGTTCTTTTCTGAAAGAAGACAGTGAGGGACCAGGTGGGCATATTTTGGGAGAAACTTCCATAAGTGGAGCACTGTTAGTGAGAAGATCCTACTCCTGGCAACCACACTGTGAGCTAAAATTACCAGTGAAAGTACAGGCAGAGTTTCTCCAACTAATCTCAACGTATCTGTTAGAGACAATCAGAGGAGCGAGGTCACAAGGTTATGAGGCAGCAAGACTCATGGCAAAATATGTCAGTGTGAATCAGTGTAACTGCAGTTTCTGAAATGTAATCTGTGCAAATCATAGCAGCTATGTGCGCAGGACCCTTATAAAGATATTGTTAAATTCACATGACACTTCTGCATGAGTATCTCTCAGGCAAAAATACAGAAGCAGGCAAGCTTATATGCTTCTGAAACATTCCGAGGGGAGTACAGACTAATATAAACTTGTCCAATATATATAGTACCCAGAAAGAGAACCCTAGCTAAAACTCAACTGAAGATACTTATTTGTGATTCATTTTGATGAAAAGCTCTCCTCTGTTCTGTAGTTTCTGAGATTTTTCAAGGCATAAAAATGAAAGTGACTGCAAAAGGCAGCAACAACAACAACAAAAGAATAGTGTGCCAGAGATCACCTCCTGGAAAGTATCTCTTGTTACTTTTAAGCAAAAAAACCATTTTTGCTCTTAATTACCTCCTAAAAAAGCTGGGTACAAAAGAAGAAAAGTATTTTGCGAGAACATGAAACTTCAATGAAATGAGGCTTGATTTAATCAGGATTCAGAGAAATCTCTCCTTTTTCTGCAAACAACAAACCTGCTAATATATGGCTTAGCTGTAGATTGAACTATTTCATTAGATTTGCTAAACTGTGTGTGGATTTATAGTTGTTTCCTCTCACTTATGTTTCTAAGCAGGCCTAGCAGTAAACCCACCTGCTCAGTGTGAAGCTTTTGCAAATAACCCATCATTAAAAATGGATAATGGTCATCAGTTTCTGCTTCTCCTGTGCATTCTGAGTAGTTCCCTGAGGCAGAGATGGAATCTTTTTTTATTTCTTTCTTTTTTTTTTTAAGGGGCCATCCATAGCAAAGAGTAGTTCAATAACTGAATTTTTACTTTTCCACTTTTTTTCTTATTGTTTCATATTCTGTATGATTGACCCTGAGTTTTTAGATTTGCTACAAATCACAACTGATACAAAGCATCTGCGGAGCAGTTTCATTTTTCATAAGTTATTCCTCTTTCTTATACAAGGTTTTCATTAGTAACTCTGAAGCTGTTTGTTGAGGGACCCCACTGCTCGACACTCCTGGCCCCATAGATTGAAATATGTGAAACTGCTCAGCCTAGAGGGAATTGACCGCCCATTCTCCATAACTCTGATTAGAAAGTTCCACACGTCCTGCTTCACTTGAGAATGTCTGCAAGTGAAATGCTTTATTAAATAATGACTAACCTTTTCCTTATTTAATACAGCACCCTGCAAGTGATATCTGAAAACAACTCAAGCAACCTTATAGCATAGAACAACTTACATCAAACAGAGAGCCATTCATTCATTCATTCATTCATTCATTCATTCATTCATTCATCACATTTATATAGGCCTTAGCAGCATAGCAGAGGGTTAACACATCAAAAAAAAATAGAAAGTGACAGGCACAGGACAAAGAAATACATGTTGGCATTCCTTCTTTTAATTTACTCATTAATTAAATCGATTGGTGAATGTCAATTCCTAGACAATCACAAAATTATATTAAAGCACATCCTCTCAAGTCAAAATTAAAACCTTTATTTAAAATCTATTTTTAGAATGGTATATACAGTGGTACCTCGAGTTACGAACGCCCCTCCTTACGAATTTTTCGAGATACAACCAGCTCCAGCCGCAAAAATTTACCTCGACATGCGAACTCCGCCTCGAGCTACGAACCAGATCCACGGCCATTTGCCCTGCTGCCATGCGGTCGCAGCTTCCTGTGGGCGAGATCGCGGTAGCAAGGAGACGTTTGGTGAGGCTTGTGGTGTGTTTTGTGGCGTTTGGAAGGTTTTTGGTGTGCTTGTCAGCATGGCTCCAAAGAAAATGCAAAGCAGGCTTGGCAAGAATGTATTTACATTGAACCTTATGGGGAAATTTGCCTCGTGGTGCGACCAAATTCGGAGGGCGGATTAGCCGTATTTACATTGAACCTTATGGGGAAATTTGCCTCGTGGTGCGACCAAATTCGGAGGGCGGAACGGATTAACCGTATTTACATTGAACCTTATGGGAAAATTTACCTCGAGTTGCAACCAACTCGAGTTGCGATCAGAGTCACAGAACGGATTAAGTTCGTAACTCGAGGTACCACTGTACAGCCTACCTTCTTTTGCTTCAGTTGTCAGACCAGAGCAATATGAATGTTATAACTAATAATAGTTATTAACTATTAATATTTATATTAATTATAATAAACTAATAATATTTATATTATTAAACCATGCCCTCTTGTATGAGGTTTTGCACTTAAAAATATTTTACTTAAAACATTTTTATTTAAAAATATTTGCATTAAATATTTTTAAAATATTTAAATAAATAACTATGTTGGTGGTAATGATGATGACAACAGTAATATTCAATTCAAGGTGTTGGTTATTACCTTTAAAGCCCTTCATGGCACAGGACCAGGTTATCTGAGGAGCCGTCTCGCCCCTGTTATATCAGCTCACCCCACTCAGTCTGGCAGAAAGAGCATGTTGCAGACCCCACCAGTCAAGGAATTTTGACTGGTGGGGTCTAGGAAGAGAGCCTTTTCTGTCGTGGTCCCTGCTCCGTGGAACAACTTACCACCTGAGGTGCGGTGTGTCCCCACTCTCATGGCCTTCAGGAAGAGCATGAAATTTTGGCTATGCCAGATGGCCTGGGGGCCAGATGGGGGCTCACACCAGTGGAATTGGCTTGTGGAGTAATTGATTCTACACCCCCCCCCCCATCATCTTGAATGTTTTTAGTCTTTTTATCTATAAGATCTTTTTATATAGTCTGACTTTTTAACTAATTAATGTGTGTATTTATATTTTTAACTGTTTTCGGGTTTTACTTTAATTATGAGCCACCCAGAGTCACCCCACAGGGGAGATGGGTGACATACAAATTTAATAAATAAATAAAATAAATAATATCCTCTCATAAACACAGAATCTGGGAGGACATCAGGGGTCACAACTAAATCCCCAAGAGGCCACATATAGCTCCAGGCCACAAGTTGTGTATCTATAGGTTGGAGTATATGGAAACACCCCACCCCCCCCCCATGCACACCCATATTCAACTAATCTCTTTTTTGCTGAGCAAAAAAATCCAACTTGGCTTTTACACAGTTGACATATCTTACAGGGTCCTGAAGAATGAATGGGTAAATTCTAATGAAAAGAGGATATAACCTAAAAAATAGAACCAGTTTGAAAAGGCATGCTGGCCCTGCCTTCACCCTAATAGAAGTACAGTGTATTTTCATATGTCACCCATAATGAAATGAGTACATACAGTATAAATGTTGCCTCATATACTCTGTATAGAGCAGAATTTTCAGTATCTCAAGACTTGTTTGCATGTATTCTTTTAAAATGCAAGGCTAAATAGTGTAGATCCTATTCTCAAATTGGGCTTCATAGTAACTAGTTCACTTCTGTATTTTCCTTTTCATGGGTAATTTTTTATCCCATGCATAAGCTAGGATAAAAAAAGTATTTTTGAGTATGAATGCCTAAATGGGAAAATTAATAACTGGATTTTAATGTGGGACCAACTAGTATATATAAAGTGAAGGGCTGATAAAACAAAACTAAAGTTGTAAAGAGGTGCTAAATTATAGTTCAGAATGCCTGCATCATACTTCTTATTAATACAGATATGACCTAGAAAAAGACTCTGAAAAATGAGATCATTAAAACAAAAGCTGAAAATTATTGAAAATTATCTTCCAGTCATATATCTGTATTTGGATTTGTTTTCCACCTCTAGGAATCAGAATCCACCATGTGATACCTCATCTTCTACTATCCTGCCCTTCTGTCAAAGTCTTTGGTTGGCCAAAGTTCTACCTAAGAGGGACATGTGGATCCCAGTGTTCAAGCAGTCAATAGCAAGTGGACAGAACACAGAGCAGCGCTCTGCTTCCCATACAGTTATCTACTGTGTCTTCTCTTAAGCCAGCATGTTTTTCTATGGAACTGAAAATAGTGAATGATGAGCCAGGATGAACCAAAGATGAAGCTGGAAGTTCTTGCATTTCACTGTTGCATGAGACTTGTTGTAAAACAGTTGACTCTGCTATGTAATGTGTGCTGTTTTGCACATGTGGAAGAAAGTGGAGATGAATTTCTGAATGTCCAAACTCTGTAGAAAAAAGCTTTCATCTACTTCCTATCAATTTGTTAACATTATTCCTATCCAAGAAAGCAGAAGAAATGCCAAGAAAAGGGAAGAAATACTGACTTTACTGGAGACTACAGAATGTCCTCTTTCCAATATAAGGGCGTTAAAATAATCCTGGGCCTCTGTTCTCTGACAGCCATACTATCAGAGTCTTCTAGTATCAATATTTCTGACAATTCACTTTTAATGCCATCAACTGTTCAGACTATCTTTCTTTTTGACCTAATCTGCAAATGGCATATAGCATTCACTCACAATGTCTTGCATGTCAAATATAGTTCAAATAACAGATTTTGAAAACCAAGAGTATAGGGAGGAAAGAAATAAGGCAGGAAAAGAAGGGTGGGTTTGGGTAAAGCAAGGAGGAAGAGCCACTGCTTTCATTTACATATTCATGACAGTATAAGTTCTTCCTATTCTTTACTTTCCCGACAGAGAACAATGTATATCCTGGAAATATTTCTTTCATTTAAACATTCTAGAATCACTTGCACATTGTCAAAACTTCAGGTAAAATATATTTAACTAAAAAAAATTAGAGTTTTGAATATTTAATAGACTCAATTGTTTTCATTGACAAAATATTTGGTTTTGTACATTTTAGTTAAAAAAACTGAAAAAGAAGCCAACTAGTAAAAATATGTTTTTAAATGCTATTTCATATTGTCATTCTTTATATTTCATGTTGGGATAACTTACATTGGGGACAGAAAAGCTATGACCTTTCAAATTTTGCTCACGTGTACTCCCAGAATCCATGAGGCTCCTCATCTGGGTAGCTTCAGATTAAAAACAAAATTATGACTGAAAGCCTTTAAATGAGAGCAAAAGAGGGGGTGGTGATGTAGAAAAAGATGTTATTTTCAAAGACTGAAATGTTTTCTAAGAGAATGTCCTTTTTGCTAAGAGTATCTGACAGTAGAGTGTTTTGTTGATTCAAATGCCCTGTCAGCAATAGGGCAGTAGTAAGAAGAAGCAGTGTTTACTATCTTTCCTGATTTTTATTTGTGTTTGTTCTTAATATAGTGGTGGTCTAAAGGACCTGAAGGCTTTTAGACCCAGTGAATGCTCAGCTTCACTCAGTGCCATCAAAGTTTTGCACTGAAGTGTAGTGAAGATTCAGAAGGGGAAGTCTGATGTCTCAGTTTCATCTCCAAGGTTGGAGGTTCCCTTCCAAATTCTCCATAGGAGAAGGGTCCTATGGTTCTTAGGTTTCTGTCCCAGGGACCTGTTTAATGAGATTCTTTCAAGAATGTTCATTAATAACTGTAAGGCTAGGACTACCAGACCCACCTTGCAATGTACAGGCTTACAGCAGAGGATTTGAGTCCTAGGTAGGCTTCATCTCTTTGAAGTACTTAAAATTACTCACCAACTTAACTTTCTTCATATTCATACAAATGCTAGGTTTAATTGGAATGCACTATGTTACTCTTAAAATGAAATTTTTTCTTTCCACTTTTCAAATATACGCACTGTGCATTTTCCCAGATGGAAAAAAGACTGCGCTCTTTGGTTTAACATCTCAAGCAGAGACTCCCCCCCCCCCAACCCTTCATGCCATGGGCAGTGTGCCAAATGATGAAAACCACAGCAACCTAGCACCTTTAGTGTCCTTGACAAGACACTGCTCAAATAACCATATTGAAATGATGCAAAAAGAAAGAAAGAAATGAACAGATGAAGCCCATTAATTAACTCTTTTGAAGCCTTACCAGACTGCGAACAGGAAGAAATATTGAGACAATTGGATGAATTGAAACAAACACTGCTGTTAACCTGAGCAGCAGCCAAACCTTTAATTGACTTGATGTCTTTGGACCTCTCATCTGACAGCAACTCCACAGAAAATCATTACAAACTCTCTGAATCCTGTAATCAAACAACTCCGCCAAAGAAGGAAAATAACCTACATCCCAACAAGCCTACATGTCCTTCTATTCTGAAACAGCCCAAATTGATTCCATCTTGTTCAGTTTCAGATAATGACAATCTGTTTCATACTGTACTATTTGAGGGCCTAGATCAGAAAAGAGTACAAAAGGAGGTTGCTGTATCAAGAGTATATTCTAACCAAGATCTCCAGCTTGCAAATCCAGCCAGGCCCAAAGATAGCAAACTGATAGCCCAAAGTTGCTGCCTGCTGATGATTCCCATTCTGATGAGAACATCACCACAATGTCATCAGTATGTCTTCTTGCACCTAGACAAGAACATAATGCTTCAAATACCAATTGCCTCACTCCTAAGGCTCCAGGTTAGATAAAAGCCACTTCTTGGAATATTGCTTGCTGGCACAATAAATTGGTGGATGCCTGTTCTGAACAGTACCTGTCAGAATTTAACATCATTTTATTACAGGAGACATGGTGCCTGGGTATTTCTTCTTCCTTGCCAGGATTCTGCTCATATACCATCCCTGCCTCTAAATTGGGTTTGTATGGAAGAGTAAGTGGTGATTTATCAATTTTGATCTCAGCTGATACGAAAGGAAATATGCAACAAAGGGATTGGTCAGATAGTAATTATATCCAGGTAGTCCAGATAGGGAGCAAACATTCTGGGTTAATTCTTTGCATTAACGTCTATTTTCCAACAGGACAGAACCCAGAACTGTGGTTCAGGGCCTGGTCCTCCCTGCAAACCCTTTTGGAGAGAGCTAAACAAATACTATCAAATGCAAATATTCTACTGGCTGGTAATTTTAACACCAGAATTGGCAAAAAAAATCAGCAGTTATGTAAGGAAGATGCAGTTTAGTCCAGAGGATGAATGATATTTGCCCTGGTCCTCCATGGACAAATTACTAAACAAACAAGGGGTTTCCTTACTGACTCTGGCCTTTACGTATAGGCTGTACAGATGCCATGGCTCCAGTTTGACAGTTCTAATGGGCATTATACCTTTCCAAGCTCATTTGGAGCCAGTGTCATTGATTACATCTTGATTTCTCCTGTATTCATTTCCCAGGTTAGCTCCTTTGATGTCCACAACAAAACAGAGAGTGATCAATTACCCTTGGTTCTGACCCTTTTGTCTTATAAGCCCCCCCTGCCCCCAGCAAGGTACCATAATCTTGATGGCATCACCCAGGTTAAATATCGTTCTAGATGGAGCCCTAATCTCTGCAAGAAAATCACTGCTTTTTTAAATTCACAGATGCTGAATCAAATGCATCTTGCACTGCAATCCAACTCCAATGAATTATCATATTTTTAGTTCAATTAATAGTGTGCTAAGCTCCCAGTTTACCACTACCTGTCATCCCAGTAGGAATAATACCAGGAAGAGATGGTACAACCAAGACTGTGGAAACAAAATACAAGCTCTGAGAAAGCTACAGAGGAGAGTTAGAGAGGAAAGGACAGATTCCTTGATTCAGTTATTGATCTAATTTCGATCTCAATATAAGGAATTATTAAAGACTAAGAAGTTATCCTACTATTCGGATCAATGGAGGGAACTTGGCCTCAGCTTAATTCAAAAAAATGAGAGGAAATTTTGGGAATTGGTGGCTAATGGTATTTCCACACATAGCACCATGCCCCATGCCTGTATCTCAGCACAAAGTTGGACCCAATATTTTTCCTCCATTTATAGCTGCCCATATACTGAGCCAATAATAGTCTCTAGTGAACTAAGCATACTATCAGAGTGGCCATCTGTCTCAAAATCTGAGTGTAAGCAGCTGATTTCAACCTTGGTCCTTGGAAAAATTCCTGGAGAGGATATGATTCTTCCAGAGGTATATAGGATGAATAGTAGTGGAATTATTTAACATAAAACATTTTCATATGATTTCTGAATTATGTAAATAGCATATGCATTTGTCACTGGACAGTTATGTTAAGGAAACTACTAGGGGTGGCATCTAAACATTTCTTTAAAAATAGAAAAAACACATAGGACAAAAGGCTACTGATATGCACATATGGATGCAACTTTAGAATTGTATAGATGCAAAATTAAAATTGTTATTATCATTTAAACAGAAAGATAATACATCTTACCATAACAGACAACTTTATGGCTGCATGGTCTGCTCTCTAGGAGAGAACTACTCAAGGCAACTTCAAGTCCTTTATTTTGGGCTGGCTACAGCTACATCTGGAGTCAGGGTGGATAATTTGTTTAGCCTAAAGCCCAAGTTGCCTTTTAGGGACAACCGCCTGGGGACTGCATGATAACGATCAGCATCAGAGCTCAGAGTGGGCATGCTCCCTCACATGAACATACAGGCATACACATGCGTACAAACACACCTCCATACCTCCCATTTATATCCATATACTCTACCCATTTGCATTTTCACACAGAGAAAGGAAGGGAGGGAGGGAGGGAGGGGCAGGCACTGGAAACCGGAAAAAGGGGAGAATGTCCCCAAGTGCCAGAGAAAAATCTACAGGCAATGAGGGAAGAAAGAGTGCTGGGGGGCTTCAGGAAGCCCTTTGGGAATTGAGATTGAATGCCAAATCTAGTCCATAGGAAAGAATGGCCCCATTCCTGAAGTAGAAAACATTTTCAAATAGAATGTTATCCTCTGATAGTTCTTCAATTAGAAGATAATCTTCTCCAACTTGTAAGGGATAGACCCTAATTATAATGATTGGTCTCAGAAGCATGACAATTTCTAGTAGGGTCCTCAGCTATTGCTAAAAAATTTAAAACCTAAATATTTAAATATTTAAACTCAGATGGATCTAGGGACAGGAAGCCAGCATTTGTTTTAAATGCAAAGACTATATACATACACATTTCTATCACTACAAGGAATGTTATTGATGATAATGACCTTTGCTTTTTTGACAACTGATAGCTAAAGCAAAACTAACCTGGCTGATTTTTAAAACAGGAATTATTATAATAGCTCAGAGCTTGCTTGCCATGAGGAAGACTTAACAGCATGGCTTCCACATAGGACAAATATGATTTTCAAGTGGTTTAGAATTCTTTGTGGATAACAGACAGCATATTGGTAGGGACTCTTCCATAGATTTATTCCAAAGTCTCAATCCCAACATGTTTCAAAGAAAAAACTCTTCTCCAGGGGAATAGTTAAAATAGGAATAGCACTTAAACTAGCCAGGGATGGAAACCTTTTCTTTGTCAAGGGTCATATTTCCTTACAAATTTTCCATAGGGAAGGCACAAAGCAAACAACTGATAGGGGCAGAGTCAAAAGTTGGTAACAACCCCTCCCCACTCTCTGTTTTTCCTGACATCCCCTTCTTGATGAATAGCTCTCTCTCCTCCCTTCATTTTCTTTTTCTTTTTCTCCTTCTGACACTCTCAACTCCTCCTCCCAAGCCTTACTCTGCCAGGGAAGGGTTGTCTATCAGAGATCTGCAGAGGGCTATTGCAACCAGGCAAAGGCCACAGGAGACCAATCCTCCATGTTGCCCATCTTACAAGAATCTTGATCTATAACAAACCCACTGGCTTAAAATAAGAAATGGCAATACATTTCCTTACATATTAAAATATAATGCATGCTCCATTATAAAAAGAAAAATAATTGCACAAGGAGGGAGGATTTGGAGCAGATAGAAGTCTTAACTTGTTCATCTCCAACAACTTTTCTGTTCCAAATGCCCCGTGGAGATTTTCAGTTTGGTTCATGTTCTCAAAGGAGGCCTTCAGATTTGGGAATCACTAGCAAGGATGTGTGGTAAAAGGCTTTCCAGTGCCACCTATTGTCAGATTTGCTCTCTGTGTAATTTCCTTTAGCACAGAGGCATTCTGTCTGTATGATGTTTGTTTCCTCACAAAGTATCTGCAAAATCCACACCATACTCAGTGAAAGAGGCTGACAATAATCTATTTATTAGACACACCAAAAGACAGTCTTTCATCTTGTCAGTTCCTGGAAGTAACTATGCTGTGCTATTGAACAAACCTGGACAATCTTCACCTTTCCAGGCTCAAGCTGAGAGTGAGAACTCCATTATGGAATTTTCAGTCTAAGGGAAAATGTGTATTGCAAGAATCTCTCATATCATTATCATAATTTTGATCTTTTAGGGCAGGGCACAGACATTTATAGGTATCTTCTGTTTTGCTCTTCTTGGATCCCCCATAATTTCTTTTTAGCACGTATTAAAGCTCTTCAACATGTGTGGCATCAAATCAGGGGCAACTGTAGAGGAGTCGAAAAAGTCAGTATAGTAGCCCTGACATTTCAATCAAAGCCCTGCCCCTTTTCTACATGCATTGCACATGCCATCTTAACATAAACAAGGATTTGGTCAGGTCATGAACACCATCTTCACTTTTTTTACCCCCTCGAGGACACCTTGCAACGAATACTGTATGTACATGTTATGCATTGCACAGATGTTTGTGCTCTTCATCTTTAATCAGAATAGCATTATAACATGTGAAGAAGAGTTGGGCTGATTTAAATCAAGCTGACTTAAATAACTGATTTGAATAGGTTAGATAAATGGACTAAGTTAAAGAAAAGGACTAAGAGTGACAGAATGAATTTGAGAGAAATTCTTCACATAGAAATTGACTTATTTATTCAATTTCTATCCCACCTTTATTTCTGGACAGCTCAAGGATGTGTACATACCTAATGCTCTCTTCTCTTATTTTCTCCACAACTCTGTGAGGTGGGTTGGGCTAAGAGAGAGTGACAAGCCCAAAGTCACCCAGCAGATTTCATGCCAAAGGGAGGCCTAGAACTCATAGTCTCCTGGTTTCCAACCCAGCACCTTAACCACTACACCAAAGTGGCTCTCATTTTCTCATCTGCCAAATGCATAGATATTGAAGGGGGGTACCAGAGGGAAAAATCCTGGAACTCTGTAACAGACAGAGATCTGACATCACTATATAAAATGCCAACACACTTTTAGATTACAGAAGTATAATTTCCAAATCAACTGAAGAAATGTACCATTCTACCCTGTATTTTTCCAATCCTACCTCAACTATTATATCTAGATTTGGCCACAATGATTTAAGAAAGGCTAGACAAATGGGAGCAAATTCAGCCCAGGAGACTGGAAACTATGTTCTCTAAAGTGAGAATGAGGGGACTGGGTTTGTTGGCATAGCACCTGAAAAAGTTGTCACAAACAAGAAATCAAAATTTGGTTATCATTCCATAATGCACAGCATAAAATAATGAATTTAAGTTATAGGAAGGCAGATTCCTGATGCAAGTTTGGAAAAACTGCCTAATAGTATGACTGCTTGATAGTGCAATTAACTACTCAGAGAGCATTAATTGAATGTGTTTAACCAGGAGTTAAAGTATTTAGGTTTATTTATTAAATGTGTATCCCACTATACATTCAGGAGTTCAACATGGTGTACACAACACTCTTCCTCCTGTTTTTCCCCACACTAATAACCCTATGAGGTGAGTTGGATGGAGAGAAAATAATCAGCCCAAAGTCCACCAGGGAGCTTCTGGGCCAAGGTGAACTAGAACCTGGGTGTTCTCACTCCTAGTCCACATCCTAACCACTACACCACACTACAGTATTTGAAAGATGTTTCAGACATCATTATCAATGACAATAATGTGGTAGGTCAGCTGAAGTCGAGCCAAAGTCAAACGAAAGCTTCCAGTCTCTTTGAGAATGAGTAAGCCTGTTGAGTTCTGGGAATAAGCTTGCCTTCTCATTTAAGGTTTAGCTTTTGAAGAGTTGCCCTGAAACCCAGATGGGTACATGGGGATGGGCATGGTTGTGATTGTGAGGACACTGTAGGGAGAAGCAGACCCCAGACCAGGCCAAGAGAAATGTACAGTTGGTGGAAACTGAAATTTCAAATCTACATGAAATATTGATTTCAAATTCCAGTTTGTGCAAATCTGAAATTGTGGCTACCCAGGTTTGGACTGCAGAATAAAGGCATGCCTTTTTTGTAGCTGTCCTTCTCTTTTGGAATAGTGCTCCATTCAAGGTCAAGTCAGCACAAACTGATTGCATTTAGGAAAGCTGCCAAGATTTGACTGTTCCAAAAGGTTCTGGGGGGTTCTGGGGGACTGATGCCATAGCATGTCTCCTTCCTGCAGTAGATGATTGGGCACCATCCAGTTGTGTGAACTTCAGCTCTCAGAAATCTGTGTGATGGCCATGCTGTCTAAGAAACTGGGGGTTTAAAGCCACATTGGAAGGTACTCACATTGAAGAAGTCTACAGTCTGTGACATGTGATAATCTCCTAATAGTTTGCTTATAATTCTTGCCTATGAGAATTCATCCTTGACCACTGTACCCCAATGAAATAAGGGGGAAAAAAGGAAAGAAAACAAAAAGTCTTCATTTTTAAGAATTACAGGCTAATCTAATTGCAAAAATAATTGCAACCAAAGTGATTCATTACCATGCAAAGAATTGTAATCTTAAGAAAGAATCGCCTTAGTCATCAGATCAAGTTTTGGACTAGGTTTGCTTTTTTATTAGGAGAGGAGTAGCTCTGTTTATTTTTATAGTGGGCCACAACTATCACCTGAGGAAGACGTACCTCTCTTTTATTGCATCTAATGAGGTTTAATCTTATGGCTTTCCAAGCTTCTTCCACATATTATTACAGTTTTTCTTCATTGACATTAATGGATGCCGGACTGATATAAGCCCTACTCAGTGATTCTTGTTACATGTAACATCCAGTAGGGAATCTTCGCCGGTTTGAAAGTAGCTCCAGGGCATTTGTGCTTCCAGGACATCAGTAATGTTGGAGAACTGAGTTTATTCATTTTTGCTTCATTGTCCAACTAGGCTGGCTTGATTGATTGGTTATTTAGTTGGTTGGTTGGGACCCCCTTTCCCCATTAGGAAAAATTCTTGCCTCACCTCATCCCCCAGCCCCCTTAGGAGCCCAAAGAAAAGCATGGGTGAAACTGATCAAGAGCACAAGGGGGTGTACAAAGTGCCAGGCTACTGCATTTTTCTTTCTTTCTTTTTTTTTCTTTCTCTTTTCTGCAGAGTGGTGGTGGAGGGCAGTTGCTGTGGGGCACTGACAGCTTGGGGCAGGGCAGTGATTTTAACTCCTTGTTCAGCTTTTCAGGTCAGCAGAAGTAAAGACAATTATAGAAGTGAAGAGTGGCTGTGTGGAAGCACCCTAAGCTTTAAGCATGAACAGGGAAAGTGGGGACCAGTATACTAGCTTCATCTCACCATCATTAATATCACCTTCTACAGGTGTAGAGGGACCTCTTTTTCTATCACAGTTTATCTCTGTATTATAATCATGGATTTCCAAAATTTGAAAAATTGGGAGAGAGCCTGAAGACTGAAGAAAATGCTCCTTTGTAGACAGTTACTTTCCATTTATACAGAGTGATGAGGGGGAAGATGATGGTGCTAACATGCGTAACCCTTCATCCCCTTCTCAGGTATAGAGCCTACATGCAAGAGGACTAACATCATCGGGCTACACTGGCCATTTGTGTAAAAATAGTGTAAAGTCTGCTGTGTATATTTAAGAACTCACAGACAGGCACATGCAAGCCCTCCGTTGTTTCTATTTATGCAGCAGTGAAACTCACTGGACCCACATAGTGATTCACTGACCACATGATGGAGCCATCCCCACACAGCTTCATTTTAGGAGGCCATTATGTCCTTGGCATGCTTATGTGAATGAGATTTTAGGATCAGATCATACATTATTCTCATCATTAGATACTATTTAAAACAGACCCTGCCCTCTTTTAAAACAACAATTGCTGCTGCTGCTGCTGCTGTCTTGGCTCTAATGGACAGACCAACTGATGATGTGTATCTCTGCTATTAAATAACATCCTATATTCCTGGTGTCTAAACCTTTTTTGTAAAACAGTTTGAAGTCATGGATCATTTGCCCTAGGAAGGCTTTTTCTTCAGTTTTTCCATGGCAATTGTAATGCATTCCTCTAGCTCACTTACAGATACCACATTACATAATTGCAAAGTCAAATGTCCTGAAAGTATCCATTAATCATCACCTAGTTTATAGGCATTACATGACAGAGCTCTCCTGCTGTAAAGAGACCTTTTTGTCACATTTACTTATACTCTCCTAATGCGCAATCCATGGGCTTTCTTTGAGGATTGTATAGGAAGTACAATTAGCTGGGCTACAGGCCTGCTAACTGGAGCCAAGCACAGGTAGCATCTCAAATGGCCTTAAAGAGCTGCACTCACTCTTGATCTCTTTCAGTGCTCCATTCAAAATATTTTGATGGCTTGGAACCAACATGCTTGAAGAATTACTCATCGGTCTGCCTGAATTGTGCAGGCATGGTTTAAGGGGCCCTCATACTTGTGAGATCTGAACGTTGATTCTGTGGACCTACTAGGTTTAGCCTCAGGGTCAGGAGCTTAGTCCTTATTCTTCAGTACCTTCACAGCATCCAGATTTAGCTGGCTTGTTGTCCATCTCAGACTCTGAAGGGGCCACATCATCACATCATCCTACTGCTGTATTTTTTACACCACCTCTCCCTAGCAGACCATTAAAACCAAAAGCCCCTCAGCCAGCCAAATAAGCAGAATCCAAGGAGGCATTGATCAATCGCAAATAGCCATCCTTTGATGCCCCAAACCATTCTGCTAAATAAATCATTTTCCCCAGAATGGCAGTAATGAAAAAGAAGGGAATAAAAACTTGAAGGCAGCATCTAGAAGACCTGACTTTTATCAGAGATCTGGGGAAGTAGATTCTAATCCGTGAAAACTTAGGCCTTAATACATTTATTAGAGGAGAGGGAATGCTAATTTTAGGTGAACGGGCTGGATCAAACTAATAATTCACAAGATATTCAATGTTTCTATATTAAATTCCAATATTCTGCTTCCCATTGCTTATATCAGGCTGCTTATGACACACAGGTTTCAGCAGATGGCAGCACCTGATAGACCTTGTTTGGACCAGAAGCTAAGCAGAACCAGATCTGTTAGGGCTTGGATGAAGACCACCAGGGAATACCAGAGCTCTACATTAGACTGGGTAGTCTTTGGAAGACTACCTCCTTTTGGAAGAAGACAATGACAAACCACTTCTATACTGTTGCCAAGAAAACTGTGTGGTTGTGTCCATGTAGTCGCCAGAAGTCAAGTTTGACATAGAGGTATTTTTACCTTTAGCATATGCAGATTGAGGAGCAAAGGATCTATTTCTGACTCTTTCTGATTCTCTCTGTATCAATAATTCCAATTTTTCCCCCCTTTGGTTTTTAATATATTTCTTTGCTTTGCTTTTAGATTCTGCCCATAGTGAGTCTGCAGGGAACAAGAAAGGCAACTGACAAACCACGTATCACAACACAAACTCCACTCCTTGTAGTACTTGTGCACAATATAATGATACAAGTATGAAAAGGAAGAACTTGCACTGTGACATCATAATGGCTTTTTCATCATTTTGGTATCACTGCAGCTAGGAATAGACAGAGGTCTCTGCCCTCTGTATTCTTCCCCCCACCCACACCACCACCACCTTTGTTCCTTTTCTCTCTTCTTTATAATAAAACATCAGAATAAGTAATTCAATATATGAGAAAGTGATAACTAGAAATGGTTAGTTGAGCACTTTGACAGAAGGGAGGAGGATAAAGCCATTAAGGTTTGCTGTTTTATGCCATCAGCTGTATCACCAAGGAGGAATCAGGGGATTCTTTTGTTGTCAGTCTCTCAACACATGTAGCAAGGGAATAGCTACATACAGGTGAAACTTGAAAAATTAGAATATCGTGCAAATGTTCATTTATGTCAGTATGGCAACTCAAAAGGTGAAACCAATATATGAGATAGACACATTACATGCAAAGCGAGATATGTCAAGCCTTACTTTGGTATAATTGTGATGATTATGGCGTACAGCTTATGAAAACCCCAAATTCACAATCTCAGAAAATTAGAATATTACATGACATCAATAACACAAGGATTGGAAATAGAACAATATCGGACCTCTGCAAAGTAGAAGCATGCATATGTACTCAGTACTTGGTTTGGGCCCCTTTTGCAGCAATGACTGCCGCAATGCGGCGTGGCATGGATGCTATCAGCCTGTGGCACTGCTGAGGTGTTATGGAAGACCAGGATGCTTCAATAGCGGCCTTCAGCTCCGCTGCATTGTTCGGTCTCATGTCCCTCATCTTTCTCTTGGCAATGCCCCATAGATTCTTTATGGGGTTCAGGTCAGGCGAGTTTGCTGGCCAACCAAGCACAGTAATCCCATGGTCACTTAACCAGGTTTTGGTACTTTTGGCAGTGTGGGCAGGTGCCACGTCCTGCTGGAAAATGAAGTCAGCATCCCCATAAAGCTCATCTGTGGAAGGAAGCATGAAGTGCTCCAAAATCTCCTGGTAGACAGCTGCGTTGACCCTGGACTTAATGAAGCACAGTGGACCAACACCAGCAGATGACATGGTTCCCCAGATCAACACAGACTGTGGAAACTTCACACTGGACTTCAAGCATTGTGCATTGTGTGCCTCTCCATTCTTCCTCCAGACTCTGGGTCCTTGGTTCCCAATGAGATGCAAAAGTTGCTCTCATCAGAAAAGAGGACTTTGGACCACTGGGCAACAGACCAGTTCTTTTTTTTTTTTTTTCTGTAGCCCAGGTAAGACGCTTCTGACGTTTGTTGTTCAGGAGCGGCTTGACAAGAGGAATACGACATTTGAAGCCCATGTCCAGGATCCGTCTGTGTGTGGTGGCTCTTGATGCACTAACTCCAGCCTCAGTCCACTCCTTGTGAAAGTCCCCAACACTTTTGAATGGCCTTTTCCTGACAATCCTCTCCAGGCTGCGGTCATCCCTGCTGCTTGTGCACCTTTTTCTACCACACTTTTCCCTTCCACATAACCTTCTATTGATGTGCTTTGATACAGCACTTTGGGAACATCCAACTTCTTTTGCAATTACCTTTTGGGGCTTTCCCTCCTTATGGAGGGTGTCAGTGATGGTTTTCTGCACAACTGTCAGGTCAGCAGTCTTTCCCATGCTTGGGATTCCTACTGAACCAGCCTGAGAGACCATTGAAAGGCTCAGGAACCCTTTGCAAGTGTTATGGATTCATTAGCTGATTAGAGTGGGACACTTTGAGCCTAGAATATTGAACCTTTTCACACTAATTTTCTGAGATTGTGAATTTGGGGTTTTCATAAGCTGTACGCCATAATCATCACAATTATACCAAAGTAAGGCTTGACATATCTCGCTTTGCATGCAATGCGTCTATCTCATATATTGGTTTCACCTTTTGAGTTGCCATACTGACATAAATGAACATTTGCATGATATTCTAATTTTTCGAGTTTCACCTGTAGCTAGAATGTATTATCAAAAAAGAATAAATGCACAACAAACCATTCATAGCTAATGTTGATATGAAATAGTGAAAGCACTGAATCATATGAAGGAAAGGTTGACCTTGTTTTTGTTTCTTAGATGCAGTTTGCACAGCTCAGGGATATAGTCCAAGTTCAGCATTCTTTTCTGGATAAATTCCAAATATTTATTGGTTGGAGTCTTTTCTTTTGACTGGTTAGAACATCAAGGTCTTCTCAAGGCCATCAAAAGTGGAGATGGAAGATATTTGCATGTCTCCTCTGGACTCAGAAACTCATGAGAGTGCTTGAATCATTTACAGTAACCTGCATGTGATTATGCAGAGAGGGAACAGAGAGTACAACTGGGAACAAAGAAGGAAACAAACGTAAGATAAGATGTTGAGAGATCCATGGGATGGAACTGGAGAGAGAGAACTGGGAAGAGCCAAGAAATAAGGTTTAGAATGTTCCATCAGTTGCAGAAACAGTGATGAGCATGGCCATGCTGGTTAAGCGGTGGGCTTGTGGAGAAAAAGAGGTGATAACTGAGAAAGAGGATTGAAGAAAAGGAAAGAAGAAAGGGAAATAGAAGAAATAGAGCATATGCTATGGGGCATAGTAGGAGGGAAGAGAAGGAGTGGAGAGGCAGAGGTGGAGGCAGGGAAAGAGATTACAGGAAGAGATAGTAGTAAGGCAGAGAGAGGAAAAAAGGGGGGAACAGAGAAGAAGTGTTACCAAGAATTAAGTTGAAATGAACATATTCAATTATCACAAAATAGTTTTTGTGTTCTTAGACGGTGAATCTTGGGTAATTAAAAAAAAAAAAAGGCTGCTAGAATGGTGTTAAAGTCAGTAATTCTCAAACTGGGATCCATTGCAGCCTTTCCATGGTCATCATCAATCAGCTGGCCAGAGTCCATCTGCCACCTCAGTCCCTGCCTCCCTATCACTTGGCTCATGAAAATGGGATCAGTGGCTGAAAAGTGGTTCATAGAGTTGTGCAAGTACAAAACACGGTACAAAGCAAGTATTAAAATTCAGAAATTGACAATAGTGAAC
Organism: Liasis olivaceus; assembly: GCA_030867105.1. Classification (NCBI taxonomy): domain Eukaryota; kingdom Metazoa; phylum Chordata; class Lepidosauria; order Squamata; family Pythonidae; genus Liasis; species Liasis olivaceus. Next base: position 64,359,713 of record CM061348.1, on the reverse strand, counting down.
ATGTTTCAAGTGCAGCGACTGACTATGAGTCCACATGTGGCATGTTAAGTGGGACTGTGATCTTGTGTAAGCAATCCCAGAAGAAAAGTATAAATAGGAAATATGACAATTAATATTTAAAAATAGGATTTAATTGCACTGCAGATCCACTCATCCCTTTTCCATAGTACTCTAAATTAGTACTAAGTGTTGTTACTATGACATGGGATACATAACACAATTCAGCTAGTAAATAAATATTTAGTTTAGAATGGATTTTGGAACAAAATGTAGTTTTAAAAGGCCTTTGAAATGGAGATGATGAAAAAGCATACACAAATCACTTAACGTGTACTCCCATGCTCTTACAGGTGACAGGAGGAGTTGTTTAATTGGGTCGTCCTCGCACTTCCTGATCATTTATGTAGTGATCCAGGATTGCAGAAAGTTTGAGAACACCATTGTAGGTTTCATTCCTAAGACTGTGTCTCCTGATGGGCTGGAAGTATATTGTTTACCCATGCCAGAGGAGGTTGAAAGATTTTAATCTAGTATGTCAGGGTCCTCTGAAAAAAATCAATTGGATGAGGACAATGAGTGAATCTGCCTCTGGGCTGCTGTATTTGGTAAGGCTCTGTGCCTGCCTCTTGAGCATTACCATGAGAGAGACACAGTCTGAGCAATGATATGGTCACAAACAATGGAAGCAGGGAAGGAATGGCTCTCCAACAGCATAGCAGAAATCTTACTGCCTCTTCACAAGTCTAGAGACAGCACTGAAAAAATTATCACCACCAGTAGCAACCCCACAACAAAGTACACTTTAGTTATGCATCTCCAGGAGTTCTCTGAAAGGTGGTGAAGGCAGCATTCAGGACTAAGCTGGGGATGGTAAGAAGCAAGTTTAGTCAACTGCCTTCTCGCAAATGAGTATTTTGGTCCACCATAACATTCCAAAGGTGCCCACCAACAAAAAAGATTGGGGACTGCTACCAATTAAAAGACATTGGGTAGCCATGCCACCTTTTCCTTTCTGGCTTGATTTTTATTTGTAGGGAAAAAAGACAAAAGTGTTTGCTGAAACCCAGAAGTGTTATACATCTGGAAGAAATAATGCTCTCTGGAAGAGGCAGTTGGATTGCCCTGTGCAAGATCCCTGAATTCTTATAGAACTGCAAAGGTACTATGCTGCAAAACTATTGTGGATTCATTGCCCTAAAGAAACAAACCCTTGAAAGCAAAAGTTCACTTCAACCTAACACATCCCAAAGGATATATTCCTCAGAAAACCAACAGCAGTAAAACAACCAAAACTTCATTTAAGAAAGCACAATGTACTGACTTTGGGGTTAAAAAAAGCACAGGGAAGCAAAACTGTAGCAGAGAAAATAAACGTAAGAACTAATTTCAATCTCAGTGAAGAATAGACTCAAGTTTCTTTCCAGAAATAATGGAGAAAATGGTCAAGATAGATTTGGTCTCCACAGTTCTGAATATTAGTTATACACTGGCCTTATGATCAAAGATAGAATCTTTCCCTGTTCCTCAATTTTATTGCTCCTCAGAGGCTGAGAAAATGGCCAAAGTGCTCAGAAAAAGAGGGAGCAGGTAATACAAGCATGATAAGGCAACACAAAATGGGAAGTTAACATGGTTAAACTGAAGACTGCAACAGAATCTTTATACCACTAGTGGGGAACCTGTGGTCATCCAGACATTGCTGAACTTTAACACCCAAGGCCCTAACTAACAAGGCCAATGATGAGGATGCAGGGACCTGTTGGAGGTCACAGCAAGGATTCATGCAGTATTAGCACTGCCCCACAGAGGGTCGTCTGGAAGATATTTTGGACTATGGTGAGCCAGAGAAGATTTGGCTTCTGATTTTAAAAAAATGCATCTACTGGGCAAGCCTAAATTGAAATGTAAATGTTCTTTTCACTTGCTTTCTTCCTAACATATACTGAACACACAAAGAAGGAGAATAATACTGGTTGCCCCCGCTTCCATTCTCAGATCATTCAAAGTATGTGTGTAGGAAGTTTCCATGTACATGTAGCTGGAATAAAAGGGTTTAACTTATCCTATACTCCATGTTCTACCTTCATGACCGATCATCTCAAACAGGTTCTCCCCTTCAAGAAAGTATCAATAGGCCCAGATATCACCCAACATCAAGAGAGCTTCAGTCAAGAGGATGTGAGTTTCTGAAATTCAAAGTCCCATCCGAATGGCAGGAAAATTATCTTTCTGAAACTATGTGGAGAGCAGCTTCCAAAGGGGTTTTTATCCCTATATTAAAAAGGGAGCGAGAGAGGCCAAGGAAAAGGGGAGCAGCTAATGAAATGAGACAAGGCAAACCAGTCTGCAGAGCGTACACGGCATGTCCTTGCATACTCCAGCTCTCCCAAGCCCTGCCAACTAGGGAGTAGATAATCTGAGCCTGCTCCATCCATTTACTGGGATCATCATAATATCAAATGAGTTTGGGTGACTAATCTTGAGAGTGCAGTGCAGTTTGATCTAACAATGCCAAGCTCAGCAAGGAAGGGTGCAGGTTAATCTCAGACAATGGCTGATCAAAAGACAATCTGGTGATTACAAAATCCAGGGTAAAAAAATATAATCAGCCTAAGTGTCTGCATGGGGGCTATATTTCCTTTGGTTTCTGAATTCAGTTTTTTAATTTCCTGCAGCCAAACAGGAATGTAAATATCCAAACCGGAAAAAAATGTTTTTAAATGGAATGCAGCATTTCGATTTTGCACAACACTGACTAGGGTGTAATTTAGATTTTCTCTATTCCCTTCTGTTGTTCAGAAGACAAAGATTTTTTTTAGAGGCTGTTTAATTTATAGACTGTTACTCTTAATGGGTGCCAGCAGTTTTCTATTTTTCTTACTTGTTTCATGCAGAGATTTTATATGCTTTAATGCCTTAATTGTCTTGATTACATGGTCTGTGAGTGTGGCTAAATAAATATTCATAACCAAAATAAATCATCTATTTGAACCACATTGGACATCACAAAGCCTGTTTCTTTCACAGGAGTTGCTATAAGGTTAAGATCAACATTTTTGTTTGGGTCCCCACCTGCTTTTCTCCAAAAGGGCAATAAAAAAAAAACTCTACCATTTAGAAGACGCAATCTGAATCCCAGTGCAGAAAACTAGAAAATGTCTACAAAATGTCTATAAAGGGGCTGCCTGAGCCCTTAACTCTTAACAATATTCATATAAGTTGGATCCAGAGGTGATGTAAAGCTCAGGTGGGAGTTCTAATACAGTTATTAGATGGTAAGTTCCATCAAACTTAACTAGGCTTAACTTCTGAATACACAAGCATATCATTTACTCAGCACACTGTGTCTTGAACCTGGCATTGCTACAATAGCTCTGCTCTTTGGTGAAGAAATTTAGCTCATTAATAGGAGTTCATGTCACATTCTAGTTCTGATCAGAACAGCATTTCTACAGAAAAAAAGATGCATTCAGATCATGTTGCCCAACTTCCTGCAGTCTAAACAATCACTGTATTTTACTTTCTGTTTTAACTGTACTTCTGATTTTGGCATTTTGTGCCAAATATCAGCAAATGGGAGAACTACAAAGACCATCTTTGCAGGGAAGGTTCAGCTGGCTTCTGAACTGCAGGTTGTCTACCCCTTTCCCTGATGGTTTAAGGGAAAGCAGGGGAGAAAAAAAAACAATATGATAAATCTTCTTCAGCTTCCTAATAAGAGTGATTGTTTATAGCAAAATACAGGGCGGGGGGGGGGGGGGAGAGCAGCCAGCTGGAAGTATGAGAGGCCAAACTATTTGCCATCATTGCTGTCACTGAAAGATGTTAACTGACAAATACTGAAACAACAGGGATAGGTCACAGTCAGTCATCTTCCTCTAAGTTCCCATTTTCTGAGTCTATAATATGTGCAAGAGCAAGTCAAAATAGGTCAGTTGACAGGCCACCTCCTGCCACATAATAAATGATATGACTAATATTTATGAAGGCACCATGCTTCCTAATTGCGCCCTATGGAAAGGAAAGCTTCCAGGTTAACTTACAAACTGACAGAGCCAAGTAGAGATGGCACATCCCTGGCACCTGAATAGGCATGAGATCTGCTCTGAAAAGAGAGGATATGTCCCTAAAGCATGGCTGTGCATGCTGCTAATGAGATCACAAATGGCAGGGACTGAACTTAAGCAGCTTAGGGTTGCACGACAAAAGAGCATGCAATGCTGAGAATTAGTTGGCTTGTCTGCCATGTTTACTGCTAATATGGGGAGTGTGGGATCTATTTATTTCAGAAGAAAAAGAATCTGTGATTCAGGAGAAGAAACCTGGCTTGAAACCTCGTCTGCTCTCCCCTGCTTACTTCACAGTACTCCAAATTCAAGCTGTTTCCTCCCTATGTAGCTAGGCTGGGGGGCAGCTTGAAGCAAATTAACTCATTGTTCATGCTTGCTAGGGATAATGGAAATAGCATTTGGCAATGTCAGCTGGCAATAATATGGGTTATAGTCCATCATATCTGGAAAACACCAGACTGGAAAATTGCTCATATACACGCATGCCTAAAAGAGAACCATAAACTATATGTAATACAATTTTGATAAACATATACATTAGTCCAACCCTACTAGTGGTACTATACATGTGACCTTTGGGTTTCTGTCTGTCAAAAAAATAAATAAATAAATGTAGAATTCATTCTGGTGGTCAGGCATTTTTGCTCTTAGGGGCCAGAATAGATTTAACTGAGTATCAATGTAAAACCTGCATTGTAAAATCATATGTTCTATCATGTACCCCATAGGACTGGAATGCTGAGGGGAGGGAAGACATTAAAACAGGCTCTGAACAAGACCGAATGATATTTAAAATAGGTATCTTCTCATAGTAGACATGGTAGCCATAGTAGATATGGTAGCCAAAAATCAGAAGGAATCTGGTAGCACATTTTCAGACTAACACATTTTATTAAAAGGCATAAGCTTTTATGAGCTGCAGCTCACTTCATCAGAAGCATAGAATGGTTAAACTGATATAGGATTTAAACTGGGGTGATGTGGGGGGAACATCTTCATTTGGATACATAGGAAAGAATCTCTTTTCAAATTCCATCAAGATCTCAACAACTTCAACCTCAACCTCAGCCTACCTGCAATAAAACTGAACACATAAACACCACATTAAATAGGAAATCTACAGATTGCCATGTATACATGTTTTCAGTTTCTACCCAGAACACACCACCAAATCTATTGTCTACAGCCAGGCTCTGTGCTACAGCCACGTTTGTTCTGACCCACTTGATAAAGATGCTCAACTGATGGAGTTAAACCAGGCATTCAGGAGACTGAACTCTCCACCCAGCAAGATCAATAGACAAATCAATAGAGGCAGTTCAGTTCCCAGGGAGGATCTATTAAAAGACAGACCACGAAAACAGAACAAGAGAACACCACTGGTTGTCCCCTACAGCTCCTAGCTCAAGCCGCTCAAGCACTTTATTAGTAAGCTACAATTCATACTCGCCAATGACACTGTAGTTTCTCAGTTACTGGATGTCTGGCCCATACTTGCATATAGACAATCATCCAACCTGAAGCAGATTCTCACAGGCAACCAAAAATAAGAGCAAATTATCTTAAATGAGTACCACACCCTGTCACAAACCCAGATGTCTACTTTGCCTCCACATTTACATCAACAGTGCAATCTTAGGTCCCAATAACTTCACACACAAGATTAGAGGTACCTTCCCATGCTCTTTCTCCAATGTTATATACGTCATCATATTCCAGCAATGCCCCTCTGGATTCTGCATAGGACAAAAGGATCAGACTTTGTGCAAAAGAATTAATGGACACCCATTTAACATCATGACTAAAAAGAAAGACTAAGTAACAACAGAGCATTTCAACCTCCTAGGACACTGTATTACAGATTTCAAAGTAGCTGTTTTGGGACAAAAATCTTTATCAGCAAAATTGCTCAGTTGCTGACCTCACATACATCAAAAATGTCAGGCTATCTTAGAAAGTCCTAGCAAACACAATGGGGTTTTAATACACTACAGCTGAATTGTTGTAACATGCCTCACATGTAATCTGCATAACAACCCTGTCTCCCTCCCCTGCCCCCCCACCTCAACCCAATTTAAACCTTACGTCACTTTAGCACTCCATGCATCTAATGAAGGGAGCGGTAGTTCACAAAAGCATATGTCTTTTAATAACATTTGTTAGATTGAAAAAATGTTACCAGACTCCTGATTTAAGGTAGATAAGTCTTCACAGGATAGTATCTTGGACTTTTGCAGAGTGATGGATACATCCTGAGGTTTGGCTCCCCTCATGCTGTAACTCTACATCCCCAATCTGTCCTGGAACAGTCTCTTTGGCTTTGTCTAAAGCAGGATGGAACAGGTGTTCAGGGGACAGCCTGCAAATGTAGAGTTTACAATAATGTTACTTGCCAGATTTCAACTTCTATTCTTGGGAGTTTGGTCATACTTTTTCATAGGTACTGAAGCTGGAAGAAGAGTCTAATTGTTCCCCATAAAGGCACTGAGCTACTGTTTTGGCTGCAAACAGCTTATCTGCCAATGGAATATAGTTCCCTCCCAGGCTTTAGTATTATATATTATAAATATCAGAATCATTGTTGTGCCCTGTTGGACAAGGGAAGAAACAAGCTGGGCAGTTTTCCTTCTGGGTGATTGAAAAAAATTCTAGACGTTTAAAGTATTTAACTAGTTCAACTGCCTGATTGTCTATATCCCTGATATAAATCTTAAAACTGTTGAAAAAAGTCATAACCTTTTTTTTTTTTTTTTTTAAGTGTTGCACCTTGGCCTTAAGAGCTCTCCTTAGCACTACATGATTTCCATGGATTCCTTGTCATCCTTCTGCATTTCTCCTGGACATAATTGTAATCTCTTCTTTTTCCCACACTTCCCAGTTCTGCTTCATAATGGAGCTAGGTAATTCTGATTATCAGCCAGTCAGTCACAAAGGCTTTCAGTTGTATTTGCCATGAGAAAACAAATTCATCCAAGGATGAGACAACGCTATGCTGAACTCTTCCATTCCACTCTGAATTATACCAAACTGACAACAGTAAAAGGCAGAATTCACAAGTTATTCATCACTGTAATATGGTAATAAAACGTCTTGGATCCACTTGGGGATGCCAGATAGATGGACGGACAACTTAGGTAAGGAGCCATCTAGAATTCTTCTGAAAACTGCAAAGGAGAACTCTTCTCTGTTACCTCCAGTCTTGTATTCCAGTCAATTTCCTTCTCTTCCTTTGTCTTTCCAGCAGTCATTGCTTTAATTAAAACCCTAAAATGCTACTTGTCAATGAGATGGGATGTCAGCTGCAGCCAGGGGACTGCTTTCAAGTTTGACTTACAGTACATCCTTTTCCAGCAGATACGCTAATGCCCTTAAACATTTGCACACTCACATTTTGGGGGACATAGATGCTTAGCTGCAAAATACTATGTATACATTTATATGTTCCTAGATGGTATTTTTATTCCTTTTTTGTTCAATAGAACAAATCTCATTGCTTTCCATATGTCTACTGCAAGAAAAATAATTTTAGACTAGCTTCTCTCAACCTAATGCTTTCCAGATGACCACCATCTGGAAGGTGTCAAGCAGAGGAAAACTGGGTTAGACTGGGTCAAAAAAAATCATGCTAGAGATATGCCCATACTTTACTAGATTTAACCCATCACCACACCTCAGCCAAGCAACTTTCTGGTCCAACAGATAGCAAACTATATCTTGGTCTACTATCTGCTTTGAACCAGGATACTTTAAAAACTCAATGATGCATCCTCTGGATCACATTTCTGTTCTAGTTCAGGTAAATATTTTCTTCTACAATTTTTTTCTATCAGTTCCTGTTCAATAGCATGACAAAGAATTTCTTTAAAAACAATTTTTTCAGAAATTCTAATGTGTAGAGTCTGGTGTTCTTGCACATGCTTTGTGATGAGGTGGCCAAGAAGTGTGTAGTCCCATCTTCCACTGGAGAATCATCCCTCCGGTGGACTAGAGTCTCCCCAGCTTCCTATGTGTTAATTAAAAGAAGAAATTATGGGTAATGGTTAGGGCTAAAACATCATTAGGCTTTTATTTATTTCATTATACACAAAATAGGGTTTACTTCCAAAGTACAGTGAAGCCTAGGATTCTGTTCATCATTCATTTTAGTTAGCATTGATTTGAATCCATATAGAATTAGGGCTAGGGTTAGGGTTAAGCTAATCATTAGCAGCTTTTTCTTGATGGGATTAGGTTAAACACATCATATCCGGTAGGTGTCATGACCTTGGGACACAGAGCATCATGTGGGTTTTGTTTGTTTACTTTGATGACATCACTGATTAAATAAACACTTTGTTAAAGTTAGCATAAGACCTTGTTAAAATTAACATACACTATTACTATTACTACTACTACTAAAGCCAGTTTGGTGTAGTGGTTAAGGCACCAGGCTAGAAACCGGGAGAGTGTGAAACTAGTCCTGTCTTAGGCACTTAGCTACTGTTGATGCTGTGACAGTCTTTCCCATTTCTTCAGACATCCTTTGTAAAATCTCAGGTGTAACCCCAGCAGATTGGCCAGCCAACGATTCTCTCCTCCCTTCTTTATCTGCTTTCCTAGTAGTAACCATCTTTCTCTATCTTCATTTATGGTCCAAAATAGAGAAACATCAAAAAAAAGGTGAAACTTTATTTTTCTTTTTTTTTTCATAATTCTGCAGTCTGTGCACTTTCACGTTGGTCCCTTAAACTCTAGGTATTTCTACTCTCTATGCACTTTTACAAAGTCTTTTTTGTTTAAAAATGTCCACCAGTCATTTTCCTCAGAGAACCCAAACAAAGCGCTTTCCCATGGAGGTATGAACTATTTATTTAATTAATTCAAAAGAACTTAGAGTAAACAAAATCCGTAAAAGCACCACTGCTCCCTTTGTCCATTTAAAAACTTTTATAATCCAAACCCTTCATTTGCTTTTTGCTGCAGGTTAATTTTTAAATTCTTGTAATCTTCCCTTTTCCTTTTCTGCTAGTCATGCCATAAGCTATAGGAACACTCATCGGGTGGTCCAATTAAACTGCTGCTCTGAAGATCTCTTTCAGCTTTTAAACAGTTATAACCCAGTGTTTTGGAAAGTGGAGTTTGGTCAGACCCAGTGTCCATTAAAGGCTCTGCTGAGGTTGTAAGTCTGATCTTCCTTTCTTGGCTCCTGGCACTCTATTTGTGAGGTGCCTGAAGACTAGCTCCGGGTCCTGCAGGCCTCCTCATGAGGAGCAGCCATCCAGAGTGCACGTGGGCAATTTCTTCGGCTTCTCCTTATCCAGAGAAGCTCTGACCTGGGCTTCTCGCCTGGTCACAGTTCCAAACTCAGTGTCATCTCTGCTATTTCAGAGACATGCTAGTCCACCATATTCCCATCCAGAAGTCCAAAACAGTAGGGCTTTCTGGGCAGTCATCAGGAGTTAACACTGACTTGAAGGCACAAAAAAAAAAAACCCTACTTAGGAATAAGTAACCTGGCACTTTTCAGATGTATTTGACCAATCTTATGGATAATAATAGTCATAGTTCAAATCACCTGCAGTAATCTAGGATGGGGAGGTTTCTAGGAGAATATTGCCCCAAACATATCTTCTTCCAAAGACCTTTTCACAAAGCACCAGTCAGCTAACCAAAGCTAGAGTTACCCAGACTTTTACAGGTTAAAAGAGCCATTAGAAAAGACTTAAGCCTCAGCCATGTTAAAGCCCAGAAGGAGACAAAATGCTAATCCTCTTGTCAGCCTTAATTATACCCTAGAATCCAACTCAGCAAATATGTCTTTCTGCCACTGCAGGCAATCAGCAGCACAGCATGAAGACAGAACTAACAGGAGACAGAACAGACCTAGGTAGGAATCTGGCCTGGCTGGCAGTTATAAGGTTGGGTTTGGGGGTACAAGGGTTTTGCAGGCAACAGGCAGTTTCTCACTCAGACTTGGTCTGCCCACCCATCTCATAACACACATGCTAAATGTGCAGATGAAAGGTTTTGCTTTCAACTTCCTACTATAGCCTCCTCCATATATTTCCAAAGGTAGTAAACTACAATTCCCATTATCCCTAGCCAGCATGCTGGCTGATGATGGGGGGAAGCCCTGGGATTGAGGAAACCTGACCTACAGTGTGAAACTAACAGTGTGGATGTTAGTGCAACTAACTTCTAGGGGACTCCATGTACTAGCAAGGTACAGCTTTGCAACTAAAGATCAGTTATTCAGCTCTGCTTTGGAAAGGATGGCAAGGCTCTATAGTAAAAGAACGATAATAACAATGACTTATTAAACCTTTTATAAGCTTATCCAAATTACTGAGCACCATAACAAATACCTATGCTTTAGTTCAAGATTTTTATACAATTAATAAGAACAACTTGAATTTCTCAATCTTACAAAATAATAGTCTGGTTTTAATATACTCAGCAGGGACTTCTACCTACTTTTAGATTAGTAATGAGTATATGAGAATGTGGAGCTATATATTACAATATAAATATAGAGCCAATGGCAAAAAAGCAAAGCAAAATTAAGTTGAAAGCTGGATAGGAAACTTTACTCCATGTTGGAGACAGGCAGAGGGTATAAGTAGTTCTGCCTTGTGCTGGGGTAGGCTTTCACAGCCAGTGTCTGTTGGGCAGTGTTTAGCAGCCGTGGTCTAGACAGCAGATTTTCTGATGTTTCATTGACAACTATGGCTGGCATCTTCAGAGGCAAGCTAGTCTGCTATGTGAACCATAGGGAAGTGAACAGGGACTGACTGGGCTCCTGTCTTTATAGCCAGGTGACCTGACTTCTGATTGGTCTTTAGCTGAGCTGGTTTTAGATTGGTGCAGGTTGGGGAGGGCTGGTTTCTGATTAGTTCTTTGTATGGATCCTGATTGATCATTTTGGTGGTGCTGGTTTCTGATTGGTCCTTTGTTCATGCTGGTTTCTGATTAGTCATTTTTGAAGTACTGATTCCTGGTGAATTTTGGTCTGTCACACAGCTACTAAAGGCACCATAACTCTGCTACAAAAAGTTGTCAGTCTTCTTTGTACCTATGTATGTGAGAAATTGACATTCCATTAATTTTCTTGTATTAATTAATTTGTAAGAACTAGAAGCCACCGCAAGAAATACAGAAATGTAGTAAAATAGATATGTATATGAGTGTAACACTCATATTAAATGAAATTATGTACAGATGCACAAACCAAAATATAATATGAGGCTTAAGAAACTATGTGAACAAAGCAACAAAAAATATAAAATAAGAGTAGTACCTGCAACAATACATTATAACAGTAAAAGACACACATATATTGTTCCTCACATTACATTCCTTCCCTAAAGTTTTCTATTTTCCTTTGATAGTCAATCAACATTCAACAGGTATTAAGCATGCTCAATCTTAATTGGTCTTTTTTTTAATGCAGACATTTGCCCACTGATAAGATTTCTTTTTTGCTATTTTTTTTTTCACTTTTTCCAAACCACAAGATTCTTATAAGTCTGCTGATACTTCTTTTTATCTTGGTAGTACTATTTTGGTTACATAACCAGGGTTTGTGTTACTCTGTAGACTGGCATTAATATATGGTCATGAGTTCAATAACAATAAATCAAAGTACCGTATTTTTCCGTCAATAAGAAGCCCCCATGTACAAGACGACCCCCACTTTTCCAACCCAAAATTAAGAAATCAATATTTTAAAGATAGTGCAGAACACATTTTTATTTTGTAATTAGTTAACATTTACCTGATACACTCGGTGGGAGGAGGTCCAAACCGTCTCTCTGCAGCTCTATTTCCATGCTCTTTTGCATAACTGATTACATTCAAGCACGCGTGAAACTGCCGATAGCTTGTCTCTGCAAACAGACTTCCTCTAATTGGTTTGTTCAGCATCAGCTGACATCAGTTACATAAGGCTCATGATTGGAGGAAGTCTGTTTGCAGACTGAAGCTATTTCACTCGTGATTGGGGGCTAGCAATAGGAGGAAGCCTCTTTGCAGAAACAAAGTATGGGCAGTTTTGCAACCGCGTGGTTCTCTCCTCGGCTGACTTCCTTGAATAAGACGCCCTTCAATTTTTAGCGTAAGGATTTTAGAAAAAAGTATCGTCTTATAGTCGGAAAAATACAGTAAGTGTATGCTTGTAGTTACTTACAGAACCGAAGATAGTAATTGTACTTGATTGATTAGAGGAGAGTGATCTGATGTATTGGTGGTGTTTGAATAATGTCCCAGCAGCTAAACTGCAGGCAAGAGGTTAAACTTGGGAGATGAAGTTAAACACTTCATTTCCTTTCAATGACACAAATTGTCAAAGATGTAGGTTTTTCTAGTTTTTAATGTGACCTGTCCATATCAAGACCTTGATAAGTTTGTCGAATTATTGTGATCATGGGTTGCTTTCAGATCCTGACAATGGAAGAGAAGGAGGAAGTTGGAGTGGGTGGGTGGTCCCTCTTCTAGCCTTCATATGCACAGATCTCAAAAGGAAAGTCTGCGCATAGCATCAGTGACAGTTACCCCATCTTCACATGTTCAATGAAGTATGGAGAAAATGTGAAGAGAACTATGGTTTACAAGAAAGCAGAAGGCAATCCAAAGAAAGTTCAACTTGGGGAGGAAGGTAAATTGGATGTCAAAATAATGTGACATTTTGCCTAAAGTTGTGAAGAAACTGTCTGACCTATTTCAGGGACTGGATCTGGAGCTTCAGAAATAGGTTGTCCTAATTCAGAACAACTCAAGGATAATCCCTTCTGATTCAGTCCCCAGATCAGACGCAGGTCTGGAAGAAATGGACTTCTTCTCCCAATATGTAGCAAAGGGGAAATATACAGTATATCCCCAAATTCTCATTTTAAACAGAACAGCATGAAATATGGAGGAAAATGTAGCATTTTACACAACCAGCAATATATTTTTCTTTCCAGCACAACGCCATCATTTGCATTACCCCACACCTCCAGAATGACAAATCTGAGGAGGGCTTTCACTTAGGTTTGATCCATCCACTCCTTGTGTCAATGACAATCTACACCAATTAATCCTGATCTACTTTGGAATTCATGTTGTCTCTAAATTCAAAGTTAGCTATTGACAGCTATTAAGCTAAAGTGAAATAAATTTGTATATATTACTTTCAGAATGAAATCATTATGCATTCAAGATGGATATCTAGGGACCAGGTCACTCAAATATCTACTTTGCGCTGGAGGTTAGACAAAGTAGCATCAATGCATCTTGCAAGTGCCTGCCTATACTGTTCTATGACACATCTAGCCAATTCTTGAATTCTGCTGGCAGGGAGAGAGGAAATTAGAAGCATTTGACATTAAAAAACAACAAGAGCTTCTAACCAGTAATCATAATCTGAGCAGTAAACACTTGGAACTTTAGCACTAGTATCTTTAATTGTTTATATTCATCTTAGCTTTCCTAAATGTTTATAGAAGAATTTGTTCCAGGCATGGAGATTTTTTGTCTTAATATGAGCCTAAGTCAGAAGTAGAAAACCCATGGCCTTTCAGATACTGCTGGAGGATGCTGGAAGTTATTTAGCAACATCTGGAAGGCTTCAGGTTTCCCACCTTTGCCCTAAGTAACAATTGTCAATCAGATTAACCATCTTAACTCAGTTTCCTCCATTAGCCCCACCAAGAAAATACCATCCAGCACATTCAGAGAGCAGGAAGCTCTCTAGAGATTCATCTATATCATTTAGGGCACTTCAAAAAAGATAAATATCCCTGCTGTGGAGAGCAGGAGCAGGTACTATGTATGCATGTACAGGTAGTCCTCAACTTATGACCATTCATTTAACGACTGTTCAAAGTTGCAACAATGCTGAAAAAGGTGACTTATGACTGGTCCTCGTATTTACAATGGTTGCAGTGTCCTAGGATCACCTGATCACCATTTGCGACCTTCCCAAGGGGCTTCCAACAAGCAAAGTCAATGGGGAAAGCCAGATTCATTTAACGACCATGTGATTTGCTTAACAACCACAGCAAAAAAGATCATAAAATTGGGCACAACTCATTTAACAAATGCTTACTTAGTGATGAAAGTTCTAATCCCAGTTGTGGTCATAAGTTGAGGACTACCTGTACGTTATTTGCTATAGCTTGAATGCTGCCTCAGTTTTAGATTCAAGGTGGCTCACAATCTATAGGACAAGAAAGGTTGTATAAAGAATATTCCATTTCAAGCATCCTTTGTAGTTAGGTCTAATCCATCTCAACATCCATTCTGAAAGATGAAGTAGCGTTGAGTGGTGAAATCCAATGCTGTTACAGAAAGAAACACTAATATCATCAAACCAAAAGAGGAGTGTTGACAGATGCTGATTAAGCACAATGCTAACTAATTAATTTCTCTGAAAAATTACTACCATGTTTTACCAGCTTGAGCAAAGTCCCTGTTTCATTAACTTAAGCTTTCCCTGGTAATTCCTTTACCATCTGTAATCCTTTGCACTGCAAGCAAGAAAAAGAAAGAAAGGAGAGCCTTTACCTCAGAAGCAAATGGAATTTCTGACTGTCCCTTTGCTCCTGTTCACTTCTTCCAAGTGCTTTTGGCTCTAAGTCCTCAGGAGAGGGCAGTAGCTCAAGCCAACAAACATGTTCTCCTTGCAGTAAAGGTTTCAGTCCCTGGTATCTTTAGACAAGGCTAGGAAGGATTTCCGTAAGAAGCACCAGAAAGCCAGTCTAATCGATATAGCTGGATGAACTGAAGGACTCTGTCAGTAGATGACCCTTCTTTTTGCAAATAGGCCTGCTTATCTGGATGCTGTTGCATGAAAGCAACTGTTTTCATGCTTGTTATATAGTCCAGGTTTCTCTTCAGTGCCAGATCTTGGATTCCAAGATCTTCTATTCCAGTCCTGGCAAAAAGTCACAAAACTACTTAGGAACATTAGAATCCAGTGATCTGCTAATCCACAATAATTCTGTATGGCTAAAGCTATTTAAAGCATCTTTCAGTGCAACTTTGTCAGGCTTGGAGAAGAGCCACATCTGGGAAACTGCAACTTTGGGAACAAAAGTTCACACTGGCTGGGAATTCTGGAAATTGCATTCCCAGCATATCTGGAGAGGGTGGGTTGGAGACAATTGCTAGAGAAGAGCCCCATGCCCTCATGGTCATCCCTTCACTTTTGCGCTTGTTGAATAATTTTTCACTATCCCCCATAAAGCCTCCCTTGCAGCATTCATGCCTGACAACAGTAAACGGGTGCTTCTGTGCTTGAGGTCCAATGGCATTTCCTCTCTGCAAGAAGACTCTTTTGAAAAGCCTGGTGAACAAGCCTTTGCTGCATGTGTTTCCGCATAGGAGTGGGTTTCCTCCAAGAGATAGCACCAAGAGGACCTGGACCTCCAAACCCTGCAAGCTGAAGAGAAACAAAAAAGCCAAAGGTTTTGCTTTTATGCTCTCTTTGTAAATTTCCAGGGATATTTGCTGAAAAATCAGAGGCTGGGCTGCTGGATATTGGTTGAAGCTAGAAGCCTTTGTTTCATGTCTTTATATGCATTGTGCATTCTCCCTGAAGAGGAAGCTGCTCGATCTGCAGGTCAACAATATCCATGTCAAAATTGCTTCCAACAGCAGTGAGTTTATTGGAATAAAGAGGAAAAGTGGCTGCAGGATCTGGTTAGGAAACTAGATGCACTTCTTGGGGATTAGGCAGAGAAGTCTGGTTCAGAAAGCCACGCCATCTCTAGCATAACCAAACTCTGATGTGTTTTTCTAGCAATCCTGCACAAAAAAACATATATCATATGTGATGTCTCCCTTTAGGCTCTGGTAATACAAGGCAAAGCTAGTAAAAAAAACAAAAGAAAAAAGCCTTCCAGACAGCCTTATCGCACACTACCACCAACCTTTTATTCTTAATGGAAGTAATTTTTCTGTTTCATTTCCTTTCCCCTCTGGAAATGAATGTGGCTTTCTATGCACAATATGAAACTGTCCAAATAAGTAGTCCCTTTTGGCAGATCTTTCTCTTCTTCCCTCACTAGCACAAAAAATAACATTTTGCTTTCTTCTCCCGCTCTGCCAAACACCCTTCTATATATACAAAAAATTGGCATAACCAGAGCTGGCATTAGGCAGAGTATTATGTTTGATACCTTGGCCATATCCACAAAAAATGCAAAGTGTACCTTCTTGAAATCCAACAACAGTTCAGCTTTCTGATCACTTATATATCACATAATGAAGCACCATTCTTCCACTCAAAAATCTTCCATGCGGCCTATCCATACTCCTTACCCAAAATACCTTCCCCTCCTTCTCTCCACAAATCATCCACCAGGAAAACTTCAGACAGTCTTATACAAAACTTCAGTTGACTCCAGTGAACCAATGCATGGAAATTGCAACTAATCATGCAGTGTGGAATGCTCGTGTATTCACTATTCCAATCATGCCATTCCTCTTCTGTTGTTAGTTTTCCATTCGAATAATTAGTTGGTGTTCCAGAGCCACTAAGCATGCTCACTCTTCATTAGATTGCTTTTGTGTTGTTGCTGCTGTTTTGTGCTTCCTTAATGCCATATTATTGTATGCTTTCCCTCTGCAGATTTTGGGTTCTTCTAGGTTTGAAGTGGCCTGCATCGAATACTGACAGATGATCAACACTGAGATGTTCATTTGAGTGCCACCCTACAACAGGTCACATTTTTCAGTCCAAGCTTTATTCTAAGCTATTTTTTTAAAAAAGGATTCTTGGAGCTTAGGTTAATGCTAGTCTAAAAAGAGGCATGGTTACACATTTAAAGAGGCTCATGGTAGACATTGGAGGAATATTTACTAATGGGATTTTTAAAAAAGGGTCTGCAAATGCAGGCCTTTTTTTTTTTTCAGATAATGTTGACAGAAATGTTATAGGCTTTTCCTTATATCAACTAGGATCTAGAACCATACTATTAGCTTTGCACAACCAGTGGAGTTGCATTTTTCTGGAAGCATTCCCTTGTATTTCACAGGAAATACCTCTCCAAACTCAAAAAAGAGAGCTTGGGGCTACACTGTACCACAAACTCTTTAACTCTCCTCCTAATTGGGTGTAGGTGATTTGACCTCTTTTCTGAGGTCATTTGTTTCTCTCTCTAACAGTGTTTCTCAACCTCAGTGACTTTAAGATGTGCTGGGTGGGGAATTCTAGGTATTGAAGTCCACACATCTTAAAATCACTGAGGTTGAGAAACTGCTCTATAATACATTTCCTCAAATAAATCTTTCTGTTATATACTTATAAAAACTGCTTCACTAATCATTGCTCAAGTAGATCCCCTCTCTGACAAAGGCTCAGACACTGTCACAAATACTTCTACCTCCAATACATCTAACATTGCTTTTTCCTGCTACAGGTTTTGTTTTGGTTTTGTTTTTTTAAAGTCGGAGGTGCATCAAATTGTAAACAATCACTTCTCATCAGTCTTCTTTTGTTCATCATTTCTTTCATTCCAGTTGTTGTCCTCCTTTCTGAGGTCATTTTAATGGCCATCCTACCCCATACATACCTGACTCAAAGTCTAGCTGACTAGGCTTGGTTTGAATTCCTGCAGAATCAAGGTGGGAAGCCCACCGTACCTGCTATCCTATTCTGTGTGGAAGCTTTGAAGTCCTACAGTTCCCATCCACTTTTATATCTTTTGAAAAGGGTTGGCTGGTCCCAGTTTGATACTCTTCTCATGCCTCCTAGTCTTCATCCAGTTCATATCACTTGTTTTGAGAACTGGCTCATATTGGATCTTCTTAAAGGCTACCATTCTGGGGTTTTTTTTCAAATACCCTTCCACCCTTCAGCCTCTTTGAACTGCTTGGAGTGGTTCCCACATACTCCATCTGTCATGCCTTTCCATTCCTACTTTCACTTAAGTACATGGCTGAAAAGATGATAGATAGAAAAGTACATGATAACTACTAGTAATACTACAGTGAAGAGAAGGGAAGGACCAGTTCAAAGCTGCTCATACTCAATCCAGCATGCCTTGCTCATTAGCAGTGCATATTGGATTGCACAACTGTGAGCATCTTTGCCAACATATTGTAGGTTACACTAGTACTTTAAGCAATGATTGTGTGATATCAGTACTAAATTTCACATTACTCGATGTTCATCAGCCCATGTGTGTAATGTATTCATGGTCACTGTTTAGCACGGCAAATCCTTAGGCTGTTTGTTTTTAATCAAGTGTCTGAGAAGTGCTCACAGGTGATGTCAAGCCTCAGGTCTCATGTTCCCCAGGTTTGTACAGCTGGGCAATCGAAACCATTCCACTTAAAGTTCACCCAAGCTTACAGTCTCTTATTTCACGTCTATCAGAAGCCAATTGACAAAGCCTCAACATCTGCTTCAGGCACTGCATAAGGCAACAGTAATTAAATACAAGAGGGAGAAATGAATAAATAAAGAAGGGGCACAATTAGGCATTATCTACCAAGCTTCGCTTCATACACTGAATAATATGTACAACATGTGGTAGTCCAGCAACTGCCAGCTGGCTCTTGGGACTATTAATTACTTTCTGTAAAATTTATTTCCCTGTAAGGCTCTTTGCAGCCATTCGTATATATCATCCTTTTGCCTGACTGTACCACTTCAGAATGTCTCCAGGATAGTTACATTTTTTAAAAGAAAGCTCATATCAAAACTTCCTTCTCATGACAGGAATGCCTATCAGATAGAAGGCCACTGCGGAGACATTTTCAGACAAATTATTCCCAATATGCGCCATGAATAGCTCTCAGTTATTACCTTGGAGCAGTGTTTCTCAACCTTGGCAACTTTAAGATGTGTGGACTTCAACTCCTAAAATTTCCCAGGCAGCCTTGGTAGCTGGGGAATTCTGGGAGTTGAAGTCCACACATCTTAAAGGTGCCAAGGTTGAGAAACACTGCCTTGGAGGAAACCATTATAGCAGCCAGTATGGTTAAGATATTGAACTAGGGGCAGGGAGGGGCAGGAGGAGACCCAGGTTCATCTCCATTCTCAGCCATAGAAGCTGACTGGGTGATTTGGGGCCAGTCACTCTCAGCCTGTGAGGGTTCTTTACTTTCCAAGAACTGGACACACCACAGTGTAGCAAATTGGTACCCAGTGCTTTATTGCAGCACATACATTCCCCACCAAGAGATTATTGGTCTGAGTTAACTCCACCCTTCTAGGACTCACAAGTTGCTGTTGCCACATAAACATGTCTTTAGGACTCAGTCCTTTATACTTAGTCTTTTAATACTTAGTTCAAACAAAAGTCTCCAAGTCTATACAGCAGCATGCATCCTTTGCCTTTTTCCAAAAGTTATTTCGCTAGTTGGGATGAGGTGCTGCCTCAGTGTGGTTGTTCCTTCCCTTGTTGCTACTGAGCTCCCGCCAAAGCTGCAAGCAGGACTCCCACCAGGATATGCTGCTCACTGTAACTTGTGGTCCTGGCAGTTGACTAATAGTCCTCTTGCCTGCTTGTAATAGCTATTAATCTCCAGACATCACCTCCCGCTTCCTTGCCTGCTTGCTATTTTCTTATCTCCTTTTCTCCTACCCACACACGCTCTGTCTTAGCATTTACTTTTGTAAGCTAAGGGCTTAGGCGGGGTGAAGCTGCCTCTGGATGTCTGCATGTCCTTGAAAATGCCAGGGTGTGGCTCAATTATCACAGGCACCTGGAACACCAGCTTGGATGCTTGTGAGTAAAGTTGTGAGTTAATGAATGAATGTATGAGGGAAGTGGGGGTAAGAAGTGTTTCTGCCTGGCTGCAGCCGCTTTTCAACTTCACTCCCTCATGCAGCCCCACCATCTTACAGGTTTGGGTTGTGGAGCAAAATACAAAAAGAGAGTGTTATATAAGTCACCCTGAGTTCCTGCGGGATCTGCAAAGTATAAATGTAAGAAAGAAAGAAAGAACCTCAATCAGAAAGGTAGGGAGTCAAGATGGAAAGAAGAAAAGTTATCTGAGACTCTAAACCTGGTTTTTAGATATAAGAGGGAGGAAGACTTCCTCGTGATGGGAGTGAAAAGACTGGTGGAGCTGGAAGGTAGACATGCAGGTTTTCTGTTTTTTGTCTGAAGAGGAAGGCTGTATTTGCCTTATATGAACATGTTTTATTCAACCATTGTTTATTCAGTTTTCTAGGTAACTAAAGATAGAACAGACTAAGTTACACAGTTATCATAATGAGCACTCTATAAATACAGTTCTGAGTTATTCTTCTTGAGTGAGAATGAGGGTGGGGTGAGGGTAAGAAGGAAGGAAAGATAAGTGCTGATTTGCTTTACATTGAGTGCTGAATAATTCAGCCATGTCTATCCTTAATTACTTGATTAATTAAGCTATTATCATTATCTGTTACCTAACTGGCAGTCAGTGGCAGCATCACTTGATTTCTCTTAGTTACGCTGAATTTAATATCCCTTTTGCCAGTATACGCCCACCTCACCTGAGCCCTTGGAAGTGAGAGGAAATCTGTGGCACAGGTCCCAACTGGGTTGGCCTCCTTTATGACTTGTACAGAGGGACACCAGAGAAGAGATTCTGCCCAGGAGATCCTTATGCAGCCACCTTCCCCACCCTGGCATCCTCCAGATTGGGAGTATGCAAAACATTTAAAATGAAAAAGTTTCAAACTTTGAACATTCTGTTTTGAGTTCAAAACATGTATGGGTTGCAATAGCCTAGCTTCAAGCTCAGAACACTTGGGAAAATGGTTGGAACAACCCATGCTGAGTTTGAAACATTTCTGACTTACAAAGCCCACTATGCTCAGTAAGAAACTGGGCAGAGGAAATGATGGTGGTATCCTGGAGGGTGTGTCTGTAAGCATGCAGATGTTTCCTTCCCAGTGCGTCAGTCTTCTCCTTCACCGCAATATTTTCTCTTAGAAATACTTATCTACTACTCAGTTATATGGGAAAAGCTGAAAGGAAGTAAGAACATTCAGGACCCCTGTCCAATTGTGACCAATTTTAAATATTCTGCTGTGAATGTCCTTCCCCATTAAGATCAGTGCTTTAGATATCACCAACAAGATAGTTCAGGACAGGAACAAGCAATAAGGACTTTTCAACTGACCCCCAGAACTCTAAGTTGAGGTCTCAAATGTATGTTTCTGGTTAATATTCATAATATTAAAACTATGCATTTTAAATAGGCTTTTATTGCAGCTACCTTTATTTTGCTGTAGCTGCATTTATTATGTTGCATATATTGTTTTATTGTAATTGCATTTTTGTTTTTATTGCATATTTTGGAAGCATCTTTGAATAGTTTCAAGAGGAGGAGGATATAAATAGCAGTAAAAATAAAATTAAGGAAAGTTTTGAAATCTGAGCCAAGATTTTAAACAATTTCTTATTTTCTTTCCATGTTTGAATGGGACCATTCAGTGGAATGGAACTACATTGTTGTTCATTTGTCATTGCTGCATTTTGTTTTCCTGGGGGGCTGAGAACTACTATTCATGATTTTCATTCTGTTTCTAAATAGCTCATAGTCAGAGAGGCATAATCTAAACACAAGTAAACAACCTGAATTATTAAGGATGGCACTTTTCTGCATTGGCTCAGCCCTTTTTCTCTGAAGCCTCACCATATGCTTAGGGCTGGCCAGGTTAAAGGAAAGTACATGGCTCAAAGGAAAGAAGATTTGTATCAGTAGCCATAGTTCATGAGGCAAAGCAGAGCTCATAATCACAGCCAGGTAAGGGTTGGGGTTTCTAAGGAAGCTTCCTAACAAGAGCTAAATGCAATCTAGTTCCAACGCTGAATGCACCCTGGTGGGAACTGAAATGCAGGAAATCCATAGCCTAACAATAGCTGAGCATTGTTAGCATTACTTTTCTGATTTCCAGCATCAAACTACTCGGAGTAGACCTGCTGTGGCCAGATGTAGCACCCCTCTGCCACCCAGCTCTCTTATGCTGCTCCAAGAGGGGGTGATCCTACGGGCTTGGCAGAGAAGATGCCAGTTCAAGATGTGAATCACAAGGGCCAAGGTAAATAGTGGATCTGGAGGCAGCCCATTGCTTGGGCTGGGAGTCTGTGTCCCACAATGTCTGCAGCAAACCACAATGATGCCATACATGCAATGAAATAATCATGCAGTTACATAAATTGTGATGTTTGTGCAATTACATCATCATGCATGTGTTGTCATTTCCCACACACACTCCCCTTCTACATCTGTGTCTGTCTTCTTGAGTGTCTTATGTTCCTCTTCCTCATCAAGAACAACTCTCAGCCAGGGACATGATACATCAAGTGATTTATTTATTTATTGGCAAAATTTAATGCTGAACACACTTACTATGAGTTAGTAATATATACAAAACAGGGCATTGTGGCTAGTTCAACAAATGATGGTTAAAATTCTGGATTGGTATGAAGTGTGGATTTATCCAATATCTGGCTCCTAAACTCAAGGCAACATTAACTATGATTCCTTGAAACAAGACTGCTTTAACGATAGTTTATGATAAAGCAGTTTTCTAGGTTCTGATGTCATGATGAGCTTCAGCTGGTCTAAAATAGAAGCAGAGGCTTTCAACACCAGAGGAGGTGGTGAAAGAATGTGATCCAGAGCCTTCTATGGCTCATCCTTCTAATGCTGAGCAAGTGTTTAGAACTGTGTACAAATTCACCCAGTGTACATAGACTCAGATATGCAAGGGATGCAAAATCTACAGAAATGGAAGTCAGTTACTCCAAATGGGCAAGGAATGATGATTGTAAACCTTGCTGGTCCTCATCTGTAAATCGCACATACATTGAGGCACTGCAAAGTACAAATGGCAGATTTGCAGATTGTGGCAGATGTCCAAAGTTTATCCCAAGGTTATCAGACTGAATGCATGTTTAAAATAAAGACAGGCAAGAACTTGGGTTGTTGTTGGGTTGGGTTGTTGTGTTCCTCCTCATTAAAACTAGCTTGTATTAAGGACTTGCTGAGTGGTAAAGACCTGCGAGCTTTGTTTACATAAAGTATTCTTGTCTCTTGCTTCTTATTTCCCAATGTTTACAAATAATGCAATTCTAGAGTCAGAAAGGAAGCTAGACTTTGAACTTTAGCAAAACCAATTGGAAACTAATAGTTAGGCAATGGGGTGATAGATGAAGCCTTCTTGATTTGAGCTCAACTCCTGGAAATTTCATGGAAACATCTAGGCAATTCTCATGGCAACAGGGCAGAGGACATTTGCCATTGGCTTTTTCTAGGAAGTTTATCCATTTCCCAGTATAGCCTGCAACTGTATATTACCTGGAAGTCTCCTGCCCAATTACTAACCAGTTTAACCTGTCCAGACAGTGTCAGCCAGCTGCTGCCATCTTTGAGGCAATTATCCTATGCAAATCAGACTAAACATTATTCAAATCATCATTTTGTTTCAGAAAAAACAATTCTTGATTTGAACTGATTTTGAAAATGAATCATTTTGCTTTCTATTTCTGAATTGCCATGCACAAAAGTAACTGAAACATTCAAATCAATGTAGAGGCATCTAATTCAACCATTTGATTTGATTTTCTGATTCAGTTCTGGAAAACCAATTCAGAAATTCAATCAAATTGCTTGCAAATCAAATTTCCAAATTGACCTTTTGCACAATCTTATTAATTGTCTTTTGTGAAGGTCTTTCTGCAAGCCTGCCACATAGCTGTTAAGGGAGATTTGGTAGATAATTTCTGGATCTCTGCCAAGAAGCCTGTTTACCCTCACATGTACACATATACATACAGAGATGGAAAAGTATATTATGCATCAAAGATGAAAATCAGATCCTTTCCCTGCCTCTCCAAGAACTGATTCTGGAGCCTTAAGATATGTTTTATGCTTCCCTTTTTGCATGAAAGACTGAGCAATCCTGGTATAACTTTGTTTAATAAAAGTTTCTAGCACAAAGTACAAGGGAGATGATCTTTTTAGTTAATTTGTTACTTAAAATCAGTGATGACTCAGCCTAAGGGCCATTTTTTAATCAATTGTACAGCATCTCTGCAGCAGAAAAACATATCCCATGCTGGATTTGTTTAGCATGACGTGTTAACCCAGGAATAGTGGCTAATAAACCATGATTCATGAGTTAACAGACCATTATGGCTCATTCTGACAACCATGGTTAAAACCAGCTATAGTCCATTGCAATGTGTGAAGCAAGTGTTTGTGCTTAAGCCCTAAATTATTGAGTTGAGGGTTTGCCCATAGTTTTCTCTCTCTGGCTCTCTGTATTTAGTTAAGCTAAAGTTAATAGAACTAGGAAAAGGGGTTGGTGCTGTTCAATAATCTCCTACCCCCTGAGAGGCAGTGTTAAAAAGTCTCATTAGTTTATTAAAATATGGTCATAGAGCAAACATATGGAAATGTAAAAATACATCACACTGCATCCAATTAAAACAAAATCAAAACTCTGTTCATGCCCATACAAGATAACCTAGAAAAAGGAGCTGGGTCCAAAAACTTCAGATTGACATAGTGTCATTATAAAATTTGGCTATAGTTCTGGGCACTTCCTGATCCTGGTCATTTCATAAGTAGTACATGATTGCCATATAAAGGTAGTCTGAATAATTTATAATTAGAGGGGAAATTAACTCTGACCTCCAGAAGTGGAAGATAGGACATTTCAGAAGCACATGCGCTACTGTCTCAATTTCGGAGTCTGAACAAACACTCTTGGTAAGGGATACCATTGAGGGGAGAATCCACGTGTGTCAGCATGAAGGCCCTCCTGTGAGAGGGGACTAATAAATGATGCAGGTTGTTAAAGAATTCATAGAATCATAGGATTGGAAGGTATCGGGGTTCTAGTCCAACCCCTGCCCAGTGTAGGAATCCTCATACCATTCTGGACAAATGGCTGTCTAGCCATTTGGAGTTGTACGTAATTGTAAAAGGGGAGTGTGTAAGTTCTTTGTAGCAGAGATGTGTGTTGGTTCTGTGTCTGTAAGTCAAGTTCTAAAATTCTCTGCTTGAGCTCAGTACAGGTTACAGATTGTGGGGGGTGGGGTTGAGCCCACAATCAGCCAAGTCATCCATTATTTCTTTCTTCCAAGAAGACTGGTATCTGTCAGGACTAGTGATTCACCTCTCCAAATTTGTTTAAGCCAATACTTCAACTCTCAGAGTCATAATCAAGCCTCGAGTGAGATACAGTTGAGTTCTGGAGAAGCACATTAGCAATGGGATGGGGAACTGGGAGTAGGGATCACAGAAAGTTAGATTGGACAGCTTCTATGGTAAATATGTCCTTGCAACTTTGCACACCATAAAGCAAAACACTTAGCACTTGGCTTTAAAAAGTGTAATTGCTGCAGGAACATAGTGGTTATCCTTATGGACTGAATATAGAATAATTGCATTAGAGGCTGCTTGGGCTTACAATGAAAGGTTTGAAGTGTGAAGCTTCCAGGACAAAGATGAAAGGAAGTACTGTAGACTCCAAGATATTTGAAAGCCTTGACCTGGTCAATTTGATAGTTATTGATCTTCCCAGAATGAGGATGGTTAGCATAGCGCTTGATAAATACAAACACCCTGGGTTTTGCCTGGTTGATTTCTAGGATTTCAGATTGGCAGTAGGATGCTAGTACATAAAGGCAGACAAGATTTCAGCATTGTCCGCATATGGATGTGAGGGCGATCTGACTGCAACACTTGTCACTCCACTGATCGTCAGTGTTAAAAAGATTCTCTTACCCACAGACTCAAGCAAAACCCATGCATGGCCTAAGAGCAGAAGCTTTCAGCCACACAAAAAGTCACCTGATTGTCTTCTGCTTTGGACTTTATAGCACTTGTTAGATTGTTGGTGATGAATCATTATAGTGAAAGTAGTTTGAGTTGCTTTGGAAGTCTAGTTCCCTTACGATCCCCATACTTCCCTCTCCTGCCACCAAATGCACGGCGTTCCTTATAAAAAAATGTCTGAATCTGCATAATAGTTTCAAGCACAAGAGTCAAAAGACTATTCTAGCCAGATGCACACAAAATGGGAACTGTTAGGCCCATACAAATCAGCAAAATCTGATTCAAGAGGTCAGTTTTGATCTGATTTAACCCTGATGGTTGAGTCAAGTCACTAAATTGAGTCGATTCAATTCTGATGACTGACTCGGTCTGGAAAAAAGCATTTCTGTGCATGTACAACATACCTGAATTGTTCAATTTGCGTTGTTCTATTTAACAATTCAATTTGTAAAGCATATTTTGAGATTCAACTAAATTTCACTCAAAATAAATCTCTACTTGATTCTTCCACAGATAAGCAGTAAAAGGCAACTCTGAATTTTAAATTTGATCTAATTCATTTTATTAATGCCTTCCTTCCTAGTTATAAGAAAATTATGGCACTGCACTGTATTTCCAGCAATAGGTAAGGCAAAACCAACAACATTTATATTGTTAGCAAGAGTTCATTACTTGTTCTTATCAGACGTATTCTTGCTTGTGCTTGCTTCTTCAAAGTATTAAAAAATGCACTTGAAGGGCATATTAACTACCCTTCTCCTCCCTGCAAATCTAATAAGTGTACTAATTTCAGTGGGGTACAGCATCCTAAAAGGATTTTTGAAAAGAAAGGGATGAGCAGAAGAGTCACATTGTAAATAACAAAACTCACAAATGTCATCCAAATTCATCCCATGTGTCAAATAAGCAGAATGTCTGAGCACCCCCTAACAAGAAGGAAGTATATCAGGTTGGGGAAGTAAAAAGGCATGCATGCCAATATATGATTTGGGATTTGATTAAGGAGCCAAGTAAATATTTCAGTGAGCTTCTCTCCCTACCCCTGCTCTATCTGCTTACTCCATAAGCCTCCACACAGCTAAGTAATACTCATGGCAACAGGTGGGTATGATTCAAGCTTCACAGATTATCGGTTTTGTAAATTTCACATTTGAGATTTTGTTTATATACTCTTAAGACTGGAAGTTCTTGGATGCCAAAACTACAGGAAGTTGCTTGCTGAGAGATTAGCACTTTGAGGCAGCTAAAATTGAAGGGATCAAAGTAAATCCAGAAAACATCTACATTAGCAACTATGTAACAAACGAAATCCCTTCCTTTTCCTCTTCAAAGGTCACATGTCCCTAAAATCTCCTAGCAGATCTCTCTACTAAACCCTCTGTACACACAAAGGGAATCATGGAAACATCCCCACAGGCAAGTCTGCACACCAAAGAATTCAGAAGTTGGTTCTGGCACATTTGATTTCTATGGTGCTAATAGCTTTAGTCTACATTAGTCTCTGCTTATCTGACACTCTTTATTATGTGAATTAGGAGATTAGCTGGTATATATATATTTTCAGGCAGCAGAACATTTGACATGTACAAATTGCTGTTGTGGGCTTGCAAACTCTTGCTTTTTTCAGAATTACTCCATGCCTAGTCTCCTAATTTTAGGCATTCCAAGAATCATGAGAAAATACAGATAGAATACAAAATTACGGTATTATTGAAAGAAAGGCTGGTAAACAAAATCAGTAAAAGAAATAAAACCCAGCCAACTGTTAAAACCTACTTCACCAAATTATGAAAGCTAAAACCTCCAAGTCCAAACTTTGCCAGCCAAAGGAAAGACAAAGCCCTTAGGTATGATATGAAGAAGGCTTGATGGAAGATCTGGACTGATGGAGACTTCCTCTGCCCCTTTGGTTGGCTTTCAGTAATGTCAGGCATAGCATCTTTCTGGACTGATGGACGGCTGCAAGGCTCAGAGACACCCTTTCACAGACACTTGAATCCTTCTGGGAGGGGTAATTTCAAAAAGGGATGCTAGAAGATTTCTGACCCATCTCATGGTCACTTCTTGGAATTCTCTTTAGTTCCAGGGTGAGAAAAACCGGAAGATGTGCTTCAGAGCAGTGTTTCCCACATCTGGCAACTTCCAAAAGGGTAAACCAAAATGCCACAATCAAAATAGCCATTGCTGAAAATGTTGGGAGCTGAAGGTCACAATTCAGAAGTTGCTAAATGTGGGAAACACTGCTCTGAATTTTTGGAGTCTGCTGCCAATAATATTCTGAGTACTCTCAATTCTGCCTAACATTTCTATATACAGTAGAGTCTCGCTTATCCAACATAAACAGGCCGGCAGAACGTCGGATAAGCGAAAATGTTGGATAACACACAATAACGATTGAGTGCGGTAAAAAAAAAAAAACCCAATCCGCTGCGCCTGTTGCAATCAATTTTTGCGTTGTGGTGCCGCACCGTCAGGAGCAACAAGAAAGAGTACACTCACGCTCGCAAACAAGCAGCACACTTTTCTCGTTGCCAATTTATGCGTGTTGTTGTGTTTTTTTTAGGGGCGTCGGATAAGATGGAATGTCGGATAAGCGAAGGTCAGTTAAACGAGACTCTACTGTAAATCCGAGAAGTTCAGTTCTAAAACAGTGTTTAGTGCTGGAAATGGACTTGATTTGGCCAAGAAAATTAAACAAGTCAAAGGGCTCCTGAACAGAAAAGAGAATAACTAGAGATTCAAGTTACACTGGAGGACAACCATACTTTCCTTGAAAACTCTGACTCATAGCTGCCTTGAAAACTCTGACTCACAACTTCTGGATTCAATCTTAAACCTGGATGCCTAAAATTTCAGCAGGTTGGGCTAAGGATACATTTGCATAGCTGAGGTTAATTTACTAACTGTGCCCATTTCTGGGATTGGCAATTCAATTAGATAATTAGAATGTGTGTGCTGTTCATGGAACTGCATTTAAAATGGTTCCAGATTTTCAGCTGATCCAGATGCTGTGTCAAGGACCAGTGGCAGTGTTTTTCAACCTTGGCAACCTGAAGATGTGTGGACTTCAACTCCCAGAATTCCCCAGCCAGCATAGAGAGTGGGCGGGGATGGGTTTGATTCACTTTTTATGGACTTATTTGCAGGCTTCTCATCTATTTCTAGGAATTATTCAAAGTGTTGGATATCATCCACAAAGCTTATGACTTAAAAGCAGGATATTTTAAAAGACTGTAGTTTCTTATCAATCCTTTCAGGTTTTTAGGACCCTTTGGAGAAGACTTTTTCTCTGTTCTCCCACTACCACCACCCTCAAAAGCAAGTTTAAGGGAATGTAAAAAAAAAGGCCTTTTTGACTACTGCCCTCAAACTCTGAAACTCTGAGACACGAAGATGACTTGCAAATGAGTCCTTGATGCTGTGTTATAGGTATGTAAGGCAAAAGGAAAATTACAGGTGAAACTCGAAAAATTAGAATATCGTGCAAATGTTCATTTATGTCAGTATGGCAACTCAAAAGATGAAACCAATATATGAGATAGACGCATTACATGCAAAGCGAGATATGTCAAGCCTTGCTTTGGTATAATTGTGATGATTATGGCGTACAGCTTATGAAAACCCCAAATTCACAATCTCAGAAAATTAGAATAGTGTGAAAAGGTTCAATATTCTAGGCTCAAAGGGTCCCACTCTAATCAGCTAATGAATCCATAACACCTGCAAAGGGTTCCTGAGCCTTTCAATGGTCTCTCAGGCTGGTTCAGTAGGAATCACAAGCATGGGAAAGACTGCTGACCTGACAGTTGTGCAGAAAACCATCATTGACACCCTCCATAAGGAGGGAAAGCCCCAAAAGGTAATTGCAAAAGAAGTTGGATGTTCCCAAAGTGCTGTATCAAAGCACATCAATAGAAGGTTATGTGGAAGGGAAAAGTGTGGTAGAAAAAGGTGCACAAGCAGCAGGGATGACCGCAGCCTGGAGAGGATTGTCAGGAAAAGGCCATTCAAAAGTGTTGGGGACTTTCACAAGGAGTGGACTGAGGCTGGAGTTAGTGCATCAAGAGCCACCACACACAGACGGATCCTGGACATGGGCTTCAAATGTCGTATTTCCTCTTGTCAAGCCGCTCCCGAACAACAAACAACGTCAGAAGCGTCTTACCTGGGCTACAGAAAAAAAAAAAAAAACTGGTCTGTTGCCCAGTGGTCCAAAGTCCTCTTTTCTGATAAGAGCAACTTTTGCATCTCATTTGGGAACCAAGGACCCAGAGTCTGGAGGAAGAATGGAGAGGCACACAATGCACAATGCTTGAAGTCCAGTGTGAAGTTTCCACAGTCTGTGTTGATCTGGGGAACCATGTCATCTGCTGATGTTGGTCCACTGTGCTGCATTAAGTCCAGGGTCAATGCAGCCATCTACCAGGAGATTTTGGAGCACTTCATGCTTCCTTCCGCAGATGAGCTTCATGGGGATGCTGACTTCATTTTCCAGCAGGACTTGGCACCTGCCCACACTGCCAAAAGTACCAAAACCTGGTTCAATGACCATGGGATTACTGTGCTTGGTTGGCCAGCAAACTCGCCTGACCTGAACCCCATAGAGAATCTATGGGGCATTGCCAAGAGAAAGATGAGGGACATGAGACCGAACAATGCAGCGGAGCTGAAGGCCGCTATTGAAGCATCCTGGACTTCCATAACACCTCAGCAGTGCCACAGGCTGATAGCATCCATACCACACCGCATTGCGGCAGTCATTGCTGCAAAAGGGGCCCAAACCAAGTACTGAGTACATATGCATGCTTCTACTTTGCAGAGGTCCGATATTGTTCTATTTCCAATCCTTGTGTTATTGATGTCATGTAATAATCTAATTTTCTGAGATTGTGAATTTGGGGTTTTCATAAGCTGTACGCCATAATCATCACAATTATACCAAAGTAAGGCTTGACATATCTCGCTTTGCGTGTAATGCGTCTATCTCATATATTGGTTTCACCTTTTGAGTTGCCATACTGACATGAATGAACATTTGCACGATACTCTAATTTTTCGAGTTTCACCTGTAAGTTCCATGGGACTCCCAGATAGTCATTTTATTTTGTCATCCTTACGGTATGCTGGCCTTATGCAGTTCTCTCTCTTTACTGCCTGTCACAAGCAGCTAAGCAGTTTCTCAGAAAAAAATAAATCAGATTGATCCTGCAAGGTCTGAATATTTGTAGAGCTTGCTCTACATTGAATTCTTCTCCCAGCACAGCTTTCACACAAATCATTGGCATTTTTTTTTCCTCCTGCAGATGGAAAGGGGGAAAATGTCTTCCAGGATGACAAATGCTATTCTACAGGAAGCTATAGTAGAACAGTGCCCAACAGTGGGCTGTTTTCTTACAATTTCTCAGGCTTGTTCCTGCAGAGATTTGCCATCATATTCCCTGTGGGGAATGACATTATCATTCTTAATGAATCAGCTCCTTAGAGATGGTTGTAAAATACAGGCAAGAGTGGAAAATAAACCATTGGCTCTCTCATATGAAATGGCTTTCTCTTAGTAACATGCTTGAGTGTACTCATTTTCCAGAAGGCAGATGTATACTACAAGCTGCAGACTCTTCCATATGTGCAAGGATATAGAACTCCTGACTCTCAGAATTCTTAGTCAACATTATAGACCATGGGGAAGAATATGGGCAAAAGATGGATTTGATCCTAGAGCATTTTATATCAGGGGCCTAGGTTTTGTTTGTTTGTTTTCATCAAAGGATGAACTGTATTTTATTATTTAGGCATTCAAAGAACTTAGATATGCTTGGAGATGCAGAACATCCCTGGAGGAAATCTTCATGTCCTCTTTCTCTCTCTCTCTCTCTCTCTTTTGAAACCAGGATGGGTTTAAAGTGTAAAATAAGTATTAATCTCAAAAAGTCCAATAAAGCTATTTTGCATGTATCGGAGGCAGAAAATCATGCTGCTGAAATTGGAAATACTCTGCAGATACTCTAGGTGCAGAATGGCAGCTGTGGCCTTAGATCTAGCCTATCCTTAGACAAACTTGCAGTAAGCTAGGAAGCCACATAGGGGTGGTCTTGCAAAAATGGGCCAGGAGCACAGTAGCAAACAAGCCCAGTGGAACAGACACAATTAAAATCTAAAGTGAAGGCATTATTCAAGTCTAGGGAGATAAACCAATCAAGAGATACTGGTGGGTGGGTGGAATGCAGGCAGTACAGCTGTGGAAAAGGGACTGTGTGAGAAATGCACTCACTAGTCTCTCTCTGGGTTAGTCAGAAGTAGTTTATGGAAGTGTTTGCAAAGGCTGGTGGGCTTAGTTGCAAATAAGAAACCACACCTTACAGATTTCAGCATATTTTATACAATCCTATGCCGACGCCCATCCCTCTTCATTTCCCCATTGGCTGAGGGGTACTCTGAAGTTACAATCTTTTGTCTGCCTACTTCCTGTTATCCCCCTTCTACAGACCCGTACATACTACATACATTACATGTTCATGGTAAATAGGGGATCAGCTATGCGGGGTGTGGTTTTTGTTATGATAATGAAGGTTGGGATGGCAAGAGTTCACTCATTCCTAAAAGATCTCTGCTAAGTGTCACTTTAGACAGGTCAAATTGCTCCAGACTGGTTTTATCACACCTTGCCTCATCCCAGAGACATCTCCCCCTGTCCTCATTTCCTGTGCTTCTTGTAGCCCCTTTGTAACCATGGCGATGTCTCCTGATCTCTCCCTAGTTTGAGGTAGTTTCAAAAAACAATAGCATAGTGTATCTAGGTATGCTCAGGAGCTATGGTCAGAAAAGGGAAGTTTTGCCTAAGGGGAGAGTGGGGCAACTACAAGTCATTTTTAACTGCCAACAATAACTTCTATATTCCTCTTTCCCTCTCAACTGTGACCCTCCAAAACATTAGGGGCAATACCCATGATCCGCAATAAGTATGGTCAATGGCCGGTGGAGATGGGAGTTGTATTCCAGCAATAACTGAAGGCCAACAGGTTCCTTATCCCTGCAGCAGGAGTTTGGAAGGCTCTGAAGGAAGAATGGATGGCAGATCAATGCTCTATATTCATGTATCACATATTTCCCTCCCACTTTCAACAAAAAATTGATGGTTGCATAAATGAAATTGTCTCCATCTTTTCTTTACAACAGCCCTCTAAAGCACATTTAGCTAAAGTTGGCTCCTGATCTCCTGGGGATTGTCTGATATTATACTAAACCACTGTAATAAATTACCTCAGAGATAATACTATTGAGAAGAAAGCACAGTCCCCACTGAAACTTAACTCATCCAAACATTAGCAATGCTAACAATGTTTTGTTTTTTAACAACCCCCACTGTTGCTTCTTCGGCATCATTTTGTACCTCTAGCAATTAGTAGGTAATGATATTTAACTGTATAACTTTACTTGACAATTTCTATATAATAATTTTTGTTAAAATTGTAAAAGCAAACTAAGGCAGTTTTTTTTCCCCTCCCTGGTTAGTTGACAACTCAATAAATCTGTTGTATAGATTATGTTTCTCTAGATCTTCATTCAGCCTTGCACAAAGCCAGAGGATTGAGCATCTTAAGTCTTTCTTGAGGCAGGGAAGGATTTATTTATTTGGTTTTCAGTCTGCCTTTCCTCTAGAAGCTAAAGATCATGTCTCCTTCAGTGTTTTTCCCACAACCCTGGGACCCCTTGGTTGTTTCCCAGCTACAATACTGCGCTGACTTGTATAATTGTATGAGTAAAAGTTCTTCATGCTACACAATGTTCTTCACCCAGGATTATGAGAGAGAGGTGGAAATCAAAACCAACCGGATTCATTCTGGCCATTACCACTGAAGCTGAAAGATTCTTACTCAGATGAGTTACAGCAAATTCCTCCAATCGCCCCATACCTATGACCTTTGATAGCAACTTAAATGGATTATAATGACTATTGCCCAGACAGTGAAAGATTAAAGGATAAAATTTCAGCTAGCCACAAATATTATGGAAAATGCTGTTTTCCATTGCTCCTTGAAGTTGTAGGTCTAAATTACAAATGTGGCAGGTTTAACAGATTAAAGTGTTCAAGGTTTCTTTCATCTCTGTTATTTTGAAGTTTCCTGTCTAAGGTTGTGGATATCCAACACTTTACTTTTTTTTTTTTTTAACAAGGATACCAAACTTTCTATGCAGAAGCCACATGTAGTTGATATGGGGCAACAGTGCTTGTACCCAAAGATTAAATCTGCAAAAAATGAGAAGAAATATAAGGCAGCTAGTTTCAGGGAATGAACTCAATGAGTGAGTTAACAAAAATTCCACAGCAATATTCAGGAAGGGAAGTCATTAACACATGTTCCCTGTGACATTTTTGCATACCTAGCCAATCTGAGAGCCTAAGAAGGGAACAAGAAGAAATAAGGGGTGGGGTTTTTTTGTTTGTTTGGTTTGGTTTGGTTTTTTTTTTTTGGTTAGAGGTACTGGAGAATATGAACGGACATGATTCTGCTGCTATGCCCTGCAATAGTTATGGTATGCTTGTATTCCTGCCTAAAAGAATATGGAATATATTTTCAGAGAGTGCAAGCTTATATTTCTGCTTAAAAAGATGATTGAATCAGCACACAGCCTCACTTCAGCTCATAAGTGAGATCAAACACTGCACTGTAATAAGAGTTAACAGAAGAAACATTTCTCCACATGGAAGAGAATCAAAGAAAGCTAGTGATTCAGGTTACATTAGATGGCAATTACACTTTGCTTGAAAACTCAAGACTCAGTTTAAATATACTTCTGGATTTAGTGGTGGCTAAGGTATGTTTGCATAGCTGAGGTTAATTCACTAACTGTACCCATGCCTGGAGGTAATAATTCAATTAGATTATTAGAATGCATGTGCTAGATGGTGGATGAGAATAATAAACAGAAACAAGACTCATCAAATGCACTGAGAGATATTCCTTCCTACTTATCCATGGGAGAACAAATTATACTACCAAGAGTAGCTACAATTACATCATCTTGGATTTCAAAGGTATAGGAAGACACTTGAAGAATCTGGGAACTCAGGTGCTTTTCTCATCCATCCATAGATTAGATAGAAAAAGGCACAGGTGAAGGACTGGCTATAGAAATGGTGGTAGCAAGTGGGATTTGGCTTCTGGAATCATGAATGATGTTAGCTGGATGAAAGATTCGATCCTCTGAGGCTTGAAAATAGAGTAAGAACTTCCCATAAAGATGTGTTCTGCAGGAGAAAGTGACAGAATAATTAAACTGGGGCCTATTAAATCACCCAGTAAAAATTAAGAAGAATACTATTACAAGTATGGCCTTTGTTGTCTTATTAAAGTGCAGAATATGAAAAATATGAACTTATTACAGGAAAGCAAATATGATTTAATAGCTGAGCCCTTGTGGATGAATATCGTCACTGGAATGCACAATGGAAGGACTTAATTTGTTCAAAAGGAACAAAAGCAATAGAGTTACA
Organism: Liasis olivaceus; assembly: GCA_030867105.1. NCBI lineage: Eukaryota > Metazoa > Chordata > Lepidosauria > Squamata > Pythonidae > Liasis > Liasis olivaceus. The sequence continues at coordinate 64,324,400 of CM061348.1, read as the reverse complement.
ATATAAATTGTAAATATGGTAATCTGAACATAAATTTTGAAAACATCTGGTTTGACTTGATCTTTAGTTTCTTTTAATACCAAAAACAGTGGTTATACTCTGACCCCAGATGTTTCCCATCAACTTGAAGAGACTGGGATGAAGAATGCTATGCTGGATTGTGTATCCTCCCTGCACTTAGGATGTTCAGAGTTATGAATGGGGCTTTCCCCTTATGGTAGAACTGTAAGTGTGTATAGAACACAGATTTATATACATCCCAGTTAAAACATAATTTCTGGTATGTAACTCTGACTGAAAAGCATATGCCATTGTGGAAAACAAATCAACATTGATCCAGTTCCATTAAAACCATCAGATTGGTTATGTAGTTATTCAACTAAAACAAGAAAATAAGGACAAAAAGGAAACATTCTTAATAGGAGAACATCATTTCACTTGCTCCCTCTCTTGCCTTTTCTCATAAGAAAACCTGGATCTGGCTTGCTTTTCCTTTGCTTTTTCATGTTTTGATACATTGCTGGATGACATAATTAATTACCTAATCCACTGAAATTAAATGCATTTTACTAATGTAATACTCAGATTTAAAAAGTGTTTATCAAGGTGCCTCAAACACAAAAATTTATTTTGTTCTGCTGTGTCTGTTAAGCCTTACCTCTGTGGAAGAGCAGCTTGGAATGAAAGCAATTGATTTTTATCTTAGCCATAAGTTGAGTAGCCTCTGCTGCCAGATCATTGTTATTATCTTCTCAACTTGCAGCCACTATTGACTAAACTGTCTTCACAAGAGCTAAAGTGAACTTTTAGTTGAGTCTAAATGCTGAAGGCTTCAAATGGGGTGGGGGGGGGGGTGTCTGTATTTTCTTCCAGTTTTCTCTCAACCCTTTGGACACAATCCTGGTCAAGACTCCTTATGTGACAATAGAAGGAATAGAGCTTAGAAGAATTGAGAGGAGCATATCCTTTTATGACTCTTAGGAAAGGAGCAGACAGTAAAGAGGAGGACAAAGGAAATCTGTTCAGTAGGTATCTTTGGAAGCCAATCCCACTTTTTTAGGGATTCAGGAGAGCAAAGGCTGCATGTCTTTGCACAGAGCATATTATTCCTACCCCACCAGGAAGATGGAGACCATCAGGAGATGGGGCATCTTTTTCTTTTGAAGAATGCCTTCTCCCAGGGGTAAACGGCATGCCACTCATAGGTGTAAGGCCAGACTCAAAGCAGGCAAACTTTGTGGAATTATATAGCTTCTCCAGCTTGCTTGCGTTCTCTCATCCTGTCTCTGTGGGCCACATTAAATTAAAACAAGAAATTAAATTGGAGCCATAGGTTCCTCATCCGCAGAGTACACTGAAAGGAGTAAGTGAGATAAGGAGGAAAAAGTAATTGTTTTGCTTGATTGATCAAAGTTCCATTTGATTTAATATTTGTCTCTAAGTAGCCTAGAAGGTACCCCTGGGAGGTTTCCAAGCAGAGCACAGTGGAGCTGGTTACCCCTTTCATTTGTCCACAGTTAATTTACTGTTTAAGTCCCATTTTTAGCTATTGCAACTACTAACCATTCATATGCTGGTGTATACCAGGGAAGAAAGAGTCCTTCTGCCATGTTTCTTCATATTTATCAGTTTGCTCAGTTTCATGCTCATTGCTTCAGTGATGCTATCTAACCATCTCATCCTCTGCCGTTCTCTTCTCCTTTTGCCTTCAATCTTTCCCAGCATCAGGGTCTTTTCCAAAGAGTCCTCTCTTTGCATTAGGTGACCAAAGTAATTTTGCTTTCTTGCATTTCTTTTTCTTTGGGATGGTTTTAGTTGCTGCCTCCAGTACAATGTTACAGACCTCTGTCCATAGTTCTTCAGGCACTCTGTCTACCAGATCTAATCCTCTAAATCTATTCATCACCTTCACTGTGTACTCACATGGAATATGATCTAAGTCATACCTGAGTGGTCTAGTGGTTTTCCTTACATTCTTCAATTTAAGCCTAAATTTTGCAGTAAGAAGCTCATGATCTGAGCCACAGTCAGCCCCTGGTCTTGTTTTTGCTGTCCGTATAGAGCTTCTCCATCTTTGGCTGCAAAGTATGTAATCAATCTGGTTTCAGTATTGACCATCTGGTGATGTCCATGTGTAGAGTCGTCTCTTGTGTTGTTGGACTCAACTACAATAGTGCCATCCAAAATGCTTCATGCAAAAGGTGCAGGAAGCAAGTAAGTGACATCTAGATGAGATCACACAGCAAATGAGGACTAGAGTTCATTGGATTTGGCCAAATCTCAAAGAAATCATACTGATTTGCACAGTTTGCTGAAATCATCTAACCAAAGCATAATTCCCCTGTAGCAGGACTGAATATGAATCCTATGGCAGTTTTTCTAGTCATTCAGAGATTTAGAAGCACTAGGACACAAAGAGATTAGAAAAAGTGATTCATATCGTCCAAACTCTCCAAATAGGGGAAAGGCCAGTGTGAAGAAGGGCAGGAGAGTATAATTTTGTGGCTAACAGCTCTAACACTAAACAGATTTATTTGTTTGTTTATCATTTGTACACTGTCTCATCTTGTGACTCTATGAGGGTTCTCCAATCAAAGTGCTTTGGATAAAAGATGTTAATCATTTACTGCAAAGTTAGTCATTTACTGCAAAACATCTCCTAGAGTTCTATGCTCTTTGCTTGCTCTTTCTCTTAGAAGCAGGGAGCTAAATGTTTGGGTGAATTCCATGAAATATGGAAGGACAATGCATTGGGTGTTAGCCTGGAAAACATTCTAATCTCTGCAGTTATCCTTCTTAAGAATAGAGGGAGGATCCATTCCCCACCCCCAGTTTAATAACTTTTTCCACCACCGCCCCAAAAAACCTCTAATCTCAATTGAAAGTTTACAGGTTTCTTAACATAACCTTCTGTAATGTGTATCATCTTCATTACAAGTAAGATGAGGGAATCCCAGGCTCAATTCCATCCTTACCATAGAGCACACTGAGTGCATTTAGGCAAGCTCATCCTGCCCCCTATGATGATTGCTGTGGGAATAATGCAATGCCTTGAGATGCTAGAACAAAGCAGGATATAAATATAGTAAGTAAATAGATAATATTATTAAATAAAAAGCTATTTTTTAAAAAATCCCCAAGAAAGCATCTGTACAGGTTTGAAATCCTCAGAAGGATTAACTTTGTCTGCAAAATTCATCCATTTTTTTCAAAGTTATTCATTTATTTTAAAAGTCAAAATGTAAATGCACCTTAAATAAAGTGCTTATATCTCAAATTATTCTATTTTGGACACATTATGTGAAGACCTAACTCTCTGGAAAAGCTGTAATGCTGGGAAAGGTGGAATAAAAGAGAGGAAGAGAACAAACAGCAGCAAGGTGGATGGACTCAGTTACAGTGCCAATGGGTACACCATTGGGAGACTTGAAAGAACAGGTTAGGGATAGACTGTCATGGAGAAAATCTATCTGTGTGGTTGAAAATGACTTCATGGCACATAATCTATTTACCTGAAATTTGGTATGGCTTATCCCCTCAGAAGAGTTTTATTCATGTTAAATTCTGACAAACAAGAATTTTGGGAAGAAGAATTTAAAACTGTTCCTTGAATTCCAGTTACAGTCCATGAGTGATATGGGGCTTTAGATTTGTGAGGTCCAAATGCTGGCCCCAGGTCAACCTGGAGAGCTGCCAAATCAGTTGGATTTGAATTAATCCACTTTCTGAATCACCAAATAGGTCCAAATCCAATTAAGTTGGATTTTGCTGCCTCCCCTAATAAGCATAGATCTACAACTCTGCTACCATGAAAGGATCTTCATTCAGAAAGAGCCCTGCTTCTCCAAACCTGATTTCTAGCAATGCTCACCAGAAGGAGGTAAATAACATAGTGCCACTAGCTTCAGCTTTACTAAGCAGCAAATGGCAGTCACAGACTTTTCTCAGCCATAATGTTGGAAAGAATACTAGTGTTTCTCATGAGCTTGTACACTATGTACAGCTAAAATGTATGGGAATGTATTAAAAACATCCAAATGTTTATTGTTTACATTTATTGGCATGTGCCATTCTAAAGAAGAAAATGTAAAATAGTGTCCTTACTTGAAAATCTTCTTTTATGAATGCAACCCACATTTTGGAAGCCTTAAATCTAACTCCTGATGCACTATCTACAAAATCATTTTCAAGACATTAGAAACAATACTTGAAAATACTGCTGTACATCTCTGCAGAATGAGTTATCATTGCCATGGAAACCTTAACTTTTGAGCCCCAATTTTAAGAAATTGCCCAAGCGTATAATTTGCCATTGTCATGACTGTATGAGAAATTGTTAGTGCTGCTCACATACTGAAACAGTTAAACATCTGCACTGAGGGATGGTATTATCAGTCATTTAGGACTTCCACTTGTCATCACAGGAGAGAGAACAAGATCTCTGGGCACATACCTTGTAGGCAATTTTCAGTTTTAACATTTTAATATTTAAAGAGACAGATTTTGAACTGAGCAGTGGCTGAAAGGTGAAAAACATTGGCCCTGCTCACCAGTTCTTTTCCTGGAATGCTAGCAAGCAGACAAGAAAAAAGAGAAAGGGGAAAAAATGCCTTTATGGGATGCTTTTGTCCCCTGAATGAGCAGTGACCAAGATTTGAATGGCATGTGTTCAGTATCATGCTGGGAATTCTATGGTTTTCCCATAGTGACCCTCACTGAGATGAAAAATTATTATGATGGATCGTCTCAAATGGTGAGGAGTCAAGAGTGGAATTTCACAAAGATCTATCCTGGTATCTGTTGTTGTTAGGAGTCAGGAACAAGCACAGAATTGGCTGAGTTTGCAGATGACACTAAATTACTCAGAGTAGTGAGCATTCAAGCAAATTGTGAAGTATTAGGGATCACTCAAGCTGAAAAATGGAAAATGAAGCTAAGCGCAAATAACTGTAAAGTGTTGCAGTTTCATTCTGATGGGATTTGAACTGGTGTTGTCTAACCAGGAAACAGGTCTTGGATTCTTGTGGCCAGCTCAATCAAAAATGTGAAGCCTGTATGAGATATGGGTAAAAACAAGGACAGATTTCTTCCCTAGGGATTCTTAGCAGACAGCCTGAAAATGAAAATATCATTGTCACAGTGCCTTAGACAAAAGGTGGTTGGACTTGTGCTTTTCAGATGCATTGAATGGAAACTCCCATAATCTGTAGGGCTGAGGGGAAATATGATAGTTTTCCAATACTTGAAGAACTGTCACAGTGAAGTGGGCATGGATTTATTCTCCATAGTTCCTGCAGTCAGGACAAGTAGCAACAAGTGGAAGTTTTATAGGGAGAGATCCAAACTCAAAATAAGGGGGAATTTCTGGACTTTGACAGATATTAAGTAGTGGAACAGCCTGTAGTCATGGATGTCCCATCGCTGGAAGTTTTCAAGCAAAGGTTGGACAGCCATTTATCCAGGATGCTATAAGGATTCCTGCCCTCATCAGGGTGTTGGACTAGAAGAACCCCAAGGGTCTCTTCCAATCCTGTGATTTTATGACTCTATGATAATCAAACATAAGGAATAATATTTGTGCTACATTCCAATCATAGTCATGAGAAACCAGGGTTACTATTTACAGTGTGTTGGTATATTACAGGCTGCCTTTAGTGCATTACAGTGAGCTCATTTCTATATGGCTATGTCAACACAGAAAAGCTCAATATATGATTAAAATTATCTTACATGGGGTCAGACAGTTAGTCCTTCTCACCAAGTGGCCATTAGTTCCTCTCTCCACAAAACAGCTCAAAACAGAAATATTGTGACACTTCACTCAAACTCACAGGTTGTAATTATTTTATCTCACACTCATGTTACGTACAGCATGAATTTGCAACTTTGTCCCTGAGACTCCAAATGTCTAGGAATGAATGAAGGTTCAATAGGAATCTATCTAATAGCTGCATAAAATAGATTCTGATGGGTTCACAGCCATTTAATCCTATTCCTATTTATGTAGCTAAGTAGACTGTGATTTACAGGCATATTTAACTTACTCTTCATTGTCATTGTTTTAATGAGTGTGGTCTGGTATGATTTTCTCTTCTTTAAATATGCTTCCTCCCAAGGACCTTTTAAGCTGTATTAAATGAAAGCACACTGCACCAACGCCATTCTGTGCATATTAGCAAAATGTCTGTTATAAACTTCCTTTCATTTTTCTTTTGGTCAGATGAGAGATGGATTTCTTACAAGACTATTTTTAAAATCATAGAGCACAACTCTGAGGGGGAAAATCACACTTCATTGAAAAAATCGTAGCTGAGTTCCAGCTTACTAAGGAAGATGAACAGAGAACAATAGAAAAGTCCTGGAGAAGTGTCCTGGAAATAAACTCTCATCTCATTTCAGCCATAACAATACTTTCCTTCACATACATTTCTGAAACATGGCAACTTGAGTTTGTGAAGTTTCCCTTTGGGGGCATTTGTAATGCATGCAGCTGAATGGAAAAACTAATAATTCCATTTCTTCATTTCTTTGGTTGCATCAATGATTCACTGCATAAAATGGTTTGTCTTTTATTTGCCAATCTGATGAACTTCCTTGGCCAAGTCCTGGAGCTGAACCTTTACAGCTGATCAGTAAGATCAGGCAGATTCTGTTCAGTTTTGCATGGATTTATTATTATTTGAATGTATCATATTAAATACATAATACATGTCAGGAAGTAACAGGGTCTAGAAAATTCCACTACTCTATTACAAGGCAGGACTTCTGTGCAGCTTAGCTGCATTGCACTAGTCAGAGTTATGTGGGAATTGAGAGCCAGAGTTTCTCCGGACAGAGATATCAGTTATGCCAACAACTAACAGTTGCCCAGCTTCAAGACCAGAAAACACAAAGCAAAAACTGCATTAAAAGGCAGGAAAAAGAAGCACAAGACGCCAAGTACAGTGGCTATAATGAGATACTGTACTGTCATGTTCACAAGAGGCAATCAACTATTTTAAGTGGTGTTGTCCTAGTATGCAATACAAATTCTTACCTAGTCATGCTGGGTCACTGAGTCTGAGAGTCTTCACCTGAATTCAAGCCTAAGACCCCTGTCAAGCCATGCCAGACTGAGTCTCCAGGAACTACAGCCAAGTTCTCATCTATCAGCCTGACACACTTATTGTGAGAAAAGGAGGAACTTTATCTCTACTCCCCAGTGAGGTTCTTTTCCTGAGCTGTTGAACTTTTTCCCAGGGAGCAGCTAAAGAACAAGAGAAAAGGGGACTAGAAGTCTAGATTTGAGAGGAGACACCAACCAGCTAAATAAAAAGGTCTTAATTGCCTATCGTTTCTCAATTCCTGATTTATATATTCCCAAACCTTTGGCCATGTCCCATGTGAATTATCAGAGTTACATTCCAACACAGCTCCAAGATACCCAGTTGGGCAGTACTGGAGAGCTGAACCCAGTTAGATTAATTTCTTCTTACATCTGTGTGCAATTAATAAGACTGTGTAAAAGCCGACTTATTTGAGTGAACTGGGCAGTTAACACCCTCATTTTAAATGGGTCTGGATGCAAACATTTCTTATGCAAAATTTATGGGACTAGAACTGATTAAAGACCATTCTTAGCATAAAAACTAAAAAAAAAATGCTTTAAGCAAAAAAATATTCCAACTCTCTCACACACACACACACAAAAGTCTCACTCACATGGTACTGAAAACTCCAAGCCAATTCTTCCATAGATTTTCTAAAAACATTGACAGCTCTAGAAAATATGCCTATTCTAGAATATGGCTCCAAATTTTCTTTTTTACTACCAGTAACATAGCTGCCCAATCCAGGTCAGATGGATACTACACCTTTGAAAAACAGCTGTAAAAAGTAGCAGCTGATGAAAAGTTTACAAAAGCGTGTTTACCATTCCTAGGAGATTTCAGCTTTCAGTTTTGAACCAATGTCTCTTTAAGATTTCCTTTCTTACAGACTGGATCAAAGATGCACCAACTGGCAGTAGTAGCATTTACATCCTACATGTTTCCATTACTGTACTATTCTATGCAGGTCTGCTCCATCGTCAGTGAGATTTCTTTCCTAGCAAGCATATTTAAGATCACAGCTGAAGACAATTTTTGTTAGCAACATAGTCACATTATACGATTGCCTTCAAAAACTTTGTTCCGTCACTTCATTTGACCCCACAGTGCACTGCATCTAGCCGTGTCCTGGATTTTCAGTAATCTCCCCATCCCCAGTAGCTTTCTTCTATGAGTCTTTTCGTTCTCTTATTCCCTTGCTTTCCTCCCCCCACATTTCCTAAAGCTTCTTCTACTAAATCTATACAAGCAAAATTAGCATTATTCGCATTCATATTCCATATGCTCAGATCACTGGTTATGAATATTAAACTGTTTTCAACCTCCAGGCATTTTTAGATAACAGTGTTGCACAGAAATGTGCTAGAACAGCAAAGTCTTTCTAAAAGCAAAAAATAAGGCTGCTGGAAGATCCTCCCACACTTTCTCTCAAAGAAAGGAAGAGTTTGTTTCTCCACGCAGTCAAATTTCAGGAGATGAATAATATTTAAGGAGCTGGATAGGTCCTCATCTTTTCATGGCAATTTTATTTTAAGTTGGGGATTATTATTTGAAAAGTTCACCTCCATTAGCACGTATGGCTCTTTCCATGATCTTTGGTGTGTAACCAGTTTTATACAAGCTTTTCAAATTTATTGCAGATTTTCACATAATAAACTTGGATTGGTGCATAAAGGAATAGCTAATAACTGATTAAAGCAGCATATGGACTCAGGAAATGAAATTTCAGACCCAGCATTCTTGTACAGAAGAAAAACAATTTTCATCATATATTTCCAACAGTTGTTTTCAAGCATTCATTGGATTAATGGGAAATATTCAAAGCTGAGAGTAATATAAGTCTGAAGTTCCTGCTCTGACTAAAACACAAAAGTAAGTAGCAACATGTGTCAGTTATCAGCTGACATTTTGAAAAAGGGGCAGCTCCAAGACATATCTCAGAAGTGTGGGTAAAAAAGATGAGGTTGAATCACTGAGCTATGGAATAAAGTAATGCTTCCTTCCAAATAATATTCTAAAATTACTAAATCAGCAGGCACCATCCCCAATTTAGGAGCTGGCAAAACAAAAGAAAATTGGCCACCAGATGAGGCTCATGGGAGAGCTTGTGGAAAGGCTGGAGAAGGAACGGATGAGAACACAGGCATAAACAATCAATAGATATAAAAAAATAGTGGGCAAGGGAATTGACAGCTTATCTCATAAACGATAACTTAATCCAGGTGAAAAAAATTCTGGGCAAAAGCATTTGAAAGTATTCAAAGAGACTCCACCTTAATTAATTCACTATAAATGTGACTGGAAAATATCTATTAGTTTCCAAGATTCTGTATATAACCCAGATTAGCATTAAATACATTATTGGAATCTGTGTAGTTCTTGGTTCCTTTCCCAGCTTCATGGGACTTGATAAATCTTCTCTCTCCATCAGCCAAAAGAGAAATGGCCATGGAGGTCCAGAGCCCCATGGCCAAATGGGAGGAGCAGTCCTACAACTGGCCGATTAGAGCCCTGCAAGTAAACAGGCTCTTTTCCATGCAATCAGAATGTTTGCATAGTAGGATCTGTTCCATTTCCCCTTGGAAAACGCTATTTTCCTGCTGCATCACCTTGATTTAGCTTCATTGGCCTCAGCAGGATTATATCAAAATGAAGGCTCCATTGAGATGAAGAACATATCCAGCATCTTGGCACCAGGACAAACTGGGTGTGTGGATGAACCCTTAGAGGGAAAATATTTATTTATTAGCAAATTTATATCTGTCCATCTACCAAACAAGAACTCTGGGCCACAAGTTTGTTAGAGATACTCTTATAAAATTCCCAGCAAACTCCCAACTGCTCTCCCTTTTTGCTCAATGGGTAAGTTCACTTCCTACAACCTTGCTGCCTTATATTCCTCTTACAGCTTCTCTTTACTCAGCAGGAAGCAGTCACCCAATTCACCTGAGAGCAATATGCAGCATCCCTTTGCAATCAGCAGCTATTCAGAGGATCTTTTCACCTCTCATAGTTCAGCACACAATTCCTCAGGACATACTACTTCACTGCTTGCTTTTCTCCTCCTTCCTGTTGAACTCTCCAGGGAGACTTCTGTTAGCTCTCCTTGTCTGCTTGCTAAGTGAGCAACATATGGCATTCCAGATGTTGTTGAACTACAACTTCTATCAGCCTTATCAAATGTTGTCAATAGTGGGGGATGGAGGGAGTTGCAAACCAACAACATTTAGAGACTCACATATTGCCTACATTGGTTTCATTCCTCAGAAATTACCTTTGGTACTCCAAAGCAGACACCTTGGGAGGACCTTATTAGCAATGATCAGAGAGAGCTTATCCATATGGCTCACATTTATCTTTACTGATGTTTGAGTCAGAATTCTATCTCATTTTTGAACCAACTGTCACATTGCTCAGTGGTGCAGTTCTCTACTATGCTTATAATCCTTTGGTTTCTTGAGGTGGTCTGCCAGGTAATATCAAGAAAGGTGCCTCTGCTATTTCTCATTGATTTGATCTCTCCAGGTTTAAGACAGTAAAATGTATATTGTTTTTTCTATAGTTGGTCATAAATTATATTTTTGAGAGAAAAGGGACAAGCCAATTAGTTATACTTGGAAAGATTCAAACTGTCTGTGTCCTATGTTAAGGAAGAGCTCATTTGTTGTTTCATAATTGCTGTTCTATACTCTGGAAACAAGTAGAAACTCTGGGTATCTTTTTTTTTTTTTAACTATTCAACAGGATCCAGCTAAGATAACAGGAAAAAAAATGGAACAAAATACAGTGGAGGAAATGTCAGTACAATACAATGTTGTTAGAAGGAATAGATGGCAGTGCAAACAAATGAATGGACATTTCCAGAGGAAAAAACTGAAAAACATGAAGGAGCTAATGGAAATATATTGACCTGGCTTTTTACAGTACAAATATGTAAACATTTACACAACAGACTAAGCAGTCTCTTTAGCGGTATCAGCCATTTCAAGAGCCCCATTTATACTTAAAGAAACCAACTCCCCCAACTCCCTTAGTAAAGATAGTTGCAGCTGCCTTTGTACAATCATATGTAGCAGTTTGTATCCCTTTCCTCTTGGCTGTTTGATTCCTCTTAGACCTCCTCCATCCAACCCAGTTTGCTACCTCTCAGCAACGTAAGGCGTGCCTCTTCCCAGCTGAATCACTGGGCTATTCCCTTGCTGGTGAAACTTGCCAGTTTCTCTAGCTACATCAGCTTGAACTGCCAATTGATTTGTATCCCTTGCATACACCCCTTGTAGTTGCAGGAAGAAGGGTCCCAACAGAGCACAGTGCTGCAGGCAGGAAAGACTTGTGTTTTCTTCCTTTTATCACTTGCTTGTATATAGTCTTTTCTAGGTCTCTTATTCCCTTTATTTTCCAGATTGCTTCCTACTAGGCTTAACCATTTCCTTTTCTTTTTTCCTAGCCATTGCTCCCAGGGTAAGCTGCTTCTCTTCTCTCCCTTCTCCCACTGCACATGTATGTATATGTCTCTCCCTTGTACCCACAACTAGACAGACAGACAGACAATCATTCCTAATTCATCTAATGTTTCCCCTTCCTACTCTTTAGGACAAAGCCCTTCCCTTCCACAAGTCCTCAATTCTGATTTCCTTGTGCATCCTACACTGTCTGCCAAGAAGCCTATTTTTATCTCTTCCTTTCAAATCTAAGGGTCCTAGTTCTTTCGTTTCTACCCCAGTTACATCCCTGTGCAACCATGTCTATGGCACTCAAGTTAACTTCCTTATTTCTCCTGGTGAACTCCTACCAGGTTTTCATATGACTTCCATCAGGAGAACTCAGATTTTTGAAACAAACCAAAATAGTTTTCACAAGTTTAGGAACTAGATACCATGTAGAGATCAAAGGCAAGTAATGATGTATTATACAAAACAATTTTTCTTTAGCTAGGAATCATGTGACCTCTACTGTTGTATACCACGTAACATCAGAGTCAGGACATTTTCTGGATTCCAAAAAGAGCAGACACAACTTTTAAGAAAAATAACTGATTTTTTACTTGTGTTTATATGTACAGCTGACCCTTAGATCCTTTAGAAGCTATCTTAACAACAACAGTAATGTTCTTTTCCCAGATAGGTAGATGGGCCTTCTTAAAGATTTTAATTGTGCATTCACCAGCATTCTGTTGTGGTTACTAAAGAAATATGGTACAATAGTATGAAAAAATGTGAAATAAATTAATACTATTCTAATGATCACATAATCATGCTTGCAGTTGTGATTCTCTGTTTGGGTGTCATGCTCTTCCTACTGTTCCCTATTTCCTATCTGTTAAGAAGCATAGTGTCTTCTTAATGCCATAATAAAGATACAAACTACCCACCCAGCTATAGAAGATATTGGCCATGTTTTGTTCGACTGCAAACTTTATGATTCACTTAGGCTTAGTCACCTGTCCCCTCTGTTGGAAAGAACTGTCCATTGGGACTCCAAATACAGATTCTCCTATTTTCTCTTGGGCACAGACATCTTTATTGTGAGTAGGACTGCCAAGTTTGTGGACAAGGCAGCTCAGTTGAGAGCCCGATATATAGAACAGATTGGAGTATCATGTAGGGGGGATGGTCTCACATGAATCTGGCTTATGATATTAGTGATATTAGTGATACATAACTATTTTATAGAAGTATTAAACTCTGTACTATCTCATTTTTTTATTATATATTTTAATCTATCATGGATTTCGTGTATTAGATATTTGTTTCACTGTTGCTGATGTTTCCCCTCCTTGTTGATATGGTTGCAAGACTAATCAATAAAGCTGAAAGAAGATACAAACTACCCAGTCAATCTTCCATATACAACATTCCTACTATCCTAATATGGAGACTACTATGTCACCAGATTCACACAAGATGCCAAGAATCTGAGTGAATGGAGAAACTAAACTGACTACCTTGGATCAAGGTCCATCATGAGTACCTACCACTGCACGCGTGCATCTCCAATATAAATCCAAGTGATGTGTAAGTACTACACATAGGAGGGGAGGGGATTGTTCTGGCTGGCTACTTCAACACAAAAGGGAAGAAATGTGAATAATTTTCTTTCCTTCTACAGAAATCTTGGACACCCGCCTGTTCCTTGGCAGACTGTTCTAATGACTCCCACACAAAGTATCACCAAAAGGTACAAGGGAGCAGCATTGAGTGAGGAAGGCAGGAAAACCTGACACATCAAGGAAGTGCTAAAGCTACTAATGCAATAGTGATTTAGCCTACCCTGCAATTAATATATAACCTGCTATGTCTAATTCGGTACTTCAGGATTTTACAAACATACCCCACCCCGACAGATGAAGTGGCATCTGAACCTTCTGTTTGATTTCATTTGCTTTAGCAAAACAATTCTTCCTAGTTTATCTAAAGCAGAAAACTTCTCCCACTTCTGCAGGGCTGTCATGTCAGTTTTATACTGGAACTGCATTTGAAGCTACTTTTTTAGCTCCAACACATTTAAGACCAGTCTTGCTGGCTTAGGAGGGGAACGTAACTTCTATACCCATATTCTAAGGGCCAAATAAAAACATAAGTAGAAACCTGCTGGGCTAGACCAACTTCCACCATCTGGCTTCCCACAGTAGTCAGCCAGATGTCTCTGGCAACTGTACAAGCAGAGCTTCAAATGAAAAGCTCATCCCCACTGTTGCTGCCTGCCAATTCTCATTCAACAAAATAATGTTTTTGAAATTCAAGGTCTCACATGCCTATCGCGTCTCCTTATTAATAGACCTATCCTCCATTAGTTTGCTTACCTTGACCTGAGCCATTTCAGCAGCTTGACTCACCAAACCAGGTGGCAGGGGGGGAAAGCATGTGCTTTGCATAAACGTATATTACTTTATCCTGTATCTGCTGGATAATCCAATGTTTAAATATTTTAAGAGAAAAAAATATGTCAGAGATTTCATTATATCCTATCTTCTCATTCTTCCTTCCTAAACTTTTTCTCCAAGATTTTCTTCAAGTGTCATAAAGATATGTCTCATGAGAGAGTAGAAAACAGTAGAAAAGGCTAGTGTTACTCCTGTATGCATTCTGCTCAGATTAACTTTCTGTCATATTCCAGATGTGTTCTGATTACAAATCCCAGAAATCCCAGGCAGCAAGTTTGCTTACAGCAGGGTTTTTCAAACTTTTTCAGGCCACAGAAACTGTTAGTTAAAAAAAAATCCAGAATCCTTGATTAAGAGTATTGATTTAAAAATGGCTGTGTTCAGGTGAATTATTTTTTGTTGCCCTCAGCCTGTCACAGAGCCCCTTTCACTTCTTGCAGAACCTAGGTTGTGCAGAACTCAGTTTGAAAAATCCTGGCGTGGAGGTATGTATTTTAAAAAATGATCATCCCTCTTCAGACTCAGGTTTCCCTCCTCATTTCCTCCTCTTCTGTAGCTCTCCACTTCCTATCCACTCATCAAAGGATTCATGTGATGGAATGGAATTATGAAGGCCAGACTCAGGGAGGAAAACATGTTCTTTCATCTCCTGAGGAGCGAGGGAGAGATAAGAGGATGAGGCTGGCACCTCCCTGAGGAATTCATAGTGTTGTGACTGGCATTACTTGGGAGCTGGAGTTTCAGTCTGGGAAGATTCTTGCTAGAGGTTGTAGCTAATAAACATTGCTGGACTGAATTTACATGGTCTCCTGGAGTTCCTTGGGCTAGGCCTGACAGCAATCTTCCCAGACTGAAACTCCAGCTCCCAAGTAATGCCAGTCACAACACTATGAATTCCTCAGGGAGGTGCCAGCCTCATCCTCTTGTCCCTCCCTCGCTCCTCAGGAGATGAAAGAACATGTTTTCCTCCCTGAGTCTGGCCTTCATAATTCCATTCCATCACAATTCTGAATATTTAGGAGATCAGATTTCAATACTTTATTTTGCATTAGAGGAGAATGTTGATATATTTAATTGCTATGATTTGGTATATTTTATTTGAGATAGATAGATAGATAGATAGATAGATAGATAGATAGATAGATAGATAGATATAATTGCTATGGTAAGAATTTAAGAAACACACTTGAGATGGAGAAATATTCCTTTCTCACTATTGTTCCCATGTAACTGATATTTGGAGGCATGCTAGTAATATCTCAAGACTAACAGCCCTTCATAATCAAGTCTTCCATGAATTTATCCACTACCCTTTTAAAACACCCAGGTTAGTGGCATCACCAGATCTTAGTAATGAATTCCACAGGTTAATTGTGCACAGTGAGAAGAAGTACTTTCTTTTGTCTGTAATTTGGATTATTCTGGTCCTAGTGTTTTCTCCCATTTACATTTCTTTGTTATATCCTTTGATGGAATTTGGAGATGGGAAGAGGAGAAAGATAGGAAATATGTGCTTTGTTAAGACATATTTAACAATGTTATAGTAAGCCAGCCCTTAAATTCCCAGCCAGCATGATGTTGGCCAGGTTGGTTGGCAATTCTGGGGATTGTTTTCCAAACAAATCTGAATTATATCAGGTTGGGGGAAGCTGCTCTAGAACTTGGAATGGTAACGCTTGACACTTTTTTTTACCACGTAGACATTAATATGGTTGTTTCCAATTCTGTGGTTTCTTCCATGCTTCTGTGAGCTGAAGATAGGGAAGCTGTAGCCCTCCAGG
This sequence comes from Liasis olivaceus, assembly GCA_030867105.1. Taxonomy (NCBI): domain Eukaryota; kingdom Metazoa; phylum Chordata; class Lepidosauria; order Squamata; family Pythonidae; genus Liasis; species Liasis olivaceus. The sequence goes on along the minus strand of CM061348.1, from coordinate 64,308,648 downwards.
TTTGTGAGGTACCATTCCCAGTAGTCCAGCTGAGCTGACCAATAGTAAGGGAATCTGGAAATTATAGTACAGAAACACCTGGAGAGTCACAGGTCCCCCATCCTTAATGGCATGGTTCCTCTAAAACAGTTTCTCAACCTCAGCAACTTTAAGATGTGCAGACTTCAACTCCTAGAATCCCCCAGCCAGCTGGCTGGGGAATTCTGGAAGTTAAAGTCCATACATTTTAAAGTTGAAGTTGAGATACACTACTCTAAAACATTGTTAAACTAAACAAACATCACATAAACCCTTTGTTTGCACAGGAAGCTAAATATGCCAGTAGAAAACTTCAGTTTCTTGTTAGAAGTTACCTGTAGGTACATATACTGTTTCTCTGATAATCCCTTTTAAACAAAAATAAGCTGTGAGGAATCAGGACTGCAGCAGTGTCAGTATGTAGGTGTTTAAGCATTTCTGCACTGTTTCCCTATTCCTTTCCCCTACATACCTAGCAACTCTAAAATGATGTCATACCATATGTCTGTTTTCTATACATTGACATTACAAGAAACCTTCAGCTTTTCCTTCCTGGCTCTTTAAGATGGGCTGCCCAATGTAAGCAGATCAGGACCACGAAAGAGCCGCTCTTAGACCACTGGTTGCCATTTGACTAAATATGTTTGTTGCCAGCTGGAAACAAGTATCTCTGCTTAAGATGCTGGGGTGCCACATCTCTCTAAATCCTCCTCCGCATCTTCAGCTGTTTTTCTGTGATCTCAGGCTACTTAGTCAAGCTGAGAATGGTCTAATTTGGAATACACAATTTGTTCCTAATGTGCATTTTAACAGCCAGATTCTGTTTTCAGGTGTGTAATTAATTTCTTAGCATGATCCCTCTCTTAGAAAACTGCAAACAAGCAACTTCTGCATTTCAAGCTTGGCGAAAATATCATTGAGACAAGCAAAACCAAGGTACTAAATGAATCCTCCAAGCATGTGTAAGGGGACAATAAAATGCTGGTCTATCCTCCAATAAGGGTTTACAAAAGCATCGTCTGCAGTGATATAAAAGGATAAGTGAAGCAAAACATATAATGTGATAAAATAATACATTTGATTTCTTTCCCTGTTGGCAGTGTGACCAATTGTAAAATTGGATAGGGCTCATATATCTTTAACAGCTGTGCAGAATAGAACATTTCAGCAGATATTGCTTGTCCTGTAAGTAAACATCCTGCTGATTTAAAAAAATCTAGGTTCAATTCACTTAATAGCCTGGAATTCCATCTATAAAAGGATGCACCAGTACAATAAAGAACTAAATACAGTTAATACGATTATTCCTTGCATTTAGTAATTTCCCCAACCTGCAGCATTAAAAGCCTTTGAAAGAAACTCTAGGGATTGTGGGCAGCCCTTGGTTGGATCCACATACAGTTGGCACCCCCGCATTATATCAATGGCAAATAAAATAGCAGGATAAAATATATCTGGTCATAGCAGTAGGATAAGTTGTCTCCTGCAAAATGTCTCCTGTAATCTATAGGTAGGTGTGATCTTTATCATCTCCAGTTAGGCTGCTACAGGATTGCATAGGCTTGGTTGGACAACTGCTTCTGAGACTGCAGACATGGGTTGGACCTCAAAGCTGAGAATCCCCATCTCATCTCACAAGGAGCTTCTAAACTGATTTCTGATAGCTGGAGAGGGAACCAGCCACATGAGCTGAAGATCATTATTAAAAAGACGTTCTCCATATTTTTCCTGTTGGCTTTCAACCAATAGTTCTTTAGGGCTTGCTGAAGCACTCCAGTTTGGGAGTTTCCTTATAAACACTGGACCATCCACCAGTTCAATTCAACTGCTTTTTTTCAGAACGAAAAGTAAATGTCTCCCTCAAGTCAAGCTCCACTCTTGTTGACCAAAAGAACACTTGTATGTTGGCTTCTTGGAAACAGTACAAAAGAAGGTTGCCATTGTTTCTGCTAGGAATTTTTTTTAACTTTTCCATCTAGCCCACAGCACTGAGATTTCATGGCAAATATTTGGAAGTAGACATCAAGGAGAAATGTAAGTCTTCTCATGTTGCAGTGCTTCCTTGTTTGCTTGTTTGTTAAAGCATGTGTATACTGCTTTCCATTTTTTGAAAAAATCAAAATGGTATACAATAAATGCAAGCAATTAAACTGATAGGTTAAAGCAATGGATAAAATATACAAATAAAAATAATCAACAGATTAAAGCAATAATAGAAAGTAAAATCAGCAAGAAAAAGTATGAAAAATATTTTAAATATATATCTGTGAGAAGGTTGAATTTGCTTTGGATGAAAATTTGTTTAGGGAATAGTAACTCCGTCTTTCTTTTTCTTTCTTTCTTTCTTTCTTTCTTTCTTTCTTTCTTTCTTTCTTTCTTTCTTTCTTTCTTTCTTTCTTTATCACTTCTGGGAACCTGTTCTGAAAAGTGGATGCAGTTTAAAGATGTCATCACGCAGACTGCAACAACTGTACTCAGACTGAAAACCCGGGTGCATCAAGACTGGTTTGATGAAAACTATGAGACCATTGCAGCAGCCCTTTAAGCCAAGACCAAGGCCTATGCAGACTGGTAGAATGATCCATCATCTGACTCGAAGAAATACAAGTTTAAGCACCTGCAGTCCAAAGTACAGGCGGAACTGCGAGAAATGCAGGATGACTGATGGCAGAGAAAGGCTGAGCAGGTGGAAGACGATGCAGACATGCGTGCCACCAGAGACTTCTTCAGTACCTAAAGTCCATTTATGGTCCTTCTAAATCAGGATGCTTCCCCTTGCTGTCATCTGATGGGTTGAGCCTGATCAAAGACCAGGAAGGACTGAAAAAATCACTGGGCTGAACAATTTTCCAACCTACTCAATAGGCCATCCACACTTGATCATGATGTCTTACAGCAGATTCCTCAGCAGCCAGTCTTGGATGCCCTAGACCTGCCTCTCTCTACTGATGAGATCAAGAAAGAATCTCGCAGATGAACTCAAATAAAGTAACAGGGCAGGATGGCATTCCTGCTGAGATCTACAAAGCACTAGAATTAAATGCCTTATAGGCATTCCAAGACATTTTGGAAGATATTTGGTTCACAGAGGAGATGCCTGATGACTTCTGCGATGCCCTCATTGTGGCTCTCTATAAAAATAAGGGAAGCAAATCAGACTGCAGAAACTACAGGGATATCTCATTACTGTCCATTGCAGGCAAGATTTTTGCCCACATTCTCCTGAACAGACTTGTCTCAGAAAGGAACCTCCCAGAGGCACAGTGTGGCTTTCGGCCAAAACGAAGAACAGTAGACATGATATTTGTCATGAGGCAAGTCCAGGAGAAGTTCATTGAGCAGAACAAGCCTCTTTATTCTGTCTTCATTGACCTGACAAAGGCATTTGATGCTATAAATAGGGAGGCTTTCTGGATCATTCTGAGACATTATGGATGCCTGAGGAAATTCGTGAAGTTGATTCAGCTACTCCATGATGGAATGACAGGACAGGTCCTTTACAGTGGTGATACGTCAGCTGCATTTGCCATTTCCAATGGGGTGAAGGAAGGATGTGTACTAGCTCAAGTCCTGTTCAATCTGTTCTTCACTTGCAAGTTGTTGTGTGCTGTCCAAGGTCTGAAGGAGGGAGTGTACATCAAGTACCGACTGGACAGCTCTCTCTTTGACTTTCACCACTTGAACACACGGATGAAGTGCCTCCATACAATCATTCAAGAAACCCTCTTTGCTGATGACTGTGTGCTTCTGGTGCACAAAGACAGTGATCTACATTTGATGCTGAACAAATTCTCAGATGCTACTATGCTCTTTGGCCTGACTGTTAGCTTTAACAAGGCTGAAGTACTTTACCAGTCTGTGCCAGATACCAACCCTATAAAACCAAAAATCAATGTTGGTGATACCCAGCTGATTAACGTAAACAATTTCAAATACTTGGGAAGCATCATCTCAAACAATGGGTCTTTGAACAAAGAAATTGACTCCAGGATCAGCAAGGAAAGCCAGGCTCTGGGGTGGCTGGTACTAGAGTGCTCAATCAACACAACGTCCATATCTCCACAAAGCTGAAAGTCTACAGAGCTAGGTTATTCCCTTTCTCCTATATAGAAGTCCTGGACTCTGTACTGAAGGCACATCAAATAACTGGAGAAATTTCACATGTATGCTATCTGCTCCATCCTTGGCATTCACTGGCAAGACTGAGTCTCCAACCTAGAGATCTTAGATCATGTGGAGTCCACCAGCATTGAGTCCCTGATTATCAGAGCCCAGATGCAGTGGGTGGGACATGTCATCAGAATGGATGACCACTGTATGCCTTGCCAGTTTCTCTGTGGTGAACCAGAGACTGGAAAGAGACCTCAGGATCAACCACACAAGCGCTATGAAGACTCTGTGAAAGAAACCCTATACTACTGTGACATCCAGCCAAGGAAACTAGAAGCTGCAGCTGCTGACAGAACCCACCAGCAAGCCCTGTGCTATGAAGCCTCCACTGGCTTTGAAGACTGGCACCACCAAAAACTAACAGAAAACCGTGAGCGGCATTACAGAATAACAACCCACAGTTACTACAACAATGGACTTCCAGTGTCTCCATTGTGCACTTCCACTTAGATTCTGCACTTCCAGATTGGGACTGCAGAGCCACCGCCATGTTCACAGATGTGAACAGAGTGTCTTCTTTGAACCCAAAGGAATACACACACACACACACACACACATATAACATCTGGGCCTTTTTGATCCCCTAACCCTGCTCTCACCATTAAGAATGTTCTTCTAACTTTCAACTGGAATCTGCTTTCCTGTAGTTTGAATTCTATATCCTGTGATTTGAGATGACAGAGAACAATTCTTGGCCTCCTTCTGTATGACATCCTTTCAGACTTTATTATTATATGGATTTATATGGCCTTCCATCTCAAAATCACAACAGATGTTTGAAGATTGTTATCATATCCCCACAGATTTTCTCCTCAAAGGCTGAGTATTCCCAGCTCCGTTAAACTCTCTAGAGTTTAATTATATTTGTTTCCTTTCTCTGCACCTGTTTCAATAGGTCTGAATCCTTCTTAGAGATTAGCGCCCAGAATCAATTGTTTCAATTGTTTCAACTGTTTGGCAGTAAATTTTGCTTGGGCATTAAAGCAAAATTTACTAATGGGAAATGCTGTTCAACAATGGAAGAGACTTTCCTGGGACATGGTGGAGATGTTTAAACAGTGACTAGGTGGCCACCCGGAGTCACAGTGTTTGAGTTGGTTAGCCTTATTGAGCCAGTAGATAAATAAATAAACAATCAAATCTAGGGATGCTTTATAGCTCTTACTTTGTATGATTCTATGACCAACATTGTTTCTTCCTGTGATATAGAAACTCTACTTCTGTCGATGCAGACTTAAATTTATATAGACATAAGTATAAACTTTAAGCCAAGAGTCCTGAAACTTTCTGGGCTTAGGAACTTTGAGAGCATGATAAGGGCTTGTTCATGAAACAGAAACAGTTCATGAAACATTCCATGTCCTGTGATTTGAGATGACAGAGAAAAATTCTTGGCAGAAGGCAAACCTCCCCACTACTTTTTCTAGCACTCCAAGATGCTACCTTAGCCTACTTTTGTCTTTTTGCAGGTGAGCACATTTTCTCAACAGAGTGGAGAATAAATAAAGTGGATACTGGAAGTTGGAAGTTTATGTATTTTTCAAATTAAAAGAAATTAAATTGAGGCACGAAGCTTGGCTGGCACAAGGGAAGGTATTGCTGGGTGCCCCGGAATCTATATAATGTAGAAGCACATAAAATGTAAGCAGGCAGAGTAATTTGGAGACAGCACAACATTTTGCCTCTGGCCACAGTCAACAGGTAGCATTAGAAGTAGAGTTGCCTAGGCTAATAACATTAATTAGCCTGTCTCTTCTTTCCTGTCAGTATTTGCAAAACCCCACCAATTGAAGTGGATTACCTGGGATTCACTAGCGATTTACTAGGTTCCTAGATGCTGGCTGGGGAATTCTGGGAGTTGAAGTTCACACATCTTAACATTCCTGGGGTTGAAAAACGCTGCTCTAGAAACAGCATTTGGCTTGAAGGCAAGAGGGTGATGAATCCATTATTAAACTGTTCAGGCTTAGACCCAAGCTATGCATATTATTATATGCCTTAAAATAATGTGCATGTATGAATTAATTTTCCATAAAAGACTAACCATATATTTTACCATTTGAAAGGTCACCTAACTTACAAATATCTATGGGAAAATAGCATGTAACTTCAACATTTTTTCATTCAGCATCTCTAATAGCACTTATAAAAATATTGTTCAGAAAAGAAATTACTCTAGAACTTAAAAAAATAAGCATTGCAATAAACTATATTTTTATTAGGGTTGGGTACACTTTGAAAATTATTCAGAAGAAGTGTTTTAAATTTTGCACAGGTGTGAGCACAGCACCTCTCTACTATGGGGTAAAGCATCTGCCAGTCTTTTTTCAGGCCTCTATATCAAATTGAGATAAGGAGTGGCTGCTTTAAGAAGTCAACATTAAAATTAATGCAACTCAAAACCACTTCACATTTTCTTCATGCTGGTGCTGAAGCCTATAAAAAAGGGTTGGTTTAATCAATAACAGAGAGATGCTATGCACCAAGTACTTTGTAGTATGTGGATTTCCTCATCTGCACACCATTTCTCTAGACATTCTACGATAACACAGAAACTTAGCCAATTCCTGTCAGGGACTTCAACTTCTCCATGATACCATTAGAATATAAATTCCTGCAGCATGTTCCAAGGGTGTCTGCAGAGTATGGTCAAAGCAGTCAAGATGGCAGCCATAACAATGTTATCAAAGCTCCACCACTTTTTTATGTACATCATAGACATAGACACACATAAAATACTGGTGCAGCTTTGATTGCAATGCTGGGGCCACCATCTTGATTTTCTTGACCATACCTTGTGGACAGCCCTGACATATTCTTATCTATCTACCATCACAGGTACACTTAAACTTGCTTCTTATGAATGCAGGCAGTGGGTTTCATAATCAGAATATAACTTTAAGAAGTGCTTCTTTAACCCCAAGTTTGCATACCACTGACAAAAGATCAATAAGGCTGCTCCTCTGGAAATTGTCCCATAACTGCATCAACACCACTAGTCCCTGTAGTTACTTTTAACACAGGCCCACATAAACCACACACATCACATTTTTTAAGTTTCAAGATACAATAAAGAATCACATCTAATACAAGAAAAGCTACTAAATCAAAATTAAAGTACAGGCAAATGAGGTGAATAGCCCAGAATATAGGAATAGACACCCAACTCCAAAAAGGAGGCAATGGAAATTATAGTCAAACGAGTCCTGATTGGTTAGGGAAGCTTAGTATAACATATATGTCTCTCTGTCAGAATCCACTGCCCCTTTTGCCTCTTTTGAACCTGGTAATACAGATCTGGCTGATCAAGGAAGTTGCAGTTATATAGCCTTGCTATCATCTCAGTTCAAGAAAGTTCACATGATTACAAAGACTCTCCCTTAGCCTGACATATGACATATGACAAACCATGCTGTGCTTCTCCATGGGGTGATTCCTTTGTCATGTGGCACTTAAGATGTTGGACTGGCACTGGGGAGACCCACATTGAAGTCCATCCTCAGCCATGGAAGTTTACTGGGTGACTTTGGGCCAGTCCTTCACTCTCAGGCCAGAGTTGGTTTTTGGGGTGGGGAGGGGTGGGGGAGAGATTGGAGAAAGAAGCAATACGTATGTCCCTTTTAGCTTATGAATGAAAGGCAGGGTATAATTCTAAGAAATAAGTACAGTGGTACCTCGAGTTACGAACTTAATCCATTCCGTGACTCTGATCGCAACTCGAGTTGGTCGCAACTCGAGGTAAATTTTCCCATAAGGTTCAATGTAAATACGGTTAATCTGTTCCGCCCTCCGAATTTGGTCGCACCACGAGGCAAATTTCCCCATAAGGTTCAATGTAAATACATACAAGCCTTATTCTTGCCACGCCCGCTCTGCATTTTCTTTGGAGCCATGCTGACAAGCACGCCAAAAACCTTCCAAACGCCACAAAACACACCACAAGCCTCACCGAACGTCTCCTTGCTACCGCGATCTCACCCACAGGAAGCCACGACCGCGTGGCAGCAGGGCAAATGGCCGCGGATCCGGTTCATACTCGAGGCGGAGTTCGCATGTCGAGGTAAATTTTTGGGGCCGGAGCTGGTCGTATCTCGAAAAATTCGTAAGGAGGGGCGTTCGTAACCCGGAACCGCTGTAAATAGGCACTTGATGCTGTTACTTTCCTGCCACGTGAGTATCAAGACTTACATATTTGAAAACCTTTGCAGGAAAAGAATAAGTAAAAGCTCTGAAAGGATTGAAAATCAGATTTGGAACACAGTGAGGAAAATACAGAGGAACCGGCTATTGAACAACACAAACAGGCTGAGAAACCCATTCAGTGCTTTGCCTATTACACAGCATGCAACCAAAGTGATGCAAACAATTCTGATAGGAACGATGAGTTCTTACAAACAGCAAGTTGTAGAAATAATGTTGAACTGGCACCAGGAACAGTAAAGGCTGCCAGAAGATGCAGGCTCTCTCCACGAACATGTCCACTGCCAACCCCACTGACAATGCAGCTGTTCAGGTGTGTTTAAGTTCCCATAAGCCCCAACCTTTCATATGCTGATTAGGAATCTGAGAGATGCAATTCTAACATATCTGGCAAGCACCAGGAAGGAGACGTTTTGCATATTTTTTCACATAATGCTGGGGCAAGCATCAAGATAGGTCTGGTTTAGCATCTTTTAACGTCACAATAAACTCTGACTCTTTTTGTTGAAACATCTTCATTTCCACCATCTTGGGGCAGGATGAGTCTGATAACATTAAATGCAGAATTGCATCTATCTAAAAGGGCTTCTCACCAGTAACAACAGTTTACATCTGGCTTTTCTTTATTGCCACATTAATCGTAGGGAATGGGAATCCAGTACAAGCCTTGGGAAAAGTCCTGGTGTGTCTGTTTTCAGGTTGCTGAATCAATCTGTTGGGAGCTACCATGTTTATTAAGGCATTCCCGTGTGTCTGCCTGCTAGGAATTTGATTAGTTCTCTAAATGTAATTAGGTTAGGGAGCTGGTAGTGGTATCGCCTCTTGCATAAACATTGTCAGTGCCTATTTAACTCTCTTTCTTGGGCCAACTCCAATAATCCACAGACAATACAGGCTATATCCTTGCTGGCTAGAAATTATGGAAATTGAAAGTTCACCTACCCAGAGAGCATTGGGTTGGCAAAGACTGTACTGATAAATGCTGTAATAAGAAAATCCTTAAAATGCTGAAGGCAGAAAATCAAACAGTACGGGAGAGGAATTTTTGTAAGGAGTGATGATTATAGGTCAAAGTGGAATGATGTAAATTTATGGGTTGAATTAATGGGTTGTAAATTTATGGGTTGAATTAGTGGCAATCTGTAGCTCCCATCAGGGTTCTTTCTTGCTCATTGATAATTTACTTGACATCTAACCCTTTCTTCAGGAGAGTGTCTTCTATAGATATGGCAGATTTGCTTGTCACACTGAGACAGAAAGCCGAGAAAAGGTGCTGCATTTAGTTTTATATTTAATTGGATGCGCTATTTGGTGACTGCTATGGAGAAAGAGAAGACAAGAATTTATGACAACAGTCCAAGCAACTGATCTGTTTTTGATATTAAAGAAAAGAGCTTGGAATGTCTAGCAAACATAGACATTCATTGCATTTCTGGATTCTGTCTCTTCTTTGTGGGAGCTCTTCTTTGCTGCATCAAAGCAAATTTACCCACTTGGGGTTTATTGGTGGTATGATAAAGGAATGTGGAGTCTTAAAACTGAATGCTGAGATATATACATATGAAGTAACTGTACTTCTCACATTGCCATCTGTTGACAAGTTCATGATTCCATGCAACGGTGCTTTCACAATGCTAATTTAATTGTATGAATTGCCCTCAGAGTAGTTAACCTACATCCCATCTCAGCGAAGGGCTCAAAAATGCATTGTTTGATGGTGTTGGAAGTTCCAAGAGGAGCAGCAAAGCCAAAGGAATACACTCTCCACCACCCAATCCAGTGCACAGAAATAAAGGTGTTTGCAGTTGGGCTAAGAAGGCAGGAAGCATATTCAGCTCCATCGGTAAGAAACATTGTAGAGCATAAAGATCCTAAAGAGTTCTGCAGATGAAGTGAACACTGCCAATTTGCTGAGAATACACTGCATCTCCACCCAGCTTTTTTCTCCTTACATGCCAAATTAAATGTCTGAGCAGCAACATTGTGAACTCAGTCTGAATTGCAGGAGAAGTGGGGCATTTTCAAATTGGAAGGAATTTCCCACTCTTCAAAATATGTGGTTTAAGTCACTTCCCTTCTCCTTTTGCCAGGAAAGATGTAAAATGACTTGCTGGTGGTTTTCCATATGAAAGGAAATGAAAGTGTCTTCATTAGCCATGCAGAATCATGCATGAGAATCTGTTGAGAAGAAGATTCTCTGCAATGGAATTTATAACTCAATCCACTCACCACCACCACCACCACTAATGATACGCTTCCAAGAAGAAGTCAGTTCAATTGGTCCAAAGAGGAAAGAGAAGAAAAATCACCAAATGATGCTAGAAAGGGATAAAATAATCAGTAAGGCGCAGCAGTCATCAAAGGCTGGCATGACAGTAATATAAAAACATTTGCTCACTTTTTCTCTTTTTCTTTGTCCTGTGTGTGCATGCACACACAAACACACAGGTGTGCACATCAGAAAAGATCTAGTTCTAGAAAAGAAGACTTCTTCTTCATAAGTCCTTGCGAGTTCTCAACTGCATGCATAAGCATGTGCTTCCCTGAGTTGTTACAATTTTATTTACTGCACTTTTATATCATCAAAAAGAACACAATTGTCTTGCCTTTTAAAATCCCAAACAATCTCAAAGTGGCCTTTAATTATCACGTAACAGTACTGGTTACAATCATCCATTAAAAGAAATATTAGGGAGAACTAGCATGCTAACTGGAAATTATGGAGGTTGAAATCTAGTATATCTGAGGGGTACCTGGTAGTGGAAAGTTCAAGCAAAGAGACAGAAAAAATAAAATCTAATAAGTGAGGCCCATCTTTAAACACGATTGTGCTGCCGGATGTCCCAATAATCCCACCCAAGAGCAGTAAAGTTGTTCTGTGCCAGCCGTTTCCAGGTCTCCTCTGGAGATTACAGCGATCAATCCATCCTGAAGATTCTTCTGTTGTTATTGCTGCCACAGGCTCATCCAGATTTTGTCCCCAAAGCACAGTAACCCTGCAGTTCAGGCATTCACAATGTATCACAAAATACCAGAGGATTTGAAACTTTTTGGCCACACTATGAATTAAGATAGTATATGGCAGTTGTCTGTGAAAATGCCTCCCAGATGACAGGATGGTTGTTTTGACAAGTAATGGAAAATGCACAGTGACCTGTGGTTAGTTCCCTGAACTTGCCTTTGAATAGACCCAAGATTATCATTTTCCTCCTGCAACACACACACCAGACTTTTATAGACATCAAGGAAGTTGCCTAGGCACTGAACTGGCTCTATTGTCCTTAAGAACCAGCAGAATATCTGCTCAGCCTCACCTTCTTTCCTTCATCTGATGAATGATAGGCAGACTTGAGTGGAGGCAATTACTAACCAAAGATAGGATGTCACATTTTAGAGCTCAGCCTTCCTGCTACATCTCCAGTTATTTATAAGAACTGCAGCCTTTCTCCCTGGGGGACATGTATCCCCTCCTAGATATTTTCCTCAAGCTTTCAAGGAAATATTTAGTATTCATGGGAAGTTGCTGGGCAATTTTAAGGCCCAAATGTATGTTTTGTTTGATGATGATGATGATGATGATGATGATACCACCAGATAAGAAGAGACAGTATTTCCATCACTAGGTTTCACATGCAGGTAAATATTTCTTTGTTCTTTCTCAAAAGTTTTATTCACATCCCTTTTTTCTGTTTGTTTTAGCAGGTAAACCAGCAAATGAAGAGATTCATGTTTAAAAGGTGGAAACTTCTGGCCAGCAAGATCCACTGTGAGAAAGAGGTGCGAGGCAGCAAGCCTGGGGGAACAGAGAGCTCACTGAATAAAGTCATTTCTGACAACAGAGATGGCCTCCAACCTCCTCTTTGCTTTTTCCTCTTGCTCCACTTTGGCCTTTATAAACTGTGGCACAAATCAGCAGATCAAAGTTAGCTAGAACATTGCCAATTCCTGACTTTAATATAATATAGAAGGAGGATTCAACTGGTGCACATTTTCCTACTCCTGCACAACAAGCTGCAGGTGTCAACATTTATGTTCCAAATAACATAAAACAGGAATTCAGAATTCTGTTGGATCTGTCATTCAGCTATAGACTAAGATCACAGGCTGTAGATGAGAAGCAACAACCCCTCACTCAAGGCTGAAGTCTGAGAGACCCTCACTTCTTTTACTTCCTGGCCAAAGTTGGTGGGAAATTAGTGCCTCTGATATTAGTGTCTCTGGTGACAAGAAAAAGGGGGTACCCCGCAGTCTGTCAGCTGGCCACTCGTGTTCTGCATCCAAGGTTACTCTAATGTATGCATTTTAAGGGAGAGAAAAGGAATCAGGGTGGGTACTGCAGTTCTTGCTTTGCTTCCTTGTTGCAAATTTATTCAGTCTATGAAATATCAGCTTTACATTTCCTTTTGTATTGGAGGTGTTGCTAACAAGATTTCTCTTTGTCTATCTTTATATTAAACAGTACTAACAGAATTCTAGTACGTCTGGTCTACTCTGTTCAGTCCTTTAAACAGCACCTATCGGCATGCATTTGATTTCATTCAGTTCAATCTGTGTCCCCTTTTCTAACATTCTGTATAACATTGTGTGTGTGTGCCTTTGAGTCAGCGGTGACTCTTGGTGACTCCCTGGACAGGTCCCTGCAGTTTTCTTGGCAAGGATTTTTGGAAGTGGTTTGCCATTGCCTGCTTCCTAGGGCTGAGAGACAGAGTAATTGGCCCAAGGTCCCCCAGCTGGCTTTGTGCCTCAGGCCGGATTAGAATTCACAGTCTCCCGGTTTCTAACCTGGTGCCTTAACCACTACGCCAAACTGGCTCTCCTATGTAACATTATTTGCCTTTGATATTGAATGACATTTAATATTAACATTACTTAATATTAATAATGACATTGACAATTAAGATAATCCACTTAAAATTTGCAAGGGGCCTGCCATAAATCTCTTAGGATGATCACAAGTCCTTTATAGCAGGGCTGTGGAATACTTTGGATTTGAGCCAGAAGAAATGCTTTAGTCTGCAAAGGAGTGCAGCTTCTTTCTATGACTCATTAAAAGCAACCTTACATTTTTTTTCAGGATTGCATCACTGGTGAAGGGAGGCTTCTAAACTACCTTTTGTCAGTCAGATTGGAAGCACTGCACAGCTGTGGTTTTTAATACCCATGATCCATTCTGGTATATCATTCTAACACTCCAGCTGAATTTATATGATCTAATCACAGAATCTCCAGAACAAATACATAATTATTTTTAACATCTCTATATTAAGTCATTGGTATATATAATAGTAGGAGGTGATTTAAATCATCCTTTGGATTCCTTTCTAGACTGTAACATTTGATCACCCAAATTATATTCTCATTGTTCTAAAATTTTGCAACAGTATATGTCAGCATTTAATTGGGTAGATGATGGATGTTTAATTAAACTTTCCAAATGGCATTATATTTTCCTTGATTCTATACCCAGAAATTGTTTCTGGCTAGATTATTTCCTGATATCACATTCTCTCATATCTGAAATTAAATGCATATTATAGATTCTATTACACTTTTAGACCATGTTGTATAAAACATATTGATTGTATTGATTAATATAAAACTTTATTTAAATGGTTCTTGAATGCAGATTTGTTGAAAGTTAAAAGATGCTATTAATGAGATGGAACAGAGCTGAGTTTTTTATAACAGGAATTCAGTTATTATACTGTCTTTGCTATGGGTTACCACTAAAGCATTTATTCAGTGTTAAATGATTGTATATTCTTCTTATAAAAAGAAGCAACAGTTGGATACAGTTAATATTTTAGAGGGAAAAATCAAAGAGTTATTAAATTTTTATGTATCCAATCTATCTCCTGACCAATACAGAGTTTTGATCTTCACTAAACACGAACTTAACAAGCTTAATATTCCCCAAATCAAAATTTTACAACATAGCACCAAAGAACAATATTTGGGGGAGGGTGGGAGGATTATTTCAAGATATCAAGAACTGTAGCTTTTTCATTTGTAGGGACTGGCTAAAAGCATTGTCATTCAGTACAGGAAGGGCACATATGTACCTGCTTTGTAACAATGGATTGTTGATATGTCTGTCAACATTTGAATTAGCCTTTCCCCCACTCTTTTTTTTCCTTTACAAAGTGACAGGGAAGAGGTCTTCTGTTCATATCTTGAGGAACTGTTCTGTTATAATATAATATCCCAAATCCTTTTTCCTTTCCTCCCTCCATTTTTCCTTTTATGCTTGTTGTAGTGATCAAGCTTCAGAGAGCCCTAGATGAAATGGATTATCTGATATTTGGACTTGGGTTTCAGACCTAGGGACAGGATAGAAAGAGCACTGGAACCTTGAGAGTGGGAGCATAGCCCCCTTGGTCCTATTAGACCCCCCAATGGCTTTTGAAACCATCAGCCATGGCATCTTACTGGCTGCGGTTTGGAGGCAGCATGCTGTGCTGGTTCTATTCATATTTTAGCAGGTGGTTCTAGTTGGGGGGGTTGTGGTAGGACTCAAGCCCATGGGTATTCTGACATGGGGCCAACAAGGCCCAGTGCACTCTATCACATTTTAAGTAGTGGACCTGCTAGGGGAGGTCATCCATCAATTCCAGGTGAGATATCATCAGCACTTTAATGATACTCAGCTTCACATCACCATCACAAGCCAGGCTGGAGATACTGTGGTAGTCCTAACCCAGTGCTTGGAGCTTATAAGAATCTGGATGTGTAAAAACAAGACAGAGTTGCTATTAGTTCAGTGGCACTCCAGTTCCCTGAGTGCCCTAGAACTATATTTCTCTAAATATGGAATGTCTTGTTTGGAGTTATATATACAGATTCATCTGTATCACCTACTTCTTAACATAGCAATTGTTTATACTCATATTGAATTGAATATAGAGCTGCAAACATAAGGTTCCTCTATTTCTTCTTTTCTTCAGTGCTTAACTATAAATAGAGTGAGAATTTTAGGAACTGTCAGTATGAAATTAAGAGGGAATAATTTTGCACAGATTATCCATTAGAGTTTTTAAAATGTGATTGTAGGTCCATGCCTGAATAGGGGCCAGTGTGATGCAGTGGTGAAAAGAACCTGACTGGGTGACTTTGGGCCAGGTACTGTCTCTCGGCCCCACCTACCTCACAAAGTGGTTCCTGTGGAGCCAAATAGGAGGGAGCACTACATACATGACTTTGAGCTCCTGTAAAAAAAAGGTGGAATATAAATCTTATAAAAAATAAACATTATATATGAAGGAGAATTAAAGACAAAATACCTAGAGTTCTATTTGGTGCTTTGCTCTTAAAACTATTAGATTTCATTCTTTTCATCTTATGTAGAACACCTTGTGGTGTGGTTTTCTCAGTTGAGCCTTTGCTGCACAAACTTCCCTCTTGCAGAACTGTGCATCTTGTTCAATGTTAACACATGATTTAAGGAAGGATTCTGCTTCTCATTCCTTTGAAATAAGAAAACGTAACTAACTGCAGACCTGATTGCTGCAATCCAGATATTAAATTAAAATTCCTTAGCCATCTCCTAGAACTTATTTACTATGAGGCTCACAAACCTGAATGGGAAATAGGATGATGAAGAGAGGAAATGGTCCAGTGTATCAGAGCTAGCTGAATTGGAATACTATGAGTTAATGCGAGCTGGCAGTTTGGGTACTGCAACACAAAAGTTAGATTGATCACAGAATATGAGCCATGAGTCCTGACCACTTCAAACATGCAGTTGTGATGTGTAACTATATATCACGCATCACACTTGCAACTATGAACTTTGTGATGTACAACAATTCCATGTTATCATTTAACATGGAATTATTTAATTCAGGGATGAAAAACTTCTCTATTATTGATTCCCTTCTATCAGCCTCAACCAAAATAGCTTGTGGCCAGGAATAATGGGCTGAATTATATGACACTACACTGCTCCTTTGCAGAGGGTATTAGATGAAGTGCAGTAAGGACTTGATTTATATCAAGCAAAATTACAAATAACACTGGGGATAATGCAACCATGTTATTGCAAAAATAAGATTAGAGATCTGAACCCAATTTCTCATAGACTACCTAGTTTTTCAGTCCTTGGATATGAGATAGCTTGGAAAAGGAGAATGTTCAGGAAGAAGATTCAGATAGCCAGGCAGTATTCTTCTAAAGCACATAGATTTCCAAATAATCTAAGGCCTTCTTTCTTTCTTTCTTTTTAAACTATAAAATAGGAATAGGTGATGTGGTGCTTTTCAGTTGTTTTGAATTAAAACTCCCATAATCTCCAACTATTGGCCATGTTGATTTCCACCCCAACAGAGAGCTCAAGATTAAATGTTCTAATTCCGGGTGGATCCATATTCTCTCAAAAGAATTTGAACAGCACCCCAGACAGCTCCATGGGGAGTTTCAGGCTGCAGATCTGTAAGAATAGAGTGGTACCTCAAGTTACGAACTTAATCCGTTCCGTGACTCTGATCGCAACTCGAGTTGGTCGCACCACGAGGCAAATTTTCCCATAAGGTTCAATGTAAATATGGTTAATCCGTTCTGCCCTCCGAATTTGGTTGCACCACGAGGCAAATTTCCCCATAAGGTTCAATGTAAATACATATGGTTAAACAGTTGCCAAGCCTGCTCTGAATTTTCTTTGGAGCCATGCTGACAAGCACACCAAAAACCTTCCAAACGCCACAAAACATACCACAAGCCTCACCGAACGTCTCCTTGCTACCACGATCTCGCCCACAGGAAGCCACGACCGTGTGGCAGCAGGGCAAATGGCCACGGATCCGGTTCGTAGCTCGAGGCGGAGTTCGCATGTCGAGGTAAATTTTTGGGGCCAGAGCTGGTTGTATCTCGAAAAATTTGTAAGGAGGGGCGTTCGTAACCCGAGGTACCACTGTATGTCCCCAAACTGAGACGTAAATCTCCCTGACTAGATCCAGTTCAACTGAGAAAACCCTGTTCAGTTCAAGGGACCTAGCCTTCTCCAACAGCCATTAAATCCAAAGCTGTACACAAAACTATTATTCTTCTGGATTGGTATCCTTGGAGGTAGGGAAAGGAACACAACCTCCTTGACAGAGAGATGTTGACAAAACAGGCCTCTCTTCCATCTTCCAGGACAGTGGCCTTTGAGGATCGTTCTCTCTACCATTCCGATGCATCGTCCAAATGTCTCCTCCACTTCCACTGCCTGGAAGGTGCAAGAAAAGTGGCTACTACCCCTGTTTGCTCATTCCAGTCCATGATTGGAGTCACTTCGGTGTGTCTTTTCCTCCTGGTCACAGTTAAGAATAATGAACAAAGGGAGAGAAGGTGAGAGTTAAAGAGAAATCAGTGAGGCATGTGATATATTTAGCTTTTGCAGATTTAATTCCCATCTAAACCCCTGCCCCACTCCAGTCAGCCACGTCAAAGGACTAAGGGGCGAACCTGTGCTGCAGCATGGTGAAAAACTCACCTGAAGAAATGCCAACAACTGGAGAGGATCCAGCAATCTTTTCCTTAGTTCTAAAGCTAAGAGGTTACAATGAGTCACTGGTCTCTGGCATTCGAAAGAGCCAGGAGTTAGAACTCCAACATTACACAGGTCTGATACTGTACCAAAGACAGTGTGACCATCTGCATAAACAAGCAGGCACCTCAAAACAGAAAGAACTGCTTCACAAAAAATAAGGATCCAAGACGACAAAAAGGGAGATACTACAAACACATTTTTTGAAATGTAACATAGCAGCTTTGATATATGAGAAGTGCCAAGTCTCTGTTATTCTAACAAGCTGACTCTGAACTTTACTGCAGAAGGAGGAAAGAGATAAGAAGGCAACACCACATATCTTTAAATCTGTCGCTTAGCTAAAGGCATACATTCTGTAAGCATCTGAATCATTGACAGCACAGCAGCAGTAAAATTCCACACTTAAATAAGCATCTGCAAAAATGTAACTAAAAGGATGCACTATAACTGTATCACTGTAAATTGCAGATAGGGTTCATATAACTGAATGATTAAATCCATATCAATAAATATGAGTATGTGTTTTGCACAAGAAAATTAAATGTTATAGGAAAAGGGCTTTTTCCTGAGATGCAGGTTTTCTGTATGCAAGGATATTGCTTTGTGGGAAAACTTTCTATTGCATGAATCTCCACTGATAGCCATCCAGTACAACCTGCAATGATGAAAAAATATTTTTTATTTATTGCTGGAATTTATATGCTGCTCAGTTCCAAAAAAGATTGGACAACACATGCATTTTGAATATGCATTGGGTACAAGTACTTAAGTCACAGGGTTGCATTGTGACATCATAAGACATGTTTCAATTTTTGCTCCCTCACTTGCTCCCTGCTGTGGACACTTACGTCTCCATCAGCAGTTTGAAATGGCACAGTCCAGATATTTGAATGCCACTTTAGTAATAATGGAGCTGCAAATAAAGAATAAGAAGATTACTGCTCCATATGTTTCCTTTTTTGCCTGATTCCAGACAACAAGGAAGTTCCCTAATGAATGTTACAGCTTTCTGAGCCTCTAAGAAAGTAGCCATGAACGTAATGCATTTACAATATTATGAAAAAGCAGGACATCTATGTTAAACAGGAATAAAGTTCCTAAGGAAAGATCTAAAGCAAAGTAATGTCCATTTATTTCAATTTGTAGTAGCTTTTTCCTCTTTCATTTCACCTTCAGACTGTGCTCATGTTCATCTGTTCATGACAGATGGAAACTGTCTATCACTAAAACAATGCTTATATTTAAACAATTAAATCTAGGGTAAAATAGCTATAATTCAGGAATGACAGAAAGAGATACTAATGTGCTACTGTTGAAAAAAGGAGTAAAATCCAATACAGAGTATTCAAGGCTAGAGATGGAGGCTCAAGAAACCAAATTGGCTGGCCTAGCTAATTTATGGTTCAGGGCCATGAAAGAGGATAAAAATTTAAAAGGACATATGATAAGACAAAGCTTAATAAAAGTATGGAACACTATAAGAAAAATAATAAGCTCAACAATTTCACCATTAGCCTCTCTTCTAAATGTTTTTTATGCTGAAGATAACTGTAGTAAGAAAAGCGCAATTACCTATGTATATATGGTGCACTCAGATCCCATTAACAGACTAAAGACAAAAATTACTTGGCAAAGGCTGGAACATACCATGGTTAATGTACCTACAAATTGTTGGAAGAATGAAAATTGACCTCAAAAATGAGGGAGGGCTCTAAGAAAAATGGCAGAATTTGAAATGCTCACACAGAATCAAGACAACCTATTAGGACATATAAATAAATTGTTACTTAGATATGACATGGAGACAGAACAAGTAAAAATAGCATAATAAATGGATGCAAAACTTCAAACAATCACAATAAAACAATGGGAAGAACTATGGGACAAATTATAAAATTTACTCCAAGTTATAACTTAAGTGAAAACAGGTATAAAATGTTTTATAGATGGTATACAACTCCATCAATAACTGCCAAGCTAGACAAATCATATAGTAATAAATGTTGGCAATGCCATGAGATAGAAGGAACATTTTACTATATGTGGTAGACATATTAAAACCTCAAAAGTATTGGAAAGATATACACAGCACTATACAGAGAATTTTAGAGATCAAATCTGAAATGAAACTACATTTTTTTCTTACTAGGCATAACTCCAAGTCATATCAACAAAAAATATCACAATTTACTAAGATATATATTCTTGGCCACAAGGATAAACTTAGCACAACATTGGAAAAGACATACATTACTGATGATACCAGACTGGGGAACTTAAACTTGGAGAATATGCAGTAATGGGGAAATTAACAGCATATATTCATAACAGAAGTTTTACTAAATTTAAGCAATAATGGCTTCCATATATATTACATATTACACAACAAGGCAAATATAAGTAAAGTATGTTTTTTAAGAGGAAAAAGAATTGACCAAAGAAATGAAATCAGAAATACATGAAAATTTTAAATGCTTATAAATATTGTATATCAGTCATAGTACAACAAAGGGGAAGTTAGAAACTAAATGTTCACTATAATGTTTTTAGTAGTTCCTCTTTTCCCTTTTTTTAATGTTACCTTTAAACAACAAATTAATGGAGACTTTGGCACTCAGCTCAGAGATTCAAAAAGATCTATAAAATCCTTCTCCTTATTGCTAAAAATAACATATGCTAGTTTTTATGGTTAATTTTTCATCAACAATATACTAAGCACCAACTGTACAACTTCTGTAACTTCTTTGTCCACTTATTGATACTATACCTTTGCATTAATTATTTTTTTCTTTTTTTTTCACGTGTTCATTTTCTCTTTAAAATAAAAATAAAAAATGTCAGCATAAAAATAAAAGCAATCAAGCTGGAAAAAAATTGTCCAGAGTCCTGATTCAGCTTGTTATAGAATTATGAAGCTAGAATATGTCATTCCAAATGATGGTTATCCACTTTTGGCTTTAATATATCCAGTGAAGATGAGCTCCATCCCTCTGGATAACTGATTGTGTTGTTGAACTGCTTTTAAGATTAGAACAGACTCCCAAACTTTCTCAGTTCACTTGGGCTTAAAAGAAACAGGAATTTAAGCTAGTATTCATGCAGTGTCCAACAGATATCAAGTACAGCATTGTTGTATTTTCCCTTGAAAATTTAAAGTATCCTACAGTGCCTCTGTGAGTTTGCTGTGGTGCCTCAAGGCACCACAGTGCAGTTTGAGAAATAGGGCTTTAGGACATTTTTCCTAACCTTCAATTAGAATTTTTTTTTTTTTTTGTCTGCACTCAGTCATTACTGACCCTGCAGTGACTGCCTGGACGAATCCTTGCAGTTTTCAAGGCAATTGTTTTTCGGAAGTGGTTTGCCAGAGCCTCCTTCCTAGAGCAGAGCCCAGCTGGCGAGCGCAGGAGGCGGGATTTCCATTGCTTCACGCCCTTTTCGGGCGAGCGCGGTTTCGCGCTTACCGGCAACTGGTCCCGTCTCTCTGTGCAAGGCGCTGCCAGCATTTTTCCTCCCACCGGAGTGAGAGTACCCATTTATCTACTCACGTGAGTTTTCGACCTGTTGGGTTGACAGGAGCTGGGGGGGGGGAACAGGAGCTCACCCTGTTAATGCGAAGGCTGGACTCGAACCGCCGAAGCGTCAGCCATTTCAGTGTCATTAAGCCACTGCGCCACCGCATCCCCTCAATTAGAATTAATTTTCCTATAACTTAAATCCATTATTACATATTCTGCAACCTGGGGTGACTGAGAATGGGTCTTGGCCTTTTCTTGAGATGTTTCCCAGTTCTTTCCATTTCTTTTCATAAGACTTAGTTTCTAATACCCTGATCATCTTCATTGCCCTTCTCTAGACCTGTTCCAATTTGTCTGACTCCTTAAAATGTGGCACTGGATACAATACTTACAGTGGTTCTGATCAACCCAGAATAAAGTAGAACTATTACTTCTGGGTTGGTGCAATTTAAAACTGCATTCACCTGTTTTGCAGTCACATCCCAATGTTGTATCATCTGCTGATTTGATAAGCCTACTCTTTACCTGTACCTTGTGGAAGCCCACTTGATGCATTGCTCCAATTTGACAAGGACACACTGATGAATATTTTTTTGAATATAATTTTCAAGCCAGCTATATGTCCACTTCCTGCTGTCCAGTGCACACATTGCTAGCCTGCTAATCTGATATCATGTGGACTTGCCAAACACTTCTCTGAAATCAAGATATATAATGTTTATAGCTTTCCTACAGTTTAGTAAGGAAGTTATATGAGTTTTTAAAAAGGGATAAAATTAATCTGACAAGATTTGCTCTGGATAAACCCATGATGACTATTCGTATTCACTGCTTTGTTTTCAAGGTGCTTACAGATTCAAGCACTTTATGCTCTGGTCTGGAATCTTTTTAGATAATGATATCAGAATGATTGGGCTGTAGTTCCTTGGGTCTCCTTTTTCCTTCATTTTGAAGACAGAGACATTTGTAGTCTTCCAGTTATTGTTTCTCCCGGACCTCTAAAGATACTGCATAACGATTCAGCTAATTCATTAGCAAGCCTCTTCAGTAATCTAGAGAATCCTGGAGACTTAAATTTATTCAGAATAAATAGATATTCCTTGGCCTTGTTTCTATCAATCTCAGCCTTCACTTCTGCCCCTGCATCCTGCTCTTCAAAACCTCTTGTTGGAGAAGACTGTTATAAAAATATGAATGGAGTGATTCCACCTTTGTTATCTGTTGTTATTTTGCTCTTTTCATTGTATACTGATTATTTTTTTAATTTTCTTTGCTAATAACTCAAAGTCATGTTTAAAGTTACAACAGCACAATCACATAAAAGGCACTGACAGCTTTATGGTTTAAACCATATAGGAGAAAACACTGTGGACATTGCTAACTCTATATGGCCTTCATCTGTTCCTATACTGGAAGTCATTGTCAACCATACTCGACAATTTGTATGCAGAACCCTAAACTAAGAATGAATATAAGCATGCATGTTCTTCATCTCATAACTAACAATGAGTGATAGCATGTACTTTCGTGAAAGAACCATACAGATCCAAAGGACACCCTCACCACTCCCACCCCAAAGATAGCAAGACAACTTCCATGTTGTCTCAAAACATCTTAAAGGCATACAGGTAAAGAGTTATCATAGAGCACATGATCTAATAACTTGTGATCTTACAGTATGCTTGTTGTTCATGTGTCAACTTACATATAGAAGATTATATGACTTAGGTTATTCCTTATCTTTTACCTCTTGAGAAAAGAGGATTGTCTGCTAGACTTATAGATTTACCCAGAATCTATAGCTGCTTCTAGTATTTCTACCCTGTCTACTTTACTTGGACAGTCACTTAGCCTGTCACATCTGTCAGGGATAATAATGTTCTATAATCCCCATACAGAGAAGGTTACACTTCATCACAAACCACAGCAGATTCTGTGTAATGCTGTTAGAGCAGAACTGACACAAGAATACATTAAAACACCATTTGACCTACTATATTTCCAAATCACACCCAAGGCAGTTAAGGCTGGAAATCAACAAGTAGGTCAAGTGCTTTTGCTGATTTCTTTTCCAATCAACTATAACAAAAGAATATTGGCTATTATGGTTGAAGCCAGCACACACAATATCGGGGATAACTAGAAGGTTTTGCCACCAGATTGTAATGCTGAATGA
This sequence comes from Liasis olivaceus, assembly GCA_030867105.1. Lineage (NCBI taxonomy): Eukaryota > Metazoa > Chordata > Lepidosauria > Squamata > Pythonidae > Liasis > Liasis olivaceus. The sequence goes on along the minus strand of CM061348.1, from coordinate 64,285,043 downwards.
AGAGGTAGCAGTACTGACCAGCTTCCTCTGTTGAAGAGATTATTCAAATACACAATGGGGGATTAAAAAATAACCCCTATCAGAAGTGACCATCTAAATGAAGAAGAGCTAAGAGGGATGGCAGGTGGGGGGGATTGTCAATTTTACTTCTTTTTTTCCAAAGAAAATAAATCTAGGTAATGCAGTCCCTGGAAATCTCTCAACTTGGGGAGTGACAGGTGTGCAGCAGAATGATATTGATCTTACCCAAGACAAAGTAAAGTGGCTCTCTAAGGTCATCAGAAGATGGATGCATAGTCTGTCTGATGGCCCCAGGGACCAGGGAGGTATCTGGCTGCCTGAAGGCAATTTTGCTCTTTGCATGTGCCAGCAACAGCAGGGACTTCCTGTTTAGAGAAAATCAGCACCAGCATTTTCAGTACAATCAGACTACTTTCATCTGTAAAGTTATTATTTGTTTGTTTGTTTGTTTGTTTGTTTATCACATTTATATAGCCACCCATCTTGCACAAGGTGACTCTGGGCGGCGTACAACAATTAAAAAAATAAATTAAAAAACAACTACATATAAAAAACTGTAAAAAACTGTTACATCTTAAATTCTGAATAGTTTTCATCCTAGTGAAGTGGGACCAAGCTCCATTGTTTCCAGTTATGTCATACTTTAGTACAGTGATTCTTAAACTGTATGACCCAATTACCCCTTTTCCTGGTCTTGATTAAGGTCACTATCCCCACAAAACAAATAAATAAACAAGAGTCTGTTGTTTTACACGAGCACCTTGGCAGTGGCAGTCCCAAAAAGGATCCTTAACTCTCAAACAAGCAATTACAAATTGCTCCATTACCCCCAGGATACGCCCAAATTACCCCTTGGGAGTAATTGCACCCAGTTTAAGAACCATTGCTTTAATACATACATATTTACACACCCATCACACTACAGTATTTACTTTTAAGGTAAACAACATTACAAAAATTTGAAAAAGGAGTAAGAAATAGTAGCCAAAGATGAGGGGGAAAAAAGGAAAGGAAATATAGCTAAAATCTAAATTACACCAATACCATATACTATAACTGTCCATAAATTTCTATCCTTGCAAACCATTTTTGTTCACCATATCCATACACCACTTCATACACTGACCTTTTTTTTTAAACTTCTCATCTCTCATCCACATAAAACTTTCTGTCTTCCTTTTCCCCCTCAAGCCATTCACTCTTCCTTCATATCTTTGTTCTGTGATTTGATCCTCATTCACTTTTTCTGTATGGCCTAGTACTTCCTTTGTAGTAGTCACCCACTTTAGTATTCACTCTACAGTCATTCACCATCCATTCATTCTTGACCTTATCTCTTCTTGTTTTACTGCACATAGTTCTTAACTAACCCTTAACTAATATTGAATTCAATTTAATTCTATGGTTTTTCTCAACGTATCAAACTCTCCATTTCATATAAAAAGCAGGCATAAGTGCACATTCCTGCACATTCATGCACATTTTACTTCTTTGAGCAAACATTCACTCCTCACAGCAGACCACATACTGCCTAGTATCTTGCTATCAGCATCTGAATGTCTTAAAATTTCTGCATCCGTTTTTCCACCTTTAGTAAAACATGTTACCAAGAAACAAAAATTCTTCTCCTTGCTCATGGACTTTTTTTTTCATTTATGTATAATTTGCAGTTGTTCAGTCAGTCTTCCCTGTCAAACACAACTACCTTATTATTTGATGCATTAAGTTTCAAATCCATACACCTTCTTGCATAATGCAGTCTCCCTAACATTTGCAGCATATCATTCAGATTCTCAGCTAACAACACTGTATCTCTGCATATAAAACTATATACATATTCAGGTTCTCAGCCAACACAAAAAAGAATAGCTATAAAATTCTTCATAGATTTGTTCATAAGGACATTAAATAACCAAATGGATATTACATATCCTTGCCTTACTCCATGCTTTTGGCTGAATCCTACAGTAAACATTCTGTTTATCCTTATGCATGCTTTATTTCTATCATATACCACTCTTAATTGAATTAATTAATGAAACTTCAACTCCATATCCATGCACAATTTTCCTTAAAATTCAAAATACTGTTGGTTTGTCGATTTACCAAAACCATATGATATTCATTTTATAGTGAATAAATATATGAATTCATTTTATCATATGGTTTTGATACATCAACAAATATACAATATTTTTTCTCACAAGCATTTCTCAATGGTTGAAGAAAAAAATAATAGCATTGTTTGAATCATCAAGTGCAATCTTCATGTACACATTAAATAACTCACACAGCCATTCCATAAGCAAACCATATCCACACTTTTCCCCACTTACACCACCTATATCTGTAGCCTTACCATTTTCAACATTCTCACAGCATTTATGACTTCATTTTCATTATTTCTGTTGAGTACTGACATTTATAGTATTAGTTTCTATTCCACTATTGAGCAAATCACCCTCCTGCCCATACAAATCTTTAAAATACCTCTTCCAGATTCCCTCATTTCAATTTCATCCCAAATAATTTCTTTTTTTTAAATAACTTTATTAGATTTTAAGATAAGCAAAATAAAAATGAACAAAAACTAATATTAAAGATAGAGAATAGAAAAGAAAGAAAGAAAGAAAGAAAGAGAAAAAGAAAGAAAGAAAGAAAGAAAGAAAGAAAGAAAGAAAGAAAGAAAGAAAGAAAGACAGACCATACAAAATCATCCTAAGTAATTTCAACATTTTTTATTTTTAATTCCACTCATTTTGCTGGAAGCTTGTTGTTCAGCTGTTTTCGCCTACTGTTGACTTTTATCTAGAATAAGGTTGGTTCATGTAATGGGCTGTGAGAATAACCTTGAGGAAGAGGAGGAAGAGCCTCAGCCAAGGCAACCGTCAGAAAAGAGAAATCTGAGCCCAAAGCAGGAATGGAATTTGAGAAAGCATCTCAGGCTTGACCTTCCCTAATTCTCTTGTAGATAAAGGGATCCTTTTTCAAACTTCCCATTAGGGTATCTTCACACATCACCATGGCATAATTCGTTTCACTCTGTTTTCCAGCTTCCGCATGCTTTCCATTCATTCTGTTGGGAAATTTATCTATCTTCTAACACATTTTCATATAGGACTTGTGCTTTCTCTTCTTATAATTGTTTTACTTTCACTCTTGTCACTTTCAAGTGTTTCCTTTTTTCCATGGCCATTTTTTCCCAAAATCCACTCTTGATATTATCAAATAATCATGTGTAGTACATTCAGAAACTTTTGTTAGCCTTGTATCCTTAATACTTTCTCAGTCCTTCATTATAAATAAACAGATTAATGCTTTTTAATTCATTCTATTTCCATGGGTATTCATGAATAGAGTTATGATTAAATCACATAGTTGAAACTAAGACAATACTTATCAATCACCATATTTATGCCTTTTGGGATTTTCCAAATATCCAAATTACTTTTTCTGTATTCTTTCATTTCATTCCCACCCAACCATTCTTGCCATTTTTCCCTTCAACTGCATTCATTCAACTGCATGTTACCTATTTTTTCCCAAACGCAACCCTGGTTTTTCCATAATCAACACTCAGTGGAGCAATTATCACCATCCTGTGAGGTCATACTTTCATACACATCCACAACAATCTAGACAATACCAATTCATATTTTCTGACATACATTTTAATCCTTTCATTGATAATTACAAGCTTCACTTCCTTGCATTTATCTCTCAGCTGCACAAAATCTGACCACCCTTCAAAATCATTACATCTTGCCTTTTCTCTTAGTTTCACAAACATAAGTTTCTTTCTTTCATACTAGTTTATATTGTTTCATTTCATTTAATTCATTCATTCTCTTTGCCATTTACTCCTCTTACAAACTGCAGTCTTCCATCTGTCATGGTCATCACCAACTGGTCCCATATTTACTTCTGCCATACATTATGGCTTAGGTCAATTGAGGCTTACCTATAACATTTTTTAGTAACCTCCAGAAAGGGTAAATTAGGTTTCCAGCCTTAGTCAGATTCATACCGAATCTCTCCAACACCTTTTGGTTTAAAAAGAGCAATAGCAGTAACACTAAGGTATTGTAAACAAAATAATTTGGTTCTTAATTTTGATAAATTGAAAATGATGGTATTCACTAAGAGACCCATTCAACATTCCTGGAGAGTAGAAGAGCATAAATTAGAGCAGGTTAATACATTCAAATACTTGGGGGTCATTTTCTACTCAAGAGGCATTTGGAATGCTCACCCGAATTATGTGATGCAATCAGCCTTCAGGTCAATGATGCCGTTAAACATTTTTTTATATGGGTGGAGGACGATCAGTTCCTGCAACTTTAAAACTGTTTGAGGCCAAAACATTGGCTCAAATTCTTTATGGAGAACAAACAGGAATTTATGTGAAGAAGGAGCCACAGGAAACCATGCAAACAAAATTCTTACGATCAATTTTAGCTGCTCCCAATGGAACTCCAAATGCCCAGCTAAGCCTCGAGACAGGAATGCCACTAATTCAGGTTAGGGCCTGGAAGATGATGATAATCTACTGGCTTAAAATACAATTCTTCCCAGCTGGACTAACTCCCTTAGTTTTAACATATAGTTTTTCTTCTCCCTGGAAACAGGCGGTAGAGCATAAGGTGGCTTCATATGGGCTCTCTCTGTCTTCCAACTTTGATATCAGTGGGCTATGATCAAGCCAAACATCTAACTATTCAAAGAATAAGGGATGTAGAGTTCCAAACTGAAGTAAACAGGCCGTCCCAACATGATAGAATGCAGATAATAAAGGGAGGTAGGACCTATTTAACTGGTCCACCCCTGGCGACTGATTAACCCAATTGGGTTCCAAAAGGAGCTGGGGGTTATACCCGAGGATCTGCTGCATGGTCCAGTGGAGGCCTTGGCTGCCGAGGTCTTGGACAAGATTGCGCCCGTTCGACCTCTCTTGACCCATCGAGCTCAACACTACCCATGGTTTACAGAGGAGTTGAGGGTCCTGAAAAGGATTAAGAGACTCTAGAGCACTGCTGGAGGAAAACAAGGACAGAACCCAACTGAACACAGGCTAGAGCCCCTATTAAGGCTTACCTTGTGGTGGTAAGAGCAGAGAAATGTCAATATTTCTCCAATCTTATTGCATCTTCAGAATGCCACCTGGCAGCCCTGTTTAAGATAATGTGATCCCTCTTGGGAAAGGAGGGTCCAGTGGCCCATTTACAGGGCCACGCAGAGGAGTTTTCTGGGCATCTGGAGGATAAAATTGCTCAGATCCATTCCCACGTGGGTTCCAAGCGTGGGGCATGGCCTATGGAGATGCCCAGGGTATGGACTTACCCTGTTATCTTGGAACAGTTTGATCCTGCTGGACCTGAGGAAGTGGACAGGGTCCTCCGGACTGTTAATGCCACCACTTGTCAACTAGATCCATGCCCCTCCTGGCTGGTCAAGACCACTCAGGAGGTGAAATGTGGGTGGGTCCAGACGATGGCGAATTCATCCTTGAGGGAGGGGGTGTTTCCATTCATCTTTAAAGAGGCACTGGTGCATCCCCTCCTCAAGAAACCATCCCTAGATCACACCATATTGGACAATTTTCATCCAGTCTCCCACCTCCCCTTTTTAGGGAAGGTGGTTGAGAAGGTGGGGGCATTGCAGTTCCAGGGGATACTGGATGAAACAGATTGTCTGGACCCAGTTTCAGGCCCGGATATGGGACAGAAACAATATTGGTCACATTCATGGATGATCTCTGGCAGGAGCAGGATGGGGGTAGTGCATCCATCCTCGCTCTTCTCAACCTCTCAGCAGTTTTCAATACCATTGACCATGGTACCCTTTTGGGCCAACTTAGGGAGCTGGGAGTGGGTGGCACAGTTTTCTGCTGGTTCACTTCTTTCCTCCAAGGTTGGTCCCAATCAGTGTTGCTTGGGAGCAAGAGGTCCAGCCCACAGTCCCTCTGTCGTGGGGTGCCTCAGGGTTCAGTATGCTCTCCACTCCTTTTTAACATCTACATGAAACCACTGGGTGAGATCATCCATCACCATGGGATGAAGTATCATCAATATGCAGATGATACCCAGTTATACATCTCCATCCCGGGTGAGGTGAGTGATGCTGTCACCACCCTTTCATGGTGCCTGGAGGCTATGGGGGTCTGGATAGGGTGCAATGGGCTTCAGCTGAACTCTGGTAAGACAGAGTGGCTGTGGATTGGAGGCTCCTCTGTATCTGGGGGTTTTCCATCTTTGGTTCTCGATGAGGTTGCACTGCCCCAGACAGAGCTGGTATATAATCTGGGGGTCCTCCTGGCCTCATGACTCCTGCTCGAGGAGCAAGTGGCAGTCATGGCCAGGAGGGCCTTTGCTCAACTTCATGTTGTGCACGAATTACGCCCCTTCCTGGATCAGGAGTCCCTCCAGTCTGTCACTCACACCCTGGTCATCTCTCATTTAGACTATTGCAATGCGCTCTACATGGAGCTACCCTTAAAGAGTATCTGGAAGCTACAGTTGGTTCAAAATGCAGCCATGCGGGCAATCTTGGATTCCCCAAGGATGGCACATGCAATACCTTTGCTGCGGGAGCTGCACTGAGTTCCAGTTTGTTTCCGGGTCCAAATCAAGGTGTCCGTTATCACCTTTAAAGCCCTAGATGACATAGGTCCAGGGTACCTGAAGAACCGTCTCACTCCCATTACATTGACCTGTCCCACCTGGTCCGGCAGAGAAGGCATGTTGCAAATCCCATTGGTGAGAGAATGTCGACTGGCAGGTCCTAGGAGGAGAGCCTTCTCTGCTATTGCCCCTGCCCTATGGAATACTCTCCCCCCAGAGGTGAGCTAGGCCCCTACCTCCCAATTTTTCAGAGGGAATTGAAGACTTGTCTCTGCCAACTTGCATGGGGCAAGGAAAGATACAACCAACCTTAGGGATGGCTGGCGCCTTGACGACACTCCCTGAGTTTATTAACACCTAATTAACATCAGCCTCTTGGAAGTATCATATAGGAAGTTTGTTTTTTAGCATTCATTAATTAATATTTATCTATTTTAATTAATGTTTGTTCTGTTTTTACTGTAAAGCGCTCAGAGTCACTCTAGTGAGATGGGCAGTGACAAATTTGAAATATAAATAAATAAATAAAAATAAAATAAACAGGGGTATATGGGAACCAGCATGGTATTTACAACCCTAACTTTCTCCAAGTTGAGAATAGCTTTTTTTAAAGCTAGATACAACATTCTTCCATCAGCAGTACTTCAAGGCAGGTATAATAAAATCCCCATAGTGGAGCATATCTGTCCATGTGGCGATAACGAAGTAGAAAACATCTCACACGTTTTATTACATTGCAAATTTTTTAGGGATATAAGATCTAATTACATTACACCCCTAACAGTCACCCAGGGAGACCAGACAAATTTTATCTGAATCATCTTCTCCAGGATCTAAAACCCGCTAATTACCTGCGCAGTAGATAAATCTTGTATTGCTGCAATGAATATAAGGCAAAAATGGCTAAAGGAGTAATTGGTTTAAGAAGATCATGTTTACTTTTATTTTTTATTCTTGTTTTTACTTTTTACTTTTAATATCATATTTTTATTTCTTAATTAATAAGCTGCTAGGGGTATATTTACTCAAAATCATAGTTTTTAGTTTTTAAACTTATTATTACTCAGGTAATCAATGTATTAATATGATTATAGAGGAGTGAATGTAATATTATTGTGTGATCTTTTAGTCTATTATTTTATCAATGTTTTGTTCTGTCATTGTTCTCTTAAATTTGCTGTTCATTGACCAAATAAAGACATGTTCTGTTCTGTTCATACTGAAACCAGGATTCTCTATCAGTGGTAAGGACAGTACCACATGTTGGCATATAGTGGCCACTATGCCACATGTATACTTTATCATGTTAAAATATTGGCATTGCATACTTAGTTCTTTTTTTAATCTAGAGGTAGAACCCCATTATGCCAAAGGAAAGTTAAAAGCGCTGTCTGATGCAGATGATCTCAGACTAATCAGTAACCCATTTGCTCACGCACTAGGTGAGGACATTCATGTTCCTCATCAGTAATTCTCAGCAGTCACATCCTTTATAGAACCATCTAAGACAGAAGTATGGACTTAAAAAAAAAATACCACGTGAGCTTTGGTTTGGAAAAAGCAACGAGTTAACAGTGCTTTCCTACTTTGAGAAAACTCTATGAAAAATGAAGCGTTTGATTAAAATATCCACCAGCCAAAAAACAAAAAACACTGAAATGAAAACTATAGTTAAGCTTGGAGCAGTAAGTAGTTAAGACAGCAGTGCAGTTGCAGAGAGAATTCTGGGGAAATCTATGAAGAGAAAGAATTCTAATTATTCTTCAGCATAGTCAAAACTTTCCAAAATGAAATCTTCCAAAGCAGTTCTTCATCCTCCTAAAACAGGCAATCTTCTTCTTGGAGATTACACTTGAAGCATGACACCTGAGGAATATTTGACTTTTGTTTACCCTTGACTGAAGAGAATTTCATAATATTTATGTGGCACTATGCACAGGGCTGCAAAAATGTAATTTCACTTGACACCTATTACAAAATTATTTTTCTTCCTTTAGGTGACAATTAATCTCTGTATTATAAAAGTTAACATTTGGAACTGCTCTGGTTTGATTGACTGTAAATTTCTCTTATTATCTGACAAAATTAATGAAATTAAATGCAACTTCTTGCTAAATCCTTGAAAAACAATATTAATTCACTTACCACAAAAAAATGTTAGTAGACCATTTAGCCACACATAAATAAGTCAATCACTGCAACATAAAAGTATATTAACTAAAGTGTTTCTGCCTGAAGTGACTTCAGGTAAGTAATTATTTATATATCACATCTAAGAGATATTTTATTAGCAGCAAGGATCAGTACCTTAAAGTAAGGTTACATCTTTATTTCAAGCTAGCAGATAGGGAACATTTATCAAGTCACCAGAATGCATTCTAGAGCTCTCCTTTCATTGTGTCTATGGTATAAAATACAGGTATGTGATACAATAATTGGGAGACACATATGTTTCTCTTTTTCTGCATGACATCCTGGATTCACATACAAATGGCACATGAGTTTTTCATGCTTCTTGCATTTTGTCGTGGTTACATTTAGTATACATGTAATATATGTATACATACACACATAGACACACAGACCCTTCAATATATCACAGAAAGCAAAATATTACATAACCTTTCAAATCTAAAATGCCTTTTGAAATGTTTTTATTTATTATTTTCTTCTTTGTAGTTATATATCACTCACTCCCACACATCATCCTGATCCACAATAGTTAACAGTCCATTTGCATCTGATAGGAAACAATCAAGAAATATATCAAAATAATTATCTTAAACTGTGACAAGAAATTAAAAGAAACCTTGAAAGATGGAAGAATTTAAAGTTATCCTGGTTAGGATCGATTGCAATTAGTAAAATGTACATATTACCCAAGATAAATGATTTATTTCAAATGGCACCAATCAGAATTTCAGACAGATTCTTACAAGAATGGCAAGAAACTGCCAGTGAAGTCATATGGAGTGGGAAGAAAGCCACTTTTACAAGATTCCAAAGAGAGTGGTGGCCTTGCCCTTCCAGATCTAAAACTGTATCATAAAGCAAGCTGGCTAATATGGATAACAGAGTGGGTAAAATCCCTGAATAGTTAACAACAGAATAAGTCAAAGTCAACATTAAAATCACTCAAAGTAAACTACAGCCTTCATTAAGCTACCCAAAACATAAACAAATAAAAATTACTTCATTGAAACAGTAAAAAGAAAAGCCATAAAATATATGATTAAAACAAGTTAAAATATATCAGATACATGAATAAAAAGAGACAGCAAATAGACATGGCTACTATAGGGTAAAACTAAGGGGGGGGAAAGTACATTTTGATATTTTTCTTAAACAATAAGAAAGAAAAGGCCACGTTAGCATTCAGTCGGGGCAGAAGGCAATCAGGGAGCTCAGCACATCTGACAAGGACAGAAAATAAAAGCAGCCCCGGGTGTCCATTCACATACAGATGATACTCACCCCCACAATGTCTATCATCCCCAGCAGCCATGTAAAGATGTTAAATGGCATAAGGACAGAATGGAGCCCGGCAGTATTCCGTAGCCTAAAGATCACAGGGCATAGCAGAAGTTCTCCAGTGCAACTTTCTGAAACCAACCCCCAGCTCCTGAAGGTGGCCCAGAAGAAGACCATGGCGGATGGTATCAAAGACTGCTGAGATATCCAAGAACACAGGTAGGGACATATTACCCTCTCTTGTGCTTCCTTAGTAGATCAGGGTGACCAAAACCATCTCTATGATACGAGCCAGCCCAGACTAGCCTGAAATGGATCTAGGTAATTCAGAAACAGTCTCTTAAAGAATTCTGCCACAAATCCAAGTTTTCAGAGCAAACCTGGGTGTTCATTCATGATATATTCATAGGAGGATGAATTCCAGCAGGAATGAAATCTGGCTGGTGATTACTTTAAAAAAAGAGTATGCAGTAAGGACAAATGGAGGATTCCTTTACTTTTTAAAATGAATGAGGTGTCCAAGCCCTCTTTGCCACTTTTCTTTAAGCTTTAAAGATTCTGGCACACTTATAGCAATGCCAGCTCTTTACCAATGTTAGGCCTTTCTTTGGCACTTTATGGAATGGCCGTGTAACAATAGAATCACGTATCTGCTGGAAATTAAACGTGGAAAAGTCTGAAAAGTTATTCTTTCACCCTGTAGCTTCCACTCCCCGACGCCATTGCTCTCTTTCCATTCTTTAAAAAATTTAGTAAAGGCATTTGTCAAGACAGCAAAGCTATCACTGGGCCAAGACCCACCCAGCACCCCTATTAAAGTCCTTAACCTGTTCATCTTCCATCAATACAGCCTTTAATTTGGAAAATGACTTATTATAAACTGTCTGATTTATCCGTATTCCGTTTGCTGATAAAGGCCGAATTGCAAAAGCTCCCAACCATCAACATAATATTGAAACAATCTATTTCATACCCACTGTTTGTTGTGAAATTGGATGTGTTCTCTCTCTCTTTCACCCTCTTTCCCTCCCTCCTACTATCCCTCTCAATAAAGGAGAAAATCCATTTGAGGGATGCAGAGAAATGAGCTTCTTAATGAGATCCACATTTCACAGTTGGGATGGTGGAGGGAAGGTTTTGTTATCAGTCGAAAGATATTTTATAAATGAAAGCGGTTCCAGATTTTATAAGGAATTCCCTTATTTCTAGGCTTTTGTAAATCATCTGTTAAAGGTATCAGTAATGGCTGGACAAACTACTTCAGGAAAGCATTAACATTCTCAGCATGTTACACCTTTCAAAACGTGTTCTCTGGGCTGACTTGAACGGATGTCTACTTTCTTCAAGGGGATGTTCTCTTTTATTCTGGTACGTGTGCAGAAACTTCCAATAAACCGAAAGACATTGGAAGTGAGCTATTTAGAAAGGGTGATAGGGAAGGGAAGGGAATACTGTCTGTGGATAGTTCTGACCCTGTTATTTAACCACTATAGTTTTTCACTGTAGTCCTGAGTCTCTGCAAGAGCTGATTCTCAGAACAACAAGAATTCTACTAGCCATTTCCAAAACAATCAGCAAGTAGAGTCTGCCCCTCCTTCACAGAAAATACAAGCTTCCTCCTGTACATATTGAAAGAGCGCAAGAAAAAGAACTTGAATCTCCATATCCCAGTGTTTCTCAACCTTGGCAACTTTAAGATGTGTGGACTTCAACTCCCAGAATTCCCCAGCCAGGATGGGGGAATTCCACTGAAGTCCACTCATCTTAAAGTTACCAAGGTTGAGAAATGCTGCCCTATCCTAATTTCCTAATCTATAGGTTTAAAAGTACAGTACTCACTGGAATCCTTCTGTTCTTACTTTAACATTTTTTAAAAATCAATTTTACTTAATCAAAGTTCTGAAAGACATGAGATTGACCACTTCCTATCCAGGCTGATACCAAAAAGCAATAGATACTGTAGCAATAGATATTGCTACAAATAGTTCTAAATAATATTTATTCATTTGTTTATTTCAATGATTTATTAATTGTTTCTCACAGCCAACTCTCATAACAATGTAACACACATGCCCCAATATAAACATCATAGGGAAAGCATAAAATAGATACAGTAACATAGATGCATGTGAAAAACTACTTCTGACAATACAATTCACTTAAGGGAATGGAAACATAAGAAAATTAACTCTTAGTGTTTCCTTAGCTGGCAGAACTAAAGAGACCAAGCAGAGCTACCAGTAATCAGATCTGTCTGTTGTGCTCACACAAGCTAAACAATTTTACTGCCAAGTACAGAAGTCAGATCTTCAGTGTAGATCTTAGATTACAGGCAGAATCAACAAATGCAAGCAAAGACCCAGTTCCACCTTCAAATTTAGGATTTTTTTTTTTCAAAGATTATTGCCAGCACTTGGAACTTGGAATCAGAATTAAACTACAGAGCTCCTGATACTTCATGGATTATCACCTTCTCAGCTTGACTTGACAGAAGACTTGGCAGAAGACTCCCAGATACACATCAGATAGATGAGAATCCTTACTAAAACAATAATTAAGCCATTTACAACAGTTGATGATTACAAATATTGGAAAGTTGTAATATTAGAGCTTATAAATTTAAATTACTGAGGCATCTTCCTCCTATCTTTCCAAATTAATAGTTGCTGGACATGGTGCTTGGTATTCTTGAAGCTATGCACTTCTAGTATGTTTGCATACTTGCCCTCTCTAGCTTGGGAACCATCAGTTTCTGCCTTGGCTGCTTCAAGTCTTATACCTGAACATCTACTGGAGCCAGCTGAGATAATAGGCAAAGTCTGACTCTCCTTCTCCATGCCCAGTTCACTTGGTTACATGATTATGGACAAATCCATTTCATTTTTCCTACCCTATATAAAGTCATTACATCTTACAAAGATTGAATTGGTTGCCCTTAAAGTCACTCTCTTCAAAGGAAGGTCCAGGATTTGCTTGGAAGATCAGGATGTAACATCTGCCGTCAAGAAGTGTTTCAGCCTGTCCATTTAGAAATCTTCTAAGAAAAACATCTCTTACTTTATGTAATAAAGACAGAGTCCATTGACACATGAAACTTGCCTGCTAAAAGTGTATGGCTGGATCCATTTGTAAGAATTTTGAAGAGTTCTCCGGTAGTAGCAAACCCCTTGGCAACTTTGCCCTTTCAATTCCTCTTCTAAAGGCTAATGACTTCTATTATGGCCCACAATTAGATCAAACTCAGTGTCTAGACTAGCAAACAACATCTTCATGATTCCTTATTGATTTAAGATGATGAGAAATGAGCCAAGGAAACCTTTTCATGCATGCCTCCAGCAGGATTTCATGCAAACACGGCTGGTACTTCCGCTTCTGAAATGAGCTGACATAAATGTGTTATTAAACAAAACTATCGCTATGATTGATCTTCAATGATTTTTTTAAATCTGTGGATATATTCAACAGGTTTTTGGGCAGTAATCCTAACAGAGCTGCTAGCAGTTGCCTTTTAGAATCTATATATCTAAATATATAGTCCTAACTATATATCTAAATATATAGTCCTAACTAAATATAATAATCCTAACTGATATCTGCAGTTGCCTTTTAGAATCTATATATTTAACATTCATAGCCAGAAAACATTTTGTGATCCTAGCTAAAGATAATTTAATGTATCTAGTTACTTATGAGCACCTATAACTGCTGTCAGTTTCAGTGGGCAGGTAAAACATGCTGTTTGATACTTTAATCAAATGGATCATAGGAAAAACTTATTTCCTTAATTACCATAGCCGATCATTTAGTGTCCTTTCATGGCTCAGAGTAGACTTGAAACTGGGTCTCCTTTTTCCTTGTGAAACACTGCAAGTTGGAGGAGATACCAAATATATGTGAACAAGTGAATAAAGTTTAAGAAAAATATGCTCCTTTGTCAAAATCCATGTAGTGTGTGTAAATCAAAGAAAGAAGAAGTAATTGGCTATTATTAAGTGATAACTGGGGAACAATGTTCTTACATTCCTAACATATACTTGATTCATTTTGACATTAAGTTTCTCAACCCCTACCAAATTAAAATTGCAGTAATTAAAAAAAAAAGAGCCAAAGAGCTCTTGAGATCTGAAAAATATTTGTGAAGTACCCCAACACACACACACACACACACACACACACACAATCTCTGTCTATCTGTCTGTCTAAGAAATGTCTGCCATCTTGATGCAAGCCCGGGCAGCTGCAGAAAATAATCTTGTCGGCAGCAGCCATGAAATCCCTTCAGCCCACCAAGTGGGCCTGAGCGACTTCTTCTAATTTCCTTTGTCAACAGAAAAAATGCAAGAGCCAATAGCTCCCATTAGCAGACTCAAGCCTAATAAGTGTGAGGATTATGGAGTGCCTCTCACAGTGTCTCTGCACTGTACACATACACCCAGTTGCCAAGATTAATAATAGTAAGAGCAGTCTGTTCCATTATATCTAATTTTTAAAAAATCCCAGCACCCTCCCAAGAGCTCAGATATGGTTTACGCATTCTGAGGAGTTGAGCTATTTCAGGACTTGCTTATGATCTGTATTTGGGAGTTTTTTCCTTTGCAAACCAAAGGATGCTTTGCAAAGGAGGCTGTATCGCTAGGAGGAGTGGAATGGGTTAGTGTTAGGGTGCCAGGGTTCTACTCTAGAAAGGCTATTCCTCTGTCTGAAGGCAAATTAGATTTGAAGAAAGTCCAAGTCAAGTTTTGTCCAAAGGTAACATGACTTTAAAAGAGAAGAGAGTAGGGGTTGTTCATGAAGTAACCTATGAACAACAAACATAGGGGCAGAAGATGGAGTAGATACACAAGGCATTAGTTCACTGACTTCCCCACCATGCTAAAATAATTGTATTACATCAGATTATAGTAATGTGGGTTGGGTTGGGTGGGTTTTTGGCAGCTGTACATGAAGCATTAGCAAATGCAAAGTTATACAATCTGTATCCTCTTTGGGTGATGTATTTCCCCCCTTCCTTTGGTGATGCCTCAATGCTGTTTAGAAGCCAGTGGCCATCTGCACAAAAACCTATGACCTTACTAGTGGTTGTAGTATTTTCTTCTACCTTTGCCAAGCAGATCAACATGCAAACTATCTTTTCAGCACAGCCAACCAGATTTGGCAATGCCCCTTCTTATTCTATTTATGAACTCTGAGGTGCAGTGCTTTTGAATGTCATGGTTCCATTTACCGATATTAGTGATACTAAAGACAAATATTTAATCTTCTCCCCTACCACACACAACTTCTACATACCAGTAAAGAAAACCTGAAAGCTGCAAAGACAGATGCACATTTCTAGCTGTTACTAGCAATCCACCCACTCACAACTCATTCAGATGCATTAAGTAACAGAACTCCCCCAAACCACCATTCTGGCACCTGGGTGTTTTTGCTGGCAACATGATGGATTATTGCTTTGCCTTGTGAGATAAACTGCATGACCTAAGTTTCACTGTGCATGTGTTTACATGTGTGTGATAGACAGAAAGAGAAACACAATCCCATTCATCAGAGCATTCCAGATAAGGCAGGAGGGGCTACTTTTGGCTACTCTTAAGTATAATTCATGTGCTTCTGAAAGTCCTTTTGATTTGATTGATTACCTGCCATCAAGTAGTTGTTGACTCTTAGTGACCACACAGATAGATTTTCTCCATGGCAATCTGTCCCTAACCTGATCTTTCAGGTCTTCCAGCCATACACTCATCACCACCGTAACTGAGTTCCTCTGCCTTGCTGCTGGTTGCCTTCTTCTTCTCTTTCTTTTTTTATGCTTTATTGATATAGGCATATCAAATATTTATTGATATTTATCCCCATGCTGGCTGGGGAATTCTGGGAGTTGAAGTCCACTCATCTTAAAGTGGCCAAGTTTGGACAACACTGATATAGGCTGCAATAGTGACAGAATCTTGCAAGCCTGACTGTACTTTACCTCCCCTCCCTTTTACATCCCAATGAATGCCTGGGAGTCTCTTCTGAATACTATCTTTTTTCCTAGGACTTAAGGTATGTGATTCCTTGAATAAGATTCCAGTTTATGTGGAAGCCTCCACACATACCTTTGTACATGCACAGACACAGATGAGAGGGAATATTGGTGACTGAATTGGAGGAGGGAGTACTACATCACTGTCATGGTTCTGTTTGCATTTTGGTTTGATTATTTTTCATAAAACAAGAATAAGGTTAATATCAGGCATATATTCATCCTGTAACAGATATTTAATGCCCTGCTTTATTTTTGTTAACCGTTTATCATTGCTTTACTGCTGGAATGGCTGTACATGACCCTCCCATTTGGCCATTGGAGACTTGGAAATGGTTTGCATGAGAATGTTCATCTGGACCGCTACAACAGTAAATGTGATTTGCAACCCTGAATGGGACACTTGGATGTATCGTAAGTTCCATTATTGTGCAAACCTGTTCAATACAGTCCGTTCAGACAGCCACTTGCCAAAATTCAAGAGTAATTGATTGTACAAAACTCAAATTCATTCATCAATCACCCTTTGAAATCAAGTTATAAATTGAGGGTGTAGTCCCTGAGATGCTTGGTATTAAGGAGCTAACATTTTACAAAGACAGTTTGCTGCTGGATCTGTTTTAGGGTAGATGTCTTCTTCCTGCTGCAAAGGTCTCACTTTATTATAATAGTTTCATGCTAAATTACTGTTGCAGCAAACAGTAATATACTTCTCTTTGTGTGAGGTTTGAAAGATAGTGAAGACAGCTCTGAAAAGAATCATAGAGTGAAAATTGCAGGAAAACAGATTCTGGCTAAGCAGTAGAGACTTTCTAATGGTAAGAGCTATTTACCAGTGGCACAATATGTCTCAGGTGGGCATGACCTGAATTGCTATCTGTCAGAATGTTGAAACTGTAAGATTGCAATAAACTCCACAATTCTATGAAATGCAGTATAACTGCATAATTGTCAACTGAAAATATCAGTTAAAATATCCTTCATATTGCTACGGGTTTTATTGGTCCAGCAATATACAAGTAGGCCTCAATTAGTGCTGATAATGAATCCCATGAAACGATCACATTATTCAGATTCGCACTTTGTTGTTGTTCATTTCTGCCATTAGGGTGGTATCGTCTGCATATCTGAGGTTATTGATGTTTCTCCCTGCAATCTTAATTCCGGCTTGTGATTCTTCCAGCCTGGCATTTCTCATGATGTACTCTGCATATAGGTTAAATAAGCAGGGTGACAGGATACAGCCTTGTCATACTCCTTTCCCTATTTTGAACCAATCGGTTGTTCCATGACCGGTTCTAACTGTTGCTTCTTGGCCCGCATACAGATTTCTCAGGAGACAGGTAAGGTGGTCTGGTATCCCCATCTCTCCAAGAATTTGCCACAGCTTGTTGTGATCCACACAATCAAAGGCTTTTGCATAGTCAATGAAGCAGAAGTAGATGCTTTTCTGGAACTCTCGTGCTTTCTCCATGATCCAGCAAATGTTGGCAATTTGATCTCTAGTTCCTCTGCCTCTTCGAAACCCAGCTTGTACATCTGGTAGTTCTCGGTTCACGTACTGCTGAAGCCTAGCTTGTAGGATTTTGAGCATAACCTTGCTAGCATGTGAAATGAGTGCAATTGTGCGATAGTTTGAGCATTCTTTGGCATTGCCCTTCTTTGGAATTGGAACGTAAACTGACCTTTTCCAATCCCGTGGCCACTGTTGCGTTTTCCAAACTTGCTGGCATATTGAGTGCAGCACTTTAACAGCATCATCTTTTAGTATTTTAAATAACTCAGCTGGAATACTGTCATCTCCACTAGCTTTGTTGTTAGCAATGCTTCCTAAGGCCCACTTGACTTCACTCTCTAGGATGTCTGGCTCAGGGTCAGTGACCACATCAGCATGGACATCAGGGACATTAAGATCTTTCTTGTATAGTTCTTCTGTGTATTCTTGCCACCTCTTCTTAATCTCTTCTGCTTCTGTTAGGTCCCTGCCTCTTTTGTCCTTTATCATGCCCATCTTTGCACTAAACGTTCCTTTGATATCTCCAATTTTCTTGAAGAGATCTCTAGTCTTCCCCATTCTATTGTTTTCTTCAATTTCTTTGCATTGTTCATTTAAGAAGGCCTTATCTCTCCTTGCTATTCTCTGGAAATCTGCATTCAGTTGCTTATATCTTTCCCTTTCACCCTTGCTTTTCGCATTCCTTCTTTCCACAGCTATTTGTAAAGCCTCATCAGACAGCCATTTTGCTTTCTTGCATTTCTTTTTCTTTGGGATGGTTTTAGTTGCTGCCTCTTGTACAATGTTACAGACCTCCGTCCATAGTTCTTCAGGCACTCTGTCTATCAAATCTAATCCTCTAAATCTATTCATCACCTTCACTGTGTACTCACATGGAATATGATCTAAGTCATACCTGAGTGGTCTAGTGGTTTTCCCTACATTCTTCAATTGAAGCCTAAATTTTGCAGTAAGAAGCTCATGATCTGAGCCACAGTCAGCTCCTGGTCTTGTTTTTGCCGTCTGTATAGAGCTTCTCCATCTTTGGCTGCAAAGTATGTAATCAATCTGGTTTTGGTATTGACCATCTGGTGATGTCCATGTGTAGAGTCGTCTCTTGTCTTGTTGGAAAAGAGTGTTTGCTATGACTAGCTTGTTCTCTTGACAGAACTTTATTAGCCTTTGCCCTGCTTCATTTTGTACTCCAAGGCCAAACTTGCCTGTTATTCCAATTACTCCTTGACTTCCTACTTTAGCATTCCAATCCCCTATGATGAAAAGGACATCTTTTTTTGGTGCTAGTTCTAGAAGGTGTTGTAGGTCTTCATAGAACCAGTCAACTTCAGCTTCTTCAGCATCAGTGGTTGGGGCATAGACTTGGATTACTGTGATGTTGAATGGTTTTCCTTGGATACGCACTGAGATCATTCTGTCGTTTTTGAGGTTGTACCCCATTACTGCCTTTCCCACTCTCTTACTGACTATGAGTGCAACTCCATTTCTTCTAAGGGTTTCTTGCCCACAGTTGTAGATATAACGGTCACCTGAATTAAATTCACCCATTCCCGTCCATTTCAATTCGCTGATTCCCAAGATGTCGACGTTCAATCTTGTCATCTCATGTTTGACCACATCTGGCTTGCCTTGGTTCATGGATCTTACATTCCAGGTACCTATACAATATTGTTCTTTACAGCATCGGACCTTCTTTTTGCTTCCAGATACATCCACAGCTGAACGTCCTTTTGGCTTTGGCCCAGCCGCTTCACTCTTTCTGGAGCTACTTGGAATTGCCCTCCGCTCTTCCCCAGTAGCATATTGGACACCTTCCAACCTGAGGGGCTCATCTTCCGGTGTCATATCTTTTAGCCTTTTAACATTGTCCATGGGGTTTTCTTGGCAAGGATACTGGAGTGGGTTGCCATTTCCTTCTCCAGTGGACCACATTTTGTCAGAACTCTCTGTCATGACCTGTCCATCTTGGGTGGCCCTGCACGGTATAGCTCATGGCTTCACTGAGTTACACAAGCCCCTTCGCCATGACAAGGCAGTGATCCATGAAGGGGAGATTCGCACTATTCAAAGTGATATTTCTATAGAAAATAGGATAATTGGTTCCAGCTCAATGGAAATAGGCAATGAAAAATTTTAAACATAAATTCATATATGTTTATTAATGAAATATAGCAGCAAAAGATTAAAAGAATATACTTACAACTTACATTTATTTTAACAAGTCTGCCTTTGAAGACTGCTCGGAGGCTGTAAGTAATGCAGGAAATGGTAGCAAGATTACATTACCTAGACCACCTTTCGGTTATTTTTTTAACATAGTTTTAGGGTTTTCTATTGTTTTCTCATGGATTATAACCTGAGATCTTCTAGATAGATCTCATAAATATTTAAAATAAATAACTCAAGTGAACAAAGGACAAGCAGGAGGATAAATCCATATCCAAAGCGTACCTGCTTTCTCCTGTATTCTGCTGTAGTTCTTCAAAATGAGCCTCTCCTTTTTTGACCTTTCTTTGAATGGAACCTTCCTTTTCTCCAATTTGCACACGCAATGATTAGTGTCTAAAACCCCAGTGGCAACTGCACATGCGCTAGCCTCAACTGCACATATGCTAGCTTCACATTAACTGAATTTTGGCTCGCATTAAACATGACCTGGTATCAATTTATAATTTGCACTAAATCAAATATCACACTATTCAAACTCACATTAATTGCGACCTACCTGTACTCCACATATGGACAAAGCAAAAACCAAGAGTAATATTTTAAGAAGAGCAGTACTCAACTGCACTCCCCACCCAAATCCTGCTGTGCTGCCTCATCATGGCAGGAGGGTATTCCTGGAAGGGATGAGCAAAGAACATCTGGAATATATGCTAAGAGTATATATTCCCTAATGGCAGAAAGTGAAGAAGAACTAAAGAGCCTTTTGATGAGGGTGAAAGAGGAGAGTGCGAAAGCTGGCTTGAAACTCAACATTAAAAAAACTAAGATCATGGCATCTGGACCCATCAATCCCTGGCAAATAGAAGGGGTAGAAATGGAAGCAGTAACAGACTTCATGTATTTGGCTCCAAGATCACTGCAGACGGAGACTGCAGCCATGAATTAAAAGACGCTTGCTCCTTGGGAGGAAAGCTATGGCAAACCTAGATAGCATATTAAAAAGCAGAGACGTCACCTTGCCGACAAAGATCCGCATAGTCAAAGCTATGGTTTTTCCAGTAGTAATGTATGGCTGTGAGAGCTGGACCACAAAGAAGGCTGAACGCCGAAGAATTGATGCCTTTGAACTGTGGTGCTGGAGAAGACTCTTAAGAGTCCCCTGGACTGCTAGGAGGTCAAACCAGTCAATCTTAAAGGAAATCAACTCTGATTGCTCATTGGAAGGATTGATAATGAAGCTCAAGCTCAGATACTTTGGTCACCTAATGCGAAGAGAGGACTCTTTGGAAAAGACCCTGATGCTGGGAAAGATGGAAGGCAAAAGGAGAAGAGGACGGCAGAGGATGAGATGGCTAGATAGCATCACTGAAGCAATGAGCATGAAATTGAGCAAACTCAGGGAGGCAGTGAAAGATAGGAAGGCCTGGCGCAATATGGTTCATGGGGTCACGAAGAGTCGGACACGACTTAACGACTGAACAACAACAAATATATTCCCAGCAGGGTCACCAAGGTATGAAGGTCATTCCAGCTGCCCAGCTAAAGCAAGCAAGCACCTATATTGGGCATCTGTGATATGGGAAGATGCCAGAGACAGATGATCACTTTAGTTACAATCGCAAAGGCATCAGTTCATATTGTGTGGGAGAAGGCAATGGTAAACCACTTCTGTATTTTTACCAAGAAAGCCACATGGATAGAAAATATAAAATGATTGATGTTATAGTACTGGATCATGGACACCTCAGGTCATAGCACTCAACATAGTACTGAGGAATAGCTGAGGATCTTTCGGAGTACTAATGGTGTTTACGACAATGGCTAGATTAAAGGCTTTGGGATTTCTAGTTGCTGATGTTGCCATACAGGAAAAGAAAATCTGAATTTGCAAAGTAGCTTACAGAAGGAAATATGGAATGTAAAAAGCATGAACACTGGAAAGTTCAACACAAGATGAAATGAAACTACCATAAATTGACATCTTAAGCATCAGCAAACCAAGATGGCCTGGGATCAGACATTTTCAGTTAGAAGATCACACTGTTTATTACCCAGGAAATGAAAAACAAAGAAGACATGGTGTTGCTTTTATAGTTAGGAAGGGTATAGCAAGAACAGCACTTGGCTACAATGCAACAATGACTGAATAATATCACTTAGGCCTCATGGACAATCCTTTAATGTGACAATAATTCATGTTTATACTCCAACCACCAATGCAGAAGAAAAGGAGGTTGATGAGTTTTATTATCAAGTTCAATTTGAAATTGATAGCACTTGCAAGCAAAATGTGTTGCTTGTAATTGGAGATTGGAATGGCAAAGTTGAAAACATGAAAGAAGAAAATGTAGTTGGACTGAAATGAAGCAGGAGACCAACTTATCCATTTCTGCCAAGCCAATTGTTTCTTCTAACACTGTCTTCAAGCAACCAAAATGATGTGTCTACACATGGGCATCACCAGATGGAGTATACAGAAACCAAATTGACTATATTATTGCTAAAAGGAGGAGCTCAATTATGGCATCAAAGATGTGAAACAGATCATGAACTGCTCATATGCAAGTTCCAAGTTAAGCTGAAGAAGAAGAAGAAAGCCAGTCAGTTTTCACAATAAGATCTTGAACATATACCCTCCATTTTCAAGGAGAACATCAAGAATTACTCTGAAGTCCTAAACCTCATTGATAGAGAAGCAGAGGACTTATGGAATGAACTTTAAAAAAGTTGTTAAGAATGAACGTGGAAAGATACTGCCAAAAATGAAGAAAGAGAAGAAAGCAAACTGAGTGTCAGAATAAACCACGGAAATTGCCAGGAAGAGAAGAGAAACTGAATCCAAGAAAGACAAAAATCTCAGGAAGAAACTTAACAAAGAGTTTCAGAGAGCTGTTAGAAGAAACAAGAAGGAATATTACACCAACATCTGTAAAGACATCAAAGATGGAAACAGAATAGAAAAGCAATGAAAATCTTTCAAAAGATCTCTGAACTCAGAAAGAGGTTCTAACCTTGAATTGGTATGCTAAAGGACTCCAATGGACAGTTAGTAATCAATTCAAAGGAGATCAAAGGAAGATGGAAGAAGTGTACTGAAACACTGTACAGTAGAGATGTCAACATCCAAGATACCTTAGAAGATATTCCCTACTTACAAGAACCTCTAGTACTAGAAGATGAAGTTAGATCGGCACTTTGGTTATTGCTAAGTCAGAAGGCTCCAGGAACTGGTGGAATACCCACTGAAATATGGCAAGCAACAGAAGAAGAATCAGTCAAAGTTCTAACCAAGCTATGCCAGCAAATCTGGAGAACAATACAGTGGCCAACAAATTGGAAGAGGTCAATCTACATTCCAATACGAAAAAAGGAGACTTAACAGAATGTGCAAACTATTGTACAATTTCCTTAATTTCACATGCTCGCAAAATAATGCTTAGGATCATCCAATGCAGATTAGAGCCCCACATGGAAAAAAAGATGCCAGATGTTCAGGCTAGCTTCAGAAAAGGCCGACTAACACAAGACATTATTATTGATGCATGCTGGATAACTAAGAAAGCCAAAGAATACCAAAAAGAAGTCACTATGTGCTCCACTGATCATAGAAAGGCCTTCAGTTGTGCCTATCATGTCAAGCTGTGGAATGTGCTCAGAAAAATGGGAATCCCAGAACATCTCATTGTCCCCATGAGAAACATATATACAGGTCAGGAAGCCACAGTATGGACAGAACTTGGTGAAACAAGCTGGCTCCAGGTTGGCAAAGGGGTGTGAAAAGACTGTGTACTCTCCCCTTATTTATTCAGCCTATATGATACATGTATATTAAGGGAAGCTGGATTGGAGGAAGATGAGCATGGTTTTAAAATAGGAGGAAGAAATATCACTAACCTATGCTATGCTGATGACACTACCCTGATAGCCAAAAATGCAAAGGATCTGCAACCTCTACTAATAACAGTTAAAGAGCAAAGTGAAAAGTGGGACTAAAATTAAATATAAAGGACAAACTAATGACAACAGATAGAACAACCAGCCTTAGAATTGGCAATGAATATTTAAAATAAATATTAAATAAATATTTATTTATTTAATAAATTTTATTTATTTATTATTAAATTTGTATGCCACCCATCTCCCCCAACGGGTGATGCTGGGTGGCTCACAATTAAAAATCAATAGCCCATAAACAATTAAAATACCCCATAAATAATTAAATTACTCAATCCATAAAAATCCACTATAAAACAAACCCTATACATAAATACTAAAGACATTCAAGATGACAGGGGGGGGGGTGTTAAAATCAATTACCCCACAAGCCACTTCCACTGATGAGAGCCCCCATCTGGCCCCCAGACCTTCTGGCATAGCCAGGATTTCACACCTTTCCCAAAGGCACACCACACCTCGGGAGATAGATTGTTCCATAGAGTGGGGGCCACAGCAGAAAAGGTCCTCTTCCTAGATCCCACCGGTCAAAATTCCTTGACTGGTGGAATCTGCAACATGCCCCTTCTGCTGGACCAATTTGGGTGGGCTGAGATAACAAGGACGAGATGGCTCCTCAGATAACCTGGTCCTGTGCCATGAAGGGCTTTAAAGGTGATGACCAACACCTTGATTTGGACCCGGAAGCAAACTGGCAACCAATGCAGCTCGCATAACAGCAGTGTTATATGTGCCCCCCAAACGGCATTCAGAACTGGTTACCTGAGGGACCGCCTCTCCCCCACGAGTTCATCCTGTCCCACCCGATCACATAGAGAGGGCATGCTCCAGACCTCTTCGGCAAAAGAACTCCGACTAGCAGGGTCCAGAAGACGGGCCTTCTCTGCTGTAACCCCCGCCATTTGGAATATCTTACCCCTGGAGGTGAGATTGGCCCCCTCACTCCTGGCCTTTTGAAGGGATCTGAAGACCTGGCTCTGCCATCTGGCCTGGGGTGAGGAGGGGGATCATCAAGTGTGGGGTTGGCTAGTCCCTTAGAGGCCTGGTGCTGCTGCCTTGAACCATCGGCCTCCTGGATTTTTTCCCTTTTATTTTTGTGAATGTGAATTGTTATAGGTTTTAATTGCATATTTATTTATTGTTTTAAAGTGTTGTGAGCTGCCCAGAGTCCCCCATTGGGGGGAGATGGGCGGGGGACAAATTTAATAAATAAATAAATAAAATAAATAAATGTCCTGTGACACTCGGTGAAAGTGAAAGTTAAACTTTGAAGAAGCAGGATAGGAAGAATATTGACACCTTTCAACTCTTCTTGCAGAAGACTCCTGAGAATATCACGGACAGCCAAGAAAACAAACAAATGGATCATCAAACAAATCAACCCAGAGTTCTCACTTGCGGCACAAATTACCAGGCTCAATTATCCTACTGTGGACACATTATGCAAAGACCCAGGTCTCTGGAAAAGGCTCTGATGCTGGGAAAGGTAGAAGGAGAGAATAACCAGCAGCAAGATGGATGAACTCAGTTGCAGTGGTGATGAGTGCACCACTGGAGAACCTGAAAGACCAGGTTAGGGACAGATTGTCACAGAGAAAATCTATGTGGTCGCTAGGAGTCAAAAACGATTTGATATCACATCATCATCATCAATACTCAAGTACTTGATTGATGAAAGCAATCTAGGAATGTATTTATTTCAAATGCGCTCATCATCTTTCTCCTGAACTTTCTGTGAAAGGAAGGGTAGTAGTTTAGTTGTACAGCACAGGCTTTAGAGGCCGAAGATCTTAGGTATGATCCATAACAAGCTGCTGCCAGTCAAGGTAGACAGTAAATAGATCAGTGACCAGACAGAATATAAGGCAGTTTCCTTTCCTTTCATCCAGTCTTAAATTCACATAAGAATTACTTGGAGAATGTGGTATGAGAGGTATTCTTAATCTCCTCAAATTTTCTATTGCATGAACGATTACAGCAAGCATCTTCCTGTGTCAGAGAAGAGGTTAATGCACAAAGGAATGCTTGCCAAGCCTGGAAAAAGCTCTACTTTGAAAAAGAGGTTATTTAAATATCTTTATAGCCCAATTATGAAGAATTGACTGCTTAGCTCAGTTATAAAGCAGGACTAGGGAACATCTCCAAACCCTTGGCAGATATTTATAATCACAATTGTTCTATTTCATGTAGCTCTCTTCAGAATTGGTTTTAAAATTCTGTGAATACTTTGTATTTATGTTTTTATTCAAGTAATAAAAAAACTTTCATAAAAGAGCAATATACAGTAAATACATACTGATTAATCATGAAATCTTGGTACAAACCTTGTCATTTCAGTACTGGTCCCTCTTATTTCTGGATAGTATCTGTACATTTGTATTTGTTTTCCTCAACTTGGTCTTCCAAAGGTATTGGGAATATAAATTACATGATTCTGTTTGCCACATTGTCTGAGAATTCTGGAATATATATTCCCAACACATCTAAAGGGTACCAGGTTGGGGTAGGCTTAGTTAGTTCACCTTCATGGGATAAATGGAGGATATGGAAGACAGATGAATCAATTGAATGTCAAGAGAATACTGATGTAACCTTGATTTGCCCCATTGTATTACAGAAAATAAATCTGTATCCGCAGTAACAGAACTTAGAAGCCATATGTTTTATTTGTTGATTCAAGTAATTTACACTCTGCCCTCTATTAAACATGGTTTAAAATGGATCACAGTAACACATATAAAAATACGATACTGAAGCTACAATAAACTATACAAATCAAAACAGCAGACTGAGAGATTGGAAGACCAGCTAAAACCTTTATCTATTCAACAAAACATTTTTTTCCATGCTTCCACCAAAAGAGATTTTAGAGTTACTTACAAAATGCAAACCACATCCTTAGGCACACATTCAATATACATAATATCATGAAAGAATTAGGGAGGAGAAATGGGGCAAAAATTATAGTGGTGGTTCATTCAGCTACACAATCGAGGTCTTTACACTGCATCTGTTCTCTGTCTTGATTGGCTTGTGATTGATAGATAGATAGATAGGCAGGCAGGCAGGCAGGCAGGCAGGCATGTGCGTGCACGCACACACACACTTTGCTGTCTTTGTCAATAGAGTCAAACCTATTTAAAATGTGGTTGGGAGATCCCAGATCTGTAGGCTAAACTGGGAAGTTAAAAAAAAATCCCAAAATAAAGCAATGGCCAACCACTTCTGTTTCACAGACAAGAAAACAAGACGGATGTGTCCATGAAGTCATCTGAAATCAAGCTTGACTTGAGAGGGACTTTACTTTTTATCTTAAAGTCAGGCTTAATTTGCTTTTCTTCTACTCCTATCAAGGGAAGAAGCTTGAAAAGAGAGAGAAAGGGGAAAAAGGAGAGAAAGAAGTGGTTATCATGAGATGTATGGTAGCAGCTCACCAAACTGTTTACATATCTGTTCTCTCCTCAGGTGAGATCACTTGTCAGAAAACCCCTGGAGAAGGCCTCCATGGGGAGAGTCTGCTGCTGTCAGCCCAGCTGCTGAAGACAGGAGAAAGGCTTTTTAAATAAGATTTTAATTGGCAGAAGACTTAGGTGAGAGAAAAGTGCTGCATCGGACATCCTATTTAAGGCCAAATGTAGGGATAAAGCAATTGGAGACATTTTCACAACTACCAGTAAAACAAATTACACTGTATTTACCCCAGCTTGTTTACCTGTTAACTGCAGAGCAGTTATTACTTCCCATGGAAACAGCTCTGAAATTATTTACATTCAATGGGACTGAAATGAGCATACATTTATCACTGGCTGCATTTTGCTGGACGTACTGCTCCCTTGGCAAGAAAGAAAGAAAGAAATGAGGAGGGGAAAGAAAGTTTAAAAAAAAGAAAGAGGCCCTTCAGATAAAAGAAAGGGGAAGGAACAAATGAATGGGATTCGGCAATAGAGAAAAATGCTGATCTTCTCTCACCAGGCCACACTGACACTTTTGGAACTTATTCAGCTATGAATAACTTGCTAAATAATCATTATAATTAAAAAGGCTGAAAGAAAGGGCACCTGCCCTATTTGTGCCTGCTATGATAACCTGTCTCCTATTTCAGCACATCCAGTGTAGCCTGTATAGAAAATATATTCTGTTTGGTTTTTTGCATTTTCTTTTTTTTTTTTATCATTTGCTGCCTTATTCCCCACATGCATGTCATAATTTGAAATTTAAAAAAATATTGGAATGCTTCACTTTCACAACACACTCTTTGAAAAAGTGATCAAAGCCAACAAAAAGGTGCCTTATAATTCTTAGCAGTATGGAACTGTGGAAGAAGAGAAGAGGCACGTACTCGGTCTTGCCAACGTTGGAGGCCAGCATCCATGGGGATAGCCAGAAGGTAAGCAAAAGACTAAATAATTAATATGGAAAAAGAAAGAGAATCCACCCCATTGAGCTAAATAAAAAGAGGGACATCCTTTTTCATTACTGTCTTGGAAAAGACACATTTTATTATAAATTCTCTAATACATTCATCTTCTTTTGCTTCCCAATGATTGGAAAAGGGCAAGAAATAGTAATTCAGATAAACAAGCACACTTTGCAAACTCAAAGTGATATGTTGGTATACGGTGTCCATACTGCATATTGTGAATTAATAAGACTATGAACTCATTTTTCTGCATTTCGTGGAGGCAAATGCCAATATAACAGACCAACTGCAATGAAATCAGCTAGGGTTGTCTCAAGGCATATATCAGAGTAATTATTCCCATTTCTGACATATGAATTAGTAAGCCAACTATGAAGCTGTGGCTTTTCATTTTCACCCCAAAAGTTTTTAATAAATAAAATGTGTGGTTTTAAATAAAGTAATGTCATCCACATTTGCTCATAGTACAAATACCATAGGGAAATTTATAAACAAAGGTCTTCTCAATTCCACTACACAAGTTTAGGGCAAAGATTGCTTGCATTAGTTCAAACGTTTGTGTACTCATATTCAGATCTCTGCTGCTTTAGCCCCAGTGGGACTTCCAGTTGTGTTCTAATGGGAATGCAAGCATATGATTTTTTAGTAGAAAATCATGGCAGCTCTTGACAGGGAAATGTTTGGCTTCCTAACTGATTCCACAAACTGTTGTGACTTAGTAAAAAATAATACTGAAAACTCTCTGACATATATTTTTCCCCTCTGGCCACGCATTTCTCTCTTTGAGATTTTGACTGAGTATCTCATCACCATATAAATTCACAGAGGTTTGTGCTGAAGCCATTTCTCTGGTGACTGCAGCCTTTCCTAGCCATTCAGTCTTCTCATCAAACACCACCTCTGAAACATTCCTCCTTCTCATTTTCAATATTTAATCTAAGTGAAGGCCCTGCTTAAATCCCTACATTGCCTTGGATCCTAGAGGCTTTTATTAGGAGAAGAAAAATATCTTCCCAAATACCCAGATTTTGACCACATCTTTAAAATCTTACATACTCTAGTGTTATGGCTTTGTAATTCTTAACAGGAAGGCATTCCAAAAGATGGGTGCTCCAGCTGAAAAGACCCACCCAGAAATCACTCCTAAAGACTAGGGTGGAAGATCACATACAGTTAGCACAGGCCTTATTCAAGAAGCCTGAAGTGCAGTCCTGGAAGTAGATTTCTATTAGCTATAAGTATCCTTGGTAGAGCACTATACTGGTCACTCAACAGGACTACTACATGGAGCAACATCCTGACCATTATATGCTTCAGATTTACTTTCATATGATCAGATTTAGTCACCCGTCCACCCTTGTTTATTGGCTATCTTGATGTCTGGGCCTAATGGTTATTAACCCAACTGACTTTGTTATCCAGCTCTTCCAATATGCTTATATGCCATTTTCAGACTTATTTAATAGCTTTGACAAGCTACAAGTGAACTATGAAGAACTTGTTCCTTATATTAACTGAAGCTTAATGCCGGAGGCTTTGCGAAACCTGGCCTCTGACAGCATGGAAGTTCTTGGACTCAGAATCCCACTCTGAAGCCAACTGATATGAGTGAGGACCAAGGAGGATCCCAGCTGACAAAGAAACAGCAGATACAATGCAGTGAACACTTATATTGAAAGGTATCAGCAATGAAACAGGTTGTGAAGAGAATGCATAGGAATAATATTGCCATCCTTCTTGCTCTGGCAGGCCCTCTACCTTTGATGGATATACGAAAGATGGCAAAGTTGTAGGTGTTCCCACACATATAAACCCCCAGAATTAGACCGGCAATTAAAGAGGGAGATGTGGAATCCCATTGATCACAGCCACTAGTGGCACTGCCTCCAGTACAATGCTTTACTCTTGTACCTTCAACCCTACTTCACTGCTAACACCTGAAGGATCTCCATGGTGTGTTAACTTTTTGTTGCCTAGATCCTGAAAATCATTCTATTGACTTTGCCCTTTGGAATTGTAACTGGGACCTGGACTGCTCTGACTTTTGGACTGACTTGACCGACTTCTCTGGCTTTGCAAATTAGACTTAGCCTACGTAGGGATACTTCTGCCTCTCCCAATCTCTAAACCTGGATGCCTGGCTCAGGGCATTCTAGCAGGACCACTATGAGCTAAGGAGAAGAAAAAAATGTTGATTATTATGCTGTAATAGAGGTCTGTGGGAGTTTTGACTTTGTTGTAGTCTTGTTCTTCCTCTCCCAGTCTGGCCTGTAGCCTCTACATTTTGGTTCCTTCACCAGCAGACTGACAAGAGGGGTGAAAGAGATACATGGACTGGGGTGTTCATGGGGAGGGTCAGTTACATCAAAATGGAGGGCACCATGAAACAACTAAAGCCCCACCCTTTTTACATGTGTGTGATGCAGATGACACACATTAAAAAGAGGCAGGGCTTCAGTTACCCAGATATGTCTGCATTTTGATGTCATCAACCCCTCCTATTTTTCTCTCAGAATTTTCTTCATTTCCCATAGAAAGGGGAAGTTGAACAATTAATATTTTGATAATAATTAGCTCCTTGGGAAGGAAATTGTCTATGATTCTGAAGGCAGTCTGTAAAGTGAGAGAATAGTAGTAGTGTTCTAATTATTATGTCTCTATATTTTGACTGTAACAGGTAAACCTTCATATCAATGATGTTAATAGCTGTCATAGATGTATTTAATTATCAGCACCTAACCTTCAAATGCTGTAAAATACCAAAGATTAAATATGTTGTTCCTTTCATTTCTTCCTTCCATTTCCATTCCTACAGATCTATGGATACTGCTTAAGAAACTTTAAGTTTCCTTCTATGAAAGTTTAATTGAAATATTTAATTTTTTTTAAGCAGCCATTAAAAACCAGTGAGCCAAACCAAATTAGATACATGCATGCCGGCTATGCACAAATTCAGCTGTATAGTTGAATTTTCATAAATGTCTTTATTTTAAAAATTGTATGACTCTGCACGCTTTATAAAATAAGCCTAGGTAGCTAACAGACACCTATACGAATAACAGAATACACAAAGTTAGAAACTCCTACACACCACCATAAGTGCCATAACACTCAAGAACACAAATGCTGGGTTCACCTCCAATCCTGGCTTAATGCCTGAGGAAAAAGCCAGGTCTTAAGACAAGAAGGCTAGTGGCCCTGTGAATCTCAGGAGGGATGTTCTTCTATAGGATAGGTGCAGAATGGTACAGGAAATGCTCACTTCTTAGGTTCCACCAAATGACAAAGACTTAATAGAGGGGACCTTGCATGAGCATAATTTATTCCAGGAAAGAATCTGTAGTTGCAGTATGGCACTTTGGTATAAGATTTTATTTTGAAAGAAGGAGATGTTATTCAATAACATAAATTATCCTTAACTGGCTACTGTATGCCCTCTGTGATAAAGCTAGCTATGTGTTTGAGGACCCCCAAACAAGCATCAGCTGCTTAAAACAATATGATAGATGTTTCAAAATATAACTTAATCTGTTGGATATATCTCCACTTAGATTAACTGATCTTAAGGACTTATTAAGACTCAACCAAATGACTGAGCTCATTAGCACAATTACTGTTTAAGGGTATTATACCAAGGCTAACAATCTGGTAAACACAGATATCATTGCTATTTAAGAAACACCATTCTAATGTCTAAGAGTGAATAGGACTGAGAGAGGATCAGGGAATTCTTTTTTAAGTGAATAACTTAGCTGACACTCCTGTCAATTGAATAACACCCCAGTAGAATTAGATGCAAGAGATTTTAACCCTGAACAGATATTAAAAGGCTAGAGTTAAGTAGATTACCTTTTAATGACACAGCAGTCAAAAGTGCACCCTTCACAGACATTTAACTCACTTTTTTGTATCAATCAAGTCATTTGTAAATGTTATTAATTCAGTAGTGAAGGTGGAAGAAAGTAAGTTTTAACCTAACTCTGCATTCTAAAGCCCAGTGACCAATCAGGACCCACGAATGAGTCATCCCTGACTACCTGGACAAAGCAGCCATAACTCATCAAGATAAGAATCTTTGTGCAGAGGTGATGCTTTTCACTTTGTTGAGATGCAGTAAAGATGTAATTCATCCCAACAGTCCCTTCTGTGCCTCTTCTGGCTGCTGGAGCTGACGAAGGAGCAACTTGGGGTAAAAAAAGGCTAGCTTCATCTCATGATTTAGAAGTGATGGGCTGTGTTACTTAATGAGCTAACTTCAGGGAAGCGCTTTGCACAGCCCTGGGAGGCTGGCCATTTACCCTTCATTCTTTATTTTTTTTCTTTATAGAATGAAGAGAGGAGAGAGGAGAAAAGGTGGCCTCCACGTGGTCTTAGCATTGCTCTTGAATCAACATCGCACTTCAGTGACTCCATGACATAATCTTTGTTTGCCATCGGAAAAGCAATTTATTTGAGGCTCAGTTGCAGTGTATCCAAAAACATTGCAAGGCTGAAACACCAAAGAATTCCAGAGTCTGGAAAACTCCTGCCTTCTAGCTCTAGGGTTCCCTCCCTCTCCGTTAGAGGCCTAGCTATGGTGGCATTTATTTATTATTCAGTCTTAGAGGCTGCTTCACTCTCAGCTGACAGTTTATATCAGTAAAATAGTTGAACATGGTAAATAACAACCCATAAACAATCTATTGTATTACACTGAGGAAAATACTCTCCCAATGTAAACAATCATCAACTGCAACAGAACCTTGAATCACCCTCAAAAGCCAGTGGGTAACCAGTGCAGTTCTAATTTCCTTTTTTGCTCCTTAAACTGAAATAGGCATA
Source organism: Liasis olivaceus (assembly GCA_030867105.1). Classification (NCBI taxonomy): domain Eukaryota; kingdom Metazoa; phylum Chordata; class Lepidosauria; order Squamata; family Pythonidae; genus Liasis; species Liasis olivaceus. The sequence goes on along the minus strand of CM061348.1, from coordinate 64,252,032 downwards.
ACATTTTAACATGTAAGGCCAACAGTCCCATTCATTTTAAAAGTATTAAAGCAGCTGTAACAACATTACTTTGAAACATTTTCCTTATTTGAAAAAGGCTTGCTCTTAGATGCTTGTAGACGCTTGGCCAAAAATAAGCTTATTCCCTGAAATATGAGAAAGGATAGAAAGAGAGAGAGAGAGAAGAGAGGGAGAGGAAACAGGTAGTCCCATTAGCAGCAAAATCTTGAAATGTTTTTAGGAATCAACTAGCATTATTTTAGATGACTCTACCCATTTTAATCCTCTAAAGCCTAGCCTTTTCCAGTTTTTATCTCTTTCTGAAATAATTGATTAAAAGTTTATATATTTATCTAGTTGTTTTTCTTCTGTTTCACTTGTCCATGTGTTTCTTTTCCTCTGTGGTTCTCTTGTGTTGCCGTGCTCCCTTCCTGTATTTCATTAACTCTTATCTCCAAGGATCCAGTAGCACAAAATGAGATATCCCTTTCCATTTCTCTTCCATTTATTTCCTGAGACACATCAACTGAAGTGTCATCTTTCTGGGCTGCCATTTCTACATATGTAGGCAGAGGAATGAAACTGCACCCCGCCATATCTCTAGAGTTTCCACAATTACATCACAATAGTTTCTGAGCAAATTACCATATGGCTCTCACTGTTGAACCTCACTTGTAGCAAACCATGACCATCCATTTTCCTTGGTAAATACGAACAATCCATGACACTCTTGGGGGGTAATATGTGGTGATATAGAGCATTCCACATTATAGTAAGCGAATAGAAATGTATCAAGTAGTGTAAATGTACAACCTAACACCCAGTGCTGTGACCCTGGGGTGGAGGTGGTCAGCAGAAAGTCAGCAGAAAGCAAACAAACACCAATGTTTATGGTGCACATTGATACCATTAGGAAGGATACTACAAGTGTGAAAAGTAAGAGTAAGGTCAAGCAAATAGCTTATCAAAGCATTCCAGAGGAAATGACACTGGATTATTACATTACCCCCTTAATCTTTCTGTTATCTATCTGTTTCAGTGTTATTACCAACATATACTATATAATGTGGGGAGTGGGCTTGCTCAGGTTCCCTCCTGCAGTCTGCCAGCAGGGAGCCCAGTGACTCACTGTAAGTATTTCCAATGAAGTATACTTTGTTGTTTCTATCTCCAAAATGCTTTGGTTTTGCTTTTAGTGAGTGTTTTCCTCACAACAAATGCATAATGTATTTGCATAAGTTTTTAGATCCTGTGGTCTAAAGCATCTAGTTCAGCTTGTGTCCAGTCACCAATACCTGCTATACAGCATATTACAGGGACAGCCCAAGTATTAATGACTTCGATTGTATTATCACCTTTCAACTTTAATTTTAAAGCTTTCCTAATTCATTTTACATATTCAGAACTTGTTTTCTTTTTCACTTGGGCATGCAAGATATTATTTGTTTCTCAAACACCCAAATACTTGTAACTTTCCTCCATTGTCAGTGCTTTGATTTTAATGCCATTACATAGTTTAATTCCATCTGTATATTCATCTTTTTTTCTTTTTTTCTTTCTTTTTTTTTTCTTAATTGCCAGTGTTGAGCACTTGTCAATGCAAACTTCATTTTGACGTCATCATTAAAGTTTCAAACTACATTAAAAAGCAATTGCATTTCTCTGGATGATTTTGCACATTGTTTCAAGACTTTCATGTAGAACAAATAGAAAACTTTTACCCCTTTCTTGGATAATTCATAGCCCAATGGAGTTTTATTCAAAATTATCATCAATGGAGTCAGAGCTATCTTAAAAAGCAATGGAGACAAGAGCCTTCTTGAAAAATTCCTCTTCTGATTTTGAGTTCGCCAAGTTTTTCTATGCTTGCCATCAGTGTTGTTTTCCATTGTGTCACTGCATTGTTTTTTTAAAAACTTTGTAATTGTGTTATTAATCCCCTCAAAAAAACTGAATCGTTTTTTAATCCAACTGTTGGGTAGTGAATGAAATGCATTTTTGTAATCTATCCAAGCCTTTGTCTGTTTTAGGCCTTTTAGAATTGTTTAATACTGTTTTATCAATCAAAAGCTGGTCTTCTATATTTTTGAAATTCTGTTTTTGCTCTTTAGGAGACCATGAATTCGAAATCAGGTATTTATAGATGCTACCAGCTATGATACCTGTTAACCACTGTAAGCTGAAAGGCAAAAATTGTGTTGGGTGTTGTTTCTTTTGTTTTGTGGTTTGTGATCAAAAACATTTGGTCTATAACAATCCTTGCTACAATATTTGATTGAAATTATTTACAAGACAAGAATGTGAACTGGATGATATTTGAACTAAAATCCATGAAATTCATCTTCCGGTTCTTCACCTTCTTAGCTTGCTCTTTTACAATTTCTGCTGTTATTACAATATTTCTATTTGTTTGGGTTTTGTTTGTTTTTCTGGATCAGGTATCCACATGGCCATTTCATCATGCTTATTTGGTTAACCCAAATGCTTTTTCAAAATTCCAATATTTCTTCTACATTTTTAGGGGATTAAGTCTGTTTTGTGTTTTCAGTTAAGCTTTGAAAAAAAATGATTTGCATTATTTGTTTGAATTATCTATGTTTCTCGAATTCTTTGAATTATCTATTTTGCTGGAATTGTTTTATCCTACTTCCATAATGTTCAGTTTTCTTAAAAGTTGCCACTATACTCTGTTTCAATTCTTCCATGACTTTTGCAGTCATTTCACTTATCCAGACTGTATCACTTTTTCAAACATTTTTATTTTCACATTTTTCAGGGTTTTGTTTTAAATGTTGTGTGTTATTAATATATTTTTGAAAATTAATTGGGCTTTTTTCCCAGTCTAGTTTTGCACTTTGAGATTTGATTTTTAATAGGGTGGCTTGCTTTCAGTTTATAACCCAGGTTTTTTGTTATTATTTTTGCAAAGCTGTACATGAGCTGACATATCTCTTTGATCATTGTTGTCATAATTGAGTGGGCAACCATGTTTGCCTCATGCAAAATTTTATTTAAATGTTTTCTTTGAGTAGATTTCAAAGCAGGTAATCTTTGCTTACAATTTCTTTCATGCATTCCAAACCATTTCCTCCAAATTGTTGTTGATATTTAGACAACTGTAGTTCTATTTCATTTATTTGAATTGGCTGTTCATTGGTTGCATCCAAATGGATATTTATGTTGACTTATTCTTCTACTGCTTTTCTAGCACATTTTTCTTCTTCTTCAATTTCATTTTTTCCTAGTATTTTTCAATTGTTGTTCCAATTTATTAGCTTCAGTGAAATACCTTGTTTCTGAGTATGAAGCATCTCTGATCCACAAGTTGTTCAGTGATAATTGATTCCGGAAATTTTGTTTTCCAAATTTCATACCTTCGTTTTGGAAGCCACTAGTCGGTAGGTTTGACTCACAATAGCATTTCATAATTTCTTGATTTTCATTGAGTGTCCAAATTTGTTGATGATTTCCTTCCAGCATTTCTGCAGTTCCTTGCCCTCCTTGCCTATCAGAAAACACCACACCTGTAGTTTACCTGTCACCTGGTGCCCAGGACCCATAGCTGCTATTATTATTATTATTATGGTTGGTCACACAGTCAGCCAGATGTTTAGACTGGATTTGGCATTTTTATCCACCTATCCAAGGACCTGGGATAGGCAAAAGTTGTTGTTAGATGGTGTTAAAAGTATTGTCACAGGATGTATACTGTTCCAGGTAAAGCTGCCTTTTGCAATTGACTGATGGTGGATTTTATCAATGCTGATGGTGTTTAAGTATTCACTCAACCCCTATTATAGTTTACAATACCTAACAGAAATAAACAAAATAAAATAGGACCTAGCATGACTTGGTAGACTTATTTCTGTTTATAACACTATCAGTACTCAGTGTAGATTCTTACTTTGTTTATTTGATATGACAGCTAACAAATGCCCTTTTTTCCCTCTGAATCTTTACTTCTCTTTGATCTCTTTGTAATCAATAGTCGTTGGAGAGAACACACAAGGATCAGGTATATTGTGTAATTCATCAACATATCTGTATATATCTGTATATCAACATATCTGTTTATCAATATATCAACATAATATTACTGTAAGCCGCCCAGAGTCACCCCACAGAGAGATGGGCAGTGACAAATTTGAAATATAAATAAATAAATAAAGGCATTACCCTATCTAATGTACTTGGGGAAAAATGGGAACAAAATGTTTTTTTTAATTTCATTTCCTGAGTTTGTTTTATTACATACTGTTTCCCATTGTTATTTAGCTTCAAGTAATAATGGACACAGAGCTCAACTTGAACATGAAATGTGATGGATTCCATGGAATCAAAAAATGCATTGCGAAGACATAAGAAGCACACACAAAAAAGTGTTTGTGTGATTACTAAGCCCGAAGAAGATTTTTGCAGATTTTGTTTTTGAATAAATTTGTAAAGATGAAGTATTACCATAAATTTACTGAGAGACAGAGTTCTTCCTTGATCTCTGCTTTCCTTGGGAGTAACCTGACTGATTTCAATGAGCTGAGTGATTCTCAGATATAAATGGCAGAAGACAGACTTTAAGGTTCTGAGCTGGAACCTTTTCTAAGGCAAGAAAGAGACTTTCAACTCAACTTTGTAGAAATCTGCAAACCCCCTGACAAATACCTTAAATCATATTCCACCCACTCCCCTTCCTTCTAGTTTCAAAGTGTGCTACCTGGAAGTTGAGAAAGGAAAGCTTACCATTTGGTAGTGAATTTGCTAATGGTGTTTTTAAAATATTTAAAATGCTTGCAAATATCTTATGCATTAGCCCCCAGCTGAAAGCAATAACGCTATAGGTTACAAAAGTAGCACATGAATCCACAACTTGGGTTCTTCTTGTCCCAAGCCCACAAATACAGAACTTAACAAACATGTGCCTATTCTGCAACATAAAGGATAGTCTGCACATGGGAAGAATTTAATGAAAATTCCCCTTATTAAATAATGAAGCCAGATCTCTAGATACAAAAAGAGTTTATTGGGGAAAGGAAGATACAAGGAAAACAAAAGAAGGCAATAAGCAGACAGAGAATTCCAAGTAATATTGATACAGTCATCCTAGCTAATTTAGTTATTTGTTACTTCCTTGAATAAGCTATTGGGTTTCAGCACATATTAATGGTTCATTGCAGAGAGATTCATTAAGACAGAAATCACCTGGGATCTCTGTTTGGAAGTTGATAGGAATACCCTCCTTGATCCTTCTTTTTCTCTTGAGAACATTCCTCATTTTTATAGTATACTGAACATAACTGAAAGCTAGACTATTGTTTTGTCTAGTCAAACAAAATGCTCCAACTCTGATGTCCTAGGACCAGTAAACAAATTAGAAATTATCTACTAGCTAAACCCATGTTTTTAATGACACCTGATGGGATGATGAAGTTGCAGATTAGTTTTTACCAGTTATGCTAGTATCTAAATGGCATTACATGGGAGAGCCTTTGTTTCAGGAAATTCCATTTACCTCTCGGCTTGAGTTCATTTTATCAGATGCTTCAGAGAACACTATTCTGCCTTACTAAAGTAGGGTTTGTCACAGTAGGCAATCAAGGTATTATATTTTTTTGATAGGGAACAATTGTATCTTTTACAGGAACAGAGAAGGGTGTTTATCACCATCTCCTTACTTATACTTACAGGTAGGTGATTAACCGATCTCTACACTTACTTCCATCTAAGTAGTTTTGTGAACTGAACTGTGAAATATCAATTGAAGCATAGCTTTGCCAGTCCAGATGGCACCAGACATAAATAGTGTAAACATGACATAACAACCATAAGTTGAACATTGTTTTTGTTCTTGTTTATTAAATGACTTTTTTTAAAAAATCAATATTTAAAAAATATATACTACTAGAGGTTAAATTATGTATGCTTCACAGAAAATGAATAAAAATAACCCCCCCACCCACCCCCCACCACCTGATTCTTCCTTAATATTGGAACATAATTCTCCCTATGGCTTCCTATTACTTCACACAATAGCTGATTCTGTCTAAGATATAATTATGCCCTCTTAATTAGCTTTAAAGGGTGTATAAAAATAGAGAGAGGATTTGTTTTTCCATAGCTATTTGCTAGAATGGATAAATAAATAAAGCCTCCTAAGATGCAGAGGCTTAATGTCAGTAAGGCCCAGTATTCCTAGATATGTCTGAATAGTTACTCTTGGAAATAGGATATGGAAATATATAAACTTTCCCAGGCTCTCCCAAGACTCTTTCATTTAATTTCAGGGCTTTCCCCCAATCAACATGAGCCATGTTTGTTGGTTGGTTGGTTGGGAATTCTCGGATTTGTTTTCCCAATGTATCCGGATGGTGTCAGGCTGAAGAAAGATGTCCTTATTAGCCTGTCCATTATTATATTTACTGCAACCATAACTATACAGATGTAATTACTTATTATGATAAAGTTATAAAGAGGTGTAGATGACATTCTGTAATTGGTAAATTGCCAAGGGTGGGATTATTATAACTTATTTCTTACTATTGATGAGAAGATGACGTTCTCTGCCCAATGAAGAATGTTAGAACATAATGTATATGACCTTAGCAAGATGCCACTGGCAGAACTGTACTTTGCAACCAGGGCTCCAGAAACCTGGCCTTTAATGAGTTATTTAGTATTGTTCAGTTTACTTGTTTAGAATGCTTTGGGCATGTCTTATTTCTTTTGGGAATTCCTTACAGTTAATGAATTCCACTCCACACAGAATATTAAGCAGATTCTCTTAGGGTATTTTTCAGATGCCAAACTTCAATATTACACAGGCAGACAAATGGGCTGAGAATAAATGAGGTTAAAAAGTAAAGTCTCCTTCAAGTCAACATCCTGCAGTTTTCTTGGCAGCAATATAGAAGTGGTTTGCATTGCATTTTTCTAGGATGTAGACAGGCAAACAATTCTTTGCTTCTGTCAACTTCACTGCAAATCCTACATTAGTCAGAATACTCATTCATATTAGAAATGCTTTCCCCCCTTCAGCTTCAACACTCCTTCAGAGAGGCTCACCTCACACACAAAAAAATTTTCAGGTCACAGGCCGCCTTGATGCCTTGCTCAGCACTTTTGCCCCTCCTAAACAAGTATACCTGAACTTCAGTAGGTCTTAAGAGCTCTTATAAAGAAAAGAAAGAGCAAGACTCATGTCAGATCACTAGCTGCAGCCTTTAATTCTAGCAAGCCTAAAGAAATCACCCAAAGTCACTCCTCTATGGGCTCTCTTAATCTTCGACTTCTCTTCTTCCTGGGCTTTTGTCTCTAATGTTACCATAGAACAGAGCCTCCAGTTGTTCCAAAGCCAAGGTGTTCATCAGGATATTCTTCCTGGGATGTACCATAGAAATGTAAACAATCTATAGTATTCTCTCTCTCTCTCTCTCTCTCTCTCTCTCTCTCTCTCTCTCTCTCTCTTTTTCCTTACCATTCAGTCATGTCCAATTCTTGGAGACTGTCTAGACAAGTCCCTGCAATTTTCTCAGCAAGGTTTTTCAGAAGTGCCTCTTTTCTAGGGCTGAGAGAAAGTGACTGGCCCAAGGTCACCTTTGGGCCTAAGGCAGGGCTAGAATTCACTGCCTCCCACTTTCTAACCTGGCGCCCTAACCACTAAACCAAACTGACTGTTTGTCTCAGTATTGTCTCATACCTGACAACCAAATGATTAATGCCATAAGTCAGAGAATAGTCATAATCTGCTTGAATTTTATCCTCTTGGTCTCATCTGTAATTCCATCAAAGCCTCTTGGAATGTAACTGATGGGCAAATTCCAGGTAGGCTTGACCACCTGCCCCAAGCTCTTTCGCTTCAGTTGGTCTTGCACTGGAAAATCTGCCCAGTTTCTGCACTTCGTCTCTTGACAGCAGCAACTATTATTCAGTCATGAGAACATTCTCTCCCCTGCCCCCCGCCCAATGTGGTTGAATTGATGAAATTCATCAACAGCTATGTTTAAAATAGTTAAGAATTCTTTGAAGTTCAAAGCCAACTTTATATTTTCTCTCCCTTTTAAAGAATGGCAAACATTTATTTCCAGGCTTTGCATCTCCCACCTGTTTGTTCACCTACCACTGGGAACAAAGTGTTCATTAACACATCCCAGCAGTGATGTATGATCCCTGATGGTGATTGCATCACACACTTTCACAGTGAATCTCTCTGTAATAATGGGATGAACCTATGAATATGAACTAGATGTTGAAGATTTGGAGATGGAGACTACGTATCTTCAAGACTTTGTTCTCCATGCATTAATATTTCAACATGCAGGCTGAACATAAAGCATTCATTAGTGGGCGCTGTGTTTTTCTTCTGCAGACCTTAGATTAAGGTATTATGTTAAGATTTAATATACCTATTAAGACCAATTTATCTAACTACAGTCCTAATTTCCTTGGACAGGTTATGATGAGATGTATTTGAGTGGGCTGACTGTCCCCTTCATAGGGGTGGAAGGAGTCTGACCAAAGGTACATAGTTTTATTCCTATTGATAGTAGATAAAAGAAGACCTTTTGGCCTGAGATGTTCTGGGACAGTGGTGGTGTAATCCCAAATAGTGTTCCTCTATTCTGATTTGAAACTAGCACATACATACATACACACTTTGGAATCAATGTATACAACTAAAAATGAAATGAATTGTGCAAACATTCTAGTTTTATTTTAGGGGATTTTTATTAGATGTATAGTTTGGTTTCATCCATGTAAAGCTTTTCCAGCCTCCACCACTCCCATCTGCAGCTCCATCTACTCTTACCCTTCCATGACATTTTAAAAAAATAGAATTTAACATTATCATTTTACTTTATTTCACTTTAGATATTTATGAAGCCCTTCTATTTGAAAGAATACCATGGTGATGTCCATATACAGTACATGCAAACAATTCTTATATGGCAATATAGAAGATGAAGACTCTTAAAAATGCATTCAGTGAAAACTATCAATAACAATTTTTAAAATGGGCTTGATGTGATGAAAGAAATAAAAAAAAAAAGACTATTGTGCTCCAGGAGATCAATTATGAGGCACATGAGCTTCTTCAATAAAAGGGAAGATTTATTTTTGATCTTATTGACATCCATTCCCTGTTTAGTCTATTTGCCACACACTATACATAACTATTCTTAGAAATTTTTGGAATCCCAGATGAGAACATTTCATGACTCTGATGCACTATAACCTGCCTGAGATGATGATGTAATTTTTTAAAAATGTTATGTCTTTAAGACTTTTGATTCAGCATTGTGAATTAAATTTTAGTTCCATGCTAGATCATTTGGAACACTGTCTTAGCTTTACAAGCTATGACCAGCCACTGTGGGAGAAAAAGCCTGCAGGACTTGATAAACTAGTTTTCCATAACTTTTGTCCTGCATAAATAATGGAATAATTCTCATTATCCTAGGACAGCACTGATAGTCCAACATATTTGGAAGATGGCAAGTTAAAAGAAGATTGTGGTAGCCTCTAGTTTATATCAACAGAGTTATTTTTTATTGTTATTTAATTCAATTGTGGCACTGCTCAACTCCAAAGGGACAAGTCACAATATAAAAACAAAATACAGTAAGTAATAAAAATACAATAAGAGAAATAAGAAACAGAAATTCACAAAATGGCAACCCAGACTCGCATCAAAACTTATACAATACAGGTGAAACTCGAAAAATTAGAATATCATTCAAATGTTCATTTATGTCAGTATGGCAACTCAAAAGGTGAAACCAATATATGAGATAGACGCATTACATGCAAAGCGAGATATGTCAAGCCTTACTTTGGTATAATTGTGATGATTATGGCGTACAGCTTATGAAAACCCCAAATTCACAATCTCAGAAAATTAGAATATTACATGACATCAATAACACAAGGATTGGAAATAGAACAATATCGGACCTCTGCAAAGTAGAAGCATGCATATGTACTCAATACTTGGTTTGGGCCCCTTTTGCAGCAATGACTGCCGCAATGCGGCATGGCATGGATGCTATCAGCCCGTGGCACTGCTGAGGTGTTATGGAAGACCAGGATGCTTCAATAGTGGCCTTCAGCTCCACTGCATTGTTCAGTCTCATGTCCCTCATCTTTCTCTTGGCAATGCCCCATAGATTCTCTATGGGGTTCAGGTCAGGAGAGTTTGCTGGCCAATCAAGCACAGTAATCCCATGGTCATTGAACCAGGTTTTGGTACTTTTGGCAGTGTGGGCAGGTGCCAAGTCCTGCTGGAAAATGAAGTCAGCATCCCCATAAAGCTCATCTGTGGAAGGAAGCATGAAGTGCTCCAAAATCTCCTGGTAGACGGCTGCGTTGACCCTGGACTTAATGAAGCACAGTGGACCAACACCAGCAGATGACATGGCTCCCCAAATCAACACAGACTGTGGAAACTTCACACTGGACTTCAAGCATCGTGCATTGTGTGCCTCTCCATTCTTCCTCCAGACTCTGGGTCCTTGGTTCCCAAATGAGATGCAAAAGTTGCTCTCATCAGAAAAGAGGACTTTGGACCACTGGGCAACAGACCAGTTCTTTTTTTTTTTTTTTCTGTAGCCCAGGTAAGACGCTTCTGACGTTGTTTGTTGTTCAGGAGCGGCTTGACAAGAGGAATACGACATTTGAAGCCCATGTCCAGGATCCGTCTGTGTGTGGTGGCTCTTGATGCACTAACTCCAGCCTCAGTCCACTCCTTGTGAAAGTCCCCAACACTTTTGAATGGCCTTTTCCTGACAATCCTCTCCAGGCTGCGGTCATCCCTGTTGCTTGTGCACCTTTTTCTACCACACTTTTCCCTTCCACATAACCTTCTATTGATGTGCTTTGATACAGCACTTTGGGAACATCCAACTTCTTTTGTAATGACCTTTTGGGGCTTTCCCTCCTTATGGAGGGTGTCAATGATGGTTTTCTGCACAACTGTCAGGTCAGCAGTCTTTCCCATGTTTGTGATTCCTACTGAACCAGCCTGAGAGACCACTGAAAGGCTCAGGAACCCTTTGCACGTGTTATGGATTCATTAGCTGATTAGAGGGGGACACTTTGAGCCTAGAATATTGAACCTTTTCACACTATTCTAATTTTCTGAGATTGTGAATTTGGGGTTTTCATAAGCTGTACGCCATAATCATCACAATTATACCAAAGTAAGGCTTGACATATCTCGCTTTGCATGTAATGCATCTATCTCATATATTGGTTTCACCTTTTGAGTTGCCATACTGACATAAATGAACATTTGCACGATATTCTAATTTTTCGAGTTTCACCTGTATACGTCGAATGCCTCTAATAAGGAGATTCCATCTACTCTATCCCAAGGCCTGGGAAAACAGGCTTGTCTTTAATGCCTTCTGGAACACTGCCTACTTGGGCAGGAGGTATAAATTGCCCAGCCTACTTGTATATAGGGGGATGCGGTGGCGCAGCGGCTTAATGACACTGAAAGTTGCCGGCCAGAAATGGCTGACGTTTCAGCGGTTCGAGTCCTGCCTTCGCGTTAAACAGGGTGAGCTCCTGTTTCCTCCCCAGTTCCTGTCAACCCAACAGTTCGAAAACTCACGTGAGTAGATAAATGGGTACTCTCACTCCGGTGGGAGGAAAAATGCTGGCGGCGCCTTGCAAAAAGGAGTCGGGAGCAGTTGCCGGTAAGCGCGAAAAACCGTGCATGCCCAAAAAGGGCGCGAAGCAACGGAAACCCCACCTCCTGCACTCGCCAGCTGGGCTCTGCTCTAGGAAGGAGGCCCTGGCAAGCCACTTCCGAAACACTTGCCTTGAAAACTGCAAGGACTCGTCCAAGCAGTCACTGCAGAGTCAGTAATGACTGAGCGCAGATAAAAAAACAACAACTTGTATATATGATAAAATGGAGAATATGGAGAATATAGATGCTGCTGCCATGCATGACAGTGAAACTAGTGACTTTCAAATCTTTCTACAGATAGCTAGATGATCACTTCTTAGAATTACTCTTAGCAGTTTTCATAATTACATCTCTGAATTATTAATACAAGCCAAGAGGTCTTGTGTTGTATAGCTTCTAACTGAGCTATCCTCGTGTTATGAGATGTCCCAGGGCCTCCCTTAACTGGAAGCCATCAATAATATGGAATTTTGAATGTGCTATCACCTTTCTGAAGGTCTTGACCAACGTATCCAATCACTTCTTTAAAAAACTCTTTAAGTGGATCCTATGGCCAAATAACTTACACTTCTTAAATTCAGTACTCTGGGGAAAGAGGCCACAACAGGGTACAACTAACCAGTGAAGAATAAACCACATAACAGATGATCTCATAGTGGTTTCTGCTCAAGATCAGTTCTTAATAGCTTAGTGATGGACTGCAATTTTCCTCTTAACTAATGCTGCACCCCTAATTGTAGGGGAAATCTACTATTTATTCTTTTCTTATGGTCCTTTGACTCTTCAGGACTCTTCGGATTCCTTGGTACTGGAATAACCTTAGGAAACCCTTCCCAGGTGTGTTACACTAGACCTCCCATAGTATAGTCAACCTGAAGAGCACCGGCTTGGGAAACAGTGATCAGGAGCTTAAAGCTGGGGGGAAAGTGCTGCCCTCCGAGAATAAGAATGACCGAGAGGCTGGCGTGAGTGAACAGGGGAAGCGGTTCAACGACCAGTTTATATCTCTCCGGACCACTACCTGGGAATCACTGTTGGACAGTCCAAGCAAGCGACCTAACAGCCTGGGCACAAGCCGCCTTCGGTCTGCGCTCTTCGTAGCCAGGAACGAGCTAGCCCCCCTCCCCGCTCAATGGGGCCAATGCCTCCGCTCTCCGTCCTCCCCCAGTGCCAAAGTTCCCTAATCCACGCCCTCATCCCTCAGCCTCGGGATTCCCCAAGCAGCCGCCAGAACGCCGAGCCTTGGTGGTGTGAAACTGTGACTCTTTCCTCTCCCCCACCCGCGCCCTCCCCTTTATCTTCCCGGCACATCTGCTTGAGCACCGGCAAGGGATGGCGCACGTCGCGCACAGGCCGTCCGCCTGAGCGAGAGAGCCGCTGTCGCTCGGCCCTTGCCCAACCGCTGCACGGGAACGATGGCCTGGAGCCCCAGGTGCAGATGATGTGCTAGCCTCCCTGCCAGGCGCGAGAGGCGGCTATTTTTAGAAAGCCCTGCGATTCCCCCCTTTCCCTCCCCTCGCAAAGCCTGGAGCAGAACAGCGGCGCCGGGAGAGCGAGTCTAAGCACCAACGCCGCCGCGATCCCCGCTGGCGGAGCTGCCCGGGCGGCCAGCAGAGCGGAGCCCTTCCACTGCCCAGCGCCCAGGTGGGTAGGTACGCTTTTGGTCTCGTCGCCCCTTTCCACCTCCCCGTCTTCCGTCGCCCCCTCTCTCCCGTGCTCCTCGGCCGCTCAGGCCCAGCAGCTTCGCCTAGAGCGAGAGAGAACAAGCGTGGTTCTTTAAGCCCCTCGGGGCTGGGCGTGTCCCCAGCCGCCGCTCGGCTGCTCCAGCTCACGAAAGCTCTGCGCCGGCCAGCGCGGCTGCCAATTCCCGGGTCTTCCGGGCGAAGAGATGGTGGGCGCGCGGGAAGAAAAGGCTCTCCCGTCGTCTCCGCACACAGAGACATTCCCCGCCGTGTTCCGCCCGGGGCTCAAGGCTGCTTTTTTTGGACTCTCCTCAGCCAAGGCGGGAAATGGCTTCGTTTGAGGGCCCTCCCGGTCGATCCCCTCCTCCTCATTCTTCTTTCTCACCAGCCAACCCTTCCCTCTATTCTTGTAGGGATGTGTGCAATGGGGAAACAGCTCCGGGCTGCCTTTAGGTTGAACAGGCAGGCCAGCCTCAGACGTAAGTCATGGAAGCTTCTGCAAGCCTCCCATTTCCTCTCCTTTCCCCTCCCAGCTCCTATTAATAGCAAGAAAGCTTTTGTCTCTCTTTGCACCCATTAATTATTCCCGTGACTGGCATTGGGAAGGGAGGGGAGGAGAGGTTTACAGAAGAAGAAGAAGAAGAAGGAGAAGAGGAGGAGGAGGAGGAGGAGGGAACAGACTCCTCTTCCCCTCTTATATAATCAGAGTAATAAAAGAGCAGTTGCGGGGCGGTCTGGCAGCAGCCTGGTGGGTGTGGGGTTTAATGTGGAATTCCCCAGCACACCCCCTATGCACAGCTCTGCTTGGTTGTTAGGCTGTGTGCAACTTGCATGGTGGGCCTGTCAGAGCAGCTCTGTGGTTAGGCAGAGGGCAACTGCTGAGAGATCACATCAAGGCGTGAGGGAGGGATCTGTGTGCCATGCAGTCTACCCTGGCATCTTCCCCCTGCCGCCACCGCCACCCCTCCGCTGCCACCCCACAAGACTTTCTCCTTCAGGTTCCATTTGGAAGAAACATTCATGCACCAGGCTGGTTGACTTTTGAACATATAATGGGACATTCAAATTTGGAGTCTTGCAGGATGTTTTGAGTCAATGCCCTCCTCACCCTCACCCCAGCCCCAGCAATCATATAGAAAAGTTTGTAAGGAGAGGAAAGAGACTAAAATAGGACTAAAGCCACCTGGAATTGAATCTCTGAAGGGGAATCTGACCCTAGGTCTCCTGAACATTTTTGCAAATGTATTTGCTTTGATGTTTTTCAGGGTCTGGATTATACACTATCAGCAATGGAATGATAGCTCTTACAGAGGAAATGGCAAATTTTTGCATTTTGATGAGGCTGTACATGCTCTCAACCAGATTGGCATTGACTCCATAAACAATACAGTTTAATTCTCTGAATAAACTCACTCAGCCTGTTCCTCGGCTAGACTGTTGCACATCAGACACACGGGTCCTAAGCAAAACTTGGCTGCCTCAAGGCTTAGAATTGATACAGATATTATGCACAAGCAAATGATAGAAATCCAGTTATTCACCACCACTCTTTCACCATGGTACTGTCAAAGTTATGATTTACAAACGGGCATCTATAACCATTGTCTTGTATACCATTTCTTCTTTTGGCTAATTATGATAAAATGAGGAGTAATCACATTTTAATTTAATGCAGGCCAATTAAACACTATTTCTCATTAAGCATTCTTTCCAAATTAGTGGAGGAAATTAGTTTTATTACTTTTTTCCAAAGGGTTTAAAAGACTGCAGTAATAACTGTAGTCTTCTTTGTGATCAAGATAAATTTTCAGGTTTGCTAATCCAGAATAAATCCAATTTCTTTAGGAATGGAAAAAAAGCAAACTTGTGAGCATGTACCCAAAGAGCAGAGGGAAGCTATTTCTTTCTGATGTTCTAATCACTCTGATATATGAATGAAAGCTCTGGTAGCTGTATCAGCGGTAAGCCAGCTGAGAGTTGGATTTCAGTTTTAAGACAAAAGTACGCTCGCATATTCATACTATTGTACCTCTGAATTTTGGAAAAATAATCATGGGGGTTTTTGAGGAGACGTGCACCTTGCTGATCGGAGGATGCTCACTCCTGATGTAGAGTGTGATAGCTTAGTTTCCTCCAGGTAATTGTTGAGTCTTTTAATTAAATTGTTTTACGATGGCTTGCGCCTTGTGACTGCATGTGATAATAGCATTGTTTTGAAGAAAGGAGGGAATCTTGTGTGAAGAGTGACAAGAATATATGCAATATCTGAAGCTTCATTAAACAGTTGGGATTTCTACAGTGAAGAGAACAGGCCCTCTCTAGGTAGCAATCTGGCCTAGCTCTCGATTTGCCATTTCTAGCAATTTGTGTTTATCCAGGTGGATAAGCAGAGGTCAGCAATGGCACAGAGAAAAAAGAATAGAAAACTGCAAGTGTGAAAAGGCAGACATCTTTATTTAGGGCATTATAAATTGAATAAATATAATATCTGTAATCTTTAGATCCTCTATTGCTGTGTCATTTTATCCTAATTCATGTTTATCAGATGGTCATAACACAGAAAAAAGGGCATGTCTTAAAATCTTTGGAAGGCATATGGCATGACTGTACAGTATAGATACTACCAGCAGAAAAGATAAAATTTGAAAATACCTGTAGAAGCTGATTCAGGCGGACAGGCTTTTAAACTGGAATTGTTAGTCCATTTAAAGCTTACGTGGAGGGCTCTACTCTCTTGAGATAACAGAATTAAGGTTTGATATATCCAAAGGGAGACAGGTAGTGGGAGGCTAACTTGTATCATAATCAGTGTCTTACTTTTACAATAGTAATGTCATCCATAATTCTTGTTCTGGAGAAAGTTGGAGACTTTAGCCCCATTCAAAAATACCGATCTCTAGGTGTTCATGTGATATTCAGTGCAGATGCCTGTAAGAAAACAGCTAAGAGTGGACTTCCACTAGAAGCTGCATTGACTTCTAGTGAGCAACAACCCTGATAAAGCAGCTATGTGTGAAGATGCTTTGCTCCTGCAGACATTACTGTTCACTGTGTAAGTTGCCCATACAGATGAGAGCTTCTCTACTACTTACTTAGTGTTCCAGAACTCCTGAATGAAGCTTTTTTCAAAAGCAAAATGACAGGTAGCAATGGATTTCTGAATCTTTTTTGAAAGCATCGGAGGGTTTGGCTTCTTTGGCTGCTGTATACACTGAAGTTGCATTTGAAATGATCCCAACTAGACACAGCTCTTGACACCTTGGAGAGAAAGATGAGAAACTGAGTTCACACCTTAACTCCTCCTAATGTTTACTTGGAGCACTTTGCCCTCAAACTCACTAAGCAGGCCCGACAGTATCGCTTGTGGATTTTTATATGCGAAAAGAAGACAGGCCTCCGACTGGTAGATTATGCTTGTTTTGTTTGCAACGAAAATCCATCATCAGCTGGGCAATGATGACATATAACAAGTCACTTATATGTGCACATACGCATGCACACAGCTTATTCCTTGAGGGGAATAAAATGAAAATCAGCAATTGATCAGTGACATTAGAAAGAAAATCTAATTTTTTGATAAATTACTAATCTGGATGTGTTTTACTTTTCTGTTGAGTAACAGAACATTTTTGCCCTCCACAGTAACAGTTTAAAGCTAAGATGAGCATTTTTATCTAAGCTTCCCTCAGTGAAGAAGCCTTATGTATTTCATCAACTCTCCCACTGCCATGAGTAAGACTTAGGTTTATTTTTCATAAGAATCACTAATTGTTCAGACTCTGTGAATCTGAACTAAGGGAGATTCTAGGCAAATAAAGGGATTTTTAAAATGAAATTTGCTATCATGACTAGCAATGCCCAAAATTTGGATTTCAGAAGATTAGACAAATTAATGGATGATATAGTTATTGGTGGCTTCTATCTGTTGAGACAGCCAATTTGGTGTAGCGGTTAAGGTATCAGGCTAGAAACCAGGAGATCTGCCTTAGGCGTGAAGTCTGCTGGGTGACTTTGGGCCAGTCACACACTCTCAGCCCTAGGAAGGAGGCAAGGGCAAACCACTTCCAAAATCTTGCCAAGAAAACCACATGGACTAGTCCAGGCAGTCGCCAGGAGTCGACAGTGACTCGAAGGCACACAGCAACACCCACATACACTATCTGTTGCTTCCCAGGAGGCTACTATTACACAGTTGTTTTCGAGAGGCTGCTATTACGTAGTTGTTCTGCTTCTGGTCCTCTCACAGGCATATCTGGTTGGCCACTGTGAGAAAGGATGCTAATGTGGAGGGTTCTTTAATTTTATTCAGCACAGTTCTTATGTTCTCAAAAAATGGAGCATAGTAATCAGCTAATTTAAAATGTGTCAGGCTCCCCCAATAAAGCCATGGCATCATACATGATTTCTTCCTCTAAATTAAATACATTTTACTTCACTGCTTGACAGTTAAATAGAAGAATCAGGATTTTTGTTTTAAGAGTTGGAACATACCTTGGAGGACATTTAGCCCAACCCTCTAGCCAGGATTGACCAACTAAAAGTCTTGGCAAGCTTGTTTTATAAACTGAAAGCCTGGTTTTATCTTACCTGAATCTGAAACATATATTTTTTAAATAAGAAAGTTTTTCCAAGGTAAAGCTATTTCTGGGAGGCATTGGTGGTATATAACCCTTTGTAAACAACCACATATAAGTGTTACTTGAGAAAAAGCCTGGAAGTCCACATCTCTGAGTTGCTGCTAAATGCATAGTAATTCTGGACTCCTGCAGGGAAAAGGAGATGAAGCTGCAACAGTGATGGTGGCATTGACTGGCACTGTAATGTTTTCTCCTGCCTGTGAGGTTGCAGTGATTTTTTTTCTAAATGGAGCTTGCTATGTGCTAGAGCACCAGGTGCTTTCAAGATTTATTGTAGTTTTCCCCCATTCCTTTAAATTATTTTATTACAGTTTGCTGAATTCTCCTTCTGTCTCCTTTTCAAAGAAGATGAGTCTTTATAATGAAGGATGAATTTAACGTGGAACCCTCTTGAACTTTATTATAATGTAATACCAGTCTAATATGGGTGACAAGAAGTCCCAGTTTTCATTTGTTGAGGAAGTTATTCAACTCGAGCATTACATCCAGAGAGGCTGTTTTCTTATTTATAATGCAATAAATATGAAGCAGTGATGTTCTCATATCTAGGCAACGATTCATGACCCATAAATTGTTCCTTTTTCTAGGCTAGGGGCTGTTGCCGGACCTTTAGGCATTGCAGTGAGGGCCACAGTTTCAATAACAACTCAGAATGTGTAATAGTAGCCAGGTGTGAATGAGCCAACATCAGAGAAATATCATTTCCAGCATAATTTCACTCATTAGTATATTAAACATGTTTCTTTAGACTTTATGAGGAATGTATCTTGGTGGCATATATGGGCATGTACCTGCAACTATAATTAGAGTCTAGTTTGAGTCTTCCACATAGAAGCTGTAGATGACATGCAGTCATTGAGATTGATGCAGTTTCAGAACTTCCTTATTCCTAAGAAAGATGTTGAGACTTGCCAGCAAAGTCATTTTCTCAAGTGTATTATGAAATGCTTGAAGTTATTGTGGAGAAAGAATCAGAATTTCTACCACATGGTTGATTCATTGAATCCTGTGCTCAGCATCTGAATAATATAGTCCCTTGAATTGGTCTCCAGGATGAAAGCAATGGTTCAAATAGCCAAAAGAGTTTCTACAGTGTGTTGGAGCTTGAACCAGGGCCCAGCAATACATTTCTCTCTAGAAACTCAACTAGCACTTGGGAGCTAACAGCGAGAGTCAAGGACAAGGCTCAGATATACAAGTTGCTTTTATTACAGAAAAAAGAAGCCTCGCTAACAAGATCAGTTACTGCAGAATCTAGCAATCCAGCCCATTTTATATATAAGCCCCAAGTTTTATCTTACATCCCTTCTTCTTGCCTGTATGTGGTAATGGACTTCATTTCTCAGTTTTGTATGTGGAGGGCAACTGCTCCATATTTTGATAACAATCCTGGTTATCAAAATAACCAGGTTTCAGGCTGTTTGACTCCAACCTTGGCAACTTCATTCATTACACAATCTAGGACACCTAATGTCGAAGGCACTGGAATCATTTGGTATATAAGGTGGACAGCCATATCTATTTTCTAAATAAATACACTTTCTAAATAAATCATAGCCTATCATTCACTCATAGCTTTGGCCAAAGAGGCAAAAAGCACCTGGAAAATGACATTGTTATTTCCTGGCCAATTTGACTCCATATCATTGTGGAGTTTGCTCTCTTATTTTTTTTAACTAATATATTATTTAATTTAGTTTCAATCTACCTTCTCCTTATCCTAAACCAGTTCCTCAGATTAAACTGTGGAAATTTTTTCTTCCAAAAATTCGGTATGAAAGAATTTATTCTGCCACTTCAACATCATAGCTAGCTGTAGCTCCATCATCTTGCATAGACGGATACGATATGAAAATCTTGCCAAACTATGATAGATTGTGTTTCATATGTATGCTACTATTCTTTGGGTGTGTTTAATCCTTTTCGCATTATTCTGATTTTCCTATGGCAAGTTGGCTTTGCATGTGTTTGAATACAATTTCAAGAAGTAGACACATTTAAGTGAGCCTAGGCAAAACCTAAAAAATTCCCACTATTCTTGGCCAAATATTGATGCGATGTTTTGAATTAATGTGCATTAGCCAGCCAAAACTGAGCACTTTGAAAGCTCATTTGCCTTACATTTAGTGAGACAACAGTTATTAATGCTTGCCAGATCAAAGCCCAAGGGTAGTAGATTGGCTTGGTCCATTAAAATGGGCTGATACAATATCTTTTTCAGACATACTCAGTTGTAATGTGTGCATTAATTCCTTTTGTGTGCATGTGAATATTTGTATTATTGGTATATATTGACAAGCATAAAAAATACAGAAAGGTTGTGCATAAGCACAAGTTAATTGATATTTGTGGGAGTTGCAACATGCTGTTATTACCCAGTCATCTTCAAGGCTGATCAGGTTTTGAACTTTACAAAGATAAACAAATGGCCAACTATCTATTCCAGGCAAAATTTGCAAATAGAGCAAGCAGTCAGCAAAGAACAGCACCATGGAGAGCTTCCTGCAGAGGTTAGAGGAGTTCTAAGTCTGACAGTAGCATAGCAGGCCCAAATATCAGTCTGGGAATCAGTTTCCCATTTTGTTTTTGTTTTTTTGTTTTTTTTCTTGAAGTCTTGGAGAAATGTAAAGATGGCTTTTCAGTACAATGGGAGTGGAAAAATGTAAAAAAAACACCTTTCTCTCCTACATCAGGCTTCCCTAAGTCTGATGCCTTCTAAGAGTTTTGGGAGAATGGTTCCCACAGTTGCCAACCAACACAGAGAGACATGCTGTGTGGGAACTAGAGAAACTGTAATCTCAACACATCTGGAGCACTCCTGATTGGAAAAGATTATCTAAAAATTGTATAAGAAATAGGAAACGATTTAGAGGAGAGATTACAGCTGCTGAAAGCTGTTGAATATAGTTGAAAATGTGTCATTTTTACATCAAGGTAGTTTTCACTACCAACAATAATTGTTCCACAAAAGATAATACACACTCTTGTATTAGCAGAAAGAGAAGAATATTTCCTAGAAAGGTGCATGACGGTGTTGACATTGCAAAGCTGGATCTTTTTACCTAATATACTATCTAGTTAACATGTATGCTTGACATCCTTAAAATTACACTTTTCCTTTTAAAATGTATCACTAGTTCTTATAACATAAGAAAGTGCCTTAGTACAGATTAGTAACCAGCTGTCTACGTAGCCCACTGTTATCTGTTCCAACTAGCAGCAGCTCTTAGAAATCTAATTCTGCCCTTTTCTCATCAATCACTACCTAATCCTTTTAAGTAGAGATGCCAGGAACTGAAGCCAGGAATTTCTGTATATGAGCCAGATGTGCTGACCCACTCTCCCAATTATGAAAACTCTAAAAACACAACAGTGTATCCACTATGGAATGGTAAACCAGATGTCAGCTCAAACCTCCTGGTATATACAGCATTTTCATTACAATGTCCAGCTCAGATTTTTTAAAATGCCTCTCCTCAAAACTCAGCTGGAATAATTTAGGAAAGACTATGTATCTACCCAAATAAATAGGCCGTGGTGAGCAAGAGACATGGGTTTAATATTCACACCTACCTATAGGGCTGGCCTCTTCCCAGGTGATGAAATTGTACTAATTTCTCTACCATACTTTTTGATTCCTCCATGTTGATGATCATTGTTATCCAAACATTTGGATTTTTGTTTGCAGGGATGGGGGGAACATCATAGTGAACAGCATACAAAATCTATTATTTTGGAGAACTTGGCAGGATTCAAACATTGATACAAGAGTGGCCTTGGCAGTCAGATAATTCATAGGGAAACACCACGTGGTACTGCTACCCCCATGAAATACTGGTGCTGTCCCTTAACAGATAGGTGAAACAGATATGCTGGAGAGGAAAGAATATTTGAAGACAAGTGAGAAGCTGTCCCAAGAGAGCCATTGCTAAGCACGTGCAATGTACATTTTTCTCTTCTGTACCTTATGCTCTTTGCTCACAGTGGTAGTTACCGCAATGGTTATAGTCGCAAGTTCTTCCTGATGCTTTAGTAAAGATAATGGGGTCATCTTAGGAAAGCTGCATCATTGCTGGGAAGAATAACAGTGACACCAAAAGGAAGGACATGATTGCTGGTTCAAACTATCCTGACCTTGTCCTCTTCATCTGTGTGCATTTCCAGGGTGTGCACTGCCTTTGACATGTACTGCCTGACTGAGGAACTATTGCATTAGTTGCCTGAAGGAGCACTGCCTTGGCAATATAAAAAGGTAGGTGCATTTCCATTCTGCTCCCAAGTTGCTGCTTATTTGTTTATTCATTTATTGTATTTGTATCCTGCCTTTTTTCTGAGAGCTCAAGGTAGTTTGCATGGGAGGTCACCTCTAATTTTATCAATGCATCAATAATCAGTTGAGGGGCTGAGAGATACTGGCATCAGCTAATAAATGCTGTGGTTGAGTGGGAATTTGAGCCAAGCCTTCCCTGGTTGACCTTAGCTACTATATTATAAGTTGCTTTTCTTGATTTTTTTGCAATTTTGGTTTTGGCAATGAGAGGAAAAGCAATTTTCCCAGTGACTTGTTGAATTTGCGTGGAGAAAGGTACAGATTGCTAACCTGGCTCTAGGATGTTTCGAGAGTAGATGCTGTCTTCAAAACAGATGGCAGAGTAACAGAAGACAAGTTTTTGTATCCTTTGCTTATCCGATTTCTTTGTCCTGAAGGAATATATGAAGCAATAGAAAAAAATATTAAGTAAGTACTAAGTAAACAAGTAAACTCCTTTGGATCCAGTTACTGGAGTATCCAAATATGAGAGTTGTTTAGTATGTGTATCCTGTAATTTGATATAGAAATGGACATGTAAAATAGGGGGCCTGAAAATAAGGAGAGGATAAATGCTTGGGTCACTAACTGCAAAATTTGGTGTGGGCCCAGTTTGGTGGTTTGAAAATAGCTCCTGATTTGATTTAAGCAGGCTATCTGATTTGACATCAGATCTGAACCCAAACTGAAATTTCAGAAACCAAAACCTTATAACTCACACTGGCTAACATAAGAATGGCTGTCAATTTTATTTTTTAATAGAATGGAATGAAACTTGCGGACTGAAAGAGAAAAGTCTGCCCAGATTTAGAGAAATAGTTCAAAGTCAAGTTCCTTTGGGGTCAGGTTGATTTCTGATGACTGTGTGGACACAGGATGAAAGAGTTTTTAAAATGTTCCCATCTGTTCTGTGGCTGTGGGATTTACTGGTGGTCTTCAGTCCTAGTGCTGCCAGTTAGCTGGGTGGTTTTGTTTGTATGACATTTTGTTCTTGTTTTGTTAGCTTGTGTTTTAAAAGGCAGAAAGTACCAGCAACTTTTGTGTTTGTTTTGGACTGAGTTAGTTGCCAAATATTGTCATATTCACTTATGTAAGTTTTAACATCTCTCTTCTAAAGTACTGGGTTTGGATAACTCCTAACGAGCAATTCTTGATGACTGCTAGAGCTGTCAGTCCTTCCTCTTTCTCCCAGTTTGCACAATGTTTTGTTTTACCGAACAGGAAAAACTTAAAATAGCATTCTTTGCTGGCACAGTCTTTACTTCTTGTAGCGTGGTAGAGCACTTCATTGTGCATGAAATGTTTCGATTCAACTCTGATCCCTTTGGAGAAGCTACAGGAGATGTCTAAAGAAGCCCAGGTTTGATCAAATCCAGTGCATATACCCTGTTTGTGTACGTATTACTTCACACTGTTGTACATTTCTATGAATGACCAACGTTGCACCTTATATTATTCATGCTTAATTATAATCACTGCTTCACAGCAGGCTGCTTCTTGCATATAGATAACTTAGCAACTCCAATCAAGAGTTGAAATGATATCTAGGACCAAATTATCAAGTCATAGAGTTGGAAAGCACCTCAAAGATAATGTATTCCAACTCTTGCTGATGTAGGAATTCAACTTCTACAATGCCCAAAGAAGTGACCATCTAGTCTTTATTTGGAGATAAAGACATGTCTCCTCTGGACATGTTCTGTTTTATGAATATCCTTCTAAAACTGTTGTGACCACACTCCAGGTGGGATATGACCAAGGTGGAATAAAGTGATGCTATTATTTCGCAAGATATGGATGCTATATTTCTGTTGATGCAGCATAAAACTGCATTTATTTTTTTAGCTTCTGCATCCACATATACCTCTTGTTTCAAACATGGAACCTAATGAAGTTGTGCTGCTAAAGGCTAACAAAGAGACAAGCGCACGTGCTCTCTCTCTCTTTCTCTCTCTCTCTCCAGAGAACTGACAGTTAAATACACCACAGTGTTACTTTGAAGGAAAGTACCCCTTTGTGGCCCTGATCTGGATGGAGGACCCACACTGATTTTCCACCAACCTGCCTCCCTGGTTATTTTTTTACAGATGTGTAGCATCTGGATCCTGAGCCCCTCCCACCTTGGCCCAGGCCTTCATCCTGCCAATTTTTAGAGTTTGCCTAGGTTGGTGTTTTCCCAGTCTTGGAAAATCCAACTGTAGAGGATGACTGGAAGCAGAAGGGGATATTTTTAAGGAAGTGTGGTTTAACATTAAGCTGCAGCAGTGAATTGGACTAATGGTATGAGTTAGTATAAGGCAGTTATCTAGTAGTCTGTGACTAATTAATGAGTAGTCTAATGATTAAACAGATTTGTTCAATGCTTTGCATACTTCCTTGCCTTTCTCTATAATTAGCAAAGCAGAACAAATGATGCAATATTGACATGAATTAATTTCATCCCACAAAACGTTGAGTTGATCTGTTTATAGAAATGGATTGTATTTCTACTGTGGAGTTAGAATGCCTCCTGACATTCTAATGCCAGGAATTTGTCACATCCATCTTTGATATGGATGCTAGGTATCAAATGTGAAACTGTCTACATACAAAGCATGTGCATTACTCTTGCATAAAATCAGAAATACATGAAAAGCAGAGAGATGAACAGGATGCTTTTTAACATTCCTATACATTATCCTTTGAGGAGAGTACGGTTGGTTTCTTCAAAGCTTGATACTGGCCTTCTTTGTCATCTTTGAAGCATCTTTTAATTTTTTGCTATGGGGTAAAGAACTTTCTTTCATCTGGGGCCTCCTGAATGCTTCTTTTGTCTGATAAGGAGAGGGAACTAAAGGGCAGTTGGTACTGTATTCTCCACACAACTTCTTTTAGTTATCTCCTATGCAATGCATTGTGCATTGCCATAAATATTAGTAGGCTGAATTCCTAGCCAGGCTGCATTTATTTACAGCAATAGGAATATAAAGTTTTATCCATGCCTTCTTATGAAAATAGGCCAAAAGAGCTGTCACCCTAATGGTAACATTTAAGATTGAATGCATTACAGAAAATGGTAGTCAGGCATCTTTGCAAAGAATGGAACCAAGTTAAATAGAAACGTGGAAGAAAAGCTACTAACTGTTGTAGAGGATGCCCTAGAGTGTCGATGTTAGGAGGGGAGAAATTCAGAGACTTCAAACTTTTGCAAAGCAAAGTTAACCAGGAGGGGTCGTCATCTGCATATTTAATAATGCATGGTCCTGAGGCTTGAAACTCAGTTCCATTTGGCAGAGCCATAAGATTAAAGAACAAGTTTAGAGAAACCAAAATGGGCAAGTAGCATTCCGTTCTAGTTTCTTTAGGGGTATTTCCCGGTCATTAGATAGCAAGCAACATGTCTGACATAAATAGGGTTCTGTTACAATGCATTTTTAGGTGTAAAGCAAGCATTCAGGAGGAGAGAAACTTTATTTTTATTTTCTTATCTCACTAGTTATTTTCTTGTTTTACTAGTTCCTGCCGTTCTTGCGCTGGGTGTTGCATTTTCTGGCATTTCCAGCTCTGCTTGGAAACATTCATTCTCCACCTAGATGCCCATTGCTAAACAGGGAGCCAGCATCTTTCTCATGTGGGGGGAGTCATAGCAACTTTGGCAGCCTTTTCCCCACAGTAGAAGAATCTCTCTTCTTTCCCCTTGATCTCAGTGCAAAAACAGACATGGATTGTGTGGGTGCCTTTTTGTGAAAATTAAGCCTCCCTGACATCCATTTCCTGAGGATACTCACATGATCTCAAAATTCCAAATGTGCCAGTATCCCCCCAAAATTGCCAGAGAGGAGGGAGAACCATAGCTGAGCGATAGAGTATAAGGTTTATGTGTAAAAGTACCCACGTCCATTTTCTGCTATTTTAAAAAGACCTCTTTCCAAAACTCCAGAAAGCGATCAGTCAGTATAAACCATACTGAGCTAGACAGACCAATGATTTCACTTCAGATATTGTCTTCCTATTTGGAATGTTCAAGAGATTAGGCCCATAAAATTAGTGCCTTAGGGCGATACACTTTTTAGTCATCAGTATTGCTAACACAGTTTTTGTCACGTTGGTGATAATATCAACCTACCATTCTCCAACTTGGTGACCTCCACTTTTCTCGAATAGCTAGCATGGTTCAAGCTAGCATGGAAGTAGAGGCACCAGTCTGGGGAAAGCTTCTCACCATCCTTGGCAGGTTATTATGCTATCAAACAGGGTAAGCTGAAATTGGCCAAGATGCTCTGATGCTAGGGAGAAGATCTACAAACATAAAAAATAGCTATAACTATTTATTTTTTAAAAGGAAAAAATGAAATAAAACATGTTTAATAATGCTATTAATTTCCATTACATTTAATACACTGATTACAAAACTTTAGGGGATGTATGATCTTGTAGATGGCATCAAATTTCATCAGTGTGTGGAGTTAGCTTTGTTAAAGAGGCTTTTTATGAGTGTAACATTCAGCCTATTTCAGTGTTTTGTCTTGATTATAGAAAGTGTTGAAAACCTACTTTCACAAAAATGTGTTCAAGAAAAAGGTTGAGGGCTGTCAGGGGCATTTCATTTAGAAGCTCATATTCTCTGTAAACTGTAAATCTAAAAATCTTCTGGTGAAATTTTTTATTCCCCCCTCAATTAATTATTTCAGTGTGACATCTGATAAGAGATCTGCCAACATTTCTTCATGTTTAGGATAACTCGTTTCACTAGTGAAATGAAAGGATCAAAAAATCATTTCAATTAGCCTGGGATGAACCGGCAGAACACCTTCAATTTGTTCATTCTGAAATTCTTCAGAATGTAGCTTAAGAAATACTGATCTAGGAGTCAATTCCCTTTCCACCCCTACTCAGAGAAATCAATCCTCATTGAAATCAATCCACATTGAGAAATCAATCCACATTGATTGTTATTGTTTGATCCCCTTCTTAAGATGTTCATCAGGACTAGGATTCCTTTAGATAATTTTGTTGTCTGGATATGGTAGTCTTAATGGCAGGGAGCAAGATACCTGCACTGTTGAAAAGAGAGATGGAGGTAAATTAGTAATCTGAACCCTGAGTGTTGGCTGAATGTAAAGTCTGGGAAAAGAGGGCTTCATTTATTGAGCACAAAACAAATGGATGCATAGAATTAAATAAACTGAAATAGATTTAAGGGACTCGAACAGGAAATAAATTTGGAGCTTGAATAAGTAGCAATTGAACATTTGTGGGTAAATGAATGGAGAAAAATGGTATAGGAGTATGCATGTATGTTGGGAATGGAATACATATCTAATTATATTTAGTTTGTGGCTCTATCTTATCCACATTCTGCCTTTAGCTGTGACCAGCCAAATGGAAAATTTGAGAGGTATCAGGGCCACAACCTCCTTACCTAATTCCATATTCATATGCACACTGCCTCTAACCATAGAGATTCCATTACTGTAATCTGGAGTCAAGCCATAAAGGTTTTTTATGAAGAGACCCAAGAGAATGTGTGAGTCACTTAGCAAGATAGAGCGATCTGAGTGCTATTTCGGAAGCACCAGCCTTGCTGGCAATTTATCAAGGTAAGTTATGGAAACATGGACTTTGGAAAAGCAGAGGAAAAGTCTTGAGAAAACAGATGGCCAAGTGAAGGTGGGAATAGGAAAGGAAGGTTGGAAGAGAAATGAAGAAAAGGAAAAGGTAAGTGGGAGGCAACGAACAAAGAGGAGGAGGAGGAGGAGGAGGAGGATTAGCAAGATCGTTTGGCAGCAGCCTCAGTGTGGATCAGTGACAGAATGGTTCCTGTAAACCAGTTGCAATAGTTTTCACTGCCACTTACTTTGACTCAGAAGACAGATAGCACTGAGGTGGTGTAGTGCTGGTGGTTTTACAGGAAGATTAGCAAGGAGGAATTGAGTAGTGATGCATTCCTCTTTCCTTTAGGTACATGGGTCATATAACACCATTAGTCATTCATGACAAGGGAACATTCCTCTCACAGCATTCCTCTGAAGACCACTTTTTGGCTCCGGTCTAGAAGTAGCATGAAATTCTACTAGTCAGTAGACATCCATAGTTTTCTCTTCCATGACTCTGTCTATCCCCTATAAAACAATCTAAGCCAGTAGCCATCACTGTACAAGGGACCTAATTCTGTAATTTCACTCTGCCCTGCAACTATAACTTCCTTTAACATGTCGTGAATCTTCCATAGTTCAGCATTAGTGGACATCCCCTGAAAAATTAAGGGAAAAAAAACACACTTCACAGCTTGCAAAGATGTATGTACTTTAGGTCTTCTCTTACTCACCATTTTTCCTACCTAAACCCCCTGCGTAAACAATGCAAACTTGCCTTGTAGGGGAATCGCTTTTTCCAGCAATAGGTATTGAGGTACAGTACTGTGCAAAAGTTTTAGGCAGGTGTGAAAAAATACTGTAAAGTAAGAATGCTTTCAAAAATATATATTGTAATTGTTTATGTTTATCAATTTACAAAATGCAAAGTGAGTGAACAGAAATCTAAATCAAATCAATATTTGGTGTGACTACCCTTTGGCTTCAAACCAGCATCCATTCTTATACTTGCACACTTTGTACACTTGCACAAAGTCAGGGACTTGTAGGATTAGAGTCAGGTGTATGATTAACCAGTTATACCAAGCAGGTGCTAATGATCATCAATTTCATATGTAGGTTGAAACACAGTCATTAACTGAAACAGAAACAACTGTGTAAGAGGCTTAAAACTGGGTGAGGAACAGCCAAACTCTGCTACTAAGGTGAGGTTGTGGAAGACAGTTTCATGTCACAGGTCATACACCATGGCAAGACTGAGCACAGCAACAAGACACAAGGGAGTTGTACTGCATCAGCAAGGTCTCTCCCAGGCAAAAATTTCAAAGCAGACTGGGGTTTCAAGATGTGCTGTTCAAGCTCTTTTGAAGAAGCACAAAGAAAAGGGCAACGTTGAGGACCGTAGACGCAGTGGTCGGCCAAGGAAACTTAATGTGGCAGATGGAAGACACATCATCTTATTTCCCTTTGACATTGGAAAATGTCCAGCAGTGCCATCAGCACAGAACTGGTGGAAACCAGTGGGACCCAGGTACACCCATCTACTGTCCGGAGAAGTCTGGCCAGAAGTGGTCTTCATGGAAGAATTGCAGCCAAAACGCCATACCTCTAACGTGGAAACAAGGCTAAGTGACTCAACTATGCATGAAAATATAGGAACTGGGGTGCAGAAAAATGGTAGCAGGTGCTCTGGACTGATGAGTCAAAATTTGAAAGATTTGGCTATAGCAGGAGGCAGTTTGTTCACCAAAGGGCTGGAGAGTGGTACAAGAATGAGTGTCTCCAGGCAACAGTGAAGCATGGTGGAGGTTCCTTGCAAGTTTGGTGCTGCATTTCTGCAGATGGAGTTGGAGATTTGGTCAGGATCAATGGTGTCCTCAATGCTGAAAAATATAGGCAGATATTTATCCATCATGCCATACCATCAGGGAGGCATGTGATTGTCCCCAAATTTATTCTGCAGCAGGACAACGACCCCAAACATACAGCCAATGTCATTAAGAACTATCTTCAGTATAAAGAAGAACAAGGAGTCCTGGAAGTGATGGTTTGGCCCCCACAGAGCCCTGATCTCAACATCATTGAGTCTGTCTGGGATTACATGAAGAGACAGAAGGATCTGAGGCAGCCTACATCCACAGGAGATCTGTGGTTAGTTCTCCAAGATGTTTGGAACAGCCTACCTGCCAAATTCCTTCAAAAACTGTGTGCAAGTGTACCTAGAAGAATTGATGCTGTTTTGAAGGCAAAGGGTGGTCACACCAAATATTGATTTGACTTGGGTTTTTCTTCTGTTCGCTCACTTTGCATTTTGTAAATTGATAAACATAAACAATTACAATATATATTTTTGAAAGCATTCTTACTTTACAGCATTTTTTCATACCTGCCTAAAACTTTTGCACAGGACTGTATATTAACAAGAATTCTGTGTGATAGAACCAGATGTTTGTATAAGGACTTATCAACACTGGCTTTGCAATACAGCAGGATTCTCCTCCTTCCCTCACTGTAGTGGGCCCCTCTACAAGAAATGTGTTACCTTGACTAAATAATCAACAAATGGAAAAATTTGTTTGAAGTTCTGTTAGAGAGAGGGAGAGAGAGAGAGAGAGAGAGAGATGATCCCTAGGCAGTTCTAATTGTATGCCAATAGTCATTGTAACCCCAAAATGGGAGAAGAGGAGCTTCCCTGCTGTAATTTTCTATTTTCTCTTGGACAGAGGAAGACATGCAGACATACAAGAGTCGATGGTTTCCTTGATGGTTTTCATGATCTGGTGCACAGACAATATAATTTTGGGTGGAGGTGGACACAAGTTGGATCTCTGCAGTCATTGATTAATACTATGCCACTGAGCAACCCTTATGGACTTTTTGCTGAAAAAAAGAGAAAAATGAACTTGTGATTTATGCTTTGAAGATTAAAAAGGGTAGCTTATGGAAAAAAGAAAATTATGATGTAACCTTAGAGAGGGTAAAATATAAATGTATCTAGATCAGAAGTTGCTTCTTTAGAATCCTTTCCTTTCCTTTCCTTTCCTTTCCTTTCCTTTCCTTTCCTTTCCTTTCCTTTCCTTTCCTTTCCTTTCCTTTCCTTTCCTTTCCTTTCCTTTTTTTCTATTCTCTTTCTGTATTTCTTTTTCACTTTCCAATTACTTTTCTTTATTCTTCTTTAGTTTAAAATTTGTACTGTTTTTAATTCTGTTGAAAAACTTCAATAAAAATTATTTTAAAAAAATACTATGCCACTGAGCTGAGTGGGGCTTACTCTTCTGGGAGAAAGCTTTGGGTATTTTAGGCTGAGATATCCTATGTACATTAATCTGTGAGCAAGCCTAATTTAATTCAGTGGACTTACTATATTTTTGAGCAGGCATGCAAAGGAATATGCTGTAAGTTGCCAGAGTAACAACCACTTTTATATTTTCACTGTACAGACTATGAAATTAAGTTAAATGAGCAAAAGGAAAATTTCCATCCATCTTCTGTTGCCTAATGGCAGCTGTTCATCTTGAAGAAGTTTCCAGTCTTGTGGGAAGGTATGGGAGGGTAGGGTCTCTTTGTCTTTTTCAACCTTTCATTTGAATTTTAAAAATGGTAATAATGGGGAGAATATAGATAGAGTTGTGCAGCTTATTACTAGCCAGGTTGCCAATAGTATTTCTCAACCACACACCATATGGCAATTGTAAGAGAATTGTATGGTATCTGCAGGAAGAAACTCATTTTTCCCACTGATAAAATGTTATGGCTTGAGTGCTGTGAAGAAAAGATCTTTTCTTCACAGTAAAAGCATAGCCTCAGGGGAAGACCAGTGGACATTGTGCTATAAATGAGAAGCAACACTTATTCATTTATATAATTAATGTATGAAGCAGCGGTTAGCAGAGTAACATAAGCACAAAATACAAATCCCAGCCCTAAAAGAATTAGAGTTTAAATGTGCATTGCAGGGGTAAGGAGACAAAAAAAAATGGGAGAAGCAAAATGTGAAGTCAGGTTAACAGAGATGGTTATTTTAAGTTACAATTTATGGATACATTCAAGTTAGTAGCCACGTTTGCATATTTTATTACAGCAAAGAATAGAGAAGATAGACTGATGCAAAAGAGGAGAAGCCTCCTGTACCTTTAAAGTAGAATAGAAGAAGAATTTCAGTTGGGATACTTTTGCAAAACAGACTTTGAAATCATCTGTTCTACATCACAGTTCAAGGGGAAAGAGCCCCATCCTCATTTGCATCTGGCTGACCTTGTGCTAAAAGTTTCCTGAAATGAAAATCCTGGCTGAGAACAGAAGGTTGCTTCAATTTGATTCACTCACAATGCTAAAGCTGAGACCAATAAGCAGGGGGTGATGGTAGGAACACGGAGCATGTAACCTGGTACCTGTGAACATTGTGACCATAACCCCCAAAATTGCCGGCTGTCCTAGGCAATCCCCAGGAAGTCTTGGTCATCGATTTCTGGGAGTTCTGGTTCCAATGCATCTGGAGGGCACCAGTTTGAGGGAAGTTGCCCTACAGTATCCATATAGCAAATTGGGAGCCCCAATTTAGTTGTTTGTTTTAAATTATTGTAAATTCTGTTTGAGAAGAGCAAAGAGGCCAAGTCCTGTTGATATTTCCCCCAGGTTAAAACACTTAAGGTTGCCCTACCGAGAGAAGGGGCTTTATTTTTTGTTTTGGCACTACTGGGTTGAACTCCGCCATCTTTGCTCCCTTTAGAATGACATTCCCAGGCAGCTGCGCTGGAGAGAGAGTCTGCTTCTACTCAGCATCTGTCTGCTTGATACTGTAGCAGAATGAATAGAGTTTAAAAAATTTAAGAACAGAGACAAATGATTGTGCTTTGCCAGTTTAATATTTAACCATGCTGGCTTGACTTGATTCTGCTCTCAGCTTCCTCTGGTGTCAGCAGCACCCTTTTACAAGTGTTCTAAATGAGGCCGTTATCCACGCATTCCCTAATGTGTGATCCCTGCACAGCTTGCCTTGAGGTTTTACTGCTGCCCAGATATAATTCCTCCGCTGTCATGTTTCGCAACAGCTCCCACTCCAGCTGTGTATTGTCTTCAGGGACTTTAAAAGTCCTATTTCACTAAGTAATTTTCCAGGGGTGATTGTTATTTTACACTTTCTGTTTTTTTAAGTAAAATACAGAATTGGGGACAGTAGGAAAGGAACCTTTTAGAACTGAATCTGTATGAATGTTCCCACCATATGAGCAATTCATCAGAACAACAACTTAGCAACAAAGACTGTGGATTTCCAACAATGGAAGTTTTTAATAATAGATCACACAAATGTAAAGGAAACTTAGATATAATTAATCCAGACTTAATATGCAGGGTGGCTGCCCACTGAATGACCTTGCTGGCTTTTGCCTATTTATAAGCATATTTTAGGAGTGTCTAAAGTATTTGGAACCCTTCATGGATCACTGCCTTGTCGTGGCGAAGGGACTTGCGTAACTCAGTGAAGCCATGAGCTATACCGTGCAGGGCCACCCAAGACGGACAGGTCATGACAGAGAGTTCTGACAAAATGTGGTCCACTGGAGAAGGAAATGGCAACCCACTCCAGTATCCTTGCCAAGAAAACCCCATGGACAATGTTAAAAGGCTAAAAGATATGACACCGGAAGATGAGCCCCTCAGGTCGGAAGGTGTCCAATATGCTACTGGGGAAGAGCGGAGGGCAATTCCAAGTAGCTCCAGAAAGAGTGAAGCGGCTGGGCCAAAGCCGAAAGGACGTTCAGCTGTGGATGTATCTGGAAGTGAAAAGAAGGTCCGATGCTGTAAAGAACAATATTGTATAGGTACCTGGAATGTAAGATCCATGAACCAAGGCAAGCTGGATGTGGTCAAACATGAGATGACAAGATTGAACGTCGACATCTTGGGAATCAGCGAATTGAAATGGACGGGAATGGGTGAATTTAATTCAGGTGACCATTATATCTACTACTGTGGGCAAGAAACCCTTAGAAGAAATGGAGTTGCACTCATAGTCAATAAGAGAGTGGGAAAGGCAGTAATGGGGTACAACCTCAAAAATGACAGAATGATCTCAGTGCATATCCAAGGAAAACCATTCAACATCACAGTAATCTAAGTCTATGCCCCAACCACCGATGCCGAAGAAGCTGAAGTTGACCGGTTCTATGAAGACCTACAACACCTTCTAGAACTAGCACCAAAAAAAGATGTCCTTTTCATCATAGGGGATTGGAATGCTAAAGTAGGAAGTCAAGAAGTAATC
The DNA here is from genome assembly GCA_030867105.1 of Liasis olivaceus. Taxonomy (NCBI): domain Eukaryota; kingdom Metazoa; phylum Chordata; class Lepidosauria; order Squamata; family Pythonidae; genus Liasis; species Liasis olivaceus. Next base: position 64,217,880 of record CM061348.1, on the reverse strand, counting down.
GGAATAACAGACAAGTTTGGCCTTGGAGTACAAAATGAAGCAGGGCAAAGGCTAATAGAGTTCTGTCAAGAGAACAAGCTAGTCATAGCAAACACTCTTTTCCAACAACACAAGAGACGACTCTACACATGGACATCACCAGATGGTCAATACCAAAACCAGATTGATTACATACTTTGCAGCCACAGATGGAGAAGCTCTATACAGACAGCAAAAACAAGACCAGGAGCTGACTGTGGCTCAGATCATGAGCTTCTTACTGCAAAATTTAGGCTTCAATTGAAGAATGTAGGGAAAACCACTAGACCACTCAGGTATGACTTAGATCATATTCCATGTGAGTACCCAGAGAAGGTGATGAATAGATTTAGAGGATTAGATTTGGTAGACAGAGTGCCTGAAGAACTATGGACGGAGGTCTGTAACATTGTACTGGAGGCAGCAACTAAAACCATCCCAAAGAAAAAGAAATGCAAGAAAGCAAAATGGCTGTCTGACGAGGCTTTACAAATAGCTGTGGAAAGAAGGAATGCGAAAAGCAAGGGTGAAAGGGAAAGATATAAGCAACTGAATGCAGATTTCCAGAGAATAGCAAGGAGAGATAAGAAGGCCTTCTTAAATGAACAATGCAAAGAAATTGAAGAAAACAATAGAATGGGGAAGACTAGAGATCTCTTCAAGAAAATTGGAGATATCAAAGGAACGTTTAGTGCAAAGATGGGCATGATAAAGGACAAAAAAGGCAGGGACCTAACAGAAGCAGAAGAGATTAAGAAGAGGTGGCAAGAATACACAGAAGAACTATAAAAGAAAGATCTTAATGTCCCTGATGTCCATGCTGGTGTGGTCACTGACCCTCAGCCAGATATCCTAGAGAGTGAAGTCAAGTGGGCCTTAGGAAGCATTGCTAACAACAAAGCTAGTGGAGATGACAGTATTCCAGCTGAGTTATTTAAAATACTAAAAGACGATGCTGTTAAAGTGCTGCACTCAATATGCCAGCAAGTTTGGAAAACGCAACAGTGGCCACGGGGTTGGAAAAGGTCAGTTTATGTTCCAATTCCAAAGAAGGGCAGTGCCAAAGAATGCTCAAACTATCGCACAATTGCACTCATTTCACATGCCAGCAAGGTTATGCTCAAAATCCTACAAGCTAGGCTTCAGCAGTACGTGAACCGAGAACTACCAGATGTACAAGCTGGGTTTCAAAGAGGCAGAGGAACTAGAGATCAAATTGCCAACATTTGCTGGATCATGGAGAAAGCACGAGAGTTCCAGAAAAGCATCTACTTCTGCTTCATTGACTATGCAAAAGCCTTTGATTGTGTGGATCACAACAAACTGTGGCAAATTCTTAAAGAGATGGGGGTACCAGACCATCTTACCTGTCTCCTGAGAAATCTGTATGGGGGCCAAGAAGCAGCAGTTAGAACCGGTCACGGAACAACCGATTGGTTCAAAATAGGGAAAGGAGTACGACAAGGCTGTATCCTGTCACCCTGCTTATTTAACCTATATGCAGAGTACATCATGAGAAATGCCAGGCTGGAAGAATCACAAGCTGGAATTAAGATTGCAGGGAGAAACATCAATAACCTCAGATATGCAGACGATACCACCCTAATGTCAGAAAGCGAAGAAGAACTAAAGAGCCTCTTGATGAGGGTGAAAGAGGAGAGTGCAAAAGCTGGCTTGAAACTCAACATTAAAAAAACTAAGATCATGGCATCTGGACCTATCAATTCCTGGCAAATAGAAGGGGTAGAAATGGAAGCAGTAACAGACTTCATTTATTTGGGCTCCAAGATCACCGCAGACGGAGACTGCAGCCATGAAATTAAAAGACGCTTGCTCCTTGGGAGGAAAGCTATGGCAAACCTAGATAGCATATTAAAAAGCAGAGACGTCACCTTGCCGACAAAGATCCGCATAGTCAAAGCTATGGTTTTTCCAGTGGTAATGTATAGCTGTGAGAGCTGGACCATAAAGAAGGCTGAGTGCCAAAGAATTGATGCCTTTGAACTGTGGTGCTGGAGAAGACACTTAAGAGTCCCCTGGACTGCTAGGAGGTCAAACCAGTCAATCTTAAAGGAAATCAACCCTGATTGCTCATTGGAAGGATTGATAATGAAGCTCAAGCTCAGATACTTTGGTCACCTAATGCGAAGAGAGGACTCTTTGGAAAAGACCCTGATGCTGGGAAAGATTAAAGGCAAAAGGAGAAGAGGATGGCAGAGGATGAGATGGCTAGATAGCATCACTGAAGCAATGAGCATGAAACTGAGCAAACTCAGGGAGGCAGTGAAGGACAGGAAGGCCTGGCGCAATATGGTTCACGGGGTCACGAAGAGTCAGACACGACTTAACGACTGAACAACAACAACAAAAGTATTTGGAAAAGTAAAAAAAGGAGTGAACAGAAATCTGCCTTAAAATAAATCAGACTTTTCATTTAGTCCACTGTTGTGATGTGTATCAATCAGTGGCATCCACAGGGTGGCCCCAAAAGTCAAGATAACAGTTGTGACTGCATTACTGATGCCCTACCCTTGTTGTATGTGCTTCAAATTCACACACACACACACACACAAAAGGGTACATTCAATCTCACAATTACTGCCTTCTTGACTTCTTTCAACCCTTCTGTGGATCTCCTGGGTAGCAATACCAATAATGGAGGATCTTTGGTGCTCAGTTGTTGCTGAACAACAACTTTGAGCATCCTTCCCCATTGGCCATGCTGGCTGGGACTATTGGAAATCATAGTTTAACCACAACTGAAATGTCATAAGTTTCTTTTCTCTGCTGTACATCCTTCAGTGCAAAGATCTTTCCTATTACCTGCTAGAGTCTGAAGATAGGATCTTTTGTTTAAAAAGCATATATTCTGCCATTGAGTTATAGTTGCTCCCTTGACCTATGAACCTTCGAAGAGGAAAATACATCCAAATACTTTACATCCATTTTGACTATTCTTTGCAAGCACAGAAGCTTCAGTGGATATATTGAGTGATTTTGCCTCTCAGGATTTTCTGTTTTGCTTCTGACTAGTACAAACATGATCTAGAAGTATTGCAGTTCCTAGGCTACAGCCCTGGATACACTTGGATGTACTTTTCAATAAATCCAGGGTACCAACTTCTAAGTATACATGCATAGGATTAGACTGTCACTGAATTGTGTTTATATTTAGGCCAGGATCAAAAAAATGCTTAGTTTAAAATACATATTTTAAAGAGTTGTGTTTAAGATGGCAGCCATACAAATCTTTTAAATAAATAGACGCTTCTAAATTCACACATGTCAAAAGAGCACTGAAATTGCATTAGTATCCTGAAAGCAGCAAGCATATACTTGTTTGCCAACATCTTAACTTATATACAACTTTTCCATTAACATTTTTGATAGTTTGGACAACACTTTAAAAAGTGGTATAGAGCATATGTTAAGATGGTGACATGTCCTGCTTGACAGAGGAGAGTCTTCTATTTGAACAGCTGTCAGAAAATAGTCCTCAGAATGAAGGAAAATCTCACCCAAGCCATGTTTAAACATTTTTAAAAACCTGAAAGAGCAGGAGCTTTGAAGTTAGCCATTAAAACACAGCCTCTGAACACAGAAAGGAGGAGGCACCCAGGCTATCTGGTCAGAATTTTCCCACTGTGATTGGAAAGCTGGTGTTTCAATTTAAATTAGAGTAATTATTTCTAAATGTGTATTTATATCAACCTTCTCTACCAGGCTGCCATTGCCAAATTCATAGTCACATCTGATGCTGGAGGGCACCAGACTGGGGAAGGTTTGTCTCACTACAAAAAAGCAAGCCCTCTTTTGGGGTGGTCTTTTTTTGGTCACATGTGAGACCACTGTCACATCCAATCCACTCTGTTGTTAATTTCCAAGGCCAAGGATACCGCTGAAAATTTGTATTTTATCACAGTCCTAACTCGTAGGCCTCATTATTCTTGTGACTTGTGGTTATCTAAAGACTTTCCAAAGCATTTTTAGTGCTATCTAAAACATTTCAAGCAGAGGCATTTTGTCTACAGGGGATGTGAAATAAAAATATTTTCAAGTATTTCATGAGAAAGTGAATGAGTGCTCTTCGTTCTGGTGGCTTCACCAGATGGGTTGGACTACAAGCTCTTAATTCCTAATAAGGTAATTGAGCATTATGGTGGTTGTAGTCCAATACATCATTTAACTTTTTGTTATGCCATGCAAGGGTCACCGATCCTGCTTTATTAATGCTCAGAACATTTGCTTTGTCTGTGTCAGTTTTTGCAGATAAATATAGTGTCCAAGAAGAGGCCCTGCTGGCCCATGACTTTTCAAACCCATTTGCCTTTCAGCTGCCACAAAGCCTCCAAACTCCCAAAGATAGGCAGCCATGACTAATGGGCTCCACAGGCATTGACAGGAACCTTCCCTTCTCCCAACACACTTCAAGCTTGGCTCCAGCTGTGATGTCACTCTCAGTCATCTCTATTAGCCACTTATGTTTCTGCTGCCACTTCCACAACCACACATCATTCCCAGTTCCTCTGATGCATCAACTGCTAAGCCTGAAATGGAACTGCTGGAAGAATCCTCCCCAGTGCCCTAATTCAGAGTTGAGCTAGCAGTTGAGCCTAATGTTCTAGTTTTTAGAGTGGAGTCCCAGTTCTTCCCACTTAGGCTTCCTCTCTTGGAGCCAAACAATCACTCAGGGAAATGTTAAAGCAACAGTTGATGGCCAGCATAAATGTATTAATGGCACTTCTGGGAAAGCAAGAATTGTTAAACAGTAAATCTTGAAACATGGCTCAGGTTGCCACTGATTACCTTTTTTTCCCCAAAATTGTTATTTTGTCCATAAAGTCTTATCAGCAATTTGCCACATACAGTTCACCACTGTGGAAGACTGGATATATCTTGTGCCAGCATGCAAGTCAAGAATCTTCTGTGCAGAATTTAGCATCCTGTGGATTAAAAGAGTATCTTGCATCCCCTGTATATGTTCGCTTGAGTCTTCTGTGAAGGATAAGCATATTATGTATCTGCATGGAGATTTCTTTGATGAGTTTTTTGAGATTTTTTATAGAGAGGATATGTGAATCATGCATTTTCTATATATGCTTTAAAATAGCATGAAATAAAGTTTTCTTTCTTTCTTTCTTTCTTTCTTTCTTTCTTTCTTTCTTTCTTTCTTTCTTTCTTTCTTTCTTTCTTTCTTCTGTTACGTTGTCAAAGACTTGAGGCCAGTTGATATTTGTGTTTCATCCTGGCTCTTTGGCTTACTGCCATGGTGTTTGATGTATTTGCCAACCCATTTTCCTGAGATTATTTTCCCTTCAGCATTCCCTTTTTCTTATTGGTTCACTTTTATGATTTTTTCAAATTATAATTTCAAGGTTCTACCAAACTCCATGCCTTTCAATCTAGTAGTAGAACCTTGAAATCACAATTTAAAAAATCATAAATGTGAACTGATAAGAAAAAAAGAAAGCTGAAGTGCATGTAACGCTACAGTGCCTATTTTGTAACATTTTCTCCACTTTTGCCTTTGACTTCAGATCAGAGGAAAGGATTTGAAATTGGAAACCTCAAGGGAGAGCGGCTTTTCAGATGCTATTTTTCAGTGCTCACCTGCCCAGCTGTGAATAACCAGATAGTCTTTCCTTTTGCAACTTAAATTCCTGCATAACTTCACAGCTACAGATACAATTACCAGACTTTTAAAAAACAACCAGAAAGAACAGCATAACTTTTCACAGCCCTCTTCATCTCCAGTAATAATAACAACAACACAATGCCTTGATATGAGGCACTAGATTGCATTGTAGAAAGTACAGATACTATGTGGGTTAGTTAAGGTATGTCTACAGAAATCAAATGCTAGCATAGGATGCATCAGAGTGTTCTACTGTAAATGCTACTTTGTTCTAAAGATCCCTACATTCTTGTCATTCTTGTATATACTTGGAAGTAACTTTTAGACCTATTCATTTATTGCATTGTATTGTGCATTTTCTCTGAAATCTAAAGACAGCATACATGGGGGACTTCCCTAATTTAATCATTACAACAGCCTTCTCAAGGGAGCTGGCCTGAGAAAGAGTGACTGACTCAAAGTTATCTGATGAGCTCCATGGTTGAGAGGGGATTTGAACCAGGTTTTCTCTCCAAGTTGAACACTTTGATCAACACGCCACACTTGACTCTGCAACTGGGTAACCAGATCTCCTGTTGCTGATGCACAATGTACTTGCCATCATTAGGCAAAAGAGAGAAAACATAAATGAAGTAAGTAGCAGAAAAGGTGTTAGGTAGAAATAAGTAATGCAAATTATTATTATTATTATTATTATTATTATTATTATTATTATTGGAGCATATGGCAAAAAAAGGGGGAAACAATAATAAGTTCTTTAAATATATCTGAAACAGAAAATCAGCTAACAAAGCACTCTGACTGTTAAATGACAAAGGCAAGAAAGGGATGTTCAGAAAATATAAGATAGGTACCTGAGCCTATATTGACTTTTTCAGGGAAGGAATCAAAACAACTAAAGTAAATTGAGATAACAAGAGAAGATAGTTTAGGAGATCTTGGGAGACTACACTGTAATAAATCACTGGGTCCTGATGGCATCTATCCAAGAGTTCTGAAAGAATTCAAAGATGAAATTGCTAACCTCCTATCCAAAATATGTAACTTTTCATTAAGATCTGACTCAGTGCAAGGGGGCTGACAGATAGCCAGTGTGACACCAATTTTTAAAAAGGGACCCAAGGAAGATCCAGGAAATTATAGGCTGAACAGTTCAACATCTGCTCCATGCACAATTGGTAGAAGCGATAATCAAAGAAAAAATAAGCAGATAGGGAAATAAGCCATTAGAGGAAAATCAATATAGATTCAACAAAGGTAAATCATTCTACACCTTTTTAAGAGTTTCAGCAGGATCATAGATGGAAGTGACCCTGTTAATGTTATATATCTGGGTTTTCAAAAAGCCTTGATAATGTTCCATATCAAAGTCTCTTGGGTAAATTTAGCAGTCAAGAGATAAAAGTGTAATGGGTAGAAGAAATTACCTTGAGGAACAGGAGGAAGAGCTGCTACCAAGACAGTCAGGTAAAACAGTCAGGTAAAAGAAATCTGAGCCTGGGGCAGAAATGTAACCTGAGAAAGTGTCTCAGACAAGACCCTCCCTAGTTCTCACAAAGACAAAGGGAGGAAGGGGGAAGCACATTCAGACTTGCAAGTTTCTGTTACAATAACCTTATAATAAAAGTAGTATTAGCCTGTATGACTTTGGTTTCCTAGTCTGATCTACCTCAAAGGGTTCACAAAAAGAGCCTGTCCTTTTGTGGACTGCTAATTGGTTAATAACAGAAAGCAAAGTAAGAATAAATAGTCAGTGGAGGAAAGTAAATCTTAAGGATCTGTATTGGGACCCATGCTTTTTAACTTGTTCATAAATGATCTCAAGCAGTGAGCTGTCAAGTTTGCAGATATCACTGAATTATTCAGGATGAAAAACCTGAAAAGTGATTTGTGAGGAGTTCAAGGAATTGGGTGAATGGTCAACAAAATAGCAAATGTGGTTCTCTTTAAAAATGTACATTGGGAGAAGGGATTCATAATTTCACAAATACACTAATGGGATCTAAGTGTCTGCAACCAGGAAAAAGGTTTTGGGGGCATCCTGAATAAGTCACTGAAGACGTTAACCTACAATAGCTGTGAAAAAAGCAAGTTCCATGCTAGGGATCATTAGCACAGGGATTGAAAGTAAAATTTCCTGGAATACTGTATACAGTCCGGTCTCTATATTTGATGCAGGAGCTTATAGTTGGAAAAAGTGCAGAAGAGGCAACTGAAATTATCAGGTTTTGAACACCTTTCCTATGAGCAAAGACTGAAGGATTTGGGAATTTTTAGCTTGCAAAAATATGGCTGAAAAGGAATGTGATTGTGGTATATAAAATCATGCATGATGTGGTTAAAGGTCTATATAACATTATGCATTCTCCCTCTCAAAACAGTGCAAGCAGGATCACCCAAGTAAGCTGATTGGAAGGAGATTGGAAGGAGATTTAGAACAGACAAAAGAAAGCTCTTGTTCACACAGTGCCTAATTAACCTGTGAACATCAGTACTACAAGATGTGATGGCCATTAATTTGGAGGGTGTTAAATGGGGATTGGATAAATTCATAAAGGGCAGATCTATCAAAACCTGTTAAATGTAAAGATTTAGTGTTGCCTCAAGATTGCTGGCAGCATACTTCCAAATACCAGTAGCTGGAGAACAATAGTGGAAGATTGGTAGGTTTCCATCTCTTGCATGAAGGCCATTCCAGAGGCATCTGGTTGGCCACTGTGAGAAACAAAATGTGTCATGATGGATTTTGGCTTGATCCAACAAAGCAGGCATCCTTGGAAATCCATCATGTCCAGGATTGACCTGCTATCATTCTGTGCATACCTCTTTTATTTAGCTGGTTTTCATATTAAACTTACTTAGCCTATGTACTAGAAGCAGGCAGTCTGGTGTTCTCCAGATGGTTTGGCTTTCAGTTCCTGTCAGCTTCAATCAGCATACTGGATGGTGGAAGATAGTGGGGATTATAGATCATAACATCTAGGTAGCCTTCCCCCTTGCTTTGTAACAGAGGGACGTAATATAATATGAGTCATGCTTGAAGAAATAAATTCAGTGCCTAGATCAATTAGTACAGTGGCCCAGATTTTCCCATCCAGAACTCCTCCAGATGTGTGGACTTCAACTCCCAGAATTCCCCAACCAGCATCACCATTTGTGAGAATTCTGGGAGTTGAAGTCCATACATCTAGAGGGCCGCAGATTGGGGAAGACTGCTGTTAACATGACTCCATTCTCTCATTTCATAGCAGCAAGAGCAGCTGCAATAGTTAATCAGGTGCTGAAAAGCTTGGTTTCGAAGAAATGCAGTAAACTATCCATTAACTGGTTTGTGGCGCTACAGCCTTGTTGTCTACAATTTACAGAACAGCTTGCTTTACTCTGGGCAGTGTGCACATTAGCAGCTGTCATTGCTAAACAAGGTGTGTTTACATGAGCAGACCGAGATATGAGAAGCAGGTGGTTAAACACTTTTCTACCGCTTCTTAAAATATCTTTTTTTTCAGTTTAGCCATTTTCATCACATAAACAAACATTTTAAGTTTATATCATTATACACCCTCATACAATGCAAAATTAAACAAGAAAAAATGTCAAAGTAAAACAGCAATATATCCATAGAAAACAACCAGCTGATGAAAACATGATTCATATTTGGATAGTTTAAAATAAATTGAAATACTAAAAATGTGTTTAAGTGCCTGAGTTCTAAATTGCTGGTTTTTATTCTGGATATTATTGGACTGCAAACTACTTAGAGAAAGCCAGCACTTTGAGTTTGCCCAGAAGTAAATAGCCAGTGAAGCTAATTTAAGATTGGCAAAAGATGATTTGAGTGAGCAGCGCCAGTCAAATCTCAGGGCAATGAATTATGTACTAACTGAAATTTCCCAATTACATCCAGAGACAGCCATACCTGTAACACATTGGAGTACTGTAATTGAGTTGTGATATGTCAAGGCTTCATACCAAGTACAATAATTAAGCTCCCTGATATGCATACTCAAGCAATATGTTTAGATAAGTAGATTAATTGCAGAGAATTATGAAGCCATTCATACAAAATGTTCTTCATCTAACAACACCCAGGAATCCTGTACTTTATATATGTTAGTCCCAAGGTATGAATCCTCGGTGTTCTTCTGTTTATGTGACTAGTAGGCTATATGACTAATCACATCCCAGCCTTGAAGGTTTCTGCCCTATGTTCTATTTACAAAATTGCCTTTTCTGGTGTGAGAATCAGTGATAGATACCTGCCTCGCCCACTTCAATCCTTATGGAATATTATTAGAGCATGGACAATCCTTTGGGAATATTACGAGAGCACAAATAACCATAATAATGTTGATCTGCAGGTTGGGGTCACAGTTAGTCACACTATAACCTAACTGGGTCACACAGATTTTACAGCTATGGCAGTGCATGCTTCAAAAATGATTTTCAAAAGTGCAGCCTCTCTTTAAGTAGCTGGGTCTTTTTTTCCCAGACACAGTTGCTTTAACAAGTCAGCTGATTCAACATATAGATCTTTTTTCAAGTTTGCATGGTAGCCTGAAAAAAAGGTGCAACTGCCTTAAAAAGGTGCTGTGCTTGTACTCCCACAGGTTCCAGAATCCCTCTTCTAAAGCTTACAGATTCATTATTTGTTTGTTCATTTGTCAAATTTATATAGCCATCTCACAAAACCATCTCACAAACAAGTGACTCTGGGTGGTGTACAAGGCTAAAAACAATTAATTAATAAATACCAAACAATAGCAGTAAAAAATATTAAACATTGTAAAAAAAAAAACAAGCTAAAAGAGAAGAAATACTAGGCAAAGAGATGTTAATGATAGTATAGCCACCTCAGTAATTCACCAGTCCCCTGGGTCCCCAGGCCTGATGCCACAACCAGGTTTTGAGGGACCTGTGGAAGGTCAGAAGTGATGAAGCCAGCCTCACTTCAGTGGGGAGAATATTCCATAACACGGGCACCACAGCAGAAAAGGCCTACCGCCTAGAACCTGCCAAATGTAGCTCTTGAGCTGATGGGACCTGCAGCATGCCCTCTCTGCTGGATCTGGTGGGACAGGCAGATGGGGAGAGGCGGTCCCTCAGATAACCTAGTCCCATGCCATGTAAGGCTTTAATGTCAAAACCAGCACCTTGAATTGGACCCAGAACAGACTGGTAACTAATGCAGCTCATGGAGCAGAGGTGTAACGTGTATTCTATTAGAAACGCACATAACTGCCCACACTGCTGCATTTTGCACCAGCTGAAGCTTTTGGATATTCTTCCAGGACAGCCCCTTGTAGAGAATACTACAGTAGTCCAACCAGATGACTAGGGCATGAGTGACCATGAGTAAAGCCCCTCAATCTAGGAACGAGCTCAATTGGCGCACAATACAAAGTTATGCAAAAGCCCTCCTAGCCACGACTGCCACTTGCTTTTTGAGCAGGAGTCATGATTCTAGGAGAACCCCCAGATTGCACACAGATACCTCATCCAGCACCAAAGATGGCATAGTCCTAGAACCAGTGGGCCCCAAAATCCAAAGCCACTCAGTCTTGTCAGGGTTAAGTTGAAGCCTGTTGTTCCACATCCAGACCCTCACAGCCTCCAGACACCGGGATAAGATGTCCACAGCATCACTTAATTCACCAGGGGCAGAGATGTATAATTGGGTATCATCAGCATACTGATGATACCTCACCCCATGGTGATGGATGAGCTCACCCAGTAGCCTCAGGTAGATGTTGAATAGGAGGGGAGAGAGCACCAACTCCTGCAACACCCCACACAGTAGAGGCCAAGGGTGGGATCTTTCCTCCCCAATCACAACCGACTAGAATCAACCCTGGAGAAAGGAGGTGGACCAGCACAACACCATGCCACCCGCCCTCAATCTTCTGGGTCAATCCAGAAAGATACCATGGTCGATGTAATTATCATTACATATATTTATGAAGAAGAATTAAAAAGTATCAATCATATTTATAGATGTGTGTCTCTCATAAGCTGTGTGTATGATAAAAGTGGGTTCCCAAGTGTGAATAGGCTGAAGATAACAAAAGCAAAGAGTGGCTAGCAGTATGCTAATATCAGGAATACAGGACCAAGCGCTACACTTGCCAGGACCCCTCCAGATAGTAGGTGAGTCCAGATAAAGAGGTGCCTGAGGGACAGGACAAAATATAAATGTGACTTAATATAAATGTAAAAGATGAAGACATTTTTGAGTCAAGCTCAACTATATCCGTGCAGCTTTCTTGGCAGTGTTACAGAAGTGGCTTGCCTTCTTCCAGGATATCTTTCTCAGTTTCTCAGTCTAGGGCTACCAAATGTGGACTACAAAAATTTGGGTGATTGGTAGTAGGCTGCAAAGATCTGGCAGCCAAATCTTACATCCCTGGAATTTGGTGATGATTCTCCCATCCATCTATGCCAAGAGATCATCAAAGGTCAGCTGGATGCTGCCACCTGCTGAATTATACATGAATATATACGTTTAGTTAAAATTAAATGGAATTAAGTACACCTAATAATATTATGCTCTGTAGGTTTAATAATTTCATTTTTTGTCCAATTAAAATTACAATTTGGTGGCAATTTTGGAGTTCCTCTGGGGAAGTGTTTGCAACACTATTGGATTGCTAGAGTGTCTCGAGTGGTGTTTTTCAAACTTGGCTACTTTAAGATGTGTAGACTTCAACTCCCAGAATTCCCCAGCTAGCATGCATGGGAAATTGAAGTCCACACATTTTAAATTGCCAAGTTTGAAAAACACTGCTGTAGAATCTCAATTTGGGTTCCTCTGATACAAATGAACACACGAACCTCCTTTTTATTTGTATGTTTTGATTTTCATTTATTGGTACGTGCTTTTTATTTGATGCTGCAGCAGTCTGGCCATTTTATTACCTTGCAGATTTTATAATAACAATAACGGTGCCTATATAATTGCAAGTCCATGACTTGTCCAAGGAAACATTAAGCTATAATATCTGTTCTTATAGCAGTGTTCTAGATCTTGTAATTGGCTGCAGATTTTCTTCCTCTCCCAATACTGAGCTATTATACCTTTTCAGCAAGTAAAATATTTGTTGCCAGCTTGTCTTTCATTTGTATATGCGACATCACAAGGTTGTGTATTTTGTTATTTCTCTACCGCTCTTTAATAAAAAGGGAGAGGAACGAAAGAGAAGTGGTCACGGCAGCAGGCAATGGAATAATGAAAAAGTAAATAAATTAGGCAGTAGAAGATAAAATAGCAGGAGCAGTCCCTGAAACAAAGACATCAAATTTAGCCAGATAATAAATTTATCCAGATGTTGAGATGCCTGAGCAAAAATCTTTGCCTGATGTTGAGTTTGAATAGAAGCTGGGACCAGGGAGGGCTCTGCTAAGAAGACTTTCTATAACTGAAAAGATCCGCTGCCTCCCAGTTAGATTATTGCAATCTGCTTTGTGCAGGGCTGCCTTTCTAGAGACTAAGCAGACTTAAACTATTGCAAAATGCAGACTGTTGCCTAGGATATCAAAATATTGTCAAGTATATATCGTTTACTGATGTTCTGCCTGATTCCTTGCTATTATTTGGCCTGGACATCTCCTGTGTCTCTTCGTTTGCAGTTTTAGAGAACTGGCGTTTTTGAGAATTAGAATCAGAGAATTAGAATTGTCTTAAACCAATTCTGGTTATTTGTCCATCTTGCTCAATGTTAGCTTCCCTGACAGCATTCTCCAATGTCAGAGAGGGTCTTTTCCATCACCCACCAGACCCGTTAAGTGCAGATGCCAGGAACTGAACTTGTGCTCTTCTGCCTGCAAAGCAGCTGCTCTGCCACTGAGCCTAGAGTTCCCACCCCATTTAAAAAACAGAATTGTTGGCTTTTATTGTTTTACGGACTTTGTGGTGAGACAATGTCAGGGCTTCAAGGAAAGGAGGTGGGGGAAAAATGAAACAAAAATTAATTGCTGACTAAGTTTTAAAAGAGCAGGTGGTTTACCATGCTTGGCCAAGAACGTATGTGGTCTTCATACTTAAAACACCAAAATATTTGAGCCCAGAGGTTCCGCTCAGCTCCCCCTTTTTCTTAAACTGATGTACCTTGACACCACTCATCCTCACCAGCTTCCTGAATCTAGAAAGGCAATTAGCAACATCTCTCCCTCTTGTTCCCACAAAATGCTGAAATACATTTTCACAAATCTATATTGAGAAAAATGTTTACATATGTCATCAGATGGATGCAAAAGCAAACTTGGATGCTGAGTTCTGGTTGATATGGAGACTGAGAAACTTAGCATTGACAGGCTTAGGGGAGTCTCAGAAACTGAAAAAAAATGTTTTAAGAACTGTAGCCAAAAACCCCATAAAAACTCTTCATTAGGACTAAATACAGCTGCTTTAAGGGGGCCACAGAATGGGTGGCTGCACAGAGCCTCATAAAAATTTGGGGGGTCTCCCCACACGTCCTTCCCTCCCTGCGCTCTGCCTGCTGCTGCAATAGTCCTCTGTCTCCTGCTGTCCTACCAATCTTCTGTGTGCCTGCCTCATTTCAGGTTGAATTAGCAGTTGAATGCCATCCTGGCTCTTCCCAGGAGTGGACACTTTATAGGCTGAGAGAGGAAAGCACTCTGCTCTACCAGCTAGCTATTGCTCAGGAGCACCCCCTCTTTTTCTGCTGGATTGTGCAGTCCAAGCTGCTTCTTCTAATGTCTCTGATGGGATCTCACTTGGAGACTAGGGTTACCTTGTATGGGCTTCATTCTGGATTACCACTAGATGGCAGCATAGAGATACAGAAAACTCATTTGGATTTTTACTAGAAAGAACACTGGTTAACTAGCTTATCCAAAATACCAAAATAAAAACTTCATTTAATTCAGATGGTCAAAGAGCAAAGATTTACAAAAAAGAGTAGGAAAGATTACTATCATTTGTTCTTCACCCTGCGTCACTGAGATGTGGACAGTTGTGGCAGAGAAAAGGATGCTTTTCAACATTTTAGAGTAATAGAAACTTTAGACAATGTCAGGAAAGTATATTTATATCCATAGTAATCTGTATGGGTTTTGTGAGTATACAGCTAAACAGTACTCTTTATTCTTTCAGGTCTATTTTTGTTGGAGGTACACTGGGAAAAAATATCACTCATCACTGTCCTTATTTATTTCATCCTGTCTTCCTTTCTTGGCCTGTTTTAATGGCCATCCAAGCCCTGTAGGCAGAACCCTCCCACCCATCTCTTGGCTTGGAGGAGGAATTATTGGGGGAGGGGGGATTGCAAAGTGTGATGCCCTGAGACCCTGGGCCCCCTACCGGTGCCACTGACCAGGACTAGCAGTAAGGCCAACAATAATGGGCCCTACCTGCTTAGCTTGATGAAAGGGAGAGAATGGGCATTCTTTAAGAGTAAAGAGGAACATGCAGGTAGAGGTGATCCAGTTGCCACTTGGACTTTGGACTTAGAAAAATCTTTGAACAGAGTCCCTCACCAAAGACCCT
Organism: Liasis olivaceus; assembly: GCA_030867105.1. NCBI lineage: Eukaryota > Metazoa > Chordata > Lepidosauria > Squamata > Pythonidae > Liasis > Liasis olivaceus. The sequence goes on along the minus strand of CM061348.1, from coordinate 64,202,725 downwards.
TGAGTAAGCTTAGTAGTTGTAGATTAGGAGGACAGGTCTTCATGCATAAGCAACTGGCTGAAGGGCAGGAAGCAGGGGAGGAGTAAATGAATTCTAACACATTATTTCTTAAATGTAAGAGGACTTTCACAGGAAGACCATGTCTATTAAATTGAGGCTTTGCTGCAAATTACATCATTTACATCAGTTATATAATTATACAAAGGATGTATGTAGAGCAAATGATGTACATTCAGATTTAGTGGACTTTCAGATTTAACAGACATCCTTTCCTCCAAGTAGTATTTTAAAGTGAGTTTATATGGAGTTGCTTTTAGAAACAAAAGACCATACTTTGTATATAGTTAATAATTAGTCTTTGGATTTTATTGCCCTTGAGTCTAGTTTCCAGAGGAAAGAGCCTGTTGAGAACTGCTTAGCTTTAGAATAATTCGTGTATCACAACTGTTGCTAGTCACCTTTAGGGGGAAAAAAATCTGCCATTGGTCTATTCGAATTGCAGGACTGTTTAGATTTTGTGATGTCTCTGTTCCTCATTTCCAAAGTGATGTGGATAAAACAATTTGGCAATATGACATTTCTCTGTTGTCCAATACAGAAAGGATCCATTGATATCTAATAACTAATGGATGCAAGGCTAAATTGCCTTTTATGTTTTTTCAGCTTGTTCCAAATATTACTACAGCTAACTCTTCTTCTGTGATTTGTGATCAGAAATGGTCTTCATGAAGTCTTCATTAGATTTTCTGTATTCTTCATCAAGTTTTTATCAGGTTTTTTATTTTCTCAAAACAAAAGTCCATAGACCAGAGAGGCATGTATGTGTACACGCACATGCATGCACAAATCCACACCCTTCCCACCTGAATGTTTGGGCGTTGTTATACCAACTTGATGCCATCTCATAGCAAAGGGACTTGGAACAGCTGCATATGCACATAAGGTAACAAAAACATAGTAAAAAATGTGAGCTAACTAATTTCATTCTGTGACCTAAGGTTTATTGATTTCCACTCTTCCCTGTAACCTTAGTGCCCTCCCCATGTTCTGAAACAGATTTTTTGTGGAGCTGGATGAGAATAGCTGAAAATTATATCCCTCCCTGTTTCATTTGTGGAAGCCTTTCATCACTGGAGGTATGAAAGACTCTGCCCCATATCAGTTTGTTATAACCTAAAAGCAAACTAGTTTTCTTTACAAGTAATACTGTGAGCTGTTTATTTTACAGTACTCCCTTGTCAAATATTTGGTAGACTTATCATGAAGCATATAATATGATTTTGAACAAAAGACAAAACTTTTCAACTTGGGCGTTCCAGTCCAAGAAGTAGCTGGATTCGAGTATGCTTTAGCAGTCATGCTGTTGTAGCTTGTAATGTATTTTTGGACCAGATTCTGCATGCAGATTATGTTAGGATACAGGAGTATTCTCATGTCTACTGTATAATCCCAGATACAAGGTAACATTTGTTCTATAGATAATATGAGCTGGGACGATTCTGCTCTCATTTTTCTGTAGAATTCCCCTGCAGAGTGGAGATAAATGCTTAGATTACTGGATCTCATCTCTTCAAAATCTTATGGTTAATACCATCACAAGTTTTCCCATCCCCATTCTCTGGACTAATATTGGATACAGTTTCAATTTGGGTGCATAAACAGATGCAATCAGATTTCTTTATCCCGTGTCAGTGTTTTTTATTGTATTGGTCAAATATTGTAGACTAGAGATTAGTTTTCCGCTTGTACTGTTAGCAGATGATAACATGTTAAAAGACATGAATACTAAGCCATAGAAATTTAAGGATGCTGGTGCTGATTTTTAACACAGCTCTTAATTGCTGGTTCAGCATTTTCCTTCCCGACTGGATGATAAGATTGCAGAATGATATTACATTGGTGAAGTTTGTAAGGCTCATTACAAAAGAGCTAATCTATTGCATGGACATGGACCAAGAAAGAGTTTCCTGACTTTGCAAAATCCTGGTATTGAGAAGAACATAGGGAGAGCCCTATTGGATCATCCTGTTACCTGCAGTAATAAGACAGAGTTTTGTGGGAAACCAATAAGCATAATAGTAGGCTACTTGCAGCTGTAGGATTACATTTAGTCCCCATCCCCTTTTTGAGGCCCTCAGAGCCTACTCTGATTATTATTGCTGAAAACTGTGCACAGTTTCTTGCCGTTCTAATGTTGAAAACAAATGGAAACTATATTACACTGTTCTCTTTCTTGAATTTCCAATTCTAACCCTTCAGGTTCCCTGGAGAACAAAATTCCCTGTCACTTTTCTCACCAATAAATGGTTTTCTGCTGACCCTGTTGGCAGCATTGGGCAAGAAGCCCTTCAAAATTACAGACTTTTCCATACAAACATTCAGGTGTACAAAAGCCCACAAGCTTCATCTCACCGCAGGCCTCCCACCTCAGGAGCTTGTTTTAGATGACAGTCCCATAATTAGCATTAAAAAGTGACTGTCTTCTCTAAGGCTCCCATGGGGAGCTTCTACTCTCTTGGGCTTCTGCCAGGTGGAGTGCTTTGTTGTTCCAAAATAATTCTCACTATTGATGTGCCATCCCTGTGAATGAGCGCCAGGTGTAGGTTGGGCCTCAGTGGATGTTTATTTAAAGATGAGCACACCTGCCAAAGGTACCTGAGTCCCTATAGGGTATCAAAATAGGGAGAGGGAGGAAAACTGCTGGATACATAGGAATGCACACTTCTGAAGGCAGGTGAAATGTTTTATCAGCTTTTGCTTTCAGCTGAATGTTCAGCACCTGCCCTGTGTAAAATTGATGTGCTCAAGTTTTCAGGACAGTGATAGAGAGAAGTAGGTTGTATTGTGCAAAGCCAGAACATAAGGGGACAGGTTGCCCACAAGTCTTGATGAAGTAAAAGGCCTAACGTACCTTAGGGTAGTTAACACAAATATTTTTATCTGCCCCTCTGGGTACAGTTCAAGGAGACAATTGATTCTGCTTTTCCCAGATACACCTCTGAACTTATTTCTGAGAAGACAATTTTGAAACCCACTATTGCCGTGGGTTTGATCCATTTGTTGGGTGACGTCCATTGATAGCTGCCTGTTGGCCCTGTTTAAGGTGACCTGTTCCCTGCTGGGGAGGGATGGACCACAGGAACATCTTCAGGGCCACTGTGGGTAATTTTCTTGCTATTTGGAGACAGTGTTCATCAGATTTCCTCAGAATTGGACTCCAAATGGGCAGATCCAATTGAGGTGCCTTGGGCACAGTCTTGTGGATGATCTGGGTGAACCAGTGACTCTTGAGGATATGGTCAAGGTCCTCTGATCTGTGCATTCAGCCACTTGTTTATTAGATCCAGGACCTTCCTGGGTTATTAAAGGACCTGGGAAGTGACTGGTAGTTGGGTTGTGGAATCAAAACGCAGGACGCAAAGGCAAAATAATCAAGGCTTCACTGCAGTGTTTATTAGGCAGTACGTACTGGAGAGAGACCCCACCAAAGGTTAGTGGGAGACACTCCCCCTGTAGGCAAAATGGATGCCCTGATATTTATACAGTTCTACAAGAAAGGGGAAGGGAAAAGAGCACGTACGTATACATATTCACATGATGATGGAGGCATATTTTAATGAGCAATACTTCTCAAGTTACTTTCTGTCCGTGTTCTTGGCCGCTATCTACAAGGACGGAACAACTGCTATCTATAAGGAAAGCAATAGTGTTAGAGGGGAAGAAACAAATTGTTCAAGGTGCCAACTGCCAGGAAGAAGACATCCTCCCTTACATTGCTATTGGGGATGTTTGTGATGAGGGGTTTACAATCAGCCTAGTTCATGTCAGCTTCAAGGGTGCTGCACATTCCTTTATGTTTCGAATTTATTAAAGGGATCCCATTCATCTAAGGCCTCTAAAAACTTGCTTCTTTCATCCAAAGATATATTTTCCTCATTTTCCTCACAGGGTCCATGCAATGGTGTCAGCTTCACTGAGGGAGGAGATGGTTTCCCTCTCTTTGAAAGAGGCAGTGGTGCATTCCCTCCTCAAAAAGCTCTTGCTGGACCTAACAATGCTGGACAGCTATTGTCCAGGCTCCAGACTTCCTTTTTTAGGGAAAGTTGTGAGAAGGTGGTCAGATAGCAGTTACAGAGGATCTTGGAGGAAGCAGATTATTTCGATCCATTTCAGTCAGGTACAGTATGGGGATAGAGTTAGTTGTGCTTGCTGATGATCTTTGGTGGAACTGGGATGTGGGGGAGGTGATCTCTCATTGGTTTTCAGTACCATCAACCACAGTATCCTTCTAGACTGGCTGGGAGTGAGAGGCACTGTTTTATTTTGGTTCCCCTGCTTCCTCCTTGGCCAGTCACAGTCAATTTTGACAAAGGGGAAGAGGTCATGTCCCCAGCCCCTCACCTGTGGAGTGCCTCAGAACTCAATACTTTGACCCCTCCTGATTAACATCTACATGAAATTACTGGGTGAGGTCATCCATCAGTTTGGGGTCCAGTATCACCAATACTCTAATGCTACTCATTGTATAATTCATATCTCAGCTGTCCAGGAGATACTGTCCATGTCCTGATCCAGTGCCTAAAAGTTTTTGCAATCTAGATAGGGAGGAACAGATTCAAGCTCAATACTGACAAAGCTAAGTGGCTGTGGTTATTTGGGCTCCCTGGATCTCAGGATTTTTCATCTTTAGTCTTAGATGGGACCATACGTCCTTTCAAGACTGGTGTGCAATCTGGGGGTCTTTCTGGACTCACAGCTCTTGCTCAAGGAGCAGGTGGCAACTGTAGCCAGGAGGGCCTTTGCACGGGATCACCTGGTGTATCGGTTGCTCCCTTTCCTAGGCCAGGAGGCACTTCAGGCAGTCACTCATACCCTTGTCACCTCTTGACTGAATTACTACAATTTGTTCTATATGGGACTGCCCTTAAAGACTACTTGAACCTACATTTGGTCCAGAATGCAGCAGCATGGGTAGTAGTGGGTGTATCACATTATGCCCATGTGTCATCCCTGCTTCATGAACTGTACTGGTTGCCAGTTGACTTCCAGTTGCAATTCAAGGTGCTTGTCATCATCTGTAAAGCCCTTCATAGCATAGGGTCTGGTATTTGAGAGGCTGTCTATGTCTGATAGTTCTGCCCACCCAGTCAGATTGAGCAGGGTGGGTATGCTCCAGGTCCCCTCAATCAAACAGTGTCATCTATCAGGACTTAGGCAGCACACCTTCTCTGTTGTGGTGCCTGCCCTCTGGAAGAGCATTCGCCCAGAGTTTCATATGGCTCCCACACTACAGCTGTTCCAGAAGTCATTAACAATTGTGGTTCTACTCCCAAACCTGGGGTAAGGTAGATGCCGAGCCTTTGTTAGTCTTTATTGGCTTTGGGTACATTTGGTTGCTTTACTGTCATGGACACACATGTTTTTTATTGTTTGGGGTTGGGGTCCCCTTCTCTCTGTGTATTGTAACCCACCCACAGTCTTTTGGAAGTTGGGCATTCTCTAAATCAAATGGATGGATGGATGGATGGATGGATGGATGGATGGATGGATGGACGGGCAGACAGACAGACAGACAGATAAATTGATCAATTCTCCTACAGATTTGTATGTGTGTGTAGGGTTTCAGGGAACATGGAACATTGTGCCAAACTTGCAGTTTTCAGCCTAATTTCAATAGCCTCTGCAAAAAAAAACAAAAATGGTTCACACTCTGAACTATTCATCTGGCCCTGCCAGCCCACTGAGTGTGATGTGGAAGAAGAACTACCATGAGAAGAAGGTATGAGAACAGAAAAAAACAAATATCCATATGGTTTCCATCTAAGATTGTATTAAACATTAGTCTGGGAGATTCAGGTGAGATCACTTTTGTATTAAAATTTGGTGGAGTTCCAGAAACATTCAACAGTCTCACACTTACAAAATGCTCCTTTGTGTGCTGATTCTGTTTTGAAGATTGCCTCTGCTCCAGAAATACTCTCATACACAAACACATGAGCACACACAATGCCCTTCAAACAGCTCCTACCCATGTCTTCATCTTTTTTGCCCTAAACACCAGCAGAAACCGTATTCTCCCAACTGGTAGCACATCAGCAGCATGTATATGTTTTCCAATGGGAAATAGATTTGGTAGTCTCATTTCTGAAAGGGCAAGGAACACCCACGTGTTGCCCTCCAGGCTACTTTAAGATCATTCTGCAGGATTCCTCCATGGCATGCCATAGCTACACTCAGCCAAAGAGTGGGTTTTATTTTATTGCTCTGTGCCATCCAAGCTGCCTATCATAACTGCTTGCCCAACATGCAGTGGGGATCCTGCCTTGCCAAATATTCAGACTGAATGCACAAGAGCAGAGAGCAGCGCCAACAGCAGGCTACTAGAACATCTGAGACATGGAGGACAGATGGGGGGGGGCATGTGTCTTGGAGTAGATGATAAGCAGGAGCATGTATGCATATTATTATTGGGAATGCAAAGAGCATTTCCAATCACGCTAAAGCTTTGTACTGGTCTAAATGATTGTATTAAGGAAAGAAAGGACATTGGGAGTGAAGCTTTTAAAACTGTGTGTGAAAGAATCATGTTTTTGAGTGCTTGCTTGAGTTTCACCTAAGTCTGATCTCTGTCCTGACATCCTCTTTGCCTATTCCTGGGTCACTGCTGTACCCCCATCATACTAAGAACACTATTTGCTGTAATAATTAAACAAGCACTGAAAATCCCACCACTCCTCTCAGGCATTTCATCCCTCTTAATTTCTCCCACAGCTTCTTTTTCTTACTCATTCTGGTTCAATTAGATTATGAGCCTAAGGCCAGCATTTCTAGTGGGGAGGGAGATATCAGTTATTTTATGTTTTCCTGTGCAATCAATAGTAATAACAGTAACAATAACAGCATAATACTGCAACTGGGCACAGTTCTTTAAGAAGGGGCAGACGCCCGCCAGAACTGACCTATTCCTACTAACAAGTTACCCAAAAGGGTAAGATCAATTTCACTGGCAGCCACAGCCATTCCATGCATCCCAAGTGCACCTTCCTGTTTGTTTATTTGGGGGACTGGCAGTGAGGAAGGGAACTTTCTTTCCTTCTTGCAGTTCATGGCACAGCTCTGAGTTCAGGGGCAAAGCAGCTGCTTCTATCAGGTGAAATGGGTACCCTTTTAGGATGCTCAGAGCACATTCAGTCAGGCACCTGTACAGACCACCTCACGGCCACAGCAGTTCCTTTATGCAGGGTGCTATGGAGAACAGATCTCTCCTGGCTTCTTCCTGGGAGATTATCTTTTTAAAAAAATTGTTTTCTTTTCCGCCTTTTTTTTTTAATGTGTCCAAGAGTTCTTCCTATTGTTTTAGGCACCTACCCAATTGTCATGTGCTCAGTTTACTTGTTTAAGCAATGGGATTTGTGTTGCTCAGTTGCTGGATCAAAAAAAAATGTGGATCCAAAGGCCTGGTTTTAAATAGGCGCAGTGTTCCAGCCCCGCCTCCTTTATCTCCTACTTTGCTGCTGTGTTCAAAAAATCCTTCAGTACATCTTAAAATAATAGGAATCTCTCTCTCTCCTCTATCTCTTCCTTTTGTTTTGCTGTGGACATCAACTACTTCCAATACCTTTCCAAGATTGAGTTTGATTTACTTTATTCATTATTTATGTTTAGCATTTTTATCCTACTGATTAGCCACAAGAAAGGCAATTTTTGTACTGAAATTGCTTTAATTGCTCTGGAAAATCTTTTCCAGAAGAGACAGTAGAGGTCAATCTATTTTGCTTCTCCTGGTTTCTCGAAGGTTCTTCTTAACTTTTTGTTGTGGTATTCTATCTGCAGGATGATTTCCAAATAACATTCAGCCCGTGATAGTTTTGTCCTGTGGGGCTGTAGGATTTTATTCTGTTCTCCGTGCTTTTTCATATTCATACTAGCCTACCCTTGCCATCAAATCTGACTGGCTTGTCTTATTTCCCCACCACCCTTAGAGGAAATATGTTGGGAATGATCTGAGATAAGCCTTCTCCAAGGAGTATGCCATATGCCAATTTTATTGATATTTTGGCGCATTAAGCTCCATTTGTTCCATCAGGCATCTCTGAAAGCTTAACAGCTGCTATAATGCATGTCATAGTATTCTGTGTGTTTGTGTGTGTGCGCGCATGCTTCATTTATTTTTCTCTTACTTCAGCTGCTCTTGATGTTATTGATTTTATTAATTTTTACTGAAGTGTTATTGATACTTTAAGTATTGATGGTTTTATATTGCTACCATCCCTGGGATATTTTCATGAAGACTGATTCATAACTAGCAATACAGCAATAAATAAAAAATACTAAGTAAGTAGTTTTTTTATTTAGTATTTATAGAATTATTCTACAGTTATTCAGGGATTGCTTCAGAGTGATACATTTTAATGTTATTAGTTTAATTATTGTATTGGAGTATTACTGTAGACTTTATTGGTCATTATGTCTTAATATTATTTCTAGGCTGCCAAACTCCAAAACAACTTTGGGCAGCTTCACACTAAACACAGAATCATATAAAAAGAATAGCAGTAATTCAGAGGGAGCAGATCCCAAAAATATTCACTCTATCCCCTGATTTATAGGGGCCTGACCACACACTAACTCAAAACCTGGGGGAAGAGCCAGGTTTTTGAGGCTTGTTTAAAGGCAGGTAGACTGGGGGCTGGATAAACCTCTAGGGGGATGCTAATCCGGGGGCAGGTGTAACAACAGCGAACCCTCGGTTCCTGGGTCCTGCTAGATGACACTACCTAATCGATGGGACCCAAAACAAGTCAACTGTAGGATTGTATGGGATGGCAGACACTATGGGAGACAAATGGTCCTTCAGATAATTAAGCGCTGTTCCATGTAGTGCTTTAAAGGTAATAAACAGCACCTTGAATTGCATGCAAAAACTTATTGGTTACCATTAGAGTTCATGGAGCAGTAGTGTTACATAAGCATAGCAAGGCTTGCTCATCACTGCTTGTGCCACTGCCAATTTGAACCAGCTGCACCCTCTAAATGGCCTTGAAGAACCTTCAAGGAAGGCCTCCTGATCCAGGAAAGGCCACAACTGGTGCACAAGCCACACCTGTACAAAGGCCTTCCTTGCCACAACTGTCACATGCTCCTTGAGGAAGACCCCCAGATTGTGCACCATTCCCAAATGGGGCAGTACAACCCCATTCAGGACCAGGAATGGAAGACCCTGGAACCAGGTGGTCCAAGAACAGACAGCCACTCAGTCTTGCTAGTCACTCAGTCACTCATTACAGGCTGCATAGGAGCTATCTGATCTTAGGCCCTCATCACCTGCCCATTCCAGGCAGAGACTAAGGCCTCAGACAGCCCACCATATCCTGAGGAAAATCCAAGCTCCCTTTGAAATTCATCTGGGTCCATCAGGTACCTGGGGTGGACTAATCTATCAAGTCCTACCTCCCTACAGCGGGGGGGAGCACCTGCAAACCAAAAAGCATACGGAAAATGATCTGACCATGACAAAGGATTGTTGGTAATGTCCTCCATTCTCAGATTATTTCACAACTGCCCCAAGACGAACACCAGATCTAGTGTGCAACCTCCAGTATGTTGCCAAGAACTCCTGAGCTCAGTTATAATTGAGTTCAGTTATGTTAACTGTATTTTACTATTTTATGTTGTAGGCCATATTGTGAATGTTTTATTAGTTATCCTGCAAGGCACTAAATTATGACTCCAAAATGTCTTACTCTGTCAAGTATAAATAAACTTTTTCCATTCCACAGTGCTGCAGCACTGAATTTTAGAGAGTTGAAGCAATACTTACTTTATTCTGTGGTAAAGGAATAGCAAAAAAAAATGTATCTTACTCTGTGTATCAGGAAATTGTATTTATTTAATTTCTAACTATCTGGAGTTTTGTTGGTTAGTATTGTTTGAAGACAGTTGTGTAATATTTTGCTGTTATGAATATTTTACTTTCTTAAAATATATTTCATATAAACATTCTCATAACTGGAGGACAGACAGAACGGGAGGGATCATTTGATTTGGCAAATCTAGCCACTTCTCCATAGAAGATTGAAAGCAGCAATGGGCAAAAGTGGAAAGGCAAGGGACCTCAGATCCACAAAGCTCTTTTTGTGGCAGAAGTAGAAAGTATGGAGGACTGGGCTGTACACCCATGCATGACACATCCATGCAAGTATCTCTCTCTCTTCCATATTTTGAACCAATTTACCGGAAGAGAAAGCCCCATTGTCCTCCCTCCCAGCAGTCTTTCTGCAGATCAATATCCTGTTTGCAATATTCAGCAACCCAATTTGTGGAAGGAGGGAAGGAGGTTCTCCCCATCGCATCCCATCCCATCCCATCCGATCAGTTCTGCCAGGAAAGAGCTCTCTGGCAGCTTGCTGAAAACGCTGCAGGTGAGTACTGTTGGACTGAGAATAAATGTTTGTGTATTTCAATAGTAGACTTTCCCTGGGTGGCTTGCCAAACAGCTGTTTAAGGGCTGCCAGGGGGTGTACAATATTTTGCTGGGAAAACAAGCTGATCAGCAAATGTTCGAGGGAGCACAAGCAGGGAGACAGAGAGGCAGCTGCCAAGACCCAGATGTGGTCTCCAGGATGTCTGCTGCCCTGCCTGGTAGATAGCAGGAGATAGAATAAAAGGAGGAGAAAGGGACTATTGCAGAAGCATCACAGCAGTGGGGAGATACCCAAATGCTCTTAAAAACATTTTCCTTCAACATGCAGTTTTTTTTCTGGGGTTGGGAAATGATGGTAATTGCACATCTCTGCACCTCTAGGATGCTTCCTCAATACAGTAATCCCTTTGTTAGGCTTCCACCTCGTTCATCCTTATCTGAGAAAGCCTTAATTGCCTATATATATTCCCACCGAGGAAATCTGGGGAAGTAAATCAACCATGTATGATGAAGATGTTAGCCACAAAGCTTGATGCACTGCTGAAAGTACTCTCACGATAGAATGGTACAGTGAGAAGAATGTGATAATAAAACAGAATGACTCGCCACAGAAGACTGCACTGTGCCTTAATACAGTCCTGTCCTCTGTGGGGCTAAGCTTCGTAAGAGTCGCTCTGAACGCATTTTGAATGAGAGGGTTGCTAGGGTGGCAATCCAGAGAATTGTTCTGTTTCTTTTAACGTGCAACCAAGAATAGGGATGCGGTTATGGTTTCTCCCACTTAGTGCTCTCTGATCCCCTCACTAACCACCCACTGCTGTTCTTGGGGAACAAAAGCCTTGCTTTTTTCTAGTAGATGGGAGAGGCACAAAAGGAGAAAAGATCACGGGGTAGCAAAACAGCCAAAATCCCCTGCGGCCTCTCTTGCAGTTGTGGGGTATTGCTTCTTGTACAAGTTTATGTGAAGGTTGGTCCCTGAGTAAGTTTGGCAGAAACCCTTTGGACCTACAGAGAGTAGCTTCTTCTGTGCGGGCCAGAATAATCAGCTGTATCATATAGAGGAGACACTTTGGTTATATAAAGGGTCACAGAGCGAATGGGCTGTGACAACAGGAGCCGCCTTTTTCATTCCCAAGCACCATATTGTGGTGTTGCCCGTGTACCCAAAAGTAAATGAATAAACATTCTCACAAAATTCTTGCACGTAAGGTGTTTGTGATTTTTCTTTTTTTAATAAGTAATTTATTTTTATTTTTACTTCATTGGAGGAAATGCCTCTTGGATGTCTGGGACGTATGGAGTGATTTGTGGAGTCTTAAGATACATTTTTGTTGTTATGACCTGTTCCTGACCAGGAAGACATGTTGTTTGCCCTTGAGTCACAAATAGACAAACACAGGACCAAAAGATAAACAGCTTGCCTGCAGGCCTGTGAGGCTGGCAGAGAGGCTGTGGGAAGTCAGAAGTAGAACAGCTTTATTACAAGTTTGGAAACAAAGGTAACTCTGGGATTGTTCCCACTGATTCTGTGGGAAAGAGAAAAGGGCAGCTTAACATTTTGCTGAATCTGTAGGCCTCCCATGGAACTGACATCCGGAAGCCTGAACATTTGGAAATTGCTTATTTTGTACCATCTCTGAAACTGTGGCAACCTTCATATTCATCTGCCCCGTTACACATTCTATTTGTTGGCTCCCTGTCAGTCTAGTTGCTGGAACCCACCAGGGATCCTTCCTTCCTTCCTTGCTTATGCAAGCCTTCTAGTGTTGCATAAACTTGTAATGATATTATTACAAGACTGTAGCTGGACAGTGAAATCTGTTCTTTTTATCCTGTTCCCATCCCTGTACCCCATTCCTTCTTCTCCCAGCTGGAAGCCTTCCATAGGTGTAGATTACAGCCTCCAGAACTTCTCAGTTGGCATGTCTGCAGCTGAGAATCTGAAGGCACTCTGGGTGGGAAGCCTTCAGCTTTAGAAATAGGAGAGAGAGCGCTTTTTACTGGAGGCTTGGCATTTGAACTAGCTTTGGGTAGAAAATAAGAAAGAGATTTCCCGAAATTCATACTGCAAACTGGCAGAACTACTGCAGCAAGATATTTATAATATACTTGTAATTCAACCCAATGCGCTGATATATTCATATCAATCCTTCCCCATCCACACTGGGAGATGAGGAATATTTCCATCTGCCCTAACTAGCAGACCAACAGAAAATGACTTCTCAGTTTTGTTCAGTCTTGATTTTAGTTCTCTGCAAAGCGCTGGTTCTTCACAGTTCAGAAAGCTTCCACAGCATTCTCTGGGTCTGGCTGCCAATTGTGTCTCTCTAGCAGACTTCTGTTATAACTGCAGCCTCCTTCCACCAGAAATAGGGAACAACCACTGCAAATGGGCAACTGAAATATTTAAATACATTTGGACTTTAGCAAAGCTAAGAGAAGAAAGGAAACAGTCTGCATACAGTTGATCATCTATAAAAATCCCTTCTGTGTCATAGTTCTATCAATAATTGTATGGCTACATTTTATTTATTTATTCATTCATTCATTCATTCATTCATTCATTCATTCATTCATTTATGCAATTTCTATAGCCGCCCATCAAAATCCAAGTGATTCTGGGCAGTGAACAATTTCAATCATTAAAACCACTAAAACAATTACAAACAATTACATATGAAAAAGACACCCATAAGCAGGTATTATCTTGCTGCATTTAGGACAAACATTTCTACCAAATGTTTATTTTCTGTACCCACTTTTCCTAAAAGTAATTAGACTTGGTGAAAGCTAATTTGGTATAATGGTTAAAGGCACTATGCTAGAAATCAGGAGACCATGAATTCTAGTTCTGCCTTAGTCACAAAGCCAACTGGTGACTTCTGGGCCAGTCACTCTCTCTCAGCACTAGGAAGAAAGCAGTGGCAAACCACTCCCAAAAATGTTGCCAAGAAAACCACATGGGCTTGTCTGCGTGGTTGCCAGAAGTCAAGACTGAGTTGAAGGCACAAAATAATAATAATAAAATTAAACTCAGTGCTTGAGGAAAGTCTCCACACAAATGTCATTGCGAGGTGCTTCTGAAGATGGATCCTGCTTCTACTGCATACTGAATATAAAATATGCAGGATTTCTGTATCTAAACAATCTAGGAGAGTGACAATTAGAGAAGCACATGACATGATGTCTATTCATTGAGCCAAAAATCAATTTAAGGATGTGATTAGGAGACTGCTGGTGGCAGATAATCCAGCTCCCAGCAACTCATCATAGTTGAATGAGTGGTTCTATTTAGCAAAGTTTGCTGTATCATACTGTAAGGCAGTTTCAGAATATATGGCCAGTGAATATAAATAAAAATCTCACAAAGGTATAACTTGACCAGAAATAAACTAATCAGAGGTATCGTTAGCCAATTTAACATTGTCTAGATTTCCAAAGTCTGGCACGTTAAAGTTTTAAAACTTAATATCCCTTGGCATCATGGTCATACAGTGGTACCTCGCGTTACGAATTTAATCTGTTCCGTGACTCTGATTGCAACTCGATTTGGTTGCACCGCGAGGCATATTTTCCCATAAGGTTCAATGTAAATACAGTTAATCCGTTCCGCCCTCCAAATTTGGTCGCGCCGCGAGGCAAATTTCCCCATAAGGTTCAATGTAAATACGGCTAATCCGCCCTCCGAATTTGGTCGCTCCGCGAGGCAAATTTCCCCATAAGGTTCAATGGAAATACAAACAATTCTGAAACATATGCATTTTATTTTTAAACCACAAAAACATGAAAAAAAGTACGTACAGCACAGTATGAAGAGGGAGAATGGGGTGGGGAGCCAGTTATTGTTTGGAGGGAGAGTCCTCTCTTCTTTGCCTCTTAGCTGCAGGCTCAGTTCTGGGGAAAAACCTGTCTAAAGTCAGTTGTTTTTTCCTGCGCTGCATAACCCTCCGGAAATGAGAGACCACGTTATCGTTCATCATGTTCAACGCTCTGTTTGTTACAGTTATGTTGGGGTGGTGCTTCTCAAAGAAGTCCTGGCACGCATTCCATTGTTTCATAATGGATTTAATCTTGGCACTGCTAACCTCCTCCCTGTCTTCCTCTTCCTCAGTGGAATGCTCCTCACCAAGCGCTTTCTGTTGCTCACTCTGGAGCTCAGCAAGTTCTTCCGTGGTCAGCTCCTCCTCATGGTCCTCAACAAGCTCCTCTATGTCTGCACCATCGACAACCAGACCCATGCTCTTGGCCATGGACACAATCTCCTCCACTACCTCTGCATCAGACCCTTCACGGTCATGTTCAGCGACACATTCTGGCCACAGTTTCCTCCAGGCTGAGTTTAAGGTCCGGCAGGTGACATCTTCCCAGGCTTTGTCAATGGGGCCGATGCAGTGGAGGACATTGAAATGTTTCTTCCAAAACACTGCCAGAGTCAAGGATGTTTCCTCAGTGACATTGAAACACCTGGTGAAGAGCACCTTTGTGTAGAGCTTCTTAAAATTGCAGATCACTTGCTGGTCCATGGGCTGCAGAAGAGGTGTCATGTTGGGGGGGAGGAACTTGACCTTTATAAAGTCATACTCAGCGTCCATATCATCCACCAAGGATGGAGGGTGTGCCGGGGCATTGTCCATCAGAAGAAGGCACCTTTCAGGCAGCTGGTTCTCAGAAAGATATTTCTTAACGCTGGGTGCGAACACCTCGTGCAGCCATTCCATGAACAACTGCCTTGTGACCCACGCTCTCGCATTGGCCCTCCACATGACAGGCAGTCTGGCCTTGTTCACATTGTGTTCCCTGAACACACGAGGGGTCTGGGAATGGTACACCAGTAGCGGCTTAATCTTCAGGTCACCGCTTGCGTTCGCACACAGCAAAAGGGTCAGTCTGTCCTTCATGGGCTTGTGCCCTGGCAGTGCCTTTTCCTCCTGCGTGATGTAGGTTCTGTTTGGCATCTTCTTCCAGAAGAGCCCTGTCTCGTCACAGTTGAACACGTGCTGAGGGACGTATCCTTCCGCCTTCACGAAGCCCTCAAATTCTTCCTTGTAGGCTTCTGCAGCAACCTTGTCAGAACTGGAAGCCTCTCCATGTCTTGCCACATTGTGGATGCCACTTCTCCTGTGGAATTTCTCAGACCAGCCTCTGCTGGCTTTAAATTCCTCACTTGCTGCGCTGGTAGAGGGGTTTTTCTGCAGTAAATCACTGTGCAGTTTCCTGGCTTTTTCACAGATGATAGCTTCACTCACGCTATCACCTGCCAGCTGTTTCTCATTCAGCCACACTAACAACAGCTTTTCCACCTCTTCCAGCACTTGTGTCCTCCTCCTTGTTAACATCGTTACTCCTTTTGCCACATCAGCTTCTCTGATGGCATCTTTATTCTTCAAAATAGTCGAGATGGTCGACTTCGCCATCTTGTACTCCGCGGCCAGATCAGTCACACGAACACCACGATCGTGCTTTTCTATAATCTCCTTCTTCAGTTCAATCGTCACTTTCTTCTTCAAACCCTTATTCTTGCCAAGCCCGCTCTGCATTTTCTTTGGAGCCATGCTGACAAGCACACCAAAAACTTTCCAAACGCCACAAAACACACCACAAGCCTCACCGAACGTCTCCTTGCTACCGCGATCTCGCCCACAGGAAGCCGCGACCACGTGGCAGCAGGGCAAATGGCCGCGGATCCGGTTCGAGTGCGAGGCGGAGGTCGCATGGCGAGGCAAATTTTTGTGGCCGGAGCTGGTCGTATCGCGAAATTTTCGTAAGGAGGGGTGTTCGTAACTCGAGGTACCACTGTATACTTTCCAGGATATCTCTGTACCCCTATACCAATGGGTAGCTTATACTGCTGTAGTCAGGATCCTCTTCTTGCCCAATAGAAAGCATCAGAAAAGAATAATTATGGTATGGAGAATGTGGCAATCCTGATAACCATGTATCTACTACTATCCACCAATCACAAATTGATTTCCTCACTACATCAGCACCAGCCAAGCATGGATAGATTATTTTCACTTACAGAAAAGGGGAAATGACCATAGTTATCTAACCCTACCACATATACTACAGCACAATATATCATAGAGTCATAAAGTTGGAAAAAATACTTAGAAATCATCTAGTGTAGCCCCCTGCTCATACAGGATCCACTAGATTATCTCTGACAGATGACATCCAGACTCTCTTTGAAGATCCCTAACAAAGGAGAACTCACCACAGTTTCACTGGCTGACAGCACGTACAGTCAAAAAGTTACCCCTGATGTCCAGCCTGGATCTGCTTCCTTGTGATTTTAACTCTTTGGTTCTGGTCCAGCTCTCTGGGGCAATAAAGAATGAGTCCACTCCCTGTTCTGTATAACAACCCTTCAGATATTTCAGACTGTCTTCAAGACTGGTATCAACCCTTCAGTCGTCTTTTCTATAAGCTTTAATTATCCTTTAATAACCTTTAATTGTTCCTCATAAGACTTGCTTTCCAGATGTTTCACCATCTTGGTAGATTTCCCCTGAATGTCCTTTTTGAACCTTGGTGCCCGGAACTGGACAGTTTTCCAAATGGGATCTGAACAGAGTAGAGTGAAACAATTACTTCCCATGATCTGACTCTATGCTCTTATTAATGCACCCTAGGTAGCATTTGCCTTTTTTAATAGTTGCATCATATTGTTGACTCATGTTTAACTTATGGCCAACCAAGATTTCTTTTGTATGTACTACTGCCAAGTCATGTCTCTCCCATCCTGTATTAATATCTTACATTTTTTTATACTCAGAAGCAGGGCTTTATATTTCCCCATGCTAAATCCATCCTATTCATTTCAGCCCACTGCTCATGTCTGTCTAGGTCTTTTTGAATCTTCTTTCTTTCATCAAAGAATTACTCCCCCATCCCCACCCCACCCAAAGTTTATATCATCTGAAGACTTATCTCCTCAGCTTTAGTGCAAGGACCAGAACAGAATTGTTGACATCACTCAGTAAAAGCGTATCTCCAAAATTTCTCAACTGAGCATCATAAATTTAGCAAAAGATTGTGCTGTATTTTGTAGAGCAACACTAAAGGATTTGGCTTCCATGTATCAAGACCAACACAAACAACAAGTGCCTCCATTTATTCAGACATGTATGTATTTAATTGCCTTCTCTCTCTTTTTTTGTAGTAATGTTATTAAAGATAATTACAACAGTAAAAAACTAATACAGACTAAAAAAAATAGAAAAATGAAAGAACAGAAGGTGCAGAAAAGAAAGAAAAAAGAAAAAAGTAAGAATACAGTAAAGAAAAAGAAAAATATATGAAGAAGTGACTTCCCAACTTCATCACAAATATAAATAATTTTTGTAACTTATCACCTCCTCTTAAAATACAACAAATGAACTCTTCTTCCCATATCCCATCTCTTATCTATAAACTAACCCATAAAACACAGCCATTTCAGTCCTGGTGTCAGCAAATGTCCCTTAAGAGTTACCAGAAATAAAAACATGTCTATTTTAACCTTGATCAAACCAACCTTATATTCCTTCCTTTTACTTCTAGCAGTCCTAACCTTAGTCCATTCAAATAATGTCGTAGAACTTGATTTCTTTTCATTTTTTCTTTGTCCCTTCTCACGAGATTCTTCAAAACTTTAACAAGCCTCTTTCGTAAATCCAATATAGGAAAATTATCCTGGTCACTCTCTTGGTTTATTGTTTGTATATCCCTTTTAATTATTAAGATATCAGCCCATTTCTTTTGTTTGTCCAGTATAACATCTTTTTTCCATGTCATTCTTGTAGCCTGTCATTTGTAAATTCACTTTCAACTCAGTCACGATTTTGTTAGGTAAAACTTGTACCTCTGCCATAATATCATTAGACACAGTCTCTCCATAGAGGCAGATGTCTCTGTTGACACTATTAAAATTAACTTCTGAGTCCATTGTTCAAAAATATCCTTCAGTTTGTTCAATGTTAGAATATTTTGCATCATTCTGTAATTGCAAGTTGACTTTATGTGTTCTCCGTTAAGTATAATCTTTAGTTCCCTCTAGTTCCCTCTAGTGTCCAGGTTTTAAAATGTTTATCTTATTATTTTTTTTAATTCAGATCAAAAGCATTTTCCCACAGGAAGGATTCTTCATAATGAATTCCAAAATCTTATTTCAAATTTCTCTGGACCCTTGGTCTGTTTGTAACTTTCTAAAATCAAAGTTTTAATCACCCTTTTGCTGTTTATTCCAAAAAAAAAAAAACAATTTAAGTCCTTAAACTTATAGTTAAAACTTTCTTTCACTAAGGATTGAAGGAAACTCACCCAGTGCTGTCAAACCTGTTGATCCAAAAATTCCTAATAGTTGAAAAGCCATTAACAAGCAATTTCCGAAAGTGATTTAAAAAAGAAGTATACGAACATAGTGCCCTTTCAAAGGCACTGACTGCAATTTGAGCAAGATGGCTATTCCCTTGTCTCCCAGAGCTCTAAACCTGCCGGAGAGCACTATCTTGCAGTCTCCTCATGAGGAGCAGCTGTCTGGAGTGCTTGTGGGCAATCTCAAGTCCTCTTCTTATCCAGAGAGGAATTATCGAAGAGCCAGTCTACTCTCCGGCTCTTCATTCCATCATGTTTGCCAGCTCCGCTTTTCAGAGTCATTTTCAGACTGCCATTTCTTCCTCCAGAAGTCATCTTTAATTGCCTTTTCAAAGTGCAATCTGGCCTACCTTCTGATGGCAAGCTGAGAGTGCTGTGTTATAAAGCTTCCCAATGCTCCAAGAACATACAGTTTTGTATACACATATCCTAAAAACTCATGACATGTGCAATCTTTATGTTTCATTTGTGGCTGTGTCTTGGCGGAACTATTGGTATGTTGTTGCTGGCAAAGCCATCATTCTTTAATTGAAGCAAAGGGTGGCAAATGTTTCAGTAGTTTTCCAAAGGTTGCTGTCCTTCAGACAGCAAGCTAGTCTGGGGTCTGAGATGGTGACTTACTTTATTTATTTATTTGATTTTGATGCTGTCCAACTCTAGCTGACCCTGAGAGGTTCACAAAATGAAGAGCAACATAAAAAACAAGGGAATAGAAATGCAATAATCCAAAAAGAATTACAAGACAGTTACAAAATATTGGCAATTCAGACAATATATCAATACAAACAACACCTCAAACAGAGGGGTCCCATCCACCCTACCCCACAGCCTGGGAGAACAGGCAGGT
Organism: Liasis olivaceus; assembly: GCA_030867105.1. NCBI lineage: Eukaryota > Metazoa > Chordata > Lepidosauria > Squamata > Pythonidae > Liasis > Liasis olivaceus. Next base: position 64,183,100 of record CM061348.1, on the reverse strand, counting down.
TTTCAAGAGTTCAAATTACTTCAACATCAGAAAGACTTTACTTGTATGTTGAATTGTTTTCTTCTGACAACAGTGAAAATAAAACTATAGTAATGATGAAACATACAAAGCACAAATTTAGAGGGAGGCTGAATGTGCTGTTTTGAACTGGTCTACACAAATTATGTGGATGCTTAGGAACTATGGCAAAATGCTTTATATTCAGCCAGATCATTTTTCTAGTTAACTCAGATGTGGGCATTCTATACCCCTATAGATTATTAAACTATATGGACTAATCTATTAGTAGTCTATGGATACCTAATATCCCTGATCATTGCCCATTCTGGCTAATGTTGATGGCAATTAGAGTCCAACATCTGAAAGAGTACAGATGGCCCTCCTTAGTCTACCCCTGTTTCTCCTGCAGATTTTCACCATATTGTAGATGCCAGGGATTGAAGGATCCTTCTCTGTGCAAATAATATACACTACCACTGAGCCACAGCCTTTCCCTAGGTGTAAAAAGGTATGTAGAGCCTTCACAGACTGCACAGATGTCTTTCCACCAGGAGCTTGAGGAAATCTTAATGGGGAAAATGTATATTTTTCAAGTGACATCAATGTCCCAGGTATGAGCAAAGTGTGTTTGTATCAGAACTAAGGTGTGTTCATTGACATGCTACTTCTTCTCTATATATGATTTGGAGCTTGAAAGGATCTCCATTTGCAATGAAAATTCTGCATCCCAGTAGTGCTGATATCTACTAAAAAGAGCACATTGTAAAGTCTGCAATGAAGAGACCCCAACATTTTATGAATAAAGATCAGAGAGTAAACTTCACTGTAGCTTGCTGTGGCAATGGAGATTCTGTAAACAAAAGACAGTGAAAGATGAAAGTTGATGATTGCTGTACAAGAAAGATGTGAGGGAGGGAGAAGCCACATGCATGGCTAGGTTCTGAGATTAGCTTTCTGTAATTATTCCCTCCTATGCAAAGCGTAGAGGTCATTTGAAGAGCAAAGGTACTGTCACACTTTCCATTTTTCAAACAGCCCTACAAGTGACACAGGTTTCCTATGCATAGCAGCCTTTACAATTGGAATGATATTCCAAGAAAGAATCTAATAGTGGGTTATAGTAGAGCAGATAGAAAATAATTTAAGTCCTTGCTAAGTAAACATAGTATCATATACATAAACATAAAATAATATCAAGACAAAACCAAAAAGAGTGAAGTAATGGGGCAAGCAATAAAAGAACAAATACAAAGCAGAGAATACCAGCTCTTGAATGGCATTTGGTTGTAGTATAGATATAATATCATATAGTATAATAAAACAGATTATTCTTTAGGCTAAGACTAAAACTCAGAGCTAAAACTAATATTTTGGTGGTGATAGTGACAAGTATGTAAAATGTCTTATTTGGAACTGTGTCCTTTCCAATTACATTTAAAGCAACTTTTGATAATCATCAGTTGCTTGGAGGGATGAAAAATCTGACTACATCAGTAGGTGTGTTACAGAGGGGCTTATGTGCTAACTCTTATTCATGCAATATTTTGCATTATAATTTTCTGTTGATGTCACCCTGACACTTTGGCTCCAGAAAACTATTTTGTTCTGGAAAGAGCAGCTGAGCCAGATGTTGGGGGGGGGGAGAAGACTACCAGAAATAAGATACAATTTGGAAGTTTTTATAAGGGTAGGATCATCACTGCGTGTGCATTTTCTCCATAAATTTATGGAGAGAACTACCATTGAGTATTAGTGCCTATTTGCCAAGTCACCATTATGCTGTTGATGTACCATCAAGTCAACTACCACATAGATTCATTTCATCATTGTGCTAACCCACAATGTTATCTTTAAGTTGACATCTCCAGAGCTTTCAGAGGGAAAAAAAATGGACCAATCTGAAAGTGTTCCCTCCTGGGCATCTCTTCTGGTAACTTTTGTTTTGCATGTAGATTTTTCTAAAGCAGCTCTATTCCATCTCAAGACATCTGGACTCTCGCAGCAGTGAAATGCGAAGATGTCCCTTGACTCAGAGAATCCACTTGCTTTGCCTCAGGATCTCAAACCAAAATGATGGTGGAAAGGAGTCTCTGTACTGTGCAGGACACATGCCAAAACCCATTTTACTGGTGCAATCAAAGCAACATAAAAGAAAAAAAAACTTAAGTGTAAGTTCTCAGGAACTTGAAGGCAAATAGTTTCAATACTCGGCATTTTCATCATCTTTAAAATAAAATAAAATAAAATAAAAGGAACTTTTGCTCAGAAATGTATACCTTATTGAGAAAATTGAGGAAAAAAATAAATTCTAATACCCACTAGAATGTTTACAAGCAAGCATGAATTAAACAATTTGCTTTGAGAACCTTTTCCTCAGTTTTGGCTCTCTTGTGCTGACTAAAAGCAAGACAATTAATGAATCCTGTTAATGAATTGACAATTCTGTTTTTTTAGGAATATTCCTGTTATCATTCTGCCCCTTAGTTCCTTAACTTTTGGCATCCTGAATTCCCAGCAGGGCTGGAAGCAGAAATAGATGAGACACTGAACTGTTATTACAGTGAAGGCATGTAAAACGTTTAAGCAAATGCAAACAGATTTTTATCCCAGATTCTTGAAAATGCTGCATAACCCTAGTACTTCTCTAAGTTTCCTTAATTATGGAATGTACACACAGTGCATTCCTGCTTAATGCAGGAGATATGCATTCAGTGTTTGTGTGCACTTGACAAAACACACACAAACACATACATATGGAAAAGCATCCTTGATGTCCTGCTACTTACCCCGACAAGCTAACGCAGTTGTTAGCAGATCGAAAACGTATGTGAGTAGATAAATGAGTACTCTCACTCCGGTGGGAGGAAAAATGCTGGCAGCGACTCCACAGAGAGACGGGACCACAGTTGCCGGTAAAAGCGCGAAATTGCGCTCGCCCCGAAAAAAAGGGGCGCGAAGCAACGGAAATCCCGCCTCCTGCGCTTGCCAAGCTGGGCTGGACGCTCTAGGAAGTAGGCTCTGGCAAAGGCTACTTCCGAAAAAACAGAAAGATGCAATTGCCTTGAAAACCGCTAGGGGGCGGTCACTGCAGGGTCAGTAATGACTGTGAAGCACACAAAAATAAATAAATAAATAAATAAATAAATAAATACTCAAGCAAAGAAATAATTATACTATGGGGAAAGAAAGGCTATTCCATAAATATCACATATGGCAAGCATTAGATGGAACAATCCATGGTTCTGGAAATGAAATGTCTGTGCTTGGGAGAAAAAGAGGGGGAAAACCACAAAAAGATGATTTGCCAATCAAAGAATTTCTCACTGTGAAACTACTTTGTCTTTTAAATTTGCCTATCCCAAGGGAACTTGAAAAAGCTATGAAACAAGCATCAATTTAACTTTTTAGATTTCTATATTGATCCAGTTTGGGAACGCAGCACAGTCATGCTTGCCTTGCAATCTTGGGATTAACTAGTGACCTCCATGGCTTTTCCAATTATGGTTAAAAACCCTAATTAAGAAGTATCTGATTCATAAACTACCCATCAGTACAGTCCATCTTGTCATTGGTTAACCATTCTGCCCTTTCAAAACGAAGACGGTGACAAGACTGTTTATTATAAGTAGAGTTGCATAGAGCACAAGCTGAATTTCCTTACTTCATCAGAAATCCAAATTCTTGCCTGAAGTCTTGAAGCATTCTACACTCTGCAGAAGATTAGAGATTACCATAAAGAGGTATTAAGCATCTGAAAAAAATGTCATCCCTTATGACCTTTCCCTCACATAGCATACTGCATTATACAATTCCTGTCCTAATGTTGTTGGGGAAGAACATGTGCTGGTATCTCATCCTTGAACTCAAATGAAAACAGATTTCCTTTATTTATGACAATTGATCCTTTCATTTCAATGTGAACCACTAAAGAACAACCATTTTTCATTGGGATGCATAGTAGGAGGAGAGCCACATTAGTCTATGGGAGCAGAAAATCAGGAAGAGTCTGGTAGCGCCTTTTCCAACTAACACATTTTATTAGAAGACATAAGCTTTCTAACTCCCGACAAAGTTGGGAGGGACAGACTTAACCCTCTCCTTTCCTTCTCAGATTTCACATTCCAACAATGGTGCATCTTTTTTTTTTTTCTTTTCATAAATGTAAAAGTCCCTTTTCATTCTGTTGTTTTCTTTGCAGGTTACCTATTTCCACATACTGATGAGATATAGTCTAGGTTCTCTAACTGATATAAGAGTTTCACTTAAATAATAACATGAAATGCAGATTGAGGAGGCCATCTACGTAGAGATGGATGGTTGGGTTGACTCTCTGCTATCTTTCTGCCTGGCTGTATTGCTGTTTGTTTGAGAGACTGAGTTTCCCATCTTAAGCAGACATCTCCCCATATGCAATTATCTCCAAAAGACCAACAAGATAAAAAGCAGCATAAGTGGCTATGTGAAAATCTCTTTATGTATCAGCCTAGGGGAAACCAAACAAAAAAGCCTCTGAAAATTGAGTTAACTAGTTTAATCCTTTCAAAAGATTAGGCACTTTGATAGTTATTTCCTGCTGGGGGCAGCATGGGGAGAGGAGGAGGAGGTGTCAATAGATAATGCCTAATGCTAATGGGCTTGGGCTGACCTCTAAGCTTATTGCCTCAGCAGATAGTAGTAGCTGGCTGACCTTTGTCTCCTCTGGGAACTTAAAAGCAGAGTCAGGCCTGCTTAGTACTTGGATGGAAAGCTACCAGGGAGTTCTGTGGCACGTACACACATATGTGCATTTATAATCTGGAAGAAGGCAGTGGCAAGCAATGTATCATTACTGAGAAAATGACAAGAATATGGACATGTAGGCACTAGGAATCAAGCTTGATACATGCAACTCTTTACCAGTTTTTTGGACTTTAATCATTTTTTCCACCCACTCCTTCCATCTACCTGGAGAAAAATTGGCCAATGTGACTGGCTGTGCAACTAAAAAACTGTGCATACTTCTGAAGAGAAACTTCCAGGGTTAGAGGAGGGAAAATTAGTATGAAAGCCAGTGTGATGCAATAGCTAAGCTGTTGGTCCACCCCCAAACATGGTCATTCATTATGGACATTTGGTCAGTCAATCTGTCACAATGCCCAGTCTACCTCAGAAGGTTATAGTTGGAGGAATAAAATGAAGGGAGAATCCTGAGTAAGTACTGTCTAATACCTGGCTTAATCTATGAAGACTAATTTAATCAAACTATTTATTTAAGGTGAAAAACATTCCATTATAATGTTCAATTCACCCATTCAGCATGGTTTGCCAGTCTAGACCAATTCTTTACATGAATTGGAGCCTTCCAGATATTCTGGACTACTCTCATCATCCTTATTCAGCACCAGGTTGAGGAAGGTAAAACAAAATATGGGGACATTCAGACAACACAACAAGCCCTAAACATGGCCATTGATAAATGTGCTGATTCCCCTGCTGCCATCATCACCACCTCTAGCACATCTATATTTTTTAATTGGCACTGATATCATTGTAATTTGACATTGTCTCCTTCCAGGGTTGATATTCCTTCTCCTAAGTGATTTAATTTCCCTCATGCCTTCAGAACTCCAGTTGCCTTCACTCCATTTGTGGATTACTCTTACTGTAACCCTTTCCCTTTTTACCTTACTGGAAAGCATGACTCTACCAGTTGTTCCTACTTTCACTAACATTTCTCTAAGGGTTGTTGAAGCAACTGATCCCTCTACATCAAGATGGTAATCCCCTGGAAGGGACTGTAAACTATAAGCTAAAGTAATGAATATTTAGCATTTGATGCAAATTCTGTAACAAGGGAAAAACCAATTTGGTGACCTTTCTAAATTTTACAAATTAACAAATGTGCATGATTTATTTTAAACTGTGCTAGCTCTGGTTGCCCCAGGAAAGCAAAATGAGTCACATAAGGCTTTGAAGTTCCATGTCAGCAACATAAACCCCTATTGATAGAGCTGCACATTTTCACTTCCCACTTGTGCTCTAGCGAACAATTTTTGCAGCCTACTGAGGTTGAAGATTCTCATCCTTTCTCTCACTCTTGAATCTACAAAGCAGGTATGTGGGCCAGGATAGTTGATCTGTGGAATCCTTGATACTCTTTGAGCTTGGCTGTTTTCTTGCAGATATTTCATTACCCAATTAGGTAACATCATCAGTGCGAGTGAATGTGGGGTTTGCTCCCTGTTTATATACAGTAGCTTGCCCTGCTAGTGTTGGTGGGGGTGTGGTTTCTCCTTGGTAGTTCCTTGATTAGGATATTGTTTTCTGTTTGATTGTTTGTCTGGTGTTAATCCCTGCTTAGCTGATAGTTGATTCCTGCAACCATGGGGTGCTCCTGCAGCTGTAGAAATGATCTCTCCCCCCTTGCTCAGTATTGCAAAGAAGGATGGCTGCAGTTGCAGCTTCCCAGAGGAAGGCTGAAGCTTATATTTCCCAACATACTTGGTGAAACACAAAGGTTAAAATGATATCCAGCAGGATATTTTGACCCACACATCTTGACTGTAGAGCTAGAGGGAGAGATTTTCTTGTAATTTTATTGCGCTTCCAAGACCTTCTGAAGCCATGTAAATCTTCAGGTCCAAGCTGGAGAGGAGGATTAAGACTAATTCAGAAATCTCCTCCTCAATTTAATGGAGATTGTGGCTGACCTTTCACTTTATTTGAAAGGCTTAATGGGATGTTAGAATGGGATCCCAACATTGGTAGGTCATGAAAGCCGTTATTATTTCAAAGGTTTGGTTGGCCAGCAAAGCCAGTTCATTTGTTTTATTCCTGTTTATTTAACCTTCCCTCTGCTTTTTCAGATTTCAGCAGAGGAACTAGAACGTTTAAAAGAAGAAAGTTGTGTGTCAATTAACACATTCCATTCTCCCAAATATGTGTGTGTATCTATTATTGATCTCCTGGAGCATGCATCCCATAATGAGATTATGGGAGGTCAAGTTAGCTATTCTTAATACTAACACATAATACATTTTTAAAGTAAAGTAATGATTGGGCTTTCTATATAGAGAAAAGAGAGGAGCAGTTGAAAGAAGCTGTTGTACAGGGCATTCACATGACAAAAAAAGAAGAGGAGGTGGAAGAGAGGCTAAAGGGCTACTGCACCTTATGTGTAGAAACTGCCAAGAAGGAATGAATCATTCTAGAGATAACATAAAATCTGTAAGAGAAAGAGAAGTTTTGGGTAATAGTTAAGCCTATAGGTCTGGTTTATAACTTCAAGCAAAAAACAACAACTAAGCCTGAAATACACAACTAGGAGTTACACAACTGAAATGTATGTTGTACATGTAATGATGTTGTCATGTAAATGATATAAATTGCCACAATGAAATTACTTCTTTATTTAATGGATGATGTCATGTTAATAGAACATTCATATAGATTCAACTACTTGAGGAATAACATTATTTGCAGTCATAACAACATTATTAGCAATCAAGACTAACAGCATATACCAAACGTCTCTGGTATTTGCTGTTGGTCTTTTTCTACTGTTAAATCACACACACCCCATTGAAGGAAAAGCTATATGGGAGTGGCAAAACATGAAAAGGATCTTGAGCTGAGTCTGAAAAGTCAGAAAACCTAAAGGGAACAGAGAAATCATTTATTATTAACATGGCCAGGAAACTACAGAACATCTTGGCTTAGCTGCAAGAAGGTAACTGTGTTGGATCTTGGTGACAATCTCTGAAGAAGGAACCCTGTAAAAAGAGGGAAGTCCCTCTATCTCATGACCACCCACATTTCTTCAGATGTCAACGGGCCCTGGAGCACAGCCTCCACAAGTTTCCTTCAGGTATGCGGGAAATTCTGTGATATTGCCATCCCTCTGCAGAAAATCTGTTCTTAAGTGGCAAGATATGATTTGTAAGCAATAGCTTGACTCTAGGATTATTTTAGGGAAAATGAAATGATACAAGTTTATTGGAAAAGTTTTGTAAGGTTTATTTTTCATACTTAAGATAAGGAATAGCTGTTAGTAAAACCATGAACAGATGCAGACCTTTGCCAAAGAGGCAAGCCTCCTCCCTTGTACCTCAAAAAAGCAGAAGGAAAGAGGTAAGAGTTTTGCCATTGTCAATTCCCTATAGAGAGGTGTATTATTTGAAACTACAGTCCTTGCTGGATTTCTTAAGTTGAAACCTTAGCCTTTGTCTTTCTTCTCATAAATGCAATAATCAGAGCTCTTAGATTCTTGTCCCTTGGTTGAAGAGCAATCTCCACTTGACAGGTTTGTATTCTCACCCAGTAGAAGAGGTTCGAGATTTCCATTGGGAACTTCTCAGTGGGTGGGAGTGGCAGTTTAGTGGAAGGTATGGATAATAGCTCCAAGCTTATTCTCATAGTAGAAAGAAAGCACAGTGGTCCGCAAAAGAAATTCTATCCCATCCTGTGACATACATTCCCTAATTGGGAAATTTGGACAGGAAAATAATTACATACTAGAAAATTCTTAGAATACCATCTGCTATTCAGTTTGTCCCTAGGAGAAAGAGAACAAAAGCTACAGCAATAGCAGCAGTAGCAGCAGTATTCATGGCAAGTTATTTAAGCTTGGAGAAGCTTGCTAATGGTTACAAATGGTAGCAAGAGTAAAGAATAGTGGCACTGTGGATCCGATGATCGGTAGTAGCTTGTATAGAGATTCAGTAACAGCTTGCCATCTTGCACCACTGAGCACTCTAAATAGTGAAAGTCTTGTGCCTTTAGCAGAGTGCCACTTTGCAAATACAGGTTGTCTTCATTTAGCAACTGCCTCATACAGTGACCATTTGTACTTACAACGGGGATGAAAGAGTGACTTTGCAACCAGTCCTCGCATTTATGACCTTTGCAGGTCCTTAAAGCAAAGGAAAGCTGAAGAAAGATCATAAACACAGTTGCAGTTTCACTTAGTGACCACTTCGCTTAACAACCGAGTTGCTGGCCCCAATTGTGGTCACTAAACAAGAACTACCCATAGAGGGACTGTGTGATAGTATGTGGGAATGACCTTGGGAGACAGGAGGAAGACCCACTGTCTAGGCAATGGTCTGATAAGAGGCAGCTCAGTCTGCAGATGGGGGGAAAGCATGGGAAGCTTTTCAGAAGGGACCTTCCCTAGTCTTGTAACATTGATGTTAGCCCTTTGAGATAGTCCAGACAAGAAGCACAACCAGGAGCATCAGCACTATCTTTATTGTTAGGTTACATTAAACAGAACCTTGCAAGACTGACAGCATTTCTCCCCTCCTCTCTTTTTAGTCTCCAGAGAACTAGGGAGGGTCCCTTCTGAAATGCTTCCTGTGCTTTTCCCCCACCTGTGGACTGAGCTGCCTCTTATCAGATGGTTGTCTAGGCTGTGGGTCTTCCTCCTGTCTCCCAAGGTCATTCCCACATACCATCACAGACTGCCACTTCAGCGCTGTACATATGCTAGGTTACTTTGTCTGACGCAAGGCAGACTTGCATTGTAACCTGTGCCACCTGCTGAGCATTGCTACCCACTTAGCTGTGTTCCTGCACAGAGATGTATTAATTTATTTGGTAAATTTATATAGCTGCCCATTCCACATACGTGACTCTGAAAGGTGTACAGTTAAAAACACAAAAATAATACAACAAAATGACCAAAAACATAATAAAAATCATTTTAAAATATTAAAAAACAAAAAAATATGAAGTTACAGCCCTTGTGCTACTGCACTGGGTCCTTTCCCCCCATCAGCAATACTCCAAGGTGGAAGCTTATAGTCCTCCAGCTGACTGCCTTACAATCATGTTAGGTTTCACCTTCAGATGATCCTTTTCAGTTCCTTTACTTATGAATTAGGATTATAATAGTTGGAATGAGGCATGTTGCTGGTTGTATCAATTTTTAATCTCTATAGTCCAGTAAGTGGGACATTGCTTGAGGTGAACTTTGATTCAAACAGAATCCAGAAACTATTTCCTGATTATATTATGGAAAGTTTGGTTGGACACTGTTACTGGTGAAGCCTATAGTCTGCAGTAGTGTCTAGAGTTTGAGATTGAAATAAATGGAGCTTCAGTTCATTTCTCTCAGCTCTTTGTTGTAAATCCATCTGGGGACAGCAGGAGTAAAGAGGCATAGGAAGACTTTTAAAAGTCCACAGTAAAAATTTCAGCTTTTCTAAAACATAGATTCTGTGGGTGAAGAAGTCAAACATAGTCCAGTAAGTTCCCCTAAAATAGAGTTATGCCTGTGTTTTCACTGAAACTATTGGGGTGTCAAGGTGTGTGACTTAAAAGCACCACGGTAGATCTTTGCTATTGGATATTCAGTTGTTTCCCTGTCACTCATGCTTCCACCAGTCCAATGTTAGGCATTGTCATGCTTTCCTATGATGATTCAAAATTTCATCTAAAAAAAATCTCATGAAAAACTTGAGAAGGCATCATCTTCTTGTTTGGGACATCAGAGTAAACGCAATGCTGTCCAAGATACAGGAATATCCTACCTTTAAGAATGCCAGTCAGTGGTTCCCCTTTTCACCCTTTATTGTAATGTTGCTACTTCGAAGCAAGAGTAGAAAGAAGATTCCTTCTCCTGGAGGAATCATCCTGTCAATGGCTCTGTGGCTCTTTGACCCACTGTACCGTCCTCCCCAGACTACTATTCACTCAGAACTGCAAAAAATCTGTGGCCAGACAGCCTTCATGGTGTAATAGGCCTTTAAAGGGCCAGGCATCAGCTACCATCAGCATTGCTCCAGCCCGGCTTACCTTCTACTGCTTGTAATAGTGAGACCATCATTTGACAGCTAAGGGGTAACAAATCTTCAAATGAGCTGATGCCAAGAATGAGAGACTTTATGAACCAGCCCAGGGAACAAAAGAGATATGTATGTCAGGCAACGATAGATTGGCTCTTTAATTCCACTGAGCTGTCATACCTATCTGCAATGAATTTCTACTCTGCTACCTTATTTTTAATACAGTAGGAAGTAAAAACTCCCCTCCTTCTTCAGTTCTTCAGCTTGAGGAACAGGAGCTTTCAAACCCTCCACCATGGCCAGCTTGAAGTCTGGAAGGACAGTATCCAGTTCCTCTGCAGATAATGGCATGCATGGGTGGTAAAAGGACTTTTCTGTCTTTTAAAAAAACCTCTCCTTTTCCTGGCCTGGAATATTGGGACTATAATTCTTTGTTGCCAGCTCAAAATTTCTGTGGTGCTTCGCTGGTATTATTCTGCATGATTATTCACTGACAGCTGGCAGTTAGTCCTGTTGGCGTATAAAGAAATCCAAAATACTGTTGGTTGGTTTCCTCAAAGAAAAATGTGGGAACCCAGTCAGAAACAGTAGGGGATCCAAGCAGGCACTGCAGTACAGATCTCGACTGATTGTGCGATCTGAGGAACCATTTCCCAGAAGCATCAGATGAAATCAGCTGCTTCACATTTTAAAAAAAATCAGTTTCTAAAACCTCATGTTTGTAGAGCTCTTTAGTGCTTTGTTATATTTTGTTATTGCACTCATTGCAAGAAAGTAGATGGTTATAAAAAAAAATAAGTTGATATTGGAATAAAGTAGGAACAGTGAATACATCTACTCAGTTTCAGTATAGGGAATGCAAAGACTCCCTTGAGTTTAGTTTAATTTCTGATAACTACCTGGATAAGTCCATGTAGTTTTCTTGGCAACAGTATGGAAGTGATACAGTTTCCCAACCTAATCTACAGCTATTGGTTTCCCGTTCATCTCCCTTTAAAGTACTACCTGGGTACAACTCTGCTTAGCTTTTTTCAAGATCAGCCAAGTTCATTTTGGTGATGTCACCTGAGCTGGGGTATTACTCTTATTTAAATGCAAGACACGTACCACTGAGTAATGTTATCCAGTTATCTTTAAATGTTTGCCTGTATGTTAGGACATTATGAGAACCATTCGGTGTAGTGGTGAAGCTGCTGGCCTACAAACCAGGAAGCTATGAGTTCTAGTCCTCCCTTAGGCAGGAAAACCAGTTGGGGGACTCTGAGCCAGTCACTCTCTCTCAGCCCAACACACCTCACTGGGTGGTTGTTGTGGGAAAAATAGGAGGAGGAAGGAGTAGTAGGTATGTTTGTTGCTTTGAGTTATATATAAAAAAGGCAGCAGCAGCATCATTTGATCTAATATTCAGTAAGACTGCTACTGACCATTCAAGGGATAGATTGGATGTTCCTAAAGTAGCCCATCCAGTAGCCCATCCTATCTCAGGTCAGTTTATGTGTAGGCTATCCCAGATTTAAAACGCAGTTAAGAAAACCAGAGAGTTCTGCCGTCTCATGATCTAGCATGGAAAAAATACCTAATGGCAGCTATAGTTTTTTATTTTTATTTTTTTTAACTATGCAGGACAAAATTTGCAGAGGAATTTTAGATAGAGTGAGGAGGTAAAATACATTGTATTTTATATTAAAAAAAAAAGATGTAGGAGTTTCAAGCTTTGCTCCTTTTTTTAATGCTTATAGCTATTTTCTTTTGGGTCAGAATGAGAGAAAATTTACAGTGATGAGAAAATCTTCCTATTATGAGGAACACCATTACAAACATAAAATGGATATATTGAGGGGGTTTTGCACAAAGGTAGGATTAATAGTAAGAAATAATGATGCCTCTTCCTAGATGTGATGGATCTAATTGTAGGAGTGAGAATGGAGAGAAGTACAAGAGATTAATTCACTGTTCCTTTTCATAAAATAGTTGTTAAGCCAATCAGATAGCTGAAATAGCTCACAAAACATCATCATCATTCATCATATAACTATAAGAATAGGAAATGAGATGGATCAAACAGCAAAACTAAGACTCTCTTTCAGATTTCTGAAACCCTCCCAAGACAAGCGGGTGAAGCAATCAGTGGTGGTGTATTTGCAAAGGTCACTCTGATGGAGGCAGTCAATGGTGGCCTTATTGCAAGGGTCACTCTGTCAATCCCTGAATCCAATATTCTTGCTTTCCTTCTCTCTCCCCTTCGCATCAAGGTACTTTTCTCAAGCAAAACCTAACCTTTTGGGGAGGCTTCTGTGCTGCTGTATCAAATCAACAAATCTGGGCAGGAGCTTTATAGAGTCTTCTGAACCAGGATGAGGCAGATTGGATCTTTCTGCCTTGCCTGAGTAAGTAAAACTCAGTCCTAAATTGCCCAGAATTGCCCCAAGTTCAGGATTTATCCAGGTCAGAGCTCAGATCTATTCTTCCATTTCTCTACATTTTTCTATTCAGTCTTGTTAAGCTGCAAGAATTTGGGAAAGGAATGCTAGAACTTGTAGATCAGCATCTGAAGGATATGTTTCTGCTCCTCTGTTATAAATTCTCTTTTCAAAAAATCCATGTAGCTTTATAGCAATCCCTTTTACCTAAGCAGTCATGCTCATACATGTACACACAAACACAGAGACACATGCACAGGGTCTGTATTCACACAACATGGTTCAGTCTGCTGCTATCAGAGTAAACATGTGAGCTACTGGCAGATGATCAGGCAAATGACAAGCAAATAGGGAGGGACCATCTTGGCAAAAAGCCCCGCAGAGATAGTTGAGAGACTGACCTTTCCTGCCATTTGTTTTAACTTCTCAAAAAAACAAAGGAGGTTGGGAAAATTTGTGGACGTTCAATTGGAGTTGGAACTAGAGCGTTCCAACCACCAAGTTAGGAAAGCTTCCCCACCGTAGCCTCTTTTGACCCTTGTTTTATACACAAGCACACTCTTGTAGCCTGGGGTGGGGTAAAAAGCCAGGTAGCCAGTGGGAGGGAGAAACCCCATTTTGCAAGACTGCAGGGTCTCTGTGTAGCAACAGAAAGAGAGGACTTCCTACTTAGGGAAACGGCGTAGGCATTTGTTTGTTCGTTTGTTTTTATCTATCACAGTTATATCCTAGACTCTCAGCAGCTCACTCGACCCAAACAATCTCAGGCTGTTTCAGTTTAAGACTAAGCCGCTCTAACTCCATAGTTGAGTGGATCGAACTAATTGTCCAACACTAACCCCATTCAGATCCAGTTATTTGTGTTGTGTGAACAGGGCTACAGAACTGAGGGTGCCATGAGTCCTTGCCCAGAAAAGAAATGTTACCCAAGAGTCCTTACTGAGAGCAGGAGCTAGGGTAATCCATTCTTTTGTCCCTCTGCCTGTGGTTGCTCAGCCAGAGGGCATCTCACCTGCTAGCGCAGCCCAGCCCAGCCTCCAGCAGCTTGCCCTGAGATACCCCTTCCAGTATCATTAGGATCCAGCCTCCAGCTGTCCTTTTCCCTTCCTCTTCCTGAGCTGATCTGCAGTGTGAGTTAGCCTAGGACTCCTTGCCTTGTCTAGGTGCTCTGCAGCCCAGTTCCTCTGTTCTCTAAACCACTGAGCATCCATACATCCATGTAATGTATGCAGAACAGTAATCATCATAGGAGGAGGAAGAATGAGGGAGACAGTAGTAACCATGTGTTTACTAATCATAAGATTAAAGCCAAGCAATTGTTATGGAAGAGGGGGTGGATTCTTACCAGAACAAGCTGTGCCCAGTTCCCATCTCCTAATCAAGGCAAAACATAACATTTGTTTTCTTTGAGGATGGAGAAAGTTCCAGATCTGTATTTCTTGGGGAAAGGAACCCCAGGGAATGTTATTTCAGCATGGTCCATATTATATCCAGTGTCGTTGCTGGGTAGGGAATCTATCCAGATTAATGTGTGGTGCTCTGCCACACTTCTGTGTTCAATCCCAGAATGACGAACAAGACTAGGAGTTTTTTTGGATCAGAACCTGCAATCGAAATGAAATTTAAAATCTACAGGTGAAACTCGAAAAATTAGAATATCGTGCAAATGTTCATTTATGTCAGTATGGCAACTCAAAAGGTGAAACTAATATATGAGATAGACGCATTACATGCAAAGCGAGATATGTCAAGCCTTACTTTGGTATAATTGTGATGATTATGGCGTACAGCTTATGAAAACCCCAAATTCACAATCTCAGAAAATTAGAATATTGCATGACATCAATAACACAAGGATTGGAAATAGAACAATATCGGACCTCTGCAAAGTATAAGCATGCATATGTACTCAGTACTTGGTTTGGGCCCCTTTTGCAGCAATGACTGCCGCAATGCGGCGTGGCATGGATGCTATCAGCCTGTGGCACTGCTGAGGTGTTATGAAAGACTAGGATGCTTCAATAGCGGCCTTCAGCTCCGCTGCATTGTTCGGTCTCATGTCCCTCATCTTTCTCTTGGCAATGCCCCATAGATTCTCTATGGGGTTCAGGTCAGGCGAGTTTGCTGGCCAACCAAGCACAGTAATCCCATGGTCATTGAACCAGGTTTTGGTACTTTTGGCAGTGTGGGCAGGTGCCAAGTCCTGCTGGAAAATGAAGTCAGCATCCCCATAAAGCTCGTCTGCGGAAGGAAGCATGAAGTGCTCCAAAATCTCCTGATAGATGGCTGCATTGACCCTGGACTTAATGAAGCACAGTGGACCAACACCAGCAGATGACATGGCTCCCCAGATCAACACAGATTGTGGAAACTTCACACTGGACTTCAAGCATCGTGCATTGTGTGCCTCTCCATTCTTCCTCCAGACTCTGGGTCCTTGGTTCCCAAATGAGATGCAAAAGTTGCTCTCATCAGAAAAGAGGACTTTGGACCACTGGGCAACAGACCAGTTCTTTTTTTTTTTTTCTGTAGCCCAGGTAAGACGCTTCTGACATTGTTTGTTGTTCAGGAGCAGCTTGACAAGAGGAATACGACATTTGAAGCCCGTGTTCAGGATCCGTCTGTGTGTGGTGGCTCTTGATGCACTAACTCCAGCCTCAGTCCACTCCTTGTGAAAGTCCCCAACACTTTTCAATGGCCTTTTCCTGACAATCCTCTCCAGGCTGCGGTCATCCCTGCTGCTTGTGCACCTTTTTCTACCACACTTTTCCCTTCCACATAACCTTCTATTGATGTGCTTTGATACAGCACTTTGGGAACATCCAACTTCTTTTGCAATGACCTTTTGGGGCTTTCCCTCCTTATGGAAGGTGTCAATGATGGTTTTCTGCACAACTGTCAGGTCAGCAGTCTTTCCCATGCTTGTGATTCCTACTGAACCAGCCTGAGAGACCACTGAAAGGCTCAGGAACCCTTTGCACGTGTTATGGATTCATTAGCTGATTAGAGGGGGACACTTTGAGCCTAGAATATTGAACCTTTTCACACTATTCTAATTTTCTGAGATTGTGAATTTGGGGTTTTCATAAGCTGTACGCCATAATCATCACAATTATACCAAAGTAAGGCTTGACATATCTCGCTTTGTATGTAATGCGTCTATCTCATATATTGGTTTCACCTTTTGAGTTGCCATACTGACATAAATGAACATTTGCACGATATTCTAATTTTTCGAGTGTCAGCTGTATACAGTGGTAGCTCCTACCAGCAGGCCCAGGAATGCCAAATATCCCAGTCATATAAATACAGGCTTAACTCTCCAGGTCAGGTAGTAAGTCACCTGACATTTGTGAATGGACAGCAGATGGACCTCCTCTGATACATCTGGCAACCCATTCAATATGGACAATCAAAAAATATGAGCATGCTGGTGTACCTCAAAGCAGAATTTTTGGGAAAATCCAAATTTCTGACAAATTGTTGCCTTTGGTAAGTGAGACAAAGAAGTACTGGAGAGTTGTCTTTACCTTGGAAAACAGACCTGCCAGATTGTTGCATTTCTACCTGTAAAATGAAGCTAATGGTTCCGCTCTACCTTGCAGATACATCTGTTGATAGATGAATTAGAGGAAGTCAGTTTCTGCATGCTAGATTAATTAATTGATTATCTGTCTAAACACTAGACATGTTTTTAGAATCCATTTTGAAAGAAAAAATGGCAAAACTTTTCATGCTTTTATGAAACCACACATCAGACCATGCCAGAAGTGTCCTTAAGTGTTCCTCGCTTTTCCTTATCCTATCCTAACATTAAATCTTCTGCACCAATATCCTGCCACACATCCTACTTCCCTTTTCAAAAAAACCAGCCTGCACCTGGAAATGAACCCCACTGATGCTCAGTGTTCAGATATCTGCTCATCGCTCAATGAGATTTTAGAACCAGAAAGTTCTTGATTGTGGCTGTCACAGTGCTAGATAAAATGATGGTTAGTGATCTTGTCAAGAAGAAAGTCTTTCTTCCGAAATGTGACATAAACCAAAATTCCATAAAATGCATACATGTCTCAGAAGCCAGACTGGAAAGCTCTGAACTAAAACTAGGGAAGATTAAATTGGTTGGGCTCGTATTTAATGCAAGCTTACCAAGTTCACCGTTCTCCAGTTTATCTGTAAACCAGAGCACAGATGCTGATGGCTAAATGTTGTGATGAATTTTACAACTCTAAAAATGTGTTTAAATGTGCATATTTGGGGGAAGCACGTACAAAAAATGCATATTTTAAACTCCATAAGGATGCGTTTTATGAGGGAAAAAATGTGTGCATTAGAAAAATTTAGCACAAATGTTAGATTTTAGGAATAGATCTCTAGAAAAAATGTGCATATTAGGAAAAGGACATATAAAATCTATCTTGTAGAGGAAAGTACATACAAAAATATGTAAAAAGGCAAAATCCCCACAAGAATGTGTATAATTTTCCTGTGCTGAACTTGGGGAAATAGGACAGAATGATTTTAAAGTGGGTAACTAAGCTCAAGTTACTCGTGCCAGGCTTATCTGGTTCCATAGCAGGCGTCTGCATACAGTTTATGGATTATCTGCCCACGTTGGAAACAACTGTGCAAACTGTTATCCCTTGGTGCTTTTCACTGTGAGGCATGGTCCTGTGAACCATCATTTCAGTTTACCCACCAACAGATTAATCCAATTACCAAGAGGAGACCAAGGATTTTCAAGCAGAGTCGCAAAAGTCTTTGGAGCGTTCCCAACAATCAGCCTCAGATTCTCTACCCTCATTAGTCCCTCTTTCTCACCACCACTCCTCTCTCATACACTTACGTTGTGCATCCAACAATAGGTCGTCAAAATTCTCCAGGACAAACCAGATATACTTTTCTTCTTTCCCCCCTTAATGTTCTGTATCATTGAAAGTTAACATTATAAGGCAGGAAATAAACATTTTCATTTAGAAAGGGTGCAACCTTCAGATGCAAACTATGAGCTTTTCCCTTAAAATTTTTATTGCCTCCCCTGCCACCCCCTCCCCCTCCCCCAAAAAGCTGTTCATTTTCAAATCCATTAAAAGGAAGAAAGAAGAAATGTGGGAGGGGGGAATGTCTGCATTTGAAACATACATTTTAATTTTCAAAAGTTTCTGGTTATGGGAAACCCACAAATTTTATTAATCAAGAAGTTTTTTAATAATAATAAAGTAATAATAATAATATCAAGACTTGCACATGCAAATGCCACCCCCATATCAAATAATGCTTTTTCCTGACAAAAGACTTTGCATCAAATTGTTTATTTCATCTGCGAGATCAACCCTGCTGCTGAGACAAGTATTTCTATTTCATTCTTTTGCAGCCGCTTTGCTGAACACAGAGGGCTTTTTTCGGGGGGGGGGCAAATCCCATTGAAAAAAGATTAGCCTCGTTCCCTGCTATCCCATATACAGAAGCAACCCACACATAATGTTTATGAGCACTTATTTCACTGCTTGCTTATGAAGCCTCGAAATGTCACTCCTTCTGTTCTTGGAAAGTAACTTCATTAATTACAAATTACTTGTATGGGAAGCACCATGCAGAACAGCCTTTCCAATCCAGAGTGGATTACAAGCATCATCATTCCCAGTCTGCAATCTAAATAGCCATGCTAGGTAGAAATTGTAACAAGGTTGGGGAAAATAGGGGTACAGTAGCTTGTACTTAGTAACATGGAACTTCCTTTTAGCTGTGTAAATTGCTTGATTTACACAGGCTTGTGATGAGCTATAAATTGCATTTATTTTACATGTTTCACTGCAGCACAAAGCTGCCTTCTGTGTCAGAATTTTCCAGTATTAGAAGTAGCTTCTAATTCTTTTTTACTTTGATAGTTGTACTTTCTGTGCATGTACATTAACTCTGTGCACTAGGGGCAATGGTAACCCAAATTTACAACTTTTTAATATAATGTTACTGATTTTTTTATAAATAGCTCAGATAATAGCAATTGAAAACTAAACTCATTAATTGCATTCCAAAGTAATCAACCAAATCTATGTACTTAAAAAGAAAACAATATAATATAAGCTACAAAAGAAAAAAGAAAAAGAAGGAAAAACACTTGAAAGAAAAAACAATACTATGGTAACATTTCTCTACTTTTCTACAGTAAAAATAATGTCGTGGTTATACAAATTCTTGTAATTCAAATTTTGAACAACAAATTAAACCTAGGACCACATTTACCAATTGTTTGCAGTCTCAAGGCAGCAAGCTTTATTTGATAGACTTAAAGCCTTGCCTTTGTGCCTTTGTTCTAGCAATAGTGTTTTAATTCTTCCTTCGTTCTGACTCAAGTCCAAGTCTGCCTGCTTTCTGCATCTCCCTTCTCAGTCTTCTATTCATCTGTTCATCCTGAATTGGTGTTACATGGTAGTTAAGATCTCAAACACTCTGACACCTTTCTTCCTACAACCCTGGCATGCTGGTTCCTCGGCATGTTTGGTTTATTAAATTCTCTGGGTTCAAGAGCACCAGGAAGGTTTTAGCATCTGAGCAACACTGATGCCTCTGGGAGGTTGGTAATTGGAACTGGTCCTCGTGCTGATTTGAGACTGGGGAGTTTTCTGTTCAAGGTATCGGACTTAATCAGGACTGAGAGAGAGTGCATACCTGCATGCAGAGCCCATTGTCACCTTTTGTAAGAAGAGAGAAGTGTGAGTTGTTCACACTTTGTTTCATAGGAATAGCTGAATAAAAGACTCCAGATTTCATCTATTGTCACCTTTGGGATAGGAGTAGGCAAAGCTAGAATTAATACAGATGCCTGCTTCTTATCCTCCTCTTACACAGAAAGCCACTCAAAACTCGAAACACTGTTCATCTTCAGATAAAGATTGTTGTGAAACTTAATGCTCTGGTAACCTTTACAAAGATTTCTTTACAAAAAGAAATTTCTTTAATTCTTTACAAAATTACCAGAGCATTCTCCCTTACTGCCCATTACCAAGAGTGGCTGAGAGAGCTTTTTAACCAACTGAAGATGGGATTAATATTTATTTTATTCAGCTTCCCTCCTTGATGGTTTATATCAGCAATATTCTAGCCTTAGTCTATGGCTCAAAAGTCCTTCCCATTGGGTAGATGTGATTGGGAGAATTGGATGCAAGGTTTCTGGATGATTTTGAAGTAGAAATAAATACCTTCTTTGCCTCATCGGGAAGTATGAGGAAAAGCTGCCTCAAAGGATCTTAAGGACTTTTAATCAGTTCCCAAAGAAGTATGTCTCTCTTCCAGGAAGCTGAGGATCACCGAAGAATGAAAGCCATGAATAAGGGTCACTTAGCCCTCTTCATCTTCACAGTTTCTCATATTCTTGCTGCTCAGTTGAGGAATAGTGAGAGGGAGACTGTGAAATCCTTCCATTTGCTCCCATTTAAGCTGTTTGCTGCTTATGTAGGCATGAGTGTTAGAAAATTGTGCATATGTGCACCTTGCATTTGCAAAATTGTGCATATGTACATTTGATCTATGTACAGTGTATATATGAGAGAGAAAGGCTCACAACACTACCCATTTCCATTGGTGAACCTGCTCCTTTGATTTTGATTCCACAAACTACTAGCATATTGCTCCCAATAAGTTCTTTATTAGGACAAACCCATTCCTGCAAATGGAAAGATTCTCCACTTCGGATTTATATTAAGCCCTCCAAGGAAAAAGGGCAAAGACTTGCAAATGTATTCCAATCTTACTGCAGAACTGTTAGATCTAACATTTTGTTATAACATATTGGTGGGAAGAGAATTTAATATTATCATAGATGTGAAAAAATATTTGCTCTTCTGCCATTAAGTTGTGATGGCAAGGTGTGGGAGAAACAGTTTTAATTTTACTTAATTTTTAATTTAAATTTTTATTTTATTTTAATTGTGTGCCTGTTGGGATTTGCACAGTATGGTTTGTTTTCAGGCTATTACCCTGTAAAAGAGTATATTTTGAAAACCATAGATTTCCTTTTTGTCACAACAGAAATACAGAGGAAGGGAACCAAACCATTCCAGTTCATTAACATCAGATAGGTTGTCCTTCCTAAAAGGAAAACAATACTTTGTCTTAGTGGCTGTACTATATAAGAACATCTGCCTGTCTCTTTCTCAGAAAGAGTCTGGTAGCACCTTTTAAGACTTAACAAAACATAAACTTACTTCATCAGACATGCAGAGTGCCTTAACTGATGTAGGACCTAAATAAATAGCAATAAGGTGGTGGGGAAAAAGGGAGGGAGATAGGGTGGGTATGCAGATGAATGTTCAAGGGGGACAGATTACAATTACCTTGCTAATTAACTATTGTAATGTGTTAAAACACCCATTGTGTTTGTTCAGACCATCTGAGATAGCCTGAAACCTACTGATGTATGTAACTTCAACTGTCTCAGGTGTAATGGCATAGTCTTTTTGCTCCAAAATGTTTACTTTGAGATCTGTAATGGAATGACCTGGGAGGCTAAAATGCTCTGCTATTACTTTGCCCTTGTCTTGAATCCTGATGTCATATTTGTGTCCATTAATTATTTTCCACAAGTCTGGTCTGTGTCCTACATAGACTCCAGAGGGGCATTGTTGCAGATGATGGGATATATCACATTAGAGGAAGAACACAAGAAGGCTCTCTAGTTTTCTTATTTCTGGCTACTATAGAACAGCTTTCATCCTACAATCTTCTTTCTTTCTGTGTATGTGTCTCTTGTCTACCTGCATGTGTATATTTATTGAGGTTATTTTCAAGTTTCATCCTCTGTTAATGATTTTAATTCACATTAGAATCAAAATCAGAGGGAGTTACCATCACCACTCTTTATGGATTCTTCTCTGGTCACAGCTTACATTGTAGCTAATCAAGACCTTTACCCAAATCGTCCTAGACCAGCTTCCGCAGATTGGCTTGATTTTCATTCCGTGGCCTGGTAAATTTATGTCATACAAAAGTTCTGCCTATCATGCTGGTTCTGTTCAACTCTGGTTGGCTTGTATAAAATCCCAGAAAGTATCAACCACTGATGGACAAACAAAAGTATGGAAAACATCCACAACCAAGTACATACCCTACTATCACCTCTCCCACGGTGACTTTGGCTCTTCTTCTGTAGAACCTCAGTGAAGGTTGAGATGGAAAATATAATAATGCTCATCATATCCTAACTTAACTTCTTGGATTGGTCCCAGCTCTTGATAACTCTCTGCCATCTCCTGATTATCATTCCTTAGACCCTGAGATAGGAAAGGAAAGCAGGAATCCCTGGAGGACTTGGTTTGGTTGCCCACCTCCTTGCTACATTTCCACAGATCCCAGACCTCCTGACATTTGTTGAGGCCTGTGCATTTCCCAGCTCCCAGTTCAGTTTCCAAAATTAGCTGAGATCTGGGCACAGTGCAGTGCCACTTGTACATTTAATGAAGTGAAGGAAATATGTCTCCTGACACACATACTGGTAGGCTTCAGTCTCCAATAATATGAATTTTAAATAATAAATATTTGCCAGTGGCCTTCCCTGATCAGAGTTAATGTGATCTGAGAAACTCTTTATCTCCTAGCTACCTATCTATCTACCTTGTAGAGTTAGATTAATTAGGAGATACTACCCATGTTCCTCTTCTGGGTTCTTATTAAATTGGCAGTGAACCTTTTTTATTATATAAATGACTTTAGTTCTTTGCTTTGATTTAAGTCAAAGGAAACTAAGACAATGATTTCCCATTTCCTCTGATATAGCACAATAAAAGCTTGTTGTAATCAGAGATCTAAATGGGAATGTCTCCTGAGACCTAAACCTCAAAGGGGTAACATTCTTTGATACTTTACTGAAAACTGTCTTTTCCAATAATATGGTTATTCTGTCAGAACATGTCATAGGAAGCAATCTGTTCCCCACCACTACCACCGATTTCTCATGGTCTCCTTTGAAGATACTGTGAATTAGTTGCAATAATCATCGTATGTATGTATGTGTGTATGTATAACAATGGCTAGTCACTATATAGGATGTAAACACACAGGTAAGCACATATACAAAAACCTGATAAAGCAATCATGCAAAAGGAATGATTGTAATAAAGGAAGCAGAACAGAGCAGCAATAGTTAAAAGACCACATTGCAGCCCAAATTCAGAAAATGAAAATGTATGGGAGTGTTTTGATGTAGTGGCTAAGGAACCACACTAAAAACTGGGAGTCCATGAGTTCTAGTCCCGCCTTAGGCACAAAGCCAGGCTGGGTGACCTTGGGCTAGTCACTCTCTCATGGCCCTGGAAGGAGGCAATGGCCAGCCACTTCTGAAAATGTTTCCAGGAAAACTGCAGGAACTCATCCAGGCAGTCTCCAGGTGTCAAGACTGACTCGAAGGCACACAAACACACAAAAATAAAAATGGGAACATATTAAATATATCTCCTGGAAGGAGGGATGGAAATGAAAAGACCCACTAACTCCATTGAAAAGACCCACTCCTGAATGTCACAGCTGTTTAAAATCATAAGCAAAATGATTTTAATGCTGAATCAGACCAAAACCCTGTCCAATACTTCATCCTGGTCAGGGAACAGGAGGTTAGCCTACTCTTTGCAAGGCCCCTGTGAACCTGACCAACTGTCACCAAATCATTTGTTCTCCTCCTAGCTTTAGCCATGAAACATGGGGGGAAATGTCCCCATCGTAGCTGTAGCTCTGGCTGCCAGGGAGTGAGAGCAGGATACAGCTGGCCAGTACAGTTGGACTCACTTTGGGGTTCCAGAATTATCCAGCCTTGCCATGCTGGGAAGCAGGATGCTAAATAAAACAAACATGATTTTAATCCAGCAGGCCCTTTCTTTGTACTTAGCCAGTTAACATGGCATCTCTTTAGCTGTATAGGCCACACTTGAATGGGAAGACCTGTCCATTCAAGAAAACAATGCATCAATCTCTTTTTATCATAATACTTTTTAAAAAGATACAACTGCATTATGGGAAACCGAGTATAGCATACGCTTGAAGCTATTCTCCAAAGTGTGAATGGATTCAGATTGATAGAAATTCTGCATAATATCCATGGTTTTGTAAAAAAAAATCCTCAGGATTTTTTGTTTGTTAATTTTCATTTAATTGTTTTATGAAATCCATTTTTCTGGAACTTAAACCCAAAATGCTTGACTCCCCAGTTCTCTCATCCCCACAGAACAGTCAGACAGCAGAAAACAAACATCTCCACATATTCAGCTCCCTCCTCAAATCTCTGCGCAATTAAAAAAGTCCTATTTCTGAGATGACCACCCAAAAATAAAATAATTTTCAATCTGTATCATAAAAATCCATTAGCTGTGTTGCTAGGAAATATATAGACCAGAAATGAGAAATTGAAAGACTAAGTCAAGCATTGCAGCCCATCTAGCGCAATCTGTTGCAATAGTTGCCAACACTTAAAGAAACACAGGATCCGGGAAAATGTTCAACCTGTGAAGGAAGATATTATGGCTGATTTAGGTCTGGAAATAAGTTTATTTTGTTTCCATGAGCTTTGTATTCATTTGGAGATCCTTTCAAAAGAGCCATGCATGCACACAGTGGGATAATGTTTTAATTTTCTCTCCCCAAGAGCCCAAATCCTCATCTTCTTGTGCCACATCACAGGGCATTGTATTAAACTCTAGAAACTCGGTTAACCCTTTCGGAAGCAGGAGAAGCTGCCCCCCAAAGAACAGTGAGGGAAAGCAACATGGTTTCCTTCCACACACACATTTCAGAATCAGGATTCAGATCACTCTCTGCAGATTTGCCCCAGGTCCAGACAAAAAGAGAAAATAAAAATAAAGAAAATGAAACAAGGTGTTCTTTGATGACC
This sequence comes from Liasis olivaceus, assembly GCA_030867105.1. NCBI lineage: Eukaryota > Metazoa > Chordata > Lepidosauria > Squamata > Pythonidae > Liasis > Liasis olivaceus. The sequence goes on along the minus strand of CM061348.1, from coordinate 64,158,039 downwards.
ATCCCATATTTTTGGAACTCCCTTCCTTTCTCTGGAGACAAATCAGAATCTGAACCCAAAGTGTTCAAGATTTTATGTGCAATTCCTAGTTTGAACTGGCCTTTTAATACAGTAACTGCATTTAAGCTGATGTTTGTTTTTTACTTGAAGTTCTCTATTTTAGCCACACATTTTGCCAGTTTTAATTGTGCTACTCGGTTAATCATCCATAATTGAATAAATAAAAGTTTCATACTTTTTCTGTTACACTGATAGATTGCCTTGTCTTTCCATCCACTTTGCATCTTCTTAAATGTTATCTTAAATCTTATACTAAGGCAGTGAGTTACATCAGCTAGTGGCACTTTCTCAGAGAACACCTCCTTTTGTTAAAATTGAGATCCTTCCATCTTATTCATCTCTTTGTTGTATTAGGAGATCATAAGAACAATAGCTCTCTGTTTGCCTTCTCTGTACCGTTCATTAGTTTCTCTGCTCATCTTAGCAACTATCTTATTTATTTCCTCTGTAAAGGAAGCAATCTCTTTTATTTTCAGCTCCTCTGTATATGACACTCTCTCTAGGCCTTTAATCATTTTCATCACTTTGCTATGAGACTCCTTTCAATATCCTTTCTGAGCAGGTTAGACCGGAAAGACTCTCATTCCGGTCTTGGGTGGTATTTTGGCTAAGAGTATTTTGATGCACGTTTACTAGTAAATTTAAGCCTATTTATTTGGTCAGTGGAGTCTGTCTGGGGAGAGGACACAGATGGTAGTATTATCCCAGCCTCCTCTACCCCTGATCTTTTAATGTGGAACTAGCAGATCTGCATAGGGATTGTAATTACATTTGGCTGGAGGCATCTACAGTCCTCCAAGTGAGCACAGATTCTGACTGTGTGGGCTCCCAGATGCATAGAGGATTCCAAAGCATTTTCTCCAGCTATGGAACACACTGCCATGGGAGTTGTGCTGGGGCCCCCATTGCCTCTTCTTCTTCAGAAAGGTATCAAGGTCTTCCTAGTCCAGAGACTTGTTCGAGTTCTATTCAGGAGTACCGTCTGCTATTTTAACCATTTATGTTTTCTTTTGTTCTGTCTTGAGCACCTAGGAGTAGAAAGGTGGGGTATAAATTACAATAGCAAAAAGGAAGTTATAATTTCCTTTTAGATCTCCATTTAGGATGGATAAGGCAAGTCTGGGATAGAAGTCCTAAATGTCCTCTACAATTAGACAGTTAGTATAGCATCTTTCTATTTAGCACATCTTCCTCTGGTTTTCCTTAAAAGTCCTAAGGCCATCTCATAACAAATAGTTTTTCCAAGTAGATTATCCAAGTATAACTCTTAACAGTCCCCCTTCTTCTATAGATGATTTTTTCCTAGTAGTCAAGAAAATGTAAGCCTGCTATGCTTTCTGCTATGTATTTTAATTATAGAAACCATTCAAACCGCAATGGCTATTTGAGAGACCATCTGTCTCCTATAGTTTCTGCCTATCCTGTGCAAATGGACAGAGTGGGCATACTCTGGGTCCCATCCATGAAGCAGCACCATCTGATGGAACTCAAGAAATATGCCTTCTCTGGGGGGAACTGTATCCCTCCAGATATTCAAATGGTCTGGTCTCCTTTGGACAAGCCCTGAAGACATGGCTCCTTCCCCAAGCTTTGGACTAGAGTGGGTGGGTAGCTGCTTTGCGGAAGTGATTGTGTTGGGAGAATATGGTTGTCTCTTCTCAGGGTTATCCGTCATTCTTTGTTGATTGGCTTGTTTTCATACTTTGTTTTTATTCTTGTAAGCCTTCCAGAATCATCTGGAGTCAGGCAGCCTCATAAATAAAATAAAATAAATAGGTTTCTTCCTCTTGTAACTGCTGCAAAACAATATTCTCAAAGAAACTACTTGTGTGTGGTCAAGTCCTGTATGGATTATTTATGTTTATACAAGACATTTCCATAAAAACTGTTTGGTTTTTTTTATTTGCTTGCTTGCTTATTTGCTGTTTTTGAAAATCCCATCCACTTTATTCAATACCCTAAACAGCACTATTCCACATTCTTATTAACTTGTAGTTTCCCTTTCTAAAATGCAGTTCAGCAGATCTGATGAGATGGTAACTTTGAACCCTAGGATAGACCCAGAACAGCAAGCGGGGAGAACCAATTTATTTTCTCTTGCCTCGTGTTTCTCTTTTCACTTTCTCCTAGGTGGGCAACCAACTGCATCAACTATAGGTACCTGCTTGGGCCCATTTACTAGCAGCAGTTCAGAAATGGTCTCACTTAAGAAGTTGGTTTTTCATTCTTCTTTATAAAGGGTAGCATTTTAAAATACCTGTTCAACAACTCAAAATATATTTGCAATCCAAGCTGTGGTCAGGGTTCAGTTATTAATTTCCTTGAAGATCACTCAATATACAAGACTTTCTGAGGAGTGTTGTGCTCATTATCACACAGCTATCATGTAGAAAAAGAGGGAGTTGGTTCTAGGAACCACCAATCTGAAGAACAAATCAGATTTCAGGGGAGTCTACTCAGGACAGGTTTAACCTATAGGGCCCACTGCTATGAAAAAACCAGTTTGATGTCTTGTTAACAAACGGCCAGATTATATAGTCTTGTTTAGTCATTTACGGGTTGTCTTCTGTGGAAGCAACCAGTCTTCTGTTCAGACCAATGATTAGGACTGGCAGCAGCTTGTTGGATATTTAATTAGTACAGATGTCAAAAATCTGGTGTCTTATTCTGGAGCATATGTGCTACTAGTAAGTCTTAGCTCTCTGTAACTTCTTCCTTTCTTTTTGATTCAAGGTTTCTTACTCTTTTTCAGGCATATCTCCTGTTAGATTGTCAAATTGCTTACTAACAAACTGTAGAGAGTGAGAAAGATGATATTGATGGAAATATGCAAGAATCGTTACATAAGCAAAGGGGGCTGAAACATTTTTTAAGTCCAGAGCAACAAGATAACATTTGGAAGTGGCTCAGGCAGACACTTCCTGATCTACTGAAGTATAAGAAGGGGGAGGAGGTACAACACAATCAGACTTGTAAGATTTTCTTATTATAGCCAATCCCAATAGAAGTAGTTTTAGCTTTCCTGTGTAGTACATGTCCTGGTCTGGTCAACCTAGTGGGTCTGACACAAACTATCTGAAATTGCCCAAAACAAAATGCCTAAACTAGGGTTTTTATGAACGCACTGTATGAAAAACTCATATTATATAGCACATATTTCCAGAACCTAATTACTCTTAAGACAAATACACACATATCCATACATTATTTGATTTTCCATCATTTGAAAATGACTGCTAAATTAGTAAATTAGTCACACTGAAAGACATGGTGTGAGATGAAAGTAGACAAGTGATCGTTTGTTCCAAATGTAGACAATTTTAGCTTTCCCCAGGTGAATATGCATGTGCACCAGCCTGATGAGGAAATAAAATTGAAGATAGCAAAATAAGCCAGTGAGGCTATACAAAAAGGCTTAGGAAGTGGAAAGACCAGATCATAGATGAAAAGTTCAGAACTGTAGATCTCGTGTCAGGAAGGTAAAAACTCAGAATGAGCTGAGGTTGACAAAGGGCTTCTTTAAATAAATTCAAAGAAAAGAAAATAAAATAATCAATAAACCAGCTGCCCAATGAAGAAAACAGAACACAAATGGGTAACCTAGAAAAGGTAACACTACTTAGCACCTATCTTGGTTCAGTTTTCTCCAACAAAAATGCTCTGTGTTCCAACAGGAAATTGTGAAGGGAAGGATGAAACGGAAAGATTGAAACTAGTGACTGATAGAGACTTGGATCAGGAATATCTCTTTATTTTGAATGAGTTTAAATCTTCAGGACCAGATGAATTGCCTGATAGGGTACTGAAGGAACTAGCTGTTTTCTAGCCAAACCCTTATGTATTATCTTTAAGAAATCTAGAAAACTGGTAAATCATCAGATGATGGAGGATAGCAATCGCATTATGGTGGGCAACACATGAAAACTGTACTGTAAGTTCTCTTTCAACCATAGCTGAAATCCATGAAAAGCCATCCTACTATTGCAACAAGAAGGTTGGGAAGTTGTAATGGTATGTGGGAATGACCTTGGGAGACCAGGGCAGCGGGGGGAAAAGATGCTGCCTAGGGAACTATCAGATAAGAGAGGGCATAGCCTCCAGCTTTATAACAGACAGAGAAAGAAACTCAGAAAAGAACTTCCCTACCTTACCAGGCTGTAAAAGAGACAACAGGAGATTTGTACTTTCAGACTTGCAAGATTCTGTTAATGTAGCTTTACAGTAAGGTAGAATTAGGTCATCTGGTCATGTTTCCTATCTGGTCTACCTGGGAAGGCTGACAGAAGTACTCATAATCCTTCCTGTTTCCATGAGCTGTTATTTTTCTTCTGCAGAGCTTCAAGGGTGTTATCTAAATTAGGCGAAAACCAGTGCTGACAATAAATTATCATGTTAGGTTTTTCAAATGAGAAATATCAAAGTAGTTAATACTTGAGTTGAACCAACATGACTTTTTAAAAAGCTGTATTATTTCACTAAAGATTTTTCAAAAGATGAGCCACAACAACACCAATCTGATGGAATTTCTTAAACCTTGCAATGCCATGACCCCCTAAAATTTCAGTAGGATTGACCTTTCTCATCACCTGGTATCACTAATTAAAAAACTGATCTAAACTGAAACCCTTGAGGAATACATTGGTTTTGGAATGTAAGACTGACCAAAAAACTATTCCATATATAAAAAAAATTATTTTGAACCAGGTGGCATTTCTTGATAATAAAATGTGAGAAAAGTTATCCTGGTTGCTAGGATAGATCCTAGAACTGAAGGGATCCAGTTTGATACCCCTCTTGAATGTGGATGGTGAAAATAGATAGATAGATGTTATGACACACCACTGGATAATTTAAACAAATTTAAAGGCTTAGGGGCAGCTGCTGTAATCCTAAACTCTCCGGCATACTTTAGCAGGTAGATATAATTTTCTGCCCAGAGTCCTATTGAACTACACAGGTATATGTCCACATACAAAATTGGGAGATTTTTTCATTGATAAGCCACAATTATACACATCAAGTTCTGTTAAAAAGGGATCAGTAGAAGTTACATTCTTCATTAGGGGCTTAAGTCCCAGTATTTTCAACGCAATTAGAGCTAAGCCATAAACTCACATTTTTCCCACAGTGCCTCAACAAGCCGGCAGTCCAGAAAGCCTGTAGTGCAATCCTGTCAAGTCTGTGGGTTTGCTTGTACAAGCAAAGCCCAATCCCTGGCAAATATGCTCCAGGCTTTCCTTCCTGCTCTGCCAGCACAAGCAAGAAAAATAGGAGATTTTGGCTTAGCTGCTCTAATGTGTACATTTTAATAACCGGTTCTCATGAATCAGACTGAACCAAGCTAGATTCCTTGAGACTGATCCTATTGTTGATCCTTTGAAATACTGCAGATAGCCTGCCCATGAAGGCAAGCAAACATTCCATCCATAAATGTCATTGAGGAATTGCTAGGAAGTCAGGTGAAGAAGTGGCAATTTCTACTTCTGAAGCTATCTACTTGGGACGCTGCCTGATGTAGGCCTTTCAGAGCACATTTATATTAACATGTGGGTCTGAAGTTTCCCACTTTTAATTGGATAGTATGAAAGGACCGTTCCATGGAATTTGTCTCCTTTCCTCCTGGCTCACAGGTCAGTATGTAGGCTGCTCCCATCTTCCTTTCTATTGAATAGATAACTGCTCCTATCCATCGTTTTGGGTGGGAGGATAAAACTCAATTACCAGTTTTCTCCTTTCAACACATCCATGGAGCTTATAGTAGGAACAGCAAGTACCATACTTAATGTTTTCCTCTTGTAAAACCCAGGAGGTTCCTGGAATGAGATGGTGCTGGGAGTAAAGTCCATTACTTACTAAACAATCACTTTAATTTCATTCCCTAATACTATTGGAATGCTCCAGTAGGTTTCAAGAACATGTAAAAGTACCCCCACAAGAGTTCCTCAGAGCCAAGATTTAATTTGAAGCCAGGAGGGCTGTTTGTACCTTGCAGCTGAATCTTCTTCCATGCCTGCCACTCCCCATGGGGCACTGAACACACATATTACCATAGGAAGGTCAGAAACACTCATATTCATTTCTATGTAAGGTATCCATCTCAGAAAAGACTACCCTGATGATATTTCAAGAGCTCTTTAACAGCATTGAATACCAGTAAGTCAGCAAAATACCTTGGGGTTGTAAAAGGAATTTGAGTGGATATACAGTTGAACTCTAAAATACAGAAAATTGGGGGAGAGTTTACACCTGGGGAGAGTATGGCTTTTTGTTGAAAATGATTCTAAGAACTACAATAATGATTGCAACTGTAAAAAGTTTTCTTCTGATTCTAAGGCACTTCTGTACATAAAATACAAGGTAGGAAATTTTAGTTGGATGTCAGGAAAAAATTCCTAACAGTAAGAGCTGTTCAGCAATGGAACAGACAGCCTTAGGAGGTGTAGAATTTCCTTTGCTGGAGATGTTTAAACAGAGGCTGGATAGCCATTTGTTGAGAATGCTGTAGTAGTAGTGATTCCTGCTCTTGACAGGAGTAGATAACCTCAAACTCTTGGAAGGATACCTTCCAATCCTTACATTTGATGATGATGATTGCTATGATTATTTACACACAGTCTACAGATAAGTCTGATTAAATTTGGTATTTTTTACTGTTGGATCCTTTCCAAGGATCTATAATAGCTAAAGATGCCATTGTAATATACTGTACATACTGCTCCAAGTAATGCAATATTTTGTAATTGGTGTGTTGAGATTCTATCCATTCCTATTGTGTCCAAGTGCTTTTCTAAATATCTTGATGTGGTACCAAAGACACCAAACACTATTGGCACTACTACTGTTTTCTTTTTCCATATTCACTTGATCTCTATTTGGTGGTCTTTATATTTCCCTATTTTTTCCTGATTCTTTCTCATTGACTCTTACATCTCCAGCAACACCAGTGTCAATTATCTATGCTTGTTACTTTGTAACTACAGTAATCTCTGGCATATTATGTGCTAAACATTTGTATTTAGAAGTCCCATAAGATGTTCACCTTTTCATTCCCAACCACTTTTTCAATATTTTGATTCCACCAATTCTTTGTTGCTGGTAAATTGTAATTCTTACTAAGATTCCAATGAATCAAGGTGCTGTTTTATTATGTCTTTCTAAATACTCAGTATGCACAATCTTCTTACATTCACATTTAAGATATTCAACAATCTCCTCCTGTTGTTTGCATAACTAGTATTTACTGTCATGCTGAGTTTTCTCAAATTTAGCTTTCATTACATTTGTACACAGGGACTGTTCTTGAGCTGCTAAAAGGAGCCTTTCCATTTCTTTCTTTATTGTGCCTTTTTTAACTATTGCCATATTTACATTTTTAATCTATATAATTTCTCTTCTTGGGAGTATGTTGAGATTGGCGGCCATGCAAATTGAATAAATAAACAAACAAACAAATAAATGTTTACCAATTATTTTGCTGGAATGCAAAAAGAAAAAGTTTTTTTCTATAGAGTTCATACCAAGTTGTGCTTATGTGTTTGGGAAGAGGGATCGGTGTCACTTTATTTAGTTATTTAGTTATTTATTTAAATTTGGCACCACCCAATTCTAGAACCACTCTACTTTTATCTATTAGTGGGATGGAATATGGTAAAGTTTTGAACCTTAAAAACAGAACTGGATGCGGAGGAATAAAGGTGAGTTGATAGCTGGGGAGAGAGACAAAAGGGTGCAGAGAATAATTGCTGCTTATTAAGGATTAGAGTTAGGTTAACTTTTATATTTAAAGAACTTATGGTTGGGCTAACCCTTCATTTTATTTATTTATTTATTTATTTATTAATATTTCAAATTTAGATACCACCCATCTCACAAAAAGTGACTTCATGCTAAACCAAAATGGGTTTGTTTGTTATTAGAGTGTTGTCTCTATCCAATCCTTTTAGTTTGTGAGAAAATTCACACAGTTGCTCCATGCCATCCTAACTCAGTGCATTTCCCTTTAATTCCTTCATAGCCTACCTTCTGTCCCGACCCCACCCCACCCCATCCCATACATGGAAAATGGACATACTTCCTAATGAGGTATTGGACTGCATTTGCCCTCCAGTTTCATTTTCTAATTCAGCTGATGGGCCTCCAGTGGGGTCAGAGATATTTTTGGAAATAAAGACAGTACTGTTGCACCATGGTAGCTCCTGTATTTTTAAAATAAATTTCTTATGTTTATAAAATAAACTATACTTTTTTAAATAATTTAATTATAATAAAAATAATTAAATATTTTTAATATAAAATTTATTTTATAAATTTATTTATAAAATAAAAATAAATGAAAATGAAAAAATCAGGTGAGAAACCTTGAAGATAGTTAGATATTTGGGGACTCCAGGGATGGAGGGAAAGACAGCAAATCTCTATCTTTCGGCCAAGACTGGCAAGACATAATGCTGTGACCGTGTTTGTGAACCCAGAGCCATGATTTTGGAAATGTTGCCTTAAGCCAAAATCTAAAAAGTTAAAAAGTCTGCTGAGCATAATTGCGGACTCTGACTTCATTGGTTCTAAGTTGGAGTAGGGGAAATTGCTAGAATGTTTTAACAGATCCTTACCTTCTGATCAGAACAACTCATTCTTTCCACAAACCCACTTCAGAAGTGGGACTACTTCTGAAGCAGCAGAGGGACTGATCAGCAGAGGAAATGGGGGAAAAAATCATAGTGAGTATATTGAAGTGCAGGGTAGAAGAGTAGAAATGAGCAAGGTTTGGATCCTCACTGGTATATGTCCAATGCTTCAGTGAAGTAAATTAACCACTGAGAAATCCTTTATTGACAAATATTTGAGCCACTGTCTGATTCCTGTTGTTGAATGCAAAGCTCTGATGAGTAATTTTAAGAGGATGCCAGTAGCTTAACATTTGCGACCTATGCTAGCCAGTTTTTCTTTGAATCAGCCACAGCTAGCTCTTTCTTATGGCTTCGTCAAAGGAGAAATGATGTTGGTTGTTAAACTGACTTATGTCATAATTTATGTTCAATGTATCGTTCAAATGAAGGTAGCTTTTGTATTTTTATTTTTATAAAAAGACGACCAAAAAAATCATACTCACTTGCTTTAACTGTTCTTCATAGGACTTGGTCTCTAGGCTCCTCACAATCTTGGTAGCCTTCCTCATTCCAGTTAGTCCATTTCTTTTTAGGCTGTGGTGTCCAGGATTGGACATAGGATTCCAAATGGGGCCTGACTAAGGCAGAGAGAATGAGACAATTACTCCCCATGGACTTTGTGCTTCTGTTCATACATCCCAAAATAGCATTTGTATTTTTAGCAGCTACATCACAAGGTTGATTCATGTTCAACTTGTGATCTACTGGAACAGTGTTTCTCACATTGACAACTTTAAGATGTGTGAACTTCAACTCCCAGAATTCTAAGTTGCCGAGATTGAGGAACGCTGTACTAGAATACCAAATCCTCTTCACATATATTAGTGCAAGCCCCATCCCACCAATCTCTAAGTCTCTAAATCTCTCCACTCTCTTGATTCTCCCTTTGTCTCCAGTACTTTGAGTCCCAGTACTTGGCTGTATATTCTTTGTCTTCAAAATTGGAATTTCTAGGAAGCTGTTTGTGGATGATGTGAGTGGTAAGCTTGTTAAGGTTGCACAAAGCATAGGTGGTGTAATAACCAGATAATAACATAAATAAGTAATAACCAGAGTCTGTCTACACCAGGGAAGCCCAGACTAAGTCTGGATGATCAAGAATTTCAGATAACATCAGAGTAACCAGTTTTATTGGTTACTGGACATTTAGAGCTAGTCTTCAGTGTTGCCTGATTAAGCAAAATAAACCAGATCAAAAGTCTCTTGCTCTGCTCACTGAATTATTTTGAAATTAGAACAGGAATAACCCGTAATTATCATACCCAGTTAGCCATACTAACCACCAGAGCAGCTTTTATTCTGAGTGAAGTCCAATCCCACAGGAAAAAGCATTGGTGCATTGATCTTTAATCCTTGAACATAATGAACACACCCAGCTCTAATTAGTGTACTCTTATTAAAATGGATTAAATCATTTTTGGTATCCATCAAGAGGAGGATGGAGGGACCCAGTGTTCTAAATGCTAGATGGGATGAAATTAAAGGACAAAATCCTCTCTGTTCTTTACATGAGGACACTGAATTTTTGAATAAATATATTTTTTTTCCTTTTGATCAATTGCATGTTAATACTCACTAATCAGCTTTGATGAAACACAAGATACTGGGGCTCAGCTGCAAAGGGAGTATTACTCTGAACTGTTGCCAGTTGCATGCCTTGTATTTATGAGGAATAAAAAGCTCTTGCTTTCAGATAAATCACTGGGATTTTTCTTTTTTTCTAATACCAGAAAAACAAATGAGCCTTATGTCCCAGGTTGGTGGACATTAAGTCAGGCTAGGGAAGCTTTGCATTCTAACTTGCTATCACAATGGATCTGCTTCTCTCAACTAACTGTAGGAGACTTGGCAAGAAGCTTACCTCTATTCACAAGCATCTTAAGAGATGCTTTGCTTAATTTCAAGCCAAGTTGTGTGTATAGGTTTCAAGCCAAGTTCCTGACTGCAGCATTCCCAAAGCTCCCATTCTATTGATCTGAATTCTCCTGCATATTAGAATGAGGGACAGGAGAAGTCAATCTCCTTGAATCATAAAACATAAAGCTCTTGATTGGTGCTGTTTGTGTTGCCAGTGGGAATGCTGAAGGAGAAATGAAAAATAGCTCCATGGATTTAGGTGAATTCCCAACCGCATTGTTGGGTGGTTTGTGATCCAGAGCATTAACTACTTCACACATTGTATTTGTTTGGGGTTTTAAGATACATTCTATATCTGCTAACAGAACTGTTATAATATGTGTCAGCAAATGTGTTTTCTGTCTACACACAAGATGTGCATATCAAGCAGCTGGCATTGCGTGATCTTTCTTTCTTGTGTACACAGTTCATAGATAGTCACTAAAAATAAGATTCTCATTTCCTTTGCTACTTTTGGCGGAAAAGCCATTGACAGCTTGACCCTGTGAACAGGCCTTCCCCCAGCCTTAAAATACCAGTGCTAATTTAAGAGCACAACCACTGTTCGGGCTGAAAGGTGGGACTTAATTTCAACCCTGCTGATAGTGTAGAAGCTCCTGAATGGGAGACTGCGCTATTATGTTGCTGCTGAGGTCATTTGGCTGGGACGTTGGAGCAGTGCCTAAAGCAGGGCAAGAGTTTGGTAATCTTGGCTGAACTCCAAGCTAGGCAGGGTCCATAAAGAAGAAATATTTTAGCTCGTTTCTTGTTTTGTTAGTTTCCTGTTTGAGACAGGTTTTATGTACTTCACTTTACAGGTTAAGCATTCTGTTCACTCTTAGTAACCTCATTGCTTTGACCTTAGTGGTCTATAAGAGATGCCTAGAACTGGTACAATCATGTGCCACTCAGAGTTCCATTGGATTATAGTGTTATATAAGCCCCAGGAAATAACTAACTAATGAACAAACAAACAAATGAATGAATGAACCAACAAACCAGTATGGTAATTGGGATTCTACAGACCTAGCAGAAGGAGCCAAATTTGTTCCACTTAGGTTAATTTTTTTTTACCTCAACTAAAACAACACAATGAAACACAACACAAAACAACTGTTGAGTTCTGCTACTAGAAATGGTTTGCAAAAGCCTCTAAGCTGCACTGATGAATCAGTCCTTGAGGTTAAGCAAGCTGGCAACTAGCTTGTAAATACAGGTGCATCCAGGTTGGACCCTGCTAATATAATGGTCAAGGTACACATGTCACAACGGTATTGAGTGGAATTTTTATTTATTTTATTTATTTATATATCAAATTTGTCACCGCCCATCTCATTGAAATGACTCTGTTTTGCTAGAGATAGGCTAGTTAGCATGATGCATGGGAGTGTAGGAAGGAAACCGTTGGACCATCTATATTTTCCCCATTTACCCCAAGGGAGGACAAACAGTAAGTCACACACAGCCCTCCAGCACCCACTTATGGTCCCCAAACACTGTATTTCTGGAAGGCCTCCTGCAAACTGCCAGCTGGTCAGGAGACTGAGGTGTAGCCGCCATCTGGAAAAGATTGCCTACCTGCATCTGCGCTGATGACCTTTGTCTCTCTTTTTAGCAGCAACTGGCGATACCAGGGAATGAACCAGAAACCTACTGCATGCAAAGCATATACGCTGGGCTATGTCCCCAACCCTCTCCACATGCAGAAATAAAATGGCTAAGGAATATAGGAAACAGGCTGCTGCACTAAGGGGAGGGAGAACACTCAAAGGATATGTGCAACCTCCAGTCCAACTCCCTTCAAGCTTGTCTATGTCAAGTCTAAGTTATTGCCAAGAGAGTGTTCAGATTCCCTCCTCTTGACTAAACAGTCACGTCCTAGGATAAACGTATTTTGCAGTTTGGCTAGATTGCCCACTGGCTCACAGTAGTCAAGAAGGTGAAGAAAAACACAGTAGTACAGAATCAGGTAACTTGCCTGAATTTGCATAAAGGTTAATGGATGGAAGAAGGAATAGGACTGCTATTGTGTAATCCACAATATGGCCTATTTTCCATCTGCTGTCTTCAGGTGGTTAATTTGAAATACTGTACAGTACATGAAATCGTAAGACAGCCTTCCAGATAGAATGGGTTACAATTGTTATTAACCCATGACAGCATCCACATTTGCAGGACACAAGGCTAAAGAAAGGTGCCTTGGATGGGGGTGGGGGAGGGCAGAGAGATTTTTCAGTCTCAACAGTACCAGAGTAATGCTAATCATTTATACCCTCTTTTTCAAGCCCAGAGCCCTTAGATATGTTGTACTTTGTCTCCCAGATTTCCCACCAGTTAGCTGGGGAAGATGGACAACAAAGTTCAAGCTATCTGGAAGATACCAGATTGGGGAAGGTTGATAGATGTACAGTCCTGAAAGCTCTGTGTGTCTCTTTAAAGGCTGCTGTGTGGTATTCAGTATGCACAGAGTCACTCAAGTGTTTAGCTCAGCGGCACAATCCAGTGATCCATTCACTCTTCCAGGTTGAGTTTGTTTCCCTGTGTGTCACTCAGATCAGTTTTTCACCTCAAGGCACAGGGAAGCACAGCTCTTCATCAAATTGCAGCCATTAGCAGGGGGGCACTCTGCCTATTTATCAGGCCTTTTAATCGTTCCTGACATGACCCCTCCGTCTCTTTCCCATTAATCACCATCAGGCTCCTGTAGCCAAGCACCGATTATTGAGAAGTTCACAGGGCTGGCTAAGCAATCGGAGGCTAATGGGTTCCAATAATGTGAAGCATTCCTTCTTGCCCCAACTCCTGGGCCAGACCTGGTGAATATGTCTTTCAACCATATGTTGCATCTGCCCAGACCTCCATTTCCCCCGCTGCCTCTCTCCTTTCACAGAGAATCCTTTCAGCTCTGCTTTCCTGTCAGTGGTTCTTTCCAAGCTGATCAGGCTCACTGAGAGTTTATCAACCCCAACAGGACAGTTTCATTCAGACTGACCTGATAAACAACTGCCCTTAGATATCCCTCCAGGGAAGTAGGCCCCAGTAGGTATTCCTGTGGTTCTCCTGAGGACATTATTATGCACAATAAAAAGCAAAAGACCATGCCCTTCCTCTGCTGGAAACACTACTTACTTTAGAGAGACAGAAGCTACGGGTGGATGCGAGAAACCATAAGCAAAATTGTGTGTGTCCTGCAAAAGAAACCACTGTCTTAAGCCAAGAAACCTGAATTGTGTGATCAATCAAACTGAATCTATTTCACATAATGTACTTCATGACTTTGCATCATTTATTTGGCTTCTGTTCCTAGTCATGAGGAAAGCAGGACCGGCCAGTGGAAATCTTACACAATTATACCTGACATTTTATCAAGCATCCCTTGTATGTTTTCCAGCCTTTTGATTGGTTTTAATTTTTGCATCTATGAGGGCTTGAAACAATGTCCTTACTTTTGTATTTTTCATGCCGTTGCATGGAATTGTCTATTGCATCTAGCCCCTGACTGTTAAAAACACCACAGCAGACTGAGTTTTCAGTGGCAAGAATTTCTAGATCAAACATTTACTTTTGAGAAAATCAGGAAGGAAGACAATGGTGGGAAGGAGAACACTTGTCAAAACCAGTTTTATTCTCAACCTCCCCCTCCCACAAACACACACACCTCCTTTAAATCAGCAGGAACCTGAGCAAGGGACAGCAAGTCCATAGAGGCAAATAGGTTGAAACCAAATTTCTACTATCTCAGCAGCCTAGAGCCCTCACCATAAGCTTGCCCAGGTGTGTGAGGGGGGTTCCATTTTAAATATAACAAATACAGCAAATATACCACCTTTCCCTTATTTGTTTTGTTGTTTGTGCATTATGCTGCCCACTTCAGCATAAGGCTGCAGTTCCAGCCTTCTCTGCTTTTGCTTCACTCACTCTTACACACGCTGTATGTAACATCTCCTTTAGATGAACACATCACCATGTCCCACCTAGTTTCTTGGGTTAGACAAGACATGGAGGTCATGCAGAAATAGCACAGAGATAAGGCAGCCTGGCATTTGTAGCCATCACTGTGCCTGCTGATACCCCCCTTAGTACTTGCCAGACTTCCTGCTCCAGCTGACTTTCTAATTTTGCTTAGATTCATTTAATTGAAAATAAGGAGAAGCAGATTTGCTACAAATTGCCAGTATCATCTACATTTCTGAGAATGACACAGGGTTCCCAGTGGTTTTCTTAGAAAATAAAAATGGTTGATGGCTGCAACCAAAACCTTTCATTGGAAAAGTATCCACCTACCTGGGGGGGAAAACAAGACAAAACTAAGCTAAGACACATCTAGAGCTGTGGTGGTGAGAGAGAGGCTACATAGGTGGTGGGGTATACCTTCATCTTCTGTATTTACCTTCCAAATTTGTGAATGGTCACGTTCATGATAGTAGCTATTTTAGGAATAGGCAAGCCCTTCATGAGAGCCCTTTACAACACGCTCTTCAAATTCCACATTGTCCCCTAACACCAAAAGATTGGCTATTTCTACTTTCATAGAAAGAGAGATTGTGACGTTTTCCTTCCCACACTTTCTGCGTCCTTTGGCCATTTTGCAAAGGATTGACTGTCCTCTCTTCCCAGTTGAGGTTCAGAATCCAAGCCAAAAAGAAGAAAGCTCCATGCAGCCAGAGCCCAAGGGAGGGAAAGTACAGGAACAGAATCTGTTAATAGAAGTCCTCCATAATCCCCATTTTATTGTTATGTGAACAATTCTCCCATTTAAAATAAGTCTAATTTTGTTGTGCATATATAGGACTAAATGTTATAAGCCTCCCCTTAAGGGGAGGTGGTCTTGAGGCCTCTTCCATGAGGTCCACACCAATAAAAATCACTGTGAGAGGGAGAGAAGGCAGGCAGGCAGGCAGGCGTGGCTGCATAGCTTCTATAAGACCTCCCTTTCTGCAAGCTACTGACAACTAGGCCCAGAGCTCTAAAGCTAAACACACTGTATATGCATCAAGTGCAAGGCTTGTAGGTTCAAATCCTGTTAAAGGATTGAATGGAGGATACTTACACCTGAAGAGCCCCAGAGTTTCTTTATATTCATTAAGGATGTTCATATAATAAAAGACAACTCGAAAGAAAAAAGAGAGCACAGTTAAAATAAAAATCAGAAAGTATAGAAAAGAAAGAAGATAGAACTAAAAGAAAAAGACAAAAACTAGGATAGTGAGAACAGATAGATGAAACGGAAAGTGACTTCCAACTATCTCCAATACAGATATGAGTACAAATTTTAAAAAGGTTAATCTCTTACCACTAATTAATCCAAATTCACATTACTTCTATCAGCACAAACCATCTAATCATGAAATCCCACAATCAAAGCTTCATTTTTTTCCCACCCAAGCACGTAATCTAAGAAGGGTTGCCATGAGGAGACAAATTTAGAAATAGTATTAATCTCTTATTAACGCTGCTAACTTTGCCATTTGAGCCAAATCCATTAATTTGATAATCCATTCTTCCACTGTAGGTATTTGTGAGTCCTTCCATCTTTGTGTGTATAACAGTCTCACAGCTGTGGTTATGTATAGAAGCAAAGTTCCATGTTGTTTCTCCAGTCCTTTCTCCATCAAACCCAATAGGAACAGGATTGAATGGAGGATACCTACACCTGAAGAGCCCCAGAGTTTCTTTATATTCATTAAGGATGTTCATATAATAAAAGACAAATCAAAAGAAAAAAGAGAAGAAAGAAAAAAAGTGCAAGAAAAGAAAAAGAAAACTAAAGAAACATATAAATGACTTCTGACCTTCTTTTCAACAGATAGTTGCAATCTTACTGTCCCTCCTCCCTCTTAAATGTTTTACAAATTCCCCCCAACCCCTCCTTTGGTCTGCATCTTTCTTAATCTTCAAATCCATAAATCATCAATTCACTTTTTCTTCTTTCAGCAAAAAGTCCATATAAGGTCTCCAGTCTTTCAGAAAAGTTTTTGTTGTCTGTTGTCTGGTCAGTTTCACCATTTCTGCTAATTGTGACATTTTCACAAAGCATTTCTCCACTGAAGAGTCCCAATGAGGACAAATCTGGTGATGTAATGCCTCCTATTGTTCAGTAGCTAATATAACACCTAAAACTATATAAGCCCCCATTAAGGGGAAGCAGTTATGAGGCTTCTAGCAGGAGGCCCAGGCCAGTAAAGATCGCAAAAGTCTCTAATAAGAGAGCATATAGAAGAAAGGAAGGCAAACCTGTACTGGTTTTATATATAGGACAGTTTTCATCTGAAAGCCCCAAGCCAGGCTGACTTGGGCTGCACCTTTGCTTTAGTGGAAAATTTCTTTCCCACCTAATAATGCAGGTAATTGGACCTTTGGGTTCTCATCTCCATGGTGTTGGAGCGCCCAAGCATGTGGGGAGGGTGCACAAAATCCTTCAGTCCTCTTGCGTTGAGAGTTTTTTTTTTTTCAATGCAGTCATTTCTCTTTAAGAAATAAACCTTCTTCCCTATTGACACACACACACTGACAAGACTGAAAAGAAGAGTTATTTTTGTTCAGCAGTCCCTCTAGGGAGAGCCCTGGGGATGAATAACTGAGAAGACAGCTTAGTCAGTGGCTATACATCCTCCCAGGGTTCAATGGCATGCAGATACTTGGCTTCACTTGCTGATTGTGGCCAAGAGGAATCATTAAGGGGGCGGGGGTGGAGCTCCCCTGGAGCTTCTAGGGGAAGAGAAAGTGGGGAATGGAAGGAGCCGGAGACTAAGTTCACAGCTCAGGCTGAAATGATCAAATGTTCTTGCCTGGATCTAAGAACCAGAGAAGACTTGCAGTTTGACCAAGTGACAGTGGGCCTATTGAAGATTGAAAGGAAACATCAGAAAATGAGATGTTTTTAAAAAATGTGATTCCCACTAGCATACTCTTGTCTTTCACTTTGCTGGCTCTGTTTGTGGGATAACATCTCCCCAGGCACTTCACTTGATACTTGCCTCCCTCAACAGTATATCCCATTAGAATTTGCACCTTCCAAGCACAAACGTTTCTTCCTTCTTTTCTGTGTTGCTTGCCTCCTGCTTTAGTGGCTAAATGGAAGTGTGCCCGCAGACATAGGCACACAGATGGAGACACACTAAAAGGAATACAAAGCCCCAGACACACAAAGAAACACAAAGGGAGCTTAGCATCCATCTGTAATCCTGTCAAGGTAGGTGGCCTTGAGAAATAAATCACTGGTTCCCTTTCACCTCCTTGGTGAAAATTCAATGGTCCCAGCTTTTTCCTCCAGTCCACTGGTTCAGATGAAAGCTGGAAAAGAAACATACTCCACCATGGAAGAAAAGGGAAATAGAAATGGCCTGCTTTTGAAAATGGCATGCAACGTGTAAGAAACAATCCACTACTGCAGACCCAGGTGTTAGAGTGATGGGATGCTGATGTTTCTAAAAGCATTGCCGGCTGAAAGTGGGGAGTTGGACTCTTTCACTGGAAAGAAGGGCCAGATACAAAGTTCTTCTCTGCCTCCTTTTTTGCTTATATTCTTGCCAAAGCTACCAGGGATTCTAATATGACGTGACAGGGTAAGTCCTCCCCACTTACATATGTTCAGTCATAGCAAAATCAATTACTTTCCTTCAAGAGCAAGGCAAGAAACAGCAGTTGTTATTGTTTTTCCAGTCATACTGAGCCTATCTTTAAAGGAGATTTGACAAATTCCCAGTCTGATTATATATTAAGTGTGCAAGTGCACACATACACACATGTTCAGGCATCCCATCCAATCTGCATTATTTGCACAGATCTGTAGTTTGGAAGTGTGGTGATGTGGAGCAAGGAGTCTCATCTTTTGCACCAAAGAGAGGGACGGCATTTGAAAAAGAATCTGCAGAGGTCAATCCCAGTACTTCATTTATCTCTTTCTGCTCACTTTGGGGAGGCCTCGGACTGAGACACTGGAGCAGGGACATGAGAAGGGAGGAAACCACAACTGCTCTGTCACTATGCAGACTCTGAGTCCTCACATGTTCTGAGAAAATACGAAGACTGCCTGAAATTAGTTTCTTTAGACCAAACTTCCTCAAACTGTGATTCATGGGCCACTGTTGGTTCACCAGATCCCTTCCCATGATCTGCAGAATGGTTATTAACTTATTTCTTTTTCTCAATGGTGTAAATTGAGCATATTTCAATGAGGTTGCTAGCTATCCAGGAGTACTACAGAGCCCTGAGTGTGATTCACATAATACAGCACTGGGTTTAAAAATGATACTTTAGAAACTGACAGCTTCCTCAGTTTCCAAAATAGACGTGAGTGATCTATTAAGATCCCCAGAAATGTTCAAGAGGCCCAGGAAAACAAAACCAGAGGAGTTCCAACCTCTTGGTAAACTGGGATTACATATGAAGGGGAGTGAGGGTGGTAGTAGGCAAGGCCTGACATGGGCTATGTGGCCAATGGCTTGAAGAGGTGGGGCCACATCAAATACTTAAGATTACTCTTTTGTCCTGAGCTGGGGGGATATTTGGGGGATCCTTTTTAAAAAATATGCTAAATCTCTGTTGGGGCTTATTGTTTTCTACCTAAGTTTGGTGGAAAGCTGTTCTATTCCTTTTCAGTTACTATATTCCTGAAATGAGGCGGTACAATCAAAGGGTCCTTGAAAGGATACAAACAGGTTTGGAAGTTCCTGCTGTTAGCCCTGTGAGGCAGTCCAGACAAGAAGCACAACCAGGAGTACTAGCTCTTTCTTTGTTGTAAGGTTACATTAAGCGAATCTTGCAAGACTGTAAATATTTCTCCCCTCCTTTCCTGCTACCCTCGGGAAAACTAGGGAGGGTCCCTTCTGAAACTTTTCCTGCGTCATTCCCCCATCTGTGGGCTGAGACATCTTTTACATGCCAGTTGTCCTGTCCGCAGCTCTCCCTGCTGTCTCCCAAGGTCATTCCCACATACCATTACCTGCAGTATAAGGCCTGCTGATGTCCTTCCCTTGCTTTATACCAGGGATGCAAAAAGTGCCACCTGCCAGCATCTCTTTTATGGCCCCAGGGACCCTAAAAAGAGGATGGAAACAAAGTGTGGGCTCTTTTATATATTTGGGATGGGGGGTTCTGAGAGTCAAAATATATGCCTTCAACCCTGCAGTTGTTTAAGACACCAATTCACTCCTTAAAACAGCTGAATCCCTTCACTTAAAGGGCCATGACTTTTAGAGATCTTTCAGTCTCGACATGTCACACAACATTTGGCACAACCCTGAGGCATGGACAGAAGTTATGCACTGCTGCTTTAACACACTTTATTCTCTTTGATTTTAACACACTTTATTCTCTCTCTTTATTTCCTGAGAGCCAGTTTGGTGTAGTGGTTAAGGTACCAGGCTAGGAACCAGGAGACTGTGGTTGTAGTCCTGCCTTGGGCACAAAACCAGCTGGGTGACTTTGGGCCAGTCACTCTCTCTCAGCCCTAGGAAGGAAGCAATGGCAAACCACTTCCAAAATCTTGCCAAGAAAACTGCAGGGATGTGTCCAGGCAGTCACCAGGAGTCAACACTGACTCAAAGGCACCAAAAAAAAAAAAAAAATTCTTTGTAGACTATTCTGTAAACTCATTGGTTCTTGTCAGGTGGCTTTAGGATATTATCTGTAATTATTCAGCTCTCAAGCTTCCATAGTTCTGTGTTCCTTGGGACTCTGCATGCTACTTTTCTTATTTTCTAACTGGCTGTGCTTTGTTTCCTAACTGATATTCATTAACCTACCAGAAATCTCAATTAGAGGATCATTTGGATCTGGATTGCTTAGTGCATACTAGGCAAGAGTTTGAAGGATTCCTATAAATAGATAATTCTCTTTGTAAAATTCTGGGATATGACAGGGGTAGCCTAAGGGCTCATGGTCCTAATATTTTATTTTGAAAGTTAATCCTTAGGGTTAAAAGATAACCTGTTCTACTGGAGCATGTGAGGTTGCTATCCAGCAATGGCTCTAATCCTTGAACCTTCTAGGGTTGGGTTATTAATGCTGCTTGGACAAGGGGAAGGAAATAATTAGCAAGTGAGCTGTAAGGAAATATTTGCTACCCAAGGGAATAAAAGGCCTATAATTTCCCACCCAACTTGCAACAGAAGAGGGAGAACAAGAATAATTACCATAATAAAAAAGAGAATGAGAGAGCCAGCATTTCTATCACAGCATTTCTGTGACAAAAGGAGCTTAAGCTGGACAGATCTCCCTCAGTTTTGGGCTGAGATGGAGATGGAAAGCATTTGCAGAAGACTGAGTTAAATTTTTATTTGGCTTCCTTAATCATTTGAACCCAAAATGTAAGCTCCACACCAACACTGATGCAGCATCTATACCTGATAGATCATCTTTCTCCAGACTGATACCTGAACTACAACTACTACCCTCCACACTTTTAGGGAAGCAGCCATTGGGGGATGGCTGTCAAATTGGAGATATAAATAAAGTGATAGTATTAAAGAAGCCTGAAGAAGTGCATGACATTCAAAATTAGAGGAGCAGGGCAAAAGTCCATACCAAAAAGGCATTGATATCAGATCAATTGAAATTTCAGTGAAAATTATTTACTTTTTCATTGAGTCCATTAAGGATCAAAACTGATGAAACCAACATTTTTTAGCATCTTTGGCTTCAACTAAGGACTTATCCATACATCCTGGCTGATATATTTTCCTCCCATTCTCAAGACGAAATCCAGTGACCCCCTAGCATATATTCCTCAGCAACAAGGCTTGGTAGAGTTGCTGCCATCATGTGAAGTTGTGGTGGTGCTCTTCAGCAAGCCAGGCCTGGAGAGGCCTAAGAGGGAGCCATGATGACAGGAGTGATTTGACCTGAGCTCCTCTTTTGGGTGACTGAGAAGAACGGGCAGGAAAAGAACTCTCCCTGTTCCCCTTCAGTTCCACTCAGCAGGACTCAGCCTTCTCTTCCCTCCTTGCTCAGTGTTCCTGCAGCTGCTTTTATTTTCCATCTGTGCCAGGTGGTAAGGAGGGGAGTCACCGCTAGCACCACAGGCTTTCCGCACCTGCCTCTCAGTTCTTTCCAGCTAATTGTTGGCTGAAGTCTTGCTCTTTGGCTGATCACCCTGTACCATTACTATTTGGTGACTGCCGTGCTATAGATTCTGAGTACCTTTATTGTACTTTTTGAAGGGCCTGTGTGAGAGAGGGGGAGAGATGAAATCCTAAGGATATTATGGTAATATTTATGGAGTAAACACTCAAATTGTAGGATAAGTAAAAGTTACTGGTGAGGTCCAGCTCCCTGCTTACAAATGGGAATATCCATCTCATGGAAAACCCTAAATCTGACCTTCCAAAAGGTCAATATTCCCTTCAAACTGCAAACAAAAGAAAAGGATATTGCTTTATAAAAGAGACACCTGTTCTCTCTAGCAGACACAGTAGAAATGGGCACAAAGGCACAGAGTCCCTCAACTGTTTTGGAAGGGGGGGGGGTGTCCTGCAATGAGCCAGTTGGATCCCAGCAGGTCACTAGCCTTCTGAAGACTCATCCAGTATGCAATGCAGAATGTCTGCATAGGAGATCTTCTTCCATTACTTTCCTGCTGGATCTCTTTGACCCAACTTCAGCCTGCTTCAGCAACAGGCTGGCAACAATATGGAAGCTCTGTTGTGAGAATGTGCCCTCAACAAATGGTAGGTGGGCCATCTTGGAGCCAGAGCAAGGATGCTATGCAAATTTCAGCCCTTCAAGGTAGTCCAGACAAGCATAAACCATGGGTAGTAACATTACCTTTATTGTGAAGTTACAATAACAGAATCTCACAAGTCTGAAAGTATTTCTCCCCTCCTTTACTTTTACTTTCCAGAAAACTAGGGAGGGTCCCTTCTGAGGTGCTTTCTATGCCTCCTGTTTCTATGGGCTGAGATATCTTTTGCATGTTGGCTGTCTAGGCTGCGGCTCTTCCTCCTGTCTCCCAGGGTCATTCCCACAGACCATTACAGCAGCAAATGAACTGTCAGACTGACAGTGCAACATACCCCCAACCAAGTGTTCTCAAAATGTGTTGGATCATATCTTTCCTCATTTTCAAAGGCTATTCTGGATGGTGACGATGGACCTTAATTCATCACAACTGAAGGGCACGAAATTGAAGATGACTGATGTAAAGTTTGTACATGTAGGAGCAAAGCCATTTGAGCGCCTTGAACTGTTCCCTCCAAAAGTACAATAAGCCCCCCAAAAGCCCACCCTCAAAAGCAACTATGAAGGGCAAATCATTTCTCTCAAGATCTGAGGTTTGTTTAAATGTTTACAGGAGATCCCTTGTGTCATTTCTCAGTTAAAAATACCCCTTATTGCTCAGAGTGTGTTTGCTTTGTGAAAAAAATGCATGCCAGTGAGACAGACCGTAGTCTGTGGAGGACTGTTTTAATTGGGCAAATGCACAAAGGGGAAAATAAAACAAAGGCAGGCAGGTTAAACAACTTTCTCCTCCAACTCTGTTATTTCTCCAGAGAAATTGATGTGTGCGTACACACATACACTAGCTGCCCTTCAGTTGGGGGGAGAAAAACATCAAGAAAGTCCATCTCCCACATAACATGTAGCTGGGCTCATTGTTGTCTCAGAGCCAAAGGCTGGAGCGAGAACAGTGGCACCGTAGCGTGTGACCTACACAGGCGCTGCACGGCTCTTGCAGAAGCTTGTCAGTCCTGCAAAACGGCATTTGTTTTTTCCATTCATAGCTTGCTGCCACCGTTGAGCTGATGATTACTGGATTGCTTGCTGGCTTCCGTAGGCCAGGCTTTTGTTCTCAGATGTAGAGCTTTCTGGTTTTTTGTTTGACTGGACTAATGGAAGAAGAGAATGCAGTTGCTCTACTTTGAGCAAGTAGTGGGATAACTATCAGGGTTTGTCTTTTTGATGCCAGTGGGAATGTTGACAGCAATACCCTGCTAAGGATTTCACAGTCCTGTTCATTAATGAGGTTATCTTGGGTGCTATTGTACCTTGACCGCAGCATTAGGGCAAGAAAGCAGAGGACATGTTAAATCAGAGCAAGGTTCTGGAAGAAATGAAGATTGGGAAACAGAGAAAGGAAAGAGGGCCAAGGTTCAATAGTTTCTCATCCATAGGCTGCACTTTGGCAATTAGGCTTTCTATGGCTTTGAAGGCTCTTGGGCAAAAATTAAGTCAGCACCTGAATGTGGCGAATCATATTTATTGGGTGTGTTTCTAATGAAACTGCTTCAAAGTGCAGATGCCAATGACTTCTCAAGCACTGCAGTGGAAGTGATTCTGGATATTCAGCCCACGGAAAAAACAGATTTGAGAGTAGGGATGGGGAACAGAATTTGTTCAAATTCCATCTGAGTACAAAGTTATCCAATTCACACTTCCTGACTGTTGCCAAGTTGGAACAGAAATACCTACCAAAAATCTTAAGTTTTTCAAATGTGAAAAATATCACAACCCAAAAATATACACATTAAAATACATTATACTGGGGAACATGTGCATGTGGGGAAAGTATGATCAGATCTGGGTAAAATGGGGCATAATACATACAAATTTATATTTGGAGAAACGTTTCACACATTTTCCAAAGGACCTTATTCTAAAAAAATGCAAATTGTTGCAGAAGTAGCTCAGAACCAACTTAACCTTGGAAAAATGAGACCCAGAAAAAAAGGCACAATTGAGAGATTCTTCCCTACTTTTAAGTTGAAAGGCATTCCTTTATTAGTAGCTTTGGCAGGAAAATCTCATTTAGAATGTGGTTCACAGTAAAATCTGTGTACAGGTAATCCTTGCTTAATGACAGCTTATTTAACGACAATTCAAAGTTACAATGGACTCATAAAAAGTTATTTATGACCTGTACTTGCACTTATGACCATTGCAAACCACCACACCACCCCTCGCAGTCACGTGATCACGATTTGCGGCCTTTTTTACAATAGTCATTAATCGAATCACATGGTCATTAAGTGAATCACATGGTCATTAAGTTAATTTCAGCAAAAAAGTTTTTTGGAGAAGCTGGATTCGCTTAACAACCATGTGATTCACTTAATGACTGCAGTGATTCACTTAACAACCATCAAAAAATGGTCATAAAATTGGGTCTGGTCATGTGGTGACTGGCTTAACAACTGCCCCACTTAACAACCAATTTCCTGGTCCCTATTATAGTTGTTAAGTGAGGACTTCCCAAAATATACACCAATCCAGCAGTATTTCAGAAAGTTCTATTCATGAGAAGGAAATATGCTTTAAATTGTAGTCCAAACCAAAATCCAGTAAAGATAAACCTGCTTAAATGGAGTCACTGTTGAAACACCATCTATTTTATTATATCCATGTGGACAGTTGCTTTGGTAACTTGAACTTATGTTCTTGACCTCCATCAGGATTCTTTCCCATAAAGTAAATTTTAAGACACATAGCAGGCATTTGCAAGTCTTTGCCATTGGATTCTGCTGTGATGCCTGTGTAAGGCAATAAAGTCTAAAGGTTTTCACAAGTTCAGTGGGAATCTCTGACATTTTTAATGCTCAGGAAGTGAAATGGTACTGGAAATGTCTCTTGCATAAGCCTACTTTGGGAATTATGTACCAGCATGTTTCAAAAGCCTTTTATTCCGGTAGGGCTTGCTCAAGGGGGACTCTATGTGCCCACTGTCCAAACCTGCCTTTCCTCCAATGAATACACATTTTCATGAGCAAACCCTGAGCAGGACTATCCGTAGTCTGTTACCTCTGAATTTTGCTTAGCTACAGCCTGCCTTGTCCAACCTGTCCTCAACCCATTTGTCTGCTCTTCTGGGGTCATGTTTTTCCTACTGTAGCTTCCCCAGAAGCATCAGTACCTGGGACAGAGAAAAGAAGTGGCATTTAAGATAAAAATTACAAAAGGAGATATCTAGATTGCTTTTCAGCAACAGTCCTAATGTGTCTAGGAAGCTGACAGCAGGTAATTGCTAGATCATTCCCCCACTTGTCTCAGTGATTAGCTTCTTTTGGTGCTCTTTCAGTTCCATTAAATGTGTGCAGAATGGAAACCCACCTCTGGTTCTTTTTTTTTCTCCTCCATAACTTGCCCCCACGGCCTGTAAGCACTAGCTATTTCAACAGTGATCCACTAGTTGAGTGAGATTGTGGCTTTTGTTAGACTGGCACTTTTTGATAATTTAGCTGTGCCTTACAGCCAGACATCTGAGGTACTTAGGTGGTTAAAGACCAGAGCTTCAGCTGAGCGATTGCATTCTACAGTATTTCATTGATGAGCTCTTTCCTAGGTTTAGTCCTTCCAGTATATCTGTGTCCATCATCACGAATGTCTTGCATCTCTAAAGGTCCCTATAGGGATCGTTTAATCAACTTCTAAATTCTCTCCTTGCTAATGCTCTGCTGTGTACACCAACCATTAAATAAAAGGCTCTGACAGAAATAAGTACAGAATTTAACAGTCCTCAGGTTGCAGCCTTGGTTGATGGAGATTTTTTCATCATCTTTCTCCTTCCTGCTCAAGGAAATGAATAACATCACTATCTCGTTAATCTTTCTTCCAAAGCCACCACCATCACCTCCACAGTTTCTTAAAGAAGGCTAGTTTGTATTATTTCTTATCATGGCCCATTAGTTATGCAAAAGGGAACAGTGCTTTTTCGAGATAAGTTCACGGAAGCTAAGGAACAAATCTGTTTTTATGGGGACACAAGTTGCTGTTGTAACATTTCCAAGTTTGGCATGCTAAAGTGCTCTCTGGGATAATAGCCATGCTGCTTTATCTTAGGTAAATGCTTGTATGGGAGAAAAATAGGCCATTTTTACCCTGATGGCAATGACATAGCTTGTTGCATATACCTTAGATCCATTTTGTTGTCATTTTTATTGTTCATTCATTCATTCATTCATTCACTTCCAACATTGTGTGATCCAACGGACATCATTTCAACAATATTGCCTGGCAATGACAAGATTCATTACTCTGTACAGATTCAGAGTGTGTAGACCAGGTGAATAGTAAGTCCTAAAAAGCCTGTATTGCAAAATCTAAAGCATGTGAGAAGAAAGCAAACAGATCATTCAGCATTATAAACATTCATGCAGATGTGCACATCGTGGAAGAAATGCTTACTCAAGAATAAATTCTTCTAAGCTCAGTGGGGCTTACTTCCTTAGTAGTTCTGTTCAGGGTTGCAGACTCTGATGTTTTATTCACACAATCCATGGCTCATGGAGCAGAATGTGTGGAAAAGGAAGCACAATGGGGAGGAGGAGTCATCAAAGTGTGTATGAACTATATGCCAATTACATGGAGCCACCCTGCAAAATGAAGAGATGGAATGCCAGTAGCAGCTTCACAGGTTCTCAAGATCTTCCCAAGTCAAAGATGATGCCAGCACTAGCTGTGTTCCTAAACAGGACTGCCTTCCCAGGCCTTGTACCATGAAACTACTAAATTTCTCATGATGCCCTGAATCCTGTGCTGTGTTCAAGCAAGGGAGCTCATTGTCCATTTACCCCTAGGCAAGCTGGGATGTTTACTTGTAAGCAGATGCCTTAAAAAGCTGGAGTGCTTACCCCTGAATAAGAGCTTAAGCCTGCTGTTTCAAACCTCATATCTGTGCCTCTCACCATTCCTTATCTGATTTTTAAGGTCCTGCAGATATGCAAGGGATAAACCAGGACCACAAAGGAGCAATAAGGGATGATTTTTAAAAAATCAGATGATCAGTGATTATGAACAATGATGCACACACCCCTTACGTGTCTTGAATCAATGAACAAGCTGTAGGGCTCCTTATCTGGACCTTTCTTTTCAGAAAGTATAAGTAATTCTCTTCTATTGGTATAAGTAGAGATTTTCTTTCTCTTAGTTTCTTACTATAGTTAGTTTCTCTAAAATACAATTTCTTTGAGCACTAACAGCATTAAAGTACAATCGAAATCAATAAAATTATTACAGTTCAAATAGAAGTATAATTTCAAAGCAAAGAGGTTTAAAATAAAAGGCACCCATAATTTAAAAGTTCTGCTTGAATAAATAGGTCAGTAGGTCTTCATCTGGTGCTGAAAAGGATATTGGTGCCTAACTTCTTAACAACTCTGGGCAATTAAAAGAGAAAAAACAAGATATATTTTTTTGGGGGGGGGGGAATCACAACCGTCCAGAAGACTATACCAATTAAAAAATCCTAAACTATGGGGACAGCCACCATATCCCAAGGCATGAGAGAACAACCAAGTGTTTTATGGTTTTCTGAATGTCAATAGGGTGGGAGCTATAGGAATCTCTAGGGGGATATCAATCCAGAAGGCAAGCACCCTCCACAGAGAAGGTCCACATTCTGGATCCCACAAGTTTACACTGTTTAGTCAGTGGGAGCCAGAACACACCCACCCTACCTGGTCTCATTGTATGGGCAGTAATAATTGGAGACACATAAATGTGGTTGCAAGGAAGAATTTCTGGGAAGATTGTTCTAAAAGCAGAATGCCATGACTGAAAAGGTCCTGTTCTAGTGATTATTTGTTTCACCTCATTGAAGGGAGCACTGGGGGCAGAGTTTCTAAAGAGATTTCTAGGGTTCAAATATAGGTAGAGATGGAGATAAGAATAGCCTGGTCCCAAGCTATTTTACATCTAAAATAAGGGCTTTATACCAAGCCCAGCAATAAATTGGGGTCAGTGCAGCTGACAATCCACTGTACAATGTGATCGAAATACCTGGAACTAGAAGTATGCAGTGTGCTGCTTCTATTTAGTTTTACATTGTAATACACATTCTTTTGTTATACTTTACTGAATTGTGTATCTTTACCTAAGAGCTGGGCTTAGCCAGTGAAAATAGGTGGGATATAATGAACCAATACATGAATGAAGAACTGAATGTCTTCCAATAACAAGTTGTGTGAGACCAAGGGGGCTCTGAGCTCTTTTTACTTGGATCAGCAGCCACCTTCTGTGCTGCCTGGCAAACTGGTCTGGAAACCAAAGGGAGTTTTAAAAGCAGCTGGTTTAGGACTTGGGAGTCTGCTGTTCAAAGGGGGTGAGGGAGGGTATTCCTGCAGACTGATACAAGCCAGTTGTTTGGACCTTAGTTGCTCCTGGAAACTGGAACAAGTCCAGATCAGTAGCTGTTTGGAAGAGTGTTGCACAGAAACGCCATCTGAGTTAGCAAAGAAGCGTGCACACACCTCGCTTTTTAGCACCTTCTTATACAACATTTGCTCTTACAGCAAAATCCATTGCTAGTAGGAAAACTCACAAACTCTTAAAACTGTCATCTAAATTATAACTAGTCCTCTTGGGAGAGTGGGAATTGCTTTCATGAATACAGAAATAAATCAAGCAAGCAACTGCTTTCATGAATACAGAAATATAGAAATAAATAAATACATAAGCAATAATATGTCTTAATATTTAAATCCTTATCATATTATTACAATTTCTAGATAATTCACTCAGTTCTATGAATGAGTCATTTCTTCATATTATAGCAAACAGTTTTATCTGTTGCATTTGTCCACCAAAACCATTATCCTGGGAAATACAAATAGCGTAAGATGAATTTCCAGCTTGGTACTTCTAGGAACTAGTGTGCCTACAGACTTCTCCATTTGCATCCACCAAGCTCAGCACCCCACCGGTCTTTTTCGTCAGTGTGTGAATAGGCAAGTTCCTCCCTCTCAAGTCTGCCATAGCATCCACAAGAGGATCTCAACGTTTTGGCTACGTCTCTTAACTAAAAAACACTGGGGTATTTTTTTGGAGTCACACGATCAAAGTAAAACCATTTCCAGGTATTATATGTCTGCCCAGAGTGAAAAATGACTTGGTGGCACATAATCAATACAGGGAGTCCCCGGGTTAAGAATGCCCAGGATACAGACAACCCATAGTTAAGAATGGAGCCTGTTGTAGCAAAATTCAAGTTAAATACAGAATGGTTTGAGTTCATTGCACAATATTACTTATACAGTGTTATACAATAAGACTGTTCCGGCTTACGTACAAATTCGACTTAAGGACAGACCTTGGGGATGGAGCTCGTTCTTAAACTGGGGACTACCTGTATAGGAGAACCAGATACGAGTTTTGAGGAAAATTGTACAAGTTGCTGAATGAATGCAATCTAGAAAGGTAGGAGGAAATATTCCATCAGCGGTCATGAATGGATGGGTAGGAACAGGACAAGAAAATTCAGGAAAGATTGACTGGAACATTTGGAGTCCCAAGAATGAATGAGAATGGAGACTGTTTGGCAAGTATCTGCTTAGAAAAAAACTTTGTATAAGATACTTGTTTCAAATGTGTGTATTAAGCATAAGTGTGATGAGAGGTTCCAAATGTTGGATAGACCATTATATGGTAATGACAGAAGTGGATCTTCAGAACAATTCATAGGGAAGAAAATCAAAAAAGTGAAAGAAATTAAAATGAAAATAGAATGGCTGCAGGGAAAGTAAGTGTAAGTCCTGTATGAAAAAGTATTAGAAGACAAACTACCAGTAGTCCTCGACTTACAATCACAACTGGGATCAGAACTTCCATTGCTAAGTGATGCAGTCATTAAGTGAATTGCGCCTGATTTTACGATCTTTTTTGCTGTGGTTGTTAAGCAAATCACCAATTAAGCAAAACATGTGGTCGCTAAGCAACCCCAGCTTCCCCCATTGACTTTGCTTATCAGAAGCCCCCGCAAAGGTCACAAATGGTGATCCTGTGACCCCAGGACACTGCAACCACCATAAATGCATACCTTTTGCCAAGTGATCAAAGTTTGATCATGTGACCATGGGGACACTGTGATGGTCATAAGTGTGAGGACAGGTCGTAAGACACTTTTTCAGTGCCACGGTAACTTTGAATGGTCATAAATTGAGGGCTATCTGTAATCTCTCAACTGAATGAATAGAAAGCAGATGAAAAAGGATGTTAAAGCGGCTTGAAACAGAATGAAAAGAACTATGCTACAAAGTACAGAAGTGAAAAGGTGGAATGATAAGATGAAGGGGCTGAGGATGAAGAATAATAGTAACAGAAAGTTTATACCAAAAAAATAAATGTGACAGAAAGATATTGTATAATGTGTATAGGGAGAAAAAGATAATTGCCAAAAAAAAAATGAGCAAGGAACAGTTAATATTGAAAAGGTCACAGTCTTCAAATATCTGAAGGACTGTCACACAGAAGGAGTGGATTAGTCTCTGTGCCCCAAGTGGCAGGAACACAACCAATAGGTTAGCATTTCAAGGAAGGTATTTCAGGCTAAACATCAGGAAGAACTTTCTGACTCTATGGGCTGTCAGCCAGCTTTTCCACGTAAAGTAACGTTCCCATCACTAGAGATCTTCAAAAGTGTCTGGATGGTCATCTGTCAGAAATGCTTCAGTGGAACCTTCACTGAGAAGGGGATTGGACTAGGTGACCTCTAAGATACCTTCCAACTCTATGATTCTAATGCAGTGTTTCTCTACCTTGGCAACGTTAAGATGCATGGACTTCAACTCCCAGAATCCTCAGCCAACATGGCTGACTGGGAAATTCTGGGAATTGAAGTCCACACACCTTAAGGTTGCCAAGGTTGAGAAACACTGTTCTAATGCAACGAAGAATATGAATCTATAACTTGGTGCATCAAAGACCAAGTAGCTGTGTTTCATAGGGAACAGAGTGAACAATTGCAAGTGCAACATACGTGGTGAAAATGTAACATAGTAGATGAATTTGTGTAATTTGGTAGAATATTTACTAAAAATAGAAAAACAAATTGAGATATTCTAAGACACAACATTGTTAGTAGAATGGTAGTAGGTATTAAGTGATCTGCTGTAAAGTATGTTGTTGGAAGAAGTGAAAACTCATGTATAAGAGAGCTTGTACCCATTTTGTTAAATGGAAATGAGAGCTGGGTATGTCCAGAGAAACAAAAATCAAATTATGTGAGAATGGAGGACTTAAATAGCATGTGGCAAAAACCAGAAGAGGTAGGGTCAAGACTGAATAGGTCTGGAATGAATGTGAACTATGAAAGTGTTCAGTAGAAATGGTTTGGTCATACAGAGAGAATAATTAAATCACAAAACAAATATATGAAAGAAGAATGAATGGGTTGAGAAGATAGGGAGGGATGAGAAACCCTGTGGTGAGTGGAGATGATAATATTCCCAAAAGGGAGAGGGAGGAATTTAAAGAACAAAATGTGGTGTGTGAAGTGACATATAAACGTGGTAGAAGCAAGGATAGTTTGCAAGGCCCAAAAGATATAATGTAGAAAGCTATAGCGAATGGTGTTGGTGTAAACCTGGTTTAGCTACATACACTTTTATTCTACTTACCGTTACTTCATGCCTTGCATTTCTTTAGGCTTCTATTTTTTTCTTCTCTTCTATGCTTTGCATAATGTTGCTTACTCCCAAAAGAAATAGCAGAGTAGTTATGGATGGATGGATATGTGTATGCATATTTTTTTACAAAAGGAGAGCTAGAGTAAATAAGGAACATATTAGCTGGGATTCTGCTGGTTAATTTTCCCAGCATTTGCATGCCACCTACTTGAACAACTCAGATTTAAGGCTGTTCTTGGTAGCACCATTTAGGGTTGTGTTTGAAGAATGAACAATAATTGCTGCAATTAGTTAATTTGGCTGACCTTGAAGACATGAAGAGTGATTAACGAACTAGTAGTGATATGCCAGATTCCAAGAGCAGGGGCACGGGGTTTTTAAAAAATGCATTTTTTCATCTTATTACCTTCTTGGACTAAGTGTGACCCTGATATTCAACAGCCAGCTTTCAGAGGTAATATATCAGGACATTGTAGGAGGAGAGCCATGTTAATCCATTGTATCCAAAAATCAAAAAGAGTCTGGACAGGGAATAAATCTGACAGGGAAAAAGAGGCACATAAAAAGAATAATAGTAAACAATTTCCTAGGCTCCTCACCTCAAGGAACCTCGGCATTTTGTTCTCCCAATCATTGTGGATTGTAAGGCAAATTCCCCACGTTCTCTCTTGATACGCTATAGCAGTGTTTGTCAATCTTGGCAACTTGACTCCCAGAATAAATAATCCTTCCATAAAGAGGAAATACATACATACATACATACATACATCCATCCTCAAGTGGAGCTGAACTCCTGGTGACTTCATGAACGCATGCAAAACAAAAAAAATCTTCCTACAGCCCTGGAATTTCTGGATGGTCTCCTATCCAAATACTAATCAGGGCTAACCGCTCAGCCTCCAAACCTAGATAGGTCAGTCAAAGGCTGCCATCTGTTGAGGCTCCTTAAAGTAAAGAGCCTAGGAAGTTGTTTCTGGTGTTTGTTTTTTTCTTGTGACGTGTTTTTTGCTCAGTCCCATCCCTTTGATATTAGTCAAGATTACTACTGAAGGCGAAGGATGCGGCACACCAGAATTCATCCTTCAGGGAACCCTGTTGAAGTGAGATGGAATTCAGCTTTTCAGACTCAGATCTAGGCTGTACCTTAAAAGGTTCTGTTTGGAAGGAACTGGGTCTTTCCCACAGCCCTTCTCTGTTTTTAAAAGTCCTACTAGTGACAAGAGGAGCTTTTGAACAGCTGGGTTGTGCCCTGGGAGTGCGTGTATAGGGGAAGAAAGGGCTAGTGTGATTCCTGCTTCCGCAAAACTGCATCCCGCTGCAGCAATTAGCTGCCGCGTGATACTTTTCGCAAGACTGGTTGTGTCCTGGTGTGGGTTTGTCCTCGCCTTGTCCAGCAGCATTTTGCACCCTTTCTTTGAGGTCTGCAGGAGAGCAAAGGGGTCCGCGGCACGAGTCTCGGGAGGTGCCACATTACAGCGGTTCCCCCACTGGCATCCCTGACCTGTTCCACCCACGCCCACCCACACGCTGCTCCGGAGGGAGGGAAAAAACCTCGGGGTCCTCCCTCCGAAGAGCCAGCGGTCCCTGCCAGTGGCTCTGTGCCTAATTGCCGGGGCTCCGGAAAGTCAAATAAGCCACCGATCAGGAAGTCGACGCTACGCGGCTTCTGGCTGGGACGCGTGACTAATACTAGCCAGCCGGCAGGGGTGGGGATGGGAGAGAGGAGGGGGAGGGAGGGATGCCCTTGCGGCGAGATGCTAAGGAGGGAGGGGGCAGCGCAAGCCGCGCGTTGGTTCCCAGCCAGGGAGAGAGGAGGCTGAGCCTGCAGGATCCCCGGCATCATGCGCCGGCCCACTCCGTCAGGCAGCGCGGAGAGAGACGGGCAGGCGCGTCAGGGCTGCAGGAGAGTGATTGGAGCGGTGCCGTCAGGCTGCGGGAAGAGCGGGAGGCGGGCTCTGGGCGCCGCCGGACTGGAGAGAGCAGCCCCTTCCCTCTGCCGGCCGCGGGCTTGCGGACCGCTCCGGGTGAGTGGGCGAGCGGGCCGGTCGGGAGCCCCGCGGGAAGGGGCAGGGGCGGGGCGCGCGGGGACGGACGGACGGACGGAGGGCTCTCTCCGCCCGCGGAGTGTCCAGGGAGAGCCCGCAGGGCCAGGAGTCGCCTCGGGAAGCTCGCCCTGGCCGCGGGGCGGGGCGGGGGGCTTGGAGCTTCTTGCCGCAACCGCCTCTCTCTCTGCGAGCTTGAGAAGGGCGAGTGGTTTCGGGGCTGCCCCCGCGAGCGCTCCTCGCCTGGCGAAGCCCTGAGAAGGAACTTGCAGCGCGCGGGCCGAGTTCTCGGGCGCTCCGGGCACCGTCCCTGCTTGCCGCCCGTCTGCCCGCTGCCTTGGGGGCTGTGCCCGGAATCGCCCCGCGAGGAGCCGGGAGTTCCCAGGAAGGAGCTGTCCAAGTTCTGGACTGACCTCCGTGCCTCGTTCGCGGAGGCAAGGCTGGGATACCAGTGAGGGAGGCTGCGATCTCTGCCCGCTGCCCGGAGCGGAGCGGAGCGGAGCGGAGCGGAGCTGCGAGCTGCCTGCTCTGCATGTTAATAAGTCGGCAGTGCGGATGGTGGTTGGATAACGCGGGATGTGAAGAGGAAGGTGGAGGGCAACCGCACGTTATTCGCCATGCGTTAGGAGCGGGAGGAATGGACCAGGAGAACTTGGAGAGTGGAAACTGAAGGGGGAGGAGAAAAGGGGTGTCAT
Organism: Liasis olivaceus; assembly: GCA_030867105.1. Taxonomy (NCBI): domain Eukaryota; kingdom Metazoa; phylum Chordata; class Lepidosauria; order Squamata; family Pythonidae; genus Liasis; species Liasis olivaceus. Next base: position 64,123,345 of record CM061348.1, on the reverse strand, counting down.
GTGCGGTGCAGCTAACTCGCCTACAACCTGTCACACGCAGTCTTTCAAGCAGACGGGAAAGCACCTAGCTCCCAGTGCCGGGTTGACCCCCATGAGCATCAGGAAATGCTGCGAGCTGCCCAGAAAGGTTGACACACGCGCTGCACCTGCAGTCTGTCTACACCGGCTGCTCTGCCAATTTCTCCCTTTGCTCTGTTCGCCTGTATCCCCGTATCTCCCACCATCGTCCTGGTCGTTGGGAGCCAGCCAGTGAAAGGTGAATCGTGGGAACAGACGAGCTGCCCACCTGGCCTCTGACAGGACAGCAGACTCTCTGTGGGGCAAAGGTGAGGGTGTGGGGGAGGGGGAGGCAGCAGCCAGGAGGTGGAAGTAGTTCATTTATTAATCCAATTTAAGAACCTTTGAGTGGCAAACAAAATAAAAACAGAAATTCGTTTACAAAAATAATCAAACTGCAACTAAGACTGCATCGATGCTCAACAAAAACACACAACCACTAGACAGACATGCCCATGCCAGAGGTCCCAGGCTAACATGCCAACCCCAATGCCTGGGGGAAGGGCCGGGTCTTCCCAGTCTTGTGCAAGGCCAACAGAGCAGGCTGCCCATACTTCAGAGAGGTGGCTGCTCACTGACAGGCGAGGGATGCTGATGATACTCGGCTGTGCATCTCGGCCCCAGGCCAGCCAAGCGACGCTGCTGAGCTGCTTTGCCAGTACCTGAAGGGGAAGAACCAGCTTTGGCCCAGTCCTGTCAAGACTGAGCGGCTGTGGACTTTAGCCCCCTCCAGCCCCCCCCCCAAACACCCTCAGGATCACAGAGACACAGAAGCAAAGCCCCAAAAAAGGTTCTATGGGTTTCCTTCACTTGCTTCTCTGGCTCAGGAAATGGGACAAAATCTGAGGTGGGAGATCTTTGGGGAACATGTGTCCATCCTCTTACCTCAGTCACATAGGGAAAAGGAGACTTCCAGCTATGCCCACTTTTGTTTCCTGTTTTGGAGTTCTCTGGTCTCCATCTCTTCAATTTATCTGCTGGAGAACTAATGTGCAGAGTCTCTGTACTCTGTCCAGCTAGACAGCTTGGTGAGAAATGAATCCTGAGGTTCCCAGCAGGGGCCTTTTCCTTCAGCTACTGAGGTTCGGCTGGTGGGACTGAAGCCAGCTGGACTCTCAGGACTCTCCCAGAGCCGTCTCTTCTGCCCCAGCCGTCTGGAGGCTCTTGCTTTATGGTTCCCTTGCCTTCCTTCATAGTGGATTCCCCCCTCCCTCTTTTTACCTCATTTCCTCCTTCCAGCAGTTGGAGCTTTCAACTGGTGCAGGATCTCACCTTCAAACCTGTCTGGGATATTAAGGAAATCAGCAAGAGGAAGCCTCACTAGCCTCTAGCAAGGAGGTTCGGAGATTCAGAGTACTTCAGGTTTCAGCACAAAAATCAAAAAGGCAAATATGGAGTCTCTACCTCTCTATTTTTCATTTCATTTGTTTGTATATGTGTACTTATGCGAGTGTGTGTGCATGTGTGTATTTTCATACGTGACACTCATAAAGGGCCTTTGAGTTTGTCAAATGCAACATTTTTTGAAAAGCCCTTGAGTTATATGTTTGATTCTTTTTTATGCCAATATCAAGCGATACCTCTAACTCGGTCTTCGCATGAAATACTCTCAGGAAAGACAGTTCTATAGTTTCTCTAGGCTGTTTTTTGTTCACCCTCCTGCCCATTATCCAGAATATTTTTTGAAAAAAGATTATTTCACAAATATACATCTTACACAGGTGTAATTCTTCATGTAATTTGGGGGGGGGGGGGCAGTCTCCCTGCCACAGAAAGGCAGTAGATCTGCTCAGACATCTGCAGAGTTGCTATATAACACAAATAGATTATATTTTGTGTGCAAACAATTATCTGAAGCACAAATCATGTAACTGTTTCATATAGCTTGCCTCCATCATACAGTTCATGATTGTTGCGGCTTCCAGATTATTTTGGGCACCTCTTCTGGTTTCAGATTCAGAATCTTACTTAAGTAGCATAAGTTAGTCTTATGAGCCCCTTGACACTTTTTTTTTTTTTTTGGCCCATACATATCTTTTCATGTATCTTATAGCACATATTTTATAGATAATAAATAGGTGTGGATCCTACAAAATGTTGCTTAGCTCTTCTACTCAGTCTGACATGGCATGCACTACTCTTAAAATATTCTACAATCTTTGATATTTCATTAACTGCTACCACTGGTTAACAATAATCGGGCATCAGTTGTATGCTGGGTGTGTATGTTCTGTCCTGTGTGTATGTTCTGTCACAGAATGCATGTGCCTCTTGTAAACAATTTCTTTATCTGGCTTTATTTGGCTTTATCTAGTTGGAACAGAACTTTCTGTTCTGGAAGACCTGGATTCACAATCTTAGAGTTTTGGGAGGAGACCCAGAATGATTTTGGATGTTAGTGTCACCATTAACACGTTAACTTTTCATGTTCCCCCAGGATTGTTAGTGTGCCCACTTACCATTGTCCTTCTGATATCAAAAGTGTTGATGTGTAAAATTAATTCAGTGTATACTCAGAGCCCCTCTCTGATTACCTTACCTTTTCCATGACTGTGTTCTACTGCTGAGATCAGGGCTGGACTGAGTTAGAGAATCTTGGCTTAAATTCAGTGCTGTCCCTCTGTTTCTGTCCCAGACCTTGATTTACCTACATGTATGCCCTCCTATATGACTTTTATCAGGTACAAAAACTATGCACAATATAACCTGCAGTCTTGATTGCAATTGCATACAGTCCAACATTTATGCATCAGTCAGATGTACACTCTGTGTATATTTTTTTTTCATACAGTATCACCTGTGTACATTCATAAAGACACAATGCAGCTTCAGCACAACTTAACCATATGCTTGTTTCTCAGGTAGTAATAAAGCATGCTTATGTAATATAGATAGATTTTAAGTTCAGCTTGTGTGTAAGCGAGGAAAGCAGGAGTCAGCCCTCTTTCAGGAAGTGGGGAGCAGATCCTAATCAGGTGGGTCAAAATTTATTTTCCTATTCTGCATGCATTTAATGAAAATGGTAAATAGGGAGCATTTCAAGATAGTAGCACAAACTGCTTTTTGTTACTGGGGGATCTACCAGCTGGTTTGGCAATTTAACATTTCTTGACGCTGCTTTAACAATTGTTAATCTGTCTTAGAACATATTGCTTGTCTTCTTTGTGATTTTTTTGTTGGTCACATGTTTGGTGCAGTGCAGTGCAAAACATGGCTGTGCCAACCAACCTTCAGTCTCCTTACTTTGTGTCAAAAGTCCAAATCTCACTGGCCTTTTGACTCCAATCGCTTCCAGACTCTGCAATGGAAGATTCCGTAGGAAAGCTAGACAGATGCTGAAGGATGCTGCCACCTGTGGCTCCTCTGAGATTAGAAACTGGTGTCCAAATGGAATTTCACTCACTCACACACACACTCACACACAATTCACACACTATGCAAAAAGCCCAGCTAATACTTCTCACTCTTTCAGTCGCTACTGAACTGAGACAGAATTGGAAAGGACAAGCATATGGATTGTGTGAAAAAACTGTTGAGTTACCTGGATTTCTGAAGGTGGATTTATCTGGCCAAAATGTATGTTGGTGGCTCACAGAATCTGTGTGAAATAATTTGGAGATTGGTTGCCTGCCCAAGGTGAGCTGGTCATGTGCAGGCATCAACACACACAGAATTTATTTTTTTATATACTGTCAAAGTAAACCACTCTCAGCAGGAATACGTGATAGAATGTTCAGTACAGAGGCCCAGGCATAATGATATTTTAATGATTAATGAATCTGTAGACTGAAAGCCAACGTAGATAGCATTACTTCGTGATTTCCTCTTACCACCCATTGCCTGACGGTAATGTGAATTGACCAGCCTCAGCCTACTCAGTTGAGCTCACCTTCGTGCATTCCCCACCCCCTGCAGCCCATTATTTAGTCAAGCTGAAGTGTCTTTAACATAAATATGTGTGCATATAATCATATATCACATACTGGAGAAAGCAAAAAAAGTTTATGACAGTGAAAGGTGCCAATAGGAAAAGGGAAAGGGAAAGTCATATTTTTCACCAAATACAGAGAAAAGGAGGTGGAGGAGGAGGGGGTGTTTGATAGATTAGGTGTGAAAGAAACTGTGGATGTACATGTCTCTTCATGTGTCCATTCTGTGCAAGAAAGCCTGAGCATATGGCTGTTGGTAGACACCGTGTGGGTGGGAGAAAGAGAACTGCATTGTTGGGAAAGAGAGAGTGTGCAAGGGTATTTGAGTCAGTGAGGATAATTATAAAAGTCTCTAGTGGTCTGAGTAATAGTGAAAAATTATGTGTGCTTGTGCAAGAAATGGAGGGAGAACATAAATAAATGTGTCTATTAAAAAAGGAGGAAATATGTACTATAAAAATGTAGATATTCAGTGCAAGGAATGTGCTTGTAAAAATGAAGCCTGTGTGTGTGTGTGTGTGTGTAATGTAACTCACACTCCAGTCTAAACAATCAAGAGCATAGCATTACTTACAAAGTGTAGCACAGCTTTTCCCTCCTTAATGCCTTCTAGATGTCTTAGAATGCAATTCCCATGATCCCCAGCCAGCCAGGCAGCACACCCATGACATGAAGGTTTCATCCCATCCAAATGAAATCTCAGTTCTAAGGAGGGGTTTTCCTCAGATCCTCAGCTGGAGAGAAAAGGGTTATATTTCCCACCTTCTGGAATTCTGTTTTTGATCCCTGTACATATAACATCTAATTTCACTCTTTGTGTTTTCTTTGGAAACACCTTTGTAGGAGATCTTAAGATTGTGTATCTTGAAGGTACATTGCATAGGCAGCAGCAAGAAAGAAAGCATGCTTGTGCATTTAACTGGGCAGTGCAGATAAAGAACACAACAGCGGGGCTAATTTCTGAATGTGTATGTGGCAGCCAATGCAGAAAGAACTTGGTCCTGAGGCCAGGCAATTGGCATTCCTGGCAGATCTACACAAGGGCTTGACTGTCACCAACTGACACAGGATGCAAGCTGTTGGAGCTCCATAGATAATTTGTTGAGAGGAGAGGAGTTATTTGCTTGTTGGTTGAAAAGCCTATCTCTTCTGCTGAATGTGTCTAAAATATTATTTCTACCCAGGGACAGGAGCTGTTTATAGGATATTCCATAGCATCTCAGGGTATGTTTTCATTACTGTGATGATCAGTCATTGTACTTGGATCCTCACTCTCTCCTGCATATATGTAGCTACTTCTTCTCATTCTATTTAATGACATGATGAAATATCAACAGAGAAAGCCAGGCTGATCATAAAAAAGAGAGAAAATTCTCCCTAGGAAATCTTGGCTCAAAATCAAGTTCAGTTGTAGATTTGCCAAATTTTTGCCTAACCCTACTTTCCTGTATAAAAGGGAGAAAGAATATTTGTGAGAAGGATGGTGGCAAATAAAACATGCCGGAACTAAAATTGTAATATTTATGGTAATTGTGGTAACAAAGAAGAACTTTATCTTGTAAAGTTCATGAAATATGAAATGAGTGAAGTATCTAAAAAGTCACAGTGGTTATTGACTGTCCACTGTTACTATAATTTTGTAAGCCATTATAAAGTTTCTTTTTGACCTAATGATATTAGAAAATGGAAATTGCCTTATAGCCTAGTTTCTTTATTTTTCCGTGCTGCAGTGTCGTTTCTGTATCATGCTTACCCCATCCCCTCTTTTTTCATTTTTTTTATACAGAGAAGTGCAATCTTATTTCTATAACAGGGCCAAAAGGCTTGTAATCTAACTAATATGTCAGCTAGTTGATCATGATCAAGTAATATGCAGTTCTCAAATGTGAATTTTCAATATCTGAGTCTTCAGAAAAGATCAGTATGACTCAAAATCTCACATTTTTATCAGACTGAAATTAGTCCAATAAAAAGTATCACCTTCCACGCCTTTTGTTTTTCATTTCTGAGGTATATTATCAATTAGTTTATAATTAATCTGTCTCTCTCCCACAATCTGAAAAATCACAAAATACAAATGCTGCTGATTGGGGAAAAGAAAGTTGCATCCAGCCAGATGGTCTGTAGGCTCGGAACACTACTAGCCAGTTTTATTTGCCATTAGTGGGCAGTTGCAACAAATGAGCTCATAGGCCCTTTTCATCTCCAACAGTTATTATTCCCTGGCTTATTATTATTGCTTGGCTTTATCTTGCCTATTACTCAATGGGAATTTTCTAACAGACCTCATTTTCCAAGCCTCATTTATTAAGATGTAGACTGCCCCATAGATGGTATATATTCATAGTGGAAAAACGATTCCAGATTCTCTCCTGCATCCTATTGGAATTCCATTCTCCTAAGAAGGTGATTCCTTCTCTCGACTAAATAAGTGATTCTAAAAAAATTAAGCTGCAGTTACCAGTGCTTAATCTAGAGGAAGCCTGTTTCTGTTAATGAGACCATCCCTCCAAAATAAGATCCTTGCAGACTGTAGCTTAATAATCCTATGTCTTCTTCAAGTCAACAGAGTACATGGGACACCTTTCTGCCAAAAGTTGCTGCAACTGTCTCAGCTGAGTTTTATCTTCTTCGGACTGACTCTGTACCAAAGCGCTGCTTCAGAGAGGTTTAGAGGAGAGAGATAACAGAGCACTACAACTGCTGCTTTTGTGGTGGGGTTTAAAAGCGCTATAGAGAATAGAACATTGATGTTAAGTGTAACGCAGAATACACCGCACTGCTAACAAGCCATTATCTCCTGTGACCTGGACTGCAGCAGTGTTCGCTGCCTTCCAAAATGAACTTAATTACTAAGAAACAGCAGTGGCTGATCTATGGTAGACAGGACAGGATCAATTTTGTGGGGAGGCTGCCTGATAGTCAACAGCAGGAAAGAAAATGCACACATGCACACACCATTCCCAACGTGAGCTAAAGAAATCAGTTTTTATTTTCCATTTCAGAAACTAGCATAGAGATATGGATTTCTCACCTCAGCACACCACAGCAATTACAGGTCTAAGTGAGTTGTCAGCACAGCTTCCTAGCGGTAGACAGCAACTCACATTTCAAGATTAGAGCAAATGAGTCAGATTAAGATCTCCAGATCGGGTATTTTTTTGTTGTTTTTTGTTTTGTTTTGTTTTTTCCCCAATCTGGCCACATTTTTTACATATGGAGGCTTGTAAATGTTGGAGTGACATAAACATTCTAAATGACAAAAAGAGCATTGGTTAATATATAGTTATATGGCAAAGGAAGCTGATAAAGTCAAAAGTTCGTTCTATATCCTTTTCATTTCTAGTCGCTTCAAACAGATGGGGAGGGGGCAATTGAAAGACGCTGTGAAGAACTGAATGCCATGCACATTGTTACTATCCAAGTGATTATTTGGTTCTGGATTGGGCATTCCATAATAATATCACTGCAGTATTGCATGATACAAATACTGAATCATACAGATGGCAAATGACAGCAAAAGTCAGTTAACCCCACTTGAGTTTAACCATCCAGAACTCAACTGTATGATCCTATGCATCTCTACTCAGAAGTAAGTCCCACTAAGGTCAGTGGGGTTCGCTTCCCTCCCAGATTGCAAACTAATTAAGTTGGGCATAATTCCTAGTCCATTCCAAATCTAAAAGCAGATTATGAATTTACTTAGCTGTCAGGAACTACTTTGAAACAAAGTAATATTGATGAAAGATTAAGATTAAGATCATTTCATTCATTCATCAAAATGAATTGTACCTAATGAAATACAGTTCTGGTACTTTGAGATTTTCTGCCCTCTTTTCCAGAATGCTATGGGGGCGGGGGGGGGGCGAGAAATGAATCCAAAATATATTGCCATATAAGATGTTTCTTTCTGTGATGTAATAAATATATAAAGAATAATTTGAAGTTAGGGTTAGAAGTTAGAATAACCCTAACCCTAACCCTAACCCTAACCCTGAGCAATACCTGTTCTCAGATCTAAGATCAAGCCTTCAAAACTATGTCCCTGTCATTTCTATGATTATAGGACATATGCTGTTCACTGTTCTCCTTATCCAAACCTGAGTGAAAATGGTGCACATAGGCTCTACCTTAAATGAAAGCTGGGGGGGGGGGGTGGATCTACCTCCCTCCTCCTTAAAATCAGATATGATTTGCTCTTGGCCATTCTTGTAGGATGAGTCCTGGCTCATATCTAGTCCTCTCAAGATACATCACATATTGACAGTTGTTTTCAGGCTGCTCCATCTCCTCAAATGTCTTTTCCTAGAATCAGCTGATCCCAGTCAATCTATCTCTGGAGAAAGGACAAGAAAAAAGAATACGGAAAAAGAACTTGCATTTATTTACTAAAGTCACCTCATCATGCTATGTTGCTGAATGAGATCCAGCCAGCCAGATCACTGTTCCAAGAGGCTTGCCTTTCTGCATGCCTCAGGGAAAAAAGGCAGGGTAGAGGTATAATCAATAACAATGAGGATTAGGTGTGTACATATGTGTATTGGTCTCCTTGAACTTTCCAGTTTTATGTCCAGAATTACGTTTTAAGCTTTCTTGGGAGAGAAGCCTTCTTTCATAATTCAAGCTGTGAACTAACACAAACTTACTTAGGACTGAGTTCTAATGAATTGGGTAGATACATGCACCATTAATGTATCTCATTCTCTGGAGATGGTTCCTAATAAATGCTCCCTTGGCTCCTAGCAAGTCATTGAGTGAAGAAAGTAATCAGTAGAAAAGGTATTTATGGCATTTAAATGGAGCAGCGTAAACCTGTTCTCTGTAGTTGGGGCTGCTTTAGCTTTCAGATTCAGAGAAGTGGGCAGAGGCTGATGAAAATAGGAATGCACAAATAATCAGGGATTATTTAGTATCAGGAGATGGAAAATGCCTAATAATGAAATAAAATGGCACTCATAAATTTGATTGCTATCTATGTGTGATTTGCAGGATATCCAGTATTTTCAAGACTGAATCTCCTTCATCACATTCAGAGATATAATATTCTAGCAACCATATTCCCAGCCAATGTTAGACATGGGTCAGTCATAAACAACAGACATAGGTAGAGATCAGCCTACAAAACAAGAAGGTTTGCAATATTTTTTGTTAAAACCCTCCTGATTTTACCTCTTGATTTTACCTCCTCTTTATCAGCGATCAGTTCAATTTAATATTGAAATGTCACTTGAGAAAATAAATGTGTTCTAGAAAGTTGGCTATATTGCTTTTTGCAGCAAAAACAATTGTTAGTATTGATGTTCATATGTAAGGCTTAAATAGTAATAAATGATTCATGGCATGGGTTTTTGTCAGCAAATGCTAACTTCATTTAAGCCATGGTCGCTCCTACATGCTGCTCGTGAAGTGTCAGCAAAATCCACAGAGTGCAATTTAGTAATGGATAAGTTGCCTCTGTTCTTAATGGACAGTTGTCGAATTTTAAATGATGGGACATTTTAAATTCAAGTTTAGCTGAACAGCACTTAGGGGTAATTTTAATGTATTTTATTACAGAACTCAGACGTGAGACTGTGCATTGTTTATTTGCTACATTTATTCTTAAAAATGTATTCAATAGACATCTTCCTCTCTAAAAAAAGAGTCAAAAGGTTGAGTTTTAAAGAGTGTGTAGTTCTTTGTAGTTCCATGGTTGAAGTTTTATGCTGGTTCACAATTTGCAGTTAACTCCTATTGAGTTCATTATCTGAACATTATTCTTGGTGCCAGAAAAGCTACAGGATCCAAAGAATGATGGATACATCCATAAATTTAACTGATTATTGTTTTGACTTTAAAAAAATGTTGAAGTTGTGCTCATTTTTCTGTAGAAAGGATGGATATGACACCAGAATGTGTCTAGAGTCTGCTACACTTGTGCCTCTTAACAGCTAGGTTACTCTTGCATTGGTATTAGGTTCCTTGCATTGGACCTGGGTTTCTGGACGCAGAATGAAGGAATGGATGACTCACTGGTCTGGGCCTAGTTCAACGGTCACTTTACTTTTTTCACTTCATCCTGCTCAATTGATTTTGCCTCCCTTTTAGGTAGCCCCTGACTCAAAGCTTTTCATCAGCAGCACTGGATGAGAATTCTACAACTTCCTAGAGCTCACTAACGTGGCCAGCAGTATGGATTTTGTGATGAAACAAGCCTTAGGGGGTAAGTCTTATCTCCTCGCTGTATTCTCTCCTCTCTTAGTGCTACTGTACTTAACATTTAAGGCTGAATTTCTGGTGGAGGCAGACCCTTACCATCTTCCTTAATCTCATCTACCCTATTCAAAAGCTGAATGGGAATCAGAAGAGAAATCATTGTTTATTTCCTTCCACTTTTTCCTCAGGTAAGTGGTTTTTGGAGGTCTGTATATTGCAAATTCTACTTACCCATGGGAGATGGTGGATTAAGAAAATACATGTACTTCTGAGGAAGTGGTACCTCCATTAAATCACCTTCTTAGAAAAAAAAAAAAAAAGATTGTCATAATCCAATAACTCTTTTTTTTTTTTTGCTCAGTTGACTAGCCCAATATAGAAAATACTAAATACATAGATTAAGGATAAGCAAATGGTCGCAGTGGAAAATCCTGATTTATGGTGGGGGGTTTAGACATCCCCACCTCTGGATCCATGTGTTCCATTGGTCAGAGGTGAAGACATATTGGACTAAATCTCACCACTGCCATTTGGCATTTAATTTATCAAAAAGATATGTTTTATCTGTGTTCTGTTAAAATACGTTCAGTTCACCTGCATGTGATCTAGAAATGATGCTAATAAGTGTGTGTGTGGTTAATGATGAAACAGCATTGTTAGAAATCAATATAATAACAGGCAAACAGTTAAGATTTGCCCAAGGGAGGATGAATCTGTTTTAGTTTCAGTCCTGAATAGTTACACACTTCATCCCATTTCTGCTTTTTTTCCCAGATACACAAAAATAGAATGAACACACACGCACACATGCACCAAGGTGTATTTTTCTATAAATTTTGTTTGTATAAAATAAAATAGAAAAGGTTGTGCATCTTACAGTTAACCAATATTGAAAACACATAGGAGAAACTGATGATACTAGAGATCCTTTTAACTTTGCTATCTTTGCTGGGTAAAGTTCAGATCAGATGAGTTTGAGGAAGTTCTCTTTGCACAGAGATACAGTGGTGCTTAAAAGTTTGGGAACCCTTTTGAATTTTCAATATTTCTACATAAATATGACCTAAAATGTGATCTGTTCTCCACACAAGTCCTAAAACTAGATAAAAAGAACCTAATTAAACGAATGAGTCAGAAACATACTTGTTCATTACTTTATTGAGGAAAATGTTCCAAAGCTACATATTGGCGTGTAGCAAAAGTATGTGACCTTTTGCTTTCAGTAACTGGTGTCCCCCGTGGGCAGCAATAACTGCGACTAAACATTTCTGATAACTGTTTATCAGTTCTACACATCAGTTTGGAGGAATTTTAGCCCATTCCTCCTTACAGAACATCTTCAACTCAGGGATGTTGGTAGGCTTCCTCACATGAACTGCCTGCTTCAGGTCCTTCCAAACATTTCTATAACATTAAGGTCAGGACTTTGACTTGGCCATTCCAAAACATTACCTTTCTTCTGCTTTAACCATTCTTTGGTGGAACAACTTGTGTGCTTTGCGTTGACTTGCTGCATGACCTACTTTCTCTTGAGCTTCTGTTCATGGACAGATATCCTGACATTTTCCTGTAGAATTTGATGGTACAATTCAGAATTCACAGTCCCATCAATGATGACATTGGTCATCCTGGTCCAGAGGCAGCAAAGTAGGACCAAACCATGATACTACCACCACCATGTTTCAGAGATGGGATAAGGTTCTTATGCTGGAATGCAGTATTTGCCTTTCTCCAAACATAATGCTTTTCATTCAAGCCAAAAAATTCTATTTTGATCTCATCCATCCACAAAACATTCTTCCAATAGCCTTCTGGCTTATCCATGTGGTCTTTCACAAACTGTAGATGGGCAGCAATGTCCTTTTTGGAAAGCATGGCTTTCTCCTTGCAACCCTGCCAGGCACACTATTGTTGTTCAGTATTCTCCTGATGGTGGTCTCATGAACACTAATGAACCCCTTTAGTTCATTAGACATTACCCAGGGTTTTTTTGAGACCTCCTGGAGTATTACACGCCTTGCTTTTGGTGTGATCTTGGTTCGTCAACCACTCTTGGGTGCTGAATTGCCTCCATTTGTACAGAAACTGCCTCACAGTGGACTGGTGGGGTCTGAATACTTTGCAAATAGTTTTGTAACCTTTTCCAGCCTGGTGAGCATCAACAATTGTTTTTCTGAGGTCCTCAGAAATCTTTTTCAAGCCATGACACACTTCCAGATACCTATCTTGTGAAGATCAGACTTCAATAGTGAATACCCAGAATTCTATTCTTTAAATAAGGCAGGACCTTCCATACTCACACCTGATTATCATCCCATTGATTGAAACACCTGATTCTAATTTCCCCTTCAAATGAACTGGTAATCCTAGAGGTTCACATACTTTTGCCACACACAAATATGTAGCTTTTAAGCTCCACTGTACATCAGTCGTGATTTTGTCAAAAAGGAGCAGTGACTCTAAATACTACATCCATACAGAATTTTTGCCTTTTACTACTAGACAAGGAAGTTTGCTAAGAAGTGGGCAAAGCTGAGTGGCTGCAAGACAGAGCCTGTGGGTGGGAGATGTCTTTTTTAGTAGTCCTCCTCTCTGCTCTGAAGCACGCACACCTTCCTCTCCAGGACAACAAGCCTGTCTGGCCAGGAGCAGCTCTGGTATCTTCTCCTTCCTCTGCTGCCTCCTTCTTGGTGAGAGCACACGTATTGCTTTCAACTCATTGGATATGTTTGTTTTGTCTTCTACCAGAATGCTATAAAATTTTGATGTTCTCCCTTTTTCCCTATTAAGTGATGAATTTAGCCTAATTTCAGATTTAGTCATGGCTCTAGTCATTTGTGTTTTACCTGCCAGAAGTACAAAAACAGGTCTGTATGAAATCATGATTGAGCCAAATTTCCTAGAATTATAATATTCTCATTAAGCAAATCCTTTAAATAAGAAAATATTTTCATTTCCCAACCTTGTTTAATTTTACCTCCATTATAAAACACATGACAAAATATTAATGGTTAGAGGGGTGATGGGTGTGGAGTTAATTCAGGGGCCTATCTATTCCAAATTTAGAACACATTCAAAAGGAATTGATTTTGAGTATGTTTTCAGTACTTTAAGAATATTTTTTTGCAAAAGGAAATGCCCTATTTTTTCCTGTTGGTATATTTATATATTCAGTTTTTAGCCAAAATATGAATGCTTGTGATTTTACCAAGCCACAAATGTTACTGATAAGTCACACCTTTGTTCAATTTCTATAGAACTTCAGTTGTTGTTCCTCAGAAGGGCTACATCTTTTCAGAGGCACAGTTGTCATATTTACTATTTAATGAAAAGTAGAACAAGAACTAAATAGCTGGGAAGAGATTTATTATTTGTAAAAATATTGTTATATTGTATTTTAATTAACATTTATTCTTTTACTGTAAATTGCCCAGAGTTGCTTCCAGTGAGATGGGCAGGGACAAATGTGAAGAATGAATGAATGCATGCATGCATGAATGAATGAATGGGGAAAATGTCCTCAAGTGGAATTCATCTCCTGATGAAATGCATTCATGCAGTTTTCTTGGCAATGTTACTGAAGTGGTTTGTCATTTGTCATCTTTGGAGGTATTTTGTGAACTTTCTCCTATAGTACAGCCCTGGAGTTCCCTGATCCCCCATCCTAGTACTTTTCAGAAGCCTAGGCTAATTCTCCCCCAGATCAGTATGGAATAATTCCCTTGATTTGCACCAATAGAATGCAATTCCAGAGCAATCAGTTTCCAGCTGATATTTTAGTGCAGGGCTGGAAAAGGGGATTCTGGTGTGTATATAACTTGCCCCACTCAACTACCCCACCCACAAGTAACCAAGCCATTGTAATCCATCATAGTTTTGACCTCAAGTCAAGATCATACTTAAGACTTTTTTTCTTGTAATACATGACTTTCTGGGATCTTGCTGACCCAGCAACCAGCAACTGTTGTTCCTGGTCTTGGCTGGTTTGGGTGAAATGAGAATAAACCACAGAAGCAAAGGAGGAGGAAGCTAGAACTTGTGATTAAACATCTTAAAGTCTCTGGGGGTTTCGGGAACCAAGGTTGACTTGCAACTCTAGATTGCTGAAAAAAATTGCTGCGGTAAATTAATGCTGCCGGGCTCTTAGCTGAGCTACTGCTAGCATAGCACAGTGCATAGCAAGTTTGAGGCTCCCTTGCACAGTTGGGAATAAACAATAGCTTCTTCCCATGGCAGAGAAGCATACAGTTTACAACAGAGCAGGCCAGAAAAGTCTTTTGACTGAGAAGTTCACAGCTGACATTTACTCCAACAGATGTGGTTGGAGAAAGTTCCAAGGCCTGTAAAAAAAGGGGACTTAGTCACAGGTTATCTGTCTCTGCTTTAGAGTCTCTGAGAGATCAAGGCAGGGTACAGGAAGGTCCCCTTTCATTTTATCCTCAACATAAAAACTCTGTAAAGTAGCTTCTCCGAGAGAAAGGACTGGCCCAATTTTACTCTGTGAGCAAAGTCAAACAGGATTTGAACCTGGACCTCAGAGTCCCAGTCCAACTCCTTTACAGCTACACTATGCTGACCATCTGATTAGCTCTTGGATTTTACTTATCACTAATACTGAGGTTTTTTTTTAAGAAGACAGAATTGTCCAGGCCTTTGCCCCACAATGGCACAACCAACACTAGTATATCATGGCTATTTCTAATGCACAGTACAAAGATATTACTTGTATGATATTCTATTCAAGCTTAGAGAATTTTGCAGTAATGGGAAAACAGATAAATATGAGAGAAAGAGAGAGACCCTTCTGAAAAATACAGTGTTCTTACTCAGATGTCTACTGACATCTGAGCTCCCTCTAGAGATCTGCCAAGGAAATTTGTCTCGGAGTGAAAATACTGTCTTTTTCTCACAACCAGGAAGATTACTGGCTCTGGGATTCTGCCCTGGAGAGATATTCCATCTAGAAAAGAAAGTGCAAATCACTGGCCCTGACATTATCTAATAGGTTTCAGCTTCTTTATAAGACAGGTGGAGAAGCTCATAGCTATTTTGCCTGGCCCAAGGAACTACATCTGTCCACCCACCACCTCTTCCTAATAGTAGAAGTGGATTACATCAGCCTCCTGGGAAATATTGAAATGATATGGGGATTTCCCTCAGCACCCCCTCTCACTATGTTTTCAAACATGTCATGTGCAGGGGCCACGAAGGACATGGGTAAAATGTTGGGAGGAGAGGAGGAAAAAGACCCCGACGCCCAGAAGAAGGAAGAAGAGCGACAAGAAGCCTTGCGCCAGCAAGAGGAAGAGCGCAAGGCAAAGCACGCCCGCATGGAGGCTGAGCGGGAAAAGGTTCGACAGCAAATCCGTGATAAGGTGGGTCACCTCCCTGCCATTTTCCAATGAAACAGTCTATCATTAACACCTTGAGGGAGCGATTTGGAAGAAATGGCAAGAAAAGGATGGAGAGTAAGGCGACTGAGCTACAGGAAACTGGAGAAGTGATTATTGATCGCGATGGTTAAGGCTCAGATTTTATTTTTAAAGGACAAAACTCGATTTCGGGGAGCCACTCAGTCTAACCTGAATTATTTTAGATCGGCACTGATTGCCCTTTGTTTAGAAAAATCTGTGACTTTTAACAGGTTGTTGTTGAACTAAAATTGTGAGCATCCATCCTCCTGGGCATCCATGAAGGAGCAAGGGTTGAGGGGAACTTACTTGCTTCAGACATCATGACGTCATTACTTAAACATGCCACATTCGTGATGATTTCATGATACATGTCATCATTTTGATCTCATGATGCCTTGTTACAGATGCTGCCATTCCTCATTATTGGCCATGCATGGGCTGCTGGGAGTTGTAGTTTAACAACATCTGAAGGTATTCCTGTCTTAGGTTTGGCAGTTGGATGGCCACACCAGCTCCTGGTCGTTCATGCATCTGCTTTTTAATAAAGAGGGAAAGAGAGCCAGCAGGTTTGTCACAGAACTAGTTCACATCTAATATAGCCTTCCCATGGCATAGGGTTTCTGTCTAGATGGGCTGGAGCAATTACAGGAGATGGGAATATTGCAAAACTCAATAGACAATATCCCTTGCAGGTCCAGCATCTTGGACAATTACCTACAGCAGGAATGGAGATCTTCCAGGCCATGGGCTAAATCTTTCCCAGTTGCTCCATCTAGCCCACAGAGACCCAAGCAAGGCCCCTCTCCTTCTTTGAACCCCCTGCTCTCTCCCTGAAACCCTGCCCCATCTGCCTTCCCACTGAAGGGCTGCAACTTCAAGTCTCTATTTCACTTGAAATGTGGCTTCCCTGGGGCTTCTCCCGGACTGTGCCTTTCCCAAAGGGGAACAATGAAGATTGGGCAAAGATGGCACCTGGGCAGCCAGCACCTGAAGGTAAGAATATATAAGTAGCCCTGCTGGATCAGACCAAGGCCCATCTTAGCCCAGCATTTCATTTCTCAACCAGATGCCCATGAGGTGCAGCCAGATATGCCCATTCACTGCCCTGTATTTTGGGAAATGCATGGGACAACTGAATTCCTAAAAGATACCCTCAGGGCTCAGCTCCTTGAAAGAGCTTCTGGCACCTGGAAATGAGTCCTCCCCAAGAGCAGGGTGACATCCAGAGAATGGGATGGGAAAGAGTTAAGGGCCCACAGCCGCGAAATCTGCACCCAGAGAAGAGGGCTGGCAAGGGATCTAATCCTGCTTTCCCCTTGATTGGCAGCATTCTGCCAGTAGGATGACCCTGTCTGTAGAGAACAAAACCTCACAGGCTCGTCCCTCTTCACTAAGGGAAAGTGAATTAAAACGTTGTTGAAAGTGAATTAAAGCACTTTGATTTAACAAGGGCTGTTTCCATGAGCCTGTGGAGCTATTGGTGCCCCATTGAAGCATCCCAGCATTGCCTCTTCCTCACTCCAGTAGTTCCAGATGGAAGAAAAAGAAACACACCTGCATGCAACATGGTTACATTCATTCACCTTCCAAAGGTTATTCCTTCTTTTACTCCCCACAAAGAACAGCCTTTTCCAGGCCAGCTCTACTTGTTTAAAGAGCTTCTACTGGAGTCCAGCAACTAGAGGTGAAGTGGTCTCTGCTAGGCCATAAGATTACCAGCTTAGAGCATCTTTTTGTTGCTGATAATCCTTAATGTATGAAAGCTGGCCAGTATTCAGCTTCTTGATGCTAAGAGAAAGGGGGCTCTCTGCCATTGACAGCAGTCATTCATTCATTCATCCAGCTGCAGCCCAGCCTCACTGGCTCAGTGCCCATCCGCTATCCCTTTTTCAGTGCTTCCTTTTCTTAGGCAGGCGTTAACTTTTCCTTTCCTGATCTCTGGAGCTACCCCTGGAGAAAGTGACAGTCTGTTCAGCTGAGGTGAAATGATCCAACCAGGCTTCCAAGCCGGCTCTCCCGCAGGGACTACATGCACTTGCTCATGAATGATTTCTTTCTGTGTCCCATTCCTCTGTTTGCACTGCAGCAAGAGGAGAATCATTCATGAATTTTTGGTATGTGGTCTCAAGGGGAATATAGTGACTTTGGGCCAGGCACGAGCCATTGTAACCCGCCCTGAACTCTGTGTTCCTTGGCACCCTCCTTGCCATTTTGCTTCTCCTAGTCATTCCTCTCCTCCTGGCTTACTTGTCTTGCAAGAAGAAAAGATAGGTCACTGGAAATAAACTAAAGATCATTCTCTGTCTCCTGTTTTTGTTTTTGTTTTTAAACTTAAAATTAAAACAGTATGACCAGATTCTGCTATCCCTTTAAATAATTATGCAGAGATGGGAGAATTTAAGGCAGCGCTCTTCTCTCACCTTTTTTACACTGCTTTTAGAAGTTTCAGAGCCTGGCCCTTCTCTACAGGCAGTGACCTCAATGAAGGCAAGTTCCAGTTCATCACAATGTTGCCTATTCTCTCCAGTCATTCCCTCTGTCAATCACAGTCCCCCTTTTGGCTCCAGTCAGCCTCAGAATATTAGCAGGGGTGCTGCAGTTCTGTCTATCATCCACACTAGAAATGGTAATATTAAGGCAATGTGCTTCTTACCTGCAATTCTCAAGAACCTTCTGCAGATGTAGATAGTGCATTAGTGTCTTCCAGTGACCAGCTCATGATATTTTTTTTTACCTGAGGCAGATGAAAATAGTGGATTGCAGGTTATGCAAAGGAACACATTATATTTTGCATTTGTTTAGGTTTTGTGTTTCCCTAGCCTTCTTCAGTGGATCATGAGAGGAGAGGGAAATGTTATGCAGGCACATAGCACCCTCAGATCCTTTAGCCAGATATCTAATGTAGCACTTACACTATTTATTCCAGCTTCCAACATGGGGCCTTAAAGTCATTGTCAAACTACAACTCTCATTGTTTATATCCAGCATAGTCATTTGGCACAGTTGCTGTGGTTATTGTAAGCCACCTTTGGTTGAGTGGGCAAAGAATGTAGACTCTAAATGAATGAAAAAGCATAGAATTGTTTTCCAGATTTCCCATTAAAGTGAAAGATAAGAGTTAGAGTTACCTCTGACTCATTCAGGGTCCACGCACTGTTCCAGCTACTTGATGGCCCACCTAGATTCTGCCTTAGCTTAGACAGTAAAAAAGAGGGTTGGATTACAGGACTGCATAGGGCAATAGAAGTTGCAGCTTCCTGTCTCTCAATTTCAGGGAACATTTAAAGATCTCTGTACAGTGTTCATGTTCCAGGATGATAACCCTAAGAACAGAATGTATCTGTATAGAAGCAATTGATGTCCTTTATTGGAGCGGCTAGTTCATCTGCAGAAGCCTGAGTGATTAAGTTAATGCAATCTTAATTAAGGACACCCATGGCCCAAGCCCCAAGAGTGTTGCAGTCAAGATCCATCTTCTGCTGCGTCCCGCTGAGAAGTCTTGTATGTCTCCCCCACACAGTACGGCCTGAAGAAGAAAGAGGAGAAAGAGGCAGAGGAGAAGGCGGCACTGGAGCAGCCCTGTGAGGGGAGCCTGACACGACCCAAGAAAGCCATCCCAGCAGGCTGTGGGGATGATGAAGATGAGGATGAGGAGAGCATTCTGGATACGGTGCTCAAGTATCTGCCAGGTCCATTGCAGGACATGTTCAAGAAGTAGCCGCCATACCAGCCCAAGTCCCACCCAGAGTTTTCTGGTGTTGCCAACTCAACACTTGGTTCAGGCTTTTGGGTGGTGAAGGGACTTTCTTTTGGGGTTTCATGGGGCATTTTCCTTTCCAGATTTTGTTTCAAGGGGAGACTTCACACATGTCTTTGTGCCACAGGCCCTTCCCAGGCCATCCTCTTTTTCCCCAGGAGAAGCACATCAGGCACAGGACACACTCCCTACCCTGCCCCCTTGCTACTCATCACTCTCAGCTGCTGGATTCCTTGGAGCCACAGGCTGGGCACTGCCAGGAGCTTGTCTCCCCCCGCCCCCCCACCCCCACTCGGGCTTTCCCTTCCCAACACAGAGCTGGAGTGAAGTTCTGTGGTGCCAAAGTGCCGGCTGACTAGATGCTCAACTCAAAGCAAAAACAAATGGGAACTGGGACCAAATTCAATGATGCAACCTCATGGGGTTTTGGAGGAGGAGGCAGCAGAGGGAGGCCAGGCCCCTGCACAATCCTCTGAGCCTGCCCCCCTCCCTCACATTCCTTAGCCCTGTGCTGACTGCCAAGCAGAGATGGTGGCCTGTTAATCTCTGTACCGCTGTTCCTGCCTAATTCCTGGGGGCCAAGCCAGCCCCTGCACATTCCATCTCTGACCAAGGGAAGGACCAATTGGACACACACACACACACACACACACACACACACTGCTCCCAGTCCTCACTTTGAGGGCTGTTGGCATATCATACAGTCTTGTCACATGCTTGGGGAGGAAGAGCTCATTCCTGAGAGGAATCAAACTCTAACCACAAGCACCAGTGTGGAGGCCCATTACAAAGAATTGTGAGGTATCAAGCCGAAAAATTTACCTTTGGTTCCTACACATATGAATACAAACATGTGTACTTCCATAGCAACACTAGGGCTGCTTAGGGGCCCTAAGAGAGAGGTAACCCCTTTTGGGAGGTAAGGTGATTTTTCCCATTCCGCAGGCCAGTAGTAGTATTTTATTTGAAAAAGCTCTCTGGCTGACACCGTTACAGACTTTTACAGAGTAAAAAGACAAGGCATGGAAATTACACTCCCCTTCCCGTGCTGCAGAAAGCGATGAATGTAGAGGTTGCTTTATGGCTCAATTGATCAAAATGAAGACACTAAATGGAATGGGATGGGTTCATACATCCAACAGAGGATCCCTGCTTTCTTTAGGAGGTTGTAGGAATGCCCTAGAGAGCAGCATAGCCTCTCAAGCTGGGGAGTTTGAATTATCTACTAGACCAAGGGGTCTGTGTTGAAGCCAGTAAGCCCATCCCTGTCATATCTTGACCCTAGGACTCTACCAATCTGCTCCTCAGTGGAAACTTAATGGCAAACACAAATATTAGCAGAATTGTTCTTGCATCCAAGATAGAAACCGTTGCCTTTTCTACTGCCCCCATTTCCTCTTCCACTGAAAAGTCTAGAAACACTACAGGCATGCATATTCAGACACACATGCTGATTCCAAAGGATGGGTCCTTCATGCTGTATGAGAAAACCTTCCCACTCTTCCATTTCTGCAGCCCGATATGGCCTGGGGGTGTGCTGGGCACCAGACCCACACTCCAGCACACACCAGTAGTTCCCTTTTACTGCACAGTTACATTCACTCCCTGGCTGATCCTCCCCATTGTTTCTTCAGGGCCACAACATTACACAAAATGGGGTGACTATGAGACAAGGGGGAAGGCTCACTGCTGGTTTGGCCTGCTGCCCTCTCCCCAGTACCAACAGTCCTTGGCCACTACTGAAAGCAAAATCAAAGGTCCATCCTTTTATGGGGAAGTTTTGTAGTTTTCATTCTTGTGTTTATTTGGGAAGAAGGAAGGCCTGGATTATTTGGTAAGTTTTCCTGGTACCCTGTCTCTTCTACTTTTGTTTGGGGATGGGGTCAAGTTTGAATTTGGGAGTTATCTCCCTGCATCCAAGGTCCACCTTTCTTTCTATCTATCCTTCCTTTCTTCCTTAATAGTTAAAGCCATATCAGTTAGACTGCAATACTATCAACGCTAAAAACTCTGCAGGCTGCGCTCTGTCATGCTGTACAAAGGAGCGTCCTGGGGTCAGGGAGCACCCTCTCACCCCCTTGCCTGCTTGTCTGTGTCTCTGGCCGCCCAACATGTTTTTGCATAGGTATCTCTGTAACAGGGTAAATCACCCCAACACCTGTTATTTGTCTTATTGTCTCTGCTAGTCACTCACTAGATGGTCATTGTACGGCCCCCATGGAGCTGGGAGCAAAGGGTCCTCAGGCAAAGTGAAGAGGGGACTAGGCTGGAGGTGGTAAGGGGACAGCCCATTAATACCTGTTTTGTCAATATAACATGAGATTGTCTGCAATCATCCATAGGACAAAAGAGTGTGATTGTGAGGGACCAGTGAGAGTCCTGCAAGTTCCATGCTGGTTGCTAGGCAAGCAAACTTTGTACCAAAATGGCAGGACTTTGCCAGGGGTACACAGGTTGTCTGTTGTCTACATAACCCTCCTGGTTGTATGTTGAAAACTGCAATAAATCTGCTTTTCACATGGGGCAAAGGGCTGATGCTGAAGCCAGCTTCCCAACTTGTGGTGATGCTGTTGCTCTCAGTTGACAAAATTACCACTACACCCACTCGTTGGTATCCCCATCCCCCAGAGTAGGCAGAGAGAGGTACAGTAAGCCTCTGGACCCCACCAGCCTGAGCTCAATTCTAGGCAAGAGCAAGAGACAGAAAGAAGCCATGTCTTGTAACATTGGAGGGACATGGAATGGCAATGCCCACAGAAAATGAGGTAAAATGAAACCTGGCTTCACCATGTGCAAATGTCCATAGGGCCTCCTAGGCCCCATCTCACACAAAAAATATACAAATCATGAAGCTAAGCCTCTTCCTCTGCTACTAGGATAGGAGCAGAAGCCCCAAGCCACAGGAGACATATTTGTGCTGCAGCTCCTCCTCATTTCAGCATCCTCTTTCCTGCTGGGAAGGAACCATTTTGGTGCCCCATGATCTTTGACCTCAGGCTTCTGACATTATCTTCATGCCACTGGGAGGAGTTGCAGGACACAGTTCCCAGGTCACCGAGATAACCAAGAGAAACCCCTGATCTTCTGCTTCAAATTTTAGTTAATGGAGCTGGAGCAGCTTCCAATTTGAAGTGTACATGCACTGCAGAGAGTATATGTGTGTTTATGTATGTATGTGTGTGTGTGAATGAATGAATGAATGAATGAGAGGAGGAATGGAAAGAAAAGAAGGGATAAAAGCCAAAGTAAGTTCAGTGGTGGGTATTGGTCTGTCTCCCTCCTCCAGCTTTTCCCAACTTGGTGTCCTGCAATTGTGTTGGGACTTCATTTCCCCAAGTGCCCAAGCTGAGTTCCACCGTATCTGGAGAGTTCTATCTTATCCCATATATAAAGGTTAAGATATCCTTCTAGATCACCAGATGAGGGCAACTATAGACTCCAGCTGCTTTTGCCAAAATGACAAAAGCAGTGTCATGCCATTGTGCTGCTGTCCCTTTTGGACGTGCAGAAAACATGATATGCATATGCACAGAAGGGGCATGGCCTATGTCATGGTGCTGCTTTGCTCAGATTGACCAATTTGACTCCCTGCAGAGGCTGGTGACCAGACTCATTTTTGTTCCAACACTTTTTATGGCCAAGAAACTTACACAGAAGGCTTGCCTGTTATGTGAGGCACACATGCATCAAAGACCCTGATGCATGTGCCTGTCATTGCTATGGATGAAAGGATGTTCATATGTCAGAGAGTGACCATTTGCAAGCATTCATGGGCAAAAGGTGGGTGAAAGAGAATAGCATAACAGGGTAAGAAGGCATGTTGAGTGTTTCTTGCATTACCTCCAAGCATATGGATGTGTGAGACCACAGGACAAGTCATTGGTGTATCTGTCTATGTGCCTGAACAGATCTTGAGGGACAGGTATGTCTTGCCATGAAACCAGGAGAAATGTTTGAGTCTGTTTCCCAAGTATCAGTCGAAGTGTGCCCCCAATGAGTGTGCCATTTTTTTTTCAAATGGTTTCCAGGACAGGACGTCCTTTGGGGACTCACTACTGTCACAAAATAATTGACTCCAGCCTTCTGATGCACCCTGTCCTCTCCTTGGCTGGTGCCCAAGAACTAGTTGTCATATGCATGGAGTTGCTCTTGTCTACTTCCTCTTACTAGTCTGTGGGGGAAGTTGACTGCCCCATGTGCTAACCCTGGGGGTTGTATGAACCATTCTGCCTTGCTTGCGCCATCTGCTTTCTAGAATCATTGTGTCTAATTGGCTAGTCCTCGTCCCACCTGCAACCACAAAGTGATGGGGCAAAGTGCATTCCATGGGCAATCCAGTGCAAACGCAGCTCCCTGCAGGCCCTTCAGGTTATTGCTGCTGGGGGGAGGCTGACAGGCAAGCTGTGCAGCTGAACCTGAGCCAAAGGTGTGCATGACTTCTGAGTCTTTTGTTTAACCTGGGCGCTGGCAGGGAGCTGGTAATGCCCCTTTCCCAGTCTTTGTGGGGTGAAAGATGCAGGCAAAAGGGGCAAGGAAGAATTGAAGGGCTCCATCCATCCACCCTATGGTGACCATTCTGCTCTACCTAGTCTTTGAAGAAAAATAATAAAATAAAGAAGTTTGTACATTGCCCTGTGTCAACTGTCTCTGGGATCCAACAAGAAAGGATTCTGGTCGCCATTGGCCCAGCTTCATAGCACATAATGAATTGACCCAGCAATGTGCCTGGGGAGAAGAATGATCAGAGAGCCAGAAGAAGCCTGGGGCCCTCTCCTTTTAGGACAACGTCTTGCCTGTCTGTAAAGGCTACAGAGGGGTGCTGTTTTTCTGGGAGGGGGCAGGCCAGGGATGGAACTGAGTTGAGAGCTGTACATACTTCAAAAATGAGTCCTTCTGTGTGAGTCTGAAAAAAGCTGCTACTGCTGCTCTAATGAATCAAATCATTATCACCATTAATATAGTTAGGAGTCACATTGATCATTGAATCTGCCTTTTAAAGCAGCAACAGCAGTAGCTTTTCTCTTTTATTGCCTGGCATGGAACCTGAAAAATGTCTTGCACGCTTGGATGAATGGCACCAAGGTGCTGTTGTGTTTGCCCAAGTTTCAGAGCCATCTTCTGAAGCTTTCTTGCAATGTGCACATCAGCCTCCCTCACAGCAAACTGTACCAGGAGCAAAAAGAAAGCAAAAAAAAATTCTGACAGAAAGAAACCTAAGGATCCTGCAAACCTGGAAGGCCTCCAGTGGGAAGCACAGTGACTCCCCTCCTCTGCCTTTCCTTATTAGAACAGGGACAGCACACCTAATTGGGTCACAACAAGTGCAGATGCTTTCTCTTTAAAAAAGGGGCAGAGCTGTGATTGTGTGGTTTATTTATTTATTCATTTACAGGACTTATACGGCCGCCTATCTCATATGATGACTCAAGGCGTCTCACAACAAACCATAAAAACATGGTTAAAAAGAAAAGTAACCTTCCCCCCAGGTGCCAGACCAAACAGCCTCCAACTCAACCCCCATCCTAGCCCAATGCTTGGGGGAAAAGCCAGGTCTTCACAACCCTCTGGAAGGCTAAAAGGGTAGGGATCCCTCAGATCTCAGGTGGGAGGCTCTTCCAAAGGGCTGGGGTGGCCACCGAGAAGGTGTCCCTCTGAGGTCCCATCAGATGGCAACATTTAAGGGAGGGGACCTGGAGCGCACCCATCCTATCTAACTTAGTAGGATGGGCCAATACCCTCAGGGAGAGGTGGTCCCACAAGTAACCTGGCCCTGTGCCATGTAGGGCTTTAAAGGTGATAACCAGCACCTTGAATTGCACCCAGAAAGCAACTGGAAGCCAGTGCAGCTCAGGGGTGAACCATGGGGTGCCCAAAACTGCATGTGCCACTGCATTCTGGACCAGTTGGAGTTTGCATTGCATTGCTGAGTCTTGGTCACCTGTTAGGAAGCATGGCTGTTGGGCTATCAGTTAACCAAGATCTGCCCTGATCATTTCAGGCAGAAAGACCACAATCCGTCTCTACAATTTATGGCAGATTTCAAGGGTGAAATTCAGAGGAAAATTAAATCTGTAGGCAAGTGCTGATGAAGAGGTTTGGATTTCCAACTGTTTAGCTATTTTATCTCCAATTCATACAAGTAATATTAGGAGGAGGAGGAAGAAGGAAATAAAAATAGAAATGGAATACAGCAATCTCCCAGTCTGCCATCTTACCCAGCTTTGCCAGCACATCAGCAATAAGACCTCTACTTTGATGTACCGGGACAGCAGTGAGAGCCCATCATTGAGAGACCTAATTGGCCAGGGAAATAATTCCAACACTTCAAATGCCCTTTCCAGTGATGTCAGCTACACAAGTTTTCCTAAGGTTCAGTGATATGTATCTCATACCTGCTGCTGAATAAAAGAATGGCATTTGTCCTTCTAGAGTTGTAAAATCAACTCTGAGGACTAATATGACAGTGTTTAAGAAGTTGGACTAGGGCTGAGGTGACCTAGGTTCAGGTCCATTCCAAGCATGCGATCTTACTAGGTTGGCTTTGGTCATTCTCACTCAGTCCACTGTACCTCACAAGATGTTTGTGGAAAAAATTGGTGGAAGGAGTGGAGGAACCATGCATGGCAACTAGCCTTTGAAGAACAGCAGGATATGAATTGAATGAATGGATAAAATGCATTTGTGACATCCTGAACTCATACAGTCCAGGTGAGAGATTCCAAAGTAGTAGTAAATATATTGAAGAACAATACCATTGTAGTCTACCAAAAGTTCTTAAGAGAAAAGATTATCACTAAAACAGCAGTCCAAAATGTAGTTACAGTTAGACAGCATCACATAATCGGATTAATGGATTGTAGTAGCAGCACAGGGTGGGAATTCAGCAGTTTGGCATGCAATTCGGTTGACAATCAATAGGCTCAATAATAGCTTTTGCTAAATTAACTCCATCAAAATCCATTGTTTGCGTGCTGTAATATGTGATTGAGCAAACTGTCCCCATGGCCTTTAACTTCATTCATGAGAGGTAGAAAGGAAGCCATCCTGGAAGAAACAGATTTCAGAATATATTCCTGGTAGCCACAATGTGCTTATGATAAATTGGCAGAACTGAGAACAGTGGTTTTTCCACTATGTGCTAGAGCTGTGCTGGGCCTGGCTGTGCTGGCCGTATGCTTGCTCAGGGATGGCAGAAAGTAGAGTCATTCTCCAACACTATCAGAGGTATGGAAGTGATAAACACCAAGCAAGAAGCCAACAACTTGCCCAATGCAGGTTTGCTGCTTCTACTACTGGCTGCCCCTCATTTCCTCTTTCTGTGCCTCAGTTCTCAGTACATAGGTCACTCTCACCATTGATTACAACTTTTGGAACCAAGCAATGGATTGAATTCAGAGCCTAGGAAAAGCCTAAGAAAAATGAACACACGTAAAAATGGCATGCAAAGTATTTTACAGAACAATGTTGCTGCCATTTTCCTTTTGTTCCTAGGCTGAAGACCTAGGCTAAAGTTGGGCTCCTTTATCTTTTCCTGCTCTGACCTTTTCCTGGTCCATGATCAGCTACATCTGCTGTAGACCATTTCCTCCCTAGCTAGAGATTCCAACCTTGTAAAATATAAGGCATTTCACCCCAAGGCAGGATCTCCTGCAGTGAGAGACACAGGTGTGTTTATAGGACGTGACTAAGGTGGGATCCCTCCAGGAATATTCTTGACAGGTAAAGCATTCTGCGACATGAATCATTCATCCCGACTTTCCATATGTTACATTAAGGTTATGTGTATAGAGAGAGAGAAGGAGCATAGATCAAATCCTCGCTATCCTCACAAAGGCATTTGCCTTCCTCTCTGTCACGCAAACTAATTTTTCTAGGTTTCTGTATAATTTAAGGTTTCCTTTATTATTCTGTTGGTAATCCAAAATATACTGGTGGATAAATGGCAACATTGATTCCTAAGTTTATAGAATATTTTCCCAACTATACCTATGTGGCTGCTGTGAAAGAAAAGCAGTCTTTCAGTCCCCTTTCACAAAACCAGGTGGCTATCACTGCACTTCCCAGGTTGTGGAGGGTCGAACTGCCCTGAAATAGAAAAATACAACCGTCAAGATCAAGGTTCTTCTTCTCT
Source organism: Liasis olivaceus (assembly GCA_030867105.1). Classification (NCBI taxonomy): domain Eukaryota; kingdom Metazoa; phylum Chordata; class Lepidosauria; order Squamata; family Pythonidae; genus Liasis; species Liasis olivaceus. The sequence continues at coordinate 64,095,862 of CM061348.1, read as the reverse complement.
TTGGCAGTCTGACTATCAGGTGTACAGCTGAGGCATGTAGGCAACTACAAAGAAAAGGGGGGGAAAGCTTAAACTCCTTAGAACCTGGCATGTGGCTTCTGAAAGAAAGACGTATCAAAGAAGACAGAGCAGGTAGACCGAAGAGGAAGGTTTTCTTCTAGGTTTAGCAGGGGATGCTGCTGGAGTGAAAGGCGATCAGGGAGACGTGAGCAGAGGAGGCAACGGCTGAGAGAGCCAGGAACCAGGCAATCCACAGCCAGGGAGAAGAGCCTGGGAAGGAGCAGAGGCAGAGGGAGTCAAAGAAGGAACTGGCAAAGAGTTGGCAGAAAAGAGCCCGGCCCCGGGCAATAGACAGCGCCAAAGCAGAAAGGCTGGGTGGCTCCGGGGCTGCAGAGCTGGGCCACAGTGAGCACAGAAGGCGTGAGGCACAGAGCCTTCGCTCTAACTACAGGCAGGCAAAAAAGATGTTAGTATTTCTAAGCGGGTAGATAAGTATGTGTGGGAGGAGGGAAGAAAGTAACAGCTGCTCAGGATTTTGTATTACAAAGGAGTAGAGTTTGAATAATTTAGTTAAAAATTCTGTTAAGATACTGATAGTTAGATTTTGATAGTGTGTGTGTGTGTGTAGCCACACGCACATAAATAAGAGTAATTCTATCAGTAGAAATATTGTAAATACACTTTGCACTAGGTTTGTATAGTAATAAAGAGCACTGTGTTCACTTGTTGGGGGTGGGTGGGGGGTGGCTTCCTATTCACCAACACAGGGACAACCTCCCATTGAACACAGTGGAACTTTCTTCTGCTTATGTTTACCGGGGACTGCATGTTATGTCTTTTAGGATCCCGTCACATTTTCATATGAACATTCATTAAGATAGTCCTGTACAAAAGAAAGCATGGCTCCTCTACCTTTTCATCGTTATGTAGGACTGAGAAAGGGCTTACAGTTTGATTACTGTATCAGAGGGGCTTACAGTTTGATCAGAGCAGAACATGAGCAAGCAACATGATGAAATCTAAAACACCTGAAGGACAAGTTCCATCAGCCCCAAACAACCTGGCCAATAGTTGAGGATCATGGGAATATCATCTAAAACTTCTGGAGATTATCAGGTTTCCCCCACCCACCCACCTTAGACTCCAGATACTGGGCTAAATGGATTGGTGATCTTCCCCAAAATAGGGCAGTTTTCTGTGTTCATGACTTCTAACACTGGGTGAGAGAAAATGTTTCCTGAATATTCAATGGAAAGTAGGTATATAAAACTTTGGGAAACCGGGCCGCCATTATTTACTGAAACTGATGTCCTAATTGAGAGAGAAAAAACCTCTCACATACTCCTATATCTATAGGATACATCCTATTGAATATTTGCTATTTTTAATCATTTAAAAGTGAAATAAGCTGTCTTTCAAAATAAAAACCCCTCTCAAGGGAGCATATCTCATTTCAAAGCTAATACTATACAGAATGTAAGCCTTGAAAGGAATCTTAGAGAACATCTAGTCCAACCCCTGAGCAGTTCAGTGTTCAAAGCAAAAATAATTAAAAAACATAGCCAGTAATAAGCCCAAGAGCGCTGTGTAAAGCCTTCATAGTCACAGTGAACAGGAAGATCTCTGGGGCTCAGGCTATTATTGCTGTTGTTGGGAAATGAAATACAGAGTTGAAAAAAATAATTCAGAGCCACTGCAGGGAGGCAGGACTTGTTCAGCTGATGGACCCAACTGGGTTTCAAAGGAATTTTTTGGTTTTTCTGGAAGCTCAGAAGCACAGTTTGACTGAGGCCTTGGTCACAGCTTGGAATGAGCATGCGACAAGGACCTTGGATCAGACTGTGCCTGTGCAGACTCTCAGAGATCGCAGATCCCAGAGAACCCAGATCTGTGGGATCTGCAGGAGATGAAACGATGCGAGAGAAGCCTGGAGTGCCGCTGTCAAAGGAGGAAGAGTGAGGCCAGCCAAGCACAGGTAGCAGCCTTTATGGGGACATACCTTGTGGCAATAAGAGCAGTGAAGCAAGCTCACTCCTCCTCCACATCTAAAGATAGCCAGCTGGTGGCCCAGGTCCCTTCTGAATACGGAGGAAACCGGGAAACCCTTGCAGGGATGCTGAGAAGAATATTCTTGGCATCTGTTGGATAAAATTGCTTGAGATAGAGAATAGAGTTGGATGCCAGCTGGGCTGATCCAGTGGACATAACCAGGACACGTCAGAGCTTGGTTATCTGGGAGGAGTTTAAACCAGTTGCTCCTGAGGAAGTGGACAGAGTCCTTAGGGCTGTGAGTTCTGCCACCTGTGTTCTGGGCCCATGTGCCCTGCCTGGTTGGGTAAGGCCTCCTGGGAGGTAGCATGTGGCTGGGTCTAAGCAGTGATTAATGCCTCATTGTGGAAGTGGGTGGTGCTGCCTACCTTGAAGGAGGCTGTGGTATGACCCCTCTCAAAAGGCCATCCTTGGACCTGATTACCTTGGACAACTTTCATTTGGTCTCCAACCTTCCTTTTAGGAAAGGTTGTTGAGAGAGTGGTAGGCACCCAGCTGCAAAGGGTCCTAGATAAAGCAGATTATCAGAAACTGGACCCTTTTCAGTCCAGTTGCAGTGCTATAGCACTGAGACAGCATTGATCAAACTTGTGGATGACCTATGGAGGGCACGGGATGGGGGTGGTGCATCTGTCCTAGCCCTATTGGATTTCTTGGCAGCATTCAGTACCGTCAACCATGGTATCCTTCTGTACAGGCTCTAAGGGTTGAGATTGGGGGGGACGACACTATTTTTTGGTGGTTCTCCTTCTGTGGCCAGTTCCAGTCAGTGTTGGGTGGGGGAGAGGTTGAGCTGTAGGTTTCTGCAATGTGGGGTGCCTCAGGGCTTAAATCTCTTGCCCCTCCTCTTTAACATCTACATGAGACTGCTGGGGGAGGTCATCTGGTAGCATGGGATATACTATCATTAATATGCTGATAGCCAGTTATACATCTCCACCCCTAGCCAACCAAGGCTCTAGGGTTTTGGGCCGCTGATTCTGGTGAAGTGTCATCTCTGACTCTGGCCAGGATAGCACTCCTCCAGACAGATCTGGTGTGCAATTTGGGGGTTCTCCCAGACCCACAGCTCCCACTCAAGAAGAAGATGGCAGCCCTGGCCAAGGGGCCTTTGCACAGATTCATCTTGTGCATCAATTGCACCAATTCCTGGACCAGGAGGCCTTGTTCACAGCCACTCATGCCCTGGTCATTTCCCAGCTGCGTTACTGCAACACACTCTACATGGAACTGCCCTTGAAGACCATTCAAAATTACAACTGGTCTAGAATGAAGCGACATGCACAGTTCTAACTGTTCCAAGGTTTGCCCGTCTTATTGCTGCTGTGTGATCTGCACAGGCTTCCAGTTTCTTTCCAGGAGCAATTCAAGGTGCTGGTTATCACCTTTAAAGCCCTGAATGTCATGGCTCCAGATTACCTGTGGGACTGCCTCTCCCTTAAAGTATCTGCCCATTCTACCAGGTCTGATAAGGTAGGTGCATTCCACATCCCTTTCCTTAAATATCTGTTATCTGGTGGAAAGCATGCCGTCTCCAAGGTGGCCCCTGTCCTGTGGAAGACCTTCCCCCTGAGATCTGGCAGGTCCCCACCTTCCTAGCCTTCTGGATGGCCTTGAAGAGCTGGCTCTTCCCACAAGTGTTAGGGTAGGGTGAGGTTGGAGCCCAGTACAGCTGAATGCAGATTTGTCAGGAGTGCTGCAGGGAGTTTCTGTTACAATTTTTTTAATGGTTTTTATGTTTTTATTCTTGTTCTATGAGTTGCCCAGGGTTATGGTAGATAAGATGGGCAGCTAAGTAAGTCTTATATATAAATAAATAAATAAACAAACAAACAAACGAAATAAAAGCATTTCAAACATCCATATTCAACATTTATATAGATGAGATAATCTATGGAAGAAAATAGCATAGCTAATACATATGAACAAATTTGACTGATTTAGAGTCAAACCCTTTATTGTAGAGTGTTACAAATCTTTTTGTTGTGTTAATTTTTTTGGCCAAGGCAATTTCCCAGAATTTAAAATACTTCCAGTCAACAATTTTGGCTGTCTAGTGTTTTGCAATAATGAGCTTAGCAGCTTACATAAGAAAATAAGATTTTCATATGTGGCATCCATTTGTACGCATTAGGAAATAGAGATAGTAAACATACTGTATTATTCATTGCGAAAGCCTGTTGGGTGTTTTTCTAATCTCTTCAAAAACTCTTGATCAAAGGAACTGACTAATTGGACAATGCCACCAAGGATAATCATATGTACCAATGCATACATTATAAAGTATAATGTATAAAATATAAGATAGATTTTTCCTTTTTTTCTTAGTTTGTATTTTTAGTTTGTACTTCTACTTGTTTAAAAAAATTCTTTAAGATTACAGATTGTCTTGTTAAAAAAAATAAATATAATTTTTTTTAAAAAGTAATATGTACCAATGTGTTTACATCCTATCAACACAATCTAGAAAAGCTGTAATGTATCACATGCAAGTTTAGTAAAATGTAATGGCACCTATGGATTATCTCAATGGTCAATTCCTTATGACTTGCTAAATAGATTTAGAGGATTAAAGAAATTAAAGTGAGATTCATCAAGTCCAAAATGGATCTTCCTACTAGAGATTTTTTAAGACATCCAAGGCCCCTGCTGTGTTTCACATAGAAGTTAGGATCCAGCCTGCTAGAAATCTGTAATAATGGAATCTGACAGATACTGCTTGTCCATTGAGTTCCAAAAATTGAAACCACTAATAAGAAAGTGTTATCCATCATGCCTGCCATCTTAATTGCTAGAACAGCATTTCTCAACCTTGGCAACTTTAAGATGTGTGGACTTCAACCCCCAGAATTCCCCAGCCAGCATGTCCACACATCTTAAAGTTGCCACGGTTGAGAAACACTGTGCTAGAGTAAAGATAATACAGAACAGTCTGGTTAACTTAATACAGTAGTATTTCCATTACCAAAAAAAGGTAAAGTCTCCTTTGAGTCGAACTCAGCTGCTGGGAATTACATGTCCTTGCTGGGTTCCTAGAAAGAATATGGAGACAGTTCGCCATTACCTTCTTCCAAGTTGTTTTTTGACAATTTATCATATAGCTCCTGGAGTTTCTGGTGGTCTCTCAATTAAGTATTATCCAGGCCCAAACCTTTTGGAGGGAGGGCTGTAGAGCAGCCAAGGATGATTAGTTGCTGTCATTGCTGCAGCATTCATCATTGCTGATTACTATATCATTTCAAAAAAGCCTACCTTGGGGTTGGTAGCATGTACCATCAAACTGCTCCATTCAACTAGACACCAGTATCTTATTGATTTTCAGTACTTCTCTTGGACCAGCAAAAGATGGCACAGAGCATCCTGGGAAGCTATTTGTCTTCTGATAGATCAGGATTTTATGGTTAGTCATGACCAACCTGCAGCCATGTTTTTAAAAACATCCCCATGTTCCAGATATGCCCCTCAACCCAAAAAGTTGCCTTCCCTGGCCTACACTGATTCAACACTTTTCTGGATGCCCCAGCATGTTGTCTCTACAGCATGGCTTCCCTTTGAAAGAAACACTGCTCCAGTTCAGAAAGTGGGTTCAGCAGTTAGGTCTTGATGAATAACAGTTGAGGGATACCCAGTGCTACCTGCCTTGTTCCTTGGAAATTCGATAAAGGAAAAGCACGCAGAGCTGGGGGGGAGGTCACAAAGAGGCAGAAACACAGCCTGCTTGAGCATTCTAAGAAACTCTCCAGCTCGAGCTGCCAGTTTCCTGAGGACAGCATTAGAGCTCAAGGACCAAGGCAGCCATTAGAGGGAGAGAGGATAATAGCAGCTCTTTGGGAGAAAGGGTTCCACCCTACTTAGCTTAAAATTAAGTAATATCTATGATTAGTCTCCTGGAGTGCCATGGCAGTGGGCTGCCTGTGGAGATTCCTGGCAGGCCTCTGGTCCCAGCCCAAGTGCCGATGCTCCTGGGCCTCTCCAAAGAGCCTCTTCTGCTGACTCTCCTGTGGCAGCAGCCCAAGAGGACAAAAAGCTAGATTTTGTGTGTTTGGGGGGGGGGGGGTGTAAGTGAGAGGTTGAGAGGTCTCTCCTGTTTGACTAAGTCATGTTCTCCTTGGGAGCTTCCCAGAGACATCATTGTCCATTAACAGAAATGGCATACTGGATTTGATAAGTAAAAAAGAAAAAAAAATAGCCTTCTTGCCTATGAACAGTGGTGTACAGCGGTTGTGAATCAAAATGCAGTAACTTGAGGAAAAATAGATTCCACAATATTTCCAATCATCTCACAATGGGTCAATGGGCCTGAGTCAAACAGCCTGAGCGAGAGAAGTCTACCGAGCAGCAGAGAGGAAGTGTAGCTCGGAAGGGAGCAAATGCTTTGCAGACCAATATTCCCAGATTCAGTGGCTATGATTCCCAGTTAAAACAATAATAAAATAGAGAATGTGAAATTATCTCTCTTCTCTGAGACACAGGAGAACCAAAGAGACTGACCTGCTATAAATAATTTCATATAGCCACATGAATACAGTAGATCCCAAAAGTTAATACAACTTTTTTATATTCTTCTAAAGATAGCATGATTTAATTTATGTGCTACCCTATGACTTAACCTGAACTTGTCTGCTGGTAACTGCATACATGCAGCTATGCAGTTGCTCAGCAGAAAATTACGGAAGTTATTTGCTCTTGCCTTCTTCCAAGATGTTTTTTTCAATTTCCCAGCCTAAAGCTCTGGCATTGCCTGGTGGTCTCCCATCCAAGCAGCCTCGACACTGTTTAGCTTCCAAACCAAGAATAGAGAGGCCAGGGTCTTCAACCAGCTGAAACTAAAATATAGATTACAAGTCATAATTAAAACAGACAGTGTGGTGTTTTTAAAAAATCCATTAGCAGACAATTAAAATATGAAATCACACAATTTAGCAGAGAATATAACTAGAATTTAGTTCACAAAAGCATATGTTACTGTACTATTGCTAAGTCTGTTAGGAGGAAAATACCCTTCCTACCCGGGTGGTTTGTTTCCAAGCTGGGAAGAAATCAAAGACACCAGACGATTGGTGAAGAGTTAAGGAAGCGCTTTATTTTGCCCAAGATCAACAAAGGAAGTTGGATGGCAGCCACACCGAGCATCCGTTTGTCACCTTTTTGAGAGATTTCTACTCCATAGGTTTGAGCCAACTGTTAACAATATGGACACAATGACTCAACCAATCATCTGCCCTTCCTCCTGTCCATGTTCTCTCAGCATGATCACCTCATGCTGTCCTCATGACCATCAGCCAGCTAGTACAGCGTTGCTTTCTTTGCAACACTGGGAAAAGGTAAGCGGTTAACCACAGCGTCTATAAAGGCAACATCTATAGCTAACCACAACACATAAGCCGAAGGCACAAGCTGTTGGTCCTTCCTATATACACAACTTTTTTGCTTTTGCTCACTAGTTCTTTCTTTATAAAGTGGCATTGTGATTGCTTACTATACCCCTTTGGCTTTTCTGCCAGCCTTTTATGCTAAGCCTTTTTACAAGCAAATAAAGAAAATATTCCAGCAAGTCTTTAAACAGTTACAGATTCTTTGTACTTATTGTGATAGTTGACTAATGAGTAAATTCATTTTTCAATTAAATTACTTTAGCAAGTCATTCCAAATGAGGACAAAGCTTTCTTCTCTAATACAGAAGTGGAGATGGTTTTGTTAGCATAGGAGGCTCTGTCGCAATACATTTAAGTTTAGTAATATTTTTTTTCCAAAAACATTCCTAATTAAGAATTCAGCCTTTCAAAGCAGGCTGGAAGGATTGTTTCAATAACTGGACTTCAATAATTAAGGAAATAGAGAACTTTACCATATGCAAGAGAAAAAAAATCCACAATTATTTTAATACATCCAACTCTTAATTGAACCCATTTTTAAGATTATATGCAAGCTCAAACTACTCTAACATTGATGCTGAGGGTTTTTTTAAAGAGAATGTTATGAAAAAATTAGATTATACACAAAGGATATAGATACCTTTTCTATATCCATTTCAAAACTTCAGCTCACAATATTTTACATAAACAGCAAATATTTTTCATATTATCTTGCATTACATTGAAAGATACTTTTTTTTTTGTATTATGTTCTTTTTTATATTACCAAAGGTCCCTCCTCTGAGGGAATGTCATCTACAGAGACCGCAGGGGCAAGTCTTGGTGTTGGCCCCTTCTATGTAGCAACTTACAATTATCTGATCCTCTTCCACAGTATTGAGCTTCTAAAGGCTGCAGAGACTTTGGTCTTTAGGCAAGCATTTCTGGAGGATTAGCCTACCCCTGGAGGTGGCACATTTATAGTATGTTAGTTAGAAATTTCCTATGTGATTAGATATCTTAAATCCAATTTTTAGTGGTCTGTAAACTGCTTAGAACCCACAGGAATTGAACAGCATAGAAGCTGTGGGGAAGAAGGATCCTTTTCGCTTTTTCTTTCTTTTATAAAGCATCATTTATTTATATTTTATTTAATTCCATATGTCACTGACTACTGGAGTGTCTCAGTGGTTTGAAATAAACACAAATTTAAAATCACAATATTAACACAATTAAAAAACAATTTAAACTAATAGAAACAAAATTATTAACTATTAGCTATTTATCAACAGTTACAAACCTGTTCAAAGATAAGTACTTTAAGGGCCTTTTAAAAAGCTATTAGGCTCTTCAATGTTGAACCTATGATAGACCCAACCCTTCCTTTTAACTGTAATTTCTTTCCAAGCTTCTCCCATTCTATTACTCTCCATAAAATCCTTACAATTAAAACCTGACTTCTGTAACAATGTATGTATTTGTCAGCCTTATAAGGTAGATCAAACTAAGAAACAAAAGCCATATAGGTCTGAAACCACTTTTATTGGAACAGCTATAGCAACAGAATCTTACAAGTCTGAATGTGCTTCGCTCCTCCCTCCCTTTACCTTCGAGTGAATTAGGGAGGGCCCAGCCTGAGAAGTTTACTCAAGTTAGTTTCTTGGAATGGACAAGCCTCACTTGTCTGAAAGCTGCCTTGATAGCAGCTCTTCCTCCTGTCCTTCAAGGCCATTCCCTGTGCTTTCTACAGCACTCCAATTCTTAATATAATTTATAATGAACTATTGTTATTCACAACAAAAGATACTCCTGGTTTTCCAAGAATGTAATGCTACACATATAAATAATCTATAATAGTTCTTACCTCTGAGGAAATCTGCTCAGGTAAACACTCTAATTTAGAAAAGGGGTATTTATTGGTTAATTTTGTCATTATAGAACACACTAACGTCATAGAAGGCTAGAAATCTGTCAAAGTGATGGAATGGACTTATGAAGGCCATGCTCAGGGAGATAAACATGTTCTTAGTCCCCAGCAGGAGCGTGGGAAGTTCAAGAAGATGAGGCTGGCACCTCCCTAAGGAATTCACGGTGTTGTGGCTGGCTGGCTTGGGAACTTGGGTTCAGTGAGGTGAGATTTCTGTCAGGTTCAGCCCAAAGAACTCCAAGAGACAATGCAAATACAGTTCTGTTGCATTTATTAGCTTCAACCTCAAGACAGAAATCTCACCAGATTGAACCCAAGTTCCCAAGCCAGCCAGCCACAACACTGTGAATTCCTTAGGGAGGTGCCAGCCTCATCTTCTTGAACTTCCCACGCTCCTGTTAGGGACTAAGAACACGCTTATCTCTCTGAGCATGGCCTTCATAAGTCCATTCCATCACAGTCAATTTTTTCATCAAGAATTTTATTTCATCTCATGATTACGATTATGTGCCATCAAGTCAGTGTTGACTCTTAGCAACCACATAGATAAATTTCTCCAGAATGATGTGTCCCCAGCCTAGTCCTTCAGGTTTCTTAATGGTGCAGCCATCGCTGCTGTAATCGAGCCCATCCACCTTGCTGCTGGTCATCCTCATCTTCTTTCTTTCCACCTTTCCCAGCATTATAAACTTCTCCAGAGAGTTAGGTCTTCACATAATGTGTCAAAAAGAATTTGAGCCTGGTCATTTGTGCCTCAAGTGAGAAGTCTGGTCCATTTGTTTGGGTTTTTTTTAGCTATCCATATTCTCAGGAGTCTTCTCCAACATGTTTTATCTCATACACAGTTGTAAAATGATAAAACAGATTAATTCAAAGATGCCTGAAATATGGTCCTCAGCTTAGCCAAGAGACACTTTACAGATCACCTGACCAGCATTGTATCATTTAGATATGGAATAAGGAGCAGAATGAATACCAATGTCAGATTATCTCACTTTGATCCTACCCAAAAGCCGGAACTATCAAGCCAGTCTGATTTGTCATGGTTAGTTACAGTCCATGATCCTCCCTGGACAATTTAGAGTATCTGTAATAAGTATTAGAGTCTTCATGATAGAGGAGGGAACAAGCCAAGAGCGTCTAGTGGATTCCCCCATTCCTGCAGAGGACCCATCCTTTCAAGAGTAGCTGAGTACTGGCTTCCTGCAAACTGAAGCTGAAGCATCCCCATAAGTCCTGGACTGCAGGCATTTGAGCTCGTCACCTTGGGAAGTTGCTTAACAAATGTCACTAATATTTCCTGGCAGAGAATCATCATCACAAAAATGGAAAATGAGCTGAGATTAGTCCAATGCTTGCAAACTCTCTGCAAAGGCAGCTGCGTGGAACATTTATCATTGCAACTACTGTAGTAATCACACAGTAGCTGAATGTGCGCATGTGCTTTCAATGTCATGCAAGCGCACCCTGGTAAGGCAGAGACAAGCCTAAGTGAGAAAATATATCCCACTGCAAGTCTTGTCTCTTTTACTCAGTAGGCCACCTGCTATGCTAAGGGAAAGACAACCAAGTACCCTCCGGGTGGTTTGGATTAAATTCACAGTCCCTTGCTGTCAGCCATGCTGGCTGGAGTCCATAGGAACTTTAGACAGAAAGAGGAAAGGGGGTGGCAAACTGGGACACCGAAAAGATCCAATTCAAGTTTTAAAAGGGAGAGTGGGAACTGGGCAGCTTCATGCAGAAATCATGAAATGAAGATATCAAACATTTATTTCAGATACTGAATGTACTGCAGGCAGATGATCTCATGACCTTCAAGGTTTTTCAAAGGGAACTTATATCAGCCCATCCCACTCAGTCTGGCAGAAGGGGCATGTTGCAGACCCCACCAGTCAAGGAATTTCGACTGGTGGGGTCTTGGAAGAGGGCCTTTTCTGCCACGGCCCCTGCGCTGTGGAACAACTTACCACCCAAGGTGCGGTGTGCCCCCCTCTCATGGCCTTCGGGAAAAGTGTGAAATCTTGGCTATGCCAGATGGCCTGGGGGCCTGATGGGGGCTCACACCATTGGAATTGGCCTGTGGGGTAATTGATTCTACCCCCCCCCCCCATCATCTTGAATGTTTTTAGTCTTTTTATGTATATGGTCTTTTTATATAGTTTGACTTTTTAACTAAATTAATGTGTTATTTATATTTTTAACTGTTTTTGAGATTTTATTTTAATTGTGAGCCACCCAGAGTCACCCTCTGCGGGAGATGGGTAGCATATAAATTTAATAAATATGTAAATAAACTCAAGAGAGGTCAAGGGAACACTTGTTGACAAGTGTGTGATATATGCCTTTCACTTTGCATGGCTATAGGCACTTGGACTACTTTAACTGTAGTTAAAGTACATTAACTATAAGCTGTGGGCACTTGGACTACACTGAATGGTGGATTTATGCCTTCCAGACTTCCAGACTGAACGGTGGATTAATGCCTTCCAGATTTCCAGATTTATGCCTTCCAAACTTCCAGGCTTAAAATCTAGCGGCTCCTTGTGCATACATCACTCAAAGGCCTCTAATTGGAGCTTGTAATTGTCACAGGCTGCGGCCCTAGGCTTATTTCCAGTAAACTGACATTTTTTAGAAAATCACCATGGGATTTGATAGGAAGAAAAATACAAAGAACCACAAATACATAGGTTTCAGGCTGAACAGATTAGAAGAAAAGCAGCCAAAACTGGTATTGTATTCCACACTCCAACCTCAGTATCACACTGCCCTCCAATGGCATTAACAGGCAAAACTGATTCCATCAGGCAGAGAGAACTTGGAAATCCACTTTGTATTGGTGGGTTTCCCTTTCACTGTTCAAGTCAAGACATGCTTGCTTACCTATCCCAGCATTAACAGGATATGTATCAATGTACTTACTGTATTGCTCTTCACTGAAAAAAATCCAGGTCAGTTTATGCTATAAACAAAAGCACATGACCCTAAGATATTTACAGTGTACACGCATTCTGTAATTTCTGTATATATGTAGAAGCATCCTGGATTTTGACTGAGGCTCAAAGGCCCAGTTAGAAAGGTAATCATAGCAGCTAAGGGAAATCTGCAATGTGAAAAAGGGAACAGCACAGAAGTCTGCCTCTGTAAGTTAAAAATGGTCCCTCGTGAATTTGCATAATTTTTACACAGAATCCCCCACAACCCCCATCAAATTAATGCTCATGCTGACTATCTATAAATTGCACAATATTTTCACTTTGTCACAATAAATCAGTCCAAACCTAAACCCATCTCATGATATTTAAAGCATTTCTGTAAACACAATCATACACAAAGATGTTTGCAAAATGACTCAAAGCCCTAAACGTATCTTTGGATACAGGTTAACTTATGACTTGCTGGTGACTTAAGGAAAATATTTTCTAAAAATCACAAGGCTCCATGAGGCTTTGTGTCTCTGATCTTTGTTATCCTTTATCAGAAGCAAGCATCAGCTCTGTAAGTATAAGTGAGCAATTGATAAATACCACTATAAGCTTTAATGGGATTGCTAGGGGGGAAATCTGCATAAGAATCTTGAACATTCAAGAAGACCCATTTTGATTCTACTACAATTTTGCTTTTACACAAAGCGCCCATAATGGAAAATAAGGTAGGGTGAGAGAAACAACAGTAGGCTTTCCTTCTCACCCAGGCAATCTTTCAAAGCAAAAGATACTTTTGTTTGAATCAGCTAACACCAAACTACATGAAGCAGAATTCATCCTGGAAAAGATAGCCACAAGGAAGAAAGATCCATATGTCAGCTGAGCTTTCCAGCAAAAAGGAAACAAACTTTAAAAATTCTGGTTCTGTGTCAAGTCTTGTAGAGGACCTGTGAATATGGCTGCATCTGTAAGTACCATATATGGCATCTTCAGCAAACAAGATGACCCCATTACCACATTTGCAGTTTTGTTTTTATTAACATGATTTTGAGTGGATCCAGATATAGTCATCTAGATGTTTCAGAAACAACCCAAGGAATATACTGAATAAAAACACTGGAAAAAATGTTTGCAACCAGTTCTGATTATGTCTGCAGACGTTCATGTACAAAGATAAGAAAAAGTATACTATCTACTTGCTATTTTTGTGGCTGATTTGCAATTGCTTCTAGCTCAAGATGTCTAATAACAGTAACAACTCTTCTGTCCTTAATTTTAGATGAAAAGGAATATTGGGAGAGTTAAGTGTGTATTTTTGGTAAATGAACTTAGAATCTGGCACCAATCATAAATGGCTTCCTTTTAAAAAGATCTGAAAAGCAAGTTCTACATTAAGTAAATAGAATTTCTGGATTGAATATCTGTTCAGAGGCATTTTATTTTTTAACTCTTAGTATATGTTTCTTTGCCTGAGCACTTGGTTGTAACTACTGAAAAACGAAGTAGATAATGCAAGCCTGAACTCTTTGCACATCTTCTAGTATTTTTACTCACAGGAATGAATTACTAAGCCTGAGTAAAAATATGCCCTGCTGTAGTTAAAAAGTGTTACCCTTATTTTAACTTTTTCCAGTAATTGCTTCCAAATTTTTTTCTTATGCAAAGAATATTCTGAATTAATTTCAGTCATCTTCAGTAACATTAGCATGTAATAAAACCAATCAAATTGGATAAATATCATGAAATCAAGTTCTTTCATAACCACTAACTGGCTAGATTACCTACGAATAATGAAGGAAAGGACTTTCACATTGGGAAAATGGAACTGAAACACCAGCAATTAGGGTAACAATGGCAAGACCGAAAATATTAATACTGTTACGCTTCCTTTTCTGGAAACAATTTCCTGACAGCACAGCTATTTTGATTGAAAATGAAAAACTGCAGAAGATTTAGATGAGCCGTACATACTCATCCATAAACAACAGCCAGCTGTGTCAAACCAAAGCTTTATCCAGTCAAGGTCCTGATTCTCAATCATCAACCAGGTGCTTCCAGAAAGCCTTCAATCAAGGCAAAGTCATCCCTAAGCCTGGCTTTCTTTGCTTCTTTGAGTGCTGCTATATCATTCCCCTCCAGAGGATGAATATTCCAAGGCTATATGACTTTTTCCCTAGAAGTTCAGTAAACTGCCCTTTAAACAACAATACACATTATTTTAGCAAATATCTTTATCCAAGTTACAAAAACAGGTTCATACAAAAATTAATATTATTTCCCAGCCTTACTCCTTTCATTATCCTAAGGTATAAAAAGAATTAAAGACACATTTATATATACATTTACTGAAAAGGAATGAATTAACTATGTGAAAAGGAGAGTTTCAAACGTGGCTAGAAGAAACCAGAATAATCCTCAGTCTTTGCATTCTCAAAAGAAGACACAGGAAAATGACAGTGACATAGTAATCCAAGTTCACAGAAGGTTTTGCCTCCTACATCCTCACTTAAACAGAGACTGTTGTCACAATGGAGGACACAACATACAAATGCTCAAAATGCATTGGCAGTTAAATATTGGTAGCTCCCTGTAATTCTGCAATCAAAATAGTGAATAACCTAGGCCCTTCAAAGGAGTCAAAATCAGTTCAGCTTTTTTGCCTTCTAGGACTGTTGAAAAGTGTACAAAAACTTTTTAAAACTGATTTCCCAGACAAGGGAATTAAAATTCATGGCACTATTCTCTGCCATGAAGCAAAACAAACCCAGAGAGGAGTTGAACATGGCTTCTGAATGTTCTACACTGGCTTAGAATCCTAGATTATAAATACAGTCTCTAGCAGATTTCTCTTAAGAGTCATTGGGGAGACCAAAGAGCTTCACAGTGCCAGCTTCTCTACTGCTATCATATTTGCCATCTTTATCATCACAGGCGAAGGCTAATAGAGGGCGTTTTGGATGCCAAGCGACTGTGAAGGTTGGGGACTCGCACTGTACTTCCCAGAGCTTCTCCCCTAAAAAACAAAGACATAATTAGATATTGTCTTTGGGACAGGCTAACATAGTTCAAATCCTATATACTTGGCTCATTATAGAGAAGAATGCAGTTTAGGAAGTGCTGTTGAAGAAGAGTTTCTTTTATTTAAAATTATAAGGGCAATTCAAAAACCCCTCTCCAAGAATACAGCAGGATTTTCAAAATGGCTTATGGTATACATTATAGGAATTTTCCATACATCTCATTCATAGATATTCTGCCTGAGCTCTCCCAAGCATAAAACTCTGCCAGAGATATTTAAGTCCAGACTAAAAATCATACAGAGCAGAGGGCAGAAAAAAAAATCTAAGATACATCAATGTGTGCATATATTTTACTAGCCCTTCTAAAAAAATAAAGTCTGTATTCAGCTGATCTCTTCTCCTAGTAAAGGTTAAATTATTTTCCAGCTAGGCAGCAAGAAAGCAATACTCACCAGTTTCTACTTCAGCAATATCAATGAAGTGATCTTCAGATGCTGAAGCCAGCATCTTCCCGTCATGGCTGAAGCTCAAAGTCCTGACAGGCCAGTCAAGTCTAAGTGATGGATGCAGAGAAGGAAATAGAGAAATAAAAAAGACGGATTACAAGAGGAGGGATAAGTGCCGTTGGGCACTACTAAATAGTTTACAAAGCCAACATCCTACCAATTTGTCATTCTTAGAACCTAGTATTTCAGAAGTAGAAATATTGCCATTGACAACAGAGGTGCCATTTAAGTACTATGACTAACAACTAATTTGGATCTCAATTATTAATAATCTTCTTTTAAAGTTCTTTAAGTCAGAGACTGCAACACCTTGTAGTAACATATTCTGTATGTTAATGATTTTTGTCCTTTTCTTAATCTACTGCCAATTAGTTTTGTTGAATTACTCTAATTTCTCATATTATTAGAGAGAAAAGGAAAACTCTCTCTAGTTAGTCACTATACTACCTAATTTATATTATGTATAAAATTTTTTTTTTTTTTTTTAATCTGCTTAACAGTCATTACTGACCCTGCAGTGACCGCCCCCTAGCGGTTTTCAAGGCAATTGCATCTTTCTAGTTTCGGAATTAGACTTTGCCAGAGCCTAATTCCTAGAGCGTCAGCCCAGCTGGCAGCACAGGAGGCGGGATTTCCGTTGCTTCGCGCCCCTTTTTCGGACGAGCGCGGTTTTTCGCGCTTTTACCGGCAACTTGTCCCGTCTCTCTGTTGAGCCATTGCCAGCATTTTTCCTCCCACCGGGGTGAGAGTCCTCATTTATCTACTCACGTACGTTTTCGATCTGCTGAGTTGGCAGAAGCTGCGGGTATAGAAACAAGAGCTCACCTTGTTAACGCGAGGCTGGACTCGAACCGCTGAAGCTTTCAGCCATTTCTGGCCGGCACTTTCAGCGTCATTAAGCCACTGCGCCACCGCGTCCCCATGTATAAAATAATAGTTTACTAATTTGCATCCTGGTCTCTCTTCTATCTTTTTCCTAAGAAAAAATCCTTTACTTGATCCCATACTCCAAATGTAATTACACTTTAATACTGCATGAACACTAAGATAGGGCATTCGTATTAACTTTGTTTCCTTTCACAGAGTTTGTTTTCAAATTGTTTTTAAATTAAGATTTTAAATTTAAAATTGTTTAAAATATCCAAGCACACTGTCTCTTTTAAAGACAAAGCAGGATTTACTTTTTAATCAATTTAATACAGATATGATCTATACAAATGATTTCTTAGTAAGGAATCGCAGCAGCAGTGAAAGAACAAGAATGGAATTTCAAACAGTGTAACAAATTATACACTGAACCTCTTCTTCTTCTTCATCATCATCATCTTCATTATTATTCCAGGATAACTATATTATCACAGACCCTAGGACATAGGTGCTTCCATCCTATATATTATTAGGCTCAGCTGCATAGCTCACATACTGGCACTTCTATAGTGCATCCTTTCAATTACTTTGACCTTAGCACTGAGTTTTGATTATAAATATCTTTCAATCTATTAACCTCAGAAAAGCAGTATTTATTTATCTACAAGTGTAAGATCTGGAAAAGTACCTTTTAACACTGGCTGACAACTCACCTAGAGAAGCATCTAACACATACCAACTCATCCACATCCCAGAGGCTAACCAATGCATCAGCACTTCCCGTAGCAAAATACTTGCCCATTGGGTCAAACTTGATACAAATGCAATTTGAAGGGTGGGCATTAATTGATTGAATGGGTTTCAGCTCTGGGTAACTGCAGAAAAGAGATGAAGACAGAACAAATTAAATGCACACACAATTCACTAACTAGGATATACCCTGAAATATCTTGCTTAACAATCTCTAAATGTAAGACAGCCTCCTTATTACAAAAGAGGAACCACAAGCTGCATAGTCGAATAGCACATCTTACTTTATTCTAGCAGTGAGGAGCATTGGCAAATATAAAAGACAGTGTATGGCCCCTTTAAGTTTAATAATACATTTTAAAAATTTAAACAAATGTAAAGTAAAAAAACAAAAACAAAAGTTTGTAGTCCATAAAGGTTTATGCCATATCAACATACAGGTCTTTAAGATACCACAAGACTGTTTTTTTTGCTGCAAAAAAACAAGTATATCTATCCCAATCTGGAAAGAAAGCCAAAAGGCAAAGAAAACTCAGAACTTTTGAGAGGAAGGGAGGTTGCTTCATGATTCGCTCACATAAGGAAATGAGAACACACAGGATAATAATTGCCCTTACTTAAGTCAGTTCAAATGCAAGAAAGAAATTTGTTTTAGCACAACAAAGATCTAAGCAGGGCCTAATAGTGAGATCCCTCTTCTGCTAGCAAATCTGGATGCCTGCATAATATTCTGGATCTGAGATCTTATCCCAATATTCCTCATATGGTTTAGTGATAAACTGATTAAAAAGGGGAAATAGAATCTGATATTTGTATTTAGTTTTTAAAATACTCGATTAATAGCCCTTCATTTGAGCACCTTTCATTAGTGTCAAAATTGGGCAGAGATCAGGGTAAACGAAATACGAATCCCTGCTTGACCATGCAGCTCACTAGGTGACTTTAACTCAAGAGCGTCTCAGAATATTGCTCAGAGGAGAAAACAAGGGGACATCTCCATGTGCGCCATCTCAGGTTCCTTGGAGAGCAATGCAAAATCAACCCTAAGTTGAGGAAGAAAAGATGTAGCAAAGATCACCATTTAGAGGTGAAGAACTAAATTCAGGCTATCTTGAATCTTAATATATCAGGAACAGTAAATGGAACAGAAGGAACTCTTCTGAGGAAGCAATATTATCTTCAGAGATATCCATGTAAATAGAATAGTATTTATATTACTGTTGTGTTCTTGATGCTCTCTGAGCTTGATTGCTTTCTTGCAGGCTAGCCTGCTAATGAAACATCTGCAAGAAAACAACCAACCTCAGAGCACCAATTACCCAACAGTTCAACCTGAGCTACATATATTGTCTTCTATTTGCTTACAATTCTGAAATGAGAAGATACTGCAAAAAGCGTTGCAGATGCTGCTTAGCTGAATAACATCACTGAAATGTTCAGAAGCAACCATGGAAGGTAAAAGAAAGAAAAAATATTAAAAAATGCTGCGTCTACATAGAAGGCAAGTACATCTTCCCATCACCACCTAGACCAAAAGACAAGACAGCCAACTCACTTGCTGTCCTTCCTAGAAAAGGCCATGGTGAAGGTACCTGAGGATGTTGATGCAACCGTTGCCATTGGTGAGGAAAAACATGTTGTTGTCATTGTTCCAAGATATCTCATTCACCTCAAACTTGAACTGCTCCTCAGCTTTGGACCGATGCGTCTTAGCATCAATGAATGTGACCACATCATCCTTATTCCCTACTGCAATAGTCTGGCCATCAGGGCTCCAGCAGATATTAATGTTTTCCCCTGTAAAGGAGTTAGAAGAAAAAACAAATCTGAGTTACTAATTGGAGCAAGAACAATTCACACAGGGCCCCTGTATTTGTAAAGTAGGGATCGTAAAGAGAAAATACAAGTTTATAGAACATATAATACTATATAGCTATACAACTATCCTTCCATGCTGTCTTTACATGACAATGAGCAACAGCAAAAAAATATCAGTCGCATCATTACGTAGCTGAGCTTTTGGAATAACATTCATTTTGAAGTACCTTCAGAAGAAAATATTAGTTTTAACTAGGTAATAACAATGTTGATGGCACAGAAACTGAAGAAAACTTGGAGTGAGTACCTGTAATTAATAATTTTAGAATACAACTATTGTAAGAGTGCATTTCAGACTTGGCCATATATCTGAAGAGAAAAGAGAGAAGAGAGAAGAAAGAGAGAATGATTTGGTAAAAATTACCATGAGAATCAACTTGTTCCTCCCTTAAAAGCAACATATATTTGTAATTTTGCCCCCAAGATCTATTACTCAATTAAGATGAGAAATACCTTTCGTATTCACTGTGGCAATGCACTTAGTGGTTCGGACATCCCATATACGAATGGTTTTATCACCAGATGCCGTGACAAACAGATCTGGGTTACTGGGATGCCAGCACAACTGATCCACACTATCTCCATGGCCACGGTAATTGTTTTCCTTAACCTGAAGGGAAAAAAAAACACAAAAATCTTCAGCAAACTCTTCTGGGCCTCACAATCATCTTATCACATACACTTCATTGCCCTGCCAGTGTTGATGGGGATAATGAAACAACTGCAAACAAATAACCAAGCTCAGAGATCACTAAGGACTCAACAGTTCAACCCTCAGCTACATATACAGGTAGTCCTTCACTTACAACCACTCATTCAGCGACTGTTCAGAGTTACGACAGCACTGAACAAATGGTGGTTACTGCTGGTCCTCAAAGTTACAGCTACCCCAACTGTTTGCACTTACGACTGGTTGTCAAGCACCTCACGATCATGTGATTGCCATCTGCAACCTTCCCTGCCAGCTTCCCCAGAAAGTCAGTGGGGAAGCCAGCAGGGAAAGTCACAAGCTGGGTTCAGTCTCCCCCACCTGTGCACCCTTCCCAGCCCCTCTGCATTCATGCTGCACCAGCCACTCGTGCACCTCCATCCACCCTATCTGACCTGCACTGTACCCCTGCGCACCCTCCCCAACCTGCATGGCACCTCTTGCACAACCCCACGCATCCTCAACCCACACAGCACCTCTTGCGCACCCCCACATACCCTCCCCAACCCATGCAGTGCCTCTTGCACACCCAGCACGTACCCTCCCCAACCCTGCACACCCCCTCACTCCCTCCACCACCTGACAGCAGCCACTTACCTGCCTGCCGGCCTGGGATTTAAAACTTCCTGCTGGTTTCCCCGCTGACTTTAGTTGTGGGAAGCCAGCAGGAAGTTGCCTTGCCTAACGACCATGGGATTCAGTTAAGGATGGCAACCAGGACTGCAGGGATTGCCATCGCTAAGCGATGTGGTCATGCTTTATGACCGCATCACTTAGCAACAGAAATTCTGGTCCCGATAGTCATCGTAAGTCAAGGACTACCTGTATTCTCTTCCATTGGAGTCATCACACTGACAACAAAAATATGTACTGTCAAGACCATGCTTTTGTAACATATGATCATGAAAGCTGGGCCATTGAAACGAATGCTTTTCAACAGCAACGCTGGAGAAAATTATCAAGAATACCCCAAGAACAAATCTTTGAATAACAACCGAAGTAAAATTATACAGCTCAGTAGAAGCAGTAACAATGAAGTTAAAGTTTAAATATTTTTGGATACAGTATGTAAAGGAAAGGAAAGAATCACTAGGTAAGAGCCCGATACTTGGTAAAATCGAAAGCAATCAAAAAGTGGTAATTGGAAGAGAAGGTCGGAAAACACCATCACTGACAACACAAGCATGAGCTTGTGAGAACTCAAAGAAGGAATTACTGACAGGCAATCCAGGCAAAATGATTTGCATCCGTTACGAACAGCCGGAAGCCACTAACAACTGAGCAAAAGCAAGCTCCATTGAGTTCAAGCAGGTTTACTTCCAAGCAGATATTGTCGTCCTTTCCAAAAATGCTCCAATCCCCACATCCCCCGACAAGAGCCCAATGGACCTGCCGCCCTCTCCAGCTGCTGATGTCACTGATTCGCCACTTCTTCCACCCCCCCGCCCCTGGACTGACCAGCCGGTCTTTATCCAGCACGAAGACGCTGGCGGTCTTGTCGAAGGAGCCAGAGGCAAGACGGCGGCCACAGCAGCTCCAGGCCACCGAGTGGACCTTGGCCCCGTGCGCAGGGAATTCACGGCTCCGCGTGTTAGCTCGGAACAATTCCTGCATGGCCTGCACATAAGGAGAAACAGCCATAGCAATCCAGCCTGACTCAAGCCAACGGAACTCGCTGAAAAGCTTTCCCTTCCGAGCTGCAAAGGTTGTACTTCCGTCGCGTCATTCATGTGGGCCGCGGAGGAAGAGTGGGAGGGGTTCGTTCTGAGTGTCGTGGAGATATAAAAGTGTAGAGACACTCTTTCATTTGTATCCCTGTGGTGCTTCCATTTCTCTTGTTGGTGGGACTCCTCTCCATCGAGTTTTGGGAAGGCGCGCTGTAGCTTTTAAAGAAAAAATGACAGCTCGCTAATTGAAAGAAAAAAATAGAATGCCACATTTTATTGTAAAAATAAGAATGCATAACGAGAAGTAGCTTTTTATACCTGCTGCTCAGTCTAACTAATGTCGCTCTGCTCATGACATACAAAGTTTCATCCCTTTGCCCTGTTTGGTATTACCCAGAATCAGAAAAAGAGAAACTTGGAAGTTGGATTCGGTACACCAAAATAGATCCTCCTTAACTGACATGATGTTTGTACGAAATTATTTCAAAGCCATCAAATTCTCAAAACCTGCCTCTGTAGAGGAAAGTCAAAAGGGATAAATGAAAAATATTTACAAGATTTTTAAGAAACGTCTACGCGTACGTGGAAGTGAGCAGTTCACTGGACTTACTTCCAAGCGATGATGTCTGGATACCTTCGCTCCGCCAAACAGGAAAAAAAGTTCGGTTGCGGAAGGTTTGACATTATTGAAATAGGAGTCTTTGATGTCGCCAGGGTGCCCTTATTGGGGAAATCAGTGCTTTTGAATGGCTGTTTTGTTCTCAAGCTGCAGCTATTCCCAGCATTCAGAGGCAAGAACTATATTTGTTCAAATTGTGCCTGTTACACAATTTTTGTAATGTATTCAAAAGCTCTCTCCCTCGTCATCCTTGCTGCTATATAAGATTCCTAGGAAAACAGTATCATGGAGTTTCTAATCTCATCTGATTTTGTACTTACTGCAATCAACTCCAAGACCACTCTAAAGTTTCCCAAATCTTGCTTCAGGACTAACAATTATAAATATTTGGTGCTCCTATTTTATTTAACTGTTGTAAATCTGTCAATAGAAAGATTAGATATATGTATAATATGTTTATATCTTCACAAATAGTTTGGTGTTGCTTAACATATACTAAGTTTTATCAGCGTTGCTCTTGTTCATGCCACAGCAATAGAGGCATTTTGCAAAAGTTGAATTTCAAGGTTCCTTAACACATAACTTGAGTTTGGCACAGTACTAACCAAAGGCATACCCAATAGCTTGTTATCATACAAGATGTTATAAATTAATAATCCACATTTTGTGCTTAAGGCAGTGATTTATTTTTGTATGGATGGATGTTAGTGCCTGACATCTCTAAATCAAGAAAAGACAGACTTCAGGCTTGCAAAGACTGCTTTGGTTTTTATTAGAATTCCAAAGTCCATCATTCACAGCTATATTCAAAATAGGCGATATAGGTCAATAAACATATCAAGAACTAAGGAATAGATGGCTTTTGGATTTATTTGGAATTCATAGTTAGTATGAGAATCAACCTTACAAGTCCTTAACATCCACTTCAGGTTTATGTCAAGGAATGATTTTATAGCAAGTTAGTCTGATGATGAGAGGAATATTTTGTTGTTATTGCTAGATGTTAAGTAATCAGATTCTTGTAAATATACTGACCTATAAATTGTAATTTCCTTCTACCCATCCTTGCCTAAATAATTCTATTCTGCACTGAAGAATCACAATTAGGTCTGTAAGAAACATGAGACAGATCAGAAAAGTCCATATGTTTAGCATATTTGGAGTAACTACAGATTTTTAAAAATCATTATTATTAATAATAATAATAATAATTTGATTTGTATGACCGCCCACCTCACCTAAACTACTCTGGGCGGCTTACAACAGGTAAAAAACAATCCAATAAAAACAAGTCAAAAACCAATATCAAACACATATATTTGTATAATATAATGGGGACATGATTCTGCTTGTGTTTCCAGTGGTTTTTGGGGCAAATTCCTTTCTTGACCTAGGCCATGGTGATACAGGAACTGTCACTGGAGTGTGACACCACTATCATGACCACCAACTTCTAAGCTGTTCAGATCAGCTATTCTACTACATACTGGAACTGGATACTTCCTAAGAGCAAGAAGCACATTCCATCAATAATGCACACAAACCTTTTGACCAGCAGGCAGGTAATAGTACACATGATACATTGTGTGCAGTATATTGTTGGAGAAAAATCTGTACAAGTGAACTCCTGTTTCATCCCATTTGCAACTTACAAGTTTTTTCTCCTTCTCAAGATGTGGTTTGCTTTGCCTACTCAAGCAAGACACCAGAGTACTTGAGTCTCCAAACTCTTTATTATAGGTTTGCAAAGCCAGGTCAAGCACATACAGACATGTTAAGCAACATTTCATGGGCAAAACCCCAACCCCGATACACAGGAAACAGGGTGTATTTAATCAAGCAACAAGGATGGATGGATGGATGGATGGATGGATGGATGGGTGGATTTGTGCCTCTGAGTCAGTGTTGACTCCTGTGAGTCTGGTCACTTTTCTTGGCAAGATTATTTCAGAAGTGGCTTGCAATTGCCTACTTCCTGGGGCTGAGAGAGAGTGACTGGCCCAAGATCACTCAGCTGGCTTTGTGCCTAAAGCAGAACTAGAACTCACAGTTTCCCAGTTTCTAGCCTGGTGCCTTAACCACTATACCAAACTGGGTCTCAACAAGGAAAAACAGGATTATAAATATACATACATATATTTCTATTTCTATTTTCTATTTCTTTTAGTTTGTATTAGTTTTTACTGTTGTAATTGCAATCTATATATAGTAATTTTATTAAAGATTGCAATCACAACAGTAAAAACTAATACAAACTAAAAGAAAAGAAAAGAAAAAAAATAAGAACACAGTAAAGAAAAAGAAAAAGATATAAAGAAGTGACTTCCTCCTTCATCACAAGTGTAGATAATTTTAGTAACTTATCACTTTTTAAAATACAACAATTGATCTCCCTATATCCCATCTCTTATCTATAAACAAATCCTTAAAGCCATGTCATTTCAGTCCTGATGTCAGCAAAAGTCCATTAAGGTCACCAGAAATAACAACGTATCTATTTTAACCTTGATCAAATAAACCAACTTTATATTCCTTCCTTTTACTTCTAACAATCTTGATCTTTAGTCCCTTCAAATAATGTCCTAGAACTTTATTTCTTTTCATGTTTTCTTTGTCCCTTCTCACAAAATTCTTCAAAACTTTAACAAGCCTCTTTTAGGAATTAGAGATGTGCACATGAGATATGTATTCTCAGATACTGCTTATACATGCAGGTTTTTTTAAACAGTAATTTTATTAAAGATTATAATTTACAACAATAAAAACTAATACAAACTGAAAAAAAGAAAAGAAAAAGAAAAAAATAGAAGGTGCAGAAAAGAAAAAAGAGAAAAAGACAAAAGAAAGAAAAAATAAGAATATAGTAAAGAAAAGAAATATATAAACAAGTGACTTCCCCCTTCATCACAACAAGCATAAACAATTTTAGTAGCTTATCACTTTCTCTTAAAATACAACAAATGATCTCTTCTTCCCATATCCCATCTTATCTATAAACAAATCCATAAAACCTCGTCATTTCAGTCCTGATGTCAGCAAAAAGCCCATTAAGGATTAATTGATTTCATTTTTTATTTGTCCCTACTTAAAAAAGTCTTCAAAGCTTTAACAAGCCTCTTTTGTAAATCCAATATAGGAAAATTATCCAGGTCACTCTCTTGGTTTGTTATTTGTATATCCCTTTTAATTATTAAAACACCAACCAGTTTCTTTTGTATGTCCAGTGTAACAGCTTTTTCCATGTCATTCTTGTAGCCTGTTATTTTTAAATCTACCTTCAAATCAGTCTCGATCTTGTCAGGTAAAACTTGTTCCTCTTCCATAACATCTTTTAAACATAGTCTGTCTATAGAGGCAAGCACTCTTAAAATTGACTTCTGGGTCCATTGTTGAAAAATATCTTCAGTATGTCCAATGTTAAAATATTTTGTTTCATTCTGTATTAGTAAGTCAAGTTTGAGTGTTCTTCTCCTTTAATTATAATCTTTAGTTCCCTCTAGTGTCCATTTTTTAAAGTCTTATCTTATTATTTTAAAAAAAAATCAAAACAAAAGCATTTTCCCATGGGAAGGATTCTTTATAATTAATTCCAAAAATCTTATTTCAAATTTACCTGGACCCTTAGTCCATTTGTAACTTTCTAAAATCAAAGTCTTAATCACCTTTTTGCTGTTTATTCCAAAACAATTTTTTTTTTTAAGTTCTTAAACTTATAGTTAAAACTTCTTTCAGCACAGGTGATCCCATCCTCTCTCTGGGTAGCTGGTTTCTTCGTGCAACTGGTCTTAATATTAGCATCATATATGTTTCCATTGACAAGCCAGTTTGGTGTGGTTAAGGCACTGGGCTAGAAACTGGGAGGCCATGAGTTCTGATCCCAGCCAGCTAGGTGACCTTGGGCCAGTCCCTCTCTCTCAGCCCTAGGGAGGAGGCAATTTTTTTTTTTTAATTTATTTATCCAATTTATATAGCCGCCCATCTCACTTTTACAAACAACTCTGGGTGGCTTACAACAAATTTAGAACAGCAATAAATACCTAAAAAACCACTCGAATTATTAACAGTTAAAACATTAAAAACTAGAAGAACCACTTCTGAAATTATTAACAATTAAAACATCAAAAACAATGACAAACCACTTCTGAAATCTTGCCAAGAAAACTGTAGGGACTTGTCTAGGCAATCGCCAGGAGTCAGACCTGACTCGAAGGCGCACCCACACAAAATGTTTCCATTAAGAGCCTGTCATAGTCGCGCGTGACACCTCTCATCTGTTTGCCATTGTATCGTTGAGCTGCCTGACGGTATTCTGGCGTTCTAGCAAAGTGCTTGCTTCAGCCAGTTCCTTTCCCTTTTGCGGAATAAATGAAGACTTCAACTTAATGGAGATCCCTGTGCTTTGGGGAGAGTGTCCTAGCTGCAAAGGGTACTATAAATTAGGAAATGAAGAAGTCTAGAATAGGTCGGGGGAAACCTCGCCGCGGAGAAGAAACAGAAACGAGCCGGAAGGCGGGGGCGGGCGGGCTGGCCACGCCTCTCTCGCGTGCTACGCCCCCTGGCGGCGAACCGCGGGAAGGGGCGCGATGGCCGAAGGCGAGGCGCTCCGCCGAGAAGCGAGCTCGGGCGGGGAAAGCTCCGCGGCTTTCCCGCGGCTCCGCTGTCGGCGCTTGCTCCAGAGGCGAAAATGGAAGCGAGAGCCGCTGGACAGCAGTCCGTCGGAGCCCCCGGTGAGTTGGGCAGGGCAGGGCAGGGCAGGGCAGGGCGTCGTTTGCCCGCAGCAAAGATGGTGGTGTTTCCTGCTTTCGCTGGATACGGGAGAGGACTCCTCTCGATTCTCGCCGCCCCGATTCGTCCCTTCCCGCGTCTGGCGGATCGTCCCCTCGCTCCTTCCCGGCGGCCGCTTCTTTCCTCGCCGCGGTGCCGGCGAGGCTCGCAACCGGGGCTCGGATTTCCCGGCCAGTCGGGCTTTGGGGAGCGGGGAAGGATCCGTCCCTCTGAAGACACGGGTGGAAAAGCATGTGGGGATGTGAGGAGAGAGGAAACACGCCCCGTTTAACGATCGGTTTCTCTCTGCCCTGTAAGGCGAAACTGCGCTGTCTTCTGAAATCCCACGGACTCTTCCGGGCCGAATTGCTTTTGCAGCTTCCTTATCCAGGGGCCCCTACACGGCATTCCTTCCCTCTCAGGATGGCATTTATTGGAGAAGCGCTTGCCCCGCATTCTCCCCCCGAACCCTGTCTCGGTGCGTGATGCTCTTTCCCCTCGTTTCAGCCGTGAGCCGGCTTCCCAACGGCACTGAAGCAGACCTCGGAGCCATAGGAAGCTGCCCTCCATGGGGAGGCGTTTGTCCATCTCGCCCAGTCCTACTGTCGACAGCTATCCGCGGTCTCAGCCTCTCCTTCCCTGTCACCTGATCAGGGACTGAACCTTGGGTTTTCTGCATGAGAAATATTTGTTACGCCACTTAGCTGCGGTAATTCCCCAAATGTCTGCTCAAAAAAATATATATATAGTGGTTACAATTTAAAGGAATGACCATGGCCAATAGCGATCACTTCCTGGTACCGCTCTAAGTGCTGTTGACAGATTAAACATGGAAACAGTCCCAACCTGAGGCTCACCAGGTGGTTCATACAATCCAAAATTAAAAGGTACCACTAGAAGCGAATATGTGTAGCTCAGGGTTGAACTGTGGAGTCCTTGGGGTTCTCTGAGCTTGGTTCTTTCTTTGCAAACATTTCAGTACCCGGCTAGGTGACATCTTCAGTGCTAGAATAGAATGGGGAATTTGCTCTCTGTTTATATACTGTGGCCTGCCCTGCCAGTGCCGGTGGGGGTGGGGGTGGGGGTTCTGTTTTGTTTTATTTTTTCCCTCTGGTAGTTCCTTGATTAAAAGGGTTGGGAGCAGGGGAGTAAGCAATCTCTTGGCACCATTTCTTGAAATTGAAATGTGATGACTTTGACAATTTAAAGAAAATCCTTGTCAATTTCATTATTTATTTTATTGAAATATTACTATATAAATAATAACAAAAACATTATTTTACTTCTGTTTTGTTGATTCCAAGAAGGAAAATTGGTGAACGTAACATGACTCTTGCTGAATCTTACTATTTTTCTTGTGGGGGAGGAGTTTGCAAGTGTGTGTGTTATGTTATCGTGGTGTAATATACCTGATTTAAAATCACAGGACAGCAAAGATCAGAAACTGTCCTAGGAAACCAAAGAAGAAATGGATGTCAGTTACAATCAAATCCATGAAATATCCATATTAAAGCATATAAAAACGCTATATGCGGACATCTAGAAATAGGTTCACAAGGTTTCCTGACTCTACAAGGTTTGCTGTAAAAAAAGAAAATCCATAGAATGTGTCACTGGGAGGGTGCACATCCAAAGGAAAAGAACAATCGCAATCTATAGCAATTTCTGTAACAGTTTCTGCAGCAGTGGGATACACAGAATTGACACAGAATAAAAATGTTAATGCCCAGAGTTCTGTGCAATATGATTTCATAATACCATATTGGCCAAAGTTATTAATTCTCTAATAAGATCCTCCTATTAAATTGGCAGCCTTTTGAAAGCATTGAGAGCTTAAGCTGCTTTGATACAGGTGGGGCAGATTGTTACTGGGGCTGATTGCTGAAAACACATCATACTGGTATTAAAATATATCCAGTCATTTGCCAGTTCACTTCTGTTCAGTTTCAATTCTAGTATGATCTTCGGAAACATGAGTGGCCTTGATATCTTAAAGAATTGCTTTTTCCTTTTTTTGATGAAGTTGTCAATTAAGAAAAGCTTGAAAGCACATCTTCAGGTTCCCATCTGTCTAAGGTTAGTGGGTGGTTGCTAGAGAGAAGCTTTTCAGTGCTGCTTCCAAAAATTGTTTGTCTCCCTTCTTAGATAAATCAGTCTCACACATTTTTGTTTTAGCTCCAGTTGAAGGTCATCCTGAATGTGTATAGTTTAGTGGCAGTTCTAATTGTTTTATTTTATTTTACATTGAACATTTGCTTCTGTTCAAATTATGATCACGTTTTAAAATTTTTTGAAGGTACTGTTTAAGAAAACATGGATAGAAATAAATATGTTTCAAATAAATAGTAATTCCCAAGTTGGAATTACACATTCCAGATCTTATTAGAATTATCTGGTATAAAAATAACATTACTATGCCAAAAGATGAGTGACTATAATTCCCTGTGGGAGGCCTTCATTTGCTCCTTTCTCCAAACTGATACAGCTGTTTTAGCATTGTGCTGCTTACTAAGCAACCTTCCCTGTGATGATGCCCTCAGACATAATGGTGCTTAAAAGTTTGTGAACCCTTTTGAATATTTCTGCATAAATAAGACCTAAAATGTGATCTGTTCTCCTCACAAGTCCTAAAACTAGATAAAGAGAACCCAATTAAACAAATGAGTCAAAAACATTATATTTGTTCATTTATTTATTGAGGAAAATGATCCAAAGCTCTCAACCCATTCACTCTTCCTTCAGTCCTCATTCATTCTCTCTGTATGATCTTCTTCCAGTTATTCACTCACTTTTGTATTCAGTGCACATCACCCATTCATTCTTGGCCCCCTTTCTTCTTATTTTGCCCACTGCAGTCAACTTTTTTGTTTTTCCTGATATACCCAACTTTCCTTGTCATATAACAAGGAAGGCGGAAACACACTTTCATGCTCTCTTCATTTCTTTCAACGAACATTAATTTCTTTTAACATACTATAAATATTTGCATATCTTAAAATTACTCAATTTTCCTTCGTTAGTAAACATTTTTCCAAAGTACAATAAATTCATCTACTTGCTCTTATTTTTTGCCATTTTTGTATATCTTACAATTGTTCACTCCATTTTCCCTGTCAAACAGAACTACTTTGGTTTTCAGTAAATTAATGTTCAGATTCATACTTCTTATTGATAGTATATCTAACAGTACTACAAGCATTGTATTTATTTCATTTATTTATATATCAAATGTATATGGCTTCCCATCTCACAAAAGGTGACTTTATCCATAATGAATGCAATAAAACAACCAAAAGGATATCAAGCATCCTTGTCTCACTTCCTGCTCAGTGTTAAACCACTGCTAAAGATGCAATTTATTCACCTGCAGATTTATTCCCATCAGAATAATTGCATTCAGCAACCAACCTTCAGCTCCATATTTGCACAAAATGTCCCATAATTTAAGCCTGTTAACTATCATGTATTTTCTCTAAATCATGCAATAAGCTTTCCTTTTTTTCTTTCTTACATTCATATATTTCTCAGTGACCTACTGGAGAGCAAAAATGTGATGTATACTTCCTTTACCTGACATAAAGCCACATCGTATTTCACCTCTTGAACCCTTTCAATCAGAATTCTGCCAAACACTTTCCTAGGTATATTTAATAGAATAATCCCTCTGTAGTTTTGCATTCATTCTTGTTACATTTCTCCTTGTATAAGGTAATAATGACATCATTCTTCCAATCATCAGACATAGATGTAGTCATTGCCCACACATTAAACAAGTTGTGCAGAATCACACATAGATTCTGATATTTATCCAGTGACACTTCTATTATTCTATCAATATGTCCAAGTTTACAATTTTTTAACGTTCTCAAAGTATTTATGATTTCCTTTTCATCAATTTTTTTCTTGGACACTAATTTTTATAACATTCAACTCCACTCTTTAACATACCATTCTGATATAGATCTCTAAAGTACACCTTCCAGGATTCCCTTACTTCAGTTTAATCCCAAATAATGTCATCATTTTTATGTTTAAATCCATGCACTCTGCCAGAGGTCCCCCATTTAGCTATTTTCACTCACTCCCCAAACATTTTTTTTTATTTCCATCAAAATTGTTCTACATTTTCTCAGCCTCTTTCAATGTTAGCAATTCCTTGTTTTCTTTGACAATGTTCTTTACAGCTATC
This sequence comes from Liasis olivaceus, assembly GCA_030867105.1. NCBI lineage: Eukaryota > Metazoa > Chordata > Lepidosauria > Squamata > Pythonidae > Liasis > Liasis olivaceus. The sequence continues at coordinate 64,064,636 of CM061348.1, read as the reverse complement.
TTGTCTATAGACACATTTTTCAATATCTTTCTCTCATCCTCAATTTTTACAGCATTCTCTTATATGAATTTTTTTCTTGTTGACAGCATCTTTCACTTCATTCCACTGTTTCATACCTCCGATTTGTATAACTTGTATAATTTATTAGGCAGTTAATAATTGGGTAAATAATAATTGAGTAAATAAATAAAACTCCACATCTCCTGTGCCAAGGAACGCCATTTTTACTCAATTCTAAGCAGCTTCCAGGGCATCTTTCATAATCTACTTTCCATTCATTCAATTGAATTTATCTTCTAATATTTTTCCATACAGGACTCATACTTTCCCTTCCTATCATTTTACTTTTATTCTTTTCACTAGTTTTCTTTCATGCCCATTTTCTTCTCAAGATCCACTCTTGACCTACCCCCCCCAAAAAAATCTCACATTAAACTATATTCCTTCATGTATGCATGAATAAGCCTCATGTTTAAGGCACATATTTAAAACAGACCTCTTTCTAAACAAATATTTATTAAACTGTCACTATTCTTACCCTGTCTTGGATCTCTGAAGGGCCCAATCTCTTTTTCTGTACTCTCTAATCTCATTCCCACTATCCATTTGTGTCCTAGCAAAATAAGTTTTCCCTTGAATTGCACTCATGCCAAAAGTTGCTCAAAACTTTTTCCATTTTCACCATTTACTGTCATGTATCATGCAACTGTTAACAACCAATGGATTCCTGCTTTCCTGCACAGTTATAACAATCTGGATAATACCAGTTCATACATTCTGACATACATTTTAGCTCCTTTGTTCATAACTAAACTATTTCTTCACTTCAACTCTACTCTACAAGATCAATCACCCTCATTTAGATCTATTGCATCCTTCCTGTTTCTCTTCATACAGACACAAAAGATACCTGTTTTCTTTCTCTCATTTGAGTCATCAAGTCATGCAGTTTAGCATTTACTCTTTCTACATTCTAAGTCACAAATCTTCCATATAACATGTTCATCACCAAACAGCTCCATAGATATAACCTCTGCTGCCCACCATGGCTTTGGTCATCAGGCTTTCCCAAAACACTTCTAGTAAGGTTTTTTTAGTGTTTGTACCCAGGCCAAGGTCAGCGCTTGTGCTTTGTGTCAACCAGCAGCCAGAAAAATAAGGCAGAATCGACAACCACTTCAGCCTAAGTCTTAAGGAAAACCCATCTTGTGTAGGACTCTTAATATCCATATTGTGTGTTTTGCTGCTTTTTAAAATGAATTGTAGGCCACCTTGCAAATGTTGGTATAAGCAGAACTAGCCCCTGCTCATCCCTTGAGAAATCTCCCATTTGAATCTGTCTTGTGCCCGACAGGTAGATCAGGACCTTTTATCTTGACAAATGAGAACCCAATTTTAGCATACTGGTTTCTTTACTCTTAAAAAATGCAACCTCTGTCATTTTTCATGCTTCAGTTATAATTACTCTTGTTTCATTAACCAAACAGTAAGACTTGCAACAAAGTGTTGCAGTGTAGAGTACTTCTCCTGAAGGCACCCTGTTCCAGAATCCCATATTCCATTCCCTTTCTTCCTTATCTGCCCATGTGGTGATGAGGAAGTTGAAGCTGTCTCACACGTATTATTACGTTCTAAATTTTATAGGGACATTAGGTCAATCTACATCTTGCCCCTAATAGATAAATTTGCTGGGAGGCCAGGTTACTTTTATGTGAACCATCTTCTTCAAGATTTAAAACCATTCATTACTTGTACAGTAGCTAAATTTTGTGTTAACTGCAGTGAAAGTAAGACAAAACTGGTTAAAGATGTAATTACCTTTGATCTAAATATTACTTCTCGTTTGATACATCTTAATTAATAAATTGTTAGGTATATATATATCTCTTTTATTTTGTACTTTTATAATGTTTTACATTTATATTACCAAGGGCAATAAATGTACCAATATAATAATAGAGGAGTGCTATACTATTGTGATTTATTTTGTTAGCTGTTACTATATTATTATATTCATTTGCTTCACTCTGTTTCTTTTTTTTTTTAATTTTGCTGGTCATTGACCAAATAAATATTATTGTATTGTTCCCTCTCTTCGTTTCCCCAGTCTCTCAATTCTCCATTTTCCCCTTCAACAGATAACATCTTAACTGAACATGCTCAGTCTTTGTTGGGCTATTTTGAGCTTTCTTAACTTTTCTTTCTTTTGCCTTCTGCCTCCTTCGCCCACAACCCTTCTTCCTCTTAAGCAAACCTTGATATTTCTCTGGGCTTACTCCTACTTGTCTCCTTCTTGTTTAAGGATAACAGGGGTGGATATGGCCATTTTGACTACATAAGGATCCACATTCAGAGAATCAGTCTTTTGTATACAGGTATCAGTTTAACATTGTAGTGCTTTCTAGTCAGTACAACCAGTAGCAAGATTCTACTGAAAAGTGACTTTTCAAAAGTATTGAAAAACAAGATCCGATCAGATCATATTTTGGTAATCCAAAATCTCTGGAGAGTACCATGTTTCTAATCTCAGGTGGTGTCAGAATCCTTGCAATCAATTAACCACATTAATTGCCAGCTTGCTTGCTTGCTTGCTTGCTTGCTTTGGTTCTGCCATTAAGAGACATGGGGTGGGGGATGCTGGAAGGATCTGGAAAGATGGGTGGAAGAAATGACCGTTAGAGGCAGATGGGCTGTTATCAAGGACTGAGGAACGCTCAAGGTCGTGCCAACGAGTGGCTGTGAGAAGACTGGGAGGTTAGGGGAGGTGCAGGGGGGAAAGGAAAAAAAAGGTAAAAGCAATTTTTGGCATGCGCGGGCTCAGTCTTAGCAATGCCTTGGAACTATACACCTGTTCTCAATAAATGAACTTTCTTTTGAACCACTACTGGTTGCAAGGAGAGTTACTGAAGTTGTGAGTTGTGAGTGGCAGATCGTCACAGGTGGGTGCATACAGAATTTGGCATTTGCATTTTTTATATTTCCCTGTATATTTTAATGTTTATCCAGGACTCTGAGTGTGATTTTTCTCTTCAGTAGTTTATTCTAATAATCAGAGAACTGATTGTTGACCCTCAAAAGTTTGAAAGACTAGGAAATGGGGAATTGGGAAAAATAAGTTAAGATCAAGGCTTTTGGGAACTCTAGTGGAGATAGGAGGTCAGAGTGATGGATGTTTTCTTGCACAGACTCAGTGAAAATTTGCAGGTCACTTTTCTGCCTCAATGAAATTCCGTTGACCCACTGATTCTGAGGCAGCTTTCAAATGCCACAAGATTCTAGCAAGAGGAGTTCAAATACCTGAAGTAATGGCAGTTAGACATCTCTTCTTCAGTTTCCAAGTCAGTTCAGAGGAAATGCATTTCTGCTTGGGCCTTTGATTTAGAGGAATTGTTACCTGGAATTTTAGGCTTCATTATTAGTCTTATAAGAAAGGTGATATTAGCATTTTAGCCTGGCATCCTTGCCTCCTTTTGAAGTTCAGGAAACCATGGGGTGTTTTTTTTGTTGTTTTGTTTTTTTAGCCAAAGCCATTTCTATTTTTGCTATGCAAGAACTAACCTTTTCTGCAGCTAAACAATAGGGAGCGTATTCTGGAAGTCCTTGAATAAACTTGCAAGTATTAAGAAAGATACAAACTCGACTGGGAAAGGGGGTGACATAACCCATAAATTTGCCACTGGTAGTGTTGCCTTTAAAACTCAGGCACCCCGAGTGGCATGGAGCTAAAGACCTATTCCCTGAATTTGGGAGAGAAAACCATTTTACCTTTGCAAAGGTGGCTTCTTCGCCTACCTGAAAATACAAATCACCCAATAATTCAGACAAAGCAAAAAGTGTCTATTAAGGGGGAGTCAAATCTTTTTACTGGGTACAGAAACAAATGATACATACATTCAGTATGTGATACATCAGAAAGCAACTAATCAAATAAAAGACATTGAGTACATATGAGAATTGAACAATAGAAAATATTGATTCCAAGTAACATTCCACAAGTGGCAAATTTATGGGTTATGTCACCCCCTTTCCCAGTCGAGTTTGTATCTTTAAAGCTTGCAAGTGTATTCAAGGACTTTCGGAATACGCTCTCTGTTGTTTAGTTGCTGAAAAGGCAAGTTCTCAAATGTACCAAAAGAAATGGCCTTGGCCCAGAAGCAAAACATGCTTTCCTAAAGTTAGAAAAGAGGCTTAGACTGCCATGTTAAAAATGCTAATATCACTTTTTTAAAATGCTAATAATGAAGCCTAAAATTCCAGGTAACAGTAGAATGTTATCTAGGATCAATGTTTTCAATTGTTTAATTCTAACATCTAATTAATGTCTTCTATTTGATTTGTTGCTTTCTGATGCATCACATACAAATGAAACTCGAAAAATTAGAATATCGTGCAAATGTTCATTTATGTCAGTATGGCAACTCAAAAGGTGAAACCAATATATGAGATAGACGCATTACATGCAAAGCGAGATATGTCAAGCCTTACTTTGGTATAATTGTGATGATTATGGCATACTGCTTATGAAAACCCCAAATTCACAATCTCAGAAAATTAAAATATTACATGACATCAATAACACAAGGATTGGAAATAGAACAATATCGGACTCTGCAAAGTATAAGCATGCATATGTACTCAGTACTTGGTTTGGGCCCCTTTTGCAGCAATGACTGCCGCAATGCAGCGTGGCATGGATGCTATCAGCCTGTGGCACTGCTGAGGTGTTATGGAAGACCAGGATGCTTCAATAGCGGCCTTCAGCTCCACTGCATTGTTCGGTCTCATGTCCCTCATCTTTCTCTTGGCAATGCCCCATAGATTCTCTATGGGGTTCAGGTCAGGCGAGTTTGCTGGCCAATCAAGCACAGTAATCCCATGGTTATTGAACCAGGTTTTGGTACTTTTGGCGGTGTGGGCAGGTGCCACGTCCTGCTGGAAAATGAAGTCAGCATCCCCATAAAGCTCGTCTGCGGAAGGAAGCACGAAGTGCTCCAAAATCTCCTGGTAGATGGCTGTGTTGACCCTGGACTTAATGAAGCACAGTGGACCAACACCAGCAGATGACATGGCTCCCCAAATCAACACAGACTGTGGAAACTTCACACTGGACTTCAAGCATCGTGCATTGTGTGCCTCTCCATTCTTCCTCCAGACTCTGGGTCCTTGGTTCCCAAATGAGATGCAAAAGTTGTTCTCATCAGAAAAGAGGACTTTGGACCACTGGGCAACAGACCAGTTCTTTTTTTCTGTAGCCCAGGTAAGACGCTTCTGACGTTTGTTGTTCAGGAGCGGCTTGACAAGAGGAATACAACATTTGAAGCCCATGTCCAGGATCCGTCTGTGTGTGGTGGCTCTTGATGCACTAACTCCAGCCTCAGTCCACTCCTTGTGAAAGTCCCCAACACTTTTGAATGGCCTTTTCCTGACAATCCTCTCCAGGCTGCGGTCATCCCTGCTGCTTGTGCACCTTTTTCTACCACACTTTTCCCTTCCACATAACCTTCTATTGATGTGCTTTGATACAGCACTTTGGGAACATCCAACTTCTTTTGCAATGACCTTTTGGGGCTTTCCCTCCTTATGGAGGGTGTCAGTGATGGTTTTCTGCACAACTGTCAGGTCAGCAGTCTTTCCCATGCTTGTGATTCCTACTGAACCAGCCTGAGAGACCATTGAAAGGCTCAGGAACCCTTTGCAGGTGTTATGGATTCATTAGCTGATTAGAGTGGGACACTTTAAGCCTAGAATATTGAACCTTTTCACACTATTCTAATTTTCTGAGATTGTGAATTTGGGTTTTTCATAAGCTGTACGCCATAATCATCACAATTATACCAAAGTAAGGCCTGACATATCTCGCTTTGCATGTAATGCGTCTATCTCATAGATTGGTTTCACCTTTTGAGTTGCCATACTGACATAAATGAACATTTGTACGATATTCTAATTTTTCGAGTTTCACCTGTATACCAAATGTACGTATCATTTGTTTCTGTACCCTATAAAGAGACTTGACCTCCCTTAATAAATGCTTTTTGCTTTGCCTGAAGTATTCATGATTTGTGTTGTCATTCATGCTATCCGGAGGGGCAAAAAAGCCACTTTGCAAAATAAGTCTGTCTCCTAAATTCAGGGATTAAGTTTTTATCAGCCCCACCATGCCTGAATTTTAAAGGCAACACAGCTGTATTCTCAAATGAACTTAATTCTCATGGTGGACAGTGAAAGTTGTTCCTGTTACAGCTGCTCACACGGAACCAAAATCTGATATTTTCACATATGCTTAATTGTATACTTGCATTGCTGCTTCCTGTACTATGATTCTTTCACTGCAGCCTTTCCCAAGACCAGCATCCTCAGGACATGGAAAACTACAATGACCTTTATCCTCAGCCAGTGCCATCAAAGGTTCCACTCAGGAAAATAATCAGGCAGAACCTCTGAAGGCACCTACTTCTGCATGATTCACTATCATGACGGTGTTGCCTGGAATTTTAGGCTTCATTATTAGCATTTTAAAGGTGATATTAGCATTTTTAGCATGGCAGTCTATGCTTTTTTTTAACTTTAGGAAACCAATGTTTTTTTCCTTTCAGCCAAAGGCCACTTCCTTTGAAGTGGGGAGGGGGGGAACTAGCCTTCTCAGAAACTAAACAGTAGGAGTATATTCTGAAGTCCTTGAATATACTTGCAAGTGTTAAGAAACAAACAAACCTGGGTGAAAAAGGAAAGGTTGCAACCCATAAATTTGCCACTTGTGGAATGTTATCTAGGATCAGTGTCTTCTATTGTTTGATTTGTTGCTTCATGACCCACCTATCACAAATGTCAGACGTATGTAATTCTAAATAAAGACTTGACCTCACACCCTTAATAAACACTTTTCGCTTTGCCTGAAGTACTCATCGTTCATATTATTGCAAGTGGAGGGGGAGCCACTTTGCAAAGGTCTTGACTGTTTCTCTTTCAAATTCAGGGACTAGGTTCTTTCCAGTTCCATGCCACTCAGGTGCCTGAGTTTCACAGGCAACAAGAGAATGTTCTTTTTTCAGCTTCCCTATGTGAAACTTTACCCAGAAAGGCTGTGCTTAGGCAGTGTGTCCTCAGTATCTTGGCTGAAGCAACAGCAGCACTTCTGCTAATGTGTTACGGTTCTCAGCATCCCTGTATAAGAAGGAATTATTATGGCATTGAGTTCCTGTTTGCCATCCTGTGTAATGCTCTAATAAATTAATAGGAGGGGAAGTAGCTGGCCAGAAATTAATGTTGGGGGATTTTCTTTATTTCCCAGCTTTCCTGGAGGGTAGTTGTTGTTGCATCTAATCTGGCTCAAAGTCACAAAGAGACTCCGCGTTCAAGTGAATACTTGAACCTTTGCTTCTTTGGATCCATCCAGCACTTTAACAATCTTAAATTCTCTCCCTTCCCTTCCCCTCCCTCTCTTTGTAGGATATTATTGATCTTACTAAAGAAGATATGGCTGTGAGAACAACAGCATGCAGTGACTTGGAGATAATTGATCTTACAGAGCCTGAAGAGGACATGGTCAGCTCTCTCCAGAACTGTAGCTACTTTGCCTGGGGCTTGAAGCCCTCAACTCCAGTCTCTCCTCCTAATTTTCTCACTGCTGTTGATGCTGAGAGCAAACGTACTGTGCCAGTGGGCATGTGGGTTCAGGACTGTAAGCAATCTTCCCCTAAAGTGGATGTAGTGAAATCGGACTACCTTCCAAGTAACAGCTTCTCTTGCCACTCCAACTACAGTGAGGAATCTGAAGGCAGCAGTCACACCACTTATAACAGTGATTTGGGCTCTTTGGGAAGCCCTCAGCTGGAATCTGATGTTTTTTCTTTCTCATCAGGCAGTGATAGCACTGAACACCCAACGTTCTTGGACTGCGTAGAAGCTCCTCAGGTTTGCCCATCTGAAGAAAACCCCAGCTTGCAGGTCTATCCCCTGCATCAGAGATTATCCCCAGGCCTCTGCTGCTCTTCTTTGAATACTTCCAAATCTGTAGCTGAAGCTGATCAGCCTTTGCTCCAGGCAAAAAGACCATGGAGTACCATGGAATCCAATGTTCAGGAACAATCCAAGCAGACTGATATCAAGGTCTGGTTGAAAACACTACCGTATTGCCATAGGATGCCTGTGCATCACCCCTTTCTTCAAAATGTGGTATTGGAAAAGGAGTCGAGAAAGGTAATTTGCAGGAGATAGCCATATCCCAAGCAGGACTTTGAAATCCATATCCTGAGAACAATCTGGATTTTACAGTTTCTAAGATTCAGAATGATAGCGAGATACATTTGCTCCATCACTCATATATGCTTACTTTAGATTGCAGAGCATAGTTTGATATGCAGGAAGCTATGAGGTTGTCCAATTCAAATGAACCGATAGGTCTCTATTTCCTACATTTCATAAACGAACCATACTTTTTCATCAAAAATCATACTTTTTCATCAAAAAGTCAGTGCCACCTGCACTTGACACCAACCTTATTTTAATTAGATGCTAACATGGTGGGGAACATAGCCATTTTTTCTTGGCAGGTTGTTTTTCTTATAAATAATTTTTGGGTGTAAATATAGTAGGTGGTTTTATGTACACATACTGTACATCTGTTCTACTGAACCTGCAGATCCTAAGATTTAGTCTTCCCTTCTATCCAAAGCCAATGGTAGCATCAAAGCTGTTTGCACAGCTAAAGATCTTTCTTCCAAGGGCATTACTTTTACCCCATTATTAAGGCATCAGCTTCCTAGTCCAAAAACAGTAGAATAATGTTTTGGCGTATGACAGAGATGGAGTGGGTCATACTGGGATTTTCAGCAGACCTGGCCAGACTTTTGAGCATTATAATTCCACAGTTCAAGGCTTTATTATAAGAATTATGAACATTAAACCATCTTCTCCAAAATATAGCTTATAAAAGCAGTGTTCCTTTCTGATCTTGTTCAGATATCATCTAAGCCAAATTGTGATTTGTTTGGTTTTAGCTCAGTATGTTATGGAAATTCAGCCAACTGTACTAATTCAGTAAATTACAATGAAATAAACCATAAGTTTGCACAATGTGCAAATCTACCAAATCTCAACTATCAGGTGATGCCTTATTACATTCTGGTTTAACCGTTTTGTCTTGTTTTCTATGAACTTAGTAACTAACAATCTCACCTCCTCTCGGAGGCACAAAGTTCATATTGAAATACATGTTCTAATTCCATGTCATCCTAGCAGTGTATGTTTCTTGCTGAATCTTCTTCCTTAATTGATTAATATATGTCAGACAGAATCTTAATTGATTCTTATTGTCAAACGGAATCTCTGGCTTGGATAATAAGAGGTAGAAGGCATCACACCAAAGAGGATGAGGATGAGGCCAAGCAGGTTGTAATATCCAACATCAGTTGAAGCTTGAGCCAAACAAAGCTATATAAATGCTCAATATAATGCATCCAGCATGATAAACCAAAATTGAGATCCCTAATGTGCTATCCGTGGGCACCTCCTTTAGCCACTACACCACTCTACTTGTTAATTTCTTAAAGACTGTTGAAAAAGCAAGTACCAGCCTGTTTACAAGAGAGTCCTTGGAGTCCATATAGACCTCTTAAAAAATAAAAATGGTAGATGGCTATAACCCAGTGCTTTGTTGGTAAATATATCTAGTGCCCTGAAAAAGACCAAACAAAAGTAATAATGAATATTCTGGAGACAGCAGCTTGATATTATAATACACGTGAGATGAAGTCATTGTGCAAATAGCATGATTATGCAATGACTTCATCTCACATGTATTTAATAAAAGTACATGAACCATGTCATTTGTTTGATGATACCATCATGCTGGTATAGTCATTACTCTTCCATCCATTTGTCCTGCCCTCCAGTCCTACATACCTGTGGAGTGCATCAGGGAATCCTCTCATCAGCCAGCTGATGGATATTGTATGATATTGGCCATACCTACTATAGCAACCTTTTGAAAATGGGCAAGCCCCCACTCATTTTTTCTTTTCCTCTTTTTTGAAGAACCTATGAAATGTTCCTGCTGCTCCAAAAGAGGTTAGGGATCACTGAACTAGAGCAAACATTTTCTAATCTTCCCTTTTATGACAGCCGCCTTTGCAAAGTAGTGCTTAACATCACAGAGCTTTCAGTTTAGCTAAGAGGTTTAGTGTAAGACCAAACACACAAGTTCTTCTTCAGTGCTAGTGATGATGCAAGCTTTGTGGGGAACTCTGAATTAGAACATTTTTCACTTTCAGCCTAAAATTGAAAGAAATATGATTCCAACCAATGTCTATAATTTATGTTTAATAAACAAAATTATTTTAAAAAATGGGCAAACTTATCAATAGAATTACCTGAAGAAAAATATTCACCCCATATAATTGCTACCCAAATATTATATGCATGTTGAACTTCCTTTATGCACAGGATAAAAGACTAAAAGCCCAACCTATTCCATTCCGGAGATTAAACATGGTGTCCAGCACAATTGAAGAGAATTTTTTCCAGGGAACCTTGGATTTCCTTATGGATTATGTATCCTGTCAATACTACCCACCAAAAGAGGTCACAACCTGTGTGGTCAGGCAGATTCTGCTGAGCCCAGAGCATCAGGAGGGGCAACAGGAGATACAGAAGGATGCTTACATGTTGTTGATGAAAATCCAGGCGTAAGTATTCTCCCAATCCTCCTGTATTTGGTGCGGTTTTGTATCAGGCCACTATTCCTTTTTAGCTTTGTGGCTGTGGTATCAATTAAAATCATAACTAATGAGGCAAAGCTTCCTCCCCATGGCAGACATTTTCTTTGACTTGATTTCAAAATGTCATAAGTGCCTTGGGCTCAAAATGAGTAGGTATCCCTGCCCTAAACTGAAGTGACCTAAGTATTAATATTCTCTTTTTTATATATATAAATAGGACCCATAAAGAATCAATTAGACTGGATTTAATTTGAAATGTGTTACATCTAAACTGTTTAGCAGAAAGTTTTGACAAATATATGATGATATAAAAAGCTTAATTCTAATTTTTAGACTTCATCCAGCAACAGCTGATACAGTGGTGTGGGACTGGCAACTGCTAAATGAGGTCATGGAAGTGCAGGTATGTTGATGAGCCCCCTTTGGATGAGAAGAAAAGCTCAGAAACTGTCCTTCTCCTGTCTTTTCCTCGCAATGAAATTAAGGGTTCCAGAAGCTGCCCTGTGTAAAAGCAAAACACTTCTCTTCTATTGGCAAAACAGTTTGAATCAAACCAGCCTGGCTAAGACTACTTTGAAGATACTGCAGAAAAAGCCACTGAAGTTATTGTTAGTGAACCAGAGCTTATTAAACAATCCATCTTGGAACCACACAGGGAGGAACTGAAGTAAATTGACCCTAATATATGTGGTTTTGATGCAGCAAAATGGTCTGCTTTTTATACCTTGGCCATCTCTACATGTCCCCTGTATTCAACTTGAGAACCCTAATTGTTCTTGCAAAAATCTCTGCATAATGTAGCCTTCCTCTCATTCGTTGCTCACATTCAAGCCATCTGATTTCAAGTTTTCCTAAACCAAAGCTGAACTATATTTTTTACCATCTCTCAATGTTACATGCGCTCCCAGGTTTGGCTTATGGTCACTCACTCATACACTCACAACCTGTTGGGGCACACAGATCTTGTAAGCCCCCCTTCCTTTGTACCTGGGTTTTCCAGATAGGTGCGGCTAGAGCAGACAAGACACACAACCCTGGTCAACAGCTGGAAAATAATTAGGAACACACACAAATCACTTTCAATGGAATACTGAGGCACATCAGGTTCCTTGGAATACACGAAGACCCAATGAATTTAAAGTAGCAGCAAAACTTTGCTGGTTACAATGTGCATTTGCTCTCTCTCTCTCAAACCCACCCTCATCCCCACTTACCCACACCCTTCTCAACTAGGCTGCCAGGCAGTAGCTAGAGGGACAGAAGCCACCAAGTCTGGATCCAGAAGGACTCAGAGAATGAGCGGGCTTCAGGACCCCTTTTATCCCCCAAAGTCCTTGCTTTTACAAGTCTTGAGTTCTTGATGAGACTGGGCTCAGGCCCAGCCTCCTTTGTCTGCTTCAGGTGACATTTTTCCTTTGTTTCCTTAATTACTTGTTTCCTTCTGATCTACCTCCCCAAAGGGATCTTTTTGACAAGATTCCTGGCTTTTGTCCTCTCTGCTTACATCATCTTTAGGTTATGGCAGCTTCAGCCTAGTCTCGCGTTAGGTGAAGCCTGGCTTTTTGCACACGAAGTGTCACTCTTTTGTCAGCAACAGAGTTGTTGATGCAATACGGGGTGGGATTTGCCCCACAACTGTTAGTCACTTTCAGCTGATGGACATGTCCCGACCTTCATTCTCCACCACATGATATGTCAGCAGGCACACCAGCAGATCTTGCACTAGCTAAACATAGAGGACTCTCCTGATTCAGTCAGTACCACCCTAATGACCTGCCAGAATGCTGGGCTGGGGATCTGGAGCATTGCTTCTCCATCATGACCCCCATGTTATGAAATAGCCTTCCCTCAGAGGAAAGATTTCCCCAATATTGATTGCCTGCCTGAAGTTGATATAGTTGAAGCACTTCTGGAGGGCTTTTAGTTTAGTTTAGATATGGGATGACACCATCATGTGACTGCTGTGGTGTAGGGCTCCATTTTTTTAGAATGCTTCTGTTTATTACTATTTTGTATTTACTGTGGGTAAATATATTTTTACTGTGTGTAAATACAGTATTGTGTGTAAATACAGTACAATTTACTGGGTGTAAATTACTATGGGTAAATACCTCAAATTTTGCAGCCAAATCCATCTGTGGATCAGGCCCTTATTTTTGTTTTTGTGTGGGCTGCATGCATAACATTCACAACTATCAACAGGCCCTTTTTAAAACCCAGCTGGTATAAAATGCTAAAACCACAAAATACATCACAAATCAATCAATCAAAAGATTGTTCTAGTCCAGAACATGGTGCAAACCCAGCCATTGAGATATACCCTTTTTTTACTGCTTCCTATGACAATACCAGTTTTTCACCTCAGTTTGTCCATTATGTCAGTAACTAATTGACTAGGTGGGCCTTCCTCTATGGGGGCAGATCAGTTGCTTTATAGTGGTACCTAACATTGTGATTCATTATTCTGTCTCTGAAACTGTCTGACTTGCACAGGAAGAGATGATTCCTGGCCGACTCCTGTTCTTGCAGTATGTGATACAGACCTTAGAAGATGACTTCCAAAGGATGATCAGGACTGGTGTCCTGCACAGATCCATTGCCAAGGCAGTGCTTTCCTGTGACAAGTGCTTCGGAAATGTCAAGTAATTTGTATTTTCACTCACAGAGCAGGATCCTGGGGCTCTGGAAAAATCTCTTATTTCCAAATATGCTCCACTGCTTGGACCCATTGCTGCCTTTGGCAACAGCAAACTTGTCTGAGCGTCAGCTAAAGCAGTGGAGCTAGAAGTGGGGGGGGGGGTGAAGCAAATGGCAGGTAGGGCACTTCATCCTCTCTCTTTCTGGCTTTTTCTGTTTCTCTTTTTCTTTCTATGCACATAGCAGGCTGCCAAATAAGAGAGAGACTGCTGTTGTCCAAGGTCTGATTTGCTTGTATGCAAAGGACTTTGGGATTTAGGATGAGGGCTGCAAGTTCCCTACCGCCCACCTAGAACATTATAAAAAAGAGTGAAGCCTCATTTGGACAAAACCGAATTGCATGTATGAGCAGGACTTCTGGGGAATAAATGGCAAACTGTAGAAGGCTCTGTGGAAAGCAGAGTAAATGACTTCAGCAGAATGAAGAACCATCAAGTAGACCTGTTCTTTGTAATTCCTCTGGACAAGGAGAGAACTTGAGATCACCCACAAGTGCTCCAGACAGCTGCTCCTCACAAGGAGACCGCAAGACAGCAGTCTCCGGTGGGTTTAGAGTTCTGGGAGATGAGAGAATAGCCATCTTGCTCAAACCACAGTCGATGCCTGTAAAAGGACACTGGGTTTGCATATTTCCTTTTCTATTCACTTTTGGAAATTGCTTGTTAACTGCTTTTCAGTTATTAGGGACCTTTGGATCAACATGTTTTACAGCACTGGGTAAATTTCAATCCTTAGTGAAAGAAGTTTTAAATACAAGTTAAAGGACTTAAAAAAAATTCTGGAATAAACAGCAGAAGGGTGATTAAAACTTTGATTTTAGAAAGTTACAAATGGACTAAGAGTCCAGATAAATTTGAAATAAGATTTTGGAATTAATTATAAAGAACCCTTCCTGTGGGAAAATGCTTTTGTTTTGAATTTTTTAAGAAAACATAGTAAGATAAGACTTTAGAAATTGGAACTAGAAGGAACTAAAGATTACAATTAGAGAAGAACACTCAGACTCAACTTACTAATACAGAATGAAGCAAAAATATTTTAACATATTGGAGGCTATTCAGTATTGGACACATTGAAGGCTATTATTGAACAAGGGACCCAGAAGTTAATTTTAAGAGTACCTGCCTGAATAGACAGACTTTGTTTAAAAGATGCTATGGAAGAGGAACAAGTATTACCTGACATGATTGAGATTGATTTGAAGGTGGATTTAAAAATGACGGGCTACAAGAATGACATGGAAAAAGCAGTTACACTGGACATACAAAAGAAATCGGTTGATGTCTTAATAATTAAAAGGGATATACAAACAACAAATCAAGAGAGTGACCTGGATAATTTTCCCATATTGGATTTACAAAAGAGGCTTGTTAAAGTTTTGAAGACTTTTGTAAGTAGGGACAAAGAAAAAATGAAAATAAATCAGTTAACCCTTAATGGGCTTTTTGCTGACATCAGGACTGAAATGATGAGGTTTTATGGATTTGTTTATAGATAAGATGGGATATGGGAAGAAGAGATCATTTGTTGTATTTTAAGAGAAAGTGATAAGCTACTAAAATTGTTTATGCCTGTTGTGATGAAGGGGGAACTCACTTGTTTATATATTTCTTTTCTTTACTATATTCTTATTTTTTCTTTCTTTTCTCTTTTTCTTTTTTCTTTTCTGCACCTTCGATTTTTCTTTTTCTTTTCTTTTTTCAGTTTGTATTAGTTTTTGTTGTAAATTATGATCTTTAATAAAATTACTATTTAAAAAAACCTGCATGTATAAGCAGTATCTGAGAATATGTATCTCATGTGCACATCTCTAATTCCTATTCCTATGCAGGGAAGTGATTGAATGGCTAATAGCTGTGGTCACTGGGGCCAGAAATTCCCAGCACAGAAAATACGTACAGGAAGCCAGAAGTCTATTGACAGACAAATCCAGAGCTCAGAGCTGCAACTCCTCTCCAGAACTGCCCTTAAATAATACAGAACAGAAAGAGGATGCCTCCATACAATTTCAGATTCAAAAGTAAGCAGATTCAAAATTTTGCTTTCTTTGAGATTCATACTATAGTGTATTTTTCTCCTTGAAGATCCTAATCTTAAATAAAACAGAATCTGTTGTTTTATGTGAGAAAACAAATCTTTCCAAACTTGGGATGGCCTAAACACATTCAGAAAGTGTTAATGGTATGGAGTGCACTTGGTTGTGACTAATTTAAAATGTAAATATTTATTATTTATATTATAGCTGCCCATCTCACAAGTGTGACTCTAGGCGGCTCACAACAGTTAAACACAACTGTCCTAAAACCACAATTAAAAATTCAATAAAATATAATCACAGTCGGTGAATGTAAATCATACATCCATTTAATATTGCCATTGCCAAGGCTCGCCATTACTGCTGGACCCCCAGGCATGATGGCACAGCCAAATCTTCAGGCCCTTCTTCAATCTACATGCTGGGGGAATGACCTTCCAAAGGGCAAGTGCCATGGCAGAAAAGGCTCTATTCCTCGGTGCCACCAGATGACATATCTTAGTAGACGGGACCCATAACATGCCTCCCTTGCCAGATCTGATGGGACGGATAGAGGGGAGAGGCAGTCTCTCAAATATCCCGGTCCCATGCCACATAGGGCTTTATAGGTCTTTACCAGCACCTTGAATTGCACCTGGAAGCACACTGGTAGCCAATGAAGCAGAGGTGTAACAAGTGCTGCTCAAGGAGTGCACGTAACTGCCCATACCACATTTGGCACCAGATGCCGCTTCCGAATGCTCTTCAAGGGCAGCCCCATGTACAGCATGTTACAGTAATCCATATACTATATATAGGTACATATTACAATGGTAATTAAGAATGCCCTTTGTCAGTACATTGGGGAGCTGCACAGTACAAACCTCTCATCCAGTTTCAGTTGATGCCAACAGAAGAGAAAGATCAGTATCCTTTTGGACAGGGCCTCCCTCCTGTTATAAGAGTGGTGCAAAAAATAACAGTAACAGAAGTATTGGTAGACACATGTGATATGACTACTTTTCATGGGAAGAGCATTCAGACAGTCTCCAACTATGTGGTAGCTCAACCAGAGGAAGCAGTTTTGAGAGCAACCCCAGCTCAAGGGGCAAATTGCTTGGAACTGGCTCTCATCTCATTCACTTTCCCAAGGCTGTATGAGTTTCATTAATCTAAATGGTGTTGTCTACTGCAATTCAAGAAATAAACTGTTTCCTATGTCTTCTGAAATGACTGTGATCTGAAGGTTGCAATGATTGCCTTAGCCTGTGGTTTCATACTTCCACTATATGGTGGAGGTCAGCTGAGTAACATTTGGTTTCTCTGGGTTAGGGAAGCAGCACTTCTGCAGAGGATGCTTTCTATAGCAGTTGAAGTGGACAAGTCTCCAAATTGCAGTGCCAATAAAATTGCAGGTGTGGTGTTCGATTTCCTGTGGAAAATTCCCAAGCATTGCCAAAGGTAAGGGATAAGTAAACAACTATTGAGTTCACTCTTTCTCAGAACTGACTTCTGTGTTGATTGCTCAACACTGTATTGGCAATGTTCTCATTATATTTCTAGGTCGTCAGACAGGCAGTTCTGAGCAAAGAGCAAGTGCTGAATCTGTGCTTTTTCTAAGAGAAGATGACTAAATGTCTACCACAGATTTGGAGAGCCATGCCAAAGTACTTTTTTGAGTACAGAAAGAACAAACTGCATGCCCTTGCTTCTTTAACTACATGTTCCCAGGTGGATACATTTGTATGATGCAAATATAGGGTTCCTTGAGACTAGAGAACCTGTGGATCTCCAAATGTAGCTAAACTAGTTCCCAGTATCTCTATCACCATTACTGGTAATGAAGGTTACTAGAGTACAGCCACATCTGGAAGTCCATAGATTCCCAGATGTGTCCAGTAACAAAATAAGCTAATTTTTTAAAAAACCTTTCAAAGCACACAGAGGCTGGTCAGCCAAGCAACAGCAGAATCATGGCTGAGCTTGTAAAAGTCTATAAAAAGGTGGCCAGGAGAAATCAAAGTCACTGATCACTTCATTAATTGTAAGGTTTCTAAAAATGAAATTGAAAATGAAATACTTTCATTTTCCACCATAAATACCTTTGAATTTCTCTCACCTTCTCCCACCTTGGGGAAAAAGATCCGCAGAAGATGAGAGGAGAGACTTTTGACCAACTTTACGTCCATATATGGATCATGGTTAATCACTGATGTCTTCTTCATGAACTTGTTGTGACCTGCTGGTAATCTACTATATTTTGTGGCAGTCAATTCCATAATTACACATTTTACAGAAAAAGTACATATTTTAATCTGACCTGAATTTGTTGCCATTCAGATATACTGAGTGATACCAAAATCTAATATTGTATGAGTGAAAAATACTTACAGCGATCCACTGTCTGCCCTTGTTCAGCTTTATAAACTTCTGTAACATCTCCCTTTAATTTAGAAAGCATGTTTTGAATCAGATATAACAAAAATCAACAGACAACTAATCTATTTGCCAGTGCTTACTTGGTTCCCCCACCCACTCAGTATACAGGATCTGACCGGGTCTTTTGCAGTCGGGTGCCTGTCAGATGGTTTGACTGTAACTCCCAATACGCCTCAGGCTGAGGTGTGGTTCAGCGTACCTAAAGGATGGCCAATGGAAGAAGACTGGTTTGATTTCACTCCCATGGCAATAAGGGACAATTTGGTTAAAATTTAATTATAAAGCAGTTAGGGAAAATACAGTTGACATTCAGCTATGTTCTAGAGAAAGGCATCTTTAAGATCCTTTAATCTATTTAAATTAGCCCAACTTAAACTGGAAGGTACTATGTTAGGAAATGTTGATGTACATTTAAAGGCAACTTGCTAAAAATTCAGGCTTAAATTTTCCAGTTAATGTCTAATTCTACAAATTATGCATTTTTTGCTAATAATATCTTTATAGAATTCTGTCATATGCCTAGTTCCTTGGGAAAAGTATTAATGAGCTGGTTTTAGAACTGGTTATAGGTTGTAAAATTTACTAGTAGTAGTGTAGAAGCCTAAATTACATAGTAGCACATTTCAGTTTCATCCCCAGGTCACTTTGTAAATGTTCCATTTAATAATTTTATGGCTATAGTTTTAGTATTTCAAAATCAGCCATTATCATATTTCTATAGTACAGCAAAGCACATTAATCAATTTGTCCCTCAGGCTATGAGTGTGAAGCGTGGCTGTTTATCAAATTGAAATCAAGCAGATAAGCTTAGGATGAAATCTATCCTGACCTTGACTGAACATTTCCCCAGGTGTCACAAAGTAAACATCTGTAGCAGGATAGCATGTTTTACTTTTTCTGCCTGCAATAATTGAGGTATATAAGAGATAGTCACCAAACCTTTTAAGTAAGCTTCACTGGTCATAGAAAGAGCTTGTATTTTTCTCTAATCCACAGAGAATTGAGACCGCCTGTGCTGCTGATTTATCTTTGCCTGAACAAGTTTCATTTGATTGGACAATGCAGATTCAGAGAAGACTGTTTCATTTGACTTCCCGGTTTTATTATATTGTTCCTTTGATTTAGATACAAGCCTCTGTGAAATTACTGTTCAAAAGGTAGTGTAGAAAATAAAACTTTACACTATATCCAGTGTATCCACTTGCAGGGACATCTTCCTGAGCACAATGGAGTGCCACCTTCTACGATGCAAAGTGCTGGAGCTCATTTTCGAACATAGCTGCCCAATACAAACCAAACAGCCTTTGTCTTTGGCAAAAATATTGTATTTTCTGAACCACTTTTCTCTGGGGCTACCATATCAGGTAAATTCAGTGCTTGCTTCCTTCATTTATACTAACAGGACTAAAACCTGAAATGTTAATTGTGTTCATCCCTACAATGTTTATGCACTGCTTAATATGAGTCTGTTGTTACCAAAAGCTCTTTGAAGTATAGTATTTAAGAACACTTTTAAAATATCAATATGCAGCATTTGTAAAATCCTAAATAAAACCCTTCTGTTTACAGGACAATGAAGCAACATGGCAGAGATGGGATGAGATGCTTAATCAACTGAATTTGTTGTTGCTGAGTTACCGTACTATAGTTCTAGGTGAGCAGCTTGCTTATGGCTCATTAACTTCTCTGCATAACTATCTGATCAATGGTCTGTACTGTCAGCTAGAAAACTATTTAATAGAGCATCTTGTACGAGTTTGCAGACGTGCAAAATATTCAAAGCCTGAAATGTCTATTTCAGGTATTACAAGCTTGGAAGAAAACACCCTACACTCTAACATGTGGTCCCTAACTTTGGATAAAAATGAAGTGTTTCATTCCATGTAGTTTGGGGTCCCAGTGTTTTACAATTGGCTTATTTCTGTTTGTCTTTCATTCTTCCAAACCACGGAGTCTGGGAGAAGCATAAGCCAATAAAATGTCAGGCACGTCTTTCTTCCCTGCTGCGATTGGTTGGAGTTAATCAAATGGAGGAGAGGCCAAAAGTAAGGGGTAAATATACATTTGAGGTTAAAAACTATCTGGAACAGAAATTACTTGCTTGATAGGTTTGCTTCCATTTTAAAATTATTTGCTATTGGGAAGTTCAAAGGTATCCATATGGTCAATGTTTCTTTTTTAGGCAGCAAGCCAACTGTAAAAGTGCACGATCCCTTGCCCACTTTACTTTGTAACTGAGCTGGAGTCTGCCAAAGGCAAAAGCTGTTACTTTAACTTTGCAGCAGTGCTAAATACAAGAAATGTGCATTACACAACCATGTTTTTTTGGAAGAAGCCTCAACCCAATAATCTTTTTACAGTTGTTTATATTGAATGAATTTACTGCTGGTACTTCATTGCTGGACTGTTTTGAACCTGTTTAGGCAGACACTGACTGTGAAGAGCAACTGTTGCTTTCATTATTGTGGGAATTTTAAAACTGTTTTAAAAAATTAAATCATTCCATTGACTGAGCAAGGGATAATTTTGAGTTCTCATTGCTTCTATGAATTCAGTGTTTCAAGTGGAGCTGTTTTGTACTGAACTTAGTATAAAGCTATTTTTATTTTGTGTGCAACCTTAGAGGTTTGCCATCACTCACTAATACCAAACAGGAGCAATTATGTATGGAAAAATACTTTTGTTTAATTGACAGAATTACATGCTGGAAGCATATTCCATTGTATAGAGATGCAATCCTCAGAATATCTTGGAATTCTAGCATTTTTAAAAAGTGACTTTTTCACATTAATTTTAATTCACATGGGATGAAATAGAATTTTGCCTGTTACAACTAGTACAAGTTAATTAGAGCCTTAAATATCAATCTGGTGGTAAAGCATAATCTTTATAACTAACTTTCAACAACTGCTTCTACCCCTTTTTTTATAGGGCACTTAAGAAGCTCAGTTTGTGAACGTATTAATTTAATTAACAGAGCTGCTAAACCCAAACTACAGTTACATGATTATATTGAAAAAAGGGATATAAAGCACAGCATTAAGAGCTTCCGCAAAAAACTCTGCCAAATTCTAGGACTGCCAATTCCCTCATCCATCAAAGAAAAGACTGAACTACTTCAAGTATTGCTTTTCACTGCTATGGATATCTGACTAGAAGGGCTATTAGATGGCTGAAAAGATGGACTTCTTCCAAGTGGAAAGTAAGCGTAATAAGTTATTTTAAAAAAATTAAAGACTAAGTCCTCTTTCTTTGTATTTCAGTAAAATGCACTGTATTCCCAGTCACTGGATAGCTCAAGGACTTGTCAAGTTTATTCTAAATTTTTGTTAACATACAGGTTTGTCTGTCTAGTTTTATTTCCATTCATGTTTTGTACACCTTTTATAATAAATTATTTTACTAGCTGAAAAGCAGAATGAACTTTGTCTTTTTTTAAGATGGCAGGTTATTGGAGATTAGATAGATGTACAGGACTATATTTATAGAGATGTCAATTCACTGAGAATAGGACATGCTCCCAGATAAATCTTAGTAACAGATAATACATGCAAGGCTGAGATCTTGCTATTATAAGTACTGTATTTTTCAGTCTATAAGACAATACTTTTTTCTAAAATCGTTACACTAAAAATTGAAGGGTGTCTTATGCAAGGACATAAGCCGGGGAGAGAACTGCGCGGTTGCGAAACTGCCCATACTTTGTCTCTGTGAATGGGCTTCCTCCAATCACGAGCCTTATGTAACTGACGTCAGCTGATGCTGAACAAACCAATTGGAACACATCCCGTTGGAGATGGAGAGCATGTAGGCAGTGCGCAGATGTGAGAGGGACCGGTAATATCAGAGCATTCTGAGCCCATAAAGATGTCAGAAAATAAAAAAATAAATAAGCGAATGTCTTACTCTGCAAAATTCAAACTGAATGTAATCAGTTATGCAAAAGAGCATGGAAACAGAGCTGCAGAGAGACAGTTTGGACCTCCTCCCACTGAGTGTAGGTAAATGTTACCTAATTACTAAATAAAAATGTGTTCTGCTTTATCTTTAAAATATTGATTTCTTAATTTTGGGTTGGAAAAGTGGGGGGCGTCTTATACATGGGGGAGTCTTATTAATGGAAAAATACAATAACCCTCAGTTAAGGATAATCATTGGGACCAGAATTTCCATTGCTAAGCAACTGTCAGGATTAGCCCAGGAAACTCCAAGAGACAATACAGATTCAATCCAGCAAGGTTTATTGGCTTCACTCCCGTTACAGAATCTTCTCAAACTGAGAGCAACTCTCAGGGTCACCCCACAAACATCCTCTGCATTCCTTAGGGAGGGGCCAGTCTCATTCTCTTATCTCGTGTTCGCTCTTCTGGGGATAAGAGTCCATGTTTCATACCTCGACTCCACACTCCCACAGCAACGCAGTTGTAAAGCACAATGTCACATGACCGTGTCATTTAGCGACAGCAATCCCAGCACTCCCTGCTGCCATCAATAAGCAAGGATCATGGGTCACTGAATTCCAGGCGGCCCACAGGCAGGTAAGTGGCTGCTGCCAGGCAAGGGAAGGTGTGTCGGTGGCTGGCACAAGCACAGTGAGGCTGGGGGTGGCTGCTGCTGGGTGGGGGAAATACTGTGAGCAACTTACTGGAGCGACTTGTGACCTTTCCTGCCAGCTTCCCCATTGACTTTGCTTGTAGAAGCTGGCAGAGAAGGTCGCAAATGGCAATCACATGACCATGGGATGCTGCAACTGTCATAAGTGCAAGCTAGCTGCAAGCGCTTAGATCACGATCACGTGACTGTGGGGGTGCTGGACAGCAAGAACTTTGAGGACCAGTCATAAGTACCACTTGTTCAGTGCCATGATAACTTTGAACGGTCGCTGATTGAGTGGTCATTAAACAAGGACTATCTGTATACTATGCAATAGGCATACCTCTAGATTAATTCATGTTTGTTTATTCTGCAAAAGTATTAGGCATAGAGACATGAGCACAAAACACTACCAAATAAATTAACCATTAACCAAGAAGCAGGATCACTGTCTCCTGGGTACAAGCAGTGATGAGCTGATACAGCACTATCAAAGCAATACAGGTCCAAGTTGCAGATGTTGTGAAGAAAAAAGATGAAGCTGGATTGTTAAGTCTCTTAGATATAGCAGCACCCACAATTTATAGGAAACAAAATTTGGATTTAATAGGACATAGAGCCAATTTAGACATAAAAAAGGTTCATGAAATATGCTGTTTGAGATGCTGTTGAGAAAGAAAGAAAGGATTTATATAATGGAATGCTTCTAAGTTGCCATCTCACTACTGTAATGTCATTCAACAGCTTTACATTAAACTAAAAAAAAAAAAGAAACAATATATGCCCATTTGCCTTAGAGCATATACCAAACACTTTTATCTTTCAGTGAATGATTCTAAAATAGAAATCCGTGAAAATAGGTGTTCAATCAAGCATTAATAGTAACATTCACACATTGAGCAGCTGAATTAAAATATTCCCATGTTCTTTTAAATAATTTTATTTTGGATTCCTTTGCCTCCCAAGGAAGCCTAAATAGGAATGACTATTGTACTTTCTATGACATTCTGTTTCACATTCTTTTCATAGAAAGCATGGCTACAATTTTCAAACTCCTAGGGATTTCAGTTCTTTGATTCCCTTATTAAAAAAAGAATCTGGCTACTTTAGGAATGAAGGAATTTGCCTACATTCAACTTTATGCTGAATCATTTGATTTCAACAACAACAACAACAAAACCCACCATAAACAATACCATATTTCATGCCACAGGTCTAGAAGGGGAACTTACTTAATTCTAAAACTTTCTTAGACATGGAACTTTTATGTATGAAAACAGCAAGAGTGACTGCATTTGAAAAATAATTCCTCCAGGAACAACACCTTAGCAAACCATAACATTTCCTTTTTTTTTTTTCCTGGATTCCCTTCAAGCTTCAAAAAAACATTTAGACATTAAAAAATAATGCAGTGTCTATTGATAATCTGGTCTGAACATCAGCATCAAATCTAGTACTGGGAGCGCAAATATTCAAAACAGCTTCAACCGTTTTGTAGGTTTCCTTTTTAAAGTATAGCTGTATAAAGAAGCACAGAATTTGTTGTCAGAATTTCACTAATAGGATCACTTTGATTTATAGTGTACCCAGAGAGCCATTTGAGAGGGAAAAAAGCAATAAATTCAGAAAGCTGCCCAGACTTCATTTCATCACCATTTACAATTCTGAGCTAGAAGGCATAGAGTTGTCTTTTTTTATCAGGGGTTCATGAATGGAATGGAGTCTACCCTATCAGATAGCAAGAACATAATTGCGCCATTTAAGTAGAAATACTCCTAAAATCCAGAGGGAGCAAGCACATTCAAGTCCCGGGGTTTAAGACTGTGAGAATGCGGAGACCGCCTCTTTTCTTCCATATGTGGAATATCCATCTTGGGAGGCTTGAAATCTGCAGAGTCCTCTGACATCCTGGTGGTCTGTACACGCATCAGTTCCACTGGAGATGGCTTCTGAGCACCCTTATATGTCTGAATGGTAAAGCCCCCTAAGGCAATATATAGTAATACAAAATAGATTATAATAGATGCTTCAATATATACCTTTGCTACTACTAGAACTTCAGCAAAAGATACAAACTGGAAGAGGAAAATGAAAAGCATTATTATTGACAATGTTTGATAGCAGCTCTTCCAAAGTTGGCAGGAATTTTTCCAGCTCTTTGAAGATAAGCTGTCATAGCACTGTGATACTCCCAGAGAGGCTATTCTACCCTTCTCACCCTGATCTCACAGCATCCCCATTTGTGACATACAAATCCAAAGTAGGTGGTCTTGCAGATAACTAGGTGCTAAGCCATAAATAACATTATAGGTTAAAATCCACACTTTGAAATGTACCCAGAATCCTAGTGTAGCCAATAGGCAGTACATTGCACTAGGGATTCTCACACGCCAGGAGAAGGGCTCTGCACAAACTGCAGCTTCCAAGTAGCCTTCAAAGGCAGCCTCATGTGAAGCACACTGTAATAGCTGATTCAAGAGGAGATGAGGATATGGGTGACCACTGCCAAGGCGTCATGTTCCAAGAAGGGCCACAACAGCAATCATTATCTGGGGGATTCTGTTCCAGAGGGCAGGTGCTGCAATAAATATATGCTTCCAGGATCCCATCAGATAACACCACTTAATGGATGGGACCCAAGGCATTCCCATCTAGCAGTAGCTATGAATCTAGGAAAACCCCTATGACCCCTCAAGTCACAGGCTTACTTCTTCCAAGAATGCCTCTCTATCCAGACTTTTCACTGCAACTGGTAAACTGCCAAATAGATTCTGGACAAATAACATGTCTGTCTTACATGGATTCAACTTCAGCTTGTTTATTCCTATCCAGACCCCAAGATCATCTGAGCCCTGATTCAGGATTTTCACAGAATTCCAGCCCAGGATGGCTATATACAGTTGGGTATCATCAGCATACTGATGAATGGAGCCCCCCAGCATCTTCATGTAAATGTTAAATTATAACAGGAAGAGACAGAAATGAACCAGAGCAACCATTTGGATGAACTACCCCATTATTACTGACTGAATCACTGCAGAACAGCACCCCCAACTCCCAAATCTCATAGAAGGTTCATGAAGATATCATGGTTGATGGTACTGAAGGGTGCCAGGAGGTCTAAAAGGACCAGCAGTGGTGCACTCCCTCACCATCCAGGTTTCAACACAGGTTACCTACCAGGGCAACCAACCTACATTTAGAGCCTCACCACTCTGCAACCATCCTCAAAAAGGGATTGTTGGGGACCAAGAGGTAGTTGTCAAGTCTGGCAAGGTCCAGAGAAGTCTTCATCAGAAGGAAGCAACACCACCACCTTCAAGATGGAGGATATAACCGCTCCCTCCCGAAGACATTAGGTATCTCCCATATCTAGCCCTTCACCTCCCCCCATGCTCCCCAAAAGAACCAAGTAGGACATGGATGCCACAGATAATCCTATCCACTCAGTCATCAAGCTGAAACATATTCCAAGTAACCTTGCAAAATAATACTCCAATCACTTCCTCCGACTTCACCCATGCACAGTCCAAGCCAAAGGAGATTACAGTGATTTTATCAGCAAAGTGTTGCCCCAAGATCTTAAAGTGGTCCTCAGAAAAATCTTCCTGCATTCCAAACAGGCACAGACCACCCTAAATAGAGCTGCAAGAACACAATCAGGGCAGAGAAGTAAAAAGTGCATTAAGTGCCTTAGTCACCTCCATATTCAAGAGATCAACCAGGCATTCAAAATGATTGTCTACTAGATTGCTGGGAACATCCTGGAGTGCCTCTGGAATCTATCCCAGATCTATCAGGCACCTGAGGCAGATCATTTTAAGTGATACCCCTTCTGGAAGTTCTCACAAGAAATGAGTATTGTAATCACCAGAGTATGATCTGACCAGACAAAGGACTAGCTCTTACATCCTTCAATTTCAGATCAGATGTCAATGTTCGTAAGTAAAAACCAGATCTCACATATGACTGCCTATGTGTATCAGACCTGAAATTACTTGGAACAAACAGATGATTGCCATTGTGGCCATGAATTCCATAAAGATCCCCAGCACTAGCAGCCAAGGATACTCTATCCCCAGACCTGTGATAAGCTCCAGAAGGGATCTTGTTGCCCAGCAAGGTGGATGGCACACAAGCAAGATAGCTTGTCCCTATGACCCAACATTGTAAATAGGCATCAGCAGACTACCAGTTCCAGCATGGGGCTCCTGGTCACTGCTAGATTGTCCTACCAATCAGCACTACCCCACCTCCCCTACCTTGGGATCATGAAATGCAACTCAGTAGATTTCTCAAACAGCAACACTGCTACTCTCCCCCATCATATCTCAGTAATACACTCCTGGGACTCTTACACTCCCTTTCAATAGTTGAGGGTTCCTATTCTATTGTAATTCATTTAGAAGAGCTTATCAAATTGTAATATGGAAAACTTCACCATCAGCCACTAATCAGATATTTTTTTACTGAAGAAGTAACCAGAACTTTCTATTAGCAAAACAAAAGCTCTACCAGTTGAACTACAGCTACAATGAAATATCTGATCATATCTTAATTTATACTTTTTTAATTCTGAACCCCTGTAAAGTATATTTAATTTATTCTTTTTTATATAAAAAATCATGTTTTCTCAAAATAATACTATACCTGACTCAGTAGTAGATCTCTGAAGAGCTCTAGGTCCAAAAATGCTCCATTTTTCAGGTGGTACTTTATCACCATCACCACTGTTGAAATCCATGGAAGCACGATCAGGACCAGTGACAGAAGCATAAGTTCCATGACTAAACCAGCCCCTTCAGTGAAAGAACCAGAAACCAAAACAGGGGAACTAGACTTTTGCGCATCAGATTTCCACAAGCATCTCTACCCCACAGATACTCTCACTTCAAGTAAATTTAAAACAGAACATAAATCTAGGGGAACTTTATATGAAGTGTTTCACAAAATACCCATCAACGGTAAGAACACAACATCTGGAGAATCAAACAGATTCCTAATATGAATACTTAAAATATGCAAAGGAATCTAGGTGTTCAAGACATTCAGACAATTTGTGATTTTACTTTCCTTTTAGGAAATTTACCTGTATGAGCGCTTGGGAGAAGAATGAGGAGTGCTGCTTGGTGTGGACTGGGCAGAAGAGGCCTGTTTATCTTCTTTTACCATCTCTCCACTTTGCATCTTCAAATTCTGTTAGAAAGGCAACAGACAAACATTTGGAAACTTTCTGAATTTAACCTAAGCCCCACCAATAATCAAAGTTGATTCCACATTTTTTGTCAGCACAGCTTTATGAAAGCATTTGATGATAGGTAAAAAAGCTTCATTCAAGATTATAGGTTCTTATGGAAATAAGTAGATATATTTCAAAGCATACCTTTTTGAAGTCACATCTATTTCTATCTAGTCAGTTTAGCATGAACTGCAATAGGCAGATAAGGAAAAAAAAAATAGCTACCTCCCAGTAGCAGTAAGTTAAAATGCCCTTCCTCAAAAAGGCTGGATTGTGATACTACGGAAACAGGGGCTTATAGTGTTACTTTCACTGCCAATGCATTGATACTGAATCAAGAATTCACAGCGCTATATTTGCATTAAGAATGTACTAATTCATCAAGAAGAGACCATTTTGTTCCCACTCAGAACATTCCATTTCCCAACAGATCGTGCGATTCTGGAGGAGTGGTTTCTAGAACTAAATTATGCAGGCCAGAAATGGCTTGAAATGCTCCAGGGGTTATCACACATTAGCCACTTCTGGTTCAGAGGATTTACTTCTGGGTACTGCCAAACCACCTGCAGAATGGCATAGTCCAGAAAAAAATGAAATGTTGCAGGGTTCTCCAGAATTTTCCAGCCCTGGATTAACAAATTTTGCACATTGCCCATTTACACATACTTTAAACACACATCCAAAAATGTATAACAAAAAAAATAATGAATCACAAATGTGTCAAAGACGCACAGCAATAAATGTCTCTTCCCTCCACACTTGGTTCTGTAAAATAATAACTAACCATCTCTACCAACTAGAGTAATTGACTGACTAAAGCATAGTAGGGCCCAAGCACCTTACATGGAATGACTCAGCCACACGATGATATTTTGTTTCTTCTGCAGTGAGGCCTTTGTGTGGAGTGTATCCGGCATCTCTTAGCCCTGCCTGCTGTTCAAATTGCTGAATGCTCTCCTGGGTTTGTTCTAGAATGGACAACAATACACATTCACACATTTCTCAAAACTGTGCTGCCTACTATAGTTTTCTAAGAGTGATGTCATAAACATCCATAGTCACTAACTAGTAAAGTAGAGTGTGGAATTTCTTTAAACCGTTTATACCATGTATAACAAAGGTTCTAGAACATTCTGAACATGGAAACTTTAGAAAATGGAAATGAGGACTTGACGCAGATCATAACAGCAAGATAATTTAGGACTGTATCAATGGCTCAGAATTCTTTCATTCACATAAATACACACACTTTCCCTCTCCCATTTGTTCTAGAGTCAGATTTTTTAAGCTTTATTCCAGCATGTTCTAATGATTTCTTCCATATAGGTTTCTATGCAAAGAAATAAAACATTGCTAAGAAGCAAGCTGCCAAGCACAAGAGCAGTATTAAGTTCTGGGAATGCCAGAACTTAATAGCGCTACCCTTCAAGGTTTTTTCTCTTCAAGTCAAAAACACTGCCATTCCTTGTTGCTTTTTTTGGTAAATGAGGTCCCAGTGCCCTTATTCTGAGGCAGATCATTAATCATCTAACTCTGTACTATTTCAACTGACATCAGCTTCCAAGATTTCAGTCTTCAGCAGGAGACAACAGGATATGAACCTTGATCCTTAGATATTGAAACAAAATATTCTACCACTAAGATACAGAGTTTTTAAATATTAAAATACATTTCATCATCATTTTTCTTAAATAAAACATTTTCTACATTAAAGTAAACCTTGCTAGACAATTTTAATTAGATGGGAAAGAAAAGTAACCTTGGATGATACAGATTTGCAGAACTCATCTTCCATGCTGTTGTGTTACTAGACAAATAGAGTTCTCCCTTAAGCATGAGGGCCAGCTGAGTGACCCTGGGCCAATCATTCTCTCTCAGCCCAACTCACCTCACAGTGTTATTGTTGTGGAGAAAATAGGAGGCAGGAACATTATGTACACTGCCTGGAGTTGCACAAAAATAAAGGCAGTGTATCACTCAATCACATAAATAAAATTCAAGAACATCTGCTCAATAGCAAGATCACACTAGGGGTTTCTAAAGCTATGGCAGACTAAACACAGAAAGGGGTATAAAGCTTTAAATTACATTGTATTATAGTCCTAATTCAAGCACTGATTATGAAGTTACACAGCCTATTTTCCAATTATCTGCCCATTAATAGAATGTGCATATTATTGCCAACCTTTTGATTTTTCAACCTAATTCTCTATTATGTCAGTATGTTCTTTATTTCCCACAAAGATGTACCAGCTACCAATACACAAGTGGCAAGAAACTGCCTCCCCCAGCCATTTGTTAGAAGACGTTTGTTGGACAAACCAAGTATGTTAGCCAAACTAATGAATGGTAGATGGTGGTAGATGATCAATACTATCACAAAAGTGCAACACAGTGCTATAGCAGTTGGGAAAGATTTTTCAGTTTTTTATTGGCTAGTTTGCACTTGAGGTATAACAGGTATCAGAATCAAAGTGGTGGTTGTGACATTTTATTAGAATTTAAAGATCTGTCACCTCCTATTACAGTATGCAATTTTTCCATCTGCACAAATAGAACTATGTCATAATTCAGAAGAACATCAGAAATAATTCACAAATAAATGGGAAACAACCTACATTGCAAAATTCTTTGTGCAAATTAACTTGCCTACCAGAGGAATGCAAGAGCTCTTACTTGCAATGAGAGAATTCATGATGATGTGGGTGGCTTTGGCCTTCACTACTGGTATCTTGTTCACCTCAGAGGAAGATGAGGGAATTTTGACACAGGAATGCATGCTAGTCTCCCCTTCCTCAACCTGTACAGAGGAAGCCAGGTACAGTTTGAGGAGAAAGAGACAAAATTAGGAGAATTCCATATAAAACTCCTGATCTCATGGGGAAAAGTTTTGGAACCCTTGCATTGAACGCAATACTCTTGAGTTGATGTATTTCCACTTTCTTGCCTACAATGTTCTTACCTTGTACTGTATAGCATTTTGAAACCACCAATCTTGTAGCCATTTGATAACAAGAATTCACTAAATAAGCCACTTTAATTTTCACTGGAAAAAGTCTGCTACAGAAAGAAATAAAAAGGCTCTTCTCTCAATAATTCTCTCCACCTTTTGTCATTAACTTCCTGCTTAAGGTGACAAGCACAATTTTCAGGCTATTCACTATTTCTGAAAAACAGACCATATATCAGAATGACAACCACAACTGCTTCCTCCCCTTATTAAAAAACACTCTTTGTTTTATATAAGATACTAAGTTAAAACTGAGTAAGTAACATAATTAAGGTTATTTTAGTTATTTAAGGCTAGTATAGCTTATTTATGAATTTCAGATTTTCAGTCTAAGTATCAATTCCTTCTATATTAAAACAGTAATAAAGGCTTTACAGAATGAGTAAACTGGGCTTGTAGTTTTTATCTGTTTCCTTCAGTTTAACCTAACATTCCCAAAATAAACTTCAGAGCATGCAGTTTATACTCAGTGCAGAATATACTTTTTCATAGAAAAGGTTTTAATTAAAATACATGCCTTTGCTCAAAGTACTCTAAGAATAATACCTCCTCTCCACTGTTGTCTCTCATTCTTTTGATAAGAAACATTTTACCTAGTCTTATCAGTGTAGAACTGTGTCATTTTTAAAAGATGTTTACCTCTAAGGATTTATGGCTTTAAAAAATATATCACCTCTTCTAATCAAATGCTTCAACATGCTTAATTTCAGTTGTTAGTTAGGAAATAAACTGTCATCTCCTGCTCAACAGGAAAATATCACTAGAAACCTCATACTATCTCTTTATTTGCTCAACAGACTGCATACCTGGGAAAGCTTTTCATATTTGTGTTCTGGAATGACTGGTTGTTTCCACAAGATATTGGAGGTCATATTTGAAGGAGGAGGAGTCATTGGTGCTGTATCCTCCAGGGCATCATCATAACTGAATGCCCGACGACTCATTCCAATTGGCTGGGATATCTTCCCTAGAAGGCTTCCAGAGCCATGTTCAATAGCTAAGGATAGAGAGTGAGATTTCACACAATGATTTGAACTTTTGGTATTTTACCTTTTCACAAGCAGAATAGGTAATATTAAACCTCCTTTCATTAAGGGCCTTCTAGGATCAGTACCATAATTTTGGAACATTTTTGATGCAATTAACAGTCTTAATAATCAAATGAAGCTATATCATACTACACCATGATTTAACATAATCTTTTCTACTGAGGTCCACGCTGCTTAGAAATGATAAACAAGGCTGAAGCAAGAGGTGGATAAGGACACTAATTCTCACCAAATCTACTTTTCTTCTCGGCACATCTTTTCTACCCATATTTCCCCTCATAGCAATTACTGTCAGAGAAAACGTAGATTTTTTTTTCAAGGATCTTGCCTGATCCCTTACAAATGTCTTCTAAAATTGGCCTAAAGATTTCATGTTGCCCTAGAGTCATGGTTGCCCACCCTTGATTTAAACATATTTTGTTTTGTAGGTTCCTTTCAAATATGACATGCAAAAATTGTTAGGGCTACAAAATTCTTAGCCAAATGTTTTAAAAATGTAGAATGCAGAATTACTAAGACAATTTTTTAATGTCAAAATCTTATATACCATTGATTTTCTTCAATATGGCATGCTATTGATTTCCTTCAATATAAGACATTTAGGACAGGGGATGAGCCAGATTTCCTTTTAATAACGTGCACACACATTGATTATGTGTCATGAAGTGGTGTTGATTATTAGTGACTACATTCATAGATTTTCTCCATGATCTTTCCCCAGCCTGGTCTTCCAATGGTGCACTCATCACCACTGCAACTGAAGCCATCCACCTTGCTGCTGGTCATCCTCTTCTCTTTTTTCCACCTTTCCTAGCCTTCTCCAGGGAGCTAGGTCTTTGTGGATTTTTTAATAATAATTTTATTAAAGATTGCAAAAGAAAAGAAAAAAGAAAATATAGAAAAAAGAAAAAGAAAAAATAAAAGTATAGCAAAGCAAAGAAAAATTTATAAAGAAGTAACTTCCCCCTTGTCACAAGTATAAACAATTTTTACAACTCATCACCTTCTCTTAGAAACAACAATCTCTTCATCCATATCTCATCTCCTTATTTATAAATAAATCTTAAAACCTCATCATTCAATCAGCAAAAATCCATTAAGGGTTACCAGAAGTAACAACATACCTATTTTAAACTTAATCCAATAAACCCACTTTATAATCTTTCCTTTTACTTTTATATCTCATCTTTTATCTATAAAGACATCCCCAAAACCTTGTCATTCAATCTTAGTCCATAAAAATCCATTAAGGCTTACCAGAAATAACCACATAACTATTTTAACCTTAATCAAATAAACTTAAAGTACAAAATAAGCTCTTCTTCCCCTATCTCATCTCTGGTCTGAACAAAGCCTTAAAACCTCATCATTCAGTACTGGTCAGCAAAACAACATTAATGATTATCAGAGATAGCAACACATCTATTTTAACCTTGATTAAATAAACCAACTTTATATTTCTTCCCCTTACTCCCAATAGTCTTGGTCTTTAATCCCTTTAAATAATATCCTAGAACTTGATTTCTTTTCATTTTTTGTCTCTTCTCACAGAATCCTTGAAAACTTTAACAGAAAAGGAAAGTTCTCTTTCCATTTTTTTCTTTGCCTTTTGTCACAGAATTCTTCAAAACTTTTAACAGGTCTCTTTTGTACATCCAATATAAAAAAAATTACCAGTATCACTCTTCTGGTTTATTATTTGTATGTCCCTTTTAATTATCAAAGCCTCAGTTGGTATTATTGTATATCCAGTACTTCATCTCCTTCCATATCATTCTTGTAGCCTGTCATTTCCAAATCCACATTTAAATCAACTTCATTCGTATCCGGTAGAAACTGTTCCTCTTCCACATCATCATTTACAAATCATCTATCTATGATGGCAGATATTTTTAAAATTAACTTCTGAGTTCACTGTTTACAAATATCCTTCAATATATCTGATGTTAAAGTATTTTGCTCCATTCTGTATTAGCAAGTCAAATTTAGGTGTTCTTGTCCTTTAATTGCAATCTTTAGTTCCCTATCATGTTTCTATTTTTAGAACTCAAAAACATCAGCAGTTTCCCATGGGAAGGATTTATATAATTAATTTAAACTTTTTATTTCAAATCCATCTGGACCCTTATAATGTTCCAAAATCAACGCTCTAATCACCCTTTTGCTGTTTAATCCAAAAAGATTTTTTTCTAAGTCCTTAAATTCAAACTTAAAACTACCTTCGCTAAGGATTGAAGTAATCTCACCCAGTGAATGCCATAAAACTTGCCGTTCTGAAGGTTCTCAATATTTAAAAAACAATTTAAAAAGTAATTCCAAAAGTGATTAAGAAATGAGGATCGGCCAAACCTTTTGTCCATATAGGTTACATTACAACTGCAAGCCAGTTGGTATCCCTCAACTCCCAGCTGCTCAACTCACAAGCAACCACAAAAACCTCGGTTCCTGCTGTCTACGTATGAGTAGCAGCTGTCCAGAGTATATGTGGGCGATCTTACGCTCTCTCCTTTCTCTGGAGAGATTTCAGTGGCCCAGATCCAGCATCCAGTAAGTGTGAGCCAGTTGTCAAGTGCCCAAATTGCGATCACGTGACTGCAGGGACACTGAGACAGCTGGAACTTCAAGGACTGGTCATAAGTACCACTCATTCAGTGCCACTGCAACTTGAAATGGTTGCTGAACAAGTGGACAGTAAGCGAGGACTATCTGTATTACTAGAGCTTGGAGATCCTTTGCATTTTCAGCTATCAGAGTAGTGTCATCAGCAATAGCAAAGGGTTACTGATGTTTCTTTCTCCGATTTTAAAACCATGCTCATCTTCTTCCAATCCAGATTCCCTTAATATATATTCAGCATTAGGTTAAATAAATAAGGGGAGAGTATACAGCATTGTCTCACTTCTTCACCAACCTGGAGCCAGTCCATTTCACTATGTTCTGTCCAAACTGTGGCTTCTTGACCTGTATATAGATTTCATGTGAGGCAATGAGATGTTCTAGGATTCCAATTTTTCTAAGCACATTCCATGGTTTAATATGATCGATACAACTGAAGGCCTTTCTATAATCAAGGAAGCACATATTGACTTTTTGGCATTCTTTGGCTTTTTCAATTACCCAGCATGCATCAGCAATAACGCCTGGTGATCCTTGGCCTTTTCCATAGCCAGTTTAAACACCTGGCATCTTTTTTTCCATGTAGGGCTCTAATCTGCATTGGATGATCCTAAGCATTATTTTGTTAGCATGTGTAATTATGCATATTATATGATAAGTTTGCATACTCCTTTAAGTCTCCTTTTTCTAGTATTAGAATGTAGTTCAGGGTTCCCCAAAGTGGTATCAACCCCCAAGGGTCGATGAGACTATCCATTGTTGTTATTATTACTATGCCTAGTACTATTAGTTAAAGTAATATTTATTAAATTACTTTCATATAATAAATGTTTGGGGGTCAATGAACAATCTGAAACTTCATGAAGGGGTCGATGAGCTGAAGAATTTGGGGACCTTCTTCAGTCTCCAGATAAGAGCACTGTGTCATTCTCCAGATTTGCTGGCATAGCTTGGTTATTCTTCTTCTGTTGTTTGACGTATTTCTAACACTAGAGGTTCTTTTAAGTAAGGAATATCATCTAAGGTATCTTGGCTGTTGACATCTCTGTACATCTGTACTACACAGTATTTCAGTACACTCCTTCCATCTTTGTTTGATCTTTGAACCAATTACTGTCTGTCCATTGGCATCCATTAGCATACCAATTTGAGGTTGGATTCTCCTTCTGAATTCAGAGATCTTTTGGAAGACTCTCTTTGTTTTTCCATGTCTGTTTCCATCTTCAATATCTTTACAGATGCCATTGTAATACTGCTCTTGTCTCTTCAAACAGCTCTCTGAAACCTTTTGTTAAATTCCTGCCTCAGATTTTTGTCTTTCTTGGCTTTGGCTTCTCTTCATAGCAATTTCCACAATTTGTTCTGACATCCAGTTTGCTTTCTTCCAAATACAGGGGGGCAGGGGGGATATGAAAAGGTAATGCTGGAAAATTCTTACTTATAAATGCATGAAGGATTTTGTAATTAAAGATATGTAATAGCCTAATCTACTGTCCCAAAATAGTTAACTTCTTCCCACACATGCTCACGGGAGAGAGGCACACTAGCTTTCCAATCAAAACAAACATGCTCAATAGCAAATTAAAATCAGGACTCAACAGAATACATGCTAACATTAGAATAATTAAACACATAATCCTGTAGATAGCATATAAAACCTCTAATAAAGAGAAGATGAGAATATAGCATTTTTCTCATAACAGAACTACTCATTTTGCAAGTTTAAATATCACCATCCAGCTAGCCAATCTCAATAATTAATATCTCTACTTAAAAGAAGAAAGCTAACAGGCATAATATGTTAGTTCAAAACTAACTGAAACAAAACAGTCTCCTTAGAGCAGAGCCAGAACTTCAGAGTATTGGAATCATACAGCTAAAAAAAAAAATTAGACCATGAAGACCAACCTCCTATTCAGTGAGAAATCCAAATGAAAACATTTAGCCAGGAGGCTGTGTAGCTTATTCTTCCACTGAAGAGTGTGGCGGGGGGATGTTTCTACCTACCCGTCTCTCTGGGCCTTTATACATCTAAATATAAACAAGCCCTCCTCAAAACAGTATTATTAAACTCTTGGCAAACATGAATTGGAAATTAAATATTTATTACAATTGCTACTGCACCCTATTTAAATATATGTGAATTCTTTGTCAATTACTTTTACCAGGAATATCTGTTCGTCTTGAAGTCATGATTGTAATTCCAGATGCTTCACTATTTAGAAATCCAGGGCAGGACTGCTGTTACCTAATAAAAATATAAGGTATTTTGGTCTGTAACAATTAGACTAGAATAAAATATCTTGGATTATAATAAAACCAAGAATATTATGAGATAGTTCTAAATCTTTTATTTTTAAAGAATGGATGCTAGCTAACATTTAATTTGAAGGCAACAATTTAATTATATAACATTAGAAATTAATTTGGGTATTATCCTAATAAAGCTTGTTATGATAAGAAAAAAATAATAGCTAAAAGATCTTACCACAAGTTATGATGACAGAAAGATGTCAAAATAGAGCATTCTCGTGTTGAAGCTGAAACTATCAAATCATCCCCAGGAGCTTCCATGCAGAAAGACTAACAAAAATTAAGAAGCAAGAAATTTTTTTAAAGTTAAAGCAGTAAGACAAATTGCAGCAGATGTGTATATTTTCTCAGTATTATTAGATATGCTAAGAATTACTTTAATTACTTCAAAGAAATCTAACGGGGTAATTCTCCAATCACGAAATGCCTCCATCTGGAGATTCTGCAACTTTTGATATGGTCCTGACTAAAATATCTAGCTAGTTATACCAAAGAAACCTCAACTCGGTTGGGATGGGGAGAAAAGGGTAGCTGAAAAAAACACATATCCCATATGATAAAAGTTAGCATATTAATACTGGAACAATACTACAGCATTACAGCACTCAGCACATTACAGCCCAATCAGAATCTAGTAATCACATACTATAGGAAAGATATGTATCCCTTTCTATGTTCTACCTAAATTTTTGCATTATAGTTTTTCAGTCACATCATTAATATTCAGTTTTGAAATACTTGTAGACTTTAGTGATTTGGTGATTTAATATTCTGTGTTAGTCATTTTAGTATAATATATAGTTTTATATAATAGTACTGTACACCAATTACATAGATTTATATAGTTTCATTCATAATTAACTTCATAATCCTTCTCCTATGTACAATCCTCATGGTATTGGTATTAGGTTTTTTCATTTGTCCTAGCACCTTCAATTTTAGTTATTATAATAAGCTAAGTATTGGCACAATGGGATGATTTTAATTTTAATACTGAATGTAAATTTTGTTGATCAAATGACCAAAATAAGGATTATCTGATACATGAAGCAGCATTTATATAAATAAATAAATAAATTTACACCTATTTTAAACTTAAAGATCTTTAACTACAAGATAAGGGTATTAAAATAGAAATCTACTTATTGAATTATCACACATTCAAAAGTTAACACAAGTATTTACCTCACAAACCAACATAAGCACATAATTCAAGTACACAGACCACTATTTTAGGAGAGATTTACTAATAGGGAAACCCAAGACTTAACAGAGACATATTCCCCTACAGCACTGTACTAAAATGACATGGATGCACATAATAAAATAAAAATAGTAGCATCTAGATATAAGTAATAATAACCATGGTCTGTCATCTATCATTCTACCATCATCACTCTTGACCAAAGTTACAGATTTTACTTCCTAATTTACAAAGGAACTTAATTTGATTTTAAGGTCACCCATCTCCCAAGTTCCTGGGTAGTGTATAAAACATACTCAAACAATACTCATTTATGGTCTCATACCAACATTTTGCCTGGCTTACATTCAATTAAAGAACTGCACAAACACAGGAGAGACTGTTATGAATTGACAGATAAATGCAAATAAGAGGAAAATGAACAAAATGACCATTAGAAGTCTTGCCCAAGCTTCTCTAAAGTACAGGATGGTAACATGCATAAAGCACATCTACAGTTCATTCTGATGCAACCCTCCACCTAATTTAAAAGAGCTTTAAGTAATAACTGCTGAGCTTTACAATTATAATCTTTCCCTCACTGAAAGTAAAGGAAGAAGGCAGAAAAAAAAGATGTTGAGGTAGTCACTAGGAGTAAAAAATGACTTGATGGCACATAGTCAACCAATCGCCGCTACCACAGATATTTATATTTAGATACATATATAAACATACTGCTTATGTTTATTGTTTAACATATTGTTTAACTGGAGAATTCACTTCTAACAGTTATTATAATAGCAGCCAAGTTAGATGGTTTTAAAAGAGGACTGGCTCAGCAGATTCACAGAAAACCAAAGTATCAATGGCTGCTACTACCAGTGGCTGTTTACTGCACTACCTCCTGAACCAAGGCAGCATATCTTAAATGCTGGCTCCTGGAAAGCAGCACTGGAAAGGAGCCATAGCTGTCCGGGACTGTGAGCTTCCCAAGGGCATCCATTTGACTACTGTGCTGAACTCCATTTATTTATTTATCGTATGGCACATTCACGCTGCAGTTCAGTAGAATAAAAACACAAGAAATAAAATACAGAATATGAAATATAAAATATAAAATTATAAACATATGTCTAGATTACAAAAATAATTTTTACTTCATTTGTCACAGCCAGAAAATCAGCGAAATCTCCATTATAGGCTCTGTTTCGGCACTCTGTCACCATATGTTGGATAGTTTGTTTTTCAGCCCCACAATCACAATTCAGTGGTCTTATTTTGCCCCACTTATAAAGGGCATCTGCACATCTACCACGGCCCATGAGAATTCTGTTCAGTGTTGTCCATGTCGCACGGGGCTGGTCAAAGACGCAGAATAAGCTTCGACCCCGAACTGAACTGAACTCCATGAACTACCGCCTATTCCGTCTTTCTACCCGCTCCGGCTCAGTAACTTCTGATGCATTTGGAACAGGGAGAAGAAAACAAGGCCTTTAGTATTACTGTGCAGTTTATTCAAAAATCTCAGCGTTGTTAACATTATTAAGCACTACTTAGCAGCTGCCAAGAAAAAAAAAAGTAAAATATTTTCCGGAGCGGGTAGAGCAGAGGAAGGAAAACGCGCGCAAAGCTCAGTGTGTCTGAGAGCGCGCCGCTCTCAGCTCTAAGACGTTCAGGAGAGAAAAATAAGCACTGAGTCGAAGAGGGCCACGGGAGGCGTGTTTACACGGAAGCAAATCCCGGGGCATCCCACAGGACCTCCTCTCTTTAAGTGGCAGGAGGGCCGGCCAAGTTCGCTGCTTCGGGTTTCGCCAGATGCCGCATCTTCTGCCTCTTCCCCACACTTCGTTTCCCGGGAGGGAGATTTCAGAGTCACGCAAAACCAGCCCCCTCAGACCAC
This sequence comes from Liasis olivaceus, assembly GCA_030867105.1. Lineage (NCBI taxonomy): Eukaryota > Metazoa > Chordata > Lepidosauria > Squamata > Pythonidae > Liasis > Liasis olivaceus. The sequence goes on along the minus strand of CM061348.1, from coordinate 64,024,865 downwards.
CCCGGACCCGCTTCGCACGGCTTAGCCCCGCACCGTAAGCGACCGCCAGCAACCTCGCCCCCCGCTAGCCGCCAACAGGTCCCGGCGCAGCTAGCCTCGCTCGCCTTTCGAGGACGTACCTGTCTTGGGCTGCCTGCAGCCCCCGCACCGGGTTCTCCCAGTACTAACAGACCCGCCGGGGCCGCACGTCGGTCAAAAGAAGCCGGCACAACAGGCTCCCCGCAAGCAGGCCTGAGTCACCGAGGCTCGGAGCCGCCATGGCGCAAATGAAGCTGGGAAGAAGAGACGAAGAGCGAGCTGCCCGATCCAGCCCGCCCACCGCGAATGCCTGGCGTACAGCCGCCAGCAGCGGGCGCCGTAGCGCCTAGGCCGAGAGTCTCGCGAGAATCTGCCGGTCGCGTTTTTACACGCGGGGGGCGGCTGCGGATGAAGTTCCAGGTTCAGCGAGTTGAACAGGGTTAGCGGAGGGTGGAAGCGCTTTGTGGTGGTGGTGAAGGCATCAGGCCAGAAACTGGGAGAGTGTGAGTGCCAGTCCCGCCTTAGGCATGAAGCCAGCTGAGTGGCCTTGGGCCAGTCATTCTCTCTCAGTCCTAGGAAGGAGGCAACGGCGAACCACTTCTGAAATCTCGCCAAGAAAACTGCAGGGACTAATTCGCCAGGAGTCAAGACTGACTCGGAGGCACTAAAAAAGAGAAAAATAATACTAAAGCTCGTTTGCTCTGAAATAATGGGAAGTGTAACTTGTTCTTTATTATACTTTCCCGCCTTTCCTTCAGGAGCTCAAGGTCCTGTACATAACACTCCTTCATTTTTTCTTGGTTTTGTATAATTGCAGCCAACTTTATACCTTTATGCAGCATGTTTAGTGCATGTAGTTGCTCAGCTGAGATAACAAAAGTGCATACAGGTGTCATTAACATTTAGAAGTCGAAAGTGGATTAGAAGAGATGGTACATTTGCAAGACACCAAGATTTTACTGTGACCGTTTACTGCGGTTCTTTTAATTCTTTCCAACCCAACAGATTGGAAGGAAATGATGACTGCAGGAAAACTCTCCAGTGAGACTAAATTTGATATGGCAGGGAGAGGGTGGCCAAAGAAAAGGATTAAGTTTAAAAATGGGCTGGTTGTGGCTGGAGGCTGCAGAGAAAAAAAATCAAGACAAAATTCCCCCAACACACCTGTATCTGGAAAAGGCAGGTGGGCAGCACCTCAGAATGCTTGGCCTCCTTTCTAAGCCCCTGTGGTCACGTGACCCTGAGCAGAGCATATGCTACCCACTGTATTTCCAGGGACACATTAGGCACACTGATCTTAGTACAATTCATTTCTCAATAAATGGAGACAGCTACTTTTAAAGTTTCAACATTTCCTCTGAGTCTGTATTATTCTCCCAACTCAAGGCATTTCCCTTTTTGGGGGGGAAAAAAACTACATATATCTAAGACACATAAAACAAGGTAAGTCATACAGAGCATGATTTCTGGAATTCTTTCCAACTTTTTTTTACCCATCATGGACATAGGAAGGATCTATATATTCCTCTCTCTTGTGAAGTAACTTGTTGAATCTGCATGCGTGGTGTGTGTTTCCACTTAGCCTTTGTATTGTGTCTGTGGCAACATCATGGGAACCCAGCAGAATAAAGATATTGGCTAGGGCACATTTTTTATCATGGTTAAATGCAATCGGTAATCCATCTCAGAAACTGCCTCTCATATGAGCCTTTTCTTTGCCTCTGAGGCCCCTCCTGTTGTTCCCCTTCTGTCAAAATGGTAGGAACACAAGACAGTCTTTACTGTCATGGCTCCCAGATTATGGAATTTGTTCTCCATGGTTTGCGTCGATGGGGTTACACTTACTGTTCAGGAGTTCTTCTACAACCATTATTGTCATTGGTGGCCTATGCCTGGCTAGTATACCATTGGTAACAGATAAATAGGTGACCTACTACCTAACTCATATGGTATATCAGCTGTGCCCATTTCTGCTTGGCCATATTGATTCAAGTATTGATAACAGCAGCCCTGCATTACTGTAATATGCTATATGGTGACATCTTTGGGACAAGTCCTGAAATAACAACTTGTACAAAATGCAATAGTAAGTTACTGTCTGGGATGCTGTGCGGTGCCAGCAAGTCTACAGATTCAGATTAATATACAAAGACCTATGCATCTCAGGATCAGATTAATTTGAGAATCATCCTTAATTACACTGGTGTTGTAAGCAAGTAAGATCTTTCAGGGAGGTCCTGTTCTCCATATACTGTTTACCAAAAAGCTATGAGAGATTATTATGTTTATGTGCCATCAAGTCATTTTCGACTCCTAGTGACCCCACAGATAGATTTTCTCCATGATATGGGAGATGAAGCAAATGAAAAAATACCTAGAGCTATGGTAGCCTAAGATCAAAAGTCAACATGACCAAGCATTGATGTATGCCCAGACTCGGGCCTATACAGTGATGATTTATTTATTTTTATTAAATTTATTGAATACATTTATTAAACACAGCATGCACTCCCTATTCTTATTGTACCTGCGGATTCCCAACCAGTGGCCCTGATCAGGATGACTTGGTCCTCTTAGGAAGGGACAGAATGGATGAAACAAACCTAGGATCAACAAGTGAAAAGAGGTCTTGTAGGAGCAATCTTGTTCAGCGCTGCTGTCATTTCCGTATATTGGCTTTCTCCAGCCATTAACTCCCCTAACATTATCTTTCAACAATTATCTTTTTATGGTTATATTTGGAAGAGTAGTATACAAATACTTTTAGTAAACATATGAAAATAGAAAAGTGCTTAAATATGCTCAAATATTTGCCTAGGAGGGCCTTTGCATAGCTTTACACAATAAATCAGTTTCAAAAAACAAGAGCTATAACTTATCAAACATTATTCTAGATATATTTCTCTTATTCATTCCAAAAAACCCGGGACATTTCTACAATACTGTGGAACATTATTGCATTAAACCATGTTTTATTGAATAAACTACAGTATCTGGTCACACAAAGCAGGCTGTGAGAGTCTGGATGGAGAACAACAGGCTTCAACTGAACCCTGGCGAGACTGAGTGGCTGTGGATTTTGAGGCCTTCTGGTGCTAGGGCTATGCCATCTTTGGTACTGAATGGGATTGCACTGCCCCAGACAGACTCTGTGTGCAGTCTGGGGGTCCTCCTGGAGTCACAACTCCTGCTTGAAGAGCAGGTAGCAGTTGTGGCTAGGAGGGCCTTTGCACAGTCTCGTGTTGTGTACCAGTTGCGCCCATTCCTAGATCAGAGGGACCTAATCACTGTCACTCATGCCCTGGTCACCTCCCATCTGGATTTCTGTAATGTGCTGTACATAGGGCTGGCCTCGAAGAGTATCCAGAAGCTTCAGCTGGTGGAAAATGCAGCGGTGCAGGCAGTTACATGTGCCCCTAGGGCAGTACATGTTACACCTCTGCTCTGCAAGCTGCACTGGTTGCCAGTTTGCTTCTGGGCCCAATTCAAGGTGCTGGTTTTGATCTTTAAAGCCCTTCATGACATGGGGCCAGGTTACCTAACGGACTGCCTCTCCCCAATTACATCTGCCTCTCCCATCAGGTCTGGCAGAGAAGGCATGCCGTGGGTCCCATCTGCCAGAGAATTACATTTGGTGGGTCCCAGGAGGCAGGCCGCCTCTGCTGTGGCACCCACCTTATGGAATCTTCTCCCCCCAGAAGTGAGATTAGCTCCATCTGTCTTAACATTCGGCAAGTCCCTCAAGACCTGGCTATGTGATGAGGCCTGGGGCTCCTGGGGGACTGGGAAGATTTTGCGATGGCTTCCTTATTAATTTTATCCCCTCCAGTTTTTTGTGTGCTTTTATAGTTTTTTATTTATAATTGTTTTTATGTATTTATTCTTTTTAATTGTTGTACACCGCCCAGAGTCACTTTGTATGTGATAGGTGGCTATATAAATATGATATCATATGATAATGATAAATAAATAAATGATAAACCCAAACCAAACCAAGTGTGAATTCAGCTATTAACTCCCTTGTGGACTTTGAAGGTAGCATTCTCCTCAGTAATCTTTTTTATAACCCCCAACTGACTTCACACATAATACTAAGCCATAAACCATGGCTTATAAACCATAATAGATATGTTAATACAATAAGTCAAAATCAGGTAAACTATATTATAGCTTAGCACCAAATGGGAACCTAATCATTGGGTTATTCAACAGGAGAGGGAATAAAATCAACTTCAGCATAAATATCTCAGCAAGGCCAAACAGCATCCTCACCAAAACCTTGTTCCCTACTTCTATGGTGAAGGGGTTTTCTTAAGGAAAAAAAAATAGTTTTACATCCTGAACTTCATTTTTATAACTGTAAGTGTTGAGGTGGCTTATACTCTCCTCAGTAGCCTTTCCTAGTTCCAGATATATGAAAATTCATTGTGGTTGCTCATGGTGAGATTCATAGACTCCACCTATCCCAAAGTTACCTTTCTTAACTCTACTTAAGGACTGAGCTCCAATACTGAATGCTAGTACTGGGGGTGAGCCCACGTACTGGTTCAAATAGGCCTGTTTGTTGTAGAGCTGCTTGGGTGCATTCAGCTCATTAGTCATGTGTATAATAAAAATAACTTGTACTTCCTTTGCATCCTGTCACTTCAAAGTTAAACATACTTCATGTGACACCCACTGGGTAACTGCATTTCTAAGCCAGCATTCCTAAGATTGCAGTAGGCAAACACATTTCATTCATGTTTACTTGGAAATTAGTTGAAGGGCTTATGCAATCCTGAATCCAAATGTCTGATGGGCTTCAAGAACACCAGACAGTGGAATTAGGTGGCAGGAGAAGCATAAAGTTTGATATTGAATCAGGTAGGTAGGTTATTAGATCAGTGGGTAACACACACTTCTAAGTGCAAATGGCCCCCTATCTGTGACATCTGTAAGCAGAGTGGAGAAACATTCCTCCCCACAATCTTTTGGAATCCCAGCCTCTTAGTTTCAATACAGAGAAAAATGGGCCAGTATCTAACTAGGATAAAGCTATTCCCTCTATTTTTCCACTTACAGTGGGAAAAGCAACGTTCCTGACCCTAACGTATTTGCTGTATATGCAGGACAGGTTTTTTTATTTTTAATCTAGTGTCCTTCCGAAGTGTCGAACTACAGTTCCCATCATCCAAACAATCATGGCCATGTTGTTTTGAAGTTATCACCCAACATGTGGAGCCCATCACCTTGAGGACGGGTCGTGAGGACCAGCAAGCTCTTGGTGGGAACCGGACAGAGCGAGCCCGTCCCCTTTAAGATGACGAGTGACGTCAGCTATACTCGGCCCACGGCTTGCCGCTGTTGCCACCGGCCGGGAAATTCTCCGGCTGCTGCTTAAATTAAGCGCGAGCGGTTCGATCAGCTGGAGGTGCCTGTCGGAGACTTCCTAACAGGCGAGCTGCTGAGCTCGGTTGCGCCGGGGGACACGCGGCCGAATAAAGGAGAGGACCTGCTGAACCGAGCAGTAACGCGGGGAAGCTTCTGGCCGACCGGAGATCCCTGGAGGCCGGTTCCCTGGCCCATGGCTCCTGCTGGTGCCCTCAGGCACCTGAGCCTGGCGCTGGGAGCAGCGGTAGCAGTCCTCGGTTCTCTCCTTTTCATTGCGTGGAAAATGTACTTCCGAGACCCCAACGACAGCTGTGTCGGCTGGAGAGGACGCTGGGAGCAGCAGCTGGAAGTGGAGCTGCGAGCGCGTAAGGCGTGTAAGGAAGCGGAGGTAAGGGAGCCCCTCTCTGCAGCCGGCTCTTCCGCAGCCTGGAGCGAATGCTTCTGTTCGGAGAGAACTTCGTCGCTGCATCCGCCTCTGCCTTGGAAATGGGGGCAGAGACGCTGCGCGTGGCTGCGACTGTAGGGAAGCGTTTAGCAGGTTTTTAGGAAACGAGATTATTGTCTGCGGCTGTTGTTATGTTCACCTATGACAAGCTTAAGATCTTAGTGGTTTGTGTGTACAATCTCCGTTTATAGGGCCAAAGGAAGATCTTGAGAGCCAGTGTGGTCTAATGGTTAAAGGCACCAGGCTAGAAACTGGGAGACTTGGGATTCTAGTTTAGGCACAAGCTCAGCTGGGTGACTTTGGGTCCCTCATGCTCCCTCTCAGCCATAGGAAGAAGCCAACAGCAACCCATTTATGAATTGGGGACTTGTCCAGATAGCTTTGAAGAAAAGCAGAAAAAATCAGGGTGAGAGGATGGGGCTTAAGAGACCAGCCCTATAAGGATGAACTTCTAGGGCTAATGGACAAATTAATCATTCACTAACATTAAGGACCTAGAAATTCAACTGCTAATCTGATAAAATTGCTTAAGATAATGACAAATTATGCAATCTTCTTATCAGAGGCTGGAAAGCTGCCAGTACAATATTTATTGAAAGGAGACCAATAACAAGGATCAGGAAATAACAGATAAGTTGTCCCAATTTAAGAAGTGAAAAACATCATAAAAGGTAGTAGAATTATAAATGCCATTAAGAAATAAGCTTGCTGAGAGGAAATTAGACTTCTATCAAAGAAAGTCCTGCATCACCTTTTGGTAATCTTGTAGAGTGATAAAGAAGGTATAAAAGGTTAAATCCAAAAATATTCTCTAGCTAGTTCTTTTAGAAACTGTTTGACAAAGTCCTTCATGAAAAGATTCTGAGAAGACTTACGGTAGAACTTCATGGACATGCACACACAGAGTCATATTGAGCCCAACAACTGCATATAGGATTGCAAGCTTCAATCTTAATTTCTATGGTGGCACCATATAAATATATGGAAGGGAAGTCAAGAGGACCATGATTAATTGCTTGGATGTTAAGCTCTTCTGGACTAACCTCACCTTTGATCAGGTGCTGATTTTGCCCTTCTAATGCTACAGTCCAGGGTCACCCTTTAATGTTGAATGGTGAGAAAGTTAGACAAAAGAAGTAAGGCCTCACATAATTCATAACTAGGTTCTGGGATATGCTGCCAGAAAATGTAGTAATGGCCACCAAGTTGGAGAGCTTTAAAAAGAGGATTAGAGTCAATTAAATGAAGGCTAAGCATCAATTATAGAACCAGTTTGGTGTAGGCATCAGGCTAGAAATAGGGAGAATGTGACTTTTAGTCCTGCCTAGGCACAAAACCAGTTGGGTGGCCTTGGGCCAGTCACTTTCTCTCAGCCCTAGGAAGGAGGCAAAGGCAAATCACTTCTGAAAAACCTTGCCCAGAAAACTGCAGGGACTTGTCCAGGCAGTCTCTGAGAACTGGACACAATTGAACGGGTTTTTTTTTTTAATTGCCTTATGTAACCACTCTCAATATTGTTTCCTGGTGAAGATGAACAGGAGGGTGGTACTACTGAGTATTGTCCTCTCTTATGGGTTTCTCACAGACACTGGTCCACTATGGGATCAAACTCCTGGACAAAATAAGCTTCTGATCTGTTCCATTGGGGCTCTTCTTACATTTTGGTGGTAACGGCTTATAAAAGTAATACACTAAAAAAAGATAACTTTTTGTAACAAAGGATTTTGCAATGTGAGTAGATTTAGAGAGGAGAGAACAAGGGCCTGCAATTGGCTGAAAAGAGGCAGGCTTTCTCAGTTGACTTCCTCATTCTGTTCCTGTGTAGATTATGAAAATTCTCCTAATGCCACTGTTTCTCTCATTGTCATAAAAGATTCCTTAAGATGCAGTGCTAATGAAGGCTGTGCCTCTTCTAGACTAAGTTGGTTAACTTCCTGAGCTTTTATCCAGGTGTCATCATATGTTGGTACAAACTATTTCCTGAATAAATGCCCAACTCATTCTGATGGCTGGAGCTGACCACAGTGGTCCATGTCTCAGTCATTTCTGGTTTGCTATACATAGGACTCCTCTTGAAGAGTGTTTCCACTTGTGAAAAATGTGGAAGGCAAGTTGCTTGTTACTTTTGTTTTACTCATACTACACCAGTCTTATACTAATACCACTGACTTCCTGTTTGTTTTCACTGGTATAATTCAAGGTGCTGGTACTTATCCTTACAGAGGTAGGTAGAGGATTTGAAGGACTGCTACCCTCATGTATGAGTTTGCCCATATTTTTATAATAATGTTAGGAAGTTTTTAATGAATTCTTCCACCAAGAAAGGCAATAATGTATGGAATTTCTATGTAGGAAGGTTAAGTGTTGGCTGCTTCCTTGTTTTGTTTTGAATGACAAAGGTTATCCCTTTATTATCTGTAAGGTTTATAAACTGCTTTAATCCACTGGGTTCTAAGTAGTGTACAGGAGGTAAATACAGTTAATAACCCCCCCTTTCAACTCACAACATTTTTATTTTCAACTTTTGTGCTAACCCCACTCAACTATTCAGTCACCAAAGGCCTCCAATCTCTGGAAGCTGTGAGATGGAGGCCAATTCCTACTCTTCTGGTGAAGGGGGAGAGGTATTCCAGATAAGGATAGCCAGGACTGAGAATGCCTTCTCTGTGTTCTCTCCTGTTCTACTTCTTGATAGAAGGGGACCTCTGGATTAGGCAGGCAGAATGAGTAACAGGTTTACACAGCTTCCTAAAAGCCAGAATGAAAAGGCCTCATCACATACAGGGGAGAGGGGTATTATTCCAGAGGAGGGGGGCAGGTACTAAGGCATGCTTAACTATCCCCTGAAGGTGATGGTCTCAAATTGAGGGGACATGTAGCAAACCCTACTAGATCTTACCAGCTGACCGGATCTTATCAGGCAGGCCGGTGTTATAGGAAGAAGGTGGTCCTACAGACACCTAGGCCCTGAACCATAAAGAGCTTTAAAGGTGATCACCAGCGCCTTGAAGGAAGCCAACTGGCAACTAGGGCAACTCTTAAAGATGTTACATAGGTACCTCAAGGTGTATCCATCAGCACCTGAGCTGCTGCATTCTGGACTAGAACGCTCCAAATGCTCTTCAGGGGCATCCCCATGTACAGCACATTGCAATAGTTCAAACAAGAACTAAGGCCTGAGTGACATTGAGTTATGCCTGCCTTTCCTGGAAAGCTTACAATTGGCACACTAAATGGATCCACTAGTCCAACTTTCCCTACTTCCAGGTAACATTACAAAACATTTCCTCTTTCCCCTCGTTGGATCCTATCCATCTAGCTTCCAACTTGGAACACATATGAGAAATTTTGTTCATGAAATAACTGGCCCATCATATCCTATGCTTGGTGGGTCTTCCAGCCTGCCCTTCCCTAATAGGGCCCAAGTCATTCTAAACAGTGCAGCTGAATGGCAGTCCATGGATGCGAGAAAGGCAGAGAACAAGTGCTGCTTTGCTGCTCTTATCGCTACAAAGTAGGCTTGAACTTGAGCTTAAGGTTGTTTTCCATCTCCTTATACTTGCTCCTCAAATTCTGCCAGTGACAAGCCAGGTGTCTCTTCACTCATTTCATTTCATGGAGCTCCTTGAAAAGCCAAGGAACCCTCTGAGATGATTCAAGGATTAGAGACCGCACAGGAAAAAGCCTAACTATACCTTGGGTCATCTCTGTTGTCTAAATGCTAATCAAGTACTTGGGAGAACTGCCTTCCAGATTGCTGGGAAATTTAAATCTTATCTTTAAATTATTCTAAATGCACTTCTGTGAATGAGTTGAGTGTCATTCTCTATGAATAGGATTTTAAGCGTTTTCTTGTCTAATTACCTGGAAGTTCTTTCTATGCAGCCATTGATTTATTGTATAAATAAATCTGTTTCTCCCTTGTTGGTAGTTATTTGAAGTCAAAGACAGTTGAGGTTACTTAATCCACTCGGGCATGACTTTTTGAGTGCCCCCTCTTTCCACATAAATTGTCTGGCTCTTTATTGGCACCAGTGCTTTCACTCCATCCCCCACCCCCAAATCCTTCATAGTCACACATAGTGGTACTAATTAAACGAATCAGTGATAGAGGTTTGGAGCAATTACTTTTATTTATTACTCATATGTGTGATTTATCATCCTTTCTTTAAAGAATGGGGTCCTAAATTAATCTACCATCAGCCTCCAAATTGGACTAGGGTAAGTCATTATTTTTCCCTAAAGCTGTCTAGAATAAGTGACCAATTTGCTAAATTTATAGATCAGCTATGCTCTTGACAAGCAGGAATATCCTGAATACTACCCATAACTTAGATTAATTATCTTTTCCTGCTTGCCAAGTGTCTCATTTGAATATTTTAGCATAGCCATTTTTTTCAGTGATGAGCCAGGGTTACAAGGTTTTCCATTACTTTTTAACCAATAACAACTGCTTGAACTAAACCTGAACTCTTTTTCTCATAGCAGCCACATTACTGCGAATACCAGGTTTTGGTTCTCGGTTTGGATGGAGCTGGAAAAAGCACCATTCTTCACTATGTGTGTAGTCCAGAAGCCAAGAAGTGCATAGCACCTACTCAAGGCTTCAACTCAATGCAGCTGCAGGCCAACGGGCTCCAGATGGACCTTCTAGAAGGTAAGTCCTGTTTGGCAACAGGGCATAATCTGCAACACACTGCACGTGGGGCAGGGTAAGGGATAGTAATCTGGCATTTGTGTATGAAAGATGGGTGAGGATCTTTTTCCCTTCTATCATACCAGTCACTGGCTTTGTTCACAGAAACTACACATAACTTGATAACTAACTCAGTTTGTTTACACCATAAACTGAACCTCAAAAAGCCTAACTAAAGTTAACAATAAACAAACAAACTTTTTTTTAACCTGACCTGTGTTAACTCGGCATTGTTTTTCTATCTTGTATAATATTGAAGGAAGGGAAAACTGTGTCTAGAAGCCTTTAGGCTTGAATTGATGTCTTCTGTGCTGGGAATCTCTTATTACTTGCCCATTTTTGCATTTTTTGGCCTGAACAATGCCTGGGAGACTGATACAATGACTGATTCAATAGAGAACATTCTCCCTTATTTAAATCCACATCTGTATTTAAGGTATGGAAAATATACCCAAGATATGCTGTAAAGAAATATTTCCTCATGATTTGTTCCTCAGATGTGGCACTGCAATTAAGCACATCTGGAGGGCATCAGAATGGGGAAGAATGCTAGTCAGTCAATTTTTTTATTTGTTCTTTGTTATATTAGTTGGTGGGAGCCAGAATCTTCGCTTCTACTGGAACCAGTATCTGAGCAAAGCCCACATTTTGGTGTTTGTTGTAGACTCTGCAGATGGCCCACGCCTTCACATTGCTCGGCAGGAGCTCCACTGCCTGCTAGCTGAAGACCCTCAGCTCCCTTTGATAGTCTTAGCTAACAAACAGGTGAGTCCCTGTGACATTCTAAAATTGTAGCCTGATATAGCTGGACTTGTGAAGGAACAGCAATGTACAATTTTAGAACTGCATGTGACTCTCAGACTCCTTTAACCACACAATCAACTTTCCCGGTTACCTTTCTATGCTTCCAAAACCTCTAAGGTTTGCAATGATGCAACCAAAATATGACAGTAGATCACCAATCACACATTTCTCACTAAGTTCAAGAAGTGAACAAAAGAAACACCAGTGTGTATTAAGCTTCAGACAGACTTAAGAGAGAGAGAGAAATGGGTGGAGGAGGGCATGGGGGCAAAACAGGAAAATAAACTCAGAAAATTTCTGATCTCTTCCATCTTCTGACCATCCTACGCACCACAATCCTTTTGCTTTGGAAAAAGTAAGTACTGCCTCAGCCACCCAATAGTTGCCCATCCAATTCAAATGCTAATCCTTATCCAAATGAAAGTAGATACAAAATTGTGGCTTAGCTCTCTTATAAGAAAGGCCTTAAGGTTTTTAAAATAATCATTTGTATATCTATTCTAGGACAAGAATGATGCCCTGAGTATGGCAGAATTGCAAGAGGAGCTGGCCTTGCACAATCTGGAGAGTCAGAGGAAATTCTTTCTCTTGCCCACAAGTGCTACTTATGCTGGTCTGGCCACTGCAAACAGTGTTCTTCATCTGAAGCACCTGCTGGTCAAACTCCTCACCCATTCAAGCAAGATGGACTCTCTATGACTGTTCCTCTCAGCAAGAACTTGAGGGTTTTTTCCCAGCATGGTCAGGAAGCCTTTGTTCTTAAAAGCCCACTTCTAGGCATTCACCTAGAGATAATTCCCACTGTTTTAGGTAAGAAGGAAGCAAAACAAAGGCAAAGTACGTTGCTTTGGGGGGGGGGGGGGTAGGGAGGACATCAGTCTCAGAGACTAGCTACTGGAAGCAGCTGCTGCTCTTTTCACAATCCTAAGGAACTATACTACCAATATTTGCACTAGGACTTTACATTCTTCTTTACAGGATCTACTACAGTTGACTTTATAATAAGTAGGAAGAGATAATGCAATGACTTGACATGGAGGTAGCTAAGACTTCTCTTTGTTTGCCTATGAAATGGACTTGTTATCTCAAAAGCTGGGGGTTAATCTTGGCCCATGAAGGACTACTTCAGCTGGGTTGCAGTTAATGGAAAGTGGCGTGCACTGAAACTGATGGCCTTTCCAGGGTTTGAGGAGTCCTTGGTGGATTACCTTTTACTGCTGGCTAAGCACGTTGGAACAATTGTGCCTCTGAGAATAGCCTAATGCAGCAGTTTTGTAGCCAGTATTTTTTGCCAGCTGCCTTGAACTGATGCCAAAGTTACTTCAATCACCAAGACGCTGTTATCCTCTTATTTATTACTTGCTGCTTCTGAAGTAACCTCTAGAGTGAGTCTAGGTATTTGAGATTGGTCAAGAGAACTGGTAAATCTGAGTTACAGAGCACAAAGAGATGCACATAAGGTAGCACTCTCCAAACTAGTTGAGCTCAACTGTCAATTTCCCATGTTGGCTGGGAAGTTTGAGATGCAGGCCAAGACATTCAGGTGTCCCTTAGTATGACAAAGTTGTTCAGCAGTAATGTACTTGAATATCCCTATTGGATCTCAATCCCTCAGGAGCTCTTAAAAGTTTTTATTTCTGCTCCATTGTAGAAACAAAACATATCTCTGCAAAAGCTGATACGTGAACCAGTAGTGGCTGTTACGAAGTATTTATAGGTCACATTATTGGTTTGGGCTACCAGTAATGTTCTCTTTAATTTCTAATGAGGAAAAAACCAGCCATTTGTCTCACCTCCACATTAAAGCATAGTTCTACATGTGCAGGAAGCCAATCCCATCTTCAGGTAACTTTTCTCTATAGATGTAATGGAGCTGTTACAAGCTTTTTCTTAAACAGGAAAATGGTGCATGTACTATTACTCTCTGACACTCCCTTTTCTCTTGGCAGACAGCATTTTTGTTTGGACTAGGCTCCTTTTGCAGAATTTACCTTCGACCATCCCCCTCCTTTATTTATCCTATTACAGAATATAGGAAACCTGGCTAATAGATCTTAGCCCCATGTGCAATAGGTAATTGCTAAGAAATGGTTTACATTTTTTATCAATAAATCTTGAGTTGTAAGATGTGACTCTGTTCTACACAACTTGAGGAATCCCAGCATACAATTCAGTAGGACACTGAATGGTGAGGTTATTGCCAACAGCCACTTTTCAGCAGGCATTACTTGGGATTAGAAAACTTTTCAGTCCTGTGTTCTCGGGGTGCTTCAGCAGAGAATTCAGAAGCTTCACCAATTGCAAATTCCTGTAGTAGCTGCATGAAAAAAGGTTACTGCAGTGTTGGTCTCTAGAGACACAAAAGAGAACCAATACTGCTTCTACGTTTAAAAAATCGAGGAAAGATGGCTTGATAGACAATCCGTAACATATCACACATTAGGAACCATCATGCCAGCATTGCCATCAGACAGGACAGTGACTTCTTCCTTCCCATGAACGAGTGCTTACTGAGAGAGTTGTCATCTCTCTGGGCTATGCCCTTACTGGAGAGTAGAGGTAGCTCCTTCTGAGCCACGTTTACTAGTTTTGAGGCTTTAATCTTGATGGCCTATTCTTATTTCTGAGAAAGGAAACTGCTATGCCGTCTTTCCAAAATGCTCACAAAGTGGACAAGTTGGTCTCAGATTCACTGCTGCTCCTTTTAGCCAACACATTCTTTCAGTATGCTCTGTTATTGACACAAGGCTTAGACAAGTCATTTATGTCAACTGAGGTCTCTACAAGGCAAAATAATACTTTGTCACTTTAAGAATGTTATTTTGCCTTGAGGAGGCCATCAGTGAAATAAATAAATCTGAAAGCTGGCTAAAGCTTTCTACCCTGTGGAAGAACTCTGATGGAGAACCAAAGTTCTACCTGTAAGATATTTTCTTATCTCTCTTTAGAAAGCAATATTTTATGTAATTCAAGTGTCAGTTTTTCAACATCAGTCACTAAAATCCATGCCAGCAAGTGAAATAATAATTCAACATCTTTTCCTCTTCATAATTATTGATCCATTTTTTCCTGCTGTAAAGATGCAATGAATGCTTGGTAGTCCTCAGGATAGAAGCGTTTATAGACATTGATCTTCCTCTTTATTTGTTTTGGTGTATCCTGGTAATAGTTCTTCTCATCACGAGCCATAGCCTGGGAGGTAAACAGTACAACTGGGAATTAACAGAAAAGCAGCTATGTCAATATACAGCCTTAGAAGGTCCCCACACCCAGAAAGTCAGCAGTGCATTGTACATCAAGTCTCAAGGAGAGGCTGTATGCAAAGCAAATGCAAGTACAACCACAGGACTGTAGTAAAAAAAGATAGATTCAGATGCTGGATGCAATTCCATACAGAATGGAGAGGCACTCAGTTACCCTCCAGATATTTTTAACTCCGCCTGCAGCAAAGGATTGCAGGAACTCCAGTACAAACCATCTGAAGGGCACTAGATTGCTTAATTCAGTTCTAATGTCTGTTTCAGAAAACTCATGTATTTTGTCAAGCAGGAAGTACCCTACAAAGCAATATGGGCAAATAGAGGAAACAAATCCTTTTCTAAAGCTGCCTATATAAATAACGTATAACGTATCAATTGTCCTATTCTATAAATAAATACAAGACTTAACAATGATGAAAGTCATTCATATTAAAACCAATGCAAAGATCTGGATACTGTTCCTAAAACGTGTGAGGAAAATAAAAAAGATCCAGCCATGTAGTTCAGAAGAGTCTCTGTGGAGAAAGCTTTAGTCAGTACTGAAAAGATCTTCCCTTTTAAATACTCACCTGCCTGTTAGAGGAGCTCTCATCCAGATAAGCTGTCTCAAAGGCATCTACAGCCCTGAAGGTTAAAACCATCACTTACAATTGGCCTTGGAACAACCAGAAGCCAGTACAGGAGGCAGAAGGACTGGCGTGATGTGGTAGTAACAGCCAGTCCTCCTCACTACAAAAATCTAGCTATTGTAACTGGGATTATCTGATATTTTCATATCATTTTCCAATGATGTATTGCAATTATCTAAACAAAAAATATCAGTGTGGGAATAATTACAAGATTATCTCTGCCCAAAAGAATCAGGATGTCTACCTTATAGTTTTCACTGTGATTCTGGATCATGTGTTTGACATAGTCAATAAGGTCTCTGGAGAGGGTCTCTGACTTCTTCTCTGGGAAGCTGGCCTCATATTCTAATTCTGGGCATAAAGAAAAGAAAGCAAGAAGGCATTAAACAATGTTTGCACACTGTGAAACCTTATTTTATGGAAATGGAACTGCTAGACCCAACCAGTAGATCATGGAAGTCACCTACATTTCCTCTAGTATGAGACATGTCCAGACTTGCTAGAAAAAGATGTATTGTTTTCATAACAGCAGACACAATGTATTCATGTTAAACTCTCACCCTAATCTCTAATGATAATCTGACAATGTAAAATACAGTTTGTATTCAAAACCACAAACAACAACTTTTGGAATAACTGCTATGTTTGCCAATAAACAATGAAGAAGACAAGAAAATTGCACTTAAGTGGAATAGGACTGCAAGACTTCTAGCGAAGGATTTCCCAATGAAGAATTAGATCTATATTGCACTTTGCCAATATGAAGTAATACCCACCATTTATTACATATGGCTTCCTAACAGTTTTTGTCTCTGCCCCTGGTCCATCAATTTCCATTTTCATATCCTGTAGTTTAAAAGACACAATTCATGTTGTACAAAAAGACAGCTTGTAATTACTTTGTACTTTCTTTTTACCCCAACATTAACATTTTATAACTATGGTTAACTCATTTTAAACATTCTTTCTGAATATAATTGGATGCAGTGTTACATTACAGAATATTTCAAATTATTAAACAATGCAAATGTTGATAGCTTTTCTATAATAAGCCTTTAGCACTCTACCATTTATCTCAGGATAACCTGGGATGTCAGCACCAGGGGACATTAAGTGAATAAGAACAAGACAGAGATTTTTACTTTGCTAACTGAAATGTTAAGAATTAGAAATAGCTCTTTCAACTATTTCAATTTTCTGAAAAGTGGGATGGGGGGACAAAAGAGGAATTTACCTCTAAAACAAAAAGCTGGGTTAATTAGTTTAGTTACAAGGTTCTCTCTCATGCATATTTTGTATTTAATCAGAATCACCTGACATTTATTGGAAAAATTCTAGAGATAGAAACATTTTCATGATGTACTTTTCTAACCATTTATGTTATTTCCAAATATTGTCTTTCTGGAACATGTCAAGCAATAGTGCAAGCTCCCAAACTATAAACCTTGATTTACACTTCTCATTCAACTTCCAAGTGATAACTATACTTGGAATTCATACAGCACTAACCTTTGGAATGGGAATTGCCTTGTTTGGATCAACAGCCAGGCCCATTTCTGCCAAGTTTTTAGAAACTGATTTGGTGCTATCCCAAGCATGTCGGATTTGAGCACTGAAGAGAAATGGGGGGAAGAGAAATAAAAAAGTGCATCAATACTATGCATTCTTGAAGGAGGTTCCTCCCTTTTCCAATAAGAATGACCACACTTTCACAATCAACACACAAGATTTTGTATCCTGAAACAAAGCAACAAATGCAAGCCCTCTCCCCCAATTCAAGTGCACAAAACAGAGTGGAATGTTAATTTGATGCTGAAAACCTCAAATCCATATGTGCCCCTCTCCTTCCACAACTGTAAAAGGACAAGAACTCTTTAAATGACAATCTGCTGGTATTTCAAATTTGAGAAATAAATAAAACTTCATGACATATGAAATTGGCTGCCTGTGGCAGCTGTCTCAGCTCTTCCTAATGGTAGGATTGATCCTGTACAATTGTCTGGTGCCTAAAAAATCGATATATTTCAGCATATCTGTCTAAAGATATTCAGAGTATCATTAAGACGCACAGTCAGTATCTCTCTAGCACAATTCGGTTTCATTACTTTTTTTAAAAGTCATCTTCTTGAACATTTTAGCCTTTTCGCACATGAAAAAGAGTTGGAATAGCAATGATAATGCAGTGCTCTCTATGATGAGTTGAGCCACTTTCATTCTATATGCTTCTTTAATAAAATCTAAGTGCAGCATTCTTCACGTTGCCTAATGATAGTTCAGCCCTAAGCCCAGTGTGATCTAGCATTTTCCCATGGGAAATTAGCATGGAATAGACATCATAGATAACTAAGAGAATCAGAAAAAGTTCAACCAGTATCCTGCATTCCATGACTGCCATCTCAATAGAGTTATTTGAATGGGAGTAAATAGGAGTTATCAGGAAAATGGGAGAAAATGCAGGGGTAAGGAGCAGCTAGTTAAAGAGTGCAACTAAGGAAAAGGGAAGAAAAAGTGAGAGAAGGAAAATGGCAAAGTGAGACACAAGGAAGTAAGAATTATAGTTTTAATTTTACATTGAGGACACGTGGTTTGTGTTGCTGCAGTTTTTATAATGCCCTCGGTCATTCCAAACTATCCAGATCCCTTTAGTTGGTAACATAATATAATCCAAACAAAGAAATGCACACTCTGGGTGGTTTTTGGAACAGAACCCACGATGGCAGGTTACGAATACGACCTCGCAAGCGCCACGCCTTTTAAGGAGTTAGGTCTATCGGTTTTATTTCAATACTTGGTTAAAACAGAAGCGGCGCTGCTCTTAGAGAAAGCAGCAGGATTCGACGGCCCTCCGGAGCGAGGCTCAACCTGGGCAGACGAGCCACGAACCAGCCCTCCACATTTTAGCCTAGCGTGTTAAACCAGTCCGGGCCTTATGGTTGGTTCAAGGTGTATCGCCAACCCAGAAAATTGGGCTGAATAAATCCTAAGTAAATGAAGCGTGGGCAAGCACGTCATGCAAACGCAGCCCCAACGTCTGCCCTGAACCTGGTGCCTTTCAGACATCTCAAATTACTGAGGACAGCGACGAGTCCTCGTATCTAAACTAACGATCGCCCCAAATAATGACCGAGCGGCCGGTTCTCCCTTTCCTGGCTACTCACCATTTTATTCGAGGCGCCGCGCGTTTGCGGACAGCCCTGTTCAGCTTTTTGCGGTCGATGTTATAATTATACTTCTTCCGACGCTGCTTCTGCTTGGCTTTCGGCATCGTGGCGTCTCGTGAAACCAACCCGGCTGCAGCACGCACGCCGCCCCGCAGAAACCCCTACGGTCGCAGCTCAAGAGATAGCCAAACCACTGATCGCAATGGCAGATAGGAATGGTAGTTCTGCCTATTCGGTCAGGGTAGCCGAAATGCATTAAATGAACTACACTTCCCAGAATGCCAGAGCCTGTGGGCAGGGGACCATTTCCGAGATTCAGGTGGAAAGCGCGATTGGCTGGAGACGGGGCGCTTCCTGCGGCGGCGGCGGCGGCGGCGGCGGAAGAGTCGACGTCGCTAGAGCGAATCAAGAGGTGACCTTCGTGCGTTGGCATCCGGAGTGAGCTGCCATGGCTCAGGGCCCTCCTCCGCCGTTTGATCCCCACCCCCCCCCGGTTATCGAAGGCTTTACTCCGACTTCTTATCGGTTCGATGCCGATCACTTTGAAAGCAAGTTCGTGCGCAAGTTCCGCGAGAATCCATTTGTGCCCATCGGTGAGTCTGGACGGATATTCCGCTAGTCGAGCGGGAGCGAGCGAATTGGTGGGGTTTGGACAGCGCAACTTCTGGGAAAAGCAGTGGGGTTATTATTTCAATATTATATTATTTATTTAAAACGTTTCCTTCTGCCTGTCCTCCCCGGCGTTCTAGGCAGCGTTGAATAGTGAAAAAAGATTACTGTGAAATAAACAGCCGCAAAAACAGCCTAGCAATCAAAGATACCTAAAATGCGAAAAACAGCCGTTAATTAAAATAGCAAAAAGGAGTTTATACTAAAGCCCACCCTAAGGAGGAACGTTAAAAAGATTATTCCAGACCTTAATGGCTCTGCAGCTTAGTTAACCACCAGAAATGCCTTTTTCCTGGTGTCAACCACAGGGTCTTAAGGGTTCCTGGGAAAGTTTCTCCTGTTTAATTTTTTTCTCATCATTTAGCTCAGTGTTTTTCAAACTTGGCAATCATAAGATGTGCGGAGTTCAACTCCCAGAATTCCCCAGCCAATTCTGGGAGTTGAAGTCCACACATCTTAAAGTTGCCATATTTGAAAAACACTGATTTAGCTGTACCCATCAAACAGCATAGATCTTATCTAAAAAGGGAAAGTAAGTGTGGGTTTAAACATAACCACCAGTTCTTGAGATTTGAGGCTGTATAGGGAAGGGTTGCTATTAAAAAACAAAAAAGCAAAACAGCCTTTGTTCTTAACAGAAGCATGAGCCATAAAAGTGCTATAAATTAAGTTTTTCCTGGTGTGAGAGAATGGAAAAGAATGTCCTGCCTAAATACTTGTGTTTAGATCCATTGTTTACCTTGGGAACTGAGACTAAAGGATAATGAACCAAAATTTCTTGACAAAACTGGGATCTTTCAAAGAAAAAATTGGATGGTCTATTCCAGGGGTAGCACAAGCCTCTGTAACAAAATTTCCTTCTTTTGTCTCCTTTCCTGCCTTCTCCTCCAGGCTGCCTTGGTACAGCAGGAATTTTGACTTATGGACTGATCTGCTTTATGAGGAATAATCCCCAGAAATCCCAGAAGATGATGAGGGCCCGTGTTCTAGCCCAGGGCTTCACTGTTGCATCCCTATTACTGGGTATACTTGTTACAAACATTAAGTCATCGAAGTGAACAAACTGCTACTGTACAATCATATGAAACTATGGTCCACTAATCTGGGTAAGAACAAGCCCACCTGCCTGCCATCATACCACATTTTGCGGAATGCTATCTCAGTGCTGCTTAGGAAGTGACTATCTGGTACCAAGGAGGCCCAGTTTTTGTTTAATAACATTGTTAATAAGTTCCAGTGATTCAAATTTGCCATTGGTGTGTAACATTGTTTGTGTATCATAGCAATGTTTTAAGCCTATTTTTCTGGTAAAGTGAGTAAAATTATCTGGCCTAAGTGAAGCAGATTGGAAGGCATGCCTTTATTATCTATTAGGCAGTTGTGTGGTTAAAATGCATTGAAAGTAACACATTTATTATGGGGATTGGTGTGATGAGCCAAAGATGTTGAGTGTTAAAAAAAGCTTAAATTTTCTATTCTTGGTGTTATTTTTTCTGAAATTTTGTCACTGCCAAGAGTGGACAGAAATCAGGAAGAGTGATTGTGAGGTATTAAAAACCATTGTGTTCGGTAAGACCTTCTGAGATAGCATGAAACAATTGTTAATTGATAAGGTACTTGTAATTTGCCTCACATATAACTGTCATCTGCAAAACTGTAGATAACTAGATGTAAGACCCTTTGGTTGAAGTCCATCGAGCAGTGAGTTTGTTGTTGCTGTACAGTGATATCCCTCCCTGAGCTACTAGATTCCATTGGTGGGTTGGTGGTGGGGTCTCTAAGGCTCATCATCTTTGGTGATTTCAACCTCCCCCCAGGTGGTATTGAGTCAGGGGCATCTTAGAAGTTCATGGCAACTGTCAAATTGACCCAAGTCATCAAGATCCTGATGCGTATCAGAGGTCTTTGCTTTTTTGTTTCAGGGCAGTTTTACTTTTTGTTTTAGGGCAGTTACTGCCTGATCTGAGAGTTGTGGACATTATCATCAGTCTATTGCTAGGAACATATACTCTGATTGCTTTTCATTTCGCCAGTGCTGCCCCACCCCTTGCAGGGAGGTAGGATCTATTAGACTGGTGCATCCCAGTCAACTAATAAACCCTGATGAGTTGCAGAGGGAGGTTGGGGGTTTTCTTGAGGATTTGATGGACAATTTGGCTGAGACTTGGCTGGCTCCCTGAAATGGACATGTGGCAAAGGCCTTAGAACAGATTGCACCTGTGCAGCCTCTCACTGTGCATGAATCTTTGGGTATGCTTTGATTTTCCAAGGCACTTAGGAGATGAAATATCAAAAGAGCCACCTAGAGCACCATTGGAAGAAGATGAAGAGTGAATTCAATCAAGCACACATAACAGCACTCTTCCTCTTCTTTCTAACATTGCATGAGGACATTGGGTGAGATCATCAATCAGTTTCGGGTCAGGTACCATCAGTTTGGTGATGATACTAAGTTGTACATCTTAACCCCAGGCTAGCAGGGGTCAAGGTCTTGTAGCAATATCTGGAGGCTGTCAGGGTGTGGAAGTGGAGGAACAGATTCAGGTTCAACCCTGAAAAGACCAAGTGGCTGTGGTTGTTTGAACCATCCAGGACTGGAGATGTTCCATCTTTAGGCCTGAATGGGGATGCACTTCCTCCTTTGGGACTGTTGCACAATTTGGACTCACAGATCCAGCTTAAACAGGTGGCAGCTATTGCCAAGAAGATCTTTGCAGAAATTCATCTAGTACACTAATTGCACCATTTCCTGGACCTAAAGGCCTTTCAAACAAGCACTCATGCTTTAGTCACCTCTTATGGATTATTGTGATGTGCATTACATGGGACTGCCCTTGAAGACCACTCGAAAACTTCAGCCGATCCAGAATGCAACATATGCAATTATGGGCATTCCCTTGCAACACCTCTGCTTTGTGAGCTGTACTGGTTACCAGTAGGCTTCCAGGTAAATTCAAGGTGCTGATTATTACATATAAAGCCTTTCATGATAGAGAGACTGTTTTCTATACTTCTGCTCATGCTTTACGATTAAGCAGATTTGGCATGTTCCCAGTCATTAAACAGTCATCAGATGGGACCTACAAAACATGCCTTCTTGGTTGCAGCACCTGCTTTCTGGAACAATATCCTCTCAGAGATTTGGTTGAGCCCCATCCAGATCTTGTTAAAAAGAGCTCTTAAAAGCTGGCTATTCCCATAGGACTTGGGCTAGAGTTGATGCAGGCCCCTTAGGTGTTATATGTCTCCTTTAGAGTTGGGGGGGGGGGTCATCCAGATGCCTATTTTTCTTTTGTTTGTATTCTTTAATTGTTTTACTATTGTACGCTGCCCAGAGTCACAGTGGCCTTATAAATTTAATAAACAAGCCACCCTGTCTTCCCCCCCCCCCCACTTCATCCCAATTTGAATCCTATGTGAGTTTAGCCACTTCAAGCATGTGATGAAGTGAACTGTATTTCACAAAGGCTTATGCCTTTTAATAAAATTTGCTAGTCTGAAAAGGTGCTACCAGACTCCTCCTGATGTTTGGCTATCACAGAGTAACACAGCTCTCCTCCTACAGTGTCAAGAGTAGGGTAAATCACCTCTCTTTTCTAGTCTGTTCATTTTTGAATGTGCTAGATTGCAACAGAATTGTAAACTTGCCCTTGCTAACTATTAGCATCTTCCACATGTCAGTGATTTTCTAACAACTTCTGCCAGCTTTTAAAAAAATTCTAGCAATTCCTTTTGCATTCAAACTGCTAAATTCCAAAGGAGTGCTAGGGGAAAATTACCATTCAACAATATGTAATATATCTTAAGATATGATCTTGTGCTAATATACCTGAATGTAAATTACACTGCATTCCATAGGATTTATATTTAAATATCTTTACAGATACTAAAACTTTAAATATATTTAAATATTAAAAAGGTTGAACTGTTAAACCTGCTTAAAGTTTGGTCATGCTTATTACATTTGACAAAGTAGATGCTAAAACATATTCTGATAAGAGCCAGAAAGCCTAAAGTATAAAAAGAACTTGGGATTGCAAGAAAAGTTTTTTTTAAAAAAAAGAACTTTGGGGAACTATGTGACTAGCAAAAGGGAGAAAATGGAATTGGTAAGCTTGCTGCTGGGAGAAGATGACAAGATAGTACTAGATAGTTGGGAGAGGTTCCAATAGAAGAGAATATCTGTAGCTCAGGATTGAACTGTGGAATTCTTGGTGCTCTCTAAGCTTGGTTTGCTTGCAGACATTTCATTATCCAACTAGGTAACATCATAACCAGCAGTGATGTTACCTAGTTGGGTAATGAAACATTTGCAAGCAAACCACCAAGCTCAGAGAGCACCAAGAACACCACAATGGGGAGAGGGCATAATCTCCTATTTTTAGTCTTCTCCCCAAAGGGCTACTATGTTCAAATGAATGTAACTAAAACGAGTGACTCAAGGGATTGGCAAGTTAGTTAGGCTACTACCATAGGCATGTTTATGTCTCCAGGATGAGTCTAATTCCATCCAAGGTTCTTGAAGGAGCGTGCATGTATCTCAGAGCCCTTTCTTTGAGAAACCATGGAGAACAGATGTAATGCCAGAGGTTTGGAGAACAGCAAAACACCAAAAGGAGGACCATGGTAATGACCAGCATGGGTTTAGCAAGAATAATTAGCCCAAATCAATCTGCTATGCTTTAATAGAATGACCAGCTTAGTTGTCCATTGTGTGATAGTCATAGCATACTTTGACTGTAGCAAAGAATTCAGTTAAGTATCCCATGAGATTCTGGCAGAGAAGATGGCAGAATGCAGGCTGGAATATGTTACCATTAGAAGAATAGAGTTGAACAAATTTTGTATCAAGCTGGAAGGAACAGTCAAGTGGTGTACCTCAGGGCTCTGTTCTGGACCCTATGCTGTTCAACATATTTATAAATGGTTTGGACAAGGAGTTCGGATTATCAAATTTGCAAACAAGACAAAGATTTGGAGAGATAGCCAATACTTTAGGCAGGAACAAGCAAGATTTTAATTGCAAGATATATTTTAATAAACGCAAAATCCTACATAGTGATGGCTATTCTTTGAAACCATTGGCATTCCTGTATTGTATACATTTTTGAACAGAAAGGCTTTCAAGGAAAGCTATATTGGCTGAATTTATGTATCATGCTAAGCTATGGTTTATAATGGCTAGGTTATAATTATAATGGCTAGGTTCACAACAAACCATGGTTTACTGAATAAAGCTACAGTTGGATAGGTTTGCCCAGTGCACTCAAATATAACCATGATTTACAGCTGTGCTTACACAACATAGTAAGCCAAAACTTAACAAACTGCATTATGCTTTGTCACCCGAATGATGAATCCAGACATTTTGTCCTAACCGTTTTGCTAGCAGCGTAGTCTTGTTAAATAATGCTGTTGATGCATAATCATCCTATTGTAGTATGTAATGTCTCTCAGAAAAACAAAACTCTTTGACTATTTCCTTGCATTGTAGATCAGTTCTGATAACAACTTGTGCCTGATAACTGTTACACAAATGTGTTACATGGAGGAGAAAGGTTTAGTCCGATTGTCAGAGCAGATCACTTTTCTCTATTCTGTCTATGGATGAACTCTTACAGTCAGTTGGTAAAAGCTTCTGCCACCAAAACAGCTTGAAATGATGCACTTTCCATGTCAGCCACGTGCTGGTTTGAACTATGCAGAAGCATGATAGCATGCAGAGCAGATATCCAGTACGGTTCTGTAATCTTAGGCAAGATAGGAAGGAGTGGTGTTATGTGAATAAAATGGCTAGATTACACTTCCAGTAATCAGGGTTCATCCAGGAGACGACAGTAGTGGAAAGATTGGCCAAGCAAGCCGATTGATGTCTATAAATAATGACTTTATATTCTTTGGTGGGCTCTTCCTGAAATCAGAGCTCAGTATTCTATATTGCGTGAACTTAGCTCTCATTTTGTTGAGTCACCCAATATACTACCACCAGCATTATTGTTCAGCATGTATGACTTGCCTTTATTGGGCAATTATTACACTGAAGTAGCTTTATCTATACTGGACTGCATGGTGGCTTTTTTGTTACCTTGCAAAGCTGAGTAGCATTGAAGCTGAGCCTTGTAATATATACATATAGCAAGACGTTACATCTCTTCCCATTCAACTCAATATATCATTTACAGCTACAGTATATGCCTATTCAGGAGTAAAGGTTATGAATCAATCGGGGGTTGGACTTTGACACATATAGTAATGACCAGGCAACTGTGCAAACTATAGCTTGCTATATTACATCATTATCTATGCAAATACTGAGTACTGGTAAGACTAAAAAAGAGAAGGAAAAGCTGTAACATTGCTCTTGTTGCCTGTTTGGAGACATGAACAACGAACACATGAGAATTCAAAGCCAAATAGCTCATACCCTATGAGGGCCAGCCTGCCGGCCTGCCTGCCTGCCTGGTAATATTTGCTTGATAACGACAAACGCTCTTGTTGCTCTGCATCTCGGCTTTCCTATTTGCACCTAAGATGATTACGCAGGAAATTGATACTAACTGTAAGACAGAGGTAGTTTATAGCATTTGAAGCACAGCACAGCCACATTCTTTTTAAATCTTGTCACAATGTCTGTGTTTTAAGGGTTTATTTAAATGCTGCACATGGCAGCGCTCAGCCAACCTTGGCTGACATCAGAAAGCTAAGCAAGGTTGAACCTGGATAGTACTTGGATGCACAACTACCAAATCATCCCAGCCTAGACTGGGAAGTTAAAAAGTGTCCCAGAAAAAGGCAACAGCGAACCACTTTCGTCCTATTGTCAGGAAAACTATATGGGCACATCCATGCAGCTCACCAGAAGTCAAACTCAACTCAGACGGTCTTTATCTTTTTATATGCTCAGAACTGCACTTCCCCTAAGGCAGTGTTGTCCAAACTTGGCCACTTTAAGATGAGTGGACTTCAACTCCCAGAATTCCCCAGCCAGCAAGTCCACTCATCTTAAAGTGGCCAAGTTTGGACAATACTGCCCTAAGGTATGCACAGGAAAGCTTCAGTTTAACTATTTGAGGGATGGGGTGTCTATTAAATCTATTAAAATAGAATTTAAGTCATTTGCATAAATTTGCATCATTTGTGTAATTATAATAATGGAATGAATTTCTAAAATATCCTGTAATTTTTCCCCCTTTTTGATTGGTGTAAAGACTAGTTTGCAAGGTTAAGAATAGAAAACTAGGAGCCCCTATGCCAGGCAATCTTGATGTACTGTATCTTTGAAAGTTTAAGGAATTATATAGTTGGGTTCTCATACATACAAATTTAGTTTTTTTAAAAATGCTTTGTTCTGAATAACTATTTTTAATCTTCTTTGCTTCAAAATACCTTGCAGGAAACACAGTATATTAAGATTTCTTCATACATGAATCCTGATTATGGTCTTACATCAACACATTTTGAAAAATGCATTTTGTTGCTAGAAGTCTATTACTTTAGAGATCATAAGTTTGGAAGCAAGAAGAGTTATTTACAAACATAGTTAATATCATTACAAACTATCAGGTTTGCAGTTTACTGCCCACCTAAGGCACATAGCAAATTCGCAGCTAGTGAATAATTTGCCAGACACAATTCAATCTGTCCTGAGAAATGTGTATACTTTCTTTTAATCCAAAGTAGAATATTGTACTCTCCTTAGAAGATAAATATATACTCAAATAATTTTCTCTTTCATAGGATGGGGTAGAATGTGAAGGGCTTAATCCTTCCAGATAATGGTTAAAATTATTCACTTTATGTCAGTGAAAATAAAAAGCCATGACAACTTTCTTAATTCTGGATCATTTTCTGCTGAAAAAGTGCATCATAAATACACCCATAACCTAAAGGCTTGACACTGTATTAGACATCTATTTTAATTTCTAATGCAATGTTTTCTTTCATAAACTCGTGTGAAGTTTATAAGAAAGGTAGCTCACAACAGAACTTACCTTCCAGCAAAATATGAATGGGATTAATTCCTATGTCTGTAAACCCTCAATACCTACTTGGATATATGTTTTCAAATTTACTTCCACACAGAGAATGGGTAGGCTAACAGCCCAGGTTGTCAGATAATTGCCCTCCAATTACTTTTTCAATTAAAGCAAGCATTCTGTGATTTTACTCTGTGACTCTCATGTCACAGATAATTGGGAGATTAGTTTAATTTTTGTAAGCTGCAATAGCTGATCAGACTGTGATTGCTCCTAGATAACAACTTGGCCATCTTCTTGGGCTATGATGAGACAGGAAATTATCCTTAATCTGGAATTGTCCATTCACTTCAATAGCCTTGCCATCTCTTCTCACATACAGCTGAACATGAAGTCTTTGGCCTCTGATAAAATTATATTCAGTAGACAGCTGTCAAAAGAAAGCTTGTGAAAGTATTCAGTTTCTTCCACATTTCTTCTCTTCACTCCAGTGCTCCAGAAGGGATGTATGTTGTAGGATTACTATGAACTTTTCATGTCAAATGACATCTTGGATCCACAGAATATAAGCCAAGGACATGCAAGAGAAAGACTTGCTACAAAAGTCTTTCCATACAACGCTTTGTGCTGAATAGGTTTCAGCCCAACCCATTTTTAGCTTATGAGTAACAAAAAGCACAACCCTTAACTAAAGGAGCAACTTCTCTCTAATGGGACCACCTCTAGATGATTATATGGCCCAACCCCCCCCCCCTTTGGGTAACATTGTCAGGTCTTCAAAGGATGACTTCTAATATGCCACTTTCTGGTATGATATAACCCACACATGGAAAATGCTGAAGTTACCATAAGAGAGAAAATACTGGAAAAAGGTGTCTTCCCTGGACTAGTAACTTCAATGTATCGTGGTTCTTTCTTGAAAATGTTTTACTATGCAAAAATGATATATTGAATTTACCACGAGGACATTTTACATGTAAAATACATATGCAAACCCATGCTAAATTATGTAGTGAACACAGCCCGTATATGCTGTACGTACAGCTATATTGTCATGAATGTCTATATTTCACCCTGCTACACAACAGCTAAGGTGAAGCAACACACCCCGTCTTTCTAAAGCCACATTTTTGAAACCGATCTTACAGCCTTATGCTGCTGAATGTTTGTTTTCTTCTGTGCATTTGCTCAAGTGAAGAATCTTCACCGAAGGAGCCAAGCAGCCCTTTCTAGTAAAATGTACACCCAAAGGGAAATTGGAAGAATGATTGACTCTTCTTTAATTACAGCAAAAGAGATTGCAGATCTGAGCTAGTAGTATGGAAAGGAAGAAAGACTAGGAAAAACTTTCACCATCTGACACTGCTGTTCACACAAAACTTCCTCTGGGTAGCTGGATTGGGAAACCATCATACTAGCAAGGACATGAGTTGCTGGACGCAAAGCCCTGAAAACTGAAAGGGCAAATATTCTCTGGAACAAAAGTGACATGTCTATGTCTGAAACCTTAAACATATTTACATAAGTCTTACTGCATACTGTGGCATTAAATGCCAAGAAAATGTGCACATAAATTATAGTGTTTAGTTGGGTGTGTTAGCTATATGAGTGACAACAGAAGAATAGGCTTTTGTTTGTTTAAATCTACAGCTCTCTCAGTGGAGAAGATCCAGAGAAGATACCTTTGTAATAACATCCAGTTTAACTCTACATTGTAGCTATACATTTAGTGTATCCTTAAGCAAATATGGAATAACCTTTGAAGAGAGGAGTGAAAGTGAAGGAATCTGCTTGTATATTCTTCCTAGTCATCAGCTAAGCCTAAAGAATATCTCAAAAGGAGAAACGGCGTTCTTTTCAGTGCAAGCAGCTCTTTGTGCAGTGGTTTCATGTTTGACTGTGGCTCTTCCACAGCTTCATACAAATCTCATTTTCAGGTTTGCCAATAAAAGTGTAGCATACACATCTAGCATTACTTCAGTTTTCAGTTCACCTCTCTTCGCACATTTGCTCTTTAAGGGCTCACTTTCTAAAACATTTCTTCAATCTGATTGTGCCTACAACGCCCCGCACAAGTGGGAAGCGCAACTGAGTCCCAACTCTCTAACTGTTGGCCATTCCTGAGAATCATGCTCATCACTCAGGTAAAGAAAACCAGCAACAGAACTGGGACTAGAATTCTGTGCACGGCCCTAAGCTCAGTTTTAGCACTGCCTCCTAGGTCTAGTACAAATGACTGGAGAGGGGAATGATGTTTAACCTATTAAACCAGCCAGGTCTGAGGGGAGAAGATAATGGCAAGACCAGGGGACTGGGAAACTGAATGACCCAATACTGAAAGTGACCTTTCTTGAAGGCAGCAAGGAAGAGGGCAGTTGCCCAAGGACCACACCATTAATAAATATGTGTAAAAAGATATCAGTGCACCCTTTAAGCAAAGTAAATTCAAGGGGAGGGTTACAGGCAGCCACCCAATCTAAGTGACAGGAACATAGTGAGAAGAGAGGAAGAGGCAGGGGTAGGATGCGTTTGTTCCCTCATTCTGGTGGCCTTCTAAGCCTGTGGTGCTGCTGCTAAACCTGCTGGCAAAAGAGCCACCAGCACCCTCTCTCCAGCCCCGGCCTCTTTTCAGCTAGGTTAGCGGGCCAGAGGGATCTGTTTGAGGGAGATCAACACTGAGCGCATGCGTGAGACATCCTTGGACTGCTTGCTGCTCTTGGGATTGAAGTCGCAGAGTTGGGCCACCTTCTCCCATTCAGTGCCAGCCGTCTCTTCCTTGGACTCCTTTAGGCAGGCTTCCTCTGAGGCTCTGGAGAAGGCAAGGTAGGACATTGTCAGGCCAGAAAAGAAGTTCAATAGTGTTTTGCCTCCAGACAAAGTCTGGGTTAGCACAAAACATTTACCGTTGGTTAACTGAACTATGATTTATCAAACTAACCACATTTTCTGCATTCACACATTATGCTAAATATAAATTAATTAGATAGGCCTGTTCTGTATCACCTAATAGATTAAAACCTGGTTGGTTAATTTATGGTTCAGTCTGTCATGTGAATATAGCCATTGAGATCTGTGAAAAAGGGAATTTCCCAGAACCTATTTTCCTTCTTTTAAGAGACATTCTGGCTAATGAATTTTGTAACACTGAGCACCAAGTAAAGGCACATATTCTCACAGTATGAAGGAGTGATGTTGGGGCTGCTGTCTGTGCTTGGGAAGGGTAAGCTGCACCCAGGCAGAAAAAACTTCTCACCCCATTTCCCTGACTGTCACAAGCATCCAGGCCAGCTTTCCAGTTGCCTGTGATAGAGCCACACCCTGGCATTTTCAAGGACTTGCCAGCATCCAGAGGCAGCTTCAACCCACCCAGGTTCTTAGCTTAGAAAAGCAAACATTAAGGCAGAGTGAGGAGGAGGTGTGTGTAGAGGGCATGGGTATAAGAGGAAAGGTGACAAGCAAACAGCCTACAGAAGGGGAAGCAGAGGCAATGTCTGAAGATTGGCAGCTGTTAAAAGCAGGCAAAAGGACTATCATTCAACTGCCAGGACCACAGGTTGTGGTGAGCAGCATAACCTGGTGGGAGTGCTGCCTGGACCTTGGAGGTTTGCTGGGAGCTCAGTAGCAACTAGAAGAGGAACAACCACACTGAAGCAGCACCTCATCTCAACTACTGAAAGAGTATTTGGAAAAAGGCAAAGGTTGCATGCCACTTTAAGACTTTATATATTTATAGAGACTTTATACATTTTATAGACTTTTGCTTGAACTAAGCATTAAAGGGCTAAGTATTAAAGACAAATTTATATGGCAACATCATCTTGCAAGTCCTCGATGGGCAGAGAGCAGTAGTCTATTGTTGGGGAAAGTGTGTGCTACAATACAGCATTCTGTACAGATTTACTACACTGTAGTGTGTCCAGTCCTTGGAAAGCAAAGAACCCTCACACACCTGGGTGTGCAGATATAAAATACACTACATGCTAAATGCAGTTTACTTATTAGCCATAGTTTGATATATGGATCATCATGATCACAGGCTTGAAAAGTACTCTAGGTTTTCTGCTATCTCAGGTAACAAGAAAAATGAGTGTATGAATGAGTAACAACTGATAGGGCCAAGATATACACCTCACACTTGAAAGCAGGCTTAAGAGCAAAAATAAGCAAATCCTGGAACAGATTGCATGGACAAACCTGAGACTAGGATGATTATATAGAACAAGCACTGAGACTTTTTGGAAGGACAGTAGGAGCATACAGTATAGGATTCAGGAACTGTTTGATATACAGCATTTAAGCAGCGTCTCTCTGATATTGCAGTATGAGGAACATTGCCAGACTAGTATCTGGCACTGCATGAAAACAAATAGAAAAGTAATTACAATATAGGCTTATGCAACCTATATAAGGGATGCTTATATGGCATGCTTTGGAGCACCTAGAAAGCATAAGCCTTATATTTAATAATAATAATTTATTAAAGTTATATGCCACCTGACTCCCAACGACTCTGGGTGGTTTACAATTGTTAAAACATTTAAAAAACAGAACAATAAAAAAAATGCAAAAACAGCATAAAGACAAAAGAACAATGATGGCAAGAAAATAAACCCAGAGGATAACAGAAAGGGGCATCAATTGTCCTCTCCAAAGACCTGGGCAAAGAGCCAGGCCCTTTGAAATGCCAGTAGGTATTTCTTGATAAGAAGTCCGTGGCAGAAGAAAATACACCTTAATCACTTTGCTGTTTCTCTTCATAGACTGCTCCATCTCTCCTCTATAGTATATGTTTTTATACTTCCAACTGCTCCATCAATTTATGCCTGACCTTTTTGCTACGCCAGCAAGAAAACTGTTAATTTAGAATTAGAAACAGAAGAGACCCTTCTCCTTTATCTGCTTATCAAAAATAGTTTATATAAAATTATCAAAGGACTTCTTAGCTATGGATGATATGACACGGAGAGTAAATAACATTAATATTGTTAAATTAAATAAATTAAATAAATAATAAAGGCAGGATAAAAGAATCTAAAAAAAAATTAAAGGGACATTGGGCTTCCTCAACATTAAAAGAATATTGGGAGTAAGGAAACTACACAGTTAAATTATTATTCTCACACCACAGTGAATTATGAGAAGAAGGAACACAGGCAATTCTGGGCCTATTTTTGCACTCACAAAATATCTAGCAAAAAAGCACACACTGCAGCTCCACATGTATGGTCCCCAGTTAAGAAAAGTTACCCCCAACCCCTAAAAAAATGAGCAAGAGAGACATACACATAGCCAATCACATCTGCATCTGGCTGCTGGTAAAAGGCTTTGTCAGCAATCCTGTGGCGTGGTCCAGTAACAGGAGAAAAGGCAGAGCAGAATGGCAGCAAAGAGTTAAAGAGAGAAACACAGATTAGTAGTACCCTTAAAAGAGGAAGGGGCAGAACTAGATAGTACTTGAAAGTATTAGCAGCTTAGTGAGTTGATTAGAGGTTCATTAATCAAAGGTGTAGGAGAGAAAAAGAGAATACTTTACAGAAGTAAACTACTCGTCATAATGCCCCCACAGTGACAGACCTGGTACAGAGACAGCTAGAGTCTAAGAACTAGAATTAAGCTTCCCAAGATTACATTATTTACATGCAGCCAAAGCAACCCACAGATATTTGCAGTAGCTATTATGACTATGTTTGAAAGAGTTAAAATTTACATCCAGCAGGATGACCTCGCATTTGTTGCAGATCCAAATATAAACAAGTAGTTAAAAAACCTTTTTTCCCAGCTGTACCTGTTATTGGCCTGATTCCTCTCCATTTGTTCATTCTGCCTTATGTTCCATTCCTCCAAGTCCTTCTTAGCCTTTTCACGCCATTCCTGTTCTAACACCTTAGAAGCAGCATCTAAAACCAAGAAAGATGTATCATGAAAGATACCAAGGGGATTCCTAAGTGCCTTAGCAAGCTAACTAGCCTAAATCTAGCCTGGCACGATCCAGAGGTATAGAATTACATCTTCATCATCCCCAGCAAAAGAAAGGTACCCTGGAAAGGTATGGTCATTAAGAGCTGGAAGTCATATGCCCAGCTTAAGAAGAAGGTATTCATTGGTCTTCATTTATTGGAAGGGAGGCTGGTAGGAGCTGTGGATGACAAGGACAAAGACGTAGTCTGACATCTACATGGAATTTACAGATCAGAAAGCGCAAACGCTACAGTGATTAGTGAGGAGAAAAAAATGCTGATTAGCTGTATCACTACACCGTGAGGTATTTATTTAGCTGATGCTAGAAGTAAAACTTGAAGTAAAATATCTCATTATTATTTCTTATTCTATAATAATAATATTTTAATTTCTCGTCATCTTCCTGATTATATTTATATTCACTGCCTCCACTCTGCTCATCTACTGAAACCCTCTTCAATTCTGCTGCCCAATCTCCAGTTTATACTTTTTGTATCATGAACCCTTTTCCTTTACAAAAATATCAACAGCGTCCTTTGCATTTTCTTTAAACTCTTTAAGGTAGCCTTTCTGCTGGTTAAATCTCTTCTCCATCATCTTCTTTCCTGCCCTACAAAAATTTTCCTTATACATGCAATTCTTATAGATGCTACATCTTTAAATTGTAATTTACATGACTATAGTTATATTTGAACTCCAGCTCAATTCCTGAGCAAATATTTTTATCCCCACCCAGTTCTTGCAGTCTCTTTTTCTGTTCCTCTCGCCATTTGCGAATGCTCTCAGGCTCCTGCGTCAACCGGTCAGCTCTGGCAATAGCTGCATAGGCATCTGTAGGTCCATTGGATTCCTTTAGACAAAAGAAACCATGAGTGAAATATTGGTCTCCCCCAACCAGGAATGATTAGGAAGTAAAACACAGGAGTCTCCAATCCTGCCAAAACATCTTGCATAAGATTATAGGCAAGTCCTAATCCTAGTTTGAGCATGAAACTGAGCAAACTCAGGGAGGCAGTGAAGGACAGGAAGGCCTGGCCCAATATGGTTCATGGGGTCACGGACACGAGAGTCGGACACGACTTAACGAATGAACAACAATCCTAGTTGATTGGGGACTTATTAAGTATAATCCAGTAGGCATAAGTTATTTTCTCCTGAAGTTAATTCAAAGAACAAGGTATAGAATACTGACAATATGAGGATAGTCTGAGGACTCCCTCATGCAGAAATTAGCACAACTAGCTGCAATCTTATAAAAATACACTTTTCAAAGTTACATATTCAAGCTGCGAAATGAACATCTTCATTAGCCATGTACTTGACCTCTCTTAACCAACTTGCCTTGCCATTCACTGCCAACATGATTTTCATATCTGTGCTCCAGGTGATTCCTGAAATTCTAAGGGGTAATAGCTGTAAGTCAGCCTTTGTGATATAATTCTTATGATGTCACAATCTTTAAAGGGCCAATGCCTTGCTGCAATCTTACTCTGACCAGAACCAGATGTTGATTTCAGTTGAGTTTTAAAACTGCCATTTGTGTCAATGGTTGTCATAGCAAGAACCATTTTCATAGCCTCAAGCTGAAATCACAAGGGAAATGCTAAAGGTGGTCATCTTCATGTAAAGGGCAGTAATGGTAATAATTAAATAAACCAGCTGCAAAATTTGAGAAGGTCCTCAATATAGATTCTGTTTATAGACCACAATTTTTAAAATGTTGGGTCCGGCATCAGGTTCCCCAGTTACTTCCAGAAATCTGTGCTGTGGCTTGTTTTTACATAATCAGCAGAATGACCCTATGAACAATCTTTCCACCTGATCTGGAATTAACCAAAAGGCTAGCTAGTTTTCTTCTGCACCTGTTACTGCACCCTCCAGTATAAAAGAGTAACTGAGATCTATACAGTGTAGGTAGGAATACTGTTTCTGGATCTACTGCTTCAGGTGGGGCTAGATCAGGTTCACCTACTACTTCAAGTTGGACTAGGTACTTTATGGTGATAAATTGTCATCTGGAGTTGCCTTGTCTGGAGATGAGTAGAAGAAAATGAGAGGGAGGCAGATTGCTCAGCCCAAAAAAGGAAACTCTGAGGACTGGGGAAGGTGGTTGTTTGGGAGAGGGGAGGAAGAGAAAAAGAAGAGGGGGAATGTGCAGTTAGAAAGCTCTGTTTCTATAATACTGCTGCTTGTAGTGCTGAACATAGCCCAACTGACTCCTCAGTAAGCTAAATTATCTCCAATATAATTACATAACTCTAAATCAAACCAAGAAGAAGCCAAAAGTTCCAGTAATAGCCACTGCCTTTCCATCCACCTCAGCAGACAAGAGGTTGTCATATATCATGCTGTAGAATGGTACTCCATGAAAGATTATGCCTCTGATCCTCCTTAGTAGCTCGTTTAAATGATTTCCCACACACAATATTGTAAATGTGCTACGAAACTGCGGGATAATATCAGAAAAGTGAAGAAGATAAAGGATTTTGCCTAAAAAACCTGAAATGTGTACTGTACAATTCTACTAGCATGATAGGGTTCCTCTACAATATAAAAAAGGCACAAAACTGTTATTTGGTAATCATATATTGGTATGCAGATTATTTAGTACAATCAGAGCATTGCCTCAAAGAAACTATTGTCTTTTTGGAATATCTAAGCTATTCCAAGATAGGAGGGAAAAGTAGATGAAATCACACAGAAAGATGCTTTCTGGGTGAAAGTTGGAGTAAATAATATAGGATATGCCTGTAATTTTCAGATCAGCATCTTTCATCCAATACAAAGAAACAATGCTAGCTTATTTACATTTGTCAATCTCACTTGTTCCCATTTGTGAAGTGCTTGATATAACCAAAAGACAGAATTATTGCACTGGAATTTACACAGCTAAATTCCTTATCCGATGGAAAGTAACATAGCAGTTCAATTTCCTGGGAGTTAGTCCCACTAAATTAAATGGACTTAGTGCTAAATAAACATACACAGGATTGCACTGATTCATGTTTCCCTCAATACAAACAAAGAAAAGGAAAAATTGAAGATGCCTCCTTGGATCTGGCAGAATGCTACTGTCTGCCTTTTCCAATCTGGTATCTTCCAGACTGGTTAGACTTTATCTTTGGCCATGCCTGCTGAAAATTAAGGAAGCAGAGATATGACTCACCTAGAAGGTTGTATACCATGTGCACAATTATTAGGCAAGTGAATATTTTGACCATATCATCATTTTTATGCATATTTTCCACCTCCAAGCTGTAGAAACCTGAATGCTTATTGGACATAAGCATATCAGGTGAGGTGTATTTGTGTAATGAGGGAGGGTGTGGCCTAAGGAGATCAACACCCTATATCAAGGTGTGCATAATTAAGCAGCTTCTTTTCCTCAGGCAAAATGGGCCAAAAAAGAGATGTAACCGACTCTAAAAAGTCAAAAATTGTAAAAAGTCTTTCAGAGGGATGCAGCACTCTTGAAATTGCTAAGATATTGGGGCGTGACCACAGAACCATCAAACGTTTTGTTGCAAATAGTCAACAAGGTTGCAAGAAACGTGTTGAGAAAAAAAGACGCAAATTAACTGTCAAAGATTTGAGAAGAATCAAACGTGAAGCTACCAGGAACCCATTATCCTCCAGTGCTGTCATATTCCAGAACTGCAACCTACCTGGAGCGCCCAAAGTACAAGGTGTTCAGTGCTCAGAGACATGGCCAAGGTAAGGAAGGCTGAAACTCGACCACCACTGAACAAGACACATAAGTTGAAACAGCAAGACTGGGCCAAGAAATATCTGAAGACAGATTTTTCAAAGGTTTTATGGACTGATGAGATGAGAGTGACTCTTGACGGACCAGATGGATGGGCCCGTGGCTGGATCAGTAACGGGCACAGAGCTCCACTTCGACTCAGACACCAGCAAGGTGGAGGTGGGATACTGGTATGGGCTGGTATTATTACAGATGAGCTAGTTGGACCTTTTTGGGTTGAAGATGGACTCAAAATCAACTTCCAAGCCTACTGCCAGTTTTTCGAAGACACTTTCTTCAAGCAGTGGTACAGGAAAAAGTCTGCGTCTTTCAAGAAGACCATGATGTTTATGCAGGACAATGCTCCATCGCATGCATCGAAGTACTCCACTGCGTGGCTAGCCAGTAAAGGCCTCAAAGATGAAAGAATAATGACATGGCCCCCTTCCTCACCTGACCTAAACCCTATTGAGAACTTGTGGGCCCTTCTCAAACGGGAGATTTACGGTGAAGGAAAACAGTGCACCTCTCTGAACAGTGTCTGGGAGGCTGTGGTTGCTGCTGCACAAATGCTGATCGTCAACAGATCAAGAAACTGACAAACTCCATGAATGGAAGGCTTATGACTGTTATTGCAAAGAAGGGTGGCTATATTGGTCACTGATTTTTTGTTTGAAATGTCAGAAATGTTTATTTGTAAATTTTGAGTTGTTTATTATTCTCACTTTAACAGATGAAAACAAATGAGTGAGATGGGGGAATTTTCATTTTTCATTTAGTTGCAGAATAATTCTGCACACTAATAGTTGCCCAATAATTGTGCACACTCCTAAGAAAGCCAAAACCTCACCTTAAATATTCAGGTTTGAGGTTTATTAACATTTTGGATTGACCAAGAGCACTGTAGTTGTTCAATAATGAAATTCATCCTCAAAAATACAACTTGCCTAATAATTGTGCGTGCAGTGTAAAAGGCTACTCACATCAATACTGCCTTTCCATACTTCTGTACCATATCTATGTTCAATTGGATGTTCAACCCCATAACAACCCATGTCTAATTCATCCCCTCCTTACAATCATAATTAACTTCCTCAATAATGTCAGTGCCTTCAAATGGGCTCCAGTTAGCATTAGAACAAAATACTTACAAGCCGTTACTATAGATGACTGACTGGAAAATGGATAAGCATCATTTTTTTGTGGCTTTAACTTTCATCAGCCCCAGTCAGCACAACCAAGCAAAAGGGACTACAGAAATGGTAGTCCAAACTATCTAGGGTAAGAGGATGCTAATAAAAGAGAATATCCGTAGCTCAGGGTTGAACTGTGGAGTCCTTGGTGCTCTCTGACCCTGGTTGTTTGCTTGCAGACGTTTCATTACTCAACTAGGTAACGTCATCAGTGCAAGTGAGTGTGGGGTTTGCTGCCTGCTTACATGCAGTAGCATACAAGAGGATGCTATTGTAAACAATTTCAGCCAAAAACTGAAGAAAAATTACTAGCACGCTTCTTCTCCCTTTTGAGTAACCATCAAAAAAAGCCAAATGCCTCAGATAAGACTTCTTAAAGAAATGTCTCTAAGGTTTGGATACCTCTACTACAGCTATTCTTCTGTACATTATATTCGCTTTTGTATGTCTTATCTTCAGAGCCCCACTCAGTTCACAGACTCTCACCTGAAAAACATCACCGTTCACAGTAGCTCCTCCTGTGTTTTCAAAATTAGCTGCAACAAAGGAAAAATATGGAAGTATTACTCAGTGCTACTGTGCAGCATAAGAGGAAACATTCAGTCACCAGCTACTTGCACAGTTTCAGCTGCAAAAGACAGGCCAGCACCAGACTTTATTTTGAAAAGCACCTCTCTGTTTGGATGAGTGGGGAGAAGGATATTTATTCAAGCAATAGCAGCACATGAGAACTGTGAAAGGAGATATAGGCCTCCAACAGAGCTGAGGTCCAAGACTTGGGATAGTTTTTTAAAAAGAAAAACAACTTGTTGAAAGGAAAAATCTCCTGCACTTGGTGTCTTCACAGTCACACCCATGCACGTTTTTTTGGTGGTAATATAGCTGTGGCTTGCCACTGCCTTTTCCTGGGATGTTTTCAGACTTTCAAGTCTAGGAAAAGAATGAATATGTTTGTATGAACCCACTAAGCCAAAGCTAGTTATTTTTCATTTTGGTTGCAATTCCAGCCATCTTTACTGGTCATTCAACATTTTTACTTTTATTTATTTATTTTATTTTTAATAATTTATTCAACATCTTTACCGGTTATTCAGCATATTTATTCAATTTATTCAACATATTTACTGATTATCCAACATTTCTGATTTGTAATGCTTTTCATATTGGGGGAATAAAAATATAACGGCCCAATTAGGATTGCGGCCATTCTGCTTGGGGAGAAGAAGGCAGAGTCTCCCCTGCACATCTCTGTCCCCATTTCATCTCTATCTATACCTGTTGTGGGTGAAAAATGAGATGAGAGACAGCAGAGATGCTGTGTATGGCTTATGCAATAAGCCACTTCGAATTGTATATGAGAAATGATATAGAACACTTATATTAATAAATGTTACAGCCACTCATCACTATGTCTAAAAGCCAGAAAGGAAAGTTAGCGATATAATAGATGAATAAATGTATTAGAAACCATGAAGACAAACTGTGGTTAAAGCACTTTAGCCACAATTTCACCTATGTCAGGGTAAAGACATCATGCTTGGCAAACTAAAAATGGTTTAACATGTCATCTGCAGTTTCCTTTGATACTCTGGGGTTACTGGTTAATAAAATTTACCAAATGTATCTCTGTATATAAGATTGTTGTTGTCTGTACATTTATTAAGCCACAGTTTATTTAACCATGGTGTTAAATAAGCAGTAGTGATTTGGTTCATTATAATACTGCCATAAATCAAAGTTTATACACCCTAACAGCTGGATTCATGCAATGCATATTATCCTATTTTGTACCCATCCATTTTCTCACAAAGATATTTTTCCATTTGGATCATAAAATGGTAAAAGGGCAGACAAGACAAACTATACTGCATAGCTAATTAGAACAATTTACTGCCCTCTAGATATTTTGGATAAAAATGCCCATAATCCATATCTAGCAAATAGCTGTGTAGTCTGACATATTGGAATATATCTTGAAAATCTGAAGGTAAGCAAGCTTTAGATATTATCACTAGATTTCAATATCCAAATGCTGTAATGGAAGCAAATATTTATCTTTTTCCCCTTTTTCTTTAGCTTTAAGAGCACAGAAATCCACCCTGTCCTGATTCTGGCAAACCTATACAGGCTTAACTGCTGGCACATGCCATAACGGTTCTTGATCTTACCCTGAGTTTCCAACGTTCTCTCAGTTGGAAAAGATTGTTTTTTTAGATGTGACATTTGTATCTATGAAATAGCTTTATTTCAGAAGCTGCATTTTCCCAGACAAAGATCATATATCACACCAAGCTACATTTAAACCACAGTTTATTAGACATATATTAGTTGCCTGGTTTGGATAGAATTTAACCCATAAATCATAATTTATAAACCACAGTGGCTAAGTTCATATACTGCAAAAAGCCAAACAGGCCACACTACTGCTTAGCTTGATTTATGAAGCCAGCTTATTATTTTTTAAATGTTGGGCAATTGAAATAGAAACAAGCTGTGCATCCTGACTATTTTATTTTGATTGTATGTATGTATGTATGTGAATTTATTAGCCACCCAACTCCAATGGACTCTTGGCATCCTGGAAGGCTTTAGTCTTTTCTCACCCCATCTCACTGATTACACACACACACGTGTCACTTCCTTGTGAGATGGGCGATGTCTAAATTTGAAATATAAATATATACACACATATACATACATATACACACCTGTGGCTGAAATATTGGACTAAATATCAATCAATTCAGAGGTAGAGGTAGAGCAACATCAATCACTGAATGTGGCCTGGATATGGCCATCAGAAGTGGGCTGCAAAAAATCTGGCTGAACATTAGATGGCAGCAGAGAGATACAGAAATCTAACTCTTGTATCCAGAAGCTGTCTGGATTTTGGCAGTCCAAGACTAGCAGCCCTAGGTTTATATGGTGATAAGAAATCCTTATCAACAGTTTAAACAGTTTCTGGGATTCTGGGCTGCTCCCCTGTCCGTTTGAAAAGGTCAGAGAGAGTATGAAAATAGGAGCTGTGGCTAAAGAGTGTTTTCTTTCTTGTAAGTTGTTATATTTGCTACTGACCACTAGGAGGTATAATATAACCGGTTTCATCCTTGCACAGGACAAGTTGCATAGTGCCTCCTAGCAGTAAGTAACAAATTTACAAGAAAAAACTATGTACCTGCTCCCACTTAGAGGGGAGGTCCAAGGCCTCTAATATGAGGCCCAGGCAAAACTAAATTATAGGCTCTCTAGTCTGAAAATGTAAGTTGTATCTCCATAGCATCAATACAGCTTCAATTTCTTGCCTGGGAACCAGATAAGCTTCATGACTGCTGCCTCAGCAGAAGCAAGAACAGACCTGTTGGTTGCTTGTTCTGCTTCTGCGCTTTGAGCAACAGTAGGACATATAGAAATTAACCAGCGCAGCTTTGTTTTGGCAATGAACAGAAAAGGTTGCCTGCTAAACTTCCAGGTGTCCCAACTAGCAGGAAACAGAAAAGTATGCCAGTTTAAAAATGGAGAGCTTTAGCTGGATTCAGCTATGAAAGAGAAGTGGTAATTTGGGGCTGTGAAACATCTCTTCTTTCTGTCACTTCCTTGCAGAGTCTCTTTCCTTCCCCTGATATCACCCACATCTTGAATACTGGGCTGCACCCAGGTCTGGTCTAGCAACCTTTGCCGGGCCTCCTCCCAAAGCTAAACCAGAATGTCAGTGATACATCAAATTCCAATCATCATCTCTTCCTTCTGCGGCCTCTCTTCCCCAGCCCAGTGCTTGGGCCTAATGCTGTCTGTTCTTGTCTTAGCCAAAGAAAACATTATTCATAAAAACAGGGCTCCTAATGGGTCTTGCAGGTGCTATATTACAGAGCCTGTTTCTCTTTCCTTCCCTAGTTAGCCAAGACTGCTCCGAAGAGTCAAAGGTGTTTGTCCCTTCTGAGACTCCCAACCCATAGCTGGTGCCTGACGCAGCGCTGGTTCCATGAGAGGGAGGATGAAAAATCCAGCCTGTTCCACAAAGCAGGGACTCAGAGCAAACTACATTCACTTACATATATACCTGGTATGCTCTTTGTGCTAAGCCATGGTTAATTCAAACAGCCTACAGAAGAGCCCTAATTGCTTTTACATGAAGGCAAAACAAAATCAAGCCACTTGATGGCTTAATATAAGGCATAAACCCAGCCAGAGATTTATTGTGTGGCCATAGAAGAGTCACTATTCTGTAGCCTCAGTATTTTATTAGATTTATATCCTGCCTTTGTTTTAGGAGCTCAAGACAGTGCATACAGTGCCTCTTTCCCTTATTTCTCCTCACAACAACCCTCTGAGGTAGACTGAGCCAAGGGGGAGAGCAATTGGCCCAAAGTCCCGCAACAACCTCCCTGTGACTGAAGGTGGGATGAAGCTCCTGATCCCCTTTCCACAACTCAGGAACAAGAGTGGCCTGCCAGAAAGACTGGCAAGAATGCATCGCCGGCACCCCGTTTGGAAAGATATATTTAGACTACAATTCCCATCACCACTGGACTTGCTGGCTTGGATGAGGGCCCCCAGCACACACCTCTTAAGTTTTGGCTGGCCGGCTGGCTTTCCGTGGCAGGCAGGCAGGCAGGCAGGCAGGCAGGCAGGCAGGCAAGAGTTAAAGACCTCGGAGCCAGGCAGCCACCGAGATGGCTGATGGCCGCAGCTTCTGACTCAGCCGCCCTTCGGGAAAGATCCTGCTTCCCCCGGGGGGCGCCCCCGCGGCTCCCCCGCAGCCCCCCGCGCCGTGTCTCGGCAGGCCACGTGCGCGTCCCCTTCCCGGAGGAGCCGCCCGCCACCTCCTCGCCCCGCGCGCTCACCCCGGGGCTCCCCGGCGGCCTCCTGGCTGCCCCTCGCGGCCCCTTCGGCGCAGCTGATGCCCTCGTCGTTCTCGATCCCCGCAATCTCGTTCTCCTGCTGAGCAAGGAAGGCGGCGGCCGGGTCCTCCTCTGCGGCCTCGGCTGCTCCGCTTTCCGAGGAGGAGAAGAAGCCGAAGTCGTCCGCCATGGCGGCCGTTTCCCGCAGCTCCCAAGCCCGCCTTCCTCCGGGATGAGCGCGTTGAGCAGCGCCCGCAGCCTCGGCGGCCGAGAGACGCTCCGGGAGCCGGCCAGCCAAGCAGTGGGCGACCAGGAACCGCCGGCTCAGCTGTCACTGCGACGCCTGCGGGAGGAGACTGACGAGGCGAAAGGAGGTGACCTCACCCGCCAGGCTGCTAGCGCATTCCGGAGCCATTAGAGGGAAGCAGCCGCAGCAGCTCTGAAGGCAGAGTAGTTCCGCTCCCCGGAGCTTTGGGTGAGCAGGATGAGCGTCTCACCTACTGCTGGGGATACTGTCGCATCCTGACACTCAACAACCTCGTTACGCCCTCAGGAGATACGCTATAAAGCACGGACTGGCTTGCTGCTCTGATGGTACCGGGCCAGCAAATAAATTAGCAATGGACAATCTTTTCCAAGTCAGCCTCTTGAAAAGTTCCACTCGCTTGCTTGCCTGCTTTCCTTGTCTTTTCTCCCCTTGCACCTCAACATGGTACAAAGATGACCTGGCAGCCCCTTTTTTCTGCAGTGTTCCCATAATGCTGCCTTCATCTGGCCCCTAACCCATGAATAAACCAGCTTAACTCTTTAACTCTACTACATCAAAATAATGCTTCCGCCCCCCCTCCCCCCCCCCCCCCCGGCCTTAAGCTGATGGCATCCAATAGCACCCACAAGTCTTCCCAAATCAGGTGAATAATGGTGCTGTAGGTGGGATCAAAGCAGTATTTAGTGGTCAAGCACTGTCTCTCTGAGCCCTGATCAGCTTCATCAGCTGCCTCTATATTGTCTCTTCAGAGAGCTGAATAGAGCAGTGTGGGCCATTCATCTGTCAGAATTGTGCAACAGTGTTAGATTGCAGTGGATGCTTTAACATTATGGTCCTTACTAGTTCAGTGCAAAGCTGAAATGGTGAAGTGATGAGACTATCTCGTCCCATTTCATTGCCTCTGGATCAGCACCCAGCGGAATCCAGAAGTTGGCATTTGCGGTCTATAGAAAGGAAAGGAAGGATGGAGAACTTCTAAATAAAAGGGCTGCTTATGATGGAACTCTCTTTGTGATTCCAATTTATTATTTTTTTTAAAAAACTATATTCAGCTTGGGTTATGACAGAATTGGATATACGGCCCAGGAAAATGACGAAGTCCTGCAACCAAATGTGTCCCAATCCTGTTACAGTGGCAGGATTGATGGATGTTTTTCCCACCAAGTAGAGATGTGCAAAAGAGAAAGGGGACAGTAGAGCTCTTTGAATCAACTTTGTTTATCATGAGCTACACATAAAAGATCAGGACAGTGCCATTCAGTGAGTCAGTGCTATTGACGCCATAGAATCAGACAGGATGGGGATCAGCAATGGGAGCAACACATTCCATGCTAGTATAGTTTTCTGCTTGCTCAAGGATGGGTGGCTGG
Source organism: Liasis olivaceus (assembly GCA_030867105.1). NCBI lineage: Eukaryota > Metazoa > Chordata > Lepidosauria > Squamata > Pythonidae > Liasis > Liasis olivaceus. The sequence continues at coordinate 63,980,465 of CM061348.1, read as the reverse complement.
CATTTTAACCCAGCAGAGGGGAAAGGCTAAGAATGAGAAAGAATATGCATATTTATAACAGTACTGTATATTCTCGTGGATAAACCAAGAATTTTAGGTGCCAAAATACATCCCCCCTGTTTTGCCAAAAGCAATGGTTCTTTTAAGGATCCAGAAGCAATAAGCACACAAGTAGTTTGAAGTTAACATGTCTTTACTCTACAGCAGGCACAATAGTAAGTAGAATATACAATACCAAGCAAGCTTTCCTCAATCAGTTGTTGGGAGCCCCAGTGGACGACAACAAAGAAACCCCAATCTATGGCTGGCATGCAGCACCTTCTCAGTTAGGTCTACATCGAAACTCCATTTGAGCAGAACTTCGAGGCTTTTTATCCTAAATTTTAGAAGAATGCTACGTGCCTCTAAGGGCAGTACCTTAATCAATCACACCTGTTGTTTTCAGGTTTCATGATAACTCAGGTTCTTCCCACCAGATAAGTTGAGGCAAGTGGACAGCAGCCAATTCCACTGTTTATGGTATCCTCCCACATTCCAAGGTCGTACCATCCCAAACAGCAACCAGCCTTGAAAAACACATTTCATGCCAGAGGACCTTAACTGGCCTTTAAAGAAGCTCAGTAGTTAATTTGGTCCAGGAGACTTGGGAATAGAAGGAACAATTGTAGCACACCATCCTGAAGCTCCTTGATATACAATAGTCTTCCAGTGATTTTTCTCTACACCCCCCAAACTGAGTTGGGCTTATCCACAAATATATGCGGTAATACTTTTTAAAAGTACCCATATTCCCATGTATATGTGTATAAGCCCATCCATGGATAAGCATACCCTTGAATTTTTAACCAAAATATGCAGGGCAGTTTATCCATGGGTGGCACATTTTTCATGGTATTTTGGTTAAAAATTCAAGGGTCAGCTTACCTGCGGATGGGCTTGTATGCGAGTATGTATGGTATATTCACACAGTATACTAAACCATGCTTTATAAACCATACCAGCTGGGTCATACAATACATTGTCCCAGAATCTGCTTGCGTGTGCAAATTATTCCCAGTTTACTGATTAATCATAATTGCCTTGGTTTCTGCATTGCAAGAAATTCTACAAGCAAGCCTCCTTATGACTGAATATGATCCCAATGAATACACCATTTAATTAGTTTGTTCCCTGTAATGTATAATGAACCTCATTGGTGAAACATACCCATGATTATACAGAGAATTTTTATCTTGCATACATGATATAGTGAATTTTGTTCATGAAAGCTTATGCTTCAATACATTTCTTAGTTATTTCTATTCAGCAGACTATGCAGCACACCCTGCTAATTATTTGAATTTTATGAAAAATACTTGTCCAACCTAGCTGAACAAAGCTGTGATCCAGTAAGTTGGACCTTAACCTTAACCTAGAGTTCATATTCAGGAAAATGTGGAACATAGATTATTTATTATCATCATAATTTTATATATGCTTAGTCTAACAGAAATTCTATGAAATTCAGGTAAGCAGACATGGTACTGCAGCTTTAAAGCACATAAGTAGATAATGGGGATTCTATATGTTTAATGTTTACTTTTTAAAAAGTCACAGTAGGCTAAAGTTAGCACACTTCCAGCTTGAGTGATACTCTCTTTTTTAGTGATGTGCTAGCCATATTGCCAAGAGCCTCCTTCATTCACATGCTCATGAAGGTGAAATATGGGGGATCAAGCTAAAAGCCCTTAACCCAAATACACTTTCCCAGGGAAAGTAAAACTGTCAGCTCAGCCATAAAACATTTAGAAGGCCAAGGAATGCTGATAAGCTAAGAAAAGATACTGAGAAGCAAGCAGAGTTCTGGGAAAGCAAAAGCAAAGTAACTCCCTAGAAAGAAACTATGTTCATGAAACACTGTCTCTGTTCTTTCAAAACCCCAGTCTTCGTAGTCCTGCCTCATTACATTATAGTTATGGCCTCACTGACCTCACTAGGCACATTATATGCTGTATCCAATCAAATATTTGCTGTTCTACCAAATCACATATATACTATAATTTGCATAAATATATAAAGAGGGATTGTACAGTAATCCCTCCCTCCTTTATGACTGTCTTTGCCTCCAGGACTGTCAATAAACCAATCTGTACTTCAGTGCAGTTGTATCCTGGTCTCTGATTCAAACATACCCCTGGGAAAATTCCCCTATACCCTTCTAACACTGTTTCGTACATGTTTGCTGTGAAAATCTACTGTATAATTTGAAGGGATCTTGGACAGGAGATCTCTTTTTCTCTTACCCTCCCTTCTTTCATTGGTTTGTATTCAATACACAGAGCTACTGTTAAAAGGGATAGAGTGCCATCCCATGTCACCTAATCTTCTGTAAATATTCCCTTGCCTAGAGATCACACTGCTCCCTTGAAGGCAGGGCATAGGAAGGAACACTCATGCATTGCCTTCTGATTCATCCCTCCAAAATTCCCTTCCCCAGTTCTTTTCTTCTGTAACAGGATAATAGCAGCTTAGGTGAAGACACCTAAATGACACAGTAAACATCTGGTTTACTCAGCTAGATGTTCTACATTTGCATGTGGCACTGAATCTAATCATATTGGCTGGGTTCACCCAATGCACTGTGTTGCTAACCAGCCAGCTGCATATTGAAGATCCAACGTAAGCAAAGGAGGATCAAAAGGGCTGGGTTTTGTGAGATATTGGGCCTTTCTCTGATTTTGCCTTCAGACTCAGACTGCCTGTGCTGAATCCTTCTTCCCCATCATTGCTACTCAGTAAGTCTGTTTGATATAAACCAATCATTGGACTTTCAATTTATAGTGTTTTCCAAAGAAAATATGCGATCCTGCAAAGATTGTATGTAAAAGAAAAGTAAAGTGTCAGGCACCAGCTTCTTATTAAAGATAACAAGAGAGGAAGGGGAGGGGTATGTGACAACCAGTTTATCCTTCTTTCATTTGGAAATGAAAAGATCCTAGTCAGGTGTGAATTCATTGCAGCTTATAATCAAAACTTCAATGGCATGAGTCATCTTCCTTCCCTTGCAGTAGGTAGCTGGAATGTTCTTAATATATTGTGCCTTTTCAGTGGGGAAACGAGAACTTGGTTAGCTTAGTATTTTTTCTTATAAGCTCTTACTGATTTTTTGCTTAATACCCAAGAACACTCAAATTCTAATTTTCAAATACCACTTCCTCCCAAATTGAATACTGTTGTGAAATTCTTTCTGGTTACACCAACAGTGAATCTACACACTTGACTGTTTCATGCTGTAGACCTGCGCTAAATCTTCATGCCCTAGTGGCCAGTAAAAGTCCTCTCTTGAAAACTGAAGCACAATGGATGATTCTCAGGGCCCTTAAAGGAGAAGGCAGCTGATTACAGCCAGAGCTAGATAGCAATGGATTCTTACTGACTGCTAGTGGTGCCCTATTTTTGTGCATACCACCGTTTAATCTGTTTAAACCATATGTAATTTTTTATTATTAACATTCTGAAAATTAAAATGTAACATGGCAAGAAACGAAGCTCAGTTTTAGTGTCTTATGGTGCAATCCTATGTATATCTACTCCCACTGATTTCCTAGTACTTTTGTATAGGATTATAACGACGATCATCTGAGTAATACAGTATTGTCACGCTGAAAGCAGACAATTCATGTAGAGAAATCGTCCTCTTCCAAGGCTGTTGGACTCAACTCTCATCATTCCTAGACAGAACGGGCACCGGTGACTATCCAAATAAAGCCTACTTCAGAGCGTTCAGCAGAATGGGTGCCGCCTCAGCACAGTAATATATGCAGACATGGCTTACGCTCCATTCATTCGCATAAAACCACGTGTCACTATAATTTCTCAGGATAAAATGCAGCTCATAAATAAAACCGGAAGCTACAGGGGACTCTCACAAATGTGACATATTGGTGTGTTCATAGACTTTTACAATTGAAACATCCTCGGCTTTCGGCTTTATACTTCTCGCCTCTTGCACGTGTATCTTTTTCAAGCACGAAACTTATCAATGGAGCACAAGAATTCTGTGTGCAGCTGAATAAAGTGTTTGGTCTGAAACTGATTATATGAGAACATTTTAAGGAAACTGTCCTTTTCTGCAATCTCAGGACCGTTTTATACTTTGACTTTTTCTCGAAATCCAAGCAAGCTTTATTTATCTCTATTTCTAACCTCCAGTGTTAATAATGGGCTACAATTCGAGACCGTCATTGGCTATTGTCTATTCGCCAAAGCTCTCCAACTGGTAATATGCTGAAAACTGAGTGCATTAGCGGCAACTTTTGTATATGTATATGTGTGTGTATATTCAACCAAATTAAGACGAATTAAAAGGACTAAAAAGACTACAATTTCAGCGGAAATATACTACTAACCAATCACTACTATAATGAAATGCTGAATTTCTTCATTTCTTTGCCACCGTTTCGCATGAAAACAAAAAGCAAGGTCCGTTTCTCACACAATGAAATTATAATAGGTCTCTTCATTCCTAACACTGAATTGTTTTATAGCTCTACATTCCTACCTCTGCGGAAAGAATGGTAGCTCTAATCTCTATGATGGCACGCGCGGGTAGAGCGTAGACGGAAGGTTCGAATTGTTACGTCATATCCGTAGAGTGACGCGGCTGCGGGTCAGAGGCGGCGGCAAAATGGCGGCTCCAGACGAGCGGGAGTTGTCGGCGGAGCAAACTGAGAAGCTCCTTCAGTTCCAGGTGCTGGCCTCGGGCACGGCGGGTGGATGGACCTTGGTGAATGGAATAGGCCGGCGACCCCGGCAAGAGCCCCATCTAATTGCCCCTGGGGAATTTCTAGCGTGCAGAGAAAAGCAGGAGCAACCTAGTCATTCGCTGCTGCTGGCCGTGGGATGGCAGCGGGACCATGTGGGGTGGGGATGGCTGTATTGGATGGAAGTGTTTGGAAAAGGGCAGCTCTTCCCCGCGACTTAGGGGAGCTCGTGACCACCGCTCGGTGAAATCTTCTGCCTGAGTGTGTGTTCGGTTTCTGCCGGAGGCTCCGTGTAGGACGAACGGCTTCTTTTCTAAAGGGAATTACGGGGGGGGGTGGGGGAGGAGGGAATCTATAATATAAAGTCTGAGCTTGGTTGAAATCTACTTAGTTATATACTGTCTTCGAAATTCATTAATAGTAGGACCTATTGCACGGTAGGCTGGTTAAAGACAACAGGAAATGAGTCAGTGTATGGATATGTTGGAAGAATTATCCAATCCATTCCGGGCTGGTTGACCAGTGGGTTTCTTTTTAACATAGGTTGCTCACTTATAGTGTTCAAATGAACAATCCTAAGTGACAAGTTGACATGGAGTCCAGTATTATGAATATTTACTTTGGAATAAGCTGTACAGGTAATCCCCAGTTTAAGAACGAGTTCTTAAGTTGAATTTGTATATAAGCCAGAACAGTATTATTGTGTAATACTGTATAAGTAGTACTGTGTAATGAACTCGAACCGTTGTGTATTTAACTTGAATTTTGCTACAATAGGCTCGTTCTTGACTATGGGTCATCTGTAACCTGGGTGTTCTTAACTAGGGACTACCTAGTGAGTTCAATAGATTCCTCCTAACCAAATGTGCAAATATGTAGCATTACTCCTATACTCTGTCTTGTTCTAGCACACCGAGCAATACACTACACAGAAATCATTGTAGGTCATGAAAGAGTAAGTAAAAGAGCACACGATTTTCACATTTAGTACTCCATAAGCATATAAGGAAATATATGAGCCTGCACAGTTTTGGCAACAATTTGTAGAAAAGTTGTCAACTGAGAATTCCTAATTAGCTTTAAGTGATGGCATATATCTATTAGGTGTAAGTTAAAAAAGCAACTATTGATGATTCATACCCATAAAGTCAGACTTATTTTATAATTCAGACTCTGGCATTGCTGCATACATTATAATTTGTGACTTGTATTTAGCTTATTTAAGCTAAATAAGCTAAAGTGGGAAAGCCTATTAAGTCAAGACTGATGCTGCCTTCTTCAGTTTCTTTTTGCTTTTCACAGCAGTTTCCAACATGATTATAGTGAGAACAGGGTTTTTTTCCTACATATGCAACTTTTGTTCTATTATTCCTGGCTTATGGAACAGAAGCAAATGTAGCATGGAATGTTTACAGTTGAAATCTTGAAAGAAAATTAGTATGACTTTAAACATCAGCCCAGCATTGTGAGGGAGTTGGATAGCTTTCATGGAACATAGTGCTTATTCCAAGCCCTGCCATCTCAGCTGCCTTAGGTTAGGTTGCATGTGGATGTATTCCTATCACAGAAGAATCTAATCTGACACTTAGCTATCCCCTCTAATTCCATAATGTATCTCATTATATATAGATCCATGGATTCAACCTCAGCTGTCTCCTTTCCTCCCCTAACATTGTTTAGTACCCAGCCTATTGAAGAGTTCTGTATAATTCAAAAGTTTGCATATCATTTTGTAACCAGTATATTACAACTATGTATTGTGATTAGTTTAATACATGTGTTGTCTTAAAATGGATTTTGGGGATTAAGATGTCTGGTTTTGTATTCTGCTTTCAGTATTGATTTCTCTAGAAATATGCTTTAATAGTCCTGTTGAACAGAAAATGAGTTGTGCATAATTAAGTATATCAGCTTTTCCCAACTTGGTGTCAGTTGAGGCTGCAGTCCTGACAATTCCTAGCCAGTATCACTTTCATCCATGTTTTCTGGGAGTTGCAGATGCAGTGTGAGATTGAGGAAAGCTAAATACTTAAGTAATATGTCTTGATTCAATTGTATCAAATAGAAGCTACCCAATCACTACTATAAATGATAGTTTCATATCTAATACTGGTAATGTTCCAAAGTGATAGAATAGTATATTCTCTGTGCATCTTTAGATAGCCATAATTTTATTTGCTACTGTTACACTGATCTCATTGTTTAAAGCGCTGCAGGCAGTATTGATAAAAACCATACATGCCAGGTTCTTATGGTCATTTTAGAAATCTGAATAAATAATAGAGAAGAAATTTGGTAACAAGTTGATTTTTTGTTTGCTTGTTTGTTGTCACTGTTGAAGAGAAAATTGTGATTTTTAAAGGATCTTCTGATACTGTTAAAAATCAGGAGGAGTCTGGTAGCACCTTTTCAGACTAATACATTTTAATAATAGGCATAAGCTTTCATGAACTACAGTTGTAGCTAAGCTGTAGTTCACAAAAGCTTATGTCTTTTAATTATGTGTTTAATTTGAAAAGGAGCTACCAAATTCCTTCTGATTTTTAGCTACTGTAGACTAACATGTCTTTCCTATTACACTGATATGATAGTAAACTCAGGTTGCTTTTGGTTAAATTGAAATTTTTATTTTATACTTAGCTTCACTGACTAGGAGGTCTTTACTCATAATATTTTACCCATCATATCCATCTGCAACTTAAATTGTGCTGTCCAAATCAATTATACTTTATTTTCTGAACATAAATATTTTGGGTTTCCTGTACAAAATAATACTTGTGTAGGAAATTGCCTTACAATGTACACATATCAGGTATTCCAATAAAATGTTCTAAAAATAAAGGCAGACTATAAATAAGTTTAATCACAGTAACCTATTTAATACTGTACCATCATCACATGACACTTTAATACAATTACATAAAATATAGGATAACAATGTGAAGTGTGTGAGGGCTGATAGCAGAAAAAGGTTTTTTTTTTCATCTATGAATAAAGGACACAATAGTAGTATTCAGAAAATAAAAACTGACAGGATACCGCAGGTGTATTATAAAGATGTTATTTTAAAAAGCCCAGATTTGAGGGCAGTTGAAATTTGGCCCTTTTATATTTTTTGGTGGGGATGGGAGGGAGCTAATGGGCAAAATAGGTGCAACAACTTCACAGTTGCATAACCTGCTTTGCTCCTTATTACTGTAAAAAATAGTGGTGTCAGAAACTGGTGATATGATCTAAAGGTGGTCTGGAAGGGCCCCAAAATAGGGGTTGAGGGAAGATGCAGAACTAAATCAGAGCTTATGCTTATATTTGGACAGTCTTATCCTTAAATTTTTCTCAGGAAAGAAATTGGCTGTTAAGCTGTGGGGGGGGAGGGGCGGGGATTAAAAATGTAGCCATTTTATTAGCCAGAATATTTATAGTTGGTTTCTCCAACCTGTGTCAGACTGCACCTTTCATCATCTCCTACCAACATGTCTAAATGGCAAGCACCAGATTGAAATAGATACACTATAAAATATGCAGCTTCAAGAGTTGAAATAAGTATTGAGAAATTGAACCTCTTAAAGAGTTATCTGAGGGACAATCTGATCAAACTGAACACTTTACAGTGTGCTTGAACCTATCTTTTAAAATTATAAAAAATGTTAACTTTGGTTTGATAGTGTCCTTAGATTTTAGAAAAATTTAAATGAAATAAAATAATAAAAATTTAATAGAGAGATAGAATCTCCTTCCTTCCTTCTTTACTGGTGCTATACTTTTTCTTTTTGCTCTCTCCTTTAACTACTATAGAAGGTGTTTTTTTTTTTTTTAAACCCTGGAGACAGGATTCCACTTTTCTGTCATGTGAACATGTTTCCCAAGCAGAACTTGACATCTGTCCTCTGTTTTAGCTTTTAAAGAATTGATGAAAACACCAGTATAGGGAAACGATTCCCTCCAAAATGGGATTGGCAATTTGCCTTTTTTTAGATAAAGCAATGGTAATTTTCTAAAATAAAATTTATGGTTAGAATCTACTTTTTAAAAACATTCACATATTAACTAAAGAAACTTTAGTTTTCAGTGTAAGATATGTGATCCTATGAGAAATATAACCATATTGTATCTGGCAACTATTTCATTTTTATAGTCCTATCGTGCCATTTAAAACACATTTTTTTTCTTAAAACACAGTAAAGATAGTAAAGTGCACTGATGTTCCTAAATGTTTATTATGTTCCTAAAACATAGTAATCATAGTAAAGTCCACTGATGATGTTACCTAGTCAAGTAATGAAATGTCTGCAAGCAAACAACCAAGCTCACACAGCATCAAAGGCTCCACGTAGTAAAGACTTATATTTTTTTGAAAGTCAGGTACTCTTTACCTTGGAAATGTAATTCTCTGGAATTTGGTGATGATTGGGAATTAAATCATTAATTTGATATGGGACACATGGAAATGTATTTCTTTTCTGAAGTATCAGAGCAACATAAGCATTAACGTATATGTTTTCCCTTCTAAATAATAGCTGTAAGTGGCAGATCAAAGATAGAACCATGGTCTGCAGCAAGGAGTGACCTAAAGGAGTGGCTTACTTTCCTTCCAAAATCTGGTAGTTAGCCCTTCCATGTTTTTCTCCAATTCTTCCTCATTCAGTGCCTGTTCAGTCAAAAAACAAAGCAAAACAAGAATCTTACCATGTTAGAAATATTCATACATATTAAGTTAGCATCTTTATACATAGGCAAATTTAATCATCAGTCTTAAGAACATGAAAGCAGAGTTTTGCAACTTTGAGGCTATTATCTCAGCATCATAATTCCTGTTTACTTAAATTTCTGCCTCCTCTTCATCAGGTTGCTTGATATGTTATATATAAAAACATGATGAATATATGTTACGTTAAAAAGCTATATTTGAACAGAAGTATCTTGGGGGGGTAAATTTTTACAATGGTTTGAGATCTGTATTGTTTTTTGTAAATCCCCAGTTATTGCAGCAAACTCAACATATTGTAGTTACTCCTTTGGAAATATAATTTAACATTATCTAATTCAGTCTTTCAAGCTTGACATACTTAAATGCCCAGTTCCTGGAACTGATAAATTTATGGTAGTAGTAATACACAATTGTTTTACTGTTTGTGTCACGTTTTCCTCATTTAACAAGAAAAATGTGAGAAATGAATGAAAACTAAAATGTGTACAAATAACCTGTTGCCAATCTTTTGGCATTTCTGGGCTGTTCTGTTTTAAAAAGAAGCACACAAAAATCTGGCACCTGAAGGCTTCTACTATTTAGAAACTCAGGATAGTCAAACAGAGGATAAAATCGGTCTATGCAGTAGTTTTTTTTTTTTTTTTTACCACAAAGTAAAATTTTGTGATCTCAAAGGGGATATATAAGCTCCTTCATTAATAATGTACTCTAATGACAGTTTTATGTTTGCTGCTTACATGAACTACATGGCAGCTGTATGCTTACTTTTGTTATCACCTGCATTCCATGCTTAACTTCAGAATTTTCAATCAGTGTATTTGCATCACTGTACTGTATGATATAACCAAATAGAGCTGAATAATCCACAATAGCTATTATGTATTTATAAAATTAATGTGTTAGGCTGAGATTTGTTTCTCTACCCTCTTGAGCAGTAAATCTTATTTTTTAGTGGAGCAATAAAGTTCAGAATGTATCATCTATGGAATATGTTTCAAGGAGGATACTTGTCATTGTCAGAGCTACCTGTAAATGCTAGATAAATCTGACTTTCATCCAAAACAAACAATTATTATAATGTTGAAGTGCACAATATTGGATAATTTGGTAAAACCTATCAGTTATCACAGCCTGAAAAACTGCTATTCCAGAATGAGTGATACAGTTGATCAGAGAGGCATATATTAATTTAATCTTTTTTTTAAAAAAAGTCTTATTTATTCCAAAACTAAAATAAACATAATTTTCTTTTTCAGACAATTTAAATGTATTTTCCACTTCTGAATAATGCTGATAAGATGCCAGTAATTTTCCCTGGCTCCTATAGAATGGATCTTATTGTATATATGCAAAAGGCCCTTTAAATCTAAGGGGGAAAGGGATGGGAAACAGGATCATTAATTCATTCATTCATTCCAAGAATCCCAGATAGGAAGCCAGCTATCATTTTAGTTATCTTATCTGAATGATGGAAGAAAAAAGAAATCAGCTGATAATAGCACTGAGTATTTTGGATGCTTCTTGTCAGACAGTTTGTGAGGAGAATGTTCCATTATTGTACAAACGTTATGTAGTTCCTGGATTATAACACTGGGAACAATATACACTAATAGTTATTTGTCCTCTTTCCAACATTAAATAAATTATACTTCCATATTTTAGAGGTAGTTGTTAATATGGTTGTGCATACAGGGACATCTACATAATAATTGACGTTCTTAAGATGTTCAGTTCTGTCAAAGTTATAGGGCATTTGAATGTTCCAATTCATTGTAATGGCAATTCAATCAGTGAAACTTTATACAATCCTTTGTGACTGTTGCATTATGGTATAAGGTGGAGGGAGAGGATATTTGAAGTTTAGTTTTAGCTAAAAAGTGCATACAGCTGAAAGCTGCCTGTTGTCTTGTAATGTTGACACCTGTATGAAAATGCTGATGTGTGATGTTGTTAGTTCTCTCACATAAAGCTGCTGTGCTTTCTTACCTAGTGTTAAATAAAGAAGATTCTAGCAGACAGACTGCATGTAAAAGGGCAGTAGAGTCTAGAAATGTAAAGAAATATTAGGTATATTTGTCCAATCAAGTATATGATTCAGGAAGACATTTATCTTTACAGAATTTTTTTTAGATTAATTTAAGTCTGATTTTGGGGAAGGGGTTGTAAGATCCGTTTAGTATTGAGAGAGAGAGAATTGAGGTTCTGTTATAAACTACATATGCTAATTTTATTTTAAAATACTAATTAGGTAATCCCTTGGTTTGCAGAGTGTCTGCATATCCAACAGAGTTGAAGTTTGAGAAAAGATGAAACAAGACCAGGAATACCAGCTTAACAGGCTGACTGGAATGTTACAGACTGAGGCCTCCTCTTGAATTATTTCAATATGTCTGCATACATTCTCTCAGTGCAGTATGGCACTGAGGATACAACAGTACATTCTTGGGGGAAATACCTAGTGACTGTCTTGTGTTTGGTAAAATATCATTATTCTTTTGGTGGTAATGGTGGTCAGAAATTCCAGAGGTTGTGGTATAAAAATTATGTAGTGGTGGTAAACTATAAAATTTAAATAGTAATGTGAGATGTGGAGATTGTTAAATAGATTAGCATGCAACTGCATGAAAATAGAAATAATGACGTACTCTGTCAGAGCATAAATAATAAGGACTTTAAAATAATAGCACTGATGATATATGTCAGGAAGTCATGCTGGATAAAAGAAAAAGAGTTAATGAGTACATTGCTTCACTATTTATGTTCAGTCATGAAATGTAAACTCATATCTCTGAATATATTTATTTATATTGCTCTTTGGAGTCAAAGTGATATTTTATCTAGCAAAGGATATTGAACATAAGTTCTAAACAGTATAAAATTGTCAGATATGGATTAGATATATAATATGCAGCAAGTTCATAAAATATAAATCGGTAGCCAGAACAAAAGTTGTACCTAGAATATAAATATTTTTTAAAAAAAACAATATGTAGTGTTTTTTAATTTAGAAAAGAAATAAAACATTTTGAAGGCTGGTAGATATCAAAATGTTATTTTTTTTTTATATATATATATATATATATATATATATATATATATATATCAAATTTGTTGCCACCCATCTCATTAAAAAACGACTCTGGGCAGCTTACAGAAAAGATAAATATTAATTAAAAATACAATATAGCAATTTAATAATTTATCCTAAATAAATATTAAGTATCTTCCAAGATAATTGATGGTAACTAAAAATTATAAGTCTCAGGGAACATCATCAGGGTGCCAGCCACCCCAAGGGTTGGTTAAAACTCTTCTTGCCCCATGCAAGCTGGCAGAACCAGGTCTTCACTTCTTTCCGGAAAGCCAGGAGGGAAGGGGCCAACTGCACTTCTGGGGGGAGAATATTCCAGAGGGCAGAGGCAATGGCAGAGAAGGCTCTTCTCCCCCCCCCCCCTCCAACCTCCGATCTGTCACTCATGCCCTGGTCATCTCTCGTTTAGACTACTGCAATGCGCTCTACACGGGGCTACCCTTGAAGAGTATCTGGAAGCTACAGCTGGTTCAAAATGCGGCTGTGCAATCCTGGGTGCCCCAGGGATGGCACATATAACACCTTTGCTGCAGGAGCTGCATTGGGTTCCAGTTGGCTTCTGGGTCCAATTCAAGGTGTTGGTTATTACCTTTAAAGCCCTACATGGGACTACATGAGGGACCATCTTACCCCCATCGCATCGACCCATCCCACCCAGTCAGGCAGAGAGGGCATGTTATGGACCCCATCAGTGAGAGAATGTTGATGGCGGGGCCCAGGAGAAGAGCCTTCTCTGCCATTGCCTCTGCCCTCTGGAATATTGGCAGCTGTTGGTGCATTGTTTTTTGAGGCATGCCTTTCTTTTGCCTGACAAATTTGTAAGCAGAGAGCCACCATCCTCTGTACTTTAGATGGTCTAAACTTTTCTTTACCATCAGGCTTATCTGTTATAAAATAATTTGTATTTTATTATTTGAATGGATAATTACAAGCATAATTACAAGCATATTGCAGTGACAAACAAGTCATATTAGTACATATGGGGAAGAACTGTTTGGACAGAGTGACCTGTTTAGTTGACCATGGGAATTAGGTGGACATTTGCTGTACCTTGGCTACAGTAAAGTCTTTTATAAGATTCTAGTAAAGATGATTTAAAAATGTTAATAGATGGTTGCAGAGCTGGTTCAATAATAGTACCCAATGAGTGTATGTCAGCAGCTTGGTAAGAGTCTGGAGAAAAATGTCAAGTGGTATACTTCATGTGGAACATATTTATAAATAACCTGTAGATGATACAAAGATAGAGGGGATAGCAAACACCTTGGAGGACAGTATGAAGATTCAGGAAAATATTGACAAGCTGGAACAGTGGGCATTGTTAAGATGAATTTTAACAGGGACAAATGCAATATCCTTGTGAGAGTCAGGACAAGAGGGGTTAAGAACTTACTCTCATCACCAGAGCAACGAGGAACAGATAAGAGGATGAGACTGAACCCTCCCTAAAGAATGCAAGGGAGGTTGGGAGGGTGACCCTGGAATTTGCTCTCACTCTGAGAAGATTTCTGTAACGGGAGTAAAGCCATTAAACTTCGCTGGATTGAATCTGTACTGTCTCCTGGAGTTTCCTGGGCTAATCCTGACAATCCTACATTTAGGCATGAAAAATCTGAAACAGGAGTATAGGTGGAGGAACCACACTAGGCCACAGTTCATGCAAAAAGGATATGGGTGTCGTGATGGATTAGAAGCTGAACATGTGTAATGCTACTACAAAGAAATAAAATGCTGTCCTAAAATGCATAAACATGATATAATATGAAGATCAAGAGAAGTCATTTCTCTCTATTTCGCGTTGGTTGGATAACACTCAAAATATTGCGTCCAGCTCTGGACACCACAGTTTAGGAGGAACATTGACAAATTGCAGCATGTTCTGAGGAGAACATGCAAGATGATAAGGGTCCTGAAAAGGAAGACTTCTGAGGAGTAATTGGAGACATTGGGTATACTTAGTCTGAAGAAGAGTAGACTGAAGCAACATGCAATAGCTGTCTTAAGTATCTTAAGGGCTATCATCTAGAACACAGGGCAGGATTATTCAGAATTATTCCAGAAAACAGAAAAAGAATAATGGTTTTAAATTGTTTAGAAGTAGCTTTTGGTTGGACATCCAGAAAAGAAAAATAACAACAAGAGGTGTTCAACAATGGAACAGGCCGCCTTGGAAGGTGGTAGATTCTTCTTTCACAAGAGACAGAGGGTGGATTACCATTTGTTAGGAATGCATAGCAGTGGATTCCTGTACTGGGCAGAGGATTGAACCAGATGATCCCCAAGGTTCCTTTCAATCCTTACTTTCTGATTCTGTGTAAAATAGCTTTTTGTTGAATGTAGTCTTATTGAGCCAAAAGTCGAGTGGTGAAAAATATTGATGTTAATGGCTGAGCCAGTTTGGGTGGGAGGTTGGATAGCTTATTTAGTTTTTGCTCATTGTATTATAAGAACCCAGCTTTTATAGTTACAAATTATGATTTAACAAGTTTCACGTTTGCTTAGCATGTTGTGAGCACCCAATCAGTACTTATAAAAGAAAAAAAAATAAAGCCTTATTTGAGTTTAGCTCAATTCCTCTGAATTCATGAATGTGTTTATGTAGTTTTCTCGGCAACAACATGGCAGTTATTTGGCATTGCCTTCTAGGTTGTTTTCTAAATTCCCAGTCTACCCTATAGCTCTTGAAAATTTCTGGTAGTCTCCCATCCAAGTATTAATGAGATATGACCCTCTTAGCTTTTTGAGATCAGTCAGTGTCATTTAGATGTTGCCATCTAATTGGGTACAGTATTTGTAAAAGTAATTGATGTCTGATGTGTGCTGCCATTTACCATCATTTTTAATAGTACATCTGAGGATGGTGAAAAATTAACAGTGCTAAATATAAGGAGAGGAGAGTTTTGATGCAAATTCAGATGCCAGAGGAGGAATAACTCATCATCCATTGAAACTGTCACTGGTGCAGGAGGAGTTACCATGAAGCATTCCAACAATTAGGCACCGTAGCTTCATTTTGGGAAAGTTGACTTTTTTCCAACTAATAGTAGTCTAAAAAACAATGATATTTGGGTTTTTCCCAAGGTTTTTTAAGAATCAGTGTTTTAAAAAAAGGTAAGTATTAAATGTAAAGTTTGGTTGTACCATGTTTAGAATCCAGCATTGTCTTAATTATCGGCTGTGTGAGGATAAAATTTGCAAATCTGAATTACTAAGAGAAATGACTAAAAATAAATGTTAATTAATTCAAGAAATGACATGCACCTTCCATGACATCTGTTCCCCCACTTCCTTTGGCCTTAGGATTTGACTGGCATAGAGTCGATGGACCAATGTCGTCATACACTGGAGCAACACAACTGGAACATAGAGGTACTGTGCCATTT
Organism: Liasis olivaceus; assembly: GCA_030867105.1. Lineage (NCBI taxonomy): Eukaryota > Metazoa > Chordata > Lepidosauria > Squamata > Pythonidae > Liasis > Liasis olivaceus. The sequence continues at coordinate 63,964,541 of CM061348.1, read as the reverse complement.
GCCCATGCTTTCTTATTGCACTGATTGTAATCTTTCATATATAAAGACATTAATATGAGTTCCTTCTTTACGGTATGTTATGATCAGGTACATTTAGTACTAAAAAAAGTTATTTCACATTTTATAAGTGTATTAATCAGCATAATTTATTTTGCATAATTCTGTTTTGTTTCACTCTGCAGAATTCTGATAATTAGAGGGAATTCAACAAAACATTGCAATTCTGCTCTACCTCTGACCATTAGAAATATAAGTTATTCACATATGGTATCTGTACAACTCTCAAATACACCTTGTTTATAAGAACTAGAAAAGTACTGTGTTCTTTAAGCGAAAACTGGGATTTATAAGAAGCTAGATTTCTGAAATTTTCAAGTTCTAGAGCCAGCGAAGTGGTTAATGTGTTGGATGTAGAATGAGGGTATCCAGTTCAAGCCTCATTCATCCTTGGAGCTCAGCGGGTAATTTTGGACCACTTACTGTCTTTTTCTCAGCTCAATTCACCTCATAGGTTATTTTCACGGGGATGAAAACTGGGAAGATTTGTATGTATCCCATTTTGATTGCCTCTAGCCATTCCTCAGCCTTTCAAGCTACAATAATGTTTAGTAAAGAAGAATCTGTTTTGAATAATGTATTTCAGGCTGCAGACTACCGATAAGTCCATATGCATTAGGTAGTTCCTCATTCTTGTGTTCAAAATAGTACAATATTTTCTGCAATAGGAGTGTAATATATTGTGGGTCTCCTTCTGCAGGCAGCTGTTCAGGACCGATTAAATGAACAAGAAGGAGTCCCAAGTGTCTTCAACCCACCACCTTCTCGGCCACTGCAGGTCAACACTGCCGATCACAGAATCTACAGCTATGTTGTTTCAAGGCCACAGCCAAGGGCAGGTTATTTTATCTGAATGCGCTTAAAAAAGAAAAAGTGGTGTTCTCTGTTGCTAATATGAAAAGGACCAACACGGGGAAAGTTATTTCCTTTGTATTTTCTGTGTTATGGATTGTTCATATGCTGCATGTACTCTGCTTGAGTCACTGGGAATCCCTTTGTATAGAAGACTAGGCTTGTGAATGTCCACAACTGGCATGCTTCCTTTTGTTACATTACTGTAAATAGTAAACACAGAGCCTTTACAGAATGTTTTTGGCTTACTTTTGTTGAATTAGTCCATAAAATAAGTATGTTAAAAGCTTCTGGGAGGCTTAACTTATTTATTTTGTGTAGAACACATCTCCCTGCTACCAACTCAAAAAGTGCAGCTGTTCTAACACAAAATACTAAAACACAAATACTTTTGTGTTCTAACACAATAGCTGTTCTAACACAAAACATCTTTGTTATACATTAATTTATTTGATTTATTCATGAACTGTATTATTTTCTGTGTAGAATGAAAATGCCACGTGAAGTAGCCATTGACCATTTTAAATAGCTGTTTTAAATGTTGACTAATCCCTAAAAGCTACTAAATGTCTTTGTTTACATTTAAAAAAAATCTGGCAATGAGATTCTGAAGTTTGTGTCATTGTTATACTGTAATATCTTCTAAACCGGAGCGGGGGAAACACAGAGAAGCATTTGTTATGATTGCTAGATGTTTTCTTAAGGATCTTACTTAATGACAGTAGTTTCCCTAATTCTGCTAATCTTTCACTAACATAACACACTAGGAAAGACATTAACATGAATGTGTAAAAGGAGTATAATGATAATTACTTTCTATTTGTTTCAGGGTTTATTAGGTTGGGGTTACTATTTGATAATGCTTCCATTCCGATTTACATATTACACATTACTTGATATATTTAGGTAAGTCCATGCTTAGTTCATGTTTGTTTATGTTAACCTTATGCTTTATTCTGAACTTCATTATTGTTAACTCGTTTAACCTGTCAGACACACATACACACACAAATAAATACATATGAATGGATTGCTAATGGATAAGTGCCAGATTTCTAGTTGCCTCCCAGTAACTATGCTGCATTAGAAATTGTGCAAAAAATTTTAAGGCTAATGAATTATTTTGATTCAAAAGGCATTTCTTACCATTTTTAGCACAACAATGTAGTAGAAATATAATCAATCAGTATTGATTGATCTCTAATGTGGATTTGTGCTTTGCAAACTTAAATCATAGTGGCAGATCATGAAGGAATTAGTTTAGAGCATTTAAGACTGTAATCTGCCCATTCACATCTTCAGAGTCTTAGATAACCAGTCACCAAACGCTTCGATCCTGTTTTTCTCTCAGGTTTGCTTTGCGCTTTATCCGTCCTGATCCCCGTAGTCGGGTCACTGACCCTGTAGGTGACATTGTTTCGTTTATTCATATGTTTGAAGAAAAATATGGAAGAATACATCCTGTCTTCTACCAGGGAACATACAGCCAGGTTGGTGCAAGTGTTGACTCAGATAAATTGAATTATCCTAATCCCATTTTATTATATCTCTTGGAAAGCCACTCTTAAGTTTTCATTTGAAACACAGTTGCAGTTTCTTTCCTTTACAAAAATAATACTGGTAAAATTTAATTTAAAGGTGTAATTCGAAATTCTATTAGTGTTGCTTGTAAGTGATTAGATAATAATTGCATTTTCATTAAGTGTGATTACAGAATATTGTCTTGTAATGGGGTTATTTGCTTTGGGTTGTTGGGAGACCCTTAACTGAAAGTCATATCCAGTTTTAGACCTATTTGTTCTAAAGCAGCCCTGCACCCTCTCTCCTCTGCTTCCCAAATGGCATATTCCCACCAACCTGCCCATCCTCCACTTTCCCATGCCTTCCCTCCCCTGCCTCCACTGAGTCACTGATGGCCTTCTGTTGCCCATCCATTTGCCTAGGACAAAACAGCCTTTTTTCATTCCAAGCTGAGACCAAAACACCTGAAACATGCCCATTTCTTTTTAGGCATAGATCTCCTGAAACCACCTGTTCTGTGACTGGAAGCTTTTTGTATATCTCTAATCTCAAAAAAAAATTATGCTTTCTCTCTCAAGGCGCTGAATGATGCCAAGAGGGAGTTGCGCTTTCTCCTTGTTTACCTGCATGGTGATGATCATCAAGATACTGATGAATTCTGTCGGTAGGTGTTATTAAGTCAGTAAATTGTTATCTGCATATAAGTCACCCTCAGCCATGGAAGCTGTCGGCTTAACCTATTTCACAGGCTTGTTGTTATGGGGGAAAAAGGAAAGGCGGAAGCACTATGAACACTGCTGTTTGCTCCTGAATAAAAGGCAGGATGTAAATCTGTCAAATAAATCAATAATAAAATATGTTTTGTATGTAGCTTCAAGTAGTTTGTTTATTATCCTCTTCTTACAGCAGTACACTGTGTGCACCAGAAGTGATTTCTCTCATAAACACCAGGATGCTGTTCTGGGCATGTTCTACCAATAAACCAGAAGGATATAGAGGTATGTCCTCTTGTAACATATCTGGCCTGATTACTCAGAAGTAATGTTCAGTGTATTCAGTGGGATTTATACCAGAGTAAAAGTACACTGGAATAGCCTCAGTTGCTGTGTTATATGTATTTCCTGGAAAAGAAATCCTGTTAAATGTTGGCATGTTCTAAATCTCTAAATAACTTTTAGAGGTTTTTAAAATCATAAACAGGCATGTGGAAAGTGGGTGATCTGGAAAAAACTTAGTAATCTTGTGTTGTGAAGAACTTACAACTGATGTGGGTAAAGATGACAGAATGGAGTTCCATGGGCAATTCTGACAATAAAAGAATATAAATAGTAGGTGGTTGTAAAGCTTTATATTAATACCTGAGATTTTTAACTAATCCACATGTGACTTAGAGTTAGGAATGATCTGGCTAAAAGAGAAAGGGCTAGTAAGGGTCTCTAAAATCATACTTCCAAACCGCATGGAAGGGCAGTAAAATTGCATGTGTGGTTTCGTGTAAACGGTATAAAGTGATGCATTGAGGACAAAAAATCTTAACCACACATAAGCTAGTGGGGTTGAGTTTGCAGTAATTGGCAGGGAAATACATCTTGAATTGTGGTGAAAGGAAGTATCAAGTCAATATGAAAAGGAAGTTCCATATTGACGATAATTTGGAAACGAGCCGAATAAAATTTTCAATAATACAATGACTTTATAAATCTGTGGAACAATCACATTTGGAATATTACAAATTTCTGGTTATTGCCCTTCAGAAATATATTGTTTTCCTACAGAGGGTGCAAAAAGCATAAAGTTAAAATGATCAAGGAGCTACAATTTTTATACAACATTTTGCAGCATTAACTTTAAAAGGGGAATTAAATAGGTGAGGCATGCTAAGAGATATGGCATGAAGAAAGTAGATAGAAGTTTTTTGTCTTAGCAGAACAGAGTAATCCAGTGAAGCTGAATGATGGAAAATCTATGACAGATGAGAGTAAGAACTTGTTCATAAAATAATGGATTGAGTTAAGGTTTTATGATGATCACTGATATGAAGCTTTTTATAAGTCACTTGCCTAATTGAGTCATTCATTATGTGCCATCAAATGTCAACTATTAGTGATCACATAGATTTTCTCCAAGACACTCTGTCCTCAACCTAGTCCTTCAAATGTTCCATCAGTGCACTCATTGCCCCGAGTCCACCCACCTTGCCACTAATACATGTATAAGGTATATAAGCTGTTTAGGGCTACTACTCATTAATCTGAGATATCCTACCACATATATTGGGAGCATTATGTTACTGCACATATGCTTCATGTTTAGCCACTTTGGGGAAAAACACATTATACATTAACTGGAGTACTGGCTTTTTTCTCTCTTAGGAAGTCATTTTAATTGATTTATAGCTCTGGCTTACTAGTGGAGAAATAAGTCTAGATTCCCGGTTAGCAGTTTTGAACAAGCACGGGTAGACCATGTAGATTTGGTTAGCCACTTCCATTAGCAGAAAGAGCCAAACGATGTGTATTAACTTGATATTAATATGATGTCCAACTGCACAATATATTCTTCAGTGTCTACAAAATACCAGAATAGATTATGCAGAGATTTGGTACTGAATTTGCTGATGATATCCAATTTTATTGTCCTTTTTCCAAGTTCAAAGAAACGAACTGTTTAGGAATAGTGAAGATCCGTACGTGAATTCACAAACAGTGTATGATTAAATTCAGATAAGTAGTATTGATAATAAGGAAAGCAACATGATATAGCTGTCTTCTGTATAGTTGTCTTTCCTTCCAAAAACTGAAGTTGCATATCTAATGCTCCTGGATTATCAGATGAAGCTTTGCCAAAAATGTTTTGAATAAATTAGGCTTCGTAAGCAAGAGCAATATATTATCTAAAAGATAGGTATTACAGCAACCCTTATTCAGACCTTAAAGTCTGCCTTCAAAGAATACTGCAATGCATAATATGGCAGAATTTTGTCTGCAAGTAATTTGACTGTTACTGCTTCTGTTGATTGCTTTTTGAAAACAAGTTTTAAGAGTCAGATAGTTAAATATCCAGCTTGTTTTGTATGCTCCTATCTGGCCACTTGGATCTTTTAGGAAAGTCCTACTCTGGGTCTTGCAGCTCACTGAAGTACAGATTGTTTGCCATGAGAAACCAGACCTGGGCATTCAAACTTTGAAATTCCTACATTTTGAGATTTGTATGGCCATGTTCCTGATACTCCACAGCGTTTGATATAAACTATACTATTTTGTGTGCTTTTAGATTACAACAAAAGAAGCAGTTCCCTCATAGAGTGGTAATAAATGTGGGAGCTTAGAATTGGAACAAATGTTTTTACAGTCCATTATGGAATAGAATCATAGCTCTGTGATAAGGAGTATTTGAACAAAGATCACACCTGAATCTCTGTGATTTTGAATTACAAGAAACTTTTAACAACAGAAATAGGAAAGGGTCTTCTCTGAAACCTGCCAGGGTAGCTATTAGTAAGACTTGAGAGACAAAATAATCTAGCTCAGTTTAAATGTGAAATAATGACGTGTTCTAAAGCTGCAAATATGACAGTGCTTTATATATTTTTCTCAGTGTCTCAGGCTTTACGTGAGAACACCTACCCTTTTTTGGCAATGATCATGCTGAAAGACCGTAGAATGACTGTGGTTGGAAGGTTAGAAGGACTCATCCAACCTGATGACCTCATTAACCAGTTGACATTTATTATGGATTCCAATCAGACGTACTTGGTGTCTGAGCGCCTGGAAAGGTATTAAGCGGAAAAAACATGCCATTTTTCTCCTTAGTTTTCTTTCAAAATATTTTAATGTTGGATCAAACATGGAGGATGATGGTGATAATGTTTCTAACAAATCAAATAATATATCTCATCATTTCTCCAGGAACATAAGGCATTTTACATAGAAATCTCCCTTCATATTACATTCTTTTCTGATTTGGTCTGTTCTCAGCCACCTAAAATATGAGATTAACTAGATTCATACAGCACATTAAGGCTTATGGTTGTTTTAATTATAGATTGCTTAGTAAGACACAGTTTGATCGATACATATAACACACTAAGTAATAAAACATGATCTGGGTGAATTGAGCCCAGCACAGTCAGTGAAAACTGGCAAATCACATCATGGTTTAAAGGGATGTATGAACTCAGGCATTGTGAAATCTGAGGACCTTGGTCAGTGTGATACAGGATGATATCTAACGTCCCATGATGTCAGAAATTTACACTATTCAGCTTTACTTATCTACTTCATAGCCCAATTAATGATTATGCACTTTACTAATAGATTACATGCTATGACAGGATATACTACAGGAGGTAGGATGTAAGAGATTGAAAGAGATTTTGGCAGCAAAGCACTGAGAGCTAATACCATTTATTGCTATAATATATTTACACCAAATCAAAAAGAATATGGGCTGCAATTATTCATTAAGTTGTGACATTTATCTGTCACCCTGACTCTGGAAATCATAGTCTTGTCCACTGTGGCCCTTGCTACCCAAAATGAGGTGGGGAGAGAGGGGAAGAGTGGCAGTGTTGCCTCCTGCTGTTGAAAAGTTACTTACCCCTGCTTTAATCCCTTCATCAGCCCCAAAGATAGATTCCAGGTACTAAATCCAGTGGAATTTTAGATTCTTTGGAACAGTTCAGTTCTAGACTCAATGATTTGTGGATTTAGATTTGGGCAAAACAGATTTTTGGTTGAAGAGAAGGAAAAAACACGCCTCCTCCTCCTCCTCCTCCTCCTGATATGTTTTTTATCTTTCATATACCTAGATCACCCGTTTGAAGCGTTCAGCTCTGTTCAGAGAGCTCTTCATTTTTACTGGCAAAGAAAGTAGCTGCCACTAGGTGGGATGCTCAAATTTGAAGATATTGCTGTCTTATAAAGGGGAACCATATATGTACTCGAGTCATAATAGAAAAGAAGTTGTCAGTGGTCCTAATTCTAAATGCCTCTTCCTATTTAAGCAGTTATAAATTGCTATTCTGGAATTTCTAATTTTTTTTTTTTTTAAAGCAACCTTGGTTAATTAGAACAAATTTCCCTTTCTATATTAGAGAAGAACGAAACCAAACTCAGGTCCTGAGGCAGCAACAGGATGAGGCATACCTAGCTTCCTTAAGGGCAGATCAGGAGAAAGAACGCAAGAAAAAGGAAGAGCGAGAGAAGAAGAGGAGAAAGGAGGAGGAGGTGCAGCAGCAGAAGCTGGCAGAGGAGAGAAGGCGGCAGGTAAGAAGGGACACGTGTTGGCTTAGGGGCCTAGCTGTTTTCCTAGCTGATAGAGTACAAGGGTTTTTGTAAATTGTGGAGTGGAGGGTGTGGCTTTTCTACCAGATTGTTTCTAGTTGATTAGCCTATATATTTGGCCAGTGTTTAAGTGAGGTCCAGGGACCCCTGGGGGTCCCCCAAGTCCCTCTCAGGAGTCTGCAAAGCCAACATTATTTGCCAGATATTGAAGATATTTGCAAACATTTGAAATAATGTCACTGTTCTCAATATTATTTTTTATTTATTAAAAAAATTGTTTTTTCATGAAAAACATTTTATTATGTCAATATCTAATGGGTTTAATATTTTTTTACCTGATTCAATAAATAAATAAAATAAATGAATGCATCAGTTTTAATTTTTAATATTGTAAATATCAGTAAATATAACCCATACAAACAAAAGCTGTTTTAGGGTCCTCAATTTTTAAAAGGGGGAGGGGTCCTGAGAGCAAAAAAGTTTAAGAAACACTGTATTAGGCCAATTCCAAATGTTCTCGCCCTTCAAGCTTCAGTGTGCAAGATAGAAATGAGTTAGGAGTCAGATGTTTAGATTTGTACTTCACTCTGCTTTGAAATTCTTGTGATGAGAAGCAGTGTATAAAACCTCTAATGAATAATACATTAATCCATTAAAAATCAAAACACTACCTGTAGCCTGACAACTCTGTGCTAAGGTATCAGCTCTGATATATTTATATTTCTGTAGATGAGCTCCCCTTAAATCTGGCTCCAATTCTTCAAATTTACTTTTTCCCAAGAAGAAGAGGAGCAGGAATCAGTGTGCATATTACACTTTCTTCTGGAAGTCTGCAAAAGTGCTCTAGTAGTACTTCTAACAGACAAAGTTTCATTGACTATATTGGAAAGATTCAACTGCATATTTTAATGCCTCTTGAATTTGATTATTAAGAAGCTTGAACCTGGATTTATTGGTTATTGTGAGAGATAGAGCAAGAGGGGTTAAGAATGTACTCTCGTCCCCAGAGCAGCGAGGAAGAGATAAGAGAATGAGACTGGCCCTCCCTAAGGAATGCAGAGGATGTTTGTGGGTGACCCTGGGAATTGCTCTTACTCTGAGAAGATTTCTGTAATGGGAGTGAAGCCAATAAACCTTGCTGGATTGAATCTGTACTGTCTCCTGGAGTTTCCTGGGCTAATCCCTGACAGTTATGTTGTTGTTAAAACCTCTTGCTGGAATGTTGCATTTCCACATTTTAATCGTCACCTTGTGTCTAGAGCTGCAGTTTCCAAGCTATTCCAAACAGGATATTTTACTACTTAATAAACAGTGACTTTGCTCTGGTGCCCCAGAGCATCCAGACACACAGTTTAGGAACTGCTAGGAGTGCCATGGAAAAATTATTGAGACGCTAAGGGCACCATGAACCAAGGAGGCTTGGGAGCCCCTGGTCTAGAGGGAATGGGACTTGAGAATCTACTTAAATCTGTTGACTGCTGCAACATTGCCCTGATACCTGTATTTAGGTTTAGATTTTGCTATGTTCCTTGAATTGCTGCTTGTTATGCACCTCTCCCATCTACCCTGCAGACTTTGCAAGAGGAGAAGGAACGGAAATCTGAATGCCTTCCTCCAGAGCCACATCCTGATGATCCTGAAAGTGTTAAGATCATCTTCAAGATGCCCAATGACTCCAGGGTGGAGAGGCGGTTTCACTTTACACAGTCTCTAACTGTAAGAAACGGGGGGGGGGGGGGGGGGGATCCTAATCTTATGTGTGATGAATGTTTTTGTATGACTGACCTTCAAAAATTTGAATCCTCAAGCTGCCACACCAGCAGGCTATTAAGACATGGAACAGCAGTGTGGAAATTGTGGAGCTCAGATGAAGTGTGAAGCGAAGCAGAATGCCGTTCCTAATCTTTTTTTACAGTGCTTCTAATCATACAGTTCTCATCTGACCTAGAATTCTGGCAAATAGGTTAAGCTGAGAAGAGATACTTATTAAGGGTTTAGACTTCAGTTTCCCACATGGACATCCAGTGCTTATCCCATTGTACCATCCAGGCCCCTAAGGAAGCAAATGGATTGGATATGGAATATCTTTTCATGCCACCCCTGTGCTGTACAATTATTTGGAGGAACTTTTAGGGGATGGTAGAAAGAAGGAAGAATTGGCAAAAAAGAAAAATCAGCTTCCCCTTTTCTCCAGCAGGAGCAACTTGTTAGTGAAGTTTTGTTCCTGAAAGTTTGGATCCAAGCCATTAGATTTTTTGTTAAACCAGGGAATGGTTTACTGCTCATACAAGTGTTTTATTTAACAAAAAATGTGGTTTCTTGGAGGTCTCTATCTTGACATTTAACATTTCCTACTCATTGCAAACTAGCTGTCTTCGGTGGTACTGTTGTAATATGAGCATCTGTTCGTTATTATACTTCTTCAAGACAAATCCTTTGACCAACATTTGTGTATAACTTCCCCAGGTGATCCATGATTTCCTATTCTCTTTGAAAGAGAGCCCGGAAAAGTTCCAGATTGAGGCCAATTTCCCCCGCCGTGTCCTGCCCTGCCTTCCTACAGAGGAGTGGCCTAATCCACCCACGCTGCAAGAAGCTGGACTCAGCCACACGGAAGTTCTCTTTGTGCAAGACCTTACGGACGATTGACATTTATCCAAAATACAGAGATGGAAAGAGAAATTCCTATTATAATACAATATTTTTTTTAAAGACTGCTGCATACAAATGAGGGATCAGAGACTATATGGCCTGGCCAGCCACGTCATGTGTCTGCACTGGCAGGAGAAACTGCACACTCGCACACACTCAACCCCTTTTACATTCAGAGGGCAGACAGGAAGAGCCACAATTGGCGTCCCAAGAGAGGGTCAGAAATGCAGCTTTTGGTAAATGCTGCTTTTATTGGAAATAATTTACGCCATCATTTTGACATTAGAAAATTTGACGTTCTGCTGCTTTTGACAGCTAAAGAACCATACCTGTGAGCCAGGTTGAGATCTGCCCCCGTTGGGGAGAGACAAATAGAAGGTTATTTTCTTCCAGCTTCTCACTCTGTAAAAATACTTTAAATATATCTTTTGCTTTGTAATGACCAAAGGAGAATGGGTTAACAATGATTTTTTTTTTCTAAATAAGGAGCTGTTGATATTCTTAACAACAGAGGTTTTTCTTCTCCAGGGTTGTTAGCTGCATAGTGTAATAAACTCTGCCTCTAGTGTGCCTGTGCTAACACCTGTCAGTGTCTTACTGCCTCTTCAATACCTAGCCCAAATGTACCGGTCTGAAATAATGGCTTGCCCCAACCTGTGCAGACATACAATCATAGTAGAGCTTCATTCTGGATTTGACATTGTTTTTGACTTCACTGCAGCCTCTTATGCTTGCATTCATTGCATTCGGGATGAGCCTTTTTCTGTACTAGTATAGGATGTTTCCAATATAATCTCATGAATCTGCAGTAGTGACTGAAAAGAAAAGAGAAATCAGCATCGAAGTGTGGACTCTCATAATCTTTGCTGAGCCAGGTGAGTAGTAAGGTTATTTGTCAATGTTGATAGGTATTACAGCCACCTGAAAGGCTGCAGGTGTGATGAGCTGAATGTTGTGATTGGTGCCTCTGGATTCTACAGGACTTTACAGCTCACGCAGACAGCTCTTTTAAATAAGATTATAGCCATAAAGTTGGATCAAGACTTTCTTCCCCATGAAAGGAACTAGGGTCTAGGAGAGGCTTCCCAATAGAGGAGGGGAGCTGGATGACAAGTTTCTCCAGATTCTCTTGCAGTTCCCAACAGTGTGAGATTCAGGGAGAAAAGGGCAGTCAGATCAACTTTTGCCTCCTCTACCAGAGGATCTCTTCTGAATGCAAGTGTGGATTCAGCTCTACTAAGGGAAGGGAGGTTAAGTCTATTGTGTCTTACAATTTGGGTTCGTGTGATCAGGAAACCCTTTTCTCTTGTTTTTCAGCAAACAATGCAATTTATATAAATTAGAATCTTTTTAGGCTTCTAAAAATTAAACGCACAAACTGTGCACATAAAACCCACTAGGTACTTGTATCCCTTCTTGAGATTGAGAAACCTTCAGCCCTCTTGCTTCTATGAACTTGCAAATAATATTGCTTCCTGCAAGTGGTAGCATTAGAATCTGGCAAGAACTCACACAGTACAGTATTACTTTTAATTTGCTAGACTTGGCTTTCCTTCTCTGTTCTGTTTGATTTGATCAGAAGCAGAAGTACACTAGCTTTCCCCTATGTCTCATCAATGTTTTAGGGAAAAAGCAGTTAAATAACTGAGTTAAAAGGAAAACTCTGAAGTAGGAACTTGCTCTCTGGATGTGTGTACATGTGTGTAGTGAGTCTGGGTGACCTTATTGATGGTATATGTGTACACGTACTAAAGCGTATCGTATATACATTTCCCTCCATATGTATTAAAAGATCTGATGATAGTCACAGGCTAAATGGTGATCAAACTACTGCCAAAAATTGAAAGCATCACATTCTTAGCTGGGGATTTTATGCTCTACTTTTTCCCCCTTTTTGATGATGGTGTAAAAGAGAAATGGGCATGCTGAGTATTTAGGTAGAACACTGGTGAAGCCCAGCATTGGTGAGCCCTTTTCTTTTTTACAGACATATATACATACATACAATTTTTATTTAAGAAGTTTTCAATAAAATAACAATACAAATTTTGAATGAAAAAAAAGAATAGGGAAAAGTAATAAAGTGAAAAAGAAATAAAGCAAAAGAAATAGAAAAGAAAGAAGAAAGTAATAAAAAAGTGACTTCCAATCTTAACAGCAGTTACAAGTACATTTATATTTTATCCTTTCGGTGAGTGAGCCCTTTTCTGTAGAGTCTAGTCTATTTGTGGTTTTAGTCTGTAGGCATTTATTAGAAAAATAGATATGTGTATTGGTGTATTTTTTTTCCATAGAAAGTAACATTTTGAGAATTATTTCATATTTCATGATGAAAAACATGCATTCAGGCAACCAAAGTAGCATTATTTAATGTGATAATTGCAGTTTGATTTCAAAATAGATGTAATAGAAGTAGCCAAGTTTATTTTTCTGTCATTGTTTTCACACAAATATATATACTCTGACATTTTTATACATCACAAGGGACAGGCAGCTGAATGAAACTGTCCGTTCTTCTTGCCTCTTCATTCTGGGGCTGTAGGCATGTATCTTCCAGCTTATTTTGTAAAAGCATTGGATTGGGAGATGAGAATACAAAGGATCACTTTTCTCAACTATACTAATCTGATTAAAGTAAAACAAGGCTGTGGTCCAGTGTTTCTCAACCTCAGCAACTTTAAGCCATGTGAACCTCAACTCCCAGAATTCCCCAGCCAGTCATGCTGGCTAGGAGATTCTGGGTATTGAAGTTCACACGGCTTAAAGTTGCTGAGGTTGAGCAACACTGCTCTAGTCAGTCCTTCGTATATCCACATTGAAAAAGGTCTGTTGCATGGCATCCTAGGCATTGTAACTGTTACTAATATTGTCTCCCAGACATAAGCAAAAATGATTTAGGAACATAAAAGAGAATCTCCCATGGGTCCCCATTTGTACTTAAGGGTAATGCTAATGTTAGGATGACCAAATCTGTACTGCAGGAATCTGGATGATCACTAGATGGCAGCAGAGTGTCTCTTTTACTGTCACTACTGGCCAGCTGGATTTTGCAGATCAGATTCAATAGTGTTAGGTGATATTAAAGAATATGGTTAACTCTATGAAAGGTTTAATTGCTTTTCAAGCTCATATTTATTTTTGCAGAGGCTTTTGTGGGAGGTATGTGAAATGAAAGGACTACAGCTAACATCTTGGAACTAAATGACTAATCTTTCTTTGAAAGCTATCCTTGAAAGTTAGTTTGTTGGCAAAGGATACTGCAGTGGAATACAGTATCAACACTAGGACTGTGAGCACTTTAAAAAAAAAGGCTTGGAAGAAGTGCATTGGATCTCCTGTTTTTTCTGGCTTCTGTGTGATCCTGAGAAAATATGTGGCTGCTCTGAGAGTTGCATTAACTTTTGTGAACTGACTGCTTAAAACTATGTTTTTTCACATGGAAGCTTAAAAAAAGAGGGGCTGACGACTAGCAGACGGGTGTGGTATTTATGTGAGGTTCATAGCATTTCCTTTATTTTAAAAGCATATACAGTTCTAATCAGCACCTTGCAAAAGTGAGTAATTATTTCACCAGTGCTTAATAAAACTTAGGTTTTTTTGTCTAAAATAATACTTTGCCATTTAATTTCAATTCTGCTTCACCAGGTTATGTGGGTACCTTCCATGTTCTTCCAGTACTCCACTTGGGTTAGCGTCACCAATTGAAATGAAGCATTTTATTGGTAACTTGAAAAAGTAGATGTTCTAGTGTGTTCTAACACTGTTTCCTGCAGAAAAGTCTTACCTATGTCGACCAGTGTTGCCTTCCACGGATCACTGTGTGGGCCACCGTCACACTACAGGTTGCTTCTTAGGAGCTAGCCATATGCTCTTTTAAAACCTGACCTGTTTTAGGAGCTAATTAGGAAGGAAGCCCAACAGGAACTGTAACAGCAGAGCTTGTTTTACCTTGAGCAAAAGGTGGATGGCTGTATTTGCTTAGTACTTAAGGGCAAAATAACCCCAAGCCCCTCAGACATTAAAATAGCATTGAGAACTTAAAACAAGTACCTGAAAAGAAGCATCAGGATATAATCTCTATTTTTATTGGCAGCATGTACGCAGTAGAGTTTAAAACCTTAGTCTTAAACTTACTTGAATCTAGCTCTAGTTTCCAGCCTTCTAGTAATCCTGACAGGACAAAAGCAAGTGAATGGCTGTGTTTTTGCATAAACATTTGTCAACAAAACCAATGTAAGCCTTAAATAGGTTCCTTCTCAAAGGCCCACCATCTATGGAGATGAAAAGGGTGTACTAATTCTTTCCTGGCCAGGAAAAAAAAAAATCAGCAAAACCCCACTTGTGGACTTTTCCTCTAAAGAAGCCATGATCTTTTCTCCTTATGGATAAAGAAGTATAAATAAGCATAATATATACACAAAGGCTTTTGTCACAGCGCTAAAGAAATTTCCTGGCCAATTTCCATTCATCAGCAGTGTTGTCCTGGTTAGATCAACCACAAAATGCCTGGGATCATTCATCATATTAATCATCTGCCAGTACACTGATAAGCTTTCTGTTAGCATGTGCCTGCTTCAAACGCTTGTCTGTACTGACCGAATCATTTTTTATGTTAACAATATTGCTGACTGAAAATCTGTCAGTGAGATTTGAGAAATGGACATGGCCTCAATGAGCAGCTAAAGTAGAAGCTTTTAAAAAGCATCCTCTTTTAGGATGGTTGGACTAAGGGCATTCACAATATCCTTCCCAGGATTCTGGTCTGGGAAAAAAAAAGTTTAATTCAAGGGCTGAGAAACCAGGTTCATAGCATCATAGATTGGAAGGGACCTTGGAGATCTTCTAGTCCAACCCCTTGCCCAGTGCAGGAACCCTCAGACCATTGTGGACAAATGGCTGACTAGTCTTTTCTTGAAAACCTCCACTGATGAAAACCACCACCACTTCAGGAGGCCGGCTGTTCCACTGCTTAACAGCTAATTGTGTTTGGATAGGAAAAAGAATCTTGAAGCAAAGCAAACTTCATATTCTGGTTTGAATGACAAGGCAATTGGGGTTCAGCCACTAGTTCCAGCTGCCACCTTCCGTGACACTACATCCATGTGCACAACATTATTTCCCACATGCAGGGCTCTTTGGAGGGATCTATAGGTTGGCAGTTTTGTAAATACATCTACTAAGATTAGTGCTTAGAAACCCCTTGTAGTTCATATATCTTGAGTCTAATATGCTATAGAATTAAGGGGAATGTGTTTTCTCAAAAATAAGTCACCAGCATAGATAATGAGCAGTGACAAGCAACTACTGGAGAAAAAGCTTTTTGATGATGGAAATGTTGCTTAAATAGGGACAAAAGACATAAAATTGTGTAAAATTAATGCAAATGCACAGTGAAATGTGGAAAAAAGTCTTTGTGTGCATTGGAAGTTACCAAATTCCTAGAGAGGTGTATGGACTGGATGAAAAGGAATATTAAAGGAAGCTAAGTTTCCAGAGAACCTGAATGATTTTCTAATGTTTCCTCCTTCTCTACAGAAGACTTAAGGAAGTTATCTATGATAGTTTATATTTTTCAGGAAGGAGCTTAGGCAAATAATGGTTACCTAAATTAAGTTCCATAACTCACTGACAATTTGAAAACCAATAAATTTGCATTCTGAGTGTGTGTCAGTAGCCTGCATGTTGGTGGGATAAAAGCAACAGTATTTTGGCTTGCAAGGTAGTTTCTCTAGATTCAATATCCTAGCTTGCATAGAATATTGTGCCCATGCTAGCTGTAAAACAGCTTTGGCTGTACTTGTGGCATACTGGCCAAATTGTGTCCAAACTGGCTAATATCATCCTTACTGCTAGCAGAGAATGCTGCATGTGGCACAGGTATGACTAGGACTGGTAACTAGTCATACCTGTTTATATCTCCTCTATCTTATTAAAGGGCATTATGTGGGCATCACAGTTAACAAAAGCCATGAGGGACAGTAGAGGTCAATATCCATGAGCCTATCTGGTGACATCCACAATATAGTGACAATATAAGAGCTAAATCGTAAACTATATGAACTAACTAATGAAAGAAAAATATGCACGTTGTGTGTGTGTGAAACTCAAAGGGGATGGGTGTAATAAATAAGTGGTCTGATCTTGATGAATATATCCAGGGAATTGAAAGTCTAGGTTTAACAATGAATGAAACAGCTAAAATATGTCAAAATGTATCTCCAAGTTGGTGGTAGTTGCATGTTAAACTCCAGTGAATGGTGATACAGGAAGGACCAGAAATGAGGTTTGAGAAAAATGGTGCAACATTATGAAAGAATGTGATGAGGGTCGGCGGAAAGAATTGCTAGGTATCTTGACTGGATGGGTGGAAGCAAGATGAGGGAATACAGTAAATGACTGGGCCATTCAGAGACCCAAGAATGAATGAGAATGGTAGCTGGTAAGTATCTGTTTAGAAAAAGTCTATTTGTTTTGAGTAAGCGGTTTAGAATAAACCATTTATAAACATGGCAAAAGAATAAACATGGCAAAGAAATTTATTTCTAAAGGCACACTGATTTGATTGTTTATGATGAGTGATTGAGAATTGGTCATTGGCCGCTAAGGTTACAAGAGTGATGAGAGGTTCTGAATGTGAAACCATGTTTAGGTTATGTCAAGACTGGATCTTGGCGGGAAAATGAAGGAAAAGAAAACATGAAAGAAATAATATTAACAGACAGACTGCAAAAAGAGAAACAATGAGTCCTGTATGGAAAAGTATTAGAATACAGGTTATTCTTCCAACAGAATGAATGAAAAATTGATAGGGATGAAAGATACTGCATAATGTGTACAGAGAGAAAAAGATAATTGCAAGCAGTTACAAGTTAGGATTAAAAGAAGCAAAGAAAATGCAAAAACAAATATTGAAAATTAAAATTTGTTTTGGAAGTGGTTAAAAAGAGCTGAAATGAAGGAAAGCTAGGGGTATTTTAAAGATCTATATGAGAGTGATAGTGATACCTTGAAATGTGGAATTGAAACAAATACTGTTAGTCCAAGTAAAAAGTGATGAAAAGGAAGTGCAATGCTATGAGATTGTTGGAAAGTGGTAAGGCAGATCATGTAATTAGAGATATGTTAAACTATGAATGTGAAATTCTTATGAGGCTTGAAGCTGCATCTGTGCCTGATTGTGTGTGTGTGAACCATTTCTGTTTGCTGCCTGGAATAATATTGTTTCCCCATACAGGAGGAAATATAGCAAGACTGAATGCAAAACCACAACAGGATTAGTTTAAGTGTGCCTGGGAATGTGTTCAGTGATCAAAAAGGTGTGAGAAATAACAGTGAGAACATTTCACAAAATTGTGAAATGTATGTGAAAACGTGTGTATGCTATTGATGTAGGAAAAATGTATGAAAAAATGAATTGGCCTGAATTATGTAGGTTTTGCTTGAATAAGGTTGGCTGCTGAATTTGATGAATACTACATGATGGAAGTAAAATGTGTGAGAATAAAGGGAATGGTTCAACACTGAGCAGGAAACCAAGGATATGTGATGAATCCTTGATTGTTTGTTTATACAGTGTTGCTTAAAAGTTTGTGAACTCTTTTCTGCATAAATATGTTTTTGACTCATTTAATTGGGTTCTCTTTAGCTTTGGGACTTGTGTGGAGAACAGATCATGTTTTAGGTCATATTTATGCAGAAATATTGAAAATTCAAAAGGGTTCACAAACTTTTAAGCACCACTGTATATACATGTATAATGTTTGTGATGAAGTTAGAGGTGTGCTTGTTGGGAATGTGAATGTACATGTACTTTTGTATACAGATGGTGCCATGTTGTTGACTGGAACCTGAATGATTTGCAGTGAATGTTAGATTGATAGTTTGATTCAAGGAAGACCATGGATCTGAAAATTAAGTGTATCAAAACCCAATACAGTTGTGTTTGACAGAAGAAAATGGAGTGAAAGATAGCTACATATACATAAATGGAAATATAGGGCGTAGATTAATTTATTAGAATGTTTACTAAAGATTGAGAAGTGTCTGGAGAAATGTTAAGATGTGTAAATATTCAGTGGGTACCTGTGTGGTCTGTGGTGAGAAATAAACATTAGTTGAAAGAAGCAAAAACAGCAATGTACTAGAGCATACTACTGTCCACTTTGATACAGTATACTGAAGTGAGAGTTGGGCATCTCAGGAGAAACGTAAGCTGAATGAAGTGACACAAAGTTAATGAATAAGCCATTTCTTCATCTTGGGATTCATTCATTGAGATGTCATTTGACCAGGGATGCCTAAACTTTTGTGTGCACCTGTAGGCTCAAGATGAATGGAGACTGAAATAATAAATTAATGATGAATTAATTTGCTGTATACCAGGGTATGTTGAGGTAGTTTGATCATGCAGAGAGAATGAATAAGGATCAAATAACAGAACTACATGAAGAAAAAATGGCCTGAGAGGAGGTGAAGACCAAGAAGTCATGGGTGGATGAAATTGATGAGAATCTCAAGAGATGAGAAACTGAAACAAAAACGGCTGTTTATGAAATGGTGTATGTGCATGGTGGTAGGAAGTATGAAGTAAAACATATATAGTCAACTGTTTTGCTTTTAGTATTCTTTTTCTTATCTCATGCCTTTAATTTCTTTGACTTGCTAGTTCTTACTCCTTTTCTGTGTTCTGCATAATGCTGCTTACCCCAAAAGGGAATAATGTGATGGGTATGTACATATATACAGATATTTTGGCTGAAGAGAAGGTCCATCAATAATTATTCAAAAATCTCAAATTGTAAACAAGAATAAAGTTATCCTTCAACAGAGAGAAACTTAAGGGATTACATTTAGGGAGGAATAGAGCACACATAAACACTGGGGGATACATGGCTTGGAAGCACAACACTGGAGAAGGGTATGGTGACTGACAAGCTGAACGTAAACCAGCAGCATAGGACAGATGCTAGAAGAGCTAACCCATTTCTCCAGCTGCATACCCACGATGTCTTTACAGTATTCTCAATTCTGCACTGTTAAGACCATACCTGGAATACTGAAATGCACGTTTCAGGAGGGTATTGACAGGTTAGAGCAGATTCAGAGGAAGGCAACAAAAATGATACAGGAACTTGAGGACATGCCCTGTGAGGACAGGTTGGGATGCTCAGTCTGGAAAAAAGATGATGCTCCAGTACATAAAAAGGTGTTATAAGGAAGATAGTCAGGAACTATTTTTCTTTGATACAAACTAGGATAAGAAACAAGTGTAAGTTGCAGATGCCTGTATTTCATTTTAATATAAAGATCTTCCTGGTAGAAGAATGTACCTATAAATAGTGGGTTCTCCATCTCTGGAAAGTTCTAAGGAGACTGGAAGCCACCACTTAAGAATAGTTTAATTGGTTTTCTGGCACACTATGGAGGGTTAAACTTACAGTCCCTTCTAATTCCATCATTATTTAAATTCCTATGAGAGGGTTACCAATAATTTGTATGGTTTGTAAAAGGACATTGGGCAAACTCATGGACTAGTGATAATACCTATTTTTCCATCCAGATGAAAAGCCATTGAAACCCATTGCTGAAGGGCACAGCCAGGCCTGTACTGTTGCCATTTCTGTTGTGTTTGTAAGTAGTCCATGGATCTCTGGTTGACCAGTGTGAGAACACAGTATTAGGCTAAGTTTTGTTTTGATCTGGCACAGCTCTTAATATGTGTCAATACTAGGAACCAAATTCTGAGGGAAGAATTCAGCTATCAGTGCTTGCTGTGTGTGTGTATATATATACAGTACTGTGCAAAAGTTTTAGGCAGGTGTGAAAAAATGCTGTAAAGTAAGAATGCTTTCAAAAATATATATTGTAATTGTTTATCTATTTACAAAATGCAAAGTGAGCAAACAGAAGAGAAATCCAAATCAAATCAATATTTGGTGTGACCACCCTTTGCCTTAAAAACAGCATCAATTCTTCTAGGTACACTTGCAGAGAGTTTTTGAAGGAACTCGGCAGGTAGGTTGTTCCAAAATCTTGGAGAACTAACCACAGATCTCCTGTGGATGTAGGCTGCCTCAAATCCTTCTGTCTCTTCATGTAATCCCAGACAGACTTGATGATGTTGAGATCAGGGCTCTGTGGGGGCCAAACCATCACTTCCAGGACTCCTTGTTCTTCTTTACACTGAAGATAGTTCTTCATGACATTGGTTGTATGGGGTCGTTGTCCTGCTGCAGAATAAATTTGGGCCAGCCACATGCCTCCCTGATGGTATGGCATGATGGATAAAATATCTGCCTGTATTTCTCAGCATTGAGGACACCACTGATCCTGACCAAATCTCCAACTTCATTTGCAGAAATGCAGCCCCAAACATGCAAGGAACCTCCACCATGATTCACTGTTGCCTGCAGACACTCATTACTGCACCGCTCTCCAGCCCTTCAGCGAACAAACTGCTTCCTGCTATAGCCAAATATTTCAAATTGTGACTCACCGGTCCAGAGCACCTGCTGCAATTTTTCTGCACCCCAGTTCCTATGTTTTTGTGCATAGTTGAGTCACTTAGCCTTGTTTCCACATAGGAGGTATGGCTTTTTGGCCACAATTCTTCCATGAAGACCACTTCTGGCCAGACTTCTCTGGCCAGGGGGTGGGTGTACCTGGGTCCCACTGGTTTCTGCCAGTTCTGTGCTGATGGCACTGCTGGACATCTTCCAATGTCAAAGGAAAGTAAGGATGATGTCTTTCATCTGCTGCATTGTTTCCTTGGCTGACCACTGCGTCTACAGTCCTCAACGTTGCCCATTTCTTTGTGCTTCTTCAAAAGAGCTTGAACAGCACATCTTGAAACCCGAGTCTGTTTTGACATTTTTGCCTGGGAGAGACCTTGCTGATGCAGTAGAACTACCTTGTGTCTTGTTGCTGTGCTCAGTCTTGCCATGGTGTATGACCTGTGACATGAAACTATCTTCCACAGCCTCATCTTAATAGCAGAGTTTGGCTGTTCCTCACCCAGTTTTAAGCCTCCTACACAGCTGTTTCAGTTAATGACTGTGTTTCAACCTACATATGAAATTGATGATCATTAGCACCTGCTTGGTATAATTGGTTAATCATACACCTGACTCTAATCCTACAAGATCCCTGACTTTGTGCAAGTGTACAAAGTGTGCATGTGTAAGAATTGATGCTGTTTTGAAGTCAAAGGGTGGTTACACCAAATATTGATTTGATTTGGATTTCTCTTCTGTTTGCTCACTTTGCGTTTTGTAAATTGATAAAGATAATTACAATATATATTTTTGAAAGCATTCTTACTTTACAGCATTTTTTCACACCTGCCTAAAACTTTTGCACAGTACTGTATATTTTCATTCTGTACCATTAAACTCTAAAAGGCAGGTTACTAATGCTATTCCTTTCCAGGAACCCAGGGAAATACTAACAGGAAAACTGAATCCTGTTTTGATATTTTTACTATAGTAAATAGTAATATTGTTTTCCACCTTTACTCTGAAGTTCAGGGCAGTCTACCTAGGTCTCCCTTCATTTCACTCCTACAATAACCTTGAGAAGCAGGTTGCATTGAAAGTGACTGGCACAGGGTGAAAAGCAAGCATTGTAGTCAAATTAAGTCAAAGACTTAATCTGAGTTACTGGCCATCTTAGTTGGCCAGTAACTGCTATGGTGTACCAGATGTCTTGGAATGAAGGATGGTTGTAGGAATAATGCGTGGTACAGGCATGCAGCAGTGAAACAAGTACTATAGGTCACCTAACCTTCAGGAGCTACGTGATGTCCACTATATCAGGAATCTTTCCTAGTTTTTGTAGCTGCCTATCCCTGTGAAGCCATTTCAGAAGACACAGCGGTTTCTCTTTTAAAAGGCAACAAACTAAGAGTTCTAAAAGGCTATTGAATCCAACCTCCTGCTCAGTGCAGGAACCCAAATTAAAGCATCCCTAATAGTAGATGGTCAATCTTCCACTTAAATATACCCAAATAAGGAGAGTCCCCCTCTCCCCTGGGTAATTGGCTCCATCACTGAGCTGCTTTTACCAAGCTTACCAGTTTTTTCTAATATTCAGTTGAAATCTGCCTCCCTGTTAACATAAATCCATGTACTATCCTAGACTTTGACCCATTGTTCTTTTTTTGAGAACTGTGTGTGTGCATGTTCATGGTGAAACCTTCCATTTGGCTACTTTGGATGTACAGGTACTCTCCAGTTTAAGAACAAGTTCTGTCCCCAAGGTCTATCCTTAAATCAAATTTGTACATAAGACAGAACAGTATTAATGTATAATACTGTATAAGTAGTATTTTGTATTTAACTCGAACCCTTGTGTATTTAATTTGAATCATTGTGTATTTAACTTGAATTTTGCTACAGTAGGCTCCGTTCTTAATTATGGGTCATCTGTAACCTGGGCATTCTTAACCCAGGGACTACCTGTATTGTCTCAGCTGCTATTGTGAGTTATGAAAAACCACAAAGAAGCAGGAATTTACCTATTACAGTATTTTTTTTTGCACAGGAGTAAAAATACATGTTTTATGTATGTACTATGCAGTATTAAAAACTGATGCAAGCAGCCTACTTATATAGAAGGTACCTGTAGCCACAAAAATATTTTTACGATTGGGGAGGGGACAAGGGCTGGAGACAGAATCTTATCTCACGGAGTGAAGTTCAACCATTATTGATGGAGACAACACAAAAGGGGAGAAAGGGGTACTTATAGAATGACCAGGAAGAATCCATCCAGAAAGAGAGCCTAAAGCCTGGTGTCTACAGAGTAAGCCTAAGGACTGTAGGATATAGGATGAGGTGCACCTTAATTCTCTATGCCAATATTTCTCATCCTCAGCAACTTTAAGATGTGTGGACTTCAACTTCCAGAATTCCCCAGCCAGCAATGCTGGCTGGGAAATTCTGGGAATTGAATTCCACACATCTTAAAGTTGCCAAGATTGAGAAACACTGCTCTCCGCAAATGAGACTTCATAAGAACCACTTGCTACATCAGGCTGATAGCCTATCCACTCCAGCTTCCCATTTCTCATCACAATTGTCTCTGGAAAGATCACAAGCACAACATGTAGCCCTGTGTCTCACCATTGCTCTGAAAATAAAAGTATTAAACACTTTCCATATGGCACCTAACCTATCCACAAATTTGTTCAAAGGTGCACAAATTTGCTGCTTTAGGTACTTTTTTATTCTTGTTGCCGTGTATGTTACTTTCCAAAATCTAACCAATCTAACCAAAGAGATCCCACAAACAAACACAAACTTTTGTTTGAGCTGTGAAAGATTTATTTTGTTCATTTTTAGAGAACGAATTGCTTCAAACAGTGCTGAAAATGGTATCCGAAGGCTTTACATAAGGTACACTAATATCCAGAAATCTTCAGTTGCACTTTATTTCCTCTGCCATGGAAATGGCTGTTGAAACTTCCACGTTATATGCTGATTTTTTTTCAAACTATACAGAGATGTTGGACATGTTCTAATTTTACTGATCTAGCACTTTAAAATCTGGATCCAAATTAGTTTCAAGAGCAGAATTATTTTACAGTACCCGCCCCCTTAAAAGACCCTGGCCTTCGTATCTCACAGGAAATTCGTTATGGAGCCAATCATGATGAATTCTAAGAACTTGGTCACCTTCATGATTACTTTGTAATCTAGTTATATAATTGAGAATCACTGCATCCAGTCACTATTAAAACCTTTCTCAACCATATGAACTTCATGTTCCGATTATCTTAAGGTAATTCGTTCTTAGCTCTTGATGAGCAGATATCATCTATTTTTTATGAAATGTGTGTGTAGCGGGGAGAAAAATATGCCTTCCTGAGAGTGCCGTCTTCACCAAAAGAAGAGACTATCCTGCCCTCTTTGGTATACATCATACATTTATTAGTGAATATCCCTCTCAAAATCAGCCACAACATTAAAAAAAATAATGATTGCACTACTTGGTCAAGCAGAACTAGCAACTTTCATTTTAAAAAAAGTACAAATCTGTTAAAAATTTCAATCAGTATAATACACATATATAATACAACATACTAGTTATGTTAAATGCTACAAACCAATATGATTCCAATGGAATGGAATAAAACAAAACAAACACTTTAGAGATTTAAGATTTTTTCTTCTTCTCTATATATTAGCCTTTTTTTTTTCCAAATACATACATGGGAAAAATGAGGTAACTGTAAATGTGCAAGTAACAGAGCAAAAAAAAATTATATATATATATTTATAATATATATATAATATATATATATATATATATATAAACTTTCTAACACAGAACAAATGCCCTGGTGCCCTACAGGGAGGCCCCTCTCCTTGTAGGGTGAAGCTGAGCTATCCTTCTGGAGGGCACGGGACTGGTATAAAAGAACAGTAAACAGCCCACTATCCCACCACAGGAAATCATTGGTAAACAGTGGCATCTACAGCGCAATCAGCAATCACAAACATCCTAAATAAATGTTTTAGTAATATTTTTTTGTTTTTTTCATGATAACTTTTAGCTGCTCCTTGGAATAAATTCTGCAGCACATGAGCTGTGAGCTTTCGAGTCACCGTCAGAAGAACCGTAAGGCTTTCCTTCCCTCCCCACCCCCAAATAACCTTTCTGAAAAGATGGCGGGGGAAGGAGAAGAGACACTGAAACAGATGGGCATCGGCACTATTCTGATTGGCTATAAATATAGAAACACCTCCTGTGTTTTGTTGTTGTTTTTTTTTCTTTTTCTTTAATATATACAGTAAAGACCTTTGGTTATTTGTATCACATGGAATAAGGGGTTGCTGTTGTTTTCCCCTCTCTCTCCTTCCAAAAGCTGTGAAACAAGGGGAAAGGCTGGGGGAGAGGTGGGTCTGACACAAGGCACTGGCTTGACATGGCAGGGGAGAGGGAGCGTGACGGATCACGGGAAGACTGGGAAGGAGAAGCTGCTGGTGTCTGTGCAGTTTGAGAGGATGGCAAGCGGCCTGCTCCTTGGTGTGTTTGTGTGCTCGGTCCAGGACCTGGCTTAGATGTCCCACTGCAGCTAGTCTCCCCCTCTGAAGAGGAGGAGGGGAAGGAGGACATTCTTTATCTGAAGTTATCCACGGGTGGATGCGCTGTAACTCACATCCCCCAAATGTAAGCGGGTGAGTGGAGCAAGAGGAGAGAGACTCCTAAAAAGTAGCATTGCTCTTCATCTTGACAAATGGAACACAATTGATTATTCAAGAAAGAAAGCTGGGACCTGCCCAGAGCTTCTAATTCGCTGATAAATCTGCAGGCCAGCTGCTTCTCTCAAATAAAAGACTGCCAGTCTATCCATCCTGCCTTGTTGTGTCTTTGCAGGAACTAAAGGTTTGAGGATCTTTATTATTAAGCACTACTGTTGTTGTTTATGGCAGAAGAGGCCAGAACGAAGTTTGTAAGCCTCCCTCTCCTCCTCCTCCTTGCACCCTGAGGATCGCCTTGCCTCACCTGGGTCAAATCAACAACTTCTGGGGAAGAAGTTGCTCACCTCACCAGACACAGCCATCAGCACCAGTGGCAAAAGGCCAGCTGGCCCCAGCCACAACCCAAAGATTCTCTACTTTAGAGGTACAGGTAGTCCTTGACTTTCAACCACAATGGGACCAGAACTTCAATCGCTAAGTGATGTGGTCATTAAGTGAGTCGCACCCAATTTTACAGCACCTTTTTGGTAGCAGTTAAGCAAATCACTGCAGTCATTAAGCAAATCACAGTTGTTAAGTGAATCCGATTTCCCCCATTGACTTTGCTTATCAGAAGCCCCCTGGGAAGGTCGCAAATGCCAGGGGTCATATGATCATGTGACCCCAGGATGCTGCAATTGTTGTAAATGTATGCCAGTTGCCAAGTACCCGAAGTCTGACCACATGACCGCAGGGACATTGCGATGGTTGTAAGTGCAAGGGCTGGTAGTCACTTTTTTCAATGCCGTTGTAACTTCAAATGGTTATTAAACAAATGGTCGCAAGTCAAGGACTCCCTGTAAATATTGCTGAAAGCTGGCATGTTCAGAAAAACACCAACAGCTATACTACACCAGAACCACTTCCCTCCAGTTACCATCAAGTTCAGAGCACTCCACAGGAAAAAGTGGAGTTGCTGCTCTTCTCACTACCAGCCGCTCAAGCCCTCTCAGACTTGGGGGACATTACACTGCCTAATCCATTTGTCACTGCTCCTTCATACCCATGTGGCCCTGAGTAGAGCTCTGCTTGGCTGTTCCATAAATTCATCAGGCCCCCTTGCCAAGAACAGTTGGATGTCAGAGCACAAGGAAGATGGCCCACTTCTCCAGAAAGGCTCAGGGAATGCTTCCTGGCTTTGGGGAGCAGGGCCCGGCCTCAGGCTCCATTGTAGTCCCTGCTCCTATCTGCTGCCACCCACTTTGAGGGGGAAAGAGCTGAGATCTAACCATCAGTCTGAGTCTGCCACTTGGAGGAGTGTCACCGAGGGAGGGCAGAAGCTGCCAATCAAACTGAAGGAAAGCACAAACTCTATCATCGTGGGTAGGCAGAGACCAGATTCTGACTAAGAGCCACACACTGCTGGACTTGCCCTGGAGCATTACTAGTTGACACAGGACAAGACAAACCAGACAAGGAAAGCAGGGAGGAGGAGGAGAAGAAAGGAGTGGTCAGCAGGCCCCTTTTCTCCTACTTCTGCAGCACCGTGAAGGAGAAAGTGACCTTGCCAGAGTGCTCCTTCCAAGGCAGCTATTAACGCACAGGAATTCTGCCTCTGCAAGCTTTACAACCCTACCTCAAATTAAGTCCACTAAAGCCATGTGTGTGTGCGTGTGCACCCACGCACTTTCGAGTCAGTGTTGACTCCGGGCGACTGCCTGGACAAGTCCCTGCAGTTTTCTTGGCAAGATTTCAGAAGTGGTTTGCCATTGCTTGCTTCCTGGGGCTAAGAGAGAGTGACTGGCCCAAAGTCACCTAGCTGGCTTTGTACCTAAGGCAGGACTAGAACTCATGGTCTCCCAGTTTCTAGCCTGATGCCTTAACCACTGCACCAAACTGGCTCTCTACTAAAACCATGCTGCCTCCTAACCCAACCTGGTTTCAAACCAATCTCTAATTTGGAGGGGAGGGAGGGGAGAGAGAAATGCCCTGAAAAGCGTTAACGGTCCTTGTGAGGCGTTGCGGACATGTGCAGTACAGTGCATGGCAGTAATCAGCTGAGCACAAACAACCCCCTCTTTCCCACCCACCCCATCACCCCACAGCTGGCTAGAGAGATAACCGATACCAAGTTCCAAGCTGGTCATAACATGCATGCATAATTTGTGAACATTTACATTAGATTTTTATCATCTTCTCTGATTCTTCCAGGCTTCAGACACAAACCAACTAAATGGCGAGGGCTTCTCTCTTATTCCATGGTATAATCATGCAAAACAACTTTTAAAATTATTATTTTTACGATAACAGGTTTCTGTAACAGGGTGGCAGGTTGGTTGCTTTCTTGCTTCAAATCAGCAGGTATTTTAGGTAGGAGTGTGTGTGTGTGTGTGTGTGTGTGTGCGCGCAGACACAGGAAGGCACACAGCTTGAGTGTCACGGCCAAATCGCCCATGGTTCCTGACCGAGCGCACAAGCATCAGGCCATACAGAAAAACTCAAGAATGAGCATCAATAGGCCAAATGTGAGGGGAAATGGGGAGGGGGGACTGCCGAGGGGAAGAAAGTGAAAGAGAGAGAGAAAAAGGTAGGATGACAAGGCATGCCTGGTCCTATGAAAGCTGATGCGGCACTGCATACAGCCTCATGGAGGAAAGAATGATCACCAGAAAGACTTTCTCCATGATAGCTAGTGCAAGGATAAATAATAAGATAAATAATTCCTGCCTGCTCTCCGCCCAGGATCCTACCACTGAGCGCTTCGCAGCTGCCCAACAACTTTCAGGGCTTAGCCTGGAGTTAGGACAGAGAACTGACAAAGGGGTGGTTGAAGGCTTCTGCCTCAGTCTGCTGAACATCTCTCCCTCCCCTACACCAGGGGACAGCATATGCATGCAGTCTCCCGGGGATACTCGAAAACTGGATGGAGGAGAGATGGTTTCTGGAAATGGGTGCCAAGAAGGAATAGGAACCCAAATGCATTACTAGGACAATGATCTGGGGTCTGAGTGTGCAAAGGGAAAATAAAAGGAAGACACATCAATTATTACATGATTCTATATCTCAAAACACAAGCCACAAGCCTCCATCTCATTAAGTATGCAATAAACAGAGCCAGCTGTTTTATTGTAGGGATTTTCACTTGCATACTCCTCCTCTCTTCCAAGCTTTCTGGGGGGAAATGGGTCTTTCCCCCAAAACTGCCTTGCAGCAGAATATTGCTGGACTTAGTTTAGGCCCATTTTTCTTTACCTCACTGTGCAACTTGTGAGAAC
This sequence comes from Liasis olivaceus, assembly GCA_030867105.1. Taxonomy (NCBI): domain Eukaryota; kingdom Metazoa; phylum Chordata; class Lepidosauria; order Squamata; family Pythonidae; genus Liasis; species Liasis olivaceus. Next base: position 63,935,717 of record CM061348.1, on the reverse strand, counting down.
AACCCTGAACTCCACCCAACATTGCATGCATGCAAGGGGAGGGAGAGTCTGAGACGCTGGTGGGACTATTCTGTGCATGTATAGGGAAAAACACAAGGTGGTCCTGGGCCATGATTTGCATGGAGACAGCCACAGATGTTTTTGGCAAGGCCTCAAGTGGCTTACATCAGTGTTGCAACCAACGTACTCCCTGCTACTGACTACCTTGCAACACTGTACTCTAGGCAAGCAGGTGGTGGGGTTGAAGCAGGCACTTCTTCCCCTCTCCCTTGGAGCTGTTCTGCTTTCAAGGCCCCCAAATCTGGCTCTGCCAGAAAGGAATGGATTTGGATAAAAATCTGGGTCAGACAGCCACAAAACCAAATAGGAAAGGAAAACCCCAAACCAAGAAGGAATGCAAACACCTGGAAAATAATGGTGCAAGGATGGAGAGTCTTTGGAGTGCAGAGCACGTGGGGATGCCTCCCCCTACAAAGCATGACACCGCAGAGCTGGCTCAACCACCAGGCCCAGTCCATGCCATGGGGTGAGGGGGAGGGGATGTCATACATTGCTTATATTCTCACCGCATCCCAGGAGAGGCCCCAGAGGCTAAGCGTACAGGCTGGCCCATGCCTCTGGTCCAAGGTCCATATCCTGGAGTAAATTTGTGCAGCAGTGCATTGACGAACCTCATTCAGCCTCCCGGTGCACTTCTGAAGCATCTGCTCGGCAGATGGGGCATGTGCGGTTTGCCTGCAACGATCAAGGTAAGAAAGAAACTTTTGGCCAGTCTCACCCACTGGAAGACCTCTAAGCAGTCCACTAAAAGGACAGCACAGGCAACTTCTCGGCTTTGAGGGCTGCCTATTTCAGAATTACTTAGGTTGAAATGCAGTCACATCCCTTCTGAAGGGAAAGACATAAGACAAGTCCAATCAATTCAATCTGAAAACCAAAAGCGTTTGTCAAAATATTCAATCTAAATCCTTTATTCATCCAACTTGAGACTGGAATTTCTGCTGCTAAGCAAAGCGATTGTAAGGTGAAACATCATGTGACCACACCGCTTAGCGATGGCAGTTCTGGTACTCCCAGTTGTAGTCATTAGGCAAGGACTGTGCCATTATTAGGCAAGGACCTCATGTTTCTCCTGCCCTGTGCAAACTGCCAGCTCCATCCCACTGCGTCCTTCCTGGCTGGGCCCGGCAAGCTCTCTTCGGCAGATGAAGCTCTGTTGCCCTACCACACTCCTCTCTCCTTCAACTCCCCCCACTCACCGGTCTCCCCGCATCTCTGCCCTTTTGGCTGCCCTGCACTCCGCTACTGGTTACCTCTGCCACCCCCCGAACTTTGCCATCTTCTTCCTCCTGCTGCTGAGGCACGCCTGGCCGAGGCAGCTGCTGGCCCTTTGCAAGGCCTCACAAGGCCTCACGAAGGGCCAGCAGCTAGTCTGGCAGGTGCGCCTCATCAGCGGCAGGAGGAAGGAGGTGGCGAAGGTCAGCTGGGGTTTGCAGGGGTAGACAGCAGCAGCAGAGTGCAGGGCAGCCAAAAGGGCAGAGATAGGGGGAGACAGGTGGGGTGTGTGAAGTGCACGCTGCAGTCATAAATGTGGGCAGGCCGCCAAGCACCCAAATTTTGATCATATGACTGCAGGGATGCTGCAATGGCTGTGACTTCGAAGACTGTAATGACCATACAGTTCGGAGCTGTTGTAACTTCATTGTGGTCATTAAGCGAGGACAACTTGTAGTTGTAACAAATGAGCTCAATTCTTTCCTGGTTACATGCCCACTAAAAAGAAAGCAATGAATTCTTAACATATGGCTCTTTTAAAACCAATGTATTACATACAGGTGAAACTCGAAAAATTAGAATATTGTGCAAATGTTCATTTATGTCAGTATGGCAACTCAAAAGGTGAAACCAATATATGAGATAGACGCATTACATGCAAAGCGAGATATGTCAAGCCTTACTTTGGTATAATTGTGATGATTATGGCGTACAGCTTATGAAAACCCCAAATTCACAATCTCAGAAAATTAGAATATTACATGACATCAATAACACAAGGATTGGAAATAGAACAATATCGGACCTCTGCAAAGTATAAGCATGCATATGTACTCAGTACTTGGTTTGGGCCCCTTTTGCAGCAATGACTGCTGCAATGCGGCGTGGCATGGATGCTATCAGCCTGTGGCACTGCTGAGGTGTTATGGAAGACCAGGATGCTTCAATAGCGGCCTTCAGCTCCGCTGCATTGTTTGGTCTCATGTCCCTCATCTTTCTCTTGGCAATGCCTCATAGATTCTCTATGGGGTTCAGGTCAGGCGAGTTTGCTGGCCAATCAAGCACAATAATCCCATGGTCATTGAACCAGGTTTTGGTACTTTTGGCAGTGTGGACAGGTGCCAAGTCCTGCTGGAAAATGAAGTCAGCATCCCCATAAAGCTCGTCTGCGGAAGGAAGCATGAAGTGCTCCAAAATCTCCTGGTAGACGGCTGCGTTGACCCTGGACTTAATGAAGCACAGTGGACCAACACCAGCAGATGACATGGCTCCCCAAATCAACACAGACTGTGGAAACTTCACACTGGACTTCAAGCATCGTGCATTGTGTGCCTCTCCATTCTTCCTCCAGACTCTGGGTCCTTGGTTCCCAAATGAGATGCAAAAGTTGCTCTCATCAGAAAAGAGGACTTTGGACCACTGGGCAACAGACCAGTTCTTTTTTTTTTTTTCTTCTGTAGCCCAGGTAAGACGCTTCTGACGTTGTTTGTTGTTCAGGAGCGGCTTGACAAGAGGAAATACGACATTTGAAGCCCATGTCCAGGATCCGTCTGTGTGTGGTGGCTCTTGATGCACTAACTCCAGCCTCAGTCCACTCCTTGTGAAAGTCCCCAACACTTTTGAATGGCCTTTTCCTGACAATCCTCTCCAGGCTGCGGTCATCCCTGCTGCTCGTGCACCTTTTTCTACCACACTTTTCCCTTCCACATAACCTTCTATTGATGTGCTTTGATACAGCACTTTGGGAACATCCAACTTCTTTTGCAATTACCTTTTGGGGCTTTCCCTCCTTATAGAGGGTGTCCATGATGGTTTTCTGCACAACTGTCAGGTCAGCAGTCTTTCCCATGCTTGTGATTCCTACTGAACCAGCCTGAGAGACCATTTAAAGGCTCAGGAACCCTTTGCAGGTGTTATGGATTCATTAGCTGATTAGAGTGGGACACTCTGAGCCTAGAATATTGAACCTTTTCACACTATTCTAATTTTCTGAGATTGTGAATTTGGGGTTTTCATAAGCTGTACCCATAATCATCACAATTATACCAAAGTAAGGCTTGACATATCTCGCTTTGCATGTAATGCGTCTATCTCATATATTGGTTTCACCTTTTGAGTTGCCATACTGACATAAATGAACATTTGCACAATATTCTAATTTTTCGAGTTTCACCTGTACAGTGTATTCGGAAAGTATTCAGATCCCCTTCACTTTTTTCAATTTTGTTATGTTGCAGCCTGATCCTACAATTGTTCAAATTCATTTTTTTTTCTCATTAATCTACACTCAGTACCCCATAATGACAAGGTGAAAACAGAATTTTAGAAATGTCTGTAAATTTATTAAAAAGAAAAAACTGAAATATCACATGTCCTTAAGTATTCAGATCCTTTACTCAGTACTTTGTTGAAGCACCTTTGGCAGCAATTACAGCCTGGAGTTTTTTTCGGTATGACGCGACAAGCTTTGCACACCTGGATTGGGGGATTTTCTGCCATTCTTCTTTGCAAATCCTCTCAAGCTCAATCAGGTTGGATGGGGACTGTCGGTGGACAGCCATTTCCAGGTCTCTCCAGAGATGTTCAATAGGGTTCAAGTCAGGGCTCTGACTGGGCCACTCTAGGACATTCACAGAGTTGTCCCTAAGCCAGAGTTGTCCTGTGTTGTCTTGGCTGTGTGCTTAGGATCGTTGTCATGTTGGAAGGTGAACGTTCGGCCTAATCTGAGGTCCTGAGTGCTGTGGAACAGGTTTTCATTGAGGATATCTCTGTCCTTTGCTCCATTCAGCTTTCCCTCAACCCTGACCAGTCTCCCAGTCCCTGCTGCTGAAAAACACCCCCACAGCATGATTCACTGTTGGGATGTTATTGGGCAGGTGATGAGCGGTGCCTGGTTTCCTCCAGACATAACGTTTAGAATTGAGGCCAAACAGTTCAATCTTGGTTTTATCAGACCAGAGAATCTTGTTCCTTCAGGTTGTTGAAGGGGGTCTGAATACTTTCTGAATGCACTGTAAATCTGCAATCCATTTCTAAAGCTTAAATGAATTAATTTACAGCTGGCAAGAAACAAGTACAGGTAGTCCTCATTTAGCAACAATTTTTTGCAAACTCCAAGTGGGCTTTCATGTGTTTTGCACTGAGGAGAAGCTTCCATCTAGCCACTCTGCTGTAAAGCCCAGATTGATGGAGGGTTGCAGTGATGGTTGTCCTTCTGGAACTTTGTCCCATCTCCACACAAGATCTCTGGAGCTCAGTCAGAGTGACCATCAGGTTCTTGCTCACCTCTCTTACTATGGTTCTTCTCCCCCAATTGCTGTTTGGCCGGGTGACCAGCAATTGGAAGAGTCCTGGTTGTGCCAAACTTCTTCCACTGGAGAATTATGGAGGCCACTGTGCTCCTGGGAACCTTCAGTGCAGCAAACATCTTTTTGTAGCCTTCCCCAGATCTGTGCCTTGCAATAATCCTGTCTCTGAGCTCTGCAGGCAGTTCCTTTGATCTCATGGCTTTTGCTCTGGTACACTATACATTGTCAGCTGTGAGGCCTTCTATAGAGAGGTGCGCACCTTTCCAAATCATGTCCAATCAATTTAATTTACCACACGTGGACTCCAATCAAAGTGTAGAAACAGCTCAGTAACAATCAAGATAAATGGAAGGCACCTGAGCTAAATTTCAAGTGTTGTTGCAAAGGGTCTGAATACTTATGCCAATGTGATATTTCAGTTTTTCCTTTTTAATAAATGTACAGACATTTCTGAAATTCTGTTTTCACTTTGTCATTATGGGGTACTGAGTGTAGATTAATGAGAAAAAAAATGAATGTGAATGATTGTAGTATCAGGCAGCAACATAACAAAATTGAAAAAAGTGAAGGGGGTCTGAATACTTTCTGAATGCACTGTAAATCTGCAATCCATTTCTAAAGCTTAAATGAATTAATTTACAGCTGGCAAGAAACAAGGCTTCTAATGAGCGGTAAATCCTCATTTAGCAACAACAATTGGGATTGGTAACTTAGTCATTAAGTGAAGCGGTCACTAAGTGAAGCCACACCTGCTTAGATCTTACTTCAGCTTTCCTTTGTTTTACAGACCTGCAAAGGTTGTAAACACAAGGCTACTTTTTCCTCACCGTCGTAGCTACAAATGGTTGCTGTCCAAGGCAGTCGCTAAACAAGGACTACAAGTAGTCCCCGGGTAATGACTCTAATTATGACTGGGATTTCCACTGCTAAGCAAAGCAGCTGTTAAGGAAAACATTACGTGACCATATGGCTTAGTGACAGCAGTCATGGCAGTCCAGGTTGCGGTTGTTAGGTCAGGACCTCACACTTCTCCTGCCCTGTGCAAACTGCCTCCGCTTCATCTCCCCCCACATCTCTGCCCTTTTGGCTGCCCTGCATAGCATGGCTGAGATGGCCACTGTATTCCACTGCCCTCAGCAAACTTTCATTGTCACTTTCGCCTTCCTCCCCTTTCCTCCCCACCCAGCCCAACCCCAGGCTGGTCTGGGAGATGCGGCCTCTCCTATGATCAAGACCCTGCAAAGCCTCTCCTACCAAAGTCCCAGCCACCTTGGTCAAACTTCACTATGGGGACCATGAGCAGTGGTGCCTTTCCTTGGGCAGGCCTGGACCACATGGCACCTTTGCAGGCAGGAACTCCCCAAGCAGAGAGCGTGGCACATCCAGCGACAAGAGCAGGGAGTGGCAAGTTAGAGATGCTGTCACCCTTACTAAGTAGACCAGACAGGAAATATGACCAGCTGAGCTAATTCTACTTTATTGTAATGCCATGTTAACAGAATCTTGCAAGTCTGAAAGTACTTCTCTTCCCCGCTCCCTTTTACAGCCCCAAAACTAAGGAGGGTCTCTTCTGAGCCTCTTGCCCAACCCACATTCCTGCTGCAGGCTCAGCTGCCTTTTATCTGACCATTCCCTTGGCTGCGTCTCTTTGCACTGTCTCATAAGGCCATTCCCACATACCATTACATCACCCTCCCCTCCTGAGTTCACAGGGGAAACTGACCACAGGCTATGAAAACAAAGTGCAGCTGTGTTGCTCCCCTCTTCTGCTAGTAGCTCCCTAAGATCATGAGGCATCCTGCAACCCAACTGCGCCTGTAGAAATGAATGCTGCCCCCTGGTCAGGAAACTGTTGCCCTCCCATGTCCTGTATGCCTCAAGTGGAAGGAGCTGGGTCACTTTCCCTGATCCCCACTTGGTCTCTAGTTATCCCTGTGGTGCCCTCCACCCCATAAAAGAACACCTCTTGTCCATTTGTCCTCTTGTCAGCACCAAACTCCTACAAGGCCTGCGGTTGCCGAGGACAGGTTTTGTTATGGTATTGGTTGTGAAAGTGGTGCGCCAATTGCGGCACATACATATCTGTGGCTGCCTCCCATGACTTCTCTAACTCTGGGTAGCCTTTCCGGTGGATCAGGTATTCAATCCGCTTCCCTCTGCATCTAGAGTCTAGCACTGCCTCCACCTCGTGCTCTTCCTCCGTGTTTACCAGTGGGGGGGGGGGGGATGCTGCCTGTGAATGCAGAGGGCAGGGGGACGCCTCTTTCACTAGGAAAAGACCAATGGAATACAGGCTGAACCTTCACTGATGGTGGCAACTGCACATGGAATGCTACTGGGTTTAATTACTGGGAAGGGGCCAATAAATTTCAAGTCGAGTTTCTTAGGAGGCCTCGAGGAAGTCAAACATTTTGTAGAAAGCCACACCAAATCCCCTTCTGCAATTTTAGCTTCCTTTTGTCTGTGGGCATCTGCTGCTTTTTTGTATATGGCCTTTGCTAGTTCCAGCTACTCCTTTAAGCAGCTCTGGGTCACTTGCCTCTCATACAGGAAATCTGTGGCACGAGAAGCGCTTTCTTGTCTGGTTGTTGGCAAGACCTGTGGGTGGAATCTGTAAGTTGCCTGAAACGGGGACATACCGATAGAGGAGTGTGCTGCATTGTTGTAAGCAAATTCAGCAAAAGGTATCAGTCCAGCTGTCCTGCTGATATGAAATGTAGCATCTTAAATATTGCTGCAACAGGTGGTTAACCTCAGATTTTCCACTGGACTTCGGATGACGTGAGGAAGAAATGCAACAAGGCCTTCCAAAACTTGAAAGTGAACTGACTTCCTCTATCTGAAGTAACACGATTGACCGATCCTCTATATCTAAAGATGTGGTCCAAAAAGAGCTCAGCTGTTTCCTGGGCCATTGGGAGGCCCTTGCAAGGAATAAAATGAGCTAGTTTTATAAATAAATCCACTACTAGCTGTATGCTTGTATATCCTTGCACTGGGGGAAGATCACCAATAAAATTTATCTAAAATAAAATCTAAAAAGTATCCCACGACTGTGACTGGGTTTTTAACGGCTGCAATAACCCAGCCAGCTTACCAGGAATTGGTTTTGCTCTACGAGACGTGACAAGAGGAAACACAATCCTTAATGTTTGTGCAGACGTGCGGCCACCAAAACTGAGAACTCTATTTTGAGTTTTAAATGTTCCCCCCTCCCCCGTATCCTGCTGTTTTGTTGTGGCACAGCTGCAGTACCTCTTCCCTTGGGGGAGGGGGAAGAACATCATATAAATGTCCATTGTGCAACAGCTGCCCTCCTACCACCATGAAAGGTGCAAAACCACCTTGTTGTGTTCCCTGGAGGTCATCCATCTGGGCCCTCACATATGCATCCTGCCGTTGCTGTGCCCTAATCCAATCTAATAGATCAACAGGAACAGATCTGTCTACCTGCTCCCAGCTTTTCAGGTTGGTTTGATTTATGGCACAACTCAAAGTTGCATGGCTGGAACATTGTTGCAGGTGAGGATGACTGTGGCATATTGTACTCCAGCTTATGAGAGGGGCATCTGGAAGCTTGCTTTGGGAGCCTGGAATGTAGGAGATGTAAAAATCAAAGCAGGAGAAAAATTGTGCCCACCTGATTTGCCAAGGGGTGAGAAATTGTGCATCCTGCAGAACCTCTAAAGTCTTATGGTCTGTACAGACTTGTATAGGGTGGACTGCTCCTTCCAGCAGGTGTCTCCATTGCTGGAAGGCAATGTTTACCACCAGCAACTCCTTATTGAAAATATCATAGTTCCGTTCTGCTGGGAGGGTCACTCTGGAGTAAAAGGCACGTGGTAGTAGATCTGCCCCCCCTCCTTCTCTGCTTGGAGCAGGACTGCTCCTACCACCACATCTGAAACTCTGTCTGCACCACAAAGGGGTGGGAGGGGTCAGGTTGGTGGAGGATGAGTTTCTAACTCTTGAAATGCTGCTTGCTCTTGAGTTGACCAAGAGAATTGCTGATCCTTTCTTAGGAGCCGGGACAGCAGTTTACATGGTCAGCAAAATAGGGGTGAATTTCCAGTAGAACTTAGCAAAGCTCAGAAAATATTCCACGTCTTTCACATTACCAGCTGTGTGTGTGTGTGTGTGTGAGGGCGGGGGGAGAGACACATAATAGAATAGACTGTAACTTTGCTGGATCTATCTGAATGCCTTCTGTTGAGATTCTGTAGCCCAAATAGTCTGAGGCAGGTCAAACGCACATTCTTCTAGCCTTGCAAAGAGCATGCTGTTCTATAGTTTTTGCAATACATTTCCAACAGGGGTTACATGCGAGGGATCTTCAGAATAAACCAAGATGTCATCTAAGTACACCATTAAAATGTCTGAAAATATTTTATTCATGAATCTAGAGAAAACAGCTCCACAGTTCACAAGGGCAAAAGGCATCACTGTGTATTCAAACTTGCTATATCTTGTATCAAAGGCTGTCAAAAATTCATGTCCTTTCATTCTGATTAGGTTGTAAGCACTTCTCAAGTCTAGTTTTGTAAAGATGCATGTAGTCGGTCAAGTAGATAAGTGGGAGTGGATAATGGTCTTGGATAATGGTCTCTGTCACTCTGTTCAGGTCTTTGTAGTCATGAACGGCATGTGTGGGTGCTCCCTCCTTTCCCTTCAGAGTAACTGCCGCCTCTCCTTGTTTTTTGGGCACAAAAAATGGTGCTGACATTGGTGAACTGGAAAGGTGAATGAACCCTCTTTGTATGTTGACATCCAAATATTCCTCAAGAATGACTAACTTGTGAGTAGACATGGGATATTCTCTCTGCTGGGATTTGGGCTCCTGGCTTCAAATTGATAGTGCAATCACATGCTTTGGGGAGTGTTCACTGCTGCCTCTTCCCCAAACACATCTGCAGTCCAAGTATTTTTCTGGTAGTGCCAATCCTCCTTTGTTCTGCACTGGAGTGGGGGAGGGGTAAACTTGCACTGCTCATAAGCGATGCTGCTGGCATTTAGGGGAGGGGAATGAGCGCGTCTCTTGTGCCCAACCTATATCTGGATCATGCAGCTGAAGCCACTCTATTCCCAAGTGATGGGCACATGCAAGGAAGCAGTCATGTAGAGCGTTATGAACTCCGTGTAATCTTTAATTGTTAACTGCAAATGCGCCGTGAGCTGCAAAATCGGCCCTGCTCTTAGTGGCTGTCCATCAATCTCTCAACTATCATTGGGCTTTCTAGAGTTTCAGTAGGCAACGTATGATTCTGTACTGTATCTACATCTATGAAATTAGTGGTTGCCCCCGAGTCTACGAGAGCAGAGTGTTTCACATTCTGTCTGGAATCTAGAGTAACAATAACAGGAGTATTAGGTATGCTTGCCTGCTGTCGGCTGTCTGAGCTCTCCTTAGATGGTTGAGGGCCCCCCTTTGGAGCTCCTGGGAGGGGGGCTGGTAAAGTTTTCCTGGAATGTTGCTTTGAAGTGAGCTGGGTACTTGCTGGCTACATACTCTGTTGATTTACGAGTTCTGCACTTCATTGCTGTGTCAGATGCTTGAGGTTTCACTGGGCACGATCTGGCTATGTGCCTGGGGGCCCTGCAGTAAAAGCATAGCCCGTTTCCTTCTTCTTTGCTTCTCTTGATGACAGAGATCTCTTGGTTGTTCCAATCTGCATGGGTTCTTCCATGCTGAGTTCTGAGGAGACCATTGGGAGGGAGGGTATGGGGAAAGACATGATGTAGGTTCTTCTCCCCTTACCATTCCTTCCCTGCCTTAACTCCTCCAGTTGGATGTCTATTATTGCACAATGTTGATACAGCTCTTCCAAGGTATGTGGGGTGCCTTGCCTCACCAGCTCATCTCTCAGATCATTGACCACTGAGCTGTGAATGTCCAGAATTGGTCCTGGTTCCCTCTGAACTTCTCCAGTAAGCTCCCATGGGAATGCAGAAGCATTGGCTGAGCCACAGGCTGTTGTGCTGCTGTGGTTGAGGCAAATTCTGCCCCAGCTGTTACATTAATTATATAATGGCATTCTGCAAGTTGGTCATCTGTGCATCTACTTGCTGCTAGTGTTGCAACAACACTGCTGCTAGATGGTCGGCAGATAGTAGAGTCCCTTGGGGATTGGAGGCCATTCCTAAAAATCCTCTCTTTGGAAGAGAGTATGAAACTTGTAAGAGTGATGTCAGCTTTACAAGGTAGACCAGACAGGAAATACGACCAGATGAGCTAATTCTACTTTACTGTAATGCTACGTTAACAGAATCTTGCAAGTCTGAAAGTACTTCCCTCACCTCCTCTCTTTTACAGCCCTAAAACTAAGGAGGGTCTCTTCTGAGCTTCTTGCTCCATCCACATTCCTGCAGTGGGCTCAGCTGCCTTTTATCTGACCATTCCCTTGGCTGCTTCTCTTTGCTCTGTCTCCCAAGGTCATTCCCACGTATCATTACAGGTGGAGCTGTAGCCACAGCTGCCCCAAAAGTCTCTGCACACACCCTGGGGCTGCCCGATTACCGCCCACTCCTGCCTCGCCTCTGCAACACAAAGTTTAGAGAGCCGCCCCAAAAGCAGCAGTGAGCCCCGGTGGAGGGACTCACATGTTGGTGGTGGCTCTTCGCAGGGAGAAGTAGAACCGGGAGGAAAAGCAGAAGCTGCTGCAAGCGGCGGGTCACATGGGGACTTTTGCACCCAGATGTTGGGCAGGCCCAGGGCGGGCTGGCGCAAACCCCTCCCCACAGGGCAGACACGTCAGCATGACCCCCAGCCATGGTGGTGGCTGGGAGGCAGCAGCAGAGGCAAGCCCAACGGAGAGGAAGCAAGGTGAAGACGATGATGATGGTCAGCTGGGGTTGGCAGCAGGGGTGGAATACAGCAGTTTCTTCATCTTGGCTATGCTGTGCAGGGCTGCCAAAAGGACAGAGATGGGGGGGGAGATAGGTGGGTGGAGGGAGTTGAAACGGAGGCAATTCACATAGGGCAGGAGAATGTGACCACAGGACGCTGCAACAGTCATAAATGCGGGTTGGCTGCCAGGCGCCCAAGTTTTGATTATGTGATTGTGGGAACACTGCGATAGCTGTAACTTTGAGGACCTATCGTAAGTCCATTTTTTCAGCACCGTCGTAACTTTGAACAGTCACTGAACAAATGGATGTTACCTGAGGACTACCTGTACCTGTATAAATATATTAAGAGAAACAGTCAACTCAAAAAAAGATAGAAGGGTAGGGATTCTAAGGTATCAATCATTAGTTAATATGCACAGGAGACTAGAAACAAATTAATCAGGAATGAAAATCCTGATCCAGAGATCCTCAAAAAATTTCCTCTGAATCAAAAGTTGATTAAAGCACACAAATACATAGTAAACAGAGAATAAGAACAGGCAAGGCAATTTTGGAAAAAAAAAAAAATAGAGAGGAATGCAGATTGGGTTGTACTGGATGAAGTTGTACTGGTGAAAGTTACTGAACATTTTAATACATTATGCCAAGATGGGAGAGTTGATTATGAAAATATATTTTAATGAATTCATTACAGTGTATTTATTTATTCAATATAAAGGAATAAGTGTACAAAAATTGGAAATGTACAAAGATAGTGTGGGTCATAGATCATACTATTCCATGGTTTTTTAAACCATTTTTTATTTAATCAAACATCATTGGCTGGCATCATACAACCTTCCAACATCAATAGATATAGTAGGACTATAGTTTTTCCTTTGGAGAAGGATCTCTTTTTTTTGTCTTTTTAAGAAAAGTTAAATTGTTTACTGTTAATCATAATGGTTAATAATAATAATAATGTTAATAATAATGGTTAAGCATCAATTTTGTTTCTTATTTGTACCAACTCCTCTCCAAGATATCATATCACCAAATACTAGTTAATTTCATTAGCACAATTTGGCAGGGTATGGGATCTGGCTTGCAGACCATGTGTTGTCCATCTTTGGCTAAACTATAAACCATGACCTAACACTCATTATGGATACTTCGAACTCAGCCATATCCTCAGTATATAACTGCAATGAAAAAGACAAGTTCAGGAATAATTAGGAAAACAGGTAGTCCTCAACTTATGACCATTCATTTAGCAACTGTTCAAAGTTACAACAGCACTGAAAAAAGTGACTTACGATTGGTCCTTGCACTTACAACCATTGCATCATTCCCCACAGTCATGTGACCAAAATTCAGGCGCTTGGCAACTGGCATGTATTTATGACAGTTGCTGCGTCCTGGGGGTCACATGATCACCACTTGCAAACTTCCCAGCCAGCTTCTGACAACAAAATCAATGAGGGAAGCCAGATTCACTTAATGACCATGGCAAAAAAGGTCGTACAATTGGGTGCAGTCATGTGATGCCTTGCTTAACCACTGCACTACTTAACAAATTTTCTGGTTCCTATTGTGGTCATAAGTCAAGGACTACCTGTAGAATAAAATCTTCCAATTAAAGTTCTTAAATTATTGCATTTGGAGCAATCTGCACAGTTTTGGTCACCTTCTCTTTTAAAGGGATCATGGAGGAGAAAAATGAAAATGAGAACAAGAAAGGTGGAAAAATTTGGAGTTTTTATTAATGAAGGAAAAATGACAATGGAGGGGGTGAAATCTATAGAGATTTAAGAAGTTATGCACGCTGTGAAAACAGTTGATAGAATATTCCTCTTTTTCATATAATCCTAGAAGTTATGGTCATGTAATGAAGCTAGCAAGGAAATTAGGTCAGTCAGAAGAAAATACTTTGTTAAATAATGTGTAATGGGGCTGTGCAAAGCAGTCAAAAGAGGTGCTTTGCAGCACACTGAAATGAGAATGAATCACCTGTGTTGGAACAGTTAAAGCGGTTGTGTCTTTATGGATACACCTGTGTAGTTTTATTGGCAATACTATCAAAGAGGTTTCTAACACTGTTTTAATCCTGGACAGTTTTTCATATTCAATAGTGGTCCCCCACCTAAGTGCTAGCAAGTCTGACCTAGCTTTGCTTCTTTTTTATCCCTTTGGAGACCAGCAAAGATTAGCTACGGACTGCTAATATACAATGTCTTACAAATGGATATAATCAGTGGCTTAGATAATGCTGACATTCTAGACAGTGGAAGTGGCTGGAGTAGTGGAAGCACTACCATATGGCTGCCAGGAAGATTACATGGATGTATCCCTATAATCATCAGGAACTAAGCTTGAACCAAGGAAGGCTCTTCCTTTCCAGTAACCTTAAAAAGCAACTAGACCTATTGAAGAAGACAATTGAAATGGAATCTGTACATTCAGAGACAGTCCCTGAATTCTCCTTAATGGAGATTGATTAGAAAAGTCTCAGTCAAAGCAGTGAATGTTACCTTTAACCATTTGTCAATGCACTTAGCATGGAACTCGTGGTTGCAGGGCAGAACTCGCAGCAGCTGCCTGACTTCAAAGTCACTGAAGCAGACCACACACCTGGGAAGGGTGAAAAATCCAGCCAGTAAGGTTGCAGGAGAACAGGAATGTATGATATACAGAGATATATTGCAGTAAAGCATCTTCTTTCAAGAACTTACAAGGTTTGCTCGGACTGATGGCTCTCTGGGTTGAAGCGGTAGGATGGAAGGTGCTCAATATCTGCTTTGGTGAGTCCCCGTGGCTTGGCCTCCCCTAATCTTTCAGCTAAATTCAGTAATGCCTGATAGAAATCAAAAGGAAAGAAAGGGATACAAAGCAAATGATCCCACTGCTGAGAATACCCCTTTAATCCTTTATAAACTATGTGGTCTGTAACTTCACAAGAGGTGAATCTTTCCCCATCAAAAGACAGTGAAGTATATTTTATTGAAGTTTAACAGTCTGAAAGCATTAATCTTTCCCTATAACTCATTGCTGTTCTGATTATCCATCCACTTTAATTAACTTTAACTTTTCCATCTCTGGCCTTGCCTACTTTTTCAAATGTCACCCTTGGTATGCCAGATAAATATTAAATGGACCTTCAATCAGAATTGTACACCTCTGCCATAAAAAATGGTCCCAGAAAAGAGGAGCAGTGTGTGCTGCACATTTGCCTCTTCCAACTGTTGCCACTCATTCCTTAAATACCCTCTTCTCAACTGTCTTCCATTTCTCAGCTGTGGACTCTAGGGCAGAGTTGACAGACGTGAGGTTTCATGGATCTATTCTATTAGTGCAACTCAAGATCCACCAGCCAGAACTTGCTGCACACATACTCTCACCACTAGCAGCAAGCACTGAAAGTTACAATTAAAGAACTCTGAGCATCAGAACAGATGGGAGTTCATAATTCTTCCACTCCTGGTGGGAAAGCATTTCGTCCCTCCTAATCCTGAACAGTTGGGAGGTAACATCCTTGTCAGTCTGCTGCAAACCCCCCACAGATCCAAGTCTATTTTCTGCCTTTTCTGCCCATGAGCCCTTCTCCATTCTAATGGGCCAAAAGAGAGAAGCAAACCTACCTCATAGTTTTCCATCTCTACATCATCCACATCCAAGTCCAAACTTATTGTGGGCCCCACAGCTGTTGGCGATACAGGAAGCATTGAACTGCAATTTTTAAAAAATAGCAGTAAACAGAAATATAAATAACATGTGCACCCAGGCAGAGCCAAAGCATATATTTTGATGGAGGAGACTGCTGGGGAAAAATGGTGGCCCATGCTCCCAGAATGGCTATTAGGGAAAGTCGAGCCTTATGTGCTTATTCCAATAAAGGGAGAATATCCATCTTAGATTCTCCCCATTGTGACCACAGATACTCACAGGAAGTATGGCAGGAAGCTTGGGTAATATGGAGGCGGAGGAGGTGGCGGGGGAGGCAGTGGTTGCTGCAATCTGTATCGCTGGGAATTCAGCCGCCGGGGCATCATATGTGGATATGGCTGTGGGAACATCACAAGCTGTGTCAATGTTGCCTAATCTGTAAGCTATGCATATATTCCATGCCATGTGAAAAAAGAATTAACATTTTCTATCCAAGCAAATAAAAGTTTGCACTAAGAAAAGCTGAGTCCTTTAGCATGATCTATTATGCAAATTAAAGAACATATTCTGCTTTTTACTATGTTGCATCATTTATTCCTGTCGTCCTAGTAACAGAGAACAGAAAGAAGCTATGCAAAACACTAGAAGCCACATTCTCTGTCACTGGAATCTTAGTCGGCTACCTCTCTCACATTTAAAATATTACAATATTATAAATCTATGCAATCTTAGAAAATTGCAAGCTAAAAGAAGAGGGGAAAAGATGACAAAAACCAAGGTACCCAGTGCAGGTGGAAATATGGTGTAAACATGTACAAGAATGTTCCACATTTTTCAGAGTGACTATCTACAGTAGTACAGGTAGTCCTCACTTACCAACCGTTTGTTCAGCAACCATTCAAAGTTGCAACAGCATTGAACTAGTGGTACATACGACTGGTCCTTGAAGTTCTGGTAGCCGCAGCACTCCCATGATCACGTGATCACCACCTGTGACCTTCCCTGACAGCTTCCCAAAAGGAAACTCAATGGGGAAGCCAGCAGGGAAGGTCACAAGTTGGTCTGGTAAGTCCTCCTTGGCCTTCCTGCACTCCTACCCCGACACACCCTCCACCCCTGGTCTTCCTGCGCTTGCACCCTGCTGCACCATCCATCCCCCAGCCTTCCTGCATTCACGCGCAGCCTGCACCAGGCCTCCCCCCACCCCCCCTGCAGCACCCCTATGCTCCTTACCTGGGACTTCCACCGCTTCCCACTTAATGACCCACATGTCTTGGGGTTATGACAGCAACTGGGACTGCTGGGATTGTCATCGCTAAGCAATGCAGTTGTGTGACATCGTGCTTTATGACCACATCACTTAACAATGGCAATCCCAGTTCCAATTGCTGTTGTAACCTGAGGACTACCTGTAAGGAAGAGCACAGGCCCATCCACTGAGACTGCCTGTCACACTCTCTCTTTGATTGGGGGGGGGTGTCTTTTTCTTTATTATCCTTTTGTTTTTCTGCCACTACTAAGCCCCTTTAACAGTTTAAATATTCTAAAGTAGTATAACCGGATAGAACACAAGAAAGATAGAGGATAGCACAGGGGCTTGGTTAACACAGGAACAAATTGACTTCTATTAAATATCTAACAAAGGTTCTAAACGAGTTCACCTATTTCTATAAATTCTCTATCCCATCAATGGCCTTTCCTAGCCCTAACATTATTCCTAACCGTCTCCCTGACAAGGGGAGATACTCTCAGGTCTGGGCATTGAGCGTCCCTCAGGTGCTCACCATCCACCTGCATCTTCTAAATCCCTCTCGAACGTTCCTTCCTCCGCTGGAACATAACCTAGCAGGAGGTGTCCAGTTTCCATCCTTCAACTGGCAGTTCCATTGCCCAATCATTATACTGCTACCACCTCACCTCACCTCATCCCTCCCAAAAAAAAAAAAAAAGCTTTGGAAAATGTCCTGATAAGGTCTGTGGTCACTCTGTTTGGTCTTACTCAGATATTCCAAGTTCTCGATCCTACTGGGGTATAACACCCTCCTGTATCCAGACAAAAGATTTTTTTAGACACCCTCTTCTATCTGGTTCAGAGGCTACAGAAAACAGCTCTTCCTTTAACATGGCACTTACCACGCCAAACGGCAGTTCTTGGTGAAGTGGGTCGTGTGTGTGTGGAAGATACAATGGTACAGAGGGAGACAGGGCAGGAGTATGATGGGAAGGAGAATATGAGAAGCCTCCCATTGAGTGTTGTTCACCCCGAAGCTCCACCTCATTTTCTATCCTCTGAAGTGGCTGTGGGAAAAAGAAGATAATACTCATTCTTCATTCATTGGCAACTACTCCCAAATATGCAAAAAGGGGAGAAATGCTAGTGAAGCAACTGGAACCAAACCCAAATAGAACCAAAGAATGGCACTGGTGCCAACTCTTGCATACCATCAATAAGTGATTTTGCCATGTACCTCCATAAGATTAACTTTTTGGACTAATATATAAAATCACAGAAGTAGCCATTTAAGCCATCAAGTCCAACTCTCTACTCAGGAAGCTTTTCCTAACATTCAAGCAGAATGGGTTTTCTTGTAACCTAAGTCTATTGTTCCACATGCTGTACTCTGGAATGATAGAGAACAAGTCTTGATCTCCCCCTCAACGTTCCTGCTACTTCCCTTTCCTCAACTAAGTTTTATCCAGTGGTCAGTAGTATTAAGTCAAAAACAGCTGATTCTCTTGTGCCTTCCCTTATTATCTGGAGGGAAAAGTTATTAGCAAGTCAAGTCATATTTCCTGGAAGGACCAAGCTGCTTCTTCTCTGTCCTTCAGGGACTGACTGCAGTGTTCCACAGGGCATGCTTTCTTCCCTGAAGGCTCACAGCTTCTTTCTGCTGTGAGATCTGAAAGCTGCTTTTGAGTTGCAGGGATGAGAATTATCTTCTAAGTGTCCTTTTCACTTTTGGCTTACTCTTTTGACTACCTTCCTTAGAGAAGAAGGCTTATTCTGTGAGCTCCTATTCTAGTGCCTTTTTCATCTTCTCTCATTAACTGAAGTATGGCTACTCAGTGCTCCAATCGTCTGACATTTTCTTCAAGCCTTGCTCTATGTTTGTTTCTTTATATCTATTTATTAGATTCATATGGCCACCCAATTCACAAGAAGGATTCTGGGCAATCTACAATGCAAAGGAATTAAATATAAAATCAAATACAATATGAAATAAGATAATAAACAATTGGAACATAAAATAACAGGATAACATAACAGAAATAATGATAACAGACGCAAAGAAGACTAACAAACACATGCCTCATTTAATGGTCTTTATTCTACATCCCCCAAGCATTGGGCCAGACATAGGATATGGGCTTATCCTATATCTGGCCCAGTGCTTGGGGGAAGAACCAGGTTTTTAAGGCCTTGTGGGAGGATAGAAAGGCTGAGACCATCTGAACCTCAGGGGAAATGATGTTCCAGAAGTGCAACAAAGAAGGCACACCCCTGGGCCCCATTAGGGTGACACTATTTTGTGGAAGGGACCCAAAGCATTCTGACTCTGCTGAATCCTACAAGATAAGCAAAGATAATTGGAGACAGGCAGTCCCCCAAGTAACCTGCCCTGTGCCATAAAGAGCTTTACAGATGATAACCAACACTTTGAATTGCATCCAGAAGCTCTTAGGGAGCCAGTGCAGCTTGCAAGCATGGTGTGACATGGGTGTACTGAGGTACTTCCATAATTATTTGTGCTACTGAATTCTGGACTAATTACAGCTTTTGAATGGTTTTCAAGGGTAGCCCCATGTGGAGTGCACTGCAGTTATTTAGACAGGAAATGACTCTGGCATGAGTGACCACATACAAGTTTTTCTCTATGCTTAAAACTACAAGATACTTTTAGGGAATTAGTAGACGGTATGCTACAAGTTTCCACACAATAGCAGATACAGCTGTGGGGAAATAGAGCACAGATATTTCTTCCTTCTGATCAAATCTATGCCATCCCAAGAAACTTACCATGCGAGGATGCTGTGGCTGGAGTGGGACAAACTGGCCAAGGGCTGCCATATGTGGAGGCTGGTGTGGTGGCACAGGTGGTGGAGGGTGCAGGATATAATGATCACTGGAAATGAGTGGTGGGAATGTTTGATAAGATACATGGAGTTGCTGCATGGCACAGGCCTGGATCAGCTGTAAGAAAGACAGAAAGACAGTGTCCTCAAAAGAAAGCTACCTACACTGTATTTAGCATCAGCATGTCTAGCTGAAAAACAATTGACCTCAGCCTGGCAATCAAAAGGGAAGAATCCATTTGGCAACAAAATGCCATCTCCAAAAACTAGTAATGACCTAAGGGTCTTTAAATGGAATACCAAGTTATTCCTACCTTGCTGGATCTCATATGATAAGCAGAGAAAATTGGAAACAGGCATCCTCAAAATCCAGCCCTATCCATGAAGGGCTTTATAGGTAATGACCAGCACCTTGAATTGCACCCAGAAGCCAGTACAGCTCACAAAGTAGTGATGAAGTAGTGGTGTATCATGCAGGTACCAAGCCATGTCCATAATTATCTACAATGCCGAATTGTGGACCAGTTGCAGCTTCCATGTGCTCTTCAAGGGCCCCATGTAGAGTGTGTTGCAATTATCCAATGGGAAGTGACTAAGGCCCAACTGACTGTAAGCAAAACCTCACGTTCCAGGAACAGGCACAATTGGTGCACAAGATGAATTTGAACGAAACCTCTCCTGGCCATGGCTGCCACCCAGCTACCTTATTCACAACCTTCTTCCCAAAGGGGAGGTCGGAAACTCAACACAAATTATTCAGTATTGCTGGGTCCAGTAATGGTTCTTCAGTGGTGGGGGGGAGGGGGAGGTGACCACCACTTCCTTAAGTGAGGACAGGACCACCATTTCATTCAATGATGAATTAACGCCACCTCTTGGACAGCCACAACCAGCAAAGAGGACATGGATATAATATACAGGTGACCAAGTTTACAATTCCGAAGACTCTGTACACTTCTCCAGGATCAACAGGCTCAGAGTCTTCTCAAGTAACACAGTCAGATCATGCCTCAGTCAACTCCATAGGATCTGCACGACCAAAGTTTAACTTGGGGTAGATCTAAGCAACTTAATCTGTCAGATGCCTTCAATACTCCTCACAATGGACCTGCCTCTGCCTCTGGAGAGCGCCACTGACCAGTAATCCGCAGACATAAGAACAGAAAAATAATTACATTTTGCTGCTCCTATAGCCACAAGGAAATCCTTCATAAAGTCCATGTTCTTTCAGATTCATCCTCTGTTTCTGTTTTTTCAGTGGTGCTCTAGGTATCTGTTCTGCCATTTCATCTCCTGCAACTCCTGTGAAAACCAGGGGGCACCACAGGATCCACAAGCAGTGAGGGAATGTGTAGGTGCAATCCAATCTATAGTCATCATTGCACTTTTGTTCCAAGCAGTGACCAAGGCCTTATTCAAACTGCATCAAAGAGCCTCCAGAACAACCCCAAGCTCTGTCTGCAGCAGGGAACAGCCATGGAAAACTCCAAAGCAACCAGAGTGTGATCAGACTATGGCAGGGATCTGATGTGAACATCCAGATCGTGGTGCCACTGTCCCAAGATGAAAACCAGATCAAGCGTGTGACTTCTGCTGTATGTCAGACCCTTAATGACTGGGGTCAGGTCCATGGCTACCATGAACTCCCACCCCATGCCTAACCAGGTATTGGTAATGCATGCCAGGTCAGCCCTCTCATCCATAATTAACGCCTACTCTCCTTAAGCCAAAGGACTCACAGGGGGTGGGAGGCAGCAGAGTGGATAGTGCTGTCCGCTGAACATCACTGAGCATGCTGGGAGCTGCTGCGCACTGCAACCAGGGATGTGCTGGCCAGTGTGAATGGGGAAGCCTTGTGTTGTTACTGTGGTCACCGTGTAGGAGAGAGGGACAGCTCCCTGATGCACCTGGAGGGGAAAGGGAGATAAAGCAGAATCTAATCCTATCCAAAGTATTTTATATTTTCCCCCTCACCTCCTAAATATGACAGTGTAGATCTGAAACTAAGCAATATTAGAAAAGGAAGTGCTAATCAGATTCAAACCATAAAAGGAGGTAATTTCAAACCAGCACAAACACCAAAGAATAAAGATGAACCATTAGGGATAACGAATCAAAGGTATATAAACTTGGTGATACAAGTTTCAGATAACCATAACATAGAATCAAAAACAATTCAAGTTCAAAATCCAAGTTAAGTATTCGCCATCCAAAAATTGAGATAATGGGAAAATCTCTCTTGAAAAATACTCTTCCCAGATTGTCATGTATAAGTCTCTAAGACTAAACTACAGCCCTCAGCTTTTTCTAGTAATCAGCAGTCCAGTTTTTTCTCTATTTATAAAACGTATATCCTGCATTTTCACTGTTCTTTAACAAGCTTATCAAAGGATATTGCGAGTGTCCTAATAACAATCATGACTCCAGTGTGCTTTGTTGCCTTTCCTGAAAGTGGTACTTTTTAACTTTATTTCATATACTTTGTTTATTATGAAGTTTCCTACTATATGTACAGTGCCCAGGAAAGATTTATATTTCAAACACATTAGGCTGAAAAGCAAATAGCAGCACAACCTGTAAGCGTTTCTTTTCTTTTCCTTGAAAATGTTTTCCCATGTTGTTCCATTAGTCTAACAAGCTTTTATGCTGGAGCATTAACTGCTTAGCCTAAAAAGTGTTAATATCTTCCTGTGTGTTGTTGGAACATGAACTCCTGTCAGGCATGCTACTGGCCTAGATTCAGGCTGCTACAGGAACAACTCTATTTTTTACTTTTGTTTGATGTTGCTGGGAATTTAATGTAGCTAAATCAACACACGTTCATAATCCACTGTACAACAACTGTATGTTGCCAACTTGCTGAGAAATGATGCCAACCAGCAAAGAGACTAATCGGTATGCATCAAGACGTTTCTGGTAGAAAGGCCAGAATCATATTTGCATGAAAAAAATGTAGTCTATATTTCAGAGTATTGGAGCAGAGATGGCAAGCACAAGGTTCATCAGATACAACTGCTGGATCACGGCACCCATAATTGTTGGCTACCATGGATGTGTCTAATGGCAGTCTAGCAATATCTGCAAACCAATGGATTCTTAAAGAGGCCTGCCCTCAAGCTATCTGCAAGGACTGTTTGACACTGAAGGAACCACCTCACCTAGAGAAAGACAAGCAAGATCAACAGGACAGAAACCTAACTGGGAAGTCAAAGGCCAAGTGCTTGGACCTAATGGAAGTTGTCCTTCACAATTCTAGGAGCAGCTGTGTGAATGTTGCTGTAGAAACAAGATTCCCACAGTTATAGTATTCATGCAGGTGAGGAAGGATTCACTGCTCAAAGAATAAAGAATTTAAAGGACCTGGATGGATTTCCCCCTAAGATTTGCATACCTAAAGTACTGATTGCACATTACACTGATTATGATTTCACCACTGCCACTCTGGTTTCCTCAGCTTTTATCAAAAATATGCTGGATTCTGGTGCATACATGTTAAAATGCATAAACATCTTAAAATCATGCTTCATGCTGAAATAGGACTTCTGGGATCAAATTTTAAATCCCTGCAATACTACATGAAACAATGTAATAAAAATGAGAGGAACAAAAGTATTTAATCACCTTTACATATATTAAGATACCATCATATGGCATCTGGCAAACATCCAGAGGATTATAAAATGTTTTGTATATTCTTCTTTGTGTGTGCAAAGAAAAAAATCAAATCTTAAAACTGGATAAGTTTGACTTCACAATGATCCTAACAACCAATAAAGAAACTTTCATTGCTTTTTGCATTCTGCCACTAGAAGCAAAGAAGGGAAATTCTGTGAATGAAATGAGAAAAATGTGCCTCAGGGTTTCAAGCAGAAGTGCTTTCCAACCAAAAGATGTGAATTTTTCAACTGAAGACATTAAAGACTCCATCTAGATTGTCACCCAGGCAAAAGCACACTCTTTCCTATTAAGCTACAGGCCCTCTCATCACCTGGCAAGCAGAACAGCCAGGCAACTAAACAGCACGAACTTCTACACTTATGAGCAGTTTTATGTCCCCCAGATGGTCTTGAATTGCCATTCTTTTAAGTCAACAGTTGGATCCACTAACTGCTGTATCATAAAGACGGGATTTAAAGAATGATTCACACTTTTGGCTGTATAGACTTTCACAGGCAAAAGCTTTCAAAGAATGTTCAGTCCGGAGTACATCCAACAATACCCATTTGCCTTTTCAGTGCATAAGAAGGGAAACTGTTTATCTTACCTGGTTTAACTATCCTTGGCTAATTCAGACCCATCCAAATGTCAGCCATAGGATTTCTAAATATATTTATGACACAACATCCACCTTACCTGCTCATGGAGATCCACCATGAATGGATGCTGGTGGGATGCGTGTGCCGCTGGGTGAAGCATTCGTGGTGGCGTGGTGGCCAGAACATACGCTGGGTGCTCATCTACAGAGACTTGTGGCTGTGGCTGTTGCTGCTGGAAAAAAGCCGGGTGCAAGTAGTTCTCATCCTGGGCTAGGAGAGTTTGTAGAGGTCGCTCACGTTGGCCCCAGTGGTGCCGGAAAGGAGGGCTGTGGAGCCAGTTGTGGGGAAAGAAATATAGAGGGGTGACCCTAGGGGCTGGCCACTTATCTGTGCTGACCTCTTAGCTATGAATACACCGAATTTTAATGTCAAGGCTAGGCCAACATAGTAACATTACAGGGGGGTGAAGGCAGGACCAGCTGCTCGTGCAGCAAAATGTCACTGCATTTGAATATACTGATTCTATAGCACCACTGCCAGGATTCTGCTATGTGTCATTCCTTCAATCTACAGTGAAAAAATGCCAGGAGAAGAAATGCACCGAGCTCTGCAACCTCACTCAGTTTCTAAGATGTCATTCCACAGGTACCCTCCTCAACATGACAAGATTCCAAGCAACTGGACAGAATCACCTCATTATCTAGAAGTAGGAATGGTCATGAAACACAAGTTTACTATGGATGGTTTATCCACTGAGTGAATGTTTATTTCCAACCATCTCTGATGTCTGTCCCATATCAATAGTAATGCGACTGTAACAACTTGGCAGTGGATCTATAAAAGATTTCTTGCTAAAGATCCGTAAAGCTTTTCACCAGAAACCGAACAGCTGCTACACTGGCATTGTTATGGAAGGCAGTCACAGCAGGTGACAGTACCTAGCTGACCCTGAATGATTTCAGAGCAACTGGAGGGCTGTAGAGGTAGACCTGTTTAATACTGAGATGGGAGACCGCAAGGAAATCCTAGAGCCACTGACTAGACTGGGAAGTCCAAAAATACCCCGGAAGAAGGCAGTGACGAAACACTTCTATGAAGTTGCCAAGAAGCTAACATGGCCACGTAGTCATCAAGAATTGAGGCAAATTTCACATTTACTTTAATATGGAATTGAGTGTTGCTGTTTTAAACTACATACGAACTCTTTAAAAACTAGAGGTGTCATCTGCAGTCATGCAGCAGAACTGAATCTCTATGGTACGTTTTAAGAAGGCACACCAAGCCTCTGAATTTCCTGAAGCCCATGAGGAGAATGCTGGTTTGCACTGATGATCAACATAGTTAAAAGGTGAAGTGCTGTACCTTCTCCTGAGGTATGCTGGATCGCCACAGCTCTCCCCTAGGAATCGTTGCTGGTCAAACGGGACAGGAAGCCGTCTATTCACTGCCGGTTCCCATGGTCGCATTGGGGATGTTCACAAGGCAAAAGGTGATGCTGGATCTCACACTCCAAACACGGTTCCACACTGGTTCTTTGTGATCTGCAAAAAGTGAGGAAACAGCATTTGAGCACAACCCGTTTAACAAAAAGAGTTTTAAGTTTCAAATCAGAACAGCCTCTGGAACAGTTATGCTAGCAGGACATCACTGGCAGGCTGCAACACAGCAGCAGATGGTGAAAGGTTCTCCACATATTCAGTGACAGGCTAAGCCTATCTTCACATTACATGGTCTCCATTTCAAAGTTCTCCCTGAATATCTAACTCCTAATAATTTTGACCTGTTGTTCTTTTAATTTCTCTGCCTTCTCTGCTCCCTACCTATCATTCTCTTCTACCACTTTTAATTAAATCTAGTTGTGAATCCAATTTTATCCGTTCCTTTCTTTTAAGAAGCTCAGAGCACTCCCACTTAATCCTCAGGACAACCAAGAAACATAACTTAAAATAAAAGACAGCAAATGGGCCAAGGCTTCCAAGAAAACCTGTGGCTGATGGGATTTAAACTTAGAACTTTCCAGCTGATATCCAACGTTTTTCACTCAGGAGGGAAGATTATAGAAGCCATATCCTAAGAGAGAGATACAATTCTATAGCAACAGCACAGAAGATAGGCTGAGTCCTAGATTGTGTAATTCGTTAATACAGTTTTATAGGTAGTCTTCACTTAATGACCACAATAGGGACCGGAAAATTGATTGTTAAGCGGGGTAGTTATTATGCGAATTGGAACCGATTTTACCACCTTTTTTGCGGCAGTTGTTAAGCAAATCACCATAGTCATTAAGTAAATAATGCGGTTGTTAAGTGAATCCAGCTTCCCCCATTGACTTTGCTTCTCGGAAGCCCCCTGGGAAGGTCGCAAATGGCGATCATGTGATCCAGGGACACTGCAATCATCATAAGTGCGAGCTGCTTGCCAACTGCCTGGATCGTGATCACATGACCAAGGGGGCGCTGGGATGGTTGTAAGTCATGTTTTTTAGCACTTTTGTAACTTCAGTCGCTAAACAAATGGTTAAGTGAGGACTACTTGTACTTGATATTCCTTATTGTATATCTCATATACAGTTACCAAGTTGATCAAGTGGAATGGTCATTTGTAGTGACTGTTTGGGAGAGGGAAAGACAAACAGCCCAACAGAACAACTCACAGATCAAGTCTGACCATACAATGAAATTGCTACATAATACTAGCAAAGCAAATCCTCAAAGTTCTGCAATGATAACCATGATCTGCTCCATGCCTGTTATTAATTCCAGCACAATCTGGATTAGGTATCATATGCTAGGAAGCTACATCCATAGCCTCATTTTAAAAACATAAGAATATACTGATATACTAATGTCACTTTACCCAGCAATCATCTTTTAGGGTAGGCTGCCTATGATTCAGGCGGTGATATACAATCATCAATATTAGAAGATAGAGCCTATCCTTCACAAACCTCTTCAGACTCTTTTAAAACCACTCAAATTAGATACCATTACAACTGCTGGCAGTGAATTCTACAGTTTAACCATGTACTGTGCAAAAAAACCCCCATTTCATTGTTAGTCCTGAATCACCCTGCATTTATTCATTGGATGACCTCGAGTTCTAACATTGTGATCAAAAGACTGGACTGAGTTGCTGTAATCTCTCCTCAGAGGAGAGGGGCTTCAGCTTAATAAGTAATAATCCTTAACAATTTATTTGCCCTTTTTGCATCTTCTCTTAAAGTGTGGTAACCAGAACCATAGACAACACTCCAAGTATGGTCTCACTTAAGATTTGTATCAGTACACTATTATATTGGCAGTTTTATTTTCAATTTCCTTCCTAATGATTCCAAGCATAAAATTTGTTGTTTTTTTTTTTACAGCACCTGCACAGAGGGTTGATATTTTCCTCAAGCTGTTACCTCATGACTCCAAAATCTCTTTCCTGGTCAAGTTACTATCTGTTCAGGTCCTGTTAAGGTACAGATGAAGCTTGGATCTTTCATGTCAGCATGCGCTATTTTGCATTTGTTCATCCTGAACCACATTTGCTATTTGGAAGCCCCTTCACAGAGTCTGAAGAAACCTTTTAGAACTCTTCTCAAGCCTTTTGTTGTTATTGTTGCATCATAAGCAAAGATATGAGTTCATAATTTAATCCCCTCTTTAGGTACAAGTTAAAAAAACAGGTCCCAACATGAATCCCACTTTGCTCATCTTGCCAGTACGCTGCATGCACAATTATTAAGCAAGTGAGTATTTTGACCATATCATCATTTTTATGCATATTTTCCACCTCCAAGCTGTAGAAACCTGAATGCTTACTGGATATAAGCATATCAGGTGAGGTGTATTTGTATAATGAGGGAGGGTGTGGCCTAAGGAGATCAACACCCTATATCAAGGTGTGCATAATTATTAGGCAGCTTCTTTTCCTCAGGCAAAATGGGCCAAAAAAGAGATGTAACCGACTCTAAAAAGTCAAAAATTGTAAAAAGCCTTTCAGAGGGATGCAGCACTCTTGAAATTGCTAAGATATTGGGGCGTGACCACAGAACCATCAAACGTTTTGTTGCAAATAGTCAACAAGGTTGCAAGAAACGTGTTGAGAAAAAAAGACGCAAATTAACTGCCAAAGATTTGAGAAGAATCAAACGTGAAGCTACCAGGAACCCATTATCCTCCAGTGCTGTCATATTCCAGAACTGCAACCTACCTGGAGCGCCCAAAGTACAAGGTGTTCAGTGCTCAGAGACATGGCCAAGGTAAGGAAGGCTGAAACTCGACCACCACTGAACAAGACACATAAGTTGAAACAGCAAGACTGGGCCAAGAAATATCTGAAGATTTTTCAAAGGTTTTATGGACTGATGAGGTGAGAGTGACTCTTGACGGACCAGATGGATGGGCCCGTGGCTGGATCAGTAACGGGCACAGAGCTCCACTTCGACTCAGACACCAGCAAGGTGGAGGTGGGATACTGGTATGGGCTGGTATTATTACAGATGAGCTAGTTGGACCTTTTTGGGTTGAAGATGGACTCAAAATCAACTTCCAAACCTACTGCCGGTTTTTCGAAGACACTTTCTTCAAGCAGTGGTACAGGAAAAAGTCTGCGTCTTTCAAGAAGACCATGATGTTTATGCAGGACAATGCTCCATCGCATGCATTGAAGTACTCCACTGCGTGGCTAGCCAGTAAAGGCCTCAAAGATGAAAGAATAATGACATGGCCCCCTTCCTCACCTGACCTAAACCCTATTGAGAACTTGTGGGCCCTTCTCAAACGGGAGATTTACGGTGAAGGAAAACAGTACACCTCTCTGAACAGTGTCTGGGAGGCTGTGGTTGCTGCTGCACAAAAAGCTGATCGTCAACAGATCAAGAAACTGACAGACTCCGTGAATGGAAGGCTTATGACTGTTATTGCAAAGAAGGGTGGCTATACTGGTCACTGATTTTTTGTTTGAAACGTCAAATGTTTATTTGTAAATTTTGAGTTATTATTCTCACTTTAACAGATGAAAACAAACGAGTGAGATGGGGGAATTTTCATTTTTCATTTAGTTGCATAATAATTCTGCACACTAATAGTTGCCCAATAATTGTGCATACATAGATATGCTCCTAAGAAAGTCAAAACCTCACCTTTACTTTCTTAAATATTCAGGTTTGAGGTTTATTAACATTTTGGATTGACCGAGAGCACTGTAGTGTTCAATAATGAAATTCATCCTCAAAAATACAACTTGCCTAATAATTGTGCATGCAGTGTATGAGAATTATCTGTATTCTATTTCCTTTTTTTGTAGCCAGTTGCCAATCTATGAGAACACCAATCCTCTTATGACAGCTACGATGGCTGAGGAGGTTTGTTGAGGGAGTTTTTGTTCATTTTTGGATTTCTGAGAATCCAAGTAGGCAATATCTATTGATATTACAAAGGTGATATGCTTTCTGATGCTCTCCAAAAAGTCTAGAATGTTGATAAAAAAAGACCTTTGCAGAAGCCAAGCCATTTTCAGCAGTGCTATGTATTTGCTTATTTTCTCTAGCATTTTCAACCATTTCCCACAGATTAGATTAATATCTAATCTGTGGGAAATAGTTGAAAATGCTAGAGAAAATAAATGCTAGAGAAAATGCTAGAAAGAGCCAATCTGGTGTAGTCGTTAAGGCACCATCTTAGAAACCAGGAGGCCATGAGTTCTAGTCCTGCCTTAGGCACAAAGTCAGCTGGATGACCTTGAGCCAGTCTGTCTCTCAGCCCTAGGAAGGAGGCAAGGGCAAGCCACTTCTGAAAAACCTTGACAAGAAAACTACAGAGACTTGTTTAGGCAGTCACCAGGAGTCAACATCCTCAAAGGTACACACACAGAGATATTAATCTAACTGGCCTATACAGGTAGTCCTCACTTATTTATTTATTTATTTATTATTAAACTTGTATGCTGCCCATCTCAACCATTTGTTTAGCAGCTGTTCAAAGTTACAATGGTGCTGAACAAAGGGACTTACAACCAGTCCTTGCACTTACAACCTCTGCAGCACCTCTGCAGTCACGTGATCATGATCCAGGTGTTTGGCAACCAGCTTGCAGCTGGCGTTTGCAGTGTCCCGGGGTCACATGATCACTATTTGAGACCTTCCCAGCCAGCTTCTGGCAAGCAAAATCAATGGGGAACTACGTGATTCGCTTAATGACTGCTACAAGAAAGGTAATAAAATCAGCCGTGACTCACTTAACAACCACCCTGCTTAACAACAAATTTTCTGGTCACTATTGTGGTTGTTAAGCAAGGACTACCTGTAGTTTCCTTTATTTCCCCTCAACTCTTCTTTCTGAAACAGGAATAATTTTCTAGGCCTCAGGAACAGATGCTGATGTTAAAGAGAAGTTGGTTTTTTTGAATGAAAAGTCCAGCAATTTCAATTTTAAGTTCTTTAAGAAGTCTTCGATCAATACTGTCTGGACTTGGGGGTTTATTTTAGTTTGGCGTAAAATTTTACCTTGTTACCCTTATTTGTCTCAGTCCATCTGATTTTCCTAATAAAAAAGCCCAGTTAAGCACAAATATTGGTCTTACGTTTTCAACAGTGAAGGGAGAAATAATTTGTTAGTTTTGTTAGTATTTCCCTGCTTTCCTTTAGCCCATCTTTAACATGCCCATTGTTCAACAACCTCCCAGCTCAGTTTCCTATTTTGAATACATTTTTTAAAAAATTGTCTAGTCTAATGCTGTTTGCCATATGTTCTTCAAAGTCTGTCTTTTGAAACTTGATATAACTCCTCCTATGGCTTTTGGCAAAGTTTGTTTCTTCTTATTCTCATTTGAGCAAGACTTCAGTTTTTGGAAGGGAGTTTATTTTCTTTCAACAGCATTGTCGACCATATTCATTAGCCACTCTGTTGTTTACTTGGACTTTATGGAATCTTTCCTCATCTAATGTATATATTCCAACTATGATTTTATTTTTGTAATTTTGAATAATTTCTAAGCATTGCGGAAAAAAATAGATCCTCTTGACCGTCCCTTTTAACTTTATCTCTACCAATCTCCTCATTTTTTGGAAGTTTGCCCTTCTGAAGCCAAATGTAATATGTTGGATGGGGGGGGGGCAATCATCTACTTTTCAAGTGCCAAATGGCAAGAAACTTCAAGTTTTAAATTATTTTGTAAGTGCTGCCTCATATGACATACCTGAATGGAGAGTTTGCTCATTAACTCCTCATCTAATAGGAAGCTGATGTTTTATGCAGCTCCTTGAGAAAAAAGATGGGGAAATACAGAACCTGTTAGCAAGTTAAGAGAAAGCTTGGTCAACTTCAAACTGAACCTTCAGAAGTCTCTGGGCACCAAACTGACATCATCTATCTTCACCAACAAAACAGTTTTTTTCCATTCTCTCTCACACACATATTCATTTGACATGTTTTGATATCTTTTCTGCCATTTTGATTCAGTACTGATTGCAGTAAATAACTGTATTACATACAACCTAAAATGAACAAATGGGAGGAGGAGTGAAATTATCAGGAAAAGGGGTTTTAGGTCTACATGTACCAGTGAACACATCTAGAAAAAAGCTATTGTGATGTAATAGTTAAGTGTCCAATTAGGATTAGAGCTGGGAAAACTAAATTCCAAGACCCATTCAGTCTTAAAATTCAGCCTCAATCCCTTTATTGCTGATTACTGTACTCTCATTTCTTTACCCAAAGACAAAATGGTTCTCTTTCCCTTAAAACATAATCTCCATATCTCCACTTTCTACTAGATATATGTGGATCTTCTTCATTGAATAATACAATGCAAGTGCATTTCTTATTACAACTTAACAAATGCTGTTCTCAATGCCCTCAGTCTTCCAGTGCTCTCTAATCTTCTTGCAATTTAAGTTCTGCAATTTTATTTTGTCCTTAATGAGTACAGGCATGACCCCAGCTATGTTCTGAAATTCAGAATGTCATGTCCACATTAGGCTCATCATACTCATTAACTACGTACATACAGAATGTATTAGTTTCAGCCATAAAAATCATGGAAATCTCTATAGCCAAGGTTTGATGATAAATATGCAGAGAATATAAAAATTAAGTGCACAGAATATAGAGTATGCAACCCAGAATTCTGACCTCAATGGCCAATTTTCATTTATGATCCCCATTATTTATTTATATAAGAGCTATATGGCTGCTCATCTTATGTACCATAACCTGGGAGACTCCCAAAACAGCAATAAAAACACTAAAACACCATAAAAACCATAACCAAAATGCCTGATGCCCCAAAGGCAAATGCTCCACACATCAACATTCCACTTTACTGGGCTCCAGGCACACCCTACCCCAATGCCTGTGGGAAAAGCCAGCTCTTCAAGGCCATCCAGAAGGCTAGGAAGGTGGGGGCCTGCCAGATCTTAGGGGAAAGGGTGTTCCACTGAGCAGGGCTCACTGCAGAAAATGTACACTTCCAACCAGATTACATTTAAGGAAAGGGACCTGGAACACACTCACCCTATCAGACCTAGTGGAACAGGCAGATAGCTTCAGGGAGTGGCAGTCCCACAAGTACCTGGCCCTGTGCCATTCAGGGCTTAAAAGGTGCTAATCAACACCTTGAATCGCACCTGGAAAGTAACCAGAAGCCAGTGCAACTCATGCAGCAGTGGTATAATATGGGCTGCACTGTGGACCTGTTGTAATTTCCGGATGGTCTCCAAGGGTCACCCCACATAGAATACGTTGCAATAGTTCAACCAGAAAGTGACCAGAGCATGAATGACTAAGAGCAAGGCCTCCCAGTCCAGGAATGGGTGCAACTGGCACATAACATGAATGTGTACAAAGGCCCCCCAGCCATGGCTGTCACTTGCTCTTTAAACAGTAGTCACAGGTCCAGCAGGATTCCCAAATTGCACATCAGCTCTGCCTGAGGAGCACTACCCCAGCAAGAGTCAAAATGACGCCTCACCAGATCCAGGAGAACCAAAAATTCAGAACCACTCCATCCTGAGTTGGAGCCAGTTCTTTCCCATCCAAACCCTTACAGCCTTCAGGCACTCGGCCAACACTGGAACAGCATTGCTTAGTTGGCCAGCAGTGGAGATATATGACTGAGTATCATCAGCATACTGATACTGTATCCCATCAGATGGCCTCCTCCAGCAGTCTCAAGTAGATGTTAAAAAGGAGGGAGTCCTAAGACACCCCACATTGCAGGGGCCCAAGGCCTGACCTCTCCCTCCATCCCCAACCTGACTGGAACCAGCCACAGAGGAATGAGAACCACATCAAAACAGCACCCCCCACTCCTAACCCCCAGAACTGGTCCATGGTATCAATGCAGCTGAGAGAGGAGGGCTGGGATGGATGCACCATCCCCATCCCTCCACAGGACATCCACAAACACAAAAAATGCTTTCTCAGCACTGTAATATGGTCTGAACCCTGACTGAAAAGGGTCCAGACAATCTGCTTCATACAGGACCCTTTGAGACTGGATGCCTACCACCCTTTCAACATCCTTCCCTAAAAAGGGAAGGTTGGAGACAAAATGAAAGTTGTCCAACATGGTCAGATCCAAGGATAGCCTCTCAAGAGGGATCATACCATAGCTTCCTTCAAGGCAGGCAGCTCCACCTCCTCCTGCATGAGGCATTCATTAATCACTGCTTAGAGCCAACCACATGCCATCTCCTGGGAGGCTTTAACCAACCAGGAAGGGCACACAGGTCCAGGTGGCAGAATTCACAGCCCTGAGGACTCTTTCCTGGGAGTAACCAGCTCAAATTCTCCCTCCTTTACCGAGAAGGGATCTGGTCACTCTAAATAGGGCTACTGGCCGGCCATCTACAGACACAATAAGAGTGTAGAAATGAGCTCTCTTCACTACTCTTATCTTGTTGCATGCTCCACAGGTTCTGGAAAAAACCCAAGTTCTTCTGACACCCAGTTGGATCCAACAGTCATCTAGAGTGGGCTGACTGAACAGGACCCATCTTCCTACAGTAGGGGGCAGACGCAGAGAACTCCAGAGCCAAGAGGACGTGATCAGTCCATGACAAGGGACTGATGTTAATATCCCCCAACCTAAATCATCCCCTAAGCCCATTTACAGGTAGTCATCAAGTTATGACCACTCATTCAGCAACTGTTCAAAATTACAACAGTGCTGAATAAGGGGGACTTACCACTGCTCCACAAAGTTGCGGCTATCACAGCATCCTCGCGGTCATGGATCACAATCCAGGCACCTGGATCGCGATTATGTCACAGCAAGCTGCAGTCATGCGATCGCCATTTGCAACCTTCCCTGCTGGTTTCCCACAAGCAAAGTCAACGGGGAAGCTGGCAGGAAAGGTCACAAGTCACTCCCATCACTTTTTTCCTGAAGAGCCCCACTACGGAGTAGTACCCACTGCCCACCCACAGCAACCCCACCTGCCCATGCTCTGTAGCGTATGCACCTGCCCACCACATCCTCCCTCCTGCAAACTTCCACCTCTTCCTACTTAACAACCTGCACAGTCCTAGGGTTATGACGGCAACTGGGACTGCTGGGATTGCCACTGCTAAGTGGTGCGGTCATGTGATGTTGCACTTTACAACTGCATCGCTTAGCAACAGAAATTCCAGTTCCAATTGCCGTCATAACCCAAGGACTACCTGTATCATCATTAGTTACAAATTTATTTCTAAGAATGGACGAATGGTAATATTTCTCAAATCTTCTCACCTATGGCTACTTGTAGTTACTTTTGTAATTTGCCTACAATTTCATCATCATCTTAAAAGCAGTTACTAAGTCCCTTACATATTGAAGCATACATGATTTTCCATCAATTAATCTTATGCACGATAAACACACTTCCCCATGTTTTCCTAAATGAATTCTCCTCTTAAGAACACTATAGGTAGTCCTTGACTTACAACCATTTGTTTAGTGACTGTTCAAAGTTACAGCAGCACTCAACGAAGGGACTTATGACCAGTTCCCGAAGTTATGGCTGTTGCAGTACCCCTACGATCACATGAACAAAATTCAGGTGCTTGGCAGCCCACCCACACTTATGACTGCAGGGGCACTTCAACTCCCCCATCCCTCCCCCCACCATTTGGCCCCCTGCACTCCATGGTCCTTTCTGCCCTAGCTGACCTTCAACGTCTTCTTGCTCCCACTGCTGACAAGGCATGCCCCGCCCGGCCCTTTGCAAGGCAGCTGCTGGACACATTAGGCCATCATCCCCAGGTCATGCATGACAGTTTTCTCATGAGACCTGGGAATGATGGCCTAATGTGGCCAGCAGCTGCCTTGCAAAGGGCTAGGAGGGGCATGCCTTGTCAGCAGTGGGAGCAAGAAGATGGTGAAGGTCAGCTGGGGCAGCACAGTGCAGGCTGGCAAGGGCATCTGTGGCTAGGACTAGGCTGTGGCAGCTGTGGCTCTGCACTATGGGCCGGGCCAGGCTGGGGTTGGGCTTCGTGCTGCAAAGGGCTTCATACTGTGCTCCATCTCAGTGGCTTCTTGCAGCCCCAGAGCCACGGTGCACCAAGAATCCCCTTTACACTGTACTACTGAGCCAGGCTGGGGCTGGGCTTTGTGAAGGGCTTGTGGGTCAAGAAGCCCCTGAGCTGCAGTGTGGCAAGCAGCCCCAGAGCCTGCAAGGCAGGCTGCAGGGTAGCCAAAACGGCAGAGATGGGGGGAGGGAATAGGCAGTGGGGGGAGTTGGAGGGGAGGCAATCCCTTACCTTGGAAGAACTGAGGCTCGGGGCTAGGAGGGACCAAGCCCAGAATGGCCTGGATTACAGTGGGTCCCTGGCTAATGACCGGTGGAATTTGGTTAACATTGGCAATGGGGAGTACCAGGATTGCTGTCACTAATGCAGTCATGTGGCATTGCACTTTACAACCGCATTGCTTAGCGATGGAAATTCCAGTCCCATTGTGGTCATAAATTGAGGACTACCTGTATAGCTCATTTACATTGTAGTTTGTAATTAAACACATATATTAACACAAAAATGGCAGCCAACAAGCCTACCTCCCTTCTAATTCACAAATAGATCCAATCTTGTTGGCAATGTGAGACTTTGTATTTCAAAGGACAACTGATCCTCAGTTGCTCTCTATGAATTACACTCAACTTTTTTCTCTGGTGTCTGGTGTTAGAAATTCCTTTATATTTACTGCGGGAAGAAAAAATGGACAAGCAACAGCAATGGACAAGCTTGGAATGACTCTGTTAACTTTACAAAAGCAGAACAATACCCAAACACTGCAACAGTACTGTATTAACATTACAAACAGGTAACACGATGCAAATTAATAAACTACCCTTTCCAATAGTTATCTAGAACATGCCACATTATTCCAAATGGGAGATTCTAATGTCCTAAATGAACAACCCATAATCAAATATTAAATTCAAGAAAGGTCAAGGCAACTGATTTAGAAAAAAATAGAATCATCTTCCCCCAGTCAACTTTTCTCTAATTTACCTTCTAGCTCAGCAAGAGCAGACCATCAAGCATTTGGTATATGGAGATGATTACCTGTCTTACTGACCAAAATTGTCCTCCTGTTCCTTTGCAATGTTCGTTTCTCCACAGTCATCTGTTTGACTGGCTTGTTGAAAAAAAATTATTTTAGAGAGGATCATCCTACACAGCTACCTTTAGGGCAACAGGAACAGTCAATAACTAAAATCATAAAATGGCTAGAATTACTTATAAATGCTCTTGCACAAACACAAGGCAATTAGCTGCTGCATTTCTCCAACTGAGCCAGCTCAAGCCAATGCTTAAGTGAACTGGGATGTAAATTGCAATACACGAGGATAAAAGGAGTTGTATATATCAAAAAGACAAATTTCCAGTCACCTCCAAACCAATTCTATTGTTACAGGCACTCCTAGGTTCGGCTTACGGTCACTCACTCACACCCCGTTGAGGCACGCAGATCTTGTAAGCCCCCCCTGCTTTCTATCTGGGTTTTCCAGATAGGTGCAGCTAGAACAGACAAGACACAGAGCCCTGGGCAACAGGTGGGAATTAGGGACAAACACAAATCACTTTCAGCAGAACACTGAGGCACAACAGGTTCTTTGGAATACAAGGAGACCCAGTGAATTTAATGTAACAGCAAAACTTTACTGGTTACAAAGTACATTTGCACGCGCTCTCTCTCTCTCTCTCTCACACACACATATACACACACTCATCCACGCTTACCCACATCCTTCTCAACTAGGCTGCCAGGCACTAGCTAGAGGGACGGAAGCCAAGTCTGGATCCAAAGACAACTCAAGGAGTGGGTGGGCTTCAGGACCCCCTTTATTCCCAAAAGTCCTTGCTTTGCTGATTCACAAGACTGGCAGCTACTATTGCCTTGTTAATTTACAAGTCTGGTAGCTGCTGATGGGATTGGGGGGATGTTTCCATGTGCTGAGGCCCAACTTCATTTGGTTCAGGTGACATTTTCTTGTTTCCTTAGTGACTTGTTTCCTTCTAAAGGGATCTCTTAGACAAGATTCCTGGCTTTTGTCCTCTCTGCTTATGTGCCTGCTTCAATCTTTTAGTTATGGCAGCTTCAGCCTAGTCTCACACTACCCTACTCTATACTGGTATAATGGCATTTGCCTCCATAATGTTGCCCGAAAACTATATACAGTTATACCTCGGTTCACGAATGCTTCTGTTCACGAACAATTCGGTTTGCAAACAGCAGCGTTTGCAAATGTTTGCTTCCGTTCGCAAATTCTGCATCGGGTGACGAACATGACCCGCGGCCATCTTCCCTGCTCTGACACATGGTCGTGGCTTCCTTTAGGCGAGATCACAGTCGCAGACAGACACTTGCTGTGAAGCTTTTTGGTGTAGCCTCAAGCAAGGTTAGTGTTCTCTCTCTTCATACTGTACTGTACTTTGTTTCATATTTTTGTGGTTAAAAAAAAATACATATGGTTCAGAACGGATTAACCTTATTTACACTGAACCTTATGGGGAAATTTGATTCAGTTCATGACCAATTCGGCTCGCGACCAGAATCGTGGAACGAATTAAGTTTGTGAACCAAGGTACCTCTGTAGATGTGACCATGAGGTTATCAGGACCCCAGCTCAACTTGAAGGAAAGTTTACCTTTCATTTGGAAGGCATCAATACTAGGTGGTATTTCTATAAAAAACAACCTTTCTTGGTTATAGGCCCTGAGCTGAGGAAGGTATCTCCCCCTTTGTCACTATTGTAAAGAGTCTCAATTTTTGTTGAGGTTTTATTTAACACCACTTTTCTCTTCTACTTAATCAAGATTCATTTCAAGTCAGTTTGAAAATTAAAAAATAAATTCAACACCTAAAACATCTGCCATTGTGAGTTATACTTTACTCCTTCAGTACTGATTGTTTTTAGTTTTGAGAAAAATCTGAATGCTTTTCAAACTGCATTTTAATTATTCTATTAATCAGTTGTAATTGTTAACTGAACACTGATTTGGAAACTCACTTTCAGAAAGTAACCTAAAATGCATAAATAAATAAAATGTCCCACTAGCATTCTGAATTTCCACTCTCCAATCTCAGGAATGGCCAACAAGTTGCAGCAACAGGAAATAACGCCTTTTATCTATATGGGTAAAATGTGGTTAGAAGTTGTACTGTAAGAAAACTCCTAGTAGTTATATCATTCATAAGACTGCCCTGTATCTCCATGGGTCTTCTTGTTAAATGTGGTGGGAGATGCACTGAGAAAAACTTCTTCTTTCAGCATATAATAATAATTATCCCCATGTATTCATACGTGTGTGCCAAACAGAGTTCTGTAGTCAGAGAGAAACCTGTGCATTGGGTGGATACAAATGGCTTTGGCTCTGCCTATGCAACTCTTCTTGAGAAACATCAAAGCTAGCCAACATAAATGTGTGAACAAAACTTCAAAAATCTTCTCTCCTGCTTTGGAGCAGATCTTTTTCTAAATGACTTGAAGCAGCATTAAGGATCTACACTCTGAACAAATTGCTTCACAATTCTGAAAACTTAGAAAAAATACTGATTTAGTAGCACTAATAAAATGAAGGTAGGTTAATGGATTAGATAATTTTTCTCAAAGTTTATGCAAACACTTCAAATGATGGACAATATATCTTTGGATTAACCACAGCATTTGTTATTTGCCATCACTTCTAACTATCTGCACTTTCAATTGTCCATTCTCCACCTAAGTTACTGTTTCTTGTTCTGTCTTAAATTATAGGGTGGGATATTTAGCAAGCAATTTTACAAGAAAGCAGACGAACACTTTCACAATTTTTTTTAGAAAGACTCTTGTGTCTCCTTAAAAGTAACAAGTAAAACTCAAATGCAGTTCATCTGCTAGTGGCTTCTGGAGACATTCATGCAATTTTCTTGGCAACTGTTCAGAAGTGGTTTGCCACCGCCTACTCCCCAGATGTTTTTTTGGGTTCCTAATCAGCCTACAACCCTCAGATTCCATGGAGGTTTCCCATCCAACAACTAATGAAGTCCAACTCTGCTTAGCTTTTCTGAAATCAGCTACGATTGGCTAGGTTCTGTGATGACTGTGACATCCTAAGGATAGCAAATGTATCACCACCTAAACCCTAACTCTCTTTGGAACTTCCACAAATTAAAGGGCTGTTTTAAACATATAAATGCAAAGGAAAAGATTTGCACATGCCCAAGGTACTTTTCTCTTCCATTCAAAGTGGAACAGAAGTCACACTGCACCTAACTCAAATAATTTTATCGGTTGACACTCAGCAGGAGACCTAGAGTTGGGAGAAGGCACTTTTATCATCATAACTATCAACTCTACTGCATCTACTAATGGCAAATAAAAATCCTTGACTCCATCGTTCAAAACTGTCTGGCAACTAACAATGTGTCAATTCATCTAAACATTCCTTGGCTAGCCATTGCTATAAAAGCTTTCCACTTCAAGTAGAGTTAACTGACACAATAAAGCAATTATTTTCAGTGATCAGCATTGCTATGTCAACTAGCAAAAATCTTCAGAATAACATCATGGGGCATTATAGTGGAACAGCTTCCTCCAACCTGGTGCCCTCCAGGTGTACTGGGACCACGCTTCTCAAAGAAAAGCTGGCTGGGAATTATGGGAACTGCAGTCCCAACACATCTAGCAGACATCAGGTTGGGGAAAGCTTCTTCCACCTAAACCAAGTATCTTCTTAGACATTATCCAAGCCCTCTAGCTGCTCCATTATGTTAATTCTCATGAGTTCTCTTGACCTCTGACTGTTCAGACTGGCAATCAGCTAACATATATAATGCATATTTGCCTTCAGGCCTCAGTAGGTATGCCACAGAAAATACAGCATGCTCTCTCTAAAATGTTTTAAAAGGAAAAATGTATCGAAATATCATGGCTGTACAGATAATATTTGGGGAAATCTCAGAATGTGCCAGCAAACTGGAAAAATGCCCTATCTCTTCACATTGCTTGTGAAGGATATCGCTAGCACATGCTTCAAATCTCACACAAACATTCCAAATTAAACAAAGAAACAAAGAAGGCAGAGGGAAAGGAAGGAAAGGGGTCCCTAGATATGTCAATATATGAAAAATCCAAGTCAGCCAAATAATTTAACCAGGAGTAAATTTTCTGACTTCCTCATAGTAGAACTGTTACTCCTATGTCTCAAAATTATAGAGCAATTTTGACTTCTACTCATATTCTCCTTCAATTTTACACAGTAATAGCAGCCCCAGGGCCAACAAACTCTTTCCAACAAAATTAAGATTTTCCTCCTCTTGTAGAAATTCCCCATTTTATTTGCTCTAATTTCTAAAACCAAGCTTAATAACAACTTTGCTTACACATCCTGTGCCCCTCTCGTTTTCTATTCAAAATTTAGTTCTGTATCCAATTGGGGAAGCCAAGGAAGGAAAACTTTTCCCTCTTGTGGAACAGCCTGCCATGCCTTTCCAGTGCTTGCAATAACAAGCAGAGACTCACAAAATATGGGAGACTCAAAAAGGAGACTGCTCTGTTTAAGAGGTGGTTCTCATGGAACTGGCATCTTGAAATAAAACACCCGGCATGCATCCTCATTTGGAATGCACCTCCCACAATCCCTCCAGTTCCTGCAGGCCATACTGACCAGACTTCATGGGAGTTCAAGTCAAAGACATCTGGACAACAGCAGCCAGGGAAAAGCTGTGGCAGCAAGTGTTTTTGAGAGACTCATGACAGGAAAGCACCATGGGCCACAAGTGCTCAAAGAGGAAACACCCCTGTGTACAAGCAACAGAAGGAGGGAGTGACTGAAAGCTACTTCCAACCATGACCCCCAAGAGCTGCCATTCTAGTTCCTGTTGCCTCCACTAGTCCTTTCCATTTACAATTCCCCTTCAGAAATTTGTCCTCAGAACACAAACCAGCGATCCAGACTTCACTAACCATTTTTCAGTCTCGAAATCTGTCATTCCCTGTCAATCCCAATCGGAATAAATCCCGCGCTTTAATTGTCACACAGCTGCTATGTGCTTGCTGCAAACCGCTGGACCTAATTTGGATCAGGCAATGGCAGTTCATCTTCACGGAGGAATTGACCGCAGTTTCTTTTCCCATCCCACCTCCGCTCTAACAACAGAAGGCAGTTTTCCGGGGATTTCTCTTGGCCCTTTTGCTCCCAAAGGCCTGGAGACGGGAGCCAAGGCACCGAAAATCGACCGATCGCGCCAAGGTTGGGGATCTGTAACTTTAAGAACCGCGAGATCGCAGGCCACGTGCTCCGCGCGAAACAAAAGCAATAACAAAGAGAGCGGAGGCTGCCTCGTCCTCCGGCCAAAACGGAAACGCGAGCCAGAGAAAGCAGAAGAGGGCGGCGGAGAAGGCGGCCCTCGTTAGCGGAGCCTGACGCGCCTCTAGCCCCGCAGGAAGGCATGAGCCTCCTTCGCGCTCCAAGACAAAGGCGTCAACAGCAGCAGAGAGGAGCAGCACGTGTCGGCGAAGCAGGAAGCTCCCCGCTTCCCTTTGCCGACCGCGCGCGCAACAAACCTACCAGCCGGACCCTCGTCTGTCCCCCACCTCGGCCGTTTCCCCCCCCCGCTCCCTTTTTGAGGCTACAGGCGCCTCACCCTTA
This sequence comes from Liasis olivaceus, assembly GCA_030867105.1. Taxonomy (NCBI): domain Eukaryota; kingdom Metazoa; phylum Chordata; class Lepidosauria; order Squamata; family Pythonidae; genus Liasis; species Liasis olivaceus. Next base: position 63,894,212 of record CM061348.1, on the reverse strand, counting down.
CTAGGAGGAGCAGGAAGGAGACGAGGGTTCTACCAGGGGGTTTCTAGGGAAGAAAAACCAAGAAGCGGCCCTTCGCATTTTGCAACAGAAAGGAGAAGACATGATCAACTGCACACCCTCATGCTGCAGGTGCAGCCGAGAGTCGAGGAGGAGGAAATGCCCCGGACTGCATTTTTGTTGTTGGGAAGCCGCAGTTTACGGCGCCGGCCCATTTGACCCTCCCCCAGCAGCATCACCCGTAACCGTCGTTAGCAAAAACTGAACACTACCCAAATTGGATTTTTAAAACATCATGGTTTCAAAGGGATCCATCCGACCGTTAGTAGCTCCACAATCTAAACTGCGCGCCCCTCCCCCCTCCCCCCTCTCCCCTCCCGGATCTCCAGCTCGCAGCTGAATGCATACAATAACACCCCGTTCACCCCAATCTACCTACCTGCCTGTCTGCTCCGCTTCTCTGGGTGCAATTGCACCCTATATAAGCACTCCTCTTTTCGTTGTTCCTGGGCGCCGGCTCTGTGCCCGCGCCCCCCACGGCTGTTTCCGGTTGCTTCTTTGTTTTCCTCTATGCTTGCAGAGAGCTCCAACCTTCTCTGGGTTGCCAACACAGCTGGGCAAGTTAAAGGAGATGCCTACGACCCCAGGTCTCTGGCCCTTTAAGAACCGCCCGCGCCGCCGGGGTGTAACAAACGGCGCATTTTATTCACAACATTCGGACCTGAGCGCGCGCGCCCGAGCGTGGCTAGGGCAAGCAGGGGAGGAGGGTGGAGGCGCGGCGCCGAGCGCTAGCACGTGACCGGGTCCGGCGCTACAATTAGCCAAAGCCCACAGCCCTCCTGCGCAGTCGTGTTTGGGCGCGTCCGAAGAAGCTGCACGCGGCAGCAGCGAAGCCAAAAGCTACAGAGGGGGTGGTAGCAAGGCGACGTCATGGTAACTATAACCGAGGTGCGGTCAACGGGATGAACCTCGGAGGATCTGTAACACGGGGTACAGTGTACCCACGCAAAAAGAGCTGAGCAAGTACATGCACTGTGTAACCTTATTAAAGGGGCGGGCGGGAAAACGACCTGGAAAGATTCATGTATCTCAGGCATGAACTTTTTCTTTCCTCCCCGGGCGAAAAAGTTCTTGCTCCCCCTCTGCTGTTCTAGCATGCTGCAATGTGAAATCGCACTGAATGATGAGTAACTGCATATAAATGCAGCTGGTTGGTGCGGTGCAGCTCGCTGAGATAAATTACGTCGTTAATACCTTTCTTCCTCACCTTGGACACAATCGAAACCTAAGACTATCATTCTGTCTTTGCCTTAGCCAGAGAAGATACACATTATAAATGCGTAAGCAGAACTTCACATTATAAATGGGTCAATATAGGAATAAAGCTTATTAATTATAAAAATGTCTAATCTGGTGGAGAAGATGCCTCCATTTACAGCTCTTCTCTCCAAGGCAATGCCTTTTTGAAACTTCACTAACTAGAATAAAGTACTTTTTCTAACTTACATTATTTCAAACAATAGTCGACGTCCATCAGGGCAAAGCAGACATGACAGTAAATGCAGGCACACCTGATGGTTAGTCTTCAAATAACATTCATGGGGGGGTTCCACTGAGGACCAGCGCACATGGGGGCTGTAAGGCAGCTTTAATCCTCCCAAATTGCACACACCGCGCCCCCCCCCCCCCCCGTTGTGGACTGACAAAGAAGTGGGCCCTGTGCAGTTGTTTATTTAAAGCATTTTTTTACCATTTCTTTATCCAAAAAAAGCTCTTGGAGAAGCTTGCAAATACCTGTTCTACAAAAGCCTGCTCTTTAAAAGCATAACATACATTGAAAAGGGGGGGAAGAGGAGGAAAAAAGCCAGCTGAGCCCCCTTTTTGTTAGTCCTCTTGTCCAAATAACTGGGGTAACTTTAGCTACCACTTAATAAACAGCAAGCAGATAAGCTAGATACTGAGGTGCTGCTACCTAACCAAACCTCAAACAAACTGCAGAGCATTTGGACTTTGCTAAAGCCAGTTTGCACTTGTAAAAAAAATTCCAGGCATTAATATTGTATTTCTTTTCACTTTAAAGATGAGATCAGCCCAAGAATTATAGTGTGTAGTATAATTTCCCCTTATTTATTTCCTTATAATTAAATAAGCCTTTAAGAGGACTCGCTTCTCTAGAATCTTCAAATTAACATATAATCTACTACAACAGAGCTAGGCCTATTCATATATATATCTGTCAAGGAGTACTTCCTTTTACTATGTGTTCCCCTGTTGGTTTTTTTATATTTTTACCAGCAAGAGAAAAACCATCTTGATTTTCTGTCTCATGTATCAATAGGGTTTGGGTTGCCTCCAGTTGTAGCACTTATCAACAGTCATAAATAGCACTTCCACTCTACCAACTTGAGAGAGAGAGAGAGAGAACAGACTAGACTACGAAGAGGACAAAAATAACAATTTAGACTTGTCTTCACTGATCCTCTCTTTGGCCCAAGAGCCAGGAACTACATCACTGTCTCTTGCAGGTTCAGAATAAGTCTAGGCTTGCTCTACCAGCACCGAAGGATACCAGCAGCCTTGGACTGCTCTTCTGGAAGAAGAGCTGGAGCCAGTGTCTCTGTCACAAGAATCTAGCACCTCCTAAAAATGTTTGTTTGTTGTAAGTGCAACTACAGGCAAAAGTGAAGTTTTTAAAGTGAAAACTATTCTTCTCAAGCTAGAAAAGCAAAAAGGCAAACCCCTGTCAAATTCTGTTGGCTATATTTCAGATTACAAATACAGATCTGCCTTACAGAAAACTATTCCTGCATATCAAGAACTGTGCAATAATTGGAAACTCCAACTGCACAAGGTCATACAAAGTACCATAGCACTGCTAAGCTTTGGTGAAGACCTTCCCCACTGATATGGGGGGATTAGGAGTAGAGGGAACAGAGCCAGAGCATACTTCACAACGTCCTTCATTAGTCAAATTTTCTATGTCTGAATAAGAATGTTTTTGTGACATCTAGTTTTTAATAGAGCATTCATCTGTAATATTGATCAGATGTGTTTCCCACCTCCCTAAATGCTACTGTCTATACAAGGATTTAAATGCAACTTCTAGTAACAGCCCCTGTACTTAAAATACTACTATATGACTTCCATTAAGGACACCTGATAATTTACCATCCAAAACCATTTTCAGATGAGCAAGAACTCCTCCTTACTATGTATTTCATGTCAAAAATTAACCAGAAATATTGTAGTAAGCCTTGCATAAAAACATGTTTGTCACACTGTCCACTGGTCTAAATGGCAACATATGCACATAAGAACAATTGAGCATCTTCAGATTCACTAGATTAGGGAAATGTCTTCTTTCAAAGGAATATAATTGCAAATGCAAGAGATTTTTTTAAGGGTGGTTCCACCATGCTACAGTCAGGACCCATTTCTACCTGATTTGGAGAAGAGGAAGTGAGAAAAAATCCTAGGAATGTATGTGATGTTAACTAGCCTGAGAGCATTGAAAAGAGGATGCATGTTACTTTTGAGAATTTACTTGGGCTCTGGGAAGCGGCTTTGCTTTGTCTTAACAAGACACTTCGAGGTAGAGATGAAATAATTCTCCTCTTTGAGATGAAGAGATAATAATTTGCTTCACTGAGACCTTCACTAGCCTAGACTAGCAGCTCCAAGAGCTGGAAAAGAATGGAATGGATGGAAGTAGTAGCTGGAGCAAGGTAGCGTATGTGCACAGCCCTAAAATACGTATAGCACTTTTCTCAGTGACTTAAACTGTTTTCTATTATTATAATAATTCTAATAGCACTGTGCTCAGTCATCCCATCTTACAGATAGGAACCTGTTGCCAGCACAATGTGCAATCACAGTGAGATACTTTAAAAAAAAGTTAAAGTATAAATTTCAGGTTATAATAATCAATGGCCTCTGATGCACTTTAACAGATGGCTGTTCATTTTTTTTAAAAAAGTGTTTTAATTCATTTGTGCTGCAGGATTCTGGTCTTCTGATATCCAGAACCATGACTGCTTCTGAGAGAAGCCTCCATGTAAATTTTCAAGTTTTGAATACCCATCTAATAAAAACAAGGAGGAGAAATAAGCAAAAAGATGTTCCACCATATAAAGGATCTCAATTATGAGCAAAGCTCTGCTTTTATGAAGTATAATGGCAGCACTTTAGATTAACAAAGGCAGGCAATTCTTTTTCCTTCAGAAGAAATGGAATGGTAGATGGACCTGCCACCTGTTGGAGAACTCTGGATTATATTTTGCAGACTTGATTTCATTTCTGGAGGATGTCTATAATTTTTAAATCATTGGTTGCAATGTATGGAGAAATTTCGTTCTAAATATTGCTGTTGATTAAATAACTTGCTTATTTATTTGGGTTATGGGTGCTGTCATTTTGGTATGATTTTAGTGAATACTTTTTTCTGTGTCTACTAAATCCAGTTCATTTATTTTAATGCTTACATGTTTTGTGGATTATCTTCTCTATCTGAATACTGCTTTGTCATCTCCCTATAGAATCATCATTCCTTTTCATTTAAGATGTTAGTGTTTTTATTGTAACTTTAACTTGTTGATTTGTGAGCTGCTCAAAGAATCTGTGAAAAACCTCTAGGCTTTTTCTATGGCACAACAGAGCCATCTAAAGTGTCTGGTAAATTGACTCCTTGCTGAGGGGCCTGATTAGATGCTTTCCCAGAAGCAAAATTTCTTCCATATGATCTTTTACATACAGTGAATGAAAACTGTATCATTCAACCAAAGTCCTTAGGGATGTTGGATTCAGGAGCTAAATAGTTTTTGTTTTTGTTTTAATTTGCTGGCTAGAGCTAGGACATCAAAGATGCAGTATTTGCTTGATGGGGTAAAGTGACAGTCTGTCTTCCAAAGAAGTTGGCAGTTGCTCTCTGTGTTCTATAACTGTTAGGGTAATAGTCAAAAAAAAAAAAAGAGAAGGAAGCAGGAGGGGTTGGGGTGGCTGCCTACCAATATCCAAGCAGAAGGGCCAAGTGATCATTCTCCAACCATCCTCTGCAATGAACCCTGAATATGTGTTAAAACCTAAGATTTTGGAAGGACCTAGTAGCTTCAGTGAGAATGATGCTGGTGTGATTATGAGCTCCTAGTCAGGTCATCCTTACCAGTAAGCTTGAAAAACCTCCACATTTATTGGGGAAAAAATGTTGAACTTTCATACTTATATCTGGAGGTGATGACATGGCCAAACCAAAGCTACAAGGAAATCTAGTCACTGCTCATATTGAAAGAGGATATCCTCATTTTACCAAGGACAGGTGCATGGGAGATGAAATATGAGAAGCATTTATTTATTTATAATGTATAGGCTGCCCCAATCTGTGATGACTCTGAATCAAGGAAAACCTAAAATTGCCAAAATAAAAATACAGCATTCTAAATTGGATGTTTTAGGAATAACAGAACTTGGATGGTGGGAGTAGGTCAGCTGTTACTGTTAAGGATCTGTCCCACTATACTGTAATGCAGTGTATCCACTGCATGTCAATGTTATGCATGTGTCTAACACTAATACAAATAAAATCACGGGAGACACTGAAATTTTTCAATACAAAATCTAGAAAGGACATAATGGGTGATTGGAAGGAGAAAGTTGGAAAGATGGAGGAACCTGGAATTACCAGAAGATTTGGACTGGGCAAATGCAAAGATTAGTTGGTAGAGTTTTGCAAGAAAAATTGTTTATTCCTTTCCAGTAAATTTTCACAAATTCCACAGACAAACATCACTGGACATATGAGATCAGATTCAAATTAACTACATGATAGGAATGAAGTTCAGTCAGCTATGACACTTTCAGGCTGAGATTATGGAACAAATTAAAATGTTTTAGTATCACTTATATATGGTTAAACTTACAAAATTAAAGGAAGTTGATGCGTTATGAAAATTTGACAATGAAGACATGTCATACAGACAGAATTTAAGATCAATGTAAAGAGCAGTTTCAGTAAATCAAACTTATGTGAAAGAGAACCTAAGATGATGTTAGGAAAACTGAAGCCAAAAAAAAAAAAAAGTCCAAAAACATCAAAAATGACAAATTCTGAGTGGCTTTCAGAACAAGCCATCATGATAGGCAGGAAAAGTAACAGGATAAAAACTCATGGACAAGGACATATGATAGCCAAACTATTGAGCAAGAAAGGACAAAGCAATGTATTCAATTCAAGAATGTTATCAGAGAGAGAAAAATAAGGAAAGATGCTTTTAAAAGATCAGGTAAGTCACAGGAAAATTTACAGACAAAATAGGAATATACAAGTGCAAGGATGGAAGAGATCTACCAGAGATAAATGAGGTTAAAGGCAGATGGAAGACACTACTTAATCCCTTTACAAATGTGATTCTAGAAGGACAAACATTTGTAGCAAAAATATGTTCAGGAGCTGACTCCACCAGAAAGTGAGATATGAAAGGCACTAGATCAGCTGTTGAATAGAAGAGGACCAGGTGCAGATGAAATAGCCACTGAACTACTAAAAGTTGCAAAAGAGATGCTAACTCTGCAGTATACAAACCCATATGGAACAAGACTGTGCATTCCTAGAGACTGGAAGGATTAGTGAATATTCTCGATGGAAGTATACGGATTACAGTATTAAGATGCCTCCTACTTGGCCAGGGACAGAGTTTCCAATTTTTGCCCTGTTCTCAGAGTTTTTAGTAGAGAACGTTTTTCACTCCTTTAAGATTCTATCTGGCATAATGTAATGGATATGAATGCTAGTCCAGAAATTCATGCAATGACAATTTCAATAGTACATTCAGATGCATATTGACTTAGAAGACTCATGGAATGCAAGAGAGATTCATCCCATAAATGGCATCACACCGCACAGACGTTCTCACAATCCAAAATCTAGTGCCTCTCAACCTGAATAGTTGTATCTGCAAAGAGCACACTGACCAACTGGATGAAGTTGTTAGAAAGATAATTAAAGTAACAACTGCACTGACACTGTACCCTGAGAATAGTTATAAAGTATTACAATTTGGCTTAGTATATCATCCAAACCCAGACTTGACTCCAGATTGTATTAAATGCTCTACCTTAACAATGGCTTGTTGTAGATTAATCTGTTTTAATTCAGAGTCTGGTGTAACATCCATTCCCAAACAAGCTAATTCCTCCTGTTCACTCCTAGGGTGGAGACAGAATATACCTTAGCATCTCCTACCCTGTGCATATTAGCTACCATTTATCTTTCTGGTTATTTTTTTAAAAAAGGAAATGGTGCCCAGACAGTCCCCACAAAGATACTGAGCATACTATCCAAATGTTCATTGGGTAAATTCCTTATCCATGTTGTATGAATGCTGTCAAGATATATGACATAAATCTGAAGCTCTAGAACAGGGAAGGGTAGGCAACCTGTGGCCCAGCTCCAAAAATTCATCACCACTTGCCATGCTGAGTAGGCATTATCAGAGTTCCATAAAGGGCCATGAGTGATCCACCCCTTCTGTAGGGAGATAAGACCGCAATTCTGTTGCAGCAAAAATAAGATGTTTGTGGCATGTTAAAAACAAACAGCATACTAAACTATTGTTCATTTTCATGTTTACTGAACAAGTTATAATGGTCTAATTCACACATCATGCTAAGCCAAAAACTTCTGGTTCACAAACCACAGTGACTGAGATCACAGAGCACATTAATTCAAAACCAAATAAAGTATATTGTGGGTTAACGTGGTGTGCAAAGCCACCCACAGGTTGTGTAAGGGTGTATGGATTAAAATGTCACAAGCATCTTCACTGTGTTTGAAGACCCTGAAGTGCTTGATAAATACCTAGCAGTCATAAACTGCACTTGTCTACAAGCAGTAAACACAACTTTTTTCCACAACTAGAACCTACAACAAAGACTTGCAGTTTGAAATAGCTAGGTAGAAAATCAGCAAACTAGGTATGTCCTCACCCCATGTTTTCTTTGTCCTGCTTTGTGAATAGTGCAGTTTTGGCTACATAAGAATCACACTTGATGGATGAAGCACCACTAATATGTAAGACTGGTTATTATTGTTATTCGTACTATGAACTGCAGTTGCTATGAAATGGGTTGTGCATCTGAAGCACACCACCACAGGTCAAAATGAAATCATAATCACATTTGTATGTGTGTGTGTATTTAACTAGGCATCTAGGTATAAGACTGGATATAAAGCAATAGTCCATTCCCTTTGGAACAACTTCCACCAAGGTCAGAGATGCCCCCACCATGATGGCATTCTGCAAAAACATAAAAACAGTCCTTTTCAACTGATAACAGCAATTCTTATTAATAGTTTTATTAATATATTTATCAGTTATAATGGTTTATTTTATGAATATTTTATAGTTGTTTTATGATGTTTTATAAACCACCTACAATCTTGCAAATATGTAGTATACAAATGCATATAAATAAAGCTGGGGAGGAAATCACCAAACTATTTTGCCACCATTGAGCATTAATACTAGCAAACGTGGCTTAGAACTCAAAAGCAAATTCATAGGCAAAACATTAACATTAAATGGTTCATGAATTAAATAAATAAATAACATGAAGGATAAGACAAAACACTTGACATTTATTTTTCAAACCAAACCAAAGATTCAACAAAATGAAAAGCAGCTATAGTTGTGTTGATCCATGGGGAGGGGGGGAGCCAATGCCCCCGAATAATATGTAGGCTTCAGGGTGGTCCGAAACTCATTGGCAGCAAAGAGCTTTGTTTTCCCAGAATCACAATAGATGGATAAATGATACAATACAATCACTCAAAGCCTCCCATCATAGAGATCATGATCTGTACTTTTAGTTAGAATTCTCAAAACCTGCTAAGCTGTTTTGCATTTAAAAAGCTTGAATTTATATTTATACAACAGGCATAACTGTTCTGCATCCAATGATTTTAATGACTCCCTTTTAGTTAATATCCCAAGGAGTGCTTTATTAGATAAAATCAAGATCTCACTGCACCAACATTCCTAACCCTCACCCCTGCAACCGTCAGGTAAGCACCATGCAGGACAAAGGACACCTACTGCCCACTCCTCTCAACACTGGCAACTTTTATGAATTCACCTTTTATGAGTTCACTGATGCTGCCCAGACCAACACTTTTCAAAGTGACTTTACAGTCATTTATTGGATGCTTTCAAATCCCTCTCTCCTTGGTAGTTCAAAATAGAGGTTACTTCAGTTCCAGTGTTCCCTGAATGCAGACTCCTGGGGAGAGCATCTGCTGCTGCAGACATACATGACTTCCCATAACCTAGATTTGCCAGTTCAGTAAAAGAATTTAGAAGGGGTGAAATTCCATTATCACTTGTCAAAAATACCCTGGCTTAACTCATTCTGTAGGGAAGATTTTCAACTCCATTTTGCCCCACAGCTAGCAGGAAAAAACGAAAATACTCATGTATTACTGTAAATATTTTACATAAAATATTGTGGATAGTTTATTTACATTAAATCTTGTAAACAGTTTGTTTACCATGGATGTTTTAATGTTTATATTTACCATAAATGTTTTATTTATACTGCTGTTTGTACGGTAGATCTACATGTGACTCAGAATTAAATTGGGAAATACAAATCTGTTAAATAAATAGTTTTAAAGTGTTGGTGCCCATTCCAAATTTATAAATAGTCTCTGGGGCCAATAAAAAGATTCCAGTCTTGTGGGTCTGGAAAATCATCTTTGGGTTAAGCGTGATGCAAGATGACATTCCCTCAGTGTTTTTCTGCTTAAAGTCTTGGGAAGTTTTTGTGCAATATGAAAATAATTAAAAGAAAGCAAGCACTCAGGGTTTTAGTCAGGACTCCCTGATTTAGCCAATTTCAGTGCTCTCAAAGAAACATAGTTTTCAGAGGAATGCAGAAGAAAACCTTTGCATGGTGCACAAAGGAGACAGAGTGCAGACTAGAATCTTTCAAGAATTCCAGCTTTAAAACACACTCATGCACACACAATAGATAAAAATTATAAGCCCAAGTTGCAGTTATTAATGGCTACAACATATGTGAAGTCATGAAAAACCAAAGTAAGACTTGCCATGCGCAGAATCACAGCCTGTCCTGCATAATGCTTTCACCATCTCCATGACCAGAAGAAACAGTAAGTTTTGCAACCCATCCTGTTAATTTTCTGCCTTTGTAATACTTACGTTGCAGAATTTAGGCTTTCTTTGCTTAGAAGATATGTTACACTGCTGAAGAATTTTAGGTTTTTAAATCACAAACAGCATTTAGACAAGGAAGTGTGAACACTGATCCAGAATTCAGAAAAAGGAATTTTATAGTAACTTGTTTAATAAGGGATCTTATTAACGCCAACTAGCCCTTTTCGCAGCAACACTGATTTGTCAGAATAACTAGGGAAGCCAATAAACTGGTTTCATCAGTCAATAGGCCTGAGCAAACAGAACAGCATCTGCCGATGCTATTGGCCAAATATATATCTCATGGTAGCCCAGGGTATCTCACAAACAGCACCAGGTTTCCTAGCTCCTTTAAGCCTCTTATAGTCATACTCTTTATACTGTTCTTCTAACATTCATAAATTGGGCTAATTAAGCCTCTTTTTAAACTCGCATTCACTTCTGCCAAGAAATCCATAGTCCTTACCACTCCAACCCTTCCCCCTAATTAGTCGTGGCTTTGATGCCCAATCAATTCCCTGTATCTGACACAGGCACAGAGACCATTCAGCACTGCCCTCTTCACAAGCTACAAATATTTTTTAAAGCATTTTACCCTTTCCTCCACTCTTGTTATTCTTATCTGTAAATAGGAACCACAAAAAAGTTATTCAGCAGCAGCAGCAGCTGCAGAAGGAAACATTATTTCTACCACCATTTTATAAGCCACATTCAGTGTCCAGTGTAGAGAGAGAGTAGGCTCCTTGCTTAAGTCAGAAAGCTTATTCAGTGACTCACAAATATACCATACGCTTCAGCAACATAGCTGAGATGAGATGAAAGAGCAGGGTCAGGGAGGGAGAGAATTTCTGAATGCAGCCCTTGAGCAAAAGTCATAGGAATAAGAAAGTCAGGGTTGAAATAAACATTCTGCCTCAGCCTCCTTCAAACTCTTTAGAAATCCCTGCCCAGCACAAAGCTTCTGAGCTGGTTCAGAAACAGGCATAGTTTTGCTAAAGTTCTAATCAGTTCCTCGATCTACTACTTGAAAAGAGAAAATGGGAATTTTTCTTCCATGGAAAACAGGTGGCCTGATTCTGACTGTTATTAGGAGCAAATGGTTAATGTCAAGGTCCAAACCTAACATTTTCTCTCCCCCATGCACTATTTTTAAATATTGCACAAGAGTATGCACATAAGTGCTATCATGTGCCACATTTTGAAGTTTGTTGGTAGCACAACTCTTGACTATTCTCTTTAGAATATTTTATAAGGCACAAATATATTTGCAAATTTAAGAGCCATCTATAAAACACTTTTAATTGAATGATGTCATTTTGTAGCTCTTATCCATGGATTTTACTAAATACTATTATAAACTGAGATTCTTTGAACATTTTTGAAATAATCAAAATACAAACAATATATCACCATATAGATATAGATATATAGATATAGTAAAATCTTGGTTTTCTGGACTGTGTGTGCAGGGAATGACATTCTGTTGCATATTGATGTCATCACAGATTTACATCATTTGTGTCATAATTTGCATGACATCATACATTACAAATAATGTAATCTGCATCACTGCAATGATTTACCTGATTCAGTGGGCTTTCTGAAATAAAGATACCCCCTCCATCCAATTACTTTCATTAAAACTAGCAAGGAAAATGTTATGCTATGTTATCGATACCCTTGCCAAATAATTAAGTTCAAAACTCTGACAGCAATTTAGTCCTAGCTTCCCAATTGGTTATCTACAACTCCCAAAATTCCAAGCAGTGTAACCAGTGGACGTGCAGTAAGAATTACTCAGCCCAGGAATTTGTGATTAGTATCAGAATGAAATGTGTTTACAAGTAGTTTCATAAAAAAAACCTCCTTTCCTGTTCTTTATCTCACTGTTGGTGCGCTTTTCCTCAGCAATCTAATCAACGAAGTAGGAGAGGCCAAAGTATTTGAACTCTTGTTATTGTTAGACAACTGGGAGCTGGAACCCTTTTCTGAGCTACTGTCTATAAATCTACCTTTAGGGTCTAATCTATCTTCTGCCCTCCTCGGTCCTAGTTCACACTGCAGGCTTTATACACAATGGGGTTGGTGGACAACCCCAAACTTCAGGGTTATAGCGAGCTGCATATCTAATTTTCATATATATAGTGTTTATAACCCAATCCAAATTTTTCAGGGGGTGGTTAAAGGGATAACATGTAATGCTCTTTGTGAAAAGGTGGGTTACCAAATTAACCATAATGAAATGTTATCCAGTCACTACTCAGTAGGGCAGACAACTTCTTCATGTCCTCCACCTGTGTTGAACTGCAAGTTCATCTTCAGTTGGCAAGAACACATTGCCTAGAGATAATGAGCTGCCATCTAAGACAGACCTAAGAGACTAGACTGAGGAACAATACTTACCACTAGTGCCCTTTAGCCCATCTTACACCAAACACCAAACTTCTCCCCTCACTTTTATTAGCTCTCCCTCCCCAGGAGGAAGGACATCTGTTACACCACTAGATGTTCAGAGGTAATACAGAAGACAAAGGCACAAAGATCACTGTTATTTCTACATGCTTGCAAACTACCAGGGAACCCAGAGACCACTTCAAAGCCAACATCTAGACATGCCTAGGAAAATACAGTGTGCATTTGCACACACCGCTTTTAAAATACAGAGTACAGAAAACTACATGTATTGTCCTTGATCTGAGTGGTGTTTTTTTTTTTTTTAAAGGAACACCACAGCCACCAGATATTAAGCTCATTCCCATTGTGTGTTGAGAAAAAGAGTTTTATGCAAAGGATTATTATAGCTGCAGGCAGTAAAATATGCTGTTTGCCTGAAAGATAAATGAATCACTGAGGGATGTTTCCAAAATCTCTCTTATGAAATCGGAACATAAACAGTTAATGAAACTCTAAACTCAGTTTCATTTGCCATTTGTCCTGAAAGGTCTCATATTAAGTTCTATAATTTCCTTACTACCTCTCCCAGTGGAACTGGAAAAGAGAAGTCGCCTAAAGCACTTTCTCTGCACACCTGGCCCACAACATATACCTACTTAGCTAGGCCTTATTTTAGAAAAGATAAAGAAATTGCTGTGTACAATATACTTCCTTCAACTGGGGTGAAACTAATAGCTCCACAATAGATCAATGCATCACTTTGAATTCAATTCTGAAAAGGTCCTTTGAAGTGTGTAAGGGTGTGAACAGAACACCTGTCTGTAACACTAAAGCAGTAACGTTCAGATGTATGTACATTAAAAAAAATAATAAATCACATAGCACTTAAAAGACAGTTTTTTATAGAATAAATTCTTATGAATTAAATCCATGATCAAAGCTACATGAAGAAAAAAAACAAAGGCCATGTTTGCACTTTACATTGTCACAGTTTACTGAATCAATCACATTAGCTGAGTCGACACAACACTAAGCCATAAACCAAGCAAATCACATTATGACATTGGGTTGTATGCAGTAAGCCAGACAAAACATCTTGTTTCTCAAACCAAAAGCCCAAACCCATGGCTTCAGTACTGAAGACCCAAATATTCTGCATTTACAAAGGTCATCCTGAAAGCAATAGCCAAAAATGATATAGAAAAGCTCAAAAATAGGCTCTTGAAATGATTCATATTTTAGTTGCTGTAACAAAATAAAGTTTATTGTTTTTGTAATTACCGACCCAGTACTACAAAGACATCAGAAATTTGAATATCCACCCTCTGAGCAGAGGTGGCAAAGAGAGCTGCAGCTGCTTTCATTCTTTACTTGACCAGCAGTAGGGAAGAGGACAAAGGATGACAAAAACCATTCAACAACATAAGCATTAAAAGTACTATGAAACTCATACAAACGAGGACTTCAACAGTTCTATCTCCCCATTACTGTCTATATAGCAAGTATTAAATTGATTGCTACAAGTCAATTTGTGCTGAGACAAGTCAAACTGGATGAATATCAGGATACAAACAAACATTTGTTCTGCAAATGATCAAAATAAATTACCCAACTTGATGCCCTCCAGTTATTTTGAAATTGCAGTTCCGGGAAATCCTAGCCAATGCAACCACTGGACATGCTGGCTGGGAATTTGGAGGTAGCAATTCTAGCACAGCTAGAGGGCACCAGGTTGATGACTTCTGCTCCATCACAAGGAACAGTAGCATCACTTTGCTCACAGTCCATCTCATTGGTAACTGGGAAAATATGTCTCATTGGTAACTGGGAAAATATGTGTTTAAAAGCAGCTACCAAGTGCCTATGGGGCAAGAGAATCCTACTGAATTCTCAGTAGGAATGAAGTAATGGGATTCAGCCTCAGGGTGGGAACATTTCTCTGTCTTTTTAATTCTTTAGGACAGCATCAGAGAAAAGCCTTTGAGAACAGAATGGTGAAAAGGCGGCTCTCATTCGGCATGTGGAAGTGTGTGCATGGGTGCAAAGCCCACCTGGATTGCTAGGTAATCTTCAGCTTGCATGCATCTCTCCTCCCCATCTTATTTATTTGGTTCACAGTTACAACTCTTTGAGGTCAAATACATTACGAAGATTTACTCTAGGTGTGTGTGTGCATGTGTGCACCTTCGAGTCAGTCTTGACTCCTGGTAGCTACCTGGACTAGTCCCATTTTCTTGGCAAGATTTTCAGAAGTGGCTTGCCACTGCCAGCTTCCTAAGGCTGAGAGAGCGCGACTGGCCCAAAGTCACCCATCTGCCTTTGTGCCTGAAGCAGGACTAGAACTCACAGTCTCCCCGTTTCTAACCTTGTGCATTAAACACTACACCAAACTGACTCTCTTTGCTCTAGTCACCTAACTTTGTTATAGTAAAATCATGTAGGCCAGTATTCTGAATTAGAAGCCACCGGGTGTATCTGGTCCACCAGCTTTTCAGTTGTCAACCCTTTTTATTCTGAATGGGCATAGTTGAGAAAAACCCAAAAAGGAAATGAGTGTTGCCAAAACAACATGCATCACATCTAAAGAGGTAGTTAGTTTGTAGTAAGATACTCCTAGGAGTTAAATGCCTTTTATTAGTTTCCAATCACTTCATCACAGATGAAAAAATATAATTATATAACATGCACTGACTTGAAATTAAATTTCAGTGAGCCTAATAAGGATTTTTGTTCATATTAGTTAAGATACATTATATTAAATTAGATTATATTATATACACACATGCACATTTATGCTGCAATAGTGTTTCCAGAAATTTTATAGATGTAGCCGTATTAATGGGACATGGTCTAAATGCTGCCCAAAGTTGGGAAAATCTTGAATAATGAAGCTCATCATCATGAAGCTTATGCATATTCAAAAGATCTTCAAATTTTAATCTAATTCGTCAAGGCACAGAATATATTACCTCATCCATAAATAGTCACTCATCTTGTGTTGTCTCAAAACTCATGCCATACTCCCTACTTCTGTATATGCCTTATACAAAATACGAGGCAGGCCATACTAAAAAAGAATGCACACCCAAGGTGTGGAGCTAAGCAAAATACAGAATAAAGGTGGGTGGGTGAGGGGACATAGACAAAAAACTTCCCCAAAATCAGTAATGATATATAAAACTGTCATGAAAACAGCTAACCCCATGGTGACTGAAAAATACTTGGCTTTATCTTTTACAGAGAACAGCATTTAAAACAAACACACACACACAGAATACTGTAGAGATTCCAGCTGCTGTTTTTGATGTGTACTGTTTACAGATTAAAAAAAAGTTTGCAATGACATTCCAAAGAGAGAGAAAAAAATTCGCCAGGCCATTTAGTGAAGCCTCTTGACCTGAGCTGTTCTCTACCATTTTGCTCTTCTCAGTTTCTGCAGGGAAATGAGCAGATGTGCTGCTTAGAGAGAGAACTCTGGTAGAGCCTACATGGGGAAAACAGGGCAGTTAATGAGACTGTCAGCATTGCATTAGCAGCCGAGAGATGTGCACAGCTAGCATTGCTGGCCCTTCAGCCCTCATGCCATAAGAAATATGCCCCCACTGACAAATTAGATAAATATATGTCAAGGGATCTATATCCTGTGCCACTCAACTGATCAAATCATAGATTCCATCTACTCCCCTTCTGACATGAGGAGGAATGTGGGGTCCCCAGCTGAGCCTGTTTGGAGGCTACATCCCTGTAAAGCAGCCCTAACAGAAAGCATCAAGGGCTTTGTTCTGTCAGCATTCATCCCATCTCCTGTACCAGGCAAGAGACGAGAAAAGCCAAATGTTTTTCAAATTCCAAAGGGGCTCCCCAAAGCACACACTTCATAAGTCACTCGAACACCCTGAGCACCTACCAAACCCCTTCAGTCTCTGCAAACAGTACTGATGGGCAAAAACTTTGCTGGCATCCGCTGGCCCCTCAGCTGGCCAACCCATTCACTCGCTGAAAAGCCCTTCTTTAAAAAAAAAAAATACACGTGATCCCACCCAAGACGTGTTTTTCTAACAAAGGGGCCGCTAAGGCTCCGAGAATCAGTGGGATAACACCGGGCATTTCTCACTGGCGGCCCAAGCCACGCCCCACACAAGCAGGCCCCCGTTTCGCAATTGTTGTTACAGAGGTGCGCGGAACACAATAGAGGAGAGATACCCCAGTGTGGCAGGCATAGCCAGTGGCTTTCTGCCGCTGCCTGCGTGCCCGCACCCAAGCAGCAAACGCAGCAGCTTCTCCCCGAGGCCAGAAAGAGCCTTCCACCCGGGTAGTCGTGGCGCGAATGTTATTCGACGGCCTAGGCTGGGCGGCTGGGCGGCCTCTCCAGTGCAACCGATCTGCAAAGCAGATCTCTTTTTTTACCTACAGCGTTTTAAGCAGCCAGCCAACGTTAAAGCGATCGGGTCGTAGAGGGTGGGGGATACAATGGAAGAAAAAGAGCCCAGACTGAAAAGAATCCTCTCCCTTCTAGCCCCAACCCTCCCCGCAGAACAAAAGAGCCTGCCCCGGGCTCGTCTCAGCTACGTTACCGCTGCAAAACACAGACGCGCTAGAGGTAGGAAGCGAGAAGGGGAACGCCCTCTTTTCTCGCGGAGGAAGGCGCAGAGGCACGAGAAAATCGGCTGCTTGCCCCACATCCCTGCAGGCAGCAACCGTCCTCCAAGCCCCTTCCGCCCCCCAAAGTCCTGGCCGGAGCCTGCCTCGGCGCCCGATGCCGCTCGCTCCTCTTCCCCTGCGGTGGGCACGTTCACCCGCTGCAACTTCCCTCCTCCAGAGCAAAGGGTCCTGCGGTCGTCCCCGGTTCCTCCGCTATGAGCAATGAGCTGCCTCACCCCGGTCGCCTTTGCAGGCTACGATTGTTTCTAGAAGCCTGGACATTAGGCTATTCCAGGTGCAAATGGTCGCCTTACCTACCTCCCGCGGCCCCCGATTCAGCCGCCTCGCATAGCCCAGCGCTGTGAGCCCCGCGGGCTCAGTCCTCCTCGGAGGTCCCGGCTCGGGCCCGTCCTGGATCCGCCTCCTATTCTCCACCGCAGCTCCGTTTCCCAGCCCCTTCCCCCCGGCTAACTCCCTGATGGAACCGGCCGTTCTGCTCAGCTCACGGAAGAGCAGGAGCAGCCTCTCCCTGCCGAGGAAGTGGGTCCGTCCGCAGCAGGCTCCATCTGCACCTACGGCAGGGAGCGAGACTCGGGCAAAAGACCGTATTGCTCCGAAGGTTTGGGTCCTTTGGGCACTCTGGAGAGCTTCACGCGGTAGCGCCCGTAATGCGCCAAAAGCATGCGCCTGTCGAACTCGAAATTGGCATAGATTTTTCGCAGGATTCAGACTGGGCATCATGCTCAAGCAGGCAGACAAGCCAGCAGGGTTTATAAAAAGACACTTCATGTGGCGCTTATCAACTGAGGAGAAGGAGGACGACGGGCTTGTGAAATTGCTCTCAATTAAATATGCTTGTGTCAGTTCGACATCCTCCACTCCAATCAAGATTCTAGTGGGGTCCTCCCTCTGGTGTTTAACAGCAGCGTTCCTAGCAGTAATTTTTCAGGCTTTTCACTGATGTTCTACAGGTGGAAGAATGGGTGGGGGAGTTGGTAATAATAGTTCTCCAGAAGAAGCAAGACATCTTAGTGCTCCAAGCTAATTATGAAAATCAGCCCTCCCTCCCTGCCTCCCTCCAGAACACACAGCAGACTCCAAGGGCCTGCCTATTTCTGCTGCTGAGTGAAAATGCAAACCTGTTCTTGATTTGGCATAACATTTGCTGTCCCCATTGTCTCTGTTTTGGCTTGCCACCAAATGGTGGTGTCCTGATTTTATATATGAAGGACAGTGTCAAGCAAAGCTGTTGGTTTGCTGTCCTACCTCGTTATGAGTGTCACCAGCCAGCCGGCAACCATCTGCCACCAATTAGAACAGTGATGTAGGTACAGGAAGGGGGCTTGGGGAGGTGGTCAGTTTTGACAGGCAAGTCATCTGGCCCACTTTACTGGGCACATTAAACAGGAGAATGCACCCGTCGAAACAAGGAGCTGAGTAATAAGGCAGGCGAGTCCACTCTCTCAAAACCTTGGCAACCCCCTTTCCCTCCACCTGCCAGACAGCTGTTGGCTCTCTCAAACCTGGCAACTTGCCTGCTTTAATGTGCAGCTCCCCAAGCTGTTTGCTGAACATTTTTTGAGAAATCTGGCTAGGCAGCTGATTGGGGGGGGCTGTGGGGGAGCTTCCAGGTGCTGGCAGCTGGCCCCTGCTGTGTCCAGCTCTTCCCACCTGAGAGAAAAAGAGAGATTATTTAGAACCTTGGGGGAGGGGCACATATTTTCACCCCCCTGAAATGGCCCATAAGTGCTAGACTGCTTCTACCCCCTCTGAGTCATCTCACTGCCTTATCAACAAAACATATCCCACGTAGAAACTGACCTGGATTTTGCCACCCGTGAGGGTTGAGGACGTAGATTTGTCATGCTTGCACCTTTACCTGGAGGGTAGGTTCCATACAGTACTTTTGGGGCACTTTTGCTCCACTTTGTGATCTTTAGGCTGTGGGGTGCTGTGGGGTTTGATTCTGTCCCCTATGCTGTTTAGCATCTTTACGAGGCTACTGAGAGTAATTGTCAGTGATTATGAAGCTGAATGTTACCAATGTTATCAAGCAACCCTTTTCCATCCTTCCATCAGGTCTGCTTAGTTCCCACATTGCTTCCTGCCTGGACTAGACTGTAGTCTTGTTTGAGTTATAGTCTGGATTAACAGACTGAATCTGAATCCAGACAAATCTGTAGGACTGGTGGTTGGGGAAGTCTTTTTCATCCCTGGGGGCAGTATGCTTCCCTTAAGGGTTCAGATCTGCAATCCGGGGATGAGCTTAGAGCCCGTGCTGACATGGGGCACTCAGATCAGCACCTCAGCTAGAAGTGCTTGTTATTATCCACAGATGATGTACAAGCTGGCTCTTCTCTGATGAGGGCTGAACTGCTACAGGCATCTGGTTATCTCTCAATTAGATTGTTGTGGTGGAATCTACATGGGGACGCCTTGAAGAAGGTACAGAGATTGCAGTGAATCCAAAACACACTAGTCAATTCCTGGGGGGGGGGGGCAGTGAGAGCACATAACACCCGTTTGGACTAAATTGTGTTGACTTCTAGTTGCTTTCCATGTCAAAGTCCAAGCCTTGCTATCGAATATACTTTTTTAAATGGCTCAGACCCCTGCTCCTTGAAGGAACAGCTTCCCTGTACGTTGTTATTTGGAAGCTACATTCTGCAGACAAGGAGCCTTGTCCTGCTACCGGAGCCACCCCAGAAAGAGGCCTGCTTGGAATCAGCTCAGAATAAGGTCTTTTCTGTGACATCCAAGAAATGTGTAAAAGAAACACAGGTCAAATGCTAAAAGCTGAATTGCTTTAAAGGCACACAAATCAAGATACACATCTATTGGAAATAGGCCCTATTGAAATCAACAGGCCTTATTTCTAAGTAGACATGCTTGAGCCTATACTGCTAGCCTGCCAGCCTCTAGAGCTCCCTGTGTCATGTGTTACTTATGGAAACCATGTGTCCAGGCATGTCTGCAGGTTGCTTTGACAGGGTCCTACCTGTCAAAAGCCCTAGCTCTTTTTAACATGTGTTGCGTGCATCTTGTGTATGCAAAACAGGGCAGGCAGGGCAATTGTGTTTTAATTGACCCTGTTGTGCCTGCCATTTTGACTCTGTTAACACACATACACACCCCATGGATGCTTCTGGCTGGGGAATTCTAGGAGTTGAAGTCCACACCTCTTAAAGTTGCCAAGGTTGAGAAACACTGTCCCAGTGTCTTTTTAACACTATTTTGAGAGGGGTGAGAAAGGGATCCCCAGGAAGAAAATCTTTCTCACTTCCACCCTTTAAAAATTAATCCAAACAGCCTAATTTTGTACAGTACTGCCCAATTTGATAGCAAGATAATGAATATGTTATACTATACATAAGAGCAAGTAAATTAAATTATACACCTTGGTAGGGTTTTTTTTTACTAAATGTGGGGAAATGGAGACATGCAAATGCTGGCAGTAAGATAATGGGCATTGAGTCTGTTACAAGGAATGCTTCTTAAATTAAGTGAAAATGGTTGTGTTTAGGCATGTATTTCTGCCAGTTTTGTTACAGGGAAGTGAGAGCTGGGCACGTCAGGACCAACACAAAAGTATGCTGCATGCAGAGGAATGGAATATTTAAGTGCGTCTGGTAAAATAGGAAGAGGTAGGCTCAAGACTGAATGGACATTGAAGGAATACGGATTGAATACAAAACTGAGGGACCTGAACACAAGAAGTATACTGAGGTATGCGGAGACAATGATTGACTTATAACCCAAATAGATGAAGGAGCACTAAATGGGTTGAGAAAAAAGAGAGGAATGAGAAAGATGTCATAGATGAAGTTGATGAAATCCTCCAAGAGAGAGAGATGAGAAGTTTAAAGAACAAAAGGAAATGTAAGAATCAGTTTATGGGCATGGTGGAAGCAAGGATGATTTGCAAGGTCAGAAAGGTATGCAGAGCTATATTGAATGGTACCAGTGGAAACTAGGCTTATCTAGATTTCTTTTTTTTTTTGTCTTATATCTTTAATTTTCTTGGCTTAATATTTCTTACTCCTCTGCTCCACATAATGTCGTTCACTCCAGCCTCAGCCATTATGTCTCGTAAATTAGGATTCCTAGCTTTTTGTGTTATGTGAATCCAGTCAGTCGTGTTTTGTTGATACAGCATGATATTAAAGTTAATGTTAATCTAGTCTAAACATATATATAAATAAACTTGATAACAGTAAAGCTATTCTCCTGACCAAATTGAACCCCAAGTAAGTGCTGAGATCCCTAAAACCTCTCATGTACTAGAAGTGAGGTCATATGGTATATCCCTGCTGTTTCCATTACACTTATAGAACTAGTAAGACTCCATGAATTACAACTGTCCCATGCAGAAGTTCACAACTTCTGGGTGACTAGCATAATGAACATATGGTGGGAATTTAGCAATAAGCCCTTGGAGACTGCAGTGAAAATCTACTTGTGACCATGACAGCTTGTCCCATAACTTGTGCATACCATTGTTTGTAGTAAGTCTCTACCAATTAACTTATCATGACTAGTCCTATTTGGCTGTCCTACTACCAACATTGACCATGCTGCATAGAAGAGGTAGAGAAGACAGAGATATAGATTGTACCTCTCTAAGCCTTTAACTCCTGTGTTATCTTGGTGAAGCTAGTACTGATATCTGGGTAAGGTATAACAGCTTTAAGGAGGCGTACCTGTAAGGAAGAAGAAAGGGTAAAATCCAAGGTACAGCACACCCACATTTCTCCACTGTCCAACTATATTTCTCCAAGGTAAAGCTTTATTTGCAATCTCTTGTATCTGTTCATTTCACCATTATTTTCCTTCTGACTAAGAAATGTAATTCAGTCAGATAGACAGACAGACAGACAGAGTTCAAATTACATGTGAACAAGTTTGCAACATAGTTCCCAGGACATCTTGAGGGAACAGACTGAGGTGTTTCTGCTTTGTGCCTTTGAGTCAGTTTTGACTCCTGGAAGTTGCCTAGACAAGTCCACACAACTCTGTTAGCAATATTTTTCAGAATTAGTTTGCCATTGCTTTTTTCCTAGGACTAAGAAAGAGTGACTGGCCCAAAGTCACCCAGCTGGCTTTGTGTTTAAGGCAGGACTATAACCCCTGGTCTCCTGCTTCCTAGCCTGGAGCCTTTAACCAAGACACCAAACTGACTCTCACAGAGTGAGGAAGAATAGCGTAATGAGCTCCTATCTACATACTATATGCAGGAGTTACCTGATTTTTTTCTGGCAGGGCTCCTGTGATTTTAATGCCTTCTAGATGGTAATCAAATGTACAACAAACATGTGCTATAGGGGGAATCCACTCAAATGTGTGATCCCTATGTTCCAACAGAGTATGGATAGGCTCATTTATCATGTTTAGCTATGTTTTGCCTAACCATGAATACGCTACAGTAAGCCAAAACATGATTTGTTGAACCCAGCTATAATCTAATTTGCTTAATTTTAGCTTTGCACAATGTATAAATCCAGCAACCTTGATTTGTATGTCATGGATATGGTTTCGCACTACATATGAACCACACCACTGTAACTTGTTCAGTGCTACAGTTGAAGGAAACAGTGACTTAGTATGAACCCAGCCACAATTGTATAATAGATAGTTTACACATAGTGCATATATTTGCCTTGTCTGCATGGAGGAACAGTACAGAAGACTTAGTGCAGTGTTTTTCAAATTTGGCAACTTTAAGAAGTGTGGACTGGGGGATTCTGGGAGTTGAAGTCCACACTTCTTAAAGTTGCCAAATTTGAAAAACGCTGCCTTAGGGAATGCAAGAGTTAATAGTGAGCCTGTCCTACTCTATGAGTTTAATACCTGTGGAAATTATCTGAACAGTATGTACAGTATATACTGTAGCTACTTCAGTCTGTATATCTTGGATAAAGCTTTAGGTCTCAGACTTCAGATCTTAAGGAAATAATCCCAGTAAGAAACAGAGTTCTTTGGAAATTGAAATAAAAAACTTGTCAAGCATATGCTAGAAAAATCACCACATCCAGAACTGCAAGATGCTAAGGATATCTCTTCCACATAAATAAGGGATAAAGTATGCAGCAGCATGGGATACTGGAAAAATTAATTCAGAATTACAATTCCATCGCTACTTAAACTATAGTGCTATCAATGCACAAAAGAGAGAGAGCACAATTTTGTCTTAAGTGGCTTAGAACCTTCAAAAAAATCGAATTTGGGTGAGAATTCTTAGAAGTGTGGATTTTATTACATATTAAAGGAGGACGAGGCTATTACATATAAGATTTTCCCTGAACAGTTTTTACTTAGTTTGCTAGTTGCCAACTTTTCAAGCTGTTCAATGTATGATTATATAAAATCATAAATAATGTATGATTATTTAAGGCACTGAACTTCAGAACAATAAAAACAAGGAAATATGAAGAGAAAGAAGCTGTTTCCTTAGTACTATGTATTCACAGAAGATACTGAACCTGATTACTGAATTAACACATTTTATGGGTTTGCAAGTTATAGTAAACCATAAGCCATAAAACTAGCTGGGTTCATAGAACACATTAAGCCACAGAAAACTGGACAAGATCAGCACTAACCAAGCTTAGCATGGCAAATGCAGCTGTGGGTCTTTAAGAGATCTGGTTAAATGTTTTGGGTGAACCCTGCCACTGTTTTCGTAGCATGGTACATAAGATAACTAATTTGGCTGTTACACATATCCTATGTAGTGGCCTTATAAGGTATCCTTATTTGTTTGCATGTATGTGTATGATCTTTTCTTATTTCTTTGGGGCTTACTGATTTCTAAGAGCTGATATAAGGTTTGCTTTTCATTAAGGTTGAACAGATGTGCATCAGCTGCTTGAGTCCCAGCCAGCCTAATTATTAGGAGAGCTTTGCCATCCACAGTGCTGCCTCTGGCAGAAATGTCTTATCCCAATATTATGAATTACGTTGGGGAGAAATAAAAACTTGTATTGGGAAAGGTCTGTCACTCCAAAATCAAGGACATCACTGATGCTACCTAATCTAGTTACCCTTATAAGAATTTTGGTTGAGGATTGCCAACAACAAACCAATGTAATAATGGTTAAACTGTTGAACTGGGACCTGAGAGAAATCAAGTCCACCCTTAGCCGTGGAACCTCACTAGCTCCAAGTCAGCCCAGCCTACCCCACAGGGTTGTATTGTGAGGAAAAATGGCAGCAGAAGTTATACATACAACTTATTGAAGGAAAGATAGAATGTAAACCAAATAAATACATCCCTGAAATTTCAATGACTGAAAATAAATCCTGTGTAAGACTGAAGATCTGTAGCCAAGGAAATTGCCACGTATACTGTACCTCCTCATTCTTCCCCCTCCCCAGCCCAGGAGAAGTAAAAGTCGGTTTTCCCTTTTCTTCTTTCCAACTGGTACCTTAAAAATGATTTCTACAATTGGTCTGACCGTCCTGAAGGGAAAACTTGGCTTTATTTTATTTTATTTTATTTTATTTTAATTAACTATATCCTCAGGAGGAAGGAAAGGAAGTCAATAGTAATTCTTTTAATCCAAGGAGGACCTTATATTTGCTGCTCAGCTGTGAAGATCTCACTTACTGTCTTTTTTCTTTGTTTTTTCTGTTTTGGAAGAAATTATGGCAATTTCCATCACATCTAAGCCAGCAAAGAATAGAATTACTTTTGCAATAACGCCACATTCTTCTAATTCTTCTAATAAGTCTCTTCCCTGAGTCTCTATTAAATTTTTCACCATTCACAAACTCTCCTCTGAAGCTTATTCCCAAACATTTTTCTTCCTCTCCCTTCCTTAAAATCATTCTCAGTTCTTTCAGGTTAACCCTTTTCCCAACATCTCTGTCCCCAAAGCTGGGCAGACCTTGGCTTGGAACTCCTACCTGTTGTCTTTATCACCCCTTCATTTAGAAAAATCTCTGTTCTCTGTATTTTTCTTCTAATAGTCTCCCCTCCCCAAAACCAGCCTTTACTAACAAATATTTTGAATTAGCATTTGCCTGCCTCCTAAAGGCAATTTTCATTTAAATGCTTAGAGACTGGTAGTCCCCAGGTTAAGAATGCCCAGGTTACAGATGACCCATAGATAAGAACGGAGCCTATGGTAGCAAAATTCTAGTTAAATACACAATGGTTTGAGTTAATTACACAATACTATTTATATAGTATTATACAATAATACTGTTCTGGCTTACATACAAATCTGACTTAAGGACAGACCTTGGGAACAGAACTCGTTCTTGAACTGGGGACTACCTGCAAAAGGTGGATTTATTATAAAAGATTTTCATTGAATTTTGCTGTGTGACCACCCTTTACATTCTTTTTTTTTTTTTTTTGGTGCCTTTGAATCAAGTTTGATTCTTGGCAACTGCCTGGACTAGTCCTTGCAGTTTTCTTGGCAAGATTTTGGAAGTGGTTTGCCACTGCTTCCTTCCTAGGGCTGAGAGAGGATTTCTCACCACTCTCTTTTTGAGGAACAAATCAACTTCATGCCACCGTGACTTTCTCAGTTTTCTTCTCCTTGACTCATTCACTTTTCTTTTATGTATCTGTTTTTCTGCCTTTTAGGATTAACCGTCAACAGTAAAGAAACAAGCAGTCAAGAAATACGCTGCAGATTAGCACTTGGTAGAGTAGCCATGAAGGCCTTGGAAAAGATACAGGTAGGTTGCGATTAGTGTGAGTTCAAATAATGTGATATTTGATTTAGTGTAAATTGTAAATTGATACCAGGTTGCATTTAATGCAACCCAAAATTCAGTTAATGAGATGTTAGTGCATGCACAATTGAGGCTAGTGCATGCACAGTTGGAGTTTTAGACACTACTAATCTTCATGTGTGCAAAATGGAGAAAAGGAAGATTCCATCAGAGGAAAACAGTACAAGTTTAAAAAAGAAGAGGCTTGTTATTACATTAGAGCAAAAATTTGATGAACAACATGAACGTGGTCATAGCAACACTAAAATAGGACGAGGTGTTTGGAATGCCTGAATCTACGGTAGATTTTTTTGTTGTTTTTATTTTGCTTTCTATAACTACTCTGTGATTTTGTTAACCATAAATTTAAATTACAAGTATATTCCTTTTATCCTTTACTGTAGTATTTCGTTAATATACATATAAAAAATTATGCTTAAAATTTTTCATTGCCTATTTCCATCAAGCTGGAACCAATTACCATATTTTCCAGAGAAGTATCATTTTGAATAGTGCAAATTTGAATAACGCAACAATTTAATGGGATTCATTAACCGCAGCAATCAATACCTATCTGTATTCAAATGCCATGATATCTACCTACAAAGATCAGAACTGTGCAAGCCGTGGTATTTCCTATGACACTCCATGGAAGCTAAAGTTGGACTTTGAAGAGGCAGGATAGGAAGAGTATTGACGCCTTTGAACTTTGGTGTTGGAGAAGACTCCTGAGAACACCGTGGACAGCCAAGAAAACAAATCGATGGATCATTGAACAAATCAACCCAGAATTCTCACTAGAAGCACAAATGACCAGGCTTAAATTATCTTACTTCAGACACATTATGTGAAGACCTAGCTCACTGGAAAAGGATGCAGTGTTGGTAAAGGTGGAAGGAAAGAGAAGACAAGGATGACCAGCAGCAAGGTGGATGGATTCAGTTACAGTGGTGATGAGTGCACCGTGAGAAGACCTGAAAGACCAGGTTAGAGATAGATCGTCATGGAGAAAATCTATCTATGTGGTCACTAGGAGTTGAAAATGACTTGGTGGCACATAATCAATACATTATCTGTTTTGTAATTCAGTCCTTATTCCTTCACTTTATATGACCGAAATACCTCAACCTACTTTTTTCATACCGGTCCCTCACTTTTGTATTTCACCCACATTAATTCAGCACCCATTCATTCTTGAGCCTATTTCTTACCACACAAACTTCTGAAGTTCCCCATTGCCACTGCATTCAACTTACTTTTATACTTCTCCAACCTTCACTTCTATATAACAAAGGGGGAAGAAACATACTTTTATACACATTTTCACTTCTTTCTATAAACATTCCTTCCATCAGTCCATGTACTACCTACTACCTTTCCACCAGCGTTTGCATATCTTAAAAGCTGTCCATTCATTTTCTCATCTTTAGCAAACGTTGTCCCAAGTTACATAAATTCATCTACAGGTAGTCCTCACTTAACAACGGTAATTGGGACTGGAATTTCTGTTGCTAAGCTATGCAGTTATAAAGCACAACATCACACGACTGTGGCTCTTAGCAACAGCTGTTCCGGCAGTCCCCAGTTACCATCATTAAGCAAATCACTGCTAGTCATTAAGCAAGAACTTCACATGACTATGACTTTCAACTTCCTGCCAGCTTTCCCATTGACTTTGCTTGTGGGATGTCAGCAGGGAAGATCACAAATTGTGAACATGTGACCACAGGATACCGCATGGTCAGAAATCCAGGCCGGTTGCTGAGTGCCTGGATTGCGATCACATGACCATGGAGGCACTGCGACAGCTGGAATTTCAAGGACTGGTCGTAAGTACCACTCATTCAGTGCCATCGCAAGTTTGAATGGCCGCTGAAAGAGTGGTCATTAAACAAGGACCACCTGTACTTGCTCACTTTTTTACCATTTATTTATAACTTACAATCATTCACTCCATTCTTCCTATCAAACACAGCTGCCTTGATCTTTGAAATATTTATTTTCAGATCCATACTCCTCATTGCATAATACAATCTATCCAACATTTTCTGCAAATCATTTGGGTTCTCAGCCAATGGCAAAACGTCATCTACATTTAAAAGTACAAGACCGTGCATGTCTCCAACCACCATATCTTTAACATCCTATATGTTTTCTTTATACACTCATCCCAAAATACAGTATACAATCAAGGGAAGATGGCATATTCTTGTTTTATGTCTTGCTTTGTGCTGAATCATTTGCAAAATATTTATTCTCATGCATGTTTTACTTCTACCATAGGCTGCTCATCAAATTCAAAAACCAGCCTTCAACTTTATATTCACTCAAGCATTCCATAATTCAAGCCTATGCACTTTCTCGTACCCTTTCTCTAAATCAACAAACATACAATGCACCTTTTTTCTAACATTTCTCATGACTGTGGAAGAGCAAAATTTTGGTCTGCACACCCCCTGCCTGACATACAGTTGAACTGCACTTCCTTGTCACTTCTTGTACCCTTTCTATCATTTTCTGGAGGCATTTAACAAAATCCTGTGTAGTTTTTGTATTTGTTCTTACTATTTTTCTCTTTGTTAAGGGAACAATAATGACATTCTTCCAGTCATCAGGCACAGATGCAGTCTTCACACACATGTTAGATGTGCTGCACCGTCACTCTATTAACAAACCATATCCATATTTTAATATTTCTCCAGTCTCAGCACACCTTCAGCCAACATTTATATAGCATTTAAGACTTTATTTTCATCATTTCTTTCTTGGACACTAATATTTATAACATTTGTTTCGATTCTTGACATATCCCTTTCATTCCCATAGAAATGTTTAAAACACTCCTTCCAGCATTTCCTAGCTTCAGTCACAACCCAGATCATTCCATCACGTTTATTTTTAATTCCATTCACCCTGCTGGAGGCTCCTTGTTTAGCCCTCTTCACCCACTTTCAAAACAGTTTTTCACCATCACTTCATTTTTCACTCTCTCCAAGGGACTATGCCCTGCAGAAAGACACTCAGGAAAGCCCCTTAATCAACCTTAGAGACATAATGAAAGACAAAACGTGGCCTTCGCATCTGATGGCTGTTATGTGGAGGTGTACCTTGTTAATGATGCTTCGGCATGGCTGTTGACATGTTTTCCTTTTGGATCTCCCAGCTCCTCCTGGAATTCTGGAGCTCTTTCACCCTTGTAAATGCTTTGGTCTCCTCTCTCACGCTTAAGAATACTTAAAAGGTGTTCTTAAAAGCTATTCTCACCTTTTAATGTTGAAAGAAATTCTCCCTTTCCATTGGAAAGAACACTGATTTAACACCCTCTGTGACTTGTCACAGCAAATACAGGTGGTGGGGATTTTTTTGGAGATTTTTAAACTGCAACTGTGCTACAGCTTAGCTGTGCATGAAGTGTATCAAAATAAATAAATGGCCAATCTTCCAAGCCTGAGTGATAACAGTAAGGATATGAAGGACAGTTTCCTATTTCCTGCCAGTGAGCTACCTCATCAAAGGTAAAGACGAAAAGCTGATTAGGAGGAAGAACGATATATAGCTCTCTCACCTCACATTCTTTTCCACAGTGACAGAATAAGAAATAAAAACATCACAAAACCTCTCAGAAAAAAATAATAAAGATGCTGAAATCACATGGGTTGGCAATTAGGTCAGATGAGCTTAGCCATTACGACAAAGGCCTTCCAGATGATGTTAGCCTCTGCCAGCATTTCATGGTCAGGGAAAGGAAGAGGTATAGCCCTTCAACAGCTGGAAGGACCAAAGGTCCTCCCCACTGAGTTACTGCATGGAAGAAAATAGGCCTTTGGTATTTAGAAAACAAAACACCCAATCTTATTACCCACACTCAGTTGCCAAACTGCATTTGCTCACTCCTCATCTTAAAGTAACTAGTGGGGCAATGTAGTACTGTAGTCACGTCAACTCAAAAATAGGCACGTTCAATAGAGCTTTCACCTACATAAGCAGACAAAGGATTGCAGCTGCAGCTTAAGGCTTATTTTTATTTTAGCCATTATAAATTTAACAGTTCGTTTTGATTTCATTATGATTTATTTCTTCACTATTTAAGACTTTGCAACTTGTAGGAAATAACCACCTTATCCGCCTTTTCTGTTCTTATTGTTCTTGATTTCATATTTGGAGTTACGCAAGGCCTGGCGCAATATGGTTCATGGGGTCACGAAGAGTCGGACACGACTTAACGACTAAACAACAAACAACATTTAATAAGATTGTTAACTTCTAAGGAGTCTTATTTGGTTTAATGTGTGGCTAATAACATGCTAGAATACTAGTGATTAGAAGCTAGGAAGATACATTCACTGATCCCCTCATTTGCTCAGGCCTCACTTATCATCTGCCTGAATGGAAATGGAACAATCTGCATTTGTTCCTGTAAGTAGGTCACTGGGGAGACTACACTACACTCCCCCCACCACACAACAGGACCACCCCGCCTGACAAATCCTCTTGCTTGTCAGTTACTTCAGTGTGAAGTCAAAAGCATAATAAGCCAGCAAAACGAAGAAAGGACTAACCGTCTTCTTTGCCAGTTTGCTGTTGTTTCTGGCTTATGCAGGGCTCGCAGAGTTAAAGCCCAATGGGTGAGAGGAACCACAAGGCAGGAACATGGTCAGGAGTCTGGGGTAAGGTAGTAATTTTCCCACAGCTGGTTCCACAGCTTAGGATGTCACTTTGCCTTGCCTTGAACCATGCTAGGTCAAGAGGTACTGTGTTTGGGTGCATGCTGTAGATCCGCTTACAGGGAAAATAGGACCTGTTGAAAGTCTATTGCCACACAGCTGGAAAAAAGATGGAAAAAAAGAAAACCAGGATGGTTTTATAGGCCATCTCTTAGTTTCTACAGACATATTACAGAACTTAGATGAGGATTTCAGGGCCCAACAATGGAAGTGGTGACGGACAGCAAGTGACAAAGACAGCAAGTGTGAAAGTGCTGCATTGGCAGAGAAGGTCACAATTTGGGACAGGGGAGGAGGCCACAATAGCAGTTTGGGAAAGGGTGAAGATGCCAAAGGGCCATGAGGAAAGCTAGAGAGGAGGACAAAGGGATAGGGAGGCTTGAAGACTGAGCTGTGCTGCCCAGCAGTAGCAACTGGCACTTTGTAAGCAGCTGCGCTTCAGCTAGAGAGGCAACTCATGGAGAATACTGGATTTTAGGTGCC
Organism: Liasis olivaceus; assembly: GCA_030867105.1. Taxonomy (NCBI): domain Eukaryota; kingdom Metazoa; phylum Chordata; class Lepidosauria; order Squamata; family Pythonidae; genus Liasis; species Liasis olivaceus. Next base: position 63,863,044 of record CM061348.1, on the reverse strand, counting down.
TATGGCTGAAATGGCCACATAGGCCGGCCACTCATCCCCTGCTCAGGGGCTCTTGTGAGAGGAGGGGAAAGGGAGGGGAAGTGGGATGGGCAGAAAAATGGCCTGGTGACCCACAGAAATTTGAGTCTGCTGAGGGCAGCTCTTTGTCTCCCAAGAGCTGCATCACATGGCGGTGGTGAAGGTAGCAGGAGCTAAGGGTGAGGTCAGAGCCAAGACGGGATGAAGCCACATAGTCTCTATATTTTGGGGCACCCACTTTGCTTTCCTTCTTTCTGATACCTTCTTCGCTCTCTCTCCACCCACCCCACACATCAGTCCGTGAGGGAAGGGACAGACTGCTGCCCCCGGGGATCTATATTGATTGATTCCTTGTAATGGGCTTTGAAATTAGGCCGTGACTTTGCTTTCTGAGATGTTTTTCTGGAGGCTTCTCATTTAGGGCTTTGGGGAAGTCATATGGTGAAAAGTGTATGCACCTTCTTTTTCTCCTCACCTGATTATACCATGAGGCATCCTTTTGGATATTTCTCCCCCCGCAGTGATTGTTCTTGGCAGATCTGCCCATTCCTGCTCTGCACCGAAGACAGAAGGACACAGAGCATCCAGCAAACAAGATCTTCCAATGGCTGATCAGAGGCAGGGCCATAAGTTGTAAACTGGACCAGGGCCTGATATAGGAAGTGGGGCTGTGGATTTGAAAAGCTTCTGGGTGATAGGAAACAGCCTACTGGGAGTCATAAAACCCAGGACATGTGGGCATGACATAGCATAACATCTGTATCTTTATATTCTCAGAGCTTAAGGGAAGGTGGGCCCTGTATACCATTCTGATGGCATTTTTATATATCCCTTCCTGCAACTACTGCCCAGGAACCAGGTAGCTCCTATAGTTAATGCATTGTATACAGTCATCTAAAGTGCAGAGGTCTGAGAATTCAATTCCAGGTACAGAGTCTGAACCCCACAGAAGAGTCCCAATAAAGGATGAAACCGATCACTCGATGCCTCCTGGTGGTCAGTCTAACTAAAAAATACGACACAGGATATGCACTGTGTAAAAATAGAGATATTGCCACCCCAGGAGTAGGGGTGGAAGTCATGTTGAGCCAAGCTTCCCTTCCAGAACACAATGGATGTTTTAGTGCATAGATAAGACTTCAGCACTGACGACAATCTGAAAAGGAAGGCTTTTCAAGGAAGAAGATTTGAACTTCTTTATCCACTCATTGCAGTTAATGATTGATCAGCTAATTTATAACAGGAGCCAAAGTCTGCATGAAGGTCTCAGACCTACCTCCATCACTGCAAGAGAACCGAGCAGGGGCCCGCGAGCCTGCATGATTCCAGGTAAGGCTTGCGAGCTGTTGGTTGTCCCTCGGAGCCGTGTCCAGGGAAAGCGGGACGAGAATGACACCAGGCAGCCCTGTTATAGCATGAGGGGGGCCGTGGCTCCCCACCCATCTAAAGCAGGTGCTCTGCATAAAGAGCAAGAGCCGGGCCTGCAAAATCCTTCGGGGTTAATGGGATGGTATGTACGAAGAGTGTGTGGTGGGCCTTCCTGGATTACTGCAGATCTTGTGTGGATGATCGCTTGCAGAAGAGCTGAAGCTCCCAAGGAGCGCCCCAACTTAAAAACATTGACAACAAGGATACTACCCATACAGTCAGTGGAGTTTAGCTCATATTAGCACATACTCTTTTTTACCTCCTGTATGCTGATTTAATCAGAATTACTTTTTTTCAAAGGCAGCTCTCTAAATCACTTTAAAATCACATTTATCCTTAGAAACCCAAACCAGCCTTCCCTAATTCTGTGTCTCCTCCAACAGAATAGCCAGTAATTCTACACCTTAGATTATATTATCCAGCATGTATTGTAGTACATGCCAGGTTGTATCTCTCTTCCCCCACCCCACCCCCACCCCCACCCCCAATCCCACCTCCCCTTATAGCAATTGATCTTTATGTAGTTAAATTTACTTTGGGCAGATTCAGGACAGTACTTCCTATCATCAATCATTTGTTATGAGGCACAACACTTGATGGCTACGAGCTTAAGTGGTTGTTTTAAAGTATTGAAGCATCTTTGTAGAAGATAAGTCCATGGAGTCCTTGGGGTTCTCTGAGCTTGGTTGTTTTCTTGCAAACATTTCATTACCCAGCTAGGTAACATCTTCAGTGCTAGAATGGAATGGGGTTTGCTCTCTGTTTATATACAGTGGCCTGCCCTGCCAGTGTTGGTGGGGGTTTTGTTTTGCTCCTCTGGTAGTTCCTTGAGTAGGGTATTGTTTACTGTTTGATTATATGTCTGGTGATAATCTTGGTGTTAATCTCTGCTTATCTAGGTGATGATTGTTGGTGAGGAGATGTTCTGGTCTTTTGTTTTCCTTTTTATTGTCTCTTTTGAATAGTGTGTAGATGTTGTTTATCTCTATGTGCCTGTTGATGGCTGTCTTGCCTGAATACCAAGCTTCTGGGAATTCCCTCACATTTTTGGATTTAGGTTGGTGTAAGATGCTGACAGTTTCCCAGTTGAAACTATGGTTAAGTCTGTCCATGTGTTGTGAGATTATGAAGTTTTCATCATGTCTTCTGACTGTTAGTTGGTGTTCATGGATGCACTCTGCCAGCCTTCTGCCTGTCTGTCCTGCACAGTGGTTGTTACAGGCCTTACACTGTATGTTGTAGATGACTCCTGTTTTTTCTTCCTGGGCTACTGGGTCTTTTGGTTTGCTTAAGATGTTTTGGAGGGGTTTAGTTGGTTTGTGTGCTATGGTGATGCCGTGTGGTTGTAATAGTCTGTTGGTAATTTCTGAGACATTTCTGATGTATGGCAGTGTTATCCTTTTCATAGCTTGTGTTGGTTGTGTTGTAGTAGGTTGAGTGGTCAGGTACTTTTTGATAAAGTTGCGTGGATATCCATTTTGTTGGAAGATGTGGTATAGGTGGTCTCTTTCCTTTTTCTGCTGTTCTGGGTTGCTGCAGTGCATTTGTACTCGTTTAAATAATGTTGTGGGAGGTTGGGTTGTTAACTTTGGTAATGGAGTACTTGGTTGGTGTGGGTTGTTTTCTGATAGACTTGAGGTTCTAATTTGCTGTTGTTACCTCTGCTAATGAGAATATCCAAGAAGGGTAGCGTGTTGTTGTTTTCTTCCTCTCTGGTGAATTTTATTGCTTTGAAGATGTTATTGATAGTTTCATGTGTCTTCTCTAATTGTTCCTTTTTTATTATAACAAAGGTGTCATCTACATACTGGATCCATACTTTAGATTGTATATGTGGAAGTGCTATAGTTTCTAGGTGTTGCATTATAATCTCTGCTATGAGTCCTGAGAGTGGTGATCCCATGGGTGTGCCTCTGATTTGTTGCTATATTTGTCCATCAAACTGAAAATAGATAGTGAGGCAGAGGTTGATGAGGTCCATGATTCTGGGTATTTCGATCTGGGTGTATTTCATTAGGTTGGGTGTGTTGTGTAGTACTGCTGATATGGATTCTTTCACTAGTTCTGGGTTTATGGATGTAAAGAGTGCTGTGACATCAAATGAGACCATAATTTCACCTTCATCTATGTGTACATCTTTGATTTTCTGGAGGCACTATAATGAGGAGTTGATAGAATATTCACTCTTCTCTGTGAGATGTCCAAGCTTTTTTGTCAGTTCTTTCGCTATGTTGTATGCTGGAGTCCCTGGTAAAGATACAATTGATTGAAGAGGTATGTCAGGCGTGTGTATTTTTGGTCATCCATAGAAACGTGGGAGGATGGGTCCACTTCTTTTCATCTGTCACTGTTCTTCTTTTGTGATCTGGCCTTTCTTGATTAGGTTGTCTAGTTTCTGTATTGGGTTGGTGTTAACTGGGATGTAGGCTTCTTTGTCCTCTAATAATTTTTTGGCTTTTTGCCAAAAAATAAATAAGTTCATTTGGCCATAGATAGGTCTATGGCCAAATGAAGCCTCCTTGATCAGAGGAGAAGATCCTTTTAGGTAAGTAAATATTGACTTATTATTCATTTGCCACTACTATTTTTTTTATTTATGAAGTATACTCTTCTTAGATGGTCATGGGACCATCCAGCATTGGGGTAAAAAAAATATGGTCAGCCTAAAATGTAATGTTCATTCTGGTCATGTCAGACTGCACTACTTTTTCTCAAAGGATGACCCAACAAGTCACAGGGTTGTCTAACATTACTTTAAATAGATTTCCATGATAGTTTTATAGTAGGTCAGAGTCCGCCTAGCTGGGATATTAAACTTTTCATCCTTCTGCCTAGGAGCTCTCTCACACAAAGATGTAGATACATCAATAGTATGAGATCATCCCACCAGCCCTATGACCAATTGTATATGACTGTGTCAGATCCTCCCTTTTTTTTGCTCCAGTTCTGCAATGTTGTATTTTTCAGTATGCAGGAATACAAAGCCTTACCTAGTTAATTTCTCAACTAAGAAAAGTGTGTGCTGACATGTGTGACAAGGGGATATGATGGTTCACCCCTAGGGTGGCCAGATGCAAAAAAAAAAAAGGCCTTAATTGATGCACCTTTACAAGTTGTGTAGCAGTAGCATTTCAACAGGTGGGCTTAACTGGCAAACTGTTCTGTGCTCTCCTTCCTTGTACACAACTATTAAAGGTGCAGAAGCCCAATCATCTTTTGCGCCAGGCTACCTTGCTCAAAGATTGGATTAAGGAAGCACGAACTAATTGTGAGTGTGTTCACATTTTATTCAAAATCTTGTTGGAATGGTTCTGCAATCACTCTGAAGCACCAGGGCTGATGTCCAAATTCTCGAGGCTTTGCTTGAGGAATGGGAGGACCCGGGAACTGGATGCCTTTTCAGGATTATTCCAGGCCCCTTTGCAGAATATTCCTTTTCATTAACAAAAGAACAACTCTCATGATCCATCATTCCAGAAGACCTAACAAACTGGTGGGCAATATTCTATTCAATCCCACAGTGAGTGAAAACTTGACTCCAAATTTCAACCTCTTCAGACAGTATTTTGTTAATGCTTTATTTTTCTGGAAGGTATTTCTTGAATAAGTTTCAACAAACAAAATCTCCTCTGTGTGTGTGCGTGTGTGCTATTTTTACATTGAGTTTTTCCTTTATCCCATTTCTTCCAGGTCTGCGTGCATAGCATTGTAGATTAGCCTTCTTTGCATAATATGCTACTTTTGTCATACATTTATTCTGGTTATGCTGGGCAGTCTGATAAGAGGACATATTGAAATCCTGTGATAAACATAGACTCTCATACTTGTAATGCCATAAAACAATATTAGAGATAGGAAATTGTTGTGACTTAATAGCAATTTAGCATTCATTTAGCCACTACACCCAGAGGACCAACTTTTTTTATTGTACTTGGGAGGCATAATAAAGCCATAAAACATTGCATATGAGTAAATCCACGTTGCACACAATTCTCTGTTGCCTTTTCATGGTGATAAATCTTTGCAATGAACATGATTCCTGCTTTCCAAGGATAACCATTCTCAACAACCTCATGTGATCTTACAAACAACCAGGCCTTGGGCAGGTAGAGCAGTTTTATCTTCAAGATAGTTAATCCTTCCTTTCTGTTGCATTTGCAGATCTTCTTGCCTCAGCAGGATGCTCTGGCTTTCATGGGTGCTTCTGTCTATATTTCTGACAGTAGGTAAGATTTTCGGTGGAGAAATCCCTCCCCCACTTCCATGCCAGTTCATGCCTACTGAGACATTACTGAAGCTTGGCACTGCATGGAAGAGCATCCCCAAATGAGGACTACAGTCAGGACTACAATCCTGTATATTGCAATCAGTATGATTTACTTTTAAGTAAACATACAATAAATCTGGAAGAGCACCTTGGTATTCTACCTCCCTTGAAGGAAGTGAAGGAAGGTTGATGGAGGTATACATTTTCCAAGGTCTTACTTGCTAGGACTGAGCCATGACTGCTCTGGACACCCTGTTAAGGGTATCACTAAGTTCACTAGACTTAAGTCTATTGAGTGTTGGGAAATATCAAGAACTATGGCAGGAGATACTGTGAAGAAATACAGATGAAGGAAGAATTAGAAGATGGGGTGGTGTGTATATGGGAGGGGATTACCTTTCTCTCATGGAGAAATAATCATAACTTCAGCTGACTGTCTTTCCTGCAGCATCCGGGAACACAGCTCCACAGTTCAAGATGAACAGCAGCTTTATGTTGCCAGAGGACACACTTATAGGTTAGTGATGGAGAAAGTTCTGTCTTGGAATGCAAAAAATTAAAGCCAATATTTCCATATTTGTCAATGGTATTTTGCATAGCCTTCCTAAGTTAATGACTTCCAGATGAGACAGGCAGTAGCTCCCTTCATTTCAGTCAGTGGTTGTGATGACAGAAGAGCTACAATCCTGTGCATATGGAGGATGTGGTAAGAGGATTAAGGAATTCAGAAGCCTTTCAGGGTTCTTTCAGAAGGTGCAGGTTTAGGGAGATGATATATTGGGGGAAAAAAGTTGCCATAAGGATTTTTTAAACCCAGGTATCTCTGTTTGGATATTTCCTCCCATCTTTTCTGCTTCTGGCCCTCATTTATCATTGCAGGCACCTTGGTTTTTCAGCTGGTGGCAGTGGATGCTGAAAACGATCCATTATACTATAGCATTAAGGGTGAAAATGCTTATTACTTCTCAGTTGATGATAGAACAGGCAACGTGACCCTGAAGCAATCTGTGGATTACGAGGTAAAGATATGAAGGACATAACCATGGCTGGGCAGAGGGGAAAGTTAAAATCTGGTCACCTACTTTGAACATGCAGGTAGTCCTTGTTCAGCAACCACAATTGGGACTGGCAACTTGGTTGTTAAGTGGTTGCTAAGTGAAACCACGACTGAGCTTATGATATTACTTCATCTTTCCTTTGCTTTACGGACCTGCAAAGGTCATTAAGTGCAAGGATTGGTCATAAAGTTACTTTTCATCACTGTCATAACTGCGAATGGTTCCTAAACAAGACAGTTGCTAGACAAGGACTACCTTATTGCAAATGTGCCTTTGTCAAGCTTTTCCTTTGAATCCGTGTAAATCAGATATGCAGCATTGTGTTAAAGGTCTTGCAGCTTTTTCTAACATTGGTATGCTATTTTTTTTTATGTGTTGTTCCTTAATTGTCCCCTGTAATATGCTGCAAGGGTAGGAAAGACATGGCTGTTCTCATGAAATACACAGATGCACGCACACACATGTGTACACACTGAATCTACTGTGGCTGACATTTTAATAAACATGTATACTCACGGTATAAAAGATAAAGCCAAGTTTGTGTAATTAAGGTAAAATTGAACTTGGTAATTGGATAAAGGAGGGTGAATGAATGGAAACTGGCTTGTGAAAAAATCCATGCATTAAAAAAAAAAAAAGCAATCGCTTCATTCCTCATATTCAGCAGCCATTCTTCAGGAGATATCATTGACAGGATCTCTTTAGCTAGCCGCTCAGAGCAAAGAAGGGACTTTGCTTATATCTGCTGTGCCTGCAGAAGAATGGATGGAGTCAGCGTCAAAACAGGAGACCAAGGGAGAAACGAAGGTGGCAAAGGAGCACTGAGATTGGGACAAGAGCATATGGGGAAATAGGCTTATGTTCAGCATGTTAAGATCGGTATTTCCTATGCCAAAATGTGGCTATATGTGAGTCCTTTTTCATATGCTCAGACCTGCTAAAAGAAAACAGTACTGTGTTTATGCTTTGTGGCCAGATGATCGTGCTTGAAATGGAAAAGTCAGGCATTTACAAGAAACTAATCATGATTCTGTTCAGGTTGGTCTTCCTGGGAGACAGGACCTTAGAGGAATCTTGAGGAAGTCCCTCCCTTTTCCTTTTCTCGGCTGGCAGCTGGGCTCACATCTACATTAAAACTGTTGAAATCTGAACTAGAGCCAAGGTGCTATTGAAATAATGTTCATGATATATATGGTTACATCTGAAAATAGCATTTTTTACAGTGTTTCATCTTGGGAAGAAACAGCTTCTTCAGTCAGCTGAGTGCCCAGTCAAACAACTTGTCTTGTTTCTCAGCCACTCCTAATTAAAATGCCTTAATAATTCATGTGGAAACGGAATATTGTTGAACTCAGTACCAGTTTTAAGGTGCAGTTAAATAACTGCATTGTTTTTATTTTTTATTTTTCTGTATGCCTTTTTAAAATCCTCTATTTTACATTCTCTGAATTAGTATTTTCCACTCTTTCCAACACTTATGTTCTTATGTACTTGATTTTATCTCAGGTAGAATCTTTACTGAAGCTTTTTGGCTCCCGGGACATTGCTACACCTGTATTTTTTTCCACACGAAGCCATTGCTCTGTGGTCAGACGTTAGTTAATGCACTGCAGTATCCATTGTGTTTAAAATGCATTGCAGTGCCACACACTGATGCATAGTGTTGTAACAAGAAGAATTTGAAAAGTCACATCTGCTTTAAGTAAAGTTGAGCTCAGCTCCTCATATCAGACTACTTAGATATGTACACGGAGAGGGTTTTTGGCAAAAACTTGCAAATAGTTCACCACTGCTTTCTTCTGGACTTCAGACATTTTTTAAAAACGTCTTATTCTATTCTATAGCTTTTCTTTCCTGATGATGTTCCATCCAAGTATTAATCAGGTTCAAATCTACTTAGTTTTTTCAAGATTTGCCAAGATTGTGATCTCTGCAGGAATACCAATATAAATCTTTCTTTTTAAAAATATAGTTATTCATCACTCAGGTGCACATTTAAATAAGGATAAATAATTCCCATCATTAAAGGAAATAAATGGTGGACAGCCATGAAGGTCATATTCATAAACCCTTTCCCCATTCAAGTGAAAGATACTGTAGGTGGGAGAAAAATGTTGTAAAGAAGTTGGCTGGGGAATTCTGAGAGTTGAAGTCCACACGTCTTAAAGTTGTCAAGGTTGAGAAACGCTGATATTGCTCAACAGCAGTCCTAAGAACAAAATTGCAACACCGAGAAACCACAAAGTTCCACCCTCAGTCAGGGGCACTCCCCTGATTACCTCAACTTTCCATCTCCTGAACAAGGGACTCCCCCAACTCTGCTCCTGCAAGGCCTGTGTTGCCTTACAATAAAAATAACTCATCCATACTACATATCACACAGCATGATAAATACTGTACAATCACTTGTGGTATAGCTTTTAAGGGGGCCTGAATATTTACTAATATTGCAAATTAGCAAATGTATAAAAAGAGGGAAGTCAGAAATCAATAGTTTGTTTTTTGTTATTTTTGTTATTATTATCATCATTATTACTTTTTTCCCTCTTTTTTCTACTTTTCAGGTATTTTAATTTTTGTTAAATTTGCTTCCTCTGTCTCTTATTTCCACAGAGAGAGAGAGAGAGAGAAATAATACAGTGGAGATAAGTAATTAGTTTCAGACCAAAAGTATTGTCACATAACTACTACTTTGATGTGAAATGCAGCAGTTCTTTTTTTACGTTATACTCAATTTTGGATGAAAAGTTAAATAATTTTATGCTTGCAATATTGATATCCTAAAATGCTATTGATATCGATAGACTTTTTACCTTTTTCTTCTTATTTTCAATACTTTAAGCTTTCTAAATAATAGACTGTTCATAATTTTTAATCATATTACATAATTTTTATTGCATCAAAACCTGCATTGAAATAATACAGTGCATCAAGATTTATGACATTATAATAAAAGGGAAAAAAATCACCCTGAAAAAAATAATCAGAACATAACCCTAGGTACACAGACAAGGATCTTCCTAGTTTCCTGAAAAGTTGCCAGCAAATCAGGTTTCCCACCTTGTAGTTCTCAACTTCTATAAAAATCTTTGTCTTCCCATTGTTTGGGCCCATCTTTCTTACAATAAACATGGTTTCTTCTCTTCAGTGTTGTGTTCTGTAGTTCTGAATTTTCCACAACCCTATCAGTACCTCCAGATCTGCTTTTATCTACCCCTGAATTAGATATTAACTCACATTAGACTAAGAGCCCTCAATAGATCTGTCCTCCATTTATCCAACCTCCTTTTAGAGCCATCCAAGTTAGTGACTATCATCACACAGATTAACTATGTGTGGCACAACAATGTGATTTCTTTTGTTCTAAATTCCATTTCATTCCACTTAATTGGATGACCCCTGATCCTAATGTTCTGAGAAGAGAAAAATGTCCGTTGTTTTTCTCCAGAAGTTACATACTTTGATCATGTCCACCTCCATGTCCGAGCTAAAGAGCTCCAAATGTTCTAGCTTTTTCTCATAAGAAAGATATTCAAGCCCCCTGTTCTGATCATTTTGGCTGCCCTTTTTGCAGCTTTGTTATATCCTTTTTCAAATGTGGCAGCCAGAATTATGCAGATACATATCATAGATTTGTGTAAGGACATTACTCTGTTTTGTTTTATTTACCATCCCCTTCTAATGATCCCTGACACAGAATTTCTCTCTTTCACAGCTGTCTTTGTTGAATTGTCTGTTGTGACCTAAGAACTTTTCCCTGGTTACTTACAGACAGCTCAGACACCACAAGTGTATATGTGAAGTTAGGAGTTTGCCCCAATGTGCATTTCTTTTGACTCATTTAAATTAAAATACATTGGTTATTTGGTTAATATTCATCCTTTTTTTTTTTCTTGGATTACCATTTCCTCTAATTTGTCCAGAAGAGACATTAAGGTGATTGGCCCACAATTACTCACATCTCACATGGGTCCTTTTTAAAAAATTGGTGTCTTCATGAGATCTTTTTTATACCAGAAGTTACCCAATTGACTCAGACTCAATAAAGATACAAAGCACTGGAAACAGACTGTTGGTTAGTTTTTTTAATCTCTCTTCAATGGCTGGTAGAGACTTTTATTTTAGAAAATAAGGAAAGCTTACTAAAAAGATATGATAATTAGTTACTGGAGTTTGTTAGCCTACAGTGATCTGTAAATTTGGTCTGAAAGAAAAGTACTGGCTTAAATAAATCGGCATAATTGATTCATTGGATCTACTATATCTGGAATAGATTGTAGAAAAGATGGGAAGGGAGTAGTAGACTATGGTTAAGGACATCAATGATTCATAAATGAGGCATTTCAGACAATCTGTCCTTGGGGAGAAAGTATTAATAAGAGAGATGGTCTGGTTCATCCATCATTTCAAGTCATAATGTGATCTGTCTGTTTTGACTTAGCATTATGTGTGAATGCAACCATTATGATTTATTTATCAAACCATGTTAAAACCAAAGTATGATCATCATGTGGGCATATCTTTATTAAAGTACTTCTGCTCTACACTTGCTTTTCAGCAAATAAAAATGATCCTGCTCGATGCCACTGTAACAGATGGTCACAGTGTACCAGTAAGTGAAGAGATTTGTTGGGAGAAAGATAAGTCTGGAGAGATACATGGGACAGAGAATACCCATGGGAGCATGCCTATGAGGGGGAGTGGGATGGATAAGTTTGCCTGCTACCCCAGTGCTCAGTTAGGAGCCACAGCACAGTTTGAGCAAGTTACTCTTTCACTAAAGCCACTGAGGTCAATTAAAATTAGTTAAAAAATTGAGAAAAGACTCAACACAACTCTGTTAGATATCCAGTTGCAAAATCAGATGTAACAGCTGTGCTGAAGACATTTCTGTGGTTGCTGTGGTTGCAGTTTTTCTTATCCATTAATCTGCTCAGCTGCAACTGCTATTGTTGATTATGATGACAGTGATGATTACATTTTTATATGGTGACTACTGGAGTTTTGCCTTTTATTCTGCTGGCTAGCAGAGTCTTGTGTCCATTACACTCTTCAGGGCCCAGGGTCTGATCTGCCTTGTATATGGTTACCATATCTCTACAGTTCAGCCCTTTGTATACATGAATGCTGAAGCCCTTCCATTTAGCCTCTTATATCACTGAGTTTCTACCTCTTCTTTTTTATCAACAGACCTCTAAAAAAATTACCATCATTGTAACTGACCGGAATGACAATAAGCCAATATTCCAGAATGAACCTTATTTGATAGATGTCTTTGAGGTATCTATGTCCATATTATCTCCTGCTCGGGTTTATTCTAGAAATGTTGTTTCTTTGTGACCATGTGTCCAATATAGATAGTCCTCAAGTTACGACGATAATTGGGACCGGAATTTCCATCACTAAGCAATGCGGTCGTAAAGCACAATGTCATGTGACTGCATCGCTTAGTGATGGCAGTCCCAGCAGTCCCCATTGCTGTCATTAACCAAATCCCACCAGTTGTTAGCCAAGGACCCACTCCAATCCAAGCCATTCCCAGCTTGGTCCGTCCCAGTCCTGAGCCTTGGTAAGGTAAGGGACTGCCTCCTCTTCAACTCTCCCCACCCACCTATCTCCCTCCCATCTCTGCCGTTTTGGTCACCTTGGGCTCCGCTCGCCCTGTTACCTTGTCCAAATCATGTGTGGCCTTGTCATGAGGCGTTGAAGCCTTCCAGAGCCTCAGTTTGGATAAGGCCACATGTGCCTCAGGAAGAAGGCCTGGTGCAGCCAGCAGCTACCTCAGAAAAGGCCAGGCCGGGCATGCCGCATCAGCAGCGGGAGGAAGAAAAGGGCGAAGGTCAGCTGGAGCAGCAGGGCCGGCGGGGCATCAGGGTGAGCAGAGCACAGGGTGGCAGGGCCAGCAGAGCTCAGGGCAACCAAAAGGTTAGAGATGGGGGGGACAGAGGGGAAGTTGAAACACCCCTGCAGTTGTAAGTGCCGGTGGGCTGCCAAGCACCCGATTTTGATCATGTGGCTGTGGGGGTCCTGCGACAGCTGTAACTTCAGGGACCAGGCATAACAACCATTCGCTCAGCACTGTCATAACTTCTAAATGGTCGCTGAATGAATGGTCATTAAGTGAGGACTATAAATATGCTAAATAAATAAAAATACCTGTACAGTGATTGCAAGAGTTAATCGTGGAAACAATGGAGGTCAGGGCTGTGTATATTTTGAAAATGAGTTAGAAGGAAGAAATGGTACAAAGCTCACCACAGTATTAGGCTTCTGTGGGAACCAAAGAAAAGGGGCTAAAGAAACAACTTCCGTATCCAGCTGTGTCCATTTCAACCACATGATTTCAATCTTACAGTATTCCTTTCTAATACAAGTACTGTATATCCTAGTCACTGTTGCTACTGTTAAAACTGAGGAATTAATGAAGCTGCCTTTGGGGTGGAGGACAAGGAAAATCAAGAAAGGCGACTGCTTTTTAAACAGGTTTCTAAGAACCTGTTGGATGGAACACTATTAATTTGTGATCTGCAGAAGATTTAGAGTGCATTCACAATAGTTTAGTTATATCATGATAGAGCCCAAACAGACAATATGTTAAATCTGTGTCATGCAGCGTGATCTGTATATTTAAAATGTAATACAGTAGTAAGGATGAAAATAGATATTTATCAATGCCAGACTGTGTTTGGAGACAAGATTCAACTCATTGTTGCCATCACTCATAATTCTATACTAAACTTTGGCTTAGACAGAAACCTCCACTGATGTCAGTGGGAGCTTCCCCCCCCCCCCCCCAAAGCCTAAGTACTGCACAAAAGAATGGATTTTCAATATATTTGCAGCCAATTAAGAAAGGATTAATTCTCTCTTCCCTGTTTATTGCAATCCCAATAGGTGCACCCCCTTTCTTAAATAATAATTTAAAAACCCTGTACATTATTTTGTGCACTGTAATTTAAACATAATTAATAATTAGGCCCTTATCCTCAGACATTTTGATCTTACCTCATTCCTTAGATGTTATTTCAAGTTTACTTCAAAATGTAGTACGCCAGCCTTTGCATGTTAGGTTAACTAAACCTGAATGCTCTTTGAAAGTAATGAATCCAAGGGACAGAAGAAAGATGCTTGCTTTCTTCAGCATCAGGGGTGGATTCACTGCCTGAGATACAGAATGTCATGTTAGCCCCCATGTAGTGTGTGCTAACGCCCCAGGGAAATAATCCTACATTACTCAAGCTTCTGCCCTTCAGAATTAATGGGCTACAGCTCCTCAATTGCCTCCTGGCTGAGATTTCTGTAGGTTGCAGTTCATCACACCTGCAGGGCACCATGACTGGCATACATGGAAAAAGCTGCTGAAGATACCATAACTTCTAGTTTTGCCACTCATTTTGTTCAAATGACTAAGGGACTTACCTTATCAGAATCAGAGAATTATTGGGTAGGACTATGCACATTTCAGATGAAGTACTTTGGACTTTGCAGCACCTCTTCGCTACTGATTAAAGCAGCTCAACTGTTTTCAGGCTTCTGCCTGAAAAAAAATGGTGCCACTCCTTTAAGGAATCCACTTGTTAATGCTGTGCTTCAAGCAGTGGTACCTTTTTCAGGTTCACACTGAAGCGTGAAAATAGTTGGACAACATTAATCAATGCAGAGAAGTGCTGCCCTTGTGTGAGGTCCAAAGCAGTTGTTCAGAATCATTTGCAAAGTGTGTGCAGCTGTGTTAGTAAGGTTTGTATGTTAGCTTTGGATGTTATAGCTTCTGTTGCTCTTCCTTCTCTCTACCCCTACCTCAAATCTGCAAATTGATTAATTTTGTTTGTTCCAGAATACAAAAAATGGCACTGCAATCTATAATGTGACAGCCTTGGACAGTGACAGTGACAATGCTGGATGGGTATCCTATAAAATTATAGGGGTGAGTGTCCTAATGTTGGCATTTTGAATATGTTCTAAATAATGTCTGCCCAGTGGCACTCGTGCAAAATAACTCCTTAGGATTGTGAATTTCCCCATTTAATACAGTAGAATGACTTCTCTCAGATAGCAGACTTTGGAATTTTATCTAAAATGTGCACACCCCGCATGCACATGGCATGAATGTCAGCACTATATAAAGCCATTGCGGCCATCTTTCTGAGATTGAAAAAGCTGCAGAAAAAGTGCACATTTCTTTTTAAGAAATGCATCTGAAAAAGAATGTATGTTTCTGAGACTTCTATGCGAAAAAGTGTAGGTACAAGTTTAGAAAATGCTTACCTTGAGGACATTTAAAGACATCAGGATAATTTACATAATGTATATAATCCTATTGGAGAAATTTGGGCTAATATTTCTCTGGGAATTTGCATTACCAAAAATGGAGCTCAAAAGAAGTTACAAACAGAACAAGAATTCCAAAAGTTAGTTGGAAATGAAAATGTATGCAGCTGTTTAAAGACTGTAACTTTTTAAAATTGTAAACAGAATCCTGATGAAACATATGACTGTCCTGCTAATGCAGACAGTAAAACAAAACCAGATTTCTACTTATGTACACATAAGCTGAGAATTTATGTGACCACTGGTGAGGGTTACTTTATTGGCTGAGCCTGTATGTTATAAATAGATATACTTTTTTCCCATCAGCTGATTTATAACATCTCCAGGACTTGCCACAAAGTCATCCTTGAGGAATGTTTATTTTATTCAAGGCAAAGTCTTGTGTTTTGTCACTGTTCATGTTTCTACCATATGACTCATTTACAGGTCATTCCAAACAATGCAGAGAATCATCAGCTTTTTAACATTCTGCAAAATGGCACTGTGGTGTTGAATGGCTCACTCAGTTACAACAACAAGAGCACTTTCTATCGAATCAAGATCTTAGCTTCGGTGAGGCTCAGCTGAAGATAAGCAAGGAAGATTCAGAGGGAGGGAAGGGGTGATAATCTCCTCCTTTCTGTGGAGAAGAAAAACAGGGTGTGCCTAATTGCCACAAATAGGGCCCTTGTGTGCAGTGGCTTTCAACTGGATTCATTAAGCAAGGATTTGTATTGGCTTTCCAACACAACACTTAGCTTTTAAGTGTGCTAAGACTGCAACTCCTAGAATTCACATGTAGCATGGGGTTGTAGTCCCAACATATCTGGTGAAGACTAGGTAGGGGGCCCTGGCATGAATATTCCCTCTCCCTTGTATGGCTTGAGCAGGTTTATGGGGATATGGTTTGGCTAATACTAGGGCAAGAGCTGGAGGAGATTGTCTATGTTTTGTTCAACATTCTGTGTGTAGTTCAGGTGCTGGATTAACCAAATCAGATTAGGAAGCTGCGGTGGAAAGGCCCTGTTGCAGCTGAGGCCACCCTTCCTCTTCCTCCTCCTCCTCAGGATCTGCACCATGGCCCACTCCCTGATGGCCCTGCAGGGGCCCAGCATGCAGAATCACAGAGCAGATCCTGAGGAGCTTTTCACCAAACTAGAGCACATTGGGAAGGGCTCCTTCGGGGAAGTCTTTAAAGGCATCGATAGCCAAATGCAGCACGTGGTTGTTATTAAAATCATCAACCTTGAGGAAGCCGAGGATAAAATTGAAGGCATCCAGCAGGAGATCACGGTTCTCAGCCAGTGTGACAGTCCTTACGTCACAAAATATTATGGCTCCTATTTGAAGGACACAAAATTGTGGATAATAATGGAATATTTAGGTGGGGGATTGGCCCTGGATTTGCTCCCTGCTGGCCTGTTTGACGAGTTCCAGATTGCTACAATGCTAAAGGAGATCTTGAAAGATCTCAACTATCTGCATTCAGAAAAAGATTAGGAAGCCAAGAGGAATGAAATTTATATTATAAACAAACATCCCTCTATCTGTATCTGCTTCAGTTTAAACTTTCTTGCCCTTTTTGTTTTTTTTTACCTTTTAAAATCCATTTCTTCTTTCAGTCCTCCCTACCCCCAGCACCCTTCAGAGATGTTGGATTCCCAATTATTGTTATCTCACATTGGCCAGGGGTGATTACAAATCTAGACCAATACATTTGTAGATAATGCGTTGGGGAAGGCAATTTGTTAGATTGTTTAGATATTTTCAAACCTCTATAACAATTACATTTGGAAAAGTTTGTTTATCTGGCAGATGCTGCATTTTAATTAAACTGCATTTTGAGAGGAGGAATATCCTACACAGGGGAAAGGTTTTAGAGAAAGCATCTTTTTAAAACACTACAGCCAAATGTCCAAATATATTTTTAAAAGTTTGTTTGGAGAACAAAGAAAAAGAGGAAGGGGAAAAAACAGAGAAGACCCATACATATAAAATTTCACGTAAAATCGGTTAACTAATTTTTCTAATCATGTTACCTACCTGAACAGCCTTGCTAGGTAGGTTTATTCCAGGGAAGAAGATCTGAGACAGAGTATCTTTGAATTCTTGATCTAGATGATTCTAAGAGACAAACTAAGGATGAAGTCTTCCATATTTATATAAAGCTAGCAAAAGCCAGCCTCTTAGATTATTTTTTTTCTCCGATGGTGTAATAAGATCAATTTCTAAAAACAGTGATTTAGTTAGGCAACCAGAAAACCATTTAAAAATTGCCTTCATCACCCTCAGTTCTAAATTTACTGTTCAGAGGAGTTAACCAATTACAATTTGATGCAATACTATGAAAGAAGAGCTTTAGATCTGGGTATTTATTCAGAAAGAAATTCAGAATAGATGCTTTTCAAGGGTTCTTTATGGGAATGCAAAGCCCTAGATGCTCTAGATGCACTTGGGCTATGTCAAAATACAGGGCTTCATCACAGTGCTACCATAGATAGGTAAAAGGAGAATTCAAATGATTTATGGTTGCTTCTGTGTATTGTAGGACAATGGAGGATTGTGGAATGGTTCTCTTATCTACCAGACCAATATAGCCTATCTATCTGTGACAGTTATTGATGTTGCGGATCTGGATCCCCAGTTCTTCGGAGAGCCGTATGTGACCTCAGTCTCAGAGAACTGCCCTCTGGTAAGGAGCTTCTTGTTCAATGTTCTCACCCGACAAAACCCAACGCCTTCCTTAGACATAGAAATAACATCACCTTTTGTGTACTTTCACATGTATTTTGCATATGTGGGTTTATCCCTATATCCTCAAAGGGAAGCGATGTCCTTCCCTACAGCCTGAGCAGAGCAAGTAAGAAAAGAATATGATCACGTGGATCCCATCTTAGTTAATCCCAAAGGGTGAATTTTGAGTGGTAGGTATGCTCTGGCCTATTGAACATTTTAATACTGATATCAAACTGACCCTGGCTTTCAAGTCTTAAAGCTTCAAAATCTCCTACTAAATCCATTTGTGGGCTGAGTATGGTAAAATTTGGGGATGGCATTGAATTTAAAGTATAAGGAGAGGCATAATATTGAAAGCCTAACTAAATTGAAGATATTTCCAGCCCTTCTAAACCAAAACCAAGGAATCCATCTGCAATTCCTCAGGAGGAAGCTCACAATTGCTATTGAGAAGGTTCGATCTTAGCATCTATAGGTGGGGAGACGTTCTTTTTGAAACTCAGAAATCATAGGCAGGTTGACATGGAAAGTGGTCCTTCCAGTTAGGGCTGTGGAGCGATTTGGTGTTCCCTGAGAGCAGCCAAGCAGTCTCAAGCAAAGTTGTAAGCACTTTAAGGAGTTGCAGTCGAGTGCCACATGCATGCCCCCAACACCTTTCTGCCATTGCATCCAAAGTGCTGAACAATGCTACCTCATTTATCCTAGTCCCACACCATGCTAGTTTTGATTGGTGCATGGAAACTACTGGAATGCCAATGACATTAATCCAAGTCTAATATAATGTACACCTCATTTTGCAGGACCTGAAGTTTTTAACCACCTTAAGAGGTAGCCCATCAAAGCATGAATTACTGTAGACAGAATGTTATTGTCTAAGATAAATTGCAGATGTCATATCAGGCAAAGGTATACGAACATCACAGTCTTCCATATGTTGTGATCATCACCAGAGGAGCCCGTGGATGTTGACCTCCAATGACCACCACATAGCACTTTTTGCTAAGCTCAGTTTTGTGGTATATCATCCTGACAAGGTCAGCCTGTGAGGGGGAGGAGGATTTTCTAAAAGAAAACTGGATGTTGCGACATTATGTCACTGTTTAAAACCATACTTTAAAAAAAAAGACAGGCATATTTGAGAGAAGGTAGTAATTATATCAGGTGATAAAAGCCAGTTCTGAGTTCTTGAATCTTCACTTTGCTTCTCTTTAGATTCAGTTACACTGTGTCCCTCTCTTGAGGAAAGAGTTACATAGTCCACCACCCATTTGGTTCTAGCAATTTTTGTAATCCAAAGTGAACACACTGAATACATGGTTGGTCTCATTCCCCCTCTTGCAAGCCAACCTTTCAACATCTGTAAGTTATGAACATTTTACAGATGTTATGCTATATACATTTGATAAATAAATAAACAACACTTAGAATCTCACCAATGTCTGTTTCCAATATTAATCTAAATGAAAGTATGCATGAATGATTTCATGCTGACAAAATGTTTTAAAAAAACAGCTGGAGCAGATTTCTGAAGGCTCTTCCATAACCCCTTGTCCTGCAGAGATCAAATAAAATAGTCTTTTCAGCACCTAAAACAATTTTCCTGAACAGCAGTGATTTAGCTAGATGGAGTATTATTTTATCTCCTTGTTGAAATGTTGTTCACCTTTTAATTTCTTTTTTATAAATCTAGAATTGTACACAACTGCAAGCGTTGATTAACACATTGGCAAACTAGGTTCTTTCTCTACATACTGTGGGGGTACAAAATATGCCTTACCTTATTCAGGCTTTCTTTCTTCTAGGGTACCCCTGTGATGACAGTACTGGCCATTGACAAGGACAAAGATGTGAATGATATAATCTATTACAGCATCATCGGTGAGTACAGGGACTGGGGAAGGAGGGATATAAGGTGTGCAGACAGGATCAAGGTTATGATTCCTGTAGTTTAGCACTATGCAATTAATTATGAATAAGCCTCTAGCTTTTATAATTCCTATTACTGATACTTTATGTCTAGAAAACACTTAGCAACCCCCTTATGCTTAGGAAATCATAGTTGATGTTCATTCCTCTTCTGACATGTTACAACAGCAAGCCTGGCTCTCCTATCACATTCTTCCCAAGATGTCTTCCTGGCTTCCTTGTTGTGTGATTGAACTCCATTGCTTTAGACCTTTTCCTATAGTCAGATAGTGCCTTTTATGTATTTTGAACTTAGATTCCTATTATCCCAGCCAGCATGGCCTGGAATCCACAACTTCTGGAGGCCATTACACTGCCTATCCATGCAGTGGACTGTTCTGGAAATTCTCCCATCACCAAATCTTGACTCTGTTGGACAACTGCTGTCTTAAACTTTTTCTTGCTTCTCCCTCCCAAGGGCTGGAGGAAGAAGATGACAGAGGACCTACAACAGGCCAAGTGGTTAGAGAATTGTTCTTATACAAAAACATACCCCTTTCCTGAGGTCCAAATTAAAAGCCAAATACAATGGCCATCCTTAGTGAAGTGTTACTTCTCCAACTCTGCTAATAGGATGCTTTGTCTCCCTCTCCAGATGCCACCCGACTGTTTATAGTGAATCAGACCACAGGAGTTATCACTGTGAGTGGTAACCTGGACCGAGAGGGTATGCCAAGTGAAGAGGTGCAGTTTCAGATTATTGTGAGTAACAGAGCAGTCTTGGGGAATGGTCAGTCTGTGTCCTCCCCAATCCTCACTTTTTGTCAGAGGCCTCAGTTGATCTCTCTTGCTTCGATGGACAGGCTCAAGAAAGAAATCTGGACATTTACAATCAAACGGCACAAGTGAGCACCCAGGTGTCCATCCATATCACTGATATCAATGACAACAAACCTCAGTTTTATTTATGCACGGGTCCTACCTGCAACTTCACAGGCCCTACAGAGGGCAATTTTTCTGGTCAGATTGAGGAACATGCTTCTGCCAGAACACCTGTGGCCAACCTCAGTATTGTGGCCTATGATCCTGACAAGGTGAGTGTGTGAGGATTTTGTTAGCTTTTTATCTTGCCTTTCCTTCAGGTGCTCAAGGTGTCTTATATGGTGGACTCCTATACTGTAGTTTATCCCCACAACAACAACCCTGCAAGGTAGATTGGGCTGAGAGTGACCATCTGGTTCCCAAGTCACTCAGTGACTTTCCATGGCTGAGGGTAGGCATATCCTGGGTCTTTCCAGTTCTAGTCCAACACCTTAACTGCTACATAACAGTGGATTAATTGGGCATCTTCACGTGGTGGATGCAAAGCTAGAATAAAAAGACAACAGTTCAGAAGAAGGCACGATATGATTGCCCAGCTGGGAAAGCTAACCTGCTGCTTCATTCACTGAAGACTAGGACCTTGAATTTGGGCTAAAGGCAGAACAAATTTTCATTATAATTTTGGTCAAGCTTTAAATTCTTTTGACCAGCTAGGTGGCAGCACCTCACAGGATTAGGCTAAGCAGGATTGGACCTGCTTAGTACTTGGATAGAAGCCACCATGAAACAACAGTGCTGTAGACTAAATTAGAAAGTTTAAAAAAAACAACCACCTTGGAAGAAAGCAGCAGCAAAATATTTCCAACCTGTTGTCACAAAAGCCTTCATAAGGACATGTCTATCAAGTCAGTAGGAGTCGAGTTTAACTTAAAGGAAACTTGGTATTTTAAAAATTCCTTTAAGTGGAAAATTGTGTATGTGTGTGTTTTGGGGAGTGGAGCCTACATACGTCAATTTCTCTGAATTATGAACATGTTCCATTTCATTCCACTGAATTTGCCAGTACTGTACTATAATCCCGCAAATGTGCTGGAAAGACTTTACAACACTGTTGTATCAGGTCTATGTTGGCGGAAGTCAGGTTGTTCCAGTTAAATGGTAAGGGAATCAATCACCTGTACTGACTAAGGTGGCAAATAGTATTCGGTTACCTTCACTGTTTTTGCCAGCAGTAGCTTCTCTCTTTTACCTTGTCTTAAATATAGTTACTGAATGCTCATTTGCATATTTAGAACACAAGCTAAATGTTCATCTAATCATTTCAGCTCATTTGATAAAATATTTTAATGTGCTTAATGTGACACTGAGAGGTAGGTCAGTGTCAGTCCAAGATCATGTTCTTTTATAGGAGATTGTTACAAAAATCTTGTTTTACAACTGAAGGTTTCCAGCTCCAGGAAAATTCAGGAGCATTTGCAGGTTAATGGGGGTGGGGTGGGTGGTTGTGGGTGGGGACAATGCACTGCTACCTGCTATTTTCTATTGTCAAAAATCCTGATCAGGATTCATCCTCCTGGCTAGTACTAACCAATTCTCCTGGTTCATACACTTCTTTTAGAATGTCATGTCTTCTCTTTTGAATAGGGTCAAAATGGTACTTTCCAGCTGTTCCTGAAGGGTCCCGATGCACTGGCATTCTCAGTGTCACCCAGGCAGATTGTAAATGAAGGCACTGTGCAAGTGGTAGTGAGTAACTCAAGCCTTGTGGATTATGAAAATACAACTACTATGACTGTGGAGGTGAGAAAAAGAGGAAAAATAAATAAATCCTTTGTTTGAGAGGTACCCCAAATCAACAGTTTAACATTCTTCCCTCTGAGCACTGAAATACCCCTTAGATAGCCTTACTATAGGAGACCTAAGCGGGGAAATCCTGGCACATTTGCCTCTATACTCTGCAGATCTCAGATCTCAGTGTGGAAAGTGCGTGGCTGGTACTGTGGGATCAACGGTGGAGCCAAACTATCCCCATCCAGCTGCTGCCAAGGAAATGGCTATCTCTTCTCCACAGCTGTCAAGAAATGTGGATCTGATCTTGGGAAGGGGAAGGAATAATGAGCCATTAAGTGGAGATGTTGAGAAAAGATTACTTTAGATTACTTAAAGATTACTCATACTTGCTTAAAAAGAAAGCATGAGAAAGAAACACAAAAGAACCCTGCTTTGATTCTGTTTGGTATAAGGGGGAAGAGAGAAACCCTGACTCAGATTCAGATTCTTTATTCTATTCAGTTACAATAAAGAGCATTCCTGGCATCTCTGCTGTGCCTGTTTCTTGATTTTGCCTATCTCAACAGGCTGACAGCAGCTAGACAACAGGCAGGAGTTTTGATGGCCCTGTCTTGTTCCTACCTGAGTCAACAAGACTCATCCTGAAGGAAATTCTCTTCTGATGATGAACATACATGAGATAAGTTTAGTAATTTGATGCTTTTGTGTACTAACAGATTGTAGCAAATGACACCAGAAGGACAGATGATTGCTGCTCTTTTGCCACAGTGACCATCCATCTTCTTGACATCAATGACCACAGGCCTGAATTCAAACAGAGTGACTACAAGCTTTCCATATTGGAAGAGAGTCCACCTGGTTTCATTGTAGCTTCTAATATCACAGTAAGAAAGCTCCATGGCTAGTTGGAGTCCAGGTGTTAAAGATGATAGGAATAGAAAGACGTATTCCCTCTATGACTTTATGACTGTTTTGTGCCAGTAGGATATTATGTTCCTTGTTTCCTCACACCCTCCACATAGAACTATTTAAATTTTTCTTCTATAGATCTAGCAACAACTGATCTAGCATTACAGCCTGCTATTAATCCATTTAAACCAATTACAGTATTTGTTAGTAGAAGGGAAACCTACTTGTATCCCGGCTCTCTCCTTCCTGAGTTGCAGACTGCAAATCCTGAGGAACCTATGATAAACAAATGGTTCCTTCAATTTTTTTGCAGGCCACTGATCCAGATAGTGGAAAGTTTGGAGAGATCACCTACCAATTACTCCCTAACAGCATGTAAGTATATACAATAATTAGCAGAGAGGAGCAGAAAAAGGATTGGTGTCAGCATTCTCTTGCTAAGTGGGCGTGATCTTGTTTGTCTGTTTTGCAGCCAATCAACTTTCACTGTGAATGCAATGAACGGTACAATATTTGTGGCCAATGGCAGTAAAATAGAATGGGGAATCCGCTCTGTCTATTACGCCACTTTGCAGGCAGTGGACGGTGATGGCCTGATTGGTTCTACCCAGTTGGAGATCACAGTGATTGACATCAACAACAAGCCTCCAGTTGTGACAGGTTCCTACAACTTCATGGTCACTGAGGGCAACAGCATTGATGATGTCCAGATCCAGGTAGAGCTAAAATACCAGCTTCCTTTGTCTACTGGAACATTTCCCAAACTAGACTAATAGGCATTTTCAAGCAAAAAAAAAAAAAAAGCAATAGTTTGCTTCTTGGAAGAAATAATCACTTAACTATAGATAATAAATTTGAAAGTTTACCTTTGGAACTGAGATTATTTCATCAAATTGTGTCTATCCTGTTTCTTCCCAGCCCTACTCCAGAATTAGGTTATGGCTGTAAGACTTTCTAATTTATTATTTAGTATGTTATCTTTGTATGTTGCATACAGCCATATGATTACCATGGAGAGTCAGAATGTGATATTCTGAGTTTTGTGTTTTTTAAAGATGGCATTTGCAACCATTCCAGATATAGACAGGAACTTCAGACTGCCACAGCTATGGATCATTTAACCTCTGGACTCAAAAGAAAGAGGAATTCCTTCCATACAAATAAGAACCCATAGCACTCATACCATTTCTTTGCACAGGCTTTAAACAGTTGTGGAATATCCAGTTGTTTAAGATACGTATTGACTTGTGGAGTCCTTGATACTCTTTGAGCTTGTTTTCTTGCAGACATTTCATTACCTGACTAGGTAACATCATCAGTGCGAATGAGGATGGGTTTTGTTCTCTATTTATATACAGTAGCTTGCCCTGCCAGTGTTGGTAGGGGTATGGTTTTTCTCCTTGGTAATTCCTTGATTAGGGTATTGTTTCCTGCTTGATTGTTTATCTGGTGTTAATCCTTGCTTACCTGGGTGTTGGTTGCTGGGGAGTATATGTTCTGGTCTTTTTGTTTCCTTCCTAGCTTTTTTATTGTCTCTTTTGCATGGTGTAAATATGGTTTATCTCTGTGTGTCTATTGATGGCTGATTTATCTGAATGCCAAGCTTCCAGGAATTCCCTAGCGTTTTTGAATTTGGCTTGGTTTAAGATGCTAACAGTTTCCCAATTGAAACTGTGCTTGAGACTCTCCATGTGCTGTGAAATGAAAGAGTTTTCATTGTGTCTTCTGACTGCTAGTTGGTGTTTATGGATGCACTCTGCTAGTCTTCTGCCTGTCTGTCCTACATAGTGGCAGTTACAGGCCTTACACTGTATGTTGTCGATGACTCTTGTTGTTTCTTCTTGGGCTACTGGGTCTTTTGATTTGCTTAAGATGTTTTGGAAGGCTTTAGTTGGTTTGTGTGCTATGTGAAGCCATGTGATTGTAATAGTCTGTTGGTTGTTTCTGAGATGTTTTTGATGGCAGGGTTATCCTTTTCATAGCTTCTGTTGGTTGTGCTGTAGTGGGTTGAGTGGTCAGACACTTTTTGATAAAGTTGCATGATATTCATGCATTGTATCCACACATTGAATTGACTTGGAACATACTTTGACTTTTGTGGCTGGTAAACAGCATCCTGGGCTGGGGTCACACATCATGTTAAGACAACGCTTATTTAACCATGGCTTATTGTATGAACCATAATTGGCTTAGTTCTCACAATATACCAAGCCAAAACCAAAGCACTCACATCATGGCTAAGTACACCATGTGAGTCATGCTGTGGCCTCTTCAAGGCCTGGATCTCCAGTCTAGTCCTCTTTAAGGTCTGTGAAAGCAGTAACTCATGAGTTCTGGTAAAAGGAGTTAAAAAGTACCCAGCTATTTCCATCTTGGCCCCTGAAATTGTCACAGCAGGTAGTAGTGATCTTGGCTGATCTAAAAAATGTTAAGCAGAATCAGACCTGATTAGTAGTTGGATGGTCTCTCCCAGAGAGACCAAAGTGCTGCAGTTTAGAGTGAGAAGTCTAAGACCAATAAAACCCTCAAACTTATATAGATCTGCCATAGAAAAATATGGGGACCTACCATGCAAAGCAAATATGGGATAATTGGTCTTCATCTCAGTGTAAAACAACCTAATCTAAGAAATTCTAATCTAATTCTAATCTAGGAAATATTCTACGAATCTAATCTGGTAGTTTCTTGGCATGTTGGGTTCCTATTTCTGCTATTTCATTGGCTGTGCTGGGTGACCAAATGCATCTAAAAATCATCCAGTTGGGGAAGTTTGATCTTACTCCTAATATTGACTGAAACAAGGAAGAGTAAGAAGTAAGAGTAAGAATAATTTTCTTCAATTCTCTTCCCAGGCCACTGATCAGGATAAACCAGACACGAATAATAGCAACTTGGATTATGAAATTATGCCTGGCAAGTTCAGCAACAACTTCACTATTAACCCAGATACTGGAGTGCTAGTCAGCAAAGGGCCCTTGGACCGAGAAGCTATTCCTATAGAGCTCAATGGGAAGATAGTGCTGACAGTACTTGTACAAGACTTGGGGACCCCTCAGCTGAACACCACTGTCAATGTCACCTTCACTGTGGAGGTAATCCTACTACTCTTTGAGTTTGAGCTAAGATGCTTGGAGAAAGAGATTGTGGCTAATGCAAAAATATAATTCTATTTAGGTAAGATGCTTAGTGGAGAAGGAAGCATATGTAAAACACTCCAAAAATGGAATTTGCTTTTATTTTGCAGTTGGATAACCTTGGTAATAGGGTTTCAAATTTAACATTATATCTATCATTTTATATGCTATAACGATTCCCCCCCCCCCCCCATTTTTCTTCCTGTGCTGCTGCCAGAATGCCCAACGCAATCTTGGACATAGGATGGTATTATTGTAAGTACTTCTTCTCTCCCTAGGACAAAAATGACAATGCACCCAGATTCAACAGTTCAAATTATGAGTTCTTTGTTCCTGAAGGCTTGCAAGGTATAATTCACTGCATCTCTTTAGTCTGGGCTAGAAATGAAACTAGAAACTAGAAAATATCTTGGAGGGTAGCCTGATGCAAAAATCCTAGTTACTGCACTCTAAAAAAATCCAAGTGAGGAGCTAAACAGACCAACTACAGAGCTCTATTGGATCAGATGAAAAGCCAACCTAGTTGAGCATTCTTTTCCTACAATCACCAATCAGATGTCTATAACAAGACCAGAAGCTGGACATGGTGCAATAGCGCTCTCCTGCTCTTATAAGCTATTATAAGAAGCACCCTGCTTGAAACTGCAGGCAATATATAGCCATGAGGACCAGCATTCATAGATTGCATTATCTTGATAGTCCTTGGGAGAGGAAAATCTTCCAGGCCTTTCTAAACTAATCTTATTTCTTTGCCTTCATTGAAGGAGGGAGTTTTGGACAGATGATATTCTTCTAAAATTTACCCAGAGTTTTAATATATGGTATCCAGCACGGATCTGTACACATTTTAAGGGACAAGATGATTAACAGAGCATCATTGCACATACTGTATAGGTTGTGCTATAACAAAGTGTGGTTTGTTTGGTTTTGCTTTAGCATGTAGTGAGAACTGCAAATTATTAATTCATATTTTATTGCAAGGTTAAGAAAGCTTGGTGGCCATGAGCTGCATTTAACATAGGGCTGCAAAGTGGACAGATAAGGCCACATTACACATATGAGAGGGTCTGGGGAGAGATCTTAAGATTTTTATTTTTTAGCCCGTGATTTGCTATTAAAGGGTCTGCACTACAATTTTCATGTGTTTTCCACTACAAAATGACAGACAAGAGTGTTGTCACTTTTCTCAATCATGCCCAAAGAGGCTTGGTGGGCTTTATGAACCCAGTCAAGGGTTAAGCAAAACATAGTTGTTTGACAACATGTGCAAACCAAGTCATTTATGGCTTATAAGATTATAACTGGCATCTTCAATGCCAATTTGAGAGGCAGTTTAAATCACCTAAAATAGTGCATGAAAGGATTCTTGAGAACCAGTATTGGGAATGCTTAGCAGTGCATGAAACTGAAAGTGAAAATGTATGAAAGAGAGCCAGTTTGGTCTAGTGGTGAAGACACCAGGCTAGAAACCAGGAGACTGCTGAGTTCTAGTCCTGCCTTAGGCATGAAAGCAGCTGGGTGACTTTGGGCCAGTCATTCTCTCTCAGCCCAACTCACCTCACAGGGTTGTTGTGGGGAAAATAGGAGGAGGAAGGAGTATTAGGTATGGTCACCCCCTTGAGTTATTCATAAAAATAAGAAAGGTGGGATAAAAAAAATCTTTAAGAAACCTGAAAGCATAGGATAGCATTTGCTTGATTGGTGGCATTGCCATTCATAAGGAAACTGTAGAGCTCTACTATTATGATATGGGTGGAGAAGGGTGGAATATGTTTAACTCTACAATTATTCTAATTCTGATATTCCAATTCTATCTCAGGTATCTCTGTGGGAGATGTGGAAGCCAGAGATGCTGATCAAACACAAATTAACAACCGTATCTCATTCTACATTAATAGCAGTGTAGGCTCAAACAACTTCCTGATTCGCTCCAGTGCCCAGGGATCTGGCTGGTATCAGGGGATGTTGTACCTAGACCCAGACATTGCTCTTGACTATGACCAAATGCAGGAGAAGTTCTTCAATCTGATTGTACGGGCTGAAAATTCAGACTTTGGGGGAACAGTGGAGGTTGCTATTGCCATGGTGAGGGTGTGTGTGCTGGATGTCAATGATGAGTCCCCAACCATTGTACCATCTCCACCACAAAACATTCATGTTATAGAGAATGAGAAACTACATACATTAGTAGCTGTGCTAAAGGCTACTGATAAGGACACCAACCACTCATTAGTCTTCCAGGAGTTGGCTGTTGCGTGTTTCAACAGCTCAGGCAGTGCAGGCAATATATGTCAGCTCTGGTTCCGCCTGACAGCCAGCGGATCACTTTTTGTGAATAGTCCAGATATAGACTATGAACTGTGCACCCAAGTGGAAATCACGCTGCGTGTTAAGGATGAGTTCACTGCAGGAGGAGACCCTTACAGTAGAAATGGTAAGGAGCCTGAAGGAACACTTGCTTTCACACTTTTTCTGTCCTGTGAGCTATATACCCTTTCTCTATCTGTCCTACTTTTCCTTTACTACTAGATTTTTTAATTCCACGGGGGTAATTTAAGTGTTTATAATAACTACGTGTTCCATTCCTAGCATCCCTTAGAGGCAAAGCATATCATCTAGAAAAATAAGTATCAAAACTGTCACTGGTACCTGACTCCCCAGGGGAATAGCTGATCACAAAAGAGGTTGCTAGCATTGCAGTTTGTCATATGGGTGCAACTGATAGCACAGCCCGTCCTGTATTGTGCTGATGACCTACAAATGGTTAGGGAGATAAAGGGCAACATGGAAGAGGAAGTTGAATTCTCTGCACCTGCACTTCTTCCTCTTGCCACCTCACTTACCTGCAACAAGTCTCCTGAAAGGGGAATATTTAGAATCATAGCTTTGGAAAGCACCATAGAGACCCAACCCCTGGGTTACAGAACCCAACTAGAAGAAATATCGTTACATATTTGCATGGAGATGGAAAGACTCTGAAATACCCACAGTGGAGGAATGGTTGGTAAAGATGACCAAATTTGCAGAGATGGCAAAATTGACTTGTTTGATTAGAGAAATTTGCCAATGACTGGAAACACTTTATGGACTTTTTGCTGAAAACAGGAAAAAAAATGAACTTATGATTTATGGGTTTGATCACTAGAATGGGTAGAATGTGGAAAGAAGGGAACCATGATGTAACGTTAGAGAGAGAGGATAAAATAGAAATGCATTTATAACTGCTATAAAGAAGATTGGAAGCAGATCGGAAGCACTTTATATATTTTTTTTCCTTTTTCTCTTTTTTTGTCTCTTCTTTCCTTTCTTACTATTTACTCATCACTTTTCTCTTACTTTTCTTTTTTATTTAAACACGTACTGTTTTTATTTTATAAAAAAAGCTTCTTTAATAAAATTTAATTAAAAAAAAAAGAAATATAGAAAAGGTAAAAGAAATACAGAAAAGGTGTTCCACAAGAAAAAATATACATGAAGGAATGATTGAGTTCATTCTTTCTGTTCACTCAAGCTGTCTTCATAACCTTTCAGATGTACTAGCCGTGGGAGGTAGGGTTAATGAGAGTTGTAGTCGGGCACATCTGAATGTTGGGGAAGGCTGGTGTGTGTGGCTTTGGCATTGCTGAATAGAGGTAAAATTCTGCCAGTGCATAAGTGCCTGAAGCAGGAGAAAGGGAGCAAGTGACAAACTGTATCACAGTTCAAAACTGTGTCTTAAGTAATTGTATCACATGTTGGGCTGCAAGAATGTAAGGGCAAAATTTGCAGGATGACATCATCATGCTCATGTCATCATTTTGACGTAATCTCAGTTTGCTGTAGATGGTTGTGTGCCAGTGGGCTTAATGCCACAACTTGTTCCTTTATCTCAGGGTACTGCCACGGTCCTATTTGTCTTGTAGAAAGGTGGCCTCAAAAAAGAAGTACAACCACAGATCATCTGATCCTAACAACTTCACAAATGGAGGCTTCTCACTCCTCTAGAATAGAAATATCAGCACTAACACTGGGATATTTTATATAAACAAGGAAACAACACGTGCTATTCGTGGGAAATGTGAGGAGAACTGCTCGAACAGGTTTATGACTCCATTGTGCAGTCTCTATGAAGGCATTCAGAACTGGTTTGATCAGTGACTAGAGTGTGTTTATTTGTGGCTTTTCTGCAGAGACCCTGATAATCTTGATAGCTGATGCAAATGACAACACACCCCAGTTTCTTCCTGTTGATGACACCTTTGGTAAGAGCAGAATTGCAGGACAATTGCAGCCGTGGTATGCCTTCACTGCCCCCTAATGAATGGGTGGTGGTATGTCAGACTAATTTAAGGATGCTTTATTCACTTTAGCCTGTGCAAATTGGCTCAGTTGCAGGGACATCCATCTCTATGAGATCATACCTGGCTGCAGATCTCAGAAAGCCTCTCCTTTCACTGCAAGGTTGACCTCCTCCCACATATGCATTCCTCTTTCCGTTAGCCAACCGTAAGGGAGACGTTCAGCTTTCTGAATAGAGCAGAGGAACACCATATTGGACAGCCAGTCAATGGGTGTTGGTAGAGCATGTGCTTGGGAGCAGAAGGCAACAGCCCCATTATAATGTGATTTGGTAGTGAGCCTTACAAGAGAACAAAGCCCATTGTGTTTTGCTGATGGGCTTCACTGATCTGTATCTGGTATTTCATTGCAGTAATCATCCCAGAAATCTCTCCAATAGACCTGCCGGTGGCTGTGGTCAAGGTAAGACTGTACAGTATGTCCATTTGGTGGCATAGATTTCATGCTTTTTTTAGGAATTAAACTTGGTACTCACAAACTATGCAACGGGCTGATAATATTTCAAAGTCCATCAATATTCCTTTCACCCTTCCAGGCCAAAGATGCTGATTCAGATGAAAATGGTGTGGTCACATTTAGCATCTCTGGGGTAGTTTTCATCCAGGACGATGGACATGACCAGACGTTTTATGATCTTTTCAAAGTGGCAAAAACAGTAGAGAAAGGTGTCTCTATTGGAACCATCCAGTAAGTGATGGAGTTCTCTTCCCTGAAAGCTTTGAGAATATTATCTTATAGTCCTGTTCACATTAAGTAAATGCAGGGCATACATGCTAACAACCCCATCCTTGACCTCCTTGTATTGATCAGTAAGATCATGAGGATATTTGGATAGATATGTTTAATAGAGCTCTTTAACCCAGGGGGCATTGCAAGACAAGGAGATGAGACACGGGGGTAAAGCTGGCTTTTGCATCAATATATTGCCGCAGTGCTTTATTTTCACACACATACTTTGAACATACCCATAGGGCTCATTGGGGGTCACTAATTGGGCAGGGAGAAGGACAGCTTTGCTTTCTAGCACATATGGAAGCAGCTAAATAGGAGTAGAACTTTCAGATAATGACTTAGCTAATTGGGGCTTAATGTTTTCAGTGGGACTGCTGATCCTGGGTTTCACAGAACAACCTCAGTTTGGTGCCCCCCGGATGTGTTGGATTACACTCCTACTGAGATGATTAGGAGAGGCTGTCATAAATGCTGAGTGACCCTCTGGATGTAGTTAACACAACATGCTAAACCCAGATTAGCAAACTGCAATCACTGTGTTCACATAGCATACTGTTCCCCAATAATAAGCCACATTATGGTTTAATAGGATAATCTGGCTCACACAACATGCAACACCAATGGCTCGGTTCTCATAACACACTGGAATGCATCTTACACAATCTCATTTTAGTCTATTCTATCATTTTCTGAAAAACAAGTTTCTAAATTATTGAAATGTTAACAACAGGATACAATTGTCATGTTGTCTTTGGTAACATCCAACTCTTTTCTGATGCTACAATAAAGATTCCAATTTAGTATATGCTTTATTTGGTTTTCTGATGAACTATCCCAAAACTTGAAGCACATGGATTAAAGCAACTAATGCAGAAATATTTCAAGATGGAGAAGGGATTGGGCAAGTCTATTTCAGGGTAGTGCAGAGTGGGAACCAGAACATGTATCGCTGATGCTGCAACACGTTCTGTCCTGCAGAATTGCAAGCAACCTTAACAGCGTTTTGAAGGGTCGATATCAAGTGAGAGTGGAAGCCAAAGACAATGGGACTCAAGCACGAAGCAACTTCACATCATTGGATGTAAGTTTGTTTTCTCTCCTGGCCAGCTTCCGTCCAGAGTTTTCATGATGTCTGATCTCTGAGAATGATCATTTCTCTCCTTTTCCAGATCTTCAGCGTGGATCAGAGCTACCGTACCAATCTGAAATTTGATACCTCCTTGAAGGAAGTGCAGACTAATTCAAATGAAATCAAACGGTATGGCACCCTCTTCTGCTTACTAACTGGTGAACTCTGAGGTAGGACCAATGGTGAACTTCATGGAAAGGTCATTTACAGAAAGAACAAGGACGGAGGAACTCAAAAGCTGATTCAGAAGCTGGCTTTTTGAGAGCTGCTTTTTTTTTTGCTTGAAAAATGGAAATGTCTGTCTCAGTTTTGGGGGCAGGGGAGAGATCGTCACATGCCCATTTAAAAAGCGCAAACCACAAGTCAAAGGAGCAGCGGTTGTCACCGCCATGCAGAAGTTCTGTCTCATATTCCTTCACAGACTGTTATAGGAACTTTTCAGTCCCTTATGATGCCCTTCAGTCAGAATATAGGTGATCATCTTTTCCCAGTTTGTTACCCTTCAGGTGTATTAACCTATGCACTATGCATTATTCATCTTCCAGTCATCCTGTTGGATGAAGCTGGATATGAGTTCTACGGGGCAATGATAACATAATCTTGGTTGCGCTTGATTCTGGTTTTGGTTTTTACTGTTATTTATTTATTTGTGGGTATGTGTAGGCACATTTTATGCTTACATTTCACCCCTTTAGAAGATTGTAATGTAGTTTCTCACCCCATCACGTATAAAAAATGGTGCTTCTGACAGCCTTATTATGCAGAACAAGGCAAAATAAAATGTCAGTTTACAAAATAAAGTACAAGGCAGTGTGGTGTGTGTGTGTGCATGCATGCACTCATGTAGGCATTGACTCCATAAGTGGAGGAGATATCATTTAGCTTTGGGAAAGCCATTCTTAAAAAAAATTACTGAATTCACATATCACACTAAACCAGATTTGCTTAACCCTGGTTTACTAAATGTACCATAATTTACTGGATTTCATCTAATGTGCTAAGTCATAAACCACAGTCTAGAAATTACAATGGTGGGGCTCACACAACATGTTGGGCCAAAGCCAGACAAAGCACATTATGCCTTAGTGTAATGTGTGAACAAGAGCAGCTAAACATAGGCAAAGGAAATAGTTACCATTATAGTATCAATTTCAGGAACTTAAGATGTTAGAACATTTGACTAAGATAGGGTAATAGGTACTTCGTGCATCCAGGATTCTAGTGGTTTCTTGCTCAGAGTCAATGTCTTTTGAATCCCTTAGAAATGTTTTCTAAATATAGGTGCTAAAGATGGCTGCCCCCCTCCCCACCCAAACTTACCTTCACTGATTCCATATCTCCATATTTTAAATGTGGTTTTGAATTATGGTTCTCTATGACATGAGTCTCTCATATTTTGATGGTACAGAGTAGACCATATGCCAAGGGGGATCAGAGTATGCAATAAAATGCCACCGTGTAGTGCTGATTTTACAATTCCTGAGCATTAACTGGGTTCCCTGCAGTGCAGTCATGTGGGCTATTTAGCATGGAACTGTGATGATAACTTGCCTGTTTTATGCTGCTTCCAGAATTCTGAGCAAAGCAACTGGATCAACAGTCTACATAGCAGCAATCTATACAGATGATTCATCCTCCTCCAGATCTAACAGGTGATTTGAACAGAGGGAAGCAATAGTAACAAGGAAGTAAATGAGGTTAAAAAGCCTATGAAATACCTGAGGAAGAAAGAGGAGAGAGATGTTGAAGTATTGGGGGTATATTTTGCTGCAATAACTGGCATAGGCATACTCAGTGGAATGTTATGGTGCTTGTATGGATTAAAAGCTGGTAGAACGTATGGAAAATGGAAGGAGCTTCTTGAGATTCCAACATGGTTAGCATCTTGGTGAAGGGTGTCGTCGGTCACTTTTTACAGATGATAAGGCTGCCCTTATAATACTGACTTCTTAGGATTCTTTTTGTGTAGAGAAAGGTAGTTGGAAAGGTAGCCATTCCTTTGAGATGGCTCTCTAATGGTCATGGTTCGAAGAAGATCCTGCTGCTAATTTCCCTTCAGTCCATCTATCTTACGTGTCACTTTATCTTCTATAGGGCTGTGACAAATACTGCAATGGATGCCTATTTTGTTTACAAGAATGGCACAGCTCTGACTGGCGATCGTGTGCTCATGTAAGTGGCAGGTTGCTGTCAGGCTAATAAACGGAGCAGGGAGAAGGAACAGAGGAGGCCAGGTAAAAGTGCCATGTGGAAGGCTGGCCCACTCAGCTGTTAGTGTGACATTGTTGGAAAAGGAAGTGCTCAAATTAAGAGGGAAAGGTAGGGGCCTTTAAATGAAGCAAATCTTGTCCCTCCCTCCCTCCCCCCCCAATAATTTTAGACAAAGAATGACTTCACACTTTCTAAAACAGTATTTTAGAACGTGTATTCTCTCTCCAGCCCCATGTAATTTGAGCCTGGGGAAAACATCTAATTGTATCAGTGTACACGGAGCTACATGGGAAAATTTGATGGAGCACACAGGAGAAACCGTGCAGAAGAAGGCTGAGATTTAGGAAGCAATCCTAGGGGACAGCTCAGCATAATGGCACAGAAAAAAAGCAGGAGGGGCTGCAGAGGCACTAAGTGAGAGGCTGGAAATAGACGTTTTTTAAAAGATCTTTTTTTATTTTTTATTTATTTTCATTTCATTATTTCATTTTATTATTTCATTTTATTTATTTTCATTTCATTATTTCATTTTATTTATTTTCATTTCATTTCTTTTATTTTCATGCTTAATTCTATTGTAATTGCAAATACCAAACAGCTCTTGGAAAACACTTCCTAATCAGCCACAACATATATTTTCTCCAGGCTCATTCGAAGAAATCCTGAAGAGTTGCAACAACTTGTCCAACTTGGCTTGTTGGTCATTGTGAGTGTCTTTATCCTACTAAATCTTCCAAATTCAGAGGAGTTGAATTTGAAAACAAAACTGAACAGTGGGGATGGAAGCTGCCCAAGGCTTGTAAAAAGAACTTTTAAGATGGGAACATCCAAGGCAAGATATATGGCCAGAGAGGACAATTTTCCGCCAGAAGTGAGCTAAACAGCTAAGGGAGAAGCCATATAGGTGAAGCCAAAGTTTCACCTGGAGAAGTAGGCATCCAGCAAGAATGGCCACATGCAACTTCATGCTTCAGCTTTTGCAATCCCTTGTTAGTAGCCATGGTGGATGGCAATGATGGAATTGTAACCCAAAATCTTTAGAGGGCAATGAAGTCAGAACTAGCATGGGGAAGTCCTGTCTGTAACAAGTCCTCCTCAAGTCAAGCTTGGCATCTGATAGCTTCTTGGACATGTGGATGCAATTTTCTGAACGGCACTATGGAAGAAGCCCTGTTCTGTGATTTTTTTCCAACTTCCCAGCCTAGTCTGCAGCATTAGCTTAAATGTAGTGTAGATGGGTCTCCCCCAAATTAGCATTTTCCAGATGTTTAGACTACAGTTTCTATAATAACCAAGCAATATGATTCTGCTGAGTGTGGATAGTGTGAGTTGTGATTTGATATGGGGAGCATCAGGATGGGGAAGGCTAGAATGGATTCTCTATTTGTTGAGCCAGTGTAATGCATTTGTATGTTCCCAGGGCCCTGGGGATGTGAAAGAGCCCAAGAAAGAGATGGAGCTGTTTGGTATTATTGCAGGATTGGCTGCAACTGTTGTCCTCCTCCTCCTCCTCCTGACTGGGACCATAATTGGCATGAGGAAAAGGTACAACTTCCCCACCAACTCAGTTTTCCAACTTTTTTCTTCTATTTCTGATCAGATACTGCATGAATTCATTGCACCCAGGTTTTTCCCTATGATGGCAAGCCCTAAATTCTTTTGCAATATTACACTGCCTCCACATCTTTAAAGCCAGTGCAACAGCTACCTCCTTCAGGTGGTCTATTCTTCTGCCATCAAGGACTGCCTTCAACCTGCTTCTCAATTGGTACGACAAAGAGTTCTTCCTGCTCCTTCTTTCTTTTTGCAGTTATACGAGGAAGTTGAAGGCACTCAAAGCCTTGAAGGTGGCTTCAAATTTCTCAGCAGATGGAGCGCAGCAGGGAGCTGCTATTCCTGGGACCAACAAATACAATACAGAAGGGTATGTGGGTTTTTTGCATGGGGAATGGTTTGCTGCACTAGAGAGAGGCAGATACAGCTTGTAACAGAGAAAATGCCTGGGGCCCTGAGTTTGTGCAGGGACCCGCTTCTTGGTTGTGTTAGGGACTGGGTTGTTTCTCAGCTGCCTGTATTTTTCATTTTTATAATGTTTGCTTTCATTTTTATTATGTTTTAATTTTGTCTGCCACCCAGAGTCACTTGTTGAGATGGGCAGCCATATAAATTGGATAACTAACTAAATAAATAAAATACAAGTAAGAACTTTAAGTTCCTGCCTCCTGGAAGCCATCTAGCCCTTTCCATTGCTAATTTTCAGTTATAAAACTCCATCGGTTGGTCAGATGCTATGCTGAATTTGGATATGGTGGAACCATACAGCATCTTCAAACAAGCAAAAAGCTGATATGACTAAAATTGGAGACTTCGGAAATTATGGCAGAGTTGTGCTATTGAAAGGATATGGAAGTGCCCAAGGAATGTTTAAGACCATTTATCAGTCTGGGGAATATGAAATCTTTCTCTTTGAAGCTTCAAACCTGTTATAGGAGGGCAAAATAAAGATAGCAGTTGCTTGGATAGAAGGTAATCCACATTGTGGAAAACCACAAAGTTTTAGTACCCTTTGCGTGTCACCTTGGTAATTGCAAGTGATGGTGTATAGTTTGTGGCATATACAAGAGTAGCTGTAGGGCACGTTAGTTACCAGATGTTGTATTATGGCATTCTTTGTTGAGCATAGCATTGGACAGGTTACATTTCTGATAAAGACACTCACCTGTAAACCATTCTTCTGTAGGGCTAATCCTGTGCTTGGTTTCTCCTTGGACTCTTCTGTGAACCTTGGCTTTGAGGAAAATGCCAGTTCTGAAGTGGCCAGGTAGTGTGATGAATTTCATCCCTAATTTCTCACCATCTATGCAGAATCACATGGTGATTATGCTAATGTGACTGCTTTACTTACCCAAGGCCTTATCCCACACAGTTCCTGAAATCTCTTTGATCCCACCTCCCCCCCCCCCCCCAATTTTGTCATTGAGGTGCTGAATTTTCCACATGTGTTAAAAATTAGAAACCTCCAAACTAGTGGAGGCAATAAGGGGGTTATGGAGACTTGCAGCTAGAGATGACAAATAGCCCCCTGGCTGGTCAAGCTGCTTTCTGTATTACAGCCTGAACTCTCTGGATGAAAATATGGTTGATGCTCCACATTACTCGATTCCTGCTGAACAGAAGGTGAGATACCTGTCCCCACTCTATTGCACATTTTTTGGCTGATGATTTTTTTGAGAGGGGGAATCTACCCTTCCTTCCAAGTAAATATATTATTTGCGGTATCTAGACTAAGTAAACCTCCTTTCTATTTATAAGGGTTTTTTTAAGCTATAGGGATTTTCATATATGGAAAGTATTAAAACCAAGTTGCACATCTTTACATTCCTAGGTGGTACAGTTAAGCCCTACTTTCAGCTTCTGCTTCCTTGATCTGTGATTAGCATACCCAATGAGCAAATGGAAATTACCTGCTGTCCTTTATCTGTGAAGGCTTTTTCCATTTGGACAGAACCTCTGCCCTGTCAACCAAAACATCAAGAACTATGCTTATATGATCACCAGTGGGCCAGTCCTTCTATGCCAGTGTTTCTCAACCTTTGCAACTTTAAGATGTGTGGACTTCAACTCCCAGAATTCCCCAGCCAGCAATTCTGGGAGTTGAAGCCCACACATCTTGAAGTTCCCAATGTTGAGAAACACTGCTGTATACTGTCAAAGATGATCCAGTAAGCTAGATTCACACTTTGTGGTAAGTCATAGATCACTGAGCAAGCTATAGTGTTTTGGTTCATGCATAACATATTATAAACAATGGACTGTAACTCACAAAGCCAGTACTAACAAAACAAGGTTTGTGGTTTAGCCCAATCTCTTCATGAAGATCAGATCATCAGTAAGGGCTGAACCAGATGCAGCTACATCTGTACACCTATGTTTCAGTTCACCCCTCAATGAACTTCATGAAGACATTGGTCTTATGGTGCTCAATTTTATATCACTTCTGTTGTTAGGCCTTTGCAATCTCTGCAAGGAACGGCATGAGAAGTAAGTCCACCATATGTTCACACAATCACATGCACACTCACAGCCATAGGCTACACTCTGCTTGGCTTTCTACAAGGGTACCAGATGGCCAAGTATGTGTTTGAAAACAGAGAGTGGAAAGACACACATTCATCTGTTGTGCTGGGCTGCGCTCTAGAAGGCTAGTGTTCTGGAGGAAAACCCCCAAAAGGAAATGCTTTTCACACACAACTTTCCCCAACCTGGGACCCTCCAGATGGACTGGGACTATACCTCCAGAATTTGTCACCGGTATAGACAAAGGCTAGGGATTCTGAGAGATGCGCTCTCAATCCATTTGGAGAGCACCAGGTTGGAGAAGGAAGTTCTGTGATAAAACAGAAGCAGCGGCTTCAACAGTTGTATATTCCCATGTTTCCACTATAGATCTGCTGTTAGAAGTATCTTCCAGCTGTCTGTAAGTGTTGAGGTGCTGCATTCCAGAAGGTGGGCTGGTGGGTTGAAGAAAAGAGTACAGGATGTGGCCTCTTTTTTAAAAAAAATCCAGATCTCAGGTCTTAAGACTGACAAAGCCTAGGATATGGTGTCTATACTGTGTGGCAATCCAAAAATATGATATCCAGCACTCGTATCCCACAGAAACAATAATCTTTAAATATGATCTCACTCTTTCCAGCTGGACAAAGCAGATGCTCGGTGTGGAACAAACAGTTGGGAAGAGCCCTTGAAAGCTGCTTTAGATAGTCACAAGAAAGACAAGCCACCACAGCAAGGGCTCTCCAAGCAGGCACCTCCAGCCTTTGGAAAACCTTGCTTGGATACTACAGAACTATGACTTCACCCATTTCCTTCTGGCAAAACAATGACCCAAACTTGTATGGCAACTGTGACCTGAAGATGTTGGAATCCAATGAAATAAAAAATAAATAAAAAAAAATAAACACATTGGAATATTGTCTTCTCTGTGGCCTGAATCAATTCAAGGTCTGCACCTTAAACTGCACCAGGTCTGCCCTAAACTAAACTAAAAGATCAGACTGAACAAGATCATGGAACCAGAGAACTGGAAGAAGCTCCTTGGGCCATTAGGTCCAGCCCCCTTCTGAGTGCAGGAATCCAACTGAAAGATACACACATGTGACTACTGCACAGAATTGTTAGTAAAACAAAATGCTTCAATGGAAACAAGGCAGAGAATAAAAGTTTAGTATAAAGCTACTGGTAACCAGTATGGTATAATGACTGAAGGTTCTGGTGTAGAAGCTGGGGCACTATGAGTTCTCAACCTGCTTTAAGCATGGAAGCCAGCAGGTGACTTTGCGCCAGTGACACACTCCCAACCCTAGGAAGAAGGCAATGAGAAACCATGGTTTTTAATGTTGCCAAGAAAATTGCATGGGCTTGTCCATGTAGTCGGTGAGAGTCAAGACTGGCTTCAAGGCACTGCTAGTCTCTGGGCAGAAGCCAGATTCTTGTCATCCTATCTCACTGTTGCTGGAAAAGGCATAGGCCTCTTGCTATTTTATTTCAAACATATAGCATGGCCAGATGGTGGTTTTCATGTGAATCTCAATTATCTTCAAAAATAATCCAGCACAATTGTTCCCCCCCCCCCACCTTCTTAGAGCTTCTGCACAAGGAAGTACTGATGTCAAAGCTTTTCATTCTCCTGCAGAGATTTCTAAACCTTTTACTAAGATGCCTAGAAATGAGCTGATAGAACTGTGCCAGCAAACAC
Organism: Liasis olivaceus; assembly: GCA_030867105.1. NCBI lineage: Eukaryota > Metazoa > Chordata > Lepidosauria > Squamata > Pythonidae > Liasis > Liasis olivaceus. Next base: position 63,822,501 of record CM061348.1, on the reverse strand, counting down.
ACATTACTTTCTCTCAGGCACAGTTGTTTGTATGTGGTTTCACTTTTGGTTCTCTAACAATGTATGGCCTGATGGGTTGATGCCCCCATAAGATAGAATAAAGTAATTCCTCTTTGGGTGTCATAAGAAAACAAATATTTCTTAGTCTAGTATTCTAACTTTACTGTCAGGAGAAGGAAAAATGCTTGTGGGATTTTTTTTTTTAACCCTGGTATCAGTGTAACTTGTAGGTTCAGGGAAAATAGACATTTTCCATTTCTGGAGTCTGTATAAACTTGAATGCTGGCCCAATTTGGAGTACCTGATGAGTATGACACTTGTAATTCATGACTCAGAGGATAAACTTGTAATTTTAAGAACCTTCTTCCTGAAGGTTGCAAAAATCAATTTTCCAGCTCTTTCGAGAACCTGCCAAGGCATCACCTTGAGAGCCCTTCACCACAATTTTCACCATTCTCAGCAGGGAGACTGTTCAGAACTTCAGCCCAAGAAAAGGAAACCATCCCTTCCTCCCAACACAAAGAAAGCTTTTGGAGCAGGAAATGTTGATTGTTGTGTTGGGTTTGTTTGGGTATTTTGGAGAAAATTTTATTATCCAACAGCTAGGTTTACAAGTGGTACCCTAAAGATATAAAGAAAGGAAAAAAAGAAACCAAAAGGCAAAATTACTCGTAACAATTCAGCATTGCTTGGTACTATAAATCCATATGGCACGTAAACACCATACTGAGAACAGCACACAAGGCAGGGCGTGGGAAGGCTCTTCAGTGGTTCGGTAGGTTTCCCCTGTATTTCTGAGGAGGGATCAAGGGGAAGTGCATTGGCCATAGCCTCAGCTGCATTCTCCATTCTAGACATACTGCCAGGGGGGTGTAGATTTCACCACGCATATTTGTACTTCCAGGTTGGATGCCTCTCCCCACTTCCTCTCTCGCATGCCTGAGTCTCAGCCGAATGTGCTGGTGGCAGAAACCCTGTGCCTATTATGTGCTTATTATGCTCTCTGACCTGCAAGGCTGAGGCCCACATCACAAACTGGCTCTGCATCTTGCAACTGGGAGGCTACTTGTGAACACTGAGTGCTCTAGGAACCGAGGAATGCAGCTGGCTGAAGGATAACTTCATCCTCCAGCATGCCTTCCAAAAGCCCTGCTTAATGTATTGAGGAGAGCTTGCCAGCCCCAAACACTTTAGGAATAGCTTTATGCAGGCAGTGCTTCAACATTTCCCTTTTTGCAGCTGGATGTACCAAATCTAGGGCTAACATTTGCACCTCTGCAAATGCCTGCTAAAAGCGGTTACAAGCCTAGACTTTTCCATCAGCTAGATGCTCTCCAACAGCAGTGCTAGTTGGAGATGATAGATGGTGTTGTCCAACATCTCTGGAGATCACTGGGTTGGAGAAATATGACATAGATTCCCTCTCTTGTGCAGGACGGCAGGCAGGCAGACTATTCATTTGCTTGCGCTAGTTTACAAAGGTTTTAAACGCTACTTAGAGTTGAACGCCCCCTTCTTCCATGCACTCTGCAGATGATAGTTAGCCTTTGTTGCCTGGAGATAATGCAGCAATCGGGGAAGCTTTTCCCAGGCATCCAAAAGAAACACACTCCTTTGCATCATGGGAACAGAATGCGGCCTGGCTTTTGAGGGTCTGGCGAAGAGATCTTTACACTCCACCCAGGAGTTCAAGTAGGTCTACATCCCCCATTAGCCACATAACACTGCAAAACAAATCAATATTCTTTTGCGGAGGGAGGGAGGGAGGGAGGGAGGGAGGGAGGGAAGGAAGGAAGGAAGGAAGGAAGGAAGGAAGGAAGGAAGGAAGGAAGGAAGGAAGGAAGGTTCTTCAGGTGTAGCCAATCCATTCACAGTCTTGTATAAATTATCATGTGCTGGATGTTTTCAATCAACTGTAAAGAGATACTGAAAGTCTTTCCTTTTGAGATATATCCTCCATTGCTTAGACTCAAAGAGTTCATCTCCATTCAGAGTATAATGGTCAACTTTTCTTCCTTTTTCATGGCAGAACTCCCTGACAGAAGAAAATTCAGCAGAAGAACCCTTGCTTACTTTTCATGATGGGCAAACTGCCCACTTTCTGTTCACTTTCTGCCTTTTAGCAACAGCTAAATAGCACAGCCCAGGCAGGAAAAAAATCAGGGTGGAAAATTAAAATGAAGAGGATATCTTCTGGCAAAAGTTAGGATAGTGTTCTTCTACTCAATTAGAAAGAGATTTTTGGCACCATATTTCCCACTGGAAGCTCTTTTGAAACAATAGTTGATGCAGCTATCTGGAGAACTACCATCAAAAAGAAAAAAAGAATCTGGGTTTCCCCCACATTACCATCCTTTGTTCCTTTTATCAGCTATTCCTGCCCAAATTATGCCATTTAGGGGAAAAGTATAAAATCCCAAATCCCCAGTGCATACATCAGTGAGAGAGGAAAAATGAGGGAGGTAAAAAAGAGGAACAGCAACATCAAGAAAAACAAGAATTTGGTCCAGAGTAAACACAACAATTTTTTTAAGCCCCCATCTCCTGACACATATGAATAAAGTATTTCAGCCCACCCAGACCCTTTGAAAAAAACATCTGGAGTATAACACCTGCCAATTTTCAGGTGGCAATGGACCTCATTGTTCTATAGAGAAAACAGTATAGACTGCAAAGAGGCAAAGATACATACGTACATGCATTCAAGTGCACACAAGGTGCACATCGAGCCATCCATTCGCACACAAGACATGGATTCTTCCTAAGGATTAGTTTCTCAGGCAAATGGATTGGTTGGTGGCCTCAGCACCTTGGCCTGGGATCTGAGCCATCACCATGGGACCTCAGTGATGGTTGCTGGCCAGTGATGCTGCAAGGGGTCCAAGCCCACATGGAGAACCCACCATCAATTCAACATCCAGGCTATAGAGTTTTGACTTGCAAGAGGCACAGACATTAGGCCTGAGGAGGCTATGGGGACTATGCAGACAAAAGGCAAGCGATTAAATATTTTGTCTACATTTTTCTTTTGCCTTAGGAGTAACTCAGATTACTCTTGAGCTAACACCCTAAATTGTCCACCTTCTGTGCAAAACTAATCAAAAAATAAACCCAGACCCACACTAAGGTAATTCCAGTCCTGTGCACAAAAGGAAACTATGTGCAGAGTTTTCGTGCTGCCAAAGCCAAAAAGTGGCTTCAGAGTAGGTACGGACACACACATTGCACCCTTGAGTCCCTCCTTAAAGCAGATGCATCTTGATCTGGGCTTAAATGGTAACCAAGGAAAACATGTTAAGGAGTCATCAGTAAGATGCAGGAAAGTGCTTTAGAGCCAGCCTAAATGCCTCGACTCAACCATATTTTCCTGGGATTGTGCGGCCATCATGCAAACCCAGGAAAGATGCAGCTTCTGTAAGGTGGCACCAACAGGCATGGCATATGTGCCCTGTCCACGTGAATCACCATTTTGGTTTCAGATCCAAAGTGCTGCACATCCCTAGATACGAATCATACTTCATGAATTGAGTAATTTTGCTTGAAACTGTTCTGTTGGATTACTTCCTGGATATATGAGATGGCTGTGGAGGAAAGTTACTGGCAAGGAAAATACCATGACAGGAAGAAAGCTTGTCCGTGTAGAGGGAACAAAAAAATAAATAAGGAGGAGCGCAGTAGCAGTTGCCTGTTCTACAGTGTTACAGGGTTTTGCTTTCTCAAATCATTTTGAGAAGGGCTTCCAGATGGGTTGGATCACAAGTCCCATCACCTGCTATCACCATGGCTAAACTGATGGGAGTGGTCATCTAATGTGCTGGAGAACATGTGGTTGAGGAAGGCTGAAGATGGGAGACATTTGCCAATCCATAACTTGAAGAGCCAAGAGTGGATAAGTATTCAGGGCATAAATGTTTCTATTCCTAATTACTAGAGGCTCACATAGTACAATTTTTGGTTTGGCCTCAGTTCCTAAAGGATGGGGACTGTGAAGTAAATAGGCCTTCAAAGGACCCAGGAGTTGACATTCTGCATGACATTGTGGAAAACCGCTTGCTCAGCACAGCAGCTCTGAAGCTATCTCCCTGAGAGTTACCTCCAAGGACTTCAAAGGCTTGATCTTTCCAAGCTGTATCAAGGAGATAATACTTCAGAAGCACAGCCATGCAAGTTTGCTGTAGCAAAACAAAGCTCTTGCTTTGGATCTACAGGGTGAAATGGCAAAACTGTCAGTAATTTGGGAACTAAGGCTGCTGGTCCTTACCCCATCAACCATTTTTTAAAAATGGTATGTGAGAAAATACTCAGTACGCATGGAGCTGACAACACTAAGTGACCTTGTTCTGTGTAGCCTAAAAGCAGATTCAGTGACTGTTTCCTGAAGCAGCCCTACCCATCATGCCCTATGTTACTGTCATAGATTTTTCAGTAGTTGAGCAACAGGACCAAGAAAGATGTTGGGGTGGTTAAAACCACAGTGGCTGTTTTAAAACATGCTCCAGTTAAATGGATAGCTCTTCCTATTCGTGGATCCCAAACACTTAAGAAAGGTGGCTTTTAACAGAAATACCTGTTGAAGAAGATGGCCAACTCCATTCCCTTATATCTTGCTGGATATCCTTCAGAGATCTCAATGTAATCTATCATGTGATTATTTTAAAATGACAAATGTGGGCTATCAGAGGGCGCTGTCAGCTGGGCACCAAAAGCCCAAGGATGATCTCTATCCTATAGTAAATAGGTTGTTTAGACCTTTGCATTTTGTCATGGAAGTCTGTCATTGTGGAGATTATACATCCAGCATGAAAAGCTGCACTCCAGATGTGAGCAGCAATTATGAACACTGCCCTCAGGGATATGTAAGCTTTTCAAACACTTATTTCTGGGCAGGGCTCAAAGTTCTCCAGCCAAACTTCTCATGTCAACCTTGGAATTTAGTATTTGGCCTACATTTTCAAAATGTGTCTTTTGAAGGACAGTAGATAGATAACGTTATGGTTTCAAAGGACTAGGAAGGGGTCTTCTCCCCACCACCACCATTGCCTGAGAAACTACATAACATTTGCATTTTCCAGCTACAATAAAACCCAAGAAAATGACAAGAGCACATTTCACTCCACAGCTGGGCCTCCACGAGAGCAGCAGCGGGGCCGTCGTACATTCTGTAGGAGTGCCCTGAACACACTAGGCTGCCTCTTGATCTCACCCTTGCGTGGAGCAGCCTTGACAGAACTGGAACGGGTACTTTGAGGAGTCATCACCATCTGCCGACCATGCTCTTCAATCTGCTTCTCCAGATGCTTCTGGATTGCCATTCCCAACACTTCTACCTCCATGGACGCTCCATATACTTCCCATGTCATCCCCTTTTCATCCCAGCTGACCTCCCGTATTGGCTCTGATGTCTCTTCCTGTGCCCCCTTAATGTGCACTTCAGGATAGGATGATTGAGGGGATTTGGTTACTGGAGTCATAGGTCCTGTGGCCACTGATCTGGTCTCCACTGGGATGGACACTTGCATTTCCACATCCCTTTTCGTGGGTTTCTCCTCTGGACCAGGACTCTTCAGAGAGGATGTCCCTAAACCTCTCGTGTGAAATGTGAAAGCTGTGGAGCCATCAGGTGGATTGATAGGGCTGATGGCTACAGACACCAAAGATACACGATTGTCAACTTGAGTTCCAGCATCGTGCTGGGGAGGTGTGACTTCAAATACACAGGTCTGGGCAAGAAGTTCTACAGATGCCATCTCCCCATTGGTTGTATGGTCTTCACTTGTAGCTATGCTGATCATTTCCACTTTTTTTCCATGACCTTGGTCTTGACTCTTGCAGTTGGAGGATGTTGCTTCCCTGAGCCCTGTTTTCTCTTCCATGGATTCACTTGGGCTTGATTCTAACTCACCTGATGTGCCTTGATGTTTGACTTCATAAGAAATGCTGGTGACAAGTACATCTGGCACTTTACAGGAGTCCCCAGATGGGTGAGCTTCTGCAACAGGGAACCTTGTTTCCTCAGTATGACCCAACTGATAGCTTGTTGTAACTGGCTTGTCTAACTTCCCTGATGTGGTTTCAGCTTCAGAGAGTTCCAGAATAGACTGCTTCATAGCTTCTGATGCAAAGAGACTTTTGGAACCTTCATTCCCAAATTCCACAGCTTCACAAATGTCACTGCTGATGTGTGATTTATCTCCTTTAGAGGCAAGAGGCTGCCCTTGACTTGTGTTTTGCAGACATGCAGGAAGTGCTGGAGTCATCTCGGAATGAACTGTTTTTGTTTGGATACTTTCTTCCTCAGCTTTACTTCTGATGGGTTCAAGAAATGCAACATGTTTCAGGGAGGTTGGTGTACTGGATGAGTCTTTATTAGGTCCTTTGAGGCAGGGCTCTGTTGGGAGATGCCTACATGCTTCTCCAGCAACAGGGCTAGCTTTTCTTTCCAGATGGCTGCAGACAGTCACTGAGCTACTCGGGATCTCCTTCATGCTCACGTCCTGCTTACTGTTCTGCTTCCAGTCATGACAAGCTGCTGTTTCTCCTTTTGCTTCTGAGGGAGTTCCTCCAACACTTGTGTTTTTCAGAACAGGAGGCTCAGTGGCAGCAAGTAGATCTGCAGAAGACTTTGGATCTACAGCTGGAACCTTCTCTTTCTGGTTTGGGTTATCAACCATGGTGACTTTTTGGCTGCTGTCTTTGGTGCTGAGTTCATTTACACAGCAATTCCTCATGGTGAAATCACCACTTGCACAGCTGGCGTTTTGGAGGCAGCTGTTTTTTCCACGATCACAAGGTGAGCTGCTGGTGGGCTGGTGAGCATCTTCTGGAACAGCTTCTTGCTTCAGCAATTGCAAAGCCTCGGTCTCCTTAGCACTGCCCATCTCTAGGCAGGATTTCTGCCATGCTATTCTTTGTACCTCTCTTGAAGGGTTCTGAAAGAAGAGAGAGGGTGGGGAAGAGACAGGACCATTATCTGAGGTAACCTCAAAGAAAAACACAATGATCTTAAAGCTATCTATCTGTGATGTCTTCTGGGTCAATGGTTCCTTTGCATTATTTGAGAGTGTTTAGTATGTTTGCGGCCTTAGCAAACAACACAAAATCTGAGAGCTGAAATGAGACATGGCATTTTGCACAGTCTCAGAGAGGTTCACAGATTTCCCACCACTGAATTCTAGTAAAGTAATTCCACCCCTTTCCTCCCTTCCCCTCTTCCTTCCCACTCCTTATTTTCATAACAGCTTGTTCAGGCGTTTAGTTCCATCAATTACATACATATCTGCTCAAACAACATTGAACTTCTTAGGCACATATAGAAATTGGTAGGAGTAGACTAAACTGTAGCCTTTTAATTTATAATCTGACCTTGACAGAAACCCAAAGCACAGTCCATCACTAATAATAAAACTGTTGTACTCTTTTAAGTACACCACCTTCTTCATCTCACTAATCTTTAGAAAAAAATTATACAGTAGATCAGTATTATTATTCCTATTTTATAGATGAAAGATTGAGGCTGACAACCTTAGGGTGCTTAAAGCCACGTAAGGGTGCTTAAAGCCACATAAGGAATTCACGGCAGAGGCAGAATTTTCAACTCTGCCCCCATAACTACAATCTTTAAGCCACAGCCATGAGTTACTGGAATCACAGAAAGAATCCTGCATTCTGATAAACATTTGATAGTGGCCTTTGAAAATTCCACCAACTGGGAGATTTAATAGACCAAGGCTAAGAATGAAGGCCACCAAGACTGTGAAAATAAAAGATTCTGGCATCATAAACCAAAATTTGATTTTTGTAAAAGTTAAGCATATGAAATGAATGAACTGAAATGGATCTAGAGTGGTTCCAATACCACAGATCACATACCCTGAGTGCACAGCTGACTGCTGCAATAACCTGCATTTGCACAAACCAACTTGGTGCACAATTTCTAGACATATATTTTGTAGAGAATCCATGGTGATGACAAAGAAGAGGCATTAGGTCCAGAAGTGGTGTATTAACAAAGAGCTGATCTATTGTTATGCCATTTCACACCCACAGCATCCTCATGCTCGAATAAGCCACAGGATCTAGGGGACTACTTTTTATCCTGCTTATAGCCACAGGCCAGTGTAATCCAAACATACAAGAACAAGACAGCCAGAACAATTTGGATAAGAAGGACAAGCATCCTGCCACATTCCTACAATGAAAGAGAAACAAAATAAGTCCACTTAAATGTTATTACTTGGACTTGTCTGGGCAGCTGAGGATCCTTTGCAGCCTGCAACAGCTCTCTGTGGGGCCAGTGAATGGCACTCGCATTCCCATGGCTTCTCCTAATCTCAGGGGCAGGTTTGTGTTGTGGTCCTTGGATTATGTCAGCCGTGAAGAAAAAGTGAAAGATGGAGACCTTTCACCTTTTTTGAGGTGGGTGGGGGGGAGACAGGAATGGGTGGTACTCAGGGAAAGGGTATCAGGATCTGGAAAGCTAAATGTTGCTGTAGCCAAATCCAGATTGATAAAAAGCAGTGTTTTCCCACGCAGCAGGGCAAGCAAACTTTGAGTGGTCAAGGGTTGCCCCTTTTTACCAAGAAAATGGGGGAAGGATAGGATTTTCAGCCTTTGGAGAGGGTTTAGGGGGTTGTTATCGTTCACCTGTTTTAGCAAAATAAGTGTTATGCTGACTGGAGGCTTAACAAGCCATTAATTCTGTTGCTTTTTAAAGAAAAAGTGAAAATTTAGTCTGAAAAAAATCAAACTGAATGGAGAGTCCATCCCCCTGCTACAGGGAACTGGGACGAAATCTAATGCTGAGTCCTGCTTACCATACAGCAGCTGAGTTTAATGTTTAGGCCACTCAGTATGCTGCAATGCCGGGAATTTGGTTCCCCCAAAATGCATCAAAGCACACAGCAGCGTGGATGTAATATCTACCAGCAGCTCTTTAAGGCAGCCACACCTTCTCCCTGGGAACTTGTACAGGATTGATAGCAGAAAAAAGTAAAATCACCCTCAGCCATGTTCCTCAGAGCTACATGTACACATCCATATTGTTTTCTTGACAACAATACAAAATTGGCTTGCCACTTCCTTATCCCTGGATCTCTACAGCTCTGGGATATCCTGGTAGTCTCCCACCCAAGAACTAATCAAGTCCAACACTTCTTTGCCTTTTTCAGGTCAACAAAGGATGTCTGGATGCTATCACCTGCTGACATCAAGGTACTAGTTGAGGGTAGACAACTCTGAGATGCTTAGAAAGACAGATAAAAGCTCAGTGATGATGTAAGTGCTCTATAAGCAGAAGGTCTGGGTCCAATCCTTGGCATTTTTGCTTAAAAAGGATCAGATAGCAGGCAATATGAAGTAAAATGTTTTTTTTAGTATTCATGTTAGTATTTATGTATAGGGTTTTTTAGTATTTATGTATAGCGTTGTTTTATAATCAGATTTTAATTGATTGCTTAATTTTAATTATTTATATGGTATTGTTTTTTAATGGCTTGGGCTTGTGGTTTTAATTGTGAGCCGCCCAGAGTCACCCGTTGGGGGAGATGGGTGGCATACAAATTTAATAAACAAACAAACTGCAGCCAGGAAGAAGAAACTTGGGATTGGCATCATGGTGCACAGAGGGACTTCAGATACTCCCATGACCCCCCAACACCCTATACTGTTTGGCTTGTTTGGCTTTTAGATACATTTTAAGATGTGCTTTTTCTTTTTAATCTTGGGAGGCTGGAGCTTCCAAATCACCCTCCTTCTATCCTATTCCTTTTCCAAGGTGCTTCTTTTGAGTCCTGCATGGCTGGCCAAGGTCCCCGAAGCTCTGCTATGCAGGGGTTCGGCTTGTAATCGAAACCTTAAAAAAAAAGAGGGGAAAAGGTGTCACTTTATACTATGGGAACGTTCTCCCTGTGAGGATCGTTATCTCCGTGTCTTTCAATAGTTCTGGTAAGGTTACTGACTCAGTTTGGAGATTAATTTTATGTAGATAAGTTATTTTTTTTTAATGAGTGTTTGCAACTTCCCATTTTTCTTTTAAAAAAAAAAACATACTAAATCCTTCACTGATTTTTATGCGCCCTAACTATTTCACATCTAAAGTAATTTATTTCTTTTTCTCTGTGGAACTTCTGACATAGATGCGGTTCTTTAGGCATTCTTAATATGCCAGCTAAGAAGGCAAAGAGGTACCACTTCTGCAGTGCAGACCAGAAAACAACCTGGATGTAGCTGTGATGAAATGGTATATCACGTAGTTTACTAAACTACGCAAACAAAGAGTTAATTGAACTCTGACTTCCAAGGCAGGCAGGGCAGAAAGGTGAGAAAACTTAAAAGAGGGAGGTGGGAGGTAGTTGTGACAGAGTAGAAGAAAGGAAAAGGAAAGGGAAAAAGAGCCAAATACACATTTTTTTAAAAGTCCCAGGTGGCTTTTTTGACAAAATAAACTAACATTCTACAAATAAGCATGGAATTCTGTATCTCTAAACAAAAGCCATTTATATCCCATATTATCCGTTCATACAATATTATTGTTAAATAGAGTTTTAATTCATTGTAAGCAATTTGTCCTACATGTCAATGAGAGACAACATATAACATCCAATCATATAGCTGGGAGGAATCACAAGATCTTCTGCAATGTGCAGAAAACGAATTAAACCATCCATGAGAACTGGCTGTCATGGGTTTTCTTGAAAGCTTTCAGAAAGACAACCCACAACTCCCCTAGGCAGACAGCCCATTGCTCTACTAATCTTACCACCAGGAAGTTTTCCCATGTATTTATCACCTATCAAATCAAGCCAACTATCCAGGTATTTAAACAAAATCTAACTAGCCATTTATACCCCTTATTTCTAACCCTAGTTTCTGTTTAAGATATGATGCTACAGGAAAATATTTGATAAGAGAAAATCATCTCAGGATAAAAATTCTAATATTCGGGGTGAGGAGCAAGATTTTGAGACAATTTATTTATTTCTCCTCCCCTGCAAAGTAAAATAAATTACACCACTTCTGACCAAATAAGCCAGGTTTCACCTGTAACAGCCACTAGCAATTAAGATCAACTTGAGACTATCTTTACTTAATCTTTGGCAGTTCTCTGTGGAGCCCTGTTGCTGTATAAATAAATGATAAAGAAAGTCCAGAAGCGATTTCAGCAAGTGACATTTTCAGACTGCTCATTTCCATATTAGTCGCACAGACTGGGGCAATACTATGGGATACAGTGTTCAGTCTGGAATGCCGAAAAATGTTTGTCTGAATATGCCAGACCTATGCAGCCAGCAGAAAGGAGAGTTATAGGCATACCTCAGGTATAAGATTTGCTTCAAACAACATTCATTTATAGCATTTTCCGTCATGCTTAATATAATATAAAGCGAACAGGTTTATTCCATTTAAGAATGTTTTCCGTTATGAGATCAAATTCCATACCAAACAAAGCCTAAATTCTGCATCAGGAAATTTGCAATCTTTTAAACACTATAAATGTGTGCTTAATGTTACATATCTTCTCTTGCATGACAGGAGAAAAAGTATAGACTTCCAACCCCTAGAAATAATCTGGAACAGCTTCCCCTCTGTTTCTAGCCTTGTACTGCAGCCTTAAGGACTAGAATTTTTTGAAATAAATAAAGAATGGGGATTTCTAAAAGCCTGTGTGCTGCAGTAAGAATACACAGCCCCTTTTCTTGTCCTTGATCTATCTTATGTTAGTGATAATCAAACTGACATACATATAGCAGAATACAGAATATTATTTTGGTATTTAACATTATAGTACTAATGAACCAATATGGCTATTATAATAATTTTTAAGGGATTCAAAATTGTTGCTTATGGAAGTTGTCACTCTGCATAAAATACCATTTCCATCAGGGCTGTGCATATTTCCAAAGTGATCTGGAAGAAGTACTTTGGTCCTCATGCAACTGTAGGACCTGTCTGTCACTAATTAAACCAGCCACATTATGCAGAATTCTGCAGCTGTGCAGAATACCCTCTTCCAAGGCATGACTCCTTTAATGAATAGGAGATGTTATGCTCAGGTGTAGCCCAAAGCACTTCTGAAATATTTCTGAAGTGTGCATAGCCCTACTTCTCATGCTGCAACTCATCGCAATTCTCACAATGAAGGGCACACACGTAGCCAGATGGAATTGTCTTAGCAATGCAACTGTAATTGGATAAACTGGCTTTCAGAATACCAAATCTTAGCGGACAGTATCTCAGACCTTGCTATATGCTGTGTGCTAATGCAAGCTAAATGAATCCTGATTTTCTTTCTTTGAGTATAAAGCTGCTTTTACAAGAGGGATTCTTCAAAGGAAAAGCAGAGAGAAAAATAGCACTTAATTTCCCCTGAACTCAGTTTCCCTATAACCCTTCCTGCTTGCCATTTCTCTATTCCAAAACATTTCTCTGAGCAGCTTCCTTTCCTCAGTTGGGCCCTTTCAAAAGTATGTTAGCTTTAGAATTTGGAACCTGAAGTGGGAGAATGAGAAGCAGTTTGGGAGAGCTGGAGTGGGCTGGAAAACCACTGGTATAGAAGAGCTTAAACAAGTTTTCTTTCTCTATTCTGCTTTGAACTCTTCTTTTCCTCAGGAGAGCTGAGGTGATAAAAGAGAGAAAGGTCTTTCAGATGGCAACTGGCTGTCTATCCATGAATATTTTGGACACAGAGAGGCAGCCAAATGCAGTTGTCTACAGGTTCTTCTAACCATGGCCTAAGTGCAATGATGCAACAGAACTTCACCTCACATACAGGTTCCTCTGAAGGCAAGATCTGCCTAGGATTCACCCAGAGTTCCCTTTCTAGCCTTTTCAGCTGATCTAGCCATCCTCTACAGCCCAAACATTTATCTCCATCTCAGTGAATAAACTTGTCTCCCACTTCCCTTTGTGAGCACAAGCCTTATTCCCAAGAGGAGGGACCTAGCACATCTGTGATACATGCTAGTCCTTCTTGCTTTTCCATGCCCCATCTCTCTCTGAGGGAGTCACATGCCAGACTATCTACTAAATCTAGCAACCTTAATTTAGCTGGGGTGCTGGGTAAAGTTTATGGGGCTTACAGTTTGACATTCAGCAGGATACCAGTTCTGCGAGTACAGTATCTGAGATATTACATCTCCACCCCTCACATAGAAGAATATAATCCATTAGGATGCAGATTTTGATTGGACACTAGGAAAAAGTCCTTAATGATAAGAACTGTTCAACATTGGAACAGAGTTCCTGGAAAGGGGATGTACTGTCCTTTGCTGGAGGTGTCAAAATGGAGGCTGGATGGCTATAGTAGGGGGTGCTATAGCAGTGGATTCCTCCATGGGGCAGGGATTGAACTACAGGTGAAACTCAAAAAGTTAGAATATCGTGCAAATGTTCATTTATGTCAGTATGACAACTCAAAAGGTGAAACCAAGATATGAGATAGACGCATTACATGCAAAGTGAGATATGTCAAGCCTTACTTTGGTATAATTGTGATGATTATGGCATACAGCTTATGAAAACCCCAAATTCACAATCTCAGAAAATTAGAATAGTGTGAAAAGGTTCAATATTCTAGGCTCAAAGTGTCCCACTCTAATCAGCTAATGAATCCATAACACCTGCAAAGGGTTCCTGAGCCTTTAAATGGTCTCTCAGGCTGGTTCAGTAGGAATCACAAGCATGGGAAAGACTGCTGACCTGACAGTTGTGCAGAAAACCATCATTGACACTCTCCATAAGGAGGGAAAGCCCCAAAAGGTAATTGCAAAAGAAGTTGGATGTTCCCAAAGTGCTGTATCAAAGCACATCAATAGAAGGTTATGTGGAAGGGAAAAGTGTGGTAGAAAAAGGTGCACGAGCAGCAGGGATGACCGCAGCCTGGAGAGGATTGTCAGGAAAAGGCCATTCAAAAGTGTTGGGGACTTTCACAAGGAGTGGACTGAGGCTGGAGTTAGTGCATCAAGAGCCACCACACACAGACGGATCCTGGACATGGGCTTCAAATGTCGTATTCCTCTTGTCAAGCCGCTCCTGAACAACAAACAACGTCAGAAGCGTCTTACCTGGGCTACAGAAAAAAAAAAAAAGAACTGGTCTGTTGCCCAGTGGTCCAAAGTCCTCTTTTCTGATGAGAGCAACTTTTGCATCTCATTTGGGAACCAAGGACCCAGAGTCTGGAGGAAGAATGGAGAGGCACACAATGCACGATGCTTGATGTCCAGTGTGAAGTTTCCACAGTCTGTGTTGATTTGGGGAGCCATGTCATCTGCTGGTGTTGGTCCACTGTGCTTCATTAAGTCCAGGGTCAACGCAGCCGTCTACCAGGAGATTTTGGAGCACTTCATGCTTCCTTCCGCAGACGAGCTTTATGGGGATGCTGACTTCATTTTCCAGCAGGACTTGGCACCTGCCCACACTGCCAAAAGTACCAAAACCTGGTTCAATGACCATGGGATTACTGTGCTTGATTGGCCAGCAAACTCGCCTGACCTGAACCCCATAGAGAATCTATGGGGCATTCCCAAGAGAAAGATGAGGAACATGAGACCGAACAATGCAACGGAGCTGAAGGCCACTATTGAAGCATCCTGGTCTTCCATAACACCTCAGCAGTGCCACAGGCTGATAGCATCCATGCCACGCCGCATTGCGGCAGTCATTGCTGCAAAAGGAGCCCAAACCAAGTACTGAGTACATATGCATGCTTATACTTTGCAGAGGTCCGATATTGTTCTATTTCCAATCCTTGTGTTATTGATGTCATGTAATATTCTAATTTTCTGAGATTGTGAATTTGGGGTTTTCATAAGCTGTACGCCATAATCATCACAATTATACCAAAGTAAGGCTTGACATATCTCGCTTTGCATGTAATGCGTCTATCTCATATATTGGTTTCACCTTTTGAGTTGCCATACTGACATAAATGAACATTTGCACGATATTCTAATTTTTCGAGTTTCACCTGTAGATGATCTCTAAGCTCCCTTCCAGGTCTTACATTCTATGATTCTTATTGCTTGAATGTGCCTTATACTGGCATTACTTTATTTTAATAGCATGAATGGTGATATAACCCAGATGTATCTATGTCTAATCTACATGATCTGAATTCTTAGGCAGAGGATCTGCATAAATTTGCTTAGTTTGCAATGCATTTTCCTCATCAGGAGGGATGAACAAGGAGTTGCAACTTTACTTCTTGTCTATTGGATATTTCACTGAGCTTCTGGCTTCTGCAATATTACCAGATGTGGCCCATTCTCTTCCAAGATGGTCCTTCCAGTGAAACTGAATCCTCAAGGTATTGAACCTCCCACCCAGTATCAAATTTCATTCATGAACTAACTTAAACAAGGGAGTACAATGGCGGAGAGAAAACAAAGGACAATATGCATAAATTTTTCTCCAAAAGGTGCAGACATAGCAGGCGCACAGCACAGAATTCCTTTCGCACTGCAAAAAGCTTCTTTTTTCCCCATTATTTTGAATATCTCACTTTATTCAGAAGCAACATGGTCCTTCACGCAAGTTGGCATGACCGATGGGAGGTAAATTTAAGACCCAGAGAAGTCACCTATCCTAGTCTGAACAAAAGGTTCTGTGTGAAAGCAGTTCTGTATTTCTCTTCAAGGGCTGGCAAATTGGGCAACTCAACACACCCTCTTACCTCTCACTTTGAACAATTTTTCAACTTTCTAAACCTGCACTTCTGCAGGGCAACAACTGACCCTGCATTTGAATTGCTGCCCAGCGTATCTGCTGAGCTCATTCTGCCAGAGGAAAAACAACAAACGACAAATGGCAGGTCCTGGTTTGGAGTGAAATCTATAGACTCCTAAGATTCCATACAGAGATGAGTCTCTTTAGTGTGCCAGGAGTTCATCAAGCGAGCGAGCAAGCAGGGAAGGGACATTAGCTGTGCCTGGGAGCTACTGTACACAGGGCAGCTTGGTGCACTGAGTCCAAACACACAAGAGGCTTTCCCATGGAAGGTCGAGGAAACTGTCCAAGATTTTAAGTACAATAGATAATGTTGAATGGAAAGGAAACTGTCAGGCCCAGCCCAAGAACAACGGTGAAACAGTCCAGCTGAGTAAAGTTCCTTTATTTGCTTACACCTTATAGACAGAATCTTGCCAGACTCAACCTATATTACTGCAACCAGTGGATGTACCCAGGAGATTCTAGGGAGTGGCTATCCTGAACCTCTTTCGCTTCCCACGCTCCTGTTGTGGACTCAGCTGCCTCTTGCCGCCGCCTCCTCTCTCCTGGAATGCACCCCCTCCTTCCTGATAGCCTTGATCTCTCACATCACCCTCCTCTTCGTATACACTCCATCACAGAAATGGATACGCAAAGAAGAAATGGGCAAAAATATGAGGAAAGGGGAATGCATTGCCTGCTACCCTCTCTGCCTTGGTGAAAAGATTGCTCTCCTCTTATAGAACTGGAGCAGCAGGCTGTCTGGTGTAATGATACAAAGCAGAGTAACTCCAAAGCTCCTGATTCAATCAAGCAAGCAATCAGTCCTCTTCTCCACCCTTTTCTCTCTCAGGCTTCTAAAAGAATGATGCTTCCATCTTCCATCCCTTCTCCAGCTGTGTACGTGGAGGCTGAACCACATGCAGTGCAGGCCTTTACTCTGGGGGGTTGTCGTAAAAGAGCTCAGCTGGAGCTTTTCATTGCATTTCATTACATTTCCCAGGCCTGCAATCTTACAGCAACTAAATGCACCATGCAAACCCCTGGTAAAGTGTCAATGCTTGCAACTGGCTATCTATGACCAGGCCAACAAGGGGAAATCATTGGCAAGGCGAATGCTCTCAGGGCTATTTGGTAATGTGCACACACACACACATGTAGAGTGTCTTTGTCTCAGGCCATAAGCTTGCTTTGATAAAAGGAAGTAGAGGTTCCAAGTCATCCCCACACAAAGTGCTGGGTCAAAGGCACAGGGCTGTGGATGAAGGAACTGACTAAAAGCATTGTGCTTACAGCCGTGCCACAGTATTTGCTACTGGAAGGAAAGGCAGCTGTGGTATCTTCAAGGATCGGCATTGTGCACCACAAGTCAGCAGGGGCACCACAAGCATCATGGCAATGCATTTGGGGGACACTGCTGCAAGCCTTTGAATGCTCTGAATTTTTCTGATCCTTACCTCCTGCTAGGAAGACAAGACTCAATGAAGCTGGCAAAGGGAATTGGGGCTGAAATTCCCCAAAAAGTACTTAAATTGGGGAAGGGATTCACAGATCGTACAGTATAGGGTATTTTTGTTTTGGAACCATCCAGTCTACAATTCATGTAGGCATCTGGTTTGTTAGCAAAGTGGCAAGGATGTTTGAAGAATTATTGCTGTATCTCAGGTTTCCAAGAGTAGATCTCTTCCAAATACACATTTTTAGCACTCAAATGCCTACTGTATGCAACAAATTTTTTAAAAAATCCCAGTTTATGTGATGTCATCACATTTCATAGTCTGAATTTTTGGTCTGTGCAGAATATGAAGTGTTTAATGCAAAACTTCAAATCCTCTGACAAGTCTGCCTTAAAACAGCATGACTCAGTATGACCAGATTCTGCTCTCAAGTCTGACAGCCTGCATTATACCTGAGCAGTGTGCATGTATGTTTTATGATAGTTATCTTTTCCAACAGGCAAGCTGTCCATTCCCATCACTTTTTCCTTGCATTGGCACCATTGTTTCAGTTTTGGCAACCCAGGACCTGAAGCTACCAAACATCAATGCAGTTCAGCACCAGCCCTGCTATAGGCAATTTCAACATAATATATCAGCATAGGTCAATTCACATGTTTCCTACTTTACCTTAGGAATTAATAAAACGGATCATGCAAATGTAACTGTAGAACAGAATTGGCAACCTAATGATTTCCAGATGTTTTGGACCAACTCCCATTATCCTCTGCAAAGATATAATGCTCCCAATATTTGGGGGCATCAGGCTGGTATTCCCTGCCTTTGGAAACTCCCCTGATTCTCAAGAGCAGGATCATATGTACATTCTACTCAACATCTTTTTATAGCTATGATAGAAGAATATTAAACTCCTAAAGGACTTATGGAGTGGGGATGATGAGCACAAAAACTTACGCTTAGCTGATCTTAACAGGCCAAAGCACTGTATAGGTAATCCTTGTTTAGTGACTGCCTCATTCAGTGACTGTTCGCAGTTATGACAATAATGAAAAAGTAACTTTGCAACCAATCCTTGCATTTACGACCTTTGCAGGTCTGTAAAGCAAAGGAAAGCTGAAGTAAGATCATAAGCACAGTCACGGTTTCACTTAGTGACTGCTTTGCTTAACAACCGAGTCTCCAGTCCCAATTGTGGTCGCTAAACAAGGACTACCTGTACCTTTCAAAAATTCATCCAGCTCTGACATGAACCTAATGAGATCCTTTTAAATTCACAGACTATTTCAGAACATAATTAAAACTCTTTTCCTCTACTTTTCTGCAAAGGGGCTCTAGAGTAGCTTACAATAAAAAACAAAGTCCCTCTTCTTAAGCCTACAATGTAAGAGACACCATATATAAGGAAAGAGGGAGGGGGTGTGGTGGGAATCCACACACCAGTTCTTAGAGGAGGAGGAGATGGGAGGAGCCAAAGCAGCACCACTCTCCATGGAGTTGGGGCCACAGCTCTTCTTCCGGCTTCTCCCTCTTCAGCAGCCTGATGGAACGAAGTAACCACTGGAAAAGAGCTAACAGACACTCATCTCTCAGCAAAGCAATGACATGGCCCCACTTATTTCTCCTTCCTGAGGCAGCCCATTATTACTGCTGGATTGTTTTCACAATAACCTATGGGGAAGAGCCCTTCTGGGGCAGGGATGGGAAAACCGGCTGCCGGCTAAATCTGGCCTGAGACCTCCGTATCAGACCAGGTTCAGGCAAAGCTAGCTTACAGAAGAGCCGCTGCTTCGGCATAGTCTGAATGCCTTGAGGTGGAGCTGCGTCTGTGCAAGTGAGAAAGACGTATGTGCAAGGGAAAGATGTGCCTGTTGTAACAATCACCGCAATGCAACTGCACTGCATACTGGCCTCAGAATGGATGCTTCCTACTTGGGCTAGAGACAGGTCACTGTAAGCATGAATCTCTAGTTGCTTGCTAGGAGGTGATTTTGCTCTTGGGCTGAAAAAAGTCTAGCCCAGCAACATTCAGAAGTAGTAACTATCCTAGCTAGTTAGAGTTAAAGTTAAAAATCGTCAAGTCCTATGGGCATAATCCAGTCCATGGTTATTCAGAGGTAAGTATCACTGAGTTCAATACAGTTTCCTCCCTGTTGAGTTTTTTTTACTACTGAACATTACCCAGAGCAGGGAAAGCATGCAAAACAGTGTTTCTGGAATTCTTTCTAACCCCTGCACAGCAGTGGCTGTATGTTTTGATCTGTGTATGCTCCGGGATGCATAGGGTGGGCTGCAGACTTTACTCTCTGGATCATGGGACCAAGAGGGAGGAAGGAAGGGGCTCGGAAGGGAGCAGCCAGAAACTTTCTGAGCCACCCCCAACTGCAGGACTTTTTCTTCCCATAGCCCCATTTTTTAGCTCAATATTTCTTTTGCCAGCTTCCCTCCATACACCAGATTTGATCCCATTCTGTTCAGTTTTAAGAACATTAGTGTGCAAACCAACAGAGTCCTGAATGCCTTTGCATAATTTATTTCCAGTGTTATGATGGCTGACAAGAATATCCCAAGTTTTAACTGTCCTTTCAGGATTGGTCTAGCACAGTCCTTCCCTGGGTGCTTTTCAGATGTAGCCTGGGTGGCTGGGGAATTATGGGAGTTAAAAGTCCAGCACGCTGGAGGACACATAGGTTGGGAAAGGTTAACTTAGCATATATTATAAGCAGATAAGGAGATCCCATTTACAATTTGAGCAAAATGTAAATTCTTATATCTTGCTCACCTATAATTAAATTGGCTTCCATAAACTAAAGCCACAAGATCAGAACAAGAGAGAATTGACAAGCAGTGGGTTTTTCGGGCAGAACACAACTTGTCACCCACCAGCTATGGGGCAGTTCAACTAGCCTTGCGGCATCATCTGGGAACCGCTACAGGGAAACAAGAAGCCCGTGCATCTTATGTTTAGGTAGTAATGGTGGCAGAGGTGGGCGCTGCTTCCTTTGGAGGGGTACCCGACAGGATTGCAGAGATCAAAGAGATTCTCCGTAACAACAAAAACACAACAAGGGCTGAGATCTCACCAGCAGCACCATTGGCAGGCTGAGTTCAAAGCTATGCAGTAACGTCATGTTCACCCCCACCATTATTTAAAGATGCAGAACGGAGCACTTCTGCCCTGCCCTGCCCATGCCCCCTCTGTTTGTTGGTCTGTTTGTTTATTGCTTTTAAAATAATAATAGGAAAGGAACAAAGAAAAGGAACAAAATACAAAAATAATCACAATGCATATACATAGATTCTCAAAGAAAGAAAAAACGCATTAAAAGTGCTTTTTAAAAAAGTGAAAACATAGAAAGAGGAAAAAAAGAAACAAAGTATAATATGTCATTATAACAACTAACAGTTACAATTCTATACATACTTATCTAACCCAAATATTATTACATTGACTGATGTCAGTACGGAACCATGATTTCCCTTGATTTTAGAAGGTAGCTTTCAATTAATACACTTTATCAGGAAGTCTGTATATATGTATGCATGTGTGTATGTATACACGTGTGCGCACACATATAATGGGTGGGTATCATTTATTATCAAAAAGTGGCTGGATAGTGTAGTGGTTAGAGCACCGCCCTTTGATGTGGGAGACCAGGGTTCAAATCCCTGCTAGTACCTAGCAAAGACCCCCTAATGCTTCACCTGCTTTATGGATATGAGAGTGACACAAACTAAGACAGTCATGCTGGCTCAGATGTCACTCAGATTAACAAGGTCCGCGCCAGATGTTGGGGGACCAGGACAATCTGACAAGTGGGCTACTGGAACAATCATACATGGACAAGACAAGAGAACCTGGAATTGACAGAATGCTACTACAACAGTAGACCTAATGAGAGGGGATATATGAAACATGTGAGGGAACTATGGATGGACAGAAGACCTACATCCACACTAATTGAGAAACAGCTAGTTACCCAACACTTCAACACAGTGAAGAGGAAGCTGCTCTCACAACTTGAGATAGACCAACTACACATTACATCCCTGACTCAAGAAGACCCAGAGGAACAACTGGATGTGCAGCCAAAATCTGAAGCTGGAACGTCATTGCTACCCCCTCCATTACAGTGCACAGCAGCTGATATGAGGCATAAGATCATGGATAAACTAACTATACTCAACCCTCGAGACCAATTACCAAGGCTCAGTGGAGAAGTACTATCAGAGTATGCTACAAAATGCCAATAGAGTCCTCATGACAATCCCTGCTATCACTATAATGCAAACCAATGAACTGGTATACACTATAGCTGCTGTAATCCTGGAGATGCTTGGCTACATGATCAAGAAGAAAAGTAGTACATACCCCTCTTGGAAAATGAAGTTGGAGGCTAAGATCAAGGCAACTCAGAGAGAAGTTAGTCAGCTGGTAGAATTACAGAAGGGTGTGGAAATTAAGGATAAGACTCGTCTACTGAAAAAATGCATGGACCTGACTCCATCTGAAACCCTAGAGACTGCTAAACAAAGGCTCACAGCACCGGGTACCAGGCTAAGGTGATACGCTAGAGAAGCAGAGGCCAAGAAGATAAATGCCCTATTCTCCAAACAACCGTCCAAGGTATACTTCCAACTACAATGCAACAACACAGTAACAGCAGAATCACCAACAGCAGAAACAGTACTGGAAGAACATATAGGATAAAGAGAAGACACGTATCACCAGTGCAAAGTGGCTGCAGGACCTGAGAGCACACCACAGTAAACTCCCAGAACAGGAACCAGTCACCATCACAGTGGCAGACATCCAACAGTGGATCAAGAACATGACCAGTACCGGGTCTGGATATGATCCACACTTAATGGGTAAAGAAACTAACAGCAGTGCAGGAATGCCTAGCAGCACAGATGAACCAGCTGCTAGCAGCAGATTTCCACCCAGTCTGGCTAACACAAGGAAGGACAGTGCTGATCGTGAAAGACCCCCACAAGGGAACAGCACTGTCCAACTACCGGCCAATAACCTGCCTCCTCACAACATGGAAAGTCCTATCAGGCATCATAGCCACCAAGCTACAGCACCATATGGGCCAGTACACGAGCACAGCACAGGGCATTGGGAGCACCACAGACTCAAAACACCAGTTGCTCATAAATAGAGCAGTTGCCCAAGACTCAAGGTCTAGACACAGCCTGGACTGACTATTGGAAAGCCTACGACACTAAGGACCTTCCTCAAGAACTCAATGGGACTGTGGAAGATGACACTGGAAGTCAACTCAAGACAGCTTGTGCAAGTGGCCATCAAGTGCGGCATATACCAAGGTGATGCACTGTCCCTGCTGCTGTTCTGCATAGGCTTGAACCCCCTCAGCCAGATAATCGCAAGGACTGGATATGGATACAAGTTCAAGAGTGGAACTACCATCAGCCACCTCCTCTACATGGATGACATCAAGCTATATGCTAAAAATGAATGAGACATTGACTCACTGATACACCTGACACAGATCTATAGTGGGATGTCATTTGGACTGGAGAAGTGTAGCTGAATGATAGTAAAGAGAGGGAAGGTAGTTAAGACTGATGGGGTAGAACCACCAGCAGGCCACATAGCAGACATACAGACCAGCTACAAGTACCTTGGTATCCCACAGTCACATGGGAACTATGATGAGGAGGCAAGGAAGACAGCAACATCCAAGTACTACCAAAGGATAAGGCAGGTCCTGAAGAACCAGTCAATGGGAGGAACAAGATCCATGCCATCAACATGTATGCCTTGCCAGTCATCAGATACCCTGCCAGTATAGTAAGCTGGCCAAAGGAGGACATGGAGGCTGCTGATGTGAAGACCTGGAAGCTCCTCACAATGTACAGAGGTTTCCACCCCAAGTCCAACACCCAGAGACTGTACACCAGCTGGAAAGAGGGAAGGCAGGGTCTGGTGAGTGTCAAAGCCACTGTCCTAGATGAAACCCAGAACATCCAGGAGTACATCAGTAAGATGGCACTCAAAGATGAGCTGCTGAGAGAAAGCCTGAGGCAGCAGCAAACATGGGAGGAACTTCAAGCAGAGGAAGTGCCATGGCAAGACAAGACCCTGCATGGGATGTACCATTGCCCGATAGCTGAGATGGCTGACATTGGAAAATCCTACCAGTGGCTGGAAAGGGATGGACTAAAGGCACTATCAGCACTGAGGCACTGATCATAGCAGCACAAGAACAGGCACTAAGCATCAGATCCATAGAAGCAGAGGTCTACCTCAAGGTGCAGACTGTGCAGAGAGGCCTCAGAGACAGTCCAACTCATAGTGGCAGGATGTAAGATGCATACACTGAATGGTACAACCATGTAGCTAGCATTGTGTATAGGAACATCTGCACAATGTATGGGCTAGACCCTCCCAAGTCCAGATGGGAGATTCCACAGAAGGTCATGGAGAATAACAGGGCTAAGATCCTGTGGGATTTCCAGATCCAGACAAACAGGCAGGTACTAGCCAATTAACCAGACATCATGGTAGTAGACAAAGACCAGAAGAAAGCAGTAGTGATAGATGTAGCAGTGCCAAGTGACAGCAACATCAGGAAGAAGGAACATGAAAAGCTGGAGAAGTACCATGGCCTGAAGGAGGAACTGGAGGGGATGTGGAAAGTAAAGGCCAAAGTGGTCCCAGTGGTGGTAGGAGCACTCAGGGCTATGACTCCTAAGCTGGAAGAGTGGTTCCAACAGATCCCAGGAGCAACATCAAAGCTCTCTGAGCAGAAGAGTGCAGTGCTAGGAACAGCAAAGATACTGCGCAGAACCCTCAAACTCCCATGCCTCTGGTAGAGGACCCAAGATTGAGGAAGACACGTACCACCCATAGGGGTGAGAGGAGATTAAAAAAAAAAAATGGGTGGGTATCATTTATTAGGAAAAAAAGAAAAAAAAATGGGGGCACTAAGAACAATGCCAAGCTGTATGCCTCAAATTGCAATCCATATCTTGCTCTTTCTTCCCTGGCATTTTAAGAGACTAGTAGTCTATACTTTCACATGGAGTGCTATAAAAATGAAGCCCTCTCTTTCCCTAAATCAGTATGGACATGCAATCTATAAACCTCTTAGTAAGCTAAGGGGTGGTGGTGGTGGTAAACCAGGTTTTACTAAGACAGGTGATGGAGAAAAATAAAGAGCTAAAAGACAGTTCCTCTTCCTTTCCTTGACAACATGGAAATGAAAGAAAATGTCAAGGAATGATGGAGAAAAGGGTCCCTTGGCACCTGCCCATTCGCTTGCCTGCATGGAATTCCTTCTTTCCTATGGAGAACCAGTGAATTGTTAAATGCAAAGATGTTTACACAGAAATCAGTCCAACTTAGTTCAGCAGGGCTTACTCACAAATAGAAGTGACTGCAGCGCTGGGCTTCAAATACAATGTAGGCTTGTCAAATAAGAGGTAATCCTATCAAAAATAATCAATAAGGCTTTTAAAAAACATATGAGAGATCAGAAAGAGTTGATCCTCATCCTAACTACAAAAATAAATCAGACAAGCAATACTGGGGAACAATACCATTAGTCTGAAAACTGTAGCAAAACATTATTTTTATTCCATCTTTCCCCCAAGAGACTCATGACTGCGTACTGGGCTTCCACCATCCTCACCAAAACATTGGGAAGTAGGTAAGCTGTTAATGTTTGATTAGCTGCATATCACCAGATGGGATGTGAATGAGAATCTCAGCCTCAACCTCTCCAATGCTAAACCAACACTATCTAAACAGTGTGACAATTGGAAATGCCTACAGTTACAAAAGATAGGCAAGGACTGAAGCTTTGCGGTGCTCCACAAGCACTACGAACAAGCTGCTCTTGCTGATAAGTGGCACCACAACGAACAATTTAAAAGGTAAAAGCTATTGACACAATGGCATTTTTGGAATATCTGATTATAGTCAGAGAGCAGGTGTTTCTCTGACAGTATCTGATGCAGTGTTTCTCAACCTTAGCAACTTTAAGATGTCTGGACTTAACACGCTGGCTGGAGAATTCTGGGAATCTAAGTCCAGGCATCTTAAAGTTGTCCAGGTTGAAAAACACTGACCTGATGGGTCAGTTAAACAATATGTCCAACAGCCCTAGCTTCCAAACATGCCAATTCATTTAAAAATGACCCCGCACTCATATGTTACTTACTGTAAAGCCCAAGCAGACATGGCACCATCCACACAACTAGCAATTATATGAATGGTTGTTTCTTAAGAGTAAAGAAGAGGAGAAAGAATTCTGATTTGGATCTGACCCTGACAGAGAATTAAAAAAAAAAAAAAAAACTTCCACTGTGTGTCTCACCCAAATCTGTCCTTGAGACTTGCTATTAAAAGTTTATAGAAAACATTCCCAGCTCAAGCATCCAGTGCTGTACACTATTTTTTCCCTTTCTGCCTTGGGTCAGCACTCTTTAAGATACCCAAAAATGCAAACAAATAAATAATGCTTATAGAGGTCTAGCTGATATCAGGGCAGTATCAGGTTTTGGGGAAGGAGAAGTGACTCAAATCCATTTGTCTAGAGCAATAATCAGGATATACAGCAAAGGCAGGCAGGATCTGCTGGACTGGGTAATGGTAGCACACAGCAACACTACAGAGCATCGAAATTCATACCTGTCTCATTATTTAACACAGAAGAAAGTAAAACTAAGTATTTAACTATATCATTTTCGATTGCTGTACAACTAGAAATGCTTTTAGCCAGCTGTATTTCTGGACAATGCCAATAATGTAGAAAATGTTCAAATGGTTCAAATAACATATATGTGGTTTGAATATGATTTAGGGTCTACTTCCCTATGTATTATTCTGCTCCTTGTATGTCAGGCTCGGGCCTCAGACAAATGGAGAGACACCTTTACCACTCTTACCGATGAGAGTTTTATACCAAAACATCTGGAGGAACTAAAATGGAGAAGGCTGCTGTAGGGTTACACACACATTTTTGTGTTTCTTCTTACAGAAAGGAAAGAGTGTGACAGACTGACTCTGTATAATTGTATAATTGTTCTTATTTCCACTGGAAAGATGTGACAGTGAGGGGAACTGTAAGAAATGCCACATGAGAAGAAAGTAAGATGTAATAATGCAATCAAAAGTAAGATTTGATTGCCTCAAATCTACCTGACTGCAAGTTTTTCTAATAGTCTACCATCCATTTGATATGTATGTTACTGCTTTGTTTTCCTGCAGATGTTAAATGTTTGGATTAATAGCATTATTCCCTCCAGTCTTTGTTAGAGCCAAAGAATCTTGATTTAATCCAGGCTCCACTGAGCACTATTGCTGATGCATTTGGGCATACGCTTGTTATCTGTATTGTTTATCAGATGAGCTGTATTAAGTGAGCAGTTTGTGCATGGGAATTACGGGGCATTACTACTACAACCTGACTCATAAAACCACTGTTAGCATTTTAGTGCAGACAGAAAGGACTTGAAAGCAAAACTATCAAGGAAGTTGCTTTTTTCATGGGTCCCAAATATTGTCCTCTTGTGCAAGAATACACTATGCTGTAATATTGTTCTTATGACACATTTCTTGGTGACTAATAACTATGGTTTACTCAATTAGATGAATTTTTGGGGTTTGTAGACTCACTGGACCACAACTAAAGCCAGGCCAGGTTTGGATAAAATGCTCAGCTATAACACAACCACCTCATTTGTGGTTCAGTGTGTGCTGTGCAAACACCAACCTCTTTTCTGTGATTCTCCCAGCCCAGTTAAATCAAACAAAGCCGTGCTCTGACTGGAGGCAAAGAAAGGGGGGGGGGGCAGTGCTTCTCATCATCCCTGTGAACAGAATCAGATGCATGAAGCAAAAATGTCAGAAGCAGCTTGTAAAGAGAAAGCTTTATCATGGCTGATAGGTATCAGTTTCTTCCCTCCTTCAAAATATTTGAACAATTTCAAAAAACATCGAGAGACGTTACCTTCCTGCAATGTAATGATCTCCAGCTGATTTTCAAGGGTTTGTAGTGCTGTCTTATACATGCTACCCTGAGAGGAAGTCCCACTGAATTCAGTACGTAAGACTGCACTGAAGATCATGTATTAAGCACCACCACCAGATGGCCAGAAAGGAAAGTTCTACAAAAGTCATTTCTACTTTTCAACAAACACTACAGATAGGCAGAGATTGTAGGAGAGTACCAATTATCCATGAATGTTGTGAATTTATTCTGCTACGGATCTCATTCCAATTCAAACACTGTAGTCTGCAACATTTTCTTCCTTGAAAACAATGAACCATCTTTTCACCTCCTCACAATACAGCCTCACACTCCTCTTTGGTGCTGACAGATTCCTAACTGCTGCTAACTACACCCCGTGGAGCTGCAGGCCCACTGTCTGTGACTGGAGCATTGCTTGGGGCTGAGCTAGCTGAGGCAGCTACAAGGAACATATAAGGAAATTAGCCCTCCAGAGAACAAACTCACTGAATGAGCAAACAGGGAAAGCGAGCAGGAATTTGTTAAGGGAATTCACGAGAGGAGGTAAGGGGAAGGCACATTTTGTTTGTTTGTTGTACATGGAGGAACAATGAGATAAGGGAAACTGCTCTACTGAGCTGCAGAGGATGGGCCGTGCTGGTTTACATCTCTGAAGACGGGAATAACTAGTCTATCTGCTACCAGTGTAGGCCGATTGTCCTCCTGGAAGAGAAGGTGAGGGGCAAGAGACAAAATTATTCACACATACACCCAGCTTATCAGAAACAGGAAGCACTTGTGGAGGGACAACAGTACCAAGAAGCCTCGCAGAAGATAGACGAAAGCCAAGTAGAGAGGAGAGTGAGATGGAGACATGTGATGCAAAGGCCAAAGCCTGTCAAGAGAAGCTCCTCTACCCTGAAGCTTCAGTATAGATTCCTCAGCCTCCCTACAGATGATGTTTTTGAACCCCTGGATTAACAGCAGCTGCCATTAACTCAAGGAATGAGGTGGAAGACTCTACAGCCTCTACAAATGGAAGAATTCCTGCCTCTGCCCTGAAGAGGAAGAAGCAATGATAGTAGAGGGACGCCCATGGGATCATCACACTCAGGATTAATTGCTGAGACTGTGATGCGACCTCTAGAAGCAATAGCACTCCCACACATAGAACCAAAAATATGGATCAGCTATGTAGGCAACATTTTCATCATCATAAAAAAATGAACAATTAGAGAGGTGCATGAGAAAAATCAACATCTTTAAAGGAATAAAATTTACAAGAGAAGAAGAAAACGAAAACACACTACCCTTCCTGGATATCCTCATTAGCAGAGGAAATGATGGCAAATCAGAGATGCAAGTTCATTGAAAAACAACTCACACTAACCAAGTGCTTCACTGCTAAAGCAACAACAAGAGGAGCCGTGCGAAAGTTATTCAGACAAGCACAAACATACTCCAGTAACCTGGAATGCCAAAAAGAGGAAACAGACTACCTATACAACACCTTTCAATGTAACAGATACCCACGCTTCATCAAAAAGTTCCTGACTCCATGACCCACTCCAACACAGCTAGTACAACCTATGAAAAGGATAATGCTCCTGTATATCAAAAACATCTCCGAGACGACCAGCAGACTATTACAACCACTCACCATCACCACAGCACACCAACCAACAAAATCCCTCCAAAACATTTTAAGCAAACCAAAAGATCCAGTAATCAATGGAAACAAAAACAGAGTCATCTACAACATACAATGTGAGGACTGTAACAGCCACTATGTAGGACAGGCAGGTAGAATATTGACAGACCATATATCCACACATATCAAATGGCAGTCAGAAAGCAGGATGAGAACTCCTTAATATCAAAACACATGGACACATTCAAGCCAAATCCAGAAATGCTATGGAATTCCTGGATGCTTGGCATTCAGATAAATCAGCCATCAATAGACACACAGTGATAAACCCAACTGCAGGTAGTCCTTGGCTTCTGGCCATTTGTTCAGCAATCGTTAAAAGTTATAGCAGTGCTGAAAAAATGGACTTATGACCTGTCCTCAAAGTTCTAGCTGTTGCAGCATCTCTGCAGTCACATGATCGCAATTCGGCCACTCAGGTACTTGGCTCGCAATTATGACATTGCAGTGAGCTTCATCACATGATCACCATTTGTGACCTTCCCTGCTGGCTTCCCACAAGCAAAGTCATTGGGGAAGCTGGCAGAGAAGGTAGCAAGTCGCTCCCACCCCTTTTTCTCCCGAGGAGCCCGCTATGGAGTATAGGGATCTTGTATTCTATAGCATCCCCCCACCTGCACTCTGTAGTGTGCTCCCACCTGCAGCAGCTCCTCACCCATGGCCCCCACTGGCCCTCCTATGGTCCCCAGCAACCTGCCTGTGCTCCAAAGCACCTGCATGTGGCACCCTGCACCCGCCCGTGGCACCCCGCACACCCTTGCGCTCTTTGCCTGGGATTCCACCTCTTTCTGCTTAACGATGCATGTAGTTCTGGATTTACAATGGCAACTGGGACTGCCGGGATTGCCGTCGCTAAGCAATGTGCTCACATGACATCATGCTTTATGACTGCATCACTTAGTGATGGCAATCCTAGTCCCAATTGCTGTCATAACCCAAGAACTGTACATATCATTTAAAAGATATCATCAAAGTCCTGGGAAGGAAACAAACAGCCTAGAACACTCTAGCACCCAGCACCCAGATAAGCAGGAAACAGCACCAGATTTAAAAAATCAGGGAGGAAACAATATCCTAATCAAGGAACTATCAAGGAAGAGGTCACATCCACATAAGACTTGCAGGGCAAGCTACTATACATAATAGCCAACATGCCCCACTCTCTCTGGCACTGATGATGTTACCTAGCTTGCTAATGAAATGTCTGCAAGAAGACAACCAAGCTCAGATAGCATCAAGATGCCAACAGCTCAACCCTGAGCTACATATATTCTCTAGAGATTCCATACTGAGTGGAACCGAAGGAGAAGTGGGCTCCCTTCGTGGAGTATACACTTGGAGATTGAATAGTAAGATTCCTATGTGTGTATAAGTACACTGAAAAATATGCCTTTCTAGCAATCCATGTCAAAATGAGGGAAACACTCAAGTAGGCGTTGCTGAAACTTGGTGGGATGAAACTCATAAGTACTGTAGAAGATAAGGACTCAAGAGTATAACTTATTCAAAAGCAATAGCCCACGCAAAAGGGGATGAAGAATGGCATTACCTGTGGAGGAAATGTACAAATGTAAAGAGACCGAGAAATTTGGGTGCAAAGGTCCAGTTGAGAGCATTTTGATAAGAAGAAATGGGAAAAAACAAAAATATAAAGGGCGGGGGGAGGGAATGAGTGGGTGCCTTAGATTACAAGCCAGATGGAAGATCATGATAATGTCTTTCTGGACTAGATAGCAGAACTTTCAGGAGGAAAGATTTAGTAATAATGGGAGATTTTAACTACAAGGACATCTATTGGAAAACCAGTCTGGTCATGACTGCAAATATTCCTTAGTGGTTTTCCTGACTGTATTTCATTTTCCAGAAAGTTGAAGAAGAAACAAGGGGATTGGCTCTCCTAGATATGATCTTAACCAATAGGGAATAGCTAGCTGCAGAGGAAAAAAGCAGTGAGACTTTGGGAAAGAAGTAAACATGTAATTCTAGGGTTCAAGGTACTACAGAAAGATAAACTGGGACATAATCATACAGGCACACCAGAGCTGAGAAGAACCAATTTCAATAATTTAGAGAAACACTAGGAGGAATGGACAGAAATCCTCAGCCGATCAAAGGGAATATAAGAAGGTTGGGAACTTCTCAGTAATAAGATACTGGAAATACCACATAATTCCAGTGATAAAAAATGAGAGGGGGAGAGCTTAGGTAATTATTTTGAATGTATATGCAGCTATCAACTGGCCTAAGAGTTGAAAGGGACATTTATAGAAAATGGAAGATGAAGGAATCACTAAGGAAGTGTCCAGCAAGTAGCCAATAACTGCAGAAAGTAAGTCAGAAATGCTAAAGCACAGAAGGAACTTAGGCTCACAAAAGGAAGCTAAAAGCAACAAAAAGGGTGCCAGTAGTAAATGGAAAGAAGAACTCCTGAAGTCCTACTTTGCTTTCTCTCCAAAAAAGAACTGTGTTCAAATGGATTTAAGTAAAACAATGACACAAGAAAGGAGTGGCAACCCAAGATAACTAAAGAGATGGTTACAGAGCATTCAGCTATTGTGAACAAATGTAAGTCTCCAGGACCAGGCCAATATCTCTGGGAATCTTGAAGTAGCTTACAGATGTGATCTCAGAGTCTCTCTTTATAATATTTGAGAAACCATGGAGGATGGGCAGAAGGCCAACGAAGGGCAAATGTTCTTCCTGTCTTCAAAAAAGAGAAAAAAAGAAGACCCAGGTAACTACAAAACGTTGATGTTGATATGCTCAATTCTTGACCAGGTTAAGTATTTGATTTGTGAGTATTTTAAAAAAGAATGCATTGCTTAGCAGGAACAGCATGAATTTATCAAAACTAAGTCATGTCAAATCAAACTGATCTCTTCTTTCGATAGAGTGACTAGTTTAATTGTCTGAGGGAATATGGTGAACAACGTACGTACCTCAACTTCAGCAAATCATTTAGCAGAATCTATCAGGCTCTGTTAACAGATTTTAGTAGAGATGGTGGCAAATTGTGGGCTGGTCTGCACTACAATTAGATGGACACAGAACTTGTTGAACAAGCATATCTACCAAGTGTATATCTATGGTTCTGTGTCAGGCTGGAAGGAAGCATCAAGGGATACACTGTGAGGTTCTTTTCTATGCCCAGTACTGTTCAATATATTTATAAATATCTTGGTTGAGGGGCTAGAAAATACGATTATCAAATTTGTGAATGACACAAATAGGAAGGATAGCAAACACTTTAGAGGATGATATCAAGATTCAGGAGGATCCTGAAAATCTGGAACAATGGACAGATCAGCAAGATGAATTTCATTACAACTACGCAGTTCTACATTTGTATAGGATGGGGGGAGGGCAGGGAGATAATCATACTTGGCAGGAGTACATGCAGATGAATGTGGGTGTCTTGGGGGATTACAAACTGAACATGAGTCAGCAGTGTGATGCAGCTGCAAAAAAAGCGAATGCAATCCTAGGCTGCATCGAAGTATAGTATCATGGTCAAGAGAAGTAATTATTTCTATATATTCTGCATTGGTCAGACTCCACCTAGAATATTGTGTCCAATTCTTAACATAGCATTTTAGAAAGGACTGAAAACTAGAGCAAGTCCACATGAGACCAACCAGGGGGCCTGGAGGAAAAAACTTATGTTGGAGGTTTTGGGTATGTTTAGCCTGGAGAAGAGGTGACTACAAGACAGATGATAGTTGTCTTCAAGTATCTGAAGGCTGTCAAGTAAAAGACAGGCAGAATTGTTCACAGTTGTTCCAGAAGAAGAAATAATGGGCTTAAATTGTTTGGAAGTAGATTTTGGCTAGATATTAGGAAATTTTTTCTTAAAGATTAGAGCTGTTCAGCATTGGAATAGACTGCCTTGGGCAATAGTAGACTCTGCTGGAGGTTTTTAAAGAGAGGCCAGATTACCATCCATTGGGGATGTTGTAGTAATGGATTCTACAATTGGAAGGGTTTGGACTTAATGTTCTCTAAGGTCCAACTTTCATTGCCTCTGATTCTGTGATTCAGTCCTATGCCACTCTTTGGTTCAGCCACAGAAAAATCTAACAGCTTCTCTTTGTGAATCAAGTGACAGGAAGCAGTAGCACGCTGCTCATTTAAATCAAGGCATATCAATACAGTCAACGTATGACCAGTGAGCTGACTCCACCCACTCCTCCAACACATCTTTTCTCTGACTGGGCCGCAGTTGTGATTAAGGTCTGGCTGTGGCAGTCAGAAGGAAAGCACTGTGCCTGAAAGCAAACTATGAATTTGTCAAACTGACAACTGATTCCCTTTATCCATGAAATAAAACCTTTGGGGCACCCAAGTGCCTTCCTTTCCATCTATCATTTTAAAAAGGATGGTGGTAGATCTGGCTGTTAAATCACCTCTGATCTACCCCTTGGGAGTAGGAGATATGCAGTAGATGAAACCAGGCCAGTCAGACTAAGCGCATCCTCCTGAATGCTTTTCTCTAAAGCTAAGAGGTATTCATAGCATGATTTAAATAATTTACCAGTTTTCCAAATAGATGGATACAAATATAAATATACAGATAGATAGATTTCCCTAGAACAATAAAGAAAAGAAAGACAGCTAAGGAAAGTATATATACAAATAAAAAGCAGAAACACATCTCAGTGCCAAGCTGAAATCAGATGCAAATCAATTGCTGTTTCCTGTGGCACATCCATGGCTCAGAATGCAATTCCTTTCT
The DNA here is from genome assembly GCA_030867105.1 of Liasis olivaceus. Classification (NCBI taxonomy): domain Eukaryota; kingdom Metazoa; phylum Chordata; class Lepidosauria; order Squamata; family Pythonidae; genus Liasis; species Liasis olivaceus. The sequence continues at coordinate 63,788,919 of CM061348.1, read as the reverse complement.
CATTACTTACATCTGTCTACGGTTCTTTGGACAGTCATCACTGAAAGCCAGTGTATGCTTTCAGTGCTCAGCTGCTCTCTCTCTCACACACACACAAAACTATGAACAGTGATTCAATGGTTATAGCAAACAGGTTCATGACCAAAAGCTACCATCTAGGCCAGTGTTGTCCAAACTTGGCCACTTTAAGATGAGTGGACTTCAACTCCCAGAATTCCCCAGCCAGCATGAAGTCCACTCATCTTAAAGTGGCCAAGTTTGGACAACACTGATCTAGGCAATCTGTTCATAAGCATTCATTCATCACTGCATGTTTATCCTTTCAGGTGTTTGTTGAATGACGGAGAACAAAAAGCTGAAGCTTCTGCATGTGGCAAATGGCTGAGCTGGCACTAAAGCCACATTAACACCAGCCACTAGCTATTGGCTTAAGTGGAAACACTGAAGCTTGACTATGTGAATCAACTCCAAGGCAGAAGCCACAATATATCCAGAATCAGGCCAGAGGTAGATATTGCAACTTGGTTCCTCTTGAAGGTTTGAATTACAACCTCCACAGGATCCAGTCAGCTTGGCCAAAGATTAGAGTTGTTGTTCAAAACTTCTAGAAAGCACTCAGTTGTCTAGGCTTAAATTAGGCTATCAGAGGAAACATCATTCAAGGGCACTAACAAATCTATGCATTATTATTTAATTTGAGTCAGATCTGATCAGGATGCAGCCAGGGATGGGAGACCTGTTGTCAGCCACTCCTCCCCTCCACAATTGTCTGGCTCAACTAGACTAAAGCTTCCTACATATTAGATACCACAAATATCTAGTATAGAATCTTTATTAGGGCTATGTCTTGATCTGGGCCAAAGAGGGAAAGATTATTTGGAGTATATGGATGTCTCATCTGTTGACACCTCCATAAATGAAATGTGCCTTTTCTTGGGCTTGCATGGCAACAATCACACAAGTCCATGGAAAAACAAAAACACTTTAAAGGAATTGCTGACAAGTGTGACTTGAGTGCCCCGTGTGCTCTGAACCACATTTTTTCCTTCTGAATCTGAATTGCTGCACAGCTCAAATCTTGATTGTTTAATAGGATTGAAGCCAATCAACTCTTTGGATTGCTTTCTGACATGAAAGCTGCTGGTACATTTTATACCCTCTACAGCTTAAACTCAGTGTCTTTTCCTCCCACTCTTTCCACTGCTTAATGGAAGCCCTGCTTTACTCTTCTTATTGTCAGTGCAAGGTTCTCAGAATTCCTACCTGGGAAACTCTAGTTCCCAAAGTAGCTCTCACACCTGTGAGTTGTTGCTGAACTACTCTCAGCATTCCTCACCATTGGCCATGCTGGCTAGAGCTGCTAAGAGTTATAGGTAAGTCACACTGGTAGGGTCACAGTTTCCCAAGCCCACCCCTTATAATTTGTTCTGAGAGTTCAACCTCCCATCAAATCTCTGAAAACTTTGCACATTTCCTTAAGAAGCAGGCACAGCCACACATCTGATCTTAAAGCACACAGCATGACTTCAAGGAAGGTTGGAGCTTCAGCCAAGTGCTGCTGTGCATGTGTTCCCTTCTGAAGAGTTGCCAGTTGAGAGAGTCCACTTAGCAAGCCAGCTGCACAAGCCACAAAAAAGCCATTTGCTACCATTAACCCACAGTCTCTCCTCAAACTGTATTCCAGTCCCAGGAAAGTTGCTTTGCTTAATGGCACATCTGCAACAATTAAAACATGCTTTGTGTCATTTAGCTATAACCATTACACAGGAGGACAAACACATTGGCTAAAAGCAAGGACGCTTACTACACAAGCTTAGCTTCAATTTTTACTTGGTCATGAAGTCACCAAGAGGCCTTGAAGAAGCTTTATAGGAGGTTGCTTCATCCCAAAGCAAGGTACCGTAATGGTTTAGCCTTGAGTGGGCCCTGCTGGCTGGGAGTTCTTGAACTTATGATCCCAGTGTACACGCAGGGCATCCTGTTAGGGTGGGATGGTCTATGCTTATTGGCAGCAACTTTTCAGAAGCCAAAAGAGCTGTTTTCCTGGTTTTACCTGGAGGTTCTGGAGACTGAACCTGGGATTTCTTTGCAGGCAAAAGATGCGCTTTATCATTTAGCTACCTTAGCTTCTGGGTGACCTTGGGCCAGTCACTTTCTCTCAGCCCTAGGAAGGAGGCAACGGCAAACCACTTCTGAAAAATCTTGCCAAGAAAACTGCAGGGACTTGTCCAGGCAGTCTTGGAGAATCAGACACCATTGAATGGATTAAAACAAACAAACAAACAAACACCTTAGCTTCAGTTCTCCATTTACAGCAGGAGTTTGTTTCTCCAGATTTTACTGAATGCTTTCCAGCATCCCTTACCACTGGCCACACTACCAGGCAGTTCAGCATTATCTGTAGAACCGTTGGTTCTTTTATCCATGATCTATGGAAATAGTCATAACCAGCTTATGTTTTTCAAAGGCTTCTGAGATACACTACCCTCTTACTGAAGTGAAAGCACTCCTCATCAAATGCTTATTATTGCAGCCTTTATGATTCCAAACCTGTAGATTCCCTGCGTCCACCTCTCATAAGCAACCCCTCTCCTTTCATGTGCAGGGTGTACACACATGCACACACATGCAGACCCGAAGATCCCAAGGCTCCAAATCGACAGTCAGAAAAGCAAAGTCAGCCAAGCGAAAGGAAGGAGTCAATGAGGCGAATAATCAAGTCAAATCCTTGCCTGGCCGGTGCTAGACCCAGAGCGGAGAAGCCAGACAATCTCCACTCGCGTGCAGGGACAAGAAAGGCAAGCGGGGCTTCGGAGCAAAGCTGTTACCGCCGAAGAGAGGAGCTTGTCATTATGGCCCGTGAGGCATGAAAGCAAACATGATTCACTGGGGAGTGGAAAGAGGGCGACGCGAATGGGGGGCGGGGGGGGGAGTGGGATGATCGGCAGAGATCAGTCGCCTCGGAAACCGAACGGGCGACCCGGCGGCAAACTGATGAATGGAATCCGCACCACCGAAGTGGCAAAAACACATCCGTTTGATCTGTGCAGCCTACCGGCAGGGTGTACACAAACACATTCTCCAAGTACCTATGTGTGTATACACCCAACGAAGGCAGCCGTGCACACAAATGGGGGGGGAGAAACTAACGTAATGTATCCAGCCCACGCGAGTGCTTACCCAAAGTGGCGCGCGTGCAAAACACACACGCACGGACACGCTGAATTAAAAACACAAGGCTGAATACGCGGCTACCTACCCAAGATAACGCGCATTTCCAGTACGCGTCCTCCGCGCGCACAATGGGCAACGGGACCAAGGCAAATCCCACCTTCCCTCGGCACACACACGCATGACCGTAAACAGGCGACCAGGTTGCCGCGCATATCCAACTGTTTTAAGGGGGGAGGCGCGCTTCAACAAACAAGGCTACGCTCCTGCCAGCCGCGCACACGGAGCTTCTCACACACAACAACAGAGAGAATCCACTCACTCCCTGATCAGATTGACGATGCCAACGCCATATTCCCGGCCACTTTCTCGAGATAACCTGTAGGAGTGAGCACCGGGAGCGAGGATCCGCGATTTCCTGATCTCCCCTCCTCCCCGCCCCGAGGGGTGGCTGGACCGGTCTCCGAACAAAGCCAGCTCGGCTTCACATCGCACGTGTGTTCCTCCACTAGTGCCGCCTCCTCCCCGGCGGGCAGAGCGCGCCAGACGCTCCCCGGGTCCATCGCGCACCTGCCTGGGACCCCGAGGAGAGCACCTCCTCTCCGGGTGTCAGTCAGGCCTGGCCTCGACTCCCCGTCCGGTCGGAGCGGAGGGGTGTGCTTTTACCTGCGGGAACCTCGAGCTGACCCGGGTGCAGGAGGAGCGCTCTTCTTGCCCCGCACTGCTGTTTCAGGCGCTGCTGGCGACGAGAGTGTGAGGCTGGGAGCATGCGTGGAAGAGCCAGGCATCTGGTTTCTGGGAGTGAGGAAGGAGGGAAGGAGGGAGGGAGGGAAGGAAAGCGGGAGAGAGAGGGGGAGGGAGGGAGGGAGGGAGACTGCTTAGGCACTTGAACATGGAGATGCAGTACTCCCAGCAACCGGGGAGGAGAGCCTGGCTCCTTCAGCAGGTCCTCAGGAACCTGCCGAGGAGGCTAAGGCAAACGGAGCGGATCTTCCCCCGGCAGCCCCTCTGCTTAAACTATCAGCGCCATTAGCCCCATACGGTAGACCAGGTGGCCGGCCTGGAAGTGGATTTCCTTTCTCCCCTCCTCCTTTTCTCCCGCTCTCCGGGATAAAACATGGATTCGCAGATGGAAGAAAGGGGGATCTTCCAGTCAACCCTCTTCTTCGGAAGGCAACTCAGTCTTTGGTGACAAAAATAAAATGCGCAAGCATTTCTCCTTTAAAATGCGAGTCTCCGGTCCGAAGTGGTTCCTGCTTTGGGGCAGAGCCCCGTCCAGTGGAGGGAGCAGGAGGGCCCTAAAGCGCAGCGGAGACAGGTCAGCGGGTTTGGAAACAAGCGAAGCGATGCCCGTTGCACCGTAGGAGCGAGCGGAAGAGCAGCATCGAAAGCGACCTAACGCTATCATCACCAGGGACTCTAAGGAGAGAGGAATCGCAGCTGGATCCGAAGGCTGAGCAACTTGTTTGAGAAAGAAATGCTTAGAATTTCACTGAAAAACTTAAAAAATTGTGGCTTGGTTTCAATATAAGTTAGGCTTTTTTTTTCCTCTCCCCATTTTGTTTACCATCTAGTGTAAAGCAGAGTTCTGTGAACTATGTTAGTTCTTGAGGAAGACATAATAAAGGTAGTGAATAAAGATGACATTTTGAAAATTTACTCACTTTTTTTTTTTTACAGTAAATCATTTAGTCCCTAAGTTTCATTTCCTGGAAGAGGAGAAGAGGACATTAGTTCTTTGCCCTGGCCAAGGGGTTGAGCTAATGCAAGTCTTGCATTGTATGATTCTGTGATACTTTCCAGACGTACCATTGTATGTTCTGCATGGCTGGTGTAATAGAAATATTGAGGAGTGGCAATTCTAAGTTGAAAGAGAGGTTTGAGGACTGAGTAAAAGGAGCAATAATTATCATCCCCATCAGAAGTAATGCAGCTTTTTATAATTAGCCAATGAGTCAGTTAATGAATGGCCGGGTCCTGGCATAAGAACACAGGGAAGAGCCTAGCTGGATCCTTCCAAAGGCCTTTCTAATCTAGTAATTTGTTCCCATAGTAGCTATTCTAGCACCTATGAGTAATCCACAAATAGGACTTGAGTGCAGTAACATCCTCCATTCATGATTCCTAGCAATTAATATTCAGAAGTATATTGTCTCCAGTATTTGATGTAATATATAATCATATCAAGTAGCTAATAATAGCCCCACACTATAGCTTTGTTTTCATCAGCTATTCATCTCAGTCCTATGATCTCCTTCCTGGCCAGTTACTGGCAGCTCTGACCGCTCAGTATGTTTGTGATGGCAATGTCCAAAACCCAGTAGTAGAACATTTCGTATTCTCAGGAGATTCTATCTTTGACCTCAAGGTGAGAATCTTTGAGGAAAGGAATTAGTCTTGTGACTGATTTCATGGGGAAATTCTGAACAGGAATCTATTAGAAGATTTAACACCATTTCCTATTATTGTTTTAAACTTGTATGCTGCCTGACTCTCAACAACCCTGAACAGCTTACAATAATAAAAGAAATTACAATGAAATCAATAAACGATAAAAGATAAAATGACAAGTGCAATGAAGTGAGGGGTCTCACTTTGCTGCACCAAAGGCCTGGATGAAAAACCAGGTGATTGTTTTTTCTTTTTTTCTGTAAGATCATGTGCATTTATTTTAGAAGATGACGAACAGTAGTGCTATGTATAAATATTAATGTTTAGTTTTGCAATGATTTATAATTATTTCTCAAGATGATGTAATTAGTTTTATATATTCAATTAATTAATTATCAATGGATTTATATATTCAATTAATTAATTATCAATGGATTTATGAATTTTAAATTTTATGACATTTATAAATTCTGTTTATATTTTATTTTCCATCCACATCTTTTCTCATTTTTTTTCCTTTTGTGTAGTCATTTTTTAAATGTTTTAAAATCAAATTACATATAAAAAGGAGTTTTAACATCATTTGTTGAATTAAAGAAAGACTAGAGTTTCTTATATTACATATGTTAATTAGCTATTCAATGCTATAATGTGTCACCCCAACTACTAGATTATATTGGCCACTTCTAAAGCAATTCTGTTTCTCAGCTGCCCTTTCATCATTCCTACCTCTCTCTCCCTTCCTCAACAGCTGTATGTATACAGTATACAATACTCCACTCACAAGACCATTCTCAGTGCTTTTGATAGGATGGACTATGATCCATAAAAACTAAAACTAATTTTCAACTTTTTTGTTGTTGAAAACTTTTTTGTTGGTGGTGAAATTAGAATGTTTTTGTTATTTTGCTCCACTATGCATCAGTTTGTAGTAACTGATTTACACTGAATAACAGTTGAAGATAACTTTTTCATTTGGAGCTGTCCTTTTATAGTCATTCCCTAGTCTAATCACAGTGAAGTTCTTACCACACAGATTCTAGAGGCAGATCATTCCCCACTCAAAATAAATTTTTCATGCCTTGTAAAAAAGTAATTGATGCCTGTGAGTTTGCAAAACTAGTTCTAAAGCTGTGAGTCTTTGTTATTCCACATTCAGAGACATAGGTCTTATCCACACAACCAGCTTGCCCCAGCCTACCACAAGTATAGGCCACTCCTTCATTCTTGAAGACAGGAACATCTGACATCATCCTCTATCCACACACAGCCCACCAGGAAGGCATCAAAGGTAGTCTTTTCTGCCTTGTGGTGGTTTAAATTGTGTTGTCTGGCTTGTGTGCTACCCTTCATGTCTTTGTAGGCAAACACCTTTAACCCACCTGGCTTCTGTGCAGTGTAGCCCACTCCCCTCCAGTCGCTGGTTGCTGCACTCCGAAACCTTTTTTTAAAAGAAAAAGAAAGAAGAAAAAAAAGACCAAGATCATAGTGGAACAGTGAAAGCTGATTTTTTTTTAACAAGTTCACCATTGGAACTGTGAAACAATGGACCTAGCTTTTTTGGTGAAATTGACAAGAGTTCTTTCACTTTCCCTTTCTAGTCCAAGTAACCAAAAAAAAAAAAAAAGTGTATAAAAGTTGGTGTTTTTCCAGTTCAGGAAGAATAAAAAAGCAGGGGAATCCAAATCAAGGTGAGTGGTAGTGGTGGTTGGACAGAACATCAGGCCACCATCATGGCCAAAGCATTGGAAGGATTTGAAATCCGGAAAGGAATTCCTTAAGCCAGCTTCATTTCCAGCCATTTTACATGCGGGAGACAAAGCAGCTTAAGGATGCAGTGGAGAAAAGCCCTTAGTCTGAAATCAAGATGATTTGGGACACTAGTGAATCTTCCCAAGAGTGGACGTCCTATCAAAATCACTCCAAAAGCACAGCATAAAATGGTTCCAAAAGTCACAGACACAAAAAATCTCAGAACAAATAACTAAGGCAGAAGACCTCTCTTACCTTGGCTAAAGACAGTAAAAATGGGACTCATGGGAACATAGCAAGGCAGAAGCCATGAAACATTAAGAAGAACATTGATGCTTATCTGAAGTTTGCCAAAAAGTACCTACCTGATCCTCCAGACTTCTGGAGAAATGTTAGATGGATAAATGAGTCAAAAGTGGAACGGTTAAGGCAACATGGTTGTCATTATACCTAGCACAAACCAAATGCTGAGTTCCACAATAAGAATCTCATACCATCAAGCATGGAGGTAATGATCATGTCATGGTTTGGGGATGCTTTCCTGCCTTAGGACCTGGACAACTTGCCATCATTGAAGGAAGCATGAATTCTGCTTTGTATTATAGAATTCTACATAACAGTATCAAGCCATCTGTCCATCAGCTGAAGCTGGAGTGTGTGTCATACAGCAACATGATCTCAAACATAAAAGAAGTCTACAACAGAATGGATAAATTCAGTGTTTTCAAATGGCCAAATCAACCCAACCTAAACTCATATAAATATTTATGCTAGAAAATCCTCAAATGTTATTGAGTTAAAGGCATTTGCTATGGAGGCCAACATTCTATATAGTGACCTGAGAGATTCATCACCAACAGCCAAAGGTGATCACTGAAACTAAGAGAACGATTAGTTTTACACACTGGCACTTCACATATTGGATTATTTTTGCTTATGAAATAAACAAGCATCAAACATTGGTGCTATTTGCTCATTCAGATTTCATTTATAAATCAGTCAGACCCAAACGAAGCTTTTGTTTATTTATTTAAATAAATACTATTGATAATGATTTATTTACAATATATATTTATATATTATATGAATAATATGCAATTTATAATATAAATCATATTTGTATCCTGCTGCAATCATACACTGACACTTCGCGGCTCACAACATAAAAAACAATAAATAGATGTGAAAAATATAAAAACCTACTGAACAGTTAAAAACACACAACAATATTGTAGAGGGAAGAAGGAATGGCCTTGGAAGACAGGATGAAGAGCTGTTACCAAGAATAAATGCCTCAGACAAGCCCCTCCCTAGTTCACACAAAGATAAACGGAGGGAGGGGGGAAGCACATTCAGGCTTGCAAGATTCTGTATCTGTCGCTTCACAATAAAAGTAGTCCTAGCCTACACGGCATTGGTGTCCTAGTCTGGTCTACCTTGTGGGGCCGGACATACTGTATGCTCCAGATAGCATCTGGTGTCAGCCTCCAAATGTCCTCCAGAAAAGCTCCATTTTTGGAAGCTCCCGGAAGGTGACCTGAGTTGGGGCCAAGTGCACTTCTTGTGGGAGGCCATTTCAGAGAGCCAGCCTGATGATAGAGAAATGCCTCAGAGCCTTAGCCCCACCAACCTCCCCAAACCAGCGGCTTCTCTCCTCCTTCTCCCACATTCGGTGGCAGAAATATCCAATAATTCAGAAAATCGAAAAGGGGGCATATTGTTGTTGTTTTTTTTAACCAGTTTACCAGTCAGTTGTGGCTACATTTAATTATGTATGTGCTAATTAAAACTAAAGTAGAATAATGTAATGCGTTGCCACTGAAAATTTAAAAAAATCGGTGCAGAATCCCCTTTGCCGCCAGACAATTAGAATATATTATACAAGTGCTATGCCTATTGTGCTTATGACCAGCTGGTTTCAGGCCCAGTTCAAAATACTGACTTTGACCTTTAAACTGTGCCCACTTGGTTAGGGGCCAGATTATCTGAAGGACCAGCTGGGTCTGAACCATCTGTACTTTTGAGATATCTTGTTGCAGGAGCATTGTTTTCTCCTGATCCAGATCTAACAACTTTGCCTTTATTATATAAAACTCTTTGGGAAAGATTTGTTGGGCCATGGAGATTAACCAACTGTTTGTTTTTATAACAACATCAATAAGATTGATTTTAGACTACATATTCTTAGCAGGGTCTTTAGCCCTCAAATTCCATTTTTCACAGCAGGAAAAAATTCCAATGGAAAGCCAAGAATACTGTTCAGTAGCAAGACTGGGATGAGCCACACATTCTGCTCTTTGAATGGTGACCCTTAATGATTTTCCTCCTTCAAATTCTCCTCCCAATATTCATTAGTACTGCCATCCTCTGCCCTGCTTAGATTAGTAATATTATCTGGGAAAAATAAAATCCACAAAGTGCAAATCCACCCACGCTCTGAATCTACAATTGATGCCACCCACTCTGCCAATTCCATTAGAGAACCAACATGTTCTGTAGCCATAAAGACAGAGAGAGACTGGGTTCTTTGAAAGGAGAGGAGGCAGATGTAGCAGCCATTGTGTTTTGTTCTGTACGTGTACACCTCCCATTTATTTCATGACCTTCTTTTTCTGCTAAACAAAAAGGAGCCTCTTCTAGAAGATCTGTCAATGAGGGGAACACGCAGGCTTCATTTTGATGGGAGCTGAGTGCACCAGGGAAGGAGAGCCCTCCCCCACGGACCAGCTGAAGCTCTGCCTTGGCTTCCTGGCTCAGGCATTGTCTAGCAACATCCTATAAATTCACGGTGATAAAGAAACTATTTAACTCACCTGTGGCAAGATTTCCCTGAGCCATCATTCTTCAGACTCTCTCTGCTTTAGCTCAACAGGCAGTATTTAGCAAGTCAGCACCCCACTGCCCTGCCAGCATCTGTTCAGAATTACTTTGGCTTTAAGGCAAGATAACAGATTCAGGATCATAGCAAATTGTATTGCTTATTGCTTGGGAGTAGCTGCTAAAAGCCAGACATGAACCTGATCCTTCTTCTTCAGTCAGTAATGATCATTTGTCAGACATAAACCAATGTCCTATTAAAAGGTCAGCTACCTCTAAAGTTTAATTAGGTTATATTTGGGGCTTCCCATGGACAGGTATCTCAAATGATTTTGTGTTGAAATTAAAAATGTGAGGGGAATAGAAAGCAGACAAGTAAGACTTGTTGAAGCCCACTGAAGTGTGAAATATAAACAGATACTTACCTATAGCCACAGACCCAGGGTCCTTTGTAGCAAAGTAACCTTTTTCACCTATTAACTGTTATTGACTTAGATAATATGGGGATTGAAAATGTACTTCTGGAGAAAGGATTCCCCTCCTTTCTTTGGGGCCAGTTTCAGTTGGTGTTAACTGTGGGGGCTGGTGGGGGTGGGGTTAACTTCGCAAGGCAGTCCAGACAATAAGTACAACCAGGAGTACTAGATATATCTTTATTGTAAGGTTACATTAACAGAAGCTTGCAAGTCTGAAAGTATCCCCTCACTTTTAATCTCCTGAAAACTAGGGAGGGTTCCTTCTGAGACATTTTCACTATCCCTCCTCCTTCGGACTCAAATTTCGTTTATCAGACAGTTATCTAGGATGCGGATCTTCCTCCTGTCTCCCAAGGTCATTCCCACATACCATTACAGGAGGGGGGAGATTGAGTCCATGGCCCCTCACCTGTGCAGTGCTACAGAGCTCAGCACTCAGTATCTGGAGGCTGTGCAGATTTGGATGGGGAGGAACAGATTCAGGCTCAATCCTGACAAAACTGAGTGGCTGTGGATATTTGAGCCCCCTGGTTCTAGGGATCTTCCATCTTTGGTTTTGGATGGGGTTGCACTTCCCCAGTCAAGAGTGGTACACAACTTGGAGGTCATCTTGGACTTGCAGCTCCTGCTGAAAGAGCAGGTGGCAGCTATAGTCAAGAGGACCTTTGCACAGGGACATCTAGTGTGCAAGTTGCACCCTTTTCTGGACTGGGATGCCCTCCAGACAGTCACTTATGCCTTAGTCACTTCATGAACAGATTACTGTAATGTGCTGAGGGGCTGCCCTTGAAGATCATTCAGAAGGTCCAGAATGCAGCGGCTTGGGCAGAGATGGACATACCTCATTATGCCTACATGCCCCACTGCTCCATAAACTCCACTGGTTATCAGTTGGTTTCCATGTACAATCAAGGTTTTGGTTATCACTGATAAAGCCCTTGAAGGTACAGGGCCTGGTTACTTGAAGGACTGCCTGTGTCCGGTCGTTTCTGCCTGTCCAGTGCAATCAGGCAGAGTTGGCTTGCTCTGGGTCTCATCAATTAAGCAGTGTCATCTTGTGGGGCCAAGGAAGTGTGCTTTCTTTGTTGCAGTGCCTGCCCCCCTGTAATGATATCCCCCTAGAAACCCAGATGGCTCCCACCCTGATGATGTTCAGGAAGCTATTAAAGACCTGGCTATTTTTTCATGAATAAAGGTTGAACCTGTGTTGGATGGGCTTTTTAAATATATATAGTTTTGGAAGCTGTTTATGATTTCTTTTTGTTTTCTGTATTTTTTTTTTTACTTTTTTAATTGAAAACTACCCAGAGTCATTGGGTGCATTGGGAGTCACGTGGCCTGTACATTGTATAAAAAAACAAATAAATATAAATTAATCTAGGAATGGGACAAAGCAGAATTCAATTAGGACAGCCTGCTCCAACCTGCTTTGGGATGTGGGATGTGGGACTACAACTCCAGATATCTTTCTATCCATTTTGGCATCTGGTGACAGAAGTTAACTGCAAAGCCTCATGGTTTGAATCACATTGTCCACTTTTTAGTAGTCACTCTTCCACTATTACTTAAAATAAGGCTTGTGTACTGTATGTGTTGTTCCACTTTTCTCAGGAACCTGGGGTAAAAGGGAAACTCAGTTGATTATAGGAGTATTTTCCTTTGTCTGACTTTTTATTCCATCATCACTTTTCAGGTTGTCCATTTCCACTTGCCCCAGTCCATTTCCACTTGGATGATTAAGGACTATGAATGGGAAACACACTGAAGCGTGTGGGGAAAACTACTTATAGATATAGAGGTGGCACATGAGAATGTAAGAGTTCTGACTAAATTGTGCTTCCCTCAGTGTGATAAGTGGGATGCCTTCTGGAAAGCCAAAATGGGGCCAAGAGAGCTTTTCTTAGAGAACTATTTAGGGTCAACTACCTCTGGAGGTTCATCCTCCTCCTCCTCCTCCTCCTCCTCCTCTAAATTTACAAAAAAAATACCCTGCTTGGAATTGCCTATATCCTCAGACACTACCTTAATAATTTTTAGGTCCTTGGTTAGGACTTGAATTATTAAGTTTTCACCAGTATTTGACTGCGAATCTAATTGTAGACAATAATAATAATAATAACAACCACCACCACCACCACCACCACCACCACCACGGGAAGGACTCGATAAGTGGATAAAAATGCCAAATTCAGTCTAAACATCTGGCTGACTGTGTGACCAGCCAGGGCAATGAATAATAATAATAATAATAATAATAATAATAATTATTATTATTATTATTATTATTATTCCCTTCAAAGGAACAGTACTTTGTCATGGTGGAGGGGCCTGCGTGCTCTAGTGATGCTAAGGGCTATGTTGAACAGGTGCAACTATATCAGACAGGTCTTAGCTGTAGAGTCTGACTAAATCTGTTCCAAAAAAAAAAAAAATTCAATAAGGTGAGAATATGCAATTCGAATGTGATGCCGGATCGACTGTTGCCCGGATTAACAAAAGTCACATTGTGGCTCCTGGGCATTCATTGAAAAATGTGCTACAAGGCTCAACTCCCTCTGCTAGCCAACCAGGGCACGGAGCTGACTACTGGAAGGCAATTGAAAGCAAAGAATTTGGTCCAAGGAAGAAAACTTCTCAATTATGGAATGTTTCTACTAATCGGAACCATCAAAACACAGATTTCAAAACTGAATGTACTAGCTTTGGAAAGAAAGACATCCAGATTTAGAGATTAATGAGCTTTAGAGATTTATGGACCAGATTTTGAAATGCAAGTTCTTTACCAATGCTGAATTGAAAGCAATTGAAAAGCAAGCAACTCAAAATTCAGGTTTATTTAGAACTACCAATAATAATGCTAATTTGCAGAATGAGCAACAAACAATAGAAAGTGAAAAGACTGTTGATGTTAATGAAGAACAACAAGGAGAAGAAAATCAAGTTGCTAAAGAACTGCAAGCACTATCGGGTAATGAAGAATTAGTTGGGAAAATCAAGGACCGTGTGAAAAAAGGTGAAAGAATATGTTTGCCAAAATTGAATCAAATTAACAAGAAGACTTTAGCTAAAATAGTGAAGAATATTAACGAAGCTGTCAAAATTATTCCAACTGAAACACTGACCCAAATGAACCAGCTGATGTATGCCACAGCCTATGTAACTATTGAAGAATTGGGACTTAAAATATGAAGGAATGAAGCCATTAGAAGGGAAAACCTAAATGGAAAATTCACTTGGAATTGAAGATAAAGAAAGTTTGCATGGATCTGAGCAATTTGAAGAATTTTAGGCAAGGAAATTTTAAGAATAAGAAAATCAAAACTAGTCTCTGTGTGAAGTACAACCTGGAGAACAAAGGAATTGCAGAAATTGTAGAACAACTGAAACAGAATCATGGCTATTGCAGAGAAGATCAAGCCATATGACAATTGAATAATCCAATTCCAGCAGAATTTGCAGTTTAGAGCAAATCAGCATAAATTCTACAAAACCCTTGAAAATGGGAAAGAATCAACCACAAATAATGAAAAGCCTGACAAAGAAAAGGCCCTAAAATTTTAGATAAGTTTGTGGGAAAACAACAGGAGTCACAATAGGAATGCAACATGGATGAAGCAAGTTGAAAAGACAGTGAAAGTACCCAGCATGGAAGACATTAGGATAACTGAGGAAATGGTACGAAAGCAATCAAAGAAGGTCAAAAACTGGAGTGCTCCTGCACCAGATGAACTCCATGGATTCTGGCTAAAATAACTGGCAAGTCTACACTTAAGATTGGCAGGCCAGATGAATAGAGTTTTGAAGCACCAGAAAATGAAGAATGGTTAGCAACTGGAAGGACATTGACATTCCTAATTCAGAAAGACAAGGAGAAGGAAAATGAGCCTGGAAACTACAGACCCATAACCTGTTTGCCAACAACATGCAAGCTACTTACAGGCATAATTGCAAATAAAATTTATAGCTATCTGAAAAGGAATAATTTACTCCCTGTAGAACAAAAAGGGTGCTGCAAAACCTTGAGGGGAATGAAAGACCAGTTATTGATTGACAAGTTGGTTTTGAAGAATTCGAAAAAAAGAAGAACAAATTTGTTTATGGCTTGGCTAGACTATAAAAAGACATTTGATTCTGTGCCACATAGTTGGATTGAGAAATGTCTCAATTTTTTTGGAATCAGCAGAAACATTCAGCAAAGAATTTTTCAATGAAGTTTTGGCAAACAAAGCTGATGGCCAGAGTCCCCCATTGCGGGGAGATGGGCGGGGATAAGTCTATGTATGTATGTATAAATAAATAAATAAATAAACGAGTGAGTGAGTGAGTGAGTGAGTGAGTGAGTAGTGTTAGAAGTTGAAATTAAATGTGGGATTTTTCAAGGTGACTCATTATCTCCTTTACGCTTTATACCATCAACGGTCTCATTGACAACAATTTTGAACAAGACAAACTGTGAATATGAATTGGCTAAAAATGGAGTAAAAATTTTGCATTTACTCTTTATGGATGACTTAAAACTATTTGGAAAAAGAAGGCTGAATTGGATTCCTTGCTAAAAAGCACAAAAGAATTCAGGAAAAATATTGGAATGCAATTTGGCATCAGCAAGTGTGCAACTATAGGCATAAAGGCAGGCAAAATTGTTGAAGATGAGGGAATACAGCTTGACAATTAAGATTTGATAAAGACAGTAGCACCAGAAGAAGGCTACAAATATTTGGGAGTTTTGGAAGCTTCCGATTTATTACAGAACCAAGTCAAAGAAAGCACTTCTGCCAAATATATTAAATGAATTTGAAACATTTTGAAATCAATACTAAATGGTGGAAATATCAAAGCAATCAATACCTGGCAGTCCCCCTTATACAATATGCAGCAGGAATAGTTGACTGGACCCCAATGGAATTTGATAACTTCGATCGGAAAACAAGAAAACTAATGACAATATACCATGCTTTACACTGGAAAAGCAATATTGATTGGCTGTATTTGCCAAGAGCCAAAGGAGGCAGAGGACTCCTGCAGGTGAAACAAACTGTGGAGGAAGAAAAACATGGCTTGGATTACTATATTAAGAAAATAGAAGAACCCTTATTGAAGGAAGTCAATCAAGGAAAGCTTTTGAAAACAACAAAGGTGAAGGCTGAGTAGAGAAAATAATCAACTGAAAACTGATTTGTTAATTGGAAGAACAAGCCAAGGCATGGTCAATATTTGAAGAATATAGAAGGAAAAGCTGATAAAAACCCCACATGGAGCTGATTAAGATCAGGGGTGTTAAACAAAGAAGCTGGAGACTTTATAGTAGCAGCTCAAGAACAAGCTTCGACAACTAATTTTATGAAAGTGAACATTCATCATGTAACAAACAATAAATGTCGTCTGTGTAGTGAAAAGGATAAAACAGCTGACCATTTGATCAGCGGCTGCAGCAAAATTTCACAAACTGAATATAAGCAGCATCATGACTGAGTTGCCAGAATGATTCATTGGAAATGTTGCCAGAGGTTTGGATTTGAATGTTAGCAAGAAACACTGGGACCATCAAGTTGAGAAGGTTTTGGAAAATGAGCGGGTTAAGATCTTGCGGGACTTTAAATCCAAACAAACAGGCATCTTGTTCATAATGCGTCTGATACAACAGTCACTGAAAACAAGAAAGTCTGGTTCATTGATGTTGCTCTGCCGGGTGATGCTAGGATTGAGGAAAAGCAATCCGAAAAAATTACAAAATACCAGGACTTGCAGATTGAAGCTGAACATTTGTGGAAAATGAAATCTACCGTTATACCAATCACGATTGGAGCCCTTGGAACAATACCTAATGGACTCCCTCAACATTTGGAAATTTTGAATTTATCAGACCTGAACACTCTAATTTTACCAAAAAAATACCCTGCACGGAACTGCCTGTATCCCCAGGTGCTGCCTTAATAATTCTCAAGTCCTTGGTTAGGATTTGAATTATTAAGTTTTCACCAGTAATAATAATAATACTTATTTGTTAAACTTGTATGGCACCTGACTCTCAAGCATCCAGAATAATACTTTGGAAAAAACTGAACCCCAAAATTAGTACAGAAGGACTAAGAATAGAGTTTAGGCACAGAATATTGAAACCGAGAAAATCAGGTGGTGATTGTAGCAGAATGGGATGGAGTATCCTGCAAGATGGAACGACTAATTGGTGGATAAAATCCCTGTCAGGGATTTATGTAATTTCAGTGATAACTTTACCTCGGATTCAAGAGGCAGAAGAGAACCCAGTCTCACTAGTTCTAAATCAAGGGAGGCTTTTGCCACTCTTCAGTTGTTGTTTTTTTAAAACAACTGATAAATTTGTAAAGCAAAACTAGCCAGGTCTTTTGGGACGAAATATGAGAAGCCTACTCCTCGCAAGTGACTTAAAATGGAATCCTTCCAGTCAAATTATCTAGTTCTTACCCATGAGCAGGTTGGAAAAGATTGGGATACCTGAAGGGAAGTATCTCCATTTCTTTTTAGAATTTCCAAAACAAAACCCTGGAATGATAATTAAGTACTTAATTAAGAAAAGAGAATTTGCAAAAATATTCAGAAAGAATGCACTTTGCCTAAGGTCAATTAGAAAAAAAAATGCTGGGAAAGATGGAAGGCAAAAGGAGAAGAGGACGGCAGAGGATGAGATGGCTAGATAGCATCACTGAAGCAATGAGCATGAAATTGAGCAAACTCAGGGAGGCAGTGAAAGATAGGAAGGCCTGGCGCAATATGGTTCATGGGGTCACGAAGAGTCGGACACGACTTAACGACTGAACAACAACAACAACAATTAGAAAAAAATAACAATACGTAGTAGCATTCTAAATAAAAGAAATAGAACCATAATTCTTTTAGTCTCATTCTTGAAATCAATGGCAATTTCTCATAACATATCAGAGATCTATAGTGAAGCACACTGTCAGTCCCACATTACTGTAATTCTTTTCTTTTTTCTGTTCTTCTTGTTCCTTTGAGTCAATCTTGTCTCCTGGCATCTGCCTGGACAAATCCATGCTGTTTACTTGGTAAGATTTTCGGAAGTGGTTTGCCTTCTTCCTAGATCTGCGAGAAACTGACTGGTCCAAAGTAATCCAGCTGGCTTCTTGCCTAAGGCAGGACTAGAACTTGCTGTCTCCCAATTTCTAGCCTTAGAATCACTATATCAAACTGGCTCTTTTCATTAATTCTAATCCATTTTTGGGAGGTGCTTTTGAGTCAGTTTTTGACACTGGTGACTGCCTGGACTAGTCCCTGCAGTTTTCTAGGCAAGATTTTTCAGAAGTGGCTTGCCATTGCCTCCTTCTTAGGGCTGAGAGAGAGTGACTGGCCCAAGGTCACCCAGCTGGCTTTGTTCCTAAGGCGGGACTAGAACTAATGGTCTCCTGGGTTCTAGCCTGGTGCCTTAACCACTACACAAAACTGGCTCTCAATCGCTATTAATTCCCATGAATTAAAATAGGTAGATTTCACTCACTGAGGAGGGTGATCCTACTATACTGCAACATAAGGAAACCATATCACAAAGAGGTTATGTGATGTAATAGTGATATTATACTTCAAAAAAGAAAAGGAAATTAGCTTAGGTAGTGTGCTTGAAATAGAAGACCATTACCTTGAATCTCTTAGTGAAATGAATCAATTATGCTATAGAAATAAGCGAGCAGTGATGTTCAGGTTCTGAATTATACTGATACTACCATCATAAAATGGCATCCATCCTAGAAGTAAGCCATTATTTCTAGTTTACAACGCCTTCTACTAAAATGCTGTCATCATATTTCATTACATTTTTTGGCAGCATTCAGTGCCATCATTGCCATGGAATACAACAGTATGGTTAACTTGGCTATAGGAGACCCCACTCTCTATTCACTGAGAAAGCACTGAGCCATGTTCACAACTGGCCATGGTAGCAATGAGTTGAGATCCAACACATCTAAGGGGTACTAGGTTGGGAATAGCTGGCATTTGCACAGTTAGCTTCCACTCTCCTTCGCTCATCTTTTCATCTGGCTGGTCAGTATGGCTATTAAACGGATTCCTGCAAAAGGAACCTGATGCAATTGGCTCCTCCATACCCAGCATGCAAGGGCTACTTCTCCATTTCAAGTTGACTATGTTGAAGGGTCAGCATGGTATTTCCTCTGCTTCATATCTATATATACACAAACATCTGCAATAATATCTATGAGTATTCCAAAAATCTATAATGATCTTATGCTATATACATTTTTATCTACCCCCTAGAGATAGCTGGTTTTCTGATCTCTATTTGAGGGACCACCTCTCCCTGGTTACATCCACCCATCCCATAAGATCCAGCAGAAGAGGCATGTTACGGACACCGTTTATTAAGGAGTGTCATCTGACGGGACCCAGGACGACAGCTTTTTCTGCCATTGCACTCGCCCTTTGGAACATCATCTCCCCAGAGATTAGATTGGCCCTGACCCTACTTGCCTTTCAGAAGCTGCTGAAGATATGGTTTTGCCATCATGCCTGGGGATCTGGTTGTGGTGTGGAGCCTGCTAGATGGTTGGATTGACTGACACATGTATTGTATTGCACTTTCCCACTGATTATGTTTTATGGTTTTTAATTTGGTTTTAATTGTTCTTGTTGTTTTATTAGTATTCTGATTATTGTTTTTTGTGGTTGTTTTAATTATATGAGCTGCCCTGAGTCACAAATGAGAGATGGGCAACTATACAAATTGAATAATAAATAAATACATAAATAAATCCTTCTTCAAAGTCCACTTCTTTTATCCATAGAGTGTCACAGGGAAAACCGTTGTCTATACGATTATGATCTTTGTAGGTACAGACATGTCAAGGCATCTGAATAACATTTCCAAGGCCTCCGTTGCTAGCCTAGCAAGTGCTGGTCTGCTGGTTCATTTATTGTTGATAGTTTATCCTAAAAGGCAGAAGCTATCTACTACTTCAGTATTTTCATTGTCAATTCTAAGGCAGGCTGCTGTACCTGTTGTTGTTAGTTTGGTCTTTTTTATATTTATATTTATTTTCACTGTGCTCCTTGACTTTCATTACTAGAGCTGGCAGATCATTTGCATTTTTAGCTATCACAATAGTGTCATCAACCTAGTACAGGTTATTGATGTTTTTTTTCCGTTTTAACACCACACTCATCTTCCAATCTTGCTCCCCTCAATATATATTCAACATGTAGGTTGAATAAATAAGAACAGTGTATACAGCCTTGTCTGAATCCCTTGCCAACCTGGAGCCAGTCTGTTTCACCATGTTCTGTCTATGGCTCCTGTCCTGGGTATAGATTTCAAATGTGGACAGTGAGATGTTCTTGGATTCCTAGATTCCTACTTTCCTAAGGACATTCCACAGTTTGACATAGTCAACACAACTGAAAGCCTTTTTATAGTCAATGGAGCACATACTGAGTTTTGTCTTTGGATTTCTCAATTATCCTCCCTGTACCAGCAATAATGTTTTTGTTCTTTGCCCTTTTCTAAAATGAACTTGGACCTCTGGCATTTCCCTCTCTATTGAAGGCTGTAATCTGCACTGGATGATCATAAGCATTATTTTGCTAGCATGTGAAGTTAAGGATACTGTGTGATAGTTTGCAAACTCTTAAGCCCCCTTTTTTGGTATTGGTACATAAACTTACTTCTTCCAATCTGTTGGCCACTGTGTCATTCTCTGTATTTGCTTGCATTATTTAGTTAGAAACTTTACAGATTCTTCTGTTTCTTTCCCACTGATTATGTTTTATGGTTTTTAATTTGGTTTTAATTGTTCTTGTTTTATTTTTGTGGTTGCTTTAAGTTCCTGAAGCCTTCTGACTTGGTAATGACAAGAGTTCTGATCTAACTTACTTCATCTTCTAGTACTAGATTCTTGTAAATAAGAAATACTTTCTAAAGTATCTTGGATGGTGACATCTCTACTGTTCAAAATTTCAGTATGCTCTTTCTTTTTCTGTTTGATATTTTTAAAATCAGTTATTATCTGTCCACTGGCATTTTTTAGCATACCTATTTGAGGTTGGAACCTCCTTCTGAATTCAGAGATCTTTTGGAAAACCCCTTATTTGTCCATGTCTGTTTCCATCTTCAATGCCTTCAATGCCAGTTGTTGTAATACTGCTCCTTGCCTCTTCTAACAGCTCTCTGAAATTCATTGTTAAGTTTCTTTCTGCGATCTTGTCTTTCTTGACTTTGGCTTCTCTTCTTGGCAATTTACAACCCTGACCTTCAATTTGCTTTCTTTTCTTTTTGGTTTTTGTCAATCTCTTTTCACATTAATCCTTAACAACTTATTTGATTTCATTCTACAGTTCTTCTGATTCCCTATCAATAAGGTTCAGAACTTTATAGCAATTCCTGGTCTTCTCCTTGAAAATGGTAGATATATGCTCAAGATTGTATTGTGGACACTGGTTAGCTTTGTTTTTCTGTTTTAACTTGATATGGAATTTGTACATGAGCAATTTTTGATCTGTATCACAATCATCCCCTGGACACATCTTTGCTGTTATAACTGCTTGCATGTTCTGTTGGTTTCAGATTCAATTTGACTGTAAAACTTGTCAACTTCTTCTTGTTGTCCATCAGTGGTTGGGGCAAAAACCTTTGTTGTCGTTGTCACTAAAATGATAATCTGTCTCCAAAATGATAATCTGTCTTCAGCACTTTCCTATATTGCTGCTTCCCAGCTTTAGCTAGGCAGCTGGAATGACCTTCACACCTTGGGTGATGCCTACCTGACATACTCCTGATGTGTTTCACTCATTCCTGCCATAATAAAGCAGCGTACAGAAGTGGGTTGGCGGGGGCTGTTCTTTAGAATAGGAGCAAAAGAAAGATACAAGCAGAGGGCAAATGGCATATTACTCTCAGTACTTAAAGAAAGCAAATATGTTGGTGCATTCTGGCACTTGGAAGAGGCTAATGCTGGGTGGATGCCCTATAATTTGCTTGATGCCACCTGTGCTTTGTGCTGTGACTCATACATGAATCACATTCCAGTTGCTAATTCATACCATCAAAATCACTGTTTCTTTATGGGTAAGTGGAAAAGAGGCTGGTGTGCATAGCAAAAGGGAGAACCAGGATGGCCTTTCCTTGAACAATATGCTCAGAGCAAAAATGTGCTCAAGTCACTTCCACACATCCAGCATCGCCCTACCCTCCAGACTCTCCCTAAACCCTCAGAGCCATTCTTGCAATGGCCTGAGATTGTCCTGAGAGTAGTTGTTGAGGGAACAGGAGAACAGACCTGTATTCCCTCTACCCAACCAATGACAGAATGCAGAAATTGGCAGTTGGCCAGCGCACCTGCATTCAGTACCTCTGTTCTTGCCTTATGTTCCCTTGCTTGCAGTGAAGGGGGAAAAACAGCCAGTCTGGCTGCCAAAAACCCATAGATCATTTGGAGATCACTGTATACAACCCTGCTTTACAACTGAGGAGAAAGCAGAAAAGCCATCAAGACAATGAAAGTGGCCTGCTTTCCAGCCGCATGGAGCTTGAGTTACTCAAATAACAAAATAGAAGTGTTGCAGTGTCAAGTTTTGGGAGGCTCAGCTGAAAGAAAATTGGGTTGACTGCCTACTGAGGGGCAGTCGGTTCTAGTATGGGAACTCAGAGGCACAGTGATGCGGAAGCAGCGTCAAAGCCCTATGCAGAAATAATTGTACGCTGTAGTTCTAATGAGGAATGAAAGCTATGGCGGCTTAGGCATTTCATCACTGACCTTCACAGAGCACTAGTGAAGGTCAGTGATGAAGTGATCTGCCCAGTATTATGTTGGGAAATTGCAACATGAAGGCTATCTTGAAGAAGTCCAAAGTTTAAAACACCTACTGCTTCCTCTGCTTTTGCAATACAGATGCAAGGCCTACATCATCTAGAATGCACTCAAATGGTTCTCTGCTTTCTATTCTGCATTAAGAATGTTAAGATAAAATTCCATAACTCTCCTCAGGCACACCTTCCCTTGTTCAAATATGTGCACTAAGTATTTTAATCTGATTTGCATATTAAATATTCTTCAGTCAGAGCAACTATCCACAATTGTGACTGCAAGCTTGGTTCATTTTGATCTTTCCTTTGGAGGGAATACATGTACCCAGCATTGCCTTGTTTAAGCTCTGCAGCAGCTTAGTCATGCAGGCAAGGGTCTCCTCTCTCTTATGCTGTTCTTCAGTGTTTCAACCAGCTGATCAAGCGGAAGTTGCAAAAAAAAAAAAAAAAAGAAGAGCTGTCTGTAGTTCTCTGCACACTCCTTAGCCTTCTCTCACTATCTCTTATTTTTATAATGAGGGGAAAAAACCCTACTCCCCACAACTGGCCACTGTGAGAAAAGAGACACAGCTGCTACTTGGTGTGACTGTGAAAGACAGGGGAATGGGGCCTAATCACTGGGAATGAAGGGAGTCAGGACTGCTACCTACCACAAGGTAGGCTGCCCCCCTACCTGGAGAGTAAAACAAGAAGAGGGGCAACAGAACAGAACAGGCCTCACAGAAGTCCCACATTTATATTTTATTGACAAAGTTTCTTGACTGCCTCAGTTTAAAAGGGTATGTGGTGCTATCAGATACAAACACTAGTATAATCTTTATACATAAGTTAATAGTGAATGATTGTTGTAGAGACACAAGGGCCCTGTATGTAAAAGGAGTTGTATTCCTGACGTAGTCACAGGAGAGAAACATTAAATTCTTCTTTGCACAAGGCCCCGGAAGCTACTGGTTGTAGCTTTTCTAGATTTCCCTTTAGGATGCAAGGTGTGCTCCTGTTTCATTACCCCAACCTCTTCCCCATCCCCATAGATCAGTGTTGTCCAAACTTGGCCACTTTAAGATGAGTGGACTTCAACTCCCAGAATTGCTATGCTGGCTGGGGAAGCTATGCTGGCTGGGGAATTCTGGGAGTTGAAGTCCACTCATCTTAAAGTGGCCAAGTTTGGACAACACTGCCATAGATCTTTTAGAGCTGCTTCTCCTTTGGCTGTAATCATGGTACCTTATTGATTTTAAATTCTTTACAGCTGCTATTGCAATCTGATAGTGGATCTGGAGTAACAAGTCTGGGTGAACAGTGGAGCGGAGTAGATAGTTCTTTATTTGATTTCTATAGCCGCCCATCACAAGTGACTCTGTTGCCTTAGAGTGATATATCTAATTATTTTATATTTGTTACCATCTTTGCTCTTTACTTCGATCTTTAATCTTTACTTCAGCTTCAGACTGGGAAGATGTGCAACAAAAAGTTGGTGAGGTCTACTTCTTAATATGGCCTCTTTTTGAAGCCATTGTTTACCTTTTTAGAGACTGAATTTCTATCTGTAATGCCCTCTGAACAAAGGTAAGTTGATCTGGGGGGTGCTGGAATGTGGTGTTCATGCTGAAATCTGCTTTTGCTTTGGGAGTGCTCTGGAAGACTTCTTCTGCCCTTCTGTTACAGGGGTTGTTGGGTCAATGCTCATTGTTACAAGGATTACAGATGAATACCTTGTAATGGTCCCTCTGGCAATTCCTTTCGTCAGAGAGAATGTGATCTGTTCCATAGCGCTGCTTGAAAGACAGTGATGTTTATTCATTAACCCATGTGTCTGTTTGGTCCTGTTGGACTTGCTAATTATGTTTTCCAGATCCTATCAAAGAAATCCAGAAAGGAGAGGGTAATTAGTTTCAGTGGCACCTCATGATATGCAATTTAAATCCTGGAGTGGAAGCTGCTGTCAGCCATTTGGCTTGGCACTGGTGTTCGTTAGCTGAAGCTTCCTGCATCCTTTAACTGGAAGGGAGGAGGAGAGATAAGGGAAAAAAATTGTCTTCAAAGAGGTCCAAATATATTTTTTTTAAAAAACATTCCTTCTTGTTCTTAGATTCCAGTTCAGAGATGAGGGGATATAACCTGGGAATTTTTGCAGGATACCTTTTCTGATTTTACCTGACACTCTCATCATCCTTAAGAAATCTGTGGGTGAGTATTGGGAATAAGGAGAATAATGATGGAGAAGATGAAAAGGAGACCTTGGTCCCTAACCTGGGTATGCATTTGCTTTATTGCTTCAGCAATGCTTGCCATTTTTTAATTTCATGATTGCATTTTTTGTGAGGAAGATCTAGACCTGCTGTATCAATACGCCATGACTATTCTCAGTGTCACTCTGATCTCCAGGGAAATGAATTGCTTGGCTCATTCAATGAATGTGAGAGAGCCTCTTCATTAGGGAGATGAGGGTTACTCCTCTCCTCTCTTTCCTCTGCATCTAAAAGGAAAAAAAGATGGACTGGGGGTATCTATACTGCTGTGGCTCTTTCTGGTGACCTGTTGCGTGAGCACAAAAAACAGGATAATGGCTAGTCATCTTTCCTGTTAACCCTACTACTAGTGGGAACTGGTTGAGTATCGTCTGCTCTGCTAACTGCTCTGAAAGCTTCTGTAGTATTGGGGAGGGAAGAAAGGTAGGTGGAGCTGCCACAATAAAGAAAAAAATACTTTTTTTAAACTTTTCCTCTTGACTTTTGTTGCTTGTGGATATATCAATAGAGGAAAGAATGGATTAGGGAAAGAAGGCTAGATGGAGGCAAAAAGGGGGGGGAAATACTCCCAATAAATATGATAAACGGCTGTAAAAGCTCCAGGAGGAAGCACCATTACAGACATGTAAATCCTCCCTCACTCCCTGTGAGCCTCAAGAGAGAGGCTTTCTTATTCCAGGCTTAACTCCAAGCCTAAACAAAGCTCACTAAACTACTAGTAAAGCATCACAAATACAATAGGGTCTGGTTCCTCTCTCAATCAACATTAATTGCAATGGGAAAACTGCATTTTCCAACATTTTCCATGATAACATAGCTGATAGATATGTTGGAATGGGAATACTGTATTATCAATTGAGTAGCTGGGTGGTGAAAAAATTTAGAGGTGGGAGGAAAGCAGGATGGCCACTTCTGGCTTGAATTAAACATCTGAACTAGAATCCAAATTTTCAGGATTGTAACAGCTACACTAGCATGGCTCTTGCATATTGGAGCCCACACTTACGAGCTCACAAGCTTTGTACAGCTGTGCCAGGAAACATGGAATTTGATTTGACTTCCCCAGCCCAAACATCTCTCTCTCTCTCTGTTTATCAACATACTGATAATTTATCTGACTGAAAAACCAGCTTCTGAAGGACAAGTTAAACATGGGAATTACGTTTGAAGGATACGTGCATTTCATGTAATGTTTTCAGAATCTAGTGAGTTAATATGAATTGTCATTTAAAGGGGTTTTAGGATATTTCATAGTTGCCTTGATGGCTCTATGGATAGAAGGCTAGGCTAAAAATGGAAACAAGCTTATTCTTGCCATCGTCAAACAGCAGAATCCAGCAATGTTACTGACGGCTAGGGTTAGCATGAAGATTAGGAGATAAATGTTTATCTTGCATGGGGGAGGAAATGAGCTGCTCTGGGATAGGCTGTGGTTACACAATCACAGAGAAAGGAAGGGAGACACGAACAGTTTGCTTGACAGAGCTGGTGATTGCTTCCAAGGATATGCCAGACTTGAGCAAATCATGAGCCCTGAGAAGCCCCAGTATCTCCTAGCTGAGTGTTGTGTTACAGTGTCTTTCACAATGCCCCCTCCCCATTTCCCCCACCCACGCTCTCCCTTCTATGCAGATCGTATGGGGGCCCTATATGAAAAAGGGAGGAGGGAGGTGCAATGCTTCCAGAGCCTGCTGAATCTGTCTCAACCAATCAGCATCCATGGTGCACCTGGTTGCTAGGCAACATAGAGGATGCAAAGACAGAAAATGCTCCTACCAGTAAACAGTGAGGAAGGAAGGCTGGGATGTAGAGAGTGGGGAGAGGGAGGAGAGAGGAGAGAGCTAAATATAGAAACAGAATAAAAATAAAGTTTATTAAATGCCACACTAATGATTTAGAAGTCAAGGTAGGTTACGGGTGACAAGAAGCACTAATTTGTTCGAGACAGATGTATGTGGGAATATTAAAGTGCAAACTCTCATGTAAGAACAAGCTCTGCAGCTTTCACAAGACTGGATCTTTTACTCTTTTCTACTTTAGAGGTGGCTGCCCTCTAAAAAGTCCAATTCCAATGCAAGGAGGAATTTTTGAAAGATAGTTCCAGTGGAGGATAGCTCTTTCCTCCCCAGTTACAACTCCCCTAAATAACCTCCCACATAGCTTTGACAGTATTCATCACTGTCTTCTCAGTGCAGTTTTCAAAAGCTTCATTCCAGTACAGGACGATTTAAAAATTGCATCTCAAATCAACTGGTGACTTGCATAAGAATGTGTCTTTTCGAAGCAGGCAGGTTTCTTGGGAGCAAGATGGCAGGCTAGATGAGAATGCCTTGTGGGGTGAATGTTTCCTCATTCTCAATTTACATCGTTACACTGAATATGCTTAGTCTTTATTTATAAAAGTCCCCATTCCAATCCCTTTTTTTTCCACACTGTTTTGGTCACCACTCATAAATACACCATAAACTCTGGTACCTGTTGCAAACATCCTCTAACATCACAGAAGTGGAAGATTTTTTTTAAAAAAATCCATTTTATTTCAATTTTATTTTAATTGTAAGCTACTGACTCTACAGCAACCCTGGGCAACTTACAATAAAAAAATTAAAAAGGAAAACACACACAGGTAGTCCTCAAGTTATAACGGTATTTGGGATTGGAATTTCCATTGCTAAGCGATGTGGTTGTAAAGCATGATGTCATGTGACTGCATCACTTAGTGACAGCAATCCTGGCATTCTCTGTTGCTGTTGTTAACTGAATTCCACCAGTCATTAGCTGAAGACCCACCCCAATCCAAGCCATTCCAGGCTTGGTCCTTCCCAGCTTGGAGCCTTGGTTCTTCCAAGGTAAGGGACTGCCTTCCCTTCAACTTCCCCCAACTGCCTACTCCCCCTTTGGCCACCTTGCACCCTCCCTTGTGGGGCAACCAGAAGCCCCAGAACCACGTGGCTCTGGGGCTGCTTGCCAGTTGTGGCTCAGGGGCTTCTTGGTGTGCTGAGGCTCTGGGGCTGCAAGAAGTCCAAGCCACAGCACAGTGCAAAGCTGCAACCACCCCTGGAAGCCCCAGCCGCCCCAGCAGCATGGTGCAAAGCCGCAGCTGCCCCAGGAAGCCTCAGCTGCTCCAGACCAGTCCCAGACACAGTTGCCCTCACCATTCTGCAGCCCCTGCCTCCTTGTGCTTTGCACCACAGCTGACCTTCACTGTATTCTTGCTCCTGCTGCTGACGAGGTATGCACAGCCTGGCCCTTCATGAGGCAGCTGCTGGCCATGTGAAGCCATCTTCCCCAGGTCTCACAAGGAAACTGCTGTGCACGACCTGGGGAAGAAAGCCTTGTGTGGCCAGCAGCTGCCTTGCAAAGGGCCAGGCCGGGCATGCTTGGTCAGCAGCAGGAACAAGAAGACAGCAAAGGTCAGCTAGGACAGCAGAGGCCGTGGAGTACAGGGGGACAAAAGGGCATAGTTGGGGGGGGGAGATAGGTGGGTGGGGGGAGTTGAAGTGCCCCTGCGGTTGTGAGTGAGGGTGGGCTTCCAAGCGTCCAAATTTTGATCACATGACCCCAGGGGCACTGCAACAGTTGTAACTTCAGGGGCTGGTTGTAAGTCCCTTTGTTCAATGCCATCATAACTTTGAACAGTCACTGAACGAATGGTCATAAGTTGAGGACTACCTGAATATCAAAGAAAAAGAATACAGCTGACTGAAAGAGCCAAAAACCAGAGGGGTTCAACTACTATCTTAACCCAAGGCCTGGGAGAACAACCAGGTCTTTAAAAATGTGCAGAAATTCAAATGGGTGGGAAAAGTCTCTCTCACCCACTGTTAACACCAACTGAAACCAGCCACAGAGAAAGGAAAACCACTGCAAAATAGGGTCTCCCACTCCCAACCCCCAAAGCCAGTCCAATAGGATACCATGGCTGACCATATTGAAAGCTGCTAAGCAATCAAGGGGTACCAGGATGGATGCACCATCCCCATCCTGGCTCCAACACAGTTCATTGACAAGCACAACCAATGCTGTCTCCATACCAAACCCTGGTTTGAAACTTGACTGAAGTAGATCTAAGGTCTGAAGCCGAAGAAGACCACCCTCTCCACCACCATCCCTAGAAAGAAAAGGTTGGAGACTTAACAGAAATTATCTAGAATGGTTAGGTCCAGCAACGGACTCTTGAGGTCAGGGCGGACTACAATCTTCTTCTTCAAGACTGAGGGCAGACTACAGCATTCTTCTTCACCCCCTCCCACAGAGAAGCAGACATCACCACACAGGCCCAACTGCAGATCATCTGCCAGGCGACCTCAACTATCCTGGAGGGGCCTGTATTTAAGAAACAAGTAGCCGAACTCACAGACTGGAGAATCTTATCCATTTCCTCAGAAGTCACAGAGTCAAACTAGCTCCAGATAACCTTGCAAGGGTGTACCTTGAGCACCTAATCTGGACTTGTTCAGTCAAAGTCCAACTCTGGAGGGATTACAGGACTATCTGCTGGGCCACTGGAAGGAATATTCTTGCTATTTGGCAGATAAAGTTGCTTAGATCTAAGCAACTTTATCTGCCAAATAGCAAGAATATTCCTTCCAGTGGCCCAGCAGATAGTCCTGTAATCCCTCCCTCCCAGTTATGACTGGGTCACCTTAAACAGGACTGCCGGGTGGCTATTGGCAGACACAATAAGGGCAGCGAAATAATATTTTGCTGCCCTTATCACCATGATGTAAGCCCTAATATAAAATCTCCTCCAGCTGAGCAGGATTCCAATTTCCTATTCAGCGCAGGTCTACATTGCAGAGTACAACTACAGCACTTAATGCATAGCTATCCAGCTTCTCCATAAATCCCTCCAAGCAAAGGATAGTCTTCAACTACCTATTGGGGCAGTGTATTCCAGTGTCTAATTTCAGCAATTAAAAACAAAAAACAAAAGCAGAAAACAACATCTTTATTTCCAGCAACAAGAGTGAAGTAGAGGAAGGAGCGAGAGAGAAACTTGCTACCAGTTCCCCTATTGTGTGTATCATTTATTGTTCTTACATAGTGTGATGAGTCTTTACCTTGCTAATTCTTAATTCTTCTCCCTATTCATCAGTGGTTCTTAGCAAACAAGAGAATAAAGCCACTTCCCTCCTTCAGTTACTTCCGAAGCCAGCATCAGAAGCCATGGAAGCATGCCAACAGTCCACATCTTTCCACAAGATAGCTGAGTCTCATGAAGAAGCTGATTACAACTCCATTGCCTTTATGGTGCTAGCAATGAAGATGTTTTTGTCAGTGTGACCTAACAAGGACTACACTATCTAGAGTCTACAACTGTTTTTCTATTTATGATTTATACTCTTCTTAGATGATCACCGGACCATCCAGCATTGGAGTAAAAAAAAATATGGTTAGCCTAAAATTTAATGTTCATTCTTGTCACATCAGACTGCACTACCTTCTTCTAAAAGGATGATCCAACAGGTTGCAGGGTTGTCTAGTAAATACTAACAATGTATCCAGTCAACAAGAGCATATCAGTCACAAGTATAAAAGATTGTTGGTAAGGTAATTTCAATTTGGCCATGATCATTTTCTTTTGACTGTAGAATGTATTACTGTGCTAGTTGGAGAATCCAACAAGCAAAGCACTGATGTATTTGTATGTCCATTTCTGGATGAAATACATTACTAATGACTGAAAATATTGGTTTTCAGGATGCTCATAGGAACCATATAGATTTGTTTAATCATTTGCATAGTTGCTTCATTAGGAATTAAGTAAAAGGAGTCTCTTAATGTTAATATTTCTTAGGGAAGTATTAAGGACCTGGGCTCCTTGGCTAAATGTACGTTTTCTGAAGACACGGCTTCTAGCTATCAAATGAAATTATAAAATTTCATTTTCATTTTATAATTTTATTTGATAGCTAGAAGCTACATCTTAAAAATATCCTTAAGGGTGGAGAGGAACTGTCCAGATCAACAAATACTATACATTGTAATATGTCCCATAATAGATATTGGGGTCAGACAATTATGATACTGGGGTCAGATAACTGTAATATGTCTCATAATAGATATTGGGGTCAATCTTCACAAATTCTTTGAGATGTCCCAGGCAGAACTTAAAATAGTGCAGTCAAAGTAAATGCTCTAGATTTCATGCAAAGATTTTATCCTTTAGAGATGACTTTCCCATAGGGAAGTCATAGGCTGTTGTTAGAACCTTTGCCAAGTATTATTGGACAACTTGCTCAGGCACTCAAGATATCATATTTTCAGTGATACCTTGTTGCATCATAATCCAAGGAGTTCAGGTTGCCTATTAGTGATTTAGCACAATCCTTTCACTCAACAATCTTGTTTCTTGCCCTAATCAGAAGCTTTGGAAATATGCTACAAATACAGAGAAGTCATGTCATAAAAGACAGAATTAGATCATCAAGACAGAACTCCTGGAATCCAATAAGACAGTTATGTATTGTCCCTATATTTCCAAAAAGAAAAAGAGAGATGCCTTGGGGTGTGTAAATGTGTCTTTGTTGAACACTGCCTATAGAGATGACTTCACATTGCACATTATAAAGGGCATTCTCGTTAGACCTAACCCATTTACTAAAAGGTGTAACATAGTTTGCTGTGAGATGGGAAGCAAAAGTTGGTATCTCAATTTCATGGAGTACATTTTCACATGGAAGAGATTCAAAATAAAGATTGGTATCTAGCCAATGGGTTGGCACATACTTTAATCTAGAGCTGGCTTCAGCTCCCAGTTCTTTTGCTTTTTGCTCTTAATTGCTGCGAATGAGATGTGACTTGAAATATGCTAGCTCTGGGCACATTATAAACCTTATAAATATATACTTGATGGTGAATATAGGCATACACCTTTTGTGTACATTATATGCTATTTAGTAGAATGTAATAGCACACAATGTAAACAACCAATGCTTGAATTCAGAACTCAAGTTTATGCAATGAGACAAAACTTGCATCTCATCCCAAAAATTACAGTGTGTACATGTCTTCCTACATTGATATTTATTTCCATAGAAATGGCCCTAACTCTATCCAAGTTTATTTGTGTGCCTATCTGAACATGACTTGTAATCAGTTCCTTCAATGATGTTGATTTCTAAATAGCCAAAGTTGATTGCTCTTTACCAGTTGGACTGGAAGGATGCACTTTTCAGTGACAAGGAAGAATTTAGGTTTCTGGTAGTCAAAAAGAGCAACAAATCAAACAGTGAGAGTTAACAAATTAGTGCCTGGTTGTCATCTTGTTAATTGGAGCAATGATTATATGATAAGCCATTCCAAATTAATTGCCCCTCATTTTCCTTCCCAGTCATTTAGCTCTTCTCTAAAAGTGCTTCATGAGTTTAAACAAACCCATCTGAGTTGGGATCATGGAGTAACAGTTGCCTTGATCCTACAGTCACCATGACAACTGTGTGTTACACAACAAGGCGGTGAAATAGTAAACTGTCATATATCTCCTGGAGTTGGAAATAGCATCTGATGAGAAATGGGGTGTGTGTGTGAGGGAGGTGGATAGGGCTTTCAGCCCATCATCTTCATCATTCCTGCAGAGAAGTATGTGCATATGTGTATTTGGTGGCAATGAAGAATCGAGGCATCAGGAGGAAACTGCTAAATAAGAAATCATCCTTTTTTTTTTAATCACCCACTCTATAAACTATGAGACCTAGAAATAAAAGTAATGCCATTTCAATATTAATTTTGAATGACCGTTCACTCAGACTTGAGCAGCTTCCAGTCCCAAATACTTTGATCTGTATGAGCATTTATTCATTAAGAGCGAACCTTGAACCATGTGAAGCTCATGTATTTCTGGACAGTTTCATCTTGGGTTTTTGTGACTGATTTCCAACTGACCACTTGAGTGGCAAAATTAAGAAGTAGCAAGCTAATTGCACATACAATCCAGAGGAGAAAAGCGGTACTGTCTGCATTTATTATCAGCTGCTTTCATAATCCCCCATGTTTGTCTTTTGTTCTGCTACTGCCAGCAATTTCTGCCACTGCAGACCAAATTTGGTGTATACCGAGTGATGGGATGTGTGTGTTATTCTTGAGAGTAAGGAAAATGAAGATGGAAATTAGTTTAGGTGTCTTCATCCTGATTTCCTGTGTGCAAGAGAGAGAGAGAGAGAGAGAGAGAGATACCGAAGAGCATTTAATCATATACTCCCTCACCTACAGTCTGATACAGTCTAGGGCAAACAAGCCTACTTTAGTGCTGCTGCTGCTGAAGCATTGCTTTTCAGTAATTAACTGGGAATTAAATTTAATCAGAAGCTCCTCAAATAACTTAAATAGCACTGTTCAATAACGCTGCTATCTAACTCAATGTCTTTCCCTTTGGTCACAATCTCTCTATTATTGTTTTCTCAGAAATAAATACCTTTCAGGAAACTCTTAGCTCAGTTGGCAAATATCCCTCAAATGCTTTTATGATGTCAGTCCCTATACCTGGGAGCCGGAGGATTGTGATTATGGATTCTTTTAAATTTGCTTCTTTTCCATTTTTTCCAATCAAATAATCTCTCTTGAAGCATACTCTTTTGACCCTGCTAAAAACCTTGCATTTTCTGTATTGAGGTGTTACCCTTCAGTGCTGTATGAGGAAAAGCAGCTTTAATTGAAGGTGTTTTTCCTTGCTGAGCCAGCATGGGGCCTATACTAGCAGCTGGTCCTTCCTCCTTTCCCAGGGAAAAAGAAGTGAGATTGGCAGGGTAACAATAGGAGAAAGGGATGAGTAAGATGTTACTGATTGCCCTGGAAACGCATGCTTCCAAAGCCTATGCCAAAGAAAGCTGGTAGCTTAGGCAGAATGGCACCCACCCCCCACCCCAGGATCTCCTTTCGCTCATCCTGAAAGAAGCAGGGAAACATCTGGCCCCCACACCCCACAACTCTTCATTTGCAGACATATGCTCAAGGTCACACACAGTGCAACAGTTACACAGATTTTGTTCATCTGCTGTATTCTAATTTACCCACAAATGCTGGGCTGCCCACCCCAAATATTAAAACATATCAGTGAAAATCACACGTGCAAAAAAAAAAAAAAAAAGTAATCGAGCAGTGTAAAAATATTCTCAATCCTAAAGAACAGTCTGTGTGTGCAACCATCATCTTTGCTCTGGGCATGCTTGCTTGTTTGTGTTCTCTTTCAAACAAAGATGTCAAAAAGTGTGGTTTAAACAGTACAGTTTTATCATGCTGCTTTGTTTTGATTATGATTTGTAATTTGGACTATTATTGTGGACATTTTATGTGATGATTTATGTACTGATGTTGACAGTTGTTAGCTATCGGGAGTCCTTGCATAATAGCAGTATACAGATTTGACAAGATAAATTTCCACCTGCAGAGAATAGTCAAAGCAGATTGGGTCAATATAAAGCATCTTTTTGCACAATTCCACAATAACATTTAGTTCATAGTATTGTGCCTCATGCTTAACATTCCTCCACTGTTTTAACTATCTCTACTACCACTGCATTTTGTGTTCATTCTATGTGGTTTAATGTTGGTATAAGCTACTCTGTGTCGGTTTTGCAGAGAAAGACGGTTGCTTTTTAAAGTTATTCTGTGTTCTGCATGAGACTAGGGAGGGATGGTGCTATTTTGAGAATAGCACCCTGTTGCTAGAATGCCCTCTCTGAGAGGCTCTTCTGACATTACCTTTGTTATCTTTTCAGGGCCAGGTGGATTTTTTTTTAAATTTGTATAGGCCTTTTATCTGCCACTATTATGCTTTATTTACTGGTTCTGAGATATGTATATGTGTGACTGTGCGCGTGTGTATGTATACACACACTTGTTTCTATTCAAGTTCTGCATTGAAAGATATTTTTAACATCTTCTTTTCTTAATGTGGTTCAAATAGGTAATAGTTTTAATTGATAGCACTCTGGAAACTTTTTGTGATTGAAGAGAGAGAGATAGATACATTAAAAAAAAAACCTCCTATATCAAGCCCTGCTTATTTATAACAATCAAGTTTTGAAGAATTGCTAAAGCACACAATGGCTAGATTCACCCATAATGCTAAAGAGGTATTTTTTAAAACTATAGTTCATTGTACAAGTCAAAATAGTTTGGTTGTTGGGGAGCAAGGTGCAAAAAGATATTCCCACTGTCTGAGGTGAGGTTTTGTGCAATATTTTGCCAGTAACGTTGCTCAAATTCACTCAGGTCCCGACTCAGCGCAGGTGGGGTCAGAGAAGGTGATTGGGGTAATACCTTGCATGGTAATCAGGAATTCATTTTGGCTTGTTGATTCTGAGGAAATGGATAGGGTGCTCAGCAGTATGAGCTCTACTGCTTGTGGAATAGATCCACACCCTACTTGGTTCCTTTAAGAAGCCTGTAAGAGCGTGAGTGATTGCTAGATCTGGGAGGTGATTAACATCCCCTTGGGGGAGAGGATTATGCTAGCCACTTTGAAAGAGATGGTGGCATATTCCCTCCTAAAGAAGCCCTCCTTAGATCAGGCTATTTTAGATAACTATCACCTAGTCCCTCTTTAGGGAAGATTGTAGAGAAAACTGTAGGGCTGCAACTATAGAGTATCCTAGATGAAACACATTAGCTAGATCCTGTTAAGTCAGCATTCCAGCCTGTGCATGATACAGAAATCAAATCATCATTCTGGTTCATTACTGTCAGGTCATGGATGAGGGAGTGCACCTTTTCTGTTCCTTTTAGACCTCTGGGCCCTTCAGTGCCATCAGTCATGGTATCCTTCTAGATTGGCTTTAAGGGTTGGCTCTTTCCTGAGTGAACAGTTACAGCTGGTGGTAGTACAGAAGGAGAGGTGAACTTGATGGCTCCTCTCTTGTGGGGTGCTGTAGGGTTTGTCTCTCTCACTCCTGCTTTTTAGTATCTAGCTACTGGGAGTGGTCATCTGTCAACCTGGAACAAGGTATCATCAGTATACTGAGGATACTCAGCTATACATCTCCACCTTAAGCCAAACTGGAGATGTGTGGAGACCTTGACTCAATGCTTAGAGTCTTTGAAGAGCTGGATGAGAAAGAACAAAGTGAAGCTGAATCCATGCAAGATGGCACTACTGTTTGTCCAGAAATTATCTGGCTTCCTAAATGCTCCAGAAGGTGGATAAGGTGGCATTGTCCTGAAGGAGCAAGTTTTTTCTTGTGGGTTTTCCTAGACATATAGCTATTGATATATAGACAGATAAAGATTGTGGCTAGGCCTTTGCGCAGCTTTAGCTGATGTGCCAATTGCAGCCACTCCTGTAGCAGGAAGCTCTGAAGACAGTAACTCACACCCTTGTCACTTCAAAGATTATTGCAATGTGCTCTACAAGGGACTGCCCTTGAAGCTATAGCCCCAAAAGCTATAGTGTAGCAAAATATAACAGACTGCCAATTGACAAATGAGAACCACTATAACTATATATTATTGGTTTTGCAGGCTGCATTGTCTTTCAGTAGGCTTCCAAGTACAAAATGCTGGTTTTAACCTGCAAAGCCCTTTATGGCTTGACATTCTTGTTTTCAGGATCACATGCTTCAGGTAGGACTAACCAACTTGGTTCACTTGTCCCACGCTGGAATGCTAAGTGTCTCTCCTGTATATGTGATATAAGGAGGGAAACCCACATAAAAAATGTTTTTTGGTTTATGTTTCACCCTGAAACAACCTTCCTGTAGAAATCTGAATGATGCCCTGATAGCCTGATTAAGATGGAGTTTTACTGTACAGCTTTTAATACCTAAGGTTGTTGCTGGGCTATGGTTACTGGAGCAGACTGATGATTTTACAATGTTATCTGTTCATCTATGTTTTTATAATTTTATACAGAACATTATAAACCACTGGGAATCCTTATGGAGTGGATGATATATAAATATAAATAAATAACACCAAGACATAATGGGTCAGTTCATATGTCATACTAAGCCACAACAAAACCTCAGTATATTTTAGCTTAACACATAGGTCCCCAGTCTGCTGGGACAGTAGGCACATTAGGACAGACTATGATTCTTCACTCAAAATGGCTGATATCAGATGGCAGTTCTTCATTCACAAAATGACATCCCATTGATGTAAACAAAAGTTTCTAATCAATCAACTGCTCATTTGAAATCTAGATATCTGTAGATCAGACATGTCCATGTAGTTTTCTTAGCAACAGCATGAAAATAATTTGATTCCATCTTGTTTTTCTTTTACTTCTCAGCTGAGCCTTCAGCCTTGGTGTTCTCACATCCAAGTACTAACTAGGTTGAACCATGTCTAACTTTTCAAGATTGGCCAAAGTCTCTTAGACAGTGCTTCCTTCATAGCCATAGGCTTTAAAAAACACTTTCCAGTAATTGAAAATTTTATCTTTTAAACTAATCTATCTTGTAAACTGCTGTATGGAAGCCAGTGCAGATAAAAAACATAGAACAGAAAAATAAGTTATACTAAAGAGGAGCTGCTGCACTGAAAGAAAAAAAGTCTGAAGTGATTTTTTGGGGGATGGGTGTTTCCTAGCACTTTAAACCAAGGCTTGACAACTGAGTATACTATTGCTACATAGGGGTGTGGAGGCAGCACTTAATTTTCAGAAAAAAGTATTCCTTCTAAAGGGCCATAAGCCCTTTCTTTAATTCTGTGTGAATGGCAGATTGCCATTTGTTAAGTGGGAAAACATTCATTCTTGCCACTAGTAGAAATAATGCTTGCCTACTAAGCCGAGACATGATTTGTGAACTAAGAAAATTTGCTTGCTACGGAGAGTTGTGATCTCCCTCACTCAAACAGTCTAAGACATGTTCATTTCCTAGAAGATACTTTCTGCATTTGGAACAGATGTGAGGAAACCTTTAAAAAGGAGAGATGAGAAGCAAACAGGAGACAGAAAAGGTCATGGCAAGAGTGACCCGTGGGATGCATATTCCGCTCCTGTACAGCTTGTCTGGGGCTGTACAGTGTTGATGTGGAAGCTTTTCTCCTGTAGAAAGGCACAGAGATATCTGAAGCCATGTTCCCCCTCCCCTTCTTTTCACAGATGGCTGCTTGCTTTATCTGCAGGAATGCTGTGCCAATTCATGCAGGCAGCCATGCAGAAAGGCCAAGCTTTAAAACAGATGTGATGCTGACAGATGGCAAGCAAAGTCTTGACTCTGAGAAGGAATGGCTGGACTAATGAAGGATAATTTTGTATATACTGTACACACATGTGCATGTGTGTGTATATATGTGTGCGCATATGTTTCCAATTACCAGAATAAATACTGTATTTCTTTTTATAATTAATGACAGGCAAGCTAAAATTAAGAAAGTCCTGCCACTAAGCATGAGAGATATACACCTCCACCATATTATTTACTGAATCTACTCACACCAGTTCTGCACCTGCAATGATTTAACTATTTACAAATCTCCTTATGATATTAGGCACTGCTAAGAATGCTATCAGCTTGTAAGGATACTGTAAGGATCAAGTTTTGAACCCCTAAGCTGAATTATCACTGAATTAGTCTCTAACCAAACCAAATAAATTAGATGTCATGGATTCTCCAGGCGGCATCTACATCATCACCTGAACAAAGATATAGTTTACTTAATCACAGTTTATTCACAGATAGAGATACTCATCATACTTTTGTCTTTCAAGAAAAGTGGTGTTATAGAGAACACAGAAAAAGAGTAAGGAATAGAAAACAAAAGAAATTAAAAATGTGAGATGAAGGCAAAAGAAGAAAATATAATTATATTTTACACCAGTATCATTCACCGTACCATTTTTTAATCCTTGCAGCCCATTCTTGTTTCTGCCATGCCCATACCTGCTTCATACATTTTCTTTCATTCTTTTAATTTCCCACCCATCTTTCTGAGGATCTCATCAACTCCATTCAACCACAACTTTCTCCATCATACCCTTCTTCTAAACCCATTAATTCTTCCTTCTTATATTTGTTTTGTTATTCAATACTCATTCATTCTCTCTATCTGATGAAATCACTTCAATGTACTGGTCTTTCATTTTTAAGTACAATCCACATTCATTCAGCTTCCATTTATTCCTGACTCTATCTTTTCTTGTTTTACCCATGCATATATCTTAAATATCCCATTCACGTTCCATTCAACTTATTTTTATATTTCTCTTGACATATCCAACTCTCATAACTGGCAGAAGCATTCTTTTATACACAGGTATGTTTACTTCTTTCAACAAACATTCATTTCTTTCAATAGCCATACTATCCACTATGTTTCTGCTAGCATTTGCATATTTTAAAAATTCTCCATCTTCCAATCTTTAGTAAACACTCTATCAAGGTACCCATTTACTTGCTTGCCCTAGTTTTTCATCATTTATGTATAACTTAAAATTATTCATTTCTCCTGTCAAACACAATACCTTGGTCTTGTTAACACTCATTACTGTGAGGGAGTGAAGTTGGGGTTGCTATCTGTGCTTGGGAAAAGTAGCTGCAGCCAGGCAGAAATGCTTCTCACCTTGTTTCCCTAACTCAGACTACTCACAAGCATCCAAGCCAGCCTCCCAGCTGCCTGTGATAATTGAGCTGCACCCTGGCATTTGCAAGGATGTGCCTACATCCAGAGGCAGCCTCACGCCACCCAAGCTCTTAGCTTAGAAAAGCAAATGCTAAGACAGAGTCGGGGGTGCGTGTAGGAGGAAAGGTGATAAGCAAACGGCATACAGATGGGGAAGCGGAGGCGACATCTGAAAATTGGCAGCTGTTACAAGCAGGCAAGAGGATTATCATTCAACTGCCAGGACCACAAGTTATGGTGGGCAGCATATCCTAGTGGGAGCCCTGCCTGGAGTTCTGTAGCAACTGGAAGAAGAACAACCACACTGAAGCGGCAACTTATCTCAACTAGCGTAAGAATGTTTGGAAAAAGGCAAAGGTTGTATGCCACTTTATAGACTTTATGTATTTATACAGACTTTATAGACTTTTGCTTAGCTAAGTATTAAAAGACTGAGTATTAAAGACATATTTACATGGCAACATCACCTTGTAAGTCCCAGATGGATATAATGCAGTAGTCTGTTGTTGGGGAAGATGTGTGCTGCAATAAAGCATTTTGTACAGATTTGCTATGTTGTGGTATGTCCAGAAAACAGAGTTTTCTAAGGACTCACAATTACATTAACACTTACTACAGATAATTTGGTTTCACTGTCAACAATACATCATCTATATACAAAAGTTTACATACATTCATGTCCCCTCTTAACACTATCATAAAAATTTATTTTACCTTTATCCATAATTGCATAAAACAACCAAGAGGGATACTGCATACCCTTTATTTACTCCTTTCACAACACTGAATCATTTGCTAAGCATTTCATTTATTCTCATGCATGCTTTACTTCAATCATTATCAGTTTCATAAGATTGGCTGGGTTCATGCATTATGCTAAGCCATAAGCCATGATTTGCAAACAATGATCTCATTTATACAAGTTGCTAAACCAAAATTAAAGCTAATACATTAAGACACATTTTGGTTCAGTATACTATGTCAATAAGG
Source organism: Liasis olivaceus (assembly GCA_030867105.1). Lineage (NCBI taxonomy): Eukaryota > Metazoa > Chordata > Lepidosauria > Squamata > Pythonidae > Liasis > Liasis olivaceus. Next base: position 63,748,696 of record CM061348.1, on the reverse strand, counting down.
ACACTGTCGGTTAACCTCACAACCAATAGGGGCACATTAGGACATATAAAGCCTTCACACCCAAATCAGATTCTTCTCAGTTTAGCCAACTTGTTTCATTGAGCATTGTACAAATTCCCTAGTTTTGCTAGCTTCCACTATTGTTAAACCACCAGCCTGCTTTGACTGTGTCATCTTCCTCTGGCTCTTTTCATTCTTGTCTGTTTTTATAAGCCCTGGCCACATCAGCTACTTCTGGCCCTTTTGATCCTTGATTGCTGGGACATATACATAGGTTGCCCAGAAAACGTGTTTAAGGTCTGGCAGAATTTTTTCATCCTTGCAAAGAAGAGAAGAACAATACATTTTAAAAGTGTGATTATTTTGTAATCCCATTATAATAATCTGACAGAAAGAGCCTTCTTGAGAAATAGTCATGTGAGCTGTAAAATATAGCAGGTTGGGGAGAGTTCCCATTCTGCTCAAGTTCTGTCAGTTGTCCTAAGAGGACCATTTTATCCACTTGCGAAGCAATGACTGCTTTCAAACCATTCTGACAAGGAATTCTCTGAGCCTTACAGTGACAGTTCTGGCACCCTCTGACTTATTTTATAATCATAAAGACAGATGAACTTTGGAATAAATAGCAAGCAATGCATCTTAATAGATATCTCTAATTAAAGAGGTGGCATTAGATCTTGTTGGTGGACACATCTGATAAGTAAAATATATTTAATTGGTCTGTCTCTTGAGTTCCTGTAAATTCTGGGTTTGGATAAAGCCAAGCAAATAATGAGGCAACAGTTTGGAGATATAGTTACAAAACGAGCATATGACAAAGATGCCCAGCCACTAAGGGAAATACAGAGGCTTACACCTGTAAAATATTTAGATTCTCTTATTCCAATTACAGGGGCTCACTTTAATGTTCTCCCCTCAGTCATGGCTTTGTCCATGTGGATCAGGTATGACTGAATATATGGAGCATGTTTTTCTAGGCTCTACCTTTTATTCAAATTTAAGATAATGGCTACTCCAGCCATGTTTAAAAATATTCCTAGTGATACTGAATAATTTTATGCTTGCTTCTTTATAGCTGACAGAAATCCTGAAGTCACTAATAGCACAGCCAAGGTTTTGCTACTTAATGACACAGATATGCCATGTGGTCACTATCACAGGACAGAATGACTATCTACCTTGCTTACACACGAACATTATCAAATGATTTATGATTAATTAGGTTTTATTTATTATATTGGATTTCTGATCAATGACATTAATAGCTTTTTGATTTGGTTTGTCTTAATAGATATGGCCTAGAAAGAGACATGTGTACTTTAATGAAGAGCAGAGAGACATTATGTTGCATAAGGTCTTGATTGCTTCTTCTGAACCACTTTTGAAACATGCAGATCCCTACTGATCACCACTGATGCTGAAAAACTAAAGCTCAAACCTTGAAACTAAAGGTCAAAAACTAAAGGTCAGAGCTAGTTTGGTGTAGTGGTTAAGGTGCTCATCTAGAAACCAAGAGACTGTGAGTTCTAGTCCTCCCTTAGGCATGAAAGTCAGCTGGGTGACTTTGGGCCAGTCATTCTCAGCCCAACCCACCTCTCAGGGTTGTTGTTGGGGGAAAATAGGTGGGAGCATTACATATGTTTGCTGCCTTTAGTTGACCAAAATATATATACAAAGATGGGATAAAAATATAATTTTCTCTCTAGGTCTCAGGCTTGTCCTAAGAATGGAATGATCTCCCAGTACTAATAAACTTGACCACTACATTAATTAAACCAACCAATAATTCTGACATTTTAAAATTAATAACTATTATTTTGATAGGTTTCCCAAAATTGCATTTACTTAATAAGGATACATTTAATTAGCAATGTGTTCCCTTATATGATGAGGAACTAAAATGGAATATCCATATCTGTCTTTTTAAAATTTCTGATGAAAAATTAATATCTCAGTAGATCCTGTTATACACATAAGTGATTATAACAAGCAATGAAATATGACAGCATCAAAACGATGCTTTTCCACTTGAGGTTTTTCAGGAGAACAGTGAAACATTTTTGGATTATCTGAGAGTTATCAAGGGAATCAAAATCTGAAAATTCAAATGCCCTAAAATAGCTTATTCCTTCACAACAAATTCAATGTGACTGCAGTTCAATAAAATCTTTATAGTTTCTCCTTGGGTTGTCTGGTTGCCCTTCTTCATCATACTGATATCAGGCCACAGATGTTTGCAAAACACTAGGAGAAAGACAAGCAGTGCAACCAATAGACAATAAATGATGAAGTCCTTGTTGAGAATAGAATGCCTTGCAGAGTGGGTGCATTGTTTAAGAGACAAAGCTTGCATTAATACTGCTGAAAGCTGCTCATCCATCAAGAAGTCAGTGGACATGAACACCCACTATAAGCACTGCACTCGCAAATGGAAAAAAGTGTTTTGTCCATCTACTTGGAAGGACAGACATTGCCAAAGGCTGTTATAGTGCTTGTGTATCTGAATAAATATATTGAGAAATTAGTTTAGTGTTTAAATTTGAAAGTAGCACATAAAATTTAGGATTTAGGTGCATTTGGATTCTTCACTTCAGAAAGGCATTGAAAACCTTACTTTTCAAACAGGCAGTTTGCATCTAGCTGATGAACATTGGGTGACCTTCTAGTTTTATTTTTATAATGGTTTTTAGTATAGGGAAGGTGATTTAGTGGGTTGTTTTACACTAATGTTATTTATTTACTCAAAAGTCTTCTGAATAGGTGGTATAAAGATGATTTTAATAAATAAATTTAAAAGTTACCAAACTAGCTGCTTTATTATATGAAACATTACCGAAATAATGTCTACATTATTCAAAAACGAATGAAACTGCAGTAATGAACATAGGTAATTCTTCACAATCAGAAAGATAAACGTTCTGCCAATTAACCCTAAGATCATGCAAAAATGAGAACTCTCACTTTCTTTTATTAAAAAAATAGGAAAATATGATTCACCAGGGCAAAGTGACAGATCGGTGTCTTTAGGATCAAACTGGCTTGGAAAGATTCTGGGAAAAGATTTCAGTATTATATACTCTCAAACAGCAACCAGAATGAGTAGGACTGTGAACAAAATAAGCTCTAGCAACATTCTAGATCAGTGTTTCTCAGCCTTCGGAACTTTAAACAGATAGCTGGCTGGGGAATTCTGGAAATTGAAGTCCACACATCTTAAAATTCCCAAGGTTGAGAAACACTGTTCTAGATTGCTCTAGGAATCTAAACACATGCTCAAATTTCAGCTGCTATTTTGAGATTTCCACCACCAATGTTCATTTCTGATCTTCCCTTACCATTCTTGATTTCTCCTTAGTGAATTTATTTCCCCTCAATTTCTCCTCTTGTTTTGTTAAAGATACTTTTATGGTTTCATATTATGTGAAATACTCCAAGCACAGTTTGGACTGAAAGTGTGAAAGTTATAATACACTATCACTGGCTTCACACATCATAATAAGCCATGATTTGTTTCACATGGCACAATTAGTTGAGTTCATATATCAAGCTAAACCATAAATACTTATAAACCTTAATGACTGAATTCATACAGATACCTGTCTTCAAATCCTGCTTAAACACAAAACTCATCACACTCTGCCTAATCAACCCTGAGTGCTTTTGTGAAAATGAAATGGTTATGTATGCCAGCTTGAATGCATGAAAGCATGCAAATGTGCCCATTAAATTATGCTCAGTCATGAAAAGAACAGAAAACATACTAATTACACACTTCTATACATAAATCTGAATGAGAATCCCCCCCCCTCACCCCACCAACTAGGGAACAAATAGTACCTCTTCAAATGAAAAACAAAAACTGGACTATATAGTCCCTAGAAAAACTATCTGGTTCAGCCCATGCCATTAAAACATTCCCATCCGGAATCACTACCATGTGAACCACGCTCTACAAAGAATTGAGAGAATGAGTAAAGCTGGAATTTGATATGGCATCTTTTGACTGAGTGGAATGGAAAAGCTGCTAATTCTGAGAAAGAAACTTTGCTAACATTTTAGTAAATTCAATTAATAAGAGACCTATCAAAACATGAAATCTTGAAATGTATTTGAATACCCTTTGGTATTTATATTGTATCATATGTAAATGAAAAACTGTGTGATTCTTCCTTTAACAGGAATGAAATTCAAATAATTGAAATATTAAGCCACTTTACATTCCATATATCTGAGAATTAAAGCAGTATCCTGTATATATCTACTTAGAAATAAGATCTCATTAAGTTCAGTGTGCCCAGCTCTAGAAAAGTGTGTATAGGATTGCATGTTCTCATTAACTGATGAGAAATAACAAAAAACCTTGCATATTTGTTATCAACCATTTTTACTTTTCTTAAATGCACAGTATCACCTAACTTCCAATATATTTTGCAGTCCACAAAGCAGCCTGAGATAATTATCTTTAATTGAGAATATTTTAATGTCATCCTCTTTAGAGATTAAATTTTTTTAAAGCTTAAAAAAAGTTCTTATTATTTATCCCAATCCTATTGCTGTTCACTATTTAAAAAATGTTGATTGGCTCAATGGAATTGTTTCCAAGGAAGACTGAACAATGAAACGTTAATTCAAAAGACACATTTATTTATTTAATCCATTTATACAGCTGCCCATCTGAACAAATGACTCCGGGTGGCAATGTATGTAATTTGTATGATGATGTCATTACAAAAATTATATCATTTATGTATTAAAATCATGCAAATTGAGATAATTTGCATAAAGTGTGCTGACATTACTTGAACAATATAAATTGATACAAATGACATATTTTGCATCATTTGTGTAATGACATCATTATACATGATACAAATCACCAAAAATAAGTTAAATTTAATGAGAGGCTGTGTTTTTTAGGTGCCTCAATACAGACTACACTGGATGTAACATGTCCAATATTTAGGGAGGTTACTAGACATATCCTTTATTCACTGCATCCAATGACTAAAAAATGGGGCTCCATTAAACTTGTCTAATAAACTGTTAGACAACTTATGCAGACAACAACATTGTGTTAGCTGGAAGTAAACAAGACTGAGAATAGCTCATTATGAAAGTAAAAATGGAAAGTGGAGAATGTGAGTTATGTACATGCTACCATTATGCTATTCTCTGTAAGCAGCCTTATGCAAATCATAGAAAAGTTATAAGAAATAGTATGCAAAAGAAAATAAATGAGGAAAGAAAAAAGATAAAGTACAGCTAAATCTAATTTGCTCCAACACTACTCACTATTCATACATGTCTACCTCACACCTTTTTACATCTACATCCTCCCTTCCGCCACATCCACGTACCATGTGATACTTCGCAGTTTTTTTTTTAATTTTCCCAGCTCTTTCTTTTTGAAGATCTCATCAATCACAACCATCCTATTCCTCTTTTTCATGCTGGCTGGGGAATTCTGGAAGTTCTTAAAGTTGTCAAGTTCGCAAAACACTGTGTTAAGTCTACTCTCTACCGCTTTCTATTCTCCATTAGACGTAAAGCCTATATTCTTACTGCTCTCTTGCTTTTACCCCCGCGAGCAAGGTTTCTCTCCCGCCCTTTTTTCCCATTGGACAGACTCCTGTCCAATCAAAATTCCGCCATTCGATATCCCCCTTCCACTCAGTCCGTTCGCTTCGTCTCACCTGTCGTTGTCCGTGACAGAGATGAGTGAAATCTGCTCCTGTACTGCCTAATGAAAAGGGCAGTGCCCTCCGTGCTTTGCGTTTCCAATGCGGTGGTTGCTGAAAGCGCGGGGTGGGCTGCGGAAAACGGCCTTTGAGTGGGATTATTCGTGGCAGTCCCGAGTGGGGTTCCGACATTTGGTAGGGCTTCAGAAGTACCAGGCCTTGTTTCCATGGGAACAGGAACCAGCCGCAGGGGGCGGGGACATTCTAGTCAGAAGTCGCGGGAAAGTGCTCGTGCCCTGCCGGTGGAAGCACGCGAAGGAGGCTGACGGAGAGCCCAGCTTTCTGGAGATAGTCGAAATATACTGCGATCGGGCGGCGCGCGTGGTTGAAAAGGAGCTCGTGAAGCGGCTTCGCACTCCTAAGGACGAGAATGAGCGAGTAATGCGGGTTCGTGGAATCCTCGACACAATCCGGAGCTGCGGCCACGTCCTGGAGGTGGCCTTCCCTGTTCGTAGAGACGGTGGCTGTTGGGAGGTGATCAAGGGCTGTCGTGCCCAACACAGCCAGCACCGTTTGCCCTGCAAAGGAGGTGAGCCTGAAGAGCACCTCCTCTACTGTACTGTAAATTTAAACAGCCAATAAACATGAAGCTAATTGTACTTTAACAGCAAATCTAGATATTCTTAAGCAACGATTGGCCTTGAAGGTATTAAAACTTATTGAGTGAATATGCATAGGATTGCGGTTATTGGTTGTGTTGACTGGATATAGCCATGATTCACTGAACTATGGTTTACTTAACTCAATTTTATTGATTTATCTGATACCTGCACCACAAGGTAACAATGGGCTGGATTCACACAATAAATTAGTTTAAAATATAATTGACTAGTTTGTGTTTCATTGTGTTGTGCAAAGCTTTGCATAGAATTAGATGCATTAGGAGTTGTTTGCTTCAGCAGATGGAAGACTTTGGTTACAAATTCCAAAATAAATCAGTCTTTAATATATAATATGATCACATCTTTAGAATTTGTTAAAAGTAAACACAACCATCTTCAGAAACCCAATAAAAGTCGGACTGCAAAAAAACAAGGGGGTAAGCAATCACCTGACAATGACTAGTATGACTAGTGAATCTGTGTTTTATGGGAAGAAAGGAACAAGGTTTCATACACAAATGTTGGAAATGATGACATGAAAGTAGATATCTGGCCATTTTCAGATCTGTCAAATTGTAGTTACCAGTCCTTGCTGTTTAAGGAAGTCTGATATATCTAGCCTAGTGCTTAGAGTTGTTAGGAAAAGTCATGTACTGTACATGCAGTAAGCTTTAACTTTTTGCTTTCTAGCACAATAAGCCTAGTAGATGTAGGTTGCAAAAATTCAAACTATCACTAAGTAAGCTTTTACCTATCACTTGGTAAGCAGCAAAGATAAGGTTGACAACTTTTTACTACTGTCTAGTGGTCATCCAGATTTTTGCAGCTGAGATCTGGTAGGTCTAAACCCAAACAGTAGATTTTCTGTTGTATTAAAAGTAGAACTCCTTTGAAAGGTGGCATGTAGTTTGCTGCTTTCTGTTTGTTAATGCTACCATCTAGCTCAGTACAATGGTACTGCTGTCTCCTTGGCTGTGATTTTTGTTTTTCCTTTTTTGGACCATTAGTATTATCCAGAGGTTTTTTTTAAACCCTCTAGTGTTAGAAATAGCTTGTTTTAGTGCAGTCCTAAAATGATGAGTAGTTTTAGAAAGATTGACAGAGTTATTTTTTTTAAATGTAAACATTTGGAAAGCATGGAAAACCCATAGATATTTTGGAGGAAATTGGAAAATATATAACACTCTATTTCTTATTGATCCTAGTCTAAATCAATGACAAATACACCCAGTTATAGATTGGTTTGTAAAGTGTTAACCATGAAGTATGTGAGTATACTTTTCCCAACTGGCAAATAGGGAAGATGTTTTCCACAGATAACATGTCAAAGAATAGTTCAAGCTGAGTAGGTCATCTTTCCTCTTTTGCTTGATTATCTACCAGTATGTAATTTTTCTTCTCATTAACAAAATGTGGGAATTAAAAAATAAAATGCATCAGGCTAACACAAATCTAGACATGGTACTTGTGATGATTGAGGCTAGGGCAAATCAAGGATCTGTGTAAAAGCCTTAGACTCTTTTATATAAATTGTGTAGCATTCTCAAACATTAATTACAAGAGCCCACAGAAAATAGTAAAGGATGTTTGCTTTTTTATGTTTGCTCAGAATCCTTTTGGTTAAAATGAGTAGAGAGGTTTATAAATAAATGGATATATGTGTTCAATATACATTGATATATACCTGTTTGTTTCTCTTTCTTTCTCCAGGGATTCGATATAGCAAATCAGTTAGTGTTGATGAAGTAAAAGCTTTAGCTGCTTTGATGACATACAAGTGTGCAGTGGTAGGTAAGTTAGCACTGTATGGGTAAATACCAAGGATAGGCATAGTAGACTTGGAAGTAGACCTATTGAAAAGTCTTAGTGATGAAATTCACAGGAAATATTGTGTATACTTCTGTCTCATGCCTTCCAAGAAATAATAATGCATTCTCTCCTCAAGAAACCATCACTTGACCTAACTAGATCAAGATCAAGATTCTTCAAAGGAACAGGAAGCCAGCCAGGGAGGCCATTGGTCCCTTGGATGAAGGAGTCAAAGGTGTGCTAAAAGGAGAAAAGGAAATTGCAGAGAAGCTGAATGAACTCTTTGCTTCCATCTTCACAGGAGAAAAATTGGGCAGATGCCCGAGCACCTGTTCTCAGGAAGGGAATCAGTTTTAGACATATAGAGGTGACAAGAGAAGAAGTGCTAGGCCTTATTGACAAATTGACCATCAACAAATCACCAGCCCCTGATGACATTCACCCAAGAGTTACTGAATTTAAAGCTGAGATTATAGGCCTTCTAACTAAAATATGCAACCTGTCTCTACTTGGCCTCTGTGGTTGAGGATTGGAAGGTGGCCAACCTAACTCCATTTTTTAAAAAAGGGCTCATAGGGAGATCCAGGAAATTATAGGTCTGTCAGCTTAACATCTGTTCTAGGAAGATAGTGGAAACTACTATTAAGGAAAAAATGACAAACATTTGGAGAGGTCTTGCTCGAAGATACCCAACATGCTTCACTAAGGGAAGGTCCTGTCTAACTAATCTACTATTAGTTTTTTGAGCATGTTAACAAATGTGGATAAGGGCAAGCCAGTAGATATCATCTACTTAGATTTTCAAAAAACCTTGATGACTAAGGAATAAAAGGCCTGGTCCTCCCCTTAGCAACTGGCTAAAAAACAGAAAAAAGTAGGAGTAAATGGGCATTTCTCACAATGGAGAGATGTAACTAGTGCCCCCTCCCCTCCCCTCCCCTCCCCTCCCCCCCGGCTTCTGTCCTAGGACCAATGCTTTTTATAAATGATCTGGAATCAGGTGTAACCAGTAGAATAGCTAAGTTTGCTATGATGCTAAATGTTCCAGGTGGTAAAAACAATAATGGACTGTGAAGAGCTTCAGAGGGATCTCTACACATTTGAGGATTGGGTGTCAAAACGGTAGATGTCTTTCAAAGTGAGCAAGTGTAAAGTGATGCACATTGGTGCCAGAAATCCCAACTACTCATACAGACTAATAGGACCAGAGCTAGCAGTGACTGATGAAGAAAGATACCTTGGAGTAATGGTGAACAGTTGATAAAGGTGTTGACACTATGCATCTGCTGCAAAAAAGGCCAACAGCATGTTAGAGATAATAAGAAACAATATTGAAAAAAGAGATGCCAGTATCATAATGCCCTTATATAAATCAATGGTACAAGTGCATCTGGAATATTGTGTGCAGTTCTGGTTGCTGCACCTCAAACAGGATATAGTGGAGCCAGGGAAGGTTCAGAGGAGGATAACTAAGATGATCAAGGGGCTAGAGCAGCTTCCATATGAGCTTTTATTCTAGAAAGGGGGTAAGACATGATTGAGGTGTACAAAATTATGCATGGTGTGCACAAAGTGGACAAGGATAAGCTATTTTTCTCTTCGGAAAATACTAGATCCAGAGGTCACCCTATGAAATTGAATATTAGAAGAATCAGAACAGACAAAAGGAATGGTTTTTGGGGTTTTTTTACACAATGCATAATTCAACTTTGGAATTCACTACCATGAGATGTGGTGTTGGCTACCAGTTTGGCTCGCTTCAAAAAAAGGATCAATTCATAGAAGTCATTGGGGCCAATGTCTAGCCTTGATGGCAGTGTGACTACCTCACAGATAGGAGACGGAGTTCCTTGTGCAGTTGATTGGCCACTATAACAGACTGCAGAACTGGATGGTCCAGGGCTCCAGTCTAGCAGGGCACTGCTTTTGTTCTTATTTTAGACAACTATTGACTGGTTTCCAACTTGCCTTTTTAGGTGATTGGACTACAGTTGTGTTTTTTGGATGAGTTGGATTATCTGGATCTTTTTCTGTTGAGATTCAGGCTTGGGTGTGGGACCAAGACAGCACTGGTTGTTCTTGTTGATGACCTTTGACAGGATTAGGATAGAGGGAATTCAAGTATCCGAGTTCTTCCAGATCTCTTGGTGGCCTTTGATACCATCAACCGTGCTATTTTTCTGGCTGCATATTTGGGAGTGGGAGGTACTGTTCCTCATTAATTGTCCTTTTTCAGTGGGTGGGGAGAGATTTTGCTGCCTGGGAAGTTATGGGGGCACTATGATATAACAATATTACTATGGGAATGGCTTTGGCTGCCAGTTAGCTCCCAGATGGAAGTAATAGTGTTGGCGTCACTTTAAAGTTATAAATGGTTTAGAGCCTAAATATCTTAATGACACCCTTTTCTGAGTTGAGAAGATCCAGGATTATCTGGAAGAGAAGACTTGCTGAGGAGTTCTACTACCAAGGAAATGCCGTCTTTAGGTATCACAAGCTGAAGCTCACTTGATGATGGCCCCATTCCTTGGGAAGAGCTTATACCTGGATATCTGGACCACCTACTCCATACTACATTTTCAGAAAGCCATAAAAACATGGCTCTTCAGAAAGGCATTTGGGGATAACTAAGATCATGCTAGTTCCAAATGGTGGAACATCACATTGAATGATTATAATTGTATTAATTTATTGTTAATCTTATGATGGATTTTTAATTATTACATTAATGCTGCAAATTGCTTAGAGTCTCTGGAAATGGAACAGCATATGCATTGTAATGATAAAGTGTGCTAATTAGGGACGTACAAAACATTTCACATCAAACTATTTCAAGCGTGGAACATCACAAAACTCCATTTTGAGTGTGAAACTGCTCCTTCAAGTGCAAATTGGGCAGTTTCAAGCATTTTGGAAGTGTTTCAAGCTCAAAGCATTTCCACTATACTTGAGACAGACTGTTTAACACTTGCAGTGGGGAGCTTCACGAAGATTTATGCTCAAATAGAAAAGTTTGCATATCCCTTATGCTAATGCTATCTAAATGTTTTGAAGAAGGTCTGCATGTACTTTTGGAACTCTACTTTGTCCTCCTACAATAAAAATGCAGTCAGGTTAATGGCATTAAACATATTTTGTTATTCTTTTTGTTAATATACATTATTACATTTTTACTACATATATAATATACCCAATTAGGGAGCAGCATCTAACTGACTATATCTCAGAAAAGTTAAATAGAGTCAAATCTGGTTAGTAGCTGAATGAGAAACCACCAGAAAATTCCAGAGCTGTAGACTATATTATTGAAAAAAAGTCCTGGAAGAAAACGGGAGTAAATCACTTCCATACTTCTGCAGTGAGACTAAACAGGCTTGTCCATGAAGTCACTAGAGTTGAATTCAATTCAAATGAGACTTCACATTTTTATATAGATTACACACACAGACACACACACACACACACACACACACACACACATATATACAGTTGCAAGAAAAAGTATGTGAACCTTTTGGAATTTCCTGGTGTTCTGCATTAATTTGTCATAAAATGTGATCTGACCATCATCTAAGTCAAGAGTATTGACAAATATAATGTGCCTAAAATAATAACACAAAAACAATTCTGATCCTTCATGTCTTTATTGAGAACAACCATAAAAACCTCATAGTGCTAGTGGAAAAAGTATGTGAACCCTTGAGTTGGCCTCAAAAAAGGTAACTGGAGTCAGGTGTTAGTATACCTGCCTGGAGTCTTGTTAAGAAAATGAGTTTGGAGGTGTGGACTACAGCCACATTGACTGATAAAAACCACTCAAACGTTTTGAGTTTGCTCCACACAAGAAGAATACGCTTATGTGAGCCATGCCTTGCCAAAACGAGCTTTCAGAGGATCTACGATCAAGAATTGTTGATTTACATAAAGCTGGAAAGGGTTACAAAGTGATTTCAAAGACCTTAGAAATTCACCAGTCTACAGTTAGGCAAACAATCTACAAATGGAGACACTTTGGGACTGTGGCTACTCTACCAAGAAGTGGGTGCCCAGTCAAAATGACCCCAAGAGCACAACGAAGACTCATCAATGAGGTAAAGAAACAACCCTGAGTGACAGGCAAAGATTTGAAGGCATCATTGGAACTGGCTAACATCTGTGTTCATGAGTCTACAGTACATAAAACATTGAACAAGCAGGGTGTCTATGGTAGGACACCACGAAGGAAGCCGCTGCTTACTACAAAGAACATTGCTGCACGCCTGAAGTTTGCGAAAGAGCACATTGACACTCCACAGCGGTATTGGCAAAATGTTTTGTGGACTGATGAAACAAAGATTGAACTATTTGGAAAGAACACGCAGCACTAAATCTGGCGTAAAAAGGGCATTGCATATCATCATGAAAACATCATCCCAACCGTAAAGTATGGTGGAGGAAACATCATGATTTGGGCCTGCTTTGCTGCATCAGGGCCTGGCCAGCTTGCAGTCATTGAGGGGAAGACGAATTCCCAAGTGTATCAAAAAATTCTTCAGGATAATGTGAGAATGTCTGTACATCAGCTGAAACTCTGTAGAAGTTGGGTGATGCAACAGGACAATGACCCAAAACACCGGAGCAAGTCCACAACAGAATGGCTTCAGAAAAACAAAATCTGCCTTTTGGAGTGGCCAAGTCAGAGCCCAGACCTCGACCCAACAGAGATGCTATGGAATGACTTGAAGAGAGCCATACACATGAGACGTCCAAAGAATACAACAGAGCTAGAGCAGTTCTGCCAGGAAGAATGGGCTAAAATCCCTCCTGAACGATGTGCAGGTCTGATCCACAGCTACAGGAAGTGCCTGGCTGAGGTTATTGCTGCCAAGGGGGGTCAACCAGTTATTGATTCCAAGGGTTCACTTACTTTTTCCACTAGCATTTTGAATGTTGAATGAGTGTGTTCAATAAAGACATGAAGGATCAGAATTGTTTTTGTGTTATTATTTTAGGCACATTATATTTGTCAGTACTCTTGACTTAGATGATGGTCAGATCACATTTTATGACAAATTAATGCAGAACACCAGGAAATTCCAAAAGGTTCATATACTTTTTCTTGCAACTGTGTATGTGTGTGTGTGTGTGTGTGTGTGTGTGTATACACATATACAATATATATATATATTTCATATATTTCATATATATATATACATACAATATATATATATATTTCATTTAACCGTTGAATAACTGTAGGTTATACTATGGGCTTGGTGAAAAAAAACCCCTGAAAATAGGAAATAAAAAGAGACAGTTTTCTGTACAACTGCATCATGAAGATGCCATTATTCAGATACCTTAAATACAGTTGGGATGATGAAAACACAATGTAATGATTGAGTTAATACATAATGTTAGATATGGTACAATTTACTATTGTGAGGTTCACTGTGTTATGTGAATTGAGTCAGTGTAGATAGTTTATGGTTCACTGAGGTGCAAGAACCCAGGTTATTCAATGATCTGGTAAACTATGGTCTACTTAGTTTATTATACAAATACAGCCAATGATATATCCTTCAGCATTCTCCATTAACAGCATTGTCTATTCTGACTGCGATAGCTCTTTAAGACAGTTTTTCTCAGTATTTGTCACTTGGTCATTTTTAACTGAAAATGCCAGGAATTGAACCTAATATTGCCTTCATTCATATCATATGCTCTACCACCATGCTGTGGTCCCTCCCCAACAACATCTTGCTTTTTAATTAATAACAAATTTTGTAAAGGTGGATGGTACGCTTTTAGAGTAGCACTATATTTAAGCAAGTTAGGAAATAGGCATTTTATTATTTATATATCTTATTTATTTATTTATCAATCAAACAACCCTGGGCAGTTTACAGAGAAGCTAAAATCAATTAAAAATATAATATAAAATAGTCCTGAATAAATAAGAAATAAATATAGTCCAAGAATTGATGTTAATTGGCAAGTAGCTCGGGGAGTGTCATCATTGCTTCTGTTGATCATACTACATTGTCACTAGCAAGAATCTTAGTAGCCAGTGTTGGCTAATGAAATATTACTAATATTAAGAGGCTTGAAATTTAAAAGGGAGCTGTTATTGCTTAACTGTATTCATATAGCATACTGAGCAAGAAAGTGAGTAAGTGTGTATTTTAATTCTTGCATGCTGGATTTTATCTGAGGTTTCTGATTTACTGTGTTTGAATTCTAAATATCCACCATCTTGGATCTCTTTAGCCCAGTTGCTTTACCTTGGATTTCTTGTAAGTTACAATGCTCATGTTAAAGGAATCCATGATGATCACCACTTAGGATTCAAAATACAATTTTTTGATCAGTGTTGTAGGTGAACATAATCTTTGTTTAGACTTCAGAGAAAGGTTGGATTGACACATCAAGCTAAATATTACTTTGTGTAAAAACAGTTTGTTGAATAGGCTAAATGTTCATATTAAACACTAAGTCATAAACTGTGGTTTACAAACCATAATGAGGAGGGTTACATATAACAAGCCAAAATCAATCCAACCATCTTATGGCTTTGTGTAATATAAACCAGGACTGTATGTTTATCCAGTGAGACAATATTGTTTAACTATGGTACAGTGTAACAGAATTGGTAGGTTTTACATCTGAAATTTGCTCTAGGTTTTCACTGGGTTTGTAAAGTAGATGCAGCTCTATTACACTGAGAATTTTCTTTCTTTTTTCTTCTCTTGTTCCTGATGATTTTATCCTAGATTTAGAAATATCTTTCCTCAAGTTACAAAAAAGCCTATATATTTTCTAAGCAGCAGAGCTGTCATGCTTTGGTAAGCTTTTTATATATATTCATCATGAATATATGTTAGACCTTGATTAAATATTTTACTGGCTATTTTCTAAGAAAAGTTTGAATTATGAGCCAGTACTTTCTCACCAGTTCTTAAAAGTTGCTCTCATATTACATTTCTGTGGCTGGATAACGAATGAGAAGATAAGATGCTAATTTGTCAATCTGGTATATTTCAGATGTTCCTTTTGGTGGGGCAAAGGCTGGTGTGACTATTGAGCCAAAGAATTATTCAGTAAGTATAGGTTCTTCCTCTGGGATGAGAAGAACAGGACATGATGACATACTCTCGTTCTGAGAACTAAGTTGTGTGTTGCGGAATTTGGATCATGTACCATATCAAACAGTGGATAGTGAGTCATTGTAAAGGTGAAGTGGGGAAGACTAAATATTAATTGTTCTATACAAAATAGGCTTCCAGTGGGGACAATGGCGGCTTAGTTGTCTCTTTGTGAGAGGGGAGACAGCACCGCAGCTGATCGGTGGCTGGCAGCAAGTGCTGGCCGCTTAACTTGCTCCAGATCAAGGAGGAAGTATGAAATCAACCCATATGCCCTCTGGATGGCTGTTCCTTGAAAGCCAATTGCAGAGTTAAAAGCCTCTGCAAATGGCTTTTGGGTTGAGCAGTTGGGAGGCAGGCGATCCATCTTTGTTCGCAGCTGTGGTGCAGCTTTTTATGGACACTAGAGCCAACTGAACTTCATTTCTAAACACTGTGGATTATAATTATTTTTCAACTTAAGAGAGACCTTCCTTCGCAACAGATAAGTAATTCTCTTGGGGCTTATCCTTATTTTTGGGACTCTATTTTTCAAAGAAGTAATAGAGTTTTAATTTGAATCTGATTAATTCACAAAAAGCTGGATGAAGATTGGAATTTAAAAAAGACTTAAAGTTATTTACAGTGAAAAGGGAAGATTTATTTGTTAGAAGTTTATTTTTCTACGAAACTCCATTTGTAGTAACAAGGTTCGTTTTTTTCCATGGGAAAGTTTTGTGTTATGCTAGCCTATGCCTGCTAACTGGCTGGGTTTTCAAAACAGAGGAAGACTGTAACTCAATCCCTGTGTGTTTTCTTTGATGTATACTTGCAATTCCAGCTGGAAAGACACCAGAGGGCATGAACTGTCAGTTTACTTTTCTCCTGTATTTAATTATATCCAGCTAGCCATTTTACTTGCACAAAGGAAAAAAAAATAAAATGAAAAGATCATGGCTACTAGGAAAGCAGTGAAAGAAATGCAAAAAAGACGAGGCTCTGTAGAGCAACTGGTAGAGGAGAAAATGGTTGCTTTAAATTTACTTAAACCAATGTTTGATGAATTGGGAGCTAAATTTGCAACTTTGGAAAAAAATGGAAGAAAGAATAGATGAGATGGACAATTATGTGAAACAAATAGCTGGAGAGATGAAATAAATTTATGGAGAAGTGAAGCAAGTTACTGAAAGAATGGAACTGTTGGAGAATAAGGCATAAACTAGAGATCTGGAGTTAGAGAAATGGCTTGATAATGTGCCTTTGTTGGTGTTAAGGGAGAAGGAATTTTGCCTGAGATTCAGAGCTATTCCAGAAATTTCAGATGAAGATATTAGAAGAAAGGTAGTTCAAGGGTTGGCAGAATTTTTAAATTGGGAAGAAGAAAAAGCTGAAGATTAGATTGATAAGGTGTATTGGGTAAGTTTACGTTATGCAGCAATATGAACTTAGATATGTATTAGTACATTTTGCAAAGAAAAGGACCAGGGATCAAGTTCTGCAATGGCATTTTAATACCAGATTGAAGATTGACAATGTGGATATAATTAAAAGAGATTCCCATCAGAATTTTATGCAAGAGAAAGGACTTTTTTTTTTTTTTGGACCGAGGTATTGAAGCAAGAAAATTTTGTTTTGTTGGGATAAACTGGAGGGAGTGATTTTTACTTTCCAACAGAAAAGATTTCAACTGAATTCTGTTCATAAAGCTAAAGAATTTCTGGAAAAAATTAAAAGAGACCTGGAGGAGATGCAGGTGGAGGAGGATGAGCAGACAATCTCAAAAGCCAAGCAGGTCCAAGAGGATGATGAAAAAGAAGACTCTGATTTGGGTGCCATAGGTATAGACTTTTCTAAATTACTGGCTGAATTATTACAAATGGCTAACGTGAAATATAAATGGAGCAAATGCTCCACAGAAGAGAAGAAAAGTGTTTCACTATTTAAAGACTTAGACAAGATGTAATTTGTTTACAAGAAACTCATTTTAGAAAAAAAGGACATAAAATATTGATTTATAAGAATTTGGGACAAGAATTTATTTCAGCAGGTCCAAAAAAGTTAACAGAGTCATAAATAGAGAGCAAACCCCATCCCATGTTAGCATTGAAGATGTTACCTAGCCGGGTAATGAAACGTTTGCAAGAAAAGAACCAAGCTTAGAGAACCCCAAGGACTCCAGAGTCATGTTATATGTTAATCCACAGTTAAAACCAAAATTAATAGTGGCTGATGAGTATGGTAGATTTGTTGGAGTAGAATTCGAAGTACAGAGAATTAAAACGTTAATCTTGGGACTTTACGCTTCAAATGTAGATAAAGGAAATTTTTTTAAATGTCTTATGGAAAAATTGACAATTTTTTCTTATGAAAATTGGTACCTGATGGGAGATTGGAATGGAATGGTATACCCACAATTGAACAGAACATCAGAGAAGGAAATTAAAACGAATCAGGGTAAACTACCTAAAACATTTTTTGATTTGATGGACAATTTATCTTTAGTGGATATATGGAGACAGAAAAATGGTACTTCTAATAAATATACTTATTTTTCAGAAAGACATAGATTGTTCTTAAGGATAGACATGATTTGGATTTCAGAGGCTTTGGCTGTTAATACTTCTAAAATAGAGATTTTACCAAAGACTTTTTCTGATCATAACCCCATTGAGTTGGACTCTTAAAAGAAAGTCTGTTTCATTCAGATGGAGATTAAATGAAATGTTGCTACAAAAGTGAAAGATTGTAAAAAAAAGATTAATGGGACTTTTTGAGAACAATTTAAATAAAGGTACAGACCTGAGAATGGTTTGGGATGCAAGCAAAGCTTATATTAGAGGGTATTTCATTCAGCATAACATTAAGTTTGAAAAGAGAAGTCAAGAAAAAATGCAAGCTGTTTTGGATGAAATAAAGAAGAAATAGGATGAATTAAAGTTAACACCACAAAAGTTAAGTATTTCAAACCAAATTAAACTTTTACAGCAACAGCTATCTATGTTAACAGTGAGAGAATTGGAAAAAAGGATGAGCAAACAAAAAAAAATGAATTTGCAAATAAGCCAGGGAGATGGTTGATGTATAAATTAAGACAGGAGAAAGAAAAGAAAATGATTACGAAATAAATAAATGGTTAACTTATGGTGATGAAATTTTCTCAAAGGGATTTTAAATTAAAGACAAGAGAGGAATTGATATCAGAAGAATATGTGTGCCAATGGTTTTCTTATGTACAATTACAAGAAAGATTTAAAATAGATAAAAGGGCTTATGGTTTTGAATATGGTAAGACTAAATTTGAAGCAGAATTATGTACTAATGATGAACATGTTATTGCAAAGATGTATAAACATTTAATGGAAATGGAGACAGAAGATGAACAAATTAAGGATTGTATGATAAAATGGACTAACACATTTGGCTACAATGTACGGATGGAACAATGGGAAAATATGTAGCAGAAAGGACTGAAATTTACACTGTGTTATAACCTTAAAGAGAAAGTTTATAAAATGATATATTGTTGATACTTGTAGCCAAAAAAATTATCTAAAATGTATAAAGACACTTCAAATGTATGCTGGAAATGTGAACAACAGGAAGGGACATTTTATCATCTTTGGTGGACTTGTAAAAAAGCAAAAAAAAATTGGAATGAGATACATATTTGTATACAGAAGATTTTAAAGATTAATATTCATTCAAAACCAGAGACTTTCCGTTTGGGCTTGATAGACAAACAGTTGGGAAAAACTAATGGAACTTTGTTTTTATATATGATAACAGCAGCAAAGCTTTTATATACACAGAAGTGAAAAGATAAGACACGACCTACAGTGGAGGAGTGGATGGTGAAGCTGATGGAGTTGGCTGAGATGGTGAAATTGACAGCTTTGATTCAAGATTCATTGATTCATTGTATAATTTTAATGCTAACTGGAAACCTTTTTTGGACTTTTTGCGGGAAACAGAAAAAAATGAAATTATGTTGTATGGATTTGCTGGTTAGAAATAATATGGATTAATAGAAATAATGGAAGTCATGTTTTAAATGTAAAGTAAGAATTTGATGTATATTGTTATTTATATCTGTTGCAAGGAGGGTCGGAAGTCAATTCTTTTTTTCTTTTGATGTTTCTTTACTTTTGTGCACTTTTGATTTTTACTATTTTCTCTTTTTTCAATTTTCTTTTTCTTCTTTCTCTTAATATTAGTTTTTGTTCATTTTTAACTGTCCTTTTAAAAATTTAATGAAGTTATTATAAAAAAAATTGTTCTCTACAAAATAGAGAACCACCTAAGAACAACTGAATTCTTCAGAATTTTATCTATTAATTCCTTTGCCTTACCTGTTAAAGCAAAGTACTGATGCTGAAAGATTTTTGTCTTGTCAGGATGTACTTCTGAAGAAAACATGTTATGTAGTTGCCATAGGTTTTTGTCAGAATTACCTGTTGGCATCCCTGATGGAGCCTATTATAATAACTGAATGTTGATATTCTTATACAGGAAAGTGAACTGGAGAGAATAACAAGGAAGTTCGCATTAGAATTGGCCAAGAAAGGTTTTATAGGTGAGTTCATTTTTGTAAAAAAAGTGATTATTTCACAGGCTGCCCCAAATATCAGAAGAGATTAGGAGATCACCCTCCAACCTGTTGTCCTCTTATTATGCTGAACAGCAGCACCCAGCATTCTCTGCCTGTGTTGTACAAAGTTATAAAAGTATAATGCCTACCATCTCTTACGGACATCTGGCAGCCAGATTGCCTTGGATTGACATTAAAATCTGGAGAATTTTATCCTTTAATCAGCACTATATCTATCAAGCTTGATCTCTAGTTCAGAGTTATATTCCTTGGGAATATCCATTTTTCATTATTAAAAAATCCTGTATGTTTTAGTACTGTTGCCTAGTTTAAGGAGCCTTAACCAAGGTGCCCTGAGCTCCTTCCCCTGATCTGGTGGCTTTACTGATCAGTTTTGTTGGTTATCTTCTCTCCTCTCCTTAAGCATGAGAACCACACAGAGACATTTGCAGACGTTAAAATGAAATATCTGAATATTTTTTTTAAAGGGGCCTGTTTTTTCCTGGCATTTGGCGTCTTTCTTCCTGGTTACTATTTCTCTTCTCCTTACTCTTTCTGTTCTGGTGCAGACTGTACCTTCAATTGCACCTCTCTTTACTTTGGGTTCTGCGATGGTTATCACGGTGATGAGCATATCTGGAGTGATTTTTTTTTTTTTTAAGAAAGGAAAAGTTGTGTGCCATTGCTGCATTTCTAGGTCTTAGGGTTTGGGGTCAAGATCTGTGCCCATTAGTTCTGTTTTATTGCATACTGTACTGCTTAATAAAGGGGGACGTGGTGGCGCAATGGCTTAATGACACTGAAAGTTGCTGGCCAGAAATGGTCGACACTTCAGCTGTTTGAGCCCAGCTCCATGCAGCAGAGTGAGCTCCTGCTTCCTCCCCAGCTCCTGCCAACACAGCAGCTCGAAAACTTACGTGAGTAGATAAATGGGTACTCTCACCCCGGTGGGAGGAAAAATGCTGGCAGCGCCTTGCAAAGGAGACAAGACCAGTTGCCGGTAACGCGGAAGCCGTGCGCGCCCGAAAAAGGCATGAAGCAACGGAAACCCCGCCTCCTGCGCTCACCAGCTGGGTTCTGCTGTAGGAAGGAGGCAATGGCAAACCACTTCTGAAACACCTTGCCTTGAAAACTGCAGGGACTCGTCTAGGCAGTTGCTGCAGAATCGGTAACGATTGAGTGCGGATTAAAAAAAAAACAACAACTGCTTAATAACTGAGAATATAAATTTCAACTGTGTGTGAACCATTTAATGAAAAAAGTAGAAATGTGACTGAATAATATTTTAGTGGGCAAAGGGTGGTATGTTTGTTTATCTCCAATTCTTCTCAGTTAAATACAAGTGTGCAGTCCTGTAGCCTTTTGCCTAGAAATATGTTCATTTGAGCTGAATGGGACTTCTGAGCTGACATGCTCATTTGCTTTGTTCACATTTATACAGATAACACAGTTTAAACTATTTTATACATATTTTGTTAGTTCATTATATGTTCAGTTCTCCTTTTCCAACCTTTATTGTTAAAAAAAAATAAAGCTGCCATCCATTACCTACTGAATTCACTACTATTGAATAAACATACAT
The DNA here is from genome assembly GCA_030867105.1 of Liasis olivaceus. Lineage (NCBI taxonomy): Eukaryota > Metazoa > Chordata > Lepidosauria > Squamata > Pythonidae > Liasis > Liasis olivaceus. The sequence goes on along the minus strand of CM061348.1, from coordinate 63,727,274 downwards.
CAGGTTGCATAGAGAATGCCTAAGTTAAACATTTGTTCAGTTTTATATAGCTGTGTGCATACACACACACACATACACAAATGATGGATGCATTCTTGCAACATTTGTGATTTGTGGTAGAAAAGACTTGTAAAAAAACTGACTGCTCTAATTTGTTTAATATGAACAGGTCCTGGAATTGATGTAGGTGCTCCTGATATAAACACAGGAGAAAGGGAGATGTCCTGGATTGCTGATACATATGCCACTACACTTGGATACCAGGTAAAGTTAATTCTTTAGACAAAAGTTTTTGTGTGCCTACTTTCTAAATCCCTTGCAGCTTGATTCCTTCTCCAAAGATTTGATTTAAAGGGAAACTGGAAGTTTGGCTGTATTACATTTTTTAAAGTTTGCTCTCTTTTTAAGTGGTGAGTACACATGCTTCAGGAGATGACACAGTTCTCAGCTTTCTGGCCTTTGGTGAAATAAATATTTAGTTTGGTACAGTTATTTATTGTTTCATGTTGATAATTGCAGGATATCAATTCCCCTGCTTGTGTGACTGGGAAACCCATAAGTCAGGGAGGAATCCATGGACGCATCTCAGCTACAGGCCGTGGAATTCTATATGGAATTGAAAACTACATCAACAATACAACATATATGGATCTTATTGGCCTTAAAACTGGCTTCTCTGGTAAAACATTTGTTTTGCAGGTAAATATGGTACTTAGCTGCTGTACCATAGATATAATCTCATTTTTTCTCAGAATTGGAAAAAAAACCCTAGTTTACTGTTAGCTAGTCCATCCTTACAAATTGGGACTGATACTGCATTTCAAAAGTGGTAATATAGACAAAATTGGACTCATACTGAGCTGGCGTATTTGATTGTACTTATTATTAAAACAATCCTGTCAATAATTTGGATTTTGATATTTTACATGGTTCCAGATAATATTTTTATGTGCAGTTACATATTATGTACAGCACCATATTATACAGATTATTATGGTCACAAGCAATTTTTTTTGATGATTTTGCATTATATGTGCATACACACACATGCATATGCATGCACACACACATATTGTTACTACTGTCAGCCCAAATTAATCCACTGTAGAATGAAGACATTGTCATTGAAGGTTGTGGACCATTATCTATCATGCTTACCTGGTGCAGATTGGTGGATAGAAGCTAGGGCTGAGAGAGAGAACGACTGGCCCAAAGTCACCCATCCATACCTAAGGGGGGACTGGATCTATCTACCTACTTACTTACCTACCTTTGAAAAAGAAAATGATGAGGCTGAGAGAAAGTGATTTGCTATGATCATAGAAAGAGGGGAGGAGGAAAGAAGGAAGGCACTGGGAAACTTGGAAGTGGGGAGTGCTGGAGGGATGTGCCACAGGTTTGGGACATTAACAAAGAAGAGGGAGGGAAGACACTGAGAAGATCTAGAATGAGACAGACTGGTTGAATTTACTATACAGGTAGTCCTCGTTTAACGTCCACTGGTTCAGCAACTGGAGTTACGATGGCACTGAACGAGGGGTACTTACAATGGGTCCTCATTGTTGCAGCCATCACAGCATCCCCACAGTCATGTGATTGCAATTTGGGCACTTGGCAGCTGGCTCACAATTAGAACATTGCAGCATCCCACAGTCATGTTATTGCCATTTGTGACCATCACTGCCAGCTTCTGACAAGCAAAGTCAATGGGGAAGCTGCCAGCAGGTTGCAAATGGTGATCATGTGACTGTGGGATGCTGCCACCGCACGGGATTCACCTAATGACAACAACTACGACTGCTGGAACTTCCGTCATAGTCCACACAGTCACATGATGTTGCATCTTACGACTGTGTCACTTAGTGACAGAGCTCCCAGTCCCAATTACCACTGGTAAGCAAAGACTACCTGTATTGGGACATTGGCAGTGGTTGAGGGGAGGAAATAAAGGGAAAGGAAAATGCTTGAGTATTTTAAGTAGGCCAGCCTATGGGATATGTTGCACTGGAACAGCAGCATCTGATTGGAGAGAGGAAAGAGAATAATAGAATAATAGGATTGGAAGGGATCTAAGAGGTCTTCTAATTCAATCCCCTGCCCAGGGCAGAAATCCTCATACCGCTCTAGGCAAATGGCTATCCAACCTTTGCTTGAAAACCTCTAATGATGGAGCAGTCATGACTCCAGGAAGCAGACTGTTTTACTGCTTAATAGATCTCACAGCCACTAAATTCCTCCTTATTTTGTGTTTGGCTCTCCCTCTGTCAAACCTCCACCCACTAGTTCCTGTCCTTTCCATGGGAGCTATGGAGAATATATGCATACTTTTTCCCCTGCTGTCATGTCTCCCCTTAGCCTTCTCTTTTTACCTTAAACATACTCAGTTCCTTTGACTGTTCTTCATAGGATTTAGCCTCCAATCTCTTTGACATCTTTTCCACTGTTCTGTGAACTCGTTCCTCAACATCTTTCTTGTACTGTGTTGAGACAGTATTCCAGGTTCAGTCTGACCCATGGAGCATAGAATGGAACTATTCAGTTATTTTCTGGTCTCGATATTATACCTGTATTGATGCAGCCCAAGATTGCATTGACTCTTTTGGCAGCTGCAGCACACTGCTGGCTCATACTTAATCCATGCTCTGCCAAGGTGCCCAGTTCCTTCCCACAATTATGATTGCTGAGCCAGGTACCACTGATCTTGTACTTTGTAGGAGAAAAACCATGTTAGTCTATGATGGCAAAAAACAGGAGTCTGGTAGGACCTTTTCCAACTAACAACATTTATTAAGATGCACAAACTTTTGTGAACTGCAGCTCATTTCATCAGATGCATAGAGTGGCTAGATCTAGCCACATGTAGGATGAGGTGGGGGATGGGAAAGATAGGTTACCTGCATCTGCAGCTTACAAAAGCTTATGCCTTTTAATAAAATGTGTTAGTTGGAAAAGGTGCTATTAGACTTCTGCTATTTTGTACCGGTGCATCTGGTTCTTCCTACCTAAGTGTTTCTTGTGCTTGAACTGCGTTTTGGGGAAATAGGGGCAAGGGTTCAAGTCTAATATTAACCTTTTGAACCTTGAAGCTGTCTTCTGAGATGTTAGCAGTCTCCTTCAGCTTTGTCATCTGCAGATTTGCTAAACATCTGTTCTATCCCCTCAACTGGGTCATTTATGAAAAGTTTGAAGAGAACTGGGAGGACTGGGGATAGGCAGTCTAGTGAGATATATTGTCCTGGGAGTTCTTTGGGGAGAGAGAGGCCAGTGCATGCCAGCTTTGACCTTTCCTCCTTTCCCTCAGCCAGCAGAGTTGATGTCTTTAACTTTTTGCCCGCTCTTCCTCCACCCTCCCAGCAGAACAATTTCTGCTCAGAATAGCCCTGTTTTGTTCTGTGCTGTTCATGGAACAATGCACGTGTAGAATGTATTCATACCCCTGTTGAATTTCTGTTGAAGTAAATTGCTTTAAGCTTCTATAAGCTTTCATATGGCCATAGAATTGGCTAGCACTTACTTCTGGGTAACTTTCTCAACTCCCATCATAGTGCACATCTGTCTTTAGGTAGAGACAGATTAATAATATCATTCTCTAGGCTTACAAGATTTGGCCTTTAAAAATGTCATCAAGCCTTTCAGATTTTACAGCACAATTAATCTAAGCCAGAAGCTATACCATGGAACAGGCCCTTTTTATTCTTTCCCAGTCCACTGGAATGTAAAGAGGCTTAGGAGCTATCTAACTCTCCAAAAACTCAACAAGATGAGACCAAATTTGGCATGGTGGGAGAAATCAGCAAAAAAAAAAGAAGATTGAGTAGAACATGGTCTGAATCTGCCTAGGAACTGCAGAGAAAAATGTTCTAGAAAAAAATTTCCCAACATTTTCCAGTGGGAAACACAATCAGGCAGTGCTTGGAATCCTGCTGATTCCTCCATTTAAGTCCCCTCTCCTTCTCCAAACTAGTCTTGCAATTCAGTGGAGCTTATGCAAACTACCTCGTGTTTCTTGATGCACAAGCATGCTCACACCATGAGGGGAAATCAAAAACACACATATGCACAGGTAACACGTATACACACACTTCTGTTTGTCCTTGGGGGAAAAATATCTGCGCTCCCTCCCCCCATGTTACTTCATTACATAGAAGAAAATAGGGACATCTCCTATGGCCATTATGAGTAAAGGAGTTGAAGGATTTCCAGAAGCCACGTTCTGCATGCTTTCCCTATCTTTTTTATAGTACAACTATATAATATATTTAAACTATAGACCAGCTGAATTTGTTAGTGGACAAGTTGACTCCAATCTTTTTGATATAGAGCATCATATTAGGCAATCTTTAAACTATAGTGCTAATCTAGGGATGTGGGACCAAATGAAGAGGTCTGAATGATATCCAGAATCACTCACTATGGAAGAGGAAAAAACCAGCAGCACCATTTATCATCATGTACAGCTCTCAGCTAAAGCCTCAGAGAATAGAACCCGTCCTGAAAAGATAATTTTCTTTTTAACTGTGTTGCTTAGATATTTCACTCCTAATCTGATGCAGTTACTGACCAGCAACTAGGGATCACCTAAAGAACATTCAGGAAGCCTGCATGATATTCCTTCAGGATATTAACAGTGTATAGAATAAACAAAATTCTTCTCATATATATTTTTACGCTATTTCTGTTATACTTTTTTATCACTGATGGCTGGAGAGTAATCACAGCCCACACTGATTGGATTAATTGATTTGGATTCCGGATGTGTTAGCATTATGAACAGCAGCATCATATGCCTGTTGCTGCCTTTTATATTACATGAACTTTGGGCCTCATTTGTTTAAAAAAAAGATTCTGAGTATTCAGAATGTCTGTCTGATTTGATGACCGTGCTATATCCCTGAAAACAAAGGCTGTGATCTTTGAAAATATATGGTGTAATCAGGCTTTTACACTACCTTCCTACCTGTCTTCCAAAGAGCTTAAACATTTCGCTGCCTTCCATCCTGCTTATGCTCACTGTAGTCTTATGAAGTAGGTTAGGCTGATGGGAGAGTAGCTGACTAAAATGTATTCAGTAAGTTTCATAATGACTTTTGCTTTTAACTCGAATTTTCTCAACAGTAGGCCAATTTTTTAATCAAGGCACTGTGACTTTGAGGTACTAAACTATTTTTGTTTTTTGTTGGAGCAGAATAAATACCATATCGTCCAAATCTTGTTTTTAATAACACAAGCAACATTTTGCTTCAGCCATACCTCTTTTGAGTATCAGCTCTCCCTCAGAATGAATGTCCTGTTAATATATTCCTTCTAAATCGGCAGTTTGCCAGCCTCCCTTAAGTCCAAGAAAAATGTCTTTCTCGAAAAGCAGTTTTTGCCTCAGGTTGAAAAACTTGGCAAGCAGAGCAAAGCTGAGCTTGTACAAGAAACTGTTTCTAAGTCACCTCTGCTGAATTGAGTTTGCTGAGCAATCCCTCAAGAAATGCTTCACTTACTCTAATTAACTTACCAAGAAAATTAAACTTAGAGGGAAAGCCCTCAAATCCTTTGGGAGTCTTTGTGGATTGTTATTCTTCTCCAGTAAGCCATGTTTCAATCTTTGTCAAAGATATCAAGGAGGGACACAGATAAGTTAGTATACAAGCAGTTGCTCCAAGCAGAAGAGCTCAGTTACTGTGAGTTATTTCCCATCTGAATTGTCTTTTTCTATTCTTGGCATTAAATCTAAACTAGAATTGATCATGCAATGTGATTTAGTTGTTGCTATCATCTTATTGGAAAGTTCTATAGTGATTGTCATCTTTGTATTTTGCTGTTTTCTTTGGATTTTTCTTTTGAAAAGTTAATTGAACAATGGATGCTTTAATGAATGGAAAGTACATTAAGAAGTTAAATGTCATAACTGATCTAAGCATACATCCTTGCTCTACAGATAAAATAGGGAAGAAAGGAAACAGGGCCTGGTTTTGTGACAAAGAAAAAAAAGATTTTTTTTTAGATTTTTAGATTTAGATTTAGATTTTTCAGCACTTAGAAGTAAAGGCTTTCTTTAACAAGTAGAACCCCTCCCCCACAAATCCTGCGTACTGTGGGGAACAACTAGTTGCTCAGTTTTTAGAAGTTGTTTGCTATTCCAGATACTCTGAAGAATGAGCAAATTTTGCTTAGGCCCCTGAGCTGATTTTATTTCTCAGGGTCTCTCTCCACTACTGAATTAAAGCACTACCCACCTATCCCTGAGTTAACACAAAATAATACAGTAAAAAATTTACTGTCCCTATTTCCAGTCCCTATCCTCCTCCTATTATGTCTGTTAAATAGTCTTTCCTGATTTGTGAACATGCTACTTGTTTATAGACAGGGTTATTGGTTTTCCCCTCTGGCTATGCAATTGTCCACCTTTAGCATATCACCAGTGAGCAGGAAAGATATCCACCAATCAAAGCACTGTGGAAGACATCAGATGAATCTCACTTCAGAACTCTGTATATCTTTTCTGATGATTTTCTGCTCTTCTCCCCATCCTACACACTTGGTATCTCCCACACTAGAATAATGTGAAAGAAAGAAACATATAGGGAAAATCAGGGCAGTAATCTCCCCAAAGAAGAGAAAGGCAGCCTCTGCCATGATGGTGCAATTAGCTAGGTTCTCCTGGAGGAGTTGGGAAAGTGGCAAATAAGTACTTTCTCTCACTTTAGGGTCACTGCAGTGAGAAAAAGCAGGACTGCTGCACCTTAAGACAAAGATGCGTTCTAGAAATAGTGAAAAATGCCTCTTGCTCTTCCCCAAGTGAAATAGTAGAGGTGAGCTTTACTTTCTTCTAATCTGGAGAGAAATTGGGGTTGAAAATGGAAGTGTATGGGAAGGTAACAGATGTGAAAGGAAAAAAAGTCCTGATGGAGAGAAGTAATTGAAAAGGAGGCTGGCTAGTGACTAGAGAGGAAATCTTCCCAATCCTCCCTGACTGCTTCCAAGATAATGAATGGCATGGCATTCCGGATTTTATGCCCTGGGGCTATAGTGTTGGAAGATGAGGAAAATACTTTTGTACCGATACAGGTAATTATTCTTGAAGCTGCCTTACTTAAAAACTAGGCATGAGATAAAGCCAGTATAATGGGAATGGAGGACTGGGATTCATGTTGACAGGGCATGATTGGGTTGTAGTTAATTGGGACCTTGAAGAACTCAGCAGTGTCTTCTTTTCTGCAAATTAACATTGGGGAATGATGTCACGTGGACCAGTTCATTGAGCTTTGCCAGTTGTTAACTACAGAACGTGTACCCAGTTTCAGTAAAACAAAGAGCATTTTTAATGAAAGCTAAATAGAATAATGGGAACATACTGCAAAGTAAAATGAAAAAATTAAGCACATTTATAAACCTGTCATGATTATTAAATTTGTAATTATTCTTCAGCTAGACTAATTCTGCCTGGATAAATGTCTAATAAATTTATCTTGATAGCATAATCAATTCTTAAATGCCTGATAAGTGGTTTTCTTCTGAAATCTTGCCAAGAAAACTGCATCAGGCTAGAAACCAGGAGACTCTGAGTTCTAGTCCCATCTTAGGCACGAAGCCAGCTGGGTGACCTTGGGCCAGTCACTCTTTCTCCTAGGAAGGAGGCAATGGCAAACCATTTCTGAAATCTTCCCAAGAAAACTGTAGGGACTTGTCCAGGCAGTCTCCAGGAATCAATGCTGACTTGAAGGCATGCACACACAAACACACACTGCAAAATAAAATGAAAAAACACATTTTTAACCTGTCATGATTTCTGTTAAATATGTAATTATTCTTCAACTTGACTGATTCTGTCTGGATATATGTCTAATGCATTTATCTTGATAGCACAATTAACTCTTAAATGCCTGATAAGCAGCTCTTTTAGCAATGCTATGTTTGTAGAGGGAAAGATTGGAGGTCTCAAACTTTGTCTACCAGAAATGCTCGTATATTCCCCCTGATTCTGCCTTCCTGCCTTGGGGTAGCTGCTTGGTAATTACTGCTGCCACCACCTGTCTTCCAGGATGATGGGTTTACCTGGTGTCTTGTCTCCAACACCCAACCCTGTTGTGTGAGATCTCCTAGTCTGTGTGCTTAATGGGCAAGTAAAAGAACAAGAAGCTGAGTAAAAATGAAATAAATTCAATACTGTAGTGTCACCTGAACTTATAGCATGAAATGAATGACTAGGGAAATCAGCCTCTCCTTCTTTTGGAGATAAGTCAATCTCACAAGTGATAAATATATGTTAATGCTTATTTTTAAAAGGAAAAGAGAAAAGCTAAACATTCATTGTTAATTTTAAGTAATCATGTAAAACAGTGATGAGTGAGTTAAAACTGTAAGTAAAAAATCATAGAGAGTAGCTTAAAAGAATCTTTTAAGGAAAATACTATAAAGGGGTTAAACAGACAACAAAAGCATAAACCATTAACCAGAGACATTAAAAAGAAATTAAATCGAGTACAGTAAGAAAAAGCTAACTTTTTCCCTATTTCTCTAGAGAATAGATTACCTTTGGAACAGATGTTATATCTGGGCCAATTGGGTTATTTGGAAAATCCTGCTTCTTGCAAATTTCAGCTTAAATGTGAGCTGAGGAGAGATGGTAAATCCCACTGGTTTCTAGTCTATCAGAGAAGGGGAGTGGAGGGCATCTACCCTTCATGAAGACATAGATTGGAGATGTCTACAATATGCCTTACAGGATATATATTGGGAATGTCTGAGTTCTGCCAGTTGGCAAGGGAATATTCACAGCAGAAGCAGGTCTTCCTTCTTAGTCAAGATATGTGTGTTTTCTTGCTGACTGAAAATTTTCTCCATGCTTGTCAATTTTGTCTTCACAGGGATTTGGCAATGTAGGGTTTCACTCAATGCGATACCTGCAGCGCTATGGAGCATGCTGCATATGTGTTGAGGAAGTAGATGGTGCCATCTATAACACTGATGGAATTGATTCCAGTGAGCTACAACACTATAAACAAGTATGTTGAATACATGGAGGCACTGGTGAGTTTTTTATCTAGAAATAACCCAATGCAGATAGTCCCTAGCCTGTTTCAGCCACAGATGGACCACTAAATAGTGTAGAAAAATCTTTTCCCGTCTTTCCACTCTTGGCTTGGCTAACTGAAGTCTGTTTTTCATTCTAGGAACATGGCACCATTGTTGGCTTTCCAAAGGCTAAGAAACTTGAGGGCAGTGCCCTTGAGATACCTTGTGATATCCTTATCCCAGCTGCTATTGAGAAACAGCTCACAAAGGCAAATGCTCATCGTGTAAAAGCAAAGGTATTGTTTATAGAGGGGTTTTTTTATTGCATAAAAAAATTAAGTATTTGTTTCCAGTAAGAAAAAAATCTGGGGGCTGGTTTACTGGAGTGGTAAAAAAATTATTGAGGTCATACCGGATACCTCAATGAAGAAGTCAACTCAGTGTGCAGTGGCTATGAAAAATAGTAAATTTGCTGTTATGGATCAGTAGGAAAGGGTCTAAAAATAAAAGTGGGGACATTTAATTGTCCTTATAGAAATATTTGCTGTCTACTTATACAGCACTATGTATTCTTCTGATTATCACATTTTAAAAAGGATATAACTCTTGTAAAAATGCATGGGGTAGCCAAAGTGTTGAGAAGGATCAAGCACTTGCATTATGAAAGAAAATTTGAATGTTACAGATATTTTAGCTTAGGAAAAAAGCAACTGAAGAAGGATGTGATCAAAGTGTGTAAAATCACTGATGTCAGGTTTAGCCCAAGAACAGCAATGAAGCAATCCAGTACAGTTCAGTTCCTTTATTAGCTCCCACCTAATAGACAAAATCTCACCAGACTAAACCTATGCTAAAGCAACTAGTGGCTATAACCCATGAGACTCTAGGGAGGGGCCAGCCTCATCCTCTTCGTCTTCCCACACTCTTGCTGAGGGCTGAGGAAGCGCTTGCCCTGGAATGTCTCTCCCCCCTCCTGAAACCTTGAAGTTCCATTCCAGAATCTTCCCCGCTCATGCCATCCATTGTACTCATGACCTTGAGAAAGTAGATAGGGAGACATTTTTCTCATCTCAAAACACTAGGAACTAAGATTTGCCAACCAAGCTAATTGGCAGGAGATTTAGAAAAGACAAAATAAAGAACTACTTCATACAATTAACTTGTGGAATTTGTCAACAGAATATGTTCTGATGGCCACCCAAGTTAAACGGAATTAAATACTGTAAGTTCATGGAGAACAAAACTGCTCAAGGCTATAAGTCTGGTTTCAGTGTTCCTAACAGGTTGGTGATTCCTTGCCTCTGTAATGTCAGTTACAGGGAACAAGGATTGGCCAAAATTAAGATGGGACTTGGCCTGATTTAGCAGGTCTATTCTTAGTTCTTACAATCTCAAGTGAAAAAGTAATATAACTGTTAAAAAAAAAAAACTTGTGGCAAACTAACACATGTATTATAACATACATTTTTGGCCTACTTGGGGTTTATATGAGATTAGGTAGAGATCACCAGACAGTTACCGTATTTTTCCGACAATAAGACGCCCCCATGTACAAGACGACCCCCATGTACAAGACGACCCCCATTTTTCCAACCCAAAATTAAGAAATCAATATTTTAAAGATAGTGCAGAACACATTTTTATTTAGTAATTAGTTAACATTTACCTGATACACTCGGTGGGAGGAGGTCCAAACCGTCTCTCTGCAGCTCTATTTCCATGCTCTTTTGCGTAACTGATTACATTCAAGCACGAGTGAAACTGCCGATAGCTCGTCTCTGCAGACTTCCTCTAATTGGTTTGTTCAGCATCAGCTGACATCAGTTACATCAGGCTCGTGATTGGAGGAAGTCTGTTTGGGAGACAAGCTATTTCACTCGTGATTGGAGGCTAGCAATAGAAGGAAGCCTGCCTGCAGAAACAAAGTATGGGCAGTTTTGCAACCGCGCGATTTTCGGCTGACTTCCTTGAATAAGACGCCTTTCAGTTTTTAGGGTAAGGATTTTAGAAAAAAGTATCGTCTTATAGTCGGAAAAATACGGTATACTGGATACTGTTTACAGTTGGTCAGGTACTGCTAAGGGTAGAATTGGAAATCCATGGCTTTTTAAAAATTAAACTTAGTATGAGAATATTTATTTATTTAAACAATTGTATGCATGTGTGTTAGGCTCTTCAGCTTTGAGGGTAAGGAACAGTTAAAATGTCTTGCAGGGGTCAGAGTTTTTCTTGTTTTTGCATCTGACTATAATTTGCAACTTCATGATAGTAACAGAAGGAAGGTTATGCTGCCAAATCCACATTAGAAAATCAATTGTAATGTGGAAACTAAATATCCAGTTATTGGTTATGGGACTCTTTATTCTCAGCTATGTTATAGAACAAATGTGATAACAAGTCAGAACTGGTGAATGTGTGCTCCCAAAATTATAGAAGTCATCTGTAATCCATCATGATTTCCCTAATTTGAAAGCAGCTCTGGAATCATAATGGAGCAAGTATTCTCCACGAAACCTCTCCATTTCAAGTACGGTCTTTGAATGCAGTCTTCATTATTTTATCAGTTTCTTCAGAGAGTTTCTGTTGAACTTCAGTACACTGGGAAAGACTAACCAGCTTCCTATAACTGAACAGACAAGAATTGTGCTGAATTTTTCAGCGTCTTCGAATAATATGTGACGGTCTCATTTCAATATTTTTTACAACAATGCTTTGCCAGAGCATCTATTCAAAGTTTGTGTTTTAGCTAAGATTATTCTGATTTAATCCTTTATCTTTTTGTGCCTCACAGATTATTGCTGAGGGTGCTAATGGCCCCACAACTCCAGGTGCTCATGACATCTTTTTGCAGAGAAAAATCCTTGTACTTCCGGTATGTTTGGCTCCAGTGATGCCCATGCTTTGCTGCTTGGGCCTCTAGCTAATCTGTTGCTGTTGGGCATTCCCCGTCTCACAGTGCCTTGCAAAACTGGACAGTCTTTTGTGATGCAGTTAAACAAGGAAGCATGACAGAATTTTACAACACGTAGAGTTGAAAATACATAGAACAATTTAACATAAATTGAATGTACAAGCCTACTTACCTCATTTTTGAATAGATTTTTAGATGTTACCTCTGCTTGCATATTAATTCCTGATTCTGAATTTGCCAGCAAAGTGAGGTTAAGTAATAAGTTGATGGCTTTATTTTATTACTTTTATTTTCCCGTTGTATTTTTTATATAAATTAGCCCAAACATATACTGTAAAATTAAAGCCATGTCCATAATATCATGGCCTTGTTCTGTGCAATATACATATTTGTAATCCATTGGACTGAAATAAAGAATATCCTCTAGTGCCAGGACTGAGGTGGTACACTGTGCTGCTCCCTTTATTACTGTAGTTTCTCTAAATAGTTTTTAAAGAAAAATACTTTCTCTAAACAAATGAGTTTCTGAATTAGCTTCCTCTAACCTAGACCGGATTAATAGTAACAGCATTTCTCAGAGAGATTTTCAGTGAAAAAACATGTAAAAAGGTATGAGTAGGTAGATGTCATATGAACTTCAAAAAGTTTTTACCAAACCCCTCACTTAGGCTTTCCAGTAATTTGCTAATGTTAAGGTTATCCTAGATTCATTATAGAGTTTCATCATAGTTGGTAGAATACAGGAGGAAGTACAATCCTCACTGTGCAGGAAGGCAAATAGTAAAGTCTCTCAAGGATATGAATTGGAAGTAGGCATGAATCAAGGACCAGCAGCTTTTTCTAGCTGAGGATATATGTGAAATTTTGAGAACATGTTAGGAGCTTTCTTACAAAATGTCTGCTGGGAAGAGGGCAGCCTCCTCTATTCTTCTCTTTCATGATATTCTACATGATATCTGTTTGCTTTTACTTTTTTCTGAGGAGGAGTGTATATTTATAAATACAATATTGGACTGCAATACATTGTTTTTATTTTTTTAAGAAAGCTTGTGAGATCTGCTCCTGTTAGGCATGAAAATTACATCTGGGAACTTTGCTTTGCTTTGTAGCAAACTTCCTTTTTTTCCCCATAAATAATTTAATTATTTAAATTAAGTAGGGCCCTTGCAGTTGACAAGGCACTTTGGTGCTATATTTGGGATCCCAGATTTTGTGTATTTAAAAAGAATCTAGAGTTGAGGTAGACAGCATGATGCCCGAGCTCATAGACAATAGCAAATTATTTAGGACAGAGAAATCCCAAACAAATTGTTCTTCAAACTTTGTGAATGGATGAGAAAATAGCAGAAGTGACTAGAGAAGCACATTTACATTGATAGAGTATGAAGGCGCAGTGACTAACCAGGAAAGAGTTCTTGGGGTCATAAGAAAGAGTTCATCGAAAACTTTGGCTCCGTGTGCAATGGTTGTTTAACAAGGGAAAAAAAAAAAGTACCAAATGCATCTATTTTAATTGGAGGTGGAGGTAGGATAGTACAGTACCCTTGCTGTGCTATGGGCAGACTATATTGTATTGTATTGTCCTAGAATGTGTTACTGAAAATACTGTCATGCTGTATTTGATCAGTCAACACTAAACTAGATGTTTTAGGAGCTTTCTGTAATTCATTTGATCCAAAGAAGTATTTTCAGTAGTCAATCCAGGAAATAATTTCTGTCCTAAGTACCAGTGAGTATTCAGAAGTTTACACATTGAAACATGCCATATGATACAAATATGAATAAAACAAGAAGTCTGTAACTGGTTTCTGCCCACTCACTGACATTTGGCATTATTTCTTTTTCTGTAACTATAATCCTTATAGTTTGAGATAGTACTACTGCTTCCTTTGTTCCATAATATATTGTTTCTTCTCCTCTATTAAAGACCAGGATTCTAATGAAAATGTAATGTATTTATTTACTTACTTAGAGGCTCTGAATGGCTGACAATTCCCAATATTATGATTACCTCAAATTGTTCAGTACAGGTAGTCCTCAACTTACAACCACAATTGGGACCAGAACTTCTGTTGCTAAGTGATGTGGTCATTAAGTAAGTTGTGCCCAATTTTACCTTTTTTGCCATGGTCATTAAGTGAATCACATGTTCGTTAAGTGAATCCAGCTTCCCCCTATTGACTTTGCTTGTCAGAAGCCCCCTGGGAAGGTCACAAATGGTGATCACGTGACCCCAGGATGCTGCAACTGTCGTAAATGCATGTCAGTTGCCAAGCGCCTGAATTTTGATTATGTGACCACTGGGACCCTGCAAAGGTTGTAAGTGCAAGAACCGGTCATAAGTCACTTTTTTCCAGCGCCGTCATAACTTTGAATGGTCGTTAAATGAATGATGGTAAGTCAAGGACTACCTGTACCTTGAATCACTGTTGCTAATATAAGAAGGGAAAGGGCAAATGGGCTAGGCTTCTGAAGTGAATATTATCATTCATCCACAGCACAGGAAATAAATTTCTGTGCTGTACCAAAGTTGGCTACTCTCTATCTACTGTGTTGCAAGATAATCCATGTATCATAATATAGGTGCTTGAGGCCATTTTCAATGTCTGGAAGTAGAAATCAAGCAACATTATGAAATTGTTACTTTTACATGTTTGTGCTGCTTTTCTACATGGGTTTATGAGTAGGTAGCATCATATTCTTGCAGTTCTGTTGCTGAGAATTCACCAGGTAACTGAAATTATTTGTTTCTTTGTGGCAGGATTTGTACATAAATGCAGGTGGTGTGACAGTTTCCTTCTTTGAATGGCTGAAGAATCTCAACCATGTCAGCTATGGGCGCCTTACCTTCAAATATGAGCGTGATTCTAACTATCATCTGCTGATGTCAGTGCAGCAAAGTCTGGAGAGAAAGTTTGGGAATAGCAATGGAGACATCCCTATTGTGCCCACACCAGAATTCCAAGCTAGAATAGCAGTAAGTTGTATGTTTAACCATTCTTTTCTTCTCTCTTTCTTTGAAGCAATCTCTAGGAGAAGAATGCCTAGGGCACTCTATTTTTCAAGATAAAAGGGGAACTTCATTCCTACCTGAAACCTAATTGAATATAGCATATCTTCCCCTTTTGTGTTGGTGAAAAGTTCTTGATTAAAGTATTTTCTAAATGTTACACTGCAATTAATCTCTATAGCATAACCTCTTAAGTCTTGAAGAAAGTATCCTTGCCAAGTTCAATTTTTATCTACTTACCTGAACTTGGGAAGACATGAAGCTTCATAATGGCTCTAGTATTGGCCTATAAAACAATAAAAATAAAACCAGAGCTTTTAGAAAACATTGATGAGGAGTTATTGACTGCAGCCATGTTAGAGGCTAATAGTTTTTAAGAGTGATGAACCAAATTTATTTGACTCCTGGCAACTGCCCGGACTAGTCCCTGCAATTTTCTTAGTAAGATTCTTGGAAGTAGTTTGCCATTGCCTTCTTCCTAGAGCTGAGAAACAGTGATTGGCCCAGAGTCACCCAGCTGGCTTTGTGCTTAAGTCAGGCAGGACTAGAACCCACAGTCTCCCAATTTCTAACTTGGTGCCTTAACCACTACACCAAACATTCTCCTTTATTTATTTGTTTATAAGTGTATGTGTGTAAGTAGGCATGTGTATACAGTATTTATTTATTTATTTATTTATTTATTTACTTACTTACTTACTTACTTACTTATATATAAAATTTGTCACTGACCATCTTGTTGAAATGACTCTGGGCAGTTTACAAAACAGTTAAAATCAGTTAAAATTACAATATATATGTTTATAAGTCTGTGTGCATATGTCTATATCACATTTATGTCCCACTGCAATGATATGCAGACTCTTGGTGGCTCACAACATGAAAAACAATGACAATTAAAAATACAAAAGCTGACATTTGGAAATGCACAAAGATTCATTCCCAAACACCCTCTGGAAAAGCTCTGTTTTCAGAAGCTTCTAGAAAGCAACTAGAGTTGGGGCCCTTCTAGAGGGCCAGCCTGATGATGGAAAAACAATGCTTCTAGCCCTTGGTCCCCCTGACCCTCCCAAAAATGGGGACGACCAGCTGTTTCTCCCAGCACCATCAGTTGGGCTGATTCCAGTGGAGGGATATGGTTCTGATGCCAAGCTCTGAAGACTTACAGGTTAAAACCAGCACTTTATACTGTACTTGGAAGCTGATTGGAAGCCAATGCAGTACCCACAAAATATGGGTGCACCGGAAAGCACCTGTGAGCATCTGGGCTACTGTATTTTGCACCAGCTGAATTTCCAGATGGTCTTTAAAGGCAGCCCCATGTAGACTGCATTGCAGTGGTCTATGCACATTGTGATGAGCGTGTGATCTACACTAATCAGGTCCTCCTGCCCCAAGTAAGGTTATAGCTGGTGTACCAGTTGTAGCTGAGCAAAGTCCCCCCAGGCCACAGTTTCCAACTGCTGATCCAGCAGGAACTGCTAGTCCAGGAGGATGCCCAAGTCATGGACCTCCTCATTCAGGGGTAGTGCAACCCCATCAACAAGAGAGGGGCATGGAGGGACCTCTGTGTACAAAGAGTAGTTTTGCCTTACTATGGTTCAGTTTAAGCCTGTTGTCTCCCATCCAGACCCTAACAGCCTCCAGGCACTGGCACAAGATATCAGCAGCATCTCTAGTGGGTCTGGGGTCACAGCTGGGTATCACCAGCATACTGGTGAGACCGGGCCCTGACCTACCAAATGACCTCCCCAGCATCTTCATATAGATGTTATATAATGGGGAGGGAGCCAACTCCTGAACACTGCTGACTGGAACCAGCCAGTGATGAAAGAATGGACAACTACCACCCAATCTCCAACCTTCTCTTTTGTGGAGATGGTGGTTTGGGACCAACTAAGAGTTGCCGTCAAGGAAGCAGATTGTAAAACAGTGCCCCTGATCCCTGTAGCTGGTCCAGCAGAATATCATGGTCAGTGGTATTGAAAGCCTCCAAGAGAGCCAAATGAACCAAGACAGACATACTACCCCCATCCAGGCCCTAACACAGATCATTGACCAGGGTGCTATCTCTTTCCATACCCAGGCCTGAACCCTGACTGATATGAGTCTGGATAATCCACTTTCTCAAGGACATCCCGTAGTTGATCCCAAACCACCATCTCCACAACTTTTGCCCAAAGAGAAAGGTTAGAGACTGGATGGTAGTTGTCTAAAACCTCTGGATCCAGGAACAAAAAGAACCAACACTCTTTCAGGGCTGAAGGCATTGAACTCTCACACAAAGGAACATTTACAGCCTCCTGGATCCAGGATGCAAACCCACTCCCCGCCCCCCCAGCTATCAGAAGCCAGGAGAGCCAAAAATCCAGCTCACAGGTGGATGACATCGTAGAAAGCCCCTATCGACTTCCTTGGAATTAACAGGCATAAAAGAAGCCCAGGTAACAGCAAGAAAATGCTCCAGTCACCACAGACCCTGCCAAGCAGCCCAATGCTAATTCATCTGGGTGCCCCTTGCCCAAGACAGCATTGGTTACCCAGAAGAAGGCAGCTGACAACATCCTGCCAATGCAATAAGAGGAATATAATTCTGTTCTGTCTCAGATTGCAAGCCAGCATCCGTGGATTGATTTTATTTTCTCATCAGTGGCCTAAGTTAAGATAGGTTGATAACAATAAGCTCTATGAATTTCACAGCTCACAGTCCCAAATCCATTCAGTCTATTACACTGCAAAAATAAGAGAGAGAGAGTCACATATAAATATTGATAGGAAAATGGAATGTTGTACTGTATTTTTCTCAAGCCTGTATTTTTTTAAAGGGCGCCTCAGAGAAGGACATTGTGCATTCTGGACTAGCTTTCACCATGGAACGTTCAGCCAAAGTAAGTGCTTCTGGGTTGCATTTCTCTATCAGTGTCATTAAACAACAAAAGTAATATTTTCGTATGGTGGATTTTCTGGCCTTTTTCTTGTGCATCTGTAATATCCATTGCAGCATTTGAAACAGTTGTCGTTATTGCACTAGTACCATTTCTTACTCTATCCCTTTTAGGTTTTGGTTTCAGACCAGAATATTGGGACCACATTGCTTATGTTTATATTTTGTTTTCTAGCAAATCATGAGTGTAGCCACAAGGTATAACCTAGGCTTGGACCAGAGAACGGCTGCCTATGTTTGTGCCATTGAAAAGATCTTTAAGGTTTATAGCGAGGCAAGTTTCACTTACTGAAGCTATCCACTGCTGGCCTTCAACCTGGTGTTTAAAAAGTACAAACAAGAAAAAGTATGTATTGTTTTAGAAGATAAGGAACATCGAAGCAGGAAAGCTGGACCAAGATGTTGCTATGAAGTTATGGAAGCTTTTTCTCTTGTTTGTATCTTATTCCTTCCTTTCATTTTCTCAGTCTTTCTGTTACATAATTATTAAGTCATGTTTTTTTCCCTGAGTTCTAATTTGGACTTACAAGTGGCGCTACCACTCCATGGATGCTTTTATTTTGCTAAAATGTACAGTACATTAATTGTTGAAATTAAGTATTGATTGGAGTTCAACCTCTCTTACTTGTTTTATTCCATATAGCTGTGCATTACTGTGTATTTGGTTTGCTTTAATTCCTTCATTATATCTGTGTTGCTGCAATTCCACTCTTGTCCCACTCTTAACTCTGCTCTGGTCTGTGATACCATTTTTCTACCTGCTTTGTGGCCTCTTCTGGAGATGAGATTCATTATAAATTAATGCTTTGTTTTTCTAAGTCATCAAGCTTGGATTCTGAATTTTAGCAAAGTTTATTTCCTGCAATAAACCTCATTTATTTATTATTTTAAATATCATACATATAATCAGTACTTATAGCCTTGATTTTCTGTGTTGCATCCTCATTGTGGTTTGCCTCTCACATACATTCCCAAGATTTTGTTATAGATGAAAGTTGACTGCCACCTGACATACTACATTTTTCAGAAAACAGCAAGAAACAGCCTAGCCATTATTTTTATGTTTTACTTAATACAAGATGTTAAATCTAATTTGGTATTCTTCGTTATTTGAATCTCTGATAGAAAAATCAAAGTGTTAGTATGATAACTATTTCCACCAGGACCTTGCCACAGTATCATTTGCAACTTAAGTTGCAGCTTGTGTCTTCAAAGGACTTTATCACTGCACTGTTGAATAACACCGATGGAATACTGTAGCAAAGAAATGTGACGGCCAAGTTCTATCCAAATCTCTGAATAATATTCTATTAGTATAGCACTCTATCTATTCACATTTCTGTATGGATGTGTAGCTATGGCAGAACTAATAAAAAGAAAATTCAGCCTTAGATATCTGGGTAGTCAAACACCTTTATGTAATTGTACTCTGTTCAAGAAGCAGCAGCATCTCTTTATTCGTGGAATAGTTAAGGAAGCTGGTTCACAATGTTATAGTAAGCTGTCACATACTCAAGTAAACCTGGTAAGTTACTTTTGTATGCACAGTGTTGCCTATTCATTTTGTAAGCAGCTGCTGAAATTACTTCTTATATTACTAGTGAATTTTAGGATTCAGCAGAAAACGAGGCAGCCGTGGCACCCTATAACTGTGACAGTGGGCAAGGTTCACAAAAAGGAAGAATATCTGTTTCAGACAGATCTGAAAGATTAATAGTAAAACAGTAATAAGTGAATTTGGAAAAAGAATTACATTGTAAGTGAGGTGTTGTTTCTTTTGGTTTAAGAGAGTCTAGAAAACATCTGAAACAATTTTAATCATAGACAAATTTAATTAGCAGAGTTGTAATATATAAGAAATATGCCAAGCATTTGAAATACTTCCATTCCTCAAGGGCTGTAGATTCAGTCACACCATGTTTCAGCACTTGGCTAATCACATCCCAGTTGTAAATGCTGTCAGCAGGAATCCCAAAGGTCATATCCGATTAGGACTAAGTAACTTCTAGGCACTTTCCTCTCTCCCAGCTGGCTCATAATTTGTTTGTACACTGACATCTGCAGTTATCCAGTGTCATCCTTTGTTCAATATCATAAAAAGCTTTTTGCCGCCAGATGGCAGGGTTGAACTGAGCAAGGAGGGAAAAGGGAAGGCTGGGAATAAGGAAGGAAAAACACTGTGAAGGTAGCCATAACAGATAAGCTTAAGAAAGGGGCAGCTACTGGTAATCCTTTGTGACGTAAGGGTTGAAGACAAAAAAACCCACTCGATTTAACCTTGCATTATCTATCGATATACTACTAAAACTCTCATGTTTATAACCTTTAACTGGACAAAACGGTCTGTCATAGGCCGACAATTTTTGAACCAAGATACATCAAATGGGCTAACTTAGAGAACGTGTCCAAAATCTGGGACCCATGACTCCCATGGAATTGAAATTTGGCAAATTTTATAAAACATATTATGACATAAAAATTATCATAAAACATTTGATGACATAATACAAAAAGTCATAAAACGTTTCCTGTGCTCAATTCCTGATGTTTTTAAATTTTTAGCAAAATTTGATTACAAAAAGAAAAAAAAATACATAAAAGTGGTTTAACAAACAGTGAAAAAATACAACAAAGGAAAAAAAGTGTTAGTATATCATAACAATAAACAATTTCAATTCTATATATACTTATCTAATACAAATATTATTCAAGTACATATATATTTCTAATAGATTTATATGACTATCATGGTTTTTTTTTTAACCTACATATTTTGTATAAATGAGTCCCATATTTCATTATACTTGTCCATACAAAGTCTGCATCTGTAGGCAATCCGCTCACAAGTGGCAAGCACAATCAGATCTTCAATCCATTGAAAATATGGGGCCATACATTTATCTTTCTTATCACTCATGCCCTCGTCACCTCTCGTTTGGATTACTGCAGTGCACTCTACATGGGCCTACCCTTGAAGAGTATTTGGAAGCTACAGCTGGCACAAAATGTAGCAGGTGGACAATCTTGAATGCCCCTAGCGTGGCACATATAACACCTCTGTTACGCAAGCTGCACTGATTGCTGGTTTGCTTCCGGCTCCAATTCAAGGTGTTGGTTATTACTTTTAAAGCCCTTCATGGCATAGGACCAGGTTATCTGAGGAGCATCTTGCCCCCATTATATCTGCCTGCCCCACTTGGTCCGGAAGAAGGGGCACGTTGCAGACCTTGCCAGTCAAGGAATTTTGGTTGGCAAGGTCTAGGAAGAGGGCCTTTTCTGCCATGGCCCCTGCCTTGTGGAATAGCTTGCCAGCTGAGGTGTGGGCTGCCCCTGCTCTCCTGGCCTTCCAAAAAGTTGTAAAAACATGGTTATGTCAGATGGCCTGGGGGCCTGATGGGGGCTCACATCGCTGGAACTGGCTGGTGGGATTATTGATACTGCTTCCCCCATCTTCTTGAATTGTATACTGCTTTATAGATTCGTTACTTGTGATTTTATTTGGGAGGTATTTATATTTTTATTGTTTTTATTGTCTTGGTTTTTAATTATAAGCCACCCAGAGTCACCCTCTGGGGGAGATGGGTAGCATGTAAATTTAATAATAAATAAATATAAATAAATAAAATCTTTCCAATGCTGCAATATCAGTCTTTGGCTGTAGTATGGGCATGGATAATCTATTTATGTTGTCCAGATGTCAAATTCCATGTACTATGTATATAGTTCAAAAGAATATTATCCTCTGAAAATTTTTAGCTTTTGTCGCACAATCATATTTATATAGTCCACTATTTTCTCCCAAAACTTGATAAGTATAGGATATTGTAGAAACATATGCTTTAAGGAGACATTGTCTTTATTATATCTCCAACAAAATGGTGT
This sequence comes from Liasis olivaceus, assembly GCA_030867105.1. NCBI lineage: Eukaryota > Metazoa > Chordata > Lepidosauria > Squamata > Pythonidae > Liasis > Liasis olivaceus. Next base: position 63,705,524 of record CM061348.1, on the reverse strand, counting down.
TTATGACAATTATTTTCTATACAGATGTAGTGGAGTCCAATAAATTCTAAATATTATTTTTTGTTGTATAAGTTGTAGTTTAAGGTCCATTGTCACTCTTGCTATAGAAGTTAAGACACTCTCCCATTGTCTAGGCAATATAGAAACCTCTAATTCTTTATTCCACTCATTCCTTAACATCTGCATATCAGATTGATTTATTAATAGCAAATATCTATAAAAACTAATAGATTTTTTAGTTTTAAAGGATTTAACAAATTGTTCTAATGTCTTAGGTGTCTTAGAAGCTGAAAATGCTGCTGGTCCAAACAATGTTGCTAACAAATTTTGTAGCTGTAAATATTGCCATTGGGTTACATCTGATAGATGATATTTATCTCTTAATACAGAGTACATTAAAAATTCATCATCATCTATCAGTTGGTCCAATATCCATGCTTCCATCCAATGTTTCCATATCACCATCTTTTTCCCAACTTTTAAAGTTGGGTTTCCCCATAAAGTCCCCATAAATTTGGCATGGAAAAAAGGCTCAAATCTTTTCTTATTAGACATTACATTCCCTAGCTTTCTTACTGACAAAATTGCTTCTAGAGATATTAGAGTTTTAGTATATTTAGATCGTAATACCGTCCATCCGACCAAAGGTGTTATATATGTACAGGTGAAACTCGAAAAATTAGAATATCGTGTAAATGTTCATTTATGTCAGTATGGCAACTCAAAAGGTGAAACCAATATATGAGATAGACACATTACATGCAAAGCGAGATATGTCAAGCCTTACTTTGGTATAATTGTGATGATTATGGCGTACAGCTTATGAAAACCCCAAATTCACAATCTCAGAAAATTAGAATAGTGTGAAAAGGTTCAATATTCTAGGCTCAAACTGTCCCACTCTAATCAGCTAATGAATCCATAACACCTGCAAAGGGTTCCTGAGCCTTTAAATGGTCTCTCAGGCTGGTTCAGTAGGAATCACAAGCATGGGAAAGACTGCTGACCTGACAGTTGTGCAGGAAACCATCATTGACACCCTCCATAAGGAGGGAAAGCCCCAAAAGGTCATTGCAAAAGAAGTTGGATGTTCCCAAAGTGCTGTATCAAAGCACATCAATAGAAGGTTATGTGGAAGGGAAAAGTGTGGTAGAAAAAGGTGCACAAGCAGCAGGGATGACCGCAGCCTGGAGAGGATTGTCAGGAAAAGGCCATTCAAAAGTGTTGGGGACTTTCACAAGGAGTGGACTGAGGCTGGAGTTAGTGCATCAAGAGCCACCACACACAGACGGATCCTGGACATGGGCTTCAAATGTCATATTCCTCTTGTCAAGCCGCTCCTGAACAACAAACAACGTCAGAAGCGTCTTACCTGGGCTACAGAAAAAAAGAACTGGTCTGTTGCCCAGTGGTCCAAAGTCCTCTTTTCTGATGAGAGCAACTTTTGCATCTCATTTGGGAACCAAGGTCCCAGAGTCTGGAGGAAGAATGGAGAGGCACACAATGCACGATGCTTGAAGTCCAGTGTGAAGTTTCCACAGTCTGTGTTGATTTGGGGAGCCATGTCATCTGCTGGTGTTGGTCCACTGTGCTTCATTAAGTCCAGGGTCAACGCAGCCGTCTACCAGGACATTTTGGAGCACTTCATGCTTCCTTCCGCAGACGAGCTTTATGGGGATGCTGACTTCATTTTCCAGCAGGACTTGGCACCTGCCCACACTGCCAAAAGTACCAAAACCTGGTTCAGTGACCATGGGATTACTGTGTTTGATTGGCCAGCAAACTCGCCTGACCTGAACCCCATACAGAATCTATGGGGCATTGCCAAGAGGAAGATGAGGGACATGAGACCGAACAATGCAGCGGAGCTGAAGGCTGCTATTGAAGCATCCTGGTCTTCCATAACACCTCAGCAGTGCCACAGGCTGATAGCATCCATGCCACACCGCATTGCGGTAGTCATTGCTGCAAAAGGGGCCCAAACCAAGTACTGAGTACATATGCATGCTTATACTTTGCAGAGGTCCGATATTGTTCTATTTCCAATCCTTGTGTTATTGATGTCATGTAATATTCTAATTTTCTGAGATTGTGAATTTGGGGTTTTCATAAGCTGTACGCCATAATCATCACAATTATACCAAAGTAAGGCTTGACATATCTCGCTTTGCATGTAATGCGTCTATCTCATATATTGGTTTCACCTTTTGAGTTGCCATACTGACATAAATGAACATTTGCATGATATTCTAATTTTTCGAGTTTCACCTGTATATTCCAAAGTTGCCCAAATCAGAAAATTAATACCACTTGTTGAATTCCAGTATTTAATACTTGATACATGATGCTATTAGCTAAAGATTCAGAAGACCGAATCCTCCTTCATTAATTGATAATTACATTTTCTGTGAAGATTCTTAGAATTGAAGAACCCCATAGAAATGTTCTAAACAAAGAATTTATTTTCTGAAAATATTTTCCAGACATAAAAACTGGAATTCCTCTCAGAATATAAATTAATCTGGGAATAATGTTCATTTTGAGAGCATTCACCTTTCCACAAACAGTGAGGTTTAATGACTTCCATCTATCGATATCTGAAGAAACCCCTCTATATATTTTATTTACATTACATGTTGCTGACTGTGTTATATCCTTTGGTATAGTCATACCTAAGTATTTAATACATTCGGTACAGATACAGAATTAATACTACTTTAATGGGCAATTTTCTCCTATTGTTACCCTTCCAGTTTGGACCAGTTAATAGATTATCCTGCTATTTTATTAAAGGCATCTATCCTTTGCATCAACACTGGAATAGTAGTGTGAGGTTTAGAAATCAAAGAATGTTGTCTGCAAATAAAACCAATTTGTGTTCAACTAAGTTGTGTACTCTCCCTGTGTTGTCTAATAGCACAAGCCAAGGGTTCCTTGCAAATGTTAAAAAGCAAGGGTGAAATTGGTCATCCTTGTCTAGTTCCTCTAAATAGTGGAAAAGTAGGAGAAAACATACCATTAAACTTTACTTTAGATGTGGGTGACTCATATATCTTAATCCATTTTATAAATTCCAAAGGAAATCCAAAACTATTTAGTACAGCAAACATATACTGTTTATGTATTTTGTCAAAGGCTTTTTCAGCATCTAATGATAAAATTACAAATTGACAAAATACATAAACACTATGTTTTTATTCAAGTCTATTAAATCTACAACTAATGTCTGCTGCTTGCCTAATTTTTATAAACCCTGCTTGATCATTCTTTTTTTTAAATTAAATTTTTATTGAGTTTCAGAAAAAAGTACAGAGAAATCAAAAAGAAAAAAAATAATGAGAAAAGTACAGAAAAAGAAAAGTAGCTTCTGACTTTCTTTGGCACAGGAATAAGTATAAAATACATTCATCTCTTACTCCCATATCTAAAAATTTGCATAATAATAATTATCCTTTGCTTTAATGTTTAAAAAAGGTTACAAAATAAGTTATATTAACAAGAAATATAAAAAGAATAATACAAGATATTTCTGTAGTTATAGAATAAATCAGTCATCAAATCCCAAAATCAAAATTTCATTTTTTTGAGTGTTGAGTAAAACATCCAAGAGTGGTTTCAAATTGAAACAAAACTAGACAATGTCCTTTCTTTGAATAAAGTCAGTTTCACCATCTCTGCCAATTCCATTAATTTCAATATCCATTCTTCAACTGTAGGTATTTGTAGGTCCTTTCATTTTTGCACAAATAAAAGTCTTGCTGCCGTTATGATATAAAGAAACAAATTTCCATATTTTCTTTCTGTTTATCCATCATACCTAAAAAAAAGGTCTCTGGTTTCAGTTGTATATCCATTTTTAATATTTTTTGAATCAAAATACATATTATGTCCCAGTATTTCTTAGCTTTTTCAAAAGTCTATCATAAATGATAAAAAGTGCCTTCACGCTGATTGCATTTCCAACATACATTTGAGATTCCTTTATACATCTTAGACAATTTATCTGGTGTCAAATACCAACAGTACATCATTTTATAGAAATTTTCTTTTAAGTTATAATTAAGAGTAAACTTCAAGCCTTTATTCCACATATATTCCCATTGGTCCAGCATTATGTTTTATCCAAAAAAAAATTCCCATTTAAACATACAGTCTGAACAAACATTCAAGGGATTATCAAATTTGTGAATCTGATCTTGATGATTAACATAGAATATAGCTGGAAAACGCATGAAATATTGAAGTTGTATTGATCTGGTAAGACTTTGAGCTTTTGTAAACATCCTTTTTTCTGAAACCTCTTTAGTAAAATCAGGATAAATTGATAACTTGCTTTGACTAGAGCCCTACTTCAAAGGAGACTTTACTGATTCCTTGCGAAATATACTGTATGTAAAATCTCATCTCTTGTGATAACACAGAGGAATTGCACAATAATAATATTGGAACTAGTTCCAGTCTTCCTTCTCATTAAAGGAATTTTAATCACATGTTCAATCTTAGCTGGAAAGTCCGTTCCCAAAGAAAGGAGCTGTCTGAAAAAATCTTACATAAATTTGGCCAGGTTTGATTGACTTGGAGGGTTTTTTATACCAATCATCCATAGGTTTTTCCTATGCAAATGTGACTCCAGATGATTCGTTTATCCAAAATATTATGACTGGCTTACAGTCTTATGGGCATTTAAACGATCCTTATAGTGAGCCATTTTTTCTTGTGTCAATTTTAAATCACATTTAATTTCATGTTGGGTCAGCTTCAAGAGTTGTACCTGAGCCAGGATCTCTTTTAGTAAAGTATCAGAAGAATCCTCCTCCACCATCTTGCCTGGCTCAGCAGATAGTGGCATAGTTGATATTGAGACAGCTGTTGAATGCTTAGGTCTAGTTGCCATTCCAATAGCTTGTTAAAAACAAAATAATATGTAATGAAAAGTTTTATTTACGAAATGATAAAAGTTCTTATCCACACAGTCTGATAATACAGAAGTTTGAAAGCCTTTTAATCAGGAAAGAGATGAGAAACATGCACTCACCACAGCATCCCAAACTGGAAGTGCTCAACTCCTGATGTTTGACTGCTATGCAGTTCAATATGAATAACGGACAATTTTCAAGGCACGTACATCTCTAAATATCTCCCTGAATTTTTAAGAACTTTTCCAGTGAAGGCAGTACATTAGAAGCTCTGCCATTGTTGAAGGCATGGCAGCAGCTCCTTGTGAGTAGACAGCAGGAACCAATGTTTTTGCAATCTGCTTTTGAGTTGAGCGGCTGGTAGTTGGAGATTCCATCAAAGTTCATAGACATCATGTAGCCTTTAAGGACGTACGGTTCAGCCGATCTTCATTTCTTAATCACTTTGGAATTAATTTTTATTGCTTTTTTAAATATTGAGAACCTCTGGAACAGCAAGTTTCATGGTATTCACTGGGTGAGTTTCCTTCAATACTTTATGAAAGAAGTTTTAAATACAAGTTTAAGGATTAATTTTTTTTTTCAGAATTAACAGCAAAAGGGTGATTAGAGTGTTGATTTTAGAAAGTTATGTCAGGGGAAAAGCCACGTTAAACACGGGAGGCAGACACACCATAAAACAAGTCACTTCAAAGTTCTAAAAGCTTTATTAAATGTTAGTTCAACAAGCAAGTAAAATTCAATCATTAGCATACAAGGTACCTAATTAGATTCACATTGCAATGTCGTGACCATTCCAACCGAGCCGTCAGGTAGATAGCTTGATTAAAATGGTACCGACCACCTCAGATGCAATCCTTTTTATCCCTTTAAACCACAAACCATAGACATGACTCCTAGGTTTAGCAACTGGATCATAACTTCCTTGGTGCTAATTTTATCAGACTTTACCAAATGTTACCATACTTCCCTTGTCATGTCTTTTCCCCTCAACAAGGTTGCTTAGTCTTGCATCTGACATTTCCTGTCATTGCCCTACAGGTCATTTTTCAGCTAACGTGGCTTTATTAAATGCAATCAAAACCAACATTAAAACATACAAAAAGCTACTAAAATTTTCCCCTCACAGTTATAAACTGATTAAGGGTCCAGATAGATTTAATAATATTCTGAAATTAAATATAAAAATCCTTCCCATGGGAAACTATTCATGTTTTTGCATTCAGAAGAAAAACAACATGATAAGATGGGACTTTGAAAGTTGGACACTAGAGGGCACCAGAAAGACATAAAGATTATAATTAAAGGAGAAGAATACTTAAACTCATCTGATAATGTAGAATGGAGCAAAATCTTTTAACAATAGATGTATTGAGAGATATTTGTGAACAATGGACTCAGAAATTAGTTTTAAAGATCTCTGCCATTATTGATAGACTAAACGATGTTACGGAAGAGGAACAAGTTTTACTCAACAAGATTGAAATTGATTCAAATGTGGACTTAAAAATGACAGGCTACAAGAAGGATATGGAAAAAGATGAAATATTGAATATACAAACGAAACTGGCTGATGTTTCGATAACTAAAAAGGACATACAAATAATAGACCAGAAGAGTGTCTTGGATAACCTTTCTATTACAAAAGGGATTTGTTAATGTTGTCAGTGATTTTGTGAGAAGAGACAAGAAAATGAAAATAAATCAAGTGTTTGGATGCTATTTGAAGGGACCAAAGATTAAGATTATTGGGAGCAAGGGGATATAAAGTATTTGACCAAGGTGAAAATAGGTTGCTATTTCTGGAAATTTTTGATGGATTTTTTTTTTTTTTTGACCAGGACTGGATGATGAAGTTTTAAAGTTTTGTTTATACATAAGAATGATATGGGAAAGAGTGCATTTGCTGTATTTCAAATTTATCTGATTAAGGTTAAAACAGTTATATTGCTATCTCTGGTAACTTTTATTGGATTTTTACTAACTAGATTTGAATGATGAGGTTTGTGGGATTTGTTTAATGATAGAAAATGAGATATAAACTTAAAAGGAAGGAATTCAGATGGGTTTATTTGATCAAGTTTATAATAGATAGGTTGTTATTTCTGGTAACCCTTAATGGACTTTTGCTGATTAGGATAGATAATGGAGTTTTAAAGATTTGTTTATAGAGAATGAGGTGAGATATGGGATGAAGAGATAGTTGTATTTTAAGAGATGGTGGTAAGTTGTTAAAGTTGTTTATACTTGCTGGGACAAAGGGGGAAGTTACTTCTTTTCTCACTGTTTAATTTTTTTCTTTTTTCTTCACACTTTAAGTTTGTTTTTACTTTTTTTTTTATACTTTGTATTAGTTTTATCTGTACAATGTAATCTTTAATAAAATTATTATAAAAACAGAAAAATAAGTCCTTGTGATGACATGTATGCTTCTCCATCTTTCAGCTAAGAATTATTGAAACATTATCACGGCCTGTCACCATAGGCTTTAAAGTTTAATTACACTGCAGAAGTCATCCTGGAAAGGCAATGCATTAGCATTGCAAAGGACTTAATGTGTGAGAGATGTCACTGTTGACTCTGCCTGATTATATGGTACTACCATATATGCTGGGAATGCTTTATAGAGCTGTTGAATTCTTCATTAATGGAGCAGAGATTTCAGTTATTGCAACCAGATCTGGGGTGCAAAAATCTAGGTGACTACTAGATGATGGTGGTATTGTTATTTTAATGGACTGGGGTTTCTCCCTGTAGTTTAAGAAGAATCTTCTCTAGGATTATTTTCAGTTGCCAAGCAGTGATATTAACTGCTTTGAATAGTGGCCTGAATGGCAATTTATTTGAAAAGCAAAACAGATGAGGTGCCTTAAGACTAATGACTACATGGAACAACATGTCAGGATGTTTATGTATCTGTAATTTCTATTACTTACAGACTTTGAATTAGGTCTAGATCAGCCCATGAGAAGCAAAAGAGGTATTCACACCAACTTTTTTTACCTGGTCTATATGTACATAGCTCTTCTTGTGTCTGTTTTCTTCATAATAGCTATTCATTAAAATGCATTCACAGTTTGCAAGAGACTGTGGAAGCAAGCAGGGGAAGAGAAATTCAATTTATGTGAGAAGAGGCAACATAGCCCAGTTGTGGGGGCCATGGGAAAGAAGTGTTTCAAATAGATTCTGCTTTAATTGACTCACTGGAAGTCTGCCTGGGAATATACTCTTACACTTTTCAGGATTGTATTTTTAGCTTTGACCAGGATTACCGATGCCATTCTAAAATCCACATGATTCTCATTTCTTTGGTTTGCCAGCTGTATGGGGCCTGACACACTTGAATATCCATAACTGGTTTTGAACGTGGACTTTATGCATGGGTCTAGTAAAGCTATACAGCTCTGCTTCTCCCAATTGGTAGACTCCGCTTCTTCTCATAATTTATAGACCTAGTATGCATGCTGTGTTAAGGGATATTGTGGTTAAATTTAGGGCTCCATCTTACAGTTATGTTAATGTGGTTTCCTCTTGTCCTTGAGCCAAGAGAAAGTATATTAACATAAGTTATGCTCCCCCCCCCCCCCAATAATCTGCTGTTACCATGCCTCAGTAATGAGATCAAGCAGGGTAGCTCCACTCACACAATTAAATGGAGACAGTTTCATAACAGCAATTGAAAGATTTGCTGCCATCCTTTCCCTTCTGCTCAGCATTAGCTACAGGCAGGAAAACCAGTCATTCTGCTGAATATGTAGTGGGGTAGAGTAGGGAGTTCAAGCTTTAGTTAGTAATATTTCTTTATTTAGCCTTATTTTTTATTATTTAGTACATGCTTCTTATGACAAAACTGTTGGTCTCCCAGGAGATCCCTGATCTTATGGAAAATTTCATGGTGTTTCCAACCAGCAGTTACATGCATGATCTCTAGCTGGTTTATGACATCATTTCATAATACTATAAATCATAGCCCTGTCAGACTATGGCCACCAGATGTGGCCAAAAATATTGATACCGCTTCCCTTTTTCTCAAAGAATCCCAATTTGCCATGAAATAAGTTGAAAGTGACACAAGTAAATGACATTCACTGTCCTTCATTCTATAAAGATAGAGCAGACACTTTGCTTTGATGTTTGACTTAAAATATTAAAGTTTTGCACTGGCAGAAGAAAGAAAGAAAATAGCACCAACAAACTAGAACAACTACAGGTAGTCCTCAGTTAATGATGGTAATTGGGACCAGAATTTCTGTTGCTAAGCAATGTAGTTGTAAAGCGCAAATGTCTTGTGACCGCATCACTTAGCAACAGCAATCCCTGCAGTCCCCATTGCCATTGTTAAGCGAGGATTGCAGGTTGTTAAGTGAGCACTTCCTCGCAACTTCCTGCCAGCTTCCAACAACCAGAGTCAGTGAGGAAGCCAGCAGAAAGTTGCAAATCCCAGGAGGCTTGCAAGCAGATTGACAGGCAGATAAGTGGCTGTCCCTTATCTGACCCACTGCCAGGTGGGTGACAGTGCACGAATGGCTGGTGAAGCACAGCACAAGCACAGCAGGGGAGGGGGAGGGTGCGCAGGTGGCTTGGGAGGGGCAACATGAGCACATTCACACTGGGGAAGGTTGTGTGGGGGCTGGGGGTGGCTGCTGCCAGATGGGGGAAGATGCATGAGGGTGCAAGCAGCTCCAGAGCTGCAGTGTGGCAAGAAGCCCCAGAGCCATGGCGCAGCAAGAAACCCCAGAAATGCAATGCTTCCCTGCGTGTGGCCAGGATGATGAGCCCAGTGGAGGGAAGGCAGGTGAAGATGACAAAGGTCAGCTGAGGGGGCAGTCATAAATGTGAGCTGGCTCGAATTTTTATCATATGACTGTGGGGGTGCTGTGACAATCGTAAATTCAAGGATCAGTCGCAAGTCCATTTTTTCAGCACTGTCGTAACTTCAAACAGTCGCTGAATGAATGGATGTTAAGCAAGGACTACCTGTAAAGACAGCTCTAGGCAGCTTCAGCAATAGGCCAGGGATGATGTGGAGCAGCAGGCTGGGGATGAGATCATGAGGACTTGTCCTTCAGAAGCAGTAGTGTCTTCAGGCTGCAGCAAGCAGGATGTGAGGGAGTGTCCTCAGAGGGACAAGTGAAGCAAATGATAACATGTTTAATGATGTAGTCATGCAAATGCCATGACTTATGTACTTGCATGAGACATCCTTATTCAATTACCTAATGATGGTGTAGTAGAATTTTTTAAGGGTATGTTTGGACCAAATACCAGGACATATTACACTGAAGCAGTAATTGGATTATTGACAGCACTGGAGGCAAAGACAAGCCTAAAGAGGGATGAGGTTACAGCTCCAGCTTATTAGTGTTCCTTGGCCTTCTAAATGTTAGTATGGCTAAGCTGACAGTTATAGTTGCCCTAGGAAATTGCTTTTTTGTAAAGGGCATAATTTTGTTGTAATAATTGTAAATTGCCTAATTTTACAACATATAACTGAGTCTGAAGAAGGCTCTAATGCTGGGAAAGGTGCAAGAAAAGAGAAGAAGAGGACAACCAACAGTAAGGTCGATGGACTCCATTACAATGGCATTGGGAACGCCTACAGGATCAGGTTAGGGACAGATCATAACGGGGAAAATCTGAGTTGCTAAGAGTTGACACTGGCTTGACATAATAGCTGAATTGTTGTTTTATTTTTCTCAGGAAGATGTATTTGGGTTAGGGGGCTTTTAGTTTGGACCTCTATATTCTCCTTCAGTTGCATTCATGGTGTTATGTTTTCATGCATATGCCATCATATTGGTGCTATTGTGGTTTGCTGCAGATGTCATTAACTAACCATGACAACTGAAATGAGTGCATGAACATAGTATGGCAGTGGTTAAATGTCAACCAGCCCAAAGCTATGACTTGTTCATGGCTTACCTGTCCTAATTGTCTGTCCCATGTCATCTGAAAACAGGCTAATGACTAACACTGTTAAACAGCCATTCATTGGCTTGGAAACCAAAGGTGCAGGAGTGGGCTGGAACTGTTTGCAGCAACATTTCAGGCTTCTTTTTCATGCACCCCTGCAGGTGATGAGAGTGAATATTTTAAAAAGAAATGGACTGGGGGAAGTAGTAGCTTTCTGCCACCACACAGTTAGTAGCTCTGATTCCAATCAGGCTTCTGTACTTGTATTTTTGTTTATTAAATAAAGTGCTGACTCACCTACTATTTGTCAGGTTCAGCCCAAGAACAACAGTGAGACAGTCCAGAATCAGTTCAACTCCTTTATTAGCTTACACCTAATAGACAGAATCTCGCCCGACTGATTCTAATCCCCAACAACAGCAACTATAACCATGATGCCCTTAGGGAGGGCCCAGTCTCCTTCTTTTGACTTTCCCACACTCTGGCTGGGGGCTTTCCCTGGAACCTCTCCTCCCCCTCCCAGCAACCTTGAAGCTCCAGTCCAGAATCCTCCCTGCTCATGTCTTCCATCACATATTGCACAGGTGGTTGGAGTATGAGGTGAGAAGAAGAGAATAAATAAATACTAGCAAAGCTTGCCATACTTGTGTTGTATACTAATACTGAATTCTTCAGTGTGGCCTCACTGAAATTACAAATGTTGATTCTGCACCTACACAGAGATTCATTCAAAACCAAGGGAGGTTTTTTAGGAGGGATTCCTGGTCCTCACACTCTATATAAGTCCATAGTGGTGAAGACATTTCAGTTCTGATCTCAGCATTGACGACACCAAAACTTAACATTATAGGTTATAAGTTTTATGACTTGTTCCAGATTGTCAACCACCAAGCACATGTAGCAAAGTACCAGCACTTCCTTTCCAACAACATTGTTATTTTTCCTTCACCTGCTATAGGTTAAAAAACAGTTGGCATGGATGTTCCTTGCTGAGATAACCCGAGCAGTAATGGAGCAGGACAAGATGACCTGATACCTTGCTTACTGTCTCTAAATGCAGGTCTACTATCATGCTATATTTCTATAAGTGATTTGAATCTTCAGACCTAATCCAGGAGACTGGTGCCAGAGTGGAGGACTTCCCATTCTATGGGGAAAGTCTGTTTAGCATTGAGATAAATGATACCTTGAAATGCAGAAATGCAGAAACTGAAGACTAGGATTAAAAGAATGGGCCTTTATCGTTCCCTTTAGGGGTTTGATAACAACCATTGTTCTGCTCATTGCTAAATTGCAGCTCCCATTCTCCAGTTGTGAACACAGTTTTAGAGGCCATAACCCTCAGGCTTGAGCTCAACACTCAGTTGTGCAGAAAGACTATGCAGTATAGCACCTTTGACTTCAGAAAGCCTAATACAGGTAGTCCTCATTTAGCGACTGTTCACAGTTATGGCAGTGATGAAAAAGTAACTATTTATGTATTTAGCAAATTTATATAGCCACCCATCTCATAAAAAATTACTCTGGCCATCTTACAAGCAAAATAACAATTAAAACCATATCACAATATCAAAAACATCAGACATAAATAAAAATAAAACAAAGGAGTAAAGTATAAAAGAACCCCAAGACAGCAGGAGGACAACCATCATTTAGCCTCATTTAACCTCTTTGCAGGCTCACCATGGGATCACCAGGGTTGATGGAAGAACCACGTTTTCAAGGCTCTCTGGAAGGCTAACAGAGATGGGACTAACCTCACCTCAGGGGGAATGCTGCTGCAGAGGGCAGGGGCTACAGCAGAAAAGGCGTGTCTCCTGGATCCTGCCAGATGGAACTCCTTTGCAGCTGGACCTGATGGGATGGGTAGATGTAACCAGGAAGAGATGATCCCTCAAATAACCTGGTCCCATGCCATGTAGGGCTTTAAAGATCATAACCAGCAACCTTGAATTGCACCCGGAAGCAAACTGGCAACCAATGTAGCTCGTGGAACAGAGGTGTAACGTGTGCCATCCCAGAGGCACACACAACTGCACAGTCGCATTCTGCACCAGCTGAACTTCCAGTTGCTCTTCAAGGACAGCCCCATGTAGAGCACATTACAGCAATCCAGTAAACTTTAGAACCAGATGCTCACATTTATGATCTTGCAGGTCTGTAAAGCAAAGGAAAACTAAAGGAACATCATAAGCACAGTTGTGGTTTCACTTAGCGACCGCTTCACTTAACAACTGAGTTGCTGGTCCCAGTTGTGGTTGCTAAACAAGGACTACCTGTACTTTCCTATTTGGGAACTGCTTCACCCTTTTCTTCAAGTGGAAGTTTTTATCATCATGGGTAATACTGATAATCTCTGGTGGATCCTGCATATGTTCTTCCCCTCTCTTCCAGATCAAATCCTCTCTCATTTACTACCCACTTTTCATAGAAGTATATATTCTGCATGCATTAGAAGGGAGCAACTGGGCCTTTCCCACAGATGTAGAAGAGCCAATGTTTTTCACTTCCTTTACTTCACTTAAATGGGATAGGAGCCTGAGGCCCATTCTGGCTTTGAGAGACATAAACCCTATTTGATAGTAAGTTTTGTATGGTAGTCATGACAACTTTATTGACATACACCCATATCACTGTTGGAAGTATATGCAATTCAGAGTAGGATCTGAGGCTTTCCAATTGAATAAGTGCCTCTTTTCTGTTACTGCAGCCCTAAAATCTTTTTTCCCTTAATGGTTAAAGACTTTACAATCTTCTTGCAAAGATTGTTTGGGGGCAAGAGTACAAAGGAAAAAAAAATATTCATTTTACTTCTCTGGCGATTCCTCTTGAGATTGACTTCATTTTCATTTTATTTACATACTGATTTATAGTAAGTTCCAGTTCCCTGAGGAGCAGCTGTCTTTTACAGCAATAATTATTTAGTTAATATTGTTGTTTTTACAACATTTGGGCTTATTGTAAACTAATCTCAGGTTTATCACTGAGGCATCATCATGGCAGTTTATTCAGTCTTCTACCTGTCTCTTTAAATTAGAACTTCGTTGCATGGGCCATTTTGCTGCCACAAGGTTTCCATCTCATCCATTAATTACATCAATAGCTTTGGCTGACAGAATCTATTTTTCCAGTTCTTTTGTTTTCCTTCCTATGTATTTTGAGCTTTAACAAATTGCAAGAAAATAGGTTCTAGCAGGTCAAATTCTGAATGAATAAATGAAATTAATTTTTGTTGTTCCTAGAATATCAAAGTTCAGGTTGATAACCTATGAAATCATTTAGTAATCAACCTTGTGGCTATTTCATTTAATAATTTAATTGCTGGCCTTAGATGTGACATTATACTAAGGGCTGAAGTTATGCAAGACTAATTGCATAGCATGCTGTCATACTGTGTGTGGAGTCATCAATTAAGGAGGAAATACATGTTTTTCTTGACAACTGAGGGCATCAACTAGAAATGCAAAAGAACATACAATATTCAGAAGGGCAATTCAGAATTGCTAAACAAAGTAATATATCTTAAAATATTAAAGATAAAACCACCATTCTAAAAATTTCAGGGTTAATATATAGGTCTGTAATCTTGATATATGTATCTCAAACAGTTAGACAAATTGGAAGAGACTGAAATGTTTATCGAGAAAGCTTTATCACAGGAAAGGGAGACAATGTAAGATTGGTACTGATTTTAAAATAAAAGTTGTAATAAGAAAGTGCACAAATCATTAAGCCATCTATAATTTAACAAAATAACATGGAAATTAGCTGCTACAATATTTTTCTTATGTTTTAGCAACTATTCAGATACTGGGTGGGTAAATTGGTAGGGATTTGAAGCCACAAAAGTAGATTTTGTGGTTAAAAAGAGTGTTAAAACTAAATTTTCTCTCATTTTCAAAGTGGAAGGCACACATTTTTCTGCCCTGTGGCACAGTTTTTTTGAAGAATGATTTTCAGGTAAGCATTTACTTTTTCCCAATAGAAGTATGTAAAATACCTTTTTAAGCAAGTGTTGTACATACTGTCTTCATCAGTCACATGAATAGCATTATTCTTTACTAATGGCAGTGGAACTGTATTGGAATCTGATACCAAATCAACTACTGTAAGGTGTTAACTCGACTGAATTAATTTCTAATTATCGTATCAGAAGACAGTGTTACCCTAATGTTTTAAGGCTGAATAGATGTGTTTTATTCATGTATGTGTATATGTATGTATGAGACAAGGAAAGCAAACTGATTTTGACATGTGTGTCTTAAGAATACAATAGCTCTCTTGGATCAGATCTATGGCTTATCTAGACCAGCATCCTTTCTCTAGCAGTCACCAATCAGATGCCTCTGAGAAGCCAATAATGATAGTAGTAGCCTTCTCTGGTAATTGTTCCCTAGTGATGGCTTCTGGGACTGAAGCTGCTATATGGCTTAATGATATCTAGTGATACATTTCCAATGAATTTGTGTTAAAAAGCACTCTAAATTACTCCCATTGTGTCTTGTGACAGCAAATTTCATTAATTGTGTTGTATCTATCTTTAACTTCCTGCAAATCCACTTCATGGGAAGTGCCTGGATTCTAGCTTTATAAGAGAGGGAGAAAAATTTCTATTCACTTTCTCTGTACCATGTGCAATTATATTCCTTACCTTCTTTCCAAAAAGCTCTAAACCATAAACATTATAACCTTTGCAGAAAAGGTATTTCAGTCCTTTGACTATTTTGTATACATTTTCTACTTTTATAGTATATTTTTTTAAAATGTACAGTATAGAGTTCTGGTCCAAGAATGGCTGCACAATAGAGATGGATATAATATTGGCAGTTTTATTTGTAAGATCTCTAGCTTATTAGTCTAGGATGAAAAAAGACTGTACCTGCTGAAATGGCCTGTTCAGCACTTCCAATGGATGTTCCATTTTAGTTACTGATTGCCTATTCTTTAACTTGGAAAAATTTCACTGAGGTTGCATTAGTTTGTAGGAAGCAATATCAGTTGCTTCCCCTAGACATTACAGTTACACTGTTTTCAAAGCCTTGAAAAGCCAGCAATGTGGACACTTGGCTTATTGAAAACTACCTTGTTCTCAACGTAACACAACCTAACTGCTCCCCCTCTTGACCTATGAACCACGTGGAAGCAGAAAAACAGCTACAGTCAAGAATTGGCTTTATTCATGGAGATGGGTAGCTGCATCACTGGCAGCAACCCAGGATTGCACACACAGCGACAGTGGGAGGTATATATCCATGCCACAGTCACAATACAGAGCGCTCGGGGCAGGAAAGGGAAGATGCTCCTTTTGTTTGGGATACATACACACAACTTCTGCACTGTTAAAATCAGGAAGTCTCTTTTACATGACCAGGACAGAGATATTTTTTAAAAAAGTTCCAATGATAATGGAACGGAGTTGGCATGATTCACGTGCAAGCAAATGTACAGTGGGCCCAGCGCAAGGTCCCAGTCAAGGACATGGAATGCTCTGTTTAAAAACAGAGGAGATACAACATGCTGCTTACGGACACATGAAGCCTGGCCTTACTGCACTGGGAGGGAGACAGGGCAGTAAGACTGGGCTTTGAAATGTACACACGCACACAAACCACTGCAGTCAGGGTTTGTCTTCAAAATTCTTTCTCTTAACGCTAAAGACCACAATACATAAAACACTGATCCTGATGAGGTCTCTTGGAGCACTGGAGGAAGAACTCATGACAGGATGGGTATGAGGGCTTCTCTCCATTACCATCTGCATCAAGGCCTTCCTTTGGAGAGATGGGTGAGGATTGGGAAGAAGAAATTATTGTTATTGTGCTGCTGGTGGAAGTGTTGGGAACAGCTGTGGCCATTATGCTTCTGGCTCATATTCCTGATATTCCTCCTGGAAAGAAATGGAAAACATTAATTGTATAAGATGATAGAAGGACTTGGGGCAAAATAACCCAGCTGTAGATCAGTTAACAGAAAAGCTTATTTTGCAGATTCCCTCTTCTATTTTTTACTTGCAGTCTTTATCCTATTAGATTAACTATACTGGTTTGCTCAACTCTGAGAGTTGTGTCAGAACTATGTACTAACAAAAACCCCTTGCATTTAACCATGGCGGGTGAAATGGCAGGTTAAATATCCCTTTTTAAAAATAATTTTTATTGAAAATGTTAATTACAATAGTAAAAGCAGATACAAACTAAACTCAGAGGAAAAAGAGAGAGAGAGAGAAAGAATAAAAGGTGCAAGGAAAGAAAAGAAAAAAAAGTAAGGAAAAAAAGAGAAAAGATATATTTAAAGAAGTAACTTCTGATCTTCATCACAAATATAAACAAACTTAATAACTTCACCCCCTATAACATTACAAACAAATATATAATATTCCCATAACCTATCCCTTATCCATATACAAATCCATAAATCAACTTTTCAGTCCTGGTGTCAGCAAAAAGTCCATAAAGGGTTACCAGAGCTTTATAAAAACATGTCTTATTTTAACCTTGGGTGAACAAACCAACTTTATATTCCTTCCTTTTACTTCTAACAATCTTGATCTTTAATTCATTCAGACGTTGTAGAATTTGATCTCTCTTCAATTTTTCTTTTTTCCATCCCAAAGGCTTCTTCAAGACTTTGACAAACCTCTTTTGTAAGTCCAATCAAAAGTCATTATCCAGGCCAATCTCTTGGTTTATCATTTGTATTTTCACTTTAATTTTCAAGGCTTTATCCAACTTCTTTTGTATATCCAGTAGAAAGTCCTTATCCACGTCATTCTCTTGGCTTATCATTTGTGTTTCCACTTTAGTTGTTTTCTCTGTCTTATAATCCATGCTTTTTTGGTTTGTTTGTTTTCCAGTATTTCTGGTTCTAATATTTCTACATCAGGCAAAATTTGTTTCACCTCTTTATCCTGTAAATCTCTCAGAATTTTCTCTTTTACATCTTCCATTCCTGTCAGGTTTAGCCCAGGAAACTCCAGGAGACAATACAGATTCAATCCAGCAAGGTTTACTTGGCTTCATCCTAATTACAGAATCTTCTCAGACTGAGAGCAGTTCCCAGGGTCAAACTACAAACATCACTAGCATTCCTCAGGGAGGGGCCAGTCTCATCCTCTTATCTCTTCTTCGCTCCTCTGGGGATGAGAGTTCATGTTTCACACCCCTGCTCCACACTCCCACAATTCCTTCATTAACTTCATCATCATCATCACAAAAAAGGAAAAAATACATAAAAGTGTTTTAAAATAACAGTTGAAAAGTACAACAAAAAAGTTAATATATCATTATAATAGTTGTTGTTGTTGTTCAGTCGTTAAGTCGTGTCCGACTCTTCGTGACCCCATGAACCATATTGCGCCAGGCCTTCCTGTCCTTCACTGCCTCCCTGAGTTTGCTCAGTTTCATGCTCATTGCTTCAGTGATGCTATCTAACCATCTCATCCTCTGCCGTCCTCTTCTCCTTTTGCCTTCAATCTTTCCCAGCATCAGGGTCTTTTCCAAAGAGTCCTCTCTTCGCATTAGGTGACCAAAGTATCTGAGCTTGAGCTTCATTATCAATTATAATAGTACACAGTTCCAATTCTATATATACTTATCTAATACAAATGTTCAAGTCCATACATATTTCTAATGGAGGTATATGGTTTTTGTTTTTTTTTAACCCAGTGTATTTTGTATAAATGAGTCCCATATTTCATTATACTTGTCCATACAAAATCTAGTTCTATAGGTAATCCACTGTAAGTACCAAATGTAATCAGGTCTTCAATCCATGGACTAAATGAGGCTATACATTTATCTTTCCAATGTTGCAATATCAGTCTTTTGGCCAAAGTAAGGACATGGAGAGTTCCTTCGTTAACATCTTTTCAACATAGAAGCAGACATCATTGCTGACATTGTAGCTACTAATTTCTGACATTCTTCAAAAATCTTCTGGAGTATTTCAAATGTCATAATGTTTTATGTCATTTTGTAAATTCCAGTACTAACTAAAAACAAAAGGCAAGCATTCACTTTTTTCTCCCTTTTCCTTTTCTGCCTGGAATCTTTAGTCCCCTCTAGCATCCAGTTTCTGAAATCGTAAAGTCTCAAATTTCTATTATGACTTAGGATAGACAAAACAATTTAGTTACCACAAAAGGCTATTTATTTATATAATTATTTCCAAATTTTATAGTAAAAACCTTAATATTCCAAATTTGTCTGGTCCCTTAGTTCGTTTATAACTTTCTTGGATCAGTCTTATTTAGCTTTTTGTCATTTATTCCCAATTCTTTAAATTCATAAGCTTATAGTTAATTTTAATTTTTTTAAATTCAAGAATGAAGGTAAACTCACCAGGTGGCTTTTCAAACTTGTCATTTTGAAGATCTCTATTACCCTTAAGATAATTAAATAGGTAATTTTCAGAAGTGTTTAGAAAATGAGGTTAGTGAACCCAGTGTCCTTTAAAAGGCTCTACTGTGGTTGAGAGCACAATGACTTCCCTTCATCTCCCAGCATTCAAACCCACGGGAAACTGCTGTCTTGCGGTCTCCTCACAAGGAGCAGCAGTCCAGAACACATGTGGGTAATCTCCCATCCTCTCCTTATCCAGACAAGTTCCATAGGACTGGTCTACTTGCTGGTTCTTTGATCTTTGCCACAGTCTTCATCTCTACTCATTTGGATACGTGCTAGTTCACCATTCGTCTCCCAGAAGTCCACGTGGCTGGTTATATATCCAAGTATAAATCAATACTGAATGATATTCGGTGAATAGAGCTATTCTGCTGTATTATGTGATTATATAAAAGGTTTCTTATTACTCAAATTCCCAGACACATTTGGCATCTATTTCATACTTCTGTAGTCCCTAAAAATGTAGCAGTTTGTTTTACAGAGAGTCAGACAATTTTATCCATTTAGCTCAGAACGTTCTGCAAGAATGACTAGCCATCAAGGATGCAGCATAAATCTTTGCTCTCTTATCCTGGGAGATACCAAAGACTCAATCTTTTGCATGGAAAGTGTGCACTCTATCTCACAAGCAATGTCGATTCCCTTTCTCACATGTTGCTTGTCTGAGCTCTCACAGTCTATACCACATCTGTCATGAATCCACAATTCATGAAACTTGGAAGAATTCTAATGGATGGGTAGAAAGCAGATTGATTATGTGCCATCAAATGAATATCTCCTTCCCTTACTGGGTCATCAGGCAGCTTCAGCTTGCCTGCTCTGCCTACTATGCAGTTCAGCATCACGTATGTAAGGAGAATATTACTCGTCCCACACATTTCAAATTTTATTTTTAGGATGTATTTCTTTCCAATATTTTAAAAATTATTTTGCATAACCACCACATGTGGTAAAACATTCCTTCTTTTTTATATAGCATTTCCAACATCTGTTGTTGTATACTTTATCTATCTTGACAATTGTTGACAAAGTTACTGTATGTTGTTGTTCGTTCGTTGTCATCAATGAAGACCTTGACACCATGTTGTTGTGGTTTTTTTATCACGTTAAGACTAGATGTGGTGTGTCCGAAGATGACTGATCAGGCCAATTCGGGCATAGAATGTTCTCACACATGTTGGACAGGCATGTGTAGGCACTGCAGTTGTTGTGCTAGTGGCTCTGGTCTTATGCAGCTTGCGCTTATGTTGTGCTTCAGCAGTGCACCTTGTTTTGTAAGGTTGATAGCCCTTGTGGATGAGGCCATGCCAGGTAGGGTGATTTTGTACCAGCATTTCCCAGGTAGTCATGTCTATATGAAGCTACATAAGGGATGCCTTTAGTATGTCTGAAATGTTTCTTCTGCCCTCCATGTGAGCGACTTCCAGCAGAGAGTTACCCAAAAAGGAGCTGCTTGGGTATGCACTTGTCTGCATATGAGTGACATGACTTGCCCACTGGGTCTCATTAGCAGTGTTTACTGCTGATGGTAGACATGCTCTTGATAAAACCTCAGTGTCTGGTACTTTGTCTTGCCATCTGATGCCTAATATCCTGCAAAGACAAGTCACATGGAAATGGTTGAGCTGTCTTGCATGCCTTCAATACACAGTCCATGTTTCACAGGCATACAGAAGGATAGTAAATACCATGGCTCTATAGACCTTCAGTTTTGTTACTAAGCTGATTCCTTGACATTCCCACACAGTGAGCGCAGTCCATTGAAAGCAGAACTTGTCTTTGCTATTCTGCAGTTAACTTCTGCATCAATAGTCACTGCTCGGGAGAGGATAGTGACAAGGTAATTAAACTTGTCCGCTGCCTGTAGTTTCTGCCCTTTGATTGTGATTTTGGGTTCTGTGTACAGTGCATGAGGAGCAGGCTGGTGCATGACTTTAGTCTTTTGGATGTTCATGGTAAGTCCAAAGTTGTCACAAGCCATGGAGAATTTTTCCATACTGACTTGCATCTCTGGCTCTGAGCCAGCATTCAAAGTGCAGTCATCAGCAAAGAGGAAGTCTCTCAGAACAGTTTCCTTTACTTTGGTGATAGCTTGAAGTTTCCTTAGGTTGAAGAGCTTCCCATCCACTCTAGTTGAGGCTGATTCCAGCATCACTATCCTGGAAGGGATCATTCAACATGGCAGTAAACATCATGCTAAACAGTATGGGTGAAAGCACACAACCCTGTTTGATGTCATTAGTGACTGGAAATGCCTTCGAGGATTACCCACTGTCCAGCACCTTGGCCATCATGTGATCATGGAACTGGCATACCCTCTGAATGAATCTGGCGGAGTAACTGAACTTTGACATGATCCTCCACAGGCCTTGTTGGCTAACAGTGTCAAAGGCTTTCATGAGATCCATAAAGGTTGTGTAAAGTTCACGATTCTGCCCCTGACACTTCTCCTGAAGTTGGTGCTTGGCAAAAATCATGTCAATAGTCCCACAACCTTTGCAGAAGCTACACTGTGACTCTGGCAGTAGGCTCAGCTCCAGATGAATGATCAGATCATTTAGCAGGACTCTTGCAAGGGTTTTTCCTGCAATGAAGAACAGCGAGATTCCTCAGTAGTTGTCACATACTTGTCAATTGCCTTTCCTCTTTTTTATAGCATTTCCAAAATTAGTTGTTGTGTACTTTATCTATCTTGACAATTGTTGACAGAGTTATATACTATCTGTAGAACATTTTGTTGTACCAATTTTCCCTTAAATCACAGCTTGTAGTAAATTTTATTGATTTTTTCCATAACTCTTTCCATTGATCTACTGTGATTACTTCTCTCGAATTTTACTTCCATTTTCTCACACAGTTTTTAATTTGTGCCATCTGCATATCATATTTCAATAACAATTTATAAATACATCCTAATAGATTATCTTGATTTTGTATAAGCATTTCAAATTCTGTCATCTTTATCAAGGTCCCTCCTTTGTTAATATCACTTTTTATTTTTCCAGTTATTTGCAGATACATTAACCATAGTAAATACCTTCCTTCATTGAACAATTCCTGTTGTGTCTTTAATTTGTTTTCTGAGTCCAGATATGTCATGTTAGCATATGTAGTTAATCTTTTTTTTAACTATAGTTGTCCTTGGAATGAAAAGCATTTGACAGTGATACTGATGGTGAGATTCCTGGATTATACTTGTTTTTAGAAGATTCCAAATTTTTAACAAACTTTGTCTTATAATATGTCCTTTCAGACTCATTTCTTCATTTGATCCTTTGTACCATAAATACTTGTGAAGTCCATTAGCTAGGCCTGCTCCTTCTATTATTGATGTTCTGCTATTTAGAGATTTTTATCCATTCTGTTATCCATAATGGGCAACTTGCTCTGTAATACAGTCTAAAATTGGGAAATACTAATTTGCCTTTTTCTTTTGAATTTGCCTCTTTCTTTTGAATTTTGTAACATTTTGAATCTTACTCTTGTTTTTTTCCTGCTCCATATAAATCAGTTAATTGTTCTTTTCCAGTCCTGCAGCTTTCTTTCTGAAATTGGAATCAGTACCATTTGAAATTTAAAAAATCATCCTGGGTAGTATATTTTTGTTATCGCAATGAGTCCAAACCAGAAAAGTTTTAGATTTTTCCAACTTTCCATGTCTTGTTTTATTTCTTTCCATAATTCGTTGTAATTGTTTTGAAATATCTTTATTATATCCTGTCAAGTGGAATCTTAGGTATTTCACTGAGTCTTTTGTTATTTCATAGCCAATCTGTTTTTTGACAAAGTCTTCTTCATCAGAGGTTATATGTTTTATTATATTATCTTAGTTTTCATTAATTTTATATCCAGAAAGGCAGCCAAAGTCTTTAATTACTTGTATCAACTGTCGTATGGAGCTTTGTGGTTGTGTAATTGTTAAAACCATATCATCTGCATAGCATTTAATCTTGTATTCTTCTACTTGAATTTTGATCCTGGTTATTTGTTTATCTTTTCAAATCATGTTTGCTAGGACATCCAAAAAGATTACAAATAGTAAAGGAGAAAGTGGACATCCTTGCCTTGCACCTTTACATATTCAGAAGCTTGCAGAGTGTTGCAATCGCCATATCCTTCACTGTTTGCCCTTGATATATGCTCTCCACCCAAGTTCTGAATTCTTCACTGGGATTCATTTTATCTAGAACGTCCAATAAAAATATCCATTCCAAATTGTTGAAAGCTTTTTCCACATCTGAAAATAGTATTGCTGCCTTCTTTATGTTGATGTTGATATATCCTAGTGCGTTTATAATAAATCTGTTCATTATCTTCCTCTTTGGAATATAACTTATCTGGTTTGTATATATCATTTCACAGATGCACTTCCTTATGCACTCAGTCAATATCTTATAGTCCACATTCAATAAAGAAATTGATCTGTAAGAGTGAAATTTCTTTGGGTTATTCCCTTTTTTGTATATTAAGGTTATGTATGCTTCTTCCACTGTGTCCATATACTGGAAGATCTTACTTGGAGCTTTCTTCCTTTTTTCCCTTGAGTTGATTTGACTAAATTAGAATCTAGCACTCCATTCATGTCTCCAACAATGATTATTTTTCCCTCTGCAGTTTCTATTAGCATATGAAAATACTTTTCATAGAATTGTTCTTTGTCTCTATTTGGGAGATAAATGGATGCCTGTGTTAAAATTTTGCCTTTTCTTAGTTTCAAGTTTAAAATTCTTCCATTTTTATCCTTTAGTTGTTCTAATACTTCTCAAGAAGGTGATTTAAGATAAATTACTATTCCATTTTTCCCCCAGATGCTATATATTCTTGATGTAACTTTTTCTGTTTTAACAAATTGGCATGGTCTTGTTTTATGTGCATTTCTTGTAAACACACAGTATCAGCTTTGTATCTTTTGAGCTGGTTGAAAATTGTCCTTTTTTTACTAAGTAAAATAAGTCCATTTAGATTTAATAAGATTAATGCTGTTTTTTCCATTTTGGTTACAGTTTAG
Source organism: Liasis olivaceus (assembly GCA_030867105.1). Taxonomy (NCBI): domain Eukaryota; kingdom Metazoa; phylum Chordata; class Lepidosauria; order Squamata; family Pythonidae; genus Liasis; species Liasis olivaceus. Next base: position 63,681,285 of record CM061348.1, on the reverse strand, counting down.
TTTTGCTTTAATGCTGCAGTTTAATGGGGCAATGATGGGTTGCTGACAGGAGTCTTCTCTCTGCTTTGAAGTTTGTGGTATTTTTATTACCTCTTAGGTGTCTAAGCCACAAGTTAAGCTAAGAAAGCATAGCCAGGGGATTTCTGGTCTCCCCAAGGCCATTTTTTCACCATCTAGCACCCACACAGATACGGTTTTTCAAAGCTGACTTCCAACACTCGATGTTGCCAATTCCCCCTCCCCCCCGTGCTTTTTTTATTCTCTCTTTTCTTTGTTAGAAAGATTTAAATAATCTCCAAAACAGTCAACCATTGGATTTCCATTCTTATCTACTGGATAATACAATGGCAACTACCATATTTTTCCGACTATAAGACGATACTTTTTTCTAAAATCCTTACCCTAAAAATTGAAGGGCATCTTATTCAAGGAAGTCAGCCGAAGAGAGAACCTCGCTGTTGCAAAACTGCCCATACTTTGTCTCTGCAGGCAGGCTTCCTCCTATTGCTAGCCTCCAATCACGAGTGAAATAGCTTGTCTCCCAAACAGACTTCCTCCAATCACGAGCCTGATGTAACTGATGTCAGCTGATGCTGAACAAACCAATTAGAGGAAGGCTGTTTGCAGAGACGAGCTATCGGCAGTTTCACTCGTGCTTGAATGTAATCAGTTACGCAAAAGAGCATGGAAATAGAGCTGCAGAGAGACGGTTTGGACCTCCTCCCACCGAGTGTATCAGGTAAATGTTAACTAATTACTAAATAAAAATGTGTTCTGCACTATCTTTAAAATATTGATTTCTTAATTTTGGGTTGGAAAAATGGGGGTCGTCTTGTACATGGGGGCATCTTATTGACAGAAAAATACAGTACTTTCCTGTATTGAATTTTACAAAAACAATTATTTTAACTACTTTTCACAACAGTTCCTATGCTGGAGCAAAGGGAGAAGAGAGGGAAATAAGATTTAATTGGAGCACAGCAGCAGTATTATGGCAAGACAAACTCTTCTTGTAAAAAAGAAAGCTTTAACTAAGATGAGCTCCAGAACTGAAAGTACTGGAAAAGCAGATTCCACTGAACTCATGTAGCAGTTAGATCTGCTTCTGTGAATGTCTGTAATTCATAGAGAATAATGAAAGCTGAACAAGAGACTGGGTGTAAGCTGCCCTTGAGTATTCTGAACTCACAAAGCAGTGTCTTGTTTCAGCTTTCTTCCATCCTCCCGTTATAAGATATAAGTAGATCTACTAGATGGTGGGAGACTGGCAGAGGGATGAGATGGGAACAAAAGTTTTACAACAGATTGCTTATTGAAAGTTGGTCAAAGAAAGAAGGTTGTATAGAAGATTAAGAATGTGGTAAGATAGTAAGAACAAGAAGTATAAGAGCATCCCATCCCATCCCATTCCACCAACTGATTCACTATTTATTACTATATGGTATAACCAGAAAACAATAGTACTTGGATATAGAGGTCTAATAAGTAAATACTGTGTATGGAAGATATTTTTATAACATGCAAAGAAAGAAGGGAAAGGAAACAATCTCAAGGGAGAGGAAGAAGAGGGGCAGGGAGAAGAAGAATCAGACTCAGACATGCTCAGTCAAGTGTTCAAGAAACCAAAAACACAAATGTCAGGACTGAATGAAAATTTTAAACAGTTACCACAAACGGTGATGAACAAGATGGAGGATACAAAAGGTGATTTAAAAATAGAAATAGAGGATATGACAGCAGTCTTAAAAACAGAGATTATGAACATTGCATTTACTAAAAACAGAGATTATGAACATTGTGTTCAAGTCAATACAGCCAAATTAAAGAGTTAAAAGAAAAACAAGAAAATCTGACAGTTGAAAGTCCAGGAGCGAAAGTGCCAAGAAATAGAAAGGGCAACGGATATATTAGAATTCCAGCAAAGACAATTAAGTTTCAGAGGCATCCCAGAAGATTTCAAAAAAGGAGATATTGAAAGCCACTTTAAAGCTTTGATACAGGATTACTTAAAAATAGATGGAGATTTTCCAAATATTAACACATTTTCAGGATAAATTTCATATTTGCACAAAGAAGAAAAGTGCCTCTGGACATCTTATAAGATTTTTACATAAGAGATGCTATTCTAAAACCACAGATTGATACACCTTTAACTATAGAAGAGTAGCAAATTCAAGTATTTCTTTTCTCTCCCCTAGAATGTTGAGAAAAAGGAAAGAATCTATGTTACAGGATTATTAAGAATCAAACAAATTAGATACAGATGGAAAATCCCATTTGCACTGGAATTTTTTTCTGGAAACAAAAAGGATAACCATCAGGGCAACCACAGAGGCTTCTTCTTTATATGACAGACGAACTGCTCAGGACTCAAAGAACTTTCTGACATAGGGAAAGAAACGAGATGAAGAACAGGGGAATCTCTCTTCTGTTTCTTGGAATTTGGCAGTCTCTTTTCACATTTATCCTTAACAATTTCTTTGATTTCAACCCACATTTCCTCTGGTTCTCTATCAATTAGGTTTGGGACTTCATAGCAATTCCTAATGTTCTTCTTGAAAATGGTGAGTTCAAAATCATATTGTGGAAGCTGGGTGGCTTTGTTCTTCCACTTGGAACTTGCACATGAGCAGTTTGTGATTTGTTTCATGCATATAGGTGTCAGTTTGGTTGTTTGAAGAATATGTTAGCAATAAAGAAATAATTGGATTGGCAGAAATTGGTAAATCATTCTCCTACTTCATTTCTATTTCCTAGGCCATGCAGCCCAACCAAGTTTTCCTCACTAATTCAAATTTTGGCATTTCAGTCTCCAGTCACAGGCAGCACATCTTGTTGGTATGTTCTATCAATTTCAAATTCAACTTGACCAAAAAACTCACCAGTCTCCTCTTTTTTTTTTTTTCCTGCATCAGTAGTTAGAACATAAACTTGGATAATCATCATATTAAAGGGTTGTCCATGAAGTCTACTTAATATTATTTGGTCATTGACTGCATTATACCCAAACACTGTCTCTGCTATATCCTTCTCAACTATGAAAGCAATGCCTTTTTTGCTTTTCATGTCCTGAATGGGAAACATTATGATATAATGACCAAACATGCCCAATTCCAGTCCATTTCAGCTTTATGATGCCTAAGGCGTCACTGTTGGTTAATTTCATATTTCACTGTTCAGCTTTTCCATGATCATGTTTCTTATATGCCATGTTCCCAATATAATTCTGTCTTTGTAGCTTTGGATTTTCTTTTCCTTTATGGCAGCATCAGCAACTCGATGTCTGGAAACTTTTAATCTGGCCACTTCAAAAACACTGTTAGTACTCCAAAAGATCTTCAGTTCTTCTTCAGTAGTGGGTTGAGTAACATCTGACCAGCACTGTACATCATCAGTCATTTTATTTTGTCAATGCATATGATTTTCATGGTAAAATACAGGAGTGGTTTATCACTATCTTCTCCTGCACAGTATGAAATGCCTTTGTTGTTGTTACTAAACTGATCATCTGCCTCCAGTAACTTCCTATATTGTTTCTGCTTAATATAGGTGCCTGATTGCTTTAGCTTGGCAGTTAGGATGATCGTCACACGCTGCTTGGACTATATACTCTTGGCATATACTCCCAAGCATTCTTGGTTCAATTCTCCCAGGGAACCCCTGCTGCCATGATGAAACAGACACCAGGACTTGGGGGTGGGGATAGAAGTCTAAGCTACTTTATTCCCCAGAATTTCTCATTCCCATTTTGTGAGTGGTTTGCCCTAATTCTTCACTCACCTGTGCTGGCTCTTCATAATTCTCACTCTCAGGTTCTAACAGTGGCTCTATCAGCGGCTCCTCCACTGCTTCCTGACCAACTTCCTCAGGCTATAAATGAAAAGTGATAGCCAATATTACTTATTTTTGCCAGAGCACTTCCAATATGTCCTCTCTGAAAGTTTCAACAAAGACAGTCATATAAAGTTGTCAAGCCCAAATAATTGGAAAACAAAAGGAACAAGAACCACATGGATTTCAAAAAGGTGTCTTTAATGCTAGATGGGATAAAAACATAATCTTGAAAACTGTAAATGCCCAGGCAAAGTTATAGTCTTTTTGAAACCCTTACTTCTCACAGTCCCCACTCCTGGGTTGTGTTGCCTCTTCTCCCATAAACTGCACTCTTCAAAAGTCTCTCACAAAATTACACAGACAATATATATTTTACAGGAATGTTTTAAAAATACTTAGCAACTCAAAAAAAGAAAAAACTAGGTAATGGGGAACAATTACATTGGAGAAAGTAATGGCTGTATTTGCACAACATACCAATCCATGGTTGACTTAACATGGGTTTACTGAATTAAATTGCTTAGGTTCCTACAATACATGAATTATACATTAACCACACTGGCTGGATTTACAGAATACACTAAGGCACAAGCTAGCCAATCACATAGCTTAACATGTTATACAAACCTAGCCATTGTTTGATAGAATGATGTATGTTGTAGTCCTGTATATTACTGTATACCATTAGATCATTTGGAGGAGAGTTAATAGTAATCAGTAGGTATTCCACTTATCTTATGAACTGGCACTGTTAACCAATCACATCCTTCTTTTCACTGGTATGTTCAAGGAGGATATAAGATTCCATGAATCTTAAATGAATGAATGAATGCTTTGCATCTGTTTTTGCTACAGAAGATATAGGACAAATATTTTTATTAATTAAATAAGCTTTATTAATTTTCTCAACAACTAAAAGTACTAATAACAAAAGATATTCTATAGTATTCTGAGAAATATGTAACAAATCACTGGATCCTGGTGGCATCCAGAGTTCTTCAAGAACTCAAAGTTGCTGACCTCTTGTATGGAACTTCTCTGTCAATTCAGGCTTAGTAATATGAGACCAGAAGTTAAGGGAGGCTCTTTTTTTAAAGGGATCCAGGAAGAACTGAGAAATTATAGGCTAGTCAGCTTAACATCTATTCTAAGAAAATGGGCAGGAATGGAAATAAAGAAACAACTAAACACGTAGAACAAGCCCTACTGAAAGAAAATCAGCATGGATTCTGCAAAGGTGAATCCTGCTTCATCAGTCTTCTAGAGTTTTATTTAAAATGTCAGCAGGTACATGGAGGTAATCCTGTCAACACTGTTTAGTTGGACTTCCACAAAGCCTTTGATAAAGTTCCTCATCAAAGGGTGTAACTTAATAGGCATTGGGTAAGAGTAGGAATAAACGGGCAATTTTCTCATTTAAGTAAGAACTGGGGTCCTTCAAGGATCTGTATTAACGTCAGTGTTGATTTAACTTGTTCTTAAATTATCTTTATTTAGTAGTAAAGCAGGGAACTGACTAAATTTGCATATTTGTGGTGGATGAAAGCAAAAAATGACTGTGAAGAGTTCCAGAAGGATCTCTTTAAACTGAATGAATGGTTAGCCAAGTGGTAAATACTGTTAAATATAAAGTGATATACATTGGACAATCCCACCCATCCACCCCCAAGCAAATTTCACATTCCCTGTCTGAACTAAACAGAAAAAATAGCATGGGCTCTAGTTCAAGGAAGATGTGCAGGAGCTGTGAAAAAGGCAAATTCCATGATAGGGGTCACTAGGAAATGAACTGAAAATAAGTTTCAATATTGTAATAACCTTATGTGGCTCAGACACATGTGGAATATTGTATACAATTCTAGTTGCGCTTTAGAAAAAGGATGTAGAGAGAAAGCTAGAAAAAGCACAGAAGAGGTTAACCAAAATGATCGGGGACTCAAACAATTTCCTTATGAGAAATGGCTAGAACGTTTAGGATTATTTAGGAAAATGGCAGTGGGAAGGCATGTGACCAAGGTGCATAAAATCATGCTTGGCATAAGTGGCCAGAAGTTTCTCCTCAAAACATTAGTTCTATGGGTTCATCTATATAACTTCTTACCATAGTGCAAAAACACCTATTTATTTGTTGCTGAGGACAAGAATTCCACTCCATCTCATAGACAGCCAAGTTGTTCCAGCATATTAGGAGTGTTTTCCCAATTATCATGGTACAAGTCTTCCATGCAGACATTCCAGTTGCACAGAAGAATAGTCATCAGAGATCACCAACCTGCTGAGTTCAAATTGGACTGTTGCAGGGCCAACCTCTCTATGTGGCTGCTGTGCTCCATGCCTCCAAGGCCATTTCTACTGTAACTGCCAAAGAGACAGCTCTTATTGTGTATATGTGCAGCTTGGATTGAGAGAATATTGCCTTGTGAAAGACCAAGTACAGTTCTTCTATGAAGTCAATATTCCAGTTTGTAAGCTCCTTACATATGTAAAGCATCAGTTATAGGAAAAGCAGCCAATGATTTTAGTCTTAATCCCTGATTTTATTGAATTGCACAGCTTTTTTGTTTGTTTATAAGTTTATAAAATGTATCCATTTGTGTGTCAACTCAAGTGTTCAGAGGTGATCTGGAAAGCTACAGCCATCACCTTGCCAGAGTCTGCTCAATGAGGTAACTTGACAACTTAACTGCTGTACCACCCACCACACTGATTTCAGCCTCTCATCTTCTCCACTTCATCCTCCTTTGCCTTCCAGCTTCTCTATCCCTCACTGCTAAGCAACTGCTGTCCTGAATGCAACCCTCATTGCTTCCTGTGTAAGCATCAATACTAGTCTCATTCCTGAACTGCAGTAAAAGAAAGGCTTGTGGGGTCAACAGTTTTTAAAATGACATTCTTTCTTCTCATCTCAGAGATAGAAAGAAAGCACATCAACATGGCTGTTGGGAAGCGTGATTGGCCCAGTCTGACATCACGCTTCACAGGCTCCTTCCCCCCTTGCTGAGTAGAGCAGAGTGCCTCTTCCTGCCTGAATGCACTGGCCTCATTTCATCTTCAGCTGTTGCTATTTTAAGCTAAGCTGGAAGCAAATGGTTCACTGGCAGCTCAGCTGCAAGATTCGAGAGTTTTTTCTCAGATTGGCTAGTCCTGCAGCAGCCAGACCATTTCAGTGATGCTGTCCAGTTTTCATTCAGCCTCTCAAGATGCACATAGACTGCTTCTGAGCACATGCCATCCTAAGTGTACACATTCACCAAACAAGTTATAAAAATGAAACACACAAAAAACAGATGTGTGATGCTGACATAAATGAATATAACTGCACATTTACAGTATGCACAACTGATGGGACAGAGATAGGCACTTTACATGGGGCTGCCCTTGAAAACCACTCAGAAGTTACAACTGGTCTAGAATGCAGTGGTGCGCACAGTATTGGGTATTTATAAGTTCACCCATGTTACAACTATTGCACGAGCTGCACTGGCTCCCAGTTTCCTTCCGGGTGCAATACAAGGTGCTGTTATCACCTTTAAAGCCCTACATGGCGTGAGACCTGGTTATTTGCAGGACCACCTCTCCCTAAGAATATCTGCCTGTCCCACTAGATCAGATAGGGTAGGCATGCTCCAGATCCCTTCCCTGAAATCCTGCCACCTACTGGGACCTCGGAAGAGTCCTTTTCCAGAGGTACCCCTATCCCTGGCAATTTGGCAGGGCCCCACCCTTTTAGCCTTTCGAAAGGCCATCAAGACCTGGTTTTTATCAGGGTTCTGGGACAGGACGGGACGGGATGGGACGGAACGGAATGGAATGGAATGGAATGAGGGTAATTAGGGCTTGCTGCGGGGCATCCTAAGGAGATGATTAAGGTGCAGGGTTTTGGTTTTTGTTTGATCGTTTTACTGTACTGTTTTATTGTTTTATGGTTGTTTTATAGTTACTGGTTTTACTGTTGTTGTGAGCCACCCAGAGTTGTTTAAGATGGGCAGCCATATAAATATTTTAAATTTAAATAAATAAATAAATATGCATACATATTTTAATTGTGTTGACATGTTATTGCACAACCCATATATCCTCATGCAAAAACACTTGTTCTTCTACACGTGTGTTCCCATTCCTGCACACCATGGGTATAGAGCCTCATCCGAGGCACGGTTGTGTCCTGTCATGCAAAATTATTGCAATGTCATTGCATTTTTTTCTGCTCATCCTAATATGTCCTGCCAAAATAAGAACACAGCCGAAACCCATGACACAGCCAACCTTCTGTTTTCATGGAATTAGACTACCCAAGATCTTACAACAATGTCAAATGTCATTCAGATCTGTTGGGTCACCTACCCTTTCTTCCTATGGTAGTTTTAAAATTCATCTGCCTCTGGATTCATTCTTAATAGCTTTTATGGTCACCTGAAGGCTGCAGGATGCCTACCTTCGAGTCAGTGGGGAATTCTTCTTTCTTGACCAGTCCTGTGGCAGCTGCAATATTGCCAGCTCCTGAGAAGACAGCTCCACCTAGCTGAGATGCCTGCTCCTTTGTCTTCTCAGCAACTATGAAAATCAGAAGAGAAAGAGAAGGGAAAAGTTCTAAGTCTCATGTGGCCATACAATTAGCTCTTTATACTGGATGCACAATATCTGGCCTTTCACAGCTTGTCTAAAGAAAAAGGATGTTGACTTGGAATATAATTTGGCAGTACTATAGAAATGTACAGCTATAGTACAATAGTACAGTCTATTCATCTTAGATGGATCATAGCAGAAACATATATATAGGTCCGTGGAAGAAAAACTATAACTGTTAAGTCCTATCTTCTTCCTGCAGCACAGATGTCTTTTCTGGACTCTACACTTCTTCACAATGCACTCTGTCCCATTTTAAGATAGCCATTTCTTTTGCCCTCCAGTTCAAGTCCACTAGGCCTTTTAGCAGGAGTGCAGTGTGTCCCAAGTGAGAACTCTGCCCCGAGTGAGTGAAACTAATATTTTCAGGGTGGCGGTAGTGGGTTTTTTGTTTTTCTGAATTTTTGGAATTGTAGATGTGTGGCATAAAATGAGTGCCTAAAGATTTTCTGTAGTTTAAGGCAGCCATTTCATCTCTTAAAATTCCTGAAACCTCCACTCAAAAATGTGTCCTAGTCCTGCCCATTTTTGAAGCGCATCCTTTGACATACGATACAAAGCCTGATATGGCTGTCAAACTGTCTCAAGTTGCACACTCATTGTATCTTAGCCAGTCTTTTCAGCCAGCTCTGCCGACAGGCGAGAAGTAGTCAGAATGCTTTATCCAGCTTTAGTTATGGGAGAGATTTTAGTGATATCACTGTTTTGTTGGCTTGTGAATTTTTTAATACAACCGCCTACTCGGTCACTGATTAAAGACACTGGTTGGGGGAGAAGAGAAATAGAAACAAACATTACCTGAGGCCACACCTTGCACAACACCTTCCCGAGTTTTGCTTCCTAAAGAGACAGAAAGGATGAACAGTTAAAATTAGCCAGGTATATGCCATTTTACTGGAAATAATGACAAGCAATTTATTTTATTTAATGCCCCAAAGCCTCAGGTCACATTTTACTATCTCCAGGAAATAATTTTCCTATAAAATAAAAATAGTATAAGATAGGGCACTTGATTACCCAGTTTCCAAAGGGTAACTATATTAGTTTCTTACAGCAAAAAACAAGAAGTCTTGTGGCAGTTAAAGACTAATCTAAATACTACTAAAACTCTCGTTTCTATAACCTTCAACTGGGTGAAACGGGCAACAATTGTTGAACCAAGGTACCTCAAATGGGCTAACTTACAGAATGCATCCAAATTCCAGGATCCATTACTCCTGCAGGATTGAAATTTGTGGCTGCTTCAGCACTGCACTGCAGCTAATCAGCCCAGGTTACGTGATCGTCATGGGCATATTCCTGATCTCGTTCCCGCCTCCCTCTGTCCCCTGTGCCCAATTGCCTGGGAGCAAGACCTGACGGGCAAGCAGCAATTGGCTGCTTTGAAAACGAGGCAGAAATTTGAAATCTCTTAACAGCAGTTGGTGAGGGAAGGACAAGGGAGCGACTTGGATACCTGCTGGCAAGGTAAGGCTGGCTGTGGGGTGCTGGTGGTGGATGGGTGAGCCCCGTTCCTCCCTCGAGGGAAGGGGCCCTTGGGGACATGCCAGAATGGGGAGCGGGAGTGCAGTTGTCCTCACAGTCTGCGGCTCCCTTTGTTCCACCTCCCACCAGCAAAGTGGCAGGCAGTTCTGCTGGTCAGCTGAGGAGAAAGAGGGGGAGGAGGAGGCGGCGGCGGCAGCAGCGGCTTCATCAGGGCTCTCCTGAGGGTCGTGAGGGGAGGGCAAATGGCGCAAGCCTATATTATATATGGAAATGGGAGGGAGGCAGGCAGGCAGATTTCTAATGCTCCCTGCCAGCTTCCCATAAGCAAAGTCACTGGGGAAGCTGGCAGCAAGTCAGAAGTCACACACACTCCCAATGCTTTTTTGCACTTGGTCATTCTGTTTCTCTGTTTAGGTAAGGAAATATCTCTGAAACGACCCAATGGGTCACAGGTTGTCTAATAAATATATTAAATCCAGTTTGTACTTCATCCATTCTGCACACACTGGCCTGCTCTATTCAAGTTGCCCTTTCAAGGTAACATGGAAATAAATTTGGCATCCCAGTTCTTCAGGAAGAGATACATTTGGAAGGGAAGAAACCTCAGGATTATATATCTCTGGCCAACCCACACATTTTATAGCTTGGATGGCTAGTATCAATCAATCAATCAATCAATCAAATCATGTATACAATAATCCCCTCAAATATACAAGCTGCCAGTTGCTGCTTTGTGGACTGCAACCTAAGAATAAGAAATGCTATTCCAAGTGGCCAAATAAGGACAAACATGTTCCTTTGTGGACAGTTTATTGTAGCAAGGCCTATTTGGGAGCAAGAATAGCTCCTGTTACCTGGAAACCAAGTACTTAAATGTGTCCATCGCATTATGAAACTGTAACATCACTAAAGGACGATAGTGGAAAAGATGAAGAAAGGGCAGCAGAGAGCCGTAAGGTATATCAAAAAGTTAGAGTTAAAAGTTAAGGTTAGGACTAGGGGTAGGTGTAGTGGTACAGTTAGATAGAGGCAGGACTCATCTATCTTTCATAACTTAGAAGGAACTGTGGAAAATGCAGCTGGTCATACAAAGGTACAGCCTGCTGTACTTATAGAAATTCCCTCTTAGAGAAAATACAGCTGTTTAAGGAAGAGAAGCTCAATTCTTCTGTGCTTCTGGATACTCTAAGGTATTGGAAGTACAGCTGTCTCTTGAAGGGCTCCTACATTGCTCCAGTGCTCTGCTCCTACTGCAAATGGGGTTGCCTGAACTTGGGCTTCAAGGGCTCTTACAGTACTAGTCTGCCCCAGTATTCAAGTGAATTCAAGGGCAATTCTAGCACCCTGACAACTTTAAAAGCCAGACATGGAACTCTTGGAGGACCCAGCCACTTCTTGTGCAGTTGGAAGAGAGCCAGTCAGCTCCACATGACCTGGAACTGAAAGAACAGGAGCTTAACTATAATGAGACTTGCCAGTCACTCCAATGATTTCCACATTGCAGAAGAGAAACCATAAAGATATATTTAGATAAAGAAATGGCATAAGAGAAGGGTTATGACAGTACAAAAGAAAAAAGTCCACAGAATATAACACCTATATTTTGAAGAATTGTCTATTTCACAACTTCATGGCAGGAAATTTTGTCCCAACCTACTCTGAAGGAAATGAGATGGGAAAGCAATCAAATTATAAAACTGTAATTATGGTATAGAAAAGGAGATGGAACTTAGTGTTTCTTCTACATTATGGAACCTGCTGTTCTACTGGCTGCGTGCACAACCATGTCAACCTGGGAATCCACAGCTCATTTGTAATCTCCAGACTACGCCCCTGAAGTACAGCCACAAAATGGTTACATCTTCATGCTGCAATTCCAGCCATTTGGGGTAGGATGGGGGGGTCGTTTTAGGGTTGGGATGGGAGGAGTTTACTCCAAGAAATTCCCACAGCTTGCTTATGTAAGCATGCATATGTTGCCATTTTGCTTTTCCCCCACATGGCTCTTTAACCAAGATTTATCATGGCTTATTGTGTCCAAATCTGAAACAGCAACTGCTTTGGGTTTATAGAAACTAGACTTATACTCAATATCTGAATAACATAAGCTACTATGTTGTCTAAAGCACCTTGTGTGTCAGATGAGAAAAGGGTAAAGTATGGTTGCTAACTATACTTGCTAACCATTTTTTTAGCTTAGTGAATACAACTACTGTAAAAACATGATAATTGACTGTTGTGAAATGAGGCAGGAAGAGGGTATGAAATGTCAGAGATTACATATTCTAATGGCACACAGTTATCAGTATTTTATTTCATAAGTGAACAACTTTCTCAAAGCTAAAATTTGAGTAACGTGATCATGAAGATTATCTAGGTTATGCCATCTCAGACTCCTTTATGCAACTTTTTCACATTTAATCTTAGCATATGAAGAGAAGACTACACCAGAGCACTTTTCCTCCAAGCATCTAGTTCTTTACATGAAGCAGGGTCACAGTGAATGTTGTATCAAAGAAAATTCAATCATCTGCCTTAACCCACAGTCTAAAATAGCTCAATCCAAATACAGAACTACCTTCTCAGCGAGTTGTACAGGCACTGACCAAATTCTCTCCTAACAGTAACAGAATTCAAATTTTAGAAGGAGAAGGAGGAGGAGGAGGAGGAGGAGCAGAAGAAGAAGAAGAAGAAGAAGAAGAAGAAGAAGAAGAAGAAGAAGAAGAAGAGGAGGAGGAGGAGGAGGAGGAGGAGGAGGAGGGGGAGGAGGAGGAGGAGGAGGAGGAGGAGGAAGAAGAAGTTGTTGAGCCACTTGGTATCTTCTTCAGTGCTTTAGGAGTTAATGTTGAGTTCCTAGTTCAGCCCTAGGAAGAAGGCAATGGCAAAGCACTTCTGAAAATGCCACCTAGGAAACCAAATGGACTTTCCATGCAGGCACCAGTAGTCAAATCGGACTGAAAGGTATTATTATATACAGTCATGATTTTATTCAGTTGTGCACATCTACAGAAGATACTCAACAATGAACCTGTTTACTGTGTATCAGTTTCCCTGGTCTTGAAATTGTCCAATATGATAACAAAGGTCTCCTAATGGCTATATCTGGGTTAACAATTCCTGGAACTCCATGAATGAAATTAAGAGTCTTCCAGATGTGTGTGTGTGTGTGTGTGCGCACCCACATGCATGCATATATCACAAAATGTGCATAAATATAAATAACTTGGGGCAGGAATTCCTGTTGTCTGTCTTAAGATAATATACTTCTTAATTACTGTATGCCTTCTAGGAATGCTGTCCCTGATGGACAGTATATAAACATTTTAAAATGAAGAAATATATTGCATTTTAATTACTCAGAGATTACATTTTGTCACTAGAAGAATATTCATCCTCCCCTAGCTAGAGCAGCCAGTGGCACTGTGAGTGGTTATGCAAGTGCCACTAAACCCTGTGACATGATTAGAAATCAATGACAAATTTTTTCTAGCCACAAATTTAATTTCCCAATCCCAAGACATGGACTATGGACATGATTTGTTCATGACATCAAAAGCTATTTTGCTTTTGAGCTTCATGAGCTGAAAGCAAGGCACAGATATCCTAAGTAACGAAATATTTTCCCCCTTCTTTAGTTCTCCATTCCTGAAACATTGCACCTTTTTGTAGTTACTTTAGGCTTCTTTAAAAATCAGCAAAAGCCAAGAATGTTCCTCTATCTTTTCTAAAGAGAATATTATTTGAAGTTTGTATGCTCTGCCTTTCTGATAGTATAGCACACATCCTTCATGATTTTTAAAATGCTGAACAGGAATTCTGCTTTTCTGCCCTCAAACAAGGCTTCTTCCCTTTCAAGTCCATTAGGAAAGGGATACTGAGCTCTGGCATTAAATCAATGTTACTGTTGAATAATAGAAAAACCCAGATTCCATTATTTTTCTGGAAGGTCTAGCTGCAAATTACCCACGATGCTGAGGAGAGGAAAGAAACAATGCCCTGTTAACATGCCTTCCATAATACACAGCTTTTTCTATAGTGTTAAAACCTTCCACTGAATGAGACTTCCAAAGGCTTGTTGCATAAAAACTATGTCACTTGTACCATCCAAGTATCCAAAACAGTTAAATGGAGCTTATTTTCTGTCATATTTGCTGAGATGAGCCAGAGGTGGTAACGAGTGCCAGGAGAAAGACAAGATGGTAGAGCATGAGATGCTTTCAGAACTGACAGAATCTCAGACAGATTCTGTATTGGGGGCTGGTAGCTTGCATGGAAGATGAGTGGTGAGAGTGCGCAGGTAGGAACCAAACAATGGGCAACTTTGGGCACCAGCTAGATGTTTTGGATTACAACTCCTATAAGCTGTAGTCACTATGGCCAAAAATCAGGAATTGTGAGTATTGTAGTCTAAACATCTGGAGAGTTACAGGTTGCCTATCCCTGACCTAAGAATTATACTCCATCATCTGATTATAGTAAAGGTTAGTCATGTGCACAAACTTACACCACAGCGAGGGAAGCCATGGAAAGATGCTTCTACTTTAAAACTATGCAATACGTTCCATTTGTGTATTAACTGGTTTCACCATTAACTGCTATGTGGGAAATACAGTGAACAAGGGCATAAACAAAGCCTTCCTCAATGAGGGGCAACTACTTTGGCCACAACTTCCTAGACTTCAATCATCTACTAATCTACAGTGACTTGAATAAGGTTTTGTCTTAACAATAATCTTCAATACTGAACATGCAAAAGGTATGAAACGACAACTTAGAGAAGCCAGAACTCTGACTTTGCTAGACACAGCATCTAGAAAGCTCTGATCTTGCACACAGATCTATTTGTACTAGTTACTGTTATCGGTAATGAACTGAATACAATCAGGGTATTTCAAAGGGACTATTAATAATACACATACACCAAGCTGAGGCCCTATTCCAAAGGTGTGTTGGAGATACTTCTTGGTGTCACAATTGTGCAAATATTATCTCTCCAGCTCCTAATTCCACTCTGTAACAGATCCAAGATGGAGGGGAGGGGGGTGGGGGGTTGATAGACTTTGTACAGTAGTCACCATTTTAATCTTCCTTGTTACAATATCGTGTTGTGGACAATTCTGAGACTGCAATTAGCTGGAATAAGATTACCTAACCAACAGTTTTAGGAGCAGCTTTCTCACGTATAGTAATAATGTGAAGCAATCTACCTTAGTGGCACCATAGAAAGTGGGTAGGAATGACTTCTGGGGAAGAAATAGAAGACTGAAGATGGCTCCAAAAAGCAGAGCCAACAACTGCGGCAGAATGAAGAGCTGGTGAGTAGACTGGGTCTTTGATAATTCCTCTCCAGACAAGCAGAGGACTTGAGATTGCCCACAAGTACTCCAGACAGCTGCTCCTCACAAGGAGACCACAAGACAGTGGTCTCCAGTGGGTAGAGCTCTGGTAAATGAGGGAATAGCCACCTTGCTCAAACTGCGGTTGGCGCCTTCGAAAGGACATTAAGTTCGCATACTTTCTTTTCTATTCAACTTTGGAAATTGCTTGTTAACTGCTTTTCAGCTATTAGGAACCTTTGGATCAACAAGTTTGACAGCATCAGGTGAGTTTTTTTCAATCCTTAGTGAAAGAAAGTTTTAACTACAAGTTTAGGAACATAAAAAAATAAACAGCAAAAGGTTGATTAAAACTTTGATTTTAGAAAGTTACAAATGGACTAAGGGTCCAGATAAATTTGAAATAAGATTTTGGAATTAATTGTAAAGACTACTTCCTATGGGAAAATGCTTTTGTTTTTATTAAGTTCTACAACATTATTTGAAGGGACCAAAGATCAAGCTAGTTAGAAGTAAAAGGAATAAAGTTGGTTTATTTGATCAAGATTAAAACAGATATGTATTTTAAGAGAAGGTAATAAGTTATTAAAATTGTTGTGATGAAAGGGGAAGTCACTTCTTTATATATTTCTTTTCTTTTTCTTTACTATATGCTTATTTTTTCTTTTCTATTTCTTTCTCTTTTTTCTTTCTTTTCTGCACCTTCTATTTTTTTCTTTTTATTCTTTTATTTTTTTAGTTTGTATTAGTTTTTACTGTTGTAACTGCAATCTTTAATAAAATCAGTATTAAAAAAAAGAAAGTGGGTAGGAATAAATGGAGGTGCTGCTATCTGAACAGCACAGTAAATTGTATCCATGCTGGCTTTCAACAGGCAGCAAAATGTCTTGGGCTGGCCTTGAGCTCCCACTGGCCTTCTTCAGTCAGCAAAGAGTCAATACTTACTTTCAATATGACCATATTTCACTGGCCAGTGAGCCATCCCAAAATTGAAGCTTTCCACAACCAGTTTTCTTGCAGCATGTGGCAGCAAGCAAGACTGTGCACTTGTCTCCCAATAAGATCCCTTGCAATTACCTGGACTGCTGTATTCATAACAAGCGGGTGTGCCAATTTTATGAGGCTGTATTACACTGACAGCATAGCTTTCCAGCCAGCCCCTGAAAATGCAGTTAACACCAAAGACACCACAGCCCTCCCAGCAATGAATTCCATAATCAGCCACAGAAAAGGGGTGTCTCAGCATTAATAATATGCATAGCTTGTGAAGGCCAGAACCATCCCAGGAAACTACCTCTTAGACAGGCTAATCAACGGTGAACTGACTCCTTAACAGATCCCGTGGGAAATGCCTGAGTGCATTGATCCTTCAAAGTATCATAGACTTGGGCAATGTTTTTGTGTGTGTGTGGGAGGGGGGGGTTGTTAAATTCTAGAGCAGTGTTTCTCAACATTGGCAACTTGAAGACATTTGGACTTCAACTCCCAGAATTCTTGCAGTTGAAGTCCACACATCTTCAAGTTACCAAGATTGAGAAAGACTGCTCTAGAAATTCTGTCTACTAGCAATGCTTCCTTTCAATGATACAATTGGCAAAGGGGCTGCTGTGGAAGCTTTCTTTTCTTTTCTTTTTTTCTTTTTTGCTTTGGAAGTTTGCGAGTGATTCCCTGGAGAAGCTGAAATCCTTTTTTTGGCACAGAACATAAACATGCCAACTGCCCAGAGGCCAAGCAACAGGATTTCACACCTTCTCAGTCTGCCAAAGGGGGTGATCTGGGATCACATAAACAACCTCCATTCCAAAGAGATTCTCCTGGGGCATCTATCATTTAAGCAGATTTTACTCCTCAGGGCCAGCAGGTATTTTTCCTGTTGCATACCTGTCTCAAAGAAGATGCCGTACTTGGAATAAAGTACCACAGTATTCCCTCACTTGCTCCTGGAAAGAAAGAAGCTTCTTCAGACCTTCATCTTAGAACATGTTAGCACAGGGCTAACTTTGCTAACCAGTCCCTCATGCCCCACATTCTAGCAACCTTCCAAGTACAGGTAGTCCTTGACTTATGACCACAATTGGGACCGGAACTTCCACTGCTAAGCGATAAGGTCATTAACTGAGTCTCACCCAATTTTGTGACCTTTTTTGCTGTGGTCATTAAGCGAATCCGGCTTCCCCCATAGACTTTGCTTGTTGGAAGCCCCCTGGGAAGATCACAAATGGTGATCACATGACCACAGGGACAATATGATGGTCATAAGTGTGAGGACAGGTCATAAGTTATTTTTTTCAGCACTGTTGTAACTTTGAATGGTCATTAAATAAATGGTTGTAAGTCGAGGACTACCTGTAAAAATGTAACCCACCTACATTCAAAGGGGCCTTCCTTCCTAGCACATAAGGATTACAACAGAAGGGTTACTAATCAGCACTCTCACCCCCATGTTGTAAATGTGTGCACTGAAGATGCTTTCCTTTAGAACTATGATGTACAGTATATAAGACATCAACTAAGAGGCAGCTGACCGCAGGCACTCCTGAGTCCCTTGATGCATTCCAATGTGAAAGCCTGAAGTTGGCTTTTGGGATCAAGCTGTATGCAATGTTAAATGCATCTTTGCATTAAACATGCAGTTTCTGCCTGTTCTTCAGAACAAATACCAGCTTCAGAAGGAGGATTTTTCTCAGACAGAAAAGCATTAAATTCTCCATACGTGTCTGCTTCAATCCCATTCATTATAAGCTCTCCCACAGCCTGCAAAGTCACATTTAAAGTAAAATGTAATTTATTCCTGAGTTAGACACTTAATGGGAAGCTTAAAAGCCTGCTGATACACAGACTGTGGAATTCAACTTTTTAACACTTGTGGTTATGAAGATATTGAAAATGTACAGGCACTGCCAGATAAAATTATAGAATCATAGAGTTGTAAGGGATTAAGAGGTCATCAACCTCCTGCAAACTGCAGGATTCACTACACCATCCCTGACAGATGACTATGCAATCTCTGTTTGAAATCCCAGAAGTCAATGGCATTACTGAATAAGAAAGCATTCTCCAACACAGTGCACCTATGAGTGAGAGACATTCTTACCACTCCCAGCCAGCATGTTCTTGGCTGTACGGGCTGAGGATGGTGTAAGTTACGGTCCAACACATCCAGAGGGAAATTTAGTGGGTAAAATAATAGAAGTATCCAGTGTTTAAAGCGTGCCCTGTAACTTCTACCTCTACTTTATCCCAATGGCCAGGAAAGTGCCATAACCCACACTGTTCAAGATCTACATATATTTATTCATTTTTCAATTTTTTAAGGTACCCAGTCACCAAGCACCACCATTCTGGGTGGCTTCCAGAAGGCTAAAACATCAAGATACAAAATAATATATCAGTTAAAACACACTGTGCTAGGGACCAACTACTCCCAAACCCATACTTAGACAGCTTCATGCAACAACCTGGCTCAGTGCTTGGGGGGAATGAAACCTGTCATAAAACCTCTCAGGCTAAAAGATTCCATCCTAATGATGGATTTGCTAAAAAAGAAAGTGGGGCTGCAGAGCATATAAACAATCATCAATCATCAATGGACACTGTGAGGGCCAGAGATAAGGGCATTTAAGTCTTCTCTTCTGAGGGGATCTACAAGGAAACATGAAGTGTTTGAAGTCTGAATTTTGAACTACCACTTCTGCTTGCTCAGAAACTGGCAACTATCTTATATGGCTCCTGTGCTGTTTCTTGGAATACAATACAGATATAGTTCCTAATGGTCTTCATCCCTGCTCATTGGGAGCACAACAAAACCTCTGTGGGGAGATCTTATTTTGGAGTGGAGTGGTCATCAGTGTATTCGTAACACTCAGCTCTGCTGTTCCTTGCCATGCTTGAGCACTGGCTAAGTTTGATAAAAGTTGGATGAGCAAGAACAAACGGAAATAAATCTAACCAGATAGAAGGACCGTTGATATATTGCATAACAAACAGCCTTGGGGAATGACACTGTACCTGTTTTGGACAAGGTTACACTCCTAAAAGAATACAGGTTTGCAGTCTTGGCCTACTGCTTTAACTCCAGCTTTCTCTGAATTCAAAGATGGTAGCTGTGGCACAGAAACCTTTGCACAAATGTGCTAGCTATACAAGATCTTAAACTGATTAGGTTTGGTGCTGATTATCCATGCCTTGGTTGCATCTTGTCTTGAACACTGCAACTTACTTTGGGGCTAACCTTAAAAGTATCCAGAAATTGCAACTGATGTAAAATGCAGCAGTTAAGCTGCTAAGAAGACAAGGCATGGGGATTATATAATGCATGTACTGAACAATATGCACTGGTTGCCAGTTGCGTACCAGCACAATTTGATTTAACCTTTAAGGCCCTCAGTGGCATAGGAACTGACTATCTAAAGAATCATCTCTTTTGTTATGAATCTGGCTATTAAGATTTGCGGGAGAGGTTCTTCTGAAGATGTTCCCATTGTCAAAGGCCTGTATTTCTGGCATGTGGGAGAGGACTTTCTCCTGCATTGTTAGCAGGCTAAGGACATCACTCCCTCAGAGTTGTGGCTAACCCCCACTCTCTCAGCATGTTTTAAAAAATCTATAAACAGGCAATTAATCAATAAATGGTTTAACATATTTATAATGTTAAATTATATTTAAACATCTGATTTTTTAAAATTTTTGCTGGTTGTCTTAAGTATTCCCCAGAGCAGAAAGGCAACGTACAAATCAAATACACATAAATCCTCCAGTTGACTCAGAGTAGCACCTAATCATAGGATTTTGGTGGAATTGCCAAATACTGCAGAGTCTGGCTCCCTAGCTTTTTGGAATTTTGTGAAAAATTGTGGCTACAGCAGCAGGCAGGGTTTGCAGCCCATCTGCACAATGGTTTCCACAGAAAGCATAACAGTAAGAAAGTGTTGATTTACCAGAATGCTGTGTACTACTGTCTCTAGCTCTCACTACTGCAGGACACACCTTGTTTATGCTTTTTGATTGTGATTTTTCTGGTTATATGGCACACTCTAAACTAAGCATTGGATTGTAGCTGCCCATTACTTTTTATTTTCTAAGAAACCTCATAAATATTCTGAGAAATAAAGACGATCCTCCAAGGGATTGGTGATTTACTATGCAGAATGCCAGCTTCCCATTTCTTTTAATTTAATTTAATTTTTTTAAAAAATGGTGGAGGCATGAAACCGAATGGGAGGGTCAAGGGAGTTATCCACAACCACACTGACAGTACTGGTTGCATGGAGCCCTAGAAACAAAGCTGAGGAACCATTTTTAAGACTACGCTAATAGAAATCCATTCCCATACACTTTGGTTTGAGATTATAGCAGGAACAAGCTGCTGTCCCAGCATGTTTGCCCCTGTTCTCTATAGCAAAGCTAGCTGAAATTGGAAAAAAATATTATTTCTGTATGTTCAGAACAGAAAATCTCTCTGTGTTTTCTTCTACTGTGTCTTCTTGGCACAACTGGAGAACTTTGTAAGTCATCTGATCTCCTAACGCTCACACTTCCCTACCTGTTCATCTACCAGCAATTGTTTGAACTCATAGACAAATTCATAAGGGTAATGGAATTATTATAACTGAGTGCTTTAAGAGATCCCACTTGCTTTCTTGGAGCATTCCAGTTAAGGAAATAGCACTATCATGATCAATAAACTACAATCCAGTTATTAAGCATGCAGAAAGTAGAAGTACTTATATTAAAATCCCAGAGCGATCAGTTGCCGGCCCAGTGGCCTTCAGTGTTTTTCTTTAATCAGCGATCTGGAGAAAGATATTAAAATCCTTGCCAATAAAATATGCCAAAGCTACAAAATGGCCATAGAGATAATTAATGAAAAGGGCAAAGACTTCCAGCATTCTGGACTGCTTGCTCTGCTGGGCCTGTTCCAAAAAACATGTTGATGCAGCCAGCTGCAAGGTCAAACATCCAGGAAAAAATGTAAGACAAATGGGAAACTCTGTCCTCGAAAGCAGCAGGGTGCAATTTTTGATTCCCTATTATGCAAGGCATCTACCACCCTCCCATTTCATTCTTGCACTCACTGCGTTATACAGTCACCAGCCTACTCAAGCACACTTTTACAGCCTACATGGATTAATTAAACCCTAAGTCTGTTTAAGCAACCTTTTCTTTGTACAACCAACAAAATGAAGGTGTGGCAAAATGGTGCTTTCTCTCTGCTATTCTGCCTGCATGCAGAAGTTAATTACAATAATTAATTAGTGGCTTGCAAGCAGGGTGGATTTTTTGCTATAAACCAAGCATAGGTTCTCCTATTAACCAGAGCCTTTAAACAATTTAGCTCCACCCTCAACCCATTTTCCATGCCTCTCTATGCCACCCTCCATGTGCTGGAGGACAAACATCTGCAGTGGGGGGTCAGTATGTAATCTCCACGTGCAACTCAGAACTTGGCATTCCGGTACATAGCTTTCCTGCACTGGAGAATGAACATCTACAGTGGGGAATGTACAGGTACATTCAGGGCATTAGAAAAAGCAGAGAGTGAGCACACCTTCGCTCTCCAGCCACACAACACTGCCACAAAAGACCTTCAGATGGTGACAGAATTGAGTGTACCTAAAATACTAATTGCAGGACAGACACAGCCTGATCTCATGCATGTGTAATTAGAAGCCCCCCTGTGTTCAGTGGGACTTATTCCTACATAAATGGTCAGAAGATTGTAGCAATAGTTCCTTCTGGGACAAATACCTGAGAAAGGCCTGGCCTCACCTATGGCAGAAAAGAAACAGAAGAATGACTTGATAAGTGAGGAATACCAATAAAAGTTCCTTGACTATAGAAAGCTAGCATTTCTAGGGAAAGTGCTAATTCAACGTGCTAAATTACTACATGAAGGGAAGTTTGTTTCTTCTATAGAAAGAGGCATTCTTAAAAAATGATCCATAACCACATTTACAATTACAAGTGGTATATTTCAGCATCTCATCAATCTACTTACATGAGTAGGAAACCCTTAAACCAATGTCATAAGCTCTTAAAACTTAGACCTTTCCCATCCTATTTTATTCCTTCCTGCACTCACCTAAATACAAACTACCTTTCTTACAAGTGAGTCCACAAAGATGATTGAACCCAGTCCCACATGTGAAAGCAGCTTCTACATGCAAAGACAGAAGCATTTTTCTGCCTCTCCCTGCCAACCTGATGCCTCTCTACCACCCCATGCCTTAGCCATAATGGGAGGAAGTTCCATTAGCCTGACAGTTTTCTCTCCCCATCTTGGAACTTCACCGTCTCTGCAATGCTGCCCACAATTTGAACTAGGTCATTACAGCTGAGTACTGTGAGTTTAAGATCTACACCTTTGTAAATGGAATTAAGGAAGGTGGAAGGGAAATGCTTTGGATCAAGTCCTATCAGTATGATGTTCTGTAGCAGAATATTGTAGGACCTGTTGTCCAGAACATCAGCAAGACATCAGATTGCCTGCCTGCCACATCATCCCACTAGATAATTATTTTTCATGATCTGCTAACGAAGCTAGGATTTCTCAGTTCCTTTATAAATACTGTTTAAAAGACCTCAATAGAGATCAATATCTTATCTTTTTTTGGAAGTTTCTTGTTTCACAAAACAGCAGATAAATAAATTGGCTGTGACATATGCTGGATTACAACACCCATCATCCAAACCCTTAATCACCAATCTGAATATTCCAAACTTCCTTCTAAAGTGAACCTGGGGGAGGGGGGGAACAGAATAGCAATTTTATCAAGAACACAAAAATGAATTTGTTATCATGTGACTTGCCAACTATGTACATCTATCTAAATTGGATCATTTTTCTAGCTAGTGAATCTCCATTTTGTTGTTATAGGATTGCAGTTTTAAAAATGAAAATATGACATTCTAGAACCTTTAGCAGTTTTCTTTGGCTGTATTCACCAGCCACAGTTTGTTTTAACAACAGTTTGTTGCATAAGCCAGAGTGGCCATTTCCACCCTGCTACAAAGCTAGAATTCTCCCTCCTGGCTAGGAAGTGAAAGGGAGTCTAAAGGAAGGCAGAGATGGGTGGGGGAAAAAAGGGAATAGCAATTAGCTCTGTTCTGAAGGAGCTGTTAACAACTCCCATGAGGGGGAGAAACAACCAAGGGGTAGCTACTCCAGAACAGGGATATGTGATTTATTTGCTGGGTTTTATTTTTGTTATGACAGTAAAAATTATTTTATCTTGTACGCTAGGCTGAACTGATCATTTAAGGTGGGTACCAGTCATCAGCAATGTTTGGCAGGAAATAGTATAAAGCATAGTAATGTAAATTTCCTGTTTTGCCCTGAGTGGGGGACCTAGTTGTCTGTCTATCTGTCTGTCTATCAGATTTATAAGGCTGCCTACCTTGAACAATGTGACTCTGGGTGATATGCAGCATGCAAATGAACAGTAAACCAACCCCCCCCCCCAACCCCAAATCATAAAACATTAAAATATGTACAATATGTAAATATAAAATGGTGATCATATTTATTTGGTGATAAGGGATGATAGCAGCCTGACAGAGTGATAGCAGCCTATCACTCAGAGAAAAAAGAGAGAAATAGGGTAGGCACTGCTTGGATACACTTGGTTGACATCTCCTTAGAAAAGCGTTGGAGGAGGGGATGAACCAAAGACTATATGATACACATACCCCCACTTATTCACACATTGTATAAAACCACAAGCTAGGCTTTAGAAACTGCAATATCTGGGTTTAAAACCATGCAAGCTACAGTGTAACCACATTATGCTTAGTCACAAGTGCAAAGGCACAGCAGAGAGAAACCCTTAGGAGAAATGGGCAGTTAAGACCTGGTGAGAAATTCCAGCAATCTCAGGTTCCCCCAGTATGGAAAGTAAGATGAAGAATGAAAAAGAGCCAAGAGGCAGGACAAATATGGAATTGTTGGTATACTGGCTGCATTTGTAAGACACACTAAACTAAGATGCAATTTGGCCCTCTGTCATCTAAACTCAGAATCTTCACTTCTTTGCAGTCAGATGGACCACAGAGATGACCCTGGAGAAGATATTTGGAGACCATTAGCAAAACATGAACACAACCCAGGAAAACCAGAAAGCGTGAGAAAGAAACTCAAGATTGCCTGCCTTGACTCTCTTTGGTATCACTGAAACACTGTCAGGGTTTCAAGATTCTGCCACTATAGCCTAAATCAATAAAGTTGAGTTTTAGTATTTCTTGTGGTGTCTGTTTCCTGGCCTGGCCTACCTCAAAGTTCTGACAGATAGGTACTTAATTAAAACTAAAGACTGTCATAGATCAAGGTGCACTGGTTGGTTCATTATGTTGTCTGAACCCTGAAGGGAAGCTCATTCTGAAATTAATCCTCCTTTCTGGTCTTTCTTTCTTCTTTTTCATTTTCACTGCAAATGGGGATGCAGAGAAATGAAATGTGGGCAACAAGGAGAAGCCACTTACCATGACTCTTAGCCCAATTAAAACCAATAAGGATTTAACTTAATTTAAAAAAAAAGGCAAGTCTCCTTTGAGCAGAGCTCAAGACCTGGTGACTTCATCCAGACACATCCAGTTAGTTGTCTTGGGTGGACACCACCTTCTTCCAGGATGCCTTTTGGACTTCCTAGACAGCAAACAGCCTTGATATAGTAGAACAAGAATTTAGAAATTCCTACAGATTGAAAAATGAAGAGGTCACACTCAGGAAGATATGAGGAAGAGAAATTGGCCAAGATGCAGAGAAATGCTGTGTATGCCTAGCACACTGAACCCCAAAATAAGCCCACCTATTTCATCCATGGCTGGAATCCATCCTGTTTGGTTAATTTAGTGCTCAGTAGATCATGCAAAGCCAGAGAGTTAGATTAATTTCACAACATGCTTAGTTAACTCCTGGAAAGTATGTTGTGTGAACAAAGCTAAAGAGTGATGGCTTAGCTAAAGAAAAAAAAAACAAGGTTCATACAGAGCTGGTTTCAAGATAACTACAATCTCAAACTCTCCAATCAGAAGATCTGAAAACCATGTTGACAAGGAATTATGGGAATTGTAGTCTAATTCATTTATAGACCACCAGGATGGGAGATATTACAGGACAACGGCATTATGTATTTCTATTCTTATTATATGTGTAAATAATACACAAGATATTTGCTTTGTGCTTTTACGGCTACAGTCAACATCAAAACATAAAAGTGATCCTACTGCATCAGTGAAGGGCTCATCTAATTTAGTTATGTGGCATGCAGTGGCCAACCAAATATATTCAGAAATCACAATTTAGACAGGGAGCAGTAGTTGTTTTTCACTATTACTCCCTTGATTGATTGATTGATTGATTGATTGATTATGTACCATCAAATCAATGTTTACACTCATAATAGATTTGCTCCAGGATGGTCTGTCCCCAGCTTGGTTGATTACTCCCTAGCAGTTGGCATTTAAGGTTTGGTGCTTGTAATTCAAGAGATACTATACAGCTACCAAGACTAATATTCATTGGTAGTCTACAGTTCTACAGTTTAACCAGGAATTTTCTTAAGTTGTGCCTAGCACTCCCCATGATGGCAGATCACAATTGGAGAAACTTTTATGATTTGGACTGGCAGAATGAAGAGATTCTGGGAAAAAGTCCTGGATCTACATTTGGCTCAGGTCAACCTTACTGTCTGCCTTTGAAGTCTGGTTTGAGAGCTGATCAAGTTAAGGCCAGATTCCTAATTGGCTGGGGAAGACAAATTAAGAAAAAAGTTGAATAGAATGTGTCCAGCCAGAGAGGTAGTAGGGTCCACATCATACAGTATTGCTTTTTCTTCCTTAGTTATCACAATTGTTTTTTTTCTAGGCATTGATTTGCACCATTAGACTCATTCACATTTGTCCCTCATTTTTTTTTCTGCAAATATATCTGAGAAAAAGCTGTTATAGATTACTACTTTCAATCCTTTCCTTTTGACCTTCCTAATTCATGGTCTTGCTGAAGATTTCTGTTGCCTTGCTTTTTGCAAATGGCATCACAATTCTAATTAGTTGCAACTGCACACA
Source organism: Liasis olivaceus (assembly GCA_030867105.1). Taxonomy (NCBI): domain Eukaryota; kingdom Metazoa; phylum Chordata; class Lepidosauria; order Squamata; family Pythonidae; genus Liasis; species Liasis olivaceus. Next base: position 63,654,943 of record CM061348.1, on the reverse strand, counting down.
TCCAATGTTTATTTTATTTATATTAAGCTTACAGTTTTACGAGGAAGAAGTGCAAATGTACAGGGAGCCTGTGAATCAGCACTAGGATGATGAATGACAAAGTGGACAGATGATGAGAAGTTGATAGATGAATTTCCAAAACAAAGAACTTGGAAGTGGGTCTCATCATTTGACAAAAGAGTGTAATATTAGTGGAGGCCTGGTTTGTCCAAGTATGGAGGGTGGGGGGGGGGTTGCTTGCTGGTGAATTCATAAAAGCAAGAGTGGCTGAGATGTAATATTGAGACAAATTTATAATCTGTCGCATCTCTGCTTTTTCCAAGGAACTATAGTCTTTGAGTTTGTTGTAGGAAAAGGGTTTTGACACATCTCAATGCTTTTTCCTGCAGAGTGAAAGCATTCCATCTTAAGTGTGGACTAGCAGAAAGACTCCAAAACGCCTGCCTCATGACTGGAATTGCATCTTTACAGAAAGGGAATCATGTCTCAGAACTGAAGCTGTCTCAAATCATGGAGGAAAAGGTAGAGAGGTTTTTATAATGGCTGGGTTCACACAACATACTAAACCAAACTTAAATAAACCAGCACAATCAACGTGTGTATCTTAATTGGATGCGAAATCTGATCTATCACAAAGAAAAGGAGACATGACATTACTTGAAAATCAAACATAAACAGAATCTTACAGGTAAAGGTGAACCCCAGAAGGTGAAATCTTTTGGATATTGAAGGCAATCTGATGTCAAGTCAAAGCCTAGCCTCCAGGAAAGCTCAAAAAGGAATCATACAATTGGACTCTTTTTTGGGGCAGGGGGTTTCTTGTCTACAGTCATTACATGGACAAAAATAATTATTGAGGAAGGGATGCCACTTGTCAGTTTGGAAGGCCCAACTAGAATAATGACAAAACCCTAACCAATGGAAGCCTCCCTCCTCCCTCTTTTAATCCTTCCTTTCTCTGCTTGGCAGATTTGTTTCTCTGAAAGGGGGGGGGCATAGTGAGAGGGGCAGCTCTGCAGCTTTGCCTGCAGCAACCTTACCAACATAGAGCACGCCTTCCTTGGTCTTCTCGGCTGCCACCGCTACCCCTTCCTTGGTCTTCTCTGCTGCAGCAACAACCCCTTCCTTTGCTTTGGACAAGCCCTTCATAAACACATCCATCCCGGCACTGAGCTCTGCAGGGAGACAAGATACAGTGCAAGATGGCTTCAGCAAAGGGCTGTGCTGCTCCCAGCAAGGATAAGATTATATTGGGGGTGGGGGGAATGAGTCAGGCTTTAAAGAGATGGGGAAAACTGGGGGTAGCTCAGACTATACTTAACAGTAGTCACAATAATACCTTATTCATCTTCTTCAACCTCCAGGCAGTATCTTATTGCAAGCACTGCCTTCCTGCCAGCTAAGTGTGCTGGAACAGGCATGAGACTGTCCCTATAGGATCTCCAAATGTGGAGTGGAAGGGAAGGTGGGGATGGCTGGGCACATCCATAGCCATTGTTGGAGTCCAGGTTGGTCCCTAGGAGAAGGGCAATCTTCCTTCCCAAATTCAACAAGTCTGGTGACAGCTATTACTGCTGCAACAACTGCTCCCCCTCCCCCTGATCTGCCATCCTAGTCCTGGCCTACTTCGCCTGACCCAACGGTTGCAGCCGCGGGGGCGGAAAGCACGCCGTTCAAGCCCGGTTCCTCAAAAGCATCGCTCGCGATCAAAGAGAGCACGCGCGAGAGAGGATGCGTTTTCACCCATGATGAAAGCAGCGAAAACGAGGGTGACTTCGCGTCCTTGAAACCAGAGAAGGAAATGGGGAGGGACGGGGGGGGGGGCGAGCCAAAGGGATCATCGTAGATTCTTGGAGAAGACAGAATACCCGAGAATACGAGTTATCTCCTTTCTCCGCTGATAATATTCCGTTCTGCTTTCCAAGGGAAGCGGAGGAAAAGCCGCGCTTGCAGCCCTGCGCACACTGAGGGCTTCTTCACCTTCAGGGCAGCGTTCTGAGCGACCCGCCGTTCACCCATCCCTTTCCCTGTCGGAGCCATCGGGGCGCCCGGTAGCTTTAGGGGAGGGAAGCGTGCCGAGGCGCCACTCACCTGCGATCGGCGATTGCGCTGGACTCGGGTGCGTGTCTGTCGGAGGGTTCAGATCATTCCGGGCCGGAGCGGGTTGGCGGGCGGGGCTGTTGGCGGGCAGGCGGCGCGGTGCAGCGGGGGAGTCAGGGCAGCTCTGCCATGGAGCAGCTGGGGGAGGAGGCGGAGGAGGAGGCGGAGAAGAGAGAGCAGACGAAAGACGGTGCCTCAGTTGCCACTGCTGCTGAATATTGCAATGAGCCGCGTCTCCCTATACCCGGTGGCGAGGGGATTTCATCATAGCACGCAATCCCGTCTCCCCGCCCCTCGGTCCTGCCCAGATGCAGCAGCGAGACCCCCAGCCTGGCTTATGGCCCGGTGACCTGGGGCGGGGGATCTGAAAGAAGAGCGCACAATACACCTTCCTGCCCCTTCGCTGAGAAGGCGCTTGAGTAAGGAGGGCATAAGAGCCAGGAAGAGTTTAGCGGAGGGGGGGCTCTTGGCTCAGTTTGCACGGATAGAGGGAGGCGCGGAGACCTTGAGCTCGGAAGGCGGCCGCGAGACGCAAAATCACAGGCCTGGTCTTTAGATTGTCGAAAAATGCATTGATTAGACAAGCACAGAAGGAGGTCTTAGCAGGTGACCTGACCAAGCCAACCTTTTTCAAGGCTCCGAAACTAAAGAGATTCCGGCCTGGACTTAGAAGCTGCCCTGTCGCTTGGAAGAAGGCGAAAGTAAACAGTTCCCTTCTGTTGTGACCATCGTGGAATGGATAAGGCTAAATAGGCCTCAGGAGGTGATTGACCTTCAGGACAGAAGGAATGGCTTCTTGGCATCTGACTGGCTATTGGGATAAGCAAATGGTGTAACTAGCTGGATCTTTGATCTCATATAAAGATCTTTCATAGGGCAACCTAAAAAGTCATGTTGATTTTCATAGCACTTCCTGTCTAGGTAAAAATGTACGTAGTTGGAACTTAAGAGAGAGAAAGAGAGATCAACTTGTAAACTATAAAATAATTTAAAAATAATTAATATTTAATTAATATTTATATATATATGATTAAGTGCCAACAAGTTGGTGTTGATTCTTAGTGACCACATAGATATATTTTCTCCATCACACTCTGTCCCTAACCTGATCCATCAAGACTTCCAACAGTGCACCCACTGCTGCTGTAACTGAGTCCATCCACCTTGCTGCTGCTTGCCTCTTCTTCTCTTTCCTTCCACCTTTCTCAGCATTAGAGCCTTCTCCAGAGAGCTGGGTCTTCTCATAAGGTGTCCAAATTAGGATAATTTGAGCTTGGTCATTTGTGCCTCAAGTGAGAACTTTGGGTTGATTTGTTTAATGATCCATCTCTTTTCTTGGCTATCCAAGATATTCTCAGAAGTCTTCTCCAACACCAAAATTTTATAGTGTCAATATTTTTTCTGTCCTGCTTCTTCAAAGTCCAACTTCCGCTTCCATAGAGTATCACAAGGAATACCGTTGCTTGCGCTATTCTGAACTTTGTAGGTATAAAGACATAGCTGGTATCTGAATACCTGCACAGAAAATGAGACCTGTCTTAAGGTGCTTCTGGATTAAGCATTTTTATGCAATTGTTCTGATTCATTCATGGTATAGGGCCTAGTTATTTGCAGGATCACCTGTCTCCAATTGTTTCTGCCAACACAATCTGCCAGAGTAGATTCACTCCAAGTACCCTGAATTAAATGTTGTCATCCTGTGGGACCAAAGAAGTATGCCTTTTCTGTTGTAGCCCCTGCCCTCTGGTCTAGCATCCCCCCAGAGAGAGGTTCCAGAAGGCCCTTAAGGCCTGGAGTTCCAGGCCTGGAGTTAGTGTGTCAGTGGAGCCCCTGTTGTGTTTTTGATTGTTATGGATGTTTTAGTCTAGGCTATTACACTTTGTTGTTAAGTTTTTAATTGTTTGAAATTGTACATTGGATGGTGTAAGCTGCCTAGAGTCTTTTGGAGTGGGGCGGCTATAATAAATCTAATAAATAATAAATAATTTTGCAAGGAGCCCATTTGTCACCCTCCCATTTCTCAATGCTTAGTTGTTGTTGTTTTTTAAATCCATAACAATCCATTAAGAAGGGGAAATGATGTAGAAAAAGATACAGAATATTTTGATTGGTAGCTCTAGGTATCTCAAGAAAAATATGTTTTAAATGTGCTGCATTTATTTTTTTTTAAGAGTAAAATGGATCTAGTCAATCTATGTGAGCAATATCAGGCAACGAAATAAATTTCTGTATGCATGTGTGTATTAATATTACATTAAAACAACTTGAGCCTTGTCCACAATCACATTTAGTATTTCAAATAAATATCCTACCTTTTGCTTTCATAGAAACATGTAGGGCTAGTTTTTTTTTTTAAATCCATTATACAAAAAAAATGTTAAATACATTAATTAAATCGGGAAAACCCATACAGCATAATGTTAAATTCAGTGGAACAGTGGGAGGGGAGTGACAATTACTTAAACAGGCATAAAATATCACAAAATCCCTTTTTTAGACTCACAGAAGATGCAAAAAAGCAATAGACAAACACTGAATATTTGTGATAAAATTACAAATTAGATTTTCCAATTAAAATGGAAACTTAGTCATTATTATATCTGATGAATTATTCGTGTTTGTATTTGTATTTATGGTTGTTTTTATCTTGGCTGTGATTATTCATTTTGAATTTTTGGTTGGTTTTCTGCTGGTTTTTTGTTTGCTGCTCAGAGCTACTTGTTTGAGATGGGCAGTTATATGAATAAATAAATCTGAAAATGTTTCCATTAGATAAATTAATATTATTTTAGATATAAATGCAAGAATTTTGTTAAATTAAAAATCTTGTAGAAATCTGGGGTCAATTCTAGATAGTTCAACTAAGAATCTTGGGCAATACAGAGAGATTGGCATCTGTCAATGCAACAGATTCTTCTCTTCCTCCACCCCCCTGCAGATCGACTCTGGGGGCTAGTGGGACTATCTAGATAAGATTTGCAATGTATGTAAATAAGTACAAGAGGAAGGAGAGCAAAGAGGAGTCCCAGTGCACAAATTTTGGTTTACTTAGAGTATACTGAATGTGTCACCGTTTAAGTGTGTATACCATATATGTTTGTAAGTGTGAGAGCCAGTTCTTACAAGGATAGAAACAAAGACTAGTCCATTATCAAAACAAGGGGCAGGTGGAAGCCATCCCTCCCATCCAAAAAACAGTAGTTTAAGCCTACCATACCACGCAGGTGGGAGAAAAAGGCAAAAAAGTTTTTAAAAAACCTTTGATTTCACTATAAATAAGGTTTGCACTTAACGCATAGCAGCCACTGGAATTCTTTCATAGTGCCTTCAGTTCTAGTGCTGGTGAGTGATATCTTACTTTATGTATGCATATATGTATATGCACATAAAAATATAATATAATGGCCAGAAATCCAAGAGTCAGTAGGTTAAAAAAAGGCAATTTATATGGATATAACTTTATGTAAAATTTAAAAGGTTATAATCTACTGAGTAGGTGTAATATATTAGATTTGTAGGAGTATATTTTATAATAAATAAATTATGCAATTCATGCATTTTGATATTTGTTTTCTTGCCTTTGCTCTATATCATGTATTTGTTCTATATTGGATTGCAGATGAAATGATTGACAGGAGAATAGGTTAGTAGTCCATGCAGGAAAGTGTTGAAAACAAGCTAATACTGAGTCTCTGTCTGTAGGGAAAAATTTACTTCTTGAGTTACAAGAGATAGACATTACTATTAGTTTTTTTTAATTACTTTTCCTCCTGAAGAAACTAAGATTAGATCATGGATCACCTAACTGTATATAAATGTCAGTGAATATAGACAAACATATAAGACTTTGAAATGAGGAACACAGGAATGAAACATTAAACATTATTATAAGAATAAATATTTAAATTCATGAAACATTTTGGAGCTTTGTGTCCAACTGGGGCAATCTACAATGTATGAAAGAACCAGAAGCTCATGGAAAATGTACACAAATAACTCTTAGTCCTGGCAAATGCAATGCCCATCATGCTGGTTTGCATGGCAAAATTGTTCTCTGCTTGCCCAGGCACCCATTTAGACTATGGTTATTATAAGGATTTGTGAAACTAGGTAGATATTTTGAGCCCTTTGAAAAACTTGTGTATTGATTTCTGCCCCACTTTAGAGTGGTGAAGCTAGGATAGATGGATTGTATATCCCTAAAGGCAACTCTGCTTCATCAGTTTGAATGTATAAGTTCCAGAAGCCCAGGGTGACAGGAATGACACATCTTCTGAGTCTCCAGATACCACCGTTTGGTACTTTTACCCAAAGCAGATGTTCTGGAGAAATGGCTCTGTTGGGGGATTTTTTTAATCTTCATTTTGACCAGAAAAAGGAAGGGTTTGTTTCTGGACAGGCAGGGAAGAGCTGCGGACAGTAGGGCGAGGGACCAACATTGCTTGGCTGTGGGAACAGGAATTTAAAATGGAAGCACCTTGTGAGGTAGGTGGGTAGGAAGGTACATCAAGCACAGCCCAAGCACAGTATTATGCCCCACCTGAGCAAAAGAGGCGGGAGCCATTGAGCTGCTGTATACTGCTTTACCCATAAAGATGTTCTACAAACTGCTTAAGTAGCAGATCCATATCTGCATTGACTTACTCATACTGAACATGTCAGAAATGGATTGTCTTGGGAGGGTCGTCATTTCCTTTTCTTAACATCCTTCTTTTTTTCTTTCTCTAGATCCCAAAGGTCTGCCCTCTTTCTACTGTCTTTGACACCCAAGTGCAGTTTAAACTCCTACTTTCTCTTTCCTCTTCATTCATCTCAAGAGGTTATAGCAATGATTTCTTTTCTCTCCCATCATGATGTTTGCACTTCCAGGGTGCTTACACCTTCAGATGGACTCCTGTTTTGCTCCTGCAACAACTTTGACTTCCAAGCATTTACAATTTAAATCTCCACCAATCTGTATCATCTTTTTTTCCTATCTTATTCCTTTTCTTCCTATCTTCTATATTGAATGCTGTATCTACTTATCTCTTTGCTCCCTTCTGTTTGTTCTCTGTTACAGTACATAGTTCCATGTCCTTTGTTTTCTGTATATCAAGCTGACTTCTCCATCTCAAATGTCTCCTTGAGTGTTTATCTGAGAAAGCTTACATGGATCTCATTGTTTCTGCATTATCTGTCACTAGTTCAGCTTCAGTCCCAAATTTGCTACTCTGTATTCCCTCTGTATCATGTATATATTGTTTACTGAGGCTAGCTTCCCTTAATCAGCTCAGGGCTCACCTGTAACAATATGCCAGTGTTTCCTTAACTATGGTTTGCTGAATAAGTTCAGGTGGCTGGATTTATGCAGAGCATCTTAAAGCCATAAATATAACTTACAAAACGCAGTGCCAGATTCACACAACATGCCAAACCAAACCACAGCATAGCTTAATGCAATGTATGAATCTAGTCATTGTGGTATAAGAGCTAGTTCTCATTAGAGTAGAAGAAAACAACCTGAAACCAGAGTTGTTGGGTACGAAAACAAGTGAAGATGGAAACTCTCACTCCTGCCCAAAGGAGACTGGCTTCAAGCCAGTTACATTGCCCAGCTGGGAGAAAGAAGCATGAGAATTTAAACCTTGTTTTCAGTATAAATTGGGCTTGCATTTGAGACATCACAGTCAGTGGAAGTCTTCTGCAATGACTTCACTAGTTTTTCTGCTGTAAATGTCATCATTGGAAACTCTTGTATATCTGTTGTGCCTGCTTCTAGTCCAGTTTGCTGAGAGAAACTGACACTGTCCCTTCTCTGCAGGAAATAAGCCATGCAATGATATGTAAGATGTTTGGCAGCAGCTTTCCTTGGCTACTCTCGGATCAGACTGTAGAGTGGGTAGGGAAAATCTTCTTAGCAAAAGTGCTACCACTTCAGAACTGGCAATGGAGCGAAGGAGTACAAAATGTGGTTAAAGTATGCTGTTTCCCTCCACAACTCTTCTACTTTTATGAATTCCCCATGCATTTGAAGGCAGTATCAGTTTATCTGTTCCGGAGTTCTGCAAATAGCTGGGCTTCTGCTGATCATATAGGGTTGACCTATTTTAAATATAGGACCGCACACGAAACCAAACTTACAATTTCTCATGCATTTCTTTTTTAAATAAGCAAAAACCTTCAGGATAATTTTTTTCTTTTTAAAAATTTCATCCATCTGGTTTTCTTGCACTTTTTATAATTATACAGTAATTTTAATTTATAACTGATTAGTGTAAAACAATGTGAAATAATATCATACATTAACAAAACAGACATTAAAGTTACCTATTACAGTATTTCAAATTAATCCAAACTAAATATTTGTGCACCATATTCTAAAAAATAAATTATCCAGTTATTTTAGGAGACATCCTGGTAAGAGAAACATATTCATTAGGCCATTAACAATGGGAAGGCTCAACAAGCAAATACCAGGGAAACATTAGAGGTTTCACATGTGCTCATGAATATGCAAGAAGAACCTCCAGCCTATGCTCCAGATGAGGTCTGTAGGGCCCTTGGATCCAACCCACAAAGCCTGCAGTTTCCGTCTTGTGGCATTGCCCACACCAACATAACAATTGCACAATAGGATGATCCCCTCCTTAGTGTAATCTCTGTTTTGGAAGTAAGTGGGGGGGGGGGGGTGGCAGAATTGGAAGAAGTTAAACCTTTTTCCTATGTGTTGTGATCCCCCAAACCATCCCCCAACACTGCAAAGAAAGCAAATACAGTCACAGGGTGCATCAACAGAAGTATAGCAAGATCAAGAGAAATCATTGTTTCTTTTGGTTCTGTCTTGTTCAGACCACATCTTGCATCCAGTTCCAAGCACTACTTGCTCAGATAAACATTGGTAAAGCATGTCCAGGGGAAAGCAACCAAGCTGATAAAGGTCCTAGAAGAAATACTTATGAGAATCAATGGAAGGTACTCGGTATGTATAGCTAGGAAAAGAGAAGTCTCTGGGGGAACATGATAGCCATCTTCAACTATCTGAATAGCTGCCATGTAGAAGAAAGGACAGAGTTGTTCAGAGTTGTTCCAAAAGACAGAAAAAGAAGTAATGGATTTAAATTGTTTAAACTGTTTGGAAATAGATTTTGGTTAGACATCAAGAAAAGCTTCCTAATGGTAAGAGCTTTTCAATGGTGGAACAGATTGACTCAGGAGGCTGTGGATTCTTCTTTACTGGAAGTATTGAAAGAGACCTGGATGGCCATCTGTTGGGAATGCTATTAGATGGATTCCCACATTGGGCAGGGAATTAGACTAGATGATGTCCAATGTACTTTCTGACCCTTGCATTCCATGATTTCATATGACTTAGGGAACTTCCTCACATTAATGCACATTCCCCCAGTTCTTGAGCTGGCAGAAAAATGTGTGCCTGTGTGTGTGCCTTCAAGTTATTGTGGACTCCTGGCAACTGCCTGGACTAGTCCCTGCAGTTTTCTTGGCAAGATTTCGGAAGTGGTTTACCATTGCCTGCTTCCTAGGGCTGAGACAGTGTGACTGGCCCAAGGTCACCCAGCTGTTTTGTGCCTAAGGCAGGATTAAAACTCACGGTGTCCCAGTTTCTAGCCTAGTGCTTAACCACTACACCAAACTGGTTCTTGAGTTGGCAGAAAAATATGCTAGTGGCATAATTTGAGTGCCCTGACATCAAAGCTCATTACTGATCTACCTCAGTTATGAGAGTTGTGAGTGCTCTTGCCCTTACAGCTTAACTGCAGGACAGCTGCAGTGATTGGTGGAGTCCCCTGGCAAGTGGTATACCTACTGTATTTGATACCTGGAGCAGATCACACTACCACCAGCCTGCCTTGCTCTATCTCCATTGCTGTACCACATCACCGTCAAATAGCTGATTGGCACACTAGCAGCAGTGATGCAACTCCACACCTATTGCCACACCTGCGGTAGACTGCTCCCCCTGTCCCACCCTTGGTCTTGGCTTCATTTTACCTCCTATCCAGTGTCACTAGCTGGTGGGAAACCCCACCACAAATCACTCTCAGTGTTGTGAGGTGGGCTTGGGTGAGTGCAGGTGAGTGGGTGCCTGGGATGGATGCCTTAGCCACCTTTCAAGTTGCCTGTGAGAATTATTTCTCACGTTGAAAGAAGGACTGGCAGTTACCAATACTGTGATAGGGAGAAACAATACATGCAGAATTCTCATCTGAGTGATGGAGTGCCATCAAGTTGGTGTCAACTCTTAGTGATCAACCAAAGTAGAATACTCCCTGTGTAATAAGTTTTACCTTTCTTCTAACAAAGATGATTAATCCGAGCTCTGCCATCCTTGTTCCTTAGATTCTGTTTCCAGTTCTGATTGCCTGGAGGAAGACTGACATAAGTGGCAGACCACCATCATGGAGGGGCTCTGCCCAGGTGTCATGGGCCCCAATTATCCAACAAGGGAACACAAGCTGGCAGTGAGTGGTTGCAGCTGGCAGCCACTGAAAGTAACCCATAAAATACACAAAAAGGGGGACTATGCACAATAGTGCTAACAAAAGCATTAAAAAGCACAGCCACACAGAAGCAATGGAAAATCTATAATACACTCACTTAGGACAGAACCAGCAGCACGTAGCTGGCAGGACCTTGCTCTTTTTCCTAGTTTAAATTGACCTTCCATGTGCAGAGTGCTAGTCCTGTTTTTTTAAATATAGGTCTCCTGTACTTTCAAAACTCCACTGCACCGGTTTAAAAAGAGGTCTAACAATCTTTCAGAAGCCATGTACCATGTAATGCCTGAACAGCCCTTGGTGAAGCGCTAGTCAGACAGGCAGGCAGATGCCTCTACAGATGCCAGGTCTCTGCTGCAGCTCCCACCCAGCAACTGAAGGAGGGGGAGCGTGTGTGCAGCAGTCTAAAGTGTCTATCAGGAGAGGAGTAAATCCCAGTCTTTGATTGCATCATCACCAGCATCACGAATGAGGCATCACGGAATTTTTACAGTAAGTGATGGGAGAAGAATGAATGCACTATTTTAAAACCAAAACATTTAAAGATGAATGTAAGCTGCCTCTGTGATGGGTTGAAGATGAGATGAAGGTTGCGTCATGGGGATATGTCTTCTAAAAATGGCTAAGAGGGCATCTTTGTGCTATTAGGAGGACATGAGATTTGGAAAAATTCAGGTTCAAATCTCTATTCAGCGATAAAGTTCAATGGGTTAATCAGAACCTGTCATTGATTCTCAGCTTAGTCAGTTGTATTGCACTTAATTTATCTGATAATCGAGCTTCTGCCTAATACAGAGCTTGCATATTATTCAACTACTTATTTATGTATGATATTTTATCTGATTTTCTTTTTTAAATTATTTTTCCTGCTGCAATAATAGACAATAAGCCCTTATACTTTTTCAGCATTTTATTACTGAATATTAAATTTATCAGTGAAGAGTTTGGAGTGTTTAGAATCTAACAGCTTTTTGTTGTTGTTGTTGTTGCTTTTCCTGAATTTTTAAAATCAGGTTTGTACTTTTTTCCTGGCAAGAAATATATAATTAAAAAAAAAATCCCCTCTCACCCCTATGGGTGGTATGTGTCTTCCTCAATCTCAGGTCCTCTACCAGAGGCCTGGGAGTTTGAGGGTTCTGCGCAGTATCTTAGCTGTTCCTAGCACTGCACTCTTCTGCACAGAGAGCTCTGATGTTGTCCCTGGGATCTGTTGGAGCCACTCTCCCAGCTTAGGAGTCACGGCCCCGAGTGCTCCTACCACCACTGGGACCACTTTGGCCTTGACTTTCCACATCCTCTCTATTTCCTCCTTCAGGCCCTGGTACTTCTCCAACTTCTCATGCTCCTTCTTCCTGATGTTGCTGTCACTTGGTACTGCTATATCTATCACTACCGCTGTCTTCTGGTCTTTGTCTACTACCACGATGTCTGGTTGATTGGCCAGTACCTGCCTGTCCATCTGGATCCGGAAGTCCCACAGGATCTTGGCCCTGTTATTCTCCACAACCTTCTGTGGAATGTCCCATCTGGACTTGGGGGGGTCTAGCCCATACACTGTGCAGATGCTCCTGTACACAATGCCTTGGTTGTGCCATTCAGTATATGCTGTTCCTGCCTGCATCTTACACCCTGCCACTATGTGTTGGACTGTCTCTGAGGCCTCTTTGCACAACCTGCACCTTGGATCCTGTCTAGTGTGGTAGACCCCTGCTTCTATGGATCTGGTGCTTAGTGCCTGTTCTTGGGCTGCTATGATCAGTGCCTCAGTGCTGTCTTTTAGTCCAGCCCTATGCAGAACAGCAGCGAGCACAGTGCATCGCCTTGGTATATGCTGCACTTGATGGCCACTTGTGCGAGCTGTCTTGAGTTGACTTCTAGTGTTGTCTTCCACAGTCCCATTGAGTTCTTGAGGAAAGTCCTTAGTGTCCTGTTGACTTTGTATAGTGCCAGGCATTCACAGATCCATGTGTGTGGCATTGAGTCGTAAGCTTTCCTGTAGTCAATCCAGGCTGTGCTCAGATTGGTCTGCCTAGACCTTGAGTCTCGGGCAACTGCTGTATCTATGAGCAACTGGTGTTTTGAGCTTCTGGTGTTGTTCCCAATGCCCTTCTGAGCTGTTCTGATGTACTGGCTCATGTGGACTTATAGCTTGGCAGCTAGGATGCCTGACAGGACTTTCCATGTTGTGGGGAGGCAGGTTATTGGCCGGTAGTTGGATGGTGCTGTTCCCTTGTGAGGGTCTTTCATGATCAGCACTGTCCTTCCTTGTGTTAGCCAGTCTGGGTGGGAGCCTGCTGCTAACAGCTGGCTCATCTGTGCTGCTAGGCGTTCATGCACTGCTGATAGTTTCTTTAGCCAGTAGATGTGGATCATGTCCGGGCCAGGTGCTGTCCGCTCTTCATGTTCTTGACCCACTGTTGGATGGCTGCTACTGTGATGGTGACTGGTTCCTGTTCTGGGAGATTGCTGTGGTCTGCTTTCAGGTCCTGCAGCCACTTTGCATTGCTGTTATGTGTCTTCTCTTCCTCCCATATGTTCTTCCAGTACTGTTCAGTTTCGGCTGCTAGTGGTTCTGCTGTTACTCTGTTGTTGCACTGCAGTTGGGAGTACACCTTGGATGGTTTTTTGGAGAACAGGGCATTTATCTTCTTGGCCTCTGCTTCTCTAGTGTATCTCCTTCGCCTGGTAGCCAGTGCTGTGAGTCTTGTTTAGCAGTCTCCAGGGCTTCAGATGGAGTCAGGCCCATGTATTTTTTCAGTAGCCGAGTCTTATCCTTAATCTCCACACCCTTCTATAGTTCCACCAGCTGACTAACTTCTCTCCGAGTTGCCTTGATCTTAGCTTCCAACCTCATTTTCCAAGAGGGGTAGTACTGCTGTTCTTCTCTATCATGTAGCCAAGCATTTCCAGGATCACAGCAGCTGTAGCATATACCAGTTCATTGGTTTGAGTTATGGTGGGAGTAGAGATTGTCTGGAGGGCTCTATTGGCATCTTCTGGCATACTATCTGATGGTACTTCTCCACTGAGCCTTGGTAATTGGTCTGGAGGTTGACTGTAGCTAGTTTATCCCTGATCTTATGCCTTATATCATCTGCTGTGTTCTGCAATGGAGGGGGTGGCAGTGATGTTCCAGCTTCAGGTGTTGGCTGCACATCCAGTTGTTCTTCCAAGTCTGCTTGAGTCCAGGTTGTAATGTGTAGTTGGTCCATCTCAAGTAGTGAGAGCAGCTTCCTCTTCACTATGTTGAAGCGCTGGGTAACTAGTTGTTTCTCAGTTAGTGTGGATGTAGGCCTTCTGTCCATCCATAGTTCCCTCATATGTTTCTCTCTCTCTCTCTCTCTCTCTCTCTCTCTCTCTCTCACACACACACACACACACACACACACACACACATATATAAAAGAAAGATGCAGGACATGCAGGAAATGAATGAAGCTTTTTCTCTGTGCCAGCTGAATTATTGCTTTTCATGCAGTTTATAAATAACTTCAAGCACCCTATCCATATAAAAGAGGTGCCAAATCGAAACCCTAAACATTGTTTTTCAAATATTGATGTAATTATATATTTCTGTTCAGAAACTTGAGTATCAGATTAGTTAGTTCATTGCCGAACTTTATTGATTGCATAATTGAAATGGCCACTTTATTTTGGAAAACTATTGACCATTGCCCTATACATAGTTACATGGTTCCAGCTTCTACCTATAACACATTACAAAATCTGTAGCCCCTTTTCTCTGTCATCATATGTATTATGGGGGCTAGAGATCTGCTAGCACTTAAATTAGATTTCTGATGGGCACCAAACTGGGAAGGCCTTGCAATATAACTATCTGGGTTCTGACTTCTTGGACAGAAACTATCATATTCCCTCTAATGAAGTGAGAAATAGATCACCAAATCTAAGAGATGCCCAGGAATAACCTATAACAGGGAAGATCTGGAAGGAAAAAAGTGAGAGAACACCACAAGTTCTCCAGTGAAAACTGCTGCCTCAATACATCATCAGTGGCTTATAGGACCACAGTACGTTTCTCTCACAGCTTTAGACAGAATGTTCTTGCCCATAAATTCTGCATACCTGAAAGAGCTGCTTATCAGCATAAACAGAATGTGTAATAAAAAGATGCAAATATTGGGACCGTAGTCTGTCACAAGCCTAGATGCCCATCTTATCCCTGAATCTGTTCAGGTACATAACACTAATGCTTACTAACATCAGCCACTACAACGTCAAGAGTTCACCCACCTGTTCATCTTTCAGTAGGATAGTATATGCCAGGAATGACTTTCTGCATTCCACATAGGACAAACCGATCCATCTCTATACACAGGGGGAACCCTAGCATAAATCTGACATCAGAAAACTACAAATGGAAACTCCGTCATAAAATAATGGAAGTACAACTTATTAAGCGGAATTCTATTACTTATGGACTGAATGAGAGACTGGGTAAATCAATTTACCAGTGAAAAGTTTTTTGTGTGTTATTCCAGTCTTCTGGCTAGGAATTATGAGTGTCGAAGTTCAACACATCTGAAGGATGCCAGGTTAGGGAAGATTGGTCAAGACTATTTGTCAGTAGTCACTTGAAATACATTTAAATACTGACATAATAATATTAAGAGCTTTTCAAAATCTGATTTAATTGCTTATCATGTTTTCCTATACACTCATACGTACCTGCAAACTTAAATAAGACTTTGTGTATTTGATGAAGCAGACTATGGGCTATAAGCATTTATACTACAATAAATGAATTTAAGGTGCCATTGGATTCTTTATGGTAACCCCCCTGAAATTTTAATTTTGTTTTAGGACAGACTGCTCTGAGACAGCTGCAGGCATACAGCTGAATGCTAATATCTGTGGTTGCTCCCAACCATCCAAGAAAGAGCAACATCCAGTCCTGATGGTTACCTGTTCAACTACCTGTCTAAGCAAGCAAGCAGCATCAACAGTCCCACCATCAGGCCATTGTCTTGGGCAGCAATACTTGAGACAGATGGCAGCAGTCAGAACTATTTGTGCCACATGGCCTGCCCTGTAAAAGCCTAATGAAGCTCAGCTGGCCAAATGAAACAGAAGACAGCGTCCTGTGTCAGTCAAAGGGCTTCTCTAGGTGCAATGGGGAGAGGAAGCCTTGTTCCCTTTGCCCAAAACAGGAAAATGTCCTGGGCCCTTCCTAGGCACAACATCCATTTGTCTTGCCCTCTCTTGGTGTGGGTTGGGCCCAGAGAGAGTGGGGAGGCAAGGGCAGGCTGATAGATAACAACTGACAGCATGATGTTCAAGATCCTCCTAAAATTTTGATGGAATCTGGAGTAGCTGACTTGGAAAAATGGCCTGTTCTTCAAATGCTAGCCTGTTTTAAAAAAATAGGCCTACATCTATTTCATTCTAACCTATAATTACTGTTGTTCGGCACTCCTCTTGTTTTCAGTTTCATGGAGACTCTCTCCCCCCCACCCCCGCCCCTAATCCCTATTTTGTTTCTGTGCTAATTTTGTCATAGAGAAATTGACCCAGGTCCTTTAACATTAAGGGCTTAAATGCATTTGCAGCACTCTAATGACCCTGTTTTGCCCTATGTGTCATGCTCCACCCAATAAAGGGAGTTAACAGATTCTACAAATGAAATGCACTCAACTCTCACGGTCTTTCAAAGAAGAAGAAAGAAGAGCCTGTCTGGTCTGGGGATTTAAAGAGGTTCTCAAAGGCACCTTCTAGATAAAAAAGGGATCTGAAGAATTAGGAACAATTATTGTATATAAAATGGCAGCAGCAATGATGGTAGGTAACACAGAGTTTCATTATTTTTGCTGAGCTTTTTCTCTCCCCTTTTTTCTCAAACTGCAGAGGTAGTATTCACAAAATGGAGTCTTAATTCTTAAACTCCATGCTTAATTTTTTGAGAACTCATTTTGGTTGAGGGGAAATAAAACCAGCCTGATTCATATATTGGAACAGCAGTTCTGCTTTGTATTATGTGGGAGTTAAATTCAATTGAATGCAATGGATATACTTCTGAGCAAGTATACATAGTAAACCCCTATAACTTGGCAAGTATTCCAAACTCTGGTCTTACACTGCCTAAATAAATCAGAAGGCCTATTCTTTCTCCTATGTGGCATAAATTGCATGGAAAGCTTTTCTATGACTTAGGAATACAGGAACTCTGCTAACTACTGTATAATTGGAAGAGTTCCTGTACCTTTAAGTGTAATGAAAGACACTCTGTATGTTGGGGAAATCTCATTTCTTGTTACTGTAGTGGTGATAGTATGCCTACTAAAGGTGCTGAATCCATGCTAGGAGAACAAGTAAATTCTTGCTCTACCATGCTATGTACTGATTCTAGAACCACTAAATGGGGGTGGGTGGGTGGGTGAGGGAACAGGAATATAATGTTACTACTTATGAAAACAATTCTCAAGCTGTTGCTTGAAGAAAACACCAGCAGGGCCAAGATGACTTGCCTAATATAGCTGGTATGAGAAAAGTAGGCCATCAACTTATCGGGCAGTGATTTTTCCTTCGTAGCTCTACTTACTCCCCTTGTAGTTAGCTCTTTAAAGAAACCAACCCTGCAAAGTCTACAGTGGCAGCCTTCTTTGCTTGCCCTGGAGGGTGGTGTGAAATGAAGATGGCATTAAAGTTTGGGGAGTCAACAAGCTGCCTGCTCTCCTGTCACTCCTACCAAGCATTTGGAAACAGGTAGAAAGGCACTTTGGCAGCTTGCTAATTCAGTTTAGCTGAGAATTGCCTTGGTTTAGTCACTCTGTGTCCTGTCCTTTGAGATGGTGGCTCAGCCTTTTCCAGGAGATGTTTCATGCCTGAGGAGCTCTGTCTGTTTGGGACTGTAAACACTTGAAACTAAAGCAGTTTTTCCTTGGGGCTAGAATAGGTCTAGGGAAAACTTTTAATATGCCTGGGATAAGAAGCTTTCTAAGCTCTGAGAAATAACTAGCTTCTCCCAGTTTGGAGAAAAGGCACATAGATAGGTTTTGACTCTTAATGTTGTATGTCCGGATAAAAGTTTTCTAGTTTTGAATTTGCTCTTGAGAAACAACATGGGCCTGAAATGTATGGGCTTCCCAATTTCTGAAAAACCTATTGACTGTTATTTCATCTGCAGTGCCTTATTGCTTCAGGGTTTGGTCACCTTTAGCTTGTGTTATTGTCTAGCCAGTTAAAGACTGCAGGAAAAATCTGGGAGAAATTATTGTCCTGTCCATTGCCATAGCATTGCCCCTTTGTTCAAACGTTAGGCAAGCACGCAGGAAGAGCATCAGAAGCACAAGACTAAAAGAGGGGAGATGGTTGTGGAGCGCTTCACCAAGCACCCGCTGCAGAACAGGTATTAGCAATAAAATGGGGTGCATCACTGATGGTGTGATGTCCAATGTCCTGTTCTTGGGCTTCAATATTTATTTTTCTTTCTTACCAGCCATTCCTTTCATGAACCATAAACCTCCTGAACACGTATATTTAAATGTAACTAAAGGAAGCATTTAAGTATAATGGAAATAAATATCTGTTCTAAGAAATGTTTGCTAGTTTGTTCTCAAAAAGCAGTTAAGAAACTGCTGTATTTCTGCAGATTTCGTAGATATCACATATGAAAATACCCTACTCTCAGCTTATAAGTATATTAACTGTCTTGGGACTTATTTCTCTGATGAGTGGGAATCACATTCTCCAAATAATGTATCTGATCATTATCAAAAGCTTAAGATCATCCAGCTTTCATTTTTATACTCCTTTACTGTACAAGAAAAGGAGAAATAGAGAGAAGCCTGAATTTTTCAGCCATTCTAAACTGAAAATTTAGTTTGTATTGGATACAGTCATCGATCTTGTTATTCCATGAGAGATAGATTAACCACATTTAGACTGAGCTGAGCCTTTCCACAAGATAAGCATTAAAAAGCATGATGATAATTTGGCTTAGCTTTCACACAGCATTTCTCTGTATTTGCTCTGATTAGTAATTTCATTGTACCTTCCTTTAATTCATAGGTGGGCCTTATGGTTCTTCAAAAATGACAAGAGCAAAACTTGGCAAGACAACTTGCGGCTTGTCACCAAGTTTGATACTGTGGAAGACTTCTGGGCGTGAGTGTATTCTTATCCCCCTCCTTACATGTTAATATTTCAGTCAGACAATCCTGGAGAAGTAATATGATCGTAGGTTAAGTCATTTAGCATGTGGATCAAATAGCACTACACTTACATTGGTCAGAGGAAAAAATAAAAGATTCTGAAGAACTTCTTTATAAATGATTGATACTGCAATAAGGGAGCTGACAAATGCCATCTTGCTAATTTTTTTCACTGGTGATAAATACAGGGCTTGTTAGAATAAGTATAGTTTATGGATATAGACTTGGGTCTTCCCCCCCCACCCCTGCCACCAATACCTTGGGGTAACAGTAGCTCTGTAAGTAAATTGCTGGGTACATAGGTCTTCCTAACCAAATCAGTTATGTAAAACAATTCAGAGGACTTTTTTTTCCTACATAGCATTTAGATCAATACTAGTTTCCTGTTAAAGAATTCTTGAGGCACACCTGTACTTGAGGTGCAGACTGGATCAACATTTTGCAGGAGAGTATTAGCCTGCTGCAGCAAAAACAGTCCTATATCTCCCAAGTTAACTGCAGTCCACAAAATTTGATGCCAGCTTTGTCAGCACTTCCAATAGCATCCTTCTTGTAAACGGCTGCAGACTTTTCAACCAAGGAACTCAATGAGCCAATCAGTGTTCTTCTTCTAGCTAATAAATAGCAGAGTGTTGTTGTTGTTTAATGACATTCATTCAGTTTTCTATCCCAAGCTACTAGATGTCCTGGAGCAATAAAAATCCGCTCCTCCCCCACTTCACACAAAAAAGGAAGAATACATTGTTAGCATGCCCCTTTTCCAGTCATGTTTCCAGAACATCTTACATGCATTTGTTGGCAATTTGCAAACAAATCTGAGCATTTGCTAAAAAAGAGATCACTGGGAAGCTATCATTCTTCTAATGCATTTAAAAACAACTACTAAAAGTATAGCTAATTGTAATCTCACAATCAGGTTGCTTTCCCCAGTAGCAGTAACTGTATTTACATGTTGTTATAGTGGAAGAGAAAGGGAAGATAAGGACTACCTACAAACAGGCACTAGGAACAGGATGCTGAAGGTTGCTAGTGATGAGGAATAGGAGAGATGGTCCTGGAGTAGCAGATCACCACTGCTTTGCACACAACAGAAAGAAAAACTGCAAGCCTCCATTTGGGAAGGAAAAAAAGTCAAGGAACAGCCTTGGAAGAAAAAGGGCAGATGAATTCATTTTTTGTCCATTTTTTGTCAATTTCACCATGGCTTCTTTTGCCGAGAAGAATCTGCAAAGAGTCAAAATAGCCTGGATTAGTCTTATCTGAATGTTAAACTGGAATCAGAAGGATGGTATATATTTGTCTGGTCATATGCATCCACCCTCCCGATTCAGAGCGATTGCTGTAATTGGGGATCTGTGAAGCCATTGAGCTAACTCTCCCCTTTAAGGACCTAAACTCCTACAGGTGGAGTGAGACAAGAGTTCTTGCCAATGAGGAAACTGTCCACCCAGAACATCATTGTTGCAAAAAAGAAAAGAGTTCCTTTCTTCATACCTTCCTTCCTTCCTTGGCATTAATTCATTCTAGAAAGAAAATTCTAGGAATTATCCTTGCTCAACTAAAATTATGAATGTAAAATGGATAGCACTGACACCAATGTTTGGGAAATTAATTATATCTACATGCTAAAAATGTCATATGCAGTACTTAAAATGCCGCTAAGCCAGATATGTGCTGTAGGAAGTTAATAATGATTTCCTGTAATATGTACCTGGATTTAGTGAAAAGATTTCTGGGTTAGGGTTTTAGAGATGTCTATGCAAATTATTTTGGTTTCTTATAGAATTAAAGTCAATCAACTATGTTGCTATCTCTCTCTTGTTCTTGAAATTGCAGACTGTATAGCCATATCCAACTAGCTAGCAAGCTGACTTCTGGCTGTGACTACTCTCTTTTCAAAGTAAGTCCTCTCCCAGTTGATAACTTGATGCCATGCACATTGAGTTGTGCCATAAGGGTCTCCTATATGAAGGTGAACAGAGAGCCTACACTTTGGATCCCTTTATTGTGAAGCTTAACTCTCTCAACCTGGACATTGTCCTAATACTGGACTTCATCTGCAGTAATTATGCTGGCTGAGAATCCTGGGAGCTGAAGTCAGCGTATTTGGAAGTTGTCCATCTTAGGGAATAATGGTTTAATTTTATGCCTTGCTTGCTAGAAAACCTGTGCATCCCACCTGAATAAGAGTGTATCTGTAACCTTATACGTTGTGAGAATGTGTATGACTCATATGTAAAGAGACCAGATCAAGCAATCAATACCACAAGAATCCTAAAACTACTTTTATTGAGATTGGCTGTAAGTCTGACTCTGTTGTCCCTTTTCCTTCTCCTTATAGTTCAGCGAATCAGGGCGGTGCCTGTCTGAGTCACTTCCAAATGTTATCTGGACATTCTGGACTTAAAACATGTTTTACTCTTTGTTGCTTTGGCAATGAAACTTGCATATCTTTGTCAAGGTTATCTTCCTTACTCTGTACATCTGGCAAGCATTTATTTTCCTTTGACATTTTTGTGCCAGGATGGTATTGAACCCATGTGGGAAGATAACTGGAACAAGCATGGTGGCCGTTGGCTTATCACATTGGCCAAGCAGCAGCGGCATACAGAACTTGACCGTTTCTGGTTGGAGACTGTAAGTAAGCAGAATACAGTTTATATCTTTCCCCCTGCTCCACCACTTTCTAAAACCGGGTGGTTCTCTGGATTGTGGCCATATTTCTGTAATTAAATATTACAAAAGCTTATCTCTGTCTCCCTTGAGTAGATAGGGCTACTTACATAATTGCTCAGTTTCAGTAATTCCTTCCCCAAATGAGACCACACTAGCTTATTTTGAGATGGGCAATATGCCCTCAGACTAATTTAAAAGGTGTTTGAAAGCAATCAGTACATCTGGTAAGTGTGTTTTCCTTCCCCCTCTGTTCTAGCAGCTTACTTGGCAGAAGAAAAACATATTGGAAAAGAGAGAAAAGGAGATGTTGAACAGAGATTGTGTAACCCTGGATACACTAGGGCTACCAGATCTGGGTGGCAAAAATCCAAACCTCTAGAAGGCAATTAAAAGATATAGGAAACTGTAGTGCTTTGCTGACATCTTGTGGTCATTTGGATTCTTGCAGTCTAGGTAGGCACATGTCTGGTTTAAGCAAACAGTGCCCATTTTTCACTTATCAGGTTCAAAGAGTGTAGAAATGATTAGTGCTTGCCTTCCAAGATTATGTTCTTTTTCCTCCAGTATCAATATTAAGCTGACAATCTTTGGGGCAGGAAAACCTGGTACATCAGACCAATGCTGACATCTGGTTCCCTGTATACTTCATGCGGATTTTCCCCCTGCCCCTTTTCTGTAGTTGCTGTGCCTGATTGGAGAGATGTTCTGTGACTACAGTGATGATGTCTGTGGGGCAGTCATCAATATCCGTGCCAAAGGGGACAAAATCGCCATTTGGACCCGGGAGGCAGAGAACCGGGATGGAGTAATTCATATTGGGTGAGTGTTACCTTCAGAGGGCCTGCTCCAGGTGCCCTCCCAGGCTGAGGTTGGTGAGTACCTACCTGAGAGCTGACCTTTTCAGAGGCAGACCCCGTGGACTTTGGAAGGCCCAGTATCATCCGCCCTGCCTTTTTTGCACCTAGCAGAGACAGATTAATTCTCCCACTCCATCCATCCATCTCAATTTATATGACTGCCCATCTCAAATTCACGACTCTGGGCAGCTAACATTTAAAAAAAACATAAAACACAACTGTAAAAACAACACACACATAATCAGCAGCTGTGATAAAAAAAAAAACAGAACCAACCAACAACAAATCAACATAATGCTTTAGTGTTGCCGTGGTGTTAACTTGTTATTGCTTTTACTTTTTCTTCCTGTTTTAATATGTCTTACAGATTTTACAAAATGTCTTAATGTATGTTTTTATTGTTTTACCTATTTTTAATCGTAATTCTTTAATTGTAAACGGCTCTAGATTTCTTTTCTTAAATGGGATTTCTTTAAAAGGAAGCGATAAGAAATGTACGAAATAAAAATCAGTAGTGATTAATATCTTTAATGGCACTGTCATACAGACAACTCTCTTCTCTCTTTCAGGCGTGTGTACAAAGAACACCTGGGCCTCTCTTCAAAAGTGGTAATTGGCTATCAGGCTCATGCAGACACAGCCACCAAGAGTGGCTCCCTCATGAAGAACAAATTTGTAGTGTGAGCCAACTGGGCTTGAATTCTACCTTCGGCAGGATGGATTACGGCTAAAGATGGGTTGCATGAAGGTTTAGCATGTGTCTGCTCTTCCCATTAAAGTGTTGTAACCAAACATTCTAGACTCTTGTCCTGGACTGGAGTTATATGGGAAGTATTTATACTTAGGAGTAGAATCAGTCCTGTTAACCTCAACTTTAAGCTAAGTTTAAGACTTTAAGCTAAGAGAGCATCACTTAAAGCAGAACCTGCTTCATTAACTTTCTAGTTCTGTGATCAGAAGGACCTGGACAATGAGATCAATAGGATTGTGAGAACTACTTGGTATCAAGATAGCAGAGGAATTTGCCAAGAAACAGATCTTGCCTCTTTGCTTCTACTCTTCTCCCTAAAACTAGCCTCCCTTCAGGCTTTATATGGCTTCAAGGTGAGATACCTAGATAAACCAGACTTTATTTTCAGCAAAAAATGTATTCTTTTGCTACTCCAAAAGGAAATGTGTTTCCGAAAGAGTGGGTCAATCATGCTAAATTTTTCCTGCTGAACATCTACATATAGGGCTTAAATGAACGAAACCTTACAAAACCAGTTCTCATGTACAGTTTGGGTAGTACATAAACACACTCTGCTGTGCTGTTGTTAACTTCAGCCACCAATGCCTAAACCCTTATCTTCCTCTGTCAGGTACTGAACGAGCTGGGTGCAGGAGCTATTGAACTGAAAGAGGCAGTGCCAGCTTCCTATGTTAAGAATGCTCTGCAGCTGACTTGAAGGGCAATGAGTTGACTTCCTACCATTAGCCTCTGCAAAGTGAGATGATACCAGGTTTGTGCTGGGCAACTCAGCACTGCTGTTCATTAACTGCTATGAATAATGTAAGCAGCAGGATGTTTGCCTGTAATAACTAGTCCCGGAACGCCTATGTAAATATGGCCATCTGCAGTGAAGTAGTACAGTCTAAGCCAGTGTTTCTCAACCCTGGCAGCTTGAAGATGTGTGGACTTCAACTCCCAGAATTCCCCAGCCAGCTAAGGCTGCCAAGGTTGAGAAACACTGGTCTAAGCCAAACAATTCCATAGGGTGTGTGTGTGTGTGTGTGTGTGTGCATGCATGCATATGTGCATATACATGCACATCTGTAGGGGTGGGAATGGTAATGGGTGTGTGGCAGACCATACAGTATATGATGTCACTAAGACCAGACCAAAATCAAAACCCACTTTTATCTCTGCCAGGTCAGCCATCAGTAGTATTCTGTTACTCTTTTCGGTATAGAACCTAGCTTAATCTATATGTGCTTCCCATGTCACATCTATTTAGAGCTGTAGCTATATTAGCTTTCAAATCACAGTATAAGCTCCAAGGCTTCAAATGCACTTAAAATTAATTGATACCAGTCTCTCGTTGCTATGAATAATGTAAGCAGTAGGATGTTTGTCTGTATACATCCTGTACCCAAGACCCATTCTCTGTTATTCTTTTACTAGGAAAAATGAAAACCAGAGCATTTACAGATTATAACAGGGTTTTTTTTTTTGCCCAGATCTTTTGGCCCCCAGCTCATACAGAGTTAAGTAACTTGGATAATGCATTTTCAATGATTAACAAGACCATCAGTGAGTGTACATTAGAAGCCTCTTTCTAACTGTCATTAAAAAAAAAAGTGTGCTTAAAATAGTTACATGTGGGAACTGCCTGATTGGATTAGGTTGAATGGGGATTCATTGCAAAAACAAAAAGTACATCCTATATGGAGAACACCCATTGCAGCTTTAATCCCTGTGCTCAGAATTTGGTATGTAAAGTTTATATGGGTTGCTAATGGATAATACTATTACTCACATAAAATATGTAGGTGGGAAGCTTTTCTTAATGAGTACATTCCTGTTTAATGTTAAATAGCGCGTATGCTAACATAATAGATGAAGAAAGAAGAAAAGTGAATTATTAATGTTAAGTGGCAAAGAAATGGCAAAATAGGGCTTAACAATTTGTCTAATAAAATAGCTGTCAGGAAGAAGACCCACTTAGAAACTGGGTACCTAAATTGGCAGAAGGTAAGGATGAGGGAACCCCCCCCTTTTTTTTTTGGTCAAAGGAAGGAACTGGCCAAAGTTACTATGATAAGAAAGACGTGAAGAAGTACCGTATTTCAACATAATGTAGTACTAGCCCATCATTAATCATCTTACTTGGGATGTGCTTGAATGATGTTTTATCCTTTCTTTGCACATCTCTCCCCACTTCCTTCCTTATTCAAAGGCAGTGATATCCATATGTAATGGATTATGGAGCGCACATGAATGCACAACCCTTTTTTAAAAGGAACTGTGAAGAGAGGGCAAAACAGTTCTGCAGGGGATTAAAACAAAAGGTAAAATCAAATGATCAGGACTCCCTTATTTACCTTTTTGAAAATTGGATCAGCTCCTTTGTCTTCGGATTCTTGAGCCTCTGAAACAGGCGTACAATTTGCCATGAGAACTCATGACGTGCTGGCACTGCCAGCCTCTCTACTGTGATGCAGAACTTACTTGGAGAGACTGCATAAAATTAACTTTATCTGGCGGCTCCTCTCTTTCCTAACACCGTCCTCGCTGCCCCAAACCACCTCACAAAGTCTTCTGTTTTTAGGCAGCACAAACATCAAGCTTAAGGCTTCTTTCCACACGGAACATAAAGAACCACATGACAACGAAGAGCCCAAAGTAGATCCCCTTGCCCAGTCTTGTTTCAGACTCAGTTGGCTCCTTAATGACTGCCTTCTGGACCAGTTCACACATGTGAACATGATTGTAGTGTAATATGGTTTGTGTGACTCACCTATCACAGATCTATACCACAGTAGCCACTGTTTTGTTCCTTGAGGACAAATAATTCATTCCATTATTCAAGTGGATTTTATTGCTGATCTTTATTTTTATTTGTTAGGCTTACCTACTGCCTTTCTTCCAGGAGGCCAATGCAGTGTAACCCCACAACTCCATGAGGGAGGTTGGGAGCAAGAGAACAATTGCCCCAAAGTCACCCACTACGCTTCCATGGCTCTGGTGGTCTTGTGACTGGTTCTCCCCAGTCTAACATCTTAACCAATACTACTGATTCCTATTTATTAATGCAAGGTTCTCTCTGGATTTAATTTTTTAAAATGGAGAGCAAAAGGTATTTCTCCTGTTAGAATAAGACACACTTTCAGCAGCTGGTCTTAGATGCCACAAAGGGCAGAAATGTTTGTTCCGTCCTGCTCCGTACTTTTGCAGACAGAAGCTTGTGGCCATTCTCCCCTTAAGTGCTGGTCTAAAGGGGTACAGTGTTCTGTGTATCTAGTGGGAAGTTTTGCACGGAGGTCCCCTGATGGGAGAAGTCGCTGGGACAGCAGCAGGTGACTGCATTTTTTGGTGACTGAATGGGACTGTTTTTTCTGAGAGCTAAGAAAAGGAAGAGTAACACACGATGGCTGGAAAATAGAAAAGAGTACTGTAGTCTGCTTGAAGCATTAAGTATAATATGTGTACATTCCCCTACTTTCCATTCCTCAACCCTAATTTTTAAGGACGGGCCTGTATTCGGTTATATTTATTGCAAATAAATGTATTTATTTTTAAAAACAAAGGTCTTTCCATTTGCATTGTCTTGGAAGGAAGCGCCCCTTGTTTTGAGCCTCGGCAGACATTTTGGGCAGGCCAGCGAGGTCAGTTAGATGGTCCTACATCTCTGCTCCGGGGTTCTCATGCCGTACACGTTTCCCGAGACTCCAGCAGAGAGGGCCGGCGGTGGAAGGAGCGTGGGAACACCATTCGGGCTCTGCCGAAGTCCGGAAAGAGCGCCGGGCACGCGCGTGCCGCTGCAGCAGCTCCCGGTCGATTCCGCCAGGGGGCGGGCCAGACAAGGCGGTCCCGCGCGCGGCGCTGGGCCTCGGCTGGGGGGCAGCATGGGGCTGTGAGCTCAGGCCCCGCGTTCGCCATGCCAGGCAAAGCGCAGCACTTCCAGGGTCCTCAGGTCAGCTGCTGCGCCAAATACCTGCTCTTCGCCTCCAATGTGCTCTTTTGGGTGGGTGAGCGCGAGCGAGTGAGCGTGACGCGTCCCGCGGAAGCGGTCGGTCGGCGGTCGGGAGGAGTGGCGCTTGCACCGCTTCTACCTGGGCAGAGGGGAGGCCAGGACGGATGGAGTGACTGGGCTCTGGCGCTCCCCGTCCCGGTCGTTTGCAGCGAGGTCCGGGGCCTGGGGGAGGATCGCTGGCCTCCTGACACAGGGGAGGGGAGCTCCCTTCGTCAAGCCGCGGAATCCTGCAAATCTCGCCACGCAAGGCGGGTGCTCGCGGCGGACCGATGGTCCCGCGCCGCGTTGAGCGTGACGGACTCGGCGCTCGAAAGTTTTTGGGCAAGGACGTCCTTGGTTCCTCCAAGCCCCTCGCCGCGCCCGGTCGGTATGTAAAGACCAGCAGCTGCCTCGCTCCGCGTCCAGCGCTTGTTCCTCTTCTGCATCAGTTCCTCCGCAATTGCGAGCAGAAGCAGGAAAGGTTCGCCCTATAATGGAACGCGTAACCTTTGCCCGTCTCTCTCAGAGAGAGCGGCGTTTTCTCCCGTCACCTTTCTCTGGGGGGAAAAAGTTATTACTGTATTTAGCTGACTGTTAGCTTCGATTCAGTGCCGGTGTGGCTGAGACCTTGTCCTGAAAGCCAGCTCCTTAGTAGGCATGCACTCAGAAGTTGCTTAGTCCCTTTGTCTTGACTGCGAAGCTATATAGACGCCCCACCTCATTTCTTTCTTGCACGTATTTTGTGTAGTGTCTGTTCCATATCCTAATATTGTATATATCTTGGTCTGGGTTCACACATGGTGCTAAGCTGTGATGTGGTTTGTTTGGGTTTGATTTCCCGTATTGTCTGAACTCTGTCATTGTGCTTTGTAAATATGGATTATGGCTAGTGTGATAGAGGAATCTAGCCAGTTGTGACTTGATCGACAAATTGTGGTTAAAAAAAGCCATGACTTAGCACATTGTGTAACTCCCAACTTATCCTTTATAGGTTGCTGGGAATTGCTGGGAGTCAGGCAGCATATACATTTAATAAATTATTAGTATTATGGTTAGTCACAGTCAGTCAGATGTTTAGACTGGATTTGGCATTTTTATCCACCTATCACATCCTTCCCAAGGACCTGGGATAGGCAGATGTTGTTGTTTGATGGTGTTAAAGGTATTGTTGCAGGATGGAAGCTGTTCCAAGTAAAGCTGCCTTTTGCAGTTGACTGATCGTGATTTTGTCAATGTTGATGATGTTCAAGTGGTGCTCCAGATGTTTTGGGATTGCACCCAAGGTGCCTATTACTTTTGGTACTATCTTTGCTTTCTTTTGCCATAGTCGCTCTATTTCTCTTTGCAGGTCTTTGTATCTTGTGCTTTTCTCCAGTTCTTTCTCTTCTCTTCTGCTGTCTCCAGGTATTGCAGTGTCCACTGTCCAGACTTTTTTGTCTTTTTTATCAACAGTTGATAACAATATATCATAATTATATATAATAATAATAAAATAATAATAATAATAATTATTATTATTATTCTCTAGTACAATCATTGAGAAGAATAAATTTCAAAGCAAGTTCCCACCATGCACAGTCTTAGGACTGATACATACTCAACAGATGAAACAAAATTATATTTTCTAGGGATCCATGCAGACAGTGCATAGGTGCCAGGCTTGTGAGTTTAAAGACAGAATTCAGAAAATAGAAAATAGGTTTTGGAGTATTCTGTGAGAAAGCAGAGACACACTCAGAGAATGATAACAGGAAGAGCTCACTCATCTATTTTCAACATCTAGTTTTCCATCTTGTTTCCCACTTCCTGCCTTTAAGAAGCATGTGCTGTCTTTGTAAAACTGTAAAATGCATCCAGCTGGAGCAGGCCAGCTATCCATTGAGTCCATCATTTTGTGTCCCGTAGTGGCCAGATACATTCAGAAAGGTCCACAAGCATACTCCTCTTCCATTCCCTGTCATCTATGATTTATTAGTCTGTCGGGATGTTTCATATATATGTGGTTTACCAGCTGCAGGACTGAGGTTCCTGTATTTGTTTGTGCCTTGTGCCAGTGGCTGCCATAACCTTGAAAAGCTTTGGGGCACCACATCTGCTAATATTGCCTCGCAACGCGCACACCTACCACCGTGTTGCATTAACAGTTGCCTTGTTCCTGGCATGTTGGCTGGGGCTGGGTTGATGAGTGTACTGATTTGAAAAGAAAAATCTAGAGGTAGCACAGTACTGGTAGCCAAGTTACGCTACAATAGCAAGATTGTGTGATCTTAATTAAAGCTGGCCCCAATTATTGATTAATCTTCACATCCTAAGCAAGTCCTTTTTTTGGAAATAAACAAGAGAATCTGTTTTCCATCTATGATCTGTAAGGACAAAATTCCTAATAGAAGCTATATTCAGACAGAAGCAAATAATAGTATGTATAGGAGCAGAGCATTGGTATTTGTGCATCTTTCTACACGACTGCCTACCCATGGCTTTCATTGTGTGCTTTGCTTTGTCCATAAAGGCCAATGATGATGTAATTGTGTTACAACTGAAGGAAGTTTGAGATCGGTTAGCAACTGATTGTGGTAGTTTTGATTTTTCC
Organism: Liasis olivaceus; assembly: GCA_030867105.1. Taxonomy (NCBI): domain Eukaryota; kingdom Metazoa; phylum Chordata; class Lepidosauria; order Squamata; family Pythonidae; genus Liasis; species Liasis olivaceus. The sequence goes on along the minus strand of CM061348.1, from coordinate 63,625,339 downwards.
TTATTTTGCTAATCCTGTTTGGATCAGAATTATCTCACATTGAAATAGATGCCTGTACTCACTTGGAAAGCAGATTTAATTTGAGACATTTCCCGTATCATGTCTCCTGTTTTATAGATACCAGGCCATGCACATCTTATCCAATATATGCTACTATATCTGCAACATTTATTTTATAGTATATACTTATAAATATTTTACTTATTGTAAATAAGTAGTAATACTAATAGTAAATAGTAAAATATTTATTTTAAAATATTTATTTTACTATTTACTTATAAATAGTTCTTCGTGCAAATTAGGCAACAAAATCAGTAAAAGATAAAAACTCATAAACTAGCAGTTGTCAGCATCACCGACTGGAGTAGAAATGAAAACTGAAAATTGTCAGATCAAAATGTTCATTATCCAGGTAAAATAATGTTAACTTGATTTCTTTCTGTAGAAGACTGTGAATAATAAGAAGAAAATGTTGAGGTGGGGGGAGCAGTTTATGCAAGTGGTAACGCTAGAAGCGGCTATAGACTTTGTCACAACTGAACAACTTTAGATGATCTTTATTTGGGTAGTAGGAAGAGTTCCAGCAGATAAGAATATCTGAAGTGACCCCCAATTTGTGCAAGTTCTAGGACTAGACTCAACCTGAATTTTTGATTAAACAGAGCACCTGGCAGAGCAGATGAAATGGGTCATGGTTGTTTTTGTGTGCAAAGTTCCTTAGATTTTTTTTTTTTAGGTAACTTTTTCAGTCAGGGTTCAAATAAAGCTTTAATGTGCATGGTGAATTTATGAAATATAAAATTGCCTTACTAATTTGCATCATTGATGGATTACTAACGAAATCTATTTTAGCTTTGATTTTTTGGGCGTAAGGATTCATTTCAGTTTGAATGCAAGTAGTAAAACTGTAATGGTTGCCTTCTAGAATGACTTTTGACAGAAGAGGTAATGGGTGTATGGGGAGGAGGGAAACAATCAATTTCTGTAGGCAATCTCTCCTGCATCTGACCCATCCCACCCGCCTCGCAGAGCAGAGAGATTGGAGAGGAAGGGATTACAAGAGAGTAATCAGGCACACAATGGGGAATATACCAGGCTGTTTGCATAGCACGCTTGCAGCTGCCAGGGCCAGCACATTCTTTTCAGTGTGTATTCTCCACTGTGTGCCTGCTTACTCTCTTGTAATCCCTCCGTCTCCAGTGAATGTAAATACAAACAATAATTCCCTTGTTAATTATCCTAGCACCAGGGTGAGCATTGCAATGGGTGGGGGAGTGGTTAGGAGACAGGCAAAAGCAAGCTGTCAATGGTTTTCCCATTTACAGTTGTCAGAAAGATTTAAAATGGACAAAAAGACTTATGGTATGGAGCAAAGTAAAACAGAATTTGAAGTACAGTTGTGTACAGATGATGAGCATGTAAATGCTAAAATGTATAAACTTTTGTTGAAATTTGAAACAGGAAGAACAGGTTAAAGAATGTATGATAAAGTGGACTAAGAATTTTGGTTATAATATACAGATGGACCAATGGGAAAATATGTGGTTAAAAGAGTTGAAATTTACATTGTGTTATGATTTCAAAGAGAATTATAAAATGATGTATTGTTGATACATGACACCAGAGAAATTATCTAGAATGCATAACAGTACTTCAAATGTATGTTGGAAATGTGAACAACATGAAGGGACATTTTATCATGCTTGGTGGAAATGTAAAACAGCTAAAGATTTTTGGATTCAAATATATACTTTGATACAGAGGATTTTAAAGATTAATATTCAATTGAAGCCAGAATTTTTCCATTTAGGATTAATGGATAAACAGTTAGAAAAAAACCATGGAAGATTATTTCAATATATGACTACAGCGGCGAAATTATTATACTCACAGAGATGTAAAGATTCAACATTACACAGTATGGAGGAATGGTTGGTGAAGTTGACAGATTTTTGCTGAAGTGGGTAAATTGACTTCTTTGATTAGAGAAAAGACATTATTTACATTTATTGATTACTAGAAACCTCTTATGGACTTTTTGCATAAAAAGGAAAAAAAATGAACTTGTGATTTTGTGGTTTTGATGATTAGATAGGATAGGTTATAAAAAGAAGAGTAATACTGTATGATGTAATTTTAGAGAGAGAGGTTAAATATATTAGTACTCATAACTGCTGTGAAGAATATCGGAAGCCACTTCTTTACATCTTTTTGCTTTCTTATCTATTTTTCAACTTTTTTTCTTTTCTTGCACTTTTTGCTTTTTCTTTGATTTCTTTCTTTTTCTTTCTCTTCCCTGCTTTATATTAGTTCATGTTAGTTTTAATCTTCTTCTTTAAAAGTTTCAATAAAAATTTTATATGTCTGTGTGTGTGTGTGTGTGTGAAGGCAAACAAAACCAGAAGGTGTGAAACTGATTAGTCTTGTCAGTTTTGAGCTGGAAAGCACAATTGTGGATAGGTGATTTCCCACTTAGTGACTGCTTCGCTTAGCGATGGATTTGTCGGTCCCAATTGTGGTTGCTAAATGAGGACTACCTGTATATGGGGAGAGGGGGAAATACAGGTGAAACTCGAAAAATTAGAATATCGTGTAAATGTTCATTTATGTCAGTATGGCAACTCAAAAGGTGAAACCAATATATGAGATAGACACATTACATGCAAAGCGAGATATGTCAAGCCTTACTTTGGTATAATTGTGATGATTATGGCGTACAGCTTATGAAAACCCCAAATTCACAATCTCAGAAAATTAGAATAGTGTGAAAAGGTTCAATATTCTAGGCTCAGAGTGTCCCACTCTAAGCAGCTAATGAATCCATAACACCTGCAAAGGGTTCCTGAGCCTTTAAATGGTCTCTCAGGCTGGTTCAGTAGGAATCACAAGCATGGGAAAGACTGCTGACCTGACAGTTGTGCAGGAAACCATCATTGACACCCTCCATAAGGAGGGAAAGCCCCAAAAGGTAATTGCAAAAGAAGTTGGATGTTCCCAAAGTGCTGTATCAAAGCACATCAATAGAAGGTTATGTGGAAGGGAAAAGTGTGGTAGAAAAAGGTGCACGAGCAGCAGGGATGACCACAGCCTGGAGAGGATTGTCAGGAAAAGGCCATTCAAAAGTGTTGGGGACTTTCACAAGGAGTGGACTGAGGCTGGAGTTAGTGCATCAAGAGCCACCACACACAGACGGATCCTGGACATGGGCTTCAAATGTCGTATTCCTCTTGTCAAGCCGCTCCTGAACAACAAACAACGTCAGAAGCGTCTTACCTGGGCTACAGAAAGAAAAAAAAAGAACTGGTCTGTTGCCCAGTGGTCCAAAGTCCTCTTTTCTGATGAGAGCAACTTTTGCATCTCATTTGGGAACCAAGGACCCAGAGTCTGGAGGAAGAATGGAGAGGCACACAATGCACGATGCTTGAAGTCCAGTGTGAAATTTCCACAGTCTGTGTTGATTTGGGGAGCCATGTCATCTGCTGGTGTTGGTCCACTGTGCTTCATTAAGTCCAGGGTCAACGCAGCCATCTACCAGGAGATTTTGGAGCACTTCATGCTTCCTTCCGCAGACGAGCTTTATGGGGATGCTGACTTCATTTTCCAGCAGGACTTGGCACCTGCCCACACTGCCAAAAGTACCAAAACCTGGTTCAGTGACCATGGGATTACTGTGCTTGATTGGCCAGCAAACTCGCCTGACCTGAACCCCATAGAGAATCTATGGGGCATTGCCGAGTGAAAGATGAGGGACATGAAACCGAACAATGCAGCGGAGCTGAAGGCCGCTGTTGAAGCATCCTGGTCTTTCATAACACCTCAGCAGTGCCACAGGCTGATAGCATCCATGCCACGCCGCATTGCGGCAGTCATTGCTGCAAAAGGGGCCCAAACCAAGTACTGAGTACATATGCATGCTTATACTTTGCAGAGGTCCGATATTGTTCTATTTCCAATCCTTGTGTTATTGATGTCATGTAATATTCTAATTTTCTGAGATTGTGAATTTGGGGTTTTCATAAGCTGTACACCATAATCATCACAATTATACCAAAGTAAGGCTTGACGTATCTCGCTTTTCATGTAATGCATCTATCTCATATATTGGTTTCACCTTTTGAGTTGCCATACTGACATAAATGAACATTTGCACGATATTCTAATTTTTCGAGTTTCACCTGTATAGTCAAATTACTTTCCATCTTTTGGGCCATTTTCAGGACTCCAAATGGGTTAATCATTGGGAACTGAATGATCTGATGGAATGTCTTTAATTCTGCATTGAAACATCATATTCTCTTTTAGGAAAGAAATCCTATGATTTCTGGTGTGTGAGCCTAATAAATGTTATTGACATAATAGAAGCTCCTTATTTATTATGCAGAATATGTATCTTTCCTCTAGGAGATTTACTTTACAACAAACACCTATGTCACCTTTTTTTTTTTTTTGCTTCCTCCCTATCTTAAACAAAAGTTGTGCCCCAGTTTGAACAGTGCTGTTGTAATTGTTTACAGGTTGATGGAAAAACCAAAAGAGAAAAATAAATCACAAAGACATAGATATTAATATTTTTGTATACATGAAGGAAATGATCAGAGCAAGTTGGCAAGAAAATATGGTAAAGCAAGATTTGCCCCCCCAGAAAAATTATATTCCACCAGACATTTTTATATTGTTCTAGAAAATGAGAAATTAATGTAGAGAAAAATGTTTGTTCAGCTTCTCCATGACCCATTTAAAAGAACCATTGCCAAGTGCAGCCTTCCAGATGTGTAGGGACTGAACTTTCCAGAATTCCCAGTCAGTGCTGGAGGGTGCAAAGATGGAACAGGTTGGCAAATGAATCTTCATACTGGTTTATCAGCTGGCAGGAACCTACTGTTTAGATGCCACATATTGTGATGAAGTAAGGAAGGAAAACTGTTTAAAGTCAGAAAGAGACTCCCTAAAATTGATGAGCAATAAGAACAGCCCAAATAACATCTCCATCTTTTTCTGACTGCAGGCTGGGACTTTATCTTTTTTTACAGGGAAAAGTTACTGCTAAGTGAATTTTGTAATCTCAGTAATGCACAGCATGGATTATATTTGAATGAGTCCACAAGTGGTGATAACTGGCATTATTGAATTGGAATGAAGTTTGTGGAATAGAAGTTTCATGTGAGAAAATCACCTAAGAATATTTTTACTGTATCAAAGTTAAAGAAAAATAAGTGAGAAACCAGGATTTGAGGTTTGGCGTTCCTCCCACATTGGGAGCTATATTTTAATCTTATTTTACTAAGTAGGATATGAAGCTGAAATCTGATTCTGATTCTGTATTCAGAGTTAATAAGATAAAGTAAAACACAGTTTTCCCATTTTCATGTTAGGGGAGATTGTGTTTTAAGCTATCCATGAGAGAACCATTGAGGATAAGAGTTAAGGGGCATGAGCTTTTTATTAGCTTAATAGTTTCTTATTAGACCAACTTTATTATATCTGCATTGGCCCTACTCTTAATAGTATTCTGCATATTGTATTATTTCTTTGTGTTCTGGTGTAGATACAATACCATAAATATTATATAAGGCCAATTTCTGAATCTTCCACATTCCATCTGTTGAGATAACCTACACAAAGTCCCCATGAGCGATGGCAAGCAAATAGCAATTGACATTGAAAGAGGGCAGGGCTACTCTGTGGGCAGGGGAAGACCTCTGATCAATGCTACTGCTGTTTCAGAAATGTCCCCTTCTTACCCTGGGAACAGTATAGCCATTGTCTTCACTGTGCTAAGCTTCAGATTGCTCCAGATGATGTGTTTTCAGCCTTCTGTTTTTCAAGGTCTCAAGTCAGAGCCCATATTTAAGTGGTGGGTGTCCTGCTAGTGTTAATGGGGCTGGCAAATGACAGGGATTTAGTTTGATCTAGCCTATGATACAGAACCATAAAGTTGGCTTTGCAAGCTTGGTTGGAGAAAGTTAAGATTCTTGCTTAGGTAATGGCTCTGTGGAGGCCGGACTGGGGTTGTACATGGAAAAAGGGTGAAATCGTGTAGTGGGCCACTTTCTTTTCACTGATTCTACAAATTATTAGAGAGATCATGATCTAGGAAACTGCATTCAAGATCTCCGTAGTTTTAGATGCAGTATTTGGAGAATACAGTTCTGAACGCAAATTAGATTACTGCTGCTGAACTGTGAAACCTTTGTCTATTCCATCTATACAAATTCAATAATGCAATGGTTTTTTAAAATTATCATTCTGTGTTCAGTCACAGACATAAACTGAAAGACTATTTGGTACTGGCATGGGCCTCTCAGTTAACAGCCACATCTACACTGTGGAAATGATTATGTTTATAACATGGATTTGTACATTTGTATAGTCTAGGTTTTATGGAGATGTATTAATGTGTGAAATTAGTGTGTGAAAAGTTCTAGTGGGTTAGCATGTGGTGTGCTTATTTCCAACTGTGATGCACTAAAGGTTAGGAAATCAAACATTGCTTTAGTAAAATGGATCTTAAAGCCTAGTAGGCATTTTATAGCCTTCCTGCCTCTTGACACTTGATTTTTCCTCATCCCTTTGTCCCTACAGGTTTTTCTCAATCTGTAATGAAATACTAGAAGAGAATCCAACTCTGTGCTAAAGAATATGAATCATCTAACTGATTAGTCCCATTGGATACACTGAGACTTACTTCAGAGATAACAAACATTGGGTTGGATTGTAAATTATGCAGTGATTAAAAAGTGTGTATAAGAGAGAAAGAATACTGTACTTCTTGTATCTGCGGAATGTAGGCTTTCTGGTTGTAAAATTTGGAACAGCATTAGATCAGAATTCCAGTCTTCCTGGTTTTCAAAATCTGGGACAAAGTCATAGTTGATGAAAGCCATGATGATGGTGGTTATGGTAGTAATAGTCTAATCCTGTATCCACCAACTTATCCTGGGACTCATAGTTCAAATCATATTATCATGCCTAGGAATGATTTGCTATTATTAATGTGTGGCAGATGAATGCAGTGCTTAATAAATTTAGGAGCCAGAGAGACTTGAGATACAGATATTGGTAGGGTGGAGTGCAAATACCTGGCAATTTCTTTACACCAGAGTAGCTGTTTGTTGAACCTGTCCTTAAGCTTCTGGTTTTTTCTTGAACCTTACACCCATGCATACTGGACTATCTCCTCTGAAGAAACAGACCTTCTCTGAATCTAGAACCTTCAACCAATATGCAAGCCAGTTACATTATTTCTTAATCGTATTTTTCACTGGTCCAATGGATAGAGGATGACTCAGCACGAGAGGCAAAAGTTGGGGTGGACCATGATCTATCTTTCTGCAGAAAATGCTGTAACATGAGGAAGGTGTCGTGCCATTCTCACTGTAGAGCTAAATTGCTCCCTGTTGTTACCCTCTGCATGATGGTGGCCTTTTCTCTTTTGCAGTTGCTGGGGGCAGCTTTCCTAGCCATTGGTTTGTGGGCTTGGGCAGAAAAGGTAAGTATGGCCAGGAAGGGGATGTTTTTCTGGTTGCTATATCTAATCCCCCCTTGGCGTCCAGGTAATAAATTGTTCTGGCATGGTATATGAACCATGCCTGGATTATGTGAATTGGACAAATTATTCACATGTCTCATTGTCTTAGCCTTTTGAGGGATATCACTGTCCTGCTGATTCCGTGTGTTGAGTAGATTGAAATTGCTCACCTTATTAATGTTTGTTTAAAACACATAGCTGTTAACATTTATTTATTAACTTTTAGTTATTTTATTAAAAGAAAAGTTAAGACTCGTGAATGAAAAGTAAAAGGTGATGTAAAGGATACTCATGCAGTAATCTTAAACATACAGGTATGTAGGTTTTAGCTGGCATCAGCAGGTAAACTTAATTTCTGTGACTTCAGCCTTTATTAGCTATAAACTGAGTTTTTTGTGTCAATTGTAACATCAGGTAATGAGAATTTGCACCTATTCAGAATTCTAAAAACACTGAATAATTTTTTGATAACTCAGGATCAACCTAGATGTAATGCTTTTCAATTCTGATAACTGCAAGCCATCTAGTCTCTCTCTGTATATATTGATCATGGATGGAACTAGCGATATAAAAATGGGAGAGGTGGGAAACGGAAAGGTTTTTAACATACCATCCCTGGTCTTTTTCTCCTCAGATATGTTGGAAAAAGATTCAAAAGCTAAAATGTGAGATTATTCTTTGTGCCAATGCAGGCATTTTTTTTTTTTTTTTGGTTATATCTGAAAGTCTTTTGTCTTGTGGTTTTTGCAGGGTTCAGAGTTTCTGAATATAGGTTAGATACAACAGTGTTTTTTTCAGCCAAGGGCCACACTTCGCCTCATAGTGGAATGCTGGGAACCAGCCTCCAGAAAATAGTGGGTGGCTCCAGGAAAATGTTAAATTTGATTTAAATTTAATAAACATATGTATCATTAATACAGTGCTCCAGTTACATGTAAAAGTTGGAATTTGCTAACCATTTTTTAGAATTTTACTCAAAGGCTTTGGGGGCTGCACGCAACCCTGGGGACTTGGTTATAAATGCACATTTGAATGAAATGTGTAGATTGTGCTACTGGATCAAATAATGAGTCCTTCTGGTCCAACATTATTTACATCTAGCCAGCTAAGTGCCCGTGAGGAGCTAACAAGCAAGTTCTTATGAATGTAAGAAGCCTTTCTGCTATTTTACTATATAACTTGTTTTTCAGAGGTTTACTATCCCTGTACATGCAAATTTCATTTGGTTGCCAGTTTTATTTTCCCACCCTCCACATTTGTTCAGTCATTTTTATAGCTAAGTATAAGCCTAGGGCTTATTGGAACTATGCTGAGTCAGGTGTTTGGGAACTTGTGCTGAGCACTAGCCAGTGAGCCTGTTCGTGTTGTATCTTCTTCAGCCTTCTCCAGGCACCCTCACATATGAGCAGCATACTTTGATTTTCTGAAACCAGCTATAAAATAACATTTACATGCATTCTCTCTCTCTCCCCCTCCCCCCCATCCCTGAGCATTTTTATTTTGTGAAAAAGCAGTTGTTGATTAGGGTCATTGCAGTGATTTCTGCACTGTTGAGAATGCTCCACCTTCCCATTTGCCCCCAGCAGCGCTGCTTGCTGTAGTTCTCATGACAAACAGCAGCTGAGAGGTGGAGGATTTTCATTCCAAAACTGGCACTAGGCCCAGATTAGAAGGACTTTATTAATTCATTCATTCATTCAATTTATATAGCCGCCCATCTCAGACCAGTGACTCTGGGCAGCTAACAATAATAAAATTTTAGTTTGTTTATTTACTTATTTACAGAAAGATATATGCTGCTCCCCTCATAGCACTCCAGGTAGATTACCAAATTTTAAAAAGTTATATACAAATAAAACTGTGGTACAATAACCATACGCTGCCAAAGAAACAGCTGCCCAATCATTATAACATCCTAAAAGAAACCAAAATCAGTCACCAAACACCCAATCACCACCTTGTAAAATGCCAGTGAGGAGGATGCTAGGTGTCCCACGGGTGTCCCACTGTCTTTGGCTCCATGTCCTTGTGATCTGATGCAGAGATGGGAACGCCTGGAAGAGATGGATCCTGGGGTATCCTGGAGCCAAGAACATGTAGTTTTATGGTCAAAACCAGCCCTTTAAATTGAAATTGGAAACCTATTGGTAACCAGTGCAGGGACAAGAAAATAGGTGTCTTTCACCTGCTAACATTCTGGCTGCTGTATTAGGGCCATCTTAAAAAGTGTATTTAGCTATGTACATCATAAAAAAACAAGTTATTTTCCCTTCCCCACCTGTTCACCTCCTCTCTCCCATCACTTTGTTTTCATATATACCACTTTGAAAATTTCAGTTAAAATATAAATAATAAATACAGGAGAATACATATGTGTATGTGTTTAAAAACCATGCAAATTCTCCTGGGTAAGTTAAAATTTGCTCAGTTAATTCTCTTTCTGGCTTTGTGATACTTCCTTCCCTAGCCAGCTCTCTAGAGCTGGAAATTATTCTCAGAATTTCCAGTCAGGAATCTTCATACATCTGAAGGGTACCAAGTTGGAGAAGGCTGGTATAAATATATAGTTTGCTCCTCACACACTATCAAGCAGTTGGTGTAGTAACTATTGCGTACCTAATCACAACAGTGGAAATTCTGTGCCATTATTTTTTTGGTCTGTATATAGGAAGACTGATTTTTGCTGGAGGGAATTTGGCTATGGTGTCGACTTCAGACCTACTTTTCTTCTCTCTCTCTCTCTCTCTTTCTCTCTCTCTCTCCAGGGCGTACTTTCCAATCTGTCATCCATCACAGATCTCGGTGGCTTTGACCCAGTCTGGCTCTTCCTTGTGGTTGGAGGGGTGATGTTCGTGCTGGGATTTGCTGGCTGTATTGGGGCGCTGAGGGAGAATACATTCCTCCTCAAATTTGTACGTCTTTTTCTCTTCTTGTTTCTTTCCTGTTGATATAGCTGAATGTGACACGGGCTTCTGTGCATTACATCATGGTTTGGCCAAGGACTCCCAAGGTGACTTCGACAAGCCATTCTTTCTCCTAGCCTTAGTCCACCTCATTTGCGGGAGATAAATGGTCATATTGGTATATATTACAGGATTATGGAGGCAATTCACATGTAACACTTGAGCACTTACAAAACACACGGTGGTAATTCTTGGTGTAGCATTATTCTGACATTGAACTTTGGAAACTAGGCAAGGACCTAGAAGGGTTTATGTGGGCTTTGCTATATGAGAAGCATAATAGAAACTGAGTTTTCTTTTGGCACTGGAAGGAAAACAAGACATAATGCTTCAAATTGGAGCATTATGCAGGAAAATCATGTGTATCTTCAAGAAAGGAATAGGATATACAAGTTGGAACAAGGGGCATAATAGAAGTTGAAATGATAGCATTAGGAATATAATACAAATGTTATTGGTGGATATTATTTTTTCCCTGGGAGATTTGAGGAAAAGTACAGTATTAACTCAATTTCTTTCTATTGCCATGGTGGGAAAACAATTTCCTAGTTGCAGAATTGGTGTGTAGCCATGTATATTGAACATGAGTCTTTTTTAAAAAAAAGACAGCTTACTAGCTTAATAATTAACTAGCAATACAGCATTTATTTTATTTTTTCCCGATAAGCCTAGGCTATCCTCTTACAAAATATTAAGGGAAGTTTCCTTTCCCATGAGTTGTGCTTATCTAGTCAGTGGAGAGTGACCCTTACCTGAAGCATGATGTTATACACCCATGCTGAGAATATACCTGTGCTGCTGGGAGATCTATTGGCCTTGCACACTGATGATGTACCTCTCTCTTGGCACCAGTTCTCTGTGTTCCTGGGGCTCATCTTCTTCCTGGAGCTGACAGCTGGTGTCCTTGCCTTCATTTTCAAGGACTGGATCAAGGATCAGCTCAACTTCTTTATTAACAATAATGTCAAGGCGTATCGTGATGACATAGACCTCCAGAACCTCATAGACTTTGCTCAGGAATATGTGAGTTATATACATTACCTAGAGCAATATGTCCATTTGTAATGTCTGTGTATGTTCAGGTGATGGGGTGTGTGTTTGGAAAAATCCTGTTTGTAACATGACAGTTTCTGAAATATTGGCCAGTCTTCTTAACTGCCACTTGCCCTTTGGGTCTACATAGCTACCCCTAAAGATCTCTTCCTGTTATACCGATAAGAATTCCAAGAAAAGTAGGAACAATATTTTTAATGTTTGGTCTCTGCATCCTTTGATGGAATATTCCTCCAGAGATTCAACTTATACTTCTTGCTCATGCTTAGATATAGGGACATATATCACTTGTCTAAACCATTGTGCAAAGTTTCGATACAGGAAGTGCAGAAGGCATTTACTGTTTCTTGCTCTTAAGCCCAGTTTGGAGTGTCTCACTCTGGTTTTATTCAAACTTTGTTCTGTCTGAACTACAGGAGGTATTGCAGCAGATTATAAATTCTTCTGGATGTTTCCCTTGTTTTAAACATGCTACAATAATGGATATTAGATAGTTATGTAGATGGGAAGGGAGAATTCCAGGGCTGCATTAAGACCCTTGTAGGCCCAGGCACTTTTATTTTCATAGGTCCTTGTTGTGGTAATAATCCAGATGCTTAGGGTTATAAAAATATTCCCTGGACCTATATTCTTCAGTAAGTCACAAGGGATAAGACATAGTAGGTATCTGCATAATAAAGTGGGAATAATATCTTAAATATATTTAACTTTAGAATATATGAATTTTGACTTTACTGTTACTTTCCTATTTTCAGATTTTTTTAAAAAACTTAAAGCAGTTTCCTAGTGTTTTTGTGGTCTTAGGAATTGTGCCTACTGTCCCCAGTGGATATTCCGGACATGGACAATTAAGTTGAGGGTGTCCTTTTATATTATCTATTATTTTTTACTCTTCAATTTGAGGAAAAGTCTTTTTTTTATTTTAAGTATTATGGAAGGTTACTTCCATAGTCTTTTTTTTCCTAGAGAAAGGTGAGCAAAAAAGTGTTTTAGTGCTAATTATGTAATCAACAGTATTTTTTAAAACAACAACAACACGGTGCTAAGATGATGCTGACCAAAAAGGCAAGGTGTTGTTGTTTAATCAGTGTTTAAAACAGTGTTAAAATGCTTTTTTATTCAAGTGTTCTTGCATTAATATCTCCATAATTTTTGAGAATGGCAAAACAGTGTTCTAGTGCAAATTAAAAGATAAATTTAAAAAATAAGCAAAAATCACTGTGCTAACATGGCTGTGATAAGAAAGTACGCATTACAATCTATCCACTCAGTATGTCACTGTATGTAAAAAAACCGGTGCTTATTTCACACTAGGTATTTACTCTGAATATATACTCATCTGATCATGTCCTACTGTATTATTTTCTGTCACTTTTCAGACCTTAAAAAGGACAAAGCAGTAGCATTATCTCCCCAAGCGTGGATTGTATTTTTTTCTGTCCCAGAAGAGATGGGAGGAAATGCAAAAATCAGAAATTCGATGACAGAACCATGCAGATGCCTCATTAAAAGTCACCTTTAAGAATCAGGATTTTGATGTATCCAGTGAGATTTTGGATGTACCTTCATGGCTTTGTTTCAGCACATTGTGACTGATCTTTCCTGATACCCCTGTTGAATCATGTGAATATATGTGTTTCAGTCTTATAATTTGCACTGAAATACCTTCTGTTTCTCCATTTTTTCCTTTAAGAAATGTAATTGTACTATTTACACAATGGAGTTTAATGTATACAAATGTCACTGTACATTTCAAAAATCACTTTAAAAAGCAAACAGCCTTTCTAATGTACCAGCACAACTTTAGCAGTGGGTTTTGGGGGGTTTTTTGGATCAAATCCTTTTAATTAGTACTAAAATGCTTTCCAGAACACTTTTTGAAAAGCTACAAAGGTAATCATGAGATTTTGCCACAAAAAATTTAAGATTGAAAATTATTAGAATGGATTAAAAAAAAAACTGCTCAGAAACATCGCCCTTTAACTTACTTGGGTTTGTCACAAACCTTACATAGAAGGGGCTTACTGATAGCGACACACTGAATTACTTCAGGTGAACCGGATGCTTCTTAAAAATAAGACAGAAAAGTAATTTTAGGTACGCTGTTTCCCACACCCATCAGGTTATCTTTATAAAGAGAGAGAGAAGAACCATAGGGAAAATACAGGAGAGCAGCAATTTGAAAAGCGTTATTGCAGATGAACTGCACCAAGTGAATTAACAGTACAGAGTAAATAATTAGTGTGAAAGTTCTCCTGCTCCCGGTGGGATTAAACCAGTGTTTCTCAACCTTGGCAGCTTGAAGATGTGTAGACTTCAATTCCCAGAATTCCCTAGCCAGCCTTGCTGGCTAGGGAATTCTGGGAGTTGAAGTCCACACATCTTCAAGTTGCCAAGGTTAAGAAACACTAGATTAGATGATTGAAAGGTGTGAAGGCCACACCAGAGATGAACCTGCCGCCTGTGACTGATAATGAACCTGCAACGTTGCAAAATCACTTCCTGTATGAAACCTTACACATTCTTAAAACATTTCTCCATATCCTATTTTTATTTTCAAAATGTCCTTGCTTATCAGTTCATTCATTTTTTGTACTCTGTGCTGCCGAGCGCAGTAGTTTTCTGGGCTACTCCTTCCAGTCTAACCCTGTCTCCCTCTGCAGTGGTCTTGCTGTGGGGCTCATGGACCTAATGATTGGAATCTCAACATTTATTTCAACTGCACTGACTCCAACCCCAGCAGGGAGCGTTGTGGGGTACCCTTTTCCTGCTGTGTCAAGGATCCTGCGGTAAGGAGCTGAAATACGGAAAAAAGTGAGATGGATTCCATTTTGCTCATCCCCTGTAGACCTGAATAATGTCTGAGCAGCACTGTTAAGGTCCATGTATTAAGTCCAGACTTAATGTAGGAATCCAAGTGTGTGAACTGTTAGGAAAGTAGGCAGATTAGAGAAAAATCCAGTCTCATCTAAAATGATAATTTAATTTGGAGAGCCAGTGTGGTGTAGGGGTTAACCTGTTGAACTAGGAGCATGGAAAGCCAGGTTCTTGTCCACCCTCAGTCACGGAAGATCCTGGGTGATTTTGAGCCAGCCACTCTCAGTCCAACCTACCTAGCAGGCAGGAGGGAGCACTATGTATGCTGCCTTGAGCTCCTATTGGAAAAGGTGGGATACACATTTAAAACATAAATAAATAACAAAATGAGCATCCTTCATGTATTTGTCATTCAATTGAATTGTTTCCTTGACCACGATAGGGCAAAACGGAGGTGGAAAAGAGGAGAAAAGGTAAAACTGAAGGTGGAAGTAGCTGATTATTTGGAAGGGCGTGGAATGCAAAGCAAATGCTGGAGATATTTAGGGGAGAAGCAATGAATCCCTTTTCTGGAAAGTGATTAGGGAGCTTCCTAGGATGGTTTCAATTAGTTTTGTCTCTGTTCTTTTGACAGGAGGATGTTCTCAATACACAGTGTGGCTATGATGTCCGCCTTAAACTGGTGAGGGTCAGGTTGGTGTGATGGGGACCTGTAGTGGAAAGAATGCGGTGGCTGTCCGTCCAGGAAAAAGGCAGGGCTCAGATAAGCATAAGCAAATGGTCTGGATTCAGGGCAGAATGCAGGTTCTGAAAAGGTCTGAATGTGAGTGCTTAGAGTGCCACTGACTGCAACAGAGCATATGCATTTGGCCATAAGTTGAAGGGGAAGCCTCTAAGTAGTCTACAAAAAAACACTGGATTTTCTGAGTTTGGGGTTGGGGGAGGTGATTACTGTACTTGATTTTACTCCTGGTTTTAGCGCTCTTCATGTGCTCTTCTATGCCTTTCTGCAGGAACTGGAGCAGCAGACCTTTATTCACACCAAAGGATGTGCTGGTCAGTTTGAGAAGTGGCTCCAGGACAATCTCATTGTAGTGGCAGGGACCTTTGTGGGAGTGGCACTTCTCCAGGTATGAGCTTCCATATTACTGAGAATTCCCTCCTTAAGTAATTCCTATATGGGAATTCCTTCCATCCATCCATCCATCCATCCAATGGTATGCAACTTTCCTAGGATCCTAGGCTGCAGTTTGCTCCATTAACCAGGTGAAGGGGCAGGGGTTACTAGAAATATGGTGATCTCACAGAAGGGGAAGGGGCCAATTTTTGGCTGTTTTTTTTTTTTTTCATTTAAGGGTGAGAGTAGGAAGCTTTTGGGTAGTAAACTGTTCCCACTGTCACTTTTAAGAACCATCAACTCCCCCACCTGCCCCTAGCCTCAAAATGATACCACCAAAATTAACATTGTGGTGCCTAAGTTTGATGACCTACTTTCATCCTGTTTAGAGCGTTTTGCTGGAGGATTAAAGCAGAAATGGAAATGGTTTGCCATCCAAAGGCCTCCTCCTCCCATTTCTACTCATTTCTCTCCTCAGGCCAAAATTACTGCCACTAAATTTCTATCATTTTGTTGTTGAACAGCAGAAGTGCAAACTTTAGGATCTTGAGGGACTACACGAATTTAGGATTGCTCCCCTCTCTTTCATAATATCTCTCTTCTGTCAAGCTATTAGTATTATTCCAGTGCTTATTTTTAATTCTATTTATTTATTTATATTTCAAATTTAGATACTGCCCATCTCACAAAAAAGTGACTCTGGGCGGTTCACAATAAAACAGGAATAAATATTAAAATACAATAAAAACAATATAAAATACAATAAAAATAGAATAAAAACCAAACACATAAGCAAATATCTTCCAAGATGTTGATGGTCAGTAAGATGTTAACATATGGGAGCATCTTCAAGGTGCTAGCCACCCCCAGAGTTGGTTGCCCCTTTTTTTGCCCCATGCCAGTTGGCAGAGCCAGGTCTTGACTGCTTTCCAGAAGGACAAGAGAGTTGGGGCCTGCCTCACCTCTGGGGGGAGAGTATTCCATAGGGCGGGGGCCATGGCAGAGAAGGCTCTCTTTCTGGACCCCGCCAGTTGATATTCTTTCATCAAAGGGGTCCACAGCATACCCTCCTGCCTGAACAGGTGGGATGGGTGGAAATAATGGGGGTGAGGCGGTCTCTCAGGTAATCCGGTCCCATGCCATGTAGGGCTTTAAAGGTGATAACCAACACCTCGAATTGGACCCGGAAGCAAACTGGGGCCCAATGCAGCTCACGCAGCAAAGGTGTAACATGTGCCATCTTTGAGGCACCTAAAATTGCGCACACGGCTGCATTTTGAACCAGCTGAAGCTTCCGGATACTTTTCAAGGGTAGCCCCACGTAGAACGCATTGCAATAGTCTGTGCAATTTTAATTGTATCAATGGCAGTTTAGTTTATATTTTTATTTTTGCATTCAACTTTGTTGAAGAAATAGAGAGGCCAGGTAGAAATCTAAGCACGGAGGGAAGGAGTCTCAAGATTTTGTGCAGCAGGAATCTGAATGAGGACATCAGGACTGATTCCAGGGGCTCAGCATCATTGAGCCTTGAGCAGATCCTAAGTAAAAAAAAAGTTGTGGGAAGCTTGATATCAAGCTGGCAGTTGTCTGACTCCCACAAGGCTATTTTCATAGCTTGCCTAAAGTGAGCTACACCTGCTGATCTCCCAGTGATGCTTTTCTGCTCCCCAAGATGGAGCCTTTCACGTACTGCAGAAGGCAAGAAGTAGTGCAGTTTCCAGTGGCTAAGGGTGTCAAAGGCATGTAGGTTTGGGGATGAGCATCTAGATAGCACTATTATTCTGGGGTACATCACTGAACTGCTTCCCAGGAGAGGTAGAGATTGGGGGTTAAGGCAGATTTCCTTTTTTCAGGCTACCTGGCACTGTGATCTCTTGCCAAATACTCTGACAGAGGTAGTACTTAGCCCAAATGAAATTCCATTTCACGCCTATTCAGGGTAGATGAGTGTGATTTTTTTTCATTACTAGAAGGTTATTTTCTTGCAGACACCCCATTGCATCAGGTATGGACAGAGTCAGTTTTTAAGAGAAGTCATTCACTAGTTTCTACGTTCTGTCCAGGGTAATGAAAAAAATAGTAGTAGTAGTAACAGCAGCAGCAGCAGTAGTAGTAGTAGTGTATTTTTATCTAGCTCTCTCTCTCTCTCTCAACTTAAGGCAGCAAACATACCTAGTGCTCCTGCCTCCTATTTATTTCAGAGGTGGTTTTGTGATGGCAGTCAGTCAGTCATGTATATTTCAAGATGGTTCTTTTCATAGGAATACGAATGTTGATAAAGGAGCTGAAAAGAATTGCAAAAGCTGCTTTTCAGTGGATAGTTAATAGTTGTATTAATCACACATGTACAAATGTGGCTTCACCTTAGGGCATGACAAAGTAGCCTCTTTGAGTTTGGGGTGCCATCAAAGGTAGGGAACTTCAAAGTAAACGAAGTGGAGAGAATACCTGTGTTTGAATATCCTTGTTCCATTTACATGAATGCAGTTTGCACCTGATCCATTAATTTCAGCTGGATTGCATAGGAAAAATTCCCTGTTGAAGTATACCCCATAATAACTGGGGAAACAAGTAGATACAGTTTGAGATATTTTTGTGTCAATCCTCCATCCTCAGTTACTATTTCCTGTAATTGTTAGATTGCAGGAAGAGAAACTCTTTCCTCCTTTTCCTACATGTTGAGGCTTTCTATAGCTTTGAGATAGGATTTGGCTTTTTCACTGGCAGAGCAAAGCTGACCAGACTTTTCTGTCACTTGTCCTGGAGTAATAATGATAGTGAGAATGAAATAAATAGCTTCGTGTTGCACCATTTCATCTTTCAGAGATGCTAAGACTGCATCCCCCAAACATTCTGGCTGGAGGTTCTGGAATTGCAAGTACATCTAGAGGATTAGGAAGACTGGTATATTGGGTATATGTGTGCAGTCACAAGCATTTCACAAGCATGTCTTCAACGTGTATTTCAGATCTTTGGAATCTGCCTGGCACAGAACCTAGTGAGTGACATCAATGCTGTGAAAGCCAATTGGTGACACCAGAAAAGAGACTTTGCTATCTCCTACAGATTCCCAGCTCTTCTAGAGGACTGAAGCCAAGTCTTCAAGCCACAACCACCGGGTGCTGCTATGCCATCAAAAGGCTACTACTGGGGGGGTGGGGGCGGGGGCCACCAGTATTAATGACTGTCTGATGCCCTTCCATAGCTTTCTCTTCCTGGCTGGGGCACATATGTCATGTAAATAGTATTTATATCCTGCTTCTGGAGGCTCCTTTGACCCACTGTAAAAGCTGCGGAGTCAGAAGCATCTCTTATGCATATAGCCTAGAAGCAGCTCTGGATTTTGTTATGTGACCACAGGAGGCCCCTATTGATGAGTTAGCATGGCTCATGTGGTTTCCGCTTAGGAGGCTAGTGGAAACCATCGTCCTAATCCTGCTGCCTGGAGCAGCTTCTCTCTTGTACCCTGTCCTAGGCCTCTACTTGAATTCCCTACACTACTCCCCATCTGCTCTGGTCTCCTACCTGCCAGGGAGATTAAATTAGGGGTAACTCAAGGGTGAGTTCCCATGTTCAAATTAGAGTGATGTCTTATTTTGTGGATCATACTGTTGGTTTTTGCTGTTCTCCTCTGAGGTCAGAACCAAGCTATGGGAAAATTGCTATCATATCTCATTGTGGACAGTAGTCTTCAGTCCTGTTTTTTTAAGGCTTGAGTTCTCCCAGATGTGTATTCCAGTGGGAGTAAAGTGTGTCAGACAGAACCAAACAGAGGCCTATTCAGTCCAGCCCACTAGGTAGATTAAAAATCTACTCTCATAGTTTGGAAAAAACACGATACTGTAACAGAAATGAACCTGTTCTAAGCATTTGATTGCACCTGTTTTGTATATTAGAGAATCTTACCAGTTTCTTTAATTTAAAAGGCAAATTTGAATATGGCTAAGCAGCCTGTTGTTTGTGTGACAAATATGCAGTCCTTTGTATGCAGTATCTGTTTCTCTGAAGAGCCCACAAAGGGGATTCTAGACCCCCTTGAACCAAGTTTTGTCCTTGGCTGGACATAATGCAACCTTTTGTTCCAGTAGTTGGCTCTTAGCCTTGCAGGGTACCTGTGCTTCATGGAATGGCACATGGCTGAGAAAGATTTTGCACTGATACATCTGTCTGCATTGCTATAATGTAGGTTCTACTACTTCCTTTCTTTTTGATGGGATTTTTCCCTAACCTCCCTGGACTTTGTTGCTGGCAGGATTGTTCAAGTGCTGTGGAATTATGTTGCCCTACTCTACCCAATAAAGCTCTTGCTATCAAATGTTTATTGGAGATTTTTTTTTTTAACCTTACTAAAGCAGGCTAGCAATTCTGTTGAAGGGGAGCAATTTGATTCTGGGTCAGTTTGTGACATGGATGTGAAATATATGCAATGGTATTCCTATGGGGGGGCATTAAATTCTGACTTTTTAATCTCCCATTTCTTACTGGAACTTACACACTCATCCTTACTTGCCTCTAACCATGGCATACCTGCCTCAGTAATTGTATGACTTATCCTTGTGAAGTTGCTTTTGTCTAATCACCAGCACACAGCTGAAGCAGCTTAAATTTGTCATTGGTGTTCCAGTTCCAAATAGGGTTTTCCCTCTTCTCCCAAGACAGTTTTTGCTATGGACAGAAACTGGCTCACTTCAAATGTGGTTGCTGATGTTATCAAGAGGGATATCTGTCCAGCTTTTACCTTTCTAAGTTTCTCAGTTTTTTTAAGTTTCTGCCCTTCTGATTACTGACATTTTAGCTGGTGCAGGAAGGCCTGGGCATCTGCAGAGGCGTGTGATTCCATAATGCCTGACAAGTCTTTTCTGTAGCACTGGTCAGGTCTTATATGGGATTCTTTTGTACCCA
This sequence comes from Liasis olivaceus, assembly GCA_030867105.1. Classification (NCBI taxonomy): domain Eukaryota; kingdom Metazoa; phylum Chordata; class Lepidosauria; order Squamata; family Pythonidae; genus Liasis; species Liasis olivaceus. Next base: position 63,604,958 of record CM061348.1, on the reverse strand, counting down.
AGTCTAGAGCTTTTGAAAGAACTAGACTTGTGTTTGGAAAATGGGACTGGTGTTTTCATGAGAAAGTGCTAGATCTGTGTGGTACCAAAGGTAATTTAAACTGGGAAAGAGTGGGATTCAGCCCTCTGGGTATTGCTGGTTCAGTCAGCAAATGAGTGCATTGCAGGCTTTCTGTTGCTTCTGAACGTTTTACTAATTTTCTTCCTTTGGTGGGGAGGAGGCAGCAGTGTTTATGTCAGTATACTTTTCTGCCAGGCCAAGGAATTGCAGATTGAACTTTAATGTGGCCCTCTGGTTGTGCTCCAAAGCCACTGCATGCTTTGACTGCAGTGGCAGCTTTTCTCCACATGAGGATGCTCCTGGCTAGCATTCCTCCCGTTACAGTTTTTACCTGAAAGGAAGACTTTTCCCTAAATAATTTAACTTCTAAATGTGCCAGATTCACTGAGTACTTGAAACATGAGGTCTAATCTTTTCTTGGGATATGTGCTTAAATTCAGGGGCAACTTTTAGTTAGAACATCCTGTGGGGCTCTGCTTCTGTTTATTTCTGAAACATGGGGAAGTGCATTCTTTATGAGAAGGATGACTGTGACGGTGTGCATGCGAGGAGGGAGGTGTGGTGGAATGAGGATGCTTAGCAGATTCCCATTTGCCCTGATTTCTTATTTCCTGTCATCTCTGACAGCTGAAACCTGTGTGATGATGTACTTCGCAGTAGCATCCTTTCCCCATCCCCAAAAGAAGAGAAAGTCATTATGAAGCTGTCACCATGTATGAAAATGAAGCCCACTACATATGCAGAAGTTATAACCTATCTATGTTAATCAGAGACCAAAGGATAACTTGCTAAGCAGATTTACTTTCACGTCTTCAACGCTTGACTGTGGTAAACATTCTTGGTCTTTGTAATAAGGATGCACATGCAGTGAAACTACAGGCTGCCTTGGCAGCTCACATCTGTTGCTGCTGCTTTTTTTAAAAAAAAATTATTCATTTGCATTGTGTTTATTTTCTTGCGGGTCTATCTTTCTGTGTTTGGCTTGATAGTCTTTTTTCAGCTTAACTCTCTCACTTTCATCCCATCTTCTTGCTGCTAGGTGTTTTACAGTGCAATATTTGAACCATTATCTCAAATGTGTAAAGAGTTTTTAAAATGTAAATCATCTTTAATGACTGTAATGGATGGTTCGGTTGTACATTGTTGCAGACTGCAAGCAGACACTTCCTCAGGCTTCTCCCATTCATGACTTGAAAGACCCAAATTTGTGCATTGCTGATCTTACTGCAGCATCTACAGTTGTTTTTTTAGTTTGAAATGCTGTTAATCATAAATTGGTTTAGTTTATATATTTCTTTGGTAGAAGAAAGCCCAATTTTTAATTTTTAAATTGTGTGTGATGATCTCATGTTTTTTTCCTGCTGTCAGAACTTTTTTCTTAAATTCTCTTTTCCATCTGGGCTGCTAAATAGTAACAGGTGACAATTACACACTTTTTATTAGCAAATTTTCAACTGATTTTATGTTGAAACCTGTCCAGATAATTAAAAAGCAGAGCAAACTCCCCTCCCCCGGAAATAAAATAAATAGCAGTCGCTCTGCAGTTGTGATGGCAAGATAACTTAATAAAAGGAAAATATATAAGAACAAGAGAATTAATTGCAAGGAGGAAGTGCTTTGGTTACTGTTGCGGCAAAAACAATGTTGAGTCTTGTGTCACCATTTAAAATCAATATTTTTAGCAGTATTATTGTTTACAGACTAGAGTGTGCTTGACTGAATGCAAAAGGTGTTAGCAGTGACAAATGTGTACTTCTTTTAGATGTAGCTAAAAAAAACACTGAAGTCAAATAAAATACAAACAGTCTGATATGATATTCAGTTATCAAATATGTGTAAAATAAGCAGGAGCAACAGTATGGAAGGTCATTTGCCTGATTATGTTATTAATAATTGAATGAATAGACAGTACTTTCAATCATTTTTATACAAAAGTCTCCTTTTACATCTCTACCTGGGAGCAAGCGAATGTACTGCACACTATAAAATACAAATGGAATTAAGTAAAAAGCAGAAAAGATGAAATAACACAAATATACACAAAAGTTGAAGAGTGGAAATTTAGATGAGTTTTCTGTACCTGAAAGAAGATGAAGTACAGTGGTACCTCGAGTCACGAACTTAATTCGTTCCGTGACTCTGATCACAACTCGAGTTGGTCGCAACTTGAGGTAAATTTTCCCATAAGGTTCAATGTAAATACGGTTAATCCGTTCCGCCCTCCGAATTTGGTCACACCACGAGGCAAATTTCCCCATAAGGTTCAATGTAAATACAGCTAATCCGCCCTCCGAATTTGGTCGCACCACGAGGCAAATTTCCCCATAAGGTTCAATGTAAATACATACAAAGCCTTATTCTTGCCAAGCCTGCTCTGCATTTTCTTTGGAGCCATGCCGACAAGCACACCAAAAACCTTCCAAACGCCACAAAACACACCACAAGCCTCACCGAACGTCTCCTTGCTACCGCAATCTCGCCCACAGGAAGCCGCGACCACGTGGCAGCAGGGCAAATGGCCGCGGATCCGGTTTGTAGCTCGAGGCGGAGTTCGCATGTCGAGGTAAATTTTTGGGCCAGAGCTGGTCGTATCTCGAAAAATTCGTAAGGAGGGGCGTTTGTAACTCGAGGTACCACTGTATTGTGGGAAAAACTGGCATCTGGAAGAAGCCTTAAAATGCATCAGAAGCCCATCAAGAAAGAATTTCAATTATGCTTATCATTTAGACAATATAAATCAATAAGAAAAATTGGCTTTTTAATTATTTGAATTCTGCTTAAAGACAATTGTTCAGGTAAAATGTAATATTCTCTGCTAATATACAATATGCAGATTATAAATAGCTGCCTATGTATTGATAATGCATTAATATTTCAGGCCAATATTTCAGGCAGCAGTTAGCACTAAACACATATTTTGTAACAAGCATCTAATACCAAGCATACATGTTATTTGTGTCTGGAGGAAGTAAGTACAGCATTTGGGGTTATCTTGTTTCAATATCCTAAATTGAAATCTGCAAAAAACAGGGATGCTCTGTTTCTGGCTCAGGAATCTCTGCGCCTGTCTGCATTGCAGATAATGGTTTCAACTGTCATGGTTAGCCAGCAATGGTAGTTTGGTGAAATCACTGAAACAGCACAAACTGTCCCTTGCTGAATTATAGCACAGTGATCCTCATAACAAGAAATAAACCCAGTGTAGATCAGGTATAGTCTGAAATTGACTGATCTCTCTTGATTTGCAGGAGATACCAGTGACGTCTAGTCTTCCTCATACACAAGACTCTTGGGTTGGAAAGAATAATGGAGATGTTGGGAAGACGCCACATAAAAGAGCTTGAGATTCTGTTAATTAGCAGGATAGCTGCTGTTGCCACCTTTAAAGCCCTCCAGGGCACGGGGCCGGGTTTTTTGCAGGACCAGCTGTTCCTGAGGGCATCTGCCTGCCCCACCAGATCAGAAAGGGTGGATGTGATCCAGGTCCCTTCCCTTAAATTTTGCCATCTGGTGAGACTGCAAAGGCACACCTTTTCTGTGGCTGCTACAAACCTTTGTAAGGCCCTTCCCCGGAGATTTGGAAGGCCCCCACTCTATTAGCCTTCTGGAGGGCTGTGAAGACCTCGTTCTTCACCCAGGCAATGGGTTAGGATGGAAATGAGCCCAGCAGATGTAGAGGTGGTGGGATAATGTGGCACTGTGATGGTGTATGTGATGTTATTGCAGGGTTTGTGGGTTATATTTATTCTGATTTTGTGGAATGTTGTGAGATGCCTAAGATTATCATGTATACAGTATGTGACCGTATAGGTTTTCTAAATAAGTAGATAACCAAAACTTGAACACAGCAGAATCACGTTTGGTAGGGTGAGAGAAGTGGGCCACTGCTGGTAAAGGTTTTGGAAAGAATTCCAGGAGCTGTGCTGTTTCACAGTTTTTGCAATCCAGTGGAATGCTGGAAAGAAATGTTGTAAAGAGGGGGCAAGACTCTGTCATAAGCATGGAAACTCTTGGAACGGGACCAATTTAGTGTGTGTGGTAGTGATGGTGGGGAGACAAGCTGGCAAAAAACCCTACCCTGTTTGAAAATGGGCTAAATGTAGTTGGGTGGTGGTGGAGAAGAACATTTCAGAAAAAGAAATACCCACCTGAATGTCTCTCTTTGGGCGAAGCAGTTAAGTGGCAGCATGAAATGCTGCTGACTGCTACCATCTATGCCCCCTCCCATTCATTCATTCATTCATTCATTCATTCATTCATTCATTCATTTTTATTTATTTATATGGCCATTCAAACACATATCTCTGGCAAGCTAACAACTAATTTACCAAAGGAAAGAAACCCCAAGCCCAGAGAAATCCAAAATCAAACAAAGTTAAAATAAACCAATACAGAGGAGGAAAAAAATCTAAGGCCCCATGTAACAAACTCACAAAAGACACCTATGTATACTGGGCTCCTCTAACATCCTGGCTCCAGCACCTGGAGAAAAAGCCAGGTGTTAATGGCCTTCCAGAGGGCCATGGGGGTCGGGGCCCTCTGAATCTCAGCAGGGAGGCTGAGCAGAGAGAAGACATGTTTCCTCAGTCCCATAAGAAGATACTGCTTAATAGAGGGCGTCGGATCTGGTGGAATGGGCATACGCTCCCAGGGCAAGATGTCCTGCGAGTAAGCAGGCACTGTGCCATGAAGGGCTTTGTAATGGTATGTGGGAAAGACCTTGGGAGACTGGGCAAAGAGACGCTGTCAAGGGAATGGTCAGATAAGAGGCAGCATAGCCCGCAGCTGGATAGTGGGAAGGGGCAAGAGGCTCAGAAAAGACCTTCCCTAGTTTCTCAGGCAATAAAGGAGACGGGTGGGGGTGGGGGTGGGGACTTGCAAGATTTGCAAGATTGATGCTGGTCTCATGGGGCAAACCAGATAGGAATCACAACCAGATGAGCTAATTCTGTTTTATTGCAATGCTACATTGACAGAATCTTGCAAGTTTCAGTAATGCATATCGGTTCAGCCCTTTCATCCAAGAGCATGGATATTATAAGCCAACCTCTGATGGAATGTATCTACGAGGAGGAGAGAGATGTGGGAGATCAAGGCTATCAGGAAGGAGGGGCTGCATCCCAGGAGGGGGGAGGAGGCAAAAGAGAACACAGTCCACAGGAGGAGCGTGAGAAGAGTAAGAGGTTCAGAATAGCCACTCCCTAGAACCTCACAAGGTATATCCACTAGTTGCTGTAGTACAGATTGAGTTTGGCAAGATTCTGTCTATAAGGTGTAAGCAAATAAAGGATCTGTACTCGACTGGACTGTTCCATCGTTCTTGGGCTGGGCCTGACATAACCTTGCATTAAGTAGCAACAGACAGACACCTGGGCCGCTGCAGCTCCAAAGACCAGGTCTCAGGGCTGAACACAAGAGTGCAGAATGCAGCATTGGTATTAAACAGATGAGCGGAATGGGACCTATGCTGCCCACTACATGCTTCTCAGGGCATACAGATGCACAAATATAGGACCATTACCAGTAAAAAAATTTGGAAAGAATTCCAGAAGCCAAGTTCTACATGTGTTCCCTACCTTGTTTCTAAATGTGTGATTGCCAGACTGAGCCATTCAGATGACCGTTGAGCAAGCGAGCAAGAAAAGGAATAGATCCGACACCCTCCCCACTCTGTATAGACACAGACCTTGTCTGCCTAGGAAAGCGCTCATTTTTTCTCTGACTCCTTTCCTTTCCTAGAGGTCAGTGCTTCTAGTACCAAAGAGAATTGCATTCTGTTTTAATTCAAGTGGTTATATTCTAATACCTCCTGCTTCCTGATTTTCCCAAGGTGTGTCATCTCCCTTTGATATGTTGCAGATGGTGTTTAGATGAGCATGAAAGGCACTTGCTGCTGTTGGGAATTCAGGAAAATGGCTTTTGCATGCGCACGCTAGATCTCCCTGGAGAATATCACTCAGTGGTCAATAAATGCATTACATGTATGAAGTGCCAGGCCAGTCCCTGGTGTCCCCACTTAACAGATTTTGGAGACAAAGCTGCGAAGAACCATTGATGGGGCCTCCAGGGAGCTGCTGCCAGTCCTGATTGATTGATCCACTTGACTTAATATAATCATTTTGAGTTAATATAAGGCAGTGTCTTCTTTCTTTTAATCCCATCTCCTATTACAGAACATCTCTTCCATCCCTCGGCATCTCTACATCAAATGTAAGTACCGAAGGCCAGGATGTTAAAAACAGAAACAAAAGAGCTGCTGGTCCTACTGTTAAGCAGAGTGAGCTAGTTGTTGGGGGCAGCAAATACTAGAGGGAGAAGGATGCCTGCGTTCTATACTCTTAGTCTCTCCTGCCCCCAACTAGAATCTTGCCTGTAGTAGAGGATGTCTGCCTCCCTCCCTCCCATTTTGCTAAAAGAAAATAAAGCTAAGGTATATAAAGTGTGGCTTCACAAAGCCTTCAGCATGATCCCAGAGCCCTTGAAAAGTTCCATTAAATCATAATTTTTAATAAGATCAAAGGAGAAAATTATTGTGTGAGTTAGAATCATACCAACTACTATACGTACCCAAAGGAAGATGATCCTGAATTTAAGTTAACTCTCTCCCAAAAGAGTTAACTGGAAAACAATATATACACACAGACAAAAATCCAATGCACCATCCAGTTTTTCCAGCTTGTCATTTTAGGATTGCCAAATTCAGCTGAAAACAGTCCTGGAGCTTCTTAATACATTGGTACAGTTATCCGCACACAGAGCTGCACGCTTATCAGAAAAACAGCTCCTCCTTAGCAGCAGCTAACATTCAGATGTGCCACGCTTTGCAACAGCGATGTCTGCATTAGGGAAATACCTGGTGTTAATTGACATTTAAACCAAATTTCGTTTTCATCATGCTCCTGCTCACAGGGGCTGCCCTGACATGCTATTCAAAGCCAAAATGTGACCTTTGACAGGAAAAAGATTTGATCTCCTGAAGACCAAGGAAAATAAATGTTTCAACTGCCTGAAAACTGGTCAGATCTGCAAAAGAGAAGATCACCACAAATGACCTGCTGAAATGTTAAGTTGACACTGGAGTGGTTGTCTATCGGCCCACAGCACAGCATAGCGTATACGTACATGAGAATGGTCAGAAGGAAATCTTTCCTCCAGTCCCATCACAAAAGTCATCTAAAGTGTGCAAAAGAAGCCTTGACAAGCCTGGAATGTTTTGGAACTATGTACTCTGGGCTGATGATGAAACAAAAATTGATTTGTTCAGCCACAAACATTACAATACATTTGGAGAAAAAGGAAGGTGCATTTGAAGAAAATAACACCTTGCCAATCATTAAGCTTCTCTATTGTGCTTTAGAATTGTGTGGCAGCCAATGCCATAGGAAATATTGTGTGGGTGGAAGAAAAAATGAATTCAACTAAGTATCAACATGCTCAAGAAGCATTCCCATCCCCCATCTCCCTTACGAAATTTGGACAGCCCTGACCCTGTCTGTCCTTCAAGACAGCCCTGAAGACCTGGCTTTTTTCACAGGCCCTTGGCTAGTGTAGATGTGTATCTACTATGGAAGATATGTCATTTCCCCACCCCCTCCCCTTGATATAACTGTCTTTTATCTGTAGTTTTAATGTATTCGTTTTTTCTGCCCCAGAAAGTAGAAATAAAATGTCCCACAGTCAGTGAAGAATTTGAATGTGAAAGGAGATTGAATGTTTCATCAAGACAATAATCCAGAACATACTTCTGAATCAACCATGAAGCACTTACAGAAATGAATACTGTACAGGTTTTGGAATGGTCTTCACATCCTCCAGACTTGATTCTTATTTAAAATCTGAGGGAAGTTCCTCAAACATGCAGTACCTGCCAGGAGACCTCAATATTTCTGAACTAGGAGAGTTCTGCAAGGAAGAGTCGGGGGGGGGGGGGGGGATCTAAAAGCAATCTTAACTGGATACAAGAAATGTTAGAAAGCTGTTATTTCTGCCAAAGGAGGTACTCCAAAGGGTGGAAAGATGTCCAAACATCTGCACCTTCCATAATTACTGTTCTCTTATTTCAAATCTGTATCCATAAATACTAAGTATGCTTTTACATTTGCAGAAGGATGTCATGTTTAATTTTGTACCATGTAGAGGTTGTGCCAGTTTAAGGAGTCATTGAAACATTTGAGCAGGGGTACCTTCAAGTTTGTGTGCAATTGTACAAGCCAGTGGTTAGCTACAGCCCTAGTTCTGGGCCTTGGAGCTCATTCACTGTGCAGTTAGAAGAGAAATCTATCTCCTTGTGCCATGTTGGGATTACAATGTCCTGCTAAATCTGACAGTATGAACCATGCAATGCGACTCCGTCTCATGGCAACAGCTTTTAACCACCCTTTTTATAGATATGAACCTTCGCTTGTGTTCCTTACAATTTCAAAGACTGTAATTATTTTCATAATCTTAGTTCTGTTTGCCACATCATACTCGTTGCCTTGAAACCTGAACATTGTTGTGTTTTGAAACTGAAATAGCGCATCCTGCAGCATTCTAAAATAGCTGTCATGCACTGCCTAAGCCTTTGCATTGTTTTTCACAGATGTCCATGCTACAATCCAAGGGAGGCATTACTAGCAAAAGCCCCCAACTCCTTTTTGTTTGTGTCATCGCTATTCAGTAAGGAAGAACAGTGGGTGAGGTTGAAAGAGGGACACTTCCAGACTGAATCCCATAGCTGCATAAGACCAACAGGAGAAAGATTACGTCAGAAAAATCTGATGAAAACTGGAGCGTAGCTTACAAGAAGCCCAAAGATGTGCATTCAATTTACTGCTAATTTTAATGGAAGCAATAGCTTCATAAATAAGCTAGCATAACGTATATTCTATAGCCCCCTTTCCCAAGCCAGTATCCTCCAGAGATGTTTGGACTAAAAGTCCCAAAACCCCCATCTGTGCTGGCTGTGTGCAGTTTCTTCTTCTGTTCTGACACTTCTAGAGGTCACTTAACCGCAGAAGCCCACTGTACTGACCTAATCCCGTGGTGTGTCATGAATCTGAGCACTGCTGTCTTTGACCTGTCAATTATAGACTGCTATAGCAAAATGTTGGGCTGTCTCATTTTACCTCTAAATCCACAGGCAACAGGACATGCCAAGAATATTCACTATCTGTCCACATGGAAAAGTACTGAGAATTCTAGGGAGCTTGAAGTATAGATGTATAGGCTTGAAACCATCTCAATCCTCAATACAGGGCGGCATATAAATTTAATAAATAAATAAAATAATACTCCAATTGAGAATGACAGGAAGGAACAAAAGACATATAGAAAGTTCAGTTTAGAAATTAAAAGCATCAGACTGAACTGGCCATTAACCAAAATAAGATGGTTCTCTATTATTGAAAATGATTTTATTCTGAATGTTTCAACTTCTAAAATAGCATTTAAAAGTACCTTCCTGCTCCCTTACAAAGAACAGCCCCAGCCCATGAAGGCTCCTTGACCACTGATAACCCAAGAGGAAGAATGAGAATGAAAAGAAAGGTGGCATTTTCTCATGTCCAGAGATCATGCTGACCTAAGGCACAGTTGGCATAGTTGCATAAGTCCCCCAACACTTGATGGAACCAAGTAGAATTCACATGCCGCCCTTGAGAAACAGATTTGTCTTATCGCCAAGCATCTGGAAGAGGCACCCATGACTTGTCAATGGCCACTGCAACCCGTGCTGCAGCGTTCTCAAGAAATAATTTGGAACGGGTGGAAGTAAACAAGCAACAAAGATGGGAAACAGCTTTGCTTGTTTCTTTGGAAAAAGAAAAAGACAAGAAAAAGATTTTGATTTCACCTCAGGCGCAGGTTAGAATTGTTAGTCTGCTGTATACAACCGGTGTGAACAAGGAGGTAAGCGTGTGCAGATTTTAGCAAAGCCATATGCCCACCCAATCAAGGCAGGATGCAAATAAATCAACCAAGGTTAGGGAAAGTAAAACAGGCCTTCTTCATCCTATGCAACTGCAGTTAGTAACTGGCAGGTCAAAAGCAGCAGCAAACGTTCAAACTGAAATTGCAGCCATGGACCAGTCTTCTGTCCAACTATTAAGGTACAAGAGAAAGTGTGATTGGTAAATAGCTTGAAAGAAGCAGGGGTTTGCCTAAGGTTACCAGATATCTGAAGAGGCAAAGGAGGACACAGACAATTGGAAAGGAGGTTTAACTTTCTTGACATCCATGTCAAAAATTACAGCAAAAAACCTACCAAAAAACGTATTTAGGCCTGCCTGTATATGAAATTACTTTTTTCAGCATCAGAGAGACTGGTTTTTCAATCGCAGTATTTTTCCAACAAATCTTTTTTTTCAAGAACTTATGCTAGCAATAATATAGAATCAATGACGACACACTTTTTAAATTTCACCTTAGAAACCTATGATGACTCATGTGATCTACAGAGCACAGTGATCATAGATATGAAGGGGCTGGATCGAAGCCGATTGCTGCAATCAGGAAATTAAATAACATAAATCTAGACTGTTGACTCTGTCGACGGACGAAGGAAAGAAAGAAGCAGACAATTTACAAGGTCACAATACATGAACATTTGAATGACTACTGTTGTGAAAATGGTGCCCCTCCCAAAAAAGACACTCAAAAAGCCAAACAATATTTGATTTTAAGGCTATGCCTGCTGGATGGAGGACATGAGGACAAAAAGGAGGACATGTCCTCCTTTAGCCAGACATCTGGTAGCATAACCCTAGGTTTCTCAAGCATCTGCTTACTTTTCCCCCTTCACAGCTAATATATTCTGTCTCTTCTTTCCACCCACTACTTAGCATGGAAACAATGTTTTGAAGAGGTCCCACTGCATATAGCAAGCTTATTTCCAAATGAAGTTCTATAGCATTGTTTCTCATTATTGGAAACTTTAAGATGTGTGGACTTCAACTCCCTGAATTCCCCAGCCAGCCTTGCTGGCTGGGGAATTCTGGGAGTTGAAGTCCACACATCTTAAAGTTCCCAAGGTTGAGAAATACTGGTCTATAGTCAGGACTGGATTCCCTGACTGCTGGGTCACTTTGGATGATCCAGGAACTGCTCATCCATCTATGAAGGAATTGTGGGAGCTTTCCATTCCTCAGTTGCAAAGCCACCACAAGACTAGAGGATGTTTGCTGATATGGCCCTACAAGCAGAGAACCTGGGGACACAAGACCTCTTTTGAGAAGGTTGGAATACACCGGTGGGGTGCTCAGAGACAAAAAAGGAACGTTTCTGCCCCTTTCAGAGCTGTGTAGAAGCAGGAGCTGGGGCTTATGTGATGGGCCAAATTACACACGCCAGACTGAGTAGAATACAAGCAGCTCTGAGGCCAAGGTCTTACTAGCAGCTGGCTCTGGCAGAAACAGCTATGAGATTTGTAATTGTGAGAACCTTTAGACAAAGATATTGAAGGAATAAATATTAGCTAGAGAGAACTGAGGTGAAGTTGGCCTCTTTTCCATGCAAAAAAGATACTCAATCTCTAACAGATGTTCAACTCCTAGATGTGTGTGCACATTTCACACAATGAAGTAGGGCTATCAATAACCCCTCCTTCTAAATCCTATAGATGATGATTCTTCTGCTTTTCCTTAGGTTGAAAGTACTGAAAACCTAACATAATAATTTGGCTGGTAATATTCCTACTACCCTTAACAAAAATGTAATGATAATTCTCAAGATATATTTATTCCCACCTACACCATGCACTATCACTGTTTGGCTGAATGCCCTCCTCCCACCACCAATAGCACTGAAAAGTAAATAATCTAGATTAAAAGATGCTTCAGTGACTAGAACTTACAAATAAAAGAACAAAACATGAATTGCTGGAAAAGAGCAAATTGAAGCAAGAAGTGAAAGCTAAAGCCTTGTAAGGAACAATTATCTGGGCTGGCTCACCATAGTGACATGTGCAAGAGTAAGCCAGATTATGATTGTCAGAGCATTACTGCAGAGCATACAGCAGATGGACTGTGCTCACATCATGCTAAGCCCTAGATTGCTTAACAAGACACCACTGGACCAAGTTAAGGAATCACGCTTTATGACTTAGCATGAGGTATTCATCTTGCCTTTGTGTGAAGGAGACAGGAAGCTTATTAGGTCAAGAAAAATATATTCCAAGAAGGTAAAGAAAAGAAGATTCCAACAGAGTGTCATGGAAAGCTAGCAAGGAACAGGTCTCAGAGAGCATCTGATCCACATAAGGTTTCCAAGGCCAGATCCAGGCTGTCGACCCTCTGCTTACATACCTTCAGTCCAGCAGCTTCCCTTTCCAAAAAACTTTTCCCCTCCTTTGTTGGCCTCTAGCCTCTGGGGTGATTTCATTGCAGCTCAGTTTTTGTATGGGTTGCTCTCAGGAAGCAAGTCATTTCAAGCAAACGTGCACGCTTGTGTGTGTGCGTGTAGAAGAAAAAGCTGGAGATGCCAAGAGCTCACGTAGTGAAAATAGAAACTGCCACTTGGAGGCGCACATGGTTCAATCATGAGAACAGTTCCCCTCTCCCCCCCCCCCCACTTCCCTTTCATTTCTCCCCACTTCTAAACATCATTATAACCCATTTTGGGAGTCTGGCACAGAGCCCATTTCCTGGAGGCTTTAGATACACACCAAATGTCAAGGCCAGGACCCCTTTGCTTTCCTCGCCATATCTCCCCTGAGCTTTGCATTACAATATTTACTTCAGCACTCATATTGACTTGCTCCCCAAATGAATGTTTATTTTTATTTATTTATTTGTTTATTTATTCAATTTGTATAGCCATCTCAAACCAGTTATTTATGTATTCAATTTGTATAGCCATCTCAAACCAGTGACTCTGGGTGGCGAACAATCATAAAAACAGTTAAACAATTAAAACACAATACAAAAAAGAAATTAAATACAAATAGCACCCAAGAGATATTATAATCCATTGGTGTCAACATAACCAGGAAATGGGGCTCTTCACACACTTGGGACCTGAGGCCCAGGCACACAGCCAGGTCCTCAAGACCTTCTGAAAGGCCAACGGGTCAGGGCCATCCTAATCTCAGGAGGGCAGGCGCTATGGCAGAAAAGGCGTGTCTCCTGTCCCCACCAGCTGACATTCCTTGGCGGACAGGATCTGTGCATGCCCATCCTGTCGAACCAGATTGGATGGGTAGAAACAACTGGGAGAAGATGGTCCCTCAAGTAATCCAGTCCCAGGCCACGAAGGGCTTTAAAGGTGACAACCAGCACCTTGAATTGCACCCGAAAACACGCTGGCGATGTTGTTTTCTTATTTCACCATTCTTCCTCGCCTTTTACTTTAGCTGCAGTGTGTTGTGCTCCACAGAATTAGTGCTGCACCTGAACCCTGAGGAGCACTGCCAGGGAAGACGTGGGATGGGAAGAGCTCTTGAGGGGACCTCTCCAGCATTTCCTTGGCATGATCCGTTGCTTCAGTGAAGAGCAGCCGGCTTAATTGGAAGATTGCCTCTGGAATTGTTGGCATTTAAAAGAAAATCACTTCAAGACCGGCATTTTCCTATACACTGGAACCGCCATATGCGGTACACATTCACATTGAGTAAGCACCACCAAGTTGTGCACCTAAAGCACTGCTCTGCAACTGATCATCTTCATTCAAGTGGTTCCCCCTCCCCCCGCCCCCCCCCGCCCCCCGGGTGGGGCTCATAGAAGAAGGAATGCACACACTGTAGGAGGTAAAGCAGCCTTTCTGAACCAGGCAGGCTTCACAGGCTGGGCTCCGATTCCCATGGTTGAAGGTCACGGTCATGGGAGTTGGGATCCAACCCTTCTGGTTGCCCTGATGATTCATGCTGCAATTTCTTTGGGCACTTGGCCTGCAAAATGTCTGCCAAGATCAACCCAGCAAAGCTCAGAAAGAACCTTGCCAATTTGAAGGTGGCAGGCTGGGTCCTGGCAAGTGGGATTGCATGCTGTCATCCTTAGATTCCCTCTCCCCACCTGCCCCCTCTGTTCATAATGCCAACTCTGTCACAACTGACCCTGGTGAGTGAGGTTGGCGCTGTCAGAGCTAATTTGCAACCAGCCTTTCTCAGATGTGCTAAGGAGTTATGATTTTTTCCAGTTTGCCTGCCATTTCTTTGCCCCAACAATCAGTCTTTAGAGACAGCCTTCATGTCAAGCTGTTTATGCAAACACCTCAGCAGGTGGATTTGGGCAGCAGTGCCTGTAGGAAGGGGCACTGGCAGAATTCCCCTGCAGTCAAAAGAATTCCTTCCATGAAAAAGGGTGGCTGTCTTATTCTAAGATACAGTAAAAAGAAGATGAGAGCACCAGGGCACACATCCATTTGGGTACAGCACAAAATACCCAGTCCTGAAACACAACATCCAGACCTGGAAGTCATCTCCTACATCCAAGCAACTGAGAGCACCAGGATCCACTGAAGGTCCATCTTCAGTTTTTCCACTAAGAGTAACTTCAAATAAAAGCACATGGTTAGTTCACCACTTATTCTCAAGAGTGAACCTGACATGTTTTTGGGGATTGAACTAATCCAAATGGGCATAAGATGTCAGGTCAAGGCTTGGTTATTTAAAATAATAGATATAGGATGAAAGGAAGATTATTTAACTTATCTCCAGGAGGAGTGCTATTCTCTGTGTCAGTCAGCATTCACATTTTGGCTCTGTGGCCCAACTGCTCATGCAAATACACTAATCCCACACAGGAGTTGAAACTCCCCTTCTGAGAGCAGTGCAGCCACTCCATCCCCCCTCTCTTCATCGCTCAGGGCTGATTCTGGACCGAGTCCCCAGGGAAGAACGGTTGCATCAGTCCAATCTCACCCACGTCCTGGGGATTACATCAGATCACTCCCCTCATTGACAATTCAGTTATGGTTAATGGAGATTTTATTTTGCACTGGCCCAGAGCTAAGTAACAGCATCCTCAGAGCACAACCTAGGGTAGTAGGGTATCCTGGATTCAAGCAGAAAGAATGGTTGGGTCAGTGGAAGAGCTTTCAGAAGCATCCTTGATGGCTTTCACTTTGTCATCCCCTGCCCACCATAAGTGGCATAAGGAGACTCTTCTCCCATCCCTGAGAAGCCCTGGGCATGTCACCGTTAAGGACAATACACCCAAGTACATATATTTTACAAGCATTCTTGTCTTATTGTTATCTTGATTTTGTTTATGTTACATGGTTTAACTATAGATTGTTTTATTTAGTTGTTACTGCTATTTCTGTAGATGGATCATGACTCCTTTGAAAGGAAAAACATAATAATAACAACCACAACAGGAATCACAACAACACCAATTACATAATTGAGATCCTATGTATTAAAAGAGCTGAAATGCATAAACGAGCATGTGCAAAAATACATACAATGGAAAAGAAAAAAGGTGCTTTTTCCTTCCTAAACTCCTTTGGTCTACTAGCTGAGCTCACTCACAGCTTTGCCACTTTTTGGACTGGGGCTGTCTGCACATAAAAAACAAGCAGAGCTCCAATCACATAGCTGTGGCCACCATTTTGACTTTTTTACCACGCTCTGCAGACACCCGTTCTTGATTTTGCCCTCTCCTTTTGGTTGCTAAGTTCAAGCAACTAGCATAACATCCTGCCTCATTCAGCTAGGCAGTCCTAGTCCCACATCAGGATCTCAACAACATTTGGCTCTTCTGAATTGTGGTGGCCATAGCATTAGTTTGTCCCTGTGGCTGTGCTTCCTGTAATGCAAGAGTCCAGCCTGTGCCCTGCCTTGCATGACCATCTTTGCCCGGGCACCAGATCTTCCATTCCAGTATCTCCAAGGGAAGACAATATGAACTGCATGGTCAAGTACTGAGGAAGAAGAAGACCGCAAACTCACTGTTCCAACAGACTCTTGGAAAACACATAATTGGAGGAGGGCCCTCTAAGAACAATCCAAAACTACCGTTGAATTATCATTATCCGGGCCAGGTGACAGCAAAGAGTGGATACACCTCTGTCTTGCTGCCATCGTGTGAGCACCTGGAGGTTTGCATCCCAGGTGTGGTAGTCCTAAAGAAGCTACCGTTGTAAATTGTCCACCGGGGCTCCTTGTGGGCACTTGAAAAAAAGTGGCTTCCAAACTCATCTCTGTGGTGTGAGAACTCTGTGACAGGACAGGTGCCCCCAGACTGTGCTGATGCTGTGGCTATCTAAGGTATCACCACATCTATACCTAACACTAACCCCCACACAGACTTTTTGTTTCTCACTATGAGAGTTAGTGGCACCTGCAGCAAACTATGATAGGAGCAGAATGATGGCATGCACATCACATAAATGCTGCAGTTAAGAACTTGCATCCCAATGTCTGTAAATAAGCTGCAGCGCCTGCATTCTCACATGTTCCTCCTCCTTACCTCTCAGGATGTATGGATGCCCGTGAGGCAGACCATATCTGGGCTGCCAAGGTCTGGGGCACCACTAGAGGGCAGCAAAGAATTTTTTCCCATCTAGGGGTGGTCGGAGGGGTTGCCGACTGCTGCAGCCCAAACAAGTTTCCTGTGGTTTCTCTGGCTTCTTCCTTGCTTGTGCATTCTAGCACAACCAGCATTAAAGCAGAAGCCATTTACACCTCCTCCAAAGCCATTAATACTTCATTAACACCAGTAGTTTCTGTGGCTTCATTCAAAGTGCTTTAGAGTTTATTGAACAAATTGGAAGTACCTTGTCTGGTCATTTTTTGTAAACTGTCAGCAGGTGCAGCTGCTACTTTTTCATTTTCTCTGCTGTAAGAAATGTGTTGGTTAAAGAACAGCAATTCTAGTATGCTTCTTCCTAAAATCGTAAAGAGCAGAAGGGAATGGGGCTGAGAAATTGCTCCAGTCTACCTTGTTCTGGTCAGAAATGCTACATTCGTAATATATCTCTGCACTTTTTCCAGAAGTTGACGCTATTCTTAGCTCCCATAAATGCAGATAGCCTTTATTTAAAAATTAGCAATAATGTAGGCCAGTCTTCTTCAACCTGTTGCCCACTAGATATGTGGAAACTGGAACTGGGAGTTTTAATAAGCCCAACACATTTTGAGGGAGTTGGGTTGACTTGTCTTTCTTGGTAGAAAGAGTCTCCAAGCCAAAGTTCAGACCACTTTCAATTGGTTTTAACTCAGTGTCATACTGGCATTATCAAATGTGTTCATGTTTTCGTTAAGCACAATCAGTAGGGATTAAAATGTATTTTGATATGCAAAGTTATGCTGTGCATGGGGATAAGATTGCATAGTGGATATGGCTGAGCTATCTGGTGGGTTGCAGTATTGTGAGAGATTGTACAGTAAGCATGCTTCGCATGAGAATAGCCAGAAAGGTGTAACAGATGCAAATGAGCATGATTTGGGCTCTAAGCTGTTGGAATCTGGCCCCTGATTGCACATTGGGTTCCTTACATTTTGGGCAGATCACATCCTACTGTAGATTCTATTTCCCCGGTTTCCCCCTCGTTGGCACAGATGTCAATTGCAGGACTTTGGAGAGAAACATTCCAGCCAAACTTGCCTTATGCTGGGACTGCAGAGGCTAGAGGAAGAGTGCTGAATTAGCACTTCATGGGATTTTAGTGGTCCTGCTTAGGACACAGAAGAGCTGAAGAAGGGCTGGCATTGCAGCTCAAGGTCACCTTGCTATATCAGCAAAGGCTGCCACCGAGAAGAGCACTAGGTAATTCTTATTATCATTCAAATTAAATCATAGTCAAGCATTTTGTATGATTGGAAGAATAATAGTGGCCATTTATCTCCCATTTCCTGCTCCAATGTTGCTTTGTTATAGGGGTGTGCGTGCCAGTCACATGGCTGCGGAGAACCCACCCTTTCCCTCCCTCTCAACGATGTTGATGTTCGTGCAGGAGAGTCTCCATGCCAGCCTCAATAATCAGAAGCGCAGCAGTGGCTTACTGAATTCTCCTAGCCTATTGCAATTGCCCCTCAATCGCACAGCAGTGAATCTTAGGGTGTACTTGCACAGCACTTCAGGCTAATTTGCTTTACACCAGGGATAGGCAGACCTCAAGGTGATCTAGTGTTAATTGTTATGAGGTTCTGTTCCCAGTGGTTTAACAAGAGTGACAACTATTCCATTTTTTAAGAAGCTGCTGCAACAAAGAAAGCTTGGGAGAGTGAGGGACTCTGGTGTATTTGAGTATGACAGGCTCAGTTCTGGTCACAAACATGAGATCTTGGGCAGATATTCTGGTTCTTAATTCTAAGTGCACAAAAGTCCACACGCATACCCTGGCTCCAGCCATAATTTTTTTGCACCTGGCTCTTGGTCAGTAGTTCCTGAGCTACTACTAAAATGCAAAGTATGGGCTGAAGTTTGCCCATCACTGCTGAAAACTATAAAGATCTTGGCCAGTAGAAATGACGAGATATATTGCAAGGTGCACTCAGGTCTGTAGGAGGCGCCTCAGACAGTGACGCAGCCGGAGTGCATTTCCATTGTCTGGGGACATCCTTGTCTGCTAGTTTGCTGGGCATGCTGGTGCTACGTGCATGAATTGCCTTTAAGCATTAGGCATTCCCATCACACCAGCATTTGATTTTAGTATGTTGTAAAATGGCTTTCAAAGGTGTTTTATAAAATCACTAAGTGTGAACACTTACAGGTGTTAAAGCACCCTCAGCTAAACTAAGAACTTACCACTGCCCTGGTAGGAAAGCTGTTTTTGTATCTTGCCTATTTCTATCTACAGAAATGTGGTTGTGATGTCTTGCTTAGGAATTGCTAGAGGCTGGCATTCTGACAGGGATAGGGCTGTGTTGCTACCTCCTGGAGAGATTAGGGTTAGATGCCCTCTTTAACCTGACACGGGCATCTGATGGCACTCAGTTGGTGGTTACAGCCCTGTTTGACCTGGCCAAGGCACATGATTACAGCATTTGGCTGTAGCTCTCAGCTGATCCTGCTTTGACTACTAAGTACCCCAATGGCTGATTCTTCTTTTCTCTGTCTCTCTCTCTGCATACAGTGCAATTATTTTGAAGCCAACCTGTGCCTCACATGTCCCCAGAATGACTGCAGGATGCAGTGGGCTGGAAGGTCCCATTACAATGTAGTTCATCAAAAAATAGCTGCTAGGCAGAGTCCTGTGGCTGCTGAACATCATCTGCCACCGTCTGTAGCTGGGCTAAGCATTGGGTGGAACTTCAAACTAATGGGCCTGCCATACTCAAGCCCATAAATTTCCCAACCCCTTTCTGGGGAATAAAAATGCTGAGCATGAATGGAAGAGCCCATCCATCTCAGAGCCAGCTATTGACATGGCAGAGAGAAGTGTGTGTGCTGGCAGAAGAGATGAAGGAAGGGAAGGAAGGAGAGGAGAAGAGTGCAGAAGACATTTCCATTCAAGCTCCTCTCCAGGTCTGGCTCTCGGACCTTTGCGCTGTAGGTCAGCCATAAAACCTGCAGGGGCACTTTGTGTCTCAGCTGCTGGGGCAGTGATAGGCAATCCTTACGATGGGCAAAAAACATAGTTTATAATAAGGGTGACCAGAGGAAGGTTTTGATTTTTATTTCATTTCGCAACATTTTTATTTTGTTGCTGACTGTGGATTTCCAATTATTTTTTAAACGGTTGTATAACCTCCTATCCACTTTCAAACTAGGGTTTTAATACACATCAGCCTTTCCCATCTTGGCATGTTCCAGACTGCAGAGTTGGACTGCCATACCCATCACCACGTGGCCATAGTTATGCTGCCTGGAGATGATTGGAGCTGGAGTCCAATCAGGAGGTTACCAAGTTTGGGAAGGCTAGCATACAGGTTTGCCCAGAAAGAATCCAGTCTGCATGGACTATAAATAAGGCAGCTGATGTACGTGGGCTCCTCAACAAAGAAAGCTTTGCAGCCAGAAGGATGAAAATCCTTGACTTTGTTGGTATTCCTCTCAAGCTGAAGAGTAGGCAGCTTCAGTTCACACTGATGAAGCTGGTAGGAACAATTTGGCCTCTGCCACTGCCAGTAGCATTTACTTTCACTCCCCTTCTGACACTCTGGTAGAGTGTAAACTCATGTCTGCTATGGAAGACCTTAATCACTAGGAAGCAGCTAAGGTGGTGAGTGGCTGCTTTGCCCTGGCCCTAGGTTTGCCTGGTCAACTTCAGTTGATATTCTGTCTTGTCAATAATAATTGTAATGAAGAACTTATCCAAAGGAAAGAGTAAAGCAGATGGTGTTGAATGTGGATAGCCTGGCACAGGAACTGAGGGAGGTGTGTAGGCACTTTTCATGGCAGGCAATGTACCAAGTCTTGACTGTGCTGCCTCTGCTAGGAAGGGAAGGCTGGCATCTTACAGAAGAAGGAGAAGAAGCAGTAAGTGACAAGGAGATAATTGTTTTCCTGCTGGATTTGACTTTTTCCCATTGTGGAACCAGAGGCATAAATAGGACTGGGCAAAACCTCTGCAAAGCATGCCTGAATGACAGCCCTGAGTGCAAGTTCCTGGGAATGACTGGCAGGGTCCAAGCAAAGGAGGGGTTAGCAAGAGGAGTTTGTTGCAGTGCCAACCTGTTATTCAGCAACTGGACCCAGGAGCTAAGATAGATGCCACCTCCCACTTGGGATAGCAGAACTCTCCAAGCAAGCAAATTGGTATCTCCCAGGAGTGGAGTAGAGCTAAGCTAGAAAAATGGGGGCAGCATGTATTATGATTGTAAGGATGATGAGAACAATGACTCCAGCGCCATCCCTGCTCTTGGTACTTTACAGAATAATACAAGCAGAACACTTTCCTTCCCCAAGGACCTTACAGTTCTGTGGTACAACTCACTAAGCCATCAGCTACCAAAGAAACCACATTTTAGCCAACCGTGTTGTGAGTACTCAGCCCCTGGGATTAGTTTATGTCATGCAAACCCAGAGCAAGGGGTGAGTTGAGTTAACCATGGCAAGTTAGCCACAGGTAGGCATGTCATGCAAACACAGCCTGTTTTTTAACTACAGCAGAGAAAATGGAGAGGAAGAGGCATGGATTACGAAAGGTGAATAGCAATCAATTTGGCTATACATATTATTTATATTTACTATTTTTTGCTATACTGTATTTGTATTCCACACCTTTAACATTGTAAACACCATTATTTTGCTCAGATGGAAACTACAGCCTAGAAGCCCGCCAGATGTGTGGATCCATCTCCCAGAGTTCCAGGCCAGTTGCTGAAAGTTCTGGGAATCGAAGCACATACATCAGGTGGGTGCCCAGCTTGAGGAAGACCAGGAGCAGCTGTGGGATTCACAGAGAAGGTGCTTTGTTATGAAGAATTTGAAAGAAAGGAGAGACAGAGAGAGAGAGCGCGCACATACTGATGTCCTGGGCATGGGAGTTTATTTTTTGGGACCCTGAGGCACTCAGCCAAATTAGTTTGGGACTATGATTAGGATGCAGCAAAGCTGCTAGTGTAGGCAGTTGCACCCAAATGCTGGCTGGGCCTCAGGTTGGCCGTAGTTGTAGAACTGCCAAGAATTTGCGATGCTTTCTCTTAGTAATGCCAACCAGGTAGTCCGTAGCCAGTGCTTAGCTGAGAGCACCAACCACTGCTTTGCCGCTTCCCACTCTGAGGAGGTCACCTTGGTTGGTTGTCAGCAGCCAATAAGCAGGTGGCATGAGGCCAAGACTGAAAGCACTGCCTACCTCCCTGGGTCTATTTCCCTCCCCCTTGCCCCAATTGGGGCTCTTCCACTTCCACTTCCCCAATCCGTCCATTCCTTGGCTGAGATTTTTTTTTTTTTTTGGCCTCTGTGATTGATGGATGGAGAATGGAAACATCTGTCTCTTTTTATAGAGCTCCTCAATTAGCACATTGTGGGAAAGAGCCCACTGCTCGCTCTGCCTTCCCTGACCCGGTACTCTCCGGACTACAACCCCCGCCCCCGACCTTAGCAACCACTGGCACTGGCAATGCTGGCCAGGCATGAGTGTTCCGCACATCTTGAGGGCACCAGTTGGGGAAAGCGGTCTGGTAGCATTCCGCTGAGATTGAGTGGATTCAGGCTGGAAACAGTCAGCAGCTGAATGTGAGATGATGAAGAGAAGGGTAGTTATAAGACGACATTTGGGCATAATAGGATTAATGGCAAAACCATAGTAACCAATCGGTAATAATAGCAGTTCCACTGCATGGGACCAGAGGGAAGGGAGTACACTCTTAAATGGCCAGGCTGTATCAGTTGTGCTTGCACGTATGCCACGGAATCACAGACACGCCTATATAAGAGGAAAGGTGCTGGGGCCGTGAGTCGCTCTTTCCCATTCTGGCACCAGAATGACCCATGCTTCTTGCTGGGTGTTTTGCAAGCAGAGAAAAGCATCCACGTCCTAAGTGGAACCTGAATGGGAAACATCATTCTGCAAAGCTGCTGTGAGAGGTTGGTTGTCAGCATCACGTGGACCTAAGCAGTGGAACACCAGCTTTGCATCTGCGATCCCTCCTGTTCAATGAGCAGCTCACCCCCTCAAGGAAGGGCAAGGTTGGGAGAGAGAAGACTGTCTAGTGGAAATTGTGGGCCAGGAGCCACGTCCTGTGTCTTCCACAGAGGCCAATTCCATACAGAAAATCTGAATGGCAGAGACCT
Source organism: Liasis olivaceus (assembly GCA_030867105.1). Taxonomy (NCBI): domain Eukaryota; kingdom Metazoa; phylum Chordata; class Lepidosauria; order Squamata; family Pythonidae; genus Liasis; species Liasis olivaceus. The sequence goes on along the minus strand of CM061348.1, from coordinate 63,582,300 downwards.
TTCTAATACCACAGAGTTCAGGGCAAATTGCTCTCCAGGTGAGTCCCGGCCAGCTTTGCCCAATGCATATGCTGCTGGAGATAATCCAGAAAGCAAGCCTGTCACACAGCATGTCTTAGCTCAAACAGATGAAACATTCAGATGGAGCTTAATCTCTTTGAAGCTCAGCTTTTCTAAATCTGCCCAGGCCCCAGCCTTGACAGGATCAGCAGCCTGCATGAAGCCTGCACACAACTGGCCCATCTGGGCTGCTGCTGTCTTTTTGGGGATGCTTAACCCCTTGACAGCTGCCAGGTTGGTAATGCCTTCCGTTCCTCCAGACACTTCAGAGAGTAGCTTCTTTTTCTTGCATCCCCCAGCTTGCCCAACTGCTGTGGGTCGTCCCCCGCTCCCCTCCTCCTGACCTCTGTGGGTCATCCCCTGCTCTCCTGAGGCAGGCCAACAAGTGCACAGCTGCCTCGTTTTGCCCGCATTCCGTTGGGGCAGTCGCTTACAAATGTCTGTTGACAAACTCTGAGCAAATCCATGCCAGTGGCCACCCTGTAACATGCCCCTCCCTGATCATTTGATTCTCCTCTCCCTTCTCTCCAAAGCTGGGGCGACACAATCAGTCCTGCCACTTGCTGGCTGCCTCATCACGGCTGAGCCTAGTCGGGCCGAAGCCCTTGCTGATGTTGCGCAGAGTGCAGCAAAAAGGTCCCAAAAATCCTGCTCTCAGGTAACTTACACATCAGCATGAGAGCTTGCAAAATGCAATATCCATAGTTAGCTTTCCAAAGAAAATCCAGTCAGAAAATATAAACTAACTGGTCTTTATTGATAAAAATGCAAAACTTCATAAAATACAAGTTACATACAAAATATAGGATATAACAAAGACTTCTTCTCACCTTAGCTTCCAAGACTTAACCACAACAAAGTCTCTAGCTAAAAAACACTCTCAGAGAAGGGGTACACTACTTGGTTACTAGTTAAGACTACATAACCTATAAAAACCTACATGGTTAACTTTACAAGACAAACTGAACTGACTGGGCATTTAGCCCTCCCGTTATATTACCAGCATGTACACCCCCACTGAATAACTAACATACACATTACAGTAAGTGGCAGTAAAAATCATAACAGAATCACAAGATACTTTGTTTACATTACTCATAGAATAATCTCGACACCTGTTGTTGTATAGCTAACGGGATGACCTTCTTCCCATGAGAAAATCCTGATAGCTGACTCCAATCAACACACTCAGTATGGGAGCTGGTGGTGGCCTAGAGAAGGGCACGTGCCAGCAGGAACCCTCCCTGAGCATTTTATCCAGAGGCATGGATGTTGCCGAACAACACACACCCCTCCTAGCAGAACCCTTTCCTGCAGGCAAGACTGGTGCTGGTTTATACGTATCCACGAATCCTTGCTGGGCATTATCATGATCTGCATAACTCTGTAGAACAAGGATGCTCTATAACATGCCTAAAGCCTGTGCATTCTTCTGTTCTCAGTGTAACCTATTGTCTTACTGAAAGATTTACCAAGATCTTACTGTCACTTTGGAGGAAGTAGGCTGTGTTCAAATGGAACTATTTTCTATAATTAGTTGTTGCAATTAGTTGACGTTTATCAAATAGACATATCTGGCAGAGGAACTTTGTCTTCCTTCTCCTCTTTTCTCCCATCAACTGGTTATTTGTAGTCATTAACACTGGCTATCAAGCAGGAAGAATGTCACTTAATTAATCAAATAACTAATCTCTTTCTTCCATCTGTATGCTTTGGGGAGACTTGAACCAGCTTCTAAGACTTAGGGATAAAGCAGAGGTTGGAAGACAATAGGAAGCAGTTTGGAGCCTGGAATAAGTTTTAACAGCAACAACAACTTTGGAACATTTGGAACAGTTCATATGCATTAACTTTGTGATCCACACAAAAGCCCTGTAAGATAAATCATCATTATTGTTCCCAGATCACATTCAGAGGACAAAGATGGGGAGCAAGGTGGGATTGCCTAAGAAATGCTGCTAAGATCATAGTAGAAATTACACACCTTACTCTCTAACTTTGCCACTAAGCTACCAGTGGCAATCTGCCAGCGTTCATGTTTGCTTTAGTAGTAAATACGCTCCTCTGTAAAATACAGCACTAAGTGTTGATCTAAATGGAGTCACTCTCTTTCCTGGTGACCTGAATGACAGTAAAGCTGCTGCAGTTACATGTGTCAGCAAGAGTCACATCCTTGAAAGCTCCCTTCTGTAAATGAAAGCTACTCAGGGGCTTCTTAGAAGCTGCTGAAACACTGAGCGAACATCTACTTAAAACAAGATTTGGTGAGACCTCATACAGGTTCATCTTAAGCCAGTCCAAGCAATGTGAGAGTTGATGATTAAGAGTTTCAGAGATGGAAGCAGGAAAAAAGACATCCTGAACAGCTCATTCATTGTACCAACCCTGCACCTCCTTGGTCACGGAAGGGAAAAGGGACGGAGACAGCACAAAGCATCTGCTCTGCCATTTAGAAATGTTGAGGCTGGCTTGCAAATGCCAGGTTACATGACGATTCCCATAAGTTATTGTAAGATGTACCTTAAGAGCGCTGAAGTAGGCAGGCAAGGCTTTGTAATTACAGGGTTCAGTGTAGCATGCCAGTGTGGGAAAAGACACCATTTTGTTATTGTACGCTGGCTTCAGGCATAGCAGCTGCTATATTCCTCTGCCCTCTTGGGGGAAAAGGACGCTGCCCTGTTTCAGCAGGAATTCCTCCAAATTGCTGTGAGTGGCACGGTGCAGTTATTGCTGTGCCATCGGAGAAGGGTGTCAGTGTAATAATCTATAATTAAAGTGTATTCAGGGAGGGTATCCAGCAATATCCTCTTTTTTTGCCATTTGCTCTTTCAATCATAATAGGGCGGAGGCAGGCAGAAAGTAAATCAGGACCTGCTGGTGGATCTCTAGGTAATTTTCAGCAGTTGATAAGAGGCTAACAATACTAAGTAAAATTCAGGTTTAAAAAAAAATAAAAATCCTAAAATGACTTTGTACTAATTCTTTATTTTTTAGCTTCAGTTTGAACTTATACTAGTTGCATTTGTGCAGCAGGACCAGCCAACCAGTTTGGTATTAGAAGCCCAATATTTAGGCATATATTTGCAAGGGCAATGTATAGCCCAATGTTTCTCAACCTTGACAACTTTTAGATGTGTGGAGTTGAAGTCCACACATCTAAAAGTTGCCAAGATTGAGAAACGTTGGTATAGCCCATGGGTTGCAATAGGTCACTGGACCCACCTACTGTTCCTTCCTCCCCACTCATTTGTCCCAGGCCCTGACATTAATAGGCCTTTCAGGTCTAGGAAAAAAGACTCACCAGTCCCACAAACCTGAAGTGCAGACACCTTTACTGGAGCAGAGCATGGAGGGGTTCAGTGACAGGATTCCCAGGGCTGCCTACTGTGGCCAATAGCTTTGGGCATGAATGCCAGCCTTACCACAAAGATTCTTATGGCTGGAAGCTAAGCAGAAGGATTTCCAGGGACTGGGAGGACAGAGGATAAGTGTGCAAGGGATCCATGTGGAGAAATGTAATTGGCACAATGAAGAGGCAAGAAGTCTTAAAGGAGACTACACAGATGCCTAAATATGGTGGGAGAATGACTGGCTGGGAACCACTGGGAACAGACCTCTTCAAAGAGGATGGGAGGTGAGTCCCGTTACTTCCATAGAGTGGCCAGTGGTTGGGGAAAGCTGCCTCAGACTGTTCCTAATTAGAGCATTCGCTTACAGTACAACCTAAGCACAATGGGTGCCTATGTGCTGGGTAGGACCCAGGCATTTTCCTCTAAAGAAACATCTGGTTTGGGGCCAGCACATTTCTCTCCTGGCCAGGCTGCTGCCGTGTTTGGTCTCTGGGAAAATGTCCTTCTTTCCCACCATGGTGCTGCTGCTCCTGCCCCTTGGACAGCTGCCTGGACTGGAATGTCATTGGAGGCTGAAGCCAGTGTCCGGGAAAAGTGGAGGTCTCGTCCTTCCCCATCACCCTTCTGCAGCTCCCCTTAAAACAGGCTGAAGGAAAGAAAAGAAAGTACTGCCACTCCAGGCCAGGGGTGGACGGATGTTTCTGTTTCTGGTGCTCTGCCTTTTTGAGTTTGCTAATTGCAGTTTAGGGCCATCCTGCTTAGGGATTAGGAGAACTGAAATCCAGGGCACCTGGGGGCGCCAGGTTAAAGAAAGCTATATTAGAACATAATAGGAGTTATAATGCTTTTCTGCATAGGACTTAGCCTCATTCAAGAAACCCTGCTGTTGCCCAAATTCCATACCGGGGGGGGGGGGGGGTCCCTATCACTTGATCACACAGAGTGAAAGAACAGAAGAGATTGGTAGGAGAAGAGAATAGGATTATATTTCATTGCCTTGATTAAAAGACTTCAGGACTAGGAACTATGAAAAAATATAGATGAATGACTGAAGAGGTGACTAGCTCATTAAAGTGTGGTTTATAAATATGTGTGTGTGTTTGTGTGCACTCAGCCACATCATAGGCAGATCGTGCATCTGAAGCATGGAACCTCTTATGCATCATTTGAAAAACAGGGTGAACCCGGGGACAACTGAGCTTTGGTATCTCCACTCACTCCGCAATGTGATAGATCAGTTTTGGGTGGAAGATAGATCAAGATCTACTTGTAGCTCTCCAGATGACTTGCCCAGATTAGCAAAGGCTTCTGAATGATTTCATAGTAGCATGAAGGGAAAGCCTTATTCCCCCCCACCCCCCTGCAATTAGGCTGTTGATACTGGTAAAATTTGGGAAGAAAAGGGAACGGCTTTGTGTGAAAGGATGCAAGCTCCAGTTCTAGTACTAAATAAAAAATTATGGACTAAGCATGTATTCAGAGGCACATTTTTTTTCTAATTCTCCATCCACTTTCCTGAGCCCCTGTTTTCCACCTGTCTTTGTTTGGTGGACTTCAGAAGACCTGGACTAAAAACATAGTCTGCATAGCCAGTCCCTACACAGATCAAAAAAATCAGTGCATGGGATTCATCTTGTTAGATGCTTATCTTTTTTTCTTACATCTCTTTTGCAAAATTCCCACTCTCAAATATGTGATGTTGTCTGACAAATATTAGCAAACAGTGTTTTGTTGTCTTAATGGCCAGTAATGAATGAAACAATTCTGGCTCAATTGCCCTTGCACTGGCAACCTCTAGATTGAATTACTGCAATGCATTATAACAACTTTCAAAAACTACTTGGAAACTGCACTTAGTTCAAAGTACAGCTGCTGGGTTATTACCTGGAACTGACTGATGGCACATGTCTTACCAGTTCTTCAGTAATGTCAGTGACTGCTCGTCCATTTCCAAGCACAGTTCAAAGTGAGTGTATGCCTTCAATCCCCCAAATAGCTTGGGACCTAATAAAGACTGTATTCAACTCTATGATTCTGCCTGCATACTCATATAAAAGAATACTTTTCTACTAGTTGGTCTAGAGGAAGCTAAGCTGAGCTTTGAAAAACAGAACTTGAACTTAAATATCCAAGTCCAATGAGGCAAAGTCAAAAACTGTGTATATTTTGCAGAAAAAACAGTTATCAGAGGAGAATATTGACTTTCCTAATTGACTACAATCAGAAAAGCAGAATCTTTCTTTGTGCACAGGGTTCAACCAAAAAGACAAACAGTCAAGATGAATCAGTGAAGCTGAACCTCTTCCAATCAAAAAACACTTATTTTTGTACCCCAAATGTCTCTGTCATCCACACTAGCATGTAATTTATTTGGATTATACGAGATACACAATCAACATTTCTTATCCCTTATTTTCCTTACCTGGAATACTTATGTTGATATTTTACAAGAAAAACTGTCAGCACTGGGCCATAATGGTTATCACTATTGTGAAACACTTACATGACACTGGGACATATTGATCATACTGCTGTAAAATGGCTACTTAACATGTTCTTGCATGACCTGGATGTTAGGATATTGAAAAGAGGGAAGGGGTGGAAAGCCTCAGCTAACCTTCCTGGCTTGGAAGACCAGAAGTTTCTCCATTGGGTCAACTTATTGCCCCAAATATGCCATATGCTATAGAGAAAAAACTTAGACCTGCCCTTGCTATCTAGGGGGTTGTTTCTTAAAGTGGCTTATGTCCCCTCTCCCTTCTATGGTCACTGAAGCTCATACTAAACACAAGCCTTTGTAAGATACACAGACCTCAACCAGAATTCTTTTACTCATAAAAGTTCATCTAATTTCTCCTTCACTTAGAATGTCTAAAGGAGTTGCCGTGTCAATCATCTGCAGCAAAATTAACCACAAGGATTCCTGTGGCATCCTAAAACCTAACCAATTTATTATGGGATCAGCTTTCATGGACCACTGTTCTTTTCATCAAATGCAAATTATAAGTTTGTAAGCATGGTTGGAAGAGAGGAGTTTTTTGAAAATGAGGTCAGAGGAAATAAAATGCTGAAAGTATGGAAAGTACTTTATTAGAAGCAGCCTTTCACAAAAAAGAGTTGTGGCTGGTGATCCAACAACCTACTTTGGGGTTGGCACTGTCTCATAGGATCATCTTAAGAGGCCCTCCTTCCAGTATCCCAACTAAATAGACTCTCTCAACAGTAACCCTCCAATGTTGGAGGATCTTGCCCTTGGAACAGCCTTTCCCCACCTGTGACCGCTTATTTTAGAATACAAAATCCATCACCCTCTGCTAATGGAGCCATTGGCAAGGCTGAATGAGGATGAAGATGGAAGCTGTCATCCAGCCTATCTGAAGCATGCCAGGTTGGTGGGGGAGGTTGCCATGGAGGCTCCCAGAGTGCTATTCAATCTCTTTACAGCTCCAACTGAATCTGATTTTACTCTGCAGTGATGTTCTCATTGTTCTGCTGGGTGATTAATGGTTTTTATCTGGTTTTTTACATGATCATTAGCTACCTTCCAAGTAGTGACACTGATGAGTGGGGCAAACATTTCCTAAATTAAATAAACAAATAAATCTTAATCTAAAGATGAAAAAAAAAGAAAAGAAAAACCTGGGGGAAGTTCCTAAAGGTTTCAGTTGCCTGAAGAATTGAGGCCAGAAAGAAAATAAAAAGGAGAGAGCAACAACGTGAGGGAGGGAGGGAGGGAGGGAGGGAGGAAGGGCTGCAAATTTTCATGACTCCTTACTCACAACCTGCTCAACCTGCATATTTGTTTTACAAAACATCACCTATGCCTCCAGGGGTGTCTCTTTCAAAGAAATCTCAGAAGACCTGGTCCCCTGAAGTTCTCAACAATCTCAGAGAAACGTTCTTCACTCATCTCTCAGCTGATCACTGCAGCTGAGAGAAACTCCACAGGACTTCAGACTGTAGCCCCACCTGGAAAGCCTGTGTGGTCCCATTGAATGATGGTCCTTTGCCCCTTCTCACCATTCTTTGATGAACTGGAGGAGTGCTGGCCAGCCTGATAGGACTCATCCCTGTCAAAATGATTGGGAAAGCACCGCTCTGCATAGCAGCCAGTCATTTTATTTTGGTCATTGACCAGCAAAGTAACACACTAGTGCGTACAGAATAGTGTCACCAGTTCAGGATGGATGGCTCTGGCTGGATGACTAGCAAGCAAGTGGTGTACCTCCCTCCACCCCAGCTGGAGCAGAGCAGGTGGCACAGCAGGAGTTGCAGCACTGAAAACTGCAGCAATGACCATTCATCAGCCAAGCCCTTTATAGCCCATATAAGTCAACATGTGCTACCTGGCCTGGCCTGGCCTAGCAGCTGCCACAGGAAAATGACGGTGAGAACAGCAGGTTGGCTGAGCAAAGCCACCAGAGCCTATATCCTTCCCACCACTCTCAGAACCATACATTAAAATGTCTTCCACCTCTCTCTCCTTCCTGCACCTACAGAAAATCTGTGCAAATCTGATTGGATGGTTCATGCTCTCTTAAAGGGAATTTGCCCTGGAATACGACTGCATATGGAAGTAGAGACAAGAGTTCACTAACATTTGCTGCTGAGCAGGATCCACCAAGGAAAGAGGAGAGTGAGAGAACAAATCAGTTCAAGTCCTATGGTGATGCCGATGATGTGGCAGGAGGGAACGATGATGCCGATTCATTTAAATGAATAAAAATATCACACGCAGCCCAGAAAGGCAGAATTAGGCCTGTGGTTATACAAGACTGCCACCTCAAATGGCACCCTGGCCAAGGGGCTTCTGGCTCCTTGTTCCATAATATTGGGCCACATGCACTGATGTTGTAAAGACAACATGTGGGGCACCTCCTCCTATCCTGCTCCTCACCATGGATGGATCAATTGACATATATTTATTGAGGAGACTTTTTTCCTTAAAAAAGAAATCCCTGGAAAGAATAACAACCTTGTCAAGTCAGTATTAAACAAGAATTAGAAAGATTTCTCATTCCCATCACAGTGAAAAGTGGCTACTTTGGAATATGCTAAATACTTTATATGCAATGCAGAACTCCATAAAATTAACTATTAGCCTTAAAAACAAACAGATAAACAGGATTAATTCCGTGCAGATGTTATTCAGGCCTTAGATGAGCATGTACTTCTAATTCCACTGGAGGAACTCTGTTCACCACTAGCGTAGATAGAATCTTAGTGAATGGCAACATCTGGCTGACCTCTGTAGCTAAGCATAGTTGGGCCTATTAGGACTTGAATAGGTGACTATTAGGCTACACTAGGAAATTAAAAAAACATTGTGGAAGAAAGCAATGATAAACCACTTCTCTTCTGTTGCTAAGATAACAGTTGGCATGCGTCCATAAAATTGCCAAGACTTGCATTTAACTCAAGAGCATCTTTATGTTGTTGTTTTTAAAATGTAGCTAGGACCTCTTCCTTCTTTCCATAAACAGACACCCTGTCAGCTCCTTCCAGCACCACTCTGTGCCTGGTCATTGCAGAAGCTGCTGCTGGAGCTGTCAATAAAAGGTGCACCTTTCTGCAAATGGCACAATTGTCTGAGACATTAATTAACTTCAGAGTCAATCCTTCCCCTCCAGAGATGTAGAGGAAGAGCTGGGATTTAGGTCACTAGTGTTTGGTGGCTTCAGTTTCATTTCTTTTCTCGTTAAAATACTATTGGAGTGTCCTCCTTATCATTTCACATTTCAGCGCAGGACTGTAGCCATTGGAAAGCTCTGGGTTGGTTTGAGGAGCAGGACAAGGTGTCCACACGCCGGGTTCCAGGAACACTGCCAGTTCTTGAGACGGTTGGTGGAGCAGCAGAACTGGGACAGTAATCGCCTCTGGGCGATGAGAAGCATAAGAAGGTATCGGCAGTGCAGCCCTGTGAAGGGAGGACATGTGTGGGCAATAGGAGAACAATACTTTCAAGCTCACTGATGAGATGAAAGAACAAAGCTTGAGAAAGAACTAGGCTACAAAATTGCAGAGAATCACTAGATAGCTGTGCTCGCTATCTCTTTGCTGCCATCTAGTGGTCATCTAGATTTTAGCAGCCCAAATCTGCTAGCCCTGGCCCAAACCAGAATGGAGTGGAGAAACACTACCCGCAGAGATCTTGCATGCACTGAGTCTTAGACATGGTATTCAGCACCAAAAAAGCCCAGAGTTGTTTTTAAACAAGCAGCTTTCTAGTACTCAGTGCTGAAAAACTAGTTGGTGACATTAGGCTATGGGGAATTCCTGAAATGGGGAAAAGGAGACCAAGAAAGATTGCCAGGCATCTTGGGGTTTCAGCCTGACTTGATCAGAACCTTTTGCTCCACCCCACAGCTTGCAGAAGCAAAAGGGGTTATAAAATAAGCATATATGTGTGTCACTTGCTAGGTCCAAGAAACAGCATTTTCTGGACAGGCACACACACAAAATGTTTATATGTTTTAACTGCAGAATATGCAAAGTCCCAAATGGAACAAATTGCTGAAAATAGGGTGCAATTGCCCAAGGACAATCATTGTGGTAGAGCTCCACTTTAGAAGTGAAGGGACAGAAATGAGCAACTGGAGAAGCCACGATGGCAATAGATGGTTATAAGAGAGGTTTGGTGGGCACTGAGAGAGCCCCAGTGTGATCTTAGCTAAGATGTTGGAGCAGGCACTGCAAATCAGGATTGATGTGCAGAAGCAGAGCCGGATCTGTACATTTGGAGATGGCAAGACTAGAATAGTAAAAAGTGCTGCATTGAGGTGCATTGGCAAAACTGCATGGGGATGGACTGGAATATGACAAGGTAAAGAAGCAGGTCACGGTGCAGATGGAGCTCTGGGTGGGTAGCTGCCAAGGCCCTGTAATACTGAAGGTTCACCCCCTGGCCCTGATGGCCACTTTGGCTCAGAGCTGAGAATTTGCTGAAGGCACCTTTGAGCTCCTTTCTCTCCTGCACACAACTCTGTTATTACAGGTTGCCCTCGCAAGATGCCTGGCGGTGAAGGCTACTTTGTGTTTGTCAGCAAAGGAGGCATCAGAAAAGGGCCATTCCCTGCAGAGGGAAGAGGTTAAAGTGCTTGGAAACTGGAGAGTGAGCAGAGGAGAGGGATTGGAGGTATATGCTGTCCATGTGGTGGGAAACCATTGCTGGCCTCTACTCCTGTGCCTGCCACCAGAGCCATACTTCCTTGGTGGATGCCAGGCTAGTGACACTGGAAGTGTGCTAACCTGTGGTGGCAGGAGGAGTCATAGCGGCACATGAAGTTTCACCCCAGGGATCAGAGAAGAAGAAACATTCATCCCAAATTAGTGCAGGCTCTCCACCTTTCATGTTATCCTCACAAGAAGCCTCAATGGCTGAGAGATAGTAACTTGCCTGCAGGTTTACGAGCAGCAACATGGCCATGCAAGATGCCATTTTCCACCCAATGCCACGCAGAAAGAACCACAGGTTCATTGAGTTGAAATGACCGTACACTATCTGTTCTGCGCAGGCTCCACTAGTGTGTCTCTGACAGGTAATAGATGACACTTTGTCATCAGAGTGTATTGCTATCTTTTCTGTAATGATATGGTTCTGCCTTTGTTTCTGGCTTTTTACTACTTAATTCACCTTCTCTTTAAGTGCTCAGTCAAATTCAGCCCTGGCACTGGAAAGTACGGGCACCCCTGCTTTAGCTTTAAGGATACGAACTCTTTCTCATAAGGGATTCAGCCAGTAGCTCTTGGGGCCCTCATCTGGAGCCCCTGCACTCTGAGTTGTAAACAAGCATCTCTACTTCTTTTTCTGTGCCCCATCGGGCCTCGTGCCCCCTGTCCTCCTCCTCACTCACTCACTTAAGCTGAGAAACTGTTATGCTAGAATTCTCTTCGATTCAGACCTGCGCCTAGTGTGGTCATAGGCAAATTGCCCCTGTTTCATACCTCCATCATCTACCACAGTGTTTCTCAACCTCAGCACCTTTAAGATGTGTGGACTTCAACTCCCAGAATTCCCCAGCCAGCCATGATCTACAGCATGGAGGACACACAGTGTTAACTTACAAGTTTCTAAGAATGCCTAGACATAAAAAAAAGAATTCACGAATATTTTACAAGCTTTCCTGTCTCTCATACCTCAGGTGTATTGGACTATAATTCCCAACATCCCTGGCAGGTGAGGCAGTGGCTACAATCCTGTAAGCCAAGCTTTCCCAAACAGATGCCTTCCAGATGTTGGACTACAAACCAGCCAGCACAGATTATGGATACTAAACATTCTTATCTTGCAAGGTCATCAAGAAGATCCCCCCCCCAGGTCATGCATAGAGGTACACAGATCCCTCTTTCTGTCCATGCTCCTCAGAAAAAAAAACTTTTAAATCCTTATCCCAAGCCTGGGTTCTGCTTTCTGCTTCTTATGCTGGTTTTAAAGTGACTCTGTACCATTTTGTTCTGGGTTTTCTGGTAGTTGCATTTTCCTTGTTCTGGATTTTTTAAGGTTTTCAAAAATGTTTTCAGTGTTGATATTGTTTCGAGCCTATTTGGATGTTCTATGATTGTTACTGGGTATTTCATTTTGCATTTGCTTATAGATTTTGTAAACCGCCTAGAGGACTTGACTGAGGGGAGCATTATAAAAATGTCATGAATGAATAATCACTAAGTAACAAAATGAAGCAACAAGCCACGAGAACTGAAGCTGGTTAGCTGTGTGCAGCACACTAAGTAAGCCCCACGACTTCAGAATGAAGAGAGATTCGGGAAGGAAAGAGAGGTGTATGTTGTCCACACCCCACAAGTTTTTGCAATCAGCACCTACCCCCTTTTGTCTGGGAGCAATTTGTCATAGCAACTGTATTTTCCCTGACGATGTCACATACACGCTGCCACTTCTAGCTCTAACATCCTCCATCTTGACGGGCTATTTTTTTGCCATTAGGAGAATAATGCAACCTGCACTCTGCCATGGCATGTGTACTTTTCTTTTGTTCATTTCTGGAAAACTCAGGGCCTTTCTGTCCTCAGATTCCTGGCTGATTCAAGCCAGCTCTGTTAATCACTGTATATTCAAGTTTAAGTGAGGTAGTATGCCATGTTCCTATGGCAACCTTCCCAAGCCATACGTGAGCTAAATGGTCGGGTTTGCACTGAGAGAGAAAGAAAGGATATGCGTTGTATCAAACCAGCAATGAGATAGTCTAGGTGTGCGTTGAGACGTATCTGCTGTCCACGCAGCTGAGTGATGGGGGTCTAGCTGAGGACAGAGGGGAAGGCTGAGCTGGCTGGCTGGCAAGAGAGGGTGGCATGAAACCCAGTGTCAGAACGCTGGACAAGACTGAGGGCACCAGAAGAGGCAAGATGAACCACAAGGTTTCTGTCAGGGATGAGAAGGAAGGGCTAGAAGTCCTGCTCTAGGCTGCAACTAGGGGAGGCCAGTCTACATGACTAACAGAATAAGCAAGAGTGGCACAGCGAACAGAACCACCAGGGTGAGGTGGAGAATGCCACTGTTGATTGTCAGTGAAAGGTTCCTGGAAGGAAAAGCAAGCACCAATGCAAAGAGAGCATCACCCCAGCTTGCTCCCTCCTCTGCAAGATTTCTCCCCTTCCCTTCCCTTCCCTTCCCTTCCCATAGGGTTTAAAAATGGCAGCCCATGCCTGCAGCCTCAAATGGTCCTACCTCTTCTGCCTCTTCATTCTGCTCTCTGTGTAGGATGGGCACGAACCAGTGTTTCCCATCCTCAGCAACTTTAAGATGGGTGGACTTCAACTCCCAGAATTCCCCAGCCAGCATGCTGGTTGGGAATTATGGGAGTTGAAGTCCACCCATCTTAAAGTTGCCGAGGTTGAGAAACACTGGCAAAGAGAGAGAGATTCTTGACCCACTGAAGGTGCTTCCCTCAAGGAGCTGCTCTCTGTTCCTGAAGCTGTGTTTTGAGATCTCTGCCAGCCTCTGGCTCTGGCACAAGATGAAGGTAGGATTCTCAGATTTAAGGGAGTTTCTGGGGAGGAGTCTGAGCGAGTACACAAAAGAACTCCCTCGGCAGCAGCAAGGGAATGGGACACAGTCCTTTGAGAATGTTCTCCTCCTCATGAGCAAAACTAGCTAACAGAGGAATTATATCAATGGTTACGAGGCCCGTGCAAATCAATCTGATCCCCATCATCCATTTGATTTTGTTTGCTGAAACGATCTGATTTGAAAAATCAGTGGCTTCAGTTTGAACATCCAAATCATTTTAAATCAAATCATCCAATTGGACTGATTTGATTTGAATTGACTCAGAGGCGGAAAAACGCCTGTTCACCCACACAACAAGTGTCCAAATCAATCTGAATCCACCCTCAGGCTACTTCCTGAGATGGCTCAGAAGGAGGATCTCCTCAAATCTTAAGAATCTATAATTGCTCAGCTGGTATAAAAATGGCTGGCTCTGAGGCACCACACGGCCTCCACAGCCCACTCTATCCATGACTGAAGGAAGCTGGGGGTGTGACAAGATGTCCAGGCAGATCTGAATAGAACCGTGTTGAAAACCTCATCTTTCCTCTTGGCCTGGATAGATCTCTTGCAACACATTTCTAATTAAATTAAACCACATAGTAAACTACAGCCCAATCCTAGGAAATATTTGGTAAGGCTTTCTTCTGCAGAAATACATAGCCCTGCAGCTGCAGGAAAATACAGAGCTTGTGGATTTCCCGGTGAGACATTCAGAAAAAGGGGGTGATGTCATCCAAGCCACTAGAGGGAGCAATGATCCATTCCCCAAGGCTCAAGTTTCAGAAAGGAAAGGTTTTTGAACCTCAAGCCCTCAGCTCTGTAATGAGGAGAGGTTAGGCATTAGGGCATTTTGCCTCTCCACCAAAATAATTCCAGCCTCTTCCATGGCTCTGTGTTTTAAGGGCAAAATTTCCAACAGTCTCAAATTATACAGAAGCTAATGGAAGAATTTTGAGAGATACCTTTGCCTTTAAACAGAGCAACAATATTGAATTTGGAATGAGTCATGATCAGATGCTCAATTAGTTGTTCATTTGCAAAATTTATAAACTACTTCAACCTTGAAGGATTCTAAATAGGGTACAAATTCAAAGCTACAAAGTCAATGCAAATACAACAAAATAAAATACACCACCACCTAAGGAATCAATATAATTCAGTATTATATAATACTGACAGTTCCACATCTGGTGCTGACAATTCCACACCAATCAGGTTCCAGAATAGCCAGGTTTTTATAAGCTTCTGGAAGGCCTTTAGAGTGGGGAGGGGGCACCCTTGTCCTGGGGAACAAGCTATTCCAGAGGAGAGGAACCTGCACAGGTAATGGCCTATTTCAGCCCCCCTCCAATCTTACCTCTCACTGGGTAGGACCTTTATGGGCATTTTCTGTCCACTTGGACTGGGTAGGCAGACTCTGTTTGGGGTGGGCCACCTTGTAGATGCCCAGACTTTGAGACATATAGGCTTTTGTAGGTGATAACCAGCATCCTGAATTGCCCTGGGGTACACACCAGTAGTCAGTGCAGTTTCCAGAGAAATATTAATGGCAGTAGAGTGGTCTGTAAATATACAGGCTGCTGTATCTTGTACCAGTTGAAGTCTCCAGGTGGTTTTCAAAGGCATGTCTATGTATTATAGTAATCCATAGAGGAGATGGTGTAAAGAAATGCAGAATGGGCTTTAGGAAAGGAATAAATAAACCCTTACGAGAGGAGAAATAACAACTCAAGCCTGAGGAAGTGGAAAGCATGAGAAAGAAACTCAAATAATACTGTCTTGATTTTGGTTGGTATATGATGGGGCAGAGACCTGGCCTACCTCAAAGGGCTGACAGTTCCTGATCAGTGACCATTTTCAGTGCCCCCTGTTCTAGGTAAGGCTGCAATGGGTGCACCAGTCAAAGCATGGCCTCCACCTGCTTTTCCAGCTGGAGCAGTAAGCCAAGGATGACCCCCAATTGTGAGCCAGCCTTAGAGTTGTCAAAGAAGATATTGAACTGCTGAATAGCTTCTGCCTTTTTGGATCAACCATCAACAGTAAAGGAACAAGTAGTCAAGAAATGCAGATTAGCACTTGGTAGAGCAGCCATGAAGGCCTTGGAAAAGATATTCAAATGCCGTGAAAAGATATTCAAATGCCTACAAAGATCAGAATTGTGCAAGAAGTGGTATTTCTTGTGACACTCTATGAAAGTGAAAGTTGGACTTCTCAACTTTGATGTTGGAGAAGACTCCAGTGAATACCATGGACAGCCAAGAAAGCAATAAATGGATTATTAAACAAATCAACCCAGGGCTCTCACTCCAGGCACAAATGTCCAGGCTCAAGTTATCCTACTTCAGACACCTATGCAAAACCTTAGTTCTCTGGACAAGGCTCTGATGCTGGGAAAGGTGGAAGGAAAGAGAAGAAGAGGACAACCAGCAGCAAGGTGGATGGACTCAGTTACAGTGGCAATGGGTGCACTGTTGTAAGGCCTGAAAGACCAAGTTGGGGATAGGTTGTCATGGAGAAAACCTATCTTATGTGGTCACTAGGAGTAAAAAATGACTTGATAGCACATAGTTGTTCAATCAGTCAATCTCTGTGGCAGAGCACTACCCCATTAAGAACCAAAGATGCTGTAAACCAGAAGCTTCTGAATGAATGGCTACCAAAACACCAAGTCAGGACTTCCACCAGACTTCCCATTTGGCCTGATGTTTGGTCTCCATAATTATTCAAATAATGACAGTATCTGCACCACCATGGAATGATCCAAAACATTAAGAGAGGAGATGGTTGAACAAAGTGGAACTCCTGCTGTCTCTTGGCAGGCTTTGTTGTCCAGTGGTAACAGCCCTGAAAATCTCAGATATCAAACTCAACCTTTCTCTGGGACTCAACAAAAGCAGGGTTTTTTTCCTTTATGAAAGGAAAAGGGCTTCAAAGATCAAAATCAATATGTTGAATTGGGCCAGGAAACTGAGCCACCTGCCAGTGCCACAAAAGTAGTTGAACAGGACACCTGTGCAGGAGCCAGGACACCAACTACATCTTCTGAGTTACTTTCAAAATCCAGATGTGACACATCTTCCCACCAGAAGTGTATGCAGGGGTGTCAAGGGGGTCAAAAAAGTCACCCTGTGGGGGAAATGGGCGGCATATAAATTTAATAAATAAAATAAATAAATAAGATAGGTCGCATCCATGTAATCAAAGGCTGCCCCGTGAATACCCCTGAGCATATGGAACATATACATTTCCAAGATTGTTTCCTCCTCCAACTCTTGCACTATCTCTCTTGTCTTCTGTCTGAAGGAACTGATTCTGCTATTCCAGGTTCAGTATTAAGTACAGCAAATCACCATCTCCTTCAAGAAATAGATGTCTTGGGGGAAAGGATTCCTAGCTTGTAACCATGAATCTATCAGCTGCCTTTGCTGGCCTGCTCAGTCTTTCATAAGTCCCAGTTAAAGACATGGCATGACAGCAGGATAAAGGATGAAATAGGAGGGTGATAAATGGGATTTGCAAAAATCCCAACAAGTATGATGGGGGGATAGTTTCTTTTATGAATCACTGGAGCACAGTGACTGCATTTTTTCCATTGGGAAAATCATAGGAAGAGGATGGATTTGGGTCCCATTGAGACTTTTCATTCAATGCTCTGTGCAGCTGATTCCACCCACTCTCCCGTATCTCCTGTGGGAGTGAGTTCCACAACTTAATACATTCCTTGGAATGACTTTGAATGTTAACATTGAGTAAAATTATTTTCTCTCTCCAGGCAGGTTCTGAACCCAACCTTTTGAACCCATTTCCTTTTATTCATATTTTATATCCAGGCAGCAGGATAGAACAGAGCATTCAGCTGTTTTTGATGCTTCTTTTTCTCCCCTCAGGATCAGTAGTAATTTTTTCTCCTTACATTTTGATATGAAAACCTATATAATCACCTAAACCCTTCTCTGGCTTTTTCAAACATAGGAGGCCTTGCCAGATCATACCTGTGTGTTTCAATCTCCACTTGGTCATGCCGACTGCACAGTTCCTTCTCTTTGGGCATGCATGTCTGTATGTCTGGCTTATGTCTATAGATTGCCTTCTGAGTCTTTAATCATTTATCCAGTATTCATTAGATGCCTACATAAGGATGTTTGATATCATGGCATGATCCCAGAAGTTTCCCAACTGTTTCGTGAGTTTGTGGGAAGTAGTAGAAGAATAATTTTTCCCTATTACATTCTCTTCTTTTGAAGACATCCAATGCAATGCATTTCAGCTCCAGAACCAGTCTGATTTAACTGATTTTGCTAATCCACTGTAACATCTGTAATCAAAAATCTGTCTCATTACAAAAATGGTCCTTTCCTTTACTAATAGTTTAAACCTATGTGAGTTTCCATGGATCTAAATCCCATTCAGTTCAATAAGTGTTCATAGTCTTCATATGACTTACAGCAGATATAATGGTGCAGCCAGATGTTCACGGATGGCGAGAAAGAACTCAATTTGAAAAATGTCAGTGATCGGAGTGAAGAAAAATGAAAGCACCTAGGGTTTTTCGAGGATGGAATTCCTCAGCAAGCTAAGTAGGTAAAACATCTCCAATCTTTCTTAAGAAACTCCGTTATTTATGCCAGCTTGCAAAATAGTGTGCCAGCTTTCAAGTTCTTCAGAAATCTTGATGAGGCAAGATACTAAGCAATGTAAACTAGGCTGGGGATGTGGAGAAAAGACTGATCCAGAGGCCATGAATTCTGCATTTAATATATGAAAGAGTTTGGTTTTGCTTTGTCTTGGCTTTTCCCAAGGGAGCCAAATCCTGCAACAGGAATCCTGATTGCAATCACTTCTGGCCATCCTGCCCAGATCTTTTCTTGCCCTCCCTGCTGGTAAAGCCAAACATCACACATATGGGCTCTTTTTGCTGGACTGTGTCACTTCAGCCTGTAGATGGGTACCTGCTATTTCTCTCTTCCTAAATACATAAAGAGAAAAGAAAGGTGGTTGGAGCCTTGCGCCACTGAGTGACGAGTGTACATTAAACAATTGCCTGGGAGCCTTAAGTCTAAAGCATGTACTTCCTGGGGACTCCATGAACTCGGCGGGGCTTAGCCCTAAGTAAACATACTTCCGATTGTGTGATATGTCTGCTCTGCACGCGCAGCATTCCCAACTCCTTGCGGAACTGCGGCAGCAGCTGCTGCAGAGTGGCATAATTAAAGGCTGCCATTGATCCCAGCTCCAGGCAGGAGACGGTGGCTGTTCTTTTCAGCAGCAGAAGGTGGGGAGCTCAGGCATGTGGGGTGCATAACAGTCACAGCTTTTGCTTACAGAGCAACAAGTGCCTGCTCTTCCTAGGTTGTCATGCTCTTGCTGCAGTCAGGTACGTTGAAATGCACTGCCTATTGCGGCAAGGTCCACCTTTGCCTGTATTCGGCAGACAGAGAAAGCGCTATGGGGCCCCTCATCCGCCCATGCCAGGAGCGTCTGAATCAAAGGGCATTTCTTGTCCCAGACAGGCGAGAGTGTGATTTGCTTTCCCAACATCCCGTGGCGTCTGCCTGCCTGTTTTTGTGTTAACCCCTAACATGGCCATTGACGTCTGGGTAATAAGGAAGAGGGTTGAAATTAAGGGGGGAAATGAATAAATGCCCCATGTATTGGTCTCAAAATAACGTAAGGTTTTTTGGTTGTTGTTGTTGTTGAGGAGGTCTGATGACTATTATTTAATTTATAAATCTCTTCCCAAACAGCACGGAAAGAATTTGAGATTAAAACAACTGAATGTGGGTTAAAACAAAGCTGACAGATTAGTGCATCTGGGCTTAGAGTACTTAACACTTAAACATCTGGACTCTGGAATCCCTATGTATTCACTCTATCTATATTTTGAGCAGTCTCTTTATTAAGACATTGCTTAATATCATTTCATCTTCATAAAATGAAACCTCCCATTGGCCCAGGAAAGGATAATGCTTTAATATGGAGGTCAGATTGTATGTATATTTTATACAACAAAGAGAGAGATGTGGCATTAGGGTTGTTGACTCTTTTTCTGACCAGTTTCTCTTTCTTAACAGCTATGCAGCAGCAGAGTGGGCAACATCAAGTATCTCCAGGCTGGGAACACTTATTGAATTTGCCCAGTCCAGATAGTTGAGGCCTTTCAAAAAAGGAATTTACCAAAAGTCATGCATTTCTTCATAAAACCTTTTAAAAACCTGAGATGTTTAACGTGAGGAAGGGCAAGAAAACTATACTGAACAATTTGTCCATCCTTACACAGCGGAGGGGGCAGGGGGATTGAAATGAAAAAAATATAGAAAAAATCCCAAGCCTTCAGTTTGTTGCAGACAAACAAGTAGTATACAGAGGAGAAAGATTGTTTCATTTCTCTGAAAATGTCATTCATTTGATTTATTAATCCAACTATATAATTAATTGTTTCCACGGTGACCTAGATAGATATAGGTAAGACACATTAAACAAAATCAGTAAAATATATAAAGTTCAACATCAAATGCAGCACACACACACATGCACTCACACCAGACAGCAATTTCAAAAACATTTAAGTTTCACAGAAATGAAACCACCTGAAAATACAAATTGGGCAGCAAGAGAATACATTTTCAAGGTCCTACAAGAATAAAGAATGAATACAAAATAAAAAGCCAAGGTAAAAGAAGAAGATTCTGAATTCAAACTCCATGGAACAGGCAGGATTAGATGGGGAGAACTGGTCCTTCGGCCCCAGTTGTGCCACATTTCGAAGCACTTTGACTTCTAGTATGGCACTGGTTCCCATTCATATTTTAAAAGGGGAATTTGCAGGGGGAGGGGGTGCCTTTGAGTCACTCTTGACTCCTGGCGATTGCCTGGACAAGTCCCTGCAGTTTTCTTGGCAAGATTTTTGGAAGTGGTTTGCCACTGCCGGCTTCCTAGGGCTGAGAGAGAGAGAGAGTGAGTGAGTGGCCTAAGTCACCCAGCTGGCTTTGTGCCTCCGCGGATTGTCTATCAGCTCTTTGAAGTCAGTCTGTATAGTCCATCATCTCATTTTGCTACATCCTGGAGCAGACCTCAAGTCAACCTGAAATTAAATAATACTTTGAAAGAACCACAGCGATATCAGTGTTTCTGTTTCTGAGAAGGGGAAACTTTTCCTGCAAGACCAGCTTCTGGTATCTCCCAAGGCCCTGCTTCCCCAGCCCCGACTCCCTTGTGGGGAGGCTGTTTTGTGGGGGGGGGGCATGCCAACTGCCTTTCCTGCTCCTTCCGGACAGGCTGCTTAACTGGTCCGCCGGGAGGAGACATTGCAGTGTTGCACAGCATTATTCAAAGGCTCCCATTGAGAAGACTGCTGCCATGTGCAAAATTGCAGCATTTGTTTGTGGCAAATGAAACAACCTGTTTCTCACAAACAGGAAACCACTCCAAGCAAAGAAGAAAAATGTTTTGTGATTGCCTTTGTCACAAAGAGCTGCGTGATCTGAGCAACGAGCCCATTTTTCTGTCACCCAGTAAACAAAGAGGATGTAACAAAGAGAGGTGATCCAGCTGTCTGAGGCCAATCTTAATCCCTTGGTGCAGTCATCACAACCAATTATTTTTATTCACAGGCTTGATAACAAGGCTGCAAAACCAAACAAGGAGAACTAAACAAGAATTGAAGCTTCTTCCGCTCACCCAAGCCATGGAAATTTAGGATCTGGTGGTAATGGCAACATGGGGACAGCAAGTAAAATCTTCATATAAACAAAGCATGTGCTTTGTCCCTGCACTACAGATCTTTCATAGAGGTTACAAACATTTAGTGAACATGCAGAATGCAAGATGCCAATTGATTGCTCAGAGTTATGGTTCCAAAGCCGCAATCCAAAACATGTCTTCTGGGAGATAGTATACATCATCAAATCGAGTCATAGTTACTTTGGAAAAACATGCAGGTAAATATGGAAAGTGGGAGATTGATCCTAAGACAAGGAAAAACTCTCTCTTTAGTTTGTTCTTCACGGCATGCCCCAACTCTGTCAAACTGTAAACACTTAGCTTTCAGTCAATAGACAAGAAGGCATACTATTTACTTATTTTGCACAAAAAATCTGCACATCCCTTGGAGATTCCTTTATGGTCAATCAGCTCTCAGATTTCTAACAATGGCACACATCTCCCATAATGCTAATCAAACACACACCTTTGTAAATCACTCTCCTCAATTTGTAGACTATACACAGAAAGGGGCCTTATAGATTTTCTCTCTTGCATTGTTCCTTTCAGTTCCGCTGGGGTTCCTTTTTTTCTTTCCAGGAGGGGCATTCGGCATTGATTTTCCTTTGCCTGAATTTTAGGCTGAGCAGTTAATGCTGTGTGTTGGTCCCACAAAACAAGACAGAAAAGTTGCCTAAAATTATCCAACTTAGAAGGGTATATAATATATTCTGCTACATGCAAAGGACAATAACATAGCATTGTTATTAACAGCTTTGAAATACTGCACTCTTGAGCAGAAGGGAGTACAGCCATTTCCCCATTAGACATTTTTTTAAACCAAATGGCACTACCAACCTATTTCAGCTCCTGTGGTAGAAAAAGCAACTACTGGAGGGGGACAAACTTTAAGGAAAAACACATGTGATCTTGTGGTTGATTTGCATGAAATCTTGTGGTTAATTATAGCTGCATGTAGTTTGACCCAACAAAAATAAATTGAGAAAACAGTGTAGGAGTACAGAATAAAAACTAGGGGCTGGTTAGGAGTAGCTAACCAACAAGAATAGAGAATAAAAATAGAATAAAATATAGAGAACAAGAGAACAAAAGTCATAGCTATAGGGTAGAATGAATACAATAGAAGAGTATAAAGAACGTAGGAAGAACAGTAAAGAAATAAAAGAAATAGAAAGTAGAGTAGTTTGAATGAAAGATTCCATAGCTATATGGGTCAGGTAAGAATAGAGTTAAAAGTTAAAGAGAAGAATGAGACTGGATTAGTAGAGATAAGGAGTTAGAAAACCCTGTCTTGGAAAGATAAAGAGAAGCAGAGTGTAGAAATTAAAGATTCAAATAAGACATAGAATAATACAAGAATATTTAGAGTCAGAATGTAGGAACAAACTCTAAGGTCAAAGATAGATAAGTTAAGCCAGATATAAGTATATAGAAACAGAGTATAAGAAATAGGAAATGTACACTGAATGAGACAGAGTACCATGTTCAGTCAAGAAACAAAGTTCATTTTTGTTGTGCATCTTGATAATAAATAATATCCTTTTTCCCTACCTGGGTTTGTACTTTGCATGAACCTATGACCCTCACTCTTTTACACCCCCCCATCCACTTATACCCATGGATTTGTTGGACCCTCAATAAGAATAGCTGTTCATTTAAAAGGGTTGGATCATATAATGACTATGTAATTCCATCAGCCAGAGCTGTCCAGTTTGTAAACTCTGTTAAAATCAGATCCTGCCATGCCCTGGACTTGTTACATCCATATCCCTTCCTTGGATACAGCTGTGAGCATACCAAACAAGGAAAGTCCAGTTCTTCTCCCACTTCCTCATTGGCAGAATCAAACAGTAGACCAACTGAAACAGTGCTGACATTACCTTTCCACATTGCTAGTGTCCCACAAACAAGAAACAATTTGCATCATTCTGGAAGAAGCCCACTGATGCTTCTCTAAAGACAGTTTTGAGTGGCACTTTATGGTGTGCCAAACAGGGACTTTTGACCCCATCTCCTGCTTGCAAAGGAGCCAAGTGGAGCTCTTTTCCACACAGGGAGTTCATAATTCCATAGAGATTTTCCCTGACATTTGCTAATCTGTCTGATGCACTCAAGCTCTTACAGCTCATGACTCTGCCTTGCCTTCTTCCTCGGAGTATCTAGGATACTCTAATGCTCTTGGCATCCCTACCCTCATCCATCTTTGCATGAGATAAGAGGGCAGGTAAAATTCAGTCCTTCCCCTCCAAGCAATTCTTTGTCCCTGAGTGTTCTCCAACAGTGACTGCACTCATGCAGGTCTGCCATGCTGGGGAATAGCTTTTGTGTATGTAGAGAAGGGGACTAAATTTATATTACTCCCTTATTTCCAGGGCTTGGCCCAGCATGGCAGAGTTTCTCTAAAACTCATGTTAGTCCTGCAATGAAATGGGAAATGTCTCCTTAAGAAACAAGGTAATACCAGTGTCTTTAAAAGGAGCTATATTTAAATCATTTCTGTAAAATACTGTTGGGGCAATACAAGTGGCTGATATTCTATTAGCAATATCAGAAGCAGCCTGATACTGAGTCAGACCATTTATCCACACAGCTCATGGATGGAATTTTTCTCATTCTATCTGGAGTTACCAGGAATTGAAGGTGGGATCTTCTGCATGTTACATTACTGCATTATGCCCCTTTTCCTTCCTAGCCAATGTTCCCAAAAAGATGATTGCCCGGATAATTCCAATCACTTTTTCACAAAACTGATTTTATGGAGCCATTTAAATTGAATTTTGGATGTGACGTGCATTGCCTGTCCTGTAGCATCATCCTGGAGGATGATGGAGAGAGTACAGTCCTATGGATTCTCTTGGGCCCTTCTGCAGCTTTCAATATTATCAACCACATCTCTTTCTGAGTGGAATTTTGGAGTCACTGCTGTTTTACTTCTATTTGGTTATCCAATTCCAGATTATAATGCTGGAAGATTACTGTCCAACCCCTTGGCATTTACACTTTTAAGTCCTAATATCTTTTCCTCTTCCTGTTTATTGTTAAATTATAAGAAAAAGGTGTCATCAATATGCAAGAGACACACTGGATGTGTTCTACTGTTAGTATGTTCAACATGTTTTGGCAGGATTTGCCCTCCCACTGAAAGGTTAAACTCACTATTTGGAGGTGCCTATTGATCCAAACTGTTCCTAGGTGCATAAATAATTCTGTGATGCAGATGCCAATTACCACCTTTTGAAAAGGGGATTTCTTGCTTCAGTTTATCTGGTGTAAACTTCACATTTGGATTAATGTAATGTTATACATAGTGATGCTTTTGAAGGTTAATTTATTTCAGAATAGACCTGCCGGGTTTTTATTTAATTACATTGCACCAGAATCGTATCATCCCCATTGTCTTTCAGTCTATTTCCAGGTCCAATTCAATTTAACTTCTCCAAATTTTCTACATGTGCCTACCCAGACCTTGAGATCATTGCTGGATATAATTCTCTGAGTATTTCTGCTAAGTAGGATGTAGCAAGTGGCATCCAAATTGGGAAAGTTCTCCTCAGAGAGGCTCACTAAGGTTTCCACTTAAAGACTTTTGTGTTTTTACCTTTTCAGGCATTTTAAAATCTTGCAATATTTTGAAACCAAATAACTTGGTGTTGTTTGAGTGTCTTGTTTCATCCATTTTATTCTCTATAATTTGAGAGTTTGTATCTGTGTTACATTTCACTGTTTTGCTTTTATGTTTTGTTTTATGATATGATATGGTATTATTATATTATATTTATTATGTTACCTGCCCAGAGAAGCTTGTTATAGGGGAGCATATAAATCCAATGAATGAATAAATGAATGAATGGTTTCTGAGTAGATGGCAAGCCCATCTCCCAAGAGGATAGATTCTGTAGAACTTCCTTAAGAGATTCAAAAGCTACGAGGATGGTGTATCAAGAAGTCATTCTTTGAAGCAGTGAAGCATCAGAATATATATGATTATAAAAATCAAGAATAATGTATTGATCTTGGAAATGCACTGATATTCAATGCAGGTATTTCAAACCAAGTGCAGTATCTTCTCCCTGTCTGCTACTCATTCCACCTATAAGAAGTTGTATATCATGCTATCAGGGTAGTTGGGTTAGAGCAGGGTTCCTCAACCTCAGCAATTTTAAGATGAGTGGACTTCAACTCCCAGAATTCCCCAGCCAATTCTGGGAGTTGAAGTCCACTCATCTTAAAGTTGCTGAGGTTGAGGAACCCTGGGTTAGAGAATATGACACAACTCTATAGAAGAACTCTCTGAGGACAGATCACACTTATTGGTCTCAGCCCTAGCCTTTGAATGTACCAGTGCAACTGTGTATTTAAAGGCCCATGCATTTAAAGGATCACACACATACATAGCCTCTTTCAGACCTTCCCCGCAGCCCCTTGCTTCCCGCTGCATAATTCAGATAATTCACCTATCTTGTTTTTACACCTAAACTGCACTTCCTACAGACTCCCTTCCATACCAGTGTAATTACAGTGACTTTATTATGGGTAGCAAGGTTGGTTTTATCCAATGGGCAGTGAGGAATATGATCATTCCCCTCCCCCCAACTTCTAGTTTGCTCTTCGGAGTTCCTCCTTGAGTGCACAGGGCCAGATTGATCAGTGTCCTGCACTGTCCATAGCCAGTTTCCTGCTGACTCTGCTGGCTTCACAGACTACCAGAGCAGTGCTTATTCCAGCTGTCTCCCTGGTTATGCAGCACGGCTGGCACCTGTCCTCCTTCTCTACTCCATATGCTCCTTGTGGTCAGTGAAGAAACTGTGACTGAGTGTGGGTGCACCTGTCCCCTTCCTCCAATGTATACAGCAATAGGTCCCCTAATCCTGTTTGTCCTCTGTATCCCTTAGCCAATTCTGGTTGAGAGCCACAAAGCAAGAATTACACAGATTTTAGTAAGGTATCTTTAATGGTAGTCTTTTGTAAAAGCAGATTAAAGATTTGTGGAAATCATAAGAGGAATTTCCCACCTTCATTTATGGCAAGTTAATTAAGATGGAATCTCTTGGAATGTTTGAAATGCTTCTTCCCAGATTTCTCTCTACCTGGTCTAAGGTACCATTTATGGGATAAGCTGCCAACTGAAGCCTGACTTCTTTTTTTTCATTGTTTATGTCTACTCTCCCTTTCATTTCTTTCTCAGCCTCCCCACAGTCTCTCACTTTCTGGGACCACTTCAGCTACACTCAAGTCTCCTCTCTAAATCATCCTCACACCATGCCAGAAATAGGACCCAAAGTGCAAACATGGCTCAGATCTAAACTGAGGACCATCTACTCCTGTAACAGTCTGCCGCACACACTTAGGTCCTGTCATAAATATTTTAATATTGATAGCATTTTTTCCCTGTGGTAGTACCCATTTTAGGGTTTAGTAGGGCATTGAGTAGTTTTAATGTTGTTTTACTATAATGCCTGCTAGAAGGAGAGGTGAGGGAAGGAACCAGTGTCTGACTGGTGCACCACATTTTAAAGTGTTGGCCCACTTTAGACATCAGTTGGTCGGTACTACCTATCCCCTGTGCTATGGTCCATGTATTCATGGATATGCCCATCCATTCCTCCCTCCACCACCAATACATTGAGTATTTAGCATATTACTTTTAACTGGGATAATGTTGTCTGAGAAATTGAGTAAACCACCCATTGTCCTAGTACTATGGTTCGGATCCAACACTCCTCTTTCCTGTTGGTGTTGAAAAACTATAGCGAAGTGCATTATTTATGCCAGCTGGTAAAGTGCTATGTTTTATCACTGGGGCTTCTTTAAGAAATGTCTATAAATGTCTACAAATTCTCTCTGTCTCACTCTCTCTAGGTATATATCGGTAGTATGTGTGTGTATGAGAGAGAGACATAGAGAGAATTTGTACACATTTTGTAGAAGTGGGCCAACGCTTTAAAATGTGGTGCACCAATCAGACACTGGTTCCTTCCTCATCCAGCAGGCATTATTTAAAGGAGGTCATGTCCTTTTTATGACCGTTTGAACTGTGAAATTGCTAACTCCTCCTTGTCCAGCACTCATAGACCATCCCTCTAGTACTTCAAATTACAGATCTCCCAAGTTTCTCAGGATAGTAAATAGAAAGAAGTGGGGATAGACAGCTCCAGTTTCTCCATTTCTCCTTTTCTGCACCATCTGCACATAGAAGGCCAAACTATCCGCACATATAGTGGTTAAGGCACCAGGTTAGAAACTGGGAAACCGTGAGTTCTAGTCCTGCCTGAGGTACAAAGCCAGCTGGGTGACCTGGGGCCAGTCACTCTCTCCCAGCCCTAGGAAGGAGGCAAGGGCAAAAACTTGCCAAGAAAACTCCAGGGACTACTCCAGGCAGTTGCCAGGAGTCAAAAACTGACTCTAAGGAGGGGGGCGGGGGGGGGGGAGAAATCTGCACATCACTAAGATAATCTATTTATAGGTTATACTTAGTGGCTAACCAAGCAATCTATATGCTCATTAAGCTGAAGAGGGGGAAGCTATGTGGGAGGAGAATAATTTAGAAAACATGCAATATGGAAAATAAAAATAATGTTGTTGGGAACATTACATTCTCTGACAATGCTACTGCAGCCCACCAACGAGAGCCCTTGGCAAAGGTTATACCTTCATGCAACATGAACACAGAAGCAGCTAACCCACATATGGCAAGGTAGAAACAGGATCAATCCCATATGCACTCAAGGGCAGAGACAGCTGAGAGGTACAGCCAAGGAAGTCTAACAAGTAGCCAGGAGAGTTTCCTTTGGTAAGGAATGTCATAGATTTTGGATGAGGAATTTCACAGATCTAAGCTTTCTTTGAGCAAATGATGGAATATGGAATAAAGCCTTCCCTTGTACTCTTAAAGAATAAGAAAAAGTATTTGGGAGCAGATGTGTCCTGAAGACAAATTTGAAGGTTGGCCACTGGCTAATTTCTAGTGGTCTTTCTGCTACAATCATTGCCAGAATTTCTGTCAGATGAAAAAAGTGAGAGAACTGTACTTACATGGTGCATCAAGGTGTTGTATCCCTAAATACAGAATGACATTGGATACTTTAAATACATTGGAATAATCTTCAATGTCAGGAGACCCATAACAGGTGCCTTTCTCGCTTTGTACATAGTGATAGCATTCCTTCTTCAATGATCAATAATTTATTGTATTTATAATAACTGTATTATTAATCTGATGTGCTGAGGAGGAAGGAAATTATGGAAATGTGTAAGAGTGAGTTGCAGGTCTACTGGCCAAAAGTGTGTATGTGTGACTCTGCTGGCCATGAGTTTATGAGTATACAGAACATTCCCCAAGGATGCTGGCTTATCAAGCTGATTCTAAGATAGGATGCTGGCTCTAGTTTGCACCACCAAGTAAGAAACGCGCTTAGGCAACATGTACTGCATGCCTTTCTAGTCAACAGAGATATTCCACTGTGGCTCAATCAATGTTGGGGATACGCACATAGGGTAAGCATGTAAAATCTTGCTTTCTGATCTTGTAGCCTCTGTTTAAGCCTACCCTATCTGCATTTCATCTATTCACATTTTTTCTTCTTCTTCACAACGTTAATCGTATTATAGTTCTATACGTTTCTCTTCACTGACTTTCTGTGTTGGGCTATTTAAGCTTACATTTCCTGATCTCTTCTGCCTCTTCATGGTCTTGCTTCTTTCTTATTTATCTTTATCAGTTTTCCTCCTTTTTGGTCTGTGTTACTTCTGCTCATCACATACTGCACTCACCAAACCTTATTTCCTATGTACCACTTTATATCTGTTTCCTTTCTCCCTCTTGACCCCCAGGTTGTGTTGCCTGACACGATGCCCTCCAGATGTGTTGGGCTACAATCTCCAGGAGAATGGCTTTTCTTGACTAGGGATGATGGGAGTCATAGTCCAACTCATCAAAGGGCATGAGACTAGTCTAGAAAAGGCTGATTAAGGTATTCAGCTGGCACTCCCTTTGTCTTGTTTTAAGAAATTATTAAAAATGCATTGCTTCCTGCATTTTTTGTGATGTTCTATTTGTATGGATTTTAAAATTCTATGCTTATTTTTAGTTTAATTACTGAGGAATTTTAAACTCGTTTGCTTCCATTTTATCTCATCAAACAAGAACAAAGTTGGTCTCCCCGCTCCTCACCCCAACCTCCAAATTTCCTCTGTTTTCCTTCCATGTGTCTTAAACTGTGCACTTGCGGTCAAGGTCCTGCACGTTTTATTCATGAACAGTGCTGGTGTATGTTAAGCTTTTTATAAATAATAAATGATGGCGATGATGCCATAGGGGCCCTCAATGAACTTTAATACAAACGGTTTATTTTTATTGATAAGGCTACAGAAGATGGATACACCTCCTTCTCTCAGGAATAAAAAGCCCCAATGCACAGATAGATCTTGGGGCTCAAACACTGATAGAAGAACTACATTTTAATTTTAATATTTAAATTTTTAATTTTTATATTTGGGATAGGAATTGTTTTAAATTTATTTTAGGATTGTTTGCTTCCCACAGTCACTTGTTGAGGTGGGCAGCCATACCAATTGAATAAAGAAACAAACAAACAAACTAGTCAGCAGGGTACAAATTTTTAAGTGTGAGGTGGAAATGAGGCTTTGTGTGCCTCGCAGTTTCAAACAGCAGAGTGCCTATCCCAGAGCAGCTCTGTCTAAAGCTCCTGCATGCTGACAAGCAGAATGCGGTTGCAAGAAAGGAGGTGGCTGCAATTAAGGGAGGGGGCCTCTTTCTCTCTGCCTGACAAGGGGGGACGTTTGCAGCATAGCTCAAGCATCTTGCATTGCTGGAGTTCTCTGAGCTCGGCTTGGGGGTTACTAACATTTCATTACCCTGCTAGGTAAACCAACCAAACTGAGTTCAAAAACACCTTAAGCTAAAATGTGGAGGGCTTGTCTGAAGCTCAGTGTTTCATGGGAGGCCAGCCACTGTAACGATACACCTTAGGTACGTGTAGGGCAGATGGACCCTTTCCTCTTCTCAGTCTGCGCCATATCTGGTGGACATGCCTTCCTCTTGGACTGCTGAAAGCTTTCTGTGAAGGGACCTGGAACTCCTTTTGTTTCTGGGCTAGTAGAATTACTGTTCAAGCAGGGCAAGGAATGGAAGGGAACACATCTTATCATACTGCCACTATCAGGTGTTCAATCATGTTATGAATGCAGGTACAGTGGTACCTCGGGTTACGAACGCCCCTCCTTACGAATTTTTCAAGATACAACCAGCTCCGGCCCCAAAAATTTACCTCGACATGCGAACTCCGCCTCGAGCTATGAACCAGATCCGCGGCCATTTGCCCTGCTGCCACGCAGTCGCGGCTTCCTGTGGGCGAGATCGCGGTAGCAAGGAGACGTTCGGTGAGGCTTGTGGTGTGTTTTGGGGGAAATTTACCTCGTGGTGCGACCAAATTTGGAGGGCGGATTAGCCGTATTTACATTGAACCTTATGGGGAAATTTGCTTCGTGGTGCGACCAAATTCGGAGGGCGGAACGGATTAACCGTATTTACATTGAACCTTATGGGAAAATTTACCTCGAGTTGCGACCAACTCGAGTTGCGATCAGAGTCACGGAACGGATTAAGTTCGTAACTCGAGGTACCACTGTAATGCCATTTCACGGGTAGGGGTTGCCCAGCCAGTTTCTTCCCAGGGAAGCCAGCTGCCGCTGGTCTTTGTCCCAAGTATGACCTGATTCTCATATTGGTCAGAGAAGAAAGTTGGAGGGAAGAAGGGAGGGAGAGAGCGGGCTGTTCATGACAGCCCAGCAAACAGTGTAGAAGGGAAGCCAGAACTCGGATCAACCTGAATCATGCTAGGGCAAGCACATCATCAGCTTTCCAGCATGTAAAATGGGAGGAGAGGAATCCACAACAGGCAGAAGGGTGGGACAAAAGGGATTGACGATGCTGACTCTGGACAGCAAGCACAAAGCACAGCAGCTGGGCTGGAACAACCTTTTCCCCAGCTTTGTTTACAATCCTGAAATCTTCCCCTGCTGCTCTGTGTCTGCATTTTCCTTCCACCTCTTCCCCACCACCTCCCGCAAGATCAGGTGTACTTGCTTCAGGGATGGTGTTTTTGTGTTGAACTGTAATGAGATTTCTGCTTGGCTGCGTAGAGAGAGGATCCAAAGCAGAC
This sequence comes from Liasis olivaceus, assembly GCA_030867105.1. NCBI lineage: Eukaryota > Metazoa > Chordata > Lepidosauria > Squamata > Pythonidae > Liasis > Liasis olivaceus. The sequence continues at coordinate 63,550,984 of CM061348.1, read as the reverse complement.
GTCTTGCAATGTTTCTCCATGCCATGCTTCCAATCAGTCTGATGTAACTCTTTCTCACCAAGGTTGACCCTTCTGAAAACCAGACCTCTGTCATATCCAGCTAGAATCTGTGTAACTTAGGGGCAGGGAATTAAAACAACAACAACAACCACAACCACAACAACACAGTGACTGCAACTAGGCATAACGCTAAACCATGGGTGGGCAATCTGAAGGTCCAGGGCCATGTCCTGTATTTGAATCCTCTCTTTGCAGCCCCCAATAACTTTTTCAGAAAAAAATGACACATAGTCTCCAGTCACTTTGAGGTGGGGCATACATGAAAACTAGTAATTAGTAAGCCCCAAAACAGGTTTAGTTTGAGAAAACCAGAGGAAACCTCTAAAATCCCATTCTCCCAGAATGAACGGAAAACCAGTACATGCTAGCCCCACCACTCACGTGTATGACGCAGACCCAGCCACTTATTCACTGCAGCCTCCAGGCTGACTGGGAAGAATTGGATTTTCAGCCAGTAGTTTATCATCATAAACATGTTTATCATCATAAACATCACCATCTCATTAAGATTGAGAAACACTGATCTAGGTTATGCATTACTCCATTCTTTTTATGCAAGTCTGTTACAATGGACAGAAGGACAATTTTCCTTCTCCTGGAAACAGGCCGTATAGCATTATATGAGATTTCTGTACCTTTCCTAAGTTCTTTAGGGTATGGCCAAGCCAAACAACTGCTCACTCAAAGAATAAGGGATATGGAATTTCAGACTGAAGTTAATAGGCTGCCCCAATATGGCAGAAATTGGATAAATGAGAGCACTTGGGAACCAGAAAGAGATCTACAAAATCTAACTTTCCCCAAGCCGAGAATAGCATTTTTCAAAGCCAAGCATAACATCTTACCATCCGTGCTGCTCCAAAACCTATTAACCGAGAGTACCTGCCCATGTGGTGACAAGGAGCTCGAAACGATTTTGCAGGTATTATTGTACTACATTGTAAATTCTATAGGGATATCAAGTCTGCTTATAGTGCCCCCCTAATATGTAAATTTCCAGGATGACCAGACAATTTCTATGTGAACCATCTTCTAGAAGATTCGAAACCGTTTATCACCTGTGCAGTAGCCAAATTCTATGTTACCGCAATGAAAATAAGGCATAACTAGTTACAGAAATAATCACTTCTCTTTTATTTATCACTTTAGATTTAACACATACTAGCTATCTTGGTTTTAGATGATATATATTTTACTTCATAGTCTGTAATATTTTAGATTTACACTTGCACAGGTAATTAATGCACCATTATAGCAGTGTATGTCACATTTTATGTGTTATTTTATCTTTGTTATGCTAGTATTTTATCTCATCTATTTGATTTTACTTTGGTGGTGGTGTGTTTTTTTAATTTTTGCTGGTCATTGACTGAACAAATTATTATCTATAAGCTTTGTTCCTGGTGATTTCAGCGCCACGTGCTATTACTGTCCTACCAATGAGATGATGTTCTTGGCCGATGCCTTCTTCTGCCATTATTTGTCCACTTCTAAACCTGTAACTGAGGGATTTCCTGATACCCTCCCAACCAAGCATTAACCAGAGTAGACCCAGTTTGGCTTTTCAAGACTGCACAGGGACAATGGGAATCAAAATAATTGGGGGGCATTTTCAGCCTTATTCTCTTCCCTTCTACAATTTTCATTCCTCTGAGGGAATTTTCTGTCAGATGTCTTTGTCCTCTGTTCAGGGTGACCACCATTTGCCTTCCTTCCTCAGGAGTTACCAGTGCATTTCTCATTCTGGTCCTACGCAGCATATATTACATGTGTCTAACTTTTTGTAGGCTTGCATTTTGCAAAAGTGGCTGTTACAAATTGCGACAGAAATTCTCACCGCTCAATTTTTGTTTCATGCATAGAAAAAAACCTTAGTCTTTTAGACAAGTGTTGACACTGTCTTTTGTCAAAGATTGCCTGCTGAAACCCACACAAAAATCTCCATTACTCAGATTTGTCAAAGCCCACCCACTAAACACATCTGAGCAGAGATCTGAATCAGACTCTAGCCGGCACTGTCTGGGGGATCTGTTATACTTTCTGGCCTCCATTGGTCCTTTACTCGATGTTTTCATAGACTGGATAAACATAGGTCAAGAATATATTAAAGCAATTCAGGGGACAACAATATGTCTCACCTCAGTGAAGTGTATTGCAGAGATGACTTAAGATCCTCTCCAGCTTCTGTGCTAGGATTTTGGTCTGATTCAATGCTTGTTAAACTAAACAGCAATTTATATCACCACAGTTATAGCTTAATTCAATTCATACAGCCATTGCTTTTTCCCTGCATGGATTGTATGCACATATGGTAAATTGGTCATGTGCATCAGACCTAATTAACAGCATATCACCAAGAAGCCGTGAGAGAAAATCCACATCCCTTGTTGTGAGCATGCTAGCAATTTGTACTTGTGCCAATGAACATGACCACAAACAGCACATTCCACTTGTGCAGAGGGAGGAGGGATGCATAGTTTCAAAAAACAAAGCAAAGACTTTCACGATGGATTTAAAGATTGTTTCTCCCTGCCCAATGTTTGCTTATCACTGTACAAAATCCAGCCGGTATGGATCCCCCTCTGCCACAATATGATTTTTCTTTTTGACAGCCCTCAGGGAGGGCCCTCCATCTGCCTCCCTGCCCGATAGGCTTAGGGTGTTTTTACAAGTGATGATGCTAAAAAAGGCTCTTAGTCTGGAATATGTCATTTGTAAATGCTATTACTGTGGAATAGAAGAGAAGAATAAGAAAGCCATTTTTAAACTGAATATACCTGTTAGCCATTGTAGGTTTTACATTTACATTATACATGCTTAAACCAAATAACATCTCTGACCTTTTTTTTTTTGCAAAAAAAAAAAAAAGAATGGATTTTTGTAAATGCTAAGGACAATGTTGCAATCATTTTATATGTGAGCAGATATATAAGATTCGACTCATGTGTGTTGTACACTATACTATTCTGTTCATAAATTCTGAACCTAGCCACTTCACAACCCCAGTTTGTACTGTTTCTCCCCTCTTTCTCAGCCTGGAGAAAAACACAGATACAATGCATTTACACAAATACAATATAAAGAAAAGAACAACACATCCTCAGCTCAGGGAGAAGGAAAATCATATAAGTGTATATGCATGTGGAAAGTTTGTGAAAAGAGGGGAACAAAACTGAAAAGAGGTAATAATATACAAATGCCATTGTCCAAACGGCCTTTGGCATATTTAAACTGAGTTCAATTCCTAGTGACATTAAGCTACAGCTCCCATGATTTCTCCCATCCAAATATTAACCAAGTCTGACTCTGTTTAGATTGTTCAAGATCAACCAAGGTCATCTTGGTGCTATCAACTCTTAAGATTATACTATCATTCTTAGGCTGTTTGAGATTTCAACTTGCTGCAGTACATTGCAAGCTGCAAACGTCTGTGAAATCTGAAACTAGAAAACAGTATATGCCAGAGGATCACAAAATTATGTTAGAGGCTATACCAAAGTTTGCACTGCACATCTGTATTGACTGCACTAATCTTGTGGATTGCCATTGGAAACTGGGAAAGTTAGAACAGGGGTTGGTTTTTGGATCTTCACTACACATATTCATCAATTTAGCTGTAGCTAAAGCCTCCACATGGAAATGTTCCAGCTACCCAAAATGAGCCTTAGGCAAGGGGCTAAAAATTCAAATGTATCACACATATGATTTGATTACTCTCACAATGATTTGCCACTAAACTGAACAATATTGTTTAAAATTATGGGGAATGATGTGAACATGTGCTCCCACTCACCCACATGTGCAAATGCAAGACTTAACATAGCAGTACCAAAATGACAAAATAATGAACATGTATGTGATAAATCAGCCCTGGTTCGATCCTCTTTTCTCCAGTATTTGCTATCCTACATCACTATTAAGATATTCTTGAGTGCAGACAAAAGAGTGTTGCTTTTAACTGTTTTTTGCAGTGGTCTCTGGATTACCTTTTGCCTAATCTCTGTCCCAACCACAACAACTTCATAACGATGAAACTGTGACACTTGTATATTGGCTAGTGTCACAAATAGCTCTGAACAATGGACAATATTCTATTTCCTATTTTAGTATCATCGTATGAGAGGAAAGGCAGTGACTGGCTCAAAGACACTGCATATTTTGCAATGTTGCAGATATTTCATAGAATCTGCTGTCCCAGTTTGTCTGAATCTTTCTTAAAATGTGGTATCCTGAACTGGGCAAAATTGTCAAGGAGGGGCCTGACCAATGCAGAATGAAGTGGAAAAATGATTTCCTGTGAATTGGAAACCTTATTTGCCTTTTTGCAGCCTCAACATATTGGTGTCTCACATTCAGTTTGTAATCATTTCAGGATCTTTTTACAGAACTGTTACCAAGCCAGGTATCCTTCGCATCTGACTTCTGTTTTCAATTTCATTCTAGCTATTTTCAGCCCACTTCTCTAACCTATTAAAATTGTTTGCATTTCTGACTTCTAGGGTATTAACTATCCCATCCAATTACCTGTCTTCTGCAAATCCAAGTATTCCCTCAACCTTTTCATCCAAGCCATTAATGAAAGTGTTGAGAGCAGGACTTAAGACTGAAAACTGAAGCATGTCAGTTGATACCATCCTCCAATTTGGTGAGTAACTGTTGATGACCATTCTTTGTGTCCAATTTTTGAACCAGGTACATATCCAATTAATTGTCATTTCATCCAGCCATCCTCTATTAACTAACCATACTTGCTAACCAAAATGTCATGGGGTCCCACAATACTTCAAGGAAGTTACCTGATCAACAAATAAGAGAAAGTTTGTCTGCCAAAATGTGTTCTTGAGAAATCCATGCTAATTTCTAGTAATTACTGCATTGTTTTAAGATGATTACAGGTGGATTATTTTTTAATATCTTTAATTAGATGGAATCCTTTATAATTTGCTCTAAATATTTTTCATGCAACAATGTTAGACTAATTAGCCTATCATTCCTTTGATCCTCCTTCTCTCCTCCCCCCTCTTTGGGAAGACAGGGACAATATCCATTCTACAGGATTTCTCAGAGGTAATACATAATAACTCAGCCAGATACCAGCAACTTCCTGCAGTACTGTAGGATGCAATGCATCTAACTCCAGAGATTTAAATTATTCTAAGTGAATACATATTCCCAGATCATGTTTCTATCAACCTCAAGCTTAAAACCCACTCTTCACTGACCACTACCTACTGTAATATAAACCCTCAGAGAAAACTGAGCCAAAATACTTGTTGACTAGTTGGCTCTGCTTTGTGGCCAATAAACATGTTGACATCTTCCCTGAGAAGTTGATGAAGTGATATACTGTATCTATTTTCCTTTCATTTTGAACATATCTGAAGACACCCTTGTTGACCTTTGCATTCTTTGCCAACCTCAGCTCATTCTCAGCTTTAGCCTTTATTATACCCTTTACACCATTCTGGGCCATGTGTACATACCCTTTTGTGTTCTGGGTTGCTGCAGTGCATTTGTACTTGTCTGAAGATTATTCTGAATATTTGAATATTCAGACAAGCACAAATGCACTGCAGCAACCCAGAACACTAGAACAAGGAAACAGTCCACCTATACAACATCTTCCAACAAAATGGATACCCAAGCAACTTTATCAAAAAGCGTCTGACCACTCAGCCCACTACAGCACAACTAACACAAGCTATGAAAAGGATAACACTGACATACATCAAAAACATCTCAGAAACAACCAAGAGACTACTACAACCACATGGCATCACCATAGCACACAAACCAACTAAAGCTCTCCAAAACATCTTAAGTAAACCAAAAGACCCAGTAGCCCAAGAAGAAAAAATAGGAGTCATCGACAACATACAGTGTAAGGACTGTAACAGCCACTATGTAGGACAGATAGGCAGAAGACTAGCAGAGTGCATCCATGAACACCAACTAGCAATCAGAAGACATGATGAAAACTCCTTAATCTCACAACACATGGACTGCGATGGAAGGTATCTACAAAGAGGAGGGTGATGCAGTGGGATAGTAACAGAGAGCAAGGCTATCCACCACATCACCCTCCTTTTTGTAGATACATTCCATCACATGGACAGACTCAATCATAGTTTCAACTGGGAAACTGTGAGCATCCTAGACTAAGCTAAATCCAAAAATGCTAGGGAATTCCTGGAGCTTGGCATTCAGACAAATCAGCCCTCAATAGACACATAGAGATAAACCACATTTACACACCATTCAAAAGAGACAATAAAAAAGCTAAGAAGGAAACAAAAGACCAGAACACATCCTGTCCAGTGAACAACACCCAGATAAGTAGGGATTAATACCAGACAAACAATCAAGCATAAAACAATACCCTAATCAAGGAACTACCAAGGAGAAAACTACACCCCCACCAACACTGGCAGGGCAAGCTACTGTATATAAACAGGAAGCAAACCCCACACTCACTAGCACTGATGATGTTACCTGGTCAGGTAATGAAACGTCTGCAAGCAAACAACCAAGCTCAGAGAGCACCAAAGACTCCGTATGTAGATATGCATGGCAATCTGTAGGTTTCTTGAATACAGTGGTGTTTATGTGTGTACAGTTTTACAGTGACATCAAAGAAGTGGACTTATTCTGTAAATAAGTCTAGGGTGAGATTGATGGTAGGTTGGAAGTCATTAAAGCCACGATGGAACTTGATGATTCATTTCCATGGGTCCATATGATGAAAATATCATCAATGAATCTCAGGTAAAGAAAGGGCTTCGGGGAGTGAGAATTAAGAAAGTGTTGTTCTATGTCATCCGTGAAGATGACATATTACGGAGCCATGAGTGTGCCCATGGCTTGGCCTTGATTTGAAAATACATGTTATTGCCAAAGGTAAAGTAGATATGGACGAGTACAAAGTCACACAACCTGGTGGCAAGGTATGCTGTTCTGGCATCAGTAACAATGTTCTTGATGGTTTGAGGTCAATGTTTGTGGGAAATGGTGGTGTATGGGGCCACCAGATACACAGTGGCTAAAATGGTGTTGTTAGGGTGATTGCCTATAGGGTTTGATCTTCTTAGGAAGTGTGTGGTATCTCTTGCATATCTGGGAGTGCTAGGGGCATAAGGTCTGAGCATAGACTCCATGATGCCTGATATTCCAGTTGTGAGAGTTCTGATGCTTGAGATGGGAGGGGAGGGGCACATTGCCTGATCTGTGTAATTTGGAAAGTAAGCAGAAGTTGCCTGGTTGGAGCTCCTGGGGTGTTTTCATGTAGATATGGTCCTGAATATCTTTAGGAAATTCTTTCATCAAGTTGCATAGTTCTACATGTTGTCATGGAATCTGATGGGAGAAGCTGTTAGAAAGTCTTGCTAGAGAGTTGCTTCTCAGCTCCCTTGGAGTAATCCACCTTACTCATGATGACAACTGCCCTCCTTTGTCAGCTTGTTTGATCCAACTACAAGTACGAGAAAGATTGTCTAACAGCTTGTTAGTGTAGTTATCGCACTTTATAGCATATGGACAGCTGCACAATCATGGTAAGGTTTGTGTCCTTCTTGGAGGCTATTTATGTCCCTATATCATCCCATGTATGGTTTCATTTCATTTTAGTGTAAAAGGTCAAGTCTCCTTCAAGTCTCAACTCCTGGTGACTTTATGGGCAATTTTATATAATTTTCTTTGCGGCAATAGGGAATGGCTCCAGTGGGGCTAACCAGCCAACCTAGAAAAGCCCGGGCAAAATCCTTAAGTCAGTGCCACCCTATTGGGGGTTGTACCACCCCAGCAACGGAGGTTTGCCTCACTGACTGATGATGTAGCCAAACCAAAGAAGAAAATAATCAACTTGTTTTGATAACCAGCACACTCAGACAACAGTATTGGGCAGTGATTAGTAATGGAAACACACAACAGAAGCAGGGTAGGGGCTAGCAACAGGGCAGCAGGTTTTACACTGACATTATTTTGTGCTGATTCAAGGAAGGGCGAATAACAAGACTAGCTCAGGACTGCCCTTGGAATAAATACAGACAGACTATGCTTGGCAGTTTATCTCCTGAGAGATGTCACTGTAACTAAAGTCCCCCATCACTACTACTTCATGTACATCTTGGAAAGTAATTTGCTTCTGGAAAGCATCTCCACGTCACCTGCTTCTTTAGGTGGGGAACACTTAATTTAATCTCCGGATGCTCTCTACAATTATCACCGAACCCATTCACTGGGATTGCTGAGCAGGCGCGGGACTTGCAACTTGCAACTTTTTACAGAGGGCAAGTAGCAAGTCCCGCGCTGACGCCGCGGACCAAAATCCGAGCGAATTTAGGCGGCCGCCGCGCGGCCCCCACCCTCGAGCGGAGACTCCGTGCAAGCGCGCGAGCTGCCGTGGAAGACGCGTCCTCCCACGGGGCTGCGGGGAAGCGAGGACGCCGCTTAGAATAATTGGTTTGGAATCTGTTTACCTCAGCGCTCGACGCCGCTCGTCTTCACGCCACCTGGAGCCGGGCTCGCGGCTCCCTGCTCGCCCAGGCCGCGCGGCGTTTGCAGGGGGAAGGCGGGGCCGGAGCCGCGGGAGGTGGAGGAGCCGGGCTCAGGCCCTCGGCACAGTCTAGTGAGCGGCTGAATTCAGCGACGGCGCCTCCAAAAGATGCTCTAAGAACCCGGGGCCAAGTCCTGCGTTATAGTAAACAAACAGAGAGCAGCAACAGCCCCGGTGGCGGCTTTACGAGTAAGCAAATCGGCTGCTTCGCCTACAGTAAATGAACAAGGACTGGGACAGTGAACGATTTGTTCATCTCCTCCCGTCAGCCAGGCAGCTGTGCGTGTACTGTATTGTATGTGTCCTGTACGACGATACAGCCTATTATTAATAGGTAAACCCTCCGTCATTGTTATTCAGAACTTCCAAAGCTAAATGGAATTGAACGTTTTGTTTGCTTTCACTTATGAATTGCGATAACTACCAGAATTGATAAACGGTAGACAGGGTATAAAAATCAATCTGTCGGGCCCCAAAACCTCTTTAAGACCGCTATTGCAATTCTCCGGGATTGCCTTCAAAGCACGCTCGGAGCCGCAACCCTCCATGGCTGAAATGGGAAGCGGGGAGGGGAAGCTCGTTGCTCCTGGCCGTCCTTCCCACATAGCAGCTGAGCCGACCACACGGTCTGGCCCGAGGAATCCTCCTTTGGAACACAGCGTGGTCGCGAGTCAAATGACGAGTAGCAGGCGGGGTGGGGGAGTTGGGGGGAAGAGGGAGAGAAAGCAAGAAAGCGATAAACTATCCTGTTTCCCGCCAGGCGCATGCGCCTTTTGGACCCAAGCCCCCTGCACCATTCTCTTCCAACCTGTTACTTCTCCGTCTGCGGAGATATATTTGTCTGTGGTCTGTGATGAAAGGAAGGCTAGAAGTGGATCTGAATGTAAAGATCGTGAGGGCCGGTGCCTCACCGGGTGAATTCCAGCCTAGCTGTGTCGGGAGGTGCCTTGGAGTGACAAAACCAGTCGATTGTTGAAAAACAGCTGCAGTAGGTGCAAGGCAAAAATACTCAGAGGAAGAGACTGCAGGGTGGGTGAAGGAGGAAGGATTCACTCATCTTCTCCCCATTGCTTTTCCCTTGCAAGTCCTCCCTGCTTCCTTCCCTCACCACACACACATTTACTCACCCCCATCCCTACTTGGTTTATTTCCATTCTCAGTGCCTGGAAGTAAAGCCAGCCCTTTGCTATTTACAGAATAGTTATGATGCAACCTTTTATTAAGAATTTCCTGGGCATAGATGTAAGGTATGCTTAAGATGGTGTATTTGGGGCACCTCTGAGAGTTAACATGCAGTAGGAAATGCTACAGCAGCCTGTCTGGCCTTCATGCAAATCCTACAGCACTGAGAGCAGGCATGCATGGCAGACTGCTGTGACAATGTGGCTGGCAGACAAGGAGGCATCCTTAATGGAGCCTCATGCTGTGGCGGGTCCACTGCAGGGGAAATAGTCAGTTACCTTGCTCTGGATAGGAAAGAAGGGTACTGTAGACATTGACTCATATGGGCATAGATTCCATGGAACTTAGTGAAGGTTACATCTGAGTAGACATGTTTAGGGTTGCACTGTCATGTGGGAATGCCTGAAGACCCTTTTTTTGTAAAGTAGGGGGAGATTGTGTCCACTATTCTTTGATGAGTTGGAAGGGGGGGGGTGTTAAAATATTCATAGAGTCTTTTACATGTGTGTGTATGACAATCCCCAAATCTACAGCCTGTCACAATTATTCACAATCATTAAATGTGTAGGCATCATTCACCTGAAACCCTAAGAAGTTTTCAAACAGGTTCTTTCTCGGGTGAGTTGCTGGGCCATTGCCTTTCACAAGCCAAGAGAGCCCTCAGGAAGGTACTCAACTGAATAGTGCCAAGAATATGGTTAATCACTGCAGAGAAAGGTCAGCTACTGTGGGCAAGCTGTCTTTCAGGGAAACTTGTCAATCAGTGCTGAATCCCTTATGAAGTGCCTAAGAATTTCTGTGTTCTTAGAAATGTTAATATCTTTTTAGAAAGCAGAGGAGCACAGAGATGAGAATCTTAGCAAACCCTGATTTAAGATCCAGTTAACATCAGAGGTTAATTGAACTCCTAGGCCCTGTATACAAGGCTGCACAAGAAAACTCTGCCTGTTTTAAGATGTGCCTAGACTTCAGTCACGTTGGTCTGCTCTTTGTTTTATGATGCACGCCTTCCTTTTTATGCATCCCCAGATCTTCAAAAAAGGGGGACGCGGCGGCTGACGGCTTCGGCGGTTCGAGTCCAGCCTTCGCCGTTAACAAGGTGAGCTCTTGTTTCCTCCCCAGCTCCTGTCAGCCCAACAGCTCGAAAACTTACGTGAGTAGATAAATGGGTACTCTCACTCCGGTGGGAGGAAAAATGCTGGCAGCGCCTTGCACAGAGAGACGGGATCAGCTGCCGGTAAGCGCGAAACCGCGCTCGCCCGAAAAGGGCGCAAAGCAACGGAAATCCCGCCTCCTGCGCTCGCCAGCTGGGCTCTGCTCTAGGAAGGAGGCTCTGGCAAACCACTTCCGAAACAATTGCCTTGAAAACTGCACAGGATTTGTCCAGGCAAGGATTCGTCCAGGCAAGGACTTGTCCAGGCAGGCACTGCAGGGTCAGTAATGACTGAGCGCAGACAAAAAAAAAAAAGATCTTCAAAAACCTGTACTGGTCACAAGGGCCCAGCGGTTGTCAGCACCTGCAAGAAATTCAGGCCTGATTGGTTTAAATAAAAGGAAAACACCCACCATGTTGACCAAATGACATAGCATTGATCGTGATAGAAGGAAAGTAGCCATCAATCACTAGGCAGGCTGCCTGCTGAGGGGGGGGGAGGGGGGGAGACAGCACAAGCTATTAGAAGAATGGACCACAACAGGTAAACTACACTTGTATTACCTGTACTGAAGCCATACTTGACCCAACAGTGACAATTTTTTCGTTTTTAAAAATGCTCAGCTTATCCTAGTCACCTAAAAAGAAGGGCACGTTATTGGCAACTGGCATGTGGCACTTCTCTCTCTCCATTTTCCAAAATGTTTTTCTCCTTATGATTCATAATAGTGAATGACTGCTGATTCTTGAAATGGCATCCTCCATGCAGAATGTTATGATCTAAGAAAGTCCAAAATATCTCAAGTCCTTATTACACTTACTGCCATAGCTTTGTTTCACATTTCTATGCAAGTAAGGAATTGGAACTTTTTGTTGCTCAAATGAGTTTTAACTAGGACAAGACTTTTTATCATCTTTGTTGTACAGAAAGATCAGGCAGGCAAGGCCTGAGGACACAAAGAGATCTAAGCAGATGTCACAGCACTGTTCAAAGGCTCATTACATGGAACAGTTGCCCAGAAGTCCAGAGTTCTCATCTGAATCCCAGCAGCTCACAACAAACCCATCTTTTTTCTCCCAGGTCAGTGGGTCAATTCCATAATTAATTCATAGAGCCTTTTCCCAGGGATAGCTGGAGAGAGATCACAGCCCTTCTCTGAGGAACCTGAAAGTGTGAGACCAGGGGCACCAACACATGCAGTGCTCTTTACACTAATGAAGGAAGGAACTTTTCTCCCTTCTTTAAAACCAGCTCTGCATCACAGAGGAAGAACACGTTTCATGCTGTAATGTTTTGAATTCTGCCTAGACATGGAGTCCATAAAGCTGGGGGGAAAAAACCCTTCCAGACAAGGGCTGAAATCCTATCTTGTATGCCCTATTTCCCCATGGCCAGTGGAGCTCAGTCTCTGATCTACTCTCTAGTTCCCCAGTCTTCATTCCTTAAGATCACTGGCTCCTCCACACTTCGTCTTCCTTTTGCCATTCTCTCACATGGTGAACTGAAGGCAATTCTGGCCTCTTGCCAGCAGCCAGCTTGTTTACCAGCAAGACAAGAGTAAATTAGTGTCCTTAACCAATATTGCACATCTTCTGGCTGAGCCAACAGTGTGTGCAGAGGGCAGAACTAGGGACCACATGGAACAGCTGCAGCAGCCATTGATGTTTATTTTAATAGATGCTTTCCACCACCAGCATTAAACATATTTAATCTGCTCTTGCAAATGGCTAATTTTGAAAATCCTCTTATCAGCATTAGCTCCTCAGCGCTGGTATTTATTTACTGTTCATTTTCATAATCTTTTTTTTTTTTAACTTCTCATAGTTATGTGACTGTTCAAATGGCTGGCTCCATTTCAGAGAATCCTGGTGAAGGAGAGAGGTGGGAGAAGATTGGCTGGTGGGGGAGGAAATTGTCACATATGGTGATGTCATCCCAGAGGCCCTAGGACAAGAAGACAATGGATGTAAAGAAGAGACCTGCTTCTTTTTATCGAAACAGGCAAGCAATCTAGCACGTTCACAGCAACTTGAATGCATTTGGGTGGTTGTTCACTATTATGCATTAAATAAACAGATGAGTGGTAATGTCACATTTTGCTCTACCTACACAGCTATATTCTCTCCATTTTTTTACATTCTCTGTATCTGTTCTTATATATTCCCATATATCAGGTTACTGAAGGACAAGAATCAGTGGTCTCTAGCCCATTATCTCTTGCAGAAGTGAGGCTTTACCATTTTACCCTAAAACAAGTGGAATGTTTTGAATTGGTTCTCTTTGGCAGTACTACTCTTGGTCATTACGTTACTTTGTATTACTACACAGGGATGAAATAGTTGTTGGGGTTTTTTTTATTTTTGCAATTTTAAACTATCCTTGCCTTAGCGTTGCTTAAATATGGTGCCACAATTTTATGCTTAAAATTATTTTGCCACAGATACCTGAGACTATTCTACATTCTTTGTTTTATAAAATTTTAATTTTTATTAGACTCTTCTAGAATGTCTCAATGACTGTAATCATGTAGCAGAAAGTACATAAATTCTTGCATACATACCCATTACACAATTCCCTTTTGGGGAAAGCAACATTGTATAGAGTGCAGAAAAGGCAGAGGTCAAGATCTATGGGCCCATCTAGTGATGACCATGGCATATGGAGCAGAATAATCAATTCACCATATCTCAGTATCTTGAAAAATGGAAAGGTTTTCCCTGTTCAGACATTCTTTTCCTTGACTGTGGAAACAAAGAGAGCTTTGACCATGTAATAAATATACGCATGCACAAACCTTTGCATGTTAAGTCTTGTGGTGTTCAATATTTATTTAAGTGTTCTACCCTCTCTGTCCAAAGAAGTGCAGTTTATATAAAATAAATAAACATGAAACAGTACCTGTCTGTGAACTTAAAATAGCCACCCTCGATCTGGATGCCTTCAAGAGGTATGGATTTCAACTTTTTGAATTCTCCAACCAACATGGCCATTGCTAGGCCTAGAAAAGATTGGCTTAAGAAACAAAACTCAACATGAGAAAAAAATGGAGAGCGAAGAAGGAAACAGCAAATACAACTAATTTTTAAGCTTTACTTAGGACTGAATAGATGTCTTGCACTGCCCCTTTGTCTAAACCTTTTGTCATCATCTTAGTCCTTTTTTTCCAACTAGGTTGAATTTTGCATGGACAGTGTTTATACAGAGTACTCACCAATTTGTGATTTAATCCAAACCTACCTTATTTCCTTCTCTGGGAGATAACTTTAGTTTGCTGAAGCCCTTGTTGCTATTCAGTTGTTTCTGTTTTAGAGAACGAGATCGTTGCAGTTTGTACTTCTGTAATTGGCAACTATTCTTAGTGAGAGATGAGAGTCCATCCTGGATCAGCCTAGTGTCTCTTTTGTCTCACTGCAGCCCCAATATTCTGTCTGTGGAATTCAGATGAATGGCAACACCCATTATTTATTAACTCTTGCCACATGCAGTCTTCCTTCTATATCTCCCTGGGCTTAAAGGAAAAAGTTCATCTGGGGTCTCCTGCTTTAACTCAAATAATTCAACTCAAAAGGATCACATTCCCCTTGAGCAGCACTCTGAAATATTAACACATAAGAAGGCTGTCAGAGGCAGATCCATAATGGTCAGTCAAGTTGAAAGGCAAAGGAAAAGCAGCCAAGAGTTTGCAGGCAAAAAGAGGAAGGGTGTTTCTAAACCTCTCCAGCTCCAATCTTTCATATGCATCTTCCAAAATCTCTTCAGTGAACAAACGCTTTGGGTGACAGGGTGATGAGTTGAAGAATCAGAGAAAGCTTCCCAAATCTCTTTCAATGAATTCCCTACATTGGGAGACAGGGTGATGAGCTGAGGGATCAGAAAGCTCAGACCTTACCAAAGCTTCCTAACTAAGCCATTTGTAATGAACACTGATGTGGGAAATGCAGTTTAGAAGAACATAGAATTCTTCCTAAGAAGTAGGTTTGGTGTGCATTTGAGAAGTAGCATGTTGGATTATTTTCCCTTACATTGCTGGCTCCTTGGATGTCACATGATGCTTCATTTTCAGTGTGGCCTTAGCTGTGAAGCAAGAGTAGCCATAGGTCTGTAGTAATATGAACTTAGAAATGGCAGCATGGCTGTCCAATGTGACACAAGGGGCATCGTGTATAAGGAATTTTTTGTACATAAAATCAGCTTGAGGTTGTACATATCTCCTGTGTAGTGCTATGCATTCCCCATTCAGTGTGGCTTCCAACAAAGCCCAGTAGCTCATGTCCTATGCTTGTATAAACATTCTTCATTTTGAAGTTGTATATCCTCTCTTTCAACCAAATGTTTACCAAGTGAAGTTTAAAGGTAACGAGAAATCACACACACACACACACACCCCTCAGCAGCTCTTACCTGGTCAAAGTTTATTTTCATCCTTTTTGTTCTGCAGGCCCAAGGCAACTGGCAGCTAGGTCCAATTGCTCTTTCTGGTAGGGATGCAGAAAGCAAATTCCTTACTGTGTCTCTGTTCTTGGCTGATGGATGAAACATTTTAGTTTTTCCCTTGCCATATTTTTCTAGGAAGGCAGGATGTAAAACTTCCTTGTGGCCTTTAATCCCCTGATCAGTGAGTAAAACTAATATTAATTTCTCTTCTGTTCTCCAATCCCAGGGCAACTGGCATTCAGAGCAAGTCTATAGGTACTTCTAGATGGTCACCTCCCAGTATAACCAAAGAATGCTGTACAGCTAGACCATCTTTCCTTCTTTGTGTTTATTTTTGTAATAAAACTAGAAGACACAATGGAAAAACATTAAAGTGTTACATCTGGATCCTTCTGAAATATTCTGTGCACGAGGCTTGGCACTGTACAACGAAAGTCTTGACTAAAAGGATCCTGAGTTATCTAGGGGGTCCAGATAGATTTTCTGCCTTAGGCACTAGAATACCTTAAGCCAACCTGCTAATTTAAAGGCAAGTCTGTGATTATTACTCCTTGAGATTACAACTTCAGAACAGAACTGATGTTTTCCCACCTTCCTGGTGCCTTCAGCACTGGCAGGTGGCTGTTTTCAAGAAAACGTTGACCTTACTTTCACAACTGTACTAAATTATGATTCTTTTACAAAGCTGCACAACTCCTAGATATGTACGTAAGCTTATTTAACAGGTGTATGGGGTGTCCAGGGAGGGTAGCACCTCTGGTGGAGGGGCTGTGCCCTTTCTAGGGCTACTTATTCACCTTTGGTCCCCACCTAGCACTCAGTTATCACCTGTGGCTCCAAGTAGCTGTAACACGTGCAGCGGCCACATCCTGGTAAACAATCTCAGCAGACCGGCCAAACCAAGTGACGGTAGCCAATGGGTCTTTGACTGTTGGTGAGATAGGGGATTGTCTATCCCAGGGTGTGAAGTCTGGCCCTGGCAGATTGAGTGGAGGAGACTGATCAATAGTCCAACAGTCAAGAAGGCAGGCCCAGCGGGCATTGTGGAGCACTAAGAGCAAGAAAAGACACAGAGACATCCTGGTCATCCACTGCAGCAGGAGAGTCTCCAGTTGTAATGGTTCTCCGTACCATAAGGTCTCTTATATTGAGAGAGTGGGACTGCTCCTGTGCAACAGCTATTTCACTTAAAACTCCATCATGCACAGGTTTCTGTTGGGCAATTCATCTTCATCTGCTCAGTCCAAACCTAATCTGTTGAGCCCTGCAGCGATGGGGGAGTGGTGAAGCAACAGGTGGAGATGGCCACTGGCAGTTGTAGTTACAAACCTGCATGTGGGCAGCCCTCGGACCAGTGGTTGTTTGTATCTAGGGCAGCTGAGATGTCTGGCAGCACCCAGGGTGACTGGGCAGCCCTTCTAGGATAGCACTGCCCACCCTTGCATGAGGGAGGGGGTTAGAAGAGGTGCCCTAAACATTGCCTGCCCCACAACATCTGGCTAGCTAACCACAGCTGGCAGATCATCTCCTTAGCGGTTGAGTATCAAGGAAAACAAATCAAAGAAAACTCATTTTCAGAGCCTGGAACGTCCACACCTTGCTGGATAGAGACAAGGTGTCAAGGCCTGAAAGACAAACAGTGCTCATAGTAGCCGAACTTCACTGTTATAGCATTGATATTTCTGCACTCCGTGAGACCAGGCTGGCAGATGAGAGTTTGTTACAGGAAGCAGCGAGGATATGCATTCTTTTGGAAAGGGAAACCACAGACTGACAACAGGACTCATGGAGTAGGTTTTGCAATCAAAACTGCTCTGCTGAAGAAAATCTCTACTCTACCCCCTGGAATAAATGAATGCATTATGAAGTTCCACTTTCCTCTCAGCAAGTTCCAGTATATCACCATTGTCAGTGCTTACGCACCAACTCATGAATCCAGACAAAGTCAAGGAAGATTTCTACAAGGACCTGGACCAGATTATTTGAACAACCCCTGCCAGTGACAAATTCATCATTCTGGGCAACTTCAATGCTAGGGTGGGGACAGACAGTGACAACTGGGATGGAGTCCTCGGGAGACATGGGGTGGGAAAATTAAATAGCAATGGTTTGCTGCTTCTGAGCAAATGTGCTAAGCACAAACAGTGCATCACTAGCACGATGTTCAGACTTGCAAACAAGTACAAAACTACCTGGATGCATCCCAAGTCCAAACACTGGCATCTACTTGACTGTCATAGTACATCAGCATGACCTTAACGATGTCACCATCACCTGAGCCATCCAAGGTGCTGAGTGCTAGACAGATCACAGGCTGGTCTGGTTGGTCCTCAACCTGCACATAGCTCCTTTACATCATAAGCAACCAAGGACTATCAGAAAGTCATTCAACATCAGCAGACTGTAAGACCCAGGCCAAGTCCAATGTTTCCAAGATGTACTTAATGAAAAACTCTCCGGCAATTTACCATTTGTAGGAACCTGTTTTGAAAAGTGGACTCAGTTTAAAGATGTCATCACGCAGACTGCAACAACTGTACTCAGACTGAAAACCCGGGTGCATCAAGACTGGTTTGATGAAAACCACAAGACTATTTCAGTAGCCCTCCAGGCCAAGACCAAGGCATATGCAGACAGGTAGAACAATCCATCATCTGTCTCAAAGAAAGACAAGTTTAAGCAGTTGGAGTCCAAAGTACAGATGGAACTGCAAGAAATGCAGGATGACTAATGGCAGAGAAAGGCTGAGCAGATGGAATGCAATGCAGACATGCATGCCACCAGAGAGTTCTTCAGCACCATAATGTCAGTTTATGGTCCTTCTAAATCAGGATGCTCCCCTCTGCTGTCATCTGATAGGTCAAGCTCGATCAAAGACCAAGAAGGACTGAAAAACTGCTGGGCTGAATACTTTTCCAACCTACTCAATAGCCTGTCCACACTTGATTCTGGTGTCTTACAGCAGATTCCTCAGCAGTCGGTCTTGGATGCCCTAGACCTGGCTCCCTTTACTGATAAGATCAAGAAAGCAGTCTCGCAGATGAACTCAAATAAAACAGGATGGCATTCCTGCTGAGATCTACAAAGCACTTTTATCTTATAGGCATTCCAAGACATCTTGGAAGACATTTGGTCCACAGAGGAAATGCCTGACAACTTCCACAATGCCCTCATTGTGGCTCTGTACAAAAATAAGGAAGCAAATCAGACTGTGGAAACTGCAGGAGTATCTCACTGCTGTCCATTGCAGGCAAGATTTTTGCCCGCATTCTCCTGAACAGACTTGTCACTGCCTTGGAAAGGAACCTCCCAGAAGCATAGTGTGGTTTTCGGCCAGAACAGAGTACAGCAAACATCATATTTGCCATGAGGCAAGTCCAGGAGAAGTGCATTGAGCAGAACCAGCCTCTTTACTCCATCTTCATTGACCTGACAAAGGCATTTGACACTGTAAACAGGGAGGCTTTCTGGATCATCCTGAGATGTCATGGATGCCTGAGGAAATTCGTGAAGTTGATTCAGCTACTCCCCACTGGAATGACAGCACAGGTTCTTTACAATGGCGATACATCAGTGGAATTTGCCATTTCCAATGGAGTAAAACAGGGTTGTGTGCTAGCCCAAGGCCTGTTCAATCTGTTCTGTATTTGCATGTTGTCACATGCTGTCCAGGGTCTGAAGGAGAAAGTGTACATCAGGTACTGATTGGACAGTTCTCTCTTTGACCTTTGCTGCTTGAACACATGGATGAAGTGCCTCCATACAGTCATCCAAGGAACCTTCTTTGCTGATGACTGTGCACTCCTGGTGCACAATCTATGGTTGATGCTGAACAAATTCTCAGACGTTGCTATGCTTTTTAGTCTGACTATCACCCTGAACAAAACTGAAGTACTTTACCAGCCCATGCCAGATACCAACCCTGTAGAAACAAAAATCACTGTTGATGACACCCAGCTGACAAATGTAAACAGCTTCAAATACCTGGGAAGCATAATCTCCAGCGATGGGTCTTTAGGCAAAGAAATTGACTCCCAGATCAGCAAGGCCAGCCGGGCACTGGGGCAGCTGCATACTAGAGTGCTCAATCAACACAACATCCGTATCTCCACAAAGCTAAAAGTCTGCAGAGCTGTGGTTATCCCTTCTCTCCTGTATAGAAGTGAGTCCTGGACTCTTACCAAAGGCACATCAAACAACTGGAGAAATTTCACATGGGTGCTCTCTGCTCCATCCTCAGCATTTGTTGGCAAGACCATGTCTCCAACCTGGAGGTCTTGGATTGTGTGGAGTCCACCAGCATTGAGTCCCTGATTATCAGAGCTTAGATGCAGTGGGTGGGACAGGTCAGCAGAATGGATGACCATCGTATGCCTCGCCAGTTGCTCTATAGTACAGGTGAAACTCGAAAAATTAGAATATCGTGCAAATGTTCATTTATGTCAGTATGGCAACTCAAAAGGTGAAACCAATATATGAGATAGACGCATTACATGCAAAGCGAGATATGTCAAGCCTTACTTTGGTATAATTGTGATGATTATGGCGTACAGCTTATGAAAACCCCAAATTCACAATCTCAGAAAATTAGAATATTGCATGACATCAATAACACAAGGATTGGAAATAGAACAATATCGGACCTCTGCAAAGTATAAGCATGCATATGTACTCAGTACTTGGTTTGGGCCCCTTTTGCAGCAATGACTGCCGCAATGCGGCATGGCATGGATGCTATCAGCCTGTGGCACTGCTGAGGTGTTATGGAAGACCAGGATGCTTCAATAGCGGCCTTCAGCTCCGCTGCATTGTTCGGTCTCATGTCCCTCATCTTTCTCTTGGCAATGCCCCATAGATTCTCTATGGGCTTCAGGTCAGGCGAGTTTTCTGGCCAATCAAGCACAGTAATCCCATGGTCATTGAACCAGGTTTTGGTACTTTTGGCAGTGTGGGCAGGTGCCAAGTCCTGCTGGAAAATGAAGTCAGCATCCCCATAAAGCTCGTCTGCGGAAGGAAGCATGAAGTGCTCCAAAATCTCCTGGTAGACGGCTGCGTTGACCCTGGACTTAATGAAGCACAGTGGACCAACACCAGCAGATGACATGGCTCCCCAAATCAACACAGACTGTGGAAACTTCACACTGGACTTCAAGCATCGTGCATTGTGTGCCTCTCCATTCTTCCTCCAGACTCTGGGTCCTTGATTCCCAAATGAGATGCAAAAGTTGCTCTCATCAGAAAAGAGGACTTTGGACCACTGGGCAACAGACCAGTTCTTTTTTTTTTTTCTTTCTGTAGCCCAGGTAAGACGCTTCTGACGTTGTTTGTTGTTCAGGAGCGGCTTGACAAGAGGAATACGACATTTGAAGCCCATGTCCAGGATCCGTCTGTGTGTGGTGGCTCTTGATGCACTAACTCCAGCCTCAGTCCACTCCTTGTGAAAGTCCCCAACACTTTTGAATGGCCTTTTCCTGACAATCCTCTCCA
The DNA here is from genome assembly GCA_030867105.1 of Liasis olivaceus. Classification (NCBI taxonomy): domain Eukaryota; kingdom Metazoa; phylum Chordata; class Lepidosauria; order Squamata; family Pythonidae; genus Liasis; species Liasis olivaceus. The sequence continues at coordinate 63,530,116 of CM061348.1, read as the reverse complement.
GGCTGCGGTCATCCTTGCTGCTTGTGCACCTTTTTCTACCACACTTTTCCCTTCCACATAACCTTCTATTGATGTGCTTTGATACAGCACTTTGGGAACATCCAACTTCTTTTGCAGTTACCTTTTGGGGCTTTCCCTCCTTATGGAGGGTGTCAATGATGGTTTCCTGCACAACTGTCAGGTCAGCAGTCTTTCCCATGCTTGTGATTCCTACTGAACCAGCCTGAGAGACCATTTAAAGGCTCAGGAACCCTTTGCAGGTGTTATGGATTCATTAGCTGATTAGAGTGGGACACTCTGAGCCTAGAATATTGAACCTTTTCACACTATTCTAATTTTCTGAGATTGTGAATTTGGGGTTTTCATAAGCTGTACCCATAATCATCACAATTATACCAAAGTAAGGCTTGACATATCTCGCTTTGCATGTAATGCGTCTATCTCATATATTGGTTTCACCTTTTGAGTTGCCATACTGACATAAATGAACATTTGCACGATATTCTAATTTTTCGAGTTTCACCTGTATACTGGAGTTTGGAAGAGACCTCGAGGTCGACCACACAAGTGCTACAGAGACGCTGTGAAAGAAATCCTATACCACTGTGACATCCAGCCAAGGGAACTAGAAGCTGTGGCTGCTGGCAGAACCTGATGGCAAGTGCTGTGCTCTGAAGCCCCACTGGCTTTGAAGATAGGCGCCACCAAAAACTAATAGAAAACCATGAGCGCCATCACAGAATAACACCACAGTTACTATAACAATGGACTTCCAGTGCCTCCATTGTGCTAGACTCTGCACTTCTAGACTGGGACTGCAGAGCCACCTCCATGTCCACAGATGAACTGCACAACAGTGTGGAAGGACTACCATATCCATTTAACAGGGTCTTTAATAAAGATTCCACTAACACCAAAAGGAAGGCTTGGAAACAGAAGGTTACAGAGGAAAGGAGGACAAAGCAGGAACCCTCACAATAAAATATATTTCAGAACCTCTGCTTATTAACAAGATTCTTTTCTGACTAATAAGGTATGTCTCACCCAAATGGCTGGCATATGCAGAGTTTATCCAGCCAAGTGAACTGGAATCTAGTTTTTAAGACACTCAGGCTGACAATGTTCCCTCCATAATAAGTCACATTCCACCAGCATGTGATTTTTTTTTCCAGCCAGATCCCAACTATCCATGTTTACATTATCTCACAGAGTTCAGTGGGATTTACACTCAGTTTCATATGCGCAAGAAGCCCACTGTTATCATTTTATGAAACAACAATACAGTAGGTTGTTATTTTGGGGACTTTTCCTGCTTTATAGTAAGGAGTCCACCCACATTTAAATGGTAAATTAAAAGCAAGGAAGCAAGCTAAGAAAACTGAGAGGAGAATGGCAAAGTGAATATGAGGGGCAGATTCAGCTTTGATATATTTCTTGGAGATTAGGGCAGGTTATAGGTGATACCTCACTGAAATAATATGCTGAGTAGACAGCCAGCAGATTGATAGCCAGATGGCTGGTCTACACTGGAAGATATAATCTTTCTTCACTGAGTTTTGCTTTACTTCACAGGTGACCTTTTTTGAAGTTATAATACAAATTGATATACACTGTTGCCTATTAGCAGAAGCTCCATTGAAAGCAGTAAAATTTCTAAGCAAACATGCATAGGATTGCAATGATGGTTCATAAAATATGGATAGATAATAACCTCATATTTTCAATGTGAGACATATATGTCCAGTGCATTGATATAGCACAACTCTCATTTTGGGTGTTAGTGATCTTAGTTTAAACTCTCAAATGAATGCTTCAAGCAAACGGAAGAGTACACCTTTAATGAGAGAAGGAACATTACTACTTACTTAGCAGTGGAAAACCTAGTTTGCTAGAGTTCTTAACATCATCTCATTCTATAAAGACTGACAGCTAGCAAGAGCTGGAATATTTCTTACTTTGAAATCCTTGGAGGGTTCCTGCCAGTCAGAACAAATTAAAGTTTTGAGTATTTATATTGGATACCCAGCATAAAGAATGAGTTTTTGAAGCTGACAGAACCTTTCCTTGGTTGAACATCTGGTCTAATGAAGAGCTCTATGTAATTCAAAAACTTATTTAAACTTATAAACCTTTCTTGCATTATTCCAACTTCCACTGTTTTTCAGGTTTCATGTAGAATGGAAATTGTCAAATTAATCAAGTTTTTCACAGTGAAGAGCATTTTATATAACAGTGAAGCACTAGCCTTTGGTTGAAAACATATAGTTCCTGGCATTCTTTTGGATAAACTAATGAAAAGCTTACAGCTTTTCTGCACAACCTGCTATCTGTGGGCCAGTGATGCTACAACAAATGGATTTAAAGGACATGAAGAGACAGTGTCATGTTCAACTCAATCCTGATCCAAGGAGAAGGTAGCCTTAAGTTTTTCTTTCCTGTTCTGGGTTTAAAATTGTGTTTTCCACTTTTTAGATGAAGTGCATCATATTGAGGTAAGCTAAGAAGTGGGGAGTCTGCCCTGCTCCTATTGGCCACCAAAGGCTGCAGTGGGCACGCCCCTGCCCTCATTTCTGGCCACTGATTTTCAGGGCCATTTTCCATTTTGGCAGCAGGAGACTCTGGACTCTCCTACAGTGCCAGAAAGGCATCTCTCCCATTTCTCTTGTCAATCTAAACCCCCCACTTCCTCCCATGAAGTGGCACCTGAAGAGCTGTGTTTCCCACTTCCCACATGGGAAGGGGGGCGGAAGCAGCTTTTCAGCTAGGACCATCTCATTAAAGCAGTGAGCAGCATTACTGTGAGGATGCCAGGTTCAGTGGAGCTCCCCCCACCCCAAGGTACAGCTGCTCATCCTCACAACTTAGGTGGTACAACACCTAAGCCATGAAGGGGATGCTAGCTGAAACAGCTGCTTGGAAGTGGCTCTGCAGCCCGTGCAACCAGTAAAGCTGCCCATGGTTTCCCAATGGGAGTGCTGGCTGAACAGCTGCTAGGAAGCAGCTTCACTGCAGGGGTGCCAGTTGAACAGCCTTTTGGAAGCAACTCTGTCTTCCCCCATGGTAAAACTGCCCACAGCTTCACCATAGGGGTAGCAGCTGAAGAGCTGCTTGACAGCAGGCACCTTAAATGCAGTAAAACCAACCTTCCTGCAGGGCAGGGCAGGGCAGGGCAGGGGCCTCTCCATGGGGAAATCAGGTCTTTTGGGTGCCAAGGGAACTTCTTTGCCTCCTGCTATTCTCCTACTTTTCCTGCCACCCACATGATGGTAGAGAGAATAGTCCTTTTGCTGCCAGTTCACCAGTCCTACAGACTGATCACAATTCTCATTCTGTGTGATCTGAGAATTGACAGCAGAAGTTCCACACCCTCTCGTCTCCCCACCCCCATATTGCTTTTCTTGCCATAATAGTAGAAGTGGGGAAAGAGAGGAGGAGAAGAGTGGGTGTCATTTCTTTTTCCCACTTTTATTGCCATGAATGGAAGGAGTAGGGGGAGAGAAGTGGCAGTGAATGGGTCTTTCAGTGCCCATCCTCCAATCATGCTATGGGATCAAAGAACCAGCAGCAGTAAGACCAGTCGGCTTCCTTCTGCCAGTTACCTGCACCAAATGAAGTGTTCCCCACATTGCCTCTCTCCTTTCCCCTATTCTTGTGCAGACAGAACCCGTGGTCTGATTTGTTGCCAAGGCAAAATAGGGGCTGGAAGTGTGGTCAGCCCTTCTTTAAGCTAGCATACTTTTCTGCCAGCTCCCACACTGAATAACAGTACTTTAATGTGAAAGAACCCTGAGTTAATATGATGTGGGATGAAGAAAGAGATTTGATTAAGTCAATCATTTCTTGCCCTTTCTTGTTTAAGTGAAAATTTTCACTCTACCAGGCCAGACAATATTCCAAAAACACCAGTTAAGAGGGATGATGAGCCTGAATTCCATGGAATTCCAAAGGATTTTCATGGAACTTTGTAATAGTTAGCTCCTGATGACTATATGGACATAGAAACATGGCAAAAGGAAGGAACAAGGAAGAAACTCCCACAGAAAACCTGCATTTTGGCAGCACCTGCCTGCTTGGGGAGCACCTCCTGATGTTTTGGGGAGAGCAGCAGTGCTGGTGGCCAGCTTCTGTGCACACATAATGCATTGTTTATTAATCCATGTCTTCCTGTGCTTTATTTGGCAGCCTGCAGTAGCTTGGCTAATGCAACCGTATTTAATAATGATCCCCCACTTACTTAAACACTCCAAGTGAGCAGCAGACAGAATCATGGGAACCAGCCATTCATTGTACATGAGCTCAGATACATCTAGTTAAATATCTGAGGGCAGTTCAGAAAAACTTTGACATTCTTCAGGATCTTTCTGATTGTGGCTCTACAAGAACATGAATTTACCTCACTGATTTACAAGAAATCTGCACCCCAGACCACACAGCAATAATTGGCAGAGTGGTCCATGTAACAGGCTGCAAAGGCAGGACCACAAGCAGTGAGTTGGACAAAGTATCTTTCTATGCTTGCCTTGCTTGGGGCTCTCTTGGCCAGGACTGAGTTCAGACTTCCCATTTTTCTTACACTGGTGCAACAAAGTGTTGGGCCAGAGATCAAACAGGTATCTCTTTCCTTACAAGTGGAACTTGCTCATAAGGGCAGAAACAGAAGGGGAAATTCTACATGGACAAGCATGTGCCATCCAGGGACCATGTTGCAGAATGGGGGAGGGGGGAGAGAGTGTCAAACAGTCATGTGAGTAGGTGGAATGATATGGATAATGAGCCAGACAATCCTCAGGTGCTGCCATTTGGTGGAGCTAGAATTATACCTAGCCCCATCTTAGGAAGCCCAGGAGAATACCATGACAGGATGGTATAATTGCCCTCATCATCACAAAAAAACATTATAAATAGGGATGATTCCTTTTGCCTAGTTTAGGTCATTTACTAGCCCTGAGAGAAGGGCAGAAGACACACTGAAAAGAAAATGTGAGTTGGGATACTAGATTTTTTTAAATAAAAACTTTATTATATTATATAAAAAGTACAATTAAAATACAAAACAGAGAGTACAGCAAAGAAAGAGGATAGAACTAAAAGAAAAAAGACAAAAACTAAAATAGTGAAAGTAGATATAAGAATGAAACAGAAAATGACTTCTGACTATCTCCAGTACAGATATAGATACAAATTGAAAGAAATTAATCTCTTACCACTAATTGGGACACTAGATTGTTAACCTCCTTCCTTTCCTCTCTGATACTGAGTGTGTGTGTATACATCTCCAGAATTAAATTTCCTACAGACTTCTATCAGATTATGAATTTGGCATGCAACTAAGTATAACATATACATAAAGAGCCTGTGGCTCAATCAAAATTCTGGGCTGAAAAAGCTAAATTCTGCAAACTGTTCACATTCTGCAGATCTAGCACATCAGCTAAGATTTGCCTATTTAGGCAGGATTTATTTGGTGCATCCAAACCAAAAGATAAGGAAAGAACTATGCAGGCCCCTGAACAGTCCTACTTGTTCACCGCTGAATAATCTTTTTTAGAGAACTGCTAAAACAGTGGAAGGCATGGACCCCCTGTTCAACATATTTCTATTTCCATTAAAAATCTATTTGCTGCTCTCCAAAGAATTGGGCATCTTTGATTTTTAGTTTTATCAAGCAAGGGTTAGGCTAGGTAAACATACCACTTGAGCCAAATAGATGTAACTACACTATAAGAACAAGGAAAAGGTGCCAGCTAACCAGCAAAGGGAGGTTCCTTTGAGTAGCTCATCAAACCAAGACATCTCAGTCTACGCTCATTTCTCATGCAAGTCATTTAACAAGCAGTAATCCCCATCACAATCTCCCCCGCCCAACACAATCCAATTTAATTTAGAGAAAAATCACACAAAGGCTGTAACATCCAGCTTATCCCTTGAAATGCAATCATTCTGTAGAAAAGAATTAATTTTTAATTCCGTCTTAATTACTCAGAGTAATAATCCATTTACACAGAGCAATGCGGTCAGCACATGCATTTCATTGCTCTGAAGGGTCAGAGTCATGTGACCAATAACCTTGTCAGCTGACAGGCTGAATTAATCAATCAAAGAGCATTGTGGTCAGGAGACCCGAGAGAGATTTGAGCCATTGATTAGATCCTTTGGACTGAATGGTTATGACTTTCAATTAGTAATTTTTCTGGCATTAAACAGCTCAACTAAACTGTCTTTGCCATGACCCATACAGTAATAACTAACCATTCTTTAAAGATACATCATCATCATACTGTCCCATCCCCAGCCCACTGCTGAAAACACATGACTTCATATTTAACTGATCTGATATCAGTGTTTTCTATCTTCTCCCAATACCAGCCTTGCCTTATATGGTGAATGTGATAATAATGTGGTGAGGGGTTGGGATCTCCCCAGTTCCTATTGGTCACTTTCAGCTGCAATGCACAGGTCAACTTCCCTCCCTTCCTCCAGTCACTGGGCACTGTGCTCCATGACCATTCTGGTTTGTTCTGCTGGACTGATGTGTCACCTGGATTCCACAGGGAGAGAGCAAATTATTCTGCATACTTTTGTGCCACATCATGGACTGGAGGCAATCACATTAAAGCTGCTGCCTGGATGAGCAGTTAAACACAGAAAATGCATTAGTATCATCTCACCAAGTGGTTAGAAGTCCAGAGCCAGCAGCTTCAGGTTTTTTCTCCTTTGGCTGACAAAGCACTTCCTTCTACTATCTTTGAGGTCTCTTTTCTATTTACAAATATTCAAGCAGCATACACTGTGGGAAGTAAGAGTACTACAACATTCAACACAGCAGGTGAACTTACTGTATAGCTAAAACTAGAGTATAGATGACCTCTGGAGTTGCATCACTGTGTTCCCAGGCAGGCTAAACTCACATATCTTTCTATAAAGTTCTGAAGGACTTTGAAAGCTTGCTCATCATTTGGGGGCCTTTGTCTTATTATTGATTCAGGGTCATGAAAAGCAAAAGTAATTGTGAGGAGCTCCAGAAAGCTCTCTTTAAACTGGGTGACTGATCAACTCAATGGCAAATACAATTCAATTTAAGGATGTATAAAGTGCTGCACATTGAGGCAGAAAGCCTAAATTCACCTATATACATTGATGGGGTCTCAGCTGCCTGTAACTAACCAGAAAAAAAATCTTGGAGTCATAGTGGAGAGCTCCATGAAGATGTTGACTCAGCGTGTGACAGCTGTGAAAAAGGGAAATTCCATGCTAAGGATCATTAAGAAAGGAATTGAAAATAAAACTGCCAACATTGTATTGCTCCTTTATAAATTGTAGCATCTCTGCATCTGTAGTACTGTGTACTGTTCTGGTCACTCCATTAGAAAAAGGATTTAATAGAGCTAATAAAAGTGTAGAACTCAGGGAAAAAATATCACAGTTTTCCCTAGAAGAAAAGGCTAGAATCTTTGGAATTCTTTAACACAGAAAAAGATGACCAAGGAAGGGACATGTTTGAAGTGTGTAATATCATATATGGCCTGGAGAAAGTGGACAGAAATTTTTCTCCTACACTTAAAACATTAGGTTCATAGGTCATTGAATTTGATTGGAAGGAGATTCAGAGCAGATAAAAGAAAGTATTTCTTCACACGGCACATAATTGTCCTGTAAAATTCATTATCCAGGATGTGGTCATGGGCACTAATTTAGATAGCTTTCAGTAGAAGGGAATATATGTAGCTCAGGGTTGAACAGTGGAGTCCTTGGCGCTCACTGAATTTGGTTGTTTGCTTGCAGATGTTTCAGTACCCGACTATGTAACATCATCAGTGTGAGTAAGAGTGGGGTTTGCTTCCTGTTTATATACAGTAGTTTGCCCTGCCAATGTTGGTGGGGATGTGGCTTTCTTCTTGGTAGTTAGCACTGATGATGTTACCTCATTGGGTAATGAAATGTCCGCAAGCAAACAACCAAGCTCAGAGAGCGCTAAGAACTCCACTGTTAGATAGCTTTATAAGGGGATTAGACAAATTTATGGTGAAAAGATGTATCAAGGGTTATTATTCTGGAAGACTCAATGTTATTTCTGGGTTGGGGCAGCATGCCTCCAAATACCAGCTGCAAGGGAGCAACAGGGAAAGAACTGTGTCTCAATCCTTGTTGAGAGTTCCCCTGTGACAACTTTGGCCATTGTAAGAAACAAAATACTGCACTAAGATGAGTCTTAGCTTGATTCAGCAAAGTTTCTTTTATTCTTATCCTAAATTTTATAATGGACAATATAGTTCATTCTCTGAACTCACTCTTGCTCTCAAATGCATGTTGCAAACAGTTCTCAATCCATCCAACCACCATGCGCTGAAATGGAATCACACTCTTCAAAACAACGGTCATTAGCGCTTGTTGGGCAACATTCAAGAATCCTTCCCGCTTATTAAAAAACAATCAGTTAATGAAAGATCCTGTCCCTAAGAGGATAAGAGATCTAATTGCAGGTACCTATCTGCTGCTGAAAACATATTTTTCTAATGAATTAAAAAAAATGCTTGGCAGTTGTTCTAGCCCAATTATTAGCATGAACATTCATTCAGGAGCAGAGTTTATAGTGGCCAAGAAGCTGTCATCCTGGGTGGCAGAGCAGGCTTGTCCTCTCCTTCATCCTTACTCTGGTTTGCTGCACAGAACCACCATCTGGTCTTTCCATGAAGCTCACAGCTTAGAACGGTGCATATTGTGGCAGAGACAAGTCTTGCAACAAGCCAATGTAGAAAGAAAGTAAAAAACAGGCAGGTCAGCCAGCCTGAGTGGACTAATCGGGTAATCAGAGGAGAAGAGGGAAGTGTCAATTTTAAGTCATTCTGTGCTCTTTCCCGCATTAAAAACTTCCAGAGCGGGGCAGGAATGGCTATTGATTCAGAAGACTAATATACATGCCTTAAGGAGGGGGGATATTAGCTGGGAGCAATTTCTTAATTAGTGCTACGATACAAGCCCCAAATCTGTTACCAGTACGCTTGTCATCCTAAACATAATGAGCTGTGTTCAAATATGAGCCTTCTTTCTCATAATGCTGTTGCCTTTTTCTTTTTCTTTGCCTGCGGAATTGCAGTGCAACATCCACAATTTGTTTCTGTTAATGTTTTATTGCAAGGATATTTACAGGATTCCAGTGCACTACACTCAACTGACTACAGTAAGTTGCACGAAGACTTCTACACATTTAAGCTCAATCGCTTTCTTTTTTTCTATGACTTCTCTGACTCTTCAATCAAACAACTCTAAGTGGCTTACAGAGTCCTATAATCAGTGATGCGCTGGTAAATGTTTAAGGACTGGCTTTATTGGCTCCATTGCTGCCGTGGCACTGTGCCACTAGCCACAGTATGGTTGATTGGCGTGCTAGGTGTTGCACCTCAGCTCTGCTCTCAACCAGTTTGCAAAATTCCAGAAAGTTTAACAACCAGCTCTTGCAAGTCAGTATAACTCTTCTCTTCTTTCCATTTGTGTAGATGTGTTTGTCTTTTTATAAATTTTAATTATGTATTTATTTGTTTTAATTTGATGTAAACTGCCCAGAGTCCCATTGCGGGGAGATGGGTGGGGATAAGTCTATGTATAAATAAATAAAAATAAAAAATAAATAAACTGGCTTTGGCACACCATTGCCTATAATGCAACAAAACAACCATAAAATAACAGTAATTACAAAAGCTGTAATCAACAATATTGTAACTGAATCTCTAATACCCATGCCATTCTATCATGCCAGGACAAATATATTAATAATTCTCCTCCAGCCCTCAATCCCCAAAGCTTCTGTGGATAACCAGACATCACAAATTTCTGAAAAGCTACAACAGAAGGTTCTGATTTCATTTTTAAGAATAAGTTGTTCTAGGGGAAAGGAGCCCCCAAGGAGAATATTTGCTTTATAGTTCCCTCCTGCCATACCTCACAAAGGATGGGAATTCTTAATATACGTTCTCTGCGTGCATGTATTGGGTGGGCAAATTTTGCCTGGAGTAGGCATTCTCGAACATAGCCAGGCTGCAAGTCATATAAAGATATATATGTGATAACCAGCAACTTCGATTGCATCTGGAAGCAAAGCAGCAGCCACTGTAGGTCCCTTAATAGAGGTATAGTACAACAATAATGGGCTTCCCCCATTATTAGATGGGCAGCCATGCTTTGCACCGGTTGCAACTTCTGGATAGTCTTCAATGGCAGCCATATCTGGGTCGAATCACATAGTCCAACGGGGAGATGGGGTGGACACGAATGATTGTCATCAGTGCCTCCCATTTCAGAAAAGGCCACAACTGACATGCTAGCTAAATCTGGATAAAATTTTCCTTCATCCTGTTCTTCCAGCCTGAGCTTAGTCCAGGAGCACCCCTAGACTGTGAGCTTGCTTTTTCAGGAGGAGCATAATCCCATCTAGAGCCAAAATTGGTGCCAGCTTCTGAATCAACAACCACTTTATCTTGCTTATGTTGAACTGTTTTCCTCATTCAGATCCCCACAGCCACCAGATGCCAGTCAAGACTTTCACAGCATCTGTTTCTCAGCCCAGGGCAGAGATACTGTATATAACGGTATTATCAGCATATTGATGATCTCTCATCTGGATGAGCTCTCCCAATGGCTTCATGTAGGTGTTAAATGAAATACAGGGGGGTCAACATCTACACCACCCCATATTGGCATGTTTGAGGGCTCAAACTCTTCACCCCTACACACATCTAATAGAACTGTTAAGCAGTAGCGAAAACATTTGCAGGAGATCCAGAAAGCTACAGTGGATTAGAGCATCAAAGGCAACTGATTAATTCCACAAGACAAAGAGGCTTGTGCTTCCCTATACGGGTCCTGCTATAGGTCACCCATGACAGCAACTATAAGAGCATTTTATTTTTTCAGAATCTTGACTGAAAAGGGCCCAAATAGCCCACTTCTTCCAGAACCCTTTGAAATTGTAACCCACTAACGTCGCCACTGTCTTTCCCAGAAAGGGGAGGTTGAAGACAAGACAATAGTTGCCTAATATGGCTTAATCTTGGGCCAACCTCTTGAGAAACAGGTATACCAATTTTTTTTTTTTTAATCCACTTTCAATCATGACCGATTCTGTGGAGACTGCCTGGACAAGTCCCTGCAGTTTTCCTGGCAAGGTTTTTTCAGAAGTGGTTTGCCATTGCCTCCGTCCTAGGGTGGAGCCCAGCTGGCGGTCACAAGAAATAGAGTCTCTTCCATTGTGTTGCGTCCAGCAACCGGCAACTGATTCCTGTTTTCCCATGCAAGGCGCCGCCAGCGTTTTTCCTCCCACCAGGTTGAGAGTACCTATTTATCTACTCGCTTATGCTTTCGAACTGCTAGGTGGGCAGGAGCTAGGGACGAATGATGGGAGCTCACCCCGCTGCGCAGAGCGTGGGCTCAAACCGCTGAAGTGTCGACCATTTCTGGCCAGCAACTTCCAGCGTCATTAAGCCACTGCGCCACTGAGTCCCCACAGGTATACCAATGCCTCTTTCAAAGATGGTAACATCTCCCCCTACCAAAAAGAGGCATTCACCACAGTCAAACCCAGCCACATGTGCCCTCCCAAACTATCCAGGTGGGGCAAGAATCAAGTCCATAGATGGTGAGATTTGCTTCATAAGGAAACTTGTTCATTTCCTCAAGATCTATAGGTTCAAACATATTACAGGTGATTTTGCAATATATCACCCCCATCAACTGTTTGGAAGCTGTCCAGCTGGCATCCAAATCCTAGCCAATCTGATTGATGTTATCAAGAAAAAGCTCTGACAAAAAATCACATCAATCTACTAATGGCTTTTTTAGCTATTCTTTTCCTAACAGGACCTGGGTCACTTTAAAAAGTACTCCTGGACAGTGTTCCACAATTGTAATAAGAGCTAAGAGGTAAGAAAGCCTCACTACCTTTCCTGCCATGGTACAGACTTGAAGCTGAGATCATACCTGTATCCAGCTGTATTTGCTCCTTGGTTTTTTGTTGTTTTTTTTTGCCAGCATTGCTCCAGACATCTCTTCTGTCACTTCATCTCCCAAATTCCTTAATAAACCAAAGCACTCTTCCAGGATAGGCAGACAAGGAGAGGCTGCTTGGGTGCAATCTTATCAAATGTGTTCATTCCACTGTGTTCCATAGGTCTACTAGTTACCCAACTAAACTGCCCTCCAGATCACCAGTTAACTCCCAAATGCCCTCGAATCCAAATGTATCTATAAAGCTCATGGGTAGGCCATTCTAATTAGTCCTTTTACCATGTGAAGATTCATGGTGTTGGTTATCCCCATGGTTACTCGAAAGATACTGTATCTCTTTCTGACAAGATTACTATGTCCCCCATCACCAGATCACATTTCAACTGCTCTGAGATATCCATATCCAGTGTGTAGTTTCCATTTGCACTGAACTCATGATGACCCAAAACAGGCCTATACTTGTCATGACAGCTATGAAATTCTGAACTGTATCTGACTCTACTCTTGGGGAAAGTAGGTGGAAATCACCCAGTATTAAAAGTCTGGCTGAATCTACCATGAACCCAGTGGTGAAATCAAACAGCCTGGGTAGAAATGGTTCCATGTATCTGGGAGACAGTGCACCAGCAGTACCACTAGCTTGTCCCTAGGGTCGAACTTCACAAACAAAAACTTACATCTAAATTACCTGGAGTTCTCCTAGCTGATTAGTATTACACCTCCTCCATGCCTTGGGGTCAAGGTTGATGTAGCACCCAACCTCTTACTGGGCATATCTTGGATAAAGGAAAGTCCCCATTCTTGCCCAGACAGGTTTTGGTGATAACATGCTAGAAGTGGCCTCTCATCCATGAATAAATCAGGGACACGGAAAGATTTACTGCAGAGTGACCAGGCATTTACAGTAATAACATCAGTCTGAGTTGAAGGATTCCAGCAATTCAGACTCATGGTTCTTAACCGGAGATCAAATGGTCAGAAGGGGGATTGGCTAAAAATTCCCAACCTCTTTCCCCATAATAGGCTCTCCAATCTCTTACCAGTTCTCCTCTGCTTGTCATTATAGTAATCATCCCCTCCTTTCCATACCCTTCCCTGCCTTCCACCCCTATCCTGCTCCTTCCTGGGATTATATGCCAGGACCAGGATCTCTGTCTCTGCCCAGGGACCAAACCAATTTTCCTCTATCCATCTGTCTCCATTTGTTCCTTCAATCACCTTTACTATCACCACCTCACCAAAAACTACTGCTGCATCACAAGCCCTCCAGTCCATTCTGTACTGCTACACTTCACCTCTAAAGTCTTGGACTTATCACATCAATCACTGTCATAGTTCCTTGTACAACTTTTTTCCTTTCCTCTGTGTTGTGATTTGAGCTCTATGGTGGACAATCTAGTTTTCTGTCTCTGTTTCTGCCTTGCACACTGGATTTTGGCAGGGTTCCAAGTGGCAACTGATCTCCAAAGGAGGTGTCAGCTGGTACATCCATCCTTCACAGTTCCACCTGTGATGGCTTAAAAATACAGAAGCCAATATTCCTGGATTCTCACCATCAAACACTCTGCTCATGTTCCCCAATGAGACAGAATACGGCAGACTTTGCTCACTGTTATCTCTTAGCCAACTCAAGTATCCAACTCCCAGGCAGATGCATTGTTTCCTTTTCCTTCTCTTCCATCTCCATAATTTCTTGCTTATTCCACCAAAATTACTTCTTTCTCTAATATCAGGATCAGCATCACTGTCAGCATTACCATCACTCACCTTCACTAACTAATAAGGATTCCCCTAGCTAATAATAAACCTAATTACTGGCTCACTCCTAAAACAGTTTCTCACTCACCTTGTTAACTCCTGAAAAGACAGTACAGTACATCTGTAGAGACATCTTTCCTTTCTTAAAAAACAACACAAGATTCCAGAATTTAAAAAATATTTGCTGAATCCCCTTATTAAAATCTCAGAATAGTTGTATTTCTCTATTTTTAACAATAAAAAATACGTTATTTGCAACAAAACCTTTAATAATAGGATTCATAAGGTCAGGTAAGGCAGATTAATGTGTAAACAAATTGTCCCTGGAGAGCAATGGTTTGGATATTATCTGCTAGAAAGTTGGTGATTACTTTACACGCCATTTCCCTTCCTCAGAATTACATTGTTATAAGGTATATAAAATTGCTTTTATCTACAGAATATATGCCGGTGTCTGGGCTCATCCACACAGCCATATTGATGTGCTTTCCCTTTATACCTGAAACAGGACGGAAAGTATGATTTGTAGTTACAGCCAACCTTTTATCACACCTCAGGAATGAGGCCAGGGTGCTGCTGCCCTCATAAGAAGTAACCTGGCTGTGACTCGTTCTTCCTAAAACATCTCCATGTGTGGAGAAGCACCCCTTCCACTGTCTAACTCTGACCTGGAAAGCTCTGCTCTGGACAAACAATAAGGGTGGAGCCTTGAGCTGCAAAGAAGAAAGAGGGGAGATCTCATTCTGCACCCCTCCCCCCCCATCAAAATCTGTGGGTGGTGAAAGAGGATGCCTCGGCCCTTCCTTCCTCCCCTCCCTCCTGTCAGCCCCTTGAGGTAGCCCAGAGAAGAAGCCCCAACCATGAGTACCAACGCTACCTTTATTGTAAGGTTACATAACGGAATCTTGCAAGTCTGAAAGTACCTCTCCTCTCCCTTACTTTTGCTCTCCCGAAAACTAGGGAGGTCTCTTTTGAGACACTTTCTCCACCCCCAACCCTCCTTCACACTCAGATTTCATCAGACCGTTGTCTAGGCTGCGGCTCCTCCTCCTGTCTCTCAAGGTCATTTCCACATATCATTATCCCTCCCTCCCTCCTTCCTATTGTGCATTTGCAGTACAAGGCCTTTAATTCCTCCGCTGAGGGCCTCAGTCTGCCACAAATGGTTAGCTGCTATTCTCACAGGAGGAGGGAACAGCCAGGCATTTTATGCCTCAGAGTTGCCAGGCTGGAGCTTGCTAAAAGAGGCTGATCTGCTGCTTCTTACCATCCTGGGGAGGCTGGCAGGTGGGCAAGGAAGGCTCAACGTCTCTCAGCCCATCCCCAGAGCAGCATGAGGTGTTAAATCACTTGCTAGGAGCATCACAAAGTCAAGACGGTAGCTACAACCACGTGGTTGAAACTCTGCCTCTTTTGTGTGTAACGGGCACAACACAGGTAAAAAAGAGGTGGGGCTTTGAACACACGACTTTTTTTACCTCCCCTTGGACGCACCTTCCAGCTGGAACCCAGCCCTTCCCCTTTACAAAGGCCCTTCATGTAGTCCCCAAGGAACAGAGTTTCTGTTCCAGGATTTCAGGACGCAAACAAGTGGCAGGAGCAGGCCGTCTTCTCATGAAGAAATGACAACTGGCTACACGCCAGTTGGAGCCCAGCAAACTCTCGACGTTCAGAGGCTCCTCCTCCACCCGCGCTGGAAAGTTCACTTTGGAAGTTGCCCGGGAAAAATGCAGCTTTACAGCCTGGACCTATTTCAGCCCGCCTCAGCAGTGGGCTGGCAACGAGATGGCTGTGCTGTGAGGATATGTCCTGTGCGAACAGTAAGCAGAGATCATCAAGCTAGGGAAAGAAGGCTCTGTGGGTCAGCCCTGGGAGTGGGTGTGCATGTCTGGGCAGGAAAATATTTCGTTTTGTCCCAGTGTGAAACGCACAAAGATAGAAGCAAGATATCTCAAAAGGTGAAATTATAGTATTTTGACATTATGGATTTCACTATTTTAAAAATCCTTAAAAAAAAAAAAAAAGCTGACAGGTTTATGTATGGTAGTCATCAGGAGAGGCACTGAAACAAAAAACAAAAATAAAAGTTTTGGAAGCAAAACACTATGGAACATCCACACCTCTGGGATTTCAGCTACAGTTTTGGATCTTTTTACCCAAACAGATTATTCCAGTTAACAGGGAATAAAGAATGAAAGAGAAAAATCTGATAATTAAAGGATGACCACGTTGTCTGGATGTGCTGTGAAATTACTATCATGAATAGTGCATAATGCACCTTAAAAGATTCATCTGAGCCAAGGTCAAGAAAACAGCCTATTTGTTGTCATTAAAAAAAAAAAAAACACAGGTGAAATGTGCACTCCTGTATTACATACTGAGAGTGTGCACACCTTTTAGAGAAAGCCAATATAAAGCCATAATAACAAGTTATTTAAATGGCAAAATGTTGCTGTCAAGCAGCAGATGATCTTGCGTTACTTTTTTTTTCTTGTAAAGAACCATTAGAGTGCTCATTTGGTACAGGTGGCAAGGACAATCTGCTATGTATACAAAATAATATGACCAAAAACAATTTGACGGCTGAATTAGGCATAATGGAAGAGATAGGTGACAACATTCTTTGTCTAGCAAGGCCAACTGTACTTTTACTAAGGGGTTTTCCATTTCTGAAGGTATAAGATCCCAAATAACGATTTTATCTAGGATTAAAATTTAACTGCAGTGCAGGAAAAAGCATGTCACAGGAATGCCAGGGGACCTTCCCTTCCCTTCCCTTCCCTTCCCTTCCCTTCCCTTCCCTTCCCTTCCCTTCCCTTCCCTTCCCTTCCCTTCCCTTCCCTTCCCTTCTCTGAAACAGTGTTTTATGCCCCCCATTTTCCTGGCATATGAAGGTCCAGGTTCAGGGCTGTTTCCCCAGGTTTATTTTTCTTGTGAGAAGATATTCTGGAAGGGTATGTTTGTGCTTGAATACAAACTGAGTAGATGAGAGGCAAATCAAGGAAGGTACCTTCGTTTTCCATGTAAATCAAGTTCTACAACCCACAGTTTGAACCAGCAGAAACTTCTTAACAATCCTTAGGTAGTGATACCAGAGTGAGGCTGCAAAATTCTGGGTAAGTACCAGATGGCAGAAAGAAATGTTTTCTGTGTCTCTTTGTTGCCATCCAAATGCTTGCAGCCTTCACATGAACTAATGGGACATGGAACCCAGCAGTATCTAGAAAGCCGCCAGCCTCCCCCCCCCATACCTGTTCTATGGCTCCGTTCAAGTCTCATGCAACCAGCCCTAATCCTACAGGATGCATGCAATTTTAGATATCCTGTTTGTGTATTTATATACCACTTCTTATACAATGTTACCCTGAAGCAGTTTGCAATAAAAGAAAACAATTGCGATGCAATAATAAAAAGAGTAAATTAAAACAATATGAAATAATATATTCATTAAAAAGGAAGAAAACCAAATAGAACCCCTCATACAACATTCATATAGGGAAGACACAGATGAAGAGAGAGGTCTTCAAGAGGCATCGAAAAGATGTAACGGTAAGCAATTTCAGAGAGGTGAGCTTTCCAGAATTTAGGCACTACCACAAAGAAGAAACTATAAGGCGGCACTGTACATAACTGTAGCAGGACTTACCCTGATTATCTTAGCAATCCGTCAAATCTGTAGCCACAAAAGTTGTCTATCAGGTATCCTGGTCCTGAATTGTGTAGAGCCTTATACGTCATCAGGAAAATCTTCAGCCTAGCTTAGTAGGTAAATAGCAGTCAGTGCAGTTATTTCAACAAAGGTATCACACATGCTTTGCCAAGAACCATACTCGGCAACTCTGGCCACCATATCCTGCACCACCAGTAGCAGTTTCTGGAACATAGCTCCATAACAAGCATAGCTCCATAATAAAAGTAATCTCAGCATAAGTTCACAATGCATAAACAGGAAGTAGTTAGGCTGCCCCTAAGAAAGGTAAATCAGCCAAAGCTGGTAATCAACATTCCTGGCCACAGAGGTCATTTGTGTTGGGCCTCCAATGATTTTAGGAGCACCTCCAAACTATGTGCCCATTCTTTCTGAGTGAGTGCAAAGTCCTCTGTTCCAAAATCCATCTATCCCCCACCTAAAAGGGGTCTGACTTGTCAAGATTCCATCTCAGTTTATTGAGTCTTAGCAATCTGACAAGTTATTAATTTTGGTTCGGTTTTTTAGAATTTTAGAAATGGTTAGTATGGTGTTCTAAGCACACTGAAAGTAATAAATAAGTACTGCCCTTTTTGTGTGTGTGTGTGGGGGGGGGGGGTGCCTTCAAGTCAGTATTGTCTCCTAGCAACTGTCTGAACTACTCCCTGCAGTTTTCTTGGCAAGATTTTCGGATGTGGTTTGCCATTGCCTCCTTCCAAGGGCTGAGACAGAGAGAGAGGGACTGGCCCAAAGTCACCCAGCTGGCTTTCTGCCTAAGGCAGGACTAGAACTCTCAGTCTCCGGGTTTCTAGCCTGGGGCCTTAATTACTACATCAAACCTGCTCTCACTTTTACTTCCCTATTTATTAATTGTAAACTTTTTCTTCGGGTGGAGATCCTTCTGTAGTTAATACGGCACCAGCCGTGTCCAAGGGAAAGGTATCACTAAGGGACAAATCCCAAGTTTAGCAGAAGTAGAAACCCTTGGTGGATCAGACTGAATCGAACTGTTGCACCCAGTGGGAGCTACTCAAGATTTTTCATACAGTTCTGTGTGCTGGACCCTGGGTGAAATGTTCTCATGATGATAGAGCATGGCCTTTGCCTGCTGGAATGCTGGGAGCTGTAGACCTGCATATCTGGAGGACAACAGAGAGGAAGGTGGCAATATAGTAATGCTTCTTGTTTATCAGCCACTCTGTCCCACACTTGGTGGTCATGTTCATTAATTGGATCTCCACAATGGAGCTCTGCCATCAAGGGTCCATCTGGTTCCTGGCGTTAGATCCAGAGAAGGGGCTCTCCACTTCTTTTCTGCTGGGAATATGACTGCAATCTGCTAATCTTTGACAAGAATGTGGTTGTTAAGAACAGAAGCAGAGAGAGGAAACAAATTGGAATTTGATGGGGATGATCAAAGTGCTGGCAATGTGCCAGGCACTGCACAAAGCCAGAGAATTTAAGGCAGGCTTTTGTCCAAACAGGAGGGGTGCTTAACTAGCTAGCACAGCCTTCCCCCCATTGGGGCCTTCCAGATCCAGAATCCAGATCTACAATTCACATAATTCCCAGCCATGAGGGTAAAGCAAAAAAAAAAATCATTAGTTTACATTTTTTTTGTATTCCCCAATTATATATTTGATAGTTTATGAAAAATCATAACCTGCATGCTCAGTGGTACTGATTTTTCCATAATGAAGAAAAGCCCTGAAGATTTTTATTCTGTAAGACACACATCTTTGTGATATACTAACATCCGTAGCTCTATATATGCCTGTCCTATTGCTTAAACATTAACATCTAAAATATGACAGAATATTAGGGGGAAGGATGCAATGTTATGTTTCCTTTGATTTTTGAATTTGTGTCATTTTTAAGACAGAGAATGTGAATGTTAGAGCACTTCCTTTGCCTCTAGATATTCACAACTTTTTTGTTGCGAAAGATATAAACATTCTGCCTTATTTAGCAATAGTGTTTCGGATGGAGCGTGGAAGAGAAAACTTTTGTTATTCAATGAGAATGGAGCAGTTAGACCAACCTGGGGAGTGTTAGCTGGGAGTGATGGGAGTTATAATCCAACACATGTAAAGGAATCAGATTGGTAGATACTGATATAGACTTCTGATCTAGTTGGCTCCTGTTTATATTGGTAGTTTAATCCCACTGTTTAAAGTGAAAGCTGTTCAGAGCTTAGTTAACCAAGCACATTGGAAATGAGAATATAACCAAGAGTATTTCTTTTTAATGATCCACTTGTGCGTGAAAATGCTGCCATTGCTTTAAAAGTTACCCTTGGGCCAGATTGGAGGCTGAATCTAGGAATTGTACATTATACAATATATGCTTATTTTCTGGATAATGGTATCAAAAGAGGTTCAAAGCAAAGTCTTGACAAAGATTGAAAGAAGAGTCTAAGAGTCTTTTCCCAGAAAGTAAGTTTATCTCAGCAGGTAACAGGACCTGGCTGGCCTTCTCTGGGCTTGGAAGGTAAGCAGTCAAGCTTGGCTAGTATTTGGATGGGAGACTTTTAGGGAATACTAGAGCCATAGGCTGGACTGAGAAGTTGAAAAAAACACCCTGGAAGAAGGCAATGTCAAACTGCTTCTGTATTATGATAGGAAAATGATACAGATATATCCATGAAATAAGTAGGGGGTCGAGCTTGACTCAAAGGAGACTTTTGTTAAGGTTTTCCATATTGACCTTGATCCCATATTGACCTTGATTGAAACAGCTTGTAAACCGGGTCACACAAAACCTGGGATACAATCTCTTTTCCAGGACAGTGGCATCAAGTGGCTTGAGTGCAGATGATGCATGAGAAATGCAACCTTCTCATGCAACCCTGTGGAGGCCAGGCTTTCTAGTGGTCTGTGCCTCTGTAGACTCTACAGCTCGCATCGTC
Organism: Liasis olivaceus; assembly: GCA_030867105.1. Lineage (NCBI taxonomy): Eukaryota > Metazoa > Chordata > Lepidosauria > Squamata > Pythonidae > Liasis > Liasis olivaceus. Next base: position 63,509,765 of record CM061348.1, on the reverse strand, counting down.
TGCAGCTCTTCAGCAAGAGGGAGAGCCAGGGAAATTGAAAGTGATTGCCCCAATCTGTATTAATTAGAGTCTATTAACTCATCAGAGCGCACACAGGCAGCTGCATGGGCCATTTCATCCATGAAGAGAACTGCCAGCATCATCTCTTGGAAAAAGAGAGGAGCTGAGCCAGGTAGACTGCTTGTGGTTCTGCTCAAAGCAGGAGCTCACTCTCAGGAATATGGAGCCTGGACATCATCCACTTGTAATAGGGTAAAAGGAAGAGAGGAAACTGGATACTGAGATGTTCTATAAACACAGGGTTGTTGTTTTCTATCTCCTGATATGCGTTTGCTGAATAAAGAAAACAACTCAAGGGTCATGTCAAGATGTATGTAAGAAGGGTATAGAAAGAGAAATGCAAGAAATGTGACATGGTGAGAAATGCGACAACTCTGGAAAAATGACACAGGGGGAGGACCTCCAAGGTGTGAACAGGTCCTTCAAATGTGACAAGGCTTTGCCCAGACAAAGTCATATCTGATAACTGTTCTCATCATCCATGTTGGCTGTGGCTATTGGGAGCTGAAGTCCTACAGTATTTGGGGCAGCACAAGGCTTACACCCTTGGATTAGAGTGGGATTAGAGGAGCAAATTCTGGGGTAGGAATGTTAGGGAATAGTTTACACTGAATAAAAAGTGAGCCCATGCTATTCTCTGCACATGGGCATTGCAGAACTGCTCTCCTGTTTACAAAAGAGCCCTCCCAGTGAGCATAACACTAAGCTGCCTGGGGTCCAGCAAAGATCTTTGGGATTTTCGGAACTTCCCATCTTTTTGCTACAGCTTTGTGGTTTTCCTTCCAGGGACGAAACCAGATGTTAAGTTGTTACAGAGTGCTCCAACTTGGCCTGAATATTGGGATGAAGGTCTTTGGTTTGGATTTAATGGTTGCCAAGGCAACTAGGATAGAGTGAGGCTAGACAGTGGAAGACTAAAAGGAGATGCCATTTTTTGCCTGGGCATATTTTTTTATGCCCACCATTGTTGGATGAGAGAGGTTCATACTAAGCCATAAAGTGTCATACCATGAGGTTGGATGAGATGCCTGACTTGTGATTTCCTAGCTTTTACCTTATTATTATGACCAACCAACCTACAAAGTACAAAAATGAAAAATGAACCAGGAGGTTACTGAATAAATCTTGGTTTGTTTTTCACCTGCAGATTGACTCTGGTTTCCTTTTAGCATGTGCACAAACCAGAGTTAAACAAACAATGGGCTGGGCATTTCCCACTTGCACCCAACCATTGTACAAACATCCCCAAGCAACCTCTTTGTTCTGCCATGTCCCTATAATGTTGCCTTCATCTTTCTTAATCATTCTTAGTGGCATTAGTATTACATATCATTTTCTCCTTTATTCTGACACCATCCAACAAAGGGAAGCTTTGAGATATATAAAACCTATTAGGTTTTATCACCCATTACCTGTGTAGGCACTCAGGTGGCTGCAGTGACTTGAAATAAAAGCAATAGAGCAGGATGGGGTTTGGCAGCAGGAATAGGAAATGTCATGCTGGCATGAATTCCTACCAATTTGAAGATGGGTGGAAAACATTTGAACTAAAAAGTGGAGAAAGGCCATATGACTTAGTAGGACGTATGAGTGGCCACATAGGCAGAGGTACCATCCCAAGCTCTGTGAGTGCTGCTACTCTCCAAGTAAAAAGGATAAGTGAAACTTCAAAAGATTTAAGGTTGGCTTTTCACATGAACATCTCAATGCAAAGGGCAAGCTTTCTCATTAGGATCTTGGTATGGCCATTCCAGCTTCCTGAGCCAGAAAATGAAGTTCTGTTTCCCCAAATCCAGGATGCTAAAAGAGTTATGATCATTTGCAAGTATTCAAAACGGAATTAAACATTTGCAAATGAGCTTAATAATTAGTTGAGTCCCCCCACCCCATACTTGTTTAAGCACTCAAGAAAGCCACAGACTTATTAGGTGCAGGCAAGACTCTCTTCCCAACGCTCCTCCCTCCCATCTTCCTTCTGTGGGGGCGTTTGGCCAGCTTTACTCTTAGCTGGGTGTATTTTTCCTGGCATCAGATTGGCAGTACCAGAAGCCATCTCTGGAGACTATCCTGAACAGGGGAAAAGATAGAATAATAACAGAGGGAAGAACAGATGGAATGTTTGCGTGCTGGCCGTTTCAGCAAAGGAGATGCATGCTACAGTGCTTTGCCCTAAGATAGCCCCACTCTCTATTTTGTGTGCATGCAGAGGATGGAAGTGGGGGTATGTATGTACTGGGAGTATGATATTTGCATGCAAAGTTTGCACTTTGGGCATGTGTGTGCAAAGCTTTGATGAATGTATCTACATGCAAAGCCTGTTTCTGTTGGTCCTTTTATGTCTGCATTTGATGTGTATGTGCGTTCTCCAGGAAATCTAATCCATTGCTGTGTTCCCTGGTGCCCCCTAGTGGAGAACGAAAGCAGCAAAACTCTGCTTCTTCCTTGCAGCTGCTGGCGTCTGCTGCAGCTCGGCTTGTCATTACACACCACCTCAGGGTTCCCCTGGATGAAGCAGTTCATTGCTTGTGTTCTACCAGCATCCGGGCTTCAGGAGTCTATTTCTAGAGCCACCTGTTGGATTTTTACAGGAGCTCATCTGCTGAACTCTTCCTCCCTCTTTCCTCAGCTCATCACCTTTGATGATGTTTTTCCAAAGGCCAGGCTCAGCTGTGCTCAGTGGGGACCAAGCCGTAAGGCAGCTGCCTCCCCTGTGCGCCTTCTGTGCTCAAAGTCAGTAATGGGGTTTCATCTTCAGGTTCCCTAGCATCCTCTAAAGCAGCCCTTTTGACTAAATTTTTTAAGAATGTGATGCAAGGATTGGAGAGAGAGCAAAGCCAGGCTGGCAGACACAGAAAGAAGACCACGTTGTGTGATGGTGAGGGGGCTGACGGTATGTAGAAATGAAAATGAAGTCTCAGATACTGAGCCACAGGAAAGGAAACATTGGTAAAAAGAGGACATGGTATACTTTGAGGAGAAAGCCTGGGACTCACATGCATGAGCTGATGTGGGAACGGTGTTGTGTTGTGAGAGCAAGAGGTAGAGGCTTGCTCCCTTAATTCTGAATAGGGACCATCCTGCGCAGATGGACAGCGGAATCAGGACAGTCATTTGCTTTGCACTAGCTTTGATCTCGACAATAACCCAGCATGCAAAGCAGCAGCGCTGGCAACCAGAGTGCTGTGGATCCTAATGACTGCAAAGGACTTGTGAGCTCACACAATAAGCTACTTAAGTAGATGCTTCACAACATAAACTTTGTTATAAGCCACAGAAGGGAGCAAACACCTCTCCTTACCCAAAGAGAGAGTCAACAGCAGCTACCAGCAATTAGAACAATGCAAGACCCTCCCCCAGCAGGGCCTAAATGCAGTACCTGCCCCTGAGACAAAACTGTTGTGACCTGATATCTGAAAATGAAAGAGAGGGGGCAAAGAAGCTTCACTGGGAAGGGAGTTCCACAGCCCTGATGCTGAGGCTAAGAAGATGTCTCTTGCATTGCTGATATGGAGAGGCTGAAGCGTTGAGCTTTAACTGGCAACCGGAAGAACAGTTAAAGTGGAGATAGCACCCAGCCTGCGTGAGCCCTGGTTTCTCCCTTTGGCTTCACTCTCTGAGTTGCCCGGTCCTGCTAGCTGCCCCTGGTCCATGTGAGATCACAGTCATCTCCATGGCAACCTGCAGTGAGCTCATGCGCAAGAGCTGTGACTTCAGCAGGAACAGATGGAGCTAAGAGTAGCAAAACATCCTGTTTTTATGCAAATGGTTTTACTAATATTTTTTAAAAAGTGGAGGGAAGGGTGTACCAGGAGAGTTGTTCTTCTCTACATGCATGATGTGTGTATGCATATGTACATGAGCAAAATTAAAAAGTTGCTCCATATATAAGGGAGGGAAACAAAAACTGCTTCTTCATTTTTTTTTAAACAAGGTGATTGCTAGACAACCGAGCTGCAATCAAGTTGGTGCAAATAAACCTTTCCATGAAGAAAATTGACAGAATTGTGGCATATCTGTCAGATTTGCCTGAAGCCAGCAGCCCTTCCTTGTATTGGTTTTTAGGGAAAATATGACATCTTTCCCCACAGGTGCTTGAGGTCCAACATACAAAATACCCTTGGCTTTTAAGTTGGAACAAGCTTCATTCATTTTTTAACCTGAGGGGTGCTGTGATCAGATAATTCCAGGAGAGTTTAATAATCTCCTGGTTATTAAAATCAGACATGAGATCTGTTGCTACTGACCTGGTGTCAGAGAGGCTATTCAATTCTCTCAAGAAGGCATCAGTAACAACATTCATCTAATCGCTCTCTCCCTAGCTAATTTTAAGTGGAGTATTCCCATTTTGTTCAATCAGGATATGTCGGGATATGTGCACATGTTGTCTCTCAGGAGTTGGTGGTAATCTGAGCATATCTCTGAGTCCATGCTACAGGTCTCCACTTTGCCAGAAGAAAGGCACGAGAAGCTGGTTGCTCATGAGTGAAGGCCAAGTGAGTCTTGTCTTTGGTTCTGGTTTGAAAGACTGATGAGAAGAGACCTCTCCAGATACTGTTTGGATCATTGCTATTGTAGTGCCTCTTCTGAGTAAAAAAATAGCATTTCACATAAGTGTAAAGGACAGAGCACTGTGCAAAAGCAGACCCACAAGCTTTGAAAGAGAGATTTAAAAAAAAATCAAAGTAGGACTTCAGGGTTCTCAGATTTATACTCTGATCGGGTTGTGGCATACCAAGCAGATTACATACCCGAATTAACTTTTTTTAATCAGAACGTTCAGATAAATATGATGAAGTTGGGCTTTCTGGGAATAATTAATATTTAAAAGCAGAGAAAAGAAATATTATTTTTGCCAGCTCAGCCCAAGCACACTTACACATGTCCGCACACAAACACAAACAAATCATTCAGAAATGATAGATTTTGACTATGAACAGTAGTATTTGTAGTTTAGTTTTGAGTTGTGAGCGCCAGTCTGATGTAGTGGTTAAGGCACCAGGCTAGAAACCAGGAGACTCTGAGTTCTAGTTTTGCCTTAGGTATAATGCCAGCCGAAAACTGCAAAGACTAGTCCAGGCCAATGTTTCTCAACCTTAGCAACTTTAGGATATGTGGACTTCAGCTCCCAGAATGCTGGTTGGGGAATTCTGGGAGTTGAAGTCCACATATCTTAAAGTTGCTAAGGTTGAGAAACACTGGTCCAGGCAGTTGCCAGGAGTCAACATTGACTCAAAGGCACCCAAAAGAAAAAAAAAAACTACCAGTAATTGTCACAGTAGCAACCTTTGGGATACGAAGGAACAGTACCTGTGCTATAAGATAGCTTTTCAGTTTTGCTTCCTGCGGCCACTGAACTCAAAGAGCAAGAATTCTCTTCATTTGCAGAGCTAGACCAGCCTTCTTCAGGCTCCAGTGACCAGTCTGTCCAAGCTTTCTACATTTCTCTGCCTTACGCCAAAACCTGATTGCAGATTCCTCCCCAATACACCAAGGTTGGGCTCAAGGTAGAGGCAAGCCAGGAACCCTTTTGTCTCCTGCAACCACACCCTTGTGAAATCTTTGACTTAACAAGCCCATTAGGGTTTTCGCCCTTCAGGGTTTTAAGGTAGGAAGGACCTCATCTGAAATACACAGCATTGGTGAAGGGAGAGCCAGATGAAATTGTTTTTTCTCAACTTTAAGGAAGAGACAACATAGAACATTTGGCCCTAAAGCAAGGCAAGAAATCAAAGCAGGCCTTTTCATCTGGAATAGTTGCTGCGCAGACAATTAAATCATAAAAGACTGACTCCATCTTCTCCCCTCTGATAAGTATTGTATCTTTAGACTAGAGAAATCAGGACGTCTTTTTCCCAGTTATTGAGATAATTCATATCTGGGTTCATACAATTTCCTGAACCTTAAATTAACCCAAATGGCTAGGCACATCCAACATGGAAGCCACAGAAAAATAAATAAGGTTAAAACCAACCAAGTTTAGATGTTGTGCAAGAGCATCCATCCTTGCCATTCTTTCCTGACCTTGTTATGTGTGTCATGCGAACAGAGTTCATTTCCACTTAGTTTGCTCTGCAATTGATCCATTCCCTGCCCCTTTATTCACTATTTGGCCTGTCAATAAATCTGCTATTAAAATCTGGAGTCCACTTTTTCCCCCAAGTTGGCCTAGGTAGGAAACATCCTGTATTTCCTTGCAATTATCCTTGGAGGAACTTTAGGCTGAGAAATAATGACTAGCCTGAGTTTGATTCATGAACCATATGACTTGGTAGGAATAAGACACAGGGAACAACTTATCCATCTTTTTGGTTTACTCTAAAGGAGTGTGGAATGTGGAGTGGTAAATGAACTGGTGGATGAAGATAGGTCATTAAATTTTGGAGGGTCTTGTCTCATGGAGAAATTAATCATTTTCTAATTGTTCCTAAACTCTTTAGATAAGAAGGTTTTTATCTATCAGGCAAGCACCACTGTAGTTTCTCAAGAAATGAACGACAGGCATAATAACCAAGTACAGGCAAAAGTAGTTATTTACAAAGAACAGTTTAGAAAACATTTTTTTTCAAAAAAATATTCTGGGGATAAGTATAATCCTAATGTGTAAAGGCATAAAACCTCTTTGTCAAGGGCTATTTTCCAAGGCCTTTTCTGTACCTTTTTCCAGCTAACCAATATATTTTTTCATTTGTAGCAACTAGAATAATATGCAGCATTACAAGTAGAGTCATGTCATACATTTGTATAAAGGCAATGGTAGTTTTATTTTGATCCATTTGATGATGATTCCTAACTTGCTCTTAGTTTTTTTCAGAGATGATGCTTACTAAAATGACATTTTCACAGAGCAATCCACTATGACCTCAAGTTCCTTTTCTTGGTCAATCACAGCCAACTCAGACCTCCAAAGATCGAACTTTTCATTCCTGTGATGATATTTAATCATAGATAATATTGATGGTGGTGGTGGTGGTGATGATGTCTAGCATGAGTGGAGTTCAATGCCTGATGATTACGTGAACATTTCCATGTCGTTTTTTTACTTTGTAACTGTCTTCTTCCATTTGTTTTGTTTTTGTTTTCTAATCTACAGTAGTCTAATCTGCAATGCTGGGATTTCATAGAGGTCTCCCAGGTACTAACTGATCTAACCCTACTTAGCTTTTTGACATCAGCTGAAGTCAAGTACATGCAGTCTCTGGCTGTGATTTAATTTTAGGGCCTGGTGTAATTTCCAGAAGAGTAGCCATGTTTGTTGTAGCAGAAGGATTGGTGTGATTAAAGGATTAGGATACGACACCATCAGTCCTTGTAAGGTCCTATTCAAGTTGTCTAAAATGGTCTCCCACAATTTGAATAGTAGTAATGATGAGGTAAAATATAAGACCGTCCTCTGCCTCAAATTACATTGATGGCTACTATTGGTGCCAGCCTGGAGGATTCCTGTCAAAGCAATCATGGTCAAGGGAGCCCTCAGTTTGTTTCTGGAGCATATTGGAGGCAGAAGGTTGAAATCTCCCTCTGTCCAGAGAGGTTCTGATCCAGAGAAGGCTTTCTATCACGCCCTTTGAAAATGATTTGGCCCTTCCTTTTCCTGCTTTAACCATAGACCAGATTACGTTTAGAAACGAACCCTGCGAAAGGAGCTCACTTGGAGAAGAGGGAGAGAAAGGAGCTTCTTCTTCATGGTGATTTGAGGGAGTAGCAATATTGGTTCAGAACTGGAATGCCAAACCAGCCCTTAACCTTATGGAGTACCAATTCCTCAAGAAAAAGGTCTCACATGCTCTGCTAAGGATGAAGTGAACCAAAACACATGTTCTTGGAGACTGCAGAAAGGCAGCAGCAGGCCAGCCTTTTCTCACCCACTTCAGTTCTTAAAGGCCTTTGAGCATCTTGTTAATGGTTCATTCCCTGGAGCTGCAACAGAAATTAGCTCTGCAGTGCATACAGGCATGTGCAAGAAAGAAATTGCGTCCCATCACTCTAAGACCTGTCTCTCTTCAATCACTCTTTGTTCATCCTGAATCTATTTCCTTAACCTTTCTATCATTTCCTCTTGCTTGGTCCTGGCAAAACATTTAAAACTATAGAAGCAGGGCAACAGTTTGGCTGCTAAAAGTTAAGCAGCTACTGAAGACCTGTCCATTTGGAGAGGAGAAAACAGCATAACAAGATTGTGAGTTTCAATGGAAGGACTGTCATAAGTCAGCTGTAAGTGAGTTCATCAAATGCCCACTCTAGTGATGGGTTGATTTCCAAGAAATCCTGAATTTTATCAAAAGATTCCTGATAAGATCAGCTGTGTTGTTTAACCTTCCCTGAAAGATCACTTCCACAGTACTTTCTTCTGTAACACAAAGCTTTTGGAGAATTTTGACTGTATAATCTAGAGACCATGCTGAATTCACATAGCACCATTGCTAGGCTTAATAGTTCTCCGTGAAATGAATTTGCACCCTAAGGCAGCTTTCTTCCAATTGTGTTGGACTTCAGCTCCCATAATCCCTAGGCTGCATGGATTTGGGCAAGAGGAAGCTGCTTTGTGTGAACCCAGGACAGACTGGCAATGACTCATGAGAGTCTAGGTAGAAATCTTTTCTTACTTAGCCACGATGCCAAGAAGTGAACCTGGAATAGTCACATGCAAAGTATGTGCTTTCCCACTGAGCTTTTCTACCAAACTCAAGGGGTCCATGATAGGGGTACCTTATCTGCTGATGTGGAAGGTCAGTGCAGAAAAGCTTTTTCCAAGAAAACAAATGTTTTAAAACCAGAGCACTAGTCTGATTTGAGTCTAGAAAATTATTGGAGACCAGAAGGTCTTGCATGTTGTTAATGTTTCTGCTGGCCTAAAAGTGCTGTCTAACCTTTGTTATCCTGCTTTTCCTCCAAGGAAACAAACCAGTGATCCTACTTCTCCCTTGTTCTTTTCCCTTCAAAACCTCATAAAATAGGCTGGACTGTGAGATAGTGTTTAGCCTAAAGTTACCCAGTGAGCTTTGTGGATGGCTGAGGAGAACTGGAGTTTCCGTCGCTATATCAAAGTGGTTCTTAGCCACACTAGCTCATGGTTTGATAGATACCAAGTCGTAACTGGGACTGCTGCCCAAAAAGAGCAGGAGGGGAACTTTTCTTCCAGATCTTACATCAGCAGTCTGGATTTGATGCGGATTTCTATCTCATCCTTGTTTCTCTTTTCCCAAGTCCTTTGGGATCATTACCATCACAACTAATTCTGTGGCTTGAACCTTTCAGACTCTTGTACCTAAAGTTGTTTGGTCTACTACGCAGCAGCTCGACTAGAATTTATAGTACAACGTCAGTAATGTTAGTAAGGAAGATACAAAGTAAATTGAAAGGTGGGTGATAGCTGTACAGAAATAAAACACCTAGCATTTTCTAATTCAAGCTCTAGATTCCTAATTTCTCTGCAATTCTCTTGGGCACTGTCTCACACTGCTACCAAGGAATTGGCAGCTTGTCGGAAGGAGAGTAACATATGCATAGAGTTAAGGGCTCTTGATCAGTCCTTCCAAAGCATCCTGTGGGATCTCCTTGTTCTTTGTCCAAAAGGCCAGAAATTCCCAAGGACATTCCCCGCTCAGCTAGTCTTTAGTTCTGTGATGAGAAGTCAGTTATCTTTTGGAATGGATACAGGAAGGATGAATGGCAAGAACCCCCACAATTGTTGGGTCTGCTGTTGTTGCTGCTTCTACTAGCTCTTTGGCCCAATCAAAATGCAACTTTTCTTTGCGGCATTTGTTCCATGGAATCATGCTACCCTGTGTACTTGCAGAGAGGGAAGGGCTCTTATTGCTGTCAAGTTGTTGCAGTAAGTACTCTATACCAAAGAAAGGTATTCTTGGTGCTTCCAGAAGATGGCTCCTAGCACTATTCATAAATATATCCCCCTTCATGAATGCTCTGGGTCAAGGAAAAAAGGTAGTGGTAGTGGAGAAAATGGGAGGTTACAAGCCGAAGATGATGCCATCTGCATGCAGGTGAGAACCCAGGTATGAGGCACAACCAAAGCTTTATTTGGAAGTATTCTATCTCTCTTTTTTTAATATAACTTCATTAAAATTTTAAAAAAGAAAGATAAAAAATAACAGAAACTAATATTTGGAATAAAGAAAAGAAAGAAGAGAAGAAAAAGACAAGCCAAAAGTGCAGAAAAAAGACATAAAGAAGTTGCTTCCGATGGAATTGCTCTTATGTCTCTTACTGGCTGCTTTGAAATTAAAATAGGCAAGCAGAGATCTGCCATTCCATGGTGCAAAATCTCCCCACTGGGATGTCTTCCATTCTGTTGGTTTAAAAACTTGATGCTCCTGGCCAAGACCTCACACAACATGAATATGGAGCCAGCAAGTGCTGTGATTTTCAGGGTCACCTTAGCTGCAGTGATCCTGAGATCAGCTGCCAACCGGACCATTGCTATTCCCTTGCACAGGCAGCAGCACAACTAATATAAACTGAGTCCCAGCCTGAAGGAGGCACAAATATTACTAAGAAAGACTTCACATGTGGCCCAAGCACCTGTGCATTAGACCTGTTTATGTGTTTCATGAAAATAGAAGCTAGCCGCTCTCTGATGCCAAGCTGTTTTGTCCCTTCCTCATCAATCATCAAAAGGCTCCGGAACAGCACTGGGACTCCAGCCATCTCCCTAAGGATATTAAGGGAGGTGTGGGGAATAGGAGTAAGGTTCAGGATTGGGGAGGGGGGGAGGAAGTGTTGGGGGTGTTTTCAGGCAATGATTGGCTCAAGAAACATTTCTGAAGATGTGGGGAACAACCCAACCCAGACTGAAAAAACAGGTTGTACCCTCTTTGTATTAAGGGTCATGGGCAGATATAATAGCCTTCTCCAACCTGGTATATTGAATGTCAATAATTCCCAAACAGCATAACCATTGGGAATTAATATCCGACACATCTGGACTTTTACTGACTTCCGTTACTTGAAGCAGCACAGGGGATGCCAAGTTCTGTGATCATATTTTTTGCTGATAAAGGACCTCATGAAGGGCATTCTTGAGAAATGCTGCCTTCACAGCATGCATTTTGTTTGCTATGTGACATTCATTCTTAGTCCAATTGTAGGTATTCTGCAATATTTTGAATATTTTAGAAAGGTGCAGGGAGGGGATAAAGCAAGAAGCTAAGGGAGACATAAGTCTGGAGTTGAAAACCAGGGAGAAATGGAGAGTTGGGAAAAGATACTCAGAGTCTCCATTTCATATCTACCATGAGGCCCCTGGCCAAGTTCCTCTTCAGTTACTGACATTTCAAGGAAGCCCACTCCCACTACAACGATCCCAGCAGCCATGAGAGCAAAAAAAGCTTGCTCCAAATCCACCTCTCAAAGATTCTCTGAAAATTAAATTCCATACCAGATTCTTCATGTGCATTTATTGGCTGCAAGGGTAAAAATATTGCAGTCAGTAATGGCTGAACCTAAACTGACTTTGAACCACTGATTAATTTTTATATGTGGCCTTCCTCTTAAGCAGCAAGATGCATTTCCTCTGATACTGGCAACTGTCATTATGCCCACCTGACCATTGCCCAGAACAATGAATACCAACCTGCTCCCTCTTTTGCATGATAATGTGTATGCGTGCTCTCGTGCATCCTTCCTTCTAAATTTCCGGGGTTGCTTCTGACATGTCGGAATGGGAAGTGGAAAGGCACCTATCAGTCATTCTGGAGGACACTGACTGGCGCTTTTCACAGGTGTCAAGAGTGCAGCCAAATCTTCGCAACATGATCACAAGCAAAGATCAGCTCTGCATCCCCATTACTTGGTGCAGCCCAGTACAATACTGTGCCTATGAATTCCTCTCCCTCGTGAAAAGAATTCAGGGGTTGAGGAACACCTGCTGGCAAACAGCCAAACCTTCCCCTTCCCCTTCCCCCACGCTCAGGTCAACGTGTGCTTGAAAGGGGGGTTTCTATGGAAACCCCAAGCTGGGCAGTGATGTCACTGCCAAGACTCTGCCTTGTGCAACCCGGGCCCATGACTGCCAGGGCCAGTGTCCCCCTAAGAGCATCACTCCTTTACTCTGACATTTGCGTGCCCACTTGTTCTCTTTCTGGCAGCCAGAAAGTCACAGGTTTGTGATGGAGACACTTATCCTCCAAGGGAAACCTGGGGCACCAAGGGTCCAGTCCAATAACTCAAAAGTTCCTAAAATAAGCACAGTGCCAGAGAAATCACTGGGAAGGATGCAGAGGCAGATTTCTGTAAGTTGTAAAGCAAACAATTCCATTCAAAAAGCTTAATGCATTTGGGGCCATGGGGGAATTGTGTGTGCCAAGAAAGTACATATTTCAAAAGGGGGGCTTCCCCTCCACCCCACAATATCATGGGTTGCCAGTTTCTGAACTTCAAATAAATCCATTTTGCACCTACTCACAAATAGGTCTTGAGAATCCCAGACTGCTTCAGAAGCAACTGAAGGTTGAGAACTTAGAAGGGAGCATGCCTCCACCTCAGCTTCAGCTTATCTTGTTTCTGGGCCTTGGGGGGAGCGGATCACAGCATTATGGATGGCTACGGCGGCCTTGCATATTCCTCACAGCAGGAGAGCTAACTGTGCCTGGAATTTTTGTTTCCGGAAAGTGGTGGCAAAAGTTCTGTGATGGGAGGCTCTTAAGCAGCTGCCTTAGGGGCATTTTGCTGTCCTAGATTCAAGCAATTATTTTTTCTAAAAGAGTCCTTGAGTGGGATTGGCCCTCCTTCCAGCCCCACATTGTGTGCATGCATGGCACTCATCTGAACCCGTACAAGTAAGAGATCTTAAAGATCTTCACTTAAAGGGTGAAGAGAATGTGTAAGGGAAGGGTCCTGTTCCACCCAGGCCCTAGATATGTGAAGTCCACTTTGTTGATTTGAGATCTGAGCCCCCAAATAGGCTGTACTGTGTGGACAAGTTGCGTATAACTCTGTGTTACATGTTCAGGGTCTCCTTCCCTTTGGACTGGTCTTTTTCAGTGTTCCTTGATGCTTCCTAGATGCACTGACTACCATTCTCATAATCCCTAGCCAACACACCACTGTGGTGCCTGGTGATGGAAATGCTACACCAGCAAATCTGCCAGATGCCAGGTAAGGGAAGGCTGGACTATATAATAGCCTGTTATTCTTTGTGCTGCTTTGTCTCTATACCTTCCCTTCCTCCCCCGTTTTTCCATGTATCGGGATTTGCTATGCTTTTCTGGGTGGGTGCATGCAGGAAATGTATGTGCATATATGTTTGCATTCCTGAATGTTGCTCGGTGTGTGCTTTTTTGTATGATTCAATGTGCCTATTGTTTGCATATGTGTCTCAGCCTGCTTGTATTGTTCTCTGCCTATTTTGTCCCATCTTTTGTGTCTCTTTCTGCTTGCTGCGGGTCTCTGTGCTGGAACAGATGCAGGTGTCTCTCTACATCAGGCCAGCCTCCTGGCCTGACACCTGTCCTCACTCGGATGCTGTCAGGGTCATTCATGCCCTTCCTCTGCAGCAGAAGGGGCCCAGGGACAGCACAGGGATTCCAGGAAGCTCCTCAGGGGACATTTGTCCAGAACACAAATGCCAGTGATTGGCAGCCCCTGGCCTGCGCCAGAGAAGCACAGGCCTGGAGTTGGAAGCAGACGGGGCCTTGGCATCCCTTGGGAATTCTAGCTCCTCTGCCAAGGTGGAAAGCGGAGGAAGAGGAATTGGCCTTCCCTGCAGAGGGCATGGCTGAACCTCCCAAATCAGCGGGGTCCCTCCCCCCTTCCTTGCTCTGTTTCCTTTTGCAACCTGTGAACGATTTCCTTCGGGAACGAAAGGGCGAGGCCGTGCCTCCTAAAACAGCAGCGACGGCCAAAGGACGGGCGGGGAGAGGGCGTGTCGCTGTGGGCTCATTGACCTTGGCCCCCTTCCTGGGTGGAAGGTGGAGGGCGCGACCGGCTGGGCAACTGCTGGCTCTCTCTCGGAAAGCCGTTCGGAGATCGGAGGCTGCCGGAGGCTCCTCTCGACCTGCCGGGGCTGAAGTCACGGGCCCCGCGAAGGAGGGAGGGCGGTGGAGGCAGCGGAGGCTTTGGAGCTGCGGACCTGTTGGACGGACGGGCTGCTTTGACAGGGACCGGAGGAGGGGAGACTACGCTTGCGATGGGGAGGGCGTCCCCCCACAGACCCCAGATTTGCTTACGGGCTTGGGTCCAGCTTCCCCTTCCCTCGTGGAAAAGAAGGCAGGTGCCCTTTACCCCGGCGCGCCCGCCCCCTTTCCCCGAGTCTCCGCGGGCAGGCTTTTCCTGCCCGCTTTTGCCGGGAGCCGAGCACGGGAGGTAAGTGTGCGCGGCTCCGCCTGGCGGCTGCAGCTCCCGCTCCCTCCCAGCGGAGAGCTTGTTTGCGTCTCCGGAGCTTGTCAGTCTGGAACCAGCTGTTGCTCCGTTCCTTCCCGTGGCGGATTCCAGTCCGGGTTTTGCAGCCCCTCGCTGGCTCTTTCTTCTTTCTCTTCTGCATTGCCGCGGACAAGGTGCTCGCCGCCAGCCCAGCGCTGCCTGGCAGGGAAGGACCGAGAGCAGAGCGGGCGAGAGCGGGGGAGACACGCACACGCACAGTCGCGCCGCGGCGCCCGGCCGGCGAGGGGGGTTTATGCGGCTGGCCGGCGCGGCTCTCCAGCGCCGGCTGCCTGAGCGAACCCCTTCTCCGCCCGACGCCATCGTCCCCGCTTTCCCGCAGCTCGCCCTCCAAGCCCCGGCGGCGGGTCCGTCGGGCCATGAGCCGCAGATGGGGCAGGCGAGGAGCCCGCGGCGGGCGTGGGTGCTGAGCGGCCCTGAAGTGCCCTGAGTTCTTGCGGGGAGCAGCGCCGGGCGGACTCCAGCTGGGACAGGCGGCTCCCGCCCGCCCCCCTCCCTCCCTCCTCCAGGCCGGGTCTCGTCCCGTCCTCCCGCCATCCCCGCGCCTCCTGCCGAGGAATGGCTCTATGGCTGCAGATCGGCGCCAGTGCCCGCGTGGGCACAGGGCTGTGGCAGGTCCTGCTGGCCGGCACCATCCTCACCAGCCACATCCATCCCAACGGTGAGTCAGAGCGGCTTTCACGCGCGGCGGCGGCGGCGGCGGCGGCGGCGGCGGCGGCGGTCTCTGTGGACAGCGGCTGGGGCACTCTTGCCGGGGAGCCTCGTGGGAGGGACGGCGGGCGGGAAGGCGATGAGGCTCGACGGGGAGGATGGCGCCCAGTGGGGGCACGGAGTCTGGCCGGGATCTCCCTTCGAGGGACGCGGGGGAGGGTACCTGAGGTGGCAAAGGATGTGCCGGCGGCGGCGGCGGCTGTAGGATGTGCCGGGGGCTTCGTGTTGTTAGGCGAGGAACTTAGTGACAGAGAAGCCAGCTCTTTCGGGAACCTCGGATTCGACAGGAGAACACTTGGTATCACAAAGTGCAGCAACAAACTTTCAGCCCGGTTGCACCCCTGCTCTGCCGAAAGAAGCCTTTGGGCTCAATGGCGTATGGGTGCTGCCACCCGTTGCCCTGGCACTGCCAAAGTCTCTGTTTTTGCTGCTGCAGCAGCAGCCCTGTCTGCGGAGGTCTTGCTTGGTGCTGCTACCCATTGCGCCTGCCCCTCAACTGAGTCCAAAATCAGAACCCCAGAGGGAAGCCCACCCCACACTTAGCCAATGGTTCCTGCAGCTTCTTTTGGCTTCAGCAGAATACCCACTCTGGGGCCTCTCTCAGGACTCAGACAGTTCTTTTCTGCAAGGTGACGGAAGGATTTTGTGGAAAGAGGGCACAGCAAAGCTTGCATGGCCACTCTGATCTCAGCTGAGTGACTGGAACCTCTGGAGATGCAAAATATGAAAGCAGAACTTCAGCAACTCTTAGGGCAGTTGCATCCAGGGGCATGTAGGAGAAGGCAAAGAGCCTGAAGGTTACAGCTGCTTAGCCTGAAGGTCTGGTCTGTGATGGGTTTCCCCAGGATGGTGCCATCCCCTTTCCTGAGCACTGGAGAGACAAGTACAGTTGTGGGAAGGGGTGCTGCCAATGGGTGGGTGCATGTATTATCAGGGCAGCAGAGTCTCCTTCAAAGCTTTGCTAGGAAGTCTTCCCCATCTCTCAGAAACAATGACATCCGTCTGTTCAGCCATGGTGTGGTCAGACTCCGATGCCATTTCTAGGTCCCAGCAGCAGCTCAGCCTTGAACAGAAACAAAGCAGCTGCACAATCCATGGGAATCTGAGCAAAGCTTCATTCTGAGAGCAGAGATGGTAGACTCAGGACCCCAAATCGTAGAGACCTTGCAAGGTCAACCAGCAGGTCGGGAGCAGCGCATGGGGCTGATGCTTTCCCAGTTCTGCTGCTTCTTTTTTCCAAGCAGAGTCCCAAAGAAATTAACAGGAGGCACAGGTCTACTCTCTGGAATTGCTTGGAAAGCCTCAACAGCTGAAAGATTTTCAAATGACAACCCTATTCATTCCATCATAATGCAGCAAGGTCATATTGTAGCACACGTACATTCTTTGTACATGCTTTCTAACAGATTTCCTCAACCAGGTGACCTCCAGATAACTTGGACTGCAAGTGCCATAATACCCACTGGCCACGTTGAGTAAGAATTCTGGGATTTCTTTAGTGCAGCACAATCAGACACCATCAGGTGGAAAGATAGTTTCATAACCTTTCTTGATGTTTAAATGGATATTTCAGAAATTAAGGGACTATACACCTATCCATCCATCCATCCATCCATCCATCCATCCATCCATCCAGGGAGTGAGATAACATATAGCAAGACCCCATGTCCCACACGTGGTATCGGCATGCACAGATCTTCACGCAAGCAAAACGTAATGTACACATATGATTACAGCATGGTCATGAAATGTTCATTCATGCATACACATAAAACTGCATACAGATAACCTGTACACACACACACACACACACACACACACACACACTTCTCTTGCAAGTACTCCCAGAAATAACTAACCCTTTTTAGGCAACATGCCTCCAGTCCCACATGGCCACAGACTTGCATGCCATAGAACCATTCAGCTCTGTACACAGGCAGAACATCTGGCAGTGAAGAACAGGCACACTCTACAGAGCACCAACTGCACAAACAGCCCCCTCCTCGTTACACTATACAGCTGTATAGTGGTTCTTTTCAAACTCTTCACATGCCACAGGCTGCTTTGAAGGATGAGGACAGGACCTGGCAGCTGAGAGGAGCATAAGTGGATACTGTTTGTCTTTTCATTCTTTTCCACTGATCGCAGTGCCAGCCTGCAGGGAGCCAGCCAACTCTCCAGCAAAGCGGGAGGTGGGGGGGGGGGGGGCAAGCCTGCCAGCCTAGAGACAAAATCTCCCAAGGAAGGCCATGGAGGGATTTGTTCCCTGCTGAAGGCAGTCAGTGTTCCACCTGCCAGGAGACTCTGGATTGGACTCCCTGGCAGGATGTGAGACCTACCCCTTTGGGGAAGGGCAATTTGACCCATTTGCACAGTGGGGTGGGCAGTGGCAGAACACAGCCACCTTGTTCTGCTTTATTCCAAATTCACAGGAATCTAGGCCAATCAAATTGTCTCCCCACTACCCCCCCCCCCAAGTTATTGTGCTATTCTGAGAGCCACAGTGCCAGCCATAGCCAGGCACAGTGTAGGAGTTGAAATAAGCTCTCCAAATTGCTTAACTAATTCCCTTTCATTCCAACTCTCTGTAACCCCGAGTCCCCCTTCCTTGGATGCTCATAACTGCCCTTTGGTCTCATGTAGGCTTTGTCCTTTTCTCCAGCATACCCAAAGCTTGTCTCAGGTTTTCTCTTTGGCTCCATAAGACTAACAGACCTTCATTCAAATCAATGACTTTTCACTCTCTTAATTCCAGTTTCCTTTCCAATTCTGTCACCAAGGTACGTCTATGGAACTGGGCAACCCAATCACTAACATAATACAATATCTTCTCCTTTTAATCCAGAATATTTGACACTCAGGGCATAGTCACTAAAATGAATTAAACTCCTCACTATCACACAAGCATGCCTCAGACCCTGCTCTCCCCGCCCCCCCACTTGTTTCTCATAAGCTGCCCTGACTGATAGATAGATTAAAGGATATTAAAGAGTGATTGATCTGTCTCAATATTGATCTCGGGTGTAGTGGCCTCAGAGTAAAGGTGCACCAGACAAAGGTAGCTCTGACTGACAACCTCAGTGTAGATGGAGAGTGTCCTGAGGCAACAGCTGGAGACAAAAGAAGGATGCCTCTGAGTTGTGCCTGGGGAAACTTCCAGGAAGTTAGCTCTGTGTGCGATGCATGGGGAAGACTGGATCCTGTAATTCAGTTGGCACATTCCTGAAATGTTTCTTGATTCAGATTGATTTGCCCTCTCCCTCAGTAGTGAGACAAAACAAGACATTGTCTGCTGCCTTGGCATTCCTCCGCTTCATCTCCCAGCATCCTAGGTTAGCTGTAAGTTAAGCAACATCAAACTTCACTGCTCTGGCAAAGTAGGGGAAACAGTGGAGTTGCCCCACTGCAGGCTTGAGCAGTGTTGTGCAGAGTTCTGTGAAGGAGACATATTATGAATGAAAGCCCAGACAGCACTCTTGATTTCTTCCAAAGAAGGATGCCTTCCTAAATAGACACTGAATACATTTTTAAAAATATGTGACATCTGGTAACACAGAGCCTTGCCTTCATTTCCTTGTTTTAAATCCCAGGGAAGATGTCCCACATAAATTTCTCACAACCCAGTCAGGCACAAAGTGAGCATGTTTTCTCAGTCACCCATGGAGAAATGGTGTGGTCAGAAGAATTTTGAGTCTAACCTCTTTCTGGTCAAAGAGAAATAGGATGGGGGTATTTGAAAGGAAATTTATTCTCTGGTTAGAAAGGAGAAGGCCAAGACTTGAAGAATTGGAGAGAAAAGCTCTGAAGCCATGTTCTCCACCCCTACATTATCATTAATATGGAATTATTATGTTAGAAAGCCCACTGCTCACTAAGGATCCTGCTACACACACACACACACACACAAAATAGAGTCAAATATTATATTGAAAGCATTCACAGCAATTCTATAGATAGAGGTGGAAAGTGCCAAGCAGGTCTCCTTTCTCCATCCACCCATATTCACGATGGTCCTGTTTCAGCTTCCCTTCCACAGTCTTTCATGTGCCAGCATCCCAGAAATAAAGAGGCGTAGCCAAGAGTAGTTTTCCCCAATCTAGTGCTGTCTTGATATGTTAATATACAATTCCCATAATCCCCAACCAGCAAGACCAACACATCTGGAAACAACAATACATCTAGGAGGCAGAAAGTTGGAGAAGGCTAACCTAATAGAAAGTTAGTATCTAGGCAGAAAGTGCCTTGTGAAGAGGTGGCACAATAACCTTTCTTCTCTGTGCCATAGGAACATAGGCAACATCCAGAAGTGCAGGTTATAGTATTCCCCTAGAAAGCTTCAGCTCTAACAACATCTTAGAAAGGTTGGAATGGGGCTTGTGGTTTGAGAATCGGCTCATTAGTACTAAGTTCCCTGAAGTAATCCACCAATAGGATGGGTGTTAACAGGATTATCTTATACTGTAATGTTGTCTCTCTCCCATTGCTTTGAGGGGCCCAATGTGTTTTGGGCTGGGCATCTCCGCTCTTCTTTCCTTGATGGACCACCAGCATATACCCCTTCAGTCTCCTCTGAAACAAACAGATCTAGAACTAGCCAGCCTGTTAAGACTGAAAGTTGAATATGATGATTCCTGTTGTTTAAAAATACACAGAGAAAGGAAAGACAAGCATCTGGGCTTGCTTGAGAGTTCACTAAGGGTCAGTTGTGAAAAATACAGGTGGAATTTAGAGGCCATACTGTTCACAAAACAGCATATTTTAATTGTTAATCCAAATCCTCAGCATGGGATAGAATCATCTTCTACTATGTTACTCATTCTTTGGTTTCCATAATTACATGGGCTAAACACAGTTTGATGGATCATTCCTCACTCACTTTTCAATGTTCCAAGCGATGTTTTTCTAATTCTGATCTAATCTGCATCTTTGATGGTGGACTAATTAACCTAGAATGTTCCTAAGAGACATCAACAGGTATTGCAATCACCATTTGATTCTTGGAATAGTCTTTGGAAGAGAAACAAGAATTCTGATGATAGAGTGGTTAAATGTATTTAAAGTTTGTGAAGAAATAGTCCGCATTATCTCAGAAACAATCCCTTAAATAAACAAGGACTTGTGCTTCAGGAATAGGAAGGTAATGTTACCTTCCTATATGTCATTAAGAGACCATTGCTAAAAACTGCATTCAGAGGATGTGCTTATACCGCAGGGGGTGGGGGAATGTGTTGGTAAAAAAAAAAGTGTTGATAAATCAGAGGAGATGTAGAGACTCTGTAAGAATGACTGGAGGGCTGGGAGCATTACCAAAGCAGTTCGATCTGTTTAGTCTCTCTAAGAGAAGGGTAAAGGGTGACTTGATCACAATCTCGAAGTACCTACATGGTATGGAAAGAGAATTCTGATGCTAGTTGACTCTTTAATGCAGCAAACGAAGGCAGAAGGAAGGCCCCCTGGCTGAAAACTGATGGCCAAAATTCAGACAAGAAATTAGTTGCAAATATGCTGTACCCTGTTAGCACAAACAGAGAGAAAAGTAACCGCTGGAGCAATCTGACTAGAGAATTGTTAGACTCATCGTTGCTTTATACAATAAAGCCTTCTTTCATAACAGAAACTTCTGTCAGAACAAGGGATGTATAAGATCTTTCATTAGCCCCACTTTCCAACCTGTGTGAAAACTAAAGGCTGTCTGGTGGCTTTGGGACAGCATCAGCTAGATAACTACTTCTGAGCCAATTTGTGGTTCTTACTGGCTCATGCTGGGGTCAACTGCACCTCCCCTCAAAATCATGCAGAAGTAAGGAAATAAAAGGCCAGTTGTGTCTTTTCTTGTAGGAGACAGATCATTACTGTGAAGCAGAGCTGAAAAGCAAACAGACACTTCCAGTACTTGTATGCTAAGATTTCCACAAGCATATGTGGAAACTTATAATGGATACTTCAAATATTATAGGCTTTTCATATATAATTCCCAGGATTTCAGTTTCCACCAACTTCCTGTCTTCTCAACTGCAGTTTCCAGGGAGCACCAGAAGGGGGTGCTTCATAACTCTCCCTGGTTAGGCTCCCTTTTTATAAATATTCAAGGAAAGTATGCATCAATGGGCAGGGCAAGTCACGTTTTTTTTATTGATTATGTACCATCAAGTTGGTGTTGATTCTTAGTGACCACAGACAGAATTTCTCCATGATGATCTGTCCTCAAACTTGTCTTTTGGGTCTTCCAGTGGCACACTCATCACCCCTGTAACTGTCCATCCACCTTGCTGCTCGTCATCCTCCTCTTCTCTTTCCTTCCACCTTTCCCAGCATTAGAGCTTTCTTCAGAGAGCTAGATCTTTGCATAATGTGTCCAAAGTAGGATCATTTGAGCCTGGTCATTTGTGTCTCAAGTGAGAATTCTGGGTAGATTTGTTTGATGATCCATTTGTTTCTTTTCTTGGTTGTCCATGATATTCTCAAGTGTCTTTTCCAACACCAGAGTTCAAAAGTTCAATGCTGTTCCTATCCTGCTTCTTCAAAGTCCAACTTTTGCTTCCGAAGAGTGTCACAGGGAATACCATTTCTTGCACTATTTTGATCTTTGTAGGTATAGACACATCATGGCATTTGAATATATTTTCTAAGGGTTTCATGGCTGCTCTACCAAGTGCTATTCTGTGGTGTATTTCTTGACTGCTTGTTCCTTTATTGTTGATGATTGATCCTAAAAGGCACTTCAATATCCTAATTGTCAATTCTAAGGCTGGTTGTTGTACCTATTGTCATTAGTTTGGTCTTATTTATATTTAATTTTAGTCTCATGTTTTTACTATGCTTCTTGACTTTTATTACTAAAGCTTGCAGATCTTTGCATTTTCTGCTATCAGAGTAGTATCATCAGCATAATGCAGGTTATTGATGTTTCTTCCTTCAGGTTTAAAACCTTGCTAATCTTCCAATCCAGATTCCCTTAATATACATTCAGCATATAGGTTGAATAAATAAGGCGAGAGTATACAGCCTTGTTGCACTCCTTTGCCAACCTGGAACCAGTGTGTTTCACCATGTTCTGTCTGTACTGTGGCTTTCTGACTTGTATATACTCAGAGTAAAGATAGTGTAGCAACAGCAAATGCTGCTTTGGAGTTCAGAATTGAGCTTGGAGCTCTTCCCTTCCCATTCCCACAGAGCATCCCAACCAGTCAAGCTGAGTCTCCAAAATCAGAAACATTTCTGTTTCTCCTATGAAGCTAAAGGACCTCTTCCTTTTCATTTCATGTCCATAATTCACACAATGTTAATACTGATGCCTTTACAGCCATTGGACAAATGTGTCTTCCTTAGTTCTGCTACTACAATTGAGTCTCATCCCTACATGTCCCAGCATCATAAACATCACGAGGAAGCTGTGATTTGGAACATCATCCAACCTTTGGTCAAAGACAGCTTTAAGATAACAGTTCCTTATCTTTGTTCATTGATTCTTGTATTTTTTTAGCAACTGAATCATAAGCAGAAGAGAGATGTTGGGGTGGGGGAGAGTGTAAACAGAAGAAGCATTTTTCCTCTGATGTGTACAAGTTAGCAATGTGTAGAGTTCCCTGCAAAGATTGTGATCTATAAATGACCTAAGACAGTAGGAACACTAGAACGTAGGAAGAAGCCTTATGTTAAGTCTAGCTGTTCAGTATGGTCTAAATATTCTGGAAGCACTCTTCAAGGTTCCAGTCAGGAGTTTTTCCCACCGTTCCGTTGAAATATTGAGGCAAGAGCTGTATTTTGCACATGTCAAAGAAAATGGGTTTAGGAAAATAACACTGAGTGAATAATACCTGCAGCAACTGCATCTATCCTACTTCACAGAAAGCACACTTGAATTTCCTGGATTTCATTTGGCCAGTAGCTCTTATTTCTGGCTAGTGTCTGCTGATATCCTATGACTAGGATTCTTCCATTCAGGTCTTGCTAACACTCCCCAGTCCTAATCTGCACTCATAACTATTCTCTTTCTACAGCCTTCTAACACTGTACAAATCTTACATTGTGTTGTTCATCCACTCCTGCCATCCTAGATCTGAACCATTGAAAACATCAACATAGGAATATAAGAATTATTGTCCTGATCAAAAATCCAGCCTCGACATGCTATAGCTCTAGGATGCTTGCAAGCAGGTCATGATAAGGATTTGTTTTTCCCAGGCATATGGCAGTTGGAAATAAATTGCCTGTAGTTACAGAATTCCTTTCTTATAGCTAATATTTATTGATAGACTTACCCTCTGTTAATTTATCTTATCATCTTTTAAAGCCATTGGCCATCACCACATACTGGAGCAGTAAATTTCATATGCTAATAATGACGTGCGTAGATAAAATATCTTAAGTACTGACTCTACTGCCAATCAGTTTAATCTGGATGGATAAAAAATTCACTGTTTTGAAAAGAGAAGGGGGTGGATTAGTTCTTCTATATAATTTTCCAATACAATTCTTAATTTAAATATCATGTACTTCCTTAGTAATTTTTTAGTAATAAAAAAAAAAAACTTCCCTCATTTTCTTAGAGGAAAGATGTCACAATTCCCTGTTTCTCTTTTTGTTGCACCTTTGCCAATTATGCTAAAGAAGCAGCTCACTAAAGCGTCCAACCCTCCTCAAAGTATACCTATACCTAGACCAAGCAGACAACAAAAAACTGTTGAAAAACATCTAATTATCAGTAAATATTAAGGACTAATTTCATTTATGACCTCAACTATGTACATATGTTTATACATACACAGACATATACACACATCTCACATTCAGTTGGGGAAAGACTTTTTGCCTAATGAATGCTAATCCAGACCCATCTCAACTATAGATATGTCTACATGGTGGTTTGGTTTACACAATTTACTAGCTTAGGCTAAAATGGAGTTATGTCTGGGGTGTTGTGGGAATACAGCCATTGCCTTAGCATATTGTGTGAACTAGGCCATTATATTAAGCAATAATGTTTTAGTTGCTTAGGAAGTTATATGAACACAGTGGTTTTTCAGCTCCAGTTTGGGGCCTAAGCTGTTTGTCAACTCAACCATTTAGAGATAGGTATCACAGATCAAACTAATCAGTACAGTGTAGAGAAATATTATATCTGAATAGTCCCAGAAAACAAACCCCTTTGTATATGGAAAAAAAGAGCAGAAGAGTACACATAAAAATAGTGCTGATCAATCAGACAACAGTGTTCAAACAATGGCCAGCTCTAGAAGAGATCTAAGCACACTGTGAAGGCAGCAACCTTTCTACATTTATTCCAAAGTTTTCTGCTTTCAGGGAGCAGGGAAATGGTAGAACCTGTTTTGACATGCTATTTTTTAAGTACGTGTGCGTATTGGAGAGCATTCCCTCATATGATCTCCCACAAGCAATCTGACATGATGCATTCCCAGAACAGAAGCATCACGTGGCATTTCCAAACATGTGTAGCTCTGTTTTGAACTTTTCCTCTGTCTTCTTGGCTTGAATCGATCTGACTGCCTGAGGGCCTTTCAAGTGCTAATCCTGTCTGAATCTTGGATTTTCTTTCATTTGTCCCTGCGTTACAGAACTATTCCCAAGGGGTATGTGCTTTGCATAATGGAAAGAAAAGTGGATTGTAAGGTAGCCAATGGTATCCAAAACTTCCTTGGGGTGATCTGAGAGCTGTGTACTCATAGAAATGACATGGCACATCCAGATGCGGCTTAAAGAGGGCTCTGAAAGGGGAAATCTCCAGTCACCCTGGCTGCCCACTGGCAGTTTCAGTGTGAATGTCAGTGTGAGAATATAAAGCTGAGCCAGAATGCTCTGGGTTGAAAAAGGCCATTTACAGGATAGGGTTTGGGCATTTGCTGCTGCCAGAACAAAAGGGACCAATTCTGTATTAATAAGGGCTAGAGAAGATATTCTGAAGCAGATTATGTTTACCTATGGGCTGGATTTGTGATCAGCACATGATGCTGAAGGTCAACCCAAAAGGAAATCAGGAGAGTGGCAGATTCAGTTTCAGAAGTGGCTACAGATTCCAGGAGACATAGCTCTTCCTAGCTTACTTGCATTATCATAGAAACTCAGACACTCCATGTCCTGCCATCTTCAATAAGGCTATCAGGTCTAGGATGCAAAACGTTGGACAACCACAAAATGTGAGCAGAGACACCTGACTCTTTGCTGCCATCAGTTGTTTGTGTAGATTTTTGCAGCCCAGATCTGGAAACCCTAATCTGCAGAATAAATCTAGGGCAGCTTTTCTCTATAGGTTAAACTCCCAACATATCTAGCACCTTAGGGAAGGCTGATCTAATGTATATTTATAAGCTTTTGGTTCTATCATGTTTCTTTTGATTGAGCTACATGGAGAAGGTTGTATTGAGACATGATTTGTGCATGTATAGGAGAATTATGTGTATGGGAAGAGGAATAATAAATATCACCTATGGCAACTCCCTGTGGCTATAGTTAGTTGTCTTGGCATATCAGGCAAGGCCAGTGAGCTAGCTAATGCAAGGAAGGGAGCAACAATTCTAAAGTAACCAGTCATGTGACTCTCAATAGGGTTACAAACATCTGGACAACCACATGATGGCAGCAGAGAGATACAGAAAAGTCTAATCCAGTCTGGTCGTCCTACTTTCTATTCAGCCTTCAGATCAGAGAGTTCTCTCTAAATCATGCTAAAAATCATTCATGTGCTACTGGTGTGCATGTGTAAATTATGTTTATGTAGATGGAAAGTGAATAAGAACCATTAAAATAGAGCCCTGTGGCAGATTTGGCCAGGTCCAGAGCTTCATTAGAATTTGAACTGTCTACAGTCTTGTTGTTTTGAGTATGCATTCATTGTGGGGATCGCTACTATGGTTTAAGGATTATGTGGGGTATGAAGAAGAGAACAACTAAGGAACATCTTAATTATGCATTAACCCTATTGTCAATAGTTCTGACAAATATCTCCACTGCATAACTGTGGCATCAGTTTGCATGAATGTGCTTTGTTAGGGAAGTAGGGAGACAAAAGAAAGGGTATGTGCAAATAGTTAACAGGTTAGCAGTCTGTGCCCTCTAGATTGTTAAACAACAGTCCTCCAGATCTATTCCTATATCACCCCAAATCTGTTTAATGTAACTCTGAGGATAAGCAGACAGAGGCGCTATTAGGGTGAGATGGGCAGTATGAGGAGGAGGCAGCCCTTTTCCTCCTTGTGTTAGTCCACATATGGGGCAAAACAGGGGGCCCCCATGGAAGGAACTTCCAGAGGCTGCTGCCATCTCCTCATCCTCCTTCTCCTCCCTAGCTGCAGCTGGAGAGCCCAGGACTCAGGGTGACCTTGAGGCTCCAGCAGGAACATTAGTGAGTCCCGCGTTTGATCCTCAGCCTCAATTAAAGGAGAGGCAGAGAACGTGCCGGGCCTCCTGGAGCCACAGCAGCGCTCCTGCTGCACTGCTCCTTCTCAGGAGCGCTGGAGGGGGGGGAGGGAAGAGGCGTAGCCCTTCTACCCGTAGCCCGCTCCTTCCACGGCCTGCTCATACGCCCGTGCCCCAACAGGCTGGCAGCCTCCTAAAATCGCCCGCTCCCCATAGGCGCTCGCTCGCACTCTTTGCCAGCAGCAGGTCCGCTTCTCCCTTCCCTGATTGCAAGTCCCACAGCCACCCCTCATTCTCCACCAAATCTGCCGCGGCCCTCAATCTGGGAGAAGTGGAAGTGGCTGTGGTAAACGGTTGCTGAGGTGAGTGGTTGCTACGGCAGCGCGGCTGATGCCTGACGACCGGGAAGCATCTGCCATTAATCAGGGCAATAAGTGGGTCTCTCAAGACTGGATTCAGGGTGCAGATCAGCAATTAGCGAGGGCGGCCTGCCTGTAATGAGCAATTGTGGTAACAAGGGCAAAGCGCGCGCGCGAGGCAGGAGGACAGAATACCCAACAGGCTGCGCGCGCCTCTCGCGCCCCGTGCCATTGCCTGTGTGTTGGGGAGTTGTTAACAGCTTCTGTGCTGAGCTCCTGGAGCCCAGCTGCCGATTCCCCAATTAGCCCAATGCCCTTTCTCCTCTGAACTGATGTTACCAAAGTGAGCTGCCGCCTGGCCTTTTAAGAAGCAGCTTTTTTCCCTGACAACCGGGGAGTTGTGTTAAGTTCCTACCGGCAGAGTGCTGAGGCCAGCTCTGTGTCTCTGTTGAGCCAGGACCCTTGCGCCAAATGAGGGAGCTGAGCTGACAGTGGGACATGGGCATTTCTAGCTTCTCTGCCACTGCCCCCCCCAACAGAATGCTCCCCAAATAGTTTGCATTCTGATGCCCATCAGCCCCAGCTGGCATTGCAGTGAACCAGAGTGGTGGGAACTTTAATCTGGATCATCTGGAGGGAGCCTGGTGGAAAAAGCTGCTCCTTGGGATTTGGGTTCTCATGCTTCAGAGTGCTGTTCTTACTCTGCTTCTTTTGCTATGTATTCTCTATCCAGGATTCACACGTGCTGAAGTAGTACACCCCCTTCCATACTGCCACCTATCATCAGTTTGCTGAGAAGTGGCATCTTAGCTGAGACTTGCTTCTTATCCTGGGTAAGGGCTGCACCTCTTTAGAAATCATCCTTACTCACTGAAAATTAGTTTCTGAAGGGTAACTATGTTAGATTATTGGAGCAAAACCAAGGAAAAATCTTGTATCATTTTATATTATAGCACAGTGCTTTGTGGACTACATCAGAGGCATGGAGTATCATCCTGAGATTAGATAGACCTATGGATGGCAGAAAATGTAGATGGAGTAATCAGAGGGAAATGAAATGTAGGAAGTCCAGCCAGGGATAATTATCTGTAGATAGCAGCCATACAGCTACAACAGCCGTAGCAGAGTGTTTGCCTTGACAGTTTTTCTGTGCACAGGAAGTATTTTGTAAGAAAAAAGTACTCAATAATGTAAATCTATCCACTTAAGTTTGTCGTGATGCAGTCCAGACCATGTCATAACAAACTGGCTTAAAGAAAATCAGTAAGAAACAGCAACAGAAACCAGAATATGCCTCCCTTTGGGGCATAAATATTTGGGGCTCTGGGGTGACAAAGTAAGATCTTGTCTATTATGCTTGTGCCATTTCAGATTAGGAATTCTTAAAAGATGTACTGCACTCTTCATTCCCAAGCAAGCACATTTTGGACTATTGTGTGGGGTCAGAACATGATTTTCTTTAGGGATCAGCCCAAGGAATGCTCTGAGACTGCCTTTTACATTTTACATTTTTTAAATTATTTATATAATCAGTGTATAACTGTCTTTGCATTTCTAACACCCTTCAAAGTAACAGCAATCAGTGCACCAAATGACTAGAAAGCAGGGCTGTTCCCAGGGACATTGTACAAGGAAAAAGCGACAAGACATCACGTGTTGTCATTCCCAAGGGCACGTACGTCCCATTTTTAATGTGTGTGGCAGTAGCAGTTGCTACACTTTCTAGCTACTTGGAACAATTATTACCTTTTTAAAAAATAAAATACATTTTGAAAGGCAGTCTTCACATTAGTAACTCTTCTGAGTTAGAATTTTGTGTGGAATTTTCCCCTTATTAGTGCACAAACAGGATGGAATGGATCTGAAAATGAATACAGGTAAAAATAACACAAAGTAGAATTTCTTACTTCAAGCCACAGGTGAGAGATTTCATAACTGCATGCTCTCCATGGACAGGCTCTCTGTACATAAAACAGAAACATATCAAGGAGATTCTTGTCCAAAGTGAATCCACCTCTTCTAATAACTTAGGTGGCACAGAGTGATGGCCTACAGTTTGGGAAGAGCTTAACTTGCTTGCATGTATCACTGGCTCAGGTTCTTCCAGTCAGAAGATCAGTCACCCCTTCCTCATTTAGGGATAATGGAGTGGTGTTCCCTCTGATGTATCCAGTGGTGCATTTCTTCGTAAGGATACGTGTCAGCCCCTGAAAATGGGATGGGTCAGATTAGGCTGGGCACCAAACTGAACACAGCTCCAGTTTGGTGTCTTGGGTGGTCTTTTATGGTCCCATCTCACCTCTGGGAATCTACATTTGGCAGGAAGGGTGGTAGCACAGATCTTTCCAGCCTCTAGTGCTTTGTTAATTGCATGTAATGGCAGAAGTGTTATCAGCTGAAATACTTAATTAGCTAAATTCCATTGTGATGCAAAACTGCCACTGACAAATTCATTTATAACAATCACAGACTTAATCAGCACTTGGCCCTATCATTTATTGTGAGTACAGCATGAGGCTGGGAACTGGGAACCCACTTCAGCCTCATGAGGACAGCTGTGCTTGGCTTTCTCAACCTACTCTTTGGCAGCAGGGAATGGGTGTGTTTCTGTGTGAGTGAGAGAGAGAGAGAGAGAGAGAGAGAGAGAGAGAGAGAACAACCAATTTATTACTGGCTAAGGAGAGAGCTCCAAGCCATTTCTGGTGGTGTGAAGTAGTGGAGCATTGAGAAAAGGTGCCTTCTTTGATAAAATTGCCAACATCCCAAGTAATGAAAATTGTGTGTGTGTGTGTAAAAATTCCCCTCTTACCCCTATGGGTGGTATGTGTCTTCCTCAATCTCGGGTCCTCTACCAGAGGCCTGGGAGTTTGAGGGTTCTGCGCAGTATCTTAGCTGTTCCTGGCACTGCACTCTTCTGCACAGAGAGCTCTGATGTTGTTCCTGGGATCTGTTTGAGCCATTCTCCCAGCTTAGGAGTCATGGCCCCGAGTGCTCCTACCACCACTGGGACCACTTTGGCCTTGACTTTCCACATCCTCTCGATTTCCTCCTTCAGGCCCTGGTACTTCTCCAGCTTCTCATGCTCCTTCTTCCTGATGTTGCTGTCACTTGGCACTGCTACATCTATCACTACCGCTGTCTTCTAGTCTTTGTCTACTACCACAATGTTTGGTTGATTAGCCAGTACCTGACTGTCCGTCTGGATCTGGAAGTCCCACAGGATCTTAGCCCTGTTATTCTCCACAACCTTCTGTGGAATCTCCCATCTGGACTTGGGGGGGTCTAGCCCATACGCTGTGCAGATGTTCCTGTATACAATGCCAGCTACTTGGTTGTGCCGTTCAGTGTATGCTGTTCCTGCCTGCATCTTACACCCTGCCACTATGTGTTGGACTGTCTCTGAGGCCTCTTTGCACAATCTGCACCTTGGATCCTGTCTAGTGTGGTAGACCCCTGCTTCTATGGATCTGGTGCTTAGTGCCTGTTCTTGTGCTGCTGTGATCAGTGCCTCAGTGCTGTCTTTTAGTCTGGCCCTTTCCAGCCACTGATAGGATTTCCCAATGTCAGCCACCTCAGCTATCTGTCGATGGTACATCCCATGCAGGGGCTTGTCTTGCCATGGCACTTCCTCTGCTTGAACCTCCTGCCTTGTCTGCTGCTGCCTGAGGCATTCTCTCAGCAGCTCATCTTTGGGTGCCATCTTACTGATGTACTCCTGGATACTTCGGGTTTCGTCCAGGACAGTGGCTTTGACACTCATCAGGCCCCGCCCGCCCTCTTTGCGCCTGGTGTACAGTCTCTGGGTGTTGGACTTGGGGTGGAAACTTCCATACATTGTGAGGAGCTTCCGGGTCTCCTCCATGTCTTCCTTTGGCCAGCTCACTATACCGGCAGGGTATCTGATGACTGGCAGGGCATACATGTTGATGGCATGGATCTTGTTCTTCCCATTGAGCTGGCTCTTCAGGACCTGTCTTATCCTTTGGTGGTACTTGGATGTTGCTGTCTTTCTTGCCTCCTCCTCATGGTTCCCGTGTGACTGTGGGACACCAAGGTATTTATAGCTGGTCTCTATGTCTGCTATGTGGCCCACTGGTAAATCCACTCCATCGGTCTTAACTACCTTCCCTCTCTTTACTATCATCCTGCCACACTTCTCCAGTCCGAATGACATCCCAATGTCCTCACTGTAGATCCGTGTCAGGTGGATCAGTGAGTCGATGTCTCATTCACTCTTAGCATACAGCTTGATGTCATCCATGTAGAGGAGGTGGCTGATGGTGACTCCACTCTTGAACTTGTACCTATATCCAGACCTTGTGATTATCTGGCTGAGGGGGTTTAAGCCTATGCAGAACAGCAGTGGGGACAGTGCATCACCTTGGTATATGCCGCACTTGATGGCCACTTGTGCGAGCTGTCTTGAGTTCACTTCCAGTGTTGTCTTCCACAGTCCCATTGAGTGCTTGAGGAAGGTCCTTGGTGTCCTGTTGACTTTTTATAGTGCCAGGCATTCACAGATCCATGTGTGTGGCATTGAGTCATAGGCTTTCCTGTAGTCAATCCAGGCTGTGCTCAGATTGGTCTGCCTAGACCTTGAGTCTTGGGCGACTGCCCTATCTATGAGTAACTGGTGTTTTGAGCCTCTGGTGTTGTTCCCAATGCCCTTCTGAGCTGTGCTCATGTACTGGCCCATACGGTCATGTAGCTTGGCAGCTATGATGCCTGATAGAACTTTCCATGTTGTGGGGAGGCAGGTTATTGGCCGGTAGTTGGATGGTGCTGTTCCTTTGTGAGGGTCTTTCATGATCAGCACTGTCCTTCCTTGTGTTAGCCAGTCTGGGTGGGAGCCTGCTGCTAGCAGGTGGTTCATCTGTGCTGCTAGGCGTTCATGCATTGCTGTTAGTTTCTTTAGCCAGTAGGTGTGGATCATGTCTGGGCCAGGTGCTGTCCAGCTTTTCATGTTCTTGACCCACTGTTGGATGGCTGCTACTGTGATGGTGACTGGTTCCTGTTCTGGGAGATTGCTGTGGTCTGCTTTCAGGTCCTGCAGCCACTTTGCACTGGTGTTATGCGTCTTCTCTTTCTCCCATATGTTCTTCCAGTACTGTTCAGTTTCCGCTGCTGGTGGCTCAGCTGCTACTCTGTGGTTGCACTGCAGTTGGGAGTACACTTTGGATGGTTCTTTGGAGAACAGGGCATTTATCTTCTTGGCCTGCTTCTCTAGTGTATCTCCTTAGCCTGGTAGCCAGTGCTGTGAGCCTTTGTTTAGCAGTCTCTAGGGCTTCAGATGGAGCCAGGCCCATGTATTTTTTCAGTAGCCGAGTCTTATCCTTAATTTCCACACGCTTCTGTAGTTCCACCAGCTGACTGACTTCTCTCCGAGTTGCCTTGATCTTAGCCTCCAATCTC
Source organism: Liasis olivaceus (assembly GCA_030867105.1). Classification (NCBI taxonomy): domain Eukaryota; kingdom Metazoa; phylum Chordata; class Lepidosauria; order Squamata; family Pythonidae; genus Liasis; species Liasis olivaceus. Next base: position 63,477,456 of record CM061348.1, on the reverse strand, counting down.
ATTTTCCAGGGTGGGTATGTACTGCTGTTCCTCTTGATCGTGTAGCCAAGCATTTCCAGGATTACAGCGGGTGTAGCATATACCAATTAATTGGTTTCAGTTATGGTGGTAGTAGGGATTGTCTGGGGGCTCTGTTGGCATCTTCTAGCATACTATCTGATGGTACTTCTCCACTGAGCCTTGGTAATCGGACTCGAGGGTTGACTGTAGCTAGTTTATCCATGATCTTATGCCTCATATCAGCTGCTGTGCTCTGTAATGGAAGGGGTGGCAGTGACATTCCAGCTTCAGGTGTTGGCTGCACATCTGCTTGTTCTTCCAGGTCTGCTTGAGTCCAGGTTGTAATGTGGAGTTGGTCTATCTCAAGTTGTGAGAGCAGCTTCCTCTTCACTATGTTGAAGCGCTGGGTAACTAGTTGTTTCTCAGTTAGTGTGGATGTAGGCCTTCTGTCTATCCATAGTTCCCTCATACGTTTCATATATCCCCTCTGATTAAGTCTGCTGTTGTAGTAGCATTCCATCATTTCCAAGTTCTCTTGTCTCGTCCATGTATGGTTTGTTCCAGTAGCCCACTTAACATCAGATTGTTCTGGTTCCCCAACATCTGACGCGGACCTTGTTAATCCGGGCGATGTCCGAGCTGGTATGACTCTCTTAGTTCGTGTCACTCTCATATTTTTGAGGTAGGCAGGTGAAGCGTTAGGGGGTCTTTGCCCAAGGACCCCTACTGGTAAGGTAGGTACTAGCTGGGATTTGAACCCCGGTCTCCTGCATCAAAGGCGGTGTTCTAACCACTATGCTATCCAGCCGTGCCAACATCCCAAGTTGCCAACATCCCAAGTAATGAAAATTGTGTGTGTGTGTGTGTATGGAAGTATATATGTGCATGGATCCATACACACACAGACATAAAGGTCTTGTACTGCACTTAGGTGTAAGTGCATACTAAATAAAAATACTATTCAATAATAAATATATGTCAATGGAAAAATGGTCAGAAATGAATCAGTGAAAATGTCCTATATTTCTGCCAAGGCTCAGCCCCCAGCAAAATGGTAAATCCTGAAAATTAATAATGAACATCTCTTGAGCATGGAGAAAGTGCCTTTCTCTTGCTGCAGATATCCTAATTTATCCCACACGCTCAGTAAAGGGGCTTCAGCCCTGACATATCTCATTATGAAACCGAGCCCCAGCTTTTATCCTCAGTGGATTGTACACACTCTTGATAGGTTCTCATGGGGAAGATAACGTAGAAATTGTACTATTTCCCCTCTCAGCCAGCTTTTGAATCACTTGACAAGAGTTTTATATCTGGTCTGATCTATATATGACCCTCTTGCATGAACATTGCTGTTTACTACTTCCCATCAACTCCTGGTCTGGCCAAATCACACGGGGATTTCACATATTGTTGTTCACGTTTACCAATGTTGATGATGTTGGTATAAGATTTTGTTCTTTTTTTAAATACATTTTAACACAGATGCCAATGAGAAGGAATTGGCTTTGTGATGGAAACCATTACACAGCAGCACGCAAATCAGTCTTCCCCAACCTGGTGACCCACAAATTTGTTGGACTTTAATTCCTGTAACTGAATGTTGCAGTCCAATACACCAGGAGGGCATCAAGTAGAAGAAAGTTAATGTAAATTGTGCTTCCTAGTGAAGGAGAAGGAAGTAATATTCCTTAGGTATTTCATAAGTTGTTTGGTGCAGAATTCCAGAAGATTGCTTCAAGCCACAAAATGATTAATGTGTGTAGAAATGAGCAGCTTCACATAAAACTCTTCATGGTTGATTTATCTTCCCACCCCTTTGCTGGTCTTGGCTTCAGTCAGACTAGTGGGCTCATCTCCAGTGCTGCTAGCCAGGATCTTCTGCCAGATCAGTTTAGTCCAGGTATGATAGATGGGTGACCATGTGGTTGATGAAGAGTAGTCATACATAATGCATAGAAACTGTAGCGCAAAGTTTGGCTTGTGCAAGGACTGGGGAGAACCCACATGGGTAGAAAGATGCTGACAAAAAATTAAAGTAACAGTTTAGGGTTTGTTTGTTTTTTTTACAAAGGCATTTACACAAAATTATAGAGATGGAAAGAGCTATTTAGTCCAATCCTGCTCTGGGTAGGAATCCAAGTTAAAGCATCCACAGCCGATGGCTGCCCAGCTTTGCTACCTTTCTCGGTAACTAAATCCGTTGTTGAACTGCTCTTACTGTCCTGTTCCCCAGTATCTACATCAGACTGACTGGTCTGCAGTTCCTGGTTCCTTCTTTTGGAAGACAGTGATAATATTACTCGACAACATTGGCACTGCTTGTTCTCCAGGATTTCTCAAGGATTATGTAAAGGTTTGGCAAAACTATGAGCAAGTCCTTTCAGTATACTAGGATGCAATTTACCTGCCCCCAGAGATTTAAATTCATTCAAAGTAACTAGATATTCCTTGATCGTGTTTCTTCAATCTTGCCTCTTTAACCTAATCATCAACTGCCTGATGGCAGTTACATCCTGTACTCTGAGAAGACTGAGCCAAAATAGTAGTTTCCTTTGTTACCTGTTAGCATTTTGCCATCCTACTTCAGCAGGCAATGCATTGCTTCTTTTCTTTTGAACATATCTAAAGAAGTTACTTTTGTTGTTGTTAGCATTATTTGCCAACTCCAGCTCATTCTAAGCTTTAGTCTCTTTAGCATCAATACTACAGTAGTGGGATATCACTGAATAGCCTTCCTTGGTGAGTTACACTTCTTTCCAACGTCTATATTTCGGTCTGTCTTTCTCTCTTTTCAGATTCAGGCATATAAACATCTAGTCCTAAACTATCTACTGTATCTGAAGGTGCTAGCGACCACTTTTTCAGACCTAAGACCCTTCCCTTCCCAATAGTGAGCTTTAAAAAATATCTCACAGTGTTTTTCTCTATGTATTTATTTATTTGGGCACCACCCAAATGCAAGATAAAATACAATATAAAATGGATAAGAAGATGGTGAATCCAAAAAGGCAATCCAACCACCCTAGCCCAGGGTCTAGATCAGCCAAGTCTTTAAGGCTTTCTGGAACATCATCAGGGTGGGAGCTACCCAGGTTCCTAACTGTTTCATTCAAATATTAATATCTTTACTTCCAGCTGTAGATTTATGGGTGTAAATCTAGTCCCCTCTTTTTAACACAAAGGACAGCCTGGTGACACTAAGATGTGGAGGAAAGAACTATTGGCCAAGTGATAGGAAAGTGATTATTTTGTCTGCCCTTCCTTCCTCCCTAGTGCCCCAACTCTTGAGTTGACACTATAGCTTCAAAATAAAACAAGGTCACAGTAGTTTACTACCTGCCAGTTAAGGCAAGTCCATCCCACTCTGCATTTCAATGAGTCTGGAATATTTAAGAACTCCTTTGGTTCAGTGCTACCCTTTTAATACCACAACCTCATCTAGTGCAATCTTCTAGCACCCCTGCTTAAGGAAAGGAGGACTTCAAACTGGCATTTGCTAGCTAGTTTGTCCCTTAGGCATTTCATGAGAGTGGGTCCAGTAAACCAGAGCTGTCAGGACATCTCCTGGAGTTTATCCCACTTCTAGAAATGTTTGTTCTGCAGAGTTTAGTAATTTGTTTTTTATTTGCTATGTATACCAAACACCTTTTTTTAAAATGTACAAATACAATATCCTTCTAGAGGTTAGTGCAATGGGGAGTAGGTGTTGGAACACCTGGTTTCTTTTCCTGGGTATAGACTGATCCAAATTAGCAGATGGAATTTTGTTCTTCCCTTTCTTTATCTGCTGTGAGTTTTGTCTTATTTGTTCATGCTGGGTATATTGGCAGAGGCATTCTAAACTCTATTCCCTGCCTCACTCTAGTTTAAGATGGAAAATGTAGCATTGTCTTCCCCAATTTGGCTCCTCCCAATAAAGTAGATTATAACTCCCACTATCTCAGCTAGCATTGCCAATGTGGATAATGGGAAATGCATTCTAATTTTGTGGAAGGCTGTAATCAATCGTTGCCCTACCCCTTGGCTGAGTCAGCCTGTCTCTCCCACAGAAATGGTAAGGCTTTTATAGAAAACTTATTCAGTATTTTTATCTTCCATCTAATACTTAAGCCATAGGAGGGCTTTTATTAAGATACTTCAAAGATCTTGAATAGGGAGAACCCTACTTCTGTGCAGTAGCTGTTCAAATACCACTTTCTGTAGGGGCCACATTGTAAGTAAAACATCGGCCTCCTTTCACAGAGGTGATCTATCTGTGTCCGGACTACATCACTTCAGGCATGGGTTCACACATCAATGCCCCTCCATGAAAATAAATCTCTTTGCAGAGAAGACTGTGACAGGAAGAAGACTAATCTAGAATCTAATCTTCTCCCTGATAGATTTTTTTTTAAGTGGAGGATAGAGCATTCAATCAAGTGCTCCCCCCCCCCTCAAATAGTCTGAAGTAGAACAGCCTAGATGGAGGTTGAGCATTTAAGTAACAGTCTGAATGTGAGACTGTACATTTCTATGGTTGGTGATGGCCTTGCAACCAAATTGTGAATAAAAATTTCACTTCCTCACCACCAAATTTTAGGGAAGTTTTGTTAATTTTCTGTCAGTCCTCTGCTTTGTGCCTTTATGGTTGCACTTGGTTTTTACAAGGGAGACTTCCTAGACAATTTCCCCAACCCTGTTCTCATATTAGGAGTTCATTCCTTACATTTTCCACCAGCTCTTTGTAATCTTAATGCATCTAGAAAGGTACTAGGCTAGGGAGTATTGGGCTAAGATCCTGTGAAAAGTTAGCCAATTCATCTAGCCTTAGCTAACCTCAGTTCCCAGTGGCTGAGAGACACCAGCCACAGCTTGCCAGGCCTAGTCAGTCTTTGGCTGCTAACTCACTGGAGCTCTGCCCAGGTAGAATTGGTGCTTGACAATTCCAGCTGGCATATCCCAGTGTTCTAGTATTTGCCCAGCTGGATGCCCATCAATACTACATTCCAGTGTCATTAGCAATAATGAGTAAGACTTACTTCTTGTCAGTATGATATATCAGTATATATTCCTTGAATGTCATGCAAGTTTCATTCAAGTACTTCACAGAGACTCTGCCCTGGGACTTGTATTATTATGGGCACAATATGGAATCAGGCTATGTGGATATGAAAAGCATCTATTGACTAGTTACAGTGATATTGTTAGTGGCTTAAGGTGGAAGATCCAGGTTGAAATGGGACTCTATGGGTAACTATGTATTTTCTTAGGCCCCTCTTAAAGGCAGATTTCTTGCTTCTTCCAACTTTAGGACTCTTGGTTCACACACATTATGCAAACCAATACTGAAACTGTAAATATATTTAATTAGCCAGGTATTCTTTCTCAACCCAACCTATCTCACAGGTAGTTGTTGTGGGGATAAAACGAGGATTGATCTCCCTATATGTTGCCTTCAGCACTCTGAGAAAAGATGAGATAAAAATGCAATAGTAACATTGCTTTCTCCCCCTTGTCTTGTGCAATTTGAAAGAATTTTTACACACTTGTTAGAGGGATGAAACACTATTTTTGCAGCAGTAGTCTAAAGCAGCAATTTAGTCTTCTGAAATGGCAGACCTAGCTGGCTATCTCAGAACACCCCCTCCCCCCAGTCCTTTGTGAATGAAAGCAAGTGTTTGTTGTTAGTGTCAGAACATTCCACTTTTTGTGCTTTTCTTTGCTTGTTGGATTATGTGGCTCAGTTCTTGGAAGTTAGAGAAACAAGTGTGGAGGATCTTCTTTAAAGGCAGTTTTCTTCTTCCTTCCTTAGGATTCTTGACTCGATAAACATTATGCAAACCAATAATATGTCTGTAAGTAACTTTAATTAGCATAACATGCTCAACTGGCATATTTTATTCTTAACCAAATATTTGGGTATGAGGAGACTGTACAATATTTTCAACAGAGAGTGGTTGGGATGGAATAGAAAGATGCACAGCTTGATGGCAATGGGGGGAATAAGGTAGGAGGACATGAAAGAGAGTGAAGACGCTAGTCAGGCAGAGCACAGAGAAATAGTCCTCTGAATGATGGAGTTGTTTGCAGATTATTACACCAACATAGAAATATGTTAAAGATGTAAGAGGCTAAGTACTTCTCTGGGGGAGTTAAAGGAGTTGCTGAAGTTGGAGGAGCAATCTGGGCTCAGATGGATTTCATGGTGCACCAAAGTACACGAAGAGCAGCTCTGGGCAAGGCTAGTTGCTTGCCTGCCTTGTTTAAGATTTTCTCTGCCCTTTGAAGACTAGTCAGATGTTTACCAAGCATCAAAAGCTGAATGTATCTGAACTCTCGAATATCCAGAAGTTCATCACAAAATCTGTTCATGGAAGGGGACACAGGGGAAGGGACACACATGCACTTTATACTAGATCAACTAGATTTCAACCTGAGGACATGGCAGAACATGTCATGTGGGTTACTATTATCAACAAATAACTTATGTGGCATTGGATTAATTGCAGCTTTGTCCACTCACAATTACTATAACAAAATTATAAGAAAATGGCAGATAAGCTGGAGTAGAGGAAGTTCAAAGCAGGGTAACTGAGATGATAGATGGTTTGGAATGCAGGATGAATAAGGAAATATTGAAGGAACTGGGAACGTTCAGCTTAGAGATGGAAGATTAACCAAATGATAACTAATCTTCAAATATTTGGAAGGCTACATAGAGAAGAATGGGGGAAATGGGTTTGATGGTAGGAAGGTAGCTTTAAGTCAACAATTAGGGGAAATGAAGTGGGTATTGGACAATTGAGTTGTATGCCTGGAGATATAATGGAACTTTTAGTTCCTGTATAGAAAAGTCATAGAACTGTGTTAATTTATAATTTTTAGAACTGGGGTAGATAAATGCTAATCTAATATAATTGATTGGACTGCTGAGTATGTCTAGTTAGTAAAACAGTGTTAACAACATTGTGGGCCAAAAAATCACAGCTCTTTTGCATTTGATAAAGTAGGCTATAATCCTCAAAAGCTTATCTGATAACAAATATATTAAAAGTACCAGAAGACTTTGTTGTTTTTGCTCAATTGAAGTGCTCCAAGTACCTTACATTATTCCAAAAACTCCTTCTCTCCAGAAGTCTTTGAGGAGGAAACCCAGAGTTCTGCAGGCTTCTTTCTTCTTCAGACTTGCACCTGGCAACCATGAAGTGTATTATTCTCCTACACCTGAACAATGATCAAAGCAAACAGTGGGTTGATCCTTGAAGTTCCTTTCAGATAATTGATTCCATTAAGCTGTATGGAAGAAGACTTGGGACGGGGGTGGGGATTTCCTAGATCTGCCCTGCCTGAGCTGTGAGCAATTTTAGGGAAAGAGAAGGAGAAAGGAAAGCTGCAATTTAACAGACACCAAGTGCCATGCTTTTTCTCCACAGTTAGTATCAAAAGGAGGCTACTGGAAGTTAATGTATATATGACAGCAACTGCTGAGTAATTGCTAAGACCCAGAAAAGCTGATGTATGTTGGAGTTAAGCAGGGCCAGGGTAACATGTTGCCCTTGCCCTGATTTCAAAAGCCTTCTGCAAAAAATCAGTTCACTTTCTGGGTTGGCTGCCTAGAGAGGGAGTGATCTGTTACAAAGAGGTTGCCAAGTAGGGCTTTAATTCTTTATGGGATTGGCATGTGGCTTTGGACAATTTCTCCATGGGGAAAGTGGCCCTAGACTGAAAAATGGGTCCCTAAACCTGGAATAGACCAAGTTTTGCCTCAGTAGAAAGTAGCCTCCTATATTCATAACTTTCCTTAAATCTTGCCCAAGTTGGACAGAAAACAATGTGAACAAAAGAGCTGGGTAAAACACAGACTGCTCAAAATACCCATACACTGATGCGTGTGATTTATACTCATCTTAAATAGTAGTTGATTAAACCTCTAGATTTTCTCATCATCACCTTTTGAGGCTAATTTACTGCTAGGGTCATGCACTGAACTAAGCCAAAATGTGATTTCCATCTTGGTTTTGATTTAGGGAGTTTATAAACTATTGTGGTACATATTTTTAAAAGTCTGAAGAGGTAGGGGACCTTTGCTCTGGCCTAGATGTGCAGCACAACTGGTGACAGCACCTTGCCGACCTTGGATATTGCCAAAAAACCTGGTATTAGGATGGGAAACCACTGGGTAATCCCAGCTCTGGAGACTAGATTGGGATGTTGAAAGAAGATCCCAGGAGAAGGCAATGGTGTAGTCATCAGGGATTGAAATAGACGTGAGGAAGACTATCTCTCCCTTTTGGTGAAACGGCAGCTTGGGGAAACTGAAGAGACTTCCCCAACTTTCTGCCCTCTAGACTGGTTATTTCTGGGTAAGGATCATAGGACCTGTAGTCCAGGATGTCTGGAAGACACAGGGAAGACTAGAATAGAAAATTGCCCTTGTGGGGAGGCTGATTATTTTCACTGATGTCATTTCATCTTCCCATTAGCCCAATGCCTACTGCTTAGGTGTAAATCTGCCTGCCTCCCAATTCTTTGCTCCTTCCATAGTCCAAGTCCATGGTCCATAGTCCAAGTTCCATAGTCCGTGTACAAGGCACCACCATTGCCTTTTGGCAGGTAGCAGAGTTTGTGTCTTCATGCTGTACTATGTTCTAAACTTCAGCTGAACTCTGCAGCAAGCAGCTGGATGTTATTAATTTAAGATGCCCCTGCACAGTGAGTTTATCTGCTATTTATTTGACGGAGCTTTAAACCAATGCACGTGCACGTTCTTAATTTGCTGTTTACCTCGGCACCAAAATTATCTGCCAGCCTCAATGGTTTCCCTTGATCACACAGTGCTGGACTTGTTTCCAATCCAAATTTTAAATAGTCTTGGGCTAATCCCTTGAGTTCTAGCAAATAACCAGTTGTTTCTGTTTAATCAGCCACAGAGTCAAAGGGTGTAACATTTATTCTACTCCCTCTTTTCTAGCTATTTGGGAAGGTGTGTTCATGGGACCAACTCAGTCTTGACTGGTCTGTGGCAGATTCCAGAGGAAGTGGCTGTGTCTCAGAAGTGATTAATCATCCAATGTGTTCATCAGCCTCTTCAAAAAACTCCCCATCACCATCCATGGAGATAATACATTTCATTAGCCAGCCAAGAAAACAAGTTGCATTATGATAAAACAGCAAGGGCTGAATTATGTTCACAGTGGCTAGTGAAAAAGGTTCACAAGACCCACTTGCTGAAAATATCTGGGATTTGTATTTGCTCAAGTTCATGATTCAAGGCTTTGGGGTAGGAGGAATGTTTCAGCAAAAAAATTAAAACATATGGCTGAACCGAACTTAAAACATCGTTAAAAGACAAAGAATGGAATCCTGCTGCCCAGTTGCTTATTATCCCAGGGTTGCCAAGTGAGCAGAAAAAGATCTGCTCTTGTGCCTTTTGTAACAGCTTGCTCTTTACGAATCAGCACAAGAACTTTCTTACGACATACAGATAAGCCCTGATCTTTTCTGATGTCTGTAAATGAAGCTGTTATAGGCAATAGAACAGGATTTGGGGGGGGGGGGGAGTTGGTAACCTATTATCTCACCATTTTTGTGCCAACTCCATCTGTCACATCTTAGGCAAAACTGTTTTTCTACACTGACATTTTTTAAATGCTCCCTGCAGTAAACAAATCTGCACATGAATTTGTTCAGATATATTGTTTCAGTATAGCATTTTAATCACACTTTTAACTGGGTAATTGGGATTTGACCAAACCCATAAAACCCAGAACTGCATTGCTGCAGGAAATAACCTACTACCTGTATAAATAATGTGTTCAACTTTAGTCCAGCAACAGTTAAGAGAGTCCATGATGGGATGCAAAACCATCTGAAACCCTAGGACTCAACACTGCCTCAAGGGTTGTGCTTTATGAATTAAGCTACAATGCAGAGAGCCCCTGGACATCTTTTAGCTTCAGTGCCAATGTATGGCAGCAGGTCCCTGGGTGACCTTGGGCCAGTCACTTTTTCTCCACCATGGCTACCCCGCAGGATTGTTGTGAGAGTAAAAAGGGAGGAACTGTGTCCTTCACCAGAACCCTTTGGTGGAAAAACAGAATTAAAACAGAATCTTCTTTATTGAACCAAATTACTCAACCCAAGCGAATAGTCTCACATAATTATTCCGTTATAGAAATCTTAGGCGTCAGTGACACATATTTCATACATTCATTTCAAGCACGGCCATTTCCCAGAAAGCGCCTTGCGGAGGGCTGGAAGGGGAATCGCGTCCATTCCTAGCCTCCTGGAATGTGCATGGATCGTGATCTTCTCTCACGCATGCAATTCACTGACCCGGCGTCGTCAGCGACCTTCAAACAAAACTGCGGAAACGTGGAAAGACAGCGACGCCGGAGCGGCGGTCGGTCGGAAGGTCGAAACTGTATGTCTGGCCGTCCTCACATCACTCTGCTCCCGGCAGGGGTCCGAGGCGGCGGGGCAGGATTGGACGCCTCTGTTCCCAAGCGCGCCCCCCCGCCCCCCCTTGGCCAATAGCCCCATGGCACCTCCTCAGATTTTCTTCTCGGCGGAGTTCACGCCAAAGTTTCCTCGTTTAGGAAGAGCCATCAGAAGCTATTATTGCTTTAATTACCTGCTGTCGGCGGGGACCAGGGAGGTTGTTAAGTGCGCTAAAATCTTTCATTGTAATGGAGTGGTAGTCCCGCGGCGGGGACTCGATTTATAAGGCTCCAGATGGCATCTTTAACTCCATCGTGAAATTCCTCCGTTCCTAAAGAGGGCCCCCGGGAGTGGGCGGGCCAGTTCTGCGGGAGAAGGAGTGGAGTGGCCGGGTGAATAGTGGTCTTGGCGTAACGTGAAGCGAAGGAGACTGGAGGGCGGGCGGGTGTAGACGCCGCTCCACGGAAACCATCGGCGAAGGTCCGGGAAGGAGGACCCTTCCATTCGCAAATGGGCCTGCGAAAAAGCCATTCTGCTTCACCTTTAAGAAGGGCTGCAGGGCGTGGTGCCTCCTTTAATCTTTTACCTCCTGGGCTGAGCCCTGGCAATCGGAGAGGTCCTAGTCCTTATGAGTCTTCCCTGTGAAGCAGAACTGTCTCAAGGCATTCTGCTGCCAGAAAATCTTACCACTGCTTCTCCCCCTTGCAACAGAATAAAGCAATAAATTAAATTAATGCACTGCCCTTTCATGCTACTCAAACTGGGTCAGAATAGTTGCTGTGCCAGGTCCTACCTGGAATCAGAAGAAGGTGGACTGCAGACCTTCTAAGAGATTCCTTTAGTGCAGAATAATGGAAGGAGGAGGAAGTGATCAAGGCCACATCCAAATTCTGTGGCAATAAATATAAAGGATTCATCCTCATCAGAGAGAGAGAGAGAGAGAGAATGAGAGAGAGAGTGAGCACACACACACTCTTCTTCACCAGAGTGGGACATGGTTCTGACAACCAATCTCAGAACCAATCTCAGATTGGTTGTCAGGACCAATTTTCTGAGTTGTGGGAATTTACAGGTTCTTCTTTTCATCCTCAAAAAGCCAATCTAGGCTCAGAGGAAGATCCCCCATGGTTCCTGAGTCACATGATAATAACAGTATTTTGTTGTTTATGTGGGTTGTGCTTTATATCAACAATGCAAGAGAAATAAGGCTAAAATTAGAAAGTTTTGCAAAGCTGAAAATCAGAACGGACTAAATACTTTGTCAAAGCAATGCATTGCAATGTGAGACATCCCTTACTGGGTCAATACATATATGCTATCTGGAGTACATACATACATATAGTAAAGCAACACAGCAATATATTTCTGTGGACGAATATCTATTGGTATAAGGAAGTACAGACTTTTGAGTTCTTCCTCAGACAGATTTTTCCCAGTCTATTTTGATTCTGTAATTACAGGCATAGCCTTACACTGAAATAACTTATAATACACTAGTCTACTGATAAAATGTAGCTCAAAAACTTGCATATTGTCACACCAAGAGAAAGCAATTATGAACAATGCACTGCTCTGACTGTTTTGTGTCCAGTTATCTGGAGTCAATGGACAAATAAGCAGTAATACCATCCCTGATGCTATGAGTTTTGAGGCTTCCAAGACTTCTGGCCGCCTTCTTTTCTTCTGGAGACTGACTCTGTGGCTGTTCTCTGTGTATCTCAGCCCTTAAGTTTGAATGCTTAAGTCCTTCTATTAATGCATTAACTGTAAATCACTTATTTTCAAGGAATGGTGGCATCTTCTCTATTTCATCATTCAACTTTATAAACAGGTGCATGCAGATCATTTTAGAATTAAGCTACGGCTGCTGAGAATTCACAGTAGTATTTAAAGTTATCCGTTTTGTTATTTTCGCACCTTCAGGTTTCAGTTAATAACAAATAAAGGCTTCTCAGCTGAGTGTTGTCTTTATGGAAAGCAGAAACAGAAAAGGAGGGAGGAAATGGTTGAGGACATTTGTCATCTTTAAGGCTACTGGATCTGGGCTGCAAAATTCTTGGCGGCCAAAAGATGGTGGCAAATATACTCAGAAAACTCATTGCTAGCATCTAGTGGCAGTCCTGATTTCCGAAGCTCAGAAAGGAGTTTTAGCATCTCCGTAAATATCAAATGGCTAAAATATTCATCTGAAATCTGAAGATGCAAGCCAGAATTGAAGAGATCTACCTTACAGTTGTTGTCAGGATGAGTACAATAAAAATATGTGCTTATGCAAATTAGGGGTGCTAAATGGAAAAAGTTATAGCAGAACAGTTCATTTGCTTCAAGTAGAGATTATAATTAGATAAACAAATTAATCTCCAAAAACCCACCATCATCTTTAATTATTAGAATTGAAGTTATTTCCTTCAAGCTATTAGATATAATAAGTTGAAACAATGGAATTATAACTACAAATACAGTTTAATCATTTTAAAACAACTGACAAACATCTGGCTATGCAACTTCCGCGTTCCTAGCAGACACATACATGCACATAAAACAGTTTTTGAGTCCACGCCAATAAGCAGTGATTTATTTGAAACTTACATTGATATTTTGCATATGGACTTATTCCAGGTTTAGACGTAATAATATATCAAGCATGGATCTTAAATTGTGCTACGACTCGTCCTCGGAATGCTTTTTCAATCCGAGGATCAGAAATTATGTGAAGCAGATTGACTCTGTGCAAGTGTTCCGGTCCTCTGCTAATGCTCAAGATTCCTAACAGTCTGGAATCCAGAAAAAGCTCGGCGGTGGAAGAGACTAGGTCCCCACCCCACCCCGAACTTATTTCTTGTTCCTGAAATAAACGACAGCACACGTGCCTCGCCTTTTAAAGGTGAAAGCACGGTCTGCGTTCAGTGGAAGCAAGACGGGTCGGTCAAACCCGCCCCTTCGCTGGGAGAGCTGGCCACCCTTCCTTCCTTCCTTCCTTCCTATCCTGCTTTCTTTCCATCCGATCACTCTTCCGCCACCTGACACTTCAGATCGCTAATAGATTCCCCCGTGCTTGTTAGGGGGCAATTAATTAAAGCGTCTCTCTAGCGGGGAAGAAAGAACGCGATGGGTGAGGAGCAAAGTGTCCTCGAGGGAACCATGCCCGGGGAAGGAGAGAGGAAGTGGCCTTGGGCCTCGCTGGGAGGTTGTGTGGCCGTGCGAAAGAGGTTCCCAGCTCCACCACCACCTTTTCCTCCTATCTGTTTACAGTATAAGGATCGCAACCGTCCAGCAAGGAAAAGGGGCTGCTGGATTCCTCTCCCATCCTCCTCCCTCCTCGCAGGTGGCGTCGGAATATTTCTGAATCTCAAGTTACCAGCAACCTGTGAGACTCTCTCGTTGATTTTAAACATTTTTGGAGATCGACTTAGCAAAGAGCGAGAGGAATAGCAATTCAGCAAATGTGCGTGAGGCGCGCGGGAAGGGGGAGGAGTGGGGCAGCCCAAGAGAAAGCTGAGAAAGCGAAGACGATTGTGGAAGCTGGAGCGAGTCGTCCGCTGCTCCGTTTATGGGGCTGTCCTTTTCCTCCCTCAGTTCACGCTGCGAAGTGCGGGCGGAGGGACAAAAGAGTACGTTAGGACAGCCCGGGCCCAGCTAGCTGAGCGGACTTGCAATGGAGAGGAGAGAGAATGCTAGGGCATAAGCGGCAGGGCGGTGAGCCTCTCCTTCTGATCTCTTGCTACGTTTTTGCTGCTGTTGCCGCCGTCACCGCCAAAGGCTCTCTCTGCGTGTGATCGGCGCCACTTAAAGTCTTGGAGCAGCAGGAGGCCGAAATACTGTAGGCAGCGGGGCCGCTCTGCTCCCTCCTCCCGTTGTGCGCTTTCAAGCAGAAAGCCACGTGCCAACAGGGCGCGGGGCAGCCACGTGCGCGTCTAGACTGAGGGCCATTTGTTCTCGGGGGATGGACGGGGAGTGTGTGTGTGTGTGTGTGTGAGAGAGAGAGAGAGAGAGAGAGAGAAGAGGAACTGAGCTGGATAGTATGATGCTGGTGCAAGTGATAATCCCTGTTCATCTTCCAGTTGCATCAAGGACTCCTTGTTTTGCTGAAACAGACCTGGCATGGTGGAAGGAGCACATCAAGAAGAAGTGGGGCTGGAGCAGATGGACTTAGGGCCTGTTTGAGTCTCGGCTTCTTATTGTGAGAGGGGTCATCAAAAGAGAGCAGATTGTTGGCTATTTAAATCATCGGCATTATACTGCCAGGCTGGAGGAGAAATGAATGTTCTGCCACGAGTGCCAAAATAACTTGATTGGCCTGTCTTTCAACTTGGGAAAGTGTCCATATTCAGCAACATATCTGGGCAGCTCTCTCTAGCCCAAGAAAGACAAATATTATGGCTAGCCACAATACTTACCATGCATATATCATAGGGCTGGGAAAAGCTAGGATAAGTGTGTGAGAGTTCACTAGAAAACTCTTGATGTATTCCTTCACATCTAGATTTACACACACAAACACAAACCCCACTGCAAAGAGAGAGTCCTTCAATATGCATAAAAAACTGCTGACAACAAGAGAATAGGAATTCAGTGGTTGGAGAGGAATTTACTGGGGGCAAGTGACAAAAAATCAGGAATCTAGTAGAACCTTTTCCAACTAACAAAATACATTAAAAGGAATAAGCTTTCATGAGCTGCAGCTCACTTCATCAGATGCACGGAGAGTTAGTAGGAAAAAACGCTACCAGATTTTTTGCCACCATAGACTAACATGGCTGTTCTTCTAAAATATCTGGTGGGGGGCGGAGGTGAGAAGTTCACCATCCTCATAAGGAAGGAGAGGGGACTTTTTAGTAAGGGACAGTTGTAAAAGTTGTCTGATAAAAGTGGAGGCCCACAAAATCTCAGTCACAGAGAAGGGGAGGTAGTCCAAAGCCAGCAGTTCCCTGAATTGACCTGGGAAGAGATTTTAGCATTTCAACCCAGCAACAAAATATTTATAGCTGGCACCAACCTCAGGCTGTGTATATCTACCAATTACTCTATGGTATCACATTCCTGCTTATAGATATTTTAAAACTTTATGATAATATCATCTCTAATTTTCAGCTGTCAATGTCTGTTCCCTACAGTCCTGCTCCCTCACGATTTTGGGGAGCATAGTAGTCTCTCATGCAATATTACATTCTTTTTTCTCATCTGTAGAAAACTAGAAGTTCTCCCTCTTCCTGTATATGTATGATTACAGAAGTGGGAGGGTGGTCTAATTGCGATTCTTTATGATATTGATCAGCCTTTTCATTTGTTTCCTGCGTTACCACAGAAATACAGCTTTGAGTCACTAGTTGTTCGTATCTTTTGAATAGGCAGTGTGTTTCATCAGACTTTTCTCTTCCCCACCCTCCCAATTTTTCTTGAATTTTAGATGCTATGGGTTCAGGAGCTTGCTTCTATCTCACCCACTTTCTGCTTTGGCAGTCCATGTGCAATCCACAAGGGGAATCTGTTTCAGAAAGATGAACACTAATTATGGGCACACTGTGGAGAGCTCTTTTGCTCACTTCTCGGCATTCTCACTCGTGCTTTAACTTTCAGAGGCTAACAGCTTGAATCAAGCCCATAGAGAGATGACTTGGATGCTTCTTTACCTGGTGTTCAGCCAGCAGGCCAAAGCTATAACCTAGCGGGACGTTCCCTCTGTGTGTTCTTGGCTAGGCTTACTGTACATGTTCAGTTGGATGCTTCTGTTGTCACTGGAGTTGAGTTGTGCGCTGGGGATCTAGAGAGTTCAGCCAGCCACTTAGTGGACAATGGTCCAATCACAGGAATACAGTGTAGAGCTATATGCTGCTAGATCCAATGAGTCTGTTGGGGGCAATTGCCCTCCAGTTAATATCCCTGCCAGATAGGTCTTTTTTTAGAGCAAATGTTTTATCTTCTTTTGTCAATAAATTCAGAGCATAACTGAAAGACCTGGATTCTGAAGTAAGGATTGTGTCAAAGGGAATACGGTAGAAGCAGTTCCTTCACCAACTTAAGTTCAGATATATGGACAGAGGTTTTCTAAGTGTTACAGACAAGTTATATGTGGTCAGGAGAGAGCTGCATCAGCACCATGGACAGATCACTGTGCATTCACTAAGGATGCAAAGAAAAGAACAAATATTTGGACTTGCTATATGTTAATCTTCCCCAGCTAAGATGCTCCCACACATGTGCCTTCAGGTTCCAAAATTCTCCAGTGTGCATATGAAAATTTTGGGAATTTCCAAAGCATTCATGATGGAGAAGGCTGCCATGTCTTTAAGTTATTTTGCTGTTTCTTGGACAGATGTTTCCAATTTAATGTCTTCAGAAGTACTGGTTATTACTTCTATTATCACCAGCATTCCCATGTTGGCTGGGAAATATAGAGTTAATTGTTCCACACATCTGGAGGGTACCAGAATTGGGTAGCTTGCTGTAGGACAATGTTTGGGGTAGATAGTGCCAAGTGTACTTTATAACAAAATGCTATTAGGTTTCAAAATTATTGTGCGTTGCAATTCACTGAAAATCAGACAGCAGGAAAGAAAAGCATCCAAGAACCCTTATTGAGCTCTTCAGAAGAAACTAAACTCTGCAAACACTTTCACACTCTGTTGCCCATGGCAGGAGAATGCCAAGACCCCTTTTCCCTGACTGGGGAAATCATAATCTTAAGCAGTCAAGGGTGATTTTAAGAGAGAGAACTGAGTGTTGCATCATGTATGAATTATAGAGAGAAAGAGACATTTCAAGGAAGGACTCTAGTAACAAAGAATTTTAGAAAAGCAGCTCCATGCCTACAGTTATTTGAATTCTGCATGTGCAGGGTCCTACAGTAGGAGGGCAGAAATTGAGGTTGAGCATAGAAAATAGCATCTTGAGAGCCACAGTTTTCATTTGTGAAAGCAAAAGGTCAACAGACTGCATACAAACTAAAGAAAAATAAAAATTAAAAAGCAAGTTTCTAATCCCTTAAACTATGGAAAGAGGTTTGAAAGTGGGTGGGAAAACCCTGGAGAACTCTCAGGAATCAGAAGATGGCTCACAGGATTTCTAGTCATCAGAGATAAGACTTCAATGTCCTTCTATAACAACTCAAGACACATAGAGGCAAAATAAATTATGCAGAGTAAGTAACAATGGAAATTTACTCAGTTTGCATAACTGATACAGGCTGCCAAAGTCAGCTGTTCATGGCATAGAGTTAGGATTTATGTGGCATGGAATGTTTATGTCTCTTCCCCCTCCCCTTTTTCCTGTATGTGTAGGCTATATGCACAGTATGAATTCTATAGTAGACTGATTAACTTGTTGTTTGTGTTTGTGCAATTTGGAATATGCATTACTGCCCAAAAAGTCTCTCTTGGGAAATTAAGAATAGCTGCTACTTTGCTTAGGTGGCTTTGCAACCTGGGTGATATCCTCTGTCTAGACTTGAGTAACAGCATGTGTCATCAGGAATATGTTTAGGGGCCAACACTCTTCTTTGTCCCTTCCGTTCAGTCCCTTACCCATCCCTCTGTAAGCTGGCTCATGAGATATGGATGAGCCTAACACCTCCTTCCACCCTGTATATCAAAGGTAGTGTACAAGGAATTGCCTTCTGTTCATAAATGGGACATTCCCACAGTGCTTAATTAGGCTCAACAGTGGAAGACAGCAGTGTGTTCCAGGCCTGATCTTTTGTTAGAAGTCTGAAGGGACGATAACTGGAGTGACTGATGGCCATGTGTCACTGGTCTGAAAAATCTAGAGGTACTCCTACTGCCATCTATATTGTGGGCAGGCTTTGGGGAGGTGAGAGATGCTTTTTGCCTTTGAAAAAATAACAGCACCAGACTTCTGTGACTCCCTTCTTAGACAGATATAGACATGCTTAGACACATGGACACTCTTTAGCAAACCAGGAAAATCTCCACTTTGATTTTGGAATGAGTGATCAGTCATGTGATGTTTTAATAAAAACTATGCCACATTTCCACAAAACAATACAATTTGCTCAGGACAAATACTCTTTGTTGTATACACATGCCAATATCACCATAGCATAACAGAACATTGGCTGGAGAAGCAAAGGCTCTGCTCTCTTGGCCAGCTCAGAGTTCCATGCAAAACAGCATCACAGGATGTTGCTTCTAGCAGAAAAGGTCTGATAAATGGCCTGTGTCAGACTCACTTAGCTACATATGCCAATGTTGTCACTCAAGTAGACATGCTACCCTGGGTTCTTGATCTCATCCTTCAGTGCAAAGTCCAACATGATGCCAAGACCTGTCTTCTCACAGAAGCCTCATGTTAGAATCTTCCTCTGTTGAAGAAATCTGAATCTTGTTAGAGTTTGCTTAGAAAAAGCCCCAGAAGTCTTGTTCCTGGTGACCTCAAGGTACACATACAAACAGTCCTTTCTATATATAGCCCAAAGATTATTGGAACCAGTTTGTTCAAATCTGTTTGTGATTCTAAAACAAAAACAAAGACGAGGAGAGTTTCTGCCTATCTGAGCAGGACTTGGAATCCATGCTCAGGGGATACATATTCCTTATTATATCAATTTCTTGCAGATACATTGGAGAACTCATTCCAGCTGCTTTCTTTCTACTCCCCTTAGATGAAGAGATGTGTTGGTGAGCTCTTCTGCTCTTATCAGATCAGTGAGACGGTTCCTATATTGACTTTTCATGGACACTGAATTCTCTAGATAGACAGTCCCAGCCCTGACAGTGTCTCCATCTGGAGCTATTATGGACAAATTAAGTTATCTGATAATTCTGTACATAAACTGAGCAACATATTCTCTGCCCAGATTTTAAGAGGATAATTTGGAGGTCACTTTAGGATGGAATAAAAGGAAACGAAAGCAAAGACAGCCATTCTCGAGCACCAGTGTGTTTGGAAAAACAGTATATGTGCAATACGCTTGTCCTTGCTGCTAAAGTTAGTGTAGTTTAAGATCTATTTATACACAAGGCTTTACCTGGGATTGGGATTTTTGTAGTAAACTGAGACGGAGAGACTCTGTAGTGCTACTGATTGAAAAATCTTTTCCCAGATTTTCCCATGCCCCCAAAGGGTTTGGACTACAATTCTCAGAACGTTCAGCCCCAGGTTAACTGGCTAATAAGCAATTGTTGCACCACAAATAGATCTACGAAGAGCAGGAGATTCTCTTAGGCTGTACTGAAGAGAGTGCTGAAACCAAGGACCAAGGGCCTGTGGATCTTGATTTCAGCTGTTAAAGAACATTGTTCGGGAGTGTGGATATGTTGGGTTTGTACAATCCTATCAGCATAGTTTGGTGGAACTTAGTCAGGGCAGAGGAATAAACTGACTCAGTGACTGGGTCACAAACATACATATCCCTCATCCCTAGTCTTTCCCAGCTTAAGCCTTTTTAAAATTCTTAACATTGGAGAGTTAGCTGTACAGTAATCCTGATTAGGAGAGGGGAGCGTCTGAGAAACAGTAGCAGTGCTGTAGGCCCTCGTGTCTCTGAGCTGTTGCTAAATGCCCCCCCCCCCCAATTCCATTTAATCCCTCACTGTGATTTAGAGCAATGTCCTTCTGTCACTCACCTGCCCCCCTGCAGGGGGAGACATGCACAGGTCCCAAAGCAGCAGCCATTATGCGGAGAAGAGGTGCTGTTTCTGGCAGGGCCCAAATCCCTCCCACCATGACAACCACAGTTCCTTTCTTTTCCATCTCTGTCAGAGGGGTTGTGTGCAAATGTGCATGCCTGGCAGTGCCCTCCTACAGTGTGTAACTGCACATAATATTCATGCCTCTCACAATGCATCCATTTCCCTAAATGAGCTCACACTCTGTTTGGCAGTTCTCTCCCCTTGTCAGATCGGTAATAATAACTAACCAGTCTGGGAAGAGGTGAGTTTTTGGATGCTTCTCTCAGAATGTCTGCCTTTTGCATATACATACATTACCATTGCCCAAAATAGCCATGCAAAGTAGTGCCTCAATGGCAGGAGAGCTAGCAGCCCCTGAGGGTTTCATGCCTGGGCCATCCTGAGGGCAAAAGTAGGTAGGTCACTCTTACTTGCCACCTTCTTGGACACACTGTCTCGATTCCAAGAGCAGAGTTACAGTGCACTCAGTATAATAGCTACAAAGGTCATACCCTGCTTATTTTCCCTTTTTTTCTTCCCCCCCCCCCCCCGCCCTCTGTGTATATTGGAGGGGGACTTACATAGTACCATGTTGTTAGACTGTCAAGCTGAACCTGAGCTGACTTAGAGCTGTGCAGGCAGAGGTGAATTAGCTCTTGCTGCTGGCAGAAAGAGGGCCGTCATAATGCCCCCTGTCCCACCCTGTACAACCAGCTATCTTCTGAAACCACCCAGACACCCAGCACAAAAGCCTTGCCTTTGCTGTCCTACTTCATAGTAGGGCAAGGAGGGGTGAGGAAGAGATGATGCAAAAATACCCTGTTAGATGGCAGGTCCATGACAACTGGCCATTATGGTGGGCAGAGGAAACTGCAAGCCTGCTTAGATCTTCTGCCATCAATCTCGACTTTATGCTGGGCCATACCAATAAGCTGTCTGTTTCAAGAACAGGCAGCAGGCTTGATTGTCACTGCAGATCATTCATATTCCTCATACAGTACATATGAGAAATGGGTAGGCTTGCAGGTGCATGCAGGGGCAAATAGACTGCAAGGAGAAAGTGTTGTTGGCTTCCTCAATATGATGTGAAGTCATGATCCTGACGCTGAATCAAGCTTAACATCTATTTAACTGCCAGGGAATTCTGGGGGTTATAGTCCCAACCACTCTGAAGACTATCCTATTGGGGAAAGCTAGTTTATTTTGACTAATAGTAGTTCTCCAAGCCTTCGGCATTTGTCAGTCCCAGATCTTGCTGCCTCTGATCATAGCCTGGCTGGGATGTCAGCTGGGACTCCAGTGCTGTAACCATTATCCTGCAATGGTCCTTCTTGTGAGAGATATTCTAGACTGGTGAATTGAGGGGACCCAGGCAGATTACAGTGTAAAGCAAGAATAATATATTGGTGCAATAGGAACAGAAGAAACCTGATTTAATGTACAAGCTTGAGCCAAACATCACCTCTTTGTGAATTAAATGCACAAATTAACACATACTGTATGATTGGTTGGGTTGCCTCTTTTGGTTGCCTGTCCTCTGGGGGATATACTCAAGCAGAATTTTGTCCCAAATGGTGAGGGGCCAGAAAACCTATTTCTTGCTTGAGCACATTTAGGAGATGCCAGAAGCTGGTATCCCTCAAATAACTTCAAAGAATGCCAGTGACTCAGTGATGTTGCCAGCAGAGACTGCTGTGAGACTCCCAGAGATGAGAAATCCCACTAGATTAGGCTTATAACCCTGGAATTATCAGCAACATTCACACAAGACACACATAGACATGTTCATTTGGGCTGATCTGAATCAAGGATGAGCTTTTGTTTCAGCAGGGCCAGCGGGAGCATTCTGGGCCCATTCTCATGGCATGCTTAACTGGGTCAAGGGATGGGGGACTGTATCATGTGAATCTCCTAACCTAGACAACTAAGTCAAGAAGGGGTTTTTAGCCTGAAACAGTCCTGGGCCTTTTTGGGGATGAATGACCTCTCTGCCCACAGACGTGCACAATCAGCTGTGTCTGTCAGTGTACTTCACAGTTAACTTCTTTCCAGGAGAGAGAGGCTTCCTATGAAAATGAGGCTTCTCTAGGAGCTCTTATTTTTGTCTCCTTTTACTTCCAGGGTCAGAAAGGGAGGAAATCAGGAAGCCACATTCTTTCAGCCTCTTCAGTGGTGGCTGAGAGGACTCAGAAAATGACTGCTACACAACTGACCAGATCACTGTGATTATTCCTTGCTGGCACATAGAAATGAATTAATTGTCCTGGGAAACAGGTGACTTGGTCAGTCGTGTTCTTGAAACAGAGCCTTAGGTTCCTGTGGATTGAGGCAGAGTGGATTCTGAGAGAAAAACTTTATTTAGAGGAGGGATACGGTCTGAATCTGGTCCAAAGACTGGACTGTCCACCACCTATCTAGATGGGTCAGCTTACGTCATAGAGTAAGATACTTCCTTCCCCAATTGTCTCTCCCACTTTCTAACATACTTTCCCCTTAGAAGAATGGGAGCAAGAAACAATTTCTTTACTCTCTCCGTGTGGAAAGCCAGCTTTCCTCCTGACAGTGCAGTTTCTGTCTGAGATAGCAGTGAAGGAAAGCACACTTATAGGACCAATGAAAATTCTCTCCTGAGCCACACCTGATGCAGAACTGAAGGTCCCTACCCAATTGTTTGGACCAACCATTATCTATTACTCAATCTTTTATATAATAGTATAGATGTCTGAAAATAACATACATGCACACACACATGCACACAGATATCAATGATAGCCCCAATCATTTTTGAAGTCCAAAATTTGAAGTCCTCCTTTTTAAGATTTTAATCACTGTGACTAAAATTGACTTTGGTTACTTCTTTACTCTGCCTCCTTGATGGAAGTCCTTAGTTGTTGGGTCTTGTCTCATTTGCACTATGTAGTGCTATGACAGCCCTGGGAGTAAGTTAAATCTTGATAAGCATCTATACTTACATTCAGATGGGAAGATTGTTCAAAATGGCTGATTGTGGTAAGTAAAGAAGTGCAGGATCTATGAGAACCCAATGTGAGGTGAAAAAAGAAGCAGCCACATAAAGGAAGAATGAATGTTTGCTTGAGTTGGGAATTTTATCTTGCAGTTGTGGTTAAATTGCAGTAAAATGTTCTGAACCTTGCTATTTGGAGAATTTGCAAAATATATTTGTGGTGTCACTATGATGTGGACTGCAGTGGGAATGAGATTATGTCCCCTCTTTTACAGAAGGCCTTTATGAGGACAAGATAACATTAATGTGGTTTAACTTAGGTGTTTATATAAATTTGCCATCTTTCTCTTGTTGGGAAAAAAAACAACATTTATCTGTATTTGTGGTCCAAAACCATTTTGTCATTTGATAACCAGAAAAGTCAAGAGGTGATGAACTTATACCAAGGAAATGGATTTTATAAGATGTGCTTGCCCCAAATTTGCATATTAATTGAGATTTACTTCAATGGAATCTGTAAGAACCAGTGTCATCAGTTATTGGGGAAGGAGCTATCAACTGTTCTAAGCCTAATACGGTATTTTTATACTCAGATGAATTGTCAAAGAGGATCCTTAATGGGAAAGTTAGCCCATCTCCCACTTCCTATCTCATCTGCAACCAGCCCTCTCAGATATCCACTCATACAAAAGAAGTAGAGTTTTAGCAGATGTGCTTACCTGACATTTGCATATTAATTTGAATTTTCATTCTTGAGATAATTACTTTTAATACTTCCACCTCACCCAGTGCCAAGGAAGTATTGGAACATGGAATGTTGCCCTATATACTGAGTCAGACTGTAAGTCCATCTAGCTCACTTCTGTTGTGAACCTGGTTCTTTCTGGGTGTGTTGGGCCATAACTCTCATAATCCCTACCTGGAAAATATGGGGTGTAGTTGAGTGCATCTAGAGGAAGGGCACAGCTCCCCAAGATTTCAGACAGGAGTCCCTTTTGGTCCTACCTAAAATGCCAGAAATTGAATCTGGAACAAAATATTGTTCTCTCACTAAACAAAATGATATATTACCAGTCAAAACTGTGCATACATTGCCCTAAGAAAAGTTTGTTTTCATATTCTTGTAGTCTGTTTTGCAAAGAATTTTGATCTCCCCCCTGTGTTTATCTTTTATCTGATATTATTTATGACACTGCCAAGCAAGTCTCCTTGACCTGCCATAGCAGCCAACATCTAACTAAAATATCTTTAGACAATATTTCTGGGTATTGTTTTGTTTTCTCACAAACTGCTGTGCTTGTGTAAGAACTGCTACCTATTGCATTTACTGGCAAATCCAGCACTCTGAACTTGTTTTCTGAAGTTTCACTTAACTACTCATTGATGTCAATAGTGTGTAATCCACAAAGAAGGTGGAAAGCAAAAGTACTTGCTGAAACTCTGAAGAGGGGGGGTTTAAGGTTCTCATAATATACCCACTTCTCAGTTGTGCTTTACAAGCTTTTTACCAGACCATAGCTGTGCTCCTGTAACATGATAACCATGGTTTGTTTAACCATAGTTTAATGAATAAACCACAATTGACCAGACGTAGGCAGAATGGAAATAATAAACCAAGTAAATCACAAGCAAACTATATTTTGGCTTATCATGTTGTGACAACCCAGTCTAATCTGTTTCACAGGAGATTTGTGAGAAAAAAATAGGCTGTGTGGAGGTTTTGTGTTGGAGGAAGAACATAGAATCATCATCATCATCATCATCATCATCATCATCATCATCATCATCATCTAGGGCAATTATTAAAATAAAGACTGGGAAGTCCAATACACCATGAAATGAAAGATTTGCCTATGAAGAGGTACTAAACGAAGACTTAGTCACAGAATCTCAGCAGCATGTTCATGGGTGGGGGGGGGGGCACTGATTTATATAGCTTGTGCCTGCTAATATATATCTAAAGATGCAGATTTAGGAACAGTTTCTGTTGTTTAACTGGAAACCGAATACGTGTCACCTCGGTGGTGGTGGTGGTGGTGGTGATAATGACATCAATATCTACTCAGTGGGCTCTCCAGATGCCAGCTGGACAGGAAGCTTCAAAGGAGACCATTTGATCTTTAAAAAAGCTAAAGCTAGCCAGAAGTCACACCTGAGCATATGACCTCCCCATAATGCCAACTGTGTGCGCTCTGATTATGGGCCCTTGGTGACCGGTGAAAGGCGCTCCATCCTTGCTGACAAGGTGCTTTTGCCTCCTCTTCTCCCCTTTCCGTATTCCTACTTTAGAAGTGAGCAGCGCGTTGAGCTAAACAAAAACTCCCGCATGTTCTCAGCTTCCCCCACTCCTTTCCAGCTTGATTACTGTAGTTTAGATCTGCCATTCAGGCCACTCCCCAGTCTTGCATTTGGGCTTCTGCTTTCTGTTCTTGGTGTTTGGGTTGGGGCAGCCCAGAAAACCCCCTGCTATGCTTAAATACATCGTTTCCTCCATTCCGCACTGCTGGGAGGGATAATTGATATTAAAGCCCTGGTTAATGCACTGGCTTTGCTGGGGGATTTATCGCCGCCGATAGCGTCTCCTGCTCCCAATTACCCATTTAGCTGCCGAGATAACAGGCTGCTCAATCAGCCCCATCCCCATGGTTATATACTGCGGCTCAGCGCTCATAAATATACCATCCAGGCGCAGCTGCAGGCAGGCACATCCTTGCTGGGCCCTGGTGGGAGATGCTGACATCCATTCAGCAAAGCAGTGCTGGAGCTCACGTCTGGCTCCTCCCTCCGCCCTTCACCTTGCCCTCCCTCAGAGCCCCTCTGCTTCTCCCTCTTGCCTGGGAAATGGAGCTCAGATTCATCACCTAGGTGACTCGAAAAACATTGAGCCTGTTTCCATGACAATCCTGAAGCAGGTGAATGGGGCAGCCAAGGCAAGAGGGCAGCTGCGTGGCAATCCGGCAGCCTCCCATCAGAAGGGTGGTGGGTCTTCCTCCTTTACCATCCTCCATGGGAAAGACTCACGGTGAGAAACCCTGTCCAGCCCAAGCCCGCTTTAGAGAGAAGGAATAATTGGAAGGGCCTCAAAGATGCCCAGTCGTCTTGAACAGGCCCAGACAGACACACACAGATCTCCTCCAGTGCAGCTTCCTTCCTCTTGTGAGGAGAGGTTTTATATTTAGCATATAATAATAATTTCTACATTTGAATGTATACTCCTAAACCAGCCCACGTATGCTAGAAGTAAACCTGCATTTTTCCTTCCTCCTGATTTGGGTGGGTGCATTTTCTGACTCTTTGGCGGCCACTTTCAAATCCCTGCTCCTTTCAGAAGTGGGGTTCCTTCAGGGATAGATACCACCTTCATAATGGGAAGCTGGAGACTTGATTTGTACCAACTCCAGTTGACAAGACTGGTATACTGGGGCAAGCTGGCTCATATTTCCTTTATGTTGTAGAACAGTTTTCCTCAACTTGGAACTTTTCAGATCTATCATTTTAATAATATAATCTTGAGAGGAAAAGTGAGATATAAATCAAGTACATAAAAAGTAAATTGTTTAAATGTCCAGTCTTTATGGTCTCCATTCTACCCTCTTACTCTGGCCACCTGTAATAGAGGATAATGATATTAGACCACCTTATACTGGATTGTTGTCAGGATGCTGGAATAATATACAAAAGGATTATATTAAACATGACATAGATTAGAAAAGTTAGAGAAATTTTTCCTAAACTTCCCAGTGCTACCAAGGTTTTCTTGATTTTAAATTAGAAGTACATTTCATGTTTAAACCTCCAAATACACATCTTTAGAATCTGAATTGTCCACCAGTGCCAAGATCCTACCTCATATGGGTGATTGCTTTCTATCACCTCAGAATATTTGCCTACCTAGTCTAGAGTTGTTCACTCTGGCTTCTGGTGATACTCCAGGATCTAAAGTCTTTTGCCATCATTTGCTCCTGTGTTGTTTTCTAACTGGAGCTCCGTCCCATCTTCCTCCGTGTCTCTCCTTGAATCTCTGTTCTGATTCCTGACTGGAAGGAGGCAAGCCTTGAGCAATAAAAGATGCCTCTTTTAAGAGAGGGTAATGCTGCATCTACCTAGCTGGATGAACCAGTCAGACTCAATGCTGAAATGCCTATTCCTCAGTGGACGCTGACTGAAAAGAGATAGGATCAGAACAGCAAATCATACCAGAGATACAGAAGGTCACCTCTTGGTGAAAAATCTAAGTAGGTTATCTGTTTCCCATGAAACCCTTTGAATTAAGGGGCAAGATAAGGCTTATGGTAGGTAGGGCTGCTTCTGAAGACCATGCTATCTGCTGTTCCAAGACCCTACATCTGTGTCTTTTTTCCACACCAGTCCATCTTTCCTCTTAACCCAGCAGCCGCCTGTCCATCCCAGGTGGTTCTGGTGCAGATGGTTGGCCCCAACGGGCTGCGAGAATAACCTTGGGAGACTGAAGAGTCGCAGCCTAGGCAACGGTCTGATAAACGAAGTCTGAGTCCAAAGGAGGGGTGGGGGTGGAGAAAGCGTCTCTGAAGGGACTCTCCCTAGTTCTTGGGAAAGTAAAGGCAGGGGAGGGGGACTCCCTTTCAGACTCGCAAGATTCAGTTTCGGTAGTATTAGTACTCATTGCCATTAGCACAAGGGAAGGCGGCAGCTGACCGGGTTGCCGTAACCTCGAATAACAGAGGGATTTGCTTTCCTGCCAGCCTCTCCCTCTCTCCCTCCAACACACACACACACACACACACACACACACACACGTTCCTCCCAGCCACATCCCCAACTATTAAAGGGGCTGGAAAGATAATGAGCTGACAAGGAAACACAAAAATCAAGGCAGCCCCCAAGCTCCTGTTGTGCTCATAGAGAGAAACAAGATGGTAATTACAAGGACAGCGGGCAATTAAATGGGTTGAGGGCTAATTAGTTCCATCAGGTGGGGGCTGCCACAAGGGACTTCCCCCACCAGCCCTACGGGGAATGATAAAGCAGGGAAACTCAGGTCCGGCTGCAAGGGGGGCTTCTGGTCGGGCTATCCATCCCCCTGAGCTATCCAGCTTCAGGGAAGCTGCCTGGTTTTTTGCCAGATTAAAGCCAGGGCTACACAGTGTCCCAGCCCTGATGTGTAGGTAAGACTGGATAAGAGTACCCTAGTTTCAATCAAGCCAGGATCATTTATTCATTTATTTCTGTGGGGCAGGGGGAGAGGGGAGGTTGCTAAGGAAATTAAGTGTCTTCTGAAGAATGAGAAGCAATGTATTTATTACCTTTTAAATTCCACACTCCTTTCAAATTACTCAGCGTAGCCGACATGTGCCTCAACATATATGCACAATGCTCCCGCTTAGCTTTGCGGCTAGAACAGGATTTGAACCTGGTTCTTTCAGGTCCTAATCTAGCTCTCTGAAGCAAAAGGGGGCCACCTTTTGGGGGGGGCATTGGGGTGGGGGGGTAACAGTGGTGGGAAGATAATGCAAAGTGGGTGAGTGTGTCATGCATGTAGGTAAGGCCAGGATGGGGATATGCAAAACATTCTCTCTCTTGAAGTAAAAAATTGTGTACTTACCTAACCAAAAATTTCTGGTTTTTTTCCTGAGTTTCAGAGGACTTTGGGATGTTATTTATTTATTTTTTTTAAGTCTGTTTTAAGCTTCATACCCAGCATTTGCGTGTTTCCTTCCTGCTTCAAAATGACAAGAACAATGGTACTGATATTCAACAATGATGGTCAGAGGGGGCTATGGGGCCCATTGTGGTTTGGGGGCCTTTGATTTCCATATCCTAAATTCTCCATTACTTTGGCTTCCAATTATTTAAAATCAAGTCTCCCTGTTACTATTCTGATATGCTAATGACTAGATTGTGCACAGACTTCCAAAGGGATGGTGTTGGCTTTATATTTTCAGGCACTTGCTCAAAATCTGGGGGCTCAGAAGGGTCTTGCTATCTCACCTTCAGAGTTTTGGGACATTACTGTTGCCAGCCACTCACTGTACCGCTCCTTCTCCCAGACGTGTCTATTTGATGGTATGGGCCATGACGTTTAGTGTGAGAGTCAAGATGATGCTCCATTTCTTCCTACAGAAAGCAAATGATGTTGACATTCTCAGGATGTAATTCCCAACAGCATTAATAGCACCTGCTGGCTCACTCAGGGGCTCAGATAGTAGCCAAAGTGGCAATAGCAACAAGTAGGGGCCCAACCTGGCACAATACATAATTCCAGTGTCAAACAGAGGGATTAGCCTCAGCCCCACATATTCCAGACAGAAGCGGTCTGCTGCTATGAGTTTAGCATGAATACTTATAGAATAAGGAACAGACCAAGATATTGCACTGCTACTGTTGAGTGAGACCAAGAGGAAGGGGTTGGAGTGCTGCAAATTCCTGGCATTCTGTTCACCCATAATTTGGGGGCATGTCACTGAAATGAACAAGCTGGCAATATCTGATGCAAAGCATTCCAGTGCAGCTTCATCCAACCTGGTGACCTCAGAATATGTTAAAGAACAAGACCTACCCCAGCCAGCACTGCATATTTGGCTGGCATCAGATTAGGGAGGGCTCTTCTAACGGGTAAGAGTCAGCCCTGTAAAAGGATGGGTTATAACCGATCCATTTGTTATAGTGCTATCAACATGGAGAGTGGGTGGCCTTTACCGTTGATTAAAATGCTAAATTCTGTAATAGAAATAACTTATATAAATCTTGATTATTCTATGCATATATAATTTAATTGCTTTCAGGAATTTGCATATGTGTCGCTTACAGAGCTATTCTGAAAAAAAAAATAACTAGAGATATACTGCCAGATGTACTGCTGTCACCACTATGCAGCAGAATTATGCTACAGAATCTATTGATCTGGGCATGGATTTTGATAGAAAATCTGTCAGCCATACTCTGTCTGCATCCTTTGCACTGCCAGATCCTCTTATAAAACATTAGACTAGTTCTGGTGTTTTCACACATGCAACCTATACAAGCATGAAATAAGTCCATGAAAAAACTAGATTACGTATGCAACACCTGTTAGTTATGCAGCTCATGATGCAGCATGACTGAAAAAAGCACACATGTGCAAAGTCTACATTGTGTTTCATATGCGAATAGTGATAAAAGCTCAGATTTCACCTACTTTTGACAGATGTGTTACTAGTTATTTTTGACTAAAAACATCCATACAGTATCTGAACCTCTTAGTTGATGTAACCAAAAGTCTGTGGGAATAATTGGCAGCCATTGATTATTACTTCAGGTGACTAATAAGTTTGGAAACATTTTGGTGTTCTGTTTCTGAAACAGCCGGGGGTGGGGGGTGGATCCAAGAAAAAACCCTCTTCTTAATGAAAAGGACTGGTGGGGGCAGAGGAAACTCTTCTGTCATACTGATGAAATGTAGACCCTTCGGACAACATCATCAAAGCAAGATGGTTTACCAGTAGTGCAATATTTGCATTTGTACTTTTCTAGCACTGGCATAATTCATCCCCCATAATCAAGGAGGGCAAAAGCCTTGCTGCAGTTTGCTACTTGTTTTTCTTCGGGTGGCTGAGTGAGCACAGTAGGGGAGCTTACAGGCAACAAGGAAGCCCAGGAAAAAACATACTTTCACAAAAATGTTCCTGAAATGGCAGTAAAAAGGGGAGGACAATGCAAGTGTGTAACCAGCCCCCCACACACGCACAGATTAGATGAGCACACTAGTGCTTAAAGAGCACACCAGGGAAACGCAGCCATTAAAGACAGTTTTAAAAAAGGGACAGTTAATACAGAAGTGAGCAAAATGATGCAAACAGGAAGAAGAGCAGAGGGCTTGTTGCTCAGCAGCGTTAGTGCAATCAGGTGCTCTGCACAAGAAGGCACATTTATAAATAGCCACTGGACTAGTCACCTGTGTAGCAAGGGCCAAAATGGAGGTGAAACTCATTGTGCAATTAGTAATTTTGTGATTAGTTATTCCTAAAGTAAATAGCAGCTCTGGAGAGAGGGAGAAATCAGGATCAGGGAGGGGGCAAGGGTTAAATTTCCATTTTTTCCTGCATGCAGCAAATGTTGCCCTCTCCTTCAGCTGCACCATACTTTAAAACAAACAAATGGTGCAATCTTTAATTGTCATATTTGTTAGGGTATGTTAAGAGTTACAACCCATTGGAGAAGCTTTTATACCTGAGAAGACACTTGGGTTTTTGACTTCTTTATTGTAGACCGTTAATGTGTCAAAAATGACTAGCAAGTAAACATGGATTCAGCCCCTGTTTCCTTCTTCCTACTTTCTTGGCACTTGTCACACCCTTAGGGATTTATGCCAAATCCCAGTATTATGGTGACCGGCAAACCTCCATCTTTCTTATCTGGCAAGTACTCAAAATGGCTAGCAACATTGAGAATCCATACCTAAGAACCTTATGCCACTGAATTCCTGGGCCTAGACTCCTCAATTTTCAAATCAGCCTTCCATGCCCATTTTCATATTGCTGACAGTGGCTAGCTTACATTCCAAGTTATCTCCTATTTTTATGTAGAAATAGAAGATACCCCATGAGGAGTGCTGCCTAGTAGATCACTCGCATTTCTGTTGTCTGCTTTAGAGATTCTGACTCATTATGCACAGAACCTTGAACCACAAACTAGATGACCACATTTTAGCCTAGTATGTCTTGCAAACCTAGCCTGTACCATCAATTTATGGTTAAGGGTATTGTGTAAACTCAGAAAATTGGATGAATTAAAGAAGCCGTGGGCAAATGTGTCACGTGTATATAGCCAGAGGCTTTTGAGCAATCTCTCTCCCTCTTCCTAGGCTTTGGCCACCTTGATATTGAATGCTATGAAGTTCCTTTGGCACCCCATTTCTTATTCGCCCTTTCTGACTTGGTTTTCCTTCCACCGCTCACTCTCTAGTTACCCTTCATTTGGGCTTCTCTTTTTCAGCTAACTGCCTGTCCTGACCCTTAGTTCTGGATTTTGTTTAGAGCAATGTTTCTTAACCTTGGCAGCTTTCTGGGAGTTGAAGTCCACCCATCTGAAAGTTGCCAGGGTTGAGAAACCCTGGCTTAGAGACTTCCCATGCCTTCATTTTCTTGCATCTTAGTCCTCAGCCTGCCCTACAGGAAGTTTTACTCCCAACTAAATGGACATCTTTATTTTTTCCGCCTAACTCACTGGATAGGCCAAGCCACTTCTCTAGTCCAACCAAGGAGAGTCACACATTTCTCCAGGAGTTCAACAGCGTACTAGCTGAGAGGAAAATACAGTTTTCTCCTGATAAATTATATATTCTGCTGCTTGGCCGCAGCAGTGCAGTTTCCTGTAGCACCATCACTCCTAACTCGTGCAGCAACTTGTTATTTGAGTTCCCCCTCCCTGCTATTCTGCATCTTGGCCAGTGCTGCTCTGTCCTGACCTTTTTCGCGTGTTTCTATACCTCCTGCTCTGGGTTCCCATCTGTGTGTCTCTTGTACACAAGGATATTGTGAGCATGCAAAGCTGCCAATACGCTTACCGCCTGCCTACATCTG
This sequence comes from Liasis olivaceus, assembly GCA_030867105.1. NCBI lineage: Eukaryota > Metazoa > Chordata > Lepidosauria > Squamata > Pythonidae > Liasis > Liasis olivaceus. The sequence goes on along the minus strand of CM061348.1, from coordinate 63,444,907 downwards.
CTTTTTAGCTGTTCACGTCTGAATTCCTATCATGCTTTCTTGCCCTCCTCATTCTGTTTGACATCTCCCCATCTACTTCTGCAGCCTCAGTGCCTTTACACCTCCTGTTTAGAGGTCTTTCTCAACAGGGATGATTACTTATGCTAGCATGGTAGATTGTGTACATTAGCTTTTGTGACAAAGCTGAATGCCCCATTTTAAAGACTGCTAAATTCACTTCACATGGAAGGATTAAAAGCACAGGCCTCTGCAGAGGCACTCTTGCATTGCCAGGCATGGTTTCCCTGTTCCAAATGCACGAGGTCTTTTGCTGGAGGAAAAGGACATATTGTATGTTACTGCCATAATGTGGTATCAGGGGAGGGAGGGGAAAGGTAAATGGAACAAATAAAGCGGTTTCCTCTAAGATGATGTTTTTGCCTTGAGGTAACTTGCCCAGCACTATATGGATCAAGAAGATTCACAGACCGTGTTAATGTAGGGAGGCTGCGTAATTTGGGAGTGGACTCAGGGTATCTGATACATAGTGAAGCAGCTGTGTGCAAAAGATAGGCTTACTTGAAGGCAATGTTTCTCAACCTTGGCAGCTTGAAGATGTGTGGACCTCAACTCCCAGAATCCAGGATTCTGGAAGTTGTGATCCACACATCTTCAAGCTGCCAAGGTTGAGAAACACTGTTTTAAGGCACCTTTTAAGATACGACATATCACTTTGCAGAACAGTTGCATGGCATATCATAACCTTTCAAATGTTAGGTATGCTCAGTGGGATTCTGCACAGATTCTCAGTGGGATTTTTTTTACTTGCGTATTTGGGTTGTTAGAAGTAAACACGGGTATTGGAAGAGCATTGCATGTACCTGCACATTTGGTGTTTGGGTCTATCTCTATGTTATTGCGTGTGCATAAAGCAGCATGCTTGCCGCACATTTTGCCTGAGAGGCAGGCAAGCCCAGCGCTCCGTGTGTCCGTACTTAGGCACTAGTGCTTCAGGGACCCCGATACCCTCCCCCCCTCTGAACTGCAGACAGCAGGACCGGGGAGTGGGCTGGGGTTGAAAGTTGTTAAATCAGTGAGTTATGAAATGTCTTTATATCCAGGACAGGGGTTTTAATTAAATTAATTGCCAGCAACACAGTAAAAGTGCTGAGGGGTAATAACCGGAGTGTTATGGCGCCGTTTATCTTTCCCACGTAAATTAGCTGCAGCACCTTACTACATGAGGCAGCCAGACATGAGCAGGGTGCAGTGCCTGGCAGGTTGGCTCCCTGGAAGCTGCAAGAAAGAGGAAGAATGCCTGGCTCTTCTTCTCCAGCTGTAGGTCTGTGGCCGTTCTCACCCATCCAGCTGACTCAGGGCCCAGGTGGGAGGGCTGACTCCGCAGGGAGCAGTGCAGGTAATCTACTGCCCTCTTCTGGTTTGATGGGAAGCTGCAGGGCAGGATCATTCACCAGGTTCTCTCCTCCAGCCTGAATGCTGAAGGAAGCAGAAGACAGACAGTTTCCCCAAAGCCCTTCAAAAGACTCCAGAGTGACCATTCCTGGACTGCTGCCCTTTAGAGGTATTCAACTTTTCAGCTCCGCTGCCTGGGAATTCTGGGAGTTCAAGTCCTACACAGGTGGAAGGCGTGAGGTTGGAAACAGCTGCTTCGACGCCTGCAGGGCTGGACTTTAGGGCAGCAAGCTGGACAAAAAAAGTGGGGACAGACAGTATCTTGAATCCTTCATCCCCCACAAGTTCTATAGTTGTATTTCCTTCAGAACTTTCACCAATTAGCTTTAAAATGTGTTTAATATTTTCCCAATCTTATACAAAGCACACAATTTAGCAGCATCGCAAAACAGGTGGCAAGGAGAACTCTGATGGCCTTTCCCACCCAGGACACCTTTGTTCCAAGGTTTGGTCAGCCCTGAGGATTAGTTGCACTTGAATACATACAAAATGATACTGGGACCAGGAGAAAAGGGGGCATGGTGTTACCAGGTGACAGGCAGAAGAAGCTACATAAAGGTAAGAGTCTCCAAGGGAATTCATCTGAAACTGCGTGAATGAGGTTTTAAATAGTTTGAGGTTGGTCTCCATAATGGGCAGGACAGAGAAGAAACAATCCAGTTCTTTTCTCTTGAAAACAATGCTGTTTAAACCTCTCAGTTTGGGAAAATAGTGATGGAAACCTTCAGACCAAACTCAATGGCTGAGGCATTCCCATCTGTTCTCTGAGGTTGTCGCTAGGCTCCAATCTGATAAGCAAGACCAATGTGAAGCAGGAAGAAGTGTTCCTCCAAATACTTTCAGTGATGGTGGACAGGCTTCTTGGTTATCCTTCCCACAGAGCTGAGTCTGGCAGTTCTCAAAATACCTGAATTAAAACAATAGAAGTTATGGCAAGTCAAAAGGAGGAAGCCAATGTTCTGTGCCCCAGTACATCCTTCCCTCCTTCCCAGGACTTTTTACAAAGAGGATGGGAAGCTCACAACCAGAGTCAGCAGATCTAAACCAGGGAGTTTTGCAAGGCTGCTGGTGAGTTGTGGAGCTGATCTGCTGAGGGTTTTTTTGGGAAGGATTGCTTGGCTGATTCTGTGGGTGTGTAGCCATCTGATGGTGGGGAGACATTTGCTTGTTTGCTGAGCACATGGTGTGTTTACAATCTAAGGGGAAGAGGTTTACAGCTGCAGGTGACCATTCGGTAGACAGAGTCACATTTTTCAGCCAAGTCTCAGGCCCAGCCAGCCTTTACAAAGAGGACTGATAGCTGGAAGTAGCTGGTTTGCAATCAGTAGCTGATGAGGTGAGCCACAGGAGGACAAAACTGGCAGAAGGATGGACCATGAGGGAGCAGCACTGGTGACCTGCCAGATGCAGAGTGGGAGGTCTGATAAATTTCTGACCTCTCTTGCTGACCTCTTCATTTTTCAGAAGGGAGAAGATGAAATGGGAGGAGGGGTGAGCTGTCCTTGACCTAATCCTGACCAATAGAGGACTTGGTCAGTGGACTGAAAGTATCAGACACTTTCAGATAAAGAGACTATGTCATGTGGAGTTCAGGATAAAGAAAAACAGAAAAATCAGTCATGGATCCAAGTCACCTTGGATTTCAGGAAGGTAGATTTTTAATGAACTCAGATAAAAGGTCAGGAGAATACCATGACTCTAAATCCTGAAGGATAAACAAGCCCAAGAGGAATGGAGATCCTGAAAAATGAGATACTGAAAATATGGCACAAACAATCTCCATGAGAAGGAAAGACTAGGGAAAAGCTTCAAAAAGGCCTGCATGGATAAACAAATAGCTCACTGACAAGCTGAGAAACAAAAAGGAGATGCAGAGAAAGTATTAGGAGGGGCTAATACTTAGAGAAATACAAGCTGGTATCTTGAACCTGTAGGGATGAAGTCAGAAAATCTGAAGTTTGGAATAAGATGAGGCTGACAAATAATGCAAAATATAATAAGAAAGGTTTGTGTGTGTGCCCAAGAAAGAGAAAAGTAAAGGGGGATGTTGGTCTGTTGCAAAAAAAAGGCAAGAAAATGGGGAGAAATCATGGGGGAGGGGGGAGGAGGAGGTGCTTGACACCTCTTTCTGTTTTTTTCTCAAAAGTTGGAAAGAAGTGCTGGAAGACTAGTCCTAATTTTCAGAAAGGAAAAGAAAGGGATCTGGGAAGATCACACTAGTCAGCTTAACGTATTGCAACCAATTGCCAGACATACCTGTAAGCAATTAACAAAGAATACTACCATTACCAGCAGCCAGCATGAGTTTGTCAAGAACAAGTCTTTTTATGTCAGAGTGACTAGTCTGATAGACCAAGGGAATGATGTGGATGTAATGAACCTTGATCTCACACACACATTTGACAAATGATATCTATGTACACAAGATAGATAAATGTAGGCTAGCGGATACCACAGTCCAGTGGATTTGCAACTGGACCCCAAGGGTGGCCATAAATAGCTTTGCATCGACCTGGAGGGAAGTATCAAGTGGAGTCTCCCAGAGCTCTATACTCAGCCCTTTGTTATTTAACATCTTTATAAAGGATCTAGAAAATGGAGTAGAAGTGATGTTTATTAAAACTTCAGATGACACCAAACTAGGGGATTAGCTAGCACCTTACAGGACAAAATGGTGATTTAAAATCACTTCAACATACTTGAACATTAGGCCAAATGCAACAGAAAGTTGTTCAGCCATGAGAAATGTTAAGTTCCTGCATTTGAAAAATCAGATAAGTAAATACAGGGTTGAAATGATCTGGCTTGGTGGTAGGCACGTGAGAAGAAACTGGAGTCCTGGTGGATCACCAGCTGAACATGAAAAAGCAGGTGATGTATCAGCGAAAAAGACAAATCCAGTCTTGAGCTCCATTAAACAGAAGCACTACATCTAGATCACAGAAGGAAATCGTTCCATTGTATTCTGCACTGATTGGACCATGCCACTGAGCGTGTTGAAGGATTCGAGGAATCTGATTGAAGAGGCATCAGAGCCACACAGCTTTCCAGCATTTTTTCTGATTTTATTCACTAACAGAGACAGTTCAGCCAAGCTTTATTAGAACAGTGAAACAGTTCCACTTCTGCAGCTAATTGTTTTGTATTGTTTTACAGATCTTTCCTCCTCCCGTCCTGACACAGCCTGAAGCAAAAGTAGATTTTTTTCTCTGTTCTTTAACTTGGAGTAAACTCAAAATAACTCTTAGCAAGTTATGATATAGCTGTAGCACATGTATACAGTAGTATGCGCCAGCTTGTATGTACCTTTCTAAATACTAGAACTATTTCTATTCAGAGTTAAGAAAGGGCTTGAGGTTATATTGGCTGACATCAATCACACTGGCAACCCTTTGATCTTCTTATCTTCTATCATCTTCGTGTCCACTTTCTGCATGGTATGAAAAGGTGCCATGATGCCTTTGTCTTCAGATAGTGCTCAAACAATTATTTTTGGCAATCTTCCCACTGTCCATAAACATATCTAATTCAGGTTTACCAACCCATATTGGGTTTTACTAAAACTAACTACTTAGCTCCAAGACTAGATGCTGTCTCAGTCCATTCCAGCCTTTTAGCTCCTGCCACCAGCTCCACTTCTAATCTTCTCTCCATGTTTCTCCTTCCCCAAATCCTCTCTGAGAGTTAAAATTCCACCTCTAATGCCAGCATGGCACCTGAGATGGATGCCAGCCTAACTGCAGCCCCTCTGTCTCCTATGAGAACGTTCCAAGTAACCCCTACTCTCAACTCCTTATCAGCAAAACAAGTACAAACTCTTTTGTTTGTGTATTTGCGTGGACACCTAAATATGTGAAGAGCTGGTGAGGTTCTCCCTGTTCCAGCCTTCTGGAACAGCGTATCGCCTGAGATTTGTGTAGCTCGCGGTATGACTTTATTCAAAAAGGCTCTCAAAACCTGGGCCTTGCGTTAACCTGGATGGTGGGATCCTCGAGAGTACTCTTGTTGTTGTGGGGATGTGCCAAGCCTGCTGAATCATTTTATATTTTTGATAAGAGTTGCTTTTTATTTGTTTCTAATATTGTATGCTCAAGGGGATGCGGTGGCGCAGCAGCTTAATGATGCTGAAAGTTGCCGGCCAGAAATGGTTGATACTTCAGTGGTTCGAGCCCAGCCTTCGCATTAGCAGGGTGAGCTCCTGTTTCCTCCCCAGTTCCTGTCAACCCAACAGTTTGAAAACTCATGTGAGTAGATAAATGGGTACTCTCACTCCAGTGGGAGGAAAAGATGCTGGCAGCGCCTTGCAAAAGGAGACGGGAGCAGTTGCCAGTAGCGCGGAAGCTGCGCATGCCCGAAAAAGGTGCGAAGCAACGGAAACCCCGCCTCCTGCGCTCGCCAGCTGGGCTCTGCTCTAGGAAGGAGGCAATGGCAAACCACTTCCGAAAACACCTTGCCTTGAAAATGCAGGGACTCGTCCAAAGCAGTCACTGCAGAGTCGGTAACGACTGAGTGCAGATTAAAAAAAAAAAAAATTGTATGCCACCCAGTTGTTTTGACGTGGGCAACCTTACAAATTTAATAAATTGGATTAAATTAAAATTATGGTGGAGAGCAGGCTCACCACAGTCCACACTTGGACTTCTGTGTCCATTTCTTGGCACTGCCTTTTAAAGGGCCGTGGAAAAGCTCAAGCAAGATCAGGGGAGCATTACCAGAATGACAAGGATTCTGGAAAACAAGTCCTGTGAGGAATGGTTGAAGGAGCTTGTTTAGGTTATAAAAACACTGAGGAGATTATGAGGCTAATATATGAAACAGGGAGCAGAACTTTTCTCTGCTCAGGCTAAGGGCAGGATAGGGACCAACAGGTTGATTTAAAAAAGAAAAGCAGAGTCAGGCTGAATATTACAAGGGATTTCCTGATGGTAAGAGCTTTTAAACAGAGGAACAGTCTGCCTGGAACAGTGGTGGATATGCCAATGAAAACTCTGGAGGGTTCAAATCTGACCTTGATGGCCACTTATTAGGAATAATTTGGTGCCATAGTTCCAAAACTGTGTGCTCTGGTGTTCCAGGTGAACTCTGGTGCTCCAGGATATTTTCTTACTTAATAGACAGAACTGTTAGTGAGCTTGCTGCAGTGCCCTGGGGCACTGGGTGCATAGTCTGGGAACCGCTAGGGGCGCTGTGAAAAAACTACTAAGGGTGCTGTGAACTGGGAAAGTTTGGGAACCTCTGATTTAGTGGATTTTTGTGCAGAGTTGAGGGTTGGGCTTGATAACCAATAATGTCCTTTTTATCTCATACACTCTATGATTTTTTATTTCATTTGAATACATTCTACATGTCAGCCTTTATAAAAATAATCCAGGATAATTTACAATAGTATAAAAGAGCCAATATTAAAATCCCATAATAAATATCAAAAACTCCAATATAGTCAGCAAAGAAACAAACTCTTAACAGTAAATCCAGCTACATTCATGACAGTGGGTACTAACAGTCATTCATAATTGTCCAGATAAACCAAAGAGTCCTAGTCCTAATCCAGGACCAAAACCTTAACCAAGTTGACATATAGCCCACTTTTGAAAAGAAAGTGGGGGCAACACCATTAAGAAGGTCCTTAATCTGGACTTCCAGGGAAGAAGTGGCGAACTGAAGATGGGTCCGCTAAAAGCAGAGCTGACGACCGTGGCAGAATGAAGTGCTGGCGAGTACAGTGGCTCTTCGTAATTCCTCTCCAGACAAGAAGAGGACTTGAGATCGCCCACAAGTACTCCAGATGCCTGCTCCTCACAAGGAGACCACAAGACAGCAGTCTCCGGGGGTAGAGCTCCAGGAGACCAGGGAATAGTTATCTTTTTGCTCAAACCACAGTTGGCGCCTTTCAAAAGGGCACTGGGTTCACATACTTCCTTTTCTAATCACTTTCAGAAATTGCTTGTTAACTGCTTTTCAGCTATTAGGAACCCTTGGATTGACAAGTTTTACAGCACTGGATGAATTTCCTTCAATCCTCAGTGAAAGTAGTTTTAAATACAAATTTAAGGATTTAACTTTTTTTCTTTTGGAATAAACAGCAAAGGGGTGATTAGAATTTTTATTTTGGAAAGTTACAAACAGACCAGATAGATTTGAAATAAGACTTTGGAATTAATTATAAGAATCCATCCTGTGGGAAAATGCTTTTGTTTTAAATTCTCTTTAAAAAAATCATAGGATGAGACTTTGAAGGTTAGACACTAGAGGGAACCAGACTGAACTAAGGATTACAATTAAAGGAGAAGAACACTTAAATCTGACTTACTAATACAGAATGGAGCAAAATATTTTAACATTGGACATATTGAAGGGTATTTTTGAACAATGGACTCAGAAGTTAATTTTGAGAGTGTCTGCCTCTCTCTATCTCTATCTCTATCTCTATCTCTATCTTTGTATTATTTTTATATTTTTAATAGTAATTTTTAATAAAACTACTATTAAAAAAAGTAGAAGGCCCTTAATCCTTAACCAACCCTCTCTGCAGGTTTTCAGGCTGGCACATAAAGAGATTTGTTCAGCCATCTGAGTCCCAAGTCACATAGGTCAAGGATCACATACAGTCTTTGAAGCTAAATTAATCTTCAAAATTTAATTTAAAAATTATTATATACATGATTGGAGGGTAAGCATATTAATTTTAATCAACTTTAAATGTCAATAAAATAAAACAGCCCTACCCACTATCCCACTAGTTTTTAGAATGCAGCCATAGGTCCTTGCGCGCGCGCACACACACACACACACACCAAATTTGTACATCCCTATTGTGGAACAGCCTGCAACGCCTTGAATCTGGCTGAAAAATAACTAGGCAACTAATGCCACACTCTTAGGGTTGGTGACATTGTGGTGCACTACAGCTATTCCAAGCAGCATCCTGTTGGCTACGTTTTACAACAGTTGTAATATCTGGGTTGTTTTCAAGGACACCCCAGAATAAAGGACATTGCATTCATCCTGGTAAGTGGCTATCAGAGAATGGGTCACTGTGGCTAAGCTGTCTGAGCTAAGCTAGAAATGTGATTCTCTCTGGAACTGAAGGTCTAATGAAGCATTAAGAACAGGGGAGCTACAGTGGGGATTGAACTGCATGGCTACTCTTCATGATGAGAAGAAAATGAATGTGTGGTTTTGAGACTGAATCTACCCTTTGTATATTATTCCAGCAGTTCAAAAATAATTTCCACTTACAGATGATTCTATATTTAATCTGTCTCTTTCTTTCCCTTCCTGATGAACATCAGATGCTCGTTTCTGTGTCTCCATAATTTCCCAGTGTCTGCTGTTCTGTGGCAAATAGACTTCCTTGCCTTCACTGGGGTGATTTTTGCTGCTGTCAAAAGGTTTAATAAACAACTCTCAGCCTTTTGGCATACATCACTCAAGTAACCCTGGGTTTTTGCACTTTCAGTGGGAAGTTTGGATGATATTTTCAAGTGTAAATCGGTGTCCTCCTCCACAAATTCAGGCCATAACACTGAACACTTAGCCCTTTTTCATTGCAAGGAGTTCCTTCCTTTCTAATCAATCTCCCCACTTGGAGGAGATGCAGGATGCTGATTTCCTGTAATTGTGGAAATCAAAGAAAGCAAAAGCTTCCTCTTTTTGCAAAGCTGGTGCAAGGCTGAATGCCTGAGAGGTGGCTGCTCAGTTGGATCTGTGGGGCTCAGCTGTGTAGTAGGAGCATCATTTTGACAATGGACTCAGCTCACTCTCAGAGAGATTGTGATTGCCAGCAACCCCTTCTTCACCCCTTCTGCTTCCAAATTCTGGCCCAAGGAAGCACAACTAAAACAAATGTTAGCATATTTATACAGATTGGCTCATTCAGGTGTTGTTTCTGCCGTCAGGTGCCAGAAGCCAGTTGTGTTCTACTTGGAACAGAATGGGATGAAAGAGAGATGACTGGAAATCAGGGAGCTGAAGAGAGGGAGGCTAGTGAATCATTGCATTCTGTTCCTGTGAACCATGCTTTTGTGTAATGAGAAATGGCTGTTTGCTTCTGATTTGTGTTAGGCTTTAGTACCTTGGATGATCCTGAAAAATGAAGTGGGGTGGGACCTGCCTATCGCCCAGGGCTGCCAATTAGACTGGGAAATGGGGAAAAAAAAACCTCCTGGAAGAAGGCAATGGCAAACCTTTACTGATGCCAAGAAAACAACATCAACGTGCCCATAAAGTCAGCAGAGACCCCCTGGCCAGATACAGCCTCTCCCCAAACCTTTGGTGAAGTCCTTGGAGATCTCCAGAGGTTGTTGCTAACCGTGACTTCTAATCTGATAGAAAGAAAAAAATGGTTAAATGAATTATTGGAGAGTAATCATATTAACTATATTTAATTTATATTTAAAATAACTAATTTAATTTAAGTGCAAATAAATACCATCAAATGACATCAGATTAATTTTTTTAAGTGCCCCACACCTTCTCAGCATACCTTCAAAAGGAGGCTGCTGACCGTAGGCTGAAAACAGTTGTTCATTCAGCTTTAAAAGAAACAGATTTTGAGAAAACCATCTTCAACTTTCCACTGCTTAGGCAAGACCACCGGGACTAGGTGAATCTGAGCTGAACTGAACTGAATCTGATACAGCAGGGCAGTTGTATGGCAATAGGAATTTAAGGGCATATGCATGTTTATATTTTTGTGATGATTACCTCTGATTTAAAAAATTAAAGAGATAATTCAGTCACTTTATTATACTTATAGTACATTCTCATTCTAGCAATGTATTCTCTCTCTCTGTCTCTCTCTCGCACACACACACCTCTTTCCTCCAAGGGGCATAAAGCAGTCTATAGAGTTTCCCCTATTTTATTTTTACAACAATCTATGAAGCAGGTTATGATGAGGGCTAGGGATTTATCAAAGATCTCAATCAACTTATCCTTGAGTTCTGAACTGCTTAAGATGCCCCTCTCAGATGCTATACAAGGTTCAAATCTTCCTTTTGATTCCTGGAGTTCCAGATGTGTGTCAAATGCAGTACTATGATTGGGGAAATGTCTAATTTCAGTGGAAGCACAGGTCTGGCTCTTTAATCTGTGGCTAAAACTTCAGACTGGCTGCCTTACCTCTTTAATTCCAGAAGACAAATTTAAATCTACACAGAAGAGAATCCTGGAATTAAAATTCCATATCTATTGTCTATGAACTCGAGGATTCATTACAGTGCTGGGTTTTGAAAAGGCCACAAGAATAATCAGATAATGCATCTGGGATTCAGATGTGCAAAGGAATAGGAATTCAGGGCCCAGTCATTTGTGGCAAGGGTGATTAAGAACAGCTTTGGCTTCACCATCTACCCTTCCTATATCACAGTGCTGAAGCATCACAGGGTTTTTATGCTAGCTTGATTTAGTGTTCTTTCCTGAGTGCTAATGATAGGCAAACATTAAAAAAAATAGCATTAAAGCAAAGTTGTGGAACTGGTGAAATGAAAACAGTGAATAACGTTCTCCTATTCTCCCCATTTTGTAAACATATTTATGACACACTGGTTTTGTCCCTCTTAAGGTATTTTCCAGGCAAAGAGTCTGAATGTTATACTTCCTATCTCCCACCAGACCAAAGGTTGGACACCTTCAGCAATGTGCCACTGCTTCATGCTTCATCTGCAGTAGACCAAAATTTAAGTTGTCCAAGATCTGTAAAAGATCTCTATCCTATTTTTAAACTTTTTTTTTTAGGTTCTAGGGCTATAAAGGTATTCTAGAATTATAAACATTGAGTATATATGTTTTGGTCTGTTGGTCTTGTATGCTACTCTTTGGATCATAACAATAAGCTAGATTAACTCAATGATGCCATCAAAATGTATGAGAGCCAGTATATAATATATACATAAGATCTACCACATTTGGTAATTCCTATTTGTATTTCAAATCCTGACTTTTTGTCACAGGAGGGTGTTTATGATTACATTTCTCTTTTCTATGCCTGGATAAGTATATGTAGTTATGCTTGAGCAATCTTTGCACAAACATCCAAGATGTTTCTTATTATTACTTCTTGCTCATTGAAAATAATAAAAATGATCATAGTTTGTATATGCATAGAGTGATTTAGTCACCAGCACAATAGCCAATCAGAAAATGGTGTATTAGGAGACATGATGTGATGCCTGGGCTGGAAGAAGAGTATCTTGCTCTGATTAATCCATTTGCTGGATGTGTGTTGGTGACGGTCATAAATGTAAGTTCACCGTTGCATCAGAACTTGGTAATACAGGAGAGCTCTTCCCTGACTACATCACTGCTGAGCTCTGGACTTGTCTGCAGATTAGGTTCCATACTGTAATGTAGAGAATCATAGAGATGGCCTTGAAGAAGGTATGCAGAGGCTGTTAGCAAAACATGAATTAATCCTAGGCAGGAAAGAATGCACTGGCAAGAAACTTAAGTGACTCCACCTTGATTCTCTTTGGTATAAGAGGGAGGGAAGGGAAAATGCGGTCAGGCTTTCAAAATTGGTGTTAGCCCTTTGAGGTTGGCCAAGTCAGTGTTTCCACAGACTCCACAAAAACTCTACTTTATTGATATGGTCTGTAGCAGCAAAATCTTGAAAGCCTGACAGTAGCTTCTTATACCAAAGAAAGTTGAGGCAGGGTCACTTTAATTAAATAATGCCTTCTTCCCTTCCCAGGCTTAATTCATGTTTTGCTACCAGTCCCCACATACTTTCCCCAAGATCATCTCTGTGGTTCTCTATATGTAATGAAGTTAGTTTGCCCATCACTAATTTGAACCCAAGTCTTTCCAGTCTGATCCTACACTCTAATCAGGCATAGTTAAATGATTATTAAGAATACCTGTAAAACATAATGTAAGTCAGACATCCGTGTGGAGATCAGACAAAAACGTGTACCTCATATTTGCTGAGTCAGAGTTATGGGAAGCTGCAGAAAGACTGTGAGACCAGATGCCTAAGAAAGGTAGACTTAAAAGTTGGGCTTGGAAAGAATGCCGGCTCTTGTTCCTTTTTTTGCCTACCACGAGTGCTGAAATCTCACGGCCAAAAAGTTTTTGCGTGCCACAGACGTAATCGATTGGTGCGAAATTCTTGCTGTGATTACGGCATGGGTACATAAACCTGCAGAGGTAACTGCCAACCATTGATCGATAACCCTAACCCTAACTCATTTGGCAGGGAAAAAAGTGTGAGACAGCCAAAATAAGCCGATGAATATTGCACAAAACTCACTGGTTAGCAAAATATTTTTTGCCAGGCAAAAAAGGAACAAGAACCAAAATGTCTTCACCTGAGGAGCTTTAAAGATGTTTGCGCATAAAGAGGTTTCTGGAACATATGGGCAGACTGGTGGGAGAAATGCACTGAGAAACAGGCTGGTGAATCAGAGATATTTGCATTGGGCATGTGAGAAGTCTGGCATGGGAAACCTGGAGGAAGTGTGTAGGTGGCTAGAAAATATTGGAAGCTTGACAAGGATGTGAGGAAATCACTCTACTGTTAGCTTTCCAATAACTTCTGGAGCATGTAAGAATTCTGGCATAAGGAGAGAATGTGGGAAGGTTGCATGTGAGGGCAGTTTGCATGAGGAGCTGTTGGAAAGCAAGCTGGTGGGTGTGGAACATGTGGGGAACAGGATATGTGGGGAGCAGGTAGACAGTGTGCAGGTGGGCGGGGAACAGGCAGGGAGCATGCTCAGCTTTAATTCCCCTGCATTCCATTCTGTTTAATTGCTTATTAAATTCTAAGCAGACAATTATCAGCAGCAATTACAGCTCCGTGCAGTGACACAATTGCCGCTTTAGCATTTGTTAATCAAATGCTTATTTAGGACTCCGCTTTATTAGCTGTTTCTGGAGGGAGAGCCCAATCCCTGAGGCTGGTGGGGGGAGGGAGGGAACTTCAGCCTTCTATCCCGTTCCTAGGCTGTTATCTCCCTTGGGACTTTCAATCTCCATCACCCTGGGAGAATTCCCTTAGGAAGATTAATCATTCCACACCTCTGAAAAACTAAGCAACAGCATCCATCAGCTCTTGGGTTGTAATGGCATCCCTTCAGGACTTTGTGGTAAATGAAGTCTTCACCCATCACTTGGGCCTGTGGTAGCCTGCTCTGCAGACGGACACTTCTGGTTTCAATCTCCAGAGAGTAGGGTTTGCGGGTGAAGTGGACTACCTTAGGCAACAGCTCTGGGAATGGTGAGGAAAAATAAATGAGGGAGAGAGAGAAGGGGAAGCAGGAATTACTGCATGAGAATAGCATTACAGGTCTTTTTCAAGTATTGGCTTTTGTGGGGAGAAGAGGATGGCATTTGGGCTCTACTTCAAGGAGCCAAATATCTTGGGCCAGTACTGTGATGGCCAATGGTGGGGACTAGCTCCTGCACCATTGCAGACAAAGTCAGCAGGATGGAGCTACATGGGCAAACAATCTGATCTGGTTTAAACCAGGTTCCCTGCGGGGTTGCTTTGTAAGGGAGGCTTAAGTATCAGGGAGTAGGGGCCCCTGGACTTTTAATGGAGAACAGCAACTCTTGCTCCCAACCAAGCCAAAAGTATCGCTGAACCTTCATTTTGAACACTGCAGTGGCATTGCCTTGTGACTGCACTCTTCAATCATATTTCAGTAGCCAGAGCCAATGAAGGACCGGAAAGAGATAATAATGGAACTATCAGCAGGAAATTGATCCTTCCACTTCTCTTTTATGATAATGCATGCAGTCACTTTACATGTTTTGTGTGCATCTTGACATGGAAACTCATCAGAGAGTTGTAGAGACCACGTTTGAGAGGAAAACAGAACTAGGATGTTCCAGTAGAAGAGTGCACTTGTATTATTTATTTTTATTTTCATAATTGGATTGGACATAGCTTCCCCACTCCAAATTAAATCATGTCTCTAGCTGACTCACCACCTGTATGCAGCATTAAAATAGTGTATGCAACTACAAAAACAACTATAAGCAACATTCACATATTTTTAGCAAAGTGTGATATGCTTGCCCTAGGATTGTTCTGACAACAGCCAGCTTTCGGGTGGGGAGTGACATGTCTGTGAGCTCCGTCATCCATTGGTCGGAAGCAAAGTGATTAAATAGTCTTGTGCAGGATCAAAGCATCTCTCTAGAGCCTTTGGGGATAATGAAAAAATGGTATCCTTTCTTTTAAATGCATAGCTGCTTACATTTTAATAAACAAACCTACCGCCATTCATCACTAGAAGAAAAAGCCGTCTTTAATGTTTCTTTCTCTTCAATCTGGCAGCTGAGCAAATAGTACTCTGTATGACAGCAACACGCTAGAGCAAAAATATGGCTTCAGAAATGAATAAGTTCAAATCCAATCAGTGCCGAAGATACAAATCTAAAAGACACATTGGCTCTGATATTCGCTATGTGCTACTGCTACTGTGGACTCACTACTGCTAAAGAGAAAGTCGGGGCCAAAGGGGTTTCACCATGAATGCAGATCTTACACTCACTTTGTTTACCAAGCAGACTGAGGAGATGAAAGCTAATCTTCCAAGTTCTTTTTCATCAGATTGGCCACAGAGAAGATGATGATAGCACACTTGCGTGCAGGTTAAATTGTACATAGTGATGCTGGAACTCTTCGCTCACAGATGTTGGCTAATCTTTAAATCTTTATGACCACAAAAGGTGGAGTGACCTCTGAACCTTCATCTTTGCTAACTTTATTCTCCCTGCATTTCCTGTTCTCCTGGGCTAGAAATTCTGCCTTCCATCACTGCAGAAAAATCAGCCAGCTACTTAATAAGAGAGCAGTGTTAACCAGTAATTATAACTAGTGATTGAGTTATTGTTTACTTTCATTTCAGCTTGCAGATCTAGAACAATATCAGGCCTGGATTGACAGCCCGAAGTAGCTTTAAGATCCCTCTCCACTGTGGATTGTCTGCATGTTCCTAAAGAAGTCATTGTTTCTAAACCTCAGCTTCTAATGTGCACACTTGAAATAAAAAAGGTTAACTTCATAAAGCATTTACAAATATGGATGACATAAGCATTTGTGCTTGTTTTGCCCATTACATTTTTATTTCGCCCTTCTTCCCAGAAACTCATGGTGGCCTACCGGTTCATTCTAATCTTTAATTTTTATAACTCTGTGATGGAGAGGCCCTGGCCCAGGGTCACACAATATGTTTAGACCCTGAATGTGGATGTGGTCCTGGTTTTTCCAAAGTAGATATGATGGTAGGAAATCTATAATCACATCTCTGATCATTTTTTAAAGGCCAAATGGGGCTAGAAGATACCCTGTTCAGGACTAAGGCTTCAGCCTTGCAAAAAAGATTAGCTGGTTTCTGTTGCTTTCCTCTCATATAAAGGTGCTGATCACCACAAAGGGAGGGGGAAAAAAGTAAGTGCCATATGGACATCAAGAGGAAAGATCTTCGCTATCAGTCCTGTACATATGGTTGGAAGAATACTCCACGGTAGTGTGGAAAATTGCTGCAGTCCCATCGAAGGGGAGCAGCTGAGAGCTCCCGGACAGAGGGCTCTAAGCATTACCAGGCAAAAATGATCATGCAGCTACTTAAAAACCTGGTTTACCCAATACCACCCAGCCTGGGCACCAAGACCCAGCTCATGGTCCAGTGAACCTGTTTGGCTGATAGTGCTGTAGCTAGGGGTAAGGCATTCTTGATGTTGGTGCCCAGATTATGAAGCATCCCCCAGCTCAGCCCAACCTGATTTAGTTTTGAATGCCCTCTGAAGACACACTTATTCATCCGAGCACTTTCAGGACAAGGCTACCTTTTAAAAATGAATTATGTTTTAATTGTTGCATTTTGTATGCTTTTTTAATTGTTTTCTTCCCTGCCAAATTGTGTTGTTGTTAATTGTTATATGAAGTGCTTTTGCTTTATTTTCTTTTTTTACCCTACTTTGGGCTTCTTTGAGAGAGTGCTAAACAAAGAAACAACAAATTCTGATTGCTCTGTTTTTATTTATCCTTACAAGAAAAAGTCAGAACTAGTCATGACAGTTGAACGGGTTATGCATAGAAGATACTAACAGAGTCACCTGCTTTTGGGTAATGGAACAAGAGGCAAAGAAGGTTGGGTTTCTGGGGCCTTTAAGTATTGACTGCAGTCTTGCACTGCATTGTTCCATGCAACAGCGGTAAATAATTACCACTGCAGAATATTTATTTATTTAAATTTATTGGATGATAAGGGAGCCTTGCGTTCTGCTAGGTCAGGTTTTCCGACTGCTGGGAACGTGAGAAGCACTGACAGTAGAGATGGGTGGCAGGGCGGAGGGGGGGGGGAGGCTATTTAAATATGAAGCAGACAGAAGCTCTCGTAGCACCCGCTGCTGAAGTCGACAAGAAGCACCAGCTGCGGGGGTTTGGCAGGAAAGCGGATGTTGTGGCTCGAGAAGCCGGAGGGACGTTGGCACTCGGCCGCCTGCAGGGCCAGTGTCTGCGTGTCGCTTTAGCCGTCAAAATACTCTCCTCCCCTTCTCTAGGCATCGAAGCAACCTCTTCCCAAGGCTAGTTGGCGCGTTCGCGGTGGGCAGAGTTGCTGTGTCTTCTCCCGCCTTTATCGCACCGTCCCAGGCAGCCCGGATGGGACGGCGCTCAGCCCCGCCAGGTGCAGCATGCGGCGCTGCCCTGCCGAGACTGCAGGCCTACAAGAGGCGGAAAAGTGGGGGCAGAGAGCGAGCGGGATCAGTGCAGCGTGGCGTGACGAGACGAGGCCCCCGGAGAAGTGAGCTATGTCCCTTATTGGTCACACTACATTTCTTTTTCATTAGCAGTTAAATGCAGACATGAGGGATCGGCGCAGGTTCACTGGGCGCGCGCCGTGCAGCATTTCCCGCTGTGATGGATTAGCCCCAGCGGAGGCCGGGCAGGGAGCGGGAGCCTGTTGTCGGCGGTCCTGGCCGTGCGCGCTTGGCGGAGGGGGCGCCGAAAGGTGTCGACTCGCCAAAGAAGGGGCCTGGGGAGAAGACGGGCGGCGAGGAACTCCCTTTGGCTCAGGTGGGCTGCAGAATTCCGGACAGCCAGGAGATGGCAGCAACGAGATGCAGAAAACTAACTTCGCCCGGTTGTAAATGACGGAGGGGGCGGAGGGAGACGACTGTTTATCGTACACACTTGTATCTCTGGAATAGCGTTATTATTACCCATTTTCTTAATATGCCTGCTAGTTGCTGCCATAGTTTCGAAATATAATTGGCAGGTTATCATTTTTGCTTTCATTAATTCAGGGTTGAATCTAAAAACGTTGTCAGTATTTACTGCACTTTTTGAAAAACCTGAAATTATATTCTCTAGGCCCTGGGAACCTCCCACTACTGCCGAAGCACAGCTTCTACCTCTCCTCACTATTGGCCCTGCTGGTTGGGGCTGCTGGGAAGTGGGGGGAGCACCATTTGTGGTTTTGATCTATTCCCTGACCGGCGTTCTGCATGTTGGAAACACGGGGAAGGAAATATAGAATTGTGGCCCAATAATTTAATAGTATAATCCCATATGTCTACTTAAGAGTAGGTCCCACTAGAATTCACTGGGTGGGCAAATGACTACTGCAAGTTGTTTTATATGGGGCTGCTGAGAACGCAGTGGCGTGTTTACTGATTGGCATTAGCCTATTTAGAAGAATAACTCTTGTACTTCAAGATCTGCCCTGATTGCCATTAGGCTTCTGGACCCAATTCAAGGTGCTGGTGATTACTTGTAAAGCCCTTTCCAACTGTGGCCCTTTTGCCTTCTGGGCTGCCTTCTTCATGCAGAGTCTTCCTGGCCTACTCAGTCCAATAGGGAGAGGAAGCTCCAAGTGCCCACCCTGAAAGCAATGGGGGTGGAGGGAGGTGGGGGGCTGGCACGCAGAGACTGACTTTCTCAGTAGTAGTCCCCTGTCTCTGGAACAGCTGTCCCCCCCTCCCCCAAGATTAGAGGTGACCTACTCTAATGATGTTTGGAAGATGAAAAGAGTTTTCTTTTACCAGGCATTTGGACTCATTTTGGTTTATGATTGTTAATAGTTTTCATTATTATGTATTGGGCATATGGATGGATTTTATGATTTTATTGATGTTTAATCTATATTGTAAGCCAGGTAGAAGTGGAAGAATAAGTGGTTATAAATTTCGGTAAATTAACTAACTAAATATAGAGACATAAGCTAAATTAATATTTTAGTTTAGGTGGCAATCAACAAGTTTGAATCATAGCATCTAAACTCTGTTAGTGGTAAGCAGATTAACCACCAGATCTGAGTGAAGTTGCATTAGTTGTACATGAGAAATTTTGCATATTTATTTATTTATTTATAAATCACTCATAGCGACTCTTGTGTTATTTGAAGAGCCCAGCAGTGACTACAAAATGCAGTTTATTTTGATAGGTTCCAGTATTCCAGACCAAAAAAAGCCTATGGCAAGTAGAGAGTCAGTATAACTATTTTTATCTAATAAATATTTATATCAGTTGGAAGGAATGTGATCATCTTTAATAAGATGGCTGTATCTCATCATAACCAAAGCAGTGGTTGTAACTCATCATATCCAAATCAGTGTGAATGACATCTGTGGCTTGGTTTCAGCCTGTTACCAGGGGAACTTTAAATTCTCTAGAAGTAAAAAGTTGAATCTAAGGCACAGGGATGGAGACAGCATTTTTCTCCACACGTCACAACAATAATGTCTTAGACCATGAAGAAGAAACTCCAGCTTCATTCAGGAAGATCCTAAGAGTCAGCTGTCAAGTACATCAGTGAAGCTATGAGATAGGATGGGATAAAAGGTGACTGTAGGTCATATTAACGAGTCTTACTGTTCTAAGACTTTGTATCCATAAACTATTTTTACAGAACTGTACCAGCAACATACCTGCTAGGAAAGTATTGCTGCCAAGTATCCATATCAGTAGTTATAATCACTGAAATGTACCAGACAGCATATCCAATAATTTCTATGCCAAGGGAGTAAATAGAACCATAAACATGACCAAATTATTATAGCTGTTACACCATCTCTAGTATGCATGATAAGCAGGTAATGTTCAGTGATCATATATGATTACTCTGTTGGTACATCTCAAAATGCATTGTACATCTCTTCAGTTTAGCCCTTGAAAAGTATTTTTTACCCTTCCCATTAAGAATTACTGGTAAATATCAACAAATGAAGTATGTTGACATGTGACATAACTAACCCTGACATGAATGTCTACTGACCCTTGCTGTCTGTGATAGCTGGATGCATATATATGCATGGCTTCGGGTTGTGCACCATTTACGCCCTTTCCTGGATCGGGATGCCCTGCGAACAGTCACTCATGCCCTTGTTATCTCCCAGATAGACTACTGCAATGCGCTCTACATGGGGCTACCCTTGAAGAGTATCCGGAAGCTTCAGCTGGTCCAGAATGCGGCCGCGTGAGCAATTTTTGGGGCCCGAAGAAGGACCCATATAACACCTTTGCTCCGTGAGCTGCCATTGGGTGCCGGTTTGCTTCCGGGTCCAATTCAAGGTGTTGGTTATCACCTTTAAAGCCCTACATGGCATGGGGCCAGGTTACCTGAAGGACCGCCTCGCCCCCACGATTTCAACCCGTCCCACCCGATCTCACAGAGAGGGCATGCTCCGGATCCCCGTGGTAAAGGAACTTCGATTAGCGGGGTCCAGAAGGCGGGCCTTCTCTGCTGTAGCCCCTGCCCTTTGGAACATCTTGCCCCCGGGGGTGAGACAGGCCCCCTCACTCCAGGCCTTTCGGAGGGATTTGAAGACCTGGCTCTGCCATCTGGCCTGGGGCAGGGAGGGAGGATACCAGAAATGGGGTTGGCTGGCCCCTTAGCGGCCTGGTGTGGCCTCTATTGGACTCTTGGATCTTTTAGCCTCTTTATTTTTATCCTTATTTCTGTAAATATAATTTTTACAACTTTTAAACTTTTTATAATTTTAATTATGTATTGATTTTAGTTGTTGTAAGCCACCCAGAGCCCCCCGTTGTGGGGAGATGGGCGGGGACAAGTTAAATAAATAAATAAATAAATAAAATATGGTGGAGGGGGGCTGTTTTAAGAGTGTGATCACCTGTATTTGCTGAGGCAGCAACAGTATGACCACAGGCTGTTGCTGCAGTGGCTTTTATTTTTCTTACAGACCAGTTCAGTGTGTAATTTATCCAAGATGTCTAAAGAGCTGCTGTTCATTTTGATGACATTGAAAAAGAGGTGAAACCTTACATTTCACAAAAGAACTTTGATTTTAGAGGCTTGTGGGCCTGGTGGAGGAAGGACACTGTGCAAATTGAACTTGAGTATTGAAATAAAGAACTGTGCAATCTTGGAAAAGCACGCTACTTAAACATCAGCAACATCCTACACCTGTCTTTTTTTTTTATGCCCTTCATAGAGGGATGATGCAATGCTATAACAAATATGGAGCCCTTTATCTGATCCACCGTCTTCATATTCAAAGCCTTCTAGTGTCTTGTGAGGAATACTAAGCAATGCTCTAGTCATCAGTGCTTCCGAGTAAATCCCACAAAGACCATGCACTCCCTCCAGGCAGGATGTAACTCTGGTTCTTCACAGGGCCCGCTGAAATGTCATTGCCACTATACCAGTTTCTAACCATCTTGTTTCTTTCACCCAACACAGATGCTCAGCAAAGTGCCACCGTGCCCATTCCTGTGCCTGGCTCTGGTTCTGACCTGCTCCCTCATTTCCTGCTAGAACCCGAGGATGTTTATATTGTCAAAAACAAACCTGTGACATTGGCATGCAAGGCCGTGCCTGCCACCCAAATTTATTTCAAGTGCAATGGTGAATGGGTGCACCAAGGTGACCACATCATACAGCGCAGCAAGGATAAGAGCACAGGTGAGTGTTGAAAGGGCATCAGAGGGCAGTCTGTGTCTTTTTAGCTGAGAGACTGGCTGCCAGTTTCATCCAAATGTCAAGTTAAAGATGGAAACTTCTTGTAATAAAGTATATCTGCACTACTGTATAGATTTATTTGAGTCCAGGCGACTGTAGTGCAGGAAGGGGCTGAATACTGGAGAACAGTCATCCAACCACAATTCTCAGAGGAAAGACAAAGAGTATTAAAACCGGTTTAAGAGCATAAATAAGACCCAGAATGTCCTAGCTCTCACAAATGATCAACATTCATTTTTGCATAGACAAAAGAACTGAAAACAGCATTATCCAGTTCTAGATCGATATAGAATCTCTTTTTACAGATACAAGCCAGTTCTTACCATGTACATTCTGATTCCCAGTCTCAGAATATTATCTTAGCTTGAATCGGATCCAAATTAGCTATATTTTGGCAACTTATAGATAGATTAAAAAAAAATCCAAAATAATATGGTTGTTACATTTCCGATTCTTCAGTTTTTACATTTTTTATCAAGGGCAAAATGAAGTGCTAAGGGCAGTGTATTTCGAGGCTGAGAAAAAGCCATCTGAAGAAGTTGAATGATGTGATAGGGCCACAAAGTAAAATTGACTTGTGCAGATTTTGCATAATTTCTCTTGCCTTGTGATGGTTACCCTGCCACACAATTTATCCTGCTTCTTCTAGCCACAGAGAAGGAAAAGGAGCTAGCTGGGATATAAACTTTGAACTGAGTAATGTAAGGGCTAGAAACCTATCAAGTATCAGTATATGTCAAATTTAGTAGCTTCTCATGAATTCTGCACATGTATTGTGCTTCCGCAGGTTGTTATATACCCCTAGCCCTGTTTGGAGCCCCTCTACCATTTAAACTCTCTTCCTCATTTCTTTGCCACTTGGTATTTTTGCAGGTCTACCGCTCATGGAGGTACGGATAGATATCTCAAGGCAGCAAGTGGAGAAGATCTTTGGCCTGGAAGAGTACTGGTGTCAGTGTGTTGCCTGGAGCTCCTCTGGCACCACCAAAAGCCAGAAGGCCTTTGTGCGCATTGCGTGTGAGTGATTTCCCTACCCTCACTTCCCTAGCCTCATTTCTCCTGGTGCTTCCTACCCTTTTGCCAGTAGGCTCTTTGGCTCCAGTGAGGGATAGTCATGGCATGGGTGCTATGTGTGCACTGAGGGTGACTGGTATAATAGTGGCATTGGCAGGGAGCAGATATGCCACTCAAGAGGCAGCTTGGCATGGGGAGTCTGTATTATTGTCATTACACCACTCTGAGACTCTTTTCTTTCTAGACTTGAGGAAGAATTTTGAGCAGGAGCCAGTGGCCAAAGAAGTCTCAATTGAGCAGGGAATTGTGCTGCCTTGCCGCCCTCCAGAGGGGATTCCGCCTGCTGAAGTGAGTACTGCGCCTGCATTCTTATTCTTGGGCATTGCGAGGAAGTTATTGAAAGCCCAGTCAATGCAATAAGTCCCAAGCAGCTGGATGGGGCCACCAGACAGGGTGCCATATCCTTCATCTTGCCCTTGGCACCTGCAGCACTTGCCAGTGATCTAGGCTGGGTTCTTGGTGTATATCCTGTTTGCATATTCCCTACCTGCTGCTTGAGAGGCTGCAGCTTCTCTCTCTGTGCGGTGCTAATTAAGCTTCTCTAAGCTTTCCTACACTGACTCTGTCCCTCCTTTGGTCAGTGTTTGTAGATGTTTTCTTTTGGAACAGATTTCAGCCACCACATTTTAAGGCTTCTGGCCCAAATCAAATCAGAACCATGTGTGACTCTTGTGTCTTCTCAAGGTGGAGTGGCTGCGCAATGAAGAACTTGTGGACCCCACATTGGACCCCAATTACTACATTACACTGGAACATAGCCTGGTGGTGAAACATGCCCGTTTAGCTGACACAGGCAACTATACCTGCGTGGCCAAGAACATAGTGGCTCGCCGTCGCAGTTCACCTGCTGCTGTCACTGTTTATGGTAGGGCCTCTTCAGGGAATGGGGAGGGTGGACCCTGAGAAAAAGGGCAACAATGGGCATAGTATTGTTTTATAACCCCTCCTGTGCATGAACCCCACCCTGCTCCAAGTTTGGTTTAGCTACTAGATGAAGGAGGAAGATGGATTATAGTGGGCTAGGACACTTTCAGATGTTTTTTCTCTTGGTTGGGGGATAATGGTGCCCAAAATATTGAGACTGCCTCTCCTTGGGTTGTGGTGTACTCAGTTGTTTTGGGGATGTGAAGAAGAACTTTGGAAGGAAGGAATTCCAGTGCAGATGAGGGACATAGATTGGGGAAGGAAGGTTGAATGGTAAATATGACTAAGGAGCAAGTTATGCTCTTGCAGAATATAACAGAGGAAAGCAACTTGACCCCTTCCCTGTTCCTCTAAGTGTTTGCCCCTCTGCTTGTGACACCTCCTTGCATATCCCCATGTTTTCTTGTGTATTCTCCCCAAACTCTTCATACACACAAATACACCAAGGAAGCCTGAATTCTGGAGCCAGCAGTTTTGTCCCCAAGACAATGAAAAGGCTTGGCTACTCCTCTAGGCCTGAAAAGCACTCTGCTCCCAATGGGGGTGGCAGCTGACTCTCCCCACCAGCTCTCCCAGGGCAGTCTTTGCAAGCTCTAGCTGATGCTGTCCCTTCCCCCCAGTGAATGGAGGCTGGTCGACGTGGACGGACTGGTCAGCCTGCAGCACCAGCTGTGGACGGGGCTGGCAGAAGCGGAGCCGGAGCTGCACCAACCCAACGCCACTCAACGGGGGGGCCTTCTGTGAGGGCCAGAATGTGCAGAAAAGTTCCTGCGCCACCCTGTGCCCAGGTACTGCCCCTGCCACACCATGGGCCTGCTCCCATGGTTCAGTTTGCTGTGCTCCTTGCACTCCAAGCTCTTGGCCCAAACCCCTGTCCAGAACAGTGGAGAAATGCTTAAGAAGCCAACATGTGTGAAGCCTATAGTCATTTGAGCTGAGCCATGCACTTCTGCTAATCTTCCTCACTCACAATTCTAGACTTCTTCTCTGTTTCACCACCACCACCACCCCCAGTGGGGGGCGCTCCTGTTCACACAGTTCTGCCTGTGCTATGCTACTATGACCATACATTCTCTTTCCCATTGCCCTGTTTCAAAGTCCAGCTGATTTGATTGTGAATCTGGAATGTTGTTGAGTGTGCCTGAGATTGGTTTTCCTGTCTCTTCAACTCTTTGAGGCAACTTCTCAAGGGCAGCTGGCTCTTGCCTTGCCTTGCTTTCCCTTCCCTCCCATTTGCTCTACCTGTCTCCTCCAACCCATCCATGTGTCTGTGTTGGTCCTCTCCCATCTCTTAGCCCACGTCCTTCTGAGGCATGTCACAAATATGAGAAGAACTCTTTTTTTTCCCCTAGTAGGGTAGCTTCTGTGGCTGCCACAAGATATACAAACCCAGCCCCTCCTCTGCCAAGGAGACGTAGCTCAAGAGCATCCTCGTGGATTATGGGATTGTTAAAGCAACATCTGCTGGGATGTGGTGGAGTAGGGTGGAGCGAGGGGAAGACCTAGAGTTTATTGGGAGGATAAGAGAATTGTTGGGTTAGTTCTTGGTTAGTAAGTATTTATACTGCTTCCTTCTATCTGGCAGTACCTGGCGGTTGGTCAGCCTGGAGCTTGTGGTCAGTATGTGGTGCTGACTGTACACACTGGCGCAGCCGTGAATGCTCTGATCCAATGCCCCGTAATGGTGGGGATGAGTGCCAGGGGCCTGAACTGGAGACTCGCAACTGCACCAGTGAACTGTGTACGAATGGTGAGTTCCTGCCTCTTCCTTCATCTTTGGGAAAGACAAGACTGCTGTCACTGAAGATGTAAGGGATGTGATACTGATGGTAAGCAGGGTGGCAATTTGCATATTGCCAAGAAAGAGAAATGCACCATCAGAAAAGGAACGTAGGGACTACATAACCCTTGCATATACTAATTTATATGTATGGTTACATGTTTAGTAATTATTACAATTTAAACACATAAAATGCAGCTTTTCGTACTTGGGAAGACGATGATCAGATTATCTGTATACCAACTTTCCAGACCTTTATTACTAATGGGCAATTAATAGATCATCTAATTGTTGATGGGAAGCTTCAAGGCCCCAATTTCCTCTTCTTTAGAAACAGGCAGCACAGCCTCTCTGCTAGAAAACTCTTTTCACAGCCAAACTAGTAGATGCCTTCAAACAGAACATTGCTCTCTTGAATAGAGGCAAGGGGTGTTTTAAATTTTGAAAAATCCCTTCAGGATGCACAAGGGTGACTGGGACCTCCCACTGAGGTTTGTTCTGAGTTACTGGACACTCCCAACTGATTGAGATATCAGGGCAGCCAAGCCTGTTAATTCTAGTCCGCCTACCCATTCACGCAGGAACGAGCAGCTCACTGCCTAATACAGATAGATTCTCTGCTGCCTAGTTTAGCATAACCTTGTGGCCATGGGCAGTAAAATAAGAACCCACCTTAATAGTGGCAACCCCTGCCACATCAGCATATCTCCCCAGAGACATCTTTCCCCTCATCCCTAAGAGGACAGTCCAAAGTTGCCTCCCAAAAGATGAGCTCCTTACTTGAAGCCTAGTGTGTCAACCTGGTGAACAGCCTGTTGGACTGCAGGAGGGAGAGCTCCATGCAGGCGTGAGGGAGTGGAAGAATGAGTGACAGGCCCCATCCTGGCTCATTAACTAACTAGCTTGCTAGATCTCCTAGGGCTTTCCTCTTCCTTTTATATCAAATTAACGGTTTCACAGTTGAAGTGAAAGCAATGTTCATCTTCCCTCCTGGGGCAGCTCATACTGAATGTTTGACCTAGCTGGTGGTAGGGGTGGGGGTGGGATTTAGAAGGACATCAGGGCAAAAATATAAATCACATAAAATACATGCACATGCTCACCCTTCTTTTCTTCCTTCCTTCCTTCCTTGAAAACCACCCTGCTCATAAGTTGCTTCCTAAACTACAGTAGACTGATATTTACATGTCTGCTTGCTTTTGCAGCACAGAAATGTTGCTCTTTCTCATACAATATGCCTGCCTGCTCTCCACTCCCAAATAGCCCCTATTTTCTAATCTTTTGTTTGTATGCCTCTCAGTGGATGCTTCAAACAAAGGACAATCTGTGCTCACATTCTCTTGTGTAGTTAACATTTTGGTTCATCATCATGGCACAAACAAGAGGGTGCATGGGGAAGGGCAAGGAGCAAATAATCCATTCTCCCAAATAAAGACTGACTGCTTTTACTCAGAAATTACAAGATGGAAATGGAAGTAGTCTCTCTAACCCCAATTTCACTTGTCCTATTCTTAATGGCATTCTCTCCTGTGATACCTGCTATATGGAATGATCTCCTGCTTGAGATATAGTATGGTTTGTTTCCACCAACAACTGATTGGATTGCCTGGATGATTTTTGATAATCGCTATGGCCAACTACACTTGGTGATTTCAAGTAATGGTATTTTAAGCATCTTAATTACTAACATTTTAATGGTCAGATTAAATTGTATTTTGCTGGCAACCTGGAACTATGTGGTTCTGTGAAGTGGTCGTGGTAGTAGCTGGAATGACTGGGGATTTTCCTGGAGGTACAGACCATCTTAGTGTGTGGTGGATAGGTGTATGATGGATCAAGGGTGTTATGATGAGAGTTGTCAGGTTTACTGTTACAGGAGAAGGGAGATTGACAGCTTGCTGCTCATTCCCACTTCCAGCCTGTGACCTCCTATCTGGACCCCAGGGATAGGATTGCTGTTTGAGCTTGACTTGATGGTAAATGCAAAGTCTATTTGCAATAAGATCATGTTCCTCCACAATTTGGTAGTTGATGAGCAGACAGACCTGGTTCAATGAAGTGGGAATGATGACCCCCTCAGAGATAAACTTTCCTAGCTTTTGGGTGCACCGGCAGCCTGTACTCCACACCTAGTACTGATTTTTAAAGACACCGTGCTTGTGACCAAGGATTCTACTCTAAAGGTGGCCAGGTATGAATACTTATATGTTAAGTTGGGGCAAAGGGACAAGCCAGGGATATTGCTCGTGTACAGGTCACCCTGCTGCCTGGCAGAATCCCTGCCCAAGCTGCTCAACCTGCTTTTGGGGGTGGTGTTGGAGTCTCTCTGTCTATTAGGTGATTTTAATCTCCGGACCCTTAGGTCTGGGTCAGGTAGAGCTTGGAGTTCATGGAGACCCTGAGCTTGTCCAAGGAAATCTTGAGCCTGACATATATAAGCAGCCACATGTTGAATCTTGCTTTTGCCTTGAAGCAGTTGTGTAGTATCTGAATATGGAGGGCATCTCTCTGAGCCTTTTGCCATGTCAGATCACTGTCATCTGGGACCTTGTTGGGTGAATGGACTGATTACCGCAAGGTGTCTTAGATCTGGGTTATTTCCAGTCATAGAGGTTTTCCCTGAACCTTGCAGGCAGTTCTGTTGAATATGCAGTTGTCTCTGGAAACAGGAGGAAACCTAGGCACTTCATGTGATTGCTTCTGAGCGGGCTGTCTCTGTTTGCTGATCCTGGATAGCAGGGAGCTCTGGGAGATGAAGTGGCAGAAGTACGCATAGAGCACCAGTGGAGGGAGATGAAAAGTGATTTTTATGGAGCACAGGTACAAGCTCAAGTTTTACTGTGGAAAGAAGAGAGGTGAATTGTTAAAATTTGTCCTGCCTTATTTCATTGACGGGCTGTTGATCAGTGGCTTCATTTAGGTTGAACAACCCCACTGTGATCAGTTTACACAACACAGCACTTTTCCAATAAAGTCATTCAGATTTGCTGAAGTCTTGACTTTTCATGGGCAGAATCTGATGGACTGATTGGGCCAATATGTTACCATATTTAATTGGGACTTGGATGACTTTAGCTTATCTATGGCCACCCGTGGGATATGGGAGAGCATGTCACATTGGCTCCAAAATGTTGTCATTGCTTCTCTTTGGGTGGGGGTGATGCCAGCAGACCTGAAAGAGGCTGTGGTGTGCCACCTCTTTAACAGGTCCTCCCTGGATCCATCTGTACTTGACAACTATCTTCCTGTGTCTAATTCTGGAGCACTTTAGAGGAAGTGGGTTATCTGCACCCTTTTCAGTCAGGTCTCAAGTCTGGGCATGGGATGGAGATGGCATTAGTTGCTCTTCTGGATGATCTTGTAATGGGGCTGTGAGAATAACTTCGAGAGACAGGAGGAAGAGCCATAGCTTAGACAATGTTTTGATAAAATCTGAGCAAAGGAGGGATGGGGGTGGAGAAAGCATCTCCGAAGGGACCCTCTCTAGTTCTCTGGAAAGTAAAGACAGGGGAAGTAGGAAGTGCTTTTAGATTTGCAAGATTCTGTTACTGTAACCTTACAGTAAAGGTAGTATTAGTACTCATGGTTTTGGTTTCCTGTCTAGACTACCTTAAAGGGCTGACAGATCTTTGTCAGGACCTAGATGGAGGTTGTGCATCCCTCCTAGTCCCACTGGACCTTTCAGCAGCCCACTATTCTATTGATGGTGGTATCCTCCTGGACCATCTATGGAGGCTGGTAGAATGCATTGGTTTATAGTGGTTCTGCTCCTTCCTTAATATGTACTGTGTTTCTATGAGAATAAGAACCTGTGTATATATTATTTGATAAACATCACAAAAGCTTTTCAGCAGGAGCAGTTTGGGCAGAGCAGGGAAGCAGGAGCCTTCCCTGCTTCACACCCCAGTCCAGGATTCTGTTTGAGAGAGACACAGGTTCCTGGCTAACATTGGTTACTATTATAAAGCAGCCACTAATGCCCTTCTGATGTGCTAGGCTTCAGTATCAATATCCCCCAAACAAGTTAAATTTGAAGTGCAGCACATCTGAAAAGAATCATGGGGAAGGGCTATACAATTAAATAGGGTTGTGTGCTAAACATGTTGATGATACATTTCATAGGGGAATCTCCCCCTTCCCCCCTCCCATGTTGGTAGCATTATTATAGCTATTATGAATGCTGACCATTACAAATCTTCCTAAAAGGTACTGCTTGTTTTGTAGCTTTCATCTGAATTTCTCTAAGAGCCATTCAGCCTTGCTGAAAATGTTGTCCTCCCCTTCTAAGCTGAAAACGGAAATGAAGCTGCTGGGTCCTAGAGAAATTCTTCTTGTTTTTTTACCCATTTTTCTCCAAAATGCTCTCTGTACGAGAACAGACCTACAGATGCAAGGGAGGTGGTCAGCCCAGGAATTTCTTCTGAAAAATAGAGTATAGGCACAGAACCCTTGATGGGCCATATGTGATAAGCCCAATGAGAACCAGTGCACTCCAATCCAATCCAGAACTCTTCCCTACAAATTCCATTCCCTCGCAGACCCCATGGATAACAGATCTTGCACATCATGTCAGTGAGTCTTAGGTTCCTTCTTCTAGAGCAGACACTATTATTTCCCACTGCATAATAGAGCATGATGTTGGATTCAGTGTGTACCCCTCCCTCTGTTCCCCTCTCTAGGAACTGGTGGCTCTGAGGATGTGGCTCTGTATGTCGGCTTAATTGCTGTGGCCGTCTGCTTGGTATTGCTGCTTCTAGTGGTAACCCTTGTCTACTGCCGCAAGAAGGAAGGGTTAGATTCAGATGTGGCTGACTCCTCTATTCTCACTGCTGGCTTCCAGCCAGTTGGCATCAAGCCCACCAAAGCAGGTGAGCATCGCTCTAGTCTCGGGGCATTCTCTAGGTCTTGTATGGTGGGTACTAATCTTTTCAGGACATGTGGCTATGGGAAACTACCACTTGGGCAAGCAATCATTTTGGAACCATGTTCAAGTCTTTTGTGAAGTTGCCAGGTTTTATTATAGAGGTGATTTTTCTTTCTTTCACCCTTCTGTAGGGGTAAGGAAGGATGTGACAACAATGTCTCTGAACCTGTTGGAAAGTTTTAAACTTTTATTGTATCAGGTAGAAGAGGAACATGAGCAATGAAAGCATGCAGGATAAGTAGAGCACAACTGCTTTGAGGCTGAGATGTAATTTGTAGGAGATGGAGGACTTCTGGCCTACAGGGGAACTTTGCCCATCTGACCTTTCTCTCCATCAAAGCTATAGCAATAAGATTTGAAAAAAAATCTTCCAATAGCTTCAGTGCAAAGCTTTACTTAAGTTAAACTGCAGCATGGTGAGCTGCCTTCTCCAAAAACCATGTGTATCCTATTGCAGTCAACTAAAACAAAAGCTAAGCCTGAAACAGCATGGCATAGGTTGATGTAGGTTCTCAGTCATCCCAGTTGCCGTGACTCAACCTCCAGATAGCATTTCAAGGCTGGGATGCAAGCTTCTCAGCTTTGAAGCCCTCTCATGATGCAGATAGGCTTTAATAGAATCCATACTGCATTGCTAGCGTGTGTGTGTGTGAGAAAGCGGGGGGGGGGGGGAGAAAGAAAAGAAAAAGAGTAGTGCATAATGAGTTTGATTTAGCCTACTCGTTTTAGCTTTGACACACCAACTTTTTGCATCTGCTTCTGGCATGCCTCCTTGCACAACCCAGATGGGAATGTGGCCTTCAGGTGAAGAAAATGTCCCACTTTTGTTCTGGTCTTGAATGTCTGTTACCATAATTCCTGCCAGCTGGAAGCCAAAGGAGATACACCACTAAGACTTCAGAAGTTGGCATGTCAGGAGCCTTTATCATGGATGGAGCAGTCATGCCCTGCTTGCGGTCCTCCAAGGTCTTAGGTATAGCTTTTGCAGATGCCATTACCGTGCTGCCCTGTTCCATTTGTCTGCCCCCTCCTGATTTACTATAATTGTTGGATTTTGCTGTTTTCCTGAAAATTCCTATTTTTGCAAGACCCAGCAGCTACATTTTTGAATGTAGAGCAGTGTTTCCCAACCTGGACATCCACTTTATGTGTGGACTTCAATTCCCAAAATTTCCCCAGCCAGAATGGCTTTTCCTGAGAATTCTGGAAGTTGCAAGTCTGCACATGTAAAAGTTGCCAACGTTGGAAAACTGAGTAATCCTTGGAGGACTTGTTGATCTCTGGTCCTTGCAGGAATGAGCCCTTTCAGAAATTCAGTGGTGGTAGCTGTAGCAGAAATGAATCAGGTGGGAGCAGCCATATGGAGACAGGGTTGGAGGGGAACTTCAGTTTTCCCTTTCAAATAATCTCAATATAGCTTGAGATCACTAGGGGAGGGAAAGGCTTTGTGTGAGTGTGTATATTCATTGATATGTGTGTATATATTAATATTTGCATGCATACATGCTGTCGTGTATGTACGTAAGTGTGCATAATTGGGTCACATGCAGCATATGGACCCAGCACATCATGCACCCTTGGGGCCAGAAAGGTTGCCCACTTGGTTTTTAAGTAGTAGCATATTATTGAGCTTCTCACCTTATCTGAATTGGGAGTGGTCCTAACTTGGGAAGGCTCTATCTTATTTATTCCTGTTCCCCAAATTGACATCAGAACTCCTTACAAATGCTACCAATAAATAAATTTTAAAAATCTTCCTTCAGAAGACTGAAAATATGGGACACCAGAAGTTTTCTTACAATAGGTCATTTAAGCAAAGGCTCTCTGTCAAAAGTTGCATAAGAAAACTAAGCCCTGAGACTCTGCATTAGCGCACAAAACCTATTACAAATATAATCAGACATTTAAATGCCAGAGATTCTCTTCTCACTGGCCATATGACATAATTAAACCTTAACTTTGCTAAAGATGTTAAATCAGAGGGTGGAAATAGCCAGTTGTGTGTTCTGAGGGAACCTGCTAAAATAACCAAGAATAATTTCTTCTAGTTGCAGACAGTGTTCTTCATCCAGGCTCCCCCTACGTGTGTTAGATAGCAACTCTATTGTGCCCTGAGAGCATGGCTGCCAACCATACTAATTGGGTTGATGGGATCTGGCTAGGCTGGGGAAGGCCCATCTAGTTCCTGTTGTCTCTAAGAGTTTAACTAAAGAGGGCAGTGCACAAAGGTACACATTCTTCTACTTGCTTGCCACCCAAAACACATGCTATGTGTTACTCCAGTCTTTCAGAATAAGTTCAGGAAAGCAGATTCTCCATTCAGTAAGAAACATTAACTTCTGGAGGAAAGTAGTTGCAGAAACAATAAATGCAAGACTCTTCTGGTATATCTCAGTTAAACTGATTAGTCAAATACTCCTCTCTTTCTCTCTATGAATGCCAGATTAAACCATAGGGAGCCAATCAAATAAATATAATCAAATGTTCCAGTATTCGCAAGATGGGTAACACTGTATTTGCTCTCGAGATTTCAAAGTGTCCTCTATAGCAAAATGCCACACGCACATCCATCATGATAAATTTTTGACCTTTTGGAACCAATCCATAGAATGCACATACATTCATAGACAACACAGTCTAGTTGTAGGTCAAGGAATTATCGCTTTATTACTCCATCATCCCATATTGTGACTCATGATCTTAGAAACATTCCTCTTTACACCCTGATAAGTGACAAGATATTAAAATGACACGTGTATTCTGTTGATCTACATTTGGACTGCACAGATGGTTTCTGTAAGCTCTATTAACCCAAAACTCTGAGTCTAAAAAAGGAGATTACATTGCATCTTTAAAAAGCTGTCTTTGGGAAATAAAATGCATAACCTTATTAATACAGAAAATGATGGTCTGAACAGAGATCTTTGTTTCTCGGGTCATTGCAACAGTCTGTTACCCCTGCTGGTTAATGTATTTTATGCAATCCTGTCTGATGAGATAATGTTTTGTGATTAGGCTGCTACATACCTGAGGTGACTCAAAATATCTGCATTTGCATCTATAAAGTAATCTAGCTCTCTGCAGTATTAAGAATGAGCTAACTTTTCCATTCTGCCAGGGAAGAGTTTTTTTATGTCTTGCAACAAGATGTGCGTCTTTATCATGATCCCATTATCATGTTCATTTCTTCCTCACACAGATAATTCCCACCTATTGACAATCCAGCCTGATCTGAGCACCACTACCATGACCTACCAAGGTTCACTGTGTCCACGCCAGGATGGGCCTGGCAAGTTCCAGATTGGCAATGGGCATCTGCTTAGCCCCCTGGGCAGTGGGCGCCATACTCTTCACCACAGCTCTCCCAGTGCTGATCCTGTAGACTTTGTCTCACGATTCTCTACCCAGAGTTTCTTCCGCTCCTTGCCCAGGGGTGCTGCCAACATGGCGTACGGAACTTTCAATTTCTTGGGTGGACGTCTAATGATACCTAACACAGGTGAGGTTGACAAGTAGGGAAAATGTAGGGCTGGAGATTTGGAGAGTGCCTGCAGTGGAGCAACAATGCTTTCTGATGCTCTTAGTTCCGTTCTGGATCGTTGCTCAAAGAAAAAGAATTTTCTTTCTAGGCTGGATTGCTGCATGGGAAAAGAAATAATTTCATAGAGAAACTCACACAAGAAGATAGACTATTTCCCTCTGAGATTTCTTTTAAGGAGGGATTGCCCATTTCCTCTTTCGGCTAAGCAGCCTCTGACCAAAACCCATTCTTCAGTGATCAGCTTGCCTGAGAAATTGGAAGGCAGCTTGCGTGCGAGCAGAGGGTTATACTCCTTGAGCCATCTCGTCTCTGTCTTTTAGGTGTCAGCTTGCTTATCCCACCCGATGCCATCCCACGGGGGAAAATCTATGAAATTTACCTGACGCTGCACAAGCAAGAGGATGTGAGGTACATATCCCATTCCCTGAAAACCGCTAGGAATTCTGCTCCCATTCCAGTCCTGGCGGTCCCTGGGATGCTAATTTATCTATACTTGCCTGTAATTTATCATGCCCACAACGTGCCCATATGTCTCCTCAGTTTTCCAAAAGGTCACTGGGAATCCTTACAGGCATCTGCACTTTCTGTCCTTTAATTCATAACAAGGTACAGACCCCTGTGGGATCCAGAGGAAGTTTGTGGGTACTTGGGTGCCAGCTGATACATGCCATGGTCTTGCTAGTCTGCACTCCTGCAGATGGGTTTGCTGAGATTTGTCTCTGCTGATTAAAGGAGTACCACCAAACAGAGATAAGATAATGTCGTCTCCCTTAACTCTAGTCTCAACCTTTTATATATTTTGTGTTCTCGAGCCTACCTTGGTCCGGCCTGAAATAAACAGTGATATAAAATAAACAGTAAGTTCATAGGGACAGAGGCAATCTTGAAGATGGGGCATGAAAATAGTTTCCATGGAAAGGAATGGAAACATTTCCCACATCATGCTCATAGGGAAAGGTAATAGAATGAAGATGATACCGCCAAGCCATTTCTAGGGGTATTTGCACTGCGGCATCCATGGGATATTCTAAAGATACTCCACCTTCGTTTCTTTTCTTTAATGTTTGTCTCCTGGCTCTGTGCAGCTCTTGTACCTCAGTGCTCAGGGCTGTGTCAACAAGAAGCATAGAAAGCCCACTTCCATCCTGGCATGTTTAGTTTCCAGAATCCCCTTGGTGCTGTCTAAGGGCAGAGATGATGGGGATGCCTAAATTGGGCCTGCCCCCAGTTTGCACTCAGGATAACCGCCTGGCCAACAAAGGTGGCGAAGCTGCCAGCCGAAAGCACCCCGCAGGCTGCCCAGAGTCAAATAACCGGCCACCAGAACTCACCTACTGATCATGTCTAGATCCTTTTCTCTTCCCAATTTCCACTGAAAGAAAGATGCTCAGCTGTGCCGTTCGTTGCTGTATCGTCAGAACTCTTCTGGAGTTTCTGCCTGGCAGAAGTTCCCCAGGGGTAATCCCCTGCCATAACTGGGACATTCCTGCTGTTGCCAGGATTATTGCATTAATAATATTTGATTGTAATTAATAATCTTTATTAATTATAAATTATCTAATTAAAATTAATAAAATTATATAATAATTATATACATCATTTATATATATACTGTATTTATATATAATATACTATGTCATATAACTATAATAATATAATATTAACTAATAATTGTTAAATAATAATTATTAAATCACTTATTATTTATTAATGACAAGAATGTATTTAATAATCTTTGATGCACTTCTTGATAACTCCTGATCTCTAATGTGAAAGAATCATCTCTGGGTGTATTATCGTTATGGTACTTGCTGATATTAACCCCATTCTATTTCTTCATGCTATGTGTCCCCCCAAACAAATAGGGGTGTGGATTTTGTTTCTCCTCTGTTTCCCCTGGGATTATGGCCAGGAGAAAGTAGCTGATGTCGCTCGCTGGGCCATGGAGGTGGGGGAGTCCTCCTCTGTATTACTGATGCTTCTCTCTCTTGCCAAGGCTTCCGCTGGCAGGCTGCCAGACTTTACTGAGCCCCATTGTTAGTTGTGGCCCTCCGGGGGTGCTGCTCACCAGACCTGTTATCCTAGCCATAGATCACTGTGTGGAGCCAAACCCTGAGACCTGGAATCTGCGCCTCAAGAAGCAGTCCTGTGAGGGCACATGGGAGGTGAGGCCTAGCCTGGAGTACTTGCTGAGCAACTCATGGATTGTTGCAACGCTGGGCCTATTTTATTCATAACAAACCAAATGTCATGCCAAGTACCCCATATTCAGCAACCTATAAAATATGTTAAAATCAAGTAGCCATCCTGTTTTTTTGTTTTGTTTTGTTTTATTTTGTTTTGTTCTGTTTTGCAAAATGTGAGGTATCTACTTAGTTCCCAGCAAACTTGGGACCTAAGATCATCTGCTGGACAGGTCCAAGGGCCCCCTTATTCTAGAAGGCAGCCACAAGAGTCAAGGCCTTCTTGACAATGGCTGCTCAGAATTCTCCCTGGAAAAACTGCTGGGTGCCTATGTTAATATATTTTCATACCAGGTGAAGCCCTTTTTTTGTTCTTCTAGGTTTCTTAATTTAATGTCAAAATATCTTCAAATGGATATTAATTATTTGATCATTGCTTTTATATAATTGGCCTGTTTTGCCTGTTTTCTAAGCTGTCTGTATTTTGGTTTTAGTGGATTTGTCTTCAGTGCTGTGCTACTATTTATGCATTGATTTCTCGTTTTGCATTGTATATATGATTGTTCTTCTCCCAGATAACACCAGCGATGAGATACTCAGAACTAATCCAAATAAATTAAGTAAACAACCAACTATGGCACTGAGCATCCCCCCCAAACCATGAATCAATAAATTTTCTGGTTTCCTTGGATATCATTTTAAGCTTATTTTCACATTCCCAAAGCTAGGTCTTTGCCTTAAAAAAAAAAAAATGAAACCTAAAATCTGTCTCAAGTGCTCCACTGTATAGTTTTGCTTTTTTGCAGAGTATATACAGCCCTGTTACACCGTTAACTGAATCTAACGGGTTGTACATTCCCCAAGAGAGGTACTCATGGGCTTCTGAAAGGAGGCAGGTCTAGCCTGTGCCCTACAGTGAGGACTTGGATGCAGCCTGGGCCCTTAAAGCAGCTCAAATGCAATGCCAACAGTGTGGATGCTGCAAGAGAAAGGGTTCCTCTCAGGCTCGATGCTACAGCCCTTACTAGATATACCAGTGAAGCACTGTTGTGACACTACCCATGCAAGCTGATATGCCAGCTTGCTATTCTTTGTCACATGCTCATCAGCCTTCTTCTTCTACCATCTCTGGGTTTAGCCTAATCTCTCTCTCTCTTTCTCCCTCCCTCTCTCTCATATTGATGTGTATGTTCTGCTCTTCTGCCATCTCTCTTTTTTTGATGCAATGATTGCCTTCCTTTTTCACTTCTTTAGGACGTGCTGCAGTTGGGTGAGCCAGGACCTTCTGAACTCTACCATTGCCAGTTGGAACCCCAAGCTTGCTACATCTTCACAGAGCAGTTGGGCCGCTTTGCATTGGTGGGGGAATCGCTCAGCATGGCTGCTTCAAAGCGCCTGAAACTGGTTCTCTTTGCACCCACAACTTGTACCGGGCTGGAATATGATGTTCGCGTGTATTGCCTCAGTGACACCCGTGATGCACTTAAGGTATTCCCCCAGGAAATTCTTCCATGTGCAGCCCCTCTAAGCCCTCTTCCCTCTTCCTCTTCCATATCTCACATATGCTGGAGTACAGTGTATTTTGCTAGTTTCAAGAACTCATTATTGGTTCATTTGTAGAGTTATTTCAGTACTTTTGATCATGTAGCCAGAGCAGAACTTTAATAGAACAATCCTAATCTAATTGCAGGACTAGGGCTCTGCAGATTTTCAGTGGAGTACTTCACTTCATCAGACAGTGGAGCAAAGAGCGCCTTTGAAGCAATGCCACACATTTAAGTAGTAGAATGACTGTACCTTTTGCTTCCCTTAGTAGCGGTTATTTCTGTGCACGTGTAGCACACGCACAGAAGCTTCTTTTAGTGAGAAGATCAGCCAGTCAAGGCAGCTGGCTAACCTTGATGGTAGAGGTAGAACAACATGTGGTGAAGCCTCTTACAAGAAGCCTAATCTCTCCTTATGCAGTTCTTCAGCCTTTCCCATCATGACCCTAATGTCTTCTTCTGGTATGCTAATATTTTTCATCCAGGAATTCTGTTTCCACAGAACAGAGTAGTCTCCAGTATCCCCCTAGTTTAGACTCAAGCTACCCAACTCCACAACATAACAGAACTGGACGTGTCCATTTAGCCCATGCAGTCCAACCCCATGATCAGTGCAGGAATCCAGACTAAAGCATCCCAGATAGATGGCTGGCTAGCCTCTGTTTTAACACATCCAGTGAAGGGAAGTGCACCCTCACTTTGGGTGATTGGTTCCACTGGTGAGCTTCTGTTAGGAATCCTCTATTTCAAGCCAAAGGTTAACCCAGTATAACCCCAGCAATAGTATGCTGGAGACTAGACTCCACAAAACGTGTAATTTGTTTTGAATTCGTACTTAATGAAAATTGATTCTATTAATAAAGTTACACCCCATATTTAATAATTTCCATTTGCTGTCCCATTAAAAATTGCCTTTTAAAAAATTCTAGAGGAAATTGCAAAAACAACTTAGCTCTAGGCTCTAGAGTAGAACAAAGGTTGAGCCCCAGCTGGATGGGTTTTCTTTAGTTATATGGTGTTTCTGGGACAGATTGTGATTTTTTGTGTGTTTTGTATGGTATTTTTAATTGTAAGCTACCTTGAGTCATTGGGAATCAGGCAGCCTATAAATAAAACCTTATTTATAAATAAACTCCAAAATGCAAAGATTCCAGGACCATGATACAGCTTTGAGGCCTCTAGTTTAGCGCCTCTGGCCAATTCAGTCAGTGACCAAACCTTTCAGCCTTGAGGGCTACACAAAATATCGATGACTAGTTAAATTCCTCTGCATTTAGAGATGCATGGACTGCCCTGATACATACACCACACCTATGTGCACATACACATTTTTCATCACCACCACTACCTCCACACACATTGTATCTCTTGAGACCTGAATTGTGGCTCAGTAACCATAGGACAGTCTTTGTTTCCTTAATCCCCCTCAATTAAGAATATCCCCTGTGTTCATACCATTATAGGAAGTGGTACAAATAGAGAAGCAAATGGGTGGACAGCTGATTGGTGCACCACGAATCTTGCACTTCAAGGACAGTTATCACAATCTGCGTCTCTCCATCCATGATGTGCCCAGCTCACTGTGGAAGAGTAAGCTCCTTGTCAGCTACCAGGCAAGCGTTTCTACTAATCCTGGGGTTATTTTTATCTAGGACAAGACAATACTCCGATTCTTTTAAATTGATAGAGCTGCTGTTACCCTTTTATGTCCATATTCTTTGCGAAAGAGTTGTAACCACCATCCCCACCAACCTATCCTTGGCCCAGGAATACCACCTTCTCAAGCCAAGAAAATCTGACTGTTCTGGTTATGCAGTGGTTTGGAATCAGAAGGTGAAAAGTGATTTGGAGTATATGGGCAGCACACATCACACTTGTTACTGCCTCCTTAAATCAACCATGTTGTTTCCTGGAGTAGACACAGCTTCTTCAAGGAATGGTTGAAAAGTGCAGTGTGAGTGCATATATACTGTATGTTCCAAATCACCTTTTCCCCTTTGAATCTGCATTGCTGAACAGCCCTGTTATTAGGCAATTCCTTCTTTGGGAACAGATAGCAGTTATGCCTCTGCTACTTAGTACCAACCTGTACTTGGTTTTGCCTGAAGGTTTTGTAACTTCAGCCAAGACTTCTTTTTCACAATTCTTTAGAAAAGCATCATCTTGTGATTTGTGTCTGGCCTTTCTTCTTGTAGGAGATTCCCTTCTACCATCTTTGGAGTGGACTGCAGCCCTACCTACACTGTACCTTCACACTGGAGCGACTCAGCACGAACACATGCCAATTGGCATGCAAAATTTGGATTTGGCAGGTGGAGGGTGATGGGCAAAGCTTCAATATTGACTTCAACATTGCCAAGGTAAGGGCAAGAATAAAGTGAAGGGAGACTAACTGTGACAACTTCTGTTAGCTTCTTGGCTGGGTCTCCTGTGCTGGCAGAGGGAGGGATTAGACAGGATGGGCCCTGTTAAGCATACACTGGAGGTCAGCAGGTATTTGGCTGAGTGGATACCTGTTATCTGTCTTTTGAATAACTTTCAAGTTCCTTAGGTGGATTTACTGCTAGGGTATTGGGTATGATCTCATAGTGTTCCTACTGAACATACTTGTGAGTAGACATCAGGGCAGATTTGTGTCACAGGATTTTGTCTTAAAATCCTTACACCTACTATTTTTCCATTCTAAAAGCCAATGTCAAGGCTGTATGTTAGCTGTAGCCATCTGTGTCCTCAGAAAAGAACAAAGTACAGACCTGTTCTGGCAAAATGTTCCTGACTTCCTAAGCTACAATTAATGAACCAGGATGACTGTTAGGCCTGCATTCTCACCCATATCATATCCCATTTCTCCTCATATGCTAGCTGCAGTAGACATCCTGATTTCTTTTAACTGGAGTTTGGTTGTTAGTTTATAGGATTTATATGGCCTCCCAGTTCTGGCAGTTGCATGGGTGTACCAAGGTGCACTTATAACTACCTGGTAGTACAGCAATAAAAAAAATATATAATGAACCCCATGAAAATAACCCAAATCATAACAAAACACATAATTGGTGTACAGATTACAGTGTTTCAAGGAAAGGACGTGGAGCATTCCACTTGTTGGAGCGTAGGGGTGGAAAGAAATAACCAGAAACAGGCTGTCCCGCACTTTATAGGGCTTTGTAGGTGACAACCAGCACCTTGAATTGCACCTAGAAATCTACTGGGAGCTAGTGCAGCTCACGAAGCAGCGGTGTTGCATGGGTGTACCAAGGTACACTTATAACTACCTGTGCCGCTGCATTCTGGACTACCTGCAGCTTCCAGATGGTCTTCAAGGGCAGCCCCATGTAGAGAACATTAGTCCAGCCGAGAGGTGACTAAGGCATGAGTGACCACAAGCACCACCTCTTGGTCCAGGAACAGGTGCAGTTAACACATTAGATGGAGTTGTGCAAAGGACCTGACCATGGCTGCCAGTTGCTCTTTGAGCAGGAGCTAGGAGTCCAAAAGGCCCCCCAAATTGCACACTGGGTCTGAGTGAGAAAATGCTATCCCATCCAAATCCAAGGATGGAAAATTTCCAGTTCCTGGGTAAGGGGAGCCCCAAACCCATACCCACTGTTATATTCTGTCAGAAATGGGGAATATCAATTTAATGTTGATTTATAATACAGAATTTTAGTCATATTCTGATCTTGTCTTAATAGCCTACATAGTAAATTAACTCTAAATCAGTAAGTCCCATGCCAGATACAATAATGAACTTGGTTTGGTCAAATCAGATCTCTGCATTAAAGCCAGCAAACAAGTAGAAATGCAAGGAAGGGCCATATGGCTCCAGTGCTCCTTCCTAGCTTCATAAAGTCTGGCTTACAAAGCTGGGTACCTTATATCTTTCATACAAAGAGGTTTCTAATAACTTACAGGTACATAGAAAAATGCTTGGAAGCACATAGCCAATGCTTGCTGAAATTTCAAAGGCTAGAGGAGTGGTTGAATAGTTAGGCTCCATTTTTTTTTTTGACAGAGCAAACTGAGTTGTCAAATTAGAGAATATTTGGAAAGAAACCACATTATAGTAAGGGGCCTTCCTTCTCCTTAAAACCTGCATCTGACCAAATAAAATAAACAGCCTTGTTATCTTATGCTTTTAGCTCTTTCTCTCAGCCCAGAATCCTTACTACAAAGATTTTATTTGTGGGATCTAATAATTGTTGTCTTCTTCTCAGGATGCCCGGTT
Source organism: Liasis olivaceus (assembly GCA_030867105.1). Taxonomy (NCBI): domain Eukaryota; kingdom Metazoa; phylum Chordata; class Lepidosauria; order Squamata; family Pythonidae; genus Liasis; species Liasis olivaceus. The sequence goes on along the minus strand of CM061348.1, from coordinate 63,403,326 downwards.
CTCGGACTGGCTACCCCCAGACAATGAGGCTGGCTCCCCTGCCCTGGTGGGCCCCAGTGCCTTCAAGATCCCTTTTCTTATCCGCCAGAAGATCATAAGTAGTCTGGATGCCCCAGGGGCCCGTGGGGCTGACTGGAGAGCATTAGCCCAGAAGCTGCACCTTGACAGGTATAAGGATTCTTTGTTTAAAAGTGTACTAAGCATAGGAGGAGGAACTTGCTGATACAGAAATGCATGATTTGGGTGGTATTGTGGGCTATGCAGTTCTGATACAGAGTAGAGGAGGTTTGCAGAAGTGGCAGAGGTACTGGCGATTTTAATTTGTATTATGATTACTTTCCCTCTTTCCACAGCCATCTCAGCTTCTTTGCTTCAAAACCAAGCCCAACAGCCATGATCTTGAACTTATGGGAAGCACGTCACTTCCCCAATGGAAACCTCAACCAGCTGGCTGCTGCTGTGGCCGAAGTGGGCAAGCAGGACAGCTCTCTTTTCATGGTTTCAGAAGCTGAGTGCTAAGGCACTAGACAGGGACAACACAGGCCTCAGTTTGGAGATGATGAAGGGCACCTCCATTTGAAGGGTCATAGCATCTGTACCTGTCCTGCTTTGAATATGCCTGTGTGCCCTATCTGCGGCATACTGGCCTCGTACCTTCTAATCCTTGTGCCAAATTCAGCCAGAAGGCAAGCACACTGGGTTCAGTCTCCAGAAGCCATGGAAAAGCCTACCAAATCCCTACTCTGCTGCTACCAAGGCAGCGCTGGTACTGGTTGGGATAGGTCTGTTTTTCTACCAAGCAGGCTGGCAAGCAAGTCTGATCTGCTGACATCTGGCTTGGACAATTATTCTAGAGCTTTCTTCTACTCTAGCATGGGAAGCAGAAAGAAAGGAAATGGTTAGCCCAGAATCCATTGTGAGTGACCAGGATGAACAGGTAAGCTTTGCTTTGAAGCTGAGTCATCTGTGTCCTTCCCACTGCATCCCCTAGGAAGCCCCTTGCCATAAATAAAGGAAAAAAGAGGGTAGCTCAGGATAGTTCCAGAGCCATCTCTATAAATGTTTGCTCTAGCCCGAGAGGTATGTGACACTCAGAGAGGGCAGTCCAAGAGTTGGTGGCTTGCAGACACCTGGAGACCCATGGGACAAGGAAGAAACAGAAGGTCAGCCAAAGGATGAGGGCCTTGCTGTCCTGGTGACTGTATCTGTGCCTCCTTAGTCCTTGCCCAGTGTATATGCAAGGGATTTGTGCGTGTGCGTGGCAGTCTGATCTGTGCAGTGAACGTGTGCTGGACCAGGCAGGTCTATGCCGTATTGTGTAAAGATTGTTTTTTATTCTGTATTCAAGTGCATTCAAGTATTTACACTTGGCCTTATGTACATATCAGCATCTCGCACAGGGTTTTAGCGGGCATGAATGTAAATAAATTATATATATATATTGCTACATGAGGCTTCTTGTATCTATGTTCATATTACATTGATAGAAGCATGACTTCTAAAACAGCCAGTCAGAGTTTGTAGCTTGAAGTATTCAGCTGTTCTCCTAAGCACCTTAAGGATGTGGAAATGATGAGGTTATGAAATTACTTTCATATTAGCCTCCTCAACCATAGCTAACGGGATTAAGCTCTTTGGAAGAAAGATAGCTCAAGAATCCAAGAGGCAGAGGAGTTTGGTTTATTTCCCTCCCTGCTTTGAGCATGAATCAGAGATGTTAAACAAAACTGCAAAGATGGAATACCATGGCTATCCAAATTTGGCTTTCCAGCAATTTTGTCACAGCTGCCTCAGAGAAGAATGAAAGTGCATACTGCAGATCAAGGTCTGCATCTGGTAGAGAACGATCCAGTCTCCCGCTTATTAAGAGATCTTTGTACGGCAGGCCACAGCAGCAATCAGTGCAGCTCCCTTTCCTGAGCCATCCTCTGACAATAAGAATTTGACGTTGCAATTTGGAGCCAGCAGAGCTACTGTATCCTGAAGTTTTTTTGCAAAGCTGTAGATAGAAAGAGATAGTATCTATGGGCAAAAGGAACCAACATCCAGCCCAGAATCACACAAACTCCAGGCCAGCAACATAGCACCTGAGATATACGCTGCCTAGAAGTATAGGCTCTTGCTGTTTACTCCTTTTTTTCTTCCACAAAATAAAGCTAGCTGACACTGCAAACTCCAAATATCCCAAAGATTACATTTATATATAATGTTGCCCCAAATCTGATGCAGAAAAATAACTCACTAAGGGTTCATCTTATACACTGTCCCATCCACGCCAATTGTCACCTCCAGCTTTGTCATGCGCTTATTTTCTCGAATCTTTTCTACAACAGCTGCCAGTCCAGCTGCACACACCATAGCAGCTCGTGAAGTCACGGTATGACACACTTCCTTCACCACCATGGCATCCTCAGGAGAAACAGTCAACCCCAGCTCTTCCAGGATGTTATAAACGTGTTCGCGGCCTTGGCTGTTACTTAATAATATTAGAATTAGAGATAGAGATTTGTTCTTTACTGGCCTTACAATAACTGGAAATATGGGGATTCTGGCAATCTGTTCTATTCAACTGGGCCTCCTTTTAGACGTACTTATTCTAAAGAAATTATTCCCTAGCAGGTTTGTATGATCAACTGTGATCAGTAATAGTTGGCACATTCTAAATAGAAAAATCCAGAGTTCCAAATAAATAAACAATGTATAATGCATCTATGATCACTCTATAATGATATACAAACTTGCCTATTTTCTAAACCTTGTTTTGACTGACTTCTCACGGAATTTAGAATCTAGGGCAGATATAGTGTTAATTAAAAGGAGAGACCAAGATAGACATGAGAAGGCCAAATAAGTTGACTCCAGGTTGAAAGATGCATAGATGGAATAGTAAAACCTACACCTGACAATTTTAGGGATTTGGTCTGCACTAAAACTTAGATTCTACATCTGATGGCAAGATTCAATAAATACTTACTTCTCAATGTCTGATAACAATTTAGTGGGAAAGATGCCTTTGTTCTGAAGTACTTGTAACTTAACACCCTTGAAGAGGATCTTGCGATGTGCTAAATCCAACAGAACATAGCGCACTATCTCACCCAAATACATGCCACTAATGAGCTTCTCATATCTGTGGGAAATGGAAATTGGTGTCATACTAGGAGAACTTGTAGGCAGCCATCACCACATACCCCGCCAATCTCCAATAAAAACTATACAGCCTCACCTTTGTTGGCTAGGATTGAGGGATTCTTTATCCACTTTGTCATCATAGGGTGTTATGTAGTGGTCAAGACAACCATCATCTCCAAATGCCCCCCATTCCATATTGATGCACATTCTGCCCTCATTACCCTCTATAATGCTCACGTTCCTCATTTCTTCCATGTAGCAAGCATTGCATCCAGTTCCTTGAGATAAAATAAGGAATGGAAATGAGTCATTGCTCAAAATGGCCTGTTATACTTTCCTCATTCTGACCAAGAAAACAATGTGGGCCAAGAGTACATTTTAAAAAGTCTGCCCAATTATCTTTGCATTTTAAATGCATTAGGAATATAGGCTTATATGTTAAGGAGCAGTGCCCTGGAGTAACAGGACACTTAGCTCAACATACCAAGAGATACTACACTGGAAGGAAGAATCTGCACTTGGAAAGATATCATCCTGAACTTCAAAGATGGACTCATTTATACAGTCTTACTATCTATAAAGACTCTTCCTCCTGATCTGTTCCAGAGTGCCTATGGTACTTTACTGACAGACTATAAATTGTGAAATCATAACTAAATAATACTGTTCCACAAACTTACCAACAATAAGACCAACCTCACATTTAGGGTCTATATAGGCACATGACATCATGGTTCCCACTGTGTCATTCACTAGGGCAACCACATCTACATCAATATTCTAGAAAAAGAAAGGGTGGGAGAGACAGAAAACAGCAAGATGTGTTACCAGGCAACATGATTTCCTGTCACCAAGTAACCAGCACAGATCCATTGGGTTTGTCGCACTGAAAATTGGTCCTCTTTTCCTTCTCTTTTAACATAGGAAGTGCTGTGCTATCAGCCTAAAGGGAGCTCCTCAGCTCTGTCACTACTATCCAGTTGATTTGGTGAAAGGACATTAATGCTTCTGTTTATGAAACGAGATTCACTGAATCAATAGCAGAGTAGTATGTTCTATAAATGCCATAACCCAATTAGCAATGCAGGAGGTGAGAGTAAGTTTTAACCCAAAATGGCCCAGGATTTCTTTATTATTTATTAATCAAATTTATATGGCCGCCCATCTCTCAAAAAGCGACGCTGGGCAGCATACAGCAATTTGATAAAACAACACATATATAAAACACTCAGAATATAGAATCAATATTAAAAGATGAATAATATAAAAACAAAATATACAAACTCTAGGCAAAGAGAGGATAAGAATAGCCACTTCTGCAATGGAACCATTTAAGCATGTCTCCAGTTCCTTGGGAGCCCCAGGCCTGGTGATGTAGCCAGGTCTTGAGGGACTTATGGAATGTCAAAAAGGATGGAGCTAATCTAATTTCAGGGGGAAGAGTGTTCCATAAGGCAGGCGCCATGGCAGAGAAGAGAAGTTAAACTACCCTCGCCCAATAAACCCATTTTGTGCAGACGTAACTCAGTAAAAAGTGGAGCAGCTCTAAAATCCTACCTAGTCCTCCAAGAAAAGAATTGGAGGTAAACCGTAGCTGTAAACACAAATCTCACCTTTATAAACTCACTAGCACTCTTTTCATCCACAGTGCATGACACCCTAGCCCAGAGTAGTGCTCAAGCCAAATCCACTATTGCCTGGCCAATGGGATTAGTGATACAATGAAGTTTTGTCACTGTTTTCCTGGTGTAAAAGTTCATGAGATACCAAGTACTTCTTAGAGAATATGGGTAAGGATTTTGTTCCCAAAATAGTGACTTTTGAACCAGCTTGTGTAATTATGTGCTGCTACCATTAAGACCTGATCAGATTAGTGGCCAATTGTGTTAAGCATTTTGTGAGAATAGGGCCAGTGACCTTTCCCATCTGACATACTTCAATTATGGCACATTATATATACTGACTGCATTTGCACAACATGCTTAATCTGGTTATTGAATTTATCTATGTTTGAGTTCCTGCAGTACACTGAATTATAAACTAACGAGATGGTCTGGATTCATTCAATACACTAAATCACCAAAAAAGCTAATCAAGATTAAACTAAGTTTAATATTCTGTATGAACAGCAGCATCTGTGGATGGGTGGTGGTGGTCAGAACAGGCAAGATAGTGGCTGTAGCAACACAATCCAAGCTCTGCCCCTTTCATATGTTTGTCAACATCACACATGCAAAGGACTGGGGCTTTATCACAATGCTAATTGTGAGAAATTATATCAATGCTATATCTGCCATCTTGCCTGTTTTGACCCCTCTGCAGACACCACTGTAGGTGAATGCAGCTACCAGGTCTTGAACTGACCTCGATAAGTCAACTATATGACACCAATCACTAAGTCAATTCAAACCTCCCACTTGGTTTGGCTTACATATTTATTTGTTTATGTATATCCTACTTTTCTATTCTGGCAGGTGTTCAGGGTAACTAACAGAATCTAAAAATAAAAATATAAAAAACTATAAATACAAATTAATATAAATACTAAAATAATCTAACAAACCCTGGCAAAAAAAGGTTGCATCCTATGTCCTGCACACTGGGAATCTCTGGGGGGGACGGAGACAGAAACCAGATGCAACTCCCAAGAGAGTGCATTCCGTAGAACAACCAGGAGAATAGTGTCTTCCGTGTGCCAGAAAGATGGTCCTTTGACAGCAGGAGCATATTCAAGAGGGTTTCTCCTCCCAGTATTAAAATCAGACAAGTCCATAAAGGTTCAGATAGGCTCTAAGCAGTTTACAGCTTTAAAGGTCACTATCAATACCTTAAATTGTGCCCGTAGGTGATTGGCAAGTTGTGTGGATTTTGCAGTATAGGTATCATATGATCCAAATACCTTGCACCAGTTAGCAGCCTCAAATACAGCTTCCAGAAATGTTTAAAAGGTAGTCCCATGAGAACTGTTGCAGTAGTCAAGATGGGGTGTAACTAAGGCATGGATAACCACTGCCAAAATTAACTGGTTTAGAGAGGAACCCAACTAACTGGACATACAAAACTGTGCAAAGGTAATCCTTGCCACAACGACTCACTGAGAATCCAATGACATCTGAGATCAAGGAGCAGTTTCAAATTGCAGATCTGTTCCTTCAGGGGATTGCAGTCCTGTGCAAAACAGGATGCCCTTCAATCCCCAAATCCAATTTCCTTTTTACTAATAGCACCTCCATCTTGCCAGGATTTAATTTTAGTTTGTTTTCTCTCATCCAGTCCATTATCAAACTTAGGCAACATTCAAGACTTTGACTTAAGGCACAGTGAGGCTGGACATCATCAAATACAGATGACATAACTCTCAAAATTTCCATAAATCTCCACTGATTTTATGTAAATATTGAAATAGCAGGGGGGGCAAGATGGACATCATAAGACACAGGCCCAGATGTTGAACAGTAGTCTCCCAACACCACTTTCCAGATACAGGCCTTTGACAGAAAGATCTGAACCATTGTTAAGCTGTGCTCCCAAGATCTAGTCTTGCCTGGCAGTCCAGAATGAGACTATAGTCAGAAGATTCAGGAGAACTAGCTCAATAATATTTATTATTTGTATTTATTATACAACTTGTACCCTACCACATTCAATAAACTCTGGGCACCTCATATTAAATAATAAAAAACACCAAAACAGAATAAGCAAAAAAAAACAACGGTAATATTAATTAACATTAAAATTTGTTAAAATAGTCAGAAAAACAGTGTTTTAAGCTCCAAAAGCATGGTGAAAAAGCATAGTCTAATATTCTCTTTCATCAATGCATACACAGCCTGCTAAACGTATGTGAGATGTCATTATATTGGGAAAAAGCCGTGTGTGCAGAGCTATATGGATGCATAAACAGTGAATATGAAAAGACTGCTTTTTGTAGGGAAAAGTAATTGGGAGGAAGAATTGGGAGTGGAAAACCCAAATCAGAAGAGACATACTTAGCCAATTCTTTGCTTGCTCCTTCTCTTTGGTTGGATTCCCTAAAAAAATTTTTTTTGGCCTCTGGACCATTCCACATGCAATAAGCCCCCACTTGGTGGAGAAGAAAGCCAGGTGAGATTTAAAGACAAGTTTTGGCAAAGAGAGCTAATAAGACAGTTAATAAGAAATCCCTCTCTAAATTTCTCCCTCCTGAAGCTGCATTTCTTTAAGAAAATCAGTGTGAGTAAGTATATAGTTTGCATAGGAATATGGTATATACTCCCTCCATGTATAGCATCATGTTGATCAATGTGAATGAGCTTGAACAACCCATGTCAGACACATCAGTTTTATTTATATTCTTGCACTGCTTTTGCTTGTCATGTACCTTTTGACGCTGTACTGCATCCCGCAACAAATTCACAACATCTTCTCCTACACAGTCAGTGGCACTGAAGCCCTTGGTCCATCTCAGCAAGATGCCCTATGAACCCAAGAAAAAAGGGAAAATTGCCCACTTGGGATGGTTCAGCAGATCTGCTGTCTCCAAGCTGTTTGTACATAACCTGCTATTCAATGAAAGCCTTAAACCTGGGGTAGGCAAAATAGTGTCCATGGTTAAAAATGTACTCACAGACATGGTGCCTACCAGAACCCTTTCCCTGAGCTTGAATGGAGTGTAAGATTCATTCAGTTTAAAAAAACCGGATGATAGCTTGCCATACAAGCCCCACTGGCATTCTATAAAAATAGCAGGTGGCAGCCACTCAGGGTTTTATTGGAAGTGTGTAGATCTAAAAAGAGTAAAGGTAAGCTGGGGTAGTGCACACCATGCTGAATGATAGAGAGAAACCTAAACAGGTACTTTCTGACAAACTCATGTTCTGTGCCACCTTGGCAGCCATTTTGTAAAAATGCCCACAAGATGTTCTTAAAATTTCAGATATGCCCTAAAAGGTTTCCGACCCCAGCATTAGGATATTTTCTAGCTGTCAGGGAGAAATGGCAGCAGGTCAGTAGCAAACAGCCAGGAAATACGGTAAGACTGATTTAGGAAATGAACATTCTGAACAGCATTTATCTTCTTATCTTCCTATCTTGCAACTATAAGGCCGAGAAACATTCCAATACAAAACTGGATAGCTTTTCTGTGCTTTTACAGAATTATAGCAAATCAACACCTGCGAAAAGAAAAGAATGGAATTATCAGAGAAAAGTTCCCTGGAACTCATTACTGGTGGCATTCTCAACAGATAGCTGGATTTCCCAATTCAGAAGCCACATCATGATCTCTTTTTTTTTTTTTAATTCTTTACAAATCATTTTATCTATTTGATTGGTTGATTTAGAAGCTATCCAACTCTAGAACAATTCTAGGTGGCCTACAATTAAAAAACAGAAAAACAATAAAGAGAAAACACAGTGCTGTTATTTTCATATTTCATGAGTTCATTCTTGTTTCTTTCCTATTCTGTCCCCCAACTGTTAAACTTACACATTCTACCACCTGTATAGTAGGATCACATCCATTCTGTTTCATACCTTATCCAGGTTTATTTGATTGCAGGGAAAGGAAAACGTGAAACCCATTGGTAGGACATGTCCCAACATCCCATGCTTAGTATGAAAATCCACAATACAGTTCACAATGTGGTCAAAGAGCTGTAGGAATACAAGAGAGGTAAGTTACATATGATGCAGAAATAAATTTGGAGATGAAGTTACTCCATAGGCAAAGATGCTAGTCCTAATACTGAAAAGAGTGTCCATATGTCACAGCCACAGGACTCAGACAATCCACAACCCATGCATGCTCAATCAACCAAAGCCATATCATCCCTCTCCTGCACTTACCTGATTCCCAGTACTCTGGGTAATTTCTGGTGGAATGGTATAAGTCTCACTGGAAATGTGCACGCCACCCTCCTCTTGGCTTTTCACCTGTACCATCAATACTCGGAAATTGGTTCCACCTAGATCCAGTGCCAGGAAATCCCCTCGCTCTATAAAAAGTATATGGACAACAACAGCCTCAGTGGAAGAGACAGAACTTTGCAACTCACAATCTTCTTCAGGATGCTTTAAATAAACCCTACTTTTCCCTTTTCTCCTGTGATGCAGATCTCTTGCCAGTCTTAACAAATGGAGTCAAAGGAAGCATGTCATTTAGCAAATCCCATTTGCCCTCTAGTGCATTAGTTTTCAACTGATGGGTTAAGCCCTGCTAGTGGTTTGCTGCTGAACCTTTGGTGGATTAGAACAGCCTAGCTACCACCACACAGATGTGCAGTAGGACATGATAACTGGGTCCTCAAGTGCAAGTCTGAGGTAAAAGTGCACCCTGCATGTGAAAGTGTTCAAGTCTATTGTTCTACTTGAATTGGGAGATCTCTGTATTGGTTACAGTGCCCTTTGCAGTGACAGCAACATGAACAGCAACAGTCTCAGGTCAAATAAATGACCAGGCTCAGGTAAGATCTAAGTCACATGGAACATTTTCTCCTGACTTCCCTGAGGTGAAATCCACAAGTACAGTTCAAAATTCTTCCCTCTCTAGATACAGAGCTCTTCCCCAGCTTCCTTCTCTCACCAGAGCCATCAGGCAAATGGCAGACGAAAGTGGGCAACATGCGTAGACAGCTATTAGCTGCCTTGGACAGGCCGTTCTCCATCTCTTGTCTGATTGCGTTCCGTAGTCTTTCAAGATCTACAATTGAAAGCTTTAAAGGAGCCAGAACTTGGGCCAGTCCCTCTCGATGGTTTCTAAGCCTCACTTCTATAGCTGTCACTATGGCAGCCCCTAAGGTACTGCCATCATCTGATGGGATAAATGTGAGAGTATGCTCAGGAACCAGCTGTTTCAGGGTTTGCTGTAGTATCTCGCTATACCTGGAGGGAGAAGAAATGTCAAGGCTTTTGAAGGACAAAGACTGGAAGTAACCCATTGTATTGGCCCAATCACTCTCTCTTGACCTATTCCCCTTTTTAAGAATATCATGCTCAAAAAGGAGTAGATAAATTTGCTACTTACATGCATACATAGGCTTGCTTACATTATCCAAATTTTAATACAAAATCACTTAAAATGGTAAAAATTATATTATGAGATGGTGTAAACAACCTCTTTAGCTTAGGGGGACCAAGTATCCAAAGGAAATAATTGAAGCTTGGAGATATTTAACTGGATAGGTCCATTTCTCTAACACACACACACACACACAACACGACTTATACCAACACAAGAAACTGTACAGCAAAAGAAAGGATTAGACAGGCTTACTAAGCTGATAATAAGGAAAAATTAATATTGGCTGCTAGGTTGAAGGAGAGAGAAATCATCAGTAGAAAGACATTTTAGAACAAGTACCCTAATCCAGGAGGAATGTTAACAAAAACATGCTAATGAATCAATAATACCAATAATTATTGGCCAAGAGGGACTAGTCCAGGCAGTCACCAGGAGTCAAAATGTGACTTGAAGGCACACACATACACACAAAGAGATAGTGGGACTAGTAGGCCTTTGGTTTTGATGGAAATAAATGTTCCTGTGTCCAATACAGCTCCTTACAGTGTCTGGCTCCTATACATGTCCCCACCCAAAACTACACAGGTCTTCATCTCTGGCAGCTGCTGATGTTCATGAATACATGTAAGAACGGCAGCCAATCCAGCAGCACAGAGTCTGGCAGAACGGGTGAATACAGCTTGGCATATTGCTTGCACATGGAAACAATCTTGATTGTTTGCCACTAGTCCAAGATGATAAAGGAAACTCTTGGTTTTGGCGAGGCCCATGTTTTCACTGTAATTAAAAAGATATATGAGTTAAAGGAGAGGCATGCAGAAGACTGAACCAGTTCTGACCTCAGCAAAGGTTATTATTGCCTTTAAATGGAAATCAATAAATCTTCCAGCTATAATGGATTGGTAGAGGTGCTCTTTTTATTAAGCTGACATATTACCAATGCAAATTCAATTTAACTTTCTTGCCTTAATCATGGTTTAATGTTTAATCGACACTGCCACTAACTGTGATAAGTACTAACCAGGTACCCTCTTAAATGGGTCTTGAAGAGGAATTGCAAATCTTGATAAAAAACCTAGTTAACATTAACCATGGTTAATTCGGCATAGATGCTGTCCTAAAGCATAATTAAGTGAATAGCAGGTGGAATTCCTGCAAAAGAAGAAAAAAGAAATGGAGGAGGGAGTATATTTGTGGTCTCCTGAGTCACAACAAATCTGGAAATGCTCAGTCTCCTAGCACTGTGACTTCTTTCTTTAAATTAGTACACAAGTCATACATAAAACCACTTTCCGGGTAAGAAAAAAAGTGCCATTAAGCTATTTATAAATCTACGCTAAAATACTTAGAACCCACATACATTTTTAATATTATTATATCAAATAAATTTAATATCAATTAAAATACTGTATTGCAAATGACTTGTGTGTTTTAAAAAAAGTTACCTATGTACATAATCTTTGGAGTATCATAATGCTTAGCCATGTCAGTGAAAGCCAATGTTTTTTCTTTTCTCTACTTTTTATTAAGGACCACTTACTGTATCTTCTTCAATAAGGAGATGATTTGCAATGCTGATTCTTATCATATAGATTTGTTTATCAAGTATATCACAGTTCTAAAATAGTTTTTAATCTTGTCCTGAATCATAATTTGTCACTCTAGTAAAGATACACACATGCACAAATATTTCACACATAATGTGATACCTCATATAATAATGCTGTAGAGGTTTTTGTGTGTATATATTTTTGAGATTGTTATATCCTCCAAATAAAGTAGCATTCTCAGGTGGATGACAGAGGGATGTCTTAAAAAAGATGGAAGCAAAGAGAATCAAGAACAAGCCAGGATAGGGTTGTTCAGCAGTGAAATGAGATGCAACAGAATGCTATTAAATAAAATGGAAGTTTAGGTAAAAAAGAAGGCTCAAGGAAATACAAAGCAATGTGTGTATGCAGAGAAAACAATGTACTGTAGATACAAAAACATGGCTTTGCATTTTCCCATCCTCTTTTTTGTCACAGCTTTGCTATTCCCTTCTTCCAATTGATAAAATAGAGTTCACAGTACATGACCTTTAAAGTCCCATTTCTTTGATACCTTCTTCTATAAGAATATTTTATTCTAGCAGTTATCCTATCTGGGATGCCATAAACAGTGTATCTGTGCATTCTGCAGCATACTCAAATGAAGAAGTTAACGTAATTTTTAAAATGTGGATCACAGGTTAAATGTAAAAGGCTCACTCCTTCTGATTGCCATGTGTAGGACTAAGATTAAACTAGTAAATTATCCCAAATCTCACTCTACTACTGTTTTCAATATAAGGACAAAGATCAAATATCACAAGATTAGCTTACTCTATGATCTCCACAATGTCTTGGAGTGCCAGCTTCCCCTTGGTTAATAGTGAGGGAGTCAGAATCCCATTGAACAATTCACCTTTCTCAGCCAGATTAGCCAAAATAATACGGACAGCCTCACACACATAATTGGAACTGATCATCTTCTCAAACCTGGCAGCAATAAGGAAGGAAAATTATTGCACAAAGAAGAAATTTGAGTGGAAGCAGTGAATCATCCATCCTGGGTAGTCAGCAGGTAAACTATGCACAATTCACAAGATAGCTTGGCTATGTCTTATAATACCTGCTGCTAAGAAAGACAAAACAACAGGTCTCATCTCACAGTAACAAACAAGTGCAAGTATATGGAAACAGAATTGTCACTTTTACTTAGAATCCTGGGACCAACTATAGTTCTGTAATTCTAGGATCCTAGTTCCAGGGCAGGTTTTTGTAGATCTGCAAATCAGAAATCCTGGAAAAAAGCAACTGGAAGTACAATGAGATGGGGGGAAAGCAAGGCAAATGTACACAACAATATTTTAGCTTAGTGGGAACAAGTTGCACGTTGAAGTGGTTTGCCACTAACTTCAAGCTTTGACTGCTGAGTTCATGGATTACATACCAAGCCTAATTTTTTACTTTCTTGCTTTTTCCCTATTTCTTTTTGCAATATTTTACCTGATGAAGAGTTTCTGTTGCTTTGATTGGTTCTAATAAAGATATTACCCACCCATGAATTTTTGACTTATTTGTTTGGTATCACATGAAAAAACACCTGAAATTACACTTCAGGTGTTTAATTATTTGTTGTCAGTGCAATCTGTAGAGCTTTGGGGCGTCAAGAATGGAATTTAAAGCAACTGTTCTGATTTTTACTGGGGTGCTAGGTGGCATAACTCTGATTAATTCACTGATTCTTCTCTAGGGCAATGTAGGTTAATGTTTCATAGCAAAACTGCCTTCACTTCCTTTACTGTGACCCACCTGCATTTGCCTTGATCCATGGTCTCTTTATCTACCAACAAGTCAAACTCTGTTAGTTCCTCATTCAATTCTCCATTATTCCCAAAAAAGCCCCATTCTGTGTTTATGCACATGTGTCCCTTAGTTTCCTGCAAGCCTGGTATGCACCGTGTATCCTCCATATAGCAACAGTTAGTGCCAGCATCTACCAGGAGAAGAAACAACAGGGGAGAAGCACAATGCAAAGGAAATATCAATTACAACCAAGACTAAGCACAAGATGAAGTGAAAGCTAAATGAAGCTATCTACTTCCTTTATAGCATCTTTGAAATTGATAAACTATTTAAGATATTAAATCCATCTATGATACTGTCTTACCTTGGACAATGGCTAGTGCTTATTGTTTTGATGAAAAGCAAAACCTTTCTGGTTTCCCCTGCTACATTTATGGACATAGTCCAATACTAGTTAAGAAGCTTTCAGTCTGACATAAATTGCCAACACCTGAGCAAAAAAGCCCTAAAGCATGGCATGCATGATCCTTCTAGTTGATCAGCAATATTATCTGTGCCCAGCTTCTGCTTACCTATTATTACCGCTACTTTACATGGCCTGACAACAGAAGTATGGCGCATCAAAGCTCCCACAGTGTCATTCACAACAGCAAGGACCTCTATTTGGTAATTCTGGAGTAGTTAAAAGAAAGAGAAGGATAAAAGTGGCTCTCTTGCTCTGTCTTACAGAAGCCCATGTTTTCATTGCCATTGACCCAGTTACCACTCTAACCTTGCAAACCTCGTTGATAGTCGTTTGGAGCAATTGGGTCACATCTTTCCCCTCCACACCTGGCCATCGGAAGTCCTTTGTCCATTTGATCAGTTTACACTAAAGGGAATAAACAGGGAGTTTTTCTTCAGCATATCCAGTGGCCACTATGAAACCCAAGCTATTTCCTACAAGCACTCTTTTTCAGAACAGAATGTATAGTAAACTCTAACAAAACTCTCCCACTTAAGGCTGATCTAAGATGTTTTGCTTCCTGATCTGAAGGAAGAATGAAGGACTTCTAAGAAGAGAAGGGCTACATCTCACAAAGACCAAGGAGGGCATGTTTGGTGGATACCTCACCAGTTTTCATCAGGAGGGTATTAATCTACATCAAAAGAGAGAGGGTAACAAAAGCTGAGAATCAAATATACAGGCGAAGACTGGGGCCAACAGCACAAGAGATAAAGGGAGAAGCATGAGAGTAGATGGCAGACTTAGCAATTGGCAGGAAACTAGAACAGGAAACCAGTGAGACTATCACTCACAATCTCATATGTTTCTACATCAAAACACAGAATATGGGAAATGAACAGGGGATCCAAATACAGGCAGACAAATATGAAGTTATAGGCATCATCAAAACTCATTGAGATGACACACAATTGGAACATAACCTGAAAGGCTACAACTTATTCAAGAGAACAAACTCAACATAAAAAGTGGGTGATGCTGCAGATGAAACCTCAAACAATTCTTATATGAAGGAAAAACAGGAAACATTTTAAATGATCATTATAGATACAGAGATTTCTAAAATGCAGAAAAGAAAAAGGGTTATGTATAGGAAATGGCACATAACCAAAGAAAGGTATAAGGCAGTTGCCAGAAATTGTAGGGATTCCATTTCTGTCTAAGAAATAAAACTCAGAATGATTTGAGATTTGTAGGAAGTGCTCAAAACAGCAAAACATACTTTTCTGGTATGTCAGAAACAAAAGGAAAGGCAAAGAGGCTATAGACCTGTTGCAGGGAGAATTGGTAATGGATGATGGCAAGGAAACACAATGTTTTAACTTCTGTGAAAAGTATATATCTTAACTGGCCATAACTGTGACACTAGTAGAAAAGAAAAGCCAGGGTACTGAAAGAACTAGTGGAGATGATCACAAAACCACTAACTAACCTGAGAACTGGAGAACTGGCAAGGCCCCAGAATCCTGAAGGAGAGCATAAGTTGTCCCTTCTTTCTTCCATAACAGGAAGGAGGAGGATCTGGGAAATTACAGACCTGCCAGCTCGACATCTGTGCAGGACAGGATCCTCAAGCAGATTATTAAACATCATGTTTGTGAGCACTTACATAAGAATGCAACAATTAAAAGAAGTCAGCTTGGGTTTGTCATAAACAGGTTATGCCAGAGTGTGAGGGAATGAAGCTAGGGGTTGCTGTCTGCAGTTGGGAAAATCAGTTGCAGCCAGGCAGAAATGCTTCCCCCCACCCCACACTTCCCCAAGGATAGGCTCAGCTCATCCTTTCTCCAAAAGGGCAGTAAAAGTTTACAGCCCCAGGAGATGGGCTCATTCATTCATTCATTCATTCGTCCCCCAACCCTCACAGTTTTCTCACAAGCATCCATGCCAACGTTCCAGATGTCTGGCTAATTGAGCCACATGCTGGCATTTTTAGGAACGTGCTGACATCCATAGGCAACCTCACCCTGGCCCATAGCCTACACAAGTGTGGATGTGTAGGAGAGAAAAAGAACACAACAGGTAGACGAGGAAGAGGTAAGCAACATTTGGAATGTACGATGATTACAGACAAGCAAGAGGGTTATCAGTCAACTGCCAGGACCACAAGCTATGGTAAGGAGCCCATTGTGGTGTGATTCCTGCCTGGAGCTTGGCAGCAACCAGAAGAGGAGCAACCACACTGAGGCAGCACTTAATCCCAACAAGTGCAACACCTTTTGAAGGGAGGCAAAGGTTGAATGTCACCTTACAAACTTTAAGACTTTAATTTATTGTAAGAATTAACCATCAAAGACTTATGTGGCTACATCAACTTGCAATGCCTAGGAGGTTTGAGTTAACCCAGGGCAACAGGAAAGGTGTGTGCTACAATACAGTATTTTGTACAGTTATCTTCTACACTGTGGTGTGTCCAGTCCTTGGAAAACAAAGAACCCTCACACAGAGTAACCTTAGCTGCTTTTTTGACAGAATTCCTGTCTTAACAGATATGGGGAATGCCATAGATACAGCGTATCTTGAACCCAGCAAAGCATCTGACAAAGTGTTTCATGATATCCTCACTAATAAAATGGTAAAATGTGGGCTAAATGACACAACTATTAGAAGGATTCATAATTGTCTGTTACTACATCCAAACAGAACTTATAAATGGCTCCATATCAGCTTGGAGAGTAGTACTAAATGGAGTGCCCCAAGGCTCTGTCCTGAACCCTGTTCTAGTCAACATTTTTATTAATGACCGTAATAAAGTGTAAATGTTGAGGGGATGATTATCAAACTTGCAGAAGCCAGACAACTAGGAACAATGGCTAATATTATAGGAGAGAAAGGGAAGATTCAAAAAGGTCTAGACAGGCTTTAACAGTGGGCTGAACAAATGAAGCTGAACTCCCTGAAGTTTAATAGGGAGAAGTGTATGTCCTGCATCTAGGGAGGAAAAACACGAAAGCTGAAAGCATAGGATAGGGGAGAACTAGTTTGTTAATACATGTAAAAAAGCTCTGGATGGTCTAATAAATTATAAGAAAATGAATCAAAAGTGTAATGAAGTTGCTAAAAAGATAAATGCTATTTTTGGCTGTATTAATAGGAGCATAGAATCCACATCACAGAAAGTAACTGTCCAAACTTATTCTGCCTTGTCAATTCCAGTTGGAATATTGTTCCAGTTCTAGGCATTGCAGTCCAAATAAAATATTGACAAACCCGAGTGAGTTCAGAAGAAGGCAACCAAGATGGTGACAGGACTGGAAACCAAACCCATGAGGAACAGTTAAAAGAACTGAATGTGTTTAGCCTGCAGAAGAGAAGACTGAGAGGAAATTTGATAGCAATCTTCAGATATTTAAAAGGTTATCATACAGAGGAGCAGGAGCAAAACCAGTGGATTGAAATTACAATGAAGTAGATTTGGGCTAGATACTACGAAGAATTTCTGGATGGTAAGAGCTGTCAACAAATGGAATAGATTGCCTCATGAGCTGCTAGGTTCCCTTTCATTAGAGGCCTTCACTGAAGGTTGGACAGCTATCTGTCCAAAATATTTTAGCAGACCCTGTACAAAGGAGGCGGCTGGATTAGATGACCTCTGAGACCCCTATCAATTCTATGATTTTAAGAAAACAATTGCACTGACTGGAATGACATTTGAATCTTATTTCAATATTTGCAATAGATGTCCCCCACCACACCCAAGAATAGCAAGGTACTGTAAAGGCTGTGGGGCAGCTGGGTTGTTTGTTGCCCTGTTCTCAGACACCTAATTTTTTTCTGTCATATTATCTGTTAGCTGATGTTGCTTCCTCACTTTGCCTCAAACTAGGCTAGCTCTGTTCCCAGCACCTTTTAAGCAAGACTTTCTCCACTCCAGTGATTTATAGCATCTTTTAGAGCATGCAACCATTGCTGTGGCGATATATCACTAATGAAGACAGGCTTTATATCGCCACAACAATGATGGGGTGATGCTACATGACACTATAAAACATTAATGTAGAAATGGTTGAAGACAACTAAAATATAAAGAACACTTCCTCACATGTATCTTTTCTCTTTAGAGCTATTGCATGCCAGGCAGTTGTATGGCTACAGCTGTGGTCAGATCCCACTTCTACTTCTTCATCCTTCCCAGTCAGCAAATGCCAATTAAAAAACACAGTTTCCAGTCTTCCAAATAGTTTACTACTGTCAACAAATTATTCACCTGGTTCAGTGTAATATGATCACAAGAAAAAGGAAAGGAGAAACCCAGTGGGTAATATTTCTTGTTCAAGTTAAATCCACCCAAAAATGTGCACAGGCATTGAGCCATGAATTCAAACACCTGAAAGAATAAACAAAACATTTTAAGTAGACAGACTATGCCCCCATCCTCCAAAATGGTACACTTCGGAATTTAAGGTCAATTTAAATTTCCGGATCTGAAACCTCACAGAATCAGGTAACATGACTTTAAAAAAAAATGCCTTGAATCATCATCTTCAATTTATTAGTTCATCACCTGTGTATCATTCAAGTTATACATGTCTCTACTAGGTTTTATTCTTACAACAACTTCTGAGTTTCATGACTGAGTGGGCTGTCCCCTGCCTCCCTATTGAAATTGTATTACTACATTACCCTTATCTCTGCTTAGTTCTCTGGTTCTAATTTCTCTAAAAAGGTAAGCATGCTAAAATGTTAGAGAAAATAAACTTGTTGCCAAACTAGATGAGATTTTAGGAAATCTGAGAAAATAGTCTCAGGGAACTGAATCAGATTTAAAAAAAAAAAAGATATACTGGGGATATTTAATTCATTTTTTTAATCTATGTAATGTGTGTGCATACGAATGTGCATATATGCCTTGCAAGAGGAAAAGACACATCTATGTCAGGTTGGTAGGAAGTTAAATCAAGAAGGAAGGAATTAAGCTTTTCACTGCCCAGTTTTGTAATCTATTGCTGTTAACTCTAATATGTAGGAGAACTTGAATAAGTGTGAAGAAAATATACAGGAAAAAGGAAGGAATGTCTGGAGGGAAAGCCACTAAGAAGAGCACAGAAAAACATTCAGGAGATAAAAGAGACTCATATGAATCTCTTTGACGATCTCTGGGAATATAAGGATTACATATCTACAGTATACTATGTGTGTGTGTGTGTGTGTGTGTATTATTACAATCAAAGTGTACCCAAATGAAGAAGACACTTTTCAAGGGGCTAAAGACCTAGTAGGATGCACAGTATCCTAAAAACAAAAGTGCACAGCTCCTTCCCATATGCAAGGGTTGTGTTGATAAAAGATTAGTGTTTTCTCCTTAGGTTCCTCTGATGCCTTGGGCTCTTGCAGAAATCTTCTCAACTGAACCAAATAACTTCAGCTGCTGTGCCAGAAGAAGCAGGGTAGCATATTTTGCAGCATGTTCTCTTGCACTGTGAGAACAGGTGATTCTCACTTGTAGGAACTCTCCACTATTCACCTTTCAGTTCCTCTGAGTTCCCTTCTCCTTCCTGAAGCACTCCAAAAGTAAAGTATAGCAGAAGTTCCAAGAAAGTGAAGAGGAGCAGAGTGAGAGTAGCTAAGAAAAGTGGGAACAAGCGAAAAAAAAGTTAGAAAATCAAGGAAGGAATTTTTAAATATAGCACAAAAGAAAAGAGGAAAGTAATGAAGACAGCAGAAGAGCAATGAGATCATAATAACAAGTAATTATGGATTAAACAAGATGAAATGGGATTTATGGATTAGACAAGCTGACAAATTCAGATCCATTAGAACTGTACCTGCTCTCCACTGCCATTCATAATCTTCTCCGGAATTGAGAAATCCTTTTTTTTAATCACCATTGGTTCATCAACATTATCTGTCAGTTGTAACAGCAAGACTTTCACCTGATTCGTGGTCAACTCTAGTCCCAGAAAATCCCCTCTCTCTGCAAAAGATATGTAGACGTCCAGGAGTTTAGTCATCAAGATTATCTGTGTTTCAATCTTCCTAGGGTTGCCAAATAACAGTTTTCAATTTCTAGATAGAAGATGATGTTTCTTGGTGTTTTATTAGTTTTGCCCAGCTCCCATACAAATCAATGCACAATTTTAAACCCAAACACATTAAATAATTAGCAATGATAGATTATTTCCCATTTGGGAGAGGAAACATTACTCATTGTCCAGAATGTCAATCACAAATGCCAAGAATACAAAATATAGCCAACCTATAAAAAACAACAGAGGCTCATCACAATTTTATCATCACTTATCATAAATTTAGAATAGCAGAGTGCTATACAATAGTAAAGACCCTCAGGCCTGTTCCACAGATTTGTCACATATACACATGATAAAACTGGATACAGTTTAGAGGAAGTACAGAATCAGGAACCTGGTAGCACCTTTTCTAACACGTTTTATTAAAAGGCATAAGCTTTCATGAGCTGTAGCTCAGCTTATGAAAGTCTATGCCTTTTAATAAAGTGTGTTAGTCAAAAAAGTGCTACCAGATTCCTGATTTGTTTGCCACCACAGACTTACATGGCTTTCCTCCTGCAATGGAGGTACAGAAGTGTGTTTATTGCAACCAACATTTTACCTTCTAAGACAGTTAGAAAGTGTTTGAAAACAAATTATGCTATCTGTCTCTGCTGTTAATGCAGAGGCATAAGCCATCATTGCATACACATGCACACTAAGATGTTACATCAGGTTGCTAGCTGCAATTAAAGTATAGAGAGCATCTAAGAGTGGATTTACACAGACATTATATCTTATCTGTATATTGACTGGCTCATTCATGGATTACATAGGGCACATTCTAGCATGCCTGATGCTATTTCCATCTTGAAATTTCCCCCAGATAATTTTATGACAGTTTTTTCAACAAAGTTTCTATGTGCTGTCAAGTAGAATATGGTTCAAAGTTGTGTACTACTCATTTTACTTCTGGAATGTTAACAGAAGATGGATGGTAGTTATAAAAACAGGGAAAGTCAGACCTGGAAGTTTCCTGCAAACTGTGTGAATCAAAATAAAATAAAATAATAAAATAAAATAAAATAATGTTTTCTGATAATACCTGCTTCTGAGATTGATTAAAGAGAGGGCAAATTGTAGAAGGAATGGGAGGCAAGGATACCCTAACATTTGCTTCCCACAAGGGTCTGGAGGGGGGAACTGCATTCAGATTTTCAAGATTCTGTTTCTATAGCTTTACAATAAAAGTAGTACTGACCTACATGACATCAGATTCCTAATCTGATCTACCTTGAAGGGCTGACAGCCACTGACTACAAAGAAGACTGAAAGATAGATAATCTGGAACATTTTCAGTCAGGGTTCAGGCCCAGGGATAAGACAGAAACTGCAGTTTGCTCTCATTGATGACCTATGGCAGACTTTTGATGGGGGGAGCACAAACCTACTAGCCCTACTAAATCTTTTGGTGGCTTTCAATACCATTGACCATTGTATTCTTCTACGTTGACTCTAAGGTTTGGAAATTGGGAGCACATTTCTTTGGTGGCTCAGTTCTTTCCTAAATAGGTGGTTCTAGTCATTGTATATGGGGGAAGAGGGATTGAGCCCTCAGGTATTCCAGTATGAGATGCCTCAGGGCTTGACCTTCTCTCCCATCCATCTTATTTAATATCTATGAAGCTGCTGGGGTATTTCATCCATCATCAATATGCCAATGATACCCAGTTACACATTTTTACCCCTAGTTATCTGGGAAATCCCCTTCATGGATCACTGCCTTGTCGTGGCAAAGGGGCTTGCGTAACTCAGTGAAGCCATGAGCTATACCGTGCAGGGCCACCCAAGACGGACAGGTCATGACAGAGAGTTCTGACAAAATGTGGTCCACTGGAGAAGGAAATGGCAACCCACTCCAGTATCCTTGCCAAGCAAACCCCATGGACAATGTCAAAAGGCTAAAAGATATGACGCCGGAAGATGAGCCCCTCAGGTCGGAAGGTGTCCAATATGCTACTGGGGAAGAGTGGAGGGCAATTCCAAGTAGCTCCAGAAAGAGTGAAGTGGCTAGGCCAAAGCCAAAAGGACGTTCAGCTGTGGATGTATCTGGAAGCGAAAAGAAGGTCCGATGCTGTAAAGAACAATATTGTATAGGTACCTGGAATGTAAGATCTATGAACCAAGGCAAGCTGGATGTGGTCAAACATGAGATGACAAGATTGAACATCGACATCTTGGGAATCAGTGAATTGAAATGGACAGGAATGGATGAATTTAATTCAGGTGACCATTATATCTACTACTGTGGGCAAGAAACCCTTAGAAGAAATGGAGTAGCATTCATAGTCAATAAGAGAGTGGGAAAGGCAGTAATGGGGTACAACCTCCAAAACGACAGAATTATCTCAGTGCGAATCCAAGGCAAACCATTCAACATCACAGTAATCCAAGTCTATGCCCCAACCACTGATGCCGAAGAAGCTGAAGTTGACTGCTTCTATGAAGACCTACAACACCTTCTAGAACTAGCACCAAAAAAAGATGTCCTTTTCATTATAGGGGATTGGAATGCTAAAGTAGGAAGTCAAGGAGTAATCAGAATAACAGGCAAGTTTGGCCTTGGAGTACAAAATGAAGCAGGGCAAAAGCTAATAGAGTTCTGTCAAGAGAACAAGCTAGTCATAGCAAACACTCTTTTCCAACAACACAAGAGACGACTCTACACATGGACATCACCAGATGGTCAATACTGAAACCAGATTGATTATATACTTTGCAGTCAAAGATGGAGAAGCTCTATACAGACAGCAAAAACAAGACCAGGGGCTGACTGTGGCTCAGATCATGAGCTTCTTACTGCAAAATATAGGCTTAAATTGAAGAACGTAGGAAAAACCACTAGACCACTCAGGTATGACTTAGATCATATTCCTTGTGAGTACACAGTGAAGGTGATGAATAGATTTAGAGGATTAGATTTGGTAGACAGAGTGCCTGAAGAACTATGGACGGAGGTCTGTAACATTGTACAGGAGGCAGCAACTAAAACCATCCCAAAGAAAAAGAAATGCAAGAAAGCAAAATGGCTGTCTGATGAGGCTTTACAAATAGCTGTGGAAAGAAGGAATGCGAAAAGCAAGGGTGAAAGGGAAAGATATAAGCAACTGAATGCAGATTTCCAGAGAATAGCAAGGAGAGATAAGAAGGCCTTCTTAAATGAACAATGCAAAGAAATTGAGGAAAACAATAGAATGGGGAAGACTAGAGATCTCTTCAAGAAAATTGGAGATATCAAAGGAATGTTTAGTGCAAAGATGGGCATGATAAAGGACAAAAAAGGCAGGGACCTAACAGAAGCAGAAGAATCATAGAATCATAGAATTTTGGAGTTGGAAGGGACCACATGGATCATCTAGTCCAACCCCCTGCAATATGCAGGAAACCAATTAAACCATCCCCGAGAGGTGACTGTCCAGCCTCTTCTTAAAAACCTCCAGAGATGGAGAACTCACAACCTCCGTAGGTAGACTGTTCCACTGTTGTACAGATCTAACCGTCAGGAAGTTTTTCCTTATATTTAAGTGAAATCTAGGTAGCTGCAGTTTGTACCCATTATTTCTGGTCCTAGTTTCTGTGGCCATGGAAAAGAGTTCCTGACCATCTTCCCTATGGCACCCCTTTATGTACCTGAACACTGCTATCATGTCTCCCCTCAGTCTTCTTTTCTCCAGACTGAACAGCCCCAGTTCCTTCAGCCTGTCCTCATAGGACATGTCCTGAAGTCCCTGTATCATCTTTGTTGCCCTCCTTTGAACCTGTTCTAACCTGTCAATATCCTTCTGGAAATGTGCCCAGAATTGTACACAGTA
This sequence comes from Liasis olivaceus, assembly GCA_030867105.1. NCBI lineage: Eukaryota > Metazoa > Chordata > Lepidosauria > Squamata > Pythonidae > Liasis > Liasis olivaceus. The sequence goes on along the minus strand of CM061348.1, from coordinate 63,379,540 downwards.
CTCCAGGTGTGGTCTCACTAGTGCAGAGTAGAGGGGAATAATGACTTCCCGCGTCATTGATATAATGCTTTTCCTAATGCAGCCCAAAACTGCATTAGCCCTCCTAGCAGCTGTCTCACACTGCTGGCTCATGTTCAGCTTGTTGTCTATGACCACACCCAAGTCTTTCTCCGATGTAGAGCTTCCAAGCCATGAGTCCCCCATCCTGTATGTGTGCCCTACATTTTTCCTCCCCAAATGTACTACCTTACATTTCTCCCTGTTGAAGGACATCTTGTTCCTTTCAGCCCAGTCTTCCAACCTGTCCAGGTTAGATTGCAATGTCATTCTTTCATCCTGGATGTTTGCCAGACCTCCCAATTTTGTGTCATCTGCAAATTTGATGAGTAGCCCATCAACCCCATTATCCAGATCATTAATAAAAATGTTGAATAATACCGGCCCCAAGACCGATCCCTGTGGGACGCCACTGGTTACTGCTCTCCAACTCGATGTTGACCCGTCAATGCTGACTCTCTGTGTGCGGTTAGATAGCCAGTTGTGGACCCACCTTACTGTAGGGCCATCCAAACCAATCTTTAACAGCTTGTCAATGAGAATGCCATGTGGAACTTTGTCAAAAGCTTTGCTGAAATCAAGGTAGATTATATCCACCGCATTCCCCTTGTCCACTAAAGTTGTTACCTTGTCAAAGAAGGAGACAAGATTTGTTTGGCATGACCTGTTTTTGACAAAGCCATGCTGAGATTAAGAAGATTAAGAGATTAAGAAGGGGTGGCAAGAATACACAGAAGAACTATACAAGAAAGATCTTAATGTCCCTGATGTCCATGCTGGTGTGGTCACTGACCTTGAACCAGACATCCTAGAGAGTGAAGTCAAGTGGGCCTTAGGAAGCATTACTAACAACAAAGCTAGTGGAGATGACAGTATTCCAGCTGAATTATTTAAAATACTAAAAGATGATGCTGTTAAAGTGCTGCACTCAATATGCCAGCAAGTTTGGAAAATGCAACAGTGGCCACAGGATTGGAAAAGGTCAGTTTACGTTCCAATTCCAAAGAAGGGCAATGCCAAAGAATGCTCAAACTATCGCACAATTGCACTCATTTCACATGCTAGCAAGGTTATGCTCAAAATCCTACAAGCTAGGCTTCAGCAGTATGTGAACCGAGAACTACCGGATGTACAAGCTGGGTTTCGAAGAGGCAGAGGAACTAGAGATCAAATTGCCAACATTTGCTGGATCATGGAGAAAGCACGAGAGTTCCAGAAAAACATCTACTTCTGCTTCATTGACTATGCAAAAGCCTTTGATTGTGTGGATCACAACAAACTGTGGCAAATTCTTAAAGAGATGGGGGTACCAGACCATCTTACCTGTCTCCTGAGAAATCTGTATGCAGGCCAAGAAGCAACAGTTAGAACCAGTCATGGAACAACCGATTGGTTCAAAATAGGGAAAGGAGTACGACAAGGCTGTAAACTGTCACCCTGCTTATTTAACCTATATGCAGAGTACATCTTGAGAAATGCCAGGCTGGAAGAATCACAAGCCGGAATTAAGATTGCAGGGAGAAACATCAACAACCTCAGATATGCAGATGATACCACCCTAATGGCAGAAAGCGAAGAAGAACTAAAGAGCCTCTTGATAAGGGTGAAAGAGGAGAGTGCGAAAGCTGGCTTGAAACTCAACATTAAAAAAACTAAGATCATGCCATCTGGACCCATCAATTCCTGGCAAATAGAAAGGGTAGAAATGGAAGCAGTAACAGACTTCATTTATTTGGGCTCCAAGATCACCGCAGATGGAGACTGCAGCCATGAAATTAAAAGACGCTTGCTCCTTGGGAGGAAAGCTATGGCAAACCTAGATAGCATGTTAAAAAGCAGACACATCACCTTGCCGACAAAGATCTGCATAATCAAAGCTACGGTTTTCCCAGTAGTAATGTATGGCTGTGAGAGCTGGACCATAAAGAAGGCTGAGCGCCGAAGAATTGATGCCTTTGAACTGTGGTGCTGGAGAAGACTCTTAAGAGTCCCCTGGACTGCTAGGAGGTCAAACCAGTCAATCTTAAAGAAAATCAACCCTGATTGCTCATTGGAAGGATTGATAATGAAGCTCAAGCTCAGATGCTTTGGTTGCCTAATGCGAAGAGAGGACTCCTTGGAAAAGACCCTGGGAAAGATTGAAGGCAAAAGGAGAAGAGGACGGCAGAGAATGAGATGGTTAGATAGCATCACTGAAGCAATGAGCATGAAACTGAGCAAACTCAGGGAGGCAGTGAAGGACAGGAAGGCCTGGCGCGATATGGTTCATGGGGTCATGAAGAGTCGGACACGACTTAACGACTGGACAACAACAACAACAACAACAACAATCTGGGAAATGCAATGGAACTTTGACTTGATGCCTGAAGGTTGTAAGGGTCTGGTATGAGATTTAATGGTAGCAATTGGTTCATAAACCAGTTGTCTCTGGGACAATACCAACTTTAGCTCTGAGTGGGGTTGTGCTAGTGTACAGTCTGGAGGTGCTTCTGAATCCTCAGCTCCTGCTGGAAGAGTGAGAGGACCTTTGCCCAGCTTCAGCTAGTATACCAGTTACAAACATTCCTGGAGCAGAAGGTACTGGCTATAGTCTCTCATGTCCTTGTCACCTCATGGTTAGACTACTGTAATGTGCTCTACATGGACTGTCCTTGAAGACCACCCATAAACTACAACTAGTAAAAATACAACAACCCACATGTTAGCTGGGACAACCTGGTATTATTATGTAATACCAATATTGCAGGAACTGCACTGCTTGTCCATTTGTTTCTGGATGCAATTTAGACAATTGAAGCAGCATAAAGTATTCATTGCAGATAAATAAATAATGCCTTGGAAACTAATCTTACCACAGTGCTTCACACATGGAAGAGGTTTGAGTGCAGATTCTGCTTATGTGATAATCATATGCATTTTCCCTGTGAAGTCATTAAGGAACTGCTTCTCTCTTGGAGATCTAGCCTCAACAAGAAGCATGCAGAGGTGGCAGAAATTTTCCAAACTGTATTCTGCATGACTATACTGCCTGAATTAATCCTCTGCCTGCTATGAACAAGCCAGACAGCCCAGTGCAGAGACCAAGGCCTTCATCCTCATCCTAGGGATTGTCTGTCATCTCAGCCCAGCTACCTGTGAGCAAATATCACTAACTATGGGTGAAGCATAGGTTAGCAGATCTGGGCATTCCAGGACCATCTTTCTTGATTTTTTTATTTTTATATGAATTTGGGGCAGGGGCATTATTTTAGATCTTGACTTTGTTATCCGCCTACAGCCTTAGAGAATAGGCAGCATGCAGGCTAAACAAACAACTAAATACTAGAGAAAAAAATAATCTCTTGCTCATAATTTATATGCCCCCCCACTCCTCCAAGCAGGGAAAGAAATTGTGTGCATGCTCCTACATACAACCCTAGATATTAGAATTCCGGCAAGGACATGAGAGCAAACATTAACTCCTACCTACACATCAAGCTTATTTATTTATTAGATTGATAATCTCACTCTTTTCTGTGCAACTCAAGGCAATGTACGCTCAAGGCTCCCTCCTCATATTTCCCCACAACAACAAACCTGTGAGGGGGACTGGGCCGAGGGAGAGGAACTGGCTCAAAGTTGCCCCAGCTGGCTTCTGTGCCTAAGGCACGACGAAAACTCATGGTCTCTGAGTTTCAACCTCAGGGCCTTAACCACTACATCCATTCAATAGTTGGCCCCCCAGTAGTGATGAACACCACCTGGTATGATGTAGGGAGCAACTTTTTGAGGAGGTTATACTACTGTGCAATTTCATATGATGTTACAGGGGTATGTGTGTGTCTGTATACATCTGTATATTAATAATAAATATTAATGTAACATTCAAATTCCTTCCTTGTGAGATCTCATGTGAGAATAACTTACATCTATCTCATTTTCTATTTTTTATTTTCAAAAATGTTTTTTTTTTTTTTAATGTCAGTAGATACTGTGTTGCTGGCCCCTGTGATGAGGTGGAAATCCAAAATCTATGAACTGCAGAGCACGCTTACCAGTACCATCGGGCAAGGCAGAAACATAAGTTGGCAACATAGGTAAGTAACTGGTTGTTTTGTCCTTCTGTCTGAGGCCCTTTTCCAAGGCTGCCACCATTAAGTCCTTCACAGACAGGAGCTGTTCCGGGGTTACATAAAAGGGCAGTAAATGTTTCTGCAGGGGTTCAGAGATAGAGGAAATGCTAGAAGGAGGTCGATGGGGCATTAATCTGTGAGCAGGCTTGGCCTCTAAGCCGGCAGCTGCGATTGTTTTGGAAATGGACACAAAGGAGCTAGTTATGCTTCCTCTTGACTTAGGAACCACTTGCTGCTCTATGGAGGACCGTGGCAAGCCTGAATGCACTACTGAAAAAGAAAGAAGGGATGAGGTGGTGGCACTGGACTCCTGGTGAGGAAGGGAGAAAGAGCCCCCCCCTTCTTGGTCAACCTGATCTGTCTCAGAGGCATCTGAGGTGCTAACAGGCCGTGACTGGCTAAAAGCAAAGAACATGTTAGAGCCCGGCTGGGAACCCGATGAGTTATTTAACATCAGGGAGAGCCTGTGAGAGCTCTCTGAAACCGGGCTTGAATCTGAGGTGCTTTTCAGGATAAAAGAAACCTTCGAAGAGCCCCTGGAAACCATTTGGAAAGCAGCAATGCTTTCTGGCCCAGTCGCACCACTGCTGCCGTGCTCAGACTTGGGACCTAAGCCCTGCTCAGCCATGGCAAGAATCCCCTGGCCCAGGGGGTCACCAAGATGTGTGAGGGGAGCGGAGAGCAGCGGAGCCAGCCCAAAGGAGGGCTGAAGGGGCAGGAGGGGAAGCTGAAGGCGAGCAGGCCAGGCTGGGGGTTGTGTGCTGAAGGAAGCATCCGGAGCAAGAGGAGGCACGGTGGCAAGAGAGGCTGCAGTTAGTGGGTGTGAAGTCTGGGGAAAAGGGAACAGGGGAAAGCAGGAGCTGAGGAGGAGAGAGAGAGAGAGAGAGAGAGAGAGAGAGGGAGGGAGTCCAGGAGAAGTGAGAATGAGGCAGGTGGGGGAGGGGCAAGGAGGAAATCCCTGGAAGGCAGTTGGAAACAGGCTGCAGGGAGAAAAGAACTGGAAGGAGGGGGGAGAGTAGAACAGGGACCACAGAGTTACACGCAGTGTAGACGGGCCATCAGCTTCTCTGGAACAGGCTTCCTTGACCTCGCCTGGGGTCCCCCATGTATGTGCAGGCTGCACCCTGCCCAGGGTTTCCATCCAGCTGAGCTCTCCATGACCCCACATTGGGGACGCTGGTGTACAGATATCCCCTCCCTGTTTTGAATTGGGAAGTTTGTCTGAGATATTTAATTATCTCAGTTCTAGGCTGCCAAATGATTCTGACTGGCTTCACAAAATGAAAAATGGGGGGGGGGGGGGGGGACCCTATGTAATATATTAAAAAAACACACATACACACAATTGCCCCAAGGGAAGAATGAAAAAAAAAACTTTCATGTTACCTCCATCCTAGCGGAGCCAGGCAGCCAGTTTAGCCCAAGGCCTGGGGGAAGAACCATGTTTCTTGGGCTTGTTTGATGGAGGTTAAGGTGGGTTATTTTTAAAATGGGCATTTGAGACAAAATGATAACTGGCCATAGAAATTACCAACTTTCTCTAAGCTAAAATGCATAACCAGAGCAAAATGCATCTTTTCTAGTGCAGGGTTTACTACGTGTAAAATCAAAATGGCTTTGTTCGTTTAAAAAAGATTAGCTTTGCTAAGACAAATTCTGGGCTGAATGCAGTGCATGAACTCAGTTTGCAGGGAAAAAAGGAGTTGCAGCTTTGAAAATGCTTCCAAGGAGAACTACAGTGTAGTTCACTCAGAATAGTACTGTACAGCTAGAGATTCAGACTGAGATTGAGAAAGGGATTTACAACCACCCCTGCAATGTAATATAATTATTATAGTCCTGACTACACATCTGGGAGAGGGGAGGGCTTAGGAGTGAAGGTGAAGCAGCATACAACAACCTTGGGGTGTTGACTAGCACTATTGTTTAGAAAATATATTGCAGGAATCCTTTATTGTAGGTTATTTTTAATGTGTTTATTAGGTATATACAGTATCTTGTTTTTCCCCCATACACTCTCTCCTCCAAATTTCCCCCCGAACAACAAGCCTGTGAGATACGTTGGCTTGAGAGCAACTGTCCAGAAGTCCCTCAGTGAGCTTTTATGGTTGAGGGTAGTCTTGACCCTGAGCCAGTCCTAGTCCAGCACCATTACACCACACTGACTAAGGGGCTGCATGAAAAGAAAGAGTCCTGGAAAGGTAAGTTAATTTTAATATTGCATGCCAGAGCTAAAACTGAAGTCCCCATGACCAAAATCTCCCATTGAAATCACCCTTCAGATTACAAAAGCAGTAAATCTAATACCTGTCAAACCTCTCCTGGCCCAGATCTAGTATCTGCTGCAAACTGGAACATGTGCTCCATTGATTTGCATTTAGATGGATTGTAAATTTAAAACTTCAAAAACTTTTTAAAAAATCCTGTGAAGTAAGATATGAGTTGGAAATAGCAGAGGCTGCTATCTTTGCTATTTTGCTGGGGCAAGGTGGAGGTAAATACTATTGTGGAGTCACAAATATATTACTGTAAAATCTTGGATTTCTCCATAGGATTCTATGGGCAATTCTCACTTTAGCATAAAGTGGAGAGGAAAAAAAACTGTTCAGATAGAAATTCAAGGAGTGGTGTTTTCTGATCCCTTCAGAACTCTGGGCATGAAACTAGGATAGAAAGAAAAAGCAGATTATGGGGCCAAATTACTGAGAAAAAACAATTCATGACGGGTAACATAAAATTTGGGGATGACATTACCCATACTTACATATTTCTTCTTCTCTCTATCCCTCCAAAAGAAATTAAATAATATTTCTTAGGTTTTCTCTTTTGGTTTTTAATTTTTTTTTCTTAAATACCTACAAACCTTATATTCCTGTCCAAGAAAATCCAACTTTTTAGTGAAAAGAATCAATGTTTAGAGTATAATCACATATTCAGAAGTAAGTCCTACTAAATTCAGTGGGTTTTATTTCCAAGCAAGTGTGTTTAGGCTTGTAATTTAAAAAAGAAAAAAGCACTACTGTTGATAAGGACTGCACTGTTGCTGTTTTTCAGGTATCTATAGCCCCAGTCCTGTTCAATCTGTTCTTCACTTGCATGTTGTCATGTGCTGTCCAGGGTCTGAAGGAGGGAGTGTACATCAGGTACAAATTGGACGGCTCTCTCTTTGACCTTCACTGCTTGAACACAAAGTGCCTCCATACAGTCATCCAAGAAACCCTCTTTGCTGATGACTGTGCACTCCTGGTGCACAAAGACAGTGATCTACAGTTGATGCTGAACAAATTCTCAGACGCTGCTATGCTCTATGGCCTGACTATCAGCCTGAATAAGACTGAAGTACTTATAGTACTTATAGCCCATGCCAAATACCGACCCCGTAGAACAAAAAATCACTGTTGATGACACCAAGCTGACAAATGTAAACAGCTTCAAATACTTGGGAAGCATCATCTCAAGTGATAGGTGTCTGGACAAAGAAATTGACTCTAGGATCAGCAAGGCCAGCTGGGCACTGGGGCAGCTGCATACTAGAGTGCTCAATCAACACAACATCCATATCTCCACAAAGCTGAAAGTCTACAGAGCTGTGGTTATCCCTTCTCTCCTATATGGGTGTGAGTCCTGGACTCTGTACTGAAGGCACATCAAACAACTGGAGAAATTTCACATACGCGTTCTCTGCTCCACCCTTGGCATTTGTTGGCAAGACCATGTCTCCAACCTGGAGTTCTTGGATCACCAGCATTGAGTCCCTGATTATCAGAGCCTAGATGCGGTGGGTGGGACATGTCATCAGAATAGATGACCACTGTATGCCTTGCCAGTTTCTCTATGGTGAACCAGAGGCTGGAAAGAGACCTTGAGGTCAACCACACAAGCGCTACAAAGATGCTGTGAAAGAAACCCTATGCCACTGTAACATCCAGCCAAGGGAACTAGAAGCTGTGGCTGCTGATAGAACCTGCTGGCGAGCCCTTGGCTAGGAAGCCTCCACCGGCTTTAAAGACAGGCACCACCCAAAACTGAAAGAAAACCTTGAGCAGCATCACAGAATAACACCCATGGTTACTACAACAATGGACATCCAGTGCCCCCATTGTGCTAGACTCTGCCCTTCCAGACTGGAACTGCAGAGCCACCTCCATGTTTACAGATGAACTGCACAACAGAGTGTCTTTTTCAAACCTGTAGTCCTTGACTTACGACCACATTTGGGGCCAGTATTTCCATCGCTAAGTGATGAGGTTGTAAAGTGAGACATCACGTGACCACATCACTTAGCAGCTGCAATCCCAGCCCTCCCTGTTGCTATTATTAACCAAGAATCGCAGGTCATTAAGTGAGTACCCACCCCAATCCAAGCCACTCCAGGCTTGGTCCCACCCGGCCCCAAGCCTCAGTAAGGTAAGGGACTGTCTCCAACTCCCCCCAACCACCTATCTCCCCCCACCTCTGCCCTTTTGGCTGCCCTGTACCCCGCCTTGTGGGGTGGCAAGCAGCCCCAGAACTGTGCGGCTGTGAGGCTGCTTGCCATGCCCCAGGAAGCCACAGCCACCCCAGCCCACTCCCAACCGCAGTTGCCCTTGCTACCCTGCACTCCAAGGCCCCTGCCACTCTGCATTCTGCCACCCCAGCTGATCTTTGTAGTCTTCTTGCTCCTACTGCTGACAAGACGTGCCCAGCCTGGCTGCCGGGGCTGGGCTTTGCACTCTGGAAAAAAAAGCCCAAAGCAGCCCCTGAGCGTGGCTCACCAAAAAGCCTCTTTGCAAAAAGCTCCTGGGTGGGGCTGGGCTTCGTGTTCAAAAAAAAAAAGCCCAAAGCAGTCCCTGAGCCATGGCGTGCCACAAAGCCCCTTTTGCCTTTGCTGCTTTTGGCTTTTTTTTTTAATGTGAAGCCCAGCCCCACCCAGGAGCTTTTTGCAAAGGGGATTTTTGGCATGCCGTAGCTCTGGGGCTGCTTTGGGCTTTTTTTTCCCCCACAGTTCAAAGCCTAGCCCCAGCCCAGCAGCGGGAGCAAGAAGGTGGCAAGGGTCAGCTGGATGGCAGAGCGCAGGGTGGCAGAGAGCCAAAAGGGCATAGATGGGGGAGGTAGGTGGGTGGGGAGAGTTAAGCACCCTTGTGGTCGTAAGTACAGGCAGGCTGCCAAGCTCGCTAATTTTGATCACGTGACCATGGAGGTGCTGCAACGGCCATAGCTTCAGGCATGGGTCATAAGTCCCTTTGTTCAGTGCCATTGTAACTTCAAACGGTCACCGAACAAATGGTCGTAAGTCGAGGACTACCTGTATAGACAACAAAAGATTAGGAGTGATGAATGTTGTGCCCCAACAGTTCTAGAGGACAACTACATTGGGAAGGGTGTCTAAACACATGCAATATAAGTACCTGCTTCCCCAGACTTTTTTTTTTTTTTTAATGAAAGGAAGCAAATTAAATTGGGAACAGCTAGTATGCTGCAAAACAAAGCACTGGTTCCCAACTAATCTTGTTTCCTATAAGGTATCTGAGCCCAACAAAGGTCCCATAGCATCTATAGAAAATACACGTGGTGGATCACTGCAGCCAATGTTTGCTTGGTAGTGTGCCCACCTGTCTAGAGATAAGACAAAAGTAACCTCGAATGACACAGAAATACTAGAGGGATGTTGGTGAACAATCTTTCCAGTTACATTTTGGTCAATGGATGACTTGTGACTGGCTAATGGCAACCATTTTGCACTGATTACTGTATTCAGGAGAGCTTCTTTCTTAAGGGCATTCTCCGAGGGTTTCTTTGGAAATGAAGCTGGATCTCTATGTCTGGTATCTGTAAGACAAGAGACTGAACTAAAGTTAGCATATGCTTTGCATGGCCATCCCAAGGCTAATCCCTGATACTTCTAACCTGAGTCTTAACCTCTGGAGAGTTCCATTCCTTTTTAGTGAATATACTATAGATAAGAGGCAATCCAACTGAACGAATGGTCTGATTTGCTATAAAGGAAACTTCCTATGATTCCCCTGGTCACACCAGTAGCTCTACACGTAGATGGTCAGTTTGACAGGAACCTTCAGTAGGGATTCATGTATTGGTAGATTGATGTATTGGGGGAGTAGAGGTGTCAATTCACATCTTACTATTGGGAGTTTTGTAAAACTATGAGCACCACTCTGTAGTACTGTTCTTAATAAAATACCTAGGAAGAAGTCCACAGTCCTTTTTTTTTTTTAATTAAGGCATCTAGATATTTTTGTCATAGTGCATGCTATTAAATATGTGTGGACAGCTATTGCAAGTAAGAGAAAAGGTGGTCCAGGATTTATGAACTTCTTAAAGAGGTATATTTGATTTCCATTCATTGGTTTTCCTACTGATGGTAGTTATTATTCACAGTCTGTGCATTATTGACTATTTTTTGTAATGGCCTGTGACTAAACAAATGCATTTAAGATGCACCAAAATTCATTTTTATGTTGCTGCAACAAACATGTTTACCCCTTCGGGAATTACCCAATTGCTAATATCAAGAGTCAAGGAGCTAAAGCCAGCCATGAAAATATCCATCTTTGGAGGTCTCAGATGGCAAGTGATGGATCAGGAAAGGGATCTTGAGGTCATAGTGGATTGCTCCGTGAAAATGTCAACTTGGTTTGCAGCGGCTGTGGAAAAGGCAAATTCCACATTGGGGAATCATTAGGAAAGAGATCAAAATAAAACTGCTGGAACTGTAATGCCTTGTACACATTGCTGGTGCAAATGCACTGGGGATACCATGTATAGTTCCAGCCACTGCATTCCAAAATGATCAGGGCACTGTATAGCAAGTCCCTTGTGAGGAGAGATTACCATTGCAGTCCTTTTACTAAAAAGAGAAAAAAAAAGGCAAGGGATTCAGGACATGATAGATACTAGGTATACATATATCTATGGTGTGAAGAAAGCCAGATGGGGAGATGTTTTTCTCCCTCTGTTGGGCCCATAATGATCAACTGATGTGGAATGGCAGGAAATTCAGGATAAATATACAAATGTTTCACCAAGTGCATATGTAAACAATGGAACAGACTTCCACAAGAAGTAATGACAGCCACCAACTTGGATGGCTTTAAAAAGGAAATAAATTCTATGCCTTCTAAGGGCCTTTCCCACTTGTACCTCACCACAACACAGAGATATCCTGCAAACCCTTTTTTCTGCTATGTCTCCATGGCATTGACTTCATCTGGTCTCCAATCCATACCTCAGGCAGCTGAATGTTGATTTTTTATTTTTTCTGGTATTTAAGTAGTATATTCCCCTTTTAAGTAGCGAACAAGCATGGTAGTTTTACCATGGATACAATCTGACCTGCTTCACTGAACATTTTGCTGGTGATGCTGTCAGGTGACTCCTATGAGGGGTGAATCAATCTAATACCTATTCATCACTTTAAACTGGAGTGGGCACTATCCCCCAGGGGCATTCTGATGTGGGCCATGGGAGATTCTTTCAAAGCAGACCCCTTCCCCCTCACCCCCCAGATCTCTAAGCAAATACAGGGCTCAGAGACCTAGATCAGCTTGAACTGCTGGTGACCTACACTGGGGGTGGGGTGGGATGGGTGGGTGGTGTGACGTGCTCTGCAGTGAAGTGAAGTTACTTCTGAACATGGGCTTACAGCTTTTTCAAAAGCACACGACACCTGTATTCAAAAAAAGCCTGAATGGAGACTTCTGGGGAAGAAATGATGAACTAAAGACAGTTCCACTAAAAGTGGAGCTGACAACTACTGTGGCATGAAGAATCAGCAAGTACACTGGCTCTTCAATAAGTCCTCTCTGGACAAGGAGAGGACTTGAGATCACCCACAAGTGCTCCAGGCAGATACTTCTCACAAGGAGACTGCAGGACAGTGGTGTCTGGAAGGTTTATTGCTCTGGGAGATGAGGGAATAGCCGTCTTTTTGCTCAAACTGCAGTCAGTGCCTTCAAAAGGACACTGGGTTCACATACTTCCTTTCTTAATCACTTTCAGAAATTGCTTGTTAACTGCTTTTCAGCTATTAGGAACCTTTGGATGAACAAATGTTATAGCACTGAAGTGAGCTTACTTCAATCCTTAGCAAAAGAAGTTTTAAATTTAAGTTTAAGGTGTTATTTTTTTTTCTTTTGGAATAAACAGCAAAAGGGTGATCAGAACTTTGATTTTGGAAAGTTACAAACAGACTAAGGGTCCAGATAGATTTGAAATAAGATTTTGGAATTAATTATAAGAATCTTTCCCATGGGAAAATGCTTTTGTTTTGAATTCTCTTTAAAAAAAGAATCATAGGATGAGACTTTGAAGGTTGGACACTAAAGGGAACCAGAATCAACTAAAGGTTACAATTAAAGGAGAAGAACACTTAAATTTGACTTACTAATACAAAATGGAGCAAAATATTTTAACATTGGACATATTGAAGGATATTTTTGAACAATAGACTCAGAAGTTAATTTTGAGAGTATCTGCTTCTATATATAGACTATATTTAAAAGATGTTATGAAAGAGGAACAAGTTCTACTGGACAAGACTGAGACTTATCTGAAAGTGGATTTAAAAATGATAGGCTACAAGAATGATATGGAAAAAGATGCTACACTGGACATATAAATGAAACCAGCTGATGTCTTAATAATTACAAGGGATATACAAATAACAAACCAAAAGACCTGGATAATTTTCCTATATTGGATTTACAAAAGAGATTTGGTAAAGCTTTGAAGAATTTTGTGAGAAGGTACAAAGAAAAAATGAGAAGAAATCAAGTTCTAGGACACTATTTAAAGGGTCTAAAGATCAAGGTTGTTAAAAGTAAAAGGAAGGAATATAAAGTTGGTTTATTTGATCAAGGTTAAAATAGATATGTTGTTATCTCTGGTAACTCTAAATGGACTTTTGCTGATCAGGTCTGAACAACGAAGCTTTAAGGATTTGTTTATAGATAAGAGATGGGATATGGGAAGAAGAGATCATTTGTTGTAAGAGAAGGTGATAAGTTACTAAAATTCCTCATACTTGTTGTGATGAAGGGGGAAGTCATTTCTTTATGTCTTTTTCTTTACTATATTCTTTTTTCTTTTCTATTTTTCTTTCTATTTTTTTATTTTCTGCACTTTCTATTTTTTCTTTTTATTCTTTTATTGTTTTTAGTTAGCATTAGTTTTCATCTTTCTAATTGTAATTTTTAATAACATTTATATATTTATATATATCTGAACGACAGGATTGTGCCATGAAACAACAGGGATAGAAAGCTGACTTGTACATCTTCTTCTCGCTCTGTCAACCATTGCCTGGGTTGTCAGATGTGCAGGCTGATTCAGGTCTCTAGGGATCTAGATTCCCCTCTCCTCCTTTCCTTGCCAACTCTAAAGCCAGGCTAGGAGAGATGGTGAGTAAAGTGGCGGACAAGTTCTAACAGGTACAGCTCCCTGTCAAAACCACTGGCAATCACAGCAATGATGTTGAGAAATGGAGAGCAGGGCAGCCTTCCCTGCATAGGAAATGAGGACGGGGTCCTTCAGCTGAAGCTAGAACAGAGGCAATTACGACTCTTAGTGACGACAGCAAAATCTATCCTGGTGTAGTTTTCTAGTGGCACGCAGATGAGAGAACACTTTAGCTGAGCTGGAAAAAGAGCTCTAAAATCAGTTGCTTGGGAATAACTGCAGAAACTGAATTCATAGATTGCTTTTTGGATTCTGATAACTGTCTGGTTATATGAAACCAAGTCCAAAATGAAGACACAAAGAATCAGAGCAAACTTTGATACAGTAAGTGATATATATTGGACACCTATTAAATACGGGGTCCTTAATGATATCCCTGAACTGGCTTAAAGTGGGTGGGGAGGGACATTGTGTCAGTTTTTCTCTTATCCCTATGACTTGCACTTAGCTGGAGTGTAAAGCTTCACACCTGATTGAAGCACAGGGTGGCTGCAATTATCCTCTTTTCCACCAACATGCTGCAATTAGCAGCAAATGCAAAACACAGCTAGGTAGTGTCACACTGCTATGCATAACCTAGGATGTAGAAGTGCATAGCCAGGCAGAATTATCCAGTCCAACTAGAACAAGGTGATCTGGCTCATTAAAAGCTATTTATTCAGGTGGTGTATTCCCATAGCTGGCCAATTATTAAAGGTAATTATTAAACTTGTAAAGGTACAAGTTCCATGTCTGGTGCTGCCACCTGTTACTTTGCTTCTCCTTCAGTGTTTTGAAATGACTCACGATGCCCAGTTTGATTCCCTCAAATACATCTTATATGTATAGTGAAGGAGAGTTAGGGCAGTATGATTTGCTTCATGCAACATACTATACCATAACTCATTTGATTTTGGTTCAATGTTATGTTTGGGCTCAGCTCTTTTGGTTTATTCAAATAACAATAGTTAAAACAGGCCATGACTTAGAATAATGAATGAACCCAACATGTGGTAAAGAGATAGGTCTGCTGTTAGACTTTCTAGGGCTGGTCATGTGTAAAATGGTGTTCCTAAAGCACAACTCATGACAGCAGTTAAGTAATGTAGAATAAAAGGGTATTGTAATAGGTGTAACTGGCTAAACTGGAAAACCAAAGCACCAGGACTTGGATAACTCCTAATGTGCTAAGTATAGCCCTCTATAACTGCAGTTGCTCCATGAGTTAAATTCCCAATAGAGGGCTTGAACCTCATAGAAAGATCTAGCTACATATGTCTGATGCGTCCCAGTAAGGATGAAACTGATCACATACTGTCTCCTGGTGGTCAGCATAAAATGCCACTCAGGATATACATTGTACACATAGAGAAATTTTCCCCCTCTCCAAGAGGGAGGGGTCCAACAGGGGTCATGTAAAACCCTATACCCAGGGACATGACCTAATGTAACATTTGTATCTCTCTCTCTGAGACCTTAAGTCAAGGCAGACTGTATATACCATTCCAATAGACTGAAAATTCTAGAGATTCCTACGAATTCACAAATTTATTGCTCTTCTGACTTTACTGTTTTTCCCCCACTGCTACTATGTGTGTGCATCTGATGAAGTGAGCTCTGGTCCATGAAAGTATATGCCATAATAGATAGTTAATCTTTAAGGTGGCACCAGATTCTTGGCTGATTAAAAAAGACTCTTTATATTGTGAATAATTCAGGACAGGCTTTACCTTTAAGATTGTTGCCCCAGGCAGCAGAGTTTGGCAATATATTTGAGGTGTCATGGAAGAAGGGCAAACTGTAAGCAATGTATTTTATTGTTATGGCGCTTTGCTGCCAGACATATACTATCAGGACATCAGGAGAAAGGTTTGTGGGCTTCTGTGTCAACTGCCAGAATACATCTGCTTTGGGTATGAAATACCTTGATGGGAGGGAGAGAATGGTGAATATGTTGGTTTTGGTCATACAGCAAAGCATCTTAGGCCTGTCCTGAAAGTACCTAGAATCTCAGAGGCAAAAATCTAAGAGTAAGTTTAGACAAATGGCCAGGTACACTCAAAACTGGGGAATAGTTCACACATGGTGCTAAAGCTATGGTTTGTTGAATCAATTGCAAATTAGACAGAGCTATGGTTTTATTATAAACCACTGAGAGGCTTTGGTTGTCAGTGGTATAAAATATTTAATAAATACTTTTTAAAAAGCAAGTAAACAATGGCTTGCAAACCAGAGTGACTGGATTTATGCATGTCAAGCCCAAACTAAGCAAGCTGCATTATGGCATAGCATGATGTCTCAGCCTGGTACTAGATTTTTTTTTATATATATATATAAATAATTTTTACTAGAGATTTTAACATAGATAAAAGATAAATAAAGAAAAATTAAGAAATAGAAAAAAGATAAAAGAAAAGTTCAGGAAACAGTACAGATAGAAAAAGTGTCATCTTTTGGGACCTGGAAGCACACCTTCTCTGTCATGGTGCCTACCCTCTGGAATGTGATCCCCATGGTCCGGACAGCGCCCACTCTGGTGGTCTTCAGGATGGCCTTCAAGACCTGGCTGTTCTCCCAGGCCTTGGGATAGGGTGTATGTAAACCTCCCCTTGTTAGAGGTGATTAATCTTTGTGTGTATGTGTGTTGATGTTGTTGTCTGGACTACCATTGTGTTATTTCTCTTACTGTATTTTTAAATTAATGTTACTGTATCTGCATTCTGTTGTATATTGTGAGCTACCCAGAGTCGTTTTGGAGTCAGGCGGCACCAAAATCCATGTAAACAATTTCTTTTTCTTTCTTTCTTTCTTTCTTTCTTTCTTTCTTTCTTTCTTTCTTTCTTTCTTTCTTTCTTTCTTCCTTCCTTCCTTCCTTCCTTCCTTCCTTCCTTCCTTCCTTCCTTCCTTCCTTCCTTCCTTCCTTCCTTCCTTCCTTCCTTCCTTCCTTCCTTCCTTCCTTCCTTCCTTCCTTCCTTCCTTGTATTGGACATTTATACAAGTAATTCTTGTTTAGCAACCACAATTGGGATCTGTTGCTAAGTGAATGTGACTGTGCTTACAATTTTACTTCAGCTTTCCTTTGCTTTACAGCATCAGAAGGGTAGGACCCCAAACAACTGGGTGAGCCCAAACAGCAAGGAAGGTTTCCAGAACTCAACTCACAGGGAAGCTGCATAAAAGGGCAAATCTTATAGCTCTTTTTCCATGTTCCAGCCCTTTGGAATGTTCATCCTGGCACTGGGATAATTAGCAAGAAGAGAATTGATGTTTGTATTTACATTCATTGGAAAGGAAGGGATTACAAGAGAGTAAGCAGGCACACAATGGGGAATACACATTGAAAGGAATGCACTAGCATCTGCTGTTTGCCTAGCATCCTTGCCATGAGCTGCTTAGGAGGCAAACAAAAGCCTTTAGTGTGAAACTGATTAGGGTCTTGTCAATTTCAGGCAGCCGCTGGTTCTAATCAACTAATTAAGGTCACAGAGCTAAACTTGTTAACTTGTGGTTAACACTTTTTAGAGACCTCTGTGCTGGGGAGAAAAGTAGCTCAGGAAGAGATAGGTTGTTTAGTAATCTCTCTGCTCTGCAAGGGGTGGGGAGAAAAACATGGGTCAGGCACAGGACAATGTATACTAACTGACTGTAATGGTGAGCACATGACTGAGAGAGAGATGCTGGGAAAGTCCTAAATGTAGGCATTGGTTGCAAAGTTACTTTTTCATCACCATCATAACTGCGAATGGTTACTATCCAAGGCAGTTGCTAAAAGAGGACTACTTGTATGATAAAATTGCAGACCACGTATTTAAACAAAAGAGTTGGGAGATTGATCCCAAGCATGTTGTTTAGAACTAGAAGTGTCTGTGGCAGAGGATCTCATTAAAGATCAAAGGACTGGTTGTACTGCTGTTATATTTGATGTTTTTGCATGCAAACAGTCCCCGATTGAGTTCCCAAGACTTCTAGGCTAGGCTAGAAAGACTCCACACAGAGACTCTGAAAAAACATTAGTAATTGGTGTAGAGACAGTACTAACCTAGGTGGACCAATAGTTTGACTTCAGGGGTATCTGCAGTGAGGATCAAAAAAGTCAAGATAGCCACAAGTGCACAATGAAATCTCCACTCCTTTCAATGTGTGTTGTACATGCAATACATGTAAAAAGTGGCTGGGTTTTGATCATGTGGTCATGGCTGCCATCTTGACTTTTTTGACCACCCCCACTTCCACTTCAGATGCCTCTGCCTGATTTGGAATAGACCATTTCCTGTATTCTGTACCACATTAGCTTTGAAACATACCAGGGCCTTCCCATGTTAAGATATGGCAGGGACACTTTCTTTCTGTAGCAATGGTTTCCGGGCACTGCCAGATCACAGGTTGGCAAAGCCTGTCTTCTTGTGACTGTGTAAGAACATGATTATTTACTTCTTTTTCTTCTTCTTCTTCTTCTTTTTTTTTAGTCTATTACAAATGTGTGCAGCTACCCAAGCCATGGAGAAATTATACACAGTTGCTCTAGAGTGTAAATCATGTATCCTGCTGGCGCTGAAAAATCCAACTAATTAATAAGAGCATCCACCAGATGGAAAATAATTTTGCCTGCTATGCTTGATGGAATATACAAAGACAACAGAAGAAAAAACAAGGGAGGGCAGCATGTTGGTCAAGTCTTGTGGATTCCATCTCCCCCAGTTTTATATTTTGTTTCAATGAATTATAATAAGAATGATTGAGAACATGGTAAGCAATGCCTTAGTCCTTCTATCACTTTCCAGACATCTTCACTGGATGGTTCTGGCCTATAGATGCTTTGAAATGCCCAGAAAGCATTCTTTTGCTTGGCTTAAGCCAGGCCATAATATGTTTTGCTTTGTTATGGCTGTCATATGAGCCAGTGAATTATGGCTTACTCAACAAATTGTGATTAACCATATTATCAGTGTGCCCACTGATAGATTTTTTGGTATTTAGCAGACTTTGTGTCACATCTGATTCCATTTAACTTCTAAATTCTTTTAATTTCAAACAAATTAAAGACTGGGGCCAAGTGGGTGTGGTTGCACCTGTACCTTGGTTATGTTGACCATGTTGTTGGTTTTATCTCAGCTCCTATATTTCGTTGCTATGATGTTTTTATCTTATTTTTATTCCCTGTCAGCTGCCCAGAGCCATAGGATTGAGATGGGCAGCTGTATAAATTAAATAAATACATATATAATTTTTTAACAGGGGAAGTTCACACATTGCCAAGCAATGCACCCAACTCATGTGTCATCTCCTAGCTCTCACATAGGCTCAAAAAGCACTCTTGCACAAAAATAAAATGTAAAAAAATTAAAATGAGTGGGGCTGGGGCAGCAATCCGGTGCTTTGTTTGGAAGCATTACCACTTGCCTAGGAAAAAAGAGCCCAGAAAGCAGATGTAGTGAAGAGCAACCCAGTGCTACTGAGGAACAACCTCACCAGTGTCTTCTAGTAAATGGATGTTTTGTGAGTGACCAGACCTCCAATGGCAGCCATTCTGTGCAAGTGCCTTTTATATGTTATCTATATCTCTGCCCACTAGCTCCCAAATTTTGGGGATCTTTGGTTTAGTGCAATATGTAGAATCTGATAATTCAACCTATCTGTTTCTTAACTTTTGATATCATCCTAGTCAAAGACACGTTGCTTTTTACAGTACCAAACAAGCCTACTTTCTTAGGACTACCAGTTCTAAGTTACAGACATCTGGACTATCATGAGAGAGATACAGAAGACACTCCTTGATTCCATTTCATGGTCATCCTGATTTCTGCAGCCCCAGTCTTGTAGCCCTAAGTTTTCTTTCTTGCTGAACTCTAGATTAAAACCTTCTGTACCTCCTTAAATGTTAAATTGGCTATCATATGTGAATACATTGGTTTCTTATATTGATTGAGCAGAAAATGCTGGGCAGAAAAAGCTTCTTAAAATAATAAAATATGGCTCCCTAGACCTCCCAATTCTGGGGTCCAGGCAAGAAGTATTAATCCTATGTAAAGCTGAGAGATGGGATCAATAAATAAAAATAGCCGAACTGCTAGGAAATAATAATCATAACATTGTCAAATTCCACATCTTGGTGAGAGATCCCAACCACCACTGCCACCCACATATGCTACTGAAAAATAAAAGAACAAGGAGCTAGGCAGGAATTAGAATATTTAATAAATAATCCTTCCTCAAGAAAAGCACACTATTTAAAGACATCAGAGGCAAACATATGAGTATGAATATATGCCCAACATGTGGCAGGAGTAAGATGCTGATGATATTTCATAGAGGAAATGGGTAAATAGCTGGATGCTCTCTGCATTGAGCCCTGATCCTTTCCCATCTTCATTAATGATTTTGCCAAAAGAGAGAATGATTAAGTGGCAAAACCAATGAAAACCCAAACAGACTCTGAAATTGCCTTAATGCTGTGAAAAAGGGCAATGAGCTGGCAGTGTTGGCTGAAACCAATTCATTAAAATGATCCCACCTATTTTGAACATCTCATCAGCTTCTAAATTAGCCAATGCCATGCAGAAACAAACTTTTGATGATAATTGTGGGCAGCTAATAGAATACTTCCACCCCATATATTATAACTGTCAGAAAGGTAAATTGTATGGGAAGGAGTATTAATAAGAGCAGAGCAAGTAACACCAAGGCCATGTGCAGCCCTCCATCCCAACAAAAGTTCATACTTCTACAGGGTCCCCATCTTTCAGGGCCAATATTCAAAGCAGAAGAGGAATCTGAAAATCACTTCCCAACTTTCCACCAGTAGGAAAGAAAAAATCCAAATCAGCTACACTGATCACACCTTTTCTCTCAGGTTGAAGAATAGAGAGAAAATAAACCAAACTGAAAGAAGGAAAGGATATCAAAAGAATAGTTATGTGGAGTTAATTCAGTGGTCCTTCTGTCATACTAAGACAAGGATAGGAGGGTTAATTTACCTTCTTTTGGGCAGTTGGTCTGGGCTAGTACTAGAAGTAGAGGGATGATCTTGATCTCAGCAGAACATTGTGACTTCCCTTAAAACATCTTTCCCCAACCTAGGTGTCCACTAGATGTGCAACCCAATTCATAGGCTCCATTTGCACAGCATACTTCACCTGGTAGGGAAGACCATTCACACAAAATGTTAAACTTGGTTAATTATAACCTTGGTTTGTTTCTTTGCTATCTGGGGTTAGTGTGTTCTAGGAACTCAATCTGTTTGCTTGGTTAATGGCTGGGTTAATTCTAGGTAAGTAAGCTGTGTGAATGCAGTGTCAGCGTTTCCAGCCAGCATGGCCATTGTTGAGAACTGTGGAACTCTGGAGAATGCCAAAGATGGAGAAAGCTATCCCAGAGATTTAGCTAAATGCACAGCATAGCTGAAGCATCTATGATTTAAAGCTGGGATGTATACATGTAACATCTCTCTAATTTTGTGTGGAGCAGGGACAATGAATTGATGTGAGAAATCAGTAAAAAGAAGCAGTTTAGTTTAGAGATGATTAAAGAGAGAAACATTGGACACATATAAAGTAATTAATGTTTTAAAAGTAAATGATTGGGGAAGGTATTTGGATTCTGAAGCATCCAATGTAATTAGCACACAAGACAGTTAAAGCAAAAAGAAACATTGTTTCATGCCATCAATGTTACAGAATGTAGTAACAGAACTCAATCACATTAAGAGAAAATGGGAATTAGAATTTGTGTCTATGGGCAGAGCACGTGTCCTTCTGCCAAGTATGGCACATGTTCCTAAATACATAGATTAATCATAATTAATATTACTTTCAATCCCATAGTCGGGCCTTAACATATTGTACACATTGCAGACACAAATCTGGGCACACATAACCCAGCTATTTAAGGGGGGAAAGTACAGGAGGGCAGCAAAGTTTGCTCCACAGTGGAGAGAGTGATTTGCTTGCACTGTAGCTAGCAAGAAGATGCAGAGACCCAATGTACAACTTGCCCTGTGCCAAGGCCTACCAAACCTGGGTTCCAAAAATCAGGACAGCTGCTGCATGACAACAAAGAGGGCGAGTTCTCTACATCAGGGTTCCTCAACCTCAGCAACTTTAAGATGGATGGGCTTCAACTCCCAGAAGTGCGCGTGTGTGTTTATGTAAAAACAATAAATTTAACAAACATTGTCTAACCCCAGTATGATCATAGTTTGAACTGTTGGGTACTGCAACTAAAAATAATGATTTTTCTAGCATCATAAAGGACCTGAAAAAAGAAGCTTTGCCTTTTTGAAACTCCTAAGATCAGGAGTTGATTCCATGGTGCAGGAGCTAGATGGAAAAAGGCTCTCAAACATGAAGCCTAAATGCTTATAAACACCACAAACTGGCAAAGGCACAAAAGGGGGAAATTGCAGACCAATTAGCTTTTTAAAAAACTTTTTCTTTTTGCTGTTGCAGTTGTTTGTTTTGTTTTGTTTAATATATACAAACATTAATAAGTAACAATACAATGGAGACTTCAGCATTAAGTATTAAGCTTAAGACAGAAACCTTTATGGGGTAACAAATAGTTTGATGTATTTTGCAGCTGTTTATTAATGCCACATTCAGGTTTGTATGCAAAATTTAAATAACTTTATGCTTATCAACATTGACATTTTAGAAATCATAGTTAATACTGATATACACTTCTTTATCTCTGAAGATTCAAATTATCTAAATATTAAAATGTTTAATAATCTCTAATCAATATTGTATAAATACCACTGTATTCAAATAATATAATATATTGCTTGTTTTATAATAATACAATAAAACAAATTATGGAAATTTAACAAAAGAACAATGGAAATGAGGGGCATCTAGTACTGGGTGGTTCTGAAATTATTTTGGCTACCACAGCTTCAGTAACTGAAGAAAATGAAAACTAAATAAAGAACAACTTGGAACAACAGAATCAAGCCCAAGTCTTGCATAGAGATGGAAGCCTGGGGTGTTTCAATTTAGACAAACACTATTTTCAAAAGTCCTCAGATACTGTACATGCAAGGAAGAATTTTTGATAGCAACCACTGGCAAAGATTAAGAAAACAGAGACTCTAACATAGCAAAAAACTGTCAAAGAGACTTGGCCCGAGTTAAATTTCAGTAACACTTGGCTTGTTCCAGCAATGCAAAGAAATTGATAATTGCTGTATGAAAGGCATCCTTATTGCTGCTGGACAAATCCCTTCTGTATTTTCATTCTAGTTTATGAACATGAGTTTCTTTGCTCCCTGCATCCACAGGCAGCCATGGATGAGGACTTCATTTCAAGACTAGCTGTTCAAAGGCTGGAGCCTAAAGGTCCTGTGTGGCTCAGATTTCAAGTTAAATGCCATGGTCAGTATCTCAGGAGACTCAGATTCAGATGAAGTAAAAAAAAAAAAAAAGAGCACCCAATGCAATATCAGAAAAAGAGCTAATGGAGTGTACTAGTAAAAAAATGGAAGTTGGCGATGGAAGGGGCATACACTGAAGAAGAAAAGTTATGATGAAGTGGTCAAATTGGGTTTCTTTGAATAAATCTTGAGATGCAGGCTGCAATTCCCTATTCTAGATTAAATCGAGGATATTTCTAGGAGAATGAGTTGACCTAACAACTTTAGGTCAAAAGAAATTAATAATGAATAAACATTGTTATGAAAGTTAGAGAATATAAGAAATACTGAAATCCCTAAGTAGCAATAATGGAACATCTAATTCTAGCAAAGAGAAGAAAAATGAGTAAATTTCCTGGAAAAATTGACCGCTGGAGGTAGGTGGAGGTAGACAATATATAATTGAATTTAAGCAATGTAGTGGGAATTGTATTTCAACAACTACAAATTCAAAGGAATTATTAACAGTTGCCAAAGATATGGACAGAAATTTACATGCACTCTTAAGTAATAAAGCCAGACCATCAGACCACCTAAAAGTCTGGGAGCCCGGACTAATTGGAATTCACCTTGGAAAAGGATTACAATAGACAGTGTGTCTTCAGGGGTGAACTAACTTTCATTGATAACAGCAAATAAAATTGATTATTCATGTAGATAATCAGGGAAAAAAACCTGACCCTTTTTAATAACAGCAGGTGGTCTATAACAAGCAATTAAAAATAAGTTTACCAATCAGAACAAATTCTAACTGGTATTAAAGCATTCTGTGAAATAGCGGAAGACCACATAACCCATTTCCTAATATTACTGACCCAACCTATCCAGCTGGGGATAGTAAACCAGCATGATTCCATGGTATTTTGAAGAAAGACACTAATAACCATAAAATGAATACAACAGAACTGCCCCAGCCACAGCAGTGTAAAGTTAATAAAATAACCAATATAATTAAGACCATGAACAATGTAGAATTAATAAAATAACCAATGTAATTAAGACCATGAACTTTAAAAGAATAAGATGTACCTAACTTATTCAATTGCATCTGAGTAACCAAGAATATTATAATATAATATAATATAATATAATATAATATAATATAATATAATATAATATAATATGATACAATGTAATGTAATGTAATGTAATGTAATGTAATGTAATGTAATATAATATAATATAATATAATATAATATAATATAATATAATATAATATAAATTCCACCCAAGGAATAATAATTAACAGATAAATTGAAGCAAGCTAACTCAGCTATAGTCAATTAGAATAACTAATAAATTAAACAATAAAATTGTATAAATGTCACCCCTGAAGCAAAAATAGTAACAAGCCTGGAAAAAAAAAAAAAAACCAAGAAGATAGAATGATCCAGCATCCATCAAACTCCTACTACTATCCTACTATTACATAGCAAGCTGTAAAAAAAGGCAACCCTAGCATCTCAGTTACAATATTCCAAATATTCACTCCACTCCACCTCCCAGCAGCAATTATTCTACGTAAAAGGTCAGTGACGAGGTAGACAAGGCCACATCACTCCATCTTCATCCCCACTGAAGAAACTAGAAGAGCTATCCATAACTTTCACCTCTATGTTTCCAATGACAATGCACCTCTACTCGTTCAGTGGAACAACAACAACAAAATTATGGGATGTGAATTTTCTGACCTTTGCAAAGACATATAATGTGAATTAACATAATCATCTCAAAATGTATAGTTGGCATATTTATTTGGGCTATATTATTTGACGTGAAGAAATTAGTCTATTTTATGAAGATTGAACACTGCATTCAAAGAAACAAAAAGCTTTGATTTGTGGAGAAAAGATATTTTTATTGGAAGAAAGTTGGGCAATAGGCAATAAAATAATATGCAGTTACAATGTTAATTTTTCAGGTTTTCTTTTGTTCATTTGTTTTTTTTAACGATCACCTAAAAAGCAATCATGCAATTTTAAAAGTCCAGATTTGCCCAAAATATTCAACAAGTCTCTTGAGTGAGATGGGTGGTGACTAAATTGAAATATAAACAAACAAATAAATAAATAAATAAAGCTTTGGGCATGTTTGGCCTTTCAGAATTGAATGATTACACACATAGGTCAACTACAGACAACTTCTTTTCAAGGACTTTGCACTGGCTAAATGAAATTTGAGGCTCCATTTCTGAGATTAGCTTCTTCCAGCTATCTTGCTGCTCAGCTGACTTTTTGCCATAGATGTTTGCCCTTTCTCAAAGACCTGGTCAACCTTCAGGAGAGCAGGTGGCTTCTCCTGCTTAACCAGCTTTGGCAATTTCCTACTTCCACCCCAGCAGAGGAGCAATACTGGTATTCCTCATGCCCAGGAATGCCATATTGCCACTATCAATAGAAGCTGGGAAGCTGCAAGGTGTATTTCTGCTATAAAATAAATCAGATTTTATTTAGGTAAAGGGCTACACATGCCCTTTACCTGTCACCCAGCAGGTAGGAGCTGAAAGAGTTAAAATTATCTCCTAAGTTATAGGAAATGAAAAGTCTGATTTTCCATTCCCAGGTTGGTGCCATTTCAAGGTTCAAGGTGAGACAAAGCAATTTCATTCAAGGGCCCATATTCAGAGCAAGGCTTGAAGCTTGTTCTAGGAGGCATTCACTGTTATATTTCAAGAAAAACAATTTAGAGGAGAACATGACTTGTGATTCCTTTTCACAGTGTTCCATTATGAAGCAAAGGTGAGGCAACTGTCCTCCTTGTCTTCCTGAAAAAGATGAGTGTTCCCATCCTGTGTAGGGCAAATAATGTACTGATAAATGTGTAGTAAACTTCACCTGAGAGCTATGCCCAATCGCAGGTATTCAGCACTTATTTTAAGATACAAGTATATGCTCCACCCATTACAGTGTTCACTGGAGGCATGTAGAGAACCCCAAAAAGTCATTTTGACATATCTAAAATAACTCAGAAATTACTTACCTTGAATATGGCTTATTGTAAGAATCATTCCTTCAAAGTCCACATGGATTTTGATCCACTCTGGTGTTAAGGATATGTTTTTGATGGAAGATTATGGCAATGTACAAGGAACATTGCAGTTTTATTGCAAGTATTTTGTCCTTCTTATTACTGATTTGATTCAATTGTTATGCCATTTCTCATTTAAGATGATCCTTTCTTAAGTTTTTCCTTGTTTTGTATGTATGTGTATGTGTGTGTGTATACTGTATTCTTCCTTGTTTTGCATATATAGATAGCGCCATTGATGTTATCTTAGCTAAGTAGCTGCATGAAAGAGTCAGTAATATATAACAATACAAGGCCTAGTAGGTTCAATATGTGTATTGCCTTCTTGTATAGCAAAACAATTAATCAGCTGGAGGAAGCACCAAGTATTTTGAGGTTAGTAGCAATGAAGACAATTGCTGGTCAGCTCTGAATTGCTGTTGAGGGATTGAGAGTGGAAATGATGGTGGGATGGAAATGCCTTGAGTATAAGATAGCACAGTGGTAATAGGCTGATAGTTTTACAGAATACAATTTACTGTTCAGTAGGCATATGGTAAAACCGAATAATGCAATATATGCTGACTTTAGAATGTGAGCATGAAATGCCCCACTTGTAATGGTGGAGAAATTGGAGGTGCTGAAAAGGCCCCTTGTTTTCATGACCAATAGCACTTCTTTTCAAGCTTCAGTTGTTGCCATTATTATTTGTTCTAGTTCAGTTTTCATCTGTGAAAACGCAAGATTCAATCCATTATTTTTTCCATTCCTACACCTCTGATATAGGGTTTTGTTTTTGGTTTTGTTTTTAATCATGCCTTTCCTGCTCACAGATCCTGAGGGGGAAGCAAAGGTTAGCTCATCCTCTCCTTCCCACTTTGCATCTCCACTTGGCAAATTGCCCACTTTCTACTCAAAACTCCAAGGCTTGGTTTTTCCCTATTCATATAAATAGTCTGCATTTTCCCTTAGGAGATTCTCACAAGTAAAAGTAATAGTAGCACAACTTTGAAATATATTGTGTTTGACAGCATGTGGAAGCCACAATTAACTCAGAGAGTCATCCTAAAAACATACAGGGCAAACTCTACCCCCAAATTTCTGTGAAGAAGTAGCTTGAAGAGGATGGGTTGAAGAATGTGTTATGTCCTGTACTTTGGGAGTGAGGTAGTCATCCCTCTGATGGGATCTAATGGCGAGGCAAATCACCTTGTCTGCTTGTTTGGGGGAGTGACCAGAGTGAGAATGTTGAAACAGAAGTGCTTTTTCGAAGAATCTATTTAATGACCAGACATTTCTAATCTGCCAACGGAATAGAGCATCACAGGGGAGAATACAACCCAAACCACAACAAAGACAATTCAAAGGGTGGATCCACATACTGTGTCATGGTTTATTTTAACCATAATTTGTTGAACCACACAAAGTGGATGAGTTCACAAAAACTTAGTCCTAACTAAACTTCACAGAGCATTACTGAAAAGTGGGGGAGGGCAGGTGTTGAGCAATTCTTGCTTTAGAGGACCCACGAATAGCACAATATTTTGCCATGGGAGAAAGTAAATTTAGGATTTTTTTATTGTGCAGGACAGGGCCAGACTACAGTTCTCCCACTCACAATGTAGTTGTATGCTGCTTTCACTGCAGGAGTGCTGCTGCAGTTAAATATATTGGAGAATAAAATGCACAAACCTTTCATCAAATCAGAAAAGCAAACATATCTAGCATTAACCATAAGGTAATATGGATGGATCAGATCAATAGTTCATCTAGTCCAGCACTCTGTTCTCGTAGAGGCCATCCAGATAATGCAAGAAGCCAACAAGTAGAACACAAGGGTGCTGGAGGATTCTCCCACTCATGTCATCTACTTCAGAAGATAGACTCAAGATTCAGAAGGATCTTGACAGACTTCAGCATTGGGCCCTACAACAAGATGCAATTCAGGGGAGAGAAAAGTAAGGTCCTGCACTTAGGCAGGAAAAACCAGATGCACAGGTATAGGATAGGCAGTACCTGGCTCAACAGTAGTGCCTAGGAGAGGGATCTAGGTATCCTGGTGGACCACCGCTTAAGTATGAGTCAGCAGTGTGCTGCAGCTGCCAAAAAAGCCAATGCAGTCCTGGGCTGCATCAACAGAGGGATAGTATCAGGATCAAAGGAAGTGATAGTACTACTCTACACCACATTGATGAGGCTGCGTTTGGAATACCGCATCCAGTTCCGATCATCACAATACAAAAAAGATGCTGAGGCCCTAGAAAGAGTTCAGAGAAGAACAACAAAGGTGATAAGGGGTCTGGAGGCTAAATCCTATGAAGAATGGCTACAGGAACTAGGTATGTTTAGCTTAACAAAGAGAAGACTGAGGGGAGACATGATAGCAGTTTTCCAATACTTGAAGGGCTGCCACAGGGAAGAGGGTGTTGATTTATTCTCCATAGCACCTGAGGGTAGGATAAGAAGGAATGGGTGGAAGCTCGTCAGAGGGAGATCCAACCTGGAAATAAGGAGGAATTTCCTGACAGTAAGAACTATTAAGCAGCGGAACAGCTTGCCCCCCTCCCCCAGACTTGTGGGTGCTCCATCACTGGAGGTTTTCAAGAAAAGATTGGACAACCATTTGTCCAAGATGGTATGAGGGCATACCACCTTGGGCAGGGAGTTGAACTAGAAGACTTCCAAGGTCCCTTCCAACCCTATGATCCTATGATTCAGATTTATTTCAGCTCCCAAATATACTTCTGCAAATCTGTGGTACCACATTATGGCATCATAGCTGATCCAACACCATTTTAGCCACCTAAGGAATCTGGGGAAGTTTCCAGGTTGTTACAGTCTGTCCCATCCCCATATCCCTGATTATGATGAGTAATTTCTTTGCACAACACCAGTAATGGAAATGGTTCAACACTAATGCAAAACTTTTGCATCACCAGGGGGACTCTATTATTTTACCCATGAACTGTAAGATAAGGAAGGACATTGAAATGGGCATAGTTCCAAGAGATGTAATAACTTTGGGGTGGGCCACCTTTTTTAAGTTAAGGGCTATACTTACTCTTTGATTGGAATGGCCCTAAAAACAGGAGAGGACAACAATCCAGGCAGAGCCAGATAAAACTAGATTAAATAGAGTAAATACGATTACTTCCCCATGTGTGAAATAATGTTTTTCTTCTGTCACATTAAGAATTACAGTTTGATATCTTCTGGCTATACCCAAGGCTTTGAAGGAGGCCGCATGTGGTCCTGGGTCGCAGACTATACATCTCAATAATACAGAACTTCTGTTGAAACAAAGGAAGCTTCTGGTTGCACCTAGATGGGAAATTAGTTGTCTTAAGAATTTTGGGAAGAAATTGATTGACTGATTGATTGACTATGTATAATCAAGTTATTGTCAACTCTTAGTGACCACATAGATAGATTTTCTCCATGTTGATGCATATGTAATCAATATAAGTAAACCATAACCTACTACTAATAATAATCTTTAAAAATTATGTTAAGAGATTCTCACATGTTACTTTCTTAGCAAGATCTTAGGCTCTTGATGCTTTTTTACAGACATCATATGCTACTTTAACGTAAATTCTTGCCTGAGTTTACATCTTGGTTTTATTTCATTCTCTATCTCTCTCATTCTGATCTCTTGCAATGAAAGTACAAATTGTGCAGTCTAGAAATTTCCATCTTCTTCTATAGTGGAGTGTATTTGCTTTTTATCTGTGTCCTTACAACACAATCCTGTGCATGACTATTCAGAAATAAACTCCATTTATTCTTGAGTATGACAGAGTAAAATGTGGAAAGTTTTGCCATGTTCTGTCCCCAGTTTGTTATAAATCATTAACTAATGGATAATACCCAAGGGATACATTGTCTCTCCAATATCACTGTAACCTTGCTTTTTTCTTTTTTTTCCAATAGCCAAACCATTCAGAATAAGGTAATCTATCACATCTCTGGAATTGTGTTCCCCTCTCAATGTCTCAATTCGATTTTAAGTTATTATGCCTCATGTAATTCATTACCAAATGCTGGCAGGCATTTAAGGGGACTACAGTGATGTCTAAATTGTGCGTATTGTAGATGGAAGTTGCAGGCCAGCTGTGTTTGAGTAACAGGATTTAATTGTATATATGAAGATAGCCACTTGGGCTTTGCAAAAAGCCAGGTCCACATTTCAGGAGAACAGCCACTTGGGGTATGAACAATTGCTGTGGATTCTGGTGGATGCCATTCCTGGAGTCACCACCCAAAGCAAACAAGTTTCTCATGTCTTTCTACTAGATCAGTGTTTCTCAAACTTGGCAACTTTAAGACACGTGGACTTCAACTCCATGTGGAGTTGAAGTCCACGTGTCTTAAGGTTGCCAAGTTTGAGAAACACTGTACTGGATGATAAATGAGTTCAGTACGTGCATAGACATGCGAGCACAAAGGGAAGGCACCAGCATGTCAGGTGAAAGATCTGTTGGAGCCAGCCTTTTCAGAGTTGATATACAGAGCACAAATTCGCTGTTTGCCTGGTCATTGAGGATATATTTGTGTCTAACATAATCCCTTAAAATGCTTCATGAGCTAGTATGCCACACCATATTGTGCGGTAGCGGTAGATTCAGCCAGTTATTCTTTATTCTGTGAAGTAGCGTTTATCAGCCAATCCAAGGGCTAAGCTTCCCACAATTCCAATCAATCTCTTTCCCATTTTTCAGGTAGACCCTGGAAAACTGTCTTCAGCATCTCAGCCAGACAATTAGGATTGAACTTCATTGCTGGTCAGGCTTGATTATCTGTTAATTATGCTTCATTGCTTGTAGCCAAGCCAAAGTCCCCAGTGGAGGCTTCCTTCTGGGTTAGGAAGTCTAACTGAAGTGGAATTATATGAACAAAAAGAGGAGGAAAGAAATTAGTTAAGAAGACTTTTTAGTATATAAAACCCAAATAATTCTCCTCCTGAGTTCATTCTGTAGCTAAAAATAACGTGGCAACAGCTCTTGGAAACGGGTGTCCGCAGGCCGTGTCTCCCTCAAAGAAGGAAAGCACTTGACTGAGCTCTTACATAATTATTTTACTCTATGTGTGTGCATGCATGCATTGTTAAGATTTATGTGCACAATCCATGAGATCTGCCTTATAGTATAAAAGAAGTATTATATCACCCGCCAGCAGCAGCATCCTTTTTTCTATCTTTTAGCATCTTTGTATCTATACCTGTGAGGTAGGCCAGTACCATTCTTCATGGGATGGGGTTGATTAAGTGGGAAAAAAGTGTGCTTTAAAGTCACACATGAGCAAAAGGCTAAGCTAGCAGTTGGATTGAAGACCCAATCAACTTCCAGAATGCAACATTTTCAACTGTATTCCTGGATAAGGACATTATATATAGCTAGTTTATTCTATTAGAACATGGGGAGAACTCTGCCAAATTAGACCAAAGCCCTATTTAATCCAGCACCCCATCATCTCTAGCAGCCTGACGATGCTTCTAGGAAGAATTAGCAGACGAGCCAGTTCACTGTCAGCATCACATCTGCCCAAGAGGCCACCATTATATCTGCAGGCAGTGACAGTTAAATGTCAATCTACCATCAGTGATGGTTCCGCTGGAGCTAGATTCCCCAGGTAACCCTTAGGCTTGAGACTGACTCCAGGCTGTGTTCCCCCACTTGTATAAGCCTCTTAGTCATTCTAGCCTGGAGATGAAAGAGCCAATTTCTCACTGTGATTTTAATTGAATTTCCACCCCCCCACCAAAGAACATAATGGCCTAAAAAAATAATCCAGAATAACCTGCCACATTGTACTTTGGTCAATGTGTGTGAACTGGCATGGTTTTGGAAGTGGCAGAAATTTTAATTTAAAATAATAATAATAACATTACAGTAATGAAATGGGAATCTAGCATACTATACTACAAAGCAATAGTTAATTGTTGTTTTGACTGGGAGTGGAATCATTTTTCCAGGATTGGCAGAAAACAATCTTACCCAGTTTACTGCCTGATAAAGGGGTTTTGGTTTTATGACTGGTCATGGCTTGCATGACAGCACCCACATCATACTTTCACAAGTCCAAATGTGTCCATAGACTCAAAGAGGTTGAAGACGGTAAATCAAAAGCCCACAAACAAGAAGAATGGCTTAGCATTTTGTGTGAACCTAACCAGACAGTCTAAAAAGTCATTTTAATTCAGTGCTTCAGATATGAAGAAATACAATTTATTGGGTCCATATGATTTCTCATTTGAGGAAATGAAGGGCAGCCCTTTATCTTGAAAGAGGCATTCTAGCCACCAATTATCTTGGGAGCATGAACCATAAGGTTTTGAGCCCCAATCATGTGATCTGCATCAGCTCAGTAAGATGACTTACATTCAGTTTCCAGGCCTTGCAGATATCTATGCCGTAATATATGCATAATATGAGTTCCCTTCAACACACAGTCCAGTTCCCAGACACATCTATACATATAGTCTTGTGAAGGAAAACATTCTCATTTAATTCTGAAATTACATTTTCTTACTATATATTTCTGAAATTACACCATGGTCCTCCTGGGGTTTTTCCATCAAGTCTTCAAACACCTGTCTTTGGCGGTTTTTCTTAACATATTTCCCAGTGTGAAGAAGAATCCTCTAAAGCTTGCTGACAATTTTTTAAAGTTCTCAGTTGTTCCTTAGTCCCAATAAAGTATTATCTTACCCATCTTTTGATTTTGTTTTCCTAATGGAAGAGCTCAGCTGATAACATTTCATAAACAGACCAATTCATTTTAAAGCTTTATTCTGCTGACTCTTGCTTCTTGCAAAGCCATGAATGATCTCCCCAAAGTCATCTTCTCTTGCAAGTTCACATTCAACTGAAGAAACAGAAAACTTGCTTCATTTTACTTACTGGAAACTTCCTTTGAGCTTTTTGACACTGTCACTGGCAGCATGTAAGATTCCCTTGAAAGGTGGTTGGGTTAGTTTCTAAGAAAATCATTTAATTAAATAACCAGAGGTAGTTTATACCATTTTCCAAAACAAAACAAAAACAAAAACTGATTTTTTTCCCCCAGAGGCATCTGTGACCTTGATTATAGGGTTTTGATGCTCCTACCATGTGAACTTCCTTCTGTGTACAAGAAACTTTGGCATCAGCAGTTCTTAAAAGAACAAGTCACGTGCAGTACAAATCTATCTATTTCTCAAACCCTCCTTGCTACTTTAACGGTATAAGCATATCGTTTAAGAGAAAGCCCTTGCCCAGCACACCACTGGATAGTGGGTGGGGCAAGAGGCTCAGAAGAGACCCTCCCTAATTTCTTGGGGTGTAAAGGAAACAGGGAGGGAATTGTACTTTCAGACTTGCAAGATTCTGTTAATGTAGCCTTACAATAAAGTAGAATTTAAAGTAGTAGCTCATCTTTCATGTTTCCGGTCTGGTCTGCCTGGTAAGGCTGACATCTTCTGATGTGGTGGCCTACATCAAGCTGGCACAGTCAAGGGGAATGAAAAGTATTGTCCATGCTCTCTGAGGGGCATTTGATTGGGTTGAAGACTTTTCCACTGATAAATGAGGGAGAGAACAAAGTTGGCTCCTTGAGGATTTGCTCTGTGTGTGGAAATATGTGGATGAGATGGGTGATTAATGATGTGTATGAGAACAAGGATGTTAAGTGTGAGGGGGGCACCCTCTTTGGTATATGGTCCAATCACTGTTGGCAGGCAGGTCTCGGGATTCCTTCCTTGGAACCAGCTAGGCCCTTGGTTGTACATTTGTTCTTCAGTTATGATCTAGATTAATTAACAATTATGCAAATAAAAAAGGCATTTGATTTTATGGAATGAATTCTTTTCATGAGGATATTAACACTGTCTACCTGTCTACTCCTACAGATCTGGGAAGGGATGGCAACTTTATCTATAATCTAAAAATGCTCCACAAAACTATAATAGGCTACCTCCGATCATGTTGAATTTTCTGGCATGCCCTAGTATGTCCAGCTGCTTCAGGAGTTTCTTCTGCAGGCAGGAGAGAAAGAAAGAAAAAGGCACTTTCAATTCTCTTATCAAATGCAAAACAAAACATTGTGAATATCTTCAAGGATGCAAGGTTGTGAGAGCTTTCTGCATATGAGGAAGGTTTTACTGAGAACTTCTGTTTTAAAACAACACAGTCAAATGCCTAAGTATTAAAAAGGACTTTATTTAATAAAAGAAGAAAAAGAATGGAAGATAACAATCATGCACCCAGAATTTCAAATTAAATCAGTAAAGTTGATTTAATTTAGATAGTCGTTGTATGTTATCTGTTTAAATGAGATTTTAGACTTATATACAAAGTTTATTGCTGAGATGTTCTGAGAAACAAAACGTTTAGGTTTCTGGATTAAACTGTGTTAGCAAGACTCCAGCTGAGAATTTTTAATATTTAAGATAATCTGAGCGAAATGAAAGCCAGCCTCTTAAAAGTGTCTAATTATTGTCCGATAATTAGCTAACTTCTATTGCTGATGCCAGATGCCAAGCCATGCATGCACGCGTGTGTATGTGTCTGCATGTACTGATGCCAATCTTCCTGCCAGAGGAGCCTGTATCAAAGAGAATCTTAGATTCAGTCAAAACAAGTAGACAAAACAACAATAAAACTGTTTATCATAAAACGAGACAATTAAAACAATAAACATACCATTTAATGCTAATTTAAAAGGGCAAGTCAGGTCCTGAAAGTTACTAGTTACCTTGTAAGTGTCAGCAAATAAATACATCTGGCTTCAAGTATCTTTCAAACAAGTTAGGATGGGGGCCAGAGCTACCCTTCTTGGAACCCCCACTCTTAGCCACCGCATTGCCTGGCAGATGCGCAGAATGGATCACAGTCATGGTGTCCCCTGCAGATCTTATATCAGAGAGCAGTGGGGTGAAGTGCTATTTTACGTGATGAAGTCATAAGGCATATACACCTTTATAAACTAATGTCAACACTTTAAATTGGGCCTTATAGTTTACAGGCATCCAGTGTAACAACATTCATGGTACCTGAATTCATCTTCATGACCGTCCTACACTTCATTTATGAACGACTAGCAAGCCATTGTGAAGAATACATTAGGTTTTGGATTGTACTGGAAAACAAAATATTAATTTCTATTCAGATTTGTTGATGTTGTGCCAATTTATCAAGTTCTCTAGGGATTACTGCTGAATTCCATCAGAATGTGAGCAAGGGGCTGTGCTCCAGATAAGAGGATAACTGGAGGGATTAGTATTTTTCTGAAAACAAAATGGGCTTGGGTTTGGTTATACTGTAAGTTTCCATCATACATTTGGGTTATTTATAGAAAACCTGCAGGCAACATCTTAAGTGAATGGACAAGATTGTACTCAAATTTCAGCTGCTAAAAGGCAGTAGTTCCCCTTGTCCCTCTAACAAACCATTAGAAAAAGAAATACAGAAATCATAAAGATAAAACTCATGCTGTTAACCTAGCTGTTATGTAGATGATACTTTTGACGTTAGTTCAGTTGGAATTATCACTATATGGTCAAAAAGCAGGACTAAACAGATAATTGTTTCCATCTAAGCACATATTTGAAAATCAGAAAGGAAGTTGTATTGTCCCTAATAAAATACCAAAATATGTGGGGCTATTAAACGACTAAATAATGTAATTTATATTAAATGAGGTATGAGGAATCATAATAAAAATGAATTTCCATGTGTAAAAGCAGCAAAAATTAGATCTTTGCTTTTTGGGCAGTACAGCTTCAGTAGTTAAAATTATTTTGCTGCCACAAACCAAGTTCTTTGAAGTTGTCAAAAATATGTCAGCTGTTAATATTTTTACAATAGGCCAAAAAATAAGAAATAAAACCACCCTGGAATTAAAATTATCATACTGCAGGATGGTAAAAAAAAAAAGCAGCAGCTTGAGGGTCTAATACTGAATTACAGTTGTACATTTTGTTTACAGTGTAATTTGGAAAGGTCACATGAATCATAGAAATGTTAGAATTGCATTGGGACAAACATACTGCTCTGACAATTTGCAATTGTTGTGGTCTAATCATAGCTGCACTCCCTACAGAGTTGCAAGTGGTCTCACCACCCTCACTGCTATTAGAAAACACATCAAGCTGCATTGCTTCAATTTAGCTTTCAAAACGTTTTTTTATAATTTTAATTTACTATTATTGTTCTTGAATGGGTTTTTGAATATTGTTCCTTCAGTTAACCACCCTCAGATAATTTTTCTGTGGAAAAGTATGATATAAATTCAAGGAGTGAAGTAAGAATATTATGCTAAGAATGAGGATTGGGATATGCTGAGTCAGAGAATAGTGCTGGAGATACTGTTGGAATCCAATGGCGCTGAATCTTTAGCATCTCAAGATCAACTATCTGCAAGGGCCCAACAGAAGGATAAATAGAGAGTGAAGGATTTACTCCGTGTCCCTTCTTGGTCTATTACTCTGCCTGTTCTTTGTTTTCTGAGATTACTGATCATGGATCACTTCATCACGTCTTTCCTTTTTCCTTCCCAAGCATGCCCCCAGAGAGCACTTTGATTCTCCTCCTGGTAGGATGTACGTAGTTAGCTAGCTGCTAAGCTTTGCCTACCCATATAGTTTTTATTTATTCATGAACATTTGTATGCCACCTATTCTCAAGATTCTACATGCCATACAGTAACAGAGTGAATCACAATAGAAAAGTTTCATTAAACCCAAACGATTAAAACTAATAAATACAATTAATAAAACTATTAATAATAACTATTTCCATCAGGCAGGTCTGAACATCTGTCAGCCCTTTGAGATAGGCCAGGTCAAGAAACAGACTGTCAGAACCTGCATCAATCAAATGTCACTTTAAAAAGTTATAGCAGTCAATGGGTGTTTGCTTGATTTGATTCTGCCATTTGTATCTGGGGGGGGGAATGGTAGTTTATAGTTGTGTTTGAGTTATTGCTATGAGATGGAGAGGCGCTCAAACTGATATGAGAATTTACATATGGTAGTAGTACATATGGTGCTAGTCTGAAGGCTGGGAAGAACTGTGTTATCAATGGGAGGAATGCACAAGGCCGCCATTCTGTGAGAAAGGATTTTGGCACCAATGTAGTAAGGGGGGGGGAATAAGTAGAGGGAACTTTACACAGGCTTTAGTTTTAGCAATGCTTTGCTTCAAGCTGCATGTACCAACCAATAAAGGAGCATTTATCTGAACCAGGCCTGGTTTCACGAGCAGCCTTCTGAATTGGGGTTTGGACTTTGTGGACTTGACATTTTTGCTACAACTCCTTTGATACTGGATGAAAAAATTCTCACTCATAGGTTTCCACACAAATTAAAGAGGCCCGATATTTCATTCTGTTGAAATCACAATAATACATAGTGGTAGCAATAGTCCAGCTGTATTTATCAGAGGTTGTGTAATAGAAAGCTTTCTTGAGAGTGGGACTCTGAGCAATGATAAGTGAAGCAGGTTGCTTAATGGATTAATTATAATGGAAAGAAGATTTATTTACAGAAAATCTGTTATGGCTTGGGTCATGGTTACCTCGTGAACCATCATCTTCAAGTGGCCTTGGCCTGTCTCATATGTTCTAGTAGGGAGAAGATGCTCCGGTACCGAGCTGAAAGAGATCAGGGGAATTGAGATCCAAAGAATGGCATTCTGAGCAGCAAGCCCTCCACCCCTGAAACAACTGGCTTCCCAGGTTCAGTTGTGCCCCTGCCCTGATGGTGTTTCTTACAATGGTAAATCCTGTCCTTTTCAAGAGGATGTTGTGGAGGAATTTAGCTCTGGCCTTGAGAAGGACATGGGAGGGGTTAAGTGGTTGCTGAGCCAGGGAAAACAGAAAGCTTGAGAAAGAGGCTCAAAACTTCCCCACCTTGATCTTGTTGCCTTAAGGGGGAGGGGACAGTAAAGGTTTTAGACAAGCTTGCAAGAGTCTGCTAATTTATCTTATAATAATAAAATAGCATTCCTAGAATCCATGCAATTTTTTCATCCATTGTACAGAGTAAGGATAATGACCTTGATGGAAATATGCAGGATCTGTTGCCTAGGCAAAAGGGGCTGAAACATTAAAAAAGTCCAGAGCATTTAGCTAGCGTTCAGAAGTGCCTCAGGCAGACGCCTCCCTGATTCACTGGAGTAAAGAAGAGGGAGGAGGTTCGGCACAATCTGACTTGCAAGTTTCTGTTAATATAACCAATCTCAATAAAAGTAGTTTTAGCCTTCCTGTGGAGGTGATTTCCTGGCCTGATCTACCTAGTGGGGCTGACATCCACATTCAGTGGTTGAGAAAGGATGACATTAAATATCATGTGAATAATCAGCATCCTTCATGATTTAATACTTACAATTTAGGAATACATTAAGAAATTAAGGAAAAAGACTGTCATGTGACAAATGTACGTCAACGTCAATGTGATATCTGAAGCTAAAACATATCATCTCCCAAATGGGCAAAATTAGTTTGCAATTCTGTTGCAAAGCAGGGTTAGCGTAACAATGACGGAAAAGAATCTGAGGAAATCATCACCTGTTACAAATGACACTCATCTACAGGCATGAATGCACGTTGCATATGTATAAACTGAACATACTTATTAGGATGGTGTGACCTTGAACCACAGATACTGAAGGAAAATCTGACACCCTAAATAATCATTGACAAAACTCTGAAATGTATTTAGAAAAACTAAAGCAAGTTCAAAACACACATCAAGGGAAATACTCTGAACTGCAGATGTTACTAGATCAAGGAAGCTAAAATCATATACAAAATACAATAAACATATTATTTCTAGTAAAGGTGCATATCTGGCCACAGCTGGGAGTGAGAGAATTATGGAAAGAGAACAGGAAAGCCTAGGTTTGTCAGTTTTTGAGAAAAGAGGGATAAAAGGAAATCGAGGAGCAATCTAAAAACATAACTAGAGAATAATTCCTGAGGGAAGCTTTAGGAGAAATGTTGGATGCAAATAGCAACAGAGTTTGCAAATATTGGCTTTGTGGTGAAAAGCGCAATAGAGTTAATTGGCTGAGGGACCAATCAGAAAAAATAGGCGTTAAAACAGAAAGTATCCCTATCCATAACTGCTGGCTTGGATAAGGATATTTCTATTGGTGGCAGCTGCATAACTTCTTCTGAAGAAAGAAGAGGATAGAGAGAAAGAAGAGGAATTTCTGAATTGAGCAGCAAACATGAAGGTTCCTCCTGGATAGCAAAAGGCCAGGGTTTTTTTCCCTTCCTAGTTGGAGAGGGGAATCAAGATGGTAGCCACAACAAATTTTAAAAGGGGCAGGGTTTTGATCATATGGTTCTAACCCCCATCTTGACTTTTTTGACCCCCACGCTCCCCTGTTCCTAAGTCCCAGAACTACAGCTGGCCTTCTTACTCTTTTTAATGTCATCTATTTCAGTCAATGAGAGTTGGGATAATTAAGATAATCCATTAGTATCTTAAACAATGATATTTACTGAAATGATTAGATTTGGCAAAATCAGCAGGGTGTGTGATAAATTTGAATCTGGCCCTGCCTGATTATTGAAACAATGGTGAAATCCATTTGATCCTATTGTATTTTTTAATCTGTATTATTATTATTTTGAGACTTTTTATCCCGCTTTTATTATTTTTGTAAATAACTCAAGGCGGCAAACTACCTAATATTCCTTCCTCCTGCTATTTTCCCCACAACAACAACACTGTGAGGTAAACTGGGCTGAGAGTGACTGGCCCAAAGTCACCCAGCCGGCTTTCATGCCTAAAGTGGGACTAGAACTCCCAGTCTCCTGATTTCCAGCCTGGGGCCTTAAGCACTAGACCAAACTGGCTCTTAGTTTTATTATTATTTTACATTATTATTATTTTAAATAAAAAATATTATTTTACACGTTATTGTTGTGAACTACTAGAGACTTTGGATTCTGGCAATATATAAATAAGAGAAAAAAACAAACAAGCAAATGTTAGAATTATAGAGTACTTTGGTTCTCAAGATTTAGTCTATTTCTTTCAAGTTCATCATCAGAAAAATAATATATGTTGTTACACATATATTCCCCTCTGGCTTAAATAAGAAGGTTAAAATCAGCATAGATATTACTTGGAGACTACTTGCCTTGAGGCAGATTCTGCAGTTTTACATTATGAAAGAGAAGGGTAGATGTATTAAAAGAAGGCAACAGAGTCCACCAAAGGTGCTTTTCAGAAGCTCACCTACATCCATCCTCCTGCCTGAGATATGTCCTGCCTGAGGACATCTCCTGCATCTTTGGCAAGTTGGAATGGAACACTGGAACATCTTTCAACTGCAGGCTACCTTTACTAAATAAGTAATGCTTGTCTCCTTGAGGATTTTCTCTGGAGGGTTGAAAACAGTGAAACATAGCTAGGAGAAATAACACTGAAAGCTTTGGGGGAAGGGAAAAGAATTGGGAAGGATCCCTCCCCTTTTCCTCTGGGGAAGCCTCAATAGGATTGGAATTCCTTACATGATTTGATTTGCAGATGAACATGCTGGTATCATTAATAAGCTGCTGGTTGAGTATCTATCTATCTATCTATCTATCTATCTATCTATCTATCTATCTATCTACCTCCCTCCCTCCCTCCCTCCCTCCCTACCTACCTACCTACTGTCTATCTAGGGTTGTACTTGCAAATCATGTCTTGTTGCATGCCAGAGTGAGGCAAGCCTATTTTAAATCTGTGACAGACAACATAGCAACCTATAACGTAACAGGCATTTATTAGCTGGAAATCTGAGGAGCAAATATCTATTTTCATTTATAGTGCTTGGAAAATTTGGGAAGAATGTTATCTACATTCCACTGGCACAGAAGGGTTGTCAGAGTGCCAGGTAGTTTGTTTTCACAAATATGCCATATTCTAAAAGCTTACCAACTGTAAACTACATTTAATGAAGAGACAGAATGCAGCAACTCTGTTTGAAACTAGAATATTGTTGTTGCTTATTGGTAAAATAAGAAGCCTGCAGCTAAAAAGATGACCACACATTTAATTACTGTAATCAACCAGATTAAAAAGTGCATAATAAAGTACTCTTCAGTTTATATTCTGTCATTTATGCTTGTATATTCTTCTGCATTGGTAAGGTTATTTTCTACAAATGCTTAAAAATAAAAATCAGTATAACACACAGCA
The DNA here is from genome assembly GCA_030867105.1 of Liasis olivaceus. Lineage (NCBI taxonomy): Eukaryota > Metazoa > Chordata > Lepidosauria > Squamata > Pythonidae > Liasis > Liasis olivaceus. Next base: position 63,338,349 of record CM061348.1, on the reverse strand, counting down.
GATAAAAATAGTGCTCCAGGTTCTAGGTCTTACTTAAACTGGGTTGCCTTTCTTATGCATGCATATTAACATGCCAGAAGGTTGTGGCCTTTGCTCGTCCCAGCCAGCAAAGATATGTATGGAGGTTAAAGAGTCAGGTTTAGTACGAAGTCAGCCTTGTGGTATGTGGCATGATGTGTGCTGCTGACAGAGCGAGCATATAAGTAAAAATCAGGTTTGTTCAAAATGGATGGCACATCCTTGAGCAGGAGAAGAAAGATGGCTTATCCAGATGGATGTATCTCAAATCTGTTTTGATCAATTTGCATTTATCTTGTTCTCTTCCAGTTAGCATAAGTTCAATGAGTTCAGAAACTGTACAATATGTACCGGCTGGATTTCCTTTTGGCTTTAATCCAGCCAGATAAACACCAGTACCACCACCCAGCAGCTCACTGAATACCTACAAAGGAGCACAGAGATGACCTTGAGGAAAATAGGCCACAACCATTAGTAAAACATGAGCTTAGTCTAGGACAGCAAGAAAATATGAGAAAGAAATTTAAGATTGCCTTGCCTTGAATCTCTTTGATATAAGAGAGAGGGAAAGGGAAACATTATTAAGCAGTCCAGATTCTGTTAGTATAGGCTATACTGCAGTGTTTCTCGACCTTAGCAACAGTGCTGGCTGGGGAATTCTGGAAGTTGAAGTCCACACATCTTAAAGTTGCTAAAGTTGAGAAACACTGCTATACTGTATCAAGAAAGTTGGGTTCTAGTATTTCTTGTTGTTTCTGTTTCCTGACCTGGCATACCTCAAAAGGCTAGCAATACCTTCCAATTTTGGGTGGGCCTCATCTTCCAGTGTCATGTATCGACACTGTCCTGGTTATGAACATTCATTTGGTTTTCTTGGCAGAATACTTGAGTGGGTTGCCATTTACTTCTCCGATGAGCTGTGTTTAGCCTGACTCCACCTTATTTTTGACCTGCCATCATAGGTGATCCTTGTGAGAAAGTACGTTCCCAGCGGTAGAGCTTATAGTGTCACTGGGACCTTCACATTGCAAGGTAATGATCTGTGAAGGGAAAAATATAAATCAGTAAACTAATGTGACTCAAGGTTTGTCACCTTTTTTATAAAATCAGGTTGCCCAGGATGTATAATCAATATGCCAGAGTTGCTGGCATCCACATTTAACAAAGAAATCTGGCAATAGCGTACACTGTTCTACAACAGCAGAATCTTTACCAGCCTTCAAAATCATAGTCATATGAGCCATATGAAAATAAGTTGGAAAAACTTCATTCAAAAATGCATCATTATAAATCTCCAACAATAGAAGAGCAAAACAAAAAGATATATGTCTTATTCCATTTGATAGGAGAGCTATCAGGGCTAGATGCTTTTCTAGTTTTCATAGAAGTAATATATTATTATTTCCTGAATATATTATTTCCCGAAGAGATAAAGGTACAGCTAGATAAGCAGCTTGGTCATCAGTAATCTTCCAAAGAACTACATTATTTTAAAATTGATTAATTTCTGTTTCGGTAACCATTGACTCAGTATTATAAAATCAGATATAAAAGTACTGATTTATAAGATCAGAGTCAACATATATTTTGCCCTGAGCATGCTTAATAGTGTAAATAATATTCCTTGTTGTTGCTGTTTCAATCAAGAGGCCAATAATTTACCAGGTTTTTCCCCTCACACTCAATATCATTGCTTTATATGATTTATCCAGTGCATAAAGGGGATTAAGTTTAGCAAACATAAAAGCTTTATATAGTTCTGATTATATAGTTCAAATATAGTTATATAATTCCTAGATATTCAAAAGTTCCTTAACTTTATTTTCCAAATTTTCTTGTTTAAAATTTTAGTCATCTTTTTCTATGAAGCCGAAGCAATAATACAACTACAAATAAATGCTTTAAAAGTATCTCAAACAACCATTAAATTTGTAGAGTGTCTATTTATACAAAAAAATTCTTCAAAGTCTTTTTTTCTTTCATGATCAAGATGCTAAAAAATAATCAAGCTGAGAACAGGTCTGATGTGGAGCTGGAAAAAAAAAACAGTATATTCTTGTGATAGATTTAAGGCTGGGAATCAGGAACAGACGCATTCTTGCCAGACTGGCTTCTGTAATGAGGTGCTATTCCATTAAAGTCTAAATAGTTTCACATCTCATAGTCTTTCAATATCCCAATGTAAAATTATCTTATAAATCAGCAAAATTGCTAAAAGAGAACTCTGTTTCTTCAGAATATGATAGCTTAGTGGCAGGGGTGTCACTTAGCAGGCTCAGCCCAGGTTGTGCTAACCAGTTGTAACTTTTTTCTCACTACAAAATGGAGGGGGATGTTCATAGCCCAAGAGCAGAAACCAGCCAGACCTGGAATTAGACTCTCCACCAAGGACCAGGTGCCTCTCTGGCCTTTGATGGCATGTGGTAGGCAGGGCCACACACCTAGAAGGGCAAAGTGGCAAAGGGAAATTGTCTGTGCCATAGCATTTCCTGAGGTTTGGCTTGCTCTGCCCCTCACCTGCTCTGGAAGCCAGCTGTTGCCCAAGTTAGATAATATTCTAGACTAACTGGGTGAGCAGGTATGGTGGAGGTAAATAATTACCATTTTATGGTTGAAGTATTGGGTGATGAGGTTTGATGGCCATATTTATCTTACAGGTCAAACATTATTATCAGATCATCTGGTGGTTGGTTTCCTTGAATATGCCTTGTAAAATTCACATATTCTAGTGAGTTGAGAGCAGTCAGATAACACAGCAACTCTGAATCTAAAATACTTTTTAATGGATTGGTTCTTGGTAAAATAAGCAATCTGCATTTAAGTCAATGACAACACTTTTAAATTGTTGTAATCAGTCAATAGAGGCAACATGCTTAATTGGGTCCATAGTGGAGTGAGTATTTATTTATTTACTTATTTATTTATTTAAAAGACTTATATGGGTGCCCATATTGTGACAGCTCTGGGTAGTGCACAAAACCAAGAAACCTAAAAAGTCAGAATAAAAATCTACAAAGCTGTATAAAAACTCATGGCACCCTGGAGCAACACTCTCTATACATCCACATACCATCTTGCTGGGCTGCAGCTTTATCCTACCCCAACATTGGTGGGGAAAGCCAGCTTTTCAAGGCCTTTGAGGAGGCAAGGAAGGTTGGGGGCTGCTGGATCTCAAGGAGAAGGGTGTTCCACGGGGCAGGGGCAGCTACGGAGAAGGCACACTTTGTAAGTCCCACTAGATGACATCATTTAAGAGAAGGGACCTGGAGCACACCCACCTTATCTGACCTGTGGGAGAGGCAGATACCCTCAGGAAGAAGCAGTCATCATGCAAAACATGGGGTGCCCAGAACTGTGTGTGCTGCCACATTCTGGACCAGCTGTAGTTTCTGAATGGTCTTCAAGGGCAGCCCCATGTATAGCTCATTGCAGCAATCCAACCAGAAAGTGACTAGGGCATGAATGACTGGGAGCAAGGCTTCACAGGACATTAAGAGGCAAAGTTCCAATTTTGTCCTTGCTCTAACTAATGAATTGTTACTGTGGGTTTATATGAATATTGCCAGTCTATCACTCTTAGAGAATGTAACCTCCCTTAAAGGCTCACCATCCAGAGTTTTTTTTTTAAAAAATACTTTTTATTAAAGAGTTTTACAAAACTAAAAAATAATACAAACTGAAATCAGAAAAAAAAAAGAAAAGAATAGAAAAAAAAGAAGTACAAAGTACAAAAGAGAAAAGAAAAGAAATAGAGAAAAGAATAAAAAATAAAGAAGCGACTCCCGATCTTCCTTGCAACAAGTACAGGCAATATAATATTTCCCCACCCTCTATAAAATTACATACATAGTTCACCTCCTCCCTTACCTCCCCCCTTTTCGATTCACAAATCTGAAAATTGTCATTTCTGTCCAAGTGTCAGCAAAAAGTCCATAAAGGGTTTCTAGAATTTTATAAAAATATTTATTTTAACCCTGATCAAACAAGTCAACTTTATATTCCTTTCTTTTGCTTCTGCCAATCTTAATCTTTTATTCATCAAGTTGCCGTTGTAGGATTGAATTTCCATTCAAACTTTCTTTCTCCTTTCTCAAAGATTTCTTCAAGGTTTTAGAAACCCTCTTGCAAATCCAAAGGTAAGCCCCGCCCATGTCCTTTTTCATCTCTTGGTTTATCATTTGTATTTCCACTCTGAGTATCATCTCTGTTTTATAATCCACAATTTCTTTAATTTCTTATATTTCTACATGAGCTGAGATTTGTATCCCTTCTTCATCCTGTCTGTCCATGAATTCTTCCCTATTGTTGTCTTTCACATCTTTCACTTCTTTATAATCTTCTTCAAAAAATACATTTATAAGAGCAGAAATTATTGCTGTCAGTTTAGTTTTAAGTTTCTCTCCCAATTCTTCAAAAATCCTTTGAAATGTCTCAAGCCTCATATCGCTGTCATCTTGCAACTTTCACTTTTCTTTTTCCTGCCTGGCACTTTCATCCCCTCTAGTGTCCCATGTCTATATTCACAATGTTTCAAGTTTCTTTGTTGTTTTATTTTCAACTTTCAGCCAATAATATCTTTCCTAATACAAATGTAACAGTTTGTGTTCCCATGGAAATATTTTGTTTACTCAATTTTTCAAGAGTCCTAATATTCCTAATTTGTCTGGTCCCTTAATCTGTTTAAAACTTTCTTAGATTAAAATTCTTATCTAGCTTTTTGCCATTTGTTTTATATTCTTTAAATTCTTTAAAGTGTTAGCTTTTTTCCTATTTTGGGATTAAATTTTACTCACCAGGTAGTTTTTCCTTCAGTCTCCTCATGAGGAGCAGCTGTCTGGAGCACAAGTGGGCAATCCCTCATCCTCTCCTTATCCAGAGAGGTTCCATTGGACTGAGCTTGCCGCTGGTCCATCAGTTGTCGCCACATTATTGTCTCCGCTCCTTCAGAGACATCTAATTTACCATTTTCCTCACCTGGAAGTCTCCATCATCCAGAGTTGATATTAATCCTGTAAGTTATCTACCAACGTTTACCCTCAGAACCACCACCACCCCAGCTTCCCAGAAGCTTCTAGTTCTTCTTTGCTGCTACTGTTGCTGCTGTTGCTTACTCACCTGTGTGTTCTTAGCATATGAGTAGTGATAAGACAATACAGATGTGGGGGCAATCTGGCTACAACATCTGTCACCCCATTGGTCACCAGGGTTGATTTGGCTGATTTGGCTGGCTGGGTGGGTGTCCCCTTCCTCCCTCACCACTCAGTGTGTGTCCCTCCCAAGGCTACATGCTCGGTGGAGGAGGATGGCCATCCCAGATAAAGGGAGTATGCCAATCTTCGGCCAGGGGTGTATAATAAGACTATAAAAAGGAGTAGCAACTTTCATTTTGTCTTTCCTCTTCCTCCTTTTGGGCAGTGATGTAGAATTAAGGGACAATGGGGAAAGAGAGAGAGAGAGAGAGAGCAACAACAATGGCAAGGAGTTGGGGCTATTAGGGCATCAAAGATTTTTATTTATATCAAAAGTCTGAATTTAATTAAGATCATGACACACCTTATTCTAAGTGTAGAAATAAAGAGAGCTACCAAGGCAGACCTCTAGTTCCTTGTCAGCGCTGGCTGTCAGTAGCTGTCCAGGGATCCATGCAGAAAGTTTGTCTCATCCTTCCAGGAACCCTGCCTGATCTCCTGCCTGTGAAGTACATACTTTACCACTCATCTACGCCAAGTGTGACAAATAGATTTGAAGTCACATTCATCATTTATGGGGGTTGCATCCAATCAGTTATGTTGGCAGCAAATTCAAAAGGTTGCCTTTGAGAGGAAGAGTGGTTTAACAACAGCAGTACCACCACCACTGATATTACTAACAACAACAACAATAATTATAATAGTAATAATAGAGTTGACTACTATATAATGTATGAAGCAGGCCACAGGGCTTCCTGGTTGGTATTGCTATTCCAGGCAAAGTAATAAAGGTATCCAACAAAAACTCCAGTACATGGAAAAAGTACTTTAAAGCAGTTGATTAACGTATAGGTACCACAAAAATATGTGCCCAATGCTCAAAATTAATTCTCTTCCCTACCGCCGTCTTGATTCTTCCTATGACACACAATAGGGCTGTTCTGTTTACACCTGGCAAATACAGTGGGATTGGCTGGGGGTCCAGAAACTCACCCACATATTTCCTGCGGCGTCAAGCTCTGGGTCGTGCTCTTATTCTGTTGTAATAATTGACAGCAAGCCGTCTCTGGTGACTGATACTCACTAGTTGTGTTATGGACATTGTAAAGCTGCAGGGACTTCCTTGGCAAATGAATCAATGCAATGCAATCACCCACACGGGAAATCCCTTGGAACGTGCCCTGATGTCTCTAGGTTTGTGCTGGTTTCTCTGAGGTCAGATATACAGTCCTTGAATGTGTTGGTATGTATTTATTTTTGTGAAAAATGTTTCAGTCTCAATGTAACCGCTGTGCAGGAAGATATTCCTGGGGATGATCTACTGCTGACATTTCTCTCAGAAGTATACATACAACTAAGTTATGAAAAAAGGGGGCTGGTGTATATAAATCATAATTCCTGATCTCACCAGGCTTCTTTCGCAAACGAGGTCTTCCCCCCAGCCATTTCATAGCCTTTTTCTGACCGATGAACAGCAGCATTAAGGTAAAATAATCTATTTTTAAAAACAGTGCATCTTAAGGGATTCACTCCTCCCTGAATCACAGTTCATAATTGGTTGCTTAGAGTGAACAGGGCATGTGGATTACCTCCAAGTTGAGAATGTTGGATTTTATGATGGTGTTTTAGCAGGTGAACATGAGAGTCAAAAGCAGATAAAAATGTGTCCATTCTACAATCTATTTCCAAGCTGCAGGCTAGACTGGGAAATTGAAAGAACAAATCCCAGAAGGTGGCAATGTCAAACCACTTCAGCAGTGTTGCCAAGAAAACTACACAGATGTGGCCACATGGTCACTAAGAGTAAAGCTTAACTCAAGTGAGCCCTTCCTTGATATTTGTATTTCTACCATTCATCATGCCAACAGTTCCAAATGTTATTTAGGCCCATTTTCCTTTTGTCTGTGTTCTTCTGCCAGACATTGCACTTTCCACAGGCTTATACAGGTAGTCCTCGACTTATGACCATTCATTCAGTGACCATTCAAAGTTACAACAGCGCTGAACAAAGAGACTTATGACCCATGCCCAAAGTTACAGCTGTTGCACACCCCCATTGGCCATATGATCAAAATTCAGGCATTTGGCAGCCCGCCCGCACTTATGACCACAGGGGTGCTTCAACTCCCCCAACCTGCCTATCTCCCCCCCATCTGTGCCTTTTTGGCCCCCTGTCACCCTGCACTCCGCCACCCCAGCTGATCTTCAACGTCTCTTGCTTCCACTACAGATGAGGCATGCCCAGCCTGACTGCTGGGCCAGGCTGGGACTGGGCTTCACACTACAGAAAAACAAAAAAGCCAAAAGCAGCATGAAGACCAGCCCCAGCCCAGCCTTGTCAGCAGCGGGAGCAAGAAGACAGCAAAGGTCAGCTGGGGCAGCAGAGTGCAGGGCAGCAGGGGTCTTGGAGTGCAGGGTGGAGAGGGCCGCTGTGGCTGGGACTGGGCTGGGGCAGCTATGGCTTCCTGGAGCGTGGCAAGCAGCCCCAGAGCTGTGCGGTTCTGAGGCTCATGGTTGGGAGGGTTCAAGCCTGGAATGGCTTGGATTGGGATGGGTCCTCGGCTAATGACCAGCAAAAGTTGCTTAATGATGGCAACAGGGATTGCTGGAATTGCAGTCACCAAGCAATGCAGTCACATGACATCTCGCTTTATGACTGCATCACTTAGTGATCAAAATTCTGGTCCCAATTGTGGTCGTAAGTCAAGGCCTACCTGTACTCCATGGGTTTTTTCCCTTCTCCCTTGAGAGAAGTCAGAAATACTCCATATCAGGATAGGATATGGACCAAGACTGTTCTGCCGTGTCATTTCCTCCTTTCTTTGCCTCATTTTGCCATTCTTTGATCTAAAATCAGTGTTTTTCCTCAGCTCAGAGGGTGAAGGACCTGTGGGGTCCTCTTTCAATATTATCCAAGTGAGCCATGCTAGTGGCAATTGTTACTTTATAATTACCAAGGATCACATACTTTGCTTTCCCCAGAAAATGGCAGTGCCAAAGGCTGAGCTGAGTACTCATAGGTAAGCAATATATTGGCAGCAACTCCATGTCCCTGGCAGTTGTAATGTGGCAGACAGCCTCATCAGCCAGAGCGACAGCATGGCAGCTTGTAGATCTGGAGGAATGCCACTTATGAATAACAGGCTGGTGCTAAGATGAAGCTCCTGGATCAGGTTTGTTCCACTGCTTTCTATGGACCTCTCCACTGGGGATCCACCCACTGACAGGTACTAACAATAAAAGCATCTTGTAGTCAAGTAATAAATTTTCTCTATCTCCACCCTTCCTCGGCTGTCAGAGGAAGAAATTGCGTTCTCTGTTTTCCTCCCCCAACGCTTGTTCTGAGAAAGAATAGAGCAAGGTGAGAAACCAGTTTTTACACCTACTGCTTCTCTATATTTAATCAAAGAGTTGGTCATCCCAGTATTTTTTTAATGAAAGTCAAACCTCCTCCCTTTGCTACAACTCTTCTGAAAACAGTTCTCTTTGTGACTATTTGTAAAAAAGCTAGCAGAGTTTATGAGACAATACCTAAGCCAACGCTGTCTTGTTCTCATTCTGGAGATTGTGAATGTACTTTGTCCCAATGACTTTTCCCCACTGGATGTGCCATGGTAAATTTGAAGCAGCCATGTGCCTTTATAAAGCAGAGCACAGTGCAATTGTTGTCTGAGCCACTGCACATTCATGCCTCTTGAAATTGCACTCTTATGAAACAACTACTATTTATCTTTTATACTGCACCATCAATGTACTTTGAGGAACAAAGTAGTAGAGGCACCCTACTTCGTTGAAAGAACTTTGCAAGTGAAACAAGGCAAGGCAAAGAGACAATAAGAGGGGGCAAAGTGTAGCTTTGTTTGACTTATATGGGAATAGAGGTAAGAAGAATCAAGTTTGGAGTAGAGTTTCAAAAAAAGGATTTGGCTTTGAGAAGAACAATGAAAGGGAGCTAGAAAGGTGTCCTTACAACAGCACTCCTGAAAGATGGCTCGGTTTGCACTTTTGTGATTCTCCAGGGCAAGAGAGTTCTGTTGCCACTCCAAAAACTGTTCTGCACCTTTGTGGCCACTCTCCTACAAGGCTGTTTTGACAGAATGTTCATAGTTAGTGCAAAGGTGTTCAGCAAAATCTGAAGGGCCACAGGCGTTCCACACCTGCTCTCATGAATCAGAATGATCTTTGGGGAGGGAGTGTCATGGTGGAAGACTGGGAGTTCCATGGCCCTATTTGAGCAGCATGTCTAAGATGGTTAGAGTGAGTTAGCAGAACATACAGTGGGGAGGGGAAAGGGAGATGGTGTAATGAACCATTAAAATATTTGATGCATCCAGGATAATGGGCAGAAGTTCAAAAGAAGGGACCACTATAAGTTATCTCTGGCCAGCATCCTGTCCATGGCCAATCAAGGTGAGCACAGTTTCTGTGAACAATTGTTTTGAAAATGCACTTACTTCCAGCCTGGCATTGAGGAATGAGAATGTTCTGCCATCTCCTGCCCTGCCTACTTAATCTCAGGAAACCTTGTCCCTATTGTTTTCATGGGTTACAATCAAGTGAAAGTTGCATTCAGCAACATGATAGATCTGGAGAGCCAATTGGCTCAATCTGCCTTATGCAGGAATGTGCTTTTGAATAGTCAAGCCCAATTCTTTTGGTTATTTAAACCACATAACCATTTCCAAACTCCATCTAATCGTAGCATATTTTACTGGCCTCTCAACAGCTGTTGAGTTCCATATGAGTTAAGACTGATCCCTTGAACCTAGGTCCTCTGTTATATTGTGCTTTTCATAAGACCACAAGACCCATTTTATAGCTCCTTATTTGGTGAAGTACCCAGACAGGAATGGCTGTATTTTATATACAGCCATTCCTGTCAGACCAGTTTGCTTCAGTTTCCTTAGATGTGTCAAAATTTTGTTACACCGTCTGTAAAATCATGCCTTGATTGCCTTGTTGATTTCAGTATAATTTTATGTTTGCATTATATTTCATTTGAAATAAAAATTGTTTATTTTCTTCGTTCACCTGGTCAGTGACTGTAATAAAGAACTAACTAATCTTATCCTTTCCATGTCAATTCTTTGCTTCTTCGGTATCCCACAGAGCAGACTTGCCCAGTCAAATGTCCTCTAGATTATTTTAAGATTCTCAGGTAGTGGGAAATTGGCCACTGGCTCTGAATTCTGGGAACTGTTGGCAACACATCTGGAGGACACCACCCTAGAGAAGGCTGTCTTAAAGAATGGATTGGTGGGTCAAGAAGAGGTGAAAGGGATGGGGACTGAGGTAAAATGCAATTCCATTCATATTGGAAAAGTGGTTTTAAAAAGCAGAATGAAATTTTAACTCTTCAAATGACAAAATGTGATCAATTTTCATTTTAAAAGTTCAGTATGTAAATTTAGCAATCTGAAATCTTGGCTACCATATTCACATTTAAGCTTCTTTGATAGGAAGCATTCAGGCAGGGAGGCAAAATTGCCTTATAAGCCATCCTCTTGTGGCCTGACCTCCATCAGACCTGGGCTGGAACTGTAGCTAGAATTGGACCCAGATCCTAGATGGGCATGCAGTGACAAGTAATAGCAAGCTATACTCGAACCCAGACATTTCTCCATTCAGCCTTGCAACCGTTCTGCTTAAATGATTTTGTTATGCCAGCCAAAAAGCCATGATACAGCTATAGCATCCTTACCCAAAGAAAGACACTGCTTTACAATTAGAAAATGGCCTTCTGTCTTGATCCCAGAGCCAAGAGTTCAGCAAGGCCCCAAAGAGGATTCTGAGTATAAGCTCCAGGTCCCTTCATTCAAAAGAAACCACCAGAATTTCATAACCTCTTAGTCTTAGAATGTAGCCCTCCCAAAACTTACAGTGCAAACCAGAGGACCTTCCTTAGTCACTGTAGTTCCTCAGCCACCCAAGGGTCAGAGGCTTCAGAAAGGACTGAACCGTCTTTCAGTTTAGACACAGCGCAGCTTGGACTTGCCAACCGTTTTATTCTTTCCAACCCAATGGAAAGTTGGGAGGAAATTATGTAAAGAGGCTCAGAACTCTGTCCATCCGTCGGCAGGATAAGGCTCTGAAAACTGAACAGGATGGAGCCAAGTTTGTATTGTGGAAGAAACCAGCAGAAGAAAGACTGAGTTCAAAAATGGGCTGGGCCGGGGTGGGAGCTGCAGAGGACCCCCCTCCAATTCTCCAGTGCATCCTTGTTAGAGATGCAGTTGGGCAATGGCTCAGAATGCTACCTAAGCTCTCTAGGTCATGGGATGCAGAACAGGACACGCGCAGCCTGCTTCATGCTCCCAGGGTAAGCATACACACAAACACAGGGAGAAAGCAGGATCACATGCACACGCACATACCATTTACTTCATTACCAAGAAGATAATAGAGATCATGCCTGTGGCTACTGCTGGTAAAGAAGTTGGAAATAATTCCGGCAGCTGCGTCCCACCTGTGTTCCCTACCTTGCTAAATCCTCGGTCCTCCACAGGCAGTGCTGGAACAATAGCACGATACAACAGCGCTGAGAAGTAACCCAGAGTGTGGATTCTTGCACTGAGCTCTCCAAGGTCCTGACAGGGTTTTGTTCTGCCAAAGCCTTGCCCAGTTGGGTCTGTTTCACCCACAGGGAGTACCAGTTCCTAGTCAGGTTCCTTGAAGTCCTTGATCAGCTCAAAATATCCTCTTCTTCTGCTTGGCTCCTGACCAACTGGTGTTTGTACTGTTATGTTTCATGAAATGATATGGCATTGATAACATTGCCTGTTCTTTGTGACTATTACACAGATAGTGTCATTTTTTTAGTTTAACACTGCAAAAAAAATTGCTAAGAAAAATCTCCCTTGAGTCAAGCTCAACTTCTGGTGACTACATGAATACATGATGCTTTCTTGGCAATACTATGGAAGTGGGTTACCACTGCTTACTTCTGAAATATTTCTTCAACTTCTCATTCTTGCCTATAACCCTGTGATTTCCTAGTGGTCTCTCATCCAAATAGTATCCAGTTCCAACTTGTGTTTTGCTTTGATCCCAACATTTTGAGGTCAGCCAAAGTCAGCAATGAACGGATGTTAAAATTCTCTGTCCCTTTGTAAGGCTCCAGGTTATAATGGAGGAAGATATTCGTTGCATATTTTAATACAAACTTGTCAAAATCATGAACCAGTGCACAAATCACAAATTACTATTTTGGTACTACACTTTTTAAAATTTGGAGATACTGGTCTCTGCCTCCAAATGCATCCAAAATGCATTTCATAGGGGAAGCAGACAAAAGGGAAAGGGAATGTATATATTGTCAGGATTTACTCACAAAAACTTGCAGGCAGCCGGGTGTCCAGGAAAAAGCTTCTCTTCTTAGGCCAATGAGTCCCCAAGTCTACCCCGGAAAGCTCAGTGTTTGCATCCGCGCCTACCCTGGAAAGCTTGAAGTCAAATGCCATTTTATTTAGGGTGTGCTCCGTATTTCTGGGAAAACAGGGAGAGCCTACGTCAGGGCATCCCGAATCAGCATGCACAGGACATCTCCCCTTGTTCACCCTGTCTGCCCCACAAAACCTTCACAAACATGGTTGCAAAAATAGGCGCAGTCATGCTGGTGAAGAATGGATTATTGCTACCCAGCTAACAAGCAGACTTTCCCTTTGCTCACTGCTCTCAAGTACCCCGAGTGAAGTGCGCCAGTCAAGCCGCAGCGCAGGATGGTAATTTCTCTGAGATGTTGTTAGATTCTCTGAGAAGAGACAGGCTGCTCTGTCCCAAGGTGACCCTGGGACTGCGTTGGTCTCGCATACAGAGAATGGCTGCCGATAGGCTCGGAAGTCTGCCATGCATATTCTTGTGGCATCTCCTTGAGCTCATCCTAGGCTTTGATGACGGCCAAGCTTTGAGAAAGTTATTCTGTTCTTTGCTTGTCTTGTCACCAGTTGAAAAGATAAACAAGGGGCTTTGTTTCCAGGGACGTGCCAGCAATAGACTGACAGTTAACAAGGAAGAAACCAGGAGGGTGGGCTAGACACTGCTGCACTAAGAACACATGGTTTATTTGATGAAATCAGGGAAAGATCTTGGCAACATTTCAACTTGGCATGTTAGCTGGGAAACAAGTGCTGTGGAATTTAAATGCCCTGCATCAAAATCCAGTCTCTTTTAAACATTATTTTTATTCCTTTGCCAAGGTTTGTCCGCGGAAAGTGGCAAGCACCACAGTTCAAATCAGTTAGGTTCCACAGAGTTCAGTAGATGATGCTCCTAGTAAAAGGAACTGCCTGCTCAGGACCAGCTATTAATGCCTTCGACAGATTCAAGAGATGAAGCTTTTCTTTGCTTGCAGTTCTGAAAGCACGGAAGATCAGTGCTGTGGTTTCCTGCCATTCTGCAAGAAATGTATTAAAACTGCAAAGTCCTAAAATAAGCTCACAAAACCTTGAACCTGACAAAAGAGGAAAACTATTTCAGAACTCCTATCTTCCATATATTGCGCCATTGCCCCACTCATGATCTTCAGTCCCCCTTAAACCAAGCAGGGCACCCAGGAGCTACAGGTGCCACCACTATTTTAGATCAGGTTTTTTCAAGTGTTCTGGGTTCCACAAGAATTTAACTGGAGTCCTGTGAGAGACTAAAGGCAAAAAAAAAAAAAATTCATTTGAATACAGCCAATTTCTATCACTAGAGCTTTCCTATTGATCAGGGGTCCCAGCGATTTTTTTTAACCAGTTCTGTAGCCTGAAAAGGTTTGAAAAGCCCTGCCATAAACTATAGGGGGAGGTTCCTGCATGAATTTTGCATCATTTGTTCTATTCATGCCTTACAACTATATTAAGTTTTGGTCAAACCTCCCTCATCTACATTATGAGGTTTTTGTATCTGAACATATCAACGTTTGAATATGCAACCTACTCCTCATCTACAACCGGAAATGGTGTAGCTAAGCAACATTTTTCATTTAATTGTTTGTTTTATAAAATGGGCTCGTATGAAGCTTGCAGGAGTCCCAGAGGCATATGAATTGTGGTCCTGAATGCTAGCAGGTACCCCAGCAAGAGGTAACAGTAGATGCATAGGGTTCCAAATGAAACCTTACTCTCCTAGTTTAGTAGCTTTAGTACTAGAAGTTCTGAGAAAATAAAATAGGCCAAGAGAAAACCAGCCTATCCTGCATGCTGTTCTTCTGTTTGGGTGGCCCACTGACAAGGAAGCTCTTCTGACCCTTCCTTTCTCTTTTGCATTTGCAAGGTGTCATTATGACACAGATGCCTGTTTCTGCACACCTTCAGGGCAGCAAAATCCTTTCTTCTGCAGCCTGTGTCAACGCCTGCATTTTCATAGCAGATAAAATGAAGTTCCATTAAGATAACATGACATCCATCCTTTTGTTCTCTCTGGCCTCTAACACGATTTAGAGACAGAGATCTCTGTTTTATATGTAACTGCAGTTACCTGTAACCTGCCCTTGAGCTCTTGCAATAGCATAACCCCTGCATCAAAATAAAATAAAGTCTTAAGAATGCACTATATTTTGTAGGAATATGGAACAATTAAGTAGCAACAGGACATCCAGGTGCAGGCTTCTTGCTCTTGCCACGCCATCAGCTGCGTTAGGCACCCCTTGGGCCTAATTTTTAGATTCAAAGCTCTTTCGGACAAGGACTGAATAAATTACATTCTGCATTGTATCCAGCAAATATGGCCTTCAATTAATATTAAAACAGTAGCAGTGAGGGTAAGAGAACGAGGATCATTGCAGTATTAATACCATACCCTCATGTAGCTGTTGGGTGTTATGTAACTCGCAACTGGCAGCTTTAGGACCCTATCTGGTCCCTGCTCTGATTTCTCATGCACCATACCATTTCCCCCCATTTTTCATGCACCACATCACAACATAACTTCATGGCTGGGTGAGTAGGAAATATATATACAGCCCATTAAGCAGTTTGGGCCAGAAAATAATCCAGAAATGGGTTATCCTAATCAAACAGAAAAACCCAATGCTTTTTCTCCTCTGACACCTGTCTTCCATGTTTACCAATTTCTGTTTAAGAAATGTGATCTCTGTTCCCATGGGACAGAAGGCCAAGAAAGCCTGGCTTTTCTTATTCATCACTCTGCACTCAGTTCTATGAGAATTAATGCACACTAGGGCAGGCTCTAGCTAAAGTTAGATACATTTTTAAATGGGAGAATTAAATCTTCCCAGTAATATAACAGAACATGAAAATGCACAACCTTGGCCTTTTTGAAGTATTCTGGGAGATGGGTCCCAATGACCAGCATTTAACTTCCTTTGTTTGCTTAGGTTGCAATGCAGTTTTTAAACTAACAATATGTGTTTTAAAAAATCACAAAGAGCAGCAAATTGACGTTTATAAAAACATAATAAATATATTTCATTTTATTTTCTAATTGCAAAGCAAGGTTGAATAGGCACCTATAGAGTAAACACATAGTCTATACATGACAAATTCTGGGAAGTTTCATACAAAATTAACAGAAGAAAGTCTGCAGTTGATTAGGGAGCTGTGATCTCTTTGCCAAGCAGGCTCAGTGGAGTCTGTATTTGGTGTCTTCTCCACAACGCCACCCTCAGCACTTCTTTTGGTTCCTATGGCTGGTTTTGGTTTGTTTCCAATTGCGTGGGCTAATTGCCAGCTGTTTTTTAAAGTCCACTAGGCAGTCTTTGGCTTCAGAAATGGAAGTGAATGATCTAATGGGAGAGTCACTGCAAGGTCCTTGAGGGAAGAGTCTCTCTGAATTCTGGCTGCCCTCTGTTTCCTTGTCCATTTCTGCTGAGCTGGGCCTAACAGAAAGGATATAAAAAATGAATCGGGCCTGCCTGCTGCACAGCGGACTCTTTCATAACTCTTTAAAGCTTTCTCATCTTCAAAATAGTAGCTTTAAAAATATACAAGAACACAAAGGAATTTATAACTAAAACTATCTATACCGTACACTTAACGGTATCAAAAACAAGAGAAACCTGACTTCCGAAACTGAGCAGAGATAAAAAAACAATAGGATTTAACTAAAGGTACAATAAAACCAAAAATCTGTAACAGCCCATCTAACTTCCAATAATAAAAAGTCAATGGGGTCTCCCAGGGGGAGATTTACGCAAACACAATCCCAGTACCATAGCAGAGAACGCCTTGTTTTGTGTTCCAATCAATCCACTGACTTCCAGTGACATAATTGAGATCAAGGCTACCAATGTAAATGCAGGAGCAAGCTAGTTTATACGGGGGGAAAATATTATACCAGTTACTAATGCAAATGAAACAAACCAACAATAACATGCAAATATACAAATCTGATGAATGCATTCTGCACCAGCCGTAGTTTCTGAATATTCCAGGCAATTCACATAGTACATGTTGCTAAGCATTCCGTATCTAGGCTGCAAAAATCCTGACAACCACTAGATGACAGTAAAAAAGACACAAAAACTATCACTAGATGGCAGCAAAGAAAGGTCTTTTCATATAACACTTTGCAGTCATCTAGCTGTTATCCGGATTAGGCTGGGCTTCATCAGCATATTGATAGTATGCAAACTAATGTGCCACTGTGGCTTGGGTGTATGTTAAGCAGAGGGCAGATCCACACATTAGAAGTCAAGGAGTTAAGCAAAAGTATCACTTTCTGGAATTACCCTCTGGAAAGAAAAACACCATTACAAAGCACTGCTCCAGTCAAGTGGATGGTATTAAAAGACTACTATTCAGTAAAATTAATAAGGAAGTCCTTCTTCATCTCTTTCCTAATACAGGCCATCCATCATGGTGGCCAAAGCAATTTCAGTCCCCCAATCAGGTCTGAACATGGATTGCAAAAAATCAAGATAAGCAGTTGTTAATTTGTTTTATGAGAAATAAACTTACAGCAAACTAACGTATTTTTGCACTCATCATATGCCCTCCATTAAGTTTAAGGAAAGAAATCTCCTGTCTAGTGTAATTACAGTTTTGGTTCTAAGAAAAAGCATGGTCTAACTGCATTCCAACAGTAGGGAGGACATTGCCATCAACGCTAAAAACTAGCTGCCCATCTTACTTAGCTTTTCCATTTTGCTGTGAAAACAGCACTGGAAATGGGTGACAACGGGTGTTGGTACAGCCCCATTTAACCAGTGAAAGAGCCTATAATGCAGAAAGAGCACTAACAAACCTTGAGCCTTCTCTTCTTGATGGTGGAGCAGCCACCTCTGCATCTGAAATATAACACACCACAGGATTTTAGTTACTTCAGCAGGGTGATGTTGGTCTCTGTTTCGAGATAGCAAGACTCATTCTGGTGGACAAGCAGAGAAACTGCAGCACCTAAGTAGTAAACACATTCTGAACAACACCCTCCTTTCCAGCTTTGATCTTGGTAGGAGACATGGGGCAATTTATGTGTTATTTGGAGTTGTACGCTTTTCTAATGCATACTACTATATTATACAAGGAAAAGGAGCAGGAAGGGCTTCTCTTGTCTTATTGTAAAATACACACAATCACATGAGATTGCCTCAGTGAGACTCCCAGGAATGACTCTTGTCTTCAATAGAATCAGGAGAAGTCCTGGTGTACAAAGGCTAGACTTTAAATTGATATACACGCAATGGGAAGAAATGCAACAACTATCCATTTGTAGTAGCACAGGGGCTATACTGTATCGCCTGAGGACAATCCTGTTCCTATGACTCAACCTAAATTGTATCAAAACAGGAATGCTGGCTGGGTGCTAACTTTCCTACCTGCAGCCTGGTTTTCAGATCGCTCTAGCATGCTCAGTAGTTGGCCTTCGCACCTTCCCTTCTCCTAGAACAAAGTAAGAGAACACCCCCATTAGGTCTGACACAAGATGGCTTTGTGACAGAGTATCTCACAGAAACCCAGAGGCAGAAACAGCACTCTGGACATCTTGCAGCTGCCCAGAACAAAGACCAGCTCTCTCATCACTATCCAAGATTTTCTCATTTTATCTTCTATTGCCTTTAATAGATGTTGACTTAGTGAGTTGGCTCCAGACCAAAAAAAAAAAAAAAAAGCAAAGCCATCCATGTTTGGCCACTATGTCCTCAAGCTTACATACTTCTATGTAAACAAGTAACAACAAACCAACAGCCACATCTTTACATTAGAGCTGGCACTAGATGGTAAGAGAGTTCCCTGGTTCCCTGTCACAAAAATGCAATCCTTTTTTCTTCTGTCCTTCTCCCTAGCAACACGCAGTAATCGTGAGGGGAGTGATGGTGAAGAATTGTTAAGCATGATGACAACACATCAAATATTTTACCATACTAGATGTTCTGCAGGAAGGGAGGAAGCAGGAGATAATGCAGGAGTGTAGTTTTGGGCAGCAGCTATAAGAATATAGTTCTAGCCTAGGAATCAAATGTAGGCTTGAAACAGCACTTTTCTGTTGTCTCTTTTGCCGAGTGAAATATCATCCACTATTAATCACATGTTCTTTTGGTTGATTTAATTACCTACTAGATGCTATAGAGTTTTCAAACAGAATTAAAACAAACTTAATTCTGAAGGTTCCCTTTTGGAAATATTGTTTTACATTTGTTGTTATATACTTCAAAGAGTTCTGGGCAGGCATCCCTGCAGCTCCCCCAGGGACCAGAGCCAAGACAAGCAAAAGCCTGAAGAGAAAGATGCTTGCCATTCAGTGCAGCTGGGGTCAAAAGCTACAACACTCAGATAAGAACAAGCAGAAATCATTTGCGCTGATTCTGAAAAGCAACAGGGTGGACCTGGGCCTTGGGTGCCAAAAGGGCACATAACACCTCTGGCAGCTGTTTTAAACATCAGCCAAGTTCTTCCATGGGGAAGAAAAAAAGGAATTCTGAGAAGCAAAGCTACTGACATGAACAGAAGCCTCCCATTGTGCAAGAAACTGCATAATGTTTGGTTGTGTCCCAGCCAAACTCATCAACAGGCAATCTTGTCATTTGCATATACGTTCCTGAGGGGCTGGGGCCTGTGATGGATTTAAGGGATTACATAAAACAGAGACATCATGTTGCATCTTCCTGCTGAGAAATCACATTGCCTTAGCACTCACACTGCTCTATGGATTAAAATCTTGCCATCAGAAATAAATCAGCACAAAGGCTACATGTAGGCCTCTGCTGCACAAGATGGGTAATGCATGTAAGGCAGCAGCCACATAACCTAGAGGGGGGCTGAGTACCAGGACATGACGCCCTTTTGCCATGCCTGAGGTTAAACAACAGAGGAACTGGGTGGATGGATTGCAGGAATGAAATGGTTTGACAAATTTGACACATTCATCATAGATTAAGGCTAGCAATAACTGAAGGAAGGGAGCATAGCTGAAACCTAAGGGCTATAGCCAACGAGGGCTTGGCAAATGATTCAGAAAAAGTGGCTATACACAACCCTAAACATCTATGTTTCACAAATAATTGTTTGCACTTCCCCCCCCTAATTGTGATCAACGTTGTGCTCTTTCATTCCTCCTTTTGCGGTATTTGAACAGGTCTTCAGACACACCATGTTTTAAGCAGTGGACACCGGGCAAACGTACACTTACTTTTTGAAATGCAGCTTGTCTTTTTCAGCTGTGGTTCACTTTTCCATAAACATTTTTTTTTTTGGAAATAATTTGTCTTCAAGTAAGCTGACTGTAATTTTACCAGATACACATGTTCTTTCCCTCCTCTGCAGTACCCATTTCCAGCTCTGACTTATTCACTAAGAGTCTTAGTGTCTCCAAATCCAGCTCTCTTCACCCACTCCCAGTTTTCACATCTTATTCCTTTCCCCTCTTTGGTAGTGTCTTTTTTTCAATATTTTTGCCTGCCCTTCCTTTATGCACTTTATTTTAAATTTATTTCAGTAGTGACTAGTAGTTCACTTACATGTATTAGGCTCCCTGGAAAATCATTATTTCTGCTAGTGCTTCCTTCTCAACAGCCCTGGTATGTCTGGCATGGCATGAAATACAAAGAGTTTCTGGAACTTACTGCAATGTTTGGTAACTGGAGGAAGAGAATTAGCACAGACTTTGTCTTATTACCTGTTGTCTATCACTAAGGCTCAATTCTGCACTCTGGTATAACAATAATACGGCAGGCAGAGGTCATTTTTGCTCAAGATAGCAATTCTGAGCAGGGAAGTATCTTTAGATTTAATGGAAACGTTTGCATTTACCATTTGTGACACTACAGAATATGATGTCCTTTTCTCTGTGATGTCTACATAGGAGTTGACCATAAACAGAAAAATAATATTGTAGGATTGGAAGCGGGTCATTGCACAAATAGAATAGAAAGCATATTCATAATGCAGGGTGAAGGTGCTATCTGTAAAGGATGGATCAATATGGGTGAACATACAAACAATGGATGACCAGGTGAATAGCCAAGTATTCCACAAGAATGCTTCTCAAAAGAAAGAATCATCTGCTTGGAGAATGAAGCTGGAATAATTGCAATAAAACAAAAAATTCTGATTATTCGTCTCAATAAAAGACACTCCACCATGGCTGTAATGTATCTCTCAGAGGTGGGGAGAATACACTGCTCCAGCAGTTTAGACACAGGAGAATGCAAAACTGAAGGGGGAGCAGGTACATGTTTTGCATGGACTGTGAAATTAAACATAGCTACAAAGATGGGCAGAACAGCAAAAGCTATATACTTTAATCTTGTAAACATCTCAAGGAGGTTTTGATTAAAACACTGCATTAAAAAGTATTTGTAAATAAATACATGTATATATTATGCAAACTACAAGTTTGCACTACTGAGAAGGCTAAGTTATTGATGCCCAACAGTGGTTCAGGTTCTTCCAGATCAAGAACACCCAATGCTATCAGAGAAAAGGAAGCACGCAGCTATTTCATCTTTCCTTCCTTCATGGGAAAACAAGGCAGGATTCAAATGGAAAAAGACTCCATCTACAGCCCAGTAAAAAATCCCATAAATTCAGTACAGTGTATACAGACATCACCTAAGAACATGCCACAATTGGAGAGAATACAGCAATTATTTTATTAAAGCTAGCAAGTTACAGTGAGCCACTGGTCTCCTGCTGTTAAGAGACTGCCACTGACTGGTAAACCAAGTTCTTATATAGGTTTACCAAGACTGAAGATGGGTATAGATATACATTTGACCTTTGACGAATAATTTTTTCTTTACAACCAATAAGGAGTATCCAGGAATTTGGGAGTCCCTGTATCCAGAAAGAGAACACTTTGTAATGTGGTGTACCTAGCTTTGAAAAGCGTGAATCCCAATCAAGTGGGCTGCTATTCTAAGAGTTTGACCCTGCATCCCACTTTGAATGGGAAGCACTGTAAACATGCCCACTATCAGCATCCTTGTGAACGGTGCAGTTTCTGGAGACATACCGTTTGTGAATCAAAGGCAACTCCTTGATGTTACAACAGTTACAACTCTGGGAGGATGTATGTCACGACAGAATAGTTGTGGCATGTATCCTGGGAAGATGGTTTAGCAATTATGACTATTGTGATTAGATACATTGACTTTTCCATTAAATAGGCAAAGCATGCGAGATATTCAGGGGCCACTGAAAACCTTGGTATGAGCATAATACAGTAATAAAAATTCTCTCCTCATCTGGAAACACCTGAAATCATTTTGCTCCTGAGAAAGAAGCTGCTGCCTTAGTGGTCCTCCTTTGCTAAGTACATTAATGACTTCTCCAAAATTATGCTTTTTAAAAAGTTTAGTTTAATGTGCATTAATTTGTGTGCCCTGAAATATTATCTTAGGGAAGGAATTCTTTCCATTTAATATATATTAGCAAGTTTTTAGGTCTTATGTGTATAGCAGTTAAGTGCCAAGTTAAAAACAGGACCACTTATAGTAGGCATAGACAATTGTTGGTCATAGGGCTAATTTATTCTGCAGGAGAAATTCCCCATTCAGTCTGCTGGTTGGCTTCTTCCCCTATCCCTGCCCCCTTTCGATGTTTGACCACTGATCATGGTGGCCAGAACTGATGGGATTTGGAATCAACCAACATCTGGAGGGCTATGGCCTCCCATTCTGGTTGAGATGTAATCCCATCATAGTAGAACCAAGTCAAAGAAGATCAAGCACCCATAGTATGTCTAAAGTTCACTGCAGCCAAGCTTACTTATGGGGTTGGAGAATCAGCCAGACCCAATCTCTCTTTAGAAAAGGATATGAACAGAGACAAGAGTGGACCTGCTAGTCTATCCATGCAGGTATGAACCAAGAAAACAGATCCTTACTTTTGCATGCCGCAGCCTCCTGTGACCCTGGGCTCCATCAGCATTCCAGGTACAAAGGCAGCCATCAACATGGTTCATATACTCTTTCCTTGGCACTAGAGATTTACAAAGGTAACACTTCTCATACCTGCCAGGGGAAGAGGGAAAGAATTGCATTAGAATTCAATCTTTCCTATTTCTGCTGTTTCTAGCTGTTCTGTGGGTAAGACCTGTTAACAGAGCTGGATCTGCACAGTGATGTGACCAATAAAACTGGCCTGTTACCAATCAAAAAGCAGGGGATGATTAGCAGCTTTCTCCCAACTGCTTTCTTAGGTCCTGCTACTGCAGCAATAGAATGGAATGAAATCAGCTCCTCTAGCTATCTCAAACAATACTGATTTCCTTTCAGACATAAAACATCCTGTCAACTCATTTGAAGGAAGTGTCTGCTTTTGCAAAATTGGAGTTATGTTGTGCCCCAAAAAGCAAATTAAGTGTATTAAGTCAGAAACATGTTTTTCTGAGTCTAAATGAAGTCATCTAACTAATAAATCTGCCAGGGCACTATTTCCATTTTAAAGCATGAAGTACTGAGGAGGAAGCATTGAGCATTTGGTGCTGGACAACATGGCAAAAATATCAGCCCCTACCATCTCTCAGTTCACTCCAATAGCTCAACTGTGTCCAATAATTCCCCTGCTAAAAATCAGACCTTATCCAAGAAGCAAAGCTGCCCCTCCCAAGACAAAAGGCTTGTGAGGGCAGATGTGGAACTGGAAACAGCTGCTTAACTGCTGGTCTGGCACTTGAGGAATCCAGTGAAGTTTGCTGCACTATGGTATCTAGAATAGGTCTGAGGAGCCTCCTTGATGCTAAATTCTGCAGTACTTTTCCATATTTTCTTTCCAGTCACTGCTGATTACTAAGATAATGTGTCTAAACAGAAGCTCTCCTCTCTATAATTAGCCTAATTCCATTAGTTATGTTGCCATCCAGTGTTTGTAAAAGCAACATTACTTTCAGGGAGGATTTTTACTGTCAGATTCTTTCGTAAGATGCTGTGTGGGTGAGTAGGTGGGAGGAGGACAGCCGTAAGAAAGATTAAACAAAACCAGTTTCATCTGATTTTCTTAATTTCATTAACAAGGTAACTACAGATAGGCATCAGCCATGCTAACCTTCTCTATCATAGCTTTGTTCTGACAGAGGTATGTAGATATGCACACCAGTTAATCTACTCTTCCAACCAATGCTGCTCTTAGAGTCTGTCTATGGTTTAAGGTAACTTCCTATGGTTGATGGTTTGGCTGCCTTGCAGATCTTTGCAAGCTGCCTTGATATTTATCGCCTCTATCAGCCTCTGCTGGATTATAACAAACAGTGTGATTTTGTCCCAGGACGTAAAAAAACATGATACTAGTGCTATAGGAATTTGCTTGTGATCTCTGTTTTGCTTGCTAACCACAGTTTTAAGATCTCCTTTTTATTATTATTTTTTTAATACTCAGAGGAGTTAGGAGTTACATACTGAAACACCCTCACTGCAGGAATTTATAATTCCCTCCAACATTGAAAATAGCTGTGAGATAGGTAACAACAGGCACATTTGTTACAATGTGGAATGGCAAGCAGAGGCTCACAGACAAGGCATTTGTGCTTGAATATTAGCTCTATTTGTTACCTTTACCTTTATATATTTACATCTATACAGTCTGAATCATGCAGAGAAAATCAGTGTATGAAATATTACTATATTTATATATGCCAGTCCTGTCAGATTCCAGAACAAGATTATAAAAGCTGGGAATCCACCTTTACCATTGTTAATGGAGTTTTATAAGTATTGCTTCAATTGCATTACTGGGTTTAATAATGAATCTAAAAGAGGGAGAGGGCAAAGAACTAGTGTGCTTAACTAGCAGCATATCAACATTCTCTAGGCCTGAGTTTCTCAATCTCATCCACTTTAAGATGTATAGACTTCAGTTCCCAGAATTCCCCAGCCAGCATGCATGGGTCCACACATTTTAAAGTGGGTGAGATTGAGAAACACTGCTCTGGGCAGACAATGGTGAGATAGGTATTCCAAAAAGAATATAAAACCTAGGCAAACCCAAATGGAAGGAAAGGTAAAAACAGGTGAGAATGAGATGGGCTTTCCAATCACAGGATGCTTTTTAGACAGAGAATGATGGAAGAGAGTGAATCTGCCAAAGTTTCAAAGTTTTATGTAACAGAAATATCTGCAAGGGCTCCATTGAAAATTGTCAAGATGGACAATATGTTGCAAAGTAGTAGCATACCTACTTACTTGTCAATGTCTACAGATTCTGAGGCTTTTTTGCAGCTGGTAAGCTTACTCTTGGCTTCCCTCTGTCGTCGGGTCATTACTTGAAAACAAAAACAGAATAGTTGTTCTATCTCTCTTCTTGAGGATCTCAGAAGGTTTCTCAAGGGTCACAACAAAACACATAATATATATATATACATTAGAAAACAATTTCAAAGCTTCCTGCCAAGCAGGACCAGTTTACTTGGGGCATCACAATGAGAATAGTGAGGTCTAATTTATAATGGTATGATATTTCCAACAATGTAAGCTGAAGTTTTAAAGCTACCACCCAGAAAGCCCTTATAGCGCATGAAGACTGAAGCGTTGACTTAAACAACGTGTATGAAGACTTCTGCACCAATGATTTAAATTATTTAATTTCAACATTCACACGAGCAGTCTTGACAAACTAACAAATAGAGGCGCCTATCTATTACTCTGACACCTAGTAGAAAGATTCAGTTTGCTTATTTTGCTGAACAAATATGGAAAACCTGGAAACGAAGTCTGACAATGTTGCAGTTCAAAAGATCTGCTCTTTCTAGCACTGTGTTTCAAATTCAACCAAGTATGAAACCTCTTGACTCAGTCAAGACTTGGATAAATGAATGATCTCAATGAATTAAGGTGAAAACTATTCCAGCGGCTTAGTAAATAGAGTCCATTTACCTATTTACTAGGGAATGAAGAAAGGATAAAAACCTGAACAAGAAGTAGTTTGTATTTTCAATGCGGAATGTATATCTACATATTTGCCTAAGGTACAAGGTCTGTTTTTAATTAGTCTTGGGTTTGGGCAGATTATGAAAAAGGAATTTTTACAAGAACCTGAGAAGTAGGGGTTAGGTCTGAACAGAGACATGGAGGCAAAAGAGAAGAGAAAACATAACAGATGCCTTCTTCACAAATTATACACATCTTTTGTTTTTACAGAAAATAGTAACTGGTTCTGTCTACTATAATCACATACCCCGGAAGACTAGAAACACATTTTAAATAGGGGAAAAAAGTAAAGAAAGGCTAAGAGAGCCAAATTTCACCATATACTGGAATAATCATATATATAACTCTTAAGCAATAATTCTTTATTCCAGTTAGTTTTAATGATTATGACAATGAAATCAGAGCTATGTGTTTGTTGGCAAACCCAATCAGAGGCCCCAGCATTTCTTGTTAGCCATTTATAAACATAATTTTAAAGTGTTAGTTTTATACAATTGAATTCCTTTCCATTTCTTTCTGTTGACAAGCCACCAGCTATGCTACTTGGGGAACATATCAGATATCCTAAGCCATTTCCACCAGGGTGCTAGAGTTTCTAATGTAGAACAGATGCTGCTTTAAGCACTGTTGGGCAATCTAGTGGAGGGGGCAGTGTATTAGAACATTTTTACAGCTTGGTATCAGATCTTCCTGTGCTCAATGCTCTCATTAGGAGAAAGGTCTGAATCTGTGTTATAGGCACTATAAAACTGTTACTGTTTGCTCAACATCTGTTGTAAAGTAGGTGCACCTACAGAGTTCAGAATGGAAAGATGTCTTATCAGTGCCAGCACAGTCTGGGCCTTGAAGCATACATTTTGCCTCCTTGGCACCTCTGTCTCTGCTCTCATGATAACTGCTATAACAGACTAGTTCATCTGCAATTTTAATGGGTGTATTTTCCACACTTAAAAGCTGCAGTGACCAACGTGAGGTCTATGAGTTCTCTGGGTTAAAGTTTATACTTGCAGACACTTCTGGGCTGCCCACTTGCAAGGAAAAAGATGGTGATGGACATTCACAAATTCATAAAAGGCTGACTGTACTCAAAAGGAGACAACAGCTCACTTCTGCAAACCTGGCCTGGATCTGGGTACAAGCAGCTTCCACACTTGACAGTTAATCCCTGAGTCAACTGACACTCCCGAAGGCTTTTTAACAAGCTAGTCTGCAGCAAAGGCAGAGCAGTTCTCTGAGCCGGTGCATAGTTGTTAATATTCCTGTAACAGTCTCTTTCAGAGTGCCTTGTGCACAGCTCAGGTGTTAATCAGTGCTATTTTTTTCCAGGAGAATAGAACACATCCGGCACAACACAGCTGCTAGAAACCTATGGGACGAGCACTACGGAAATGCCAGGAAAGACCTATACCTGTACTGCCAACAGAAGCAGTAGAAAGAGATGACATCACCCGTAGCCTTGGCCTATCATAGTTGAGTTGACCTGCTCCCATTCCAAACACCAAAGCCAACAGAGCCATTGTGGGATTGTGCCAGCAGAGCTCAACTTAGCAGAGATAGTAAACCTAGAACAAGATTCCCAAGGAAAAAACCAAATGGGAAAAACAGAATCAACTACAAGATAAATCTCCACTTACAGCAACAGAGAGAATGTGCTTCTCAACTCTTGATACAGAATAAGCACAGCATCTTCTCTCACAACATGCTGGGCTAAGTTAAACATGTTCACAATGTTCACTGTAGTCACATTAAAAGTTGATCAGTTTCAGTTTTCTTCCCGTCAGGACAAAACATGCCACAATTCTCCTGGTTCCTCTGGATATCAAATAATCTTCCTTTGGTGCAGTCTATATTGATTAACCCTTTCCATCCATGCTGAGATGGTCTGGAAGCTAATGGTAGCACTTCATAATTAAAATACTCCTGGAGGACCCCATAATGATCCCCCGCAGGTATTCTGAATAGCTTGGTACATTCCTGGCAATTTCTCCTTTCATTTTTTTATGTGTACATTTTAAGCTCTTCTGTTTCTCCAGAATTTTAGAGCAAGCTTTTCTAAAGTATTTCTTGGGCTATGGGAAGAAAGGATGAATTTTCTAATATGACTTCAGACATAATCTTAACGATTTCCTTACTATTTAAAGACACTGTACATTTCCATTTCTCTTGGAAATCACCTTACTATTTCAAGAAACATAAATTTACATGCTCAAAGCAAAATCTATCTCATAATTTATCTGGTATGGGTTATTTTGAGGGGACAGAAATGGGAAGAACATCCAATGGACTCTGTTTTCCATACCATGGCTGTATTTACCAGTCCATGCTGGTAACCTGTGCATCTTAAATATGGGGAAAAATAGCTGAAGGACCAGCATCAGCAATGTAGTACATACAAGCCCCCAAATAGAAAACAATCTCCATTTCAACTTTTTCAGAGATACCTTCCCGTGCTCCCATTTCTATGATAAAATACCATGGAAAGTCCTCTATCCAGCCCTGGCAGCTAGCTCCTCAAAGAAGTAGCCTGCAAATCTTGGAATATTTTAAAAATGTACTAGTCTTCTTTCGCAAGTACTGTAGCTCCTTTTAATTCTGCATTATATTCCACACATTATCAGCAGAGAAAATAGCAGACATCTACATTTTTATAAATTATGGGAAAATGAGACAAATGATAATAAGCTGGTTTCCTCTTGCAGCAAGCTTCCCACTGTGTTGACACAGGACCCTCTCCCACAATCCTTTCATCCTCCAGTATTAAATACATATATTTTTTCATCAGCCATGCTATTTTTTTATACTTCTTATTAATGGAATTATCTCTTGCTATGTTGGTCTTCTGAGAAGTGATGAAGCTTTCCCCATGCCAATTCTGTTACTTTTTTTAACGCTGTATCAGTGCCGCTTCTCTTGGTGTTGAAGCTTTTTTAAAAGCAGCATCAGCAGGAGGAAGGCTGAGACTAAGAGAATGAAAGACTGACACTTTGTACCTGAGCTGTGGCCGTAGGAAAAGTAAGAATGGCATCCTGTCTCAACCCTAGACGCTTTCAGCAACATCATCACACTATTTCACAAAGTTGGAAATTGACTAACTTTGGAGGGGGAAGACTGTTAACTGTTAACCTTTGATGATATTCTTGGTTGAGCATCCTGGAAATACCTAGAGAGCAGAACAAAGAGAAGCAGAAGACCACTCCACAAAAGAGAATTGCATTACGTAGTTTCCAGGTGTCTGGAAAGGAAATCCAGGGGTCTTCCTATCGGAGTTACGTTGGTAACCTGCCAAGAAGGAGCTCCAGCACTTTAGTGACAATTAATACAGGTATGTAGAAGGCTCTCACAGCCTTCTGCTGCCTAAAGCCCCCTTTCTTCCTATTAGAATCAACACTTGATTATCTTGCTGATTCTTTCTGGGAATTTTTGCTTGAGCTATTTCCTTCTCATGAACCCCATCTGAAACAGGCTATTCCAAATCATAGTACAGAAAAGGATCACTTAAACCACTCAGCCCAATCTGCTGCTCATTACAGGAATCCAAACGAAAGCATCCCCAATAGGTAGCAGCCCAGCCTCTGCCTAAACACATCCAAAGAAGGGAAGCCCCTACCTCTCCAGGTAATTGGTTTCACTGTCAAACTGTTCTTACAGTTAGGAACTTTTTCCTAAGCTGCAATTGGAATACAGTATGCCTTCCTGTATCTTCAATGTCGTATTCTGTGTTCCACTCTGTGAAGTGACAGAAAATAGATCTTGGCCTTCTTCTAAATGCTATTATTTAACTGAGGAGTGCTATCATATCTCCCCCTACAACTTCTCTTCCAAAGGCTAAATTTTATTCTACTGCGTGGCATGGCTGTATGTGTCAGAAATGGCCGAGAGGATTTCAACTGGTCCTGGAGAGCCACTGATTCTGTTCAGGCTACTCCATCTGAGCAACAGGTTGTCCATGTATACACTATGTTCTCCAATGACTCATCCTTGCATACCAGCATGCCTCCAGTCTTGACAAATTATAATAGTGGTGAGGAAGGTGTTCTGCATACTTCTTGAAAAGAGATTTCAGGTAGGTTTGCCAAAGAAGTGAAAGACCAGCTTAGTTAAAAGCTGCAAGTGCAGGTATACTTTCAACCAAAGTAATTGCCTGAATACAAAAAGCCATGTAACCATACCTCAGGTGAAATGGTCTTCTGTATCAACCAAGCTGATGCAGCTTCTTTAAATTATGAACTCAAATAACAGCCAGCAAATTTACAGGAGGCAGTTACAGAACAAGAGACGGACAAGTCACAGAGGTTCTTTTGTAATGAGAAACACTGAAAGATGGTAGAGTTTATAGTACCAGAGACCTCCACAGGAAAACCAATTAAGAACTCCCCAAATTGGATCATTGACCCTTAAGCCAACAGTCAGGAAGAAGTACAGTAGCCTTCTTGAAGCAGACCAAGGAAAAGGATGGTTCAAAATTTTGATTTTCTTTCACAGTGCTGCTTCCCTGATTGCAAAGCAGCCAAATATAAACACTATTCAGAAGAAACTAGTCAATTACAGGGGATGTGAAATAAGAGAATTTTCAAAGTAACATCAGGCAAACTTGACTCAGCAAGCTTCAGATAAAGTTATACCAACTTTTTAGGAGACTGCTTTAACAGGGAAATATGAAAATGTCTTAAACTTTGCAGATGCAAGTCTGGTCTAATTCAGATTATTGAGTCAGAGTCCAGGAAAAGCACTAACCCCCAGAGGATTCTATTATGATTCCGATTTGCCATAAAATAGTTTCAGTGTTATAGACACTGTATGAAGGAGATAAGGAGGCTACGAAAAATCTGAAAGTAGTAGTAAGCTAGTTTTAGGGAGGGTATAGAAGTTTTATTTGAGAGCCATTTTAGCCATATATCCAAGTAAGGTAAAATATTAAGTGGAGAGAAGATGTTTGTGAGTTTATGTACAAAGTAAAGGATAGATTTTATTGTATTCTCTGTTTTTTACATTTTGCATTTGCCTCACTTCTACCATTTCCAAAACATCAAACCACAAAAAGATGTAATGACTATGTAGATAATTATTCTCTTTTTCATATTTCTTTCCATTAGTATCACAGTACACTGTTTTTAGGAGCCAACTTACTTATAACTGCAAATAAATGACCAACTGATGGACACAGTTAAAGCAGAAGTAAAGAGTTTCTGTATGTTTCAAGTAGAATCTCTGTCTGTAATTCAAGTTGTGCTAAAGTCCTGAGAATAATACGTTGCACAGGCCACTACATGCACAGCAGTGAGTGCATGTTATGGTTAATTATACATACAGGTATACACTTGTAAGTAAATAAAATAATTGAAACACATACTTAGTATGAGATACCCTTGGACACTTCTTAAGAATCCACAAGCCCTTGTTAGAATTTAGAAAAAAATCTGACATTCATTACAGAAATGCTAGTCCTCCCTGCAGCAGGAAAAGATTTAGGTAAGTAATGACAACAAATGGTCAGAAACAAAGAAACCAATATTTTTAAAAAGCTCAAATTCATAACATTTGATTTTTACAATTTCTAATTCAATATACAAAGATTTCTGAAAGGCTAAATCAACTTGTTCATATTTGAGAGTAGTAATTTTAGAATTGTAATAATGCTTACCTATAATGTACTGCAGCTTGACATGATATGGTTAGTGGCATGACATGATTAGTGGCATGACAAGGTTAATAAAAAAACCCTATGCCAATTATATTAATTATGTCAATTAAAATGCAAATTGGTAACACCCTCTTCCTATTTTATGATATATTTCCATTATTGTCTTTACTAGAAATCAGGTGTCTTATCCCTCCCTTACTAAAGGGGAAGCCCAACTCTGCATTAGTAATTCTAGTCAGCTTGGTTTCCTTTATCAACTATAATCAATTCTTCTGTGGAAAAACTGAATTGATATTACATTAATCAAATCACAAAAATATCAAAGGGACATTTGGAATTCTACCGTTTGCATTCCAAGTACCCACACTGCTGTTACCTAGGGATTAGGTGGATGGGGAAGGGGAAGGGAAAGGAATGACACACCAACCACCCGACCAATGGGAGAGCAGAAAAACTGACACTCCAGCTAGTATGCCACTTCCATCTTCCTTTTTTTCCTCATTCCCTTCGCTTTTACAGGAATGGGAAAAACCATAATGACGGGGGGCAGGGAGAGCAACAAAGCTCTCCCTATTATTTCTAATGAATAGTGAGAGGGGATAGCACCTACAGCATTTTGGCTTTGGGATGATAAGAATTCCTACCAATTGGAAATCACCTGTTTTGCAGCTCCAGAGGAAACACCGCAAAACTATCTTTGCAATGTTTCCTCTGAAACAGGAATTAAGCTTAGTTAATTGCTAATCAACTCAGCAAACCCCACAACATCACTGAAACACAGGGAGGCAGCATCCATTTAAAATTGGCATTGCCCCCATATGTTGAAAGAGCCTAAGGCACCATTCCTGCTGCTAAATAAGATGCCTAAATATAATGGCTTTTTTTTTTTTTTAGTATACACATATAGGACTATGCAGGTTAAGTATTTAGGATGCTCATCATATCAAGCAGACTTTCACTTACTAAAAATAAATGCCTAGTAAGAACTGTTTGCAGAGTTAACTCTTTTAATCCAGCAGCATATGCAGTAATGTTGGCCATTGCTAGGGTCAGGATTTCCCAGTAGTAAATAGCTTAGTGGATCTGGAGAGAGAAGCATGTTATGGATGAGAAGGGCTTTCTAGTCAAGACCAAAAAGCTAGGACTTCATAACATGAAAATGAGAGGATGCATTAACAAATAATGGAGCCTGAATTATCGCTAAGGTGCTAGTTCAAGGAGCTTCAGATGAGGATGTGTCCTCACAATATAGGGTGGCCAAAGACTCAAGCACAAAGTCCTGCCAATCAAGCATTGTTCAAGTAATATTGGGCAACACTGGATGGCTAATTAGATGCCACTGACATTTACAAAAGACCTTGATTTCCCTTAGTCATAGCATCTTGTCTTAATTCCTTCCTTTGCAACATTGAACTACAAGCCTTATCTCTATCACACCAGCCTCCAGTTTACTTACAAATACTCAAATCTGAGCACTGGATAAATTATCCAGAATTGTATGGAAGTTGTCCTAAAGTAAGGCATTAAATTAGACAACAGACTGGATCTCATTCAGTGCTCTTATTTGATGAATTTTCCTATGGATGACTGTAGTCCCCCAAAGGATTTTCTTAATTAATGCTGTAATTGTGCAAATAGATGCAGTAGGTGCACCAGAACTGAAACACAATTGCAAATCAGAGAAGGCAACAAACCTGGACCATCTTCAACTGCATCCTCTCCTGTGCCATTACAATACATAGCATGTAGCTCAATTTCTGAAGTTGGGAATTTGTGTTCGCACAGTGGACATGACATGGGGTCATCAGCTTGAAGGCTGTGCACAGGCGCATGCTCTCTTGCATCTTCATCAGCCTGTGAAAGAGGGTAACAAATCAGCTAAGTTTGTGTTGCCAAGTCCATGCTATCCATGCTCAGCCTTGATCATCTGTTATTTCTGGACCTCCCTTGGCTTGATCTTCCCAGTCCCAGAACTTTTTTGCCACTCAGCAGGTCAAAGAAACTGGCACTGATGAGTGAGCACTACATTGCTGATAACCAATGCTCCTTTCAAACACACTAGGTCCTCCCAAATCACCATGAGGCTCCGCTTAAGAGCCATGTGCTCTATTTAAAGCAAGGATCTCCTGTGCTGCCAGTGTGTCATTCTCTTGGGAAAGTGTAAAACATCCTTAAGTTGAGAAAATGACAGCACTGGCAACCAAAAGTAAAAGTGACTGATAGATTTTTCATGCACCCAAGCCAGAGTTTGCCTGTCCCTAGGTGGCCATACTTCCATCAGTGTGCTCTCCTACCAGGATAAAAGACCCTTGGGAATCTTGAAGCTTTTGTTTGAGTACTTCTTTAATGACTCCAGCTGGTTTCAAATCTATGTATCGAGTAATTGAAAAAGTCTTAACATTTTTCCCTCTGGAGTAGCATCTAGTTTTGTTCTTGGAAAAATAGTATCTTTATTAGAACCTGGTTGAAATTCAGATTTGCAGTGAATACGTGGCTGATTTCATCTTCTGATGGTGGGAATTCCGATGACAAAGATGCATGCCCCAGTTCTGAATTCTAAGTTAACATTTACCCAATTAAGCATCCAGGCTGTGCAATGCTTTAGGTTCAATTGCCCAAAGGTGCTTTCCAATGTACAGGAGTGTGAATATAGCACCTATCTCCACCTCTTTAAAGCAGCTATGTCTTTTCCCAGGATGAAATGTCTGTCCTCTTCAACTGTCATGTAATCCCAGGGAAAAGGTTGGCTGCTTTAGAGAATCCAAATTCAAATTGCCACATAGTCCTATTAAGCATACTTTTTAAAACTTCCTTATATTTCAGATTCCATGTGAGTACACAGTGAAGGTGATGAATAGATTTAGAGGATTAGATTTGGTAGACAGAGTGCCTGAAGAACTATGGACGGAGGTCTGTAACATTGTACAAGAGGCAGCAACTAAAACCATCCCAAAGAAAAAGAAATGCAAGAAAGCAAAACGGCTGTTTGATGAGGCTTTACAAATAGCTGTGGAAAGAAGGAATGTGAAAAGCAAGGGTGAAAGGGAAAGATATAAGCAACTGAATGCAGATTTCCAGAGAATAGCAAGGAGAGATAAGAAGGCCTTCTTAAATGAACAATGCAAAGAAATTGAAGAAAACAATAGAATGGGGAAGACTAGAGATCTCTTCAAGAAAATTGGAGATATCAAAGGAACGTTTAGTGCAAAGATGGGCATGATAAAGGACAAAAAAGGCAGGGACCTAACAGAAGCAGAAGAGATTAAGAAGAGGTGGCAAGAATACACAGAAGAACTATACAAGAAAGATCTTAATGTCCCTGATGTCCATGCTGGTGTGGTCACTGACCCTGAGCCAGACATCCTAGAGAGTGAAGTCAAGTGGGCCTTAGGAAGCATTGCTAACAACAAAGCTAGTGGAGATGACAGTATTCCAGCTGAGTTATTTAAAATACTAAAAGACAATGCTGTTAAAGTGCTGCACTCAATATGCCAGCAAGTTTGGAAAACGCAACAGTGGCCACGGGATTGGAAAAGGTCAGTTTACGTTCCAATTCCAAAGAAGGGCAATGCCAAAGAATGCTCAAACTATCGCACAATTGCACTCATTTCACATGCTAGCAAGGTTATGCTCAAAATACTACAAGCTAGGCTTCAGCAGTACGTGAACCGAGAACTACCGGATGTACAAGCTGGGTTTCGAAGAGGCAGAGGAACTAGAGATCAAATTGCCAACATTCGCTGGATCATGGAGAAAGCACGAGAGTTCCAGAAAAACATCTACTTCTGCTTCATTGACTATGCAAAAGCCTTTGATTGTGTGGATCACAACAAACTGTGGCAAATTCATAAAGAGATGGGGATACTAGACCACCTTACCTGTCTCCTGAGAAATCTGTATGCGGGCCAAGAAGCAACAGTTAGAACCGGTCATGGAACAACCGATTGGTTCAAAATAAGGAAAGGAGTACGACAAGGCTGTATACTGTCACCCTGCTTATTTAACCTATATGCAGAGTACATCATGAGAAATGCCAGGCTGGAAGAATCACAAGCCGGAATTAAGATTGCAGGGAGAAACATCAATAACCTCAGATATGCAGACGATACCACCCTAATGGCAGAAAGCGAAGAAGAACTAAAGAGCCTCTTGATGAGGGTGAAAGAGGAGAGTGCGAAAGCTGGCTTGAAACTCAACATTAAAAAAACTAAGATCATGGCATCTGGACCCATCAATCCCTGGCAAATAGAAGGGGTAGAAATGGAAGCAGTAACAGACTTCATTTATTTGGGCTCCAAGATCACTGCAGACGGAGACTGCAGCCATGAAATTAAAAGACGCTTGCTCCTTGGGAGGAAAGCTATGGCAAACCTAGATAGCATATTAAAAAGCAGAGACGTCACCTTGCCGACAAAGATCCGCATAGTCAAAGCTATGGTTTTTCCAGTAGTAATGTATGGCTGTGAGAGCTGGACCATAAAGAAGGCTGAGCGCCGAAGAATTGATGCCTTTGAACTGTGGTGCTGGAGAAGACTCTTAAGAGTCCCCTGGACTGCTAGGAGGTCAAACCAGTCGATCTTAAAGGAAATCAACTATGATTACTCATTGGAAGGATTGATAATGAAGCTCAAGCTCAGATACTTTGGTCACCTAATGCGAAGAGAGGACTCTTTGGAAAAGACCCTGATGCTGGGAAAGATGGAAGGCAAAAGGAGAAGAGGATGAGATGGCTAGATAGCATCACTGAAGCAATGAGCATGAAATTGAGCAAACTCAGGGAGGCAGTGAAAGATAGGAAGGCCTGGCGCAATATGGTTCATGGGGTCATGAAGAGTCGGACACGACTTAACGACTGAACAACAACAAAATATTTCAGAGCCTCAGTCTGCTCTTGCTTTTTCCAATCAAACTTCTCTTTAATATTATATTAGCTACTGCTAAACAAAATTAATTTTTGATCCGTATGTAGCTAGGTATTTCTGAAGTAGAAAATTGTAAGAACTAAGAATAGAATAGCAGAGGAGATTGGATCAGACAGGATCTGGCCGGAGCAAGCAAGGCTCTTCTCTTTTTCTTAACAAAGAACCATCCTTCAGCAGTTTGTGAGCCTCTTCTGGGCATATGCTAGCTACTGTTAAACCTGATAAGCCTAATATAGATGGTCCTGTTGCATGTATGTGAATAGAAAAATGTTTTAATTTCCTGGCCGGGGCACCATTACACATCTAGCCCTTTTAAAACTTATTCCATTCTTGCCTGATGTAGAGCTGGTTCTCACTTTCATAGGAAGGTTACTAGCAATTTCTAAAACAATCTACAGATGCAAGCTGGCCTACCTTCTCAAAAAAGACAGGCGACCTCCCCCTTATATCAGAAGAGTGCAAGAAAGTTTCTGCCTTGACTGGCCTATATCTACATTATCATTCTGAAAGTAAATACTTGCCAAAATTCTTGAGTTGTTACTTTAACCCTTTTCCTAATAAAACTTGCTAATCTGAGATCAGAGGGACTTGTTCCTTGGACTGATCATTTCCAGTCCTGATTACAACTGATAACCTGATAGCTACAATGACTAGATTCACACTAAGCTATGATTCATTTTAACCATGAGTTGCTGAATAAGGCACAATGACTATTCATACAAGATGTAAGTCATAAAGCATGGTAAACAAATTACAATGATTAAATTCACAGAAGCCCAAACTAAACTATTGTGGCTTAGAAAATATACTGTAGCTTAAGTTTCTAGAAGGCATCCAACCGCTAGACAATAAATTCTTTCATGCAACCGTTCTAGCAAGGAACAGTCAACATGGTCTCCTTTCTTAGATGCCATCTCCCAGTCCTCAAAATATTTTTAAATAATTAAAAATAATTAAACTACATTAACATTTAAAATGCTTTATTAAGACATTTCTGTAGCTTAGTTCCTAGCTCCAGAAGATAAGAAATAGATCCTTCTTGTGAACATGCTCCAATCCTGCTTAATAAACCGAACAGGCCAGTCAGCATGCTCCCTGGGTCCTCCAAATTTAGCCACATAGAATAATAGCAATTCCCTCCTTATTCCTTTCTCTGAGACTTGTTACCAGATGTTTGTCAATGGGCATGTTATACATGCTTCACCATCCAATAAAGCGCTATTATCCAAATGACCTCTGCATGCGGTATGTGCCAGTGTAGACTAGTAAATGTTCAGAGTTTATTTTCATTCATGCGTATCAATCAGTTTTCTCTTTTTAGCTCTCCATACATTAATAAACACCAGCTTATTATTTAGACTGGAGGTTGAGAATGTGTATTTTCTGACATTCCCATGAGAATTTGCTCTTTCTACCAGCTTAATTGCTCAGAATAGCTATCTGTAATTATCTAGCTGCACCTAAAGGGATGTGAATGGAGAAAACAGGCTGCTACTGGAACCAGGGAAATTATATCCAGATTCCTTCTTCACTCCAAGTGTTATAACTGTCTCTCCTGCAGTCATAACATTTCCCCCTCCAGACTCAGAGGAAAGAAAGGCATGGTAGCCAGCCCTTTGGCTCTTTAAATCCTGTTCCCACCTAACCTATCTCAGAAGGAGACTGTGATACAAGAGGAATCTTGGAATTGGAAAAAAAAAGACAAAGTGTCCTTTCATAGACATGTCTATATAGTTTTCCTGGCAACAGTAAGGAGTTTGTCACTTCCAGCCTTGTATTCCTTAGATGTCTCCCATTCAAGTATGAACCAGGCCTGACTCTGCTTAGCTTCTGAGCCCAGATAAGGTCAGCCATATTCCATTCCATATTCCAGAAGCATTAATTCAGTTTCTATGATGGTGACAAATCACATTGGAAAGAATCCTTTGATAATGGGAACATAAATTCCAGATGTTTCTGTCTCATGATAGCCAGACATTCTTACCTATCAAGGTCTCTACTTATCTCATTTATTCTCACTCTTCTTCCAACAAAGTGTGGACTGCATGGAGTGTAGGTTGGCTGAATGACCTGCTCAATAATTTCATGATCAACTAAGAGATTTGTTGTTGTTGTTGTTCAGTCGTTAAGTTGTGTCCGACTCTTCGTGACCCCATGAACCATATTGCGCCAGGCCTTCCTGTCCTTCACTGCCTCCCTGAGTTTGCTCAGTTTCATGCTCATTGCTTCAGTGATGCTATCTAACCATCTCATCCTCTGCCGTCCTCTTCTCCTTTTGCCTTCAATCTTTCCCAGCATCAGGGTCTTTTCCAAAGAGTC
The DNA here is from genome assembly GCA_030867105.1 of Liasis olivaceus. Lineage (NCBI taxonomy): Eukaryota > Metazoa > Chordata > Lepidosauria > Squamata > Pythonidae > Liasis > Liasis olivaceus. Next base: position 63,299,958 of record CM061348.1, on the reverse strand, counting down.
CTCTCTTCGCATTAGGTGACCAAAGTATCTGAGCTTGAGCTTCATTATCAATCCTTCCAATGAGCAATCAGGGTTGATTTCCTTTAAGATTGACTGGTTTGACCTCCTAGCAGTCCAGGGGACTCTTAAGAGTCTTCTCCAGCACCACAGTTCAAAGGCATCAATTCTTCGGCGCTCAGCCTTCTTTATGGTCCAGCTCTCACAGCCATACATTACTACTGGAAAAACCATAGCTTTGACTATGCGGATCTTTGTCGGCAAGGTGACATCTCTGCTTTTTAATATGCTATCTAGGTTTGCCATAGCTTTCCTCCCAAGGAGCAAGCATCTCTTAATTTCATGGCTGCAGTCTCCATCTGCGGTGACCTTCGAGCCCAAATACATGAAGTCTGTTACTGCTTCCATTTCTACCCCTTCTATTTGCCAGGAATTGATGGGCCCAGATGCCATGATCTTAGTTTTTTTAATGTTGAGTTTCAAGCCAGCTTTTGCACTCTCCTCTTTCACCCTCATCAAGAGGCTCTTTAGTTCTTCTTCACTTTCTGCCATTAGGGTGGTATCATCTGCATATCTGAGGTTGTTGATATTTCTCCCTGCAATCTTTATTCCGGCTTTTGATTCTTCCAGCCTGGCATTTCTCATGATGTACTCTGCATATAGGTTAAATAAGCAGGGTGACAGTATACAGCCTTGTCGTACTCCTTTCCCTATTTTGAACCAATCGGTTGTTCCATGACCGGTTCTAACTGTTGCTTCTTGGCCCGCGTACAGATTTCTCAGGAGACAGGTAAGGTGGTCTGGTACCCCCATCTCTTTAAGAATTTGCCACAGTTTGTTGTGATCCACACAATCAAAGGCTTTTGCATAGTCAATGAAGCAGAAGTAGATGTTTTTCTGGAACTCTCGTGCTTTCTCCATGATCCAGCGAATGTTGGCAATTTGATCTCTAGTTCCTCTGCCTCTTCGAAACCCAGCTTGTACATCCGGTAGTTCTTGGTTCACGTACTGCTGAAGCCTAGCTTGTAGGATTTTGAGCATAACCTTGCTAGCATGTGAAATGAGTGCAATTGTGCGATAGTTTGAGCATTCTTTGGCATTGCCCTTCTTTGGAATTGGAACATAAACTGACCTTTTCCAGTCCTGTGGCCACTGTTGCGTTTTCCAAACTTGCTGGCATATTGAGTGCAGCACTTTAACAGCATCATCTTTTAGTATTTTAAATAACTCAGCTGGAATACTGTCATCTCCACTAGCTTTGTTGTTAGCAATGCTTCCTAAGGCCCACTTGACTTCACTCTCTAGGATGTCCGGCTCAAGGTCAGTGACCACACCAGTATGGACATCAGGGACATTAAGATCTTTCTTGTATAGTTCTTCTGTGTATTCTTGCCACCTCTTTTTAATCTCTTCTGCTTCTGTTAGGTCCCTGCCTTTTTTGTCCTTTATCATGCCCATCTTTGCACTAAACGTTCCTTTGATATCTCCAATTTTCTTGAAGAGATCTCTAGTCTTTCCCATTCTATTGTTTTCCTCGATTTCTTTGCATTGTTCATTTAAGAAGGCCTTTTTATCTCTTCTTGCTGTTCTCTGGAAATCTGCATTCAGTTGCTTATATCTTTCCCTTTCACCCTTGCTTTTCGCATTCCTTCTTTCCACAGCTATTTGTAAAGCCTCATCAGATAGCCATTTTGCTTTCCTGCATTTCTTTTTCTTTGGGATGGTTTTAGTTGCTGCCTCCTGTACAATGTTACAGACCTCCGTCCATAGTTCTTCAGGCACTCTGTCTACCAAATCTAATCCTCTAAATCTATTCATCACCTTCACTGTATACTCATAAGGAACATGATCTAAGTCATACCTGAGTGGTCTAGTGGTTTTCCCTACGTTCTTCAATTTAAGCCTAAATTTTGCAGTAAGAAGCTCATGATCTGAGCCACAGTCAGCTCCTGGTCTTGTTTTTGCTGTCTGTATAGAGCTTCTCCATCTTTGACTGCAAAGTATATAATCAATCTGGTTTCGGTATTGACCGTCTGGTGATGTCCATGTGTAGAGTCGTCTCTTGTGTTGTTGGAAAAGAGTGTTTGCTATGACTAGTTTGTTCTCTTGACAGAACTCTATTAGCCTTTGCCCTGCTTCATTTTGTACTCCAAGGCCAAACTTGCCTGTTATTCCGATTACTCCTTGACTTCCTACTTTAGCATTCCAATCCCCTATGATGAAAAGGACATCTTTTTTTGGTGCTAGTTCTAGAAGGTGTTGTAGGTCTTCATAGAACTGGTCAACTTCAGCTTCTTTGGCATCAGTGGTTGGGGCATAGACTTGGATTACTGTGATGTTGAATGGTTTGCCCTGGATACGCACTGAGATCATTCTGTCGTTTTTGAGGTTGTAACCCATTACTGCCTTTCCCATTCTCTTATTGACTATGAGTGCAACTCCATTTCTTCTAAGGGTTTCTTGCCCACAGTAGTAGATATAATGGTCACCTGAATTAAATCCACCCATTCCCGTCCATTTCAATTCGCTGATTCCCAAGATGTCGATGTTTAATCTTGTCATCTCATGTTTGACCACATCCAGCTTGCCTTCTTACATTCCAGGTACCTATACAATATTGTTCTTTACAGCATCGGACCTTCTTTTCGCTTCCAGATACATCCACAGCTGAACGTCCTTTCGGCTTTGGCCCAGCCGCTTCACTCTTTCTGGAGCTACTTGGAATTGCCCTCCGCTCTTCCCCAGTAGCATATTGGACACCTTCCGACCTGAGGGGCTCATCTTCCGGCGTCATATCTTTTAGCCTTTTAACATTGTCCATGGGGTTTTCTTGGCAAGAATACTGGAGTGGGTTGCCATTTCCTTCTCCAGTGGACCACATTTTGTCAGAACTCTCTGTCATGACCTGTCCGTCTTGGGTGGGCCTGCACGGTATAGCTCATGGCTTCACTGAGTTACGCAAGCCCCTTCGCCACGACAAGGCAGTGATCCATGAAGGGGTAGAGATTTGACCTGCATCTTATTTACCCAGATCCAGCTATCTTTGCTGGCTGTCCGCTGACAAGAGTTTTGTGTGGAACTTTTGGATTAAAAACCATCTTGGAGTTTGACTGCGTGTGAGAACCATATTGGTTTAACAAAATCATATCTAGTTCTATAGCAGGGATAGAAGATGAATATAATGCATATTAGAGTTCTTTCTTGGCTTTTTGTGGGATACAGCTAAGCACTATTGACTACATATCATTAAGGCTACCTGTTTTGGGTCTCTAGCAGAGTCTCAGAGTCATCGTGTGTTTCTCCATCTGCAACATGCCGCCTCTGCCTTAAAATACTCATATTTCCAACAGGCAAAAATTAACTACTACTATCTTATTCTCCTAATGTCAGTCTACTTAAAGATTCCTAAGCATTTCAAACAAAGATTTGCCAGAACCATTAAAGTGTCTGTTTAAATGTTAAACTAGCTAGATGGAATCTATGGTATATGAACTAGGCATAGGTTGTTTTTATTGGGGTAAAACTCTCATTTAGACACAGGACAAGAGAAATGGAGAGAAACTGTCATCCATGTCCCTACAATGGCTCAGTTCCAAGGAAACCATCAGGAGAGGCAGTTTGATGGATTGCTTTGGCATGCTTCATGTTTTGTTTTATGAGTAGTCTCTGTTAAGTAGGCCTGTTGCTTAGCAGTTTCACTACAAAATTTACATTGTAAAGTAAGAAACCAATTCTGTGTAAGAAATTTCATCGACTGATTGAAGACTGCTTACATGTACGGGGATTTGTATGACTGGCCTTTAAAAAAAAAATCTCAACAGTCTCACCCTGCTGACATGCGATCAGAATCAAACTGCAGGCAAACCCTCACAAAATCCTTTTCTAAAGAAATCTAAGGCAAATAATTGAATTGACGTGAGAGTTCTGTGGTTGTTAAGCTATTTGGCAGCTATTAGTACACCACCACATCTTCCGAGTATTTCACATCTTGGCACTGCAACATCTCATTATGCTTTGGTGTGTCATGAAGATATGCTAGGCATAGAATGAGATGTGTCAAAGATGGAGAGTTCTGATCAAATCGGTGTTACCCTAATAAGATGACACATGTACAGATGTGAAGAACTGTCTCTTTCTGCTCCATTTCCACTTTATACAGCCTTGCAGAGCATATCTTTTGCAAATGCCAGGTGTCCAAACAAACCGCTTACACTCCCACAGTAAATAACTCATTGTAAATGTAAATGCAGCATTGTGTAGCAACACTTGTCAGCCCCTTCCCCCTGAATGGCTTTTGATAAGTCCTGGGAGAATGGTAGAGAGATGCTTTAATTGCATGATTGGCAGTCCACCCAGCCAAGGGGAAAGCAACAGTATCCTCTGCAGTTTGCAGCTGGAACCTCCTCTGTGGGCCAGCAAAGGAGGCAGCATTGGTGTGGATACAGAATCAGGCTCGTTGATGTTGTATGGCTTGTCTCCCATTAATTACTCAGCCACAGAACACAAGATACTATTATTCTCTGTCTGTTTAACCTGAGGATTAAATCATGTCATAGCATTTGGATCCCTCTGCTCAGCATCACATGGCAAGGTGTAAGATGGGCTACTTGCTTATTCTGAGCGACTGTCATTCTGACCACCTGCTGCCTGCCTGCATAATTCTTTTATTTATTTATTTTAAATATTTATACACCTCTTATCATGGAAGGCACCTTCACATATTGTATCATGTTTGAAAAATGTGTTTAAACCCAGGAATGTATAACACAGCATAGAATAATGAAATACATAAAATAACATTGCAACGGCTATGAGTAGTTCAACTGCACCTTCATAATCTTTCAAATGTCAGGAGGAATAAAAAAGATTTTCAGCCTTAGCCTAAGTTGTAGCAAAGCCTTATTTATACTTTGTTTCGAGGGAAATATCATTCCAATGAATCAGTGCCACAACATAAATCCCCCCCCTAATTCCAACTCAGAACCCATTCATAAAATATAAAGGACCATCCCCTAATTGAGACCACACTAGTGCCCTTTAGGCTGTGAGCACTCACATACTCTCTCATCCAGCCCAAAACTCTAGCAGACCTAGGGCACACAGCCAGAAATGTCTGAGCTATGAAAAGCATCAGTAAGCTGTATTAGCATGCGTATGACAAGATTATGCTGCTTCTATATACCATAGCCATCTTCATATAGGCAGACACCCTGTGGAGGCTGGAAGCTCTAAGAATTAGCTTTTCACATATGAATCATCTTGTCAGGCATTCTTCAGTTCGTTGCATTCATGTATCCTGCCAGAACAGTACTTGGAAGCCCTTTTGATATCCCCCTCCCCCTTAAATTGCAGCCTAACTAGGTGTTTTTACCAGAAACAGCAACTAAAGTCAGATGTCATTGTTATGACAGCTGCATGGTGACTGCAGCACAGGTATACTGATACAGGGAGGGAAAACTAACACAACAGCATTCATCTGGTGATAATGATACATGCAAGAGAAGCTTTTCTCTGGGTTAATTTAGAGAAACATCTAAGCTTTTTAAATGAAAGCACTAATACGAACATAGCAATCAATCCACAATTCGACAGCACCATTCAAGCCAGCATTGCCACAACATATTCTGCCCACTCCCTGTTTCCATAAGCAACAGTGAGAGTTTAATCTTATTGTGAAATCAGTTTTGCTATCATGCTTGTAGCCCCTTTGTTCAGTTAGAAAGACTAGTGTGCCAGGAGCAACTAGTTCCCTTTCCATAGTAGCATCCAGTGGTGTCCTCTGGCATATTTTAGCATATCACAGCTCACATAGCACCATACTGATAAGTGTTGCACCCAAAATGACAAATGTGAGAAAGTCAACAGCAAGCCCTTAGCTAACAAGAGGTGCCATAACCATGGAGGAGAAATTGATGATAAAAAGGAAGAAAACACCAGGAGGCCCAAGAAGAGAGCACACATTTCTGGACAAGATTTCCTAGCAGGCTGCCTAGTTTGCAAAGCAGCTTATTTTGGAAAATGGGCAAGAAATGAGACTCTGCATTCCAGATGCTTCACTGGCTGTTATTCCCTAGGGATTTGCTTACCTGCAGAAAGACATCTTTGCTGGATGAATGGATTTCTCCACTCTCAGGCTCAACAGCTTGTGATGGACTCTGCTGGGTTTCTGCAACAGAAGTCTCCATGTTAGCAACAGCAACAGCAGCAGCCCAACCCCTTTCTAGACTCTGTAAGCCCCCTCCAACCCCCCCAGCACATTCCACACTAGCTGATAAAACTTATCCCATTTGCTTTACAGTGTCTTCACAGTTTCTAAACATTTTTTAGACTTGTCACAAATGTTAGCAGACAATGTGCAACAACATAGCTGAAGTAGAAGTTTAAAGCCATAGAGCAGCTATGCATAGATAAAACTAGTGCCACTCTATGGCTAAATGAGAAACAGGGATCAGAGGGCATGTAAACTGTACACTGTGAGGTGCAAGCTGGTGAACAGCATTATGCAAGAATAAAGCCCTTCAGCTCAGCACTATATAACTGGTATTTTCTTTGTACCCTACTGATACTACCCCATAGTTACTGCCAACAATAAAAACCTTATCCAGTCTTCTGCAGGGAACCTCACAATTGAACCTAATCCTGTGTCAAATATACAACTGAAAATAAGCTTGCTTTAAGAAAATAATGTCAAAATCAGACTGGGTTTGGAAGAAAACAGTTTAACCTTGAACCATTTCTTGTTCACTGAATAAGTTGTTCATTCAGAATTGGGAGGAACAAGTATTTCATTCCATCTCTGAAAGACAGGATCAAGAGATCTTGTCCCATTATACCTAACTAAGAAAAAAAGATCACTATAAACACTTACGGAAATGGTACTTATTCAAAATAAAGCAGCTAGGCAAGTAGTACTTATTTCATCCTCAGTCTGGTGCCAAGCAAACAACAGAAAAAGGAAGATAACGGGGCAAGAAGCATCCGTGAGCCATATACCATGGAACAAAAGGCTCATGGGGGGGCAGTGCCATGAAGTCCCACAATAATAATAAAACAGCCTAAGTCCAAAGGCATAAAGAGATTATCACCTTTCTCTCAGTAAAGTAAAACAACCCAAAGGTTGCTATAGAATAAAATTCTCCTGCCTGTTTCATGGTGCCCACCTACCAGTTGAGAACCCATGGTTTACAATTACATCAAGCAATATAGGCTTGCCTGAAAGGAAAGGACGTAACCTTCCTGACTCACAACTGCAAATAAACTGTAGCAAAGGTCATACCAGGGCACACAGTGATTTCCTCCTCGGCATGATCTTCCGTGGCAATGTCTGGGCTCTTCTTACTGTCCAAGGGAGTCAAGGCAGAAATGCTGCCAAAATACAAACACATGATAAATCAAAGTCACAAAGCATTCAGTGAAAGGCAGATGGAATCCTGTGAGCTCTGCTTTTTCAAGGAGGGTAGCAGGAGAGAAAGGAGGAGGAGGAGGAGGAGGAGGAGGAGGAGGAGGAGGAGGAGGAAGCAGCAGCAGCAGCAGCAGCAGCAGCAGCAGCAGCAGCTTGAAAAAAGCCTGCAAACAATTTGCCTCCCAGTCCTGTTCTAAAAGCAACAACAAGAAGAACAAATCACTATATTGTGCAAAAAGTAAGGCTACTGAGACCTGTAAATGCTTCTTTGATGCTTTCTAGTCCTGGTCACAGGAATATGTCAGGTAGCAAAACAGCCATATGCTTAGTGAATAACTCCTTAAAGCAGAATGGAGAGGTGATCTGTTTGACAATGAATTCTTCATTATCTCATATTTTACTGATCATTTTTTCTGTATCATCACTACACTCAGAAGGCAGGAATCTGACACAATTCAAAGCTTCTGAACTGCAGTCCTGCCAACATGAGGAGAGCATTTTTTTTTCTATGCTGCATTTAACTTTGCCTGATTCCTCTCATTTCCACTTTCCAGCAAAGCCATGTTGTCTCCAAAACACCATTTCTCCATGTGATAAGACAAATAGGTTAAGCTACTGTGACATAACCATCCTTTCATCCATCCCGAGAGTTCTGCATGATTCCCTTGTTGGATTGATCAAATATGCAAGTGTATATCTGAAAAACATGAATCCCAGTATTGACTAAAGAAAAGAGTTACTAAACTCGGCCACAAGCCTTAGGCAGACAGAAACAGCCACCACTGATTTATGATAAATAAGAAAATTCTGATGGGAAATCATAAGTGACTTCTCTCACTCTTTCACTAAATAAAACTATTTCAAACCATTTGTTATGAATCCAAGCTGAGTGCAGATTACTCTGTGTAAACCATCAAGATTTACTTCAAAAGGCCTCACACTAAACAATTTGCTATGACATTTATAAAATGGGCTAATCAATTTGAAGTCATCATGCATTGCTTGCTACATCAACTATCTCCTGGTAACAAAACATATAATCATTTATTAAAATCTCAATCTAACGTACTTTGCATAAGCTAGGAAACAACAAAGCTGAGCGGCCCGCAGAAACCAGCAGAGGGAAATGTCTTTGGCAGAAGCCATTTCCAAAATTACTCCAGAAGCTGAAGAATCAAATAGCATTTGAAACCCACTGACTTGGGTGCCTTGCATTGTCCAGCACAGGGCTCTGATGGCAAAGAGCCAGTTGCCAGATGGCAGCACTTAATGTGTGCAAAACTGAGAATAGTATGGCTACTGTTAGCTTAATGCAGATGCACTTGCTGATGAAATTAGATGTCACAGCATGGAATGGTCAGTCTTGATCCTAGCAGCCTGATGAGGGCGGCCACCGACTGCATTATGAAGTTCCCAGGGCTTTAGATTGGCAAGCAAACTCTACTGCATCAACCCAGCTTGCAGCTTAAAAAATGTGCAGGATACTAATCCTATTACCCAAACTCTGATGTGAAAATGGAACAAGCCTTCAGGGGTGGATGCTTTGCATTATGATCACTTGAAGTTTAGATAAATGCTATCCCAGAGTTAGGAGGACTATACCAATTAAATGCTAGCTAATGAATACTTCAAACACAGTGTCACACTGAAGAAACAAGAGCTTTTTCTTCTTTCTTTGCTGTTCCCCATTCAGTCCCTCCTGACAGCACTGATGACAAGGAAACTGACCCACACTTGATCTCTCACCCCAAAAATCATTACTATAAAAGAGAAACCAATGCATTCCTTGTGTAACTCTGAACATATTATTCCTTCCTCATTGCAGGATGGGAAGGGTTATCACATCAGTTAGTCTGCTCCCTCATTCAGCATTCAGCCAAAGTGTTGTTAGATCAATGAAAAGAGGATATCAGGCAGAGAAAAGCCAGTGGCCTCATGCCAAGACCATTTAATTATAAGACCTGGGAAAACTAACCTAAGAATTAAGTGACTTCTGACAGCAAGCCTTGTGGTTGAGCACAAATGCTGTAACTTTCCTAGGAAATTATTTCATGAAACTTCTCCTGACCTGTGCCATCTCCTCAAATGGCCTTCATTTTCTGATCTCTGCTGAAAACTAGTCTAGCGTGTACATTTCCTTCTTGCTTTGAAAGGCTTCAAAGAAGCAGATTTCCAAGGAAGTATCCTAGAAATGGTCATCTTGTTATTCCTGCTAAAGAAGGCAGCAGTGACCCAAATGTAAAAAGTGAGCAGCAGCTCCCAATCTTTCTATTTCATTTTCTGAAGGAAACAGAGTTTGAAGCTCCCTAATTACACGTGCCACTTGCTCACACTTGAATTGGACTTCCAAGAACACTGTTTGCTGTCTCAAGGAAACAAATATTGTCACTATTAGGATGGGTTTTCTTGGAAACCTCTTCAGTTCTTGCCACTTCATCTTCATTGATATATATTTATTTATATACACACACACGTGCACGCACATGCACAATATCGCCATGCCTACACATGGACTCAGTGAATTTATTGCTGTTGTTATTTCTGAAAGCCTATTGCTTTTAGGAGCTATGTCAAATTAAATCATCGCTTTTTTTGACCAGCAGCTCTACTTGTGAAAAATCTTTGTTGCAATGGATACTTCTTGCTTTATATTTTAAAGAATAGGGCACATTTCTGATGGCTATTCTCTTTTGCTGGACCATACATGCAATAAGAATGATAACGCATATACGATTTTCAGAAAATAGGACAAGGATTGCCTACAACATTTGACCGCCATGCAAACAAAAATGAAGTTCCTGTGGACAATTGCCACATCTTTAACCTAATATAGTCATAGTATGCAATCTGCAATAGTTACAGATACAAGACAGAATTTCTGGGTTATAGCTTCCTAGGAAGCCATGAACACAGGTAATGCCAAAAGCCTTATATCTTCCAGAATCAACAATGATGAAATATATCTCCTTACCTTTGTGTAATCTGTACAGGCTCCCTTTCTTCAAGCATATCTTCCACAAACAGCACTTGAGAAGCCTAAGGAGAAAGAACATAATTATTATTTGGCTATATATTATATTATTGACTATATTACTGAGCATCTAAAGAGATCCGAGGATCATCTGATCTCAAAATCATAAAAGCTAGGGCAGATTCAAAAGGAAAGGGTCACCTAGTACTTGCTGGCATATCCTTAAAGAAGCTGCATCTTTTCCTGGGAGTTATGGCAGGAGGTCCATACATTCCTGCACTCCTGGGAGTGTATTTAAGGAGGTTCCCTTCAAATCCAAATCGTTACACAGCCCTAATAAAAGCTAGAAGAAACTAGACAACCATCATAACTAAATTTGTCAGGTTTTTCTCATGGGAAGAAAGTCATCCCGTCCTCTGTACAACAGTTGTGTCGTCTACTGTGTGGAAAGTTAATGTAAACAAAGCATCTTGTGACTGTGTTATGTTTTTTACTGCCACCTATTGTAATGTGTATGCTAGTTATTCAGTGGGGGGGTACATGCTGGCAATATAACGGAAGGGCTAGATGCCTAGCCTGTCAGTCGTTTATAGTTTTATCTATCATGTAGGTTTTTATAGATTATGTAGTTGTAACTAATAACCAAGTAGTGTACCTCTTCTCCGAGAGTTTTTAGCTAGAGACTTTGTTGTGGATAAGTCTTGGATGCTAAGATGAGAAGAAGTCTTTGTTATTTCCTATATTTTGTATGCAACTTGTATTTTATGAAGTTTTGCATTTTTATCAATAAAAACCAGTTAGTCTATATTTTCTGACTGGATTTTCTTTGGAAAGCAAAATATGGACATTGCATTTTGCAAGCTCTCATGCTGATGTGTTATTTTCCTGAGAGCAGAGTTTTTGAGAGCTTTGCTCTCCAATTCCAAGCAGGATCAGCATAACAACTAGTACTGCAACACAAACCAAGAACTGCAGCAAATAAGGCATCCTGTGTTGGACAAGTTGGGATACAGTGAATAATGGTAATAGAGTTTGGCCTCATGGAAACAGTAAACTCAAAGATTAAATTCAGAAGCAAGAGTGTTGTAAAAGCTAAATCTGAGAAAGAAGCAATCTGGGGAACCAATGCATCTCAGATATTGGATGCATCACTGCACTGTCTAAAACAAAAATATGATCTTGCAAAAAGTTTTGAGAGTAAATATACCCTGAAAATGAAGTCTGATGAGAATTAACCAGTTGGACATAAAGTTGACAAATGGATTATCATTTCATATCTACAGACATTAGTGAGAAATAAACTAATGTACTAACTATACATTTTGATAAGCAAATATGTTTTACTATACAAATTTAAAATGAAATGGCTTTCTGGATTTGAGGATTCTTCTAGGGCCAGGTGCTTTGTTTTCAAGCCAGGTGAAGGCTGATGTTTGCCTATCCATGTTCTCCTACACACATGACTTTTTGGTGTAAAAGGATGAGAAAACAATCTTAGAGTGGAAAGGTTGACTCTCTAGCCTAACAACTGTCACATTCCTTAAATCTGGAAGATCTTTAACCTTATTCTACTAAATTTGTGACTATGTTTTTTCTTTTCCTAATCCCTCTCCCCTCCCCCCCATTTATCTCTTTCCTCTCTCTCTTCTTCCTACACCCCATATTTTTTTTAAACCTAAGCAAAAATACCATGAGTTATCCATTTTGGGTGAGGAATATGGCACTAACTACAAGTGAAGACTAATGCTATTGCACACAATCTCCCTTCCTACTATGTTTCAAGAGCACAGTCAACACTACGGAAAGAGCTTGCAAACACTACTAAAAGGGGAAAGCAAAAAACCCTAAGACCATGAGTAGACCCAACAAGTATACTTTTCCAATATGTATGTGCCTTCAAGTAAGCTTTTTGACTCCTGGCAACTGCCTGAACTAGTCCCTGCAGTTTTCTTGGCAAGGTTTTTCAAAGTGGTTTGCCATTGCCTCCTTCCTAGGGCTGAGAGAAAGAATGATTAGCCCAAGGTCACTCAGCTGGCTTTGTGCCTAAGGTGGGACTAGAACTCATGGTGTCCCAGTTTCTATCCTGATGCCTTAATCACTACATCAAACTGGCCTTTCCAGTACACTCTGCAAAGAACCTTCTCTTATAGTCTTAATAACTAGATGTCTTTTTATAAAACACAACACAAACGACCATTACCAAATTTATCCATTCTCTGTTGATAATTAAGCCCTTTGTTCAAAAGTCAGAAGGTGTTAATGCTGCCCCAGAAAAGAAATTAAGGAACAGACTTGCTTCCTTAGCAAAAAAAAAAAAAACAACCCACAATATTAATTATTCTTAATGTTAAATTAGCACACAGATTGATTTGAGGCATCTTGTCCCCATACCAAAGAATCCTCCCTCTCTGACATAATTATCTTCAATCATTCCCCCAAGCAACTGTCCATAAAATGGAGGAGAGATGGGGGAATTATTGTAGCATGGTTGGAGAATTCACAACAGTTTCATGGGAATGTTGTTTTCAGCAGAAGTCCACATCTGCTGCAACATCCTGTTTCACTCTAAGTCTGGACAACAAATAAGAAAAATGTCCACGTATATCAACAGAAGTATATGCTTCTTCCTGAAGAACATATGGAGATTGAAAGAGTTACTCAAGCACTTTAACCATTTTAACAGCATTTCAGGTAATCACAGTGAGCAAAGAATCACTAGGGAAGACCAGAAGAAACTGTAGCTGTTGCCTTCATTAACCATTTTGCAAGTGAGCAACTGCAAGGAGCGCAGTTAAATAGGCTTGCCAGTAACTCAAACCACCAGAAAAAGCACCTTACAGATTTTACATCTACAACTTATTCAGCTATAGTGTAGTAGCAACAAGTGGCTTAACCAAGCAGCTGGCTGATAGCATCTGCCTGGTCTTAACAACTAAGGAGACACATTGGCACCTGAAATACTTCTACTACTGTCAACACAAAGGGCACTGAAACTGTGACAAAGTATGCTAGTAGGTAATTATGACAAAGAAAAATATGATGCTCAAATGAAGCTCAAAACATGGAAAGTAGCCTTTGAATTATCTGCCCACTGCCTCCATGTTCTATTACACATGGAAGAAAGGAAAGCAGTGTTAAAAATTACCTGTCGTGAAGCATATTGTCAGACTTGGCTGCCATCCCACTCTTGCTTCTCTATTCTAGTATCATTAAGTCCTTTTGTGTCTATTTACAAGTTATGACTTAAGCTTTTTGCATTTTAATTGTATTTTCAAGCTTCCCCAATTATGCCATTTGTTTCTTGTGGCCCTAAAGCAATTTTAAATGTCAAGACCATTACTCCCCATTTTTGCTAGAAGACTGCTTAAGAACTTGAGCAGCACTAGAAGCTCAAGAATTCAGCAGTGATGGAAGTATCTTAGATATCTTTGCATTTCACTTGCAGAGAATATGTTCCACGTTAAATATGGCCAGAAATTCCAATAAGAGAAGCAAGCAAGCAGAGAAGCTTTGACCTTAAACCATTCAGGTCATTGCCAGCTTATCATAAGTGAGCAAAGAAATAGGGCACAAATCCAACAGTTTCTCTTTGCAGGTCACCTTTAAGGTTGTTTAAATATAGCCACTTTGGATCCAGGTCTGTGAGACCTAAAGCACAAACTGTACTCCTCTGCCACTTCTAAAAGAAAATGCAGACATGACAGTTTTTCCTCAGAGTGTTCAATATTACAAGACAGAATATAAATATCACAAAACAAGTTAAGTATCTTTCCATCACCAGGGTAAACAATCAAATACACTTGAAAACAGTAACAACAAGGTTCAGCTTCAGTCAGAGAGAAGATAAAGTTATACAATGATCTAGCAGCGAAGTCATTATGAAAAATGAGGGTTGAAAAAGGCTGACACAAACTTAAAATACAACAGCAATAAATACTTCATCTGACTAGCAATGTGTTTAAGACACAGTAGTGACTGAAAGCGGCCTCTTGCCCCTGAAGAGAGAAAAACACTGACACCTAGTGGCCACTCAACAGATATTTAAATAACACCTTCAGCAAACAAAACCAAGGATTAAGCTCAGTTCTGGCCTCGCTGCATAAACCTCAAGAACTAGAGAGATTATGAAGTTTTTCTGGATATGTCTCATTCTTTGTCCTGTAACACGATGAATAAAAAGGAAAGAAGGCACTGCTCAAAAATGTAAACCAGAAACATAAAATGTAGTAACTCGAAAAGACAAAGCAATAAAACAAATTCAACCAGATAAATTAAAATTTCAGCTCAGAGTAGCAAAAGTTTGCAGCTGCAGACAAACTATGTTCATCAGCAATTGTCCAAATCTAATGCCATACAGATTTCACATCTTGTTGATTTTAACATATGCAACATAATCTACATCATTATTTTAGCAAAACTAACACCCTTGATCAGCAACCCAGAGCATCAGTTTGTTACAGTGCTATGCATTTGTGAATATAATTTTATTTACATCATAAGCTAAAGCAGTATACTGTTAAAAGCAGATTTTCAGAGGATCCTAATGGCTTCAGAACGCTTGAAGCACCATTAGATAACATTCAGTACAGAAGTGGGCAACCTACAGCCCCCAAACAATTCTTTGTGTCCCCTGGAACTACCTCTAACCTAACCTTAACTGCTGATAATCAATAACATAGTTTCCTGCCATTCTGATCTAAGAATGCGCACAGAAATGCTTAGCCACTCTCTCTCTCTCTCTTTTTTTTGTCCATTCATAATTCTCCAGGTAGAAAAAACAGCAGGGCAAGCTTACTTGACTAGAGCTGCTTGCTGGTTCATCTCCACACTCAGAGTTTCTTCCCTCTGCTAAGTCCTGCGCTGGATGTTTGTAAGGCTCTCCATTTACTCGGGAAAGAAGCCAGGAAACATTCTCAGGTTCCTTTCTCTCATCTGTGTCTTCTCCTTCTTGATCATCCGTATCTTCTCTTTGCCTAGATGTTTCCTCATCTTTTGCAAGTTCACTTCGTCTCCGGGAACATGAATTAGGAACAATTGGTTCCCCAAACCGCTTCTTCTGCAGGAGCTGCCGCTGAGCCTGTTTCAGGCTTTTCTGGTAAACTTCAAGCTGGCACATGATTACTTGAGTATATTTGTTAGGATCTATTCCTTTGGGGCAGAATGGAACACCCCAATAATAGTGTACCACATCCGGCTCTTCATGTTGGCATTTCTCATCAGCCCAAGGAAGTGTGCAAATTGGAGGGGCGCTTTCTGGTAGGCCAGTCCTTTCTATAAACTTAGCAGAAAGCAGTGTGTTTTTGCCATGCTCAAACTGATCTCCAAACTCAGAAGGACTTCTATCATGGTCAAAAGTACTCTGCTGCTGGGCTTCCTTCTGTAGGACTCCTGAGCAGTCAACACGGAGATTTCCTTTTAAGTAATTTTGGGAATGCTCCATTTCTTTGCCTGTTGGTATAAGAAGGCTGCACTTTCCCATAAAGAGTCTCCGGGGTGCCAGTGGCCAAGCCCCCAGAGGTCTTTGGGGAAAGGTGGGACTCAGGGTAATAGGTAACTCCTCTTCTGCACTAGGGGATGTATCACTGGAGCTGCTCCCTGATGGTGAGGAAGGGTCTGACCTTGCAAAAGGCTGGCTGTTCCGGCTCTTCCCTGGAGATACAATTATGCTAGAGACTAGCGAGCTTTCAACTATGTCCTGGCTTAACCTCGTCAGGACTACCAGGGGCCTCTTGGTGACATCTGTCTGTCTGTTCTCATCAGCTTTGTCACTCAGCGAGCGGGAGCTGCCGTTGGAGCAAGGAGACTCAGAGCAAGGCAACGGAACTGCAAGGAGCTGAGAATCCTCTGGTCCAGATGGGTGGTTTTGTACCGGAGACCCTGATGCCTGGGAAAGGAGAGGCACAGGAGCTGCTGCAGCAGAAAACTCAGAAGGCTGGCAGCTCTATAGGGAAGAACACACATAAAATGAAAATGATTTGCAGGTATTTATGTATTCTCCTAATTATTAAATCAAATTGACTGCCATTCTGCACAGTAAAAAAAATACATGAATGGATGCTTCCACATTAATCTGCTCAGTGATAGCTAAAGGTGAGATTAGATATTACCCACCAATAAGTCCATTAGCACAGTAAAGATTAACAAATATATTTGTTATATTTGCTCTCTTGTCAGATGCACTTATGCCTTGCCTAAGACTGGCTAGGATTCTAAATGAAGTTCAGATAAGCCAACCTTGGAAAAAAGTCACTTTTGAAACCCAGAGGGCAAAAAAGGTAAAGGGGGGACCGCTCCTCTACTTACACTAAGGCTCTCAGCAATGGCCTTTCTCAGAAGTTCTTCCTCTTCCTCCTCTTGTGAATTCAACTGCCTGGCTTCTTGCTCACTCATTTTCAAAGCCAAGGCAAACTGCTCATCTTCTGACATCTCTGAGAAGAGTAAAATAAAATTATAATTCACAATGAAACCATAGACCCTTCATTCTTATACCTGAAGGAGCCTGAAGACTTTCTACCTTCAGAAGGGGAAAAACCCCACCCTAAACTGTATATAGAACCATTAAATATGAATGCATTACAGTGTATACCTTCAAAACTGGAATAAGCAGTGCTAAACATAGGATAATATATTCTGAAAAATATCAAATAATTGAGCCCCAAGTCAGGCAGTTACTTAAAGTTCCCACAGCAATCACAACTTTGACTCTTTAGATAAATTCGTCACAATGAAAATAGAACTGCAGATATTATTCAATTCAGAAAAATATTCTATTTAGAAAAACTGCAACAACCAAGTATCTTTTAGCATGATTTCATAGGAAACTAAGGCACTACTATCTATGTCCTAGCTCTAGTAAGATTTTCCAGAGCATATTAGAAAGCATAAGCTGCTTTGACAAAAACAAAAAACCAAGTTATTTCAGAAAATATCTATTCACTGTTATTTCTGAGCCACCATTTTCACTTGGCAAAAAATATTGAAGCTGAAAAAACAGAATGAAAACTCCAACAATTCTACCCAACTTCTGAGGGTCTGAAAAATATTATAAAACACTTTTCCATCAAACAATTATAGGCTGTCGCATGTTTCTCACACAACAATTCTAAATCAAACAAAAGCACCAAAATATCATATTCAGGAGTGCAGAAGAAACAAGAAAGCAGGATTTTGAACAAACAAATCATCTTGCAGTAAGAAAAGGAAACATTCTAGTGAAAATTCTCTGGGCACCAAAACAACATAATACAATTTTGTGTCTTCAAGAGCATCCTGACATACGTTCAGTTCACATAAGGAATAACTCCAGAGAAGAATAAGAGCTGACAGGTGGATTACTGAACCCCATTTCTCTCTCAGTTGCAAGAGAATGACAGCAAAGCAGTTTGGCTGTGAAATAAAAACAAAAACAAAATATGGACTTCTCAAAATCTGATGAAGTCGCAACAATGCAGTTTAATTCTGAACTGACTTTTTCTTGCTGTCACATGGACTGAAATAGGTGTTGACAGGACAGTCTACTACATCACACAAGAGCAGTCTACTGCCATCAGATCACTATTTATAGTGCGAGCCAAATTTCAAAAACCTCTGAGAGAGAGAGAGAGAAGGGTTGCCTGAAAAGGCAAGAGAATTAGTGACTCTCCCATTTCTGGATCTGCCCCACCTATCACTCATTTCCATTCCACCCTCCCATCATTTCCAAAGAAATGCAGTTACCCACTTCTGTCTTAGGTGGAAATAGTGATGTTTTAAATTTGTTAGAAATTTAATTAAAGTAAGGATGAAGATACTGAAATTATAGTGCTCTGATAAGCCACAGCAACTTCTCCATTGCTAGAACCTTACTGCTAGAAGGCAGAAAGCTGTGATCCTTCATTCCCATTGCCCAGGACTTGTGTATCCCAACTGTGAATATATTATGCAGTTAAGCTTTTTGTTCAGTTGATTTGATAATGGACCTGGTGCAGCTCAAGCACTGGCAGAATATTTAAAACAATACTCCCAAACTTAGCAACTTCCAGGTATGTGGACATCAGTTCCCAAAATTCTCATCAATGGCCACACTGCCTGCCTTTGAAGTCCATGCACCTGGAAGTTGCCATGATTGGGAAACAGTGATTTAAAATGACTGGTTATATCTCAACCTTCTCCCACACAGTGTGTGCTACAGGAAAGCTGAGAGCAGCCAACTGCTCAAGAGCTGTTCAAAGTGCTCCCAGGCTGGGGGCTCTGGCAAATGTTGCAAGACTACCACTAGTGCTTATCAGAGGAGGTAAGCTTAGGGCACCCTTGGCCAAAGCCAGTGTTTGACAAAGACAAAGTGGCTTAAGTGTGCTGGATGTCTTTGACTTCAACATAAACTGTGTATAATCGTGAAGCCACATAACCTGGAAGAGTTAGTTATAATCTGGACAAGAAGGGCAACAGGAACCTTCATCTGCAGGACAGGTCCAAAAGTGATTTGAGCCCACCTGAATTGCTTCACTGGATTGCCTCTTCACTTCAAAGCAGATTATATCAACCTCCATAGCATGAATTGCTTTGCCAAAGTAAATCTAAGTTGCTTCACGTAGATTTGCTATTAAAACATAGTTAAATAAGAGTATGCCTAGGCTGAGACTTTTTTTTATTTTACAGCACAGAACATAGAACACTAAAAACTATAATTTTGGCACAATAGAGAGAAAAACATACAGTATTGATCCTACTATCCCAAATTCACACATGTATTGAAAAAGGATAAATCTTTGTCCCCCATGAAATATACAACTTGCGAAAAATAAAAGAAGCAAACCATCTCCCTAAGAGAAACAGGGCATCTGTTCTGTGGAAGACATGTTGTGTATCTCTGTCATGCATTATTCTGATCATTTCTAAACACTGTCTGCAATTCGTGTATGCTTGATGTTGATTACATTGGTCATAATTTATGATGATTAGAAATTCTAAGTATTGAGTTAGCCTCTTCGTGATGTGGGTAAACAGACATCTTAAGAACTTGAGACACAAAAACAGAAGCTGAGCTTTGAGAAGCAAACACTGTTGTGGCTTCCGGGTGAGGACTTATGGCGGGTTAGACATCCCTGTGAGCAGCTCTGCAAGCGGGGACAGCACTGCGGTGGAATCGTCGGCCAGGAGCCAGGTTCTGGCTGATGAAAATCTCTCCGGAAGAAGGAGAGATCGACGGGATCGCCCATTTGCACTCTGGAACTCCTCTCCTCATGAGGAGACCACAGGAATTGAGTTAATTGCAAGTTGAGTGGCTTGGGAGCCAAGGGATTTACAATGTGCCCTTAACCACTATGCAGCCTTAATGGACATTTGACTGATGGATAAACAGTTAGAAAAAAGCCATGGAACATTACTTCAATATATAATTACTGCAGCGAGATTATTATATGCACAAAGATGGAAAGATTCGACACTACCAACTATGGAGGAATAGTTGATGAAATTGACAGATCTTGCTGAGATGGATAAACTAACTTCTTTGATTAGAGAAAACACTATCTACATTTAATGGCGACTGGAAACCTCTTACTTTTTGCATAAAAATGAAAAAAACGAAGTAGTGATTTATGGCTTTGATGATTAGACAGGATAGATTATAGAAAGAAGAGTATCATGATGTAACTTTAGAGAGGGGGGTTAAAATATAATTGTACTTATAACTGCTGTGAAGAATAGCTGAAGCCACTGCTTTGTATCTTTTTTCTTTCCTTTCTACAGGTAGTCCTCGACTTATGACAGCAATTGGGATCAGAATTTCCATCGCTAAGGGATGCGGTTTAAAGTGTGACGGCATTGCTTAGCAAAGGCAATCCCTGCAGTCCCAGCTGCTGTTGTTAACTGAATCCCATGGTTGTTAGGCGAAGCAACTTCCTGCCGGCTTCCCACAACCAAAGTCACTGAGTAAGCTGGCAGGAAGTTGCAAGTCCCAAGCTGCAAGAACCTGCAGACAATAAGTGGCTGCTACTGGATAGAGGAAGAAGCAAGGGAGTGGATGGGGGTGTGGGGGAAGGTGTGTGAAGGTGCACAGCCAAGAAAAGAAGCCAATGGATTATTGAACAAATCAACCCAGAGTTCTCACTTGAGACACAAATGACCAGGCTCAAATTATGCAAAGCCCTAGCCCTCTGGAAAAGGCTTTAATGCTGGGAAAGGCAGAAGGAAAGAGAAGAGGACGACCAGCAGCAAGATAGATGGGATTAGTTACAGTGGTGACAGGTGCATCATTGGAAGACCTGGAGGACCAGGTTGGGGACAGATCTTCCTGGAGAAAATCTATCTATGCAGTCACTAACAGTCAACAACAACTTGATGGCACATAACCAATAGGAGTATTAGCTGCAGATGCTTGCCCTACTTTGTCAGCCCTGAACTCCAAGGAAGCAGGCTGAGAGTCCCTCTCCTGCGATGTCATGTGGAAGGGACCCAGGAAGCTGGTCTTCTTGGTGGCAGCCCCCACACTGTGGAAAAGCTTGACCCATCCCAAGGTGAGGACAGAGTTTCCTATTGTGTTTTTGAAAATCATTCTTTTCCAATAGGCCTTCAAGGCAGAAGGTGCCATTTATTAGGAAGCAGCTGAAGTGTGGAGGAAGTATTTTGAAGACTTGAAGAACATTCTAGGTTTTTGTTGTGTTGATTATGCTGTTTTTAATGTGATGTTTTGATGGGTTTTGCCTGAAGTTATTGTGAGCTGCCTAGAACTCTATGAGGAGGCAGCATATAAATTAGTGCAATTAAAATAAACAAATAAATACTTTTCCATGTAAGAAGTATTTCTTTCCACAGCTAAACCAGACCTGATATGCCACATAATTAACAATAAAATGTGCAACTCTTTAAAAAAAAGAAATAAAAATCAAGGGGGATGTGGACTGGGCCCACTGAGAGGTAATCCTTTGCAGCCACTCCAGTCCCAATTGCCCCCAGCTACTCTTTTCCCTAGAAGAAAAGCCGGTACACACACACACACACACACACACACACAATTACTAATTGCTTGAGTAAGCTTAATCTACATCCCTGAGGAAAAGGCCAAGCAATCCCCATCCTCCACATGCAGTCTCTTCGCCAAGAGACCAATTTGTCATCAAACTCAAGCAACCCTTTAAAACACAGACAGCATTTTTATTTCAAAGAAATGAACCTTAATTTGCCTAAAAATAAACACTAAAAGGCTAATTATAGTTCTAATAAATAAAAGAGTAGACATGTAAATGGATGTGCCTAATTAATTATTGCTAATTGACTGCTCTAATATAGTGGATGAGACCTGCATCCAAAGCAGCAAACAGAGTGTGAAATGCAAATACTTTTGCTTAGGCGAGCACTGATAGAGGTGACTGAGGCCACACTTTACAGAAGGCTGGACCAAGGATCTAGTTAGAAGGAGCTAGATGTAGAGGGAACAGAGAATAGCCTTGATGGACAGTGGGAAGATCCGTTACCAGGGCGATGATCAGACAAGCAAGATTTGAGTTCATTCCAAAAACCTAACTTGAGTAAACATCTCAGACAGGCCCCTCCCTAATTCACATGAAGATAAAGTGAGGGAGGAGGGAAGCACATTCAGTCTTGTAAGATTCTGTTCTTTAAACAACTATAGCTGTAGTTTTAGACAGTGGTGTGCTGCAGCTGGCTTGTACTGGCTTGCAGGAGCTAGCCAGTACAAATTGCTAAATTTTCAGTTTTGTGATCTGGTTGAGAGCAAAGCTGAGCAGCAATTCCTAGAGCACCGATCAGCAGTTTAGCGGTGCAGCAGCAATAATGGAGCCTGCCAAGTCAGTTGTGATACATTTATTAGTGCACCACTGCCCATAGACATTTGTTTCTTAGTTTGGTCTACCTTATAGGGGTGACACTAGTGAGCTCCAAACAAGTACAAGAGGTCCAAATTTTTCAAGACTGGTGAAGATTTCATATTCAGCTGAAATGAACCCGTCTCATAGGTATTCTGCGTAAACAAAGGATGTTGTGCCTTTGTCTTTTCATTTCTTGTAAAGGAATTTAGAGATTACCTTGATATGAAAGAATTTTTAAGTAAGGACCTGGAGAATCCATTACATAGCGCAGAGGTTGAAGCAAGCATGAGAAAGAAACTCAGAACAACCCTACCTTGATTTTGATAGTATAAGAGGGAACAGAGGAAAACTTGGACAGGCTCTCAAGATTCTGTTTTTATGCTCTACTATAATCAAACAGCATTCCTGGGATCCCTGCGGTGTCTGGCTCTTGACCTGGCCTACCTTGAAGGGCTGAGATTTCTAGACTTTCTGCTAGTTTGGACTCCTGAATATGTATCTGTCAAGAAAATCTGTAGAGAAGACTTCTTACATACTGACCGGTATCTCTGCTTGGAGTACAATCACTGCTTTCAATCTGTTCAGAAATGCATCACATATACTCTCAGATCAGGCACTGTATTTGCAAACATTATTTTATTTATTGGCTTATTCCAATCACTAACAACTCTCAGTGACATATATCCCAACATACATAAATCAGGTTAAAAACATAAACATATCAACATATATCAACATAAATAAACACCAGGAGCACCACTTAATGTACAACAAGATAAAATCCAGTTGCAGAGGAAACACATTAAAATAACCCACCCACGGGGCCTGCTGAAATAGCCAGGTTCTAAGGGGCTTTCTAAAGCGCAGGAGTCACTCAGGGGTGCCGCAATGGGGACAGCCTGTTTCCGTGACCCCTGTAGATAACAATCCCTGAGCAAAAGGACACGAAGGGAGGTTTTCTACCAGATTGTATTGGATGGGCAAGTACTATTCGGGTGTAGGTGCTCCTGAATGCAAATCTTATGAATCAGAATAAAACTGCTAGGTATCATGAGAAGACTAAACCAAGTTTTGCTCTGTGAATTATTTTGTTTGTTACATTTTTAATGGCCCATCAGGAATAGCCCTTTCAAAAACTACAAGAACCTGAAATCATCCTACTATCAGGGATGGTGTTGTGATGGAATGTATCTACGAAGGGGAAGGTGATGTGATGGACCACATTAACACAGCAGGTTCTCAGGAAGGAGGGAGCACATTCCAAGAAGGGAGGCAAGACAAGAGACAACACAGTCCACGGCTGGATCGTGGGAAGAGGAAGAGATTTAGGATAGCCACTCCCTAGAATCTCCTAGGATATATCCACTAGGTTAGAATAATACAGATTTAGTCTGGCAAGATTCTGTGTATATGGTATAAGCAATAAAAGAACTGAACTTGGCTGGACTGTTTCTCTGTTGTTCTTGGACTGCGCCTGATTTATTTATTTTATTTATTAATTTTCTCCCCCGCCCATCTCCCCCCAATGGGGGACTCTGGGCGACTCACACAAAACATTAAAACCATAAATACATAAAACATTAAAATTTAAAAACATTACTAAAGAAGAGGAAAAGGAGGGCCCAAGAAGATGAAGAATCTGGGGCTGAAGACAGCAGGCCTCTATGGGGCTAGCCATCCCCACGCTTGAAGTATTCCCTCCCCACCCCAGGCCAAGTGACAGAACCAGGTCTTCAAAGCCCTTCACAAGGCCAGGAGTGAGGGGCCCAATCACACCTCCGGGGGCAGAATGTTCCAAAGAGCAGGGGCTACCACAGAGAAGGCCCACCTTCTGGACCCCGCTAATCGGGAGTTCTTTTACTGAGGGGGTCCGAAGCATGCCCCCTCTGTGTGATCGGGTGGGATGGGTTGAAGTCATGGGGGAGAGGTGGTCCCTTAGGTAACCTAATAGGTGTATAGTAGCGAATCCTGGACATGATGACTTCTTAGGTCCCTTCCAACTCCATGATTCTATGACTTATTTCACAAGTATATTACATAAGAATCTATACCACCAGGGAATACCAAGGCTATAGGGCTAGATGGAGATAAAATACCAGACAGCAGCAGTCACTATTTCCATATTGAGCCAAGGAAACTATATGGATATGAAGTCATTGGGAACTGGGTTCAAATTTGTAGTGGGGAGCAGCTGGCCCTTTAAACAACAAGCCAGCCTTATGTGCCTCTAGGTGACTTGACCCAAGAACCAGTAAAGGAAAAGAAGGGGGTTCTGGATGGAGAGAGTTTTTGGAGAGAATGGCTGGAGTCCTAGATGAGGGAGTTATCTCAGGTAAGGTTGGAAACTGAGTTGTTTGCCTGTAGTTAGAATTGCATTAGGGTTTTGTTTTTTTTTAAACTGTGTGTTGTGTCTGTGGAGCCTTATCTTCTTCTGGCACCTTTAGTAACATTGAATTTTGTTTAAATCCTGGAGTTAACCAGTTGCCTCCTAGCACTCGCATCAGCTTGGCTGAGCTACAGACTCATACAGTTTTTGTGTGGTTTCCCGTTCTGTAGTTAGCCAGACCCAGAGTGGGGCGAGGATTTCCCCTTCAATCCTCTCCTGGTTCCCCAGAGGCTGATTTATAAGGAAGGGGCGGTGGCAGCAAAGAGACCTAATTTTCCAGTTACTGTTCATCCCCTGGCACTGGTTACCTCAGAACCGCAGCTCCTTATTACAAACTCAGAGGCGGCTTTAGTTTTAGACTGATTAATGAATAGATCTGGGTGTGCATTCTTCACCTAATGGCAAGCTACAAACCATAAAATGGCATGAATGAGAGACTGCCTTTAAATAGGGCTTAGCCAGCCTTCCTAAGACTGTTACATTCCAGATAGATTTCAACTCTCATAAACCACAGTTACCACATGGGCAAACGCTGACTGGTAATTATATGAATCAAACTGTAATGTGCTTGAAGGGCACCAAATCTGGCAATAGCTAGCTTAAATAATATGTATGAAGGTGATAATAACAACCACTTTTCAATCATTTATTCATTCAATCAATCATTCACTAGTAGCCTTTATAACCCCTTTCATCTTCCTGATCTCAAATACACAACAACAGTGGGATATCACCTTAGATATATTAGGGAATAGGAGCATTATTATATCAGAACACAGCTGTAGCCTCACTTATACATACACATAAGCTGAATCATTAAACGTCTGATATAGAGGCTTTGACCTATATAAAAGCTGGATTTTTTTTTTTGAAAAAGCGCACTCTTCATTCTCCCGTATCCCCCTTTCCCCAAACGTGACACCTACGTGCAATTTTCCTTTTTGCGGCAAACTTCACTCTATCCAGCTGCTGCTTTGTTCTTTTCTTCTGCAGACTGTGCTCCTCTTTGGACTCTTGCTGCAGAAGAAGAAATATGGTAAATATATAAACTACAGGAGATGCGTCTATTTGCTGCTCTTCCTCACCCCCTGCCTAACCTTTGTCCCAATCTCCAAGGCTAGGGAAAGAACACAAGAACAGAAAAAAAACTGGCATAAAAGCAGACTCAATTGGTGAGAAATGTGATTTTCAGACATGAATAAAAGAACACTCTGTAGCTATTAAAAGAGCTGTGCGATAAGTATAATGAGCAATAAGAGATGCAGACAAACATGCAAACACATGTCAGAGAAGACAATATACTTCACATCAGTTACTGCCAAGCCGAGTACCCGCATTAGGCGATTTTAATGAGAAGCTGTTTTGCTGGAAAATTCAAAATTTGCTGGGAATAGAAAAGTCATATTAACTCATACAGCCCGCATGTGTAGCTGGATACTTCCTTAATACAGCTGGAAAAGTCTCAATCAGCAAAGATGTTTTCTCAAAGAAAAGGACCCTTGTTTAAAAAGATTAGGAGAAAAAGAATCCCAGTTTGAAGCTGTGAAAAAAGCCACTTTGCTATGTATCAAAATTCAGTCTACTAACTCCATTTGCTTCCCTCGGAGCAGAGGGGGGTCACATCCTTCAAAATGGTGATCACGCTACAACCTCTTGAAATTGTCATCTAAGCATATTTTAAAGAGCCAACAGCATAATGAGCAGTAATCAGGGACAGTTCAATTCTACAGTGTGTAACAATGGAGGCACAACTGCAGACCATATCCATGCCAGGAAAGATCAGAAGATAGTGAACAAGATAAGTACAGCTATGCAGGACTCTTTTTAATGACAGGAGAGCTGAAAATGGAAATTGACCAAAGGAGGAAAAGCAGGGAGATTGCTAAAATGAAGTCAAAAGGTCCAGCATAAGCATGTCCCTGCCCAAAAGTTGGGAAAGCAAGGCACAGAATGAATTGTAACTAACAAAATACCTGAAACACCCTTAACATTATAAGCAAAGCAAGATAGCCTCAGTCTGCTGCTCACCTTAGAAAGAGATATCAATAGAGAAGGCGAAGTTGTTTAATATTGATTTCACTAAAAAAAAACACTAAAACAGCTACAAATATTGACAGAGACTAAAATGTGAAACCTATGTGAAGAGCATGCCGAAACTACTTGGTCTGTCTAAATGGAGCATTCATTATATATAAGAAAGCAAACCAAGGAATCAAAATGAAAACAGATATTGCAGCAAGTATTTGGAGAAAACTGAAGTTAAATATTAGAAGATACCCTAACAAACAGACTAAGTACTTTCTTCTGGTCAATCAACATCCTCAGTACTCTGGTTGCAAAACCTGGGATACACATGTTAGGGACAGGCAATCTGGTGCCCTCCAGCTCTTTTGGCTTGTAAATCCTATAATCTTATCATTGGTGAGGTTAGTTGGGGCTGATGGGAGATGAAGTTCAAAACAGGGCACCAGATTGCCCTTCACTACCATACCCTGACAATGCCAGCTTCAGGTAAAAGCAACACCAAGAAAGCTACATGTAGTGTGTTCCATTTCTTCAATCAGGAATAGGGAAGCCCTATTAATGTGCACGGGACTGCCCTCCAGATACCCGATTATTGATCCAATCCCAAATCATGTTCCTTAAACAAGCATGAATTATGTGAACCAGATTAAACATTCACAAGTGGCTAAAAAGAACTGCACTCAGAGAATAACAATGAATTGATAAAAATGAGAAAAGAGAGAGCAATTGGAGCTCCATAGCCGTCAATCCTGTGCTTTAGCTTAATTAAAAAATGTCAGTGAAGAATTACTAGAGACAGTAGCCATATTAGGTGTAACAACAAAAGCAACAAAAGGATCTTACAGTACCTGAAATAATAGAAAACTTAAGCTTTCAGAGACTACTCTGCCTTGATTCTAGGTCATAAAACTACACATTTTATACTATTAACTAATCTACCCTTTTTTCTATTGTTAATGAAAAAGCTGACAGAACAGGTATCACATTTGTGGGTGGTATCAGGCTGGGTTGGATTTCTAACAGAAGACGTAACTCTTTCTAAATGATCTGAATGCAACTGAGTTGGACATTTAATAATGAACATAAGCAGAGAAAATGCTACTAGTAAAATAAAATGAAGCTGAACCAAGTACTTGTCAGACAGTGGCACTGCCATGAAAAATATATTCTTTAATAACATTACAGTATTTCTGAGTTCCCCTTAAGCTCCAAAGTAACTTATAATTGCTTTGAAAACACTGAATAATAAGAAGAGTTCCATGCACTAACATCAGCTGCTTAGGAAGATGCCAAGGCCTATATAAGAAGTTCAAAGCATATGGACAGGGAGATATTCTGAATCCTTTATGTATCAGTTGAGAGCCAGTTTGGTGTAGTGGTCAAGGCATCAGTTTAGAAACCAGGAGATCACGAGTTCTACTCCTGCAAAGCCAGCTGGGTGACCTTGGGCCAGTCACTCTCTCTCAGCCCTAGGAAGGAGCCAAAGGCAACCACTTCCAAAAAAACTTTGCCAAGAAAACTGCAGGAACTAGTCCAGGCAGTCGCCAGGAGTCAACACTGACTTGAAGGCACAAAATAAAAAGTATCAGTTACTTTGCCTCAGAGCAAGAAAATTGGTAGGCTGACTTTGTCTTCAAGATCTGATCTGCTTGTAGCGGGTGGGGCTAAATGATCCACAAGGTTCCTTCTAACTGCATTATTCTACATTCTCACAAATAATGGATTCTGGAATACTTATCCACTAATTTTAATTTGAGAGTTTATATGGGAACTGAGAGAATTTCTACACTGACTTATTAAAACTGCAAAGGATCCTGCAGAGTACTTTGAAAAAGAAAAGCAGCATATTAATTTGGACTCTACAATTGTTGCATAGGGAAAGGCAAATCATTCCCCTGGTACACAGAGCATTGCTCCCAGATGGCTTTATTACAATGGACACACATGAAATTTAACAGAGCTCCAGCAGCATTCCCAACCTTCCTTCCTCTTCCTATTTGCAGTTCCATCTTATGCCAATGCTGATCTTCCCCACCTCTCCAAGTTTTATTATTTTTAGAGACCAAATCTAATTCTGCAATTTTCTGTTCATGTTTTCAAATTGCTTCTGGGCCCTCTGGCATGTTCAGCTATGATGTGTGCTTGCAGCTTCACATAATTCATCATCATCTGTTGATTTCATTAGTATGCAAATGCTGATCAATAATGAAGATGTTAAACAAAAGCAGTCCTAACCCTTGTCCTTTCCTCCTTGTTACTGCCCTAGCTGTTTTCTGTTACTCTTTACTGGGATCCAGGATGGGAAGAGAAATGTAGTGGTTGCAGTGGGCTGGGGCTTTGTACAATGCATTTTTCTACCTTCATTATCACAAGCTTGGGAGATTCCTCTCCAGACTCACTTGATGCCCAGAGAAAAGCATTTCAACTATGTATTATCTTTCCTAAAGAAAAGCCACCCAAGGCAGCCAAAGCACTAAGCAAATTCATATCCCACTGTCAGGGGGAGGGAAGGGCCTTAAGAAAAACAACTGGACTGAGGCCTCACAGCCCAAGCAAGCCAGTTTAGCTAACCAGATTAGGTTGGTGAACCAGAGATTCCAGTTTTTAAAGGAAAAAAATAGAATATTCCATGATTCTCCATTAAGAGCACTTATTTTCATCCTGAACAAGGTACTGGTTCAGAGTTTCCACTGCATCCTTAGGGTAAGGTGATGGGAATAAGAGGTAAAACCATGACACTTCAGCTCAAATCTCTACCAACTCTTTGACAGCAGTGTGCTGTATACTCCAAATAAATAACAAACAGCTTATTCTTCACAAAGGAAACCTTCTACTTGAGTAACTGATTCACACAAACCTGTAAATAAATTAAATAAATCTATACAAAATAGATTAACTTGAACTAGTTATGCTTTTTGGTTTTTTGTTGAAGAATCAGAACTGCTCTTCAGCAGAAAAGATGAGAAGAGAACAGATTTAGAAACATATGTAAGATACAGTAGCCAAAGCTTTACCATCATCTAAAGAGATTTTTGAGAAGTCTAGAAAATATTTCTTCCTTCTGCTACACTACCCTTTCTCATGCCAACTACTTCCCCAATCATTTGCCTGATGTTTTTTGCCAGTCTGGACAAATGCAGGATTCTGTGACACAAGGTAAGTTAAACCATATTTTTCTAACTACTTTAGTGTCCTATATTTATTTATTTATTTCACTATGCTTCCATACAAAACTTTAAAGTTAACACTTTCAAAAGTCAAAGTGTTATATAAAATGCCTTGGAGTAATCAAAAACTTTTTGAGATTATGGATTATTCAGGAAGATAGATCTAGAAATTCATACTTTTCCCTTAGCATCATGCTTCTATTAATATAAATAAGCCTTTCTCAAACTGTTGCTTTCTAAATGTGTTGCGCTAAAACTTCTCAGAATTTCCAGCATTGGCCATCCTACCACGGTATGCTGAGAATTGTAGTCAAATATTCATGGCAGGAACTAGGTTGCGGGAGACTGATGACGATGCAACCAATAGCAGAAAAGCTACTCTCTGTAATCAAAGAGATTTAGTCCAGATCTACAAAAAACAGCTCTGCTACTTGCTTCTGTTTGGTAATTGTAAGGAAAGGTGTGCATCCCAGTGTCCAGAGCAAAAGTACATAATTCACTGCCAAAGGAAAAACCTTTGTCTTATTGGTATTTCCCACTTTCTTTAAATAAGGACTATATGCACTCCAGCAGTATCATACAAAAATGTACAGCCTCAAACAAAAGTCTAAAAAAGGCAAGTATTGACAGAGACAAAGCTTTGTACAAATGATATTACACCAAGGTACCTATGACTATCAATATAAACGTATCTCATATACACAAATGGAAAATATGCACTAGCTGAGGTGGGAGGAAAATTCATTTTCTCCATGGAAAAACACTAGTATTTAAGTACTGAAAAAATGCAATATTAAAAAAAACAGGCAAAAACAATTAACTCTCCTGCAGTAAGAGAAGTAAGTGAACATACAGGTGAAACTCGAAAAATTAGAATATCGTGCAAATGTTCATTTATGTCAGTATGGCAACTCAAAAGGTGAAACCAATATATGAGATAGACGCATTACATGCAAAGCGAGATATGTCAAGCCTTACTTTGGTATAATTGTGATGATTATGGCGTACAGCTTATGAAAACCCCAAATTCACAATCTCAGAAAATTAGAATATTACATGACATCAATAACACAAGGATTGGAAATAGAACAATATCGGACCTCTGCAAAGTATAAGCATGCATATGTACTCAGTACTTGGTTTGGGCCCCTTTTGCAGCAATGACTACTGCAATGCGGCGTGGCATGGATACTATCAGCCTGCGGCACTGCTGAGGTGTTATGGAAGACCAGGATGCTTCAATAGCAGCCTTCAGCTCCGCTGCATTGTTCGGTCTCATGTCCCTCATCTTCCTCTTGGCAATGCCCCATAGATTCTCTATGGGGTTCAGGTCAGGCGAGTTTTCTGGCCAATCAAGCACAGTAATCCCATGGTCATTGAACCAGGTTTTGGTACTTTTGGCAGTGTGGGCAGGTGCCAAGTCCTGCTGGAAAATGAAGTCAGCATCCCCATAAAGCTCATCTGCGGAAGGAAGCATGAAGTGCTCCAAAATTTCCTGGTAGATGGCTGCGTTGACCCTGGACTTAATGAAGCACAGTGGACCAACACCAGCAGATGACACGGCTCCCCAAATCAACACAGACTGTGGAAACTTCACACTGGACTTCAAGCATCGTGCATTGTGTGCATCTCCATTCTTCCTCCAAACTCTGGGTCCTTGGTTCCCAAATGAGATGCAAAAGTTGCTGTCATCAGAAAAGAAGACTTTGGATCACTGGGCAACAGACCAGTTCTTTTTTTCTGTAGCCCAGGTAAGACGCTTCTGACATTGTTTGTTGTTCAGGAGCGGCTTGACAAGAGGAATACGACATTTGAAGCCCATGTCCAGGATCCGTCTGTGTGTGGTGGCTCCTGATGCACTAACTCCAGCCTCAGTCCACTCCTTGTGAAAGTCCCCAACACTTTTGAATGGCCTTTTCCTGACAATCCTCTCCAGGCTGCGGTCATCCCTGCTGCTCGTGCACCTTTTTCTACCACACTTTTCCCTTCCACATAACCTTCTATTGATGTGCTTTGATACAGCACTTTGGGAACATCCAACTTCTTTTGCAATTACCTTTTGGGGCTTTCCCTCCTTATAGAGGGTGTCAATGATGGTTTTCTGCACAACTGTCAGGTCAGCAGTCTTTCCCATGCTTGTGATTCCTACTGAACCAGCCTGAGAGACCATTTAAAGGCTCAGGAACCCTTTGCAGGTGTTATGGATTCATTAGCTGATTAGAGTGGGACACTTTGAGCCTAGAATATTGAACCTTTTCACACTATTCTAATTTTCTGAGATTGTGAATTTGGGGTTTTCATAAGCTGTACGCCATAATCATCACAATTATACCAAAGTAAGGCTTGACATATCTCGCTTTGCATGTAATGCGTCTATCTCATATATTGGTTTCACCTTTTGAGTTGCCATACTGACATAAATGAACATTTGCACGATATTCTAATTTTTCGAGTTTCACCTGTAGAATCTGAAAATGAAAGATACTGGCTAATTACATCTCAGATACACGCATGGGAAGCTTTCATTTCCAATGGAAGCAAACTCCTTAATCCAGAAGTACCCTATATCTAGGCTGTCAAGAACAGTCTTGAGACACTTGCACTAAATGTAAAGGGAAAGAAATTAATAAAGGCAGTGGGGCTGCTCTAATCTGACCTAAACCTTTAATAATGTTCATCCATTTATGAGAATATCACCTACACAAAGGACTATTCAACCAACTACCTTTTTTAATAAGACCACCAATCCAAAAATAATCTTAATCAATTAAATACCACTAAGATCGCTACATTAGGTCATTTCTAATGTGAAACTTACAAGGAAAACTAACAGCTATCTTCAATTTGATCTGTACATTATATAGCTCTGCTGATAGTAAGAATTCTGGATACAGCCTTCCTGTTTTCTCTAAATTAAACCTTTTAAAATATCACAATATAAACTATGTTGCTTTCTCTATAAAAGGATTACAATTGAATTAATGACTATAAACATAAACTTCATCCAAGGACAGAGCATTTTTTTCTTAAACCATTCTATATTTAATGCAAGCACTAATCTTTTTACCATTATTATGGAATGGCTGTGTAACTCATTCAACGACTGTGTGAATGCCATATCTGTGCCTGACAATTGGAAGATGCTATTATCATTTCTCTGTTAAAAAAAAGGGAACAGTATCAAGAGCAAAGGCAAAAACTACAGAATCAGAATTCTGTCAAACATCTTCCCAGGTATACTTAACAAGTTAGTTTTTACATTGGTTCTTACTACCTTTACCTTGTTATATGGCTATATGAGAGGGAACTAGAAGTGACAGTGAGCAAAATTTGGGAAGTGCAGTGTGGTTTTATGCCAGGCAGGGAGAGTGCAGATCTAATTTTTGCTCATTAAGCAAAAATCATTGAGAAGACTGTGAGTGTAAAAAAGAAAATTTGTTGCACTTTTGTTGATTTAGAGAAAGCATACAATAAATGGAATAGGTTTAAATTATGGAATATTTTGCACAAGTATGGAGTTGAAGTTTGATTGCTGAATATGATAAGTGCAGTATATCACAGACGTAAGCATGTATGTGAATAAATGGAATGCTTAGCAAATGATTCAGCAGTGGAATAAATACTGGAGTAAAACAAGAATCTGTGATGCCCCCTTGGTTGTTTATAGAAAATGTATAAGGATTGCTCATAATGATGGTAAAAATGTGTTGGTTAGGAATGTAAATGTACATATGCTAATGTTTGTTGCTGGGTGAGAAGTCTTATGTTAGAAATACTGTATAATGCAAGAGCTTTTTTTGTTGTTGTTCCTTCGAGTCAATATTAACGCCTGGTGACTGCCTGGACAAATCAGGCAGTTTTCTTGGCAAGATTTTGGAAGTGGTTTGCCATTGCCTCCTTCCTAGGGCTGAGAGAGAGTGACTGGCCCAAAGTTACCCAGCTGGCTTCAGGCCCAAGGCAGGACTACAACTCACAGTCTCCTGGTTTCTAGCCTGGTGCCTTAACCACTACACCAAACTGGCTCATCTACGCAAGAGTATGGATCTGAAAAAAATTAATGAATCAGAGATCAAGGTTTTCCTGTGTTTGACAGGAAAAGTGGACTAATTGCAAATTATGTATGAATGGCAAAAAAAACCAAAACAAAACAAAACACCTGTCAAGTTACTACAGCTAATAGCATAAGCTGTCCATTTGTGAGCTCTGTGATAAAAGTTGCTGGAAAAAAAGTCTATATGGGTTTGTCACAACACACACACACAAATGGCAACACAGCACCATTTGTTTAATAGGGAAATTAATAAGATTAGGCAACCAGTAAAGTTTATATAATGAGCTTTGATCATGTTAAAGTATTCCATATATTTCACCACATACCTTCATTAGCAAAATAACGTAGGCTGCATGTTACAATTACAGGGCTCACAACAGTAATCCTGATAACATCTTATTGCCACAAGCAAAGTAGGAAATACAGAACTATTCAATCTTAAGGGATCGAGGTTTTACACAGAGGACAGCATATGTAATTTTCAAATATTTAGTGGAAAAGTTTTTAGATTCATATGTGAAATTCAGGTTCCCATCTTCACCTTTCCTATCCCACTGTTACATATATAGACAGATCTTCTCTACATTTTTTCATAACCCCCACACACTTTCCTTCACAGTATTTAATTTTCATTCAAGTGAGTATGTATTTCTTTTTCTCATCTATATTCTGCACCCTTCCTTCAATTTCAGATGGATTTCAACTAGTTTAATTCCTTGAATGTTAACTTACCAACTAACTAGTAATCAAGAGCTTTACTTCCCAATCATAAAACAATACTGAAGAACAATATAAAAATTCACCTGAGATCAATTTAATCAAACATACACAAGAACATTTGTAGTTGGATTATTGTTCCATTAAAAAAATGCATAGTTCTAGCAACCTATAATCTAAAAATATGCTGTAGTGTGGATATACTCCAAAGGTAATATACTAATAGATGTTTCTGTGCTGTCTTCATAAGACAGGAAGCCTATTCTATACCAGTCAAGACTTTGCATAGAATACACTTGGGAGAGAAATGAAAAGAAAGATTTGAAAAGTAACATGTATTAGAAAAGGCTTGGAGTTGAGTTGGGAGATTATTGCCACCTTCTAATACATTAGCATTTTTATATGCTCAAACACAAAGGTAAACACATAATGGACTATAAGTTTGAACATCATCTTCAAAACTGAGAGAAGTTAAGAGTTTTGTAACAGAAGATGTGAAGTACTCAGTACTTCAATACTGGACACTTTTTCACTTTTTAGGTACGATAGTGATGTTTATTCTTAAAGGCTAAGTTTACATTTGGTTAAGATTAAATTTAAATGGCCTAAATTTAAATTTAGAGACAATTTAATTACTAACAGATCCACTGTAAAGCTGAGGAACAATCAATAACAATGAAGTGTTATGCTTCCTTTATATATGGTAACTTTTATGTTTGTATACAAAACTGTGTAAATAGCAATTGATGTGGTAGGTCTCAAATAATCATCAAACTCCAGACAATGTTGTTGTCAGTTCCTGAATAATTATTTTTCCTAATTCAAAATATCTGATTTTTAATAAGGTCTTTTCTTTCTCTTCATAGTTTGATATCATTAAAATATATTTTCCCTTGAACGGAAACCTCAAGCTGCCTCACTTCTTTAAAATATTTCATTGTCACACATAATAAGGAATTATACTTCCAGCCACCTCTTCTTCGCCCCCTATTCTCTCTCTCAATCCATTTGGTAGATAAAATCTGAAATCGCTGGGGAGACCAGTGGGCAGGCCAGTCAATGGGATATGCCATGTGGATAGCTAGTTCCTTACCGCTGAGTCATTACTGCAATAAGGAGCACATGCAAATTTGTGGTGGCTAAGGGGATGGTGGTAGGAAGATGGAGGAGCAGACTGGTTGGGTTGAGCAATGGCCCCTTGAGGAGAGGGCACACCACCCCCTCCTTAAGAGCCAGCGGAACCACCCCCTCCCTCAAGGAAGAATTAACCACCGCCCAGACCCAATCATGCATCCCCTCCCAGGCAGCCTTAACCATCCAAGAGGGGCATGAATCTAACACAGAAGTAGCCAGACTAGCAGCTGCAAGAACCCTGTCTACTTCCTCAGGTGCAACGGGATCGCACTCCCCCCAGATAACCGTGCAGGACTTAGCCCCCGTACCCTCCGCTGGTTCTGCCCTAAAACCGGAGTCCAACATAAAGCAGATATGAGTGACTTTATCTGCTAGATGCGCAGCATATTCCTCACAGCAACCCTGCAGGTGAATCCCAGTATTACTCCCTCCAAGGAGGGACTGGGTCACCTGAAATAGGGCTGCTGGGCAGCTATCTATGGATGCAATAAGGGCGGAGAAATAATTACATTTCATCGCCCTTACTGTCACAAGATAGGCTCTAATAGCAGCTCTAGTTTGAGTTTGATCATCTACGCTCCTTGTTGTTCACCAGTGGCACTCTAGGTGTCTCTTAACCATCTTTAGTTCCCTCAGCTCTTCTGTATACCACAGAGAGTTCTGGGAACCATGGGTACAGAGAGGCCACTCAGGTGTGATCCAGTCCAAAGCCACAGCCGCTCTCCCATTCCATGCAGCCACCATGGCTTTGGTTGGACCATGTCGCAGACTTTCTGGAACAATCCCAAGCTCCCTCTGAAACCCAATCGGGTCCATCAGTCGCCTGGGGCAGGCCATTCTGATAGGCCCAGTCTCCCTGCAGAGGGGGATGATGCCAGAGAACTGGAGGCTCACCAGGGAGTGATCTGACCATGACAGGGGAGAAACCAGTATCTCCCCCATTCCAGAACACCCTGCCACTGCTCTGACAGAAAAAACAAGTCAGGCGTATGACCACTATTATTCATCAGGCCCTGGATCACTTGGGACAGGCCCATGGCTGTCATGGTAGCCATGAACTCCTCAGACCCCTGCCCAGAGAAGGCAAGTTGAATTCCCCCAAGACCATAAGCCTGGGGAACTCTACCACCAACCCAGCCACGGAGTCAAGAAACTCGGGCAGGGAGGTTGCTATGCAGCAGGGAGACTGGTACAACAGCAACAGTCCCAACTGATCCCTCTTAGTGCCCAACTTAATAAATAGGATATCGCACCCAGCAATCTGAAGAGCAGTGCCCCTGGATGCCTCCCATGAATCTCAGATGATCACCACCACCCCACCACTCCTACCTGGGGTCTTGGCTGCTGCCACACCTGGAACCCAGCTGGGCAGATCTCAGAGAGCAGAAAGCCCCCCTCCTGTCCCAGCCAGGTTTCAGTAATGCACGCCAGGCCAGCCTTTTCATTGACAATCAAGTCATGAATAAAGGTGGCCTTATTACAGACTGACCTGACATCCAGCAGCAACAGCTGACAGCCCAGGCCCTTGAAAGTCTGCCATCTGGGGCCCGGGAGTGAGTTTGAGGGGCTGGAACATGCCACAGGAACAACATACCTGTAGCCTAGTCCCCATGAGTGGTCTGTCCCGTCTCCTGTCATATCTCTCCTTACCCTTCACTACTGGGATGTTACAACTTGCCCTCATCCCTTCAAAGCCCTCCCCCCTCCCTGTCCATGAAGGTCCATGCCCAAGTCCACAACCCCCACCTCATTCACACAATCAACAGTCAACCAAATAAGGAGCTCCCCAATACCTGAGGCACTTCTGCAGAGCACTCAGTGCCTGCAGCTAATTAGGGACCCACCTCACTTCATCCCCATCTATCAGCCATACAATGTCTTCAGCCAGTCCCCTCTCACCTGACTGCTTAGGCACCTGATTGCATAATCCCGAAGATCCAAAACCCTGCATCCCTGGCTCTCGCCCGTGGGCAGGTGAGAAATGATTCAAAATCTTTTTTTTAAATGTTTTAAAATCTTTTTTTTAAAAAAGATGTGCACTGGAAAAAACACAGCCCATATATTACTTGCTTGCTGAATTACTGAATTTCAGATAGCAGGAAGAACACTATCTATGCAGCGTACACAGTTCAACTCAAGATATTCCTTCCTTAAAATAGACTTCTAATTTTCAGAGATATTAAATACAACCCTAATTTAGCAGTAAATGTTCAAACTCAACTCAAAACTACAAAAGTAACAGGAAGTACAATTCTTCCTGTACAGCAGCCCTATGGATTCAAGAAGAAAGATCACAATGCTATCTTATGTAACTTGAATTTGGAAAGCTAACCTGTTCAACAAAGAGTCACTTTGTTGTGAGATGGGCAGTGTCTAAATTTGAAATATAAGTACAATAAATTAATTAATTAAGTGCATTCTTAATTGTCCATTATGCTTGCTATGTTGCAAAGTGGTAAACAGGAGCAAGGACTCTCTCTTTTCTTGTGCCTCTTAACCCGTAATGAGAGGGTACATTTGACATTGGGATTTGAGGAATAGGTGCCTTTCAGTATATCCTAAAGCATTACCATATAAATGAGCACCTGCTTAGTGGGATTTGGGATCTAGCTCAGTCCCTTTATTAAAATAATTCTATGGTAGGGATGTATAGAACTGAATGTTATTAAAAGATTATTTTTACATTTGTTGGTCTGTTGTTTTTGATGCTGCTATACTCGATTTGACTTTCTGAGCTTTTCTTTTCTTAATGACAAAGAGAATATGAAATGAAAGTGAAATGAAGCCTAGACTAAAACATGTTTTCTTTCAATATGCTAACTTTACATAACTAGAACTGTTTTTCAATAACACACCACAAATATGCAATCTCTGTGTGTAATTAGAAGTGGTAAAATCCAGTAACAACTGTATCACCTGCTATTTTTACACATTTCAAACAGCCCTGAGACTGCAAGAAGCTGCTGTGACATACATATGCACACATACATATCTCCCTCATCTTTTAGAACATCTGTTTCAGAAGCTTAAAACAACATGGAAAGTTATACAAGTTAGAAATAGATCTAATACGCAACTGACCTACCACACTTTCACTAACAAGATTTCCAGAAGTTAATGCTGGGAGATTACTATTCTGCTCTGTGTAATCTGTGTTCTGGGACCCTCTTATGCTCATGTTTTCTAGCCCTTTTATGAAATCATTGTGAGGATTTGAAGGAAGATGTTATCAGTACCTCAGTGGGGAAGGCTATAACTTCCTCAGTGGTAAAACACATGCTTTGCATTTAGACAGTCCCAGAATCAATCTCAGGTATCTCCAAAAAAAAAATTAAAAAATCACCTGCCTGAAATCCAGGTGCAGGTCAGAGTCTAACATTTCAAATTACAGTGGAACTTAAACGTTTGTGAACCCTTCTGAAATTTCAATATTTCTGCATTATACTTGTTCATTGATTTATTGAGGAAAATGATCCAAAGCTATATATTTATGTGTGGCAAAAGTTTGTGAACCTTTAGGATTATCAGTTCATCTGAAGAGGAAATTAAGAGGTATTTCAATCAATAGGATTATAATCAGGTATGAGTATAGGAGGTCCTCTCTTATTTAAAGAACAGAATTCTGGGTATTCATTATCAAAGACTGATCTTCACAACACAGGTAGGTGGAACTGTGTCATGGCTCCAGCAAAGGAGATTTCTGAGGACCTCAGAAAAACAGTTGTTGATGCTCAGCAGTCTGGAAAAGGTTACAAAACTATTTCCAAAGAGTTTGGACTCCACCACTCTACTATCAGGTAGATCATGTACAAATGGAGGCAATTCAGTACCCTATCCAGGAGTGGTTGACCAACCAACCAAGATCACACCAAGAGCAAAGCATATAATACTCCAGGAAGTCTCAGAAGAACCCCAGGGTAACATCTGGGGAACTAAAGGCCTCTCTTGCATTGGCAAATGTCAGAGTTCATGAGACCACCATCAGGAAAACACTGAACAACAATGGTGTGCATGTCAGAGTTGCAAGGAGAAACCCACTACCCTCAAAAAAGAACATTGCTGCCCGTCTACAGTTTGCAAAAGCCATGTGGATAAGCCAGAAAGCTACTGGAAAAATATTCTGTGGACAGATGAGAACAAAACAGAACTTTTTGGCCTGAATAAAGTGTTGTGCTTGGCGAAAGGCAAACACTGCATTCCAGCATAAGGATCTTAACCCAAATGTGAAACATGGTGGTGACAATATCATGGTTTGGGCCTCCTTTGCTGCCTCTGGACCAGGATGGCTTGCCATCATTGATGGAAGTATGAATTCTGAATTGTACCAGCAAATTCTACAGGAAAATATCAGGGTATTTGTCCGTGAACTGTAGCTCAAGAGAAGTGGATCATACAGCAAGATAATGACCCAAAACACACAAGTTGTACCACCAAAGAATGGTTAAAGCAGAATAAAGGTAAGGTTTTGGAATGGCCAAGTCAAAGTCCTGACCTTAACCCTACAGAAATGTTGTGGGAGGGCCTGAAGCAGGCAGTTCGTATGAGGAAGCCCACCGACATCACTGAGTTGAAGATGTTCTTTAAGGAGGAATGGGCTAAAATTCCTCCAAGTCAATGTGCAGGACTGATCAATTGTTATTGGAAACATTTAGTTGCAATTATTGTTGCCCAAGGGGGGCATATCAGTTACTGAAAGCAAAAGTTCACATATGTTTGCCACACACAAATATGTAGCTTTGGATCATTTTCTTCAATATATCAATGAACAAGTATAATGTTTTTGACTGATTTGTTTAATTGAGTTCTCTTTATCTAGTTTTAGGACTTGTTTTAAATCATATTTATCCAGAAATACTAAACATTCAAAAGGGTTCACAAACCTTTAAATACCATTGTAATTGTCCATAGCATCTCTAATCAAAAAATAATTGAAATAATTGACAATTATTGTTTCAGTAAACAAGAACATATTTGATAAGATGAACCAGCAGTCTGTATTAGTGTAAAGAGACTTTGTACATATTTAGAAAACATATAGACTTGTTTCTTCAGTTATGGTTTGGCAATTTCACAGATTCAGTTACAAGTCTAGCATAACATATAATTTGGTGTTTCTTGTTTTGATTTTTTAAATAAAAATTAGAGGACTTAGGAGAAATTTTAAAAAATGGAAGGGAAGAAGGACAGCCTATTAGTCCAAAATGAATTAACTCCATGGGGACACTGAATGCAATATTGACAGAGGAAATGACTAACTTCAGGACCAAGAATGCAACCCATCATAATGCTCAGTAGAAACCAATTCCCCAGCATTGCCTGAATTACATTTATTCAATACAGTACTGCATGTTTTCTTTCTCTTCAGGTTTTCTGTCACATTATCATAATTCCCTTATTATCTGATCTTATAGTAACAGCCAGTGTGACACAATGGACAGATACTAGGCTTCAACATGGAACATTCTAGTTCATAATTACAGGTGAAACTCGAAAAATTAGAATATCGTGCAAATGTTCATTTATGTCAGTATGGCAACTCAAAAGGTGAAACCAATATATGAGATAGATGCATTACATGCAAAGCGAGA
Organism: Liasis olivaceus; assembly: GCA_030867105.1. Lineage (NCBI taxonomy): Eukaryota > Metazoa > Chordata > Lepidosauria > Squamata > Pythonidae > Liasis > Liasis olivaceus. The sequence goes on along the minus strand of CM061348.1, from coordinate 63,258,713 downwards.
TATGTCAAGCCTTACTTTGGTATAATTGTGATGATTATGGTGTACAGCTTATGAAAACCCCAAATTCACAATCAGAAAATTAGAATAGTATGAAAAGGTTCAATATTCTAGGCTCAAAGTGTCCCAATCTAATCAGCTAATGAATCCATAACACCTGCAAAGGGTTCCTGAGCCTTTAAATGGTCTCTCAGGCTGGTTCAGTAGGAATCACAAGCATGGGAAAGACTGCTGACCTGACAGTTGTGCAGAAAACCATCACTGACACCCTCCATAAGGAGGGAAAGCCCCAAAAGGTAATTGCAAAAGAAGTTGGATGTTCCCAAAGTGCTGTATCAAAGCACATCAATAGAAGGTTATGTGGAAGGGAAAAGTGTGGTAGAAAAAGGTGCACGAGCAGCAGGGATGACCGCAGCCTGGAGAGGATTGTCAGGAAAAGGCCATTCAAAAGTGTTGGGGACTTTCACAAGGAGTGGACTGAGGCTGGAGTTAGTGCATCAAGAGCCACCACACACAGACGGATCCTGGACATGGGCTTCAAATGTCATATTCCTCTTGTCAAGCCGCTCCTGAACAACAAACAATGTCAGAAGCGTCTTACCTGAGCTACAGAAAAAAAGAACTGGTCTGTTGCCCAGTGGTCCAAAGTCCTCTTTTCTGATGACAGCAACTTTTGCATCTCATTTGGGAACCAAGGACCCAGAGTCTGGAAGAAGAATGGAGAGGCACACAATGCACGATGCTTGAAGTCCAGTGTGAAGTTTCCACAGTCTGTGTTGATTTGGGGAGCCGTGTCATCTGCTGGTGTTGGTCCACTGTGCTTCATTAAGTCCAGGGTCAATGCAGCCGTCTACCAGGAGATTTTGGAGCACTTCATGCTTCCTTCCGCAGACGAGCTTTATGGGGATGCTGACTTCATTTTCCAGCAGGACTTGGCACCTGCCCACACTGCCAAAAGTACCAAAACCTGGTTCAGTGACCATGGGATTACTGTGCTTGATTGGCCAGCAAACTCGCCTGACCTGAACCCCATACAGAATCTATGGGGCATTGCCAAGAGGAAGATGAGGGACATGAGACCGAACAATGCAGCGGAGCTGAAGGCTGCTATTGAAGCATCCTGGTCTTCCATAACACCTCAGCAGTGCCGCAGGCTGATAGCATCCATGCCACGCCGCATTGCGGTAGTCATTGCTGCAAAAGGGGCCCAAACCAAGTACTGAGTACATATGCATGCTTATACTTTGCAGAGGTCTGATATTGTTCTATTTCCAATCCTTGTGTTATTGATGTCATGTAATATTCTAATTTTCTGAGATTGTGAATTTGGGGTTTTCATAAGCTGTACGCCATAATCATCACAATTATACCAAAGTAAGGCTTGACATATCTCGCTTTGCATGTAATGCGTCTATCTCATATATTGGTTTCACCTTTTGAGTTGCCATACTGACATAAACGAACATTTGCACGATATTCTAATTTTTCAAGTTTCACCTGTATATCCTATTGTGAATGCTTTCACTGGATGGCTTTGGGCTCAATGGAGAAAGGTGGGATACAAATGCTGCAAATAAAAGAATCCAGCTTATTAACTATATACAAGTCTGATAGGAAACTATATTTTTTCATCAACAGCAGTAAAAAACAGATGAAGGTACTAATTACATACGCTAGTCTGTCTCAAGTCACTTTTGCCATCTGCTTGTACCGTTCAGGAGCAAATGACAATGATCAGACAACTGGACAGAAACACGTCTCCTGATTAGCCTTAGCAGATGCTGAAACAAACAAAGCTCGGTGCAAAAAATAGTTTTAAAAAGTTGCAAGACAGCATAAAGGGCATTGACAATAAAGCATGACAGAAAATGCAATCTGCTGAATAAAATGGGTTTTAATATCGAGAAGAAGGTAAAATACTTGGGTATCAATCCAATAAATATGAATTGTATGTTATTTCAAAATAATTATGTTAGGACATGGAATGAAGTCAAAAGAGATACGCTAAGATGGGAGAAAATACAACTGTTATTGTTGGGGAGAATTTCTGTGATTAAGATGAATATTTTAATCAGAATTTTTTTTTGTTTCAGACAATACCTGAAACAAAGGTATTTTGTTTTGACAACTGATGTACCAATTAAACAATGGCAGAAAGTTATATAAAAATTGGTGTGGCGGGGGAAAAAACCACAAGTTAAACACAAGAAGTTACAGGATGCAAAAGAAAGAGGAAGACTGGGTTTACATGATTTGAAAGTATATTTTGCAGCTTGCTGTTTAGTTTGGATGAAAGAATGGATGACACTGAGAAACAGAAGGTTACTGGAGCTAGAAGGACACAATCTGAGATTTGGGTGGAATGGATACTTATGGTACGATAAAGCTAAGGTTAATATAGATTTTAAAAATCATTTTGTTAGAAGTGCCATATTGAGCATATGGAATAGATATAAATCCAGGTTGTGCCTGAAAGCACAATAAAGCATTCCACAGATGAGAAATGATAAGCAAACACAAATAGTTAACTTATTGTGACATATTAGAATTCTGTCAGGGGGAAAGTAAAATAAAATCAACAGAAGAACTGGTGGCAGAAGGATATACTTGTCAATTGTTTTCTTATGTACAATTACAAGAAAGATTTAAAGTAGATAAAAGAACATTATAAGACTGAGTTTGAAATAGAATTGCGTACAAATGATGAACATGTTATTGCTAAAATGTATAAACTTTTATTGAAATTTGAGACAGAAGAACAAGTGAAAGAAGGTATGATAAAATGGGCTACAAACTTTGGTTACAATATACCAATGAAACAGTGGGAGAATATGTGGAAGAAAGGACTGAAATTTACATTCTGTTATAACCTTAAAGAGAATTTTTCTACAATGATGTATTGTTGGTATATGTCACCGGAAAAATTGTCTAGAATGTATAAAGGTACTTTGAATTTATGTTTGAAATGTGAAGAACAAGAGGAGATATTTTATCATGCTTGGTGGAAGTGTAAAAAAGCTAAAAAAAATTGAACTCAACTACACTAATTCAGAAGACTGTAAAGATTAATATACAACTGGAACAGAGGTGTTTCTTTTGGGATTGATTGATAAACAGTTGGAAAAAAGTCATGGAACTTTGTTTTTATACATGGTAACTGCAGCAAGATTATTATATGGACAAAGGTGGAAAGACTTGACATTACCCACAATGGAGGAATGGATGGTGAAGATGATGGAACTTGCTGAGATGGCCAAATTGACATCTTTGATTAGAGAAAAGACATTAACTAAGATTAATGCTGATTGGAAACCCCTTACAGACTTTTCGCAGGAAACAGAAAAAAATGAACTTATGATATATTGTTTTAATTATTAGAAAAAAATAGATTATAGAAAAATGAAAGTTATGCTGTCACCGTTGAGTAAGAGGTTATTTTATACTTATAACTGTTGTAAAAGAAAATTAGAAGTTACTTTTTTATATTTTCTTTTTTTTCTGGACTTCTGCACTTTTTTCTTTCTTTACTTTTTTTTCCTTTATTCTAAATATAAGTTTCTCTTAGTTTTTATCTTTCTTGTTTAAAATTCTAATAAAGTTATTTTAAAAAGAAAAAGAAAAAGCAATCTGCTAGAGATCAACCAAAATGACTCATAGGAAATTTTCCAGCTGCAACTGCTCCAAAACACCAGGATTCAAAAATGGTACTGGAGGCTAGGTCTAAAGATGTCTGATGAAAGGCTGCTGAAAACAACAACAGTTCAATTAATCTCTGATTTCTGAGTCTCCCTTTATAAATCAGTGAATAATACGGAACCTCATCCAAATGCTGCCAGATGAATTGAGAATGAACTCCTTTCTAAAACTGTACAGTACTTTCATCCAGACTTTTGCATCCTTTTATTATAAGGCAACAAGAATACAATTCAGAACGTGAATTTTTCATGGCATGCCTAGCAAATCTGAGTAAGAGTTACAAGAGTCAGACATATTTCTCACAATTCCCAGGAAATTTTTTTTTTTCAGGAAACAAAATGAAAAGGCAAGATTACAGCCTCATATCTAAAAAGAGGGTAAAGAGAATAAATCCATTCACTAAACATGTTGAGAAAGGTTTTCATTTAAACAGAACCAAACTGGCTCTTTCACAGCCTCCTTGTTCATATATTCTTCTGCAATATGAGTAATTATGCCATTAGAATGTATCGTTTAGATGCCTGAAGATACAGTCTAGCCAAAGTACCTAACATTTTACAGATTTATTTGAAGAGCAGTTTGGTTTTCTTTGCTTTCAAATGTATACACAATAATATAAATAACTATAAACAGCCATAGGTCTGTTCTCTCAAGTACAGCAGACTCTCCTGAAGCCTCACTTTTTCCCCCTTGCAAATTTCAGCATGAAAAACAATAACACAAAACAAATTCAAAGTTAGCTTAGCATATTTGTCTGGTTGGAAGTTCAACACAAAGGAATAATCAGTGCTGTATCATATAGTTCTTTAAAAGAGTTTCCTTAGCAAAGAGGATTTCTAATAAATGTACAGGTGTAACTTCAATACCATTAACAGTAAAGGTTTTCTCCCTTTTGTTTAACATCTCAAGCAATTTTTTTAGTCTTTTCAGATATTAACTATATCAATAGTGGCCATTAAAAAACTAGACACAAATCTGTATTAATTAAAGAGCTGAAGTTCTCTAGGCAATGTATAAATAATCACACTCATCTTTTTTTAAAAAAATAGGGCAAAGATATAAAAATTGCAAACATACATTAGCACATTAAAATCCATCAGTAATTTCACAGGGCTTAAATTCGGTTTATGGGAAACTTAGGTCTTTTCTAAAATCTGAAATGCAATTGCTAATTCATAAAACATCATTAATAATGTCACTAGCAGCAATTTAAGAATTGCTAAATTCAGTACATAAATACTATACTGAATGCTGCAGAATGGCCACAATTTTGTATTTGAGTTCATCATTAAATATAACTTTGTTACACTGGACAGAATACGACTCCTATCTTAGTCTGTTTCATTCGTACATCTTTTCACACAGTTCCAGTAAAGAACACTTTTCACAGGCTGCAGTAGCACAGACTGGCTGATGCTATCACGAGAGTTTAACATTATAAGCAAATGGATATCGCAGGTAGCATCTTTGGAATGAATTAAACGTTATCCTCAAAATGTTTAGACATTTCTCATTAAGCAGATATCCAGGCAAATTCCAAAATATGGAAGAATTTAAGAATCATTTTTTGACACCATCTTTAAAGTAGCTTGATAGACGTTTGGTACCTGGAGGGGCTGGAATCATTTACTTCTGTCATTAGCTGCAGCAGTTTTTTGTTGATTTGTTCTATTTAACCCTCATTCATCTCTTCCTAAGCTCAAGTAGGACTCTTAAAATGAGCTCTGTATCAGGAGCCTGTTAACCCACTGAGAAGCTGCAGTTGATGCAAGACATCTCCCTCCTGATAGAAGCTGGCAGCTGGCTTATGACTACTCTCTATAACCGCTCCTTATTCAGCTAGGAGTAATTCTATCCAATTATATGTAACAGTGATTTCCAATAGGTAATAGCATGTGTTTTACTTTCTGTCTCTAATATAGGGCCCTGCTTTCTATGAATTAACTTTGCTGGTTACTGATAATGAAATAAATTTGAATTTTTGAATTTTGTAGAGGTAAACATAAAAGTATATTCAAAATTAAGAACACAAATGGAGACAAAAAAACTGGGGAAAATGTGATTATTGTTAAATCCTAGAAGCGACACATGACATTATTGGGAAAGAACTCAAACAATCCTGACAATACCTTAAGTAGATCCAGTTCACATCTAAAAAAGGGTAAGTACAACCTCACACTTTCTGTGGCTTTTGGACACTGATTTTTATTAAAAAACTGGGTGGCTCCTATTGGATAAAGTTCACCTCTGCTTTTATGTGGGAGACTTTCAACTGTTTGAGCCCATTTCAATCCAATGTAGATATGTACATGTGACTAACTTTGATTCAGGCATCCATACTGTCTCAACAGTTTAATCTAGGATGATGATCAGTGAGTTTTATCTTTCAATGTTTTTACATTAGTGATATTGTGTGGAATTTTTCTACTTTATTTCCTTTATTTTCAACCTTATTTAAAAACAAGAAACAAGGAAAGATATATATTGGTGTATAACTAGATCCCCAAGGTCAATATTTATATTGTTTATGTTCTTGCTCACTCACCTCTCCATCACTGTCAGATATGATAATGCATGTATCCATGGAATGCGTTAACTTTGCATTTGACAGGTCCCTTGACTCCTCTTCTCCCTGATCCTGGGAATCAGGCTCATTTGGAGTTTTCCGCTTCTTCTTTGGCATCTTTTCCACTGAAACAAAATGTATTAATGCTTTTCAGTTGACTCTGGTTTACTTTCCTTTTGACAGAATGTTGCCTTATTACCTTGAAGTGAAACACCCTAGATTCCATTCTAATCACACTGACTGGTAAATTGAGAATATTAGGAGATATATTCATAAATCCCTGTTCTTCCAATTAAGGATACCTTTTATAGCAGATTAAGGTGGTATAACAAAAACTAATTGTATATTCTAAAGCAATCGTGGGAAAAACATGGAAAAAGAGCTTGATTAACCCTTGTGCAAAAGCTTGCTTGCTTGCTTGCTTGCTTGCTTGCTTGCTTGCTTGCTTGCTTGCTTGCTTTCTTTCTTTCTTTCTTTCTTTCTTTCTTTCTTTCTTTCTTTCTTTCTTTCTTTCTTTCTTTCTTTCTAAATCAAATTTATATCACCACCCAACTCCCCCCCAAAGAGGGACTCTGGGTGGTTCACAACCAAAGTTACACATTTAATATCGGGAATCACCAGCCATCCTTCTCAAAACCGTATTTGCTTCAACCCTCCTCCACTGCTGGTGCTGAACCAACCAAGAGAGGGGAAGTGGATCAGGCAAGACTCAGCAATCCAGAAGGGAAAACCAGCACATGAAAATCAGTTGCAGCTTTCATATTCAGCTAGGCATAGGATGGGAGCTACATTTTTCAAACACTGTCACTCACAAGGGCTTGGAGGTACACTGTAGAAATGAGGCAGAGGTGAGAAGAATGGCAAAACAATTAAATGACAGTTTGAGGGGGGAAAAGGTCAAGAACACTTGAGTTTCCTTTTTTTGACTAAGCTTCTTGCTAAACAGCATGCTCATTGTGCCCTCTACTGGGCTAGACTATATTAATTCCAGAAAAGGTACTTTGCAGGTAGTGGGAAAATCTGTGACTATTAGCACTGCAAATGCTAAGAGTTATGAGAAACAGAGAGAAGGCAAATAAAAATGTAATTCAAACGAATGTTTTTGGCAACATCTTCCAAACTATACATAGCAAAATTGCTACACAAAAAGCTTTATTGGTGAAAACACAGCCAGAAAAACTGATTAGGACTATTAACCAACTAAGAGAAGCAGGGAACATGGCAAAAATTTTTCTTCTACAACATGCAAAGCTTTTCTGGCAATCAGCTCAGCATGTGAACTGATCATGACACATTCTGATAACATGTTTCCCACTTAGAGAAATTTTATAGAGATGGTATTCTCTTTCGTGGCACCTGACCTCTGGAATGATACCCCCCCCCCCCCAAGATCTGGACAACTCTCATCCTGATGATGTTCAGAAAGCTATTACAGATAGTCCTCGCTTAACAACCACAATAGGAACAGAAAAATTAGTCGTTAAGTGGGGCAGTAGTTAAGTGAATCACCATGTGACTGGACCCGATTTTACTACCATTTTTACGACAGTCATTAAGTGAATCACCATGATTGTTAAGTGAATCTAGCTTACCCAGTGGATGTTTTTTGCCGGAATTTCCTTAAGACCACGCAATTCACTTAACAACCATGTGATTCGCTTAATGGCTGCAGTAATTTGCTTCAACCCCATCGTAAAAAAGATTGCAAATCATGATCACGTAATCACGGAGGGTGATGCAATGGTTTGTGACAGTTGTAAGTGAGAGTACAGGTTGTAAAGCACTTTTCCTGAGGCCGTCATAACTTCAAACTGTTGTTAAATGACTGGTCGTTAAACGAGTACTACCTGTAAAGAAGCTATTCTCCCAGACTCTGGGACAGAGAGAAGGTTGAACCCTGCTGGATGGGTTTTCTTTGGTTATATGTTGCTTTGCAGGGTGTCATGATTGTCTTTGTGTTTTGCATTTTATACTTTTAATTATAAGCTGCCCAGAAGTATTAGAAGTCAAGTGGCCTATAAACTGTAAAAACACATAACATATCATAAATGGTACACAATCAATAGTATGGAAAAGACTGATTATATTAAGGCTGCAATAATGGGCAGCCCTCTTATTATCATCATAAATATTTGACTACAGGTAGTCCTCGACTTACGACCACAATTGGGACCGGAATTTCCATCGCTAAGTGATGCAATCGTAAAGCGAGGCAGCACGTGACCGCATTGCTTAGTGACCGCAATCCTGACAATTCCTTTTGCCATCATTAAGTGAACTTCACCAGTCATTAGCTAGGACTCACCCCAATCCGAGCCATTCTGGGCTTGGTCCCTCCCATCCTCCAGCCTCAGTAAGGTTAGGGACTGCCTCCAACTCCCCCCACCTGCCTATCTCCCCCCTATCTCTGTCCTTTTGGTTGCCCTGCACCGTCTTGCACGGCAGCAACCAGCCCCCAAACCACGCAGCTCTGGGGTTGCAAGAAGCCCCTGAGCCTCAGCACAGCACAAAGCTGCAGCTGCCCCAGCCTAGCCATGTGAAGCCGCTCAAGGAAGCTGCAGCCACCCCAGCCCAGCCACACAAAGCCACCCCAGGAAGCATTTGTTCGCCCAGCTGCCTTCTCTCCCAGTTCCCCGCACCAACCTTTTGCCTTTTGCACCCAGCCCCCGCAGCGCCTCGCTGCCTCCTTTTCGGACCCAGCTTCTCTGGTGAACTTTTCCTCCACATGGCTCCCTGAGCCTTTGGAAAGTTGCTCTGTTTCTCTGAAGGCTCTCTAAAGTTAGTGCAACTTTACGAAGTCAGCGCACTGCAGGCTACATTAGTAATATATGTCAATTCCAAGGTGGCTCACAATTCTAGTACTGCAAGCAAAATTTGTCATTTATTAACCAAAGCAATAAGATGTTCTTTATAGGGATTAAATTAAATTAACTATTAACTGAAGCTATCAAGTTAAAAAAAGAACAGAATAACCCAACCTGCTTTCCAAAACAGTATATTAAATTTTTTAACTTATGCCTTAGAAAATGAAATGGGTTTGGAAGCATTTTTAGTGTACTGATCTGTACACTAAAGGTTGCAGGTCAAAGTATATCAAATAAATATAAAAGAATACAATGAAACTGTATTTAATGGACTAATTGGGTGAAGGGCAACCATCATTCCCCAAAGTCCAATAAATCACAGTATGTCAATCTAGCAATGCAAATGTTGTAAACTACATCATTTGCATCGTTTGTGTAATGATATAACACAACAGAATTTGGCCCACTGAATGCAAAATCCATTGGATTAAATCTAGAGAAATCAAGGTTTACTGTGTTCATTTTTTTCTCAGTAATTACTTCAGCCTCCAATATTATAAAAGAGAAACATAATTGAACAGGACCCTTCTTCAAGACAGTCGACTAGGACCTTCTGTAACTGCTTGTTCTTCATATTTCTTGATGTAATAAAAAAGTCCAGTATCAGAGAAGAGAGAAAACCCATTTTTAATGTTACTAATTACTACCTTCAAGCTATAGAATGATGCTGTGTAGAATACAATTCAGATATGTTTTTACTTTATAATAACATATTAGTATTCACTGAGACACACTGGGGAAGTACACTTTCAAGCCTCCCCCAAAAGCAACATTCATGTTTACAGATTACAGGTAGTCCTTGCTTAACGACCATTTGTTTAACAACAGTTTGAAGTTAACGACCAATTTTCCACTTCCTATTGTGGTCATTAAGCGAGGACTACCTGTATGCAATATCTTCAGTCTCATTCATTCATATTCATTCATTCATTCATTCATATTCATTCATTCATTCATTCATTCATTCATTCATTCATTCATTCTGCCTTTGAGTCAGTTTTTGATTCCTGGTGACTGCCTGGACTAGTCCCTGCAGTTTTCTTGGCAAGATATACTAGTAGTTTACCATTGCCTCCTTCCTAGGGCTGAGAGAATGTGACTGGCCTGAGGTCACCCAGCTGGTTTTGCACCTAAGTGGGACTAGAACTCACAGTCTTCTGGTTTCTAGCCTGATGCCTTAACCACTACACTGAAGTGGCTCTCTTATAAATGATCTGGCTCTCTCACAGATGAACTGGCACAGCCTCATAGATCATACTAATTAAGGAATTACTAAAAACCATTAACTGGTGGTATGATAACTCATGCTTATTTTCAAAATGGCTTACAGAGATTTAATCACAGAACTCTCATAGCATCTCTGAAACTCAAAAGGCTGCTGTCCCTTAATAGCACTGAGACCAAGACAAGTGAAAAAACACGGAAAATGCTGTTGTGCTTTCATGCCTTCTCACTACATCCCATGCCACACCCTCTGTCTCAAAATCTGATCTTAACAACACCAAGATTGAGTATCAGACAAACAGAACAGTTGCAGAATTAACAACTGCAACTAATTCTATACATTGGCTTACAGGGTGATTTTCTACTCTCCTGCTTGTTATTAGGGTTTTTTTTTTTTTCCCATCTTGGAACTTTTCAGAACATTTTTCTCTCTCAGCTAAGACAGCCAAGGTGATCCATTAATAAGGAAACCCACATGTGCTTTATTTCAAAACCTGCATTTTTCAAGGCATCCTTGGCAATGCCCCATTTATGACTGCTATTTCCCCTCATCATCATCTATCACTCTGATGAATCAGAAGACAATTACCAGCAAGATAATTCACAACATTGACAGCTTAAAATACTCAAATACAAAGCCAAAAATGAGTGGCTCTCTTCCTTAAATGTACTCCTGAAAAGTTCAAGCTATAGGCTTGAATATGCTATTGATAATCAGTACCACAGACCAAGTAGTCATTATTATTATACAAGTTAGGGATTAAACAGAATATATCAAGAAATTATTAATTCAACAGTTTCACAAATGTAGAGTAGATCTGTGATATTTATATAGTAGTTGTATGCCTATGCTAATAGAACAAATCACAATAAATTGCAAATAACAATTTAGAAGTACAGAGCAACAGATTCATACCTTATCAGAGAAGTCTCTCTTCTATAGTGACTGAAAATCTCATATGTTAACAGTTGCACTGAAATCAAAGGAATTTGTTCCTCAAAAATGTATGAGTTGCTTATGGAAAAAAAAATCTAGCTTCAAACACTTGCCTTCAAAATTTTATGCCTTAGTGATTAACTTTGTATAACTGTTGCTGAATGAATCCTTAACCCAGGAATGGGGAATCCCTGAACATCAAACTAGTCCATACAGTCTACAGGGCCTCAAGTGAAGCATGAATGCTGGCAAGAGCAGCTCTGCTTCATCCATGTCCTGTCCTTCCCCTTCAAGTGGGAAAGATGCAGCAGACATAAGGCACCAGATCAGTCAAAGCTATCCTGCACGTTCCCCAATCTGGAAGGTACAGACAGGCCTCTTACGGTTCACCTAATGCCTTTTCTTTTTAGGAAAGTGTGCATGTGCCGGAATAAAGTAGGAGCAAAAATGAATGGAATTTTTTTCTTTGTGCAAGAGGAAATGAAGAGTATGATCTCTTTTTCTTTCATCATCCTGCAGAGATAGGCGACATCAGTAGGTGAGGTTTTCCTTTATAAGACCTGCTTTATCTAGCCTTGTTGGGCATATGAGGGGCTGCAACCACTCATGGAGACTGGGTTCCCACCCTTGCTTTGGTCTAGACAAGATAAATATCTATTCATGCCACGTAGCTATGGCAGCACTCCACCTGAGAAAGATTAACAGTTGCCCTGGGAGCAGCATATCAGACATCCCTAAATATTCCTATATCAGTATTAAATTTCCTTATAATGCCTAAAACTGAGATATTCCACACAAATAAGATGATTGATGTGGCATGCCCAACACAAACTTTGCATTAAAATATTTTCATAGCCCTCCATATGGAACAAGTAATATACAATACATCCTCAATTCACATATATGCAAAAATATGTATGTGTACCTATGAGCAGGCAGTTATTTGAACAAAGAATCTTTTTACTGACATGTAGCTTGAATAGGCTGTAGCAATGAATCACTGTCAGACATCTACTTTGAGAAACAGTTTCTCCTAATGTGGGAAATTATGAGCTCAAATTTCTTATAGTAGAATCCTACCCACACTTATAAACAATGGGGATTCATTAGTCCAAATGAGCAATTGGGAATGATTACCCAGAAAACTGTACACATTATAAAGACAAAAGCATGGGAAACCAATTATTCAGACACACAAAGTATCTTGTATAGTATGATCATCCCTTGGTACCTTGGACCCCCCCCCAGCTGTTGATATATGGTGGCACACTGCCATAATTTGCCAACAATTGCCAATTAACAGCAACACACATAAATTAGTGATTTATATGTACATGATACATAGAGCAATCCTCTTTTAAATGTAATGCCATTTATTTATTTAACCTCACTCCACTTACCCATAAACTGCCTAAAGTGAGCTGAACATTCCAGCCCTGCTGAGTGACATCACGATGTCACCATCATATCACCTGTATGAGACTAAGGAAATTGCAAGGCAAAAAATCCAAACAAAAAACATAAATATACCCTTCACTACAAAAAAGTTGCCAGTCTCTGTCCAAGTTCATGAATTAAGCACCTAAATTTTAGCTATCATAATTAAAAAGAAAATATGGGGAGGAAAGTAGCATACAGTATTATTATTATTATTATTATTATTATTATTATTACTATTACTATTGTCTATTCATTCAAAATCACAGTGTTTAGACTGGGTATTTTCCAACAATTTGGTTTTAACCAAGAGTCTAGGAATCATGGAGGTATCATCATAGTATTCAGGAAATTCCAAGCGAGGTAGTTTTTGGCAAAGCAGTGGTGTCAAGTCCAATAAATTTAAAACTTCCCAATATTTGGTGAATCTTTTGGTATGGTTTCAAGAGTTCTGATTACTGTTAGCACTATAGTTTACTTTTTCTTCCAAAATTTTTTAACTTCAATTTGTAAACCCTGATACCTTGTTACTTTTTCCATTTGCTTTTTGGAAGCTTCCAGTGAGGAATAACAAGCCAGCGCCCCGCTGAAAGTGGGAGACATTACAGCCGAAAGGCAGCTGGATACTGGATCCAGACTGCCAAAATTTTCTCCAGAGAAAGGAGAGTTTTATTTGAGATTGCCCATACAGTATGTACTCCAGACAGCTATGTTTTTTGTTTGTTTGTTTTGTTTTGGGTGAATAGATGGCAGAAACCAACGTTTTTGTGGTCTCTTGCAAACAGCTGGGAGTCGCGGGATTCCATCGAGCTAGGAGCTGTTAATCTATAGACTCAAGGTTTGGCCAAACTTCACTTTTTTAATCACTTTGGAGTTTACTTTTTTTTTCTCTACTGCTTGCTAAGACTGAAAACCTTCGGAACCACAAGTTTGGTTGTATTCACTGGATGAGTTCTCCTTCAATCCTTAAGAAAGAAAATTATGAGTTTAAAGTTTTGTAAGAACGTTTTTTTTCAGAATATACAGCAAAAGGGTGATTACAGTGCTGATTTTAGAAAGTTTTAAATGGATTAAGGGTTCAGATGGATTTGAATTAAAAAAATAAATTGAAGTTTATTAAAAGAATCCTTTCTCGTGGGAAAAGTTTTTGTTTATATCTAAACAACTGATAAGACAACTTTGAAGGCTGGACTTTTTCCATTTGTTTTTTGTCAATTTGATTATGTCCCATGCTATATATGTCCCATATGTTTTTATACATCTATCTATCTATCTATCTATCTATCTATCTATCACATTTTTTTGTTTTCAGTAATAGCAATGCCTGATGTGTTGTGTTTCAGGTGTCTGTTGGTCTGTTCATTTAAAATCTCACAAAATCTTGACCTCATTTTTTAAGCCTTTTTCAGGTGTGTGATCCCAGTTCTTGTGAACAGCAAAGCCAAACCAATTTTTTACGTAACTTCCAACACATAATTTTTAGAACTCTAATATGACTCGTGCTACAAGCACTAATGAGGTGATCTACAGTTTCATCTTTGAACTTACGTAGTTTTATTTATCATTTGAAATATGCTCAATTTTGGCTTTGATGTTTATATAGCTTGTTTTTGTGCTGCCATGATTGTTCCTTCAGCTTCTTTTTTAAGAATCGCAGTTTTCAGCCAAGTTAAATTTTGATTTCGTTTTCCCTCAATATCATATATACTTGTGAGTCCGTCTCTCCCCAGCTGTATTTACATGTGCTGTGAGATCCAGCAGGAGAGGCATACTCCAGGTCCCATCTATTAGAGAGGGTCATCTGGAGGGCCCTAAGAGGAAAGTCTTTTCTGCTGTGGTGCCATCCCTCTGGAACATCATTCCCCAAGAGATAAGACTTGCCCTGACCCTACTGACTTTCTGTAAGGCCTTAAAGACCCTGTTCTGTAACGAAGCCTGGGGCCCCAGGTGTGTGGTTGAGCCAGTATTGTGGTTATGTTGATCATGCTATCTGGTTTTATCTTCGGTGGTACATCTGTTATTTATTATTGTTATAATGTTTTACCTTGTTTTTATTCCCTGTTAGCTGCCCATAGTAATATGCTTGAGATGGGCAGCCAGTAAATTGAATTAATAAAAAATAAATATATTCACCATGAGGAGGTTTAGGTTTTAGTTTGGCTTTCAGATGCTTCCTTTATGTAATCTTTCGATTTTGTAGTCTTCTTTTTCTTTACAACCTTCCACCAGTTACTATGCCTGATATAATCATTCAAGCTGTATTCCTCTCCTTCTACCATTTGTTCTACTTGAAGTAATCCCCTCCCAATTTTACTTCTGGCAAATCTGTCAACATGGAAATCATGATTCGTTATCATTAATATTCTTGTTTTCCTATCAAGTGTATCTAATTCAGCTTGTGTCCAGTGTACCTGTGGTATACTGAGTAACACAGGAACAGCCCAAGGGCTTATGGCTTTAATTATGTTCCCGGCATTTAATTTTGTTTTCAAATCTTTTAGTTTCATCTTATATAATTAGAGCTAGTAATTTTTTTAACTCAGTCATGTAATAAGTCAGAGGTCTCCATTAATCCTAAATATCTGTATCCTTCTTCTGGCACCAGTTGTCTTATGGTATTTCTATTCATTAGCTGAATCCACCTTCTTCAACAATGTTGCCTTCTTTAATCACTAAAACTGAACACTTATCTAGACTGAATTCCATTTCTCCATCCTCAATGAATACATGGACAGTATTCAGTAGAGATTCAAGTTCTGCTTTTTATTTTGTAAACAATTTTAGGTCATCCATGTATAGCAAATGGGTTATTTTTGGACATTTGGGAGTTGATAGTTGTATTTGGTTTTGTTTAAATTATTTGTAAATAGTATCATTGCTAAAACAAATAATAAAGGTGACACTGAGTCACCTTGGAATATTCCATTGCTAATTCTGACTTCACCAATTTCTTCACCATTGGCAGATTTGTTTTCCATGCATTCATAGGCACTTTCAAGTAACGTTTTTACTAATCCCAAAACTTTCTACACATTTTCTGATCATGTTAAATGGAAGTGAATCAAAATGTCTTTTTATAATGTATCCAGCCATAAAAAGTTTTTCTTCTCTTTGATTTTTAAGGATCATCTTGTCAGTTAGTAACTGGTCTTTTGTGCCTCATGAATTTTTGGAAGTTGCTTTTTTGCTCAACAGAAATAATTCCATGATTGATTTTAAATTTTCCATTTTTTCCAAATTGTATGTATACGTGTGTGTGTGTGTAAATTAATTTTATATACATATGCATTTACTACAGTACTACATCCTACATTTCCTCTGGGACTCAGGCTGGCTTAAATGTGGTCTTCAGAAGAACTCACACAGCAGCTTCGCAGTCCAGTGGGATCTATCAAAAATACACAAATAGTTTCTAATTTCCTGCTTCAATTTCCCAGTCTAGCCCCCAGCTCTGGAATTTCATGAAGTTCTCCCATTCAAATACTAATCAACTTTGGTGGTGCTTAGCTTTTTCAAAATCAACTAAAGTTGGGTAGGTCCTACCACCTGCCTCATTCCAGAAAAGGAAGAACAAAACAAAGAAGAACCTTTCCATCCAAATTAAGACCCAAATCAAGAATTCCCCAACATCACTGAAAATCAAAGAGCAACAAAGATACATTCAACAGAATCAACATCTCTGAGTTCAGAGTTTTAAATACTGCTTGAACAAACATAATAAAAAATCAGTATTTTCCCTGGAAGTCCTTTCGTTGAATAATCCCTTTTCAAGCTGATTACTATCGTCTGGATTCTCTAATTATTACAATATATTCTATTGTTTTGAATTTGTCTACATCAACAGTCTACTAATGTTCCAACAAACTACCAAGAAACTTAAGAGCAAGGCAAATCTTATTGGCTATTCCCTTATTTTAAGAACTGGCTAGTTATTAGAAAATATAGTATATTTGAAAATGTTTTTATACTGCAACAGACATCATCACACAGCTTCTAAGAACAGCCAGTCAACAATTCAAATTTTCTGAAGACATTTCCCTCACTGAAGATGATTTCCCACTTTCCAGAATGCATTTTGCAAGGAACATCTAAACCAGCTTCCCCCAAGCTAGGTAGTTTTCAGCTACATGGTGTTCAACTGTCAGAATTCTACAGCCACTGCAGAGAATTCTGAGGGTGCTCAGTTTGGAAAAGGCTAGTCCAAATTATTATTTTCTTCTTAAAGAAAGTTTGTTCTATGTTTAATGGGAAAGGATTGAGAATATTTCAATTTTTGAAATATTAGTCACTTTTGTTGAGAATATCATAAGTCATGTTTTCTTCTCCTTTACATGATTATTCTATTGGCCTCTTGTTTTACTCTTTACTCTTTACAGACTCAATGACAGTGTGTGTGAACTCGAGCTACAAGAATACTGTGTTACATAAAATGTACTTTCTGTAAGAGGGTTGCTATTTGTCTTCTTTTCTTAAATTGCACATATGCTTTATTAACTTCAACTACGACATACAACAGCATGTAAACAAATTGGAAAAAGTCTGGAAAAAGATACAACTGAAAGTGCTGCTGTTGTGATATTAAAATCAAAACTATACAATCCCTAAGCAATACTTCAGTAATAACTTACAAAATACTGAAAAATTTCTAAAAGTTTCCTAGCTGTAAACACCTGTGGGTTGCTTTGGATTGTATTTTTATATAATAGTCTGAAGAATTGCAAGTGCAAATAAGGTCACAAACAATGGGGTTTATTCCTATCTTTTATATAAAGGTATTACATGTGAAGAAAAATTTGTCTTCTTTGGCCGGCTACATTAGGCTAGAAATAAGACATTTTTAAAGTGACTTAGCTCCAAAGTAATTTTTCCCACTAACAGTTTACAGTATAGCATCTTCTAGAGTTATCCAACCATCACTGTGCCAAAAATAAAAGTAATGAGAACAGGCTTTGTATCACAGCTGCAGGATGTTACAAAGATGCTGTAAGTCACCAGAGGAACAAAAAACCAGAAGACAGATTAAAGAAGTGAGATGCGAGAGCCAGTTTGGTCTAGTGGTTAAGGCCCCAGGCTAGAAAGCAGGAGACGGTGAGTTCCAGTCCCCCCATTAGGCATGAAAGTCGGCTTGGTGACCCTTGGGCCAGTCACTCTCTCTCAGCCCAGCTCACCCCACAGGACTGTTGTTGTGAGAAAAACAGGAGTATTAGGTATAATTCGCAGCCTTTATAAAAATAATAAAGGCGGGATAAAAAAAAAATTAAGCAGAGCAAGTAAGAGCATACCAATGCCATCTGAACACATAAGTTAAATAATAACCAGGGTGAGGGCCGAAAGGACGAGATTTTAAAGCGAATGAACCAACTGACTTAATAAATGTGACGATCTTATTACTCCTGAGGTTCCCCACTTCCGAAAGGACCTCCATACCTGTGCCTTTACATTAGATTCATATACAGATCACGCTTATCTTCGTCCTATGAAAAGCCCGTTCTGACGATTTCTGCGTCAGCGATCCCCCCTTTTTTTTCCACGCACCCCTACAAATGCTTCCCCGTCCGCTTTGAGCGGAAAAAGTGGACTAGAAAGATCGTAATTCCAGAAAAAGCCAGGCTCACAAGATTCACTCTGGAGGGACTGCCAGTCCTAGGAGAAGATCCTGAGTTGGAAGGAGAGCTTCACCACAGATCCGAAAGGCAGAACGTCAGGCGGACTTCGTGGGTCGGGATGGGCACCGAAGGACTGCTCACCGGCCCCGTCTCTCCCCACACCGGGCCCCTCCCTCCCCCATCCTACTCCGCCAGGCGGCAACGATAAGTCCGCGACTCTGCGGCTTCTCGCGGGTAGATTCAACCGCAGCCAAAAGCGGGCCTTTTGCCCACATTCAAGTTGGCTCCGGGAGCTTCGGCTCCCACAGCTAAGATGAAGAGTACTCGCGTGCCGCGGGAAGGGTCACGTGACGAGCGCGTTACCCCGTGTGCGCGCGGGAACTTGGGTCGCGTTCTCTGAGGCGAAGGGAGCTTCTCCTTCGAGTCCTGCTTCATTCCTAGTGATGGAACTGAAGGCGGGCAGCTTGGATTTGTTGCTTGGTTGGGGATTATAATCTGTCTTTCTGTAGTACGACGTCTAGGTGCGTTATGAGTTACGGTGTTGTACACTCGATACGGCTGAGCGGCTTGTTTTCCTCGAAGCTTTTTCTCCCGCTCACCTTTCAGCGTTGGAGTGAGTGTCTTCTAGGATTCTGACCAGCGTTGCCCTTGAATACAACTCGGTTTTATCAATCCTATTTTTAAAATATTCCTTGCCTTCTGTGTGCGTTTTGAATAGAACATAGGATCATATTTTTTTCATTCCCGCACGTGTTCATATTACGAGAACAGTTCCCAATAGGATTTCTGGACATATGAGATTGCACATTTTACATACACAACCAAAATGCATTTTGTCCTTTCATGCATTGCACAAAGTATATAAGTTTCTAAAGAACTCTAAACAGTTGAATGCTCGGAGTTCACGGCGATCAGTACTCCCGTTCCCGCTGGGCGACTCGGATTTAGTCACGTAGCCTCCTTCGATAGGCATTGAACCAGGTATCGCGAGAACAGAACCCTCTACCGCCCAGGAAGTGAGCTCTCGCGTTACGTGCCTTTGGTTCGGGACCTCTCGCGATATTTTGGAGCTCTGGGAGAAGACAGACACTTCGGGGGCGGCGACGCTGGAAGAAGATGGCGGACGAAGCGGGTAGCAACGGGGACGCTTCAGCCTTGCCGGTGGGAAAGGAGGCAGGTGAGGCTGGGGTGTTTCTGCCTTGCTGTTGCGGAGGACCGGTGTCTTGTACTTTATCCTCCTACCTGTTCCCATAAGCATATTGCGTCAAAAGTAGGACTGGGGCTGTTGGCCACTACCCCTTCCCCGCGCTCTCAGGCGGGGGCCTTCAGGATTGGGACCGGTTGCTGATCCTTTCCCCAGTTATCACGTACAGAACGAGCGCCGCTCAAAACGTTGTTCCCCGTTCGTGGATTGCTTTCTGCCTACTTCGAAGGTACTTCAGCATTTCCAGCTCTTACCAAGCTGAGTTCCGGAGACTTTGTTGAATTTGTTACCGGCGACAACCCACAGACACACGAAGTTTAAGGACACTTTGCAGATTAAACAAAAATTAGTCATGACAAGAAGTCGGGAATCTGATTACTTGAGTTCAAGCTCGCGAAAACTTACCTTAAATCCGTTACTTTTTAAGATGATGTAAGACTTCACCGTTTCCATTGTACTATAGGGAGATGCCACTCTCATTTCTTTGTCGGCAACTTTAGACTAGTGTTTCTTATGTAATTTAGTGGTGTGATGAGAGAAATGTACTTTCCCAGTGGTTTATAGCATCCTCCCTCAACCTGGAATCTTCCAGAAGAGTAGACCTGTGAAACTTCATCATCTCCAGCCAATAATGACCATGAGGGCTGGTGCTGATAAGAATTATAGTCCAAACACAAGGGATAAAAGCTACATAATATATTTATAATATTTTCTAAATCAATATAGCAGAGTGAATCAACTTTTGTGATTTCTTTGTTGACTTTTGCCAGTGATTCACTCATGGCATTGGGTTTTATCCTACTTGATATATTGCCTTCTTCATTATACATACTAACTGAACTTCCAGAGTAAAATTCCAAACCAGTTTTTCCCAAATTGTTGCTCTTTAAATTGTCAGATTACAACCCAAGCTTATTGGGGAGATGTGCCCCATGACAGGTCTTGTCCATAATATCTGGAGAGCACTATGTTGAGGAAGGGTGTGCTAAAGGAATGTGAAATAAGATAGATATTTTAACAGGTCATATATTAGAAACTGAAAGGGTTATATTGCAGATGTGACTTCTGAGAACCTAAGAGACTTGTTACCTGGTAGGGAAATAGTATTGCTTCAGACCTGGCCAATTTTTCCTGCCAGTATTCTAGATTTCCTTGCAGGCTTATCATAGAAGGATACTAATATCTTGCTGGGAAATCTCTTTAAATCACAGATGAATCAGTAGTGAGGGTACATGTAGTAATAGTTATAGATCTTGTCCCTTGGCTGACAGTTCTATGGATAGGTTGCCTATTCTAAAACACCATGGGAAGTCAGACTGTGAATTTAGATAATGTCTAAATCAGGGGTGGGCAACCTTTTCAGGGCAAGTCTTTCAGTCTTTCATCACACATCTAGAGTCAAACTCAAGAAGAAAGTGTAGGGGTGGTATCAGATCAAAAAAGGCAGGATATAAATAAATAGTGATAATTACGGTAATTAAATATGTTGGTCACAGTAAAAGCAATAAGTTATCAGGGAGTTAAATGTTTGGGGAAAATAATGAAATAAAATAGAAGCAATGTATGGGAAGGTATTAATAAGTATGTGGTGATGCAGTAAATGCAGAAATTTGAAGGTTAGTTGCACATATCTCAATCAGCCTGATGCTGTGTTTTCTCAGTTTTCATCAGAATCTTGAACTTTATGGTTAGGATTGCCAGTTTTCAGCCTAGAAATCTTTTCATCTCTTTAAATGCTGCATTTAATGCTACTGATGCATTGTAAATGCGTCTTTCTTGGTCACCAAAGATGGAGCCGACAGGGAAGATTTAACTCTACCTCTTCTAGCAAGAAGATCTTAAAACCTCTTCCTGTGTCATGGAGGAAACTCCTTCATTTAAGTCTTTAGTTTTGCTAACTAGGAGAAGCAGTGGCTTTTCTCTCAGCATTACTTTGAGGACTGCAAACAAAAAGAGAGAGAAAAGGAAAAGAAGGAATTCAAGCCACAGCTGAGGCTGCACAAATCATAAACATTTGGGCACCACCACTGCAGTGGGAAGGACTCTGGCAAGTACAGTAGATCAGCACACCAGAAAACAGCTGCAGTAGAAAAGCCATTTGGAGACTAAGAATTAAAGTGAGGGGAATACTGGAGTGAAAATTATTGTCTAACTTCGTAGACCTAGATTTGGGCCCAATCCAGGAGCACCCACACCTGCATCACTCAGAGGAGCTTTCAGGTAGCAAATGACGGTGGACTAGTGCCAGGTCCCGTCAACTGTAACAACCCTCTGGCAGCCTCCCTCATTCTCCACAAATGAGGTACAAGGTGACCAAAGTGAGCATTGGATGGCACCAATATTAGTGACCCTCTGGCACCTGAACTATCACTTGATGTCACCAACAGTACTTACTTTCAATGGCTTTGGGAGTGCATTGCTGGTTTTGTGGCTCGGGCATTGGCTGGTGGACTACCAACCAAAAGCCTACCACTCAGTTAAGCATTGATTGGTAAAAAAAGATATTTGGAACATCTGTTAATTCCATTCTAATAGAAAACAAGAAAAAAATCCTTCAGCCCTTGTGAAGGAGGAGAGAAAGTATTAAAGAAGACCAACTTCATCCTTTTGGCCTAGAGATCTCACCCTAATCGTTATTTGAGCAAGAAGCGGGTAGGGAAACAGTCGCTGGAGTTCCCAGGTCCACCAACAAGACATGCTTCCACACAGATAGAGAAGGTAAGATCCAAGGAAAATGTTCCTCAGATTAATGCCATCATTTCCCAGGTGGGTGGACAGCTGCAAAAAAAAAAAAAAATCAGTGCACCTGGGAGCCCACATGCAGATACAAATGGGTGTTAGAGCCTGCTTGGTGGGGACATGCTCTTTACTTGTCAAAAAATTGAGGGAGAGGTTTTTGCCTTCATCCACCTTCAAAATCAGAGAGAAGCAGCTCAGGATGAAGGAAGTGATAAATCTACTGGATATGAGTATGATAGTGTGTTCCTGTACAGTTACATGACTTACTGTCAATTGGTGGGTCAAAGAATGCATTTACAAGCATTGACAACAAGAAATTCCCTTCCAGCATCACACTCCACCAGCTACATCTACAGTGGGGGTCCTGCTGATAGACATTTGTAGGACAGTGACCTGAGTGGACTGATCTGTATTCATTTAACATAAAATAGACAAGTTTGAGCCTTCAGGCACATGCTGCTACAGAGGATGCTTTAAACTCTACTGCCTCTCCATAGGAATGTGTAGTATATCCTTTTTCCGTTGGCTCCATCTTCAGTGATCAAGAAAGTAGTTGGACTTAATCATGAACTATCTTTCTTGTTACTGAAAGATAGACCTGTCCCACCTTACAAAAGAGGGCAGAATCAGTCAATTTAGAGAAGCAGTTTAACTGCATGGGACAAGAAGTTAACTACAGTGTATTTGCTAACTATTACATATTGTTTGGTTTTCTCATTTTTTGTTGTTGGTAGCAAGCTTTTTAAAATTGTTATTCAATAAAGAAGTTAAACTATATACAGGTGAAATCAGTATGTGCAACTGAAAGGTAGGGCTTTATTCTACAGGACAGGAAAAAGTTCTAAGATTGTCTTCTACCTGGAAGGGGTGGAGTTAACCTTTCCTTTTAGGTCCATCTTTTGGTGACCAGAAAGGTACTTTTTCCTAGTCTATTCATTTTATTTTGTTTGAATACTGGTTGAATACTTGGTTATTTACATATTTTTATGGGCATGCTTCTTGCAATAAGAAAGGTGAAATGTGGTTACCTATTCATTTATTAAAATGTGCTTTGTTCTTTATATTACTCTAAAAGCTCCACCTGGCCAATTATATTTGTCCTGTTGGTATCATGTCCTGTTCTGACTGGTAGAAATAAAAGTTCAGACACATTTGAAGCTTGGTGCCTTGTAAGTGATTGGATTGTAAAAAAAAAATGTTTGTTTTATAGTGATACATTAAGAAATTTATTCTGTAAATTCTCTTAATAAGCTCACTAGAAATCTTTTAAGTATTTTGCCATAGAGAACAATGGGAGTTGAAAATAAGTTCCTTGCTCCCTCAGTTTTTCCCCTAAGGTCACAAAAGGAGATATGAGGATAATCTATGCTGAGTGCTACCTATTACCCAACTTTTCAAAAGAATTGCCATTTTTTTAAAAAATCCTGCAACAAATAGTGGAAATAGCAATTATACCTGCTTTTTACAGCGTGTGGTTACACAGACAAGCTCATCAGCCTTAGAACTAAGCCCAGCAAAGAAGTTATAGCAATAGGTTCACTTTAACACAGACCATGAACAACATAAACACAGCAAAAATATGCTTCTCTGGCTATTGGTCTAAGACTTTGCTTCTATTGTATACTCTTGCATATTGCACACTTTTTCATTTGGCAATCTTTCTGAAAAAAAGCACAACATACAAGATCATACAAGAGCAGAAATAGCATATTATAACCCACATCCTCTAACTTCCCTATAGCAAAAAATTTTAAATCAATAATAGGGTTGCCTGCAGACAACAGTCTTTGTTATACCCCAAATCATTCTCAGTAGCTGGTTGTCTCTTTTTACCCCATCTCTCTCTTCTCTTTAGTTTCCCTTAGCTGATTACATAGGAAAAGCATACTGTTCCCTCAGGGAAGCTCTGTAGGTCTCATAGAAAGCTGCTGAGGAGAGAAGATGACCACATACAAGTGGACTGGGCAGTTATTTTATTCTGAATTAGAGGTAGCTCTTATCTGTGTTCTCTATCATTTTAAATGTAAGCACCAGCATCTTGAAGAGCAGTTTTGTATCATATTTTGTAGCAGTCTTGTACTTTAAGAGAAATACTCTCCAAAGAATGTATTCATGCAGCAAGTCCTTCTGTTAATTCATGTTCAGCTAGAATCATAATCTTTTAAATAAGCCTTTTTATCTCATATTTTAAATTACCTTTGTAGTTTGTACAAAATCAAATTGGATAATTTAAACTGTAGTCTTAAATATGTATCTTTAATGTATATCTGCATAAACCTATACGTTTCTACACTTTTCTTATCTAAATTAACACAGTACCATTTGTTATTTGATCAGTACGAGTTAGGCCCTTGAAAATAAAATATTGCAGGTTGTCTGACTTTTTTTTTAAATCCCTTTTCAGCTCTAAAATTTTAATTTTTTTCCAAAGCATAGGATTGGGAAAAGGTTATAGTGTAAAAATCAGTAAAATCATCATTGTCTAAATCAGGATTGAGAATATAAGATCCTTTAATTACAGCTGAAATATTGGCTCCTAGCAATCCAGCCAGCATGATCATTGGTGAAGAATGCTGGTGATTGTAATTCAACATCTGGAAGGCCATTACTTTCCTTTTTTCAATCTAGGAACTATGGTCAGATAGATTTGAAGCATCTGTGAAGCTCTGTGTGAAGTCATCAAGGTTTATTGATGCACAGTAGCCCTCATTTAACAACCATTTGTTGAGTGACCATTCAGAGTTACAGCGGTGCTGAACAAAGGGACTTACAACCAGTCCTTGTGCTTACACCCATCGCAGCACCCCCGTGGTCACATGATTACAAATCCAAGCACTTGGCAACCAGCTTGCATTTACGATGGTTGTGGTGTCCTGGGGTCACATGATCACCATTTGCGGCTTTCCCAGCCAGCTTCCTGCAAGCAAAATAATTGGGGAACTGCATGATTCGCTTAACACCTGTGGTGATTCACTTAATGACCACTACAAAAAAGGTCATAAAATCAGGCATGACTCTCTTAACAACTGCCCTGCTTAACAATGAATTTTCTGATACCTATTGTCATTAAGCAAGGACTACCTGTACACTTGATCCTAAGAAAGGACAGAAATAGTTGCAGACTTTGCAGTGATTTCAGAATTCCAGAAGAAGTCCCACTGCTGTTAATCTTAGGTATGATAGTCATAATTGGTCCACTTGGGAGCCACAATTTAAAGTGCTAATTTAATTCTTCTACATCAGCAGATTTCATGATGATTGGATCCATTTTATTTTTGTTAGAATTTAAGTTCTGTGTGCTGATTGCAAAATAAATAAGGAACTTTAAGCCTGAGAATTTGTCTTAATTATCAGAAATCTCAGTGGGTCCAGATTACCTTCTCCAGCAATAAGACAGTAGGAAATCTTCAACACCATCTTTTAAAATTAATCTCCAGGGAAGATAAGAACCCCTGTAAATAGTTCCTCTGAATCCCAGCCATGAGTAAACATGGTTTGGTTCCCATCCTCAGCGCAAATCTGGAGGACAACAGGCAGTATTCCTGCACTTGCACTGGACACTAGAAAATTTCTGACAATAGAGTAAGAAGGTAAAGTAGGGTTATTTGGGTGAGAGAAAAGCTGGGCCTCTTGTGTGACAAGTAGCAGAGAATTTTGCCCTTATGTAATATGGATTTATTTGTACATCTGATAAAGGCAACACTTCTTAGAACTCATGTCCCCAAATGGTCAGCTCATTTCTTCTGCCTTATTTTGAATTGATAATGTACTGTATAGCTACTTCCTTATGTTGAGCTTCAGAATCTTCCAAAGCTTAAAAACAGGTAGGGAGAATGTCTCTGTCCCCTCTTCAAATCTAAACTGGAAAGAGATACAGTAGGTGGATTTTCACTAATCATTATTACAGGCTGTTGGAATGCTTTATCAGGTGACAGTTGTCATCAGGATTAGAAAGGCTGTTCCCAAGTACCAGTATTAGGTATGAACCTTTTCTTTTAAATAGATTTTTGCATAGAAATGTCCTGAATAGCATCAGAAATTAGCATTGTCTGTTCCATGGTTTTGTTGCTCCCCCAACCTTCTTAACAAAAAGCAAAAACAACAAAGCAGACTTTAATCCTCAAGGCTTATTCTACAATAAATCTCTTAGTTTTATAAAATTGCCACAAATTCTTGTTCTCTGAGGGTAATGCCTGCTCTGTTCTACTGTTGCTACAAGCAAATATAATTCAGATGAAATTTCTTCCCCAATGTGGTTAATGGCAGTATTTGCAATTTGTCATGTCAGTATAGTGATTTGTTGGAATTTGTAAAATGGGGTGTATTTTGTAGACAATTACAAATCAGTGACAGCTGAGATTCTCTACCCACACATATAATTTTTATATCTTTTTAATCCATTTGTAAATAGCAATCATTTGGTAGGATAGTTACACACTCACACTGACCATTACGCATATTGTCAAAATAGCCAACAAAACAGATCTTTTTCTTCTTGACACAATGTGAGGTGCTAAATGTTGAAGATTTGTAGGTAGAAAACAATGCTAGAACTGTAGTTTCTTGCAGAAAGACTTCCGTTAACCAGGTGACTTTTTAGCTGAAGATTAATGAAAGCATTGGCATTGTATTTAAAATGAATGTGGATCAATAGTTAACTGTTGAGCCTTTAATTGTGCTGTCTTAAAATTACCTTGTTTACAAGTACAACAGAAGGCAATGGCAAGCCATTTCTAGGTTGTTGCCAAGAAACTGTGGACATGAAATCTCCAGGAATCAAGCTCAACTTGAAGGAGACTATTTTTTGTTCAGTTGAGTGTGCTGTGAAAATTAAATGAATTAAAAAAAAATTCTCAAAAAGTATTTGCTTTTTGTCTGATTAAGACATTAGAATTGTCATTTCAAAACATTTAACTCATTTATCACCAGGCAAGGAATACTTGACTTCTGTGTTATTCTGGAAAAGCCCCTGAAGATTGCTAGGTGACTGCAAGAATTCCTAGTTTTTTAATTATTTACATATGTGCACATTCATGTAATATATATCATTATGTTCTTGCCTTTTGCAGTGGATCGGCTGATCAAAGAAAATAGCCACATCTTCACAGATACCCAGTGCAAAGTATGTAGTGCAGTGCTCATCTCCGAATCCCAGAAGCTTGCTCATTATCAGGTATGGTTCAAACTAGAGGTAGCTGTTGAAATATCTGCTTTGTGTGTAAAAGATCCTAGGTATGCTTAGAGTTCTTGTCCTTGTTCTCTTCCTCCAGAGTAAGAAGCATGCAAACAAAGTTCGGCGATACATGGCTATCCACGGGGAAGAGGAATTCAGTCAGAATAAGAAAATAAAGCTGGATACGGTGCAGGTAATATCAGTCAGAACTCCAAAGAAAAACAAGCACATCATGCATTTATTACAGTGGAAAACGTGTCAGGTGCATTCAAGTGTAGCAAGTCTTGGCCAATAGTATAATGTTCCAGAGAGAATTTTTGGTGTTGCAAAACATTTAATCCAGTCTTCACTAAAAATAAATTTAAGAAGCTTAATAGAAGACTATAATTCCAAAACAATTATGAATTAATATTGTTACAGAAACATAATAAACCTATTTGAAACTAGAGCTCTCTCTTGTCACATCATTTCTTTGAAGATAAGAGTCTACTAGTAAATTAATTCTATTCTACTGCATATTAGGCCCTACTTGAATAATTCTGTGTTAACTTCACTATCTGCTTTAAATAAAGACAACAAAAAGACAGTAAAGAATAGTGTGAAACTCTGCTAACAATTTCATTTAAGTCCCAGTTCCTGAACTTGGGACATTTTTGGTATGCTTTCCTTTGCCCCTTCAGTCCCAGTAAATGTCTGTGTTCCATGTTTTTTACAAGCAACAGAGCAGCAACGGTGAAGACAGGAACAAATGCTGTCCCATCTGTAACATGACCTTTTCTTCACCTGTGGTGGCTAATTCTCACTACTTAGGCAAGACTCATGCCAAGAATTTGAAACTGAAGCAGCAGTCTCCTAAAGCAGAAGGTATGATCAGGAAGGTACAGAGGAGTTGTCTCCTGGTGTTGTGTAAAAAAACCCTTGTCAGAATAGTCTAGGGTTCATACCCATTATAGTACAAACACTGTACACCAGTCCCTGTCCTCACTAGTATGTACAGAATAAGGTTCAAGAATATATATTTTAAGTTGAGAATTTGCACACTGATGTCCCACGTTTGACAACTGAGGCAGTAGTAAAATGCCTGAGAGGTGGAGGCATATAAAATACATATCCTTGCATAATTTTGCTACTTCAGATAATCTGTTTTGTAACCCATATAGTTGTGTATGTGTCTATGCTAAGAACATTCAAACTTTATGCAGAATAAGAATGGAAATTTCTGGTCTTGTGAGGATATTGTGGATAGTTCTGGTTTTGTGAAACTCTGCTTTTATTCTTACTCTTTCGTCTCTAGTTTTTTTGTTTCTTTTGGGTTATATTTGCAGCAGCTGTATCCATTCAGAAACAGCCTACTAATCTTCCCACTACCGTGTCCTCCAGTGAAGAGAACCAAAACACTTCTGACCCAGACAAATTCTGCAATCTCTGCCATGCTACATTCAATAATCCATTGATGGCAAAACAACACTATGTGGGCAAGAAACACAAAAAGCAGGAAACCAAGCTTAAGCTAATGGCACACTATGGGAGGACTCCTGAGGAGCCTGTTGCTTCCACTGGTGAGTGTTCTGTGGAAGGTTTTCAGAATAAAGAACAGAATCAGTTGTACATGTTCGTAATGCCATAACTAAACTTCCCTTTGTTTTTAGTGTCATATATGATATTGGGCTGCTTCTCTTTTGTATTATGTAATTGGAAATAAATATACCCATTTGTGTTATATTTTGTATAGTGGGTGTATTCACGTGCAGAGTGATTAGCTGAAACTGCTCCCCCTAGATGAGGAGGAGATTAGAAGAGACATCCTGAAAATTCTGGGTGTGGGAAAGAAGCCTCTCAGTTTATCACAAATGCCTTTAACACCCTCCCCCATATCCATCTGGACACTAAAAGGGGAACAAGAGGGCTGAAGCCAGTGCCTAAGACACTGGCAAAAGTGGGTGGAATATCTATTTTTTAAATTTTTCATAAGCTGCAAAAACATGGCATCAGTGCTTATAGTGTTTAATCTAGTGTGGAAGATTTTTGTCACAAAGAAAATGAAGAATATATGTGCAATGTATGCAAAAAGAAGAAATAAAAAGTGGGAAATTGAAATGGAAATGTTGACAGTGAGGCAAATGATCCATACCATTACTGTAAATAGAAGGCATGTCAAAATAAGGACAACATTTGATAGTTCAGAAGTAAACTAGAATTCAGAAGTAAGCAAAAAGATTCATGTGGATGTAATTAAAATGAAATAAGTAAATGAAGAGTTAACTGTTGGCAAAATATATTTTTTAAAAACAGGTTACAGAACTTGTCAGTAATTTGGATAGGAAATCCTTGGCAGCCACATGAGACTATACCATTTTTTAAAAATATCAATATAAAATACAGAGGTTTTTTCAGTTTATATCCTGATATTCTGCCCATATGACAGAGCCTAAATCAAAATGAATAGGAAAGTCGTATACGTACCCGAAAGTTAGACATCTCAAAATAATACCAAGGTGATAATATGTTTTTAAAGAAATGTTTAAAAATAACTACAATACTGCAAATAAAGCAACAGATCTGGGACGCAGACCTTCAATCTAATCTAAGCCTAGTATCTAGTTGTATAATCTGGGGGATTCTTCCAAAAGTGTTTGCGCTAGCCTCCTATTTATCATCTGTCACAGTATTGATAGGGCATGTACGCACTCCCCTCAGCAGTCCTCTTTGGACGCTATAAGAATACTGCACTGCACCAGCACCTGTGCCCACAGGGGGATGGCTCAGTAGAGTCTTTGAGCCATATGCTCATCTGCCCTTCCCTTTACAGGGATTCTAGGATGACTCTCATCTACCCCATCCTGAAGCTACTTCCAGGAAGAGAGAGCCCAACTTCTATTTGTTGCTCCTCTTATCTGATAAGAACCCAAGTATATCCTCCCAGGTTGCCTAGTTTTGCGCCTCTATATGTACTATTCATCTTACTTCAAGTTGAAGATTTTGATTCATTTACTTGTATTCCTGCAACTCCCCACTTGCTCTGCAGAGATCTGTGATGGAGTTATTGTGTCAACTACCCACTGAGCATTTACTTTTACTATATACTTTTACTTGGATAGCAGGCAGGATACCTGACCAAAGTTTTTATTATGAGCTGGCTTAATTTGCATTTCCCAAATGAAAATAAAAATAAACCATTAGAAAGGCTTATAAAAGGAAAGTTGTATGTTAGAGATATACATTGGCTGTTTTGTGTAGATTTTATTTTTAATTCTGGACTCAAGGAAATAGAGTAGAGCAACTTTATACTTGAAAAAATGTGAACACTATGTATATGAAATGAAACTGATTTGTCCCATTGCTGGTAGAAATGGGGGCTCAGTATTTTTAAATAAAAGATGCAAAGAAAAACATAAGCCTAGCAGCTATCAAACAATAGGTAAAATCTGTATTAGTGAGATTCTAATCAAAAAATAAAAAGTAGAAGATCCATAGTTATGCTTAAGCGGTTATAGAATTATATTTTATATGAGGTTTGTTCTGTTTATTACATTCTGAATCTTATCAAATATGGATTTTCATAATGATAAGCTTTGATAGATTATTAGTTCTATATTTTATCACACCTATGTCATTATTTCTCTGGCTGAAATAATGGTTTCTAAAAAATTGTTTAAAAACAGGATTTATAATATTAAATTTACATACTAAAAAAGGTAATATTTTCCTGATACAAGTTTATAATTTCTACTCCAAGTTACAACAAGGACCTTCTGGAACAATTTTGGATAGAAAAATGTCCAGAATTTGGGGAGGCTGTTTTGCATAGGCAAAAGCGTAACCACAAAAATTGTAGGAGCACAGTACTCCCAATACAGCAATCCCAACGTGGTTATCTAAAGCAAATTCCTTCCAAATCTTCTTCCATTGATAGGTTGTGAAGTTTTTACCTCATCAGAGCAGTGAGGTAAAATGCATTCACTTTTAAAATGTGTAAATGGATTGAAGGATCTTCTCTTATAATTCACTTTTTCTTTTGGTGCATACAATATTTCTTAATCCATAACTATTCAGTTTTCACAGAGGCATTTCATCATATCTCTTGATGCCCCTTCTATTTTTAGACAATGCTTATGAAACTACTTTTTGTTCATCTACCTTCTTTCCATTTTTTTGTTGTTAGTTCTTTGCAGTAGAACAGCTAAGCCTGTAGAGCAGTGTTTCTCAACTTTGGCCACTTTAAGCTGTGTGGACTTCAACTCCCAGAATTCCCCAGTCAACCCATGCAGGCTGGGGAATTCTGGGAGTTGAAGTCCACACAGCTTAAAATGGCCAAGGTTGAGAAACACTGCTGTAGGGTAAAAGATTGGCACTCTAAAGCTTCCTCTCCCAGAAACCGTCTTGGTGTATACAGCCTAATTCTTGCTCCTACCTTGTTATAATGGCTTGGTACTTATCGCAGCCACCACAAATCAGGGATGCCTTTACCTAGCATCTTTCCCTCCCATCCCTCCCAGCATATGAAAGAGTAAGGCTCCCACAGCCTGTGTGCTTTCCTGACAAGTAAAAGGAAAAAATATCAAAAAGAACTAAACTCCATCACATCCCCTTCTGGCCTTATAGTACTGAGGCATGCAGATATGGAAATCTTCCCCTCTTCCTCCTCCTCCTCCTCCTCTGTGGTGATAAAGGTTCATCTCATAAGATAAATATAATCAAATTTCATTTTAAAAAGGAAAGAAAAGAATGTAAAAATTCCCACTTTAACTGTGCTACAAGCAAAATAATCAGTGGCAGGAAATAAAAACATTGGGCTGCTCAAATCACAGAGAACATTTTAGAAGAATTTCCAATGAAAAAATACGCAAGTAAAGATAAGGCCCTAAGTAGATCTCAAGATGATGTTCCTATTTAGAAGCAACTCGGATGTAAATTGGTGCCAATTTTTATAAAACATAAATCTGAGGTATAAAAACAATACATTAGACTAATCCCACAGATTTAGCACAGTTGTTAGCTAACTTTTTCCCATTCTTCTACAGAACAGACACTTGAAACAGATCTTATCTCTGTGCCAGTTTGTTATCTGCAAAATCCTTTCTGCAAGTTCCAACTGTAATCAGAAATTGAAGGAGAATCTTAGCTCTCCACCCCACCCCCAGTCTTGGCACACAGCTTCTTGCTTGTCTCTCTTCTGCCAGAGAACTGCCTGCAGTTTCCCAAAGAACAACAACAACAACAACAACAACAACAAATCACATGGAGGAGAAGTTGTGGAGGAACTCTTCTTTGGCCATGTGCTAAACTAAGCATTTCTCCCCAGGAAGATCTGGTTTGAGACAGAGGGATCTTTATTTCCCATCTGGGAGTCAGCTGTCAATCTTGTGAGTGCCAGTGACATCACAACCATCTTCCCAAATATCCATTTATTTCTATTTATCCCTCTTTTCATTTAAGTACAGGTAGTCCTTGAGTTACAACCACAATTGGAACCAGAATTTCTGTCACCAAGTGATGAGGTTGTAAAGCATGATGTCACATGACTGCATTGCTTAGTGATGGCAATCACTGCAGTCCCTGTTGCCATCATTAAGCGAGGATAGTGGGTCATTAAGCAAGTACCTCCTTGCAACTTCCTGCCGGCTTCCGACAATCAAAGTCAGTGGGGAAGCCGGCAGGGAGTTGTTAAGTCCCAGGCAGCTTGCCAGCAGGCAGGTAAATGGCTGCTGCCAAGTAGGAGAGATGTGCAAATGGCTGAGGAGGGTGCACGAGTATCCGGGGAGGCGCAGCACAAGTGCAGCGAGGCTCAGGAAAGAGGTGCGGGTGGTGGAGGCGTGGTGTGAACACAGCGGGGCTTGGGGTGGCTGCCACCAGGTAGAGGAGGGTGCGTGAGTGGCCACGGAGGTGTGAGCATGGTGGGAGTTGGGGTGGCCACTGCCAGGTGGGGGAGGGTGCGCTAGTGACCAGGGAGGCATGAGTGCAGTGGGACTTGGGGTGGCTGCTGCCAAGTGGGGGGTGCACAAGGATACATGAGTCACCAGGAAGGCACGGTGTGGGCTCAGGGAGAGTGCACAAGGGTGTTCGAGGGGCTGGCTGGCACTGTGTGAGCTCAGAGGGGCTGGGGGAGGGTGTGCGGGTGGGGGAGAATTATTCAAGCAACTTGTGACCTTCCCTGCTGCACCCCCCCCCATTGACTTTGCTTGTGGGAAGCCAGAAGGGAAAGTTGCAAATCACGATCATGTGACCACAGGACACTGCCACCATCATAAATGCAAGCCGGTTGCCAAGCACCCAGATCACGACCACAGGGGTGCTGGGACAGCTGGGACTTCGAGGACCAGTCATAACCACCACTCGTTCAGCGCTGTCGTAACTTCGAATGGTCACTGAACGAGTGGTCTTTAACCAAGGACTATCTGTAGACAATTCCACTGACCAAAATGTTTGTCTAGGTGTAGTATCTGCTTACATACAGATGCAATTATTTTTTTAATTGAGCTAAGCAGCAAAAAACAATAAAGGTAGCAAAACAATAGATAGCAAACATTACCTTGTGCTTCCATAACAATTTGGCAGGCAGGCAGTGGTTCACTTCGTAACTAACATATCTATCTATCTCACTACTGTAGTCTTGAAATCCTCCACAGAGAAAATTATACAATCATATACTGATTGATCACTTAAATCTCTTTTCTTTTCCCAAAGTTCAAAATGTGTTTTCTCAGAAGATGGAATGTACAGTTGTTGAAACTTGTTGAAATAATAATGAATTCCTTTAGTTACTTTTTCAACAAAATTTATCATAATCATTTTTTTTCTCTCTGTCTTCAAATGATTTAATTTCTTGTACTTTTCCTGGAGGTTTTCTGGTCTCTCTGTTTTCTTGAGTATTTGATATCCAAAATTAGAAACTTTCTAATCCTTTCTAAGGATGAACAACAGGATAAATAGAGCATCACTATTTTTTAATACTCATTTTGAAACACTACACAGAGGTTCAGTGGGGGCTACATATGGCTCTCCACATGGCCCTGCTACCTGTTACTGATGAGAAGATACAGCAATTAGGTAGATTCATAATTGGGTGTCATTGGGGGTTCACAGCGGGGGAAATAGCAACTGGAGGTGCATTATTTAAAAGCTTCCATAATGAGAATTTTATGGTGGTGGATTGTCCCAATGTGCAACTTTCATTCTGTTGATTTTATAAATGGCTGGTCCTGTTTAATTATAAGGAATCATTTTGAAACATATAGCACATTTTTTATGATTTAAATAGATGTTTTAAGAATCAAAATTCTCTCTGTTGCACTGTTGCCTTTATACTATATCCGTTCTTCATCCTTTCCCTCTGGAATGGGAAGAAGACCCTTGCACTTTTCTTGCTTTTTAAATTATTATACTTCCAAGGGGATCTGACAGATGTGTCTTTATGGGCATTTTTGCAAACATTCAGTAAAACTACGTGGCAGAATATTCACTTGAATATGTTGCTTGCAATTCTTATTAAGGAAAAGAGTTCTAACATAAGTTAATTAACCAGAAACAGATGAATTGCAAAATATAATACTGCAGTTTGGAACAATGTGTTTGTGTCACATTCCATTTAATTGTTTTTTAACAACAACAAATGTTCACTTTCCTTCTGGTACAGTGTAAGGATCTGAGAAAGAGTAATGCAGTAAATAACTTTGCAGCAGGCGTTCTACAGTTTTCATAAAGAATAATGCTTTAGGTGATCAGTGATCAGATCTCCCAGTATTTGTTTTTTGAATGCCTTAGTAATCATGGTGGGCTCAGAACTTTGTTGGAGCAGCTCTCTGAAAGACAGTGATGTTAATCCCCTCTCAGATGCCGTTTTCCTGATTGAACACACACATGTATACCACAGTAACAATTGTTTTGTTTGAAAGCACACATTTAAATTCTGAAACCAGTGCATCGTTAATGTTCCAATTAAGTTTTGAACTCCCTGCAGGTGCTGTAATTCAAAAATAGAAAAGTTGGATATATGACCATAAATCTGCTCTGTTGTATAAATTCAACTGGTAATAACTGTATAGCATTACTTAGAACTCATAGCATCACAGTACATAGAGTCATTGTGAATGCCACTTTGCAGTTAATTATAATATCAACTTGGCTGTTTAATTCAGTTAATTTGATGCTCAAATTTGTGTAACATTTTCAGCTGGAAAGGGATATCCCTGCAATGACTGTAACATAGTACTGAATTCTATAGAGCAGTATCAAGCTCACATCAGTGGCTTCAAACACAAGAACCAGTAAGTGCATTATCTTTTATCTAAAATAACTGGTGTAATTTTTAGAAGTGACCACTAAATTGTGTTAATATTTAGTGATATATAATGTGCTTGGTAGTACTAAAGGTTTTGCATCCCTTTATTAAATTGAATTTAGTGGTGCATGCTTTTGTTTTTATAAGAAAGATCACATATTTTAATATTCCTAAATAGAGTATTCCTCATGACTAGCAAACATAATTATGATGCTAAGAATGGAAATTTAGGAACTTTGCTATTTACTCTATCCTTTGCGGTTCACTCTGCCTTGGCCCAGCTATACTGATACCCATAGAAAAACAAAACAGAAAAACAAATGATAAAGCAGTCAAAATCTATTTCTTAATGGGCAGGTTACATTTGCCTCATTATCCTTTCAGATAATTTCAATATTTTCTGGTTTTAACTGTTCTTCTTTACTTTGCTTATAGGTTTCTTTAAAAAAATGTGGTTTTTTATGTTTTGTAATGTACATATCTGCAAGTTGCCAAAATATGTACAATGAGGAGAAATAGGCACAGTGAGGACATACCAGATTTTTTTTAAAAAGCATGAAGTACATCCAGCGTTAAGGGGATATTCTTTTACTCTTTGAATTGAATTTCTATTGTTCTCACCATCATTTGTGCCTGCCCCAAATCTGCTTTCAATGCTCTGGAACAAATTTAAGTACACAAATGGAGATATTAATAATCTAGCTATTTGACAGAGTACAGGTAGTTCTCACTTAACAAC
The DNA here is from genome assembly GCA_030867105.1 of Liasis olivaceus. NCBI lineage: Eukaryota > Metazoa > Chordata > Lepidosauria > Squamata > Pythonidae > Liasis > Liasis olivaceus. The sequence continues at coordinate 63,222,253 of CM061348.1, read as the reverse complement.
CCTAGGCTGGCCTGATACTGCCCCCTCGCCCCGTCAGCAGAGCGGAGAGATTGGACAGGAAGAAATTTCAAGAGAGTAAGCTGTTTGCTCTTCTACGCATCAGAAGCAGTGCATGCTATGCAAACAGCTTACAGTATTCTCTTGAAATCCCTTCCTTTCCTCTGGAGGATAGGAAAACCCAAACAGCACTGCTGCCTAGCAATTTTGAGGTTAAAAGAAGCAAAATGAAGGGAGACCGCTCTGAAATACAGGTAGTCCTCCATTAACAACCACTCATTCAGTGACCATTTGAAGTTACGATAGCACCGAATGAGTGATGGTTATGACTGGTCCTTGAAGTTCCAGCTGCCCAGCATCCCCAAGGTCACATGATCGCGATCTGGGTGCTTGGCAACTGGCTTGCAGTTACTATGGTTGCGGCATCCTGCAGTCATGTGATCACGATTTGCAACCTTCCCTGCTGGCTTCCCATAAGCAAAGTCAATGGGGAAGCCAGCAGGAAAGGTCGTAAGTCTCCCCCACTTGTGCACCCTCTCCAAGCCTTGCACCACACCTCCCCAGCCACTTGCGCACCCTCCCCCACCTGGCAGCAGCCACCCCAAGCCCACCACGTTCACGCCATGCCTCCCCAACCACCCACACACCCCCTCGCTCCCTCTCCCATCCAGCAGCAGCCACTTAACTGCCTGCCAGCCTGCTTGCAAGCCTCCTGGAACTTGCAACTTCCTGCTGGCTTCCCCACTGACTTTGATTGTTGGAAGCTGGCAGGAAGTTGCAAGAAGGTGCTCACTTAACGACCCACAATCCTCACTTACTGACAGCAACGGGGACTGCAGGGATTGCTGTTGCTAAACAATGCAATCACATGATCTCGCGCTTTATGATCACATCACTTAATGATGGAAATTCCAGTCCCATTTGCCATTGTAACTTGAGGACTACCTGTAGAAGCAGAGACACTGCTGTTGCTAAAGAGCTCAGGCCTCTGTGGGAGCACACTGCATGAATCTGTAAATAATACATGTCTTCAGTTTCCTTGAGCAAATCAGTTTTTAATAATCTAAAATCAGTTCTATCTGAATGCTTCAGGAGAAGAAACAGGTTGGGTAGTGTTGGTGTTTTAATTGTATCAGCCAATGGGAGAGCCATCTTATTTGGTCAGAAAAGTGTTTAGAATACTTCACATAGGACCAAACAAATCATAACATTAATTAATGGCAAGCTGCTTAATTAGGAAATCACATTTTATGAAATCTCTGTTGGTATAAACTTTCCGTGACACCTACTTGGAGCAAATTGGTTCCCAAAGAACTGTGAACTGCATGCTCCTTTTTGGATGGCCCAAAGCTCCTTTCTGTTGTGCCACTGAAATTTGGCAGTTTCCCAGTAGAAACCAACAGCATGCTTTTCCATTGTTTGTAGGCTTGATGATTAAGCAGTAAAAAGGTTTAAAATATTTAATTCATTCTTAAAAACCCACTGTCCCCCAAAGACCAGAAATCCTAGTTTTGCCCAGTTATGTGACATGGTGTAGCCACTTCACATCATTACCGAAGCTCTTGATGCCAAAAAAAAAAAAAAAAATTACAGGACAGAATAAGTACACAAAGGTTGCCCATCTTGACATAAAAGATGCTGCTCAGGATTGTGTTCTATTGCTTTTTCTGACTGATGAGGGCAAGAAAAATCTGTTACGTCCTTTAACATATAGATCAGGATATTATTATTAATTATCTCTTTTTGTTGGATTACCCAAAATATTAACTTACTCGATTATCTAAGGGACCACCTGTCCCCTATGACTTCAACCGTCCCACCCGATCACACAGAGAGGGCATGCTTCGGACCCCCTCAGTGAAAGAACTTCGACTGGCGGGGTCCAGAAGGCAGGCCTTCTCTGAGGTAGCCCCTGATCTTTGGAACATTCTGCCCCCGGGGGTGCAATTGGCCCCCGCACTCCTGGCCTTCCATAAGGCTTTGAAGACCTGGTTCTGCCACCTGACCTGGGGTGGGGTGGGAATACCTCAAGCATGGGGATGGCTAGCCCCATAGAGGCCTTCTGCCTTCAGCCTCAGATTTTTCATCCTCTTGGTCTCTCCTTCTTTTTAGTAATGCTTTTAATTAAGGTTTTATGGATTTATATATTTTGTGTTTTTAATGTTTGTTGTGAATCGCCCAGAGTTCCCCCATTGGGGGGAGATGGGCAGTTGAAAAATTAAATAAATTAATTAAAAAATAAATAATTCCATCACTTATTGCACAGTACAATAGCTTGTAGGGAATCTGATTAAACAGATCTTCTTTCACAATATAAGATACTTCATGATGTAAGTGATTGCTAAGTACTGATAATGCACCAGTCTGCCAAATCTATAAATTTGGGGTATCCATTCAGCTTGCTGACAAATCCTGTATGCTAAATATCAAGCTGTTATATGCAAAGTTAAAGTTTCTGGTTGTAGTTTTAGTTGTGTTGGAGAAGAGGCTTTCTGCCAAAAGTGGGCAGTACATCTTCTTAGGTATAACTCTGCTCACTTTATCACAAAGTCCCAATCACAATATATAGAACCATTTTTTAACATGAGATTGCATGTGCCATTTTGAAGTGGCTCCTTCTGGAATCTTGTGAGATTTTTCCAGACCATTTTGCACAGTATTGATTTAAGTACATCTTCCAGTAGGCAGATATGTACATTTTATCGACTGAATTAATCAATGTTGTTCCTTACCTGTCTCACTCTCCAGTATACCAGGAGGCATTCCTGTTACAGCACGATACCAGAAACAACTGTACACACGAGAGGAGACCACCGGCCCTGATGGCTACAGCTATTTCAGCCAGGACCTCTAGAGTGAACTGCTGTGCTATCTCTGGATTACTCGTGGCTCAAAAGTGAACCCTTTTGCCGGCCTGCTACAATATTACTGTTCCTCTGACTAACTGAAATCCTCCTGGCCTGCAGTGTACAGGTTTAGCTGACCTAGAACCAACTATTGGCTAAAGGATCTAGAAGGGACATAATTACTACTTGGCATTTGCTCAGTCCTTTAGAGTAGTTTTCATTGTGTAACCTCTTACTGTAATAGCAGATGGGGGCGGGTGGGATGTGGGATTCTGTCTGGCCCCATCAAGGCTTGGCATTTGCTGGGATTCCGTCTTGAGCCCATCCTTTCCTTCTGCCTAGAAGAAGCAGAAAGGAGTTCTACACACAGGAACAGCCAGAGGAGATCGACCTTGGGAAGAAAGCTCTTAATTCATGGTAACGCAAGGCTTGTTACCTGTGAGATGTGGAATGGGTATAATGGACAGATTAATTATCTTGCCTAGAATGGGGTGTTACATTGCTGTATTCATCTTGCCCTTGCTGGAATTAATAGGGTTTGTGTGCAGAGTTTCTTAAGTCATCCATTTTGCCATTCATAACTACTTTTGTAGTTCAGCAGATGTTGGCTTTGGAGCAACTGGTGGTCTGTTCAGTAAAGTTTTTTCTGTTAGTAGTCTGCATAATCTACTTCAGAAACACAAGAAGGAGGGGGCTCTGCTGAAGCAAGTAGCAGTGCCTCCCCAAAGCTGCATTGCTCTTTCTGTTCCTGGTGTCATTCTTGTGGAATCTGTAATGTGTTTGAGCCTATCTGTCTACCAAGTTCATTTATGTTAAATGTTAATGAGAAATTGTTTGATGTGGTGGTGGAGACTTTTAATTTTTGTTCTTTAAGGCATTCTAACAGACTTGAAGAAATGTGAGAGAAACCAGAAGCTGCATTTTGATTATGGGGTGGAAGTGATGTTTTTGGGTGAATTTTCCCTGAGGCATCTTTCATTCTCAGTAGTGTTGAGCTCTCTTATTTCTCAGCTTTGTAAATCCAGTAACCATCCCCCAAGCTTAGATATTGGATGATGTGTTTTAGAGGTATTTATTCTCTAGGAATTCTATTGTTTTCCTGCTGATAAATTTCTAAAGCATAGGAGGAAATTCTGCTTAAGATGACTTGGCTATATGTTTTGTTTAGAAAAGTATAATCAGTTCCGCTAATCTTAGACTAGTACGTTGACTTTCCTTTTCCTGTGCATGTAAAAAAGGAGAACTGCTAATCCAGGTTTGTTTTAATCCTGCCAGTGGAATGTTTCCAAAACAGTTGAAATTTTCATTTTGTATCATACTGTATTACATGACGTAAAAGCAGAGTACCATAAGATAGTCACCACTTTATGCATCCCACCTTTAAATCTGTTTCTGTTTAAAACCAGCTAACAAATGCTTACAATACTTTCCTTCTGTTGGCTTCAAATGAAGCAGCACTTCATAAGACTTACTGAAATTTTAGAGGTCCTTTGCTTAGTAGCTTGTTTAATCTACAGTCTTCATAATGAGTAAGAAGACCATATCCTTTCTAAGCAATTCATTTCTATGTCCTTTCCTATTATCACTTCCTAAATTAATATTGTTGGCAAGTTTTCATAATTGGGTATGAAAATTGGGGTATACTATTTTATATAGTGGTATGTCATGAATTTGCATCCCCTTCTGATTGGGTGAGAGTACTTGCTGGCATTTTTGTCTTTTCTAGTAGCCTCTATTTCCATTTGCCAATATTTGTGAGATGGAAATATGTGAATATTGCTACCAGTATAATTATATATGGCTTCTCTGGCATATAGCTGTGTTAGTATGTGTGCATGCACACATTCCCTTTTAACCATTAGTTAACAAAAAATTAAAAGGATCTATCTTTGTGTTTTTACTTTTCCAGCTGAACTATTAAGGTTAGGTTCAAGTTAGAGCAGAGGAACATTTTTCTTTATAATGATGATTCATTTCCATTGAATATCATTCCTGGCAAACCCATTCTGCTGCTTTCTTTGGGCATAAAGTATTCACCACCTTAGCCCAATTCAAGCAGAGATTATTTTTAAAGCTCTGTTTTACATTCATGACTTCAAGTTAACTTAATGGGGTTAAGTGTCCTGAGGTTGCATCTCATTATTTCCAGTAAATTCAGAATTGAGGATCCCTCCTTTCCCTCAAAATTCAATTTATTTATCTTTGCAAGAAAAAAAGGAATCACAGGATTTAAAATAGCCTTGCGTATAAGGTTGTATTGTGACAGAATCTATAAGTATACCCACATAGACACTTTCTCATGACAATTCTCCTGTGAATAATCTGTCAAATATGTATCTTCTGACTTTTGGTGGTTATGTGTACATTAACCTTAATTTAAGCTTCTTTCTCTGCATTTAAGTTTTGTGTTTTAGCATTCTCATTTTCCAGTATCTTGTGCACTATTTGAAACTTGGTCTGTGATACGCCTAGTGAGCTTTCACAGTCTACATTGTAAAGTTTGGATACTATGGTTGCCTGTATGAACTCTTGACTTTAGAATTTTATTTCTATTGTATACTGAATTCTTTTGCAGTTGCTAAGTGTTGATAATTTTGGCAAACACAAGGGTGAATAAGTAGTCTGTTACTTCAATAAAGTGATTAATATTTTGGTTCAGACGAAGTACAAATGGGACATGATAAATTCATGAGTTACCATTAATCTCTTGCCTATTTTCTGTTTCTTAAATAGCCAGGCATTCTTTTTCTTATTTTAGAGATTAAAGGATTGTTTTTCTATTCATAGCAGGTGTATGTTTTGCTTGTGTAATGTTTGTACCTTTGGAAAATTACTCCCATCAAGAGCTGAACTTCAAAATCCCACTTCTGCACTTACAACAAATATTGTAAAACGTGAATCTATGTCATAAATTTAGAATATTTAGAAAAAAAGTGTTGGGGGCAGAGGCTTGGGGCAGGCTTTATTCTTATATTTAGATCAAAAAACTTAAGCATACATACAGACTCAAGTACCATCTTCTGCCACTTTTGATATGGCACTATACTGTGTGTACAAGCAATTTACTGCTCTGAACAATGTGCAAAGAGTTTATAGTGATATGGTGAGAGTAGATTCCTGTTTTATTCATTCATTTGAATTTTTATTCTGAGAGTTTGGGATGAGATGAAATATAAATTAAAGTTAAAACAAAATGCTGGCAAGATTAAATAATGAAAACAAATCTTAAGCATAAGCCTATTAATATATTTAGTGATTTTAAAAAATGCATTTTTGATATACTGTGATCTTGATGATAGAGCCAGGATGCCACTTTGCCTTCTAGAAAAGATATTGCAGATTTTGCCTTCAAGATCTTTCAGCAAGATACCAGCACTTAGAACTGAATGTTGGTTGTCTTGCTGTATTCTATAGCATCGGCCTGGACTATAAGAGCTAAATTAATATTTTTATGCTTAAAAAGATACTAGTTAGTGTTAAAAATACCAGTTGCCAAATTCAAACCAAAGGATGATGCTAATCACTCAAAAAAATCTCATTTAGTAATTTTCCTGTGTATTATGAAAAAAATGACACAGCTTTAAGCCGTGGAGCACATTTTGGAGACTGAATCCGCAGATATATTTAATTGTAATTCATCCATTGTAGAACTTTACCATAAAACGGCTGCACAAAGCTTGGCTAAACATGATATTCTGTGCTACATTTTATCAAAAAAGTTTAGATTGTGTGATGATGCATCCAACTAAATGCAATGAAACAAATATAAATTCACAGGCAGTGCCACTGGAGTCCAAGTAGAGGGTGGTCAGGGAAGGGTCTGAAGCTTCCTCCCATCAGTTCACCTAAAACAATCAATCATGTTCTGATTTACATCTGTAAAAATCACAAAGGAACAACGTTCTCCCCAAACAAGCTAATCCCCTTGAGTAAATACGAAATAGGTACACCTACATTATTGTTTCCCCACAGCTGCTAAGGAAGTAGTGAAACCTTACTCAGCTGCTAGATAGGAATGATATAGAGGGGCTAGCTCCATAAGGACAATGTTTTGTTTCCAATAATATCCATGTATGCTGAACTGCAAACTTATTTCTGAAAGAAAAAACTTAAATTCTGATGATGGTGCCTGGAGCGTAGAGCCATGTTTAATGTTGATTTGCAGAGGTTTGCTGTACTCTGGATTCAGTTCGAAAATGTGCGTTGGTGCTCATGAGAGCACATGCTGTATGTAGCTACTGTGTTATCCCAGGAAAAGATGCAGCTGGTGTAAGTGGTGTAGGCATATGCGTGCCTCCTATGCTCCAACGTATCTCTCAGAAACAACTGCAAAGTGCAGCAAAGCCCTGTGATTTGTCCCACATTGGGCTAAGCTACAGTTTAGGAGAGTGACTTTGGCCAGTTGTTGCATAAGCATCTTGGAATGTGAAGCCTGACTGTCAAAAGGGGAGTTCTGGTTTTCTGTCGTCCCCCACCCCCAGGAGTCCTCAAAAAACTCCTTCTGTATATTAAGGAAAATATTAAAATAGAAGAGCTGCAGGTAGTGATGGGAGTTAACAGAAATTGGAAGAAATTCATCTTGCATCAATTTTTGTGGTTAAAAACAAAGAAGTCCAAGCCCTTTTTGGCACCTGTGATTGCTCTCTTCTCTACGAGAAACCCTGAATTGCTGCTTCCCTATTGTGCAACATCACATAGCATACATACCCTATTTACATACAGTATACTTTAAAAAACCCTGTTCTAGCAGAGAATTGAGCATTTAGGAAAGGACCACATACGGTTCATCGTTTCCATTCAAGATGTTTCAGGCCAAGTCTATGATGAGTTTTGACTTTGGAAAAGGTTTTTTTCTTACATTTCGGGGAACCATGACAGCTTAACAATACTGAACTGAATGGAGTTTGTGGTAACTTATATTTATCTTTGAAACAGAGAGTAAAGGAAATACCAGGACTTGAACAGTATGAAATTTTAAAAGATGTTTCCCAACAGTAACAGTAGTAACAGAAATAGCTATTTGATTTAACTGTGGTTCTTAGGATATTTTCATCTGACATGTTGGCTTTGCTGTAGACCACAGAGCCTCCTAAAATATTATGAAGTTCCAATCAGTCTCAAATTAATTAGCGGTGCTGTTACTTTCAGAAATAATAAAAATACATATAATTGCAGCTTATGCTCTTACAGAAGTAAACACAGACGAGGCAAATGATGCTGTGCACAGTTGCAAATGATTCTGAATTCATTGCCACAGAGGGAACTAATTGCTGGTGATATAAATGCTCGTGTTAGCTGGGAAAATGTCCTGGGCAAATTTAGCGTTGGAAAGATTAGGTAGTCCTCAGGTTGTAACCACTCGTTCAGTAACCATTCAAAATTACAACAGCACTGAATGAGGGGGACTTAACAACCCGTCCTTGGAGTTCCAGCTGTCACAGCATCCCCACGGTCATGTGATTGTGATCTGGGTGCTCGGTGCCTGGCTTACAATTGCAATGTCGCAGCAAGCTGTGGTCACATGATCACAATTTCTGACATTCCCTGCAGGTTTCCCACAAGCAAAGTCAGCGGGGAAGCTGGCAGGAAGTCGGAAGTTGCTCCTGCTTCTTCTTCACCTGCCCGTGTTCCATAGTGCTGCCTGTGGCACCCCCCCCCCCCCACAAACACAGCTCTCTCTCACAGCTCTCACCTGCCAGCCTTTGCCTGGGACTCCCGCTTCTTTGCGCTTAATTACTCATGCAGTCCTGGGGTTGTGACAGCAATCAGAACTGCTGGGATTTCTGTCACTAAACAATGAGGTCACGTAATGTTCCACTTTACAGCCGCATCACTTAGCAATAGAAATTCTGGTCCCAATTGCTGTTGTAACCTGAGAAATACCTGTAATGACAATGACCCTTATCTGCTATCATTTGCAGCAGCAAATGAACTAATGACTGGAAACAGCTTATTTCACCATCCACTAAAACATCATTTTACATCAATAGTCCTTGACAATTTCCTGATCAACCATTTTCAATCATCACTTGTGGATGTCTGATCAATGAGAGGCATCAACTGCAGCTGTGACTGTCACTTTGTACATCCTATCCTACAACTCCAATTGAAACGAACTGCTAATATATCCACACCCAAATGTTATGAATGGGTGAAGGTACAAGATTCTACTTGCAAGCAACAGTTCCAACTGATGTTTACCAAATGGTCTGCAACCTTCAAACTTCTGGAAGGTATAAATGATCAAAACAGTTCTCCAAAATAATTTTAAAATGTGCAAAAGAAATCTGTTCTGTAGCATGACAGTGAACACAACCATGGATTTTGGATGAATGCCTAGCATTGGTAGACAAACAAAAACAGTGCAAACTTATAGATGTGACACAGTATCAGCAGTTTAATTAGCGGACCAATATGCAACTCAAAACAGAATGGAATGCCTGTTGGAATAAGATTGCGGAAGATTTTGAAGAAGCTGCTCATTGCTGAAAATATCATTAGCTTCCACACCACGTTATGCTGCCTCATAGGTAAAATTCAGTGCACAAATGATAACATCAGAAAGATAGACAGCACTTTTGTATCTGGAATTGAACGACTGAGTTGTTGGCACAAGTAATTCCAGCTTCTTTACAACCACCCTGTTCTGGAAGATGCTCCACTAGAACCACCAACTCTTGACAGCCCACATGGAACCATTGAAGAATGGGAGGCCAGAATCTCTGAAATAAAAGTTGCCATCCATCAGTTAAAAAGTGGGAAAGCTGCTGGAGCAGATGAAGTCACTATAGAAGTGTAAAGGCTGGTGGTGATACACTAAATTGTCAGCTCTACTCCTTCAAATATCTGGCAATCTAAAGAAAGACCAAATTCATGGAAACAGACAGTAATAGTGCTAATTTTCAAGAGAGGAGGCAGATATACAAAAATTACTGTGGAATTAGTCTCTGGTCAACCATCGGCATGGTATTTATGAACGTAATCCAACAAAAGCTTCAGAAGTGAAGAGAACAACTAGCAGGCTATTTCCACCTTGGAAAAGGATGCTATGATGAAATCTTTTTACTACAATAATTGCTTGAGGAATGCATCAGGTGTGGGAAGAGGCACATTGCTGTGTTCCTTGACTTTGTAGAGGCATTCATCATTCATCAGCCATTGCTACGGAAGGCACTCACTGCAGAAGGTGCGTCTGCTAAAATACTATACCTCCTGCAGCAGATATAGGAGAGATTACAAAGTTCTATTCATGGCAAAATGTCTAAAGACTTCTCTGTATATATTGGTGTGAGGCAAAGCTGTATTGCATCTCCCTTACTGTTCAAAATTGTGATCAATGCAGTCATGCAGAAAGTTTTGTCGGTTGATTTCATGTCAAATTTAGACAAGATGAATTTATCACAGATCTAATATTTGCTGATTTTTGCAGACAGTAAAAGAGAATCCTAACTGCTGCTTGTCCATATGGGAAATACCTTGGCTCAATTGTCCAAGAAGAGAAAACAGTTGCCATGGCTGACAACAATCAAATCAGCCAGGCTGCCTCAGCCATTGCAGCCCTGCCCTGGGACCTCTGGCAGAAAAAGCAGCATAAGGCACCCCCATCAATCACTAATATGCCGCATGATGCAGAATTTGAGACCATGCTTCGATATGATTTGAAAAAGCTTGAAGTTTTCTGAATGCCTCACATATTACGGATTTCAATCTATTGCAAAATACAAAATGAAACAAAGAATGGGGCTGCAGCCGACCTATGGTAACTGATGAAATTCAGAAGCGTTGAATGCAGCTGTTTGGACACACCTGCCATGTGCCAACTTCCCTACAGATTACTCTGGAAATTATGTCCTGTGGGTAAGAAAACACAATAATCAGCTCCAAAGAAAACTTGGCTGAAGCATATGGCAAAAGATCTAGCAACGCTTAGATTTAACCTGTTAGAAACTAAACAACTGGCCCACAACAAACAAAAATGGGGAATATGCTATGTGACACCAGCAGATCGATGGTACCAATCACTGATACTGGTTATGCTGTGGGTCATTACCAGGTGCAAGCTAAGGACTTTGAGTCAAGTTTAGCGGTGTTCTTCTTCCAAAGTCACAGGCATTTTGATTTACGTATGTGTTGATGATAAAACTAGTACAACAACTTATAGCTGTATCATCTTCTATGCATTAGTTTTATTGAAGTAATTTGCCTTGAATTCTTATTGTTGCCTTTGCTCAGCTAAAATATAAAGGTGTACATTTCATTACTTACTTTTTTTTTTTTTGGTGCCTTCAGGTCAGTTTTTGACTCCTGGCGATTGCCTGGACAAGTCCCTGCAGTTTTCTCGGCAAGATTTTGGAAGTGGTTTGCCACTGCCAGCTTCCTAGGGCTGAGAGAGAGTGAGTGAGTGAGTGGCCCAAGGTCACCCCACTGGCTTTGTGCCTGAAGTGGGACTAGAACTCACCAACTCACCGTCTCCTGATTTCTAGCCTGTTGCCTTGACTACTACACCAAACTGGCTATCTTATTTTCCTACTTTTTTGTTTAGAAACCCAAAAGAAGGCTTCCGATCAGCCATGTTAGGAGACCTGTTTCTTCAGTGCATCTAGGTTACCAGATGTCCTCCTCTCTTAGTTGGCTTGGATGGGTCAAAGATATTTATTTTTATTTTATTTATTAAATTTATATGCTGCCCATCTCCCCTAGAGGGCAACTCTGGGCATCTTACAATGAAAATCCAAAACAGTAAAAACAATGAAAATATAAATATCCATATTAAAATTAGCTAATAATATGGGGGGAGCAATATCGATTATCCCACTATATGGAAGATAGATAGATAGATAGATAGATAGATAGATAGATAGATAGATAGATATGAATGTTCTGTTAATTGCTGAGAAAATGTGAAATCTCTCCAGTGGAAGCATTATTTGGAGAAAGGACAGGTTCTTCTCCCTCAGCAGCTTCGTTAAATTTATGTAGGTTGTGTGTACGCACATGCACATAAATGCTAATTGTTAGGCGTGGAAGAATTATAGTTTTGTATGTTTGAGTACAAAATTAGTCACATGTTATCTTTGTAAGGAGCCTCCATGATTTCTAACCCAACATCTTTCTGTCAAATTGTTGAGTATCACTTATCTTCTGTTCTCCTCAAAACTCCATGCTTGCTTTCAATATCTACAGAGGAAGAGATTCAACTACAAAAGCCCTGGCTGTATTTCCATGAAGAAAATGTTTGCTTATCTAAAATCCACTGTGGCTGAAATACTAGTCCCTTCCTCCACTGCTAGCTGAAGATGAGTATGCATTTGGAAATATCTGCTGCTAAAATTGCATTTTATTATGTTAGCTTAGCAATGTAGAATTTCATTGCTTTCCAAACCTGTGAAAATTAATTTCATCTTGTCAAATAGCACCTTGTCTATGATGGTCTAGATGATAAAATCAGTGGGTAAAATTAATTTAGGAACCTGAAATCTTCCTGAACAATGTGTTAATTTAGAATTGATTTTAAAAATTAATGTTTTTCTTAATGATTGTGTAGCAGAATCTGAATCATGAAAGCTTGTAAACAGCTGGTCAAGCTTATAGTGAGTGTTGGATGAGAAAAAATGATGTATAAAGTCAATCTGTGCTCCATGCAACTAGACAAACGAATGAGCTCTTCATCTGAGAAAAACTCCTTTATAGACATCCTTAAAATTTGGAATCATTTCTCTTTATCATAGTAATTATTAGATCCACGTATTAGGAAAGAATTCCACCTAAAAAGTCATGCGTTTTACTAGTTCTTATAAAAGATGGTCTAATTCAGTTATGGCTGCCTGCAATTCATAAGCTTGGTGGCAGACATGGTAGACCATCCTGGTTTTTGTGAAGTACTCTTGTCTTAGGAACATTTCCTGAATATAGGTACTGAATTTTTGAAGTTCAGCTGAGTTTCAAAAGTTCAGGACTGTAATTTGCCAAGCCTGAATTTCTCAGTGAGCTGGTCCTCCTGGTGGGTAGACTAGTCTAAAAGTTGACTCACTTCAAGATTTTAAAAGAAGCAGGAGAAGCACATCAGGACCTTTGCTTGATCGCGTGCAGAGCGGTTTAAAAAAAAAGCAGAGCAAACAAAGCTGCAAACATAAAAGGAGGAGGTGGAGATACTGTACAACCACCATATGACCCAGGGTTTGATTTTGCCAGGTTTATTTATGGTGATCGTAAAAAACAGAAGAAAAAAAATCTGCTACTATCAGTGTTCACAGTAATGTAAACCCTGCTACTCTCCCCAATAAATTGTTCTAAAATGTCTTCTTCTAGAGAAATCGGATGAAATGGTCCCCCCTCCCCAGAATTTTAAGAAGCGTTTGCCAAGAGACAGAGATTCCACTTGCCTGAACTGATTATTAGATCTGCTGAGATTTTACAAAGTGTGCCCACATGGGGGAGATGGAGAACCACTGCTACGAATTGTTTAAAGCTGCTGCATGAATACATTTAAGGCCTGCTCGCATTTATTTCAATTGATTTCAGTAGGGCATGCTAATTTCCTAATCTGATGTGAACTGTTGTCCTTGACTGAAGCCCTGCCATGCTGCCAACTCAGTGACTTACAAAAGAGAGTTGTACGTTTTGCAGTTACCTTTCTTACTGCTGTGGGACAGTGGATAGCAAAAGGAAGATGCAATAGTAGAAAATTAAGTATGAGCACTTGTAACAAACTGAGTCCAACCTCCAACTTTGATTCTAGAAATCTCTATAGAATTGGTAGGCTGTAGCTGAGTGGCCCCCATTCCTAGCTCAACTTTTTCCAACCTGCTAGTTGGTAGAATTTTAATCCCAACACTTCTGGAGTACCCCAGGCGGGGCAAGACTATCTTAGCTTTTCACTAGCTTTTGCACGTAACTGTTAGCTCCTCTTTTTCATATTGATACTGACAAACATAACTAAACATGAACCTAGCCACATCCAAGGATATTCTATGCGTTTGTATGTGTGCTTTCAGGTGATTGTCATTTTTTATTTTGCGAGTATGTGAAATATTGTTTCAATGGGAACAATCAATGGCAGTGAAAAGGTATTAAGGCTGAAAGAAACAACACAGACTTGATGTGGCTCAGTTCACTTGTCCTGGATCCCAAGTGCTAATTAGCTTATTGCTGTGGAATTGCTGAGTTGATACTGTACCAAGGTTTGCATCCACCTTGGTGTAATTTTTCAAGGGTGATGGTCTAGGGTTATTAGGCCATAGGTCCATCCAGGCCATAGGCCCATCCAGTCTAGCCTTAATGTGTCGTGGGAAGCTCGCAAATCTGGACTAGAGGACACTGGCCCCCTTCCATTATTGATTCCCAGCAACCAGTAGATACAGAGTGCCACCTCTGATGAAATGGTAGATGATGTGCATTCTACTACGGTAAGCAGAGGGTTAATGTAGCACTTCCTTATAAGGCTGGTGGGGCATAAAGCTAGAAGTGGGAGAGAGGTGTGAGGAGAGGGGCAGGGAAGGGAAGGGAAAGAGACAATCAGTCTATATTAAAAGAGGAAGAGAAGTGGCCCTAGTAAGTAAAGTAAACTCTGAGTAAATAAGTGTGGGATTTTGTATCTCTAAACAGCAACTTGCATCCCCTATTTTCAATTCATGCAGTTATTGTTCAATGAAGTGTTAATTCTTTCAGTTGAGTAAATGACAGCATAATACCACTACCCATGCCATAAGATATGTGCTGCAGGAAAAGAGCTTATAAGAGAGCAGATAACATCAGTGTAACAACTCTGTCATCTTGGGGTGGTAGCAAAGAGATTTTAAACTATGTTTATTCCCCCCCAAAATACTTAAACAAATTTGGGCTACTTCTCACCAAATAAACCTGGTTTCACCACATTGCCTATGATTCAGGAGGTAATAAGTTGCCATTCATATTAGGAGCAATTGATTATCTGCCCCAGACCCTTTTAAAACTATCCAAGTGGGGGCTATTACCACAAATGCTTGCAGCAATTTAAAGAAGCTCTATCAGTCCTAAATCCCCCTGCATCTTGTTCCCGTGGATGACCTTGCACTCTAACATTGTATGTATGTGAGAGAGAAATATTCACGGTATTTATGCCCATACGATTTAATATATCTCCTCTTATGCATTGTTCCAAGCAAAACAGCCCTAGTCACTATAGGCTTTTCTGATAGGGGAGCTGTTCCACGTCCTCATTTTAGTTGCCGTTTTTTGCAACTTTCTATCTCTATAGCATCCTTTTTAGTAATTATTTAAAAACACAACGAAGAAAAAAAAGGAAAGTAAGAAAAACGGGGGGGGGGGAAGAGATTTACAAGTGTAAGATTAAATTAAAAAATATTAGATTACTGCTGCATATTAAAATATATCAATTTACAACTTTAGAATATTTTTAAAATCAAGTCAATATGCAATCATGAACAATAACCAGTGTAATACAAATCATAAGTCAAAGAATTACAAAGATTTCTGTCTAAGAATTCTATTCTTATTTAGCAAATCAAATGAAAGCTTAGATATTAAAATCTTATATTAACAGAAATCCAAACTTTCAGTGCAGTAGAAGCCCATATGTTAAATTATAATCCATGAATGATTTCCACATTTGGTTAAATTCTGTATCAGACAGTTCTTCAAATACAAGGTTATTTTTTTTGACATTGATACATACTCCCTATTTTAAGGTGTACTGACCAGAACTGCATACAATACTCCCAAATGTAGTTTATATAAGAGCATTATTACATTTGTTAAATTTATGTTCTATTCTCTTCTTAATGATATTAAGCGTGGAATCTGCCTTTATACAGTTAGCTGCACACCAAGTTAACATTTTCATTAAGACGACTACCATAACTCCAAGATTTCTTTCCTAATCAGTCACTGCCAGCTCAGATAAAAAGCTTGGAATTTGTTTGTTTGTGTTTTGTGCCAACATGCATCCTTTTATACCTCTTTACATTGAACTGTATTTACTTACTTCCTTGCTTACTTAGCAATATTTATAGGCTACCCCAATCCATACAATCTCTGGACAATGTACAGTATTTCAAAATACAATTTAAAGAACAGGAAACTATGATGGTCACCTGAACAGAACTTAAGGCCAAAAACTTGTTGGAACAATACTGATTAAACTTGCTTCCTAAAAGTAAGCAGACTTGATGCCACCCGTACTTCTAGCAGTAAGGTATTCCATAAGGTAAGGACCACCACTCAGAAGGTCTGTTGCCTGTTCCATGTCCAATTATTCTCACAAAGAGAGGAATAGGCCCTCCTAAATGGGCAGATTCTGTTCTGGCAAGACATTGCCTAATATAAGCCACTGCTGTGCCCTAAAGGGCTTTATAAGTAATGACCAGCACCTTGAATGGGCCTGGAAGCCTACTGGTAACTTATTTAAAATAGGTGTTTTCCGGACTGACAGGGCAACCCCATCAGCAATCTTGCAGCTGCATTTTACACTTCTGGGTGATCTCCAAAGCCAACCCTCCACAGAGTGCATTACAGTGGTCTAACAGATGATCAGGCCATGAGTAACTGTTGTCATATCATTCTGGTTGAGGTAGGGTAGTAATTGGCATACCAGCTGATGCTAGGCAAAGGCCTCCCTATCACAGCTTCCACCTCTGATTCATCAAGCATCAATCTTGTCTAGGGCATCTCTCAGGTCACAAACCAACTCTTTGGAGAGGAGTATAACCCTGTCAAGGGTGACTACAGGGACCAATGTTCTTGGATTGCCCAGGCATTTATTGACAAACAGCAACTTCATCTTGGAAGGATTTAATATGAACTTGTTTTGCCACTTTCAGATCCTTGCAACCTCTAGCCACTGATTCAGGATTTTTACAACTCTGGAGTAGCAGTGTATAACTGGGTGTCATCCACATTTTGATGACACATCATTCTGAAATGACAAATGGCATCCCCCAGGGGCTTCACGTAGATGTTGAACAAGGGGAAAGGACTGAGCTCTGGGAAACACCACATTGGAGTCATGTAGGTTTCAATTACTGCCCTTCCCCCAGCCTCCAGTGTAATCACCTGTTCAAGAATGGAACTATCACAGGGCAGTGCCCCCAACTCCTAACCACTGCAAGCAATATAGGATGCCATGGATAATGGTACTGAATGCTACCAGGAGGTCTAATAGGGATGTGTTTCCCCATCCTGACATAAGTCATCTGGCAGAAACCAATGCTGTTTCTGGAATCCTGACTGCAAAAGTTCTAAGTAATCAGCTGATTCACCACCACATTCTCCACAACCTAAAAAGGTTGGGCAGAAGTTATCAAACCTGGCCAGATCCAAGGAGGGCTTCTTCAGGGAGAGGGTGCACTACCATCTCTTTCAAGGCAGATGGCACCATACTTTCCTCCATGACATGTTGACAGCCTCCAAAGCCAGCAGCTCATGTCCTGATGGCAGGAATGGCATGGATCAAGTCTACATTGAAACTACTGAGGACCCTATCCATCAGATTCAACAAGCTCAAAAGAATCCAAAGCTACTACACAAGACATTGCTTCACTCATCACCTTAGACTCTGTCCAGCTGGCATCCAGAGCAGAATGAATATGAGAAACATTTTCTGCTAAGAAACCGTACATCCATTTGGCATTCCTGAGGGAGCTTTGTCTCACCCATCTTCCCTTAAAAATGTTCAGGTTACTCTAAACAGGGCTGCTAAGTAAGAAACTGCAGATGCAGTAAATATGAATTTACGGTTTTCTGCTCTGATTGCCACTTTGTAGGCTCAACCTGAGCATTTACCAGCACTTGGTTGCATCACTTTTGAAGCCATTCATGTAGTTTGGAGATATCTCCTTAGAGCTCGTTTTGATTTGAAGCTCTGAGCTCTTGTTGGAAATCCCCTTTTTATTTTAATACCATGAACAATTTGATATTATGAGCAAACCTGGCCACTTCACTGCTCTACAGATCATTTCTGTACAACTTAAAAAGTAATGGTCCCAACATGGATCCTTGGAATATCCTGCTATGCACATCTTGCCAGTGTGAAAATTGACCACTTAGGTATCTCTATTCTCTGTTACCTATTTTTAACCAATTGCCAGTCCATAACAGAACTCTTCCTCTGATCCCATGACACCTGAGTTTGCTCAGGAGCCTTTGGTAAGAGACTTCATTAAAACTATTTGTAAATTTGTAAAGTACAGAACATCTATTGGGTCATCAGCCTTGTCTACATGCTTGTTGATACCCCCAAATAAGGTCCCAAAGACAAAACTTGCTTTTGCAGAAATCAAATGAGTTCCTTTCCATCAAGGCTCATGTGTGTTTATTTTTTATTGATTGATTACGTGCCATCAAGTTAGTGTCGACTCCTAGTGACCACATCAATTTTCTCCATGAGTATGTTTGTTTATTCTCTCTTTAATAATACTTTCAACAATTTTCCTCAGAACAGATGTTAAGCTAACTGGTTTATAGTTTCCTCTATCATTACTCAATTCCTTTTAAAAAATTGGGGTCATATATTTAAATTTTTAAAACTATTTGGTAGACACTTTCTACGCCTAAGGATTATTTATTTTCCGTTTGTTAACTTGGCTTCTACTTTCAGATGTCATTACTTCTATTTGTCTCAAATAGTTCAACCTTCCTTCTAAAAAAGCCAGCTCAGGCATAGATATCTATTCTACACCCTCAGCAGTAATGACAGATGTAAAGAAAAAATTCTGCTTCCTTGCTCTTTTCCTATTATCCTTTAGCATACATTTAACCTCCCTCCCCCTTCCCCCAATCATCCAACTGTCTTCTTGTCAGTTTCCTATTCCAAATATATTTGAATTCCTGTTGCTCTTTATCTTAGTTTCTTCATGCTCCTCAAAGTCTTTCTGCATCTGTTATTTTGCCAGGGTTTGTTTCTTTTGTTTCTTCTCACTTGGCCATGTTTCCTTTCTCCCTTATTTACTGGATGTATATCCTACTTTCAACAGGAGCTCAAGGAAGCACCCTTCCCTTTAATGCATTGCTGAGCTGTTCATTAAGCCCTTGGATTTTGCAATACTTTTCCTGATCTTATTATACTTTCTAACAGATTCGATTGTTATCATTCTGAATGAACTCCAAGTATTGTGGAGAGAAATTACCTCCTTGAATCTCCCTGTCAACTTTATGTTCACCAATTTTCTAGTTTTTAGAAGTTTGCTTTTCTGAAGTTAATGGTGACAATCTTGAACTTTTTTGTAGGCATCCCCTTATGTGCATGTGGAAGCTTATAGCAGTATGCTATTGGTTTCCAATCAGTTCAATAACTTTTAGGTCTTGGACAAGATTCTGGGCACTACTTAACATTACGTCCAGGGTTGCATTTATCCATGTTAGTTCCCTGACTGGCTATTCCAGGGCACAATAACTTAGATCATTTAAAAGTTAGCTTCAGAGCATACATTTTTCCATTCTGTAGGGAAGACGGAATTTGCCTATTGTTAACTGTTTCACTTCCATCAGTTGATGCTGCCAATCTCTGATTAGAGAAAGACATTCTGGACGTGCAGCAAGAGCAACTGTGCCCAGCCTTTTCTCTATCCCCATTTTGTGAGGAAGGGCTTCTCTCAGTGCAAAAAGGGAAACAAGCTGAACTTCTCTGCAGCAGATTGGAAATAAGCCCTTTCTCTTCTCTCCTTGCTGGAGTAGAGGAAGAGAGTACAACCTGAGAAAGGGACAGGAGTATCACACACAGGGAATAAAGGGGGAGGTCACAGCCACCACCTTGACTTTTTTAACCCTCCCCCCCTCAGATGCCTCTGGAGAGGAAGTTAGTTTGTATGAGGAGCCCCCATGGCTAGAGGTTCTCTGATACTTATGCCTAGAAGTTAGAAGTGGAAACCCATCCAAGGCTGGTCTTTCACCTGTACAGCAAGAGGTAGCTTTCTTCAGCCTTGGGATGAAAAAGTCTTACGGCACTTTGAAGACTAACAGATGCTTTAATACATACATTTCCATGGATTACAGATCACTTTGTGATCCACGAAACCTGTTTTAGTCTTTAAGGCACCCCAAGACTCTTCTTTCTTTGCTGCAAAAGACAAACATGGTTTCCCCTGAATAGGTTACGGTAGGTCTCAATTTGTTGGCCTTCATCCACCCCCAAACTGCCTCCAGGAGTTTGTTCAAGTTTTTATGGTCTCCCTAGAAATAGTTGCAAATGAGTGTTAGAACTGCCTGCCATCAGCCTATTGGCTTGATGCTTTAGCGCAAACTTCTAGCACAAAGAGTAAGACAAATTCCTGTAATATTCCAAGACCACTGGTCATGAGGTGAGGGTATTCTCTAGTGAATCAATTCTAATTCATTTATCTAAAAAAAAAGACTAGACTTATGATAGTATTGTGCCTCCTAATCTTGCCACAGCCAGGAGTCAATGGTTTCTGAAAACTGCTTAAGAGTTTAGGAAAACAGGTAGGACTGTAATCACCCTCTCCAGCCATTTCTCAGCATAAGCTATCCCTCTGACATAAATGGGCAACTTTTTTGGCAGAGAGTTGTCATTATTATGGTCTTTCAAGCCAGTCCTGACTCTTGGTGGCTTGCTTTTTGCCCGCCACTAGTGTTAAAATCTCATGTCCAAAAAGGTTTTGCCTGCCATGGACATAATTGATTGGTGTGATATTCTTGTTGTGATTATGGCATGGGTACATAAATCTGCAGTGGTATCTATCGACCATCAATCGATAGCCCTAGCCCTAACCAATTCGGTAAGAAAAAAATGTGCAGGACAGCCAAAATAAGTGGACATATAGTAATCAATTGGTAAGCAAACGTAACTTGCAGGCAATGTTTATTTTGGTAGGTAAATTTTTATTTATTTATTTATTTATTTATTTATTTATTATTAAATGTATATGCTGCCCATCTCCCCCAAAGGGTGACTCTGGGCAGCTTACAATTAAAAACCAAGACAATAAAACAATAAAAACTATAAAGACCCCTCCCCCAATTAAAACACAACACTTGCAAAAAGCAACAAAGCCATTCATGCAGTTTCTTGGCAACATTCTCAGAAGTGGTTTGCCAGGACCTACATCCAGGATGTTGGGGGGCCTTGTCACCCAGCTGGCTTTTCTGCATAAGGGACAGCTAGAACTTGGGTCTTCTTGCTCCTGATTCATGCCTTTAACCATTACACCAAACTGGTTCTTGCGGGGTGCTTACTAGAACTTAAATCTACAGTTTTTAGGATATAAAGAAACAAGCAGGGACCTTAAAAAATTACCTTTGGGCTAGTACCTACTTAAATAATTCATAAATTATCTGGAGTGAGGGTGTTCAATGGAAAGACCGCATTTACAGATGACATCAAATACCAGGACAGTGAACATTCCAATTAGCTTCCAAAAGCTTCCAAAAGAATCTTGACCTTGGAATCATAATCATAATCATAATCATGGGCAGTTAACTGAAAGTATCAGTGCTATTCAGTGAAAAAAGATCATTCAATGTCAGCCCCGCTAGGTAGACCAGACCAAGAAATCAACTCCAAAGGAAGGCTAAAACTACTTTTATCAAGATTGGCTATAACAGAATCCTGCAAGTCTAATTACGTTGTATTACCTCCAACTACTTATAGTTCAGTGAATTAGGGAGGTGTCTGTCTGAGCTGCTTCCAAGTATTATCTCTGTCATGGACTTAAAATAAGTTTTAACCCTCTGCTTGCATATCTCCACCAAGGTCATCTTCCCTACTCTCTACATTCAATGTAGAAACCCTTCAGAAATGAGATTAAAATAAATCTGCTAGCCACATTTGAATCTAGAAAGAACAATTAACTATGATTTGGGGGAGTGTCAAGATGACAGCCATGACCATGCAACAGAACTCCCACCTTTTTTTTTACATGTATTGTGCATGCTACCTTCAGGTTTGTTTGTTTTTTTTACATCACCCCCTTCAGACACCCCTGGATTCAGAAACATCCTAATAAGCAAAATCAAATGCATCCATTTTGAACAAATGAAACAAGTATTTTCACAAAATGCATAGTTAACTTACTGTATCTGCTGTCACTGTTGGATTGATTCTCCTTCCCCTGAATCTATTAAGTTATTAGCCAACATTCCTGTGATGGAATGGAATTATGAAGGCCTGGCTCAGAGAGATAAACATTTTCTTAGCTCGCCGGAGGAGCCTGGGAGATACAAGAGGATGAGACTGGCTCCCTGAGGAATTCACACTGTTGTGGCTGGCTGACTTCGGGAGCTGGGGTTTCAGTCTGGGAAGATTCTTGCTAGAGGTTGTAGCTAATAAACATAGCTGAACTGAATTGAGTGATGTCAGGCCTATCCCAAGGAACTCCAAGAGACAATGCAAATTCAGTCCAGCTATCAACCCCAGCTCCCGAAGTCAGCCAGCCACAACAGTGTGAATTCCTCAGGGAGGTGCCAGTCTCATCCTCTTGTATCTCCCACGCTTCTCCGGTGAGCTAAGAAAATGTTTATCTCCCTGAGCCTGGCCTTCATAATTCCATTCCATCACAATTCCCAAACTTCTGAATACATCGGGACTGCAGCTCCCAACATTTTCAGCCAGAACCTCCACGTTTGAGGACAATATAACTCTGAATTGTGAGGTACATACTTCCTATCTGTTTGTCCACTTCTTGGAGGCATCTGCCTGGAGAATGGAAAAGCAGTGTTGCAGTTAGAGGTACCCTTACTCTGATCTAGCAGGATTTTTCTTACTTCCTCTTCCTCAGCCCTGCCAGTTCTGCTCTCCCTGTGCCGATGATAACACCCCTGGGGCCGCCGCCTCCTCCAGCCAGACTGAGCCCAGCCTTGAGATCATGTTGGAGGGGCTCCTTGTGGTCCCACATTTCTGGGATGCCAGGGGAGCCCAAGTGAGAAGGGGCTCGCTTCTCCATAGCTGTGCCAATGCTACAGAATGGCTCCCAACTGAAATCAGATCGGGCCCCTCCCTGGTAGGTTTTAGGAAGTTATTAAAAACAGCTTTCATCGTAGAGCCTTTCAGGAACATCACCTGTGCCTCTTGTTCTTATTCTCTCTCTGTCTCTGTCTCTGTCTCTCTCTCTCTCTTGTCTTTTTGTGATTTGGACTGCTTTTTGTTTTATTTCTGTTGTTTTTACTGTGACATTGTAACCGTCAAGAGTCACAAGGATTAAAATTGAAGAGAGAGAAAGAGAGAGAGGGAGAGAGAAAGAAAGGAAGGAAGGAAGGAAGGAAGGAAGGAAGGGAGGGAGGGAGATATAGTACCTGCCATATTTCTTGGCTCGAACAGAATACTTACAGCGCGCCCTTATAACAGATCACAGGGGCCTGTACGAAGCTTTGCACGAGGCTGTGGCCACTGACATCTAATTCACGTGGTTGCTTTGACTCGCTTTTACGCCACCTGCATACGTTTCCTGCTTTTGTTTATGTCATTCAGCCAGGCATGCAGTCTGACTTTCGGCTGTACTTAATACTCTGGTTCCACATCCTGAACTTCCGTGACAAAATTCCAGCCTCTGAAACAGCCAGCGGTCTACGCAAAGGGCAGGGACTTAATATTCTAGCCCTCAAAACGGAAGGGGAGCAGGCTGAGGCTCCTTGAATTGATCAAACTGCAGCTGCTGCATCTGGAGTGAAGCAAGCCCAGGCCTTGGAGGTCCTGTTTTTGCCAAGACTTAGCGGAGGGCTTCTTTGTGGCCTGGGCTGCTCACACTCGTGTCCTTAAGCAGCAAGCCACCAGAGGCACAACTGGCAATTTAACTGTGGAAACTCGGTGGGATTGTATAGTACAAGAAGTAGGAGTATCTCAGTTTGGGCTTTGTTTGCTTTTTAATAAGAAGAAACTATAGATCCATAACGGCATTGTCAGGCAAATGGTGCTATGTGACAGAACTTCTAAAGAAGCAGAAAGTCTAAATAGCACCCTATTTAGTAGCCAAAGGGCCATTGACTGCTGGCTCTCGTTTGTCTAGAGCAGAGTTGGCCTATGTGGTCTCCGGGGCGCTGTCAGTCATTAGGAATGTTTCAGCTACTGGTATTCCATGCTCCTGAACACTTACTAGCGCTCTTCTTTGACAAACATAAGTAGGTGTAGGGCAAAGTTGCACGAAGTCCAGGGACTTAGTTCTGCAGTTTACTAGGAAATTGCAGCCAACTAAATATGCTCAAACTCAGCCTTCCCTTACCAGGCGTCCTCCAAATATGGCAGAAGTGTGACACCCCAACTAGGAAATATTGACATACCTTGTCACATTCAGAATGCTATGGGAAATCAACTCCTCCATCTCTTTAATCCTGACTCACCAGCCCACTGCTCTTCTAGGATCCCCAAGGCCCGTTCTGTTTCCTTATTACTGATATACTAGCCTTTATTTACATTTAGTTACCACAACTGGTGTGGCATGGCTTCCATCACCTTCTCCTCTCCTCTGCTCCCACCCACCTCCAACGATTTGTTCCAGGGCATCATGGGTCTAGCATCCTTCCCAGTGCTGCATAGAAATCAACTGTCCTCGTTTTGGAAGTCCCTGCACCCTTCCCTCCTCTTCCTCCCAGGGAGCAAGGCCCTTCCCCCTTCTCCTACACCCCAGGGCGGCCTGACCTCTTCTCAGAGGCAGATCAGACAGTCCCTGCTCCTGTCCGTGACTGGAATAGGCTGGCCGGATTAAACATTCCTTCTGCTGGGCAGGGAGGGGGAGGGTTGGAGTCGATGCATTGGGAACAGGGGGCCTGGCCAGCAAAACACGGCTTTTCTTGGCAGGAATGGAGCAAGCACTTAATTCCTGCCTATTGCTTGGTGGGAGAGGGAAGGGGGATTAGCATAATCACCTACAGCGTTTCCCTGGAGAGCACGGATTGCGCAGGCATGTGGAAAAAGGAGCTGAAGAGGAGCCGCTGGCTACTGGTCACCGGGGCTTGCTCAGTCCATTAGAAGTGGAAAAGGTCGGGGCACTTTCCCAGCTGCTAACTGTCCCAAAAGCTCCTTTGCAGGGCATAAGGACTGTGGCTACTTCCCCCCACCTGGACGCCCCAGAAGTATTGGGCGAGCTCTCACCTCATCCCTACCCAGCACACCCGGGGAAAGGCCACCTGGAGAGGCAGAATCAGCAAGCTAAAGTTTGCACAAGGGACCAGTATTAACTGGAAACAAACTGCAAGAAGGGGAAACATGTTGGATGGTGAGAAAGAAGCTGGCTTAAACTCCAAGATTAAAAGGCTGAGATGCCTTGCCTGTTATTGATACAGAGGTACAAAGATGCATTTGCACGTTGGAGCAATAAACTGTCTCTTTCCATTGTAATCCTCAACATTCAGGACTAAGGACCAAAGCTGTCAGAAATTAGGCCAATTTGAGCATAAGAAACAAATACACACATCCTCCTTTTTCTATTTCATGCCTCCTGTTGTTTGCCAATGAACCAACCAGTGCTTCATTTTGCCTCCAGGTGCTTTCAGTGGAAAATTGCTGATGTGATCCAAACACTGCTAAAAAGCAACATATGGATATATAATTCCCTTGCCACGCTTCATTGCTTTTTCCCTCCTTGTGCTCTCCTTACTGGTGGTGTGACATTAGCTGCCCAGGTAGAAAATGTGGAATTGCCCAGAGCAGCCATTTTTTTTCCCTCATAAGCATTTAATTTGTATTTAATCACTTGCAATTGTTTTTACGTGTACAGTTTGCATGTAATGTAAAAATTACTTTAAATTGCCAGGATGTTTTTGAGGACAAAGTTGCAGATTGCCCAAAGAAGCCATTGTTAAAATAACTTTGTCCAGAAAAACAGATTTTGTAGTTTTTGTAACTTAATTCTGAAAATGCTGGTACACAATTCTTCAAGTGCCAGTTAAATATTTATGTTAAAAATAGAGCTGTAAAAATAGCATTAATTAAATGATAGACTTAAACAGAGACAACATGGTAACAATGAAGGTATGCATTGAAATGAGGAAGTTTGCTTTGTACCGCTTTAAAAAGTTAGAGAAGTAGCACTGTTTTGACCTGCCCCTGTAGATGACTGTGCCCTTGTCTGATTTCTCCACAGTTGGAAAAGAAACAGGACGATGGGCATTGCTCAGCATAATTGTTGCAATCTAAACAACTAAAAACTGGTTGAAGTGGAAATTCTACCTCTACACTTCATGTGGAAGCTACTTTTGGTTGTACTTTATACAGCAAAGTAATTTTGTCTTAAAGAAAAGACAAGGTCCCAACACCTTATTTGGCATAAGGCAGTGGTGAGATACTCATCTCATATATGATGTCATTGGCGCACAGGAAATGGTGGCAGAAACTCTTGAAAACAGGACAGCGAAGGCTAGGTTTCAAAGGCAAATTGCTGCACTAGAAGCTAAACATAGAAAAGCATTTCTCCACAATGTTCCTGAAACCCATTAATTAAACCAGGAATATACAATCTCAGGCAACACTTGTAAACTGCCTGGGCCAGCCTTCGCTGCGCCTCCTCAGTCCTTGAAAATTGCTGCTGAATCTATATTTTAATATGACAGAATGGTCAAATTGTTTCTCACATATCTAATAATATTCTTAACAGAATATAATAAATACAAATTAAATCAAATTTAGTTTTTGTCCTAGCCCTCTCACTTCTTAGGGGAGGGGGTCTTCCAACATGACACTCTTGGCTCAAAAACTGGTATACCATGTAATATCTTCCACACAGCCACCATTTTCATTCCCCAAACCCTCAAAAATCTATTAAAGCTGACCCGTTTGCCCTTACTGCAAGTCATCTCGAAGGGCTGAGGATTCTCCCTCTAAATTGACCGATTCAGGAGTGCCAAAAAGAGCCCCACCCAGCCCTCCCCCACCTGTTCTTGGGTGGCTTCTTAAAAATCACCACAGTTGCTGTGAGCAGCAGCTGAAAAGCTGCCGTGACACCATTCAGTTCAAAGGGCTGGTGCTCCAAGAGGGTGAAATGCCAGCAAGAAGCTGTAGCGGTTTACAGCTACGTATATGGAAGAGGGGCAAGCCAGGAGTCAGGACATTTCAAATGGAAAACCAGAGTCAAAGCGACTCCTGATGCACCACCCCTGAGCTGAAAATAAATTGTCAGCCACCCAGATGCAGAGCTGTTCCAAGAGCAAACCCAGTGCCAGATGTCAAGGTGCTATTATCTTCCACTGCTGTTTTTTTAGGGGCAGGGCGGCAGTTGTGTGTTGTGGAG
Source organism: Liasis olivaceus (assembly GCA_030867105.1). Taxonomy (NCBI): domain Eukaryota; kingdom Metazoa; phylum Chordata; class Lepidosauria; order Squamata; family Pythonidae; genus Liasis; species Liasis olivaceus. Next base: position 63,195,243 of record CM061348.1, on the reverse strand, counting down.
AGAACTTCAGGCACACAGCAAGCTCCTGTCCTGCCTCACCTGCCACTGGGGATGCCTCAGGAACATTGCCTTCCTTCTTCTCTTTTCCCTTCAGATTGTATGTATCATTCATTCCCCTGCAACTGGTAAAAATAATAATACACAGTACAACAATCATAAATAGCAACTGGACTCTCTCAGCAAAATCAGCCTATATTTTTATTGTATCGGGATAGGGCACAACTGAATAGAGCTATGCTTGCAGAGCTCAGAAAATGAATCTAATGTTAACACCCCCTTGGTCTGGATCTCTGGCTCCTTCCTGGCCCAAGGAGCCAGAGCGGATAAACTCCCCTAAAGCTGTCTTCAGACTCAAGATCCTGCAGGACCCTGCTAGCTCTTTTTCCTCCAGCTCTGAAGGAGGAGAAGAGGAGTTTCAACTGGTGAGGAGAGCTGAAGACAGCAACGCTGGGAAGCTGGAGGAAAGAATAAAGGAAAGCTTGGGGGTGGGGAGCGAGACACACCCCACCCCCAAGTCCTTTTACCACAGATGCTAGAGCCAAAATCCTGCCATGATTTCCAGTACCCTAATCCATTGGGGATAGCAAAGAGGAAGTGCTGGAAAGTCCATCACAAGCTGTGCTATCTTTTTGAACTTAAGCACCATGAAAACATTTAATTATTTATTTATAATTCGTTTGCTTACATCTGAATGTTGCAATCTATATTATAAAGATTATGATTTTAAAATTCTTAACTGTCTTAGGTGCCATTTTGGCAGAAAAGTGAGGTATAGAATCAAAGAAGTTATACCTTATCCACCCACCCATTTGATAACAGAAGTAAAGGAAACCAATCATTGATTCTTATTCTACCCCAGCATCCTTCCCCAAACAAGGTAGGAGTCACTGGGCCATGTGTCTCTCTCTCTCTCTCTCTCTCTCTCACACACACACACACACACACACACACAACAACATGTGTGTGTTTTCTCCAACAGAGGGAGTGGCTAGAAGTAGAGCGATATGGGTTGTTCCAAAACAACAGGCAATTCCTGCTCTGCAACATCGGGATCTGCGTAAAGATAAAGTCAGCCTTGACTCCAGCCTTCACTAGCACTGATCTGTTGGAGAATACAATACATGCTTGAATGTGTAATGCTATCTTTACACAATGCTCTTAACCTGGTAGCAGAATCATCCCATTTTCTGGGTTAGTGTAATACAATGAACTACAAACTAAACAGATAGGCTTGGTTTGCATAGCCTGAGAAATGTCCAAAAAAACTAACAATGATTAATGCTAACCAAGGTCACATGTTATATGAATGCATCTGCTAGAACTTTATCTGACCTGCTGTATGAACACTGCCGCTGTATACGATGTATTTTTGCCAAGGCTGTTTGTATGAAAAGGACATATCTAAAGGACATATCCTTGGGAATGGAGGCATCTCTTGCACCCCTGAGCTTCAGGTCACTAAAGCATTGACAAAGTTTCCCTTCATCACTTTTTAACAGGCTAATCAGTAGAATTTCTGATGAGTTAAGATTCCATTCCTGTACCTGGGACAGTGGAACAGGAAGCCTCTCTCCAAGTTCAACAACTCCTGGGTTAATTTTGTTTTCAGATGCGGTACGAGCTTCCTGATTTCCACTAGCATTCCTATCACGGGAAAAAGAAAAAGATTGAAAGCACAAAATACAGTTATTGAAAAACAGTAATTTGCCAATATGGTATAGTGGTAGGATCGCTCATATTCTCCTGGGGAGAGCTAACTTGAATACCCATTCAGCCATAAGCTCATAGGATGATCATGGTCAAGTCACTATTGCTCAACCCAACTAACCTCAGACTGTTGTGAGGACACAATTGGAGAATGAGAACATGACACGTTGCCCTGAGCTCCTAGAATAAATGTGGAATAAAAATCTAACCAATTAATAGAATAAATGAAAACTGCTTTTATTAACACAGTAGCCTGATATTAAAAATACTGAGAAGGCCTCAAAAAAATTGGTCGTTACCTTAGGAAAGAACTTCCACAGACAGGATGGGCTCTGTCTGCTATCTAATGAAAAGGGGACTGAGGGGAGCACGAGTAGAGGAGCTCAGCAGCAAGGAAGGATAATATGAAAATCAGTGTTCCAATGACATGGGTAGACCATCTGGTACTCTCCAGATATGCTTGAGTTCAGCATCCATCAGCCCCAATCAGTAGTGAAGGATTATAGGAATTGCAGTCCAAAACTTCTGGAAGGCACCAGGTTTCCCATCACAACTTGCCTCTTTAAAGAGGAGAACAGCAACCCCAGCAGAGAGAACGTGATGGTGCCATTGATGTCAACAAGCTCTTTGGCTGCATGACATAAGGTGCTACAATCACTGAAACTCCAAAATACAGTTATGCAGCTATGCCTACGTCATCTGAACACGAAGTTGTTTTGAATGTTAATGGCCAACACTATCCCCTTGATTTGGGTTTGATAGCCACTGATGTTCTTTTAATCCTGGCAGGATCCATTAAGAGTGAGTTATCCCAAGTAAAGAGGCTCACTTTTCATCAAGTGGCCGGCCCAATTTGCAGAATGACAGATTAGCAATTCAGAAATACTGCTTTGGAAAGCCTTGTCCCATCAGCCCTGCTTCGCTGCTCAATGCCTCTCATCCGGTGAGGAGCACCCAGAGAGGACCTGGGACCCTTGGGAGCACTCATTTACTTGCTAGTACTATAAAAGGGGAAAGATTCTCCTGTTCTCCCCCCCAACAACCCGGTAACCTTAGTGCTAAATTGAGTTGCAAAGCATGTTGGTCCCATCTCCGGTGAGAGCGACGGGTGAACAATGGGGGCTTTTCAGCTTGACATCTCAATGAGCAGGAGATGGAGAGAGAGACCCTCCGCCCCCTCAGTTCTCCCCGCACCCAGCTTTGTTTGGGGAGCAGACAGCAGCCTCCAGCCCCAGGAGCCTTTCAGGATCTAGGGGCAGCCATTCGTCATGCCCTACCACCCCCTCCCCACTCCCTCAGCTGGTCGTCTGGGCAGAGAATTCACACACTTGTCAGGCCTGGATCGAGAGAGAGCCTTTGTGCTTAATGGGGCCTGGACCTGGAGATGGGTGAGATGGGTCAGAAGGTTGGGGGGGGGGGAGAAAGAGAGAGAGAAAGAGGAAAAAGGAGGGGCAGGGGAGAAGAAATTTCTTGGGGTTGATCCTAATATTCTCCAGGAAGTGTCCTGGAATAAGAGGCTTCTGGAAAATCACCCTCTTATCAGCTAAAGGGAAAAGAATGATTCCTGGTGACAAAGTGCCAAGATTATCTCTAGGGCCTATATGTGAAATATGTGGTCTTAACAGACAAGACTGTTCAGAAAACCAATTTCCTCTGCATCCCATTTCTCTCCACCTTTGCTCACAGTTTTGCACTTACCTGTGGGCAAGACTCCCTAAACGTAATAGGACTCAGTTCTGAGTGTACATTCAGAAGTTTACTGGAGGGGAGAACAGCAAATGTTCACCACCATCCCTGCCCTTTGGATGGGCCTGTGGAGCAGAACGAAGACAGAAGGTTAGCATATGCGATCACCCTTCTTGCAGATTTCACCACCGTGGTCCAAGGGTTAGGATACTGGCAGTGAGATCAACTGCTTCCAGGGGGCAAGCCCAAGGTCAGCATTTCGCTGCCATCCAAACAACAGGGATACTGATGAACATGGGAAAGCGTGGACCAAAAGAGCAACTTGCATATTGATTTGATTTGTAAAGTACAGTAATAGGACCTTCGCTGTCCCTTCAGAACTGTAAATCCAGGCACACAAAATACAGAGTGGCGTCTCCCAATAAATTCCCAGCAGAGAGCAATGGCTCCAGACCCTGTCCTTATTCAGGAATCCCATCCTCAGAAGCAGAAAACTGCCAGTCCCTGAGATCTAAAAGAAAATTGCCACACCCCAAGTTTAGGCGGCTTCATAAAGCTCATCTACAGCACAGCACGGGGGCTCAGCAATTCACCGTCTGACAGCCACGGCTGTTCCTGTGAGATGGCAACGAGCCCTCCCACTACACCATCCCCTCTTGGCAGACAAAGCTGGGGCCTGGAGAGAGGCGGGGACTGCAGACAGGACCGTGTGCCAGAAACACTCCTGTCCCTTGTGGCTTCATCGTCGCCAGCATTAAATTGTGCCCAGATGTGTGTGCAGGGGAGGGCGCCTGGTGGTGATTAGGGCCTTTAATTACAGGCACCCGTGTAGCCTAAGCTGAGTCCTGCCTGGATCATAAGAAGCTGGGCCCATGAGGGATCCACCAGGGGGACCAGGCCATCCCAGGAGCAAAGAGGAAGCCCATATCTTCTGAACCAGAACCAGATGGAGACTGGAGGCCCTCATGCAAGATGAACAGGCCCTTGAGATGAGAGAGGATGATCTCCTTCCCTTTAGCGGAATACAGATCCACCATCCTCAACCTTGTTCTAGAAAGGGGGATTAAGTGCAATCAGTCTCTTCAGGAGATCCTAGCCCAGGGGTAGGCAACCTGACACACTTCTGATGTTTGCAACCACAACTGGCCATTGGGGGGATGTTATTTGTAGCCCAGAATGTCTGGGGGGTGTTATGTTGCCTACACTTATCCTCCATTTTCCCCATTCTTCTCTTTCAGGAAACCCAAACAGGCTCCAGACTTTCTTTTCTACAGGATCTAGAGTAGTATAGTTAAGTAATTGAGTGCAGGTCTTGATCAAGATGCAAAGCCAGTTTCTCCCAGAAAGAAAGGAGACCACTCCTTCTGCAGCAGTCCTCTGAAACTGAAAGTGTCAAATGAGAGCAGTGCTCTCTGCTGGCAAGCTGTTTGTGTGTTAAACAACAAAATAGTATTGCTGACTTGCCAAAGCTGCATGAAACCGGATCAGCTCATGTATCCAGTCTGGCTCTGGTGTGACTCGGAACTGAATGTAGCCAAAGTAGCCATCACACAATGAGCTTCTGCTATAATAAATTTGTTAGCTGTTAAAACAACACACAACTCTTTATTGCTTTTACATAAGAAAAATTATTCATTCACAAGAACGAATGGGAGCAGGCAGGTCAGGCTGGGATTATTCAACCCCTAAAGTCTGTATTGTTCATAAAACTTCATGATACAGAGAAATAAGGTTCCCATGTTTTATCTCCAAGGTGATTCAGTTGACTGAAATTATGTGACCACACCCCATAATCCTGTGCTACTTTACAATCATAATTCCCTGCCATCCATTCACTGAAGCGCTCCCTTCCAGGAACAAGCCTCAGCTACTGTAGAGAGATGTCGATGCAGTTCTTCCTCTCCCTTCCCAGCTTGCAAGAAGAACCTAAGAGGCAGGAGAAAGAAATGCATTCCGATAACATTGCTTACGTGAGGTAATGCGAAGTGGAAATCCTGCCTAGCTGTTGAGAATGTTGAGGCAGCAGCAAAGCACATCACGGCTACATTCTCATAACATCGTTGCCCATGGTTAACTTCAGCAAAGCTTTTGACCAAATCTGCGGTGAGATTCTAGCAGTGAAGGCAGCAACGCGTGGGCTGGACTGTTTGACAGATACACTGGTTACACATCATACCCGATGAGTGCATGCCAATGGCTCCATGTCAAGCAGGAAGGAAGGCTTGAGTGGCGTACCACAGGGCAAACAGTGCTGTTCAACATATTTATAAATGCCTTGGATAAAACATGATTTTCAACGTTATAGCAAACACAAAGATGGGGGAACAGCAAATATTCTGCCGCAGGAGAGTCAAGATTTTGGAGGACCTTGACAAGCTGGAACAACAGGCAGACACCAGCAAGATGAATTTCAGAAGGGACAAATTCAAAGTCCTCTATTTGGGCAGGAAAAATCCAAGGCAGGAGTACAGAACTGGGGGGTGGGGGTGGGGACAGACCATACTGAGCAGCAGAACTTGGAAAAAGAGCCTAGATTTCATAGTGGATCACAAGCTGAATATAAGCCATCAGTGTAACACAGCTGCAAAAAAGCAAATATCATCCTAGGCTGCATCAACAGAAGTAGAGTGTCTAGATCAAGCAAAGTCACTGTTTCTTTCTATTCTGAGTTGGTCGGGCCACACCTAGAATATTGCATCCAATTCTGGGCATTGCATTTGAGGAAAAACATTAACAAACTGGAGCACATTCAGAAGGAAGCAACCAAGATTATAAGGGGCCTGGGGGGAAAACATACAAGGATGGTTGGAGGCCTTGGGTACGTTTATCCTGGAGAAAAGAACAACACAAGAAAACATTACATCTGTCTTCAGGTATTTAAAGGGCCATCACACAGAAGATAGGGCAGAATGGTTCAGAGTTGTTCCAGAAGATAGGACAAGAAACAGTAGGCTTAAATATCAGGAAAGTTGATTTCAGTTGGACATCAGAAAAAAATTCTTTACAGTAAGAGTTGTTCAGAATTGGAATAATCTTCAGAAGTGGAGGACTCTCCCTCACTGGAGATGCTTAAACAGACTGAGTGGCCATCTGTGGTATCAGGTTCCAGGACTGGGTGGGGGTTGAAATAGATGATCTCTAAGGTAACTTTCAATATAATTCAGTGATTCCTGAATATAGCTCATTCAATCCAGTTTTATATGTTTGTGTAACATACTAGGGTAAAGCATGATTGGCTAGTTTATGGTTTAGCATGCCATATGAATATAGCCAATGGCAATTAATCACTGCTCCACCCCATCTCCTCTTTTCCTCTATGGGTGTTTTAGCTGATGCTTCTCACCGCCTTCAGCAGTAAACAAAACTGTCTTACTTCCAAGTGAGCAGGACAAGCAGGAATAAAAACATGCTACAGGATAAAAGTAAATTAGGATCTACTGACATTCATCAATAGCAACAACAAAAAGACTTTGCCTCACTGCTCCAAACCATACAGTTGACAAGAAGAGTCTGATGTAACTAGGCGTGAAGGAGCGTGTGGAAGGGGTATGATCTCTGTTTTGTTTTGAACAGCAAATATGTAGATTCATATTTCATGTATTCTGTATGCTTTATATAGGCTCTGGCTGATGAATGAAGAAAGTCTAGCAAAAAAAATAAATCCCACAACAACATAGATCCTGCAAGCATAAAGTCTCCCCACAGCTTCTACAGGTACTTAAATAGCTCCACGCTTTGCAGCTGAGTTCAGACAACATGCTAACCTCTTAATCTGAATTACAAAGGTTCATTTGCTGCAGCCAGATAAAGTAACTTTGGTTCAAACAACCTGGCAAGACAATTGCTGAGTTCTCACAGCTTGCTGAACCACAGACTACCCGTTCCCTATTTGCAGATGTCTGGGTCGCAAATCCCACTATGACTGTTTGCACAACACAGTTACAACCGCATTATCATCAATCATCATAATTCTGCACAATTCAGCAGTTTAAATCAAACCAAGCCAAGGACAACCATGTAAGAGACTCAAAGACAGCTTAGCTGTAAAAGGTGCAGTAAGAATAACCTGAAGAAAATGCCAATATTATCCATGTCCACATAGATCAAGTATATGTTAGCCAAGAAAAATAATTGATAAAGCACCTCAAAGGCAGATAAGAGGGCAGCCAAAGGAATACTCTGCCGCAGCCTTCTTACTTTCATGCTTTCCAGACCTTTGGGACTACAGTCTCTAGAACTGCCAAGCAGTACGTCCTTAGCAGACAGATGATCTGAGCCAGAGGACTTAACAAGATTGGTCCAACCAGCCAGAAGGCGCAGACTTTGCACCCCTGCCTATCCTATCTCAGTCAGAGGACTCTGATTGCTGAGAAAGTGACTGCCTTTAAAAAAGCCAGAGGTTCCTGTCTACAAAAACATTGACAGGGAAAAAAAGTAACTTTACAGAACAGAAAATGACAGGATAGAAAGTATGAAAATATTAATGGGCAGCGAAATACTGATTACATAGATTTATTAGAATACAGTCCCTAATTTGTTATTCTAGCAGAATTCTTGGATAAGCTGAAATTTAGCAGCTGATCCTTTTTCATACATGAAGATATAAAACTTCACCTGCTGAATATCTACCTGCTGTGTACATCCTAAGGCCTGAGGCACCTGTAGCCCAACAGATGTTATTGAAGGGACCCTGCCTGCTTTCCACACCCCTCTGCTAAAAGAGGGGGAGACCTGCCAGGAAAGAGAAGAGAGATGTTTTAGGGTGGGCGATTTTACTGGGGTTTCTTCTTGTGGTCCACGGATCAAGGCTTCTTCAGAGCAATACAGAATCCTAACAGCACAGGGCTTGAGTTTGCTCAGTATCTATATACTACTAAAACTCTCATTGTATTTGTCTGTCTGTCTGTCTGTCTGTACCCTCACATTAGCCCAAACAGTGCATTATACTGAAACAATTTTTGAATCAAGGTACCTAAAATTCGCTAACTTAAAGAATGTGTAAAACATCTGGGACTCATTACTGGTCATTCTCTTATTTGTTTAGGTAAGTAAATATTGATTTATTATTGATGTTAACAATAAATTGCCACTACAATTATTTTTCTGTTTATGATATATACTCTTAGATTATCACAGTCCAGCATCGGGGTAAAAAACATATGGTCAGTCTAAAATTTAATGTTCATTCTGGCCACATCAGACTGCACTACCTTTCTCTCAAACAATGATCCAATGGGTCACAGGGTTGTCTAGTATTAATGCTAAATCTGGGAGAGGACCAGTTTGGTGTAGTGTTTAAAGCACCAGGCTAGAAATTGGGAGAGCATCAGTTCTAGTCCTGCCTTGGGCACAAAGCCAGCTGGGTGACCTTGGGCCAGTCACTCACTCTCAGCCCTAGGAAGAAGCAGGCAAGGACAAACCACTTCCGAAAATCTTGCCAAGAAAACTGCAGGGACTTGTCCAGGCAGTCACCAGGAGTCAACACTGACTTAAAGACACACACATAAATCTGGTTAGTAAAACGTAATTGCTAGGTTCACATAACGCATTACAGCTAAATGAATAAACCATATTCAGGCTTAACTTGAAGACCAGGTTCACCAAACATGTTAAGACAATAGCTGGGTTAGAACAGTATGCTGAACCACAAATTACATCACTCCATTTTAGCACAGGCTGGCTGTTGTGTGAACCTAGCCCCTGACTTTCAGTGCTGCTCTGAAAGCTAAGGCACAGTCGGCTGCTGTAACTGCTCAGCATTAACTTATAAACAGGCTTGTAGTGCTAAAGGAAGGGAAGGCTGGTTTGGGTACCAAATAAGAGCCTGTGCCTAAAACAATGGGACTTCGACGAGGCCAAGAGAAACTTCCAGAAGGAAAAGGCCCTCTTGTACCGCTGTTCCGCCTACAGGTGCAACCCCGGCGGGATTCAGGGAGAGGGGCAGCCGGAGTGAATCTGGTACAAGGGCTCTGTGTTCCCTGCAGCCCGGCCACTGGCCAAGGGAAATATTGTTGGCACCAGGCAGACTCGTTCCTCTGGCAGTCAGACAGGAGGGCTTTCAGAGCTGGGGGTTGGCCCTACTGAACAGCAAGCGTGTTGGCCCCCTCCCTACACACATTGCTGCGTTCCAGATTTTGCCTCTCCTTGCATACTGATCCGTAACAGCAATGGAGATACGCCGGCCCTCAGAGCTGTGCTCTTGTACGCGCCCATCTGCACATGTGTCCATAAAAGCAGATATGCCTGCTTTTCAGCAGCATCTGTGCATAGGGGTATCTCTACAGCCATAAACATATATAATTCTGGCATACATTCACATTTTGGGGCATGACATCCAGACTACCTGGACAAGATCACACTGTTGCTTGCTATTTAAATTAAGACAGAACAACTATGTTATATTGGCTGGGTTTGTTCAACCTGCTTAACTATATCAGTTAAAAGCCAAGCAGCTGCAGCATTCATGCAACATGCTGAGTCTGACTGGTTCGAGCAGTGGCTGGCTAAGCATCTCATTTGAATACAGCCCACTTGGTCAGTGGATGATTCACCATATTGTCCCCCCCCCCCAAAAAGGGTTAATTCAATAACCGAGTTAAGCCTGTTGCCATGACTTTGGTAGTTAAGAGTTGGGGATGACTAAGCTCACAACTCCGCAATAAATGGACATTAGAAAAAAGAACCATTTTACTTTTCTTTAATTGTTCTGGTTATATGTAAAAGAGAGATATTTTAAGTGCTTAAGGAATAACTGGAAAAGCAAGTTAACGTAAAGGAAAAACAATCCATATGTACTCCTGTTTTGCTTTAATCTGGTGAAAACCTATTTTGGATAGAAATTCATGTCCATGTAGTATATGCCTTTGCCAACATGCCCAGAAACATGTAACAAGATATGTGTGCAGAAACAGATCTAGAGGTATAAAGATTCAATTTTATCCATTTCTACAATGTTTTGATTCAACAATTAAATAAATTATCATACCACAGGGCTCCATTCTATCTACTTATAAATAACTTGGTTGAAGAGTTAGAAAATACAATTATCAGATTTTCAGATAACACAAAGATAGAAGGGATAACAAATTGAGAACAGTATCAAGATTCAAGAAGATCTTGACAAACTGGATAAAACAGAAACCAGCAAGATTAATCTCAACAAGGACAAATACCAAGCTCTGCATTTGGTTGGGAGCAATCTAAGGCATCAGCATAGGATGGTAAAGGCCACACTGGACAGCAGCACATGCAAAAAGGTTCTGAGTGTCCTGGTGGATCATGAGTGAACATGAGCCAACAGTGTGAAGCAGCTGCCATTTTAGGCTGCATCAACAGAAGTATAGTATCAAGATCAAGAGAAGTTATTATTTCTTTCTGTTCTGTACTGGGCATACCATACCTAGAATACTGCATTCAGTTCTGAGCACCACAAACTGGAACATGTCCAGAGTATGGTCACCAAGAGGACAAGGGGCCCAGAAGGAAAAACGTATCAGAAATGATGGAAGCATTGGGTATGTTTATCCTGGAAAAGGCTATGGGGAAGTCTATCATGCAGAAGATGAGGCAAAATTCTTCAGAGTTGGTTCCATACGACAGGACAAGAAACAATCTGTGCTTCTTTTGTTATGACAAGAATGTCCTTCTTAAGAGGGCTTTCACTGAGATGTCTAGGAGTGTTTCCCAAATGCTGAACTGAAGTGTCCTTGCACATCCTTGAACTGGCAGAAAATGATACCAACTTGCAATTGGCTAGCCCTATTGCCCATCCTTATCCTGCCTTGATGTGTCTGTTCCCACTCACTATAATCACTTGAGTTCCCCCAAGGTAATAGGTGGCAAAGCCTAAGAGATTAGTCCTGTTCTTGGAATACTGAGAAACACGCTACACTAGTTTAACCCCAGGTAGCTAAAGACAACTTAACCCTGTTTGACTCACATGCTGAGGACATGATGAAGACAATGTGGCAGGGAAAAGAAGAAGGAGAAGGAGAAGGAGAAGGGGAAGGAGAAAGCGGGAGGGGAGGAGGAAGGGGAAGAAGGAGAAGGAGAAGGAGGAAGCGGGAGGGGGAGGGGGAGAGGGAGGAGAAGGGAGAGGGAGAGGAAGAGAGGGGAGGAGGAGGAGGATGCTAGGGCATGCTTGAACTATGGCTGGGCAAGTCAGGAAAAGCAGCAAGGTGCCTGCCCCTTCTCTATCTGCAGTTTACTCCAGTATCCCACAACACTCATACAGTGGTTTGTTCCCACTGATATTTTAAACAGTCTTGCTGAGCCTTCTGGAAAATAGTTGCTTTTCCTGCTTGATCCATCTCAGCCAAAGTACGTCAATTTTACTCCACCTCCCATCCCCTTTATAAGGAGGTGTGTTCATGTGACCAACCCAGCCTTGACTGGTAAATTCTTAGGAGAGGTATCCATATCTTAGGGGAAGGGAGAGAAAATATATGCCACTGGTACTCAAAATGCCCTCTCCAACATGGGGATCATATAGCTTATTAACAAGGCAGGACAGCATATCACTATCCCTGAAATTATGCTCACAGCTACAACTGAGTCATGCTAAGGATTCCTTGGGGGGAAGATCCTGAGTGGCAATCATTGTTGGCTCAAAGGAACTTGGTTCATCCAACTCTGTCCAGGGGCACTAATCAGAAACTGATGATAGGTGAAATCCAGAGAAATCTCCAAATACAATTGCCTCCTTTGGACTGTCTACCCAAAAAAGCAGAGAGCTTCCTCTGGTGCTGTAATGCATCCTGGCTGCTGGAGCGTAACAGAGCACAACACAATCATTTGCACAAGCTTCGGCTTATTACCTTAAAGCACCCTCCCTTTTTTTTCCCTAGCAAGTAAGGCAAGGCAGAACATGCTTTTTTTTTTCCAGAAGGAAGATGAATAACTTCTGCCCACTTGCACCTAATCATGGCACAAATGTGCCCCAGCATTTTTTAAAATTTTTTTTTAATTTTTTGCTGTTGGGTCCCCCACCCATGCCTGAGGCTTCCTTAATTCATCCTTAGCTATTCCTGGGTTAATGTTTTCCCTCTTAAGCAACAGCAATCTCTGGTATTTTTCAGTGGGTACAATATAGCACACTTCATCAATTATTCGGTTGATGGTGCAGTCAACCAACTTCCAGGGGGTGGAATCAGCCAAGCCAGGCATGCTGGTTCAGGTATGCCCCTCCCTGGGCCCTGTTGTCCAGGGGCACTGGGGTTGGGCAGTGGGAGACGCTGGCTTTTTCAAAGGGTTCTCCAGCTTTCACATCAGGTCTCAAAGCCTAGGGAACATGATCAGAGACCTGATCTTGAAAAAGTCAACTCTCCCCCTTTACCCCCCAGGAGGCCTGGGCTTGCATAGGCAAGGAAGGGGGAGAGGTAAGTTTTGACAGATGGTTAGACCTGTGACTCTAACCATCTGGCAAAAACTTCCAACAATCATAGGGTTGTGATTTGTGGATGGTGTCTCTTGTCCAGAAAAGAGAAGAGTGGCAAAACCGAAGTATTTATCAGCTTTGCTTAACATGTCCTGCACACATGAACCCAGGACACCACATAGCAAGATGGAACAGAGGGCTATAAGGCAGCGAGGGAAAGGGAGGGGGAAACATGCTGAATTTCTGCCTGCCTGCACTTATTAGGGGCACAGAAGAGCTGCAGTGGGAGCAATTCAGATGCTTGTCCATTTAAGATGTTCATTTTGCCTATTCTGGCCCTCAGGACAGAGGGATGAAGGCTGCAATAAAAAACGCTGCGGAGGAACTCCTACTGAAACAGCGCGGGTGATTTCCAATCAGCAAAAGCAGAATTGTGCTGCAAGCGATGTTCTGCGCGCACAAAATTACATGAGACCCGAGGAGCGGTTCCAAATGCAGGCGAAAGCCCTGGCGCGTCCCCTCTTCCAATCTTTTAAAGAAGCGAAGCTTAATTTCGTCCCAGATCCCGCGCTCCCCCCCGCCCTTAGCGCCTCCCTCTTCCGCCCCACGGATCTTCTCCTCCTTCCGTCTCCCGCCCACGTGTGTGGCTGGCAGCCCTCTCTTCCTCCCGACCCCCAGCCCGCATGATCCAACCCGTGGCTGCGATTCCTCCGGTGCCGGAGACGCCGTGTCTCTAGCGGTTAGTGACACAAGCGCTTCAGCATCCTTCGCTAGGCCTGGGAGAGACGCTGCCAAGCCGTCTCTCCAGCTTGCGGCTCAGGCGCGTCCGCCAGAGACGCTCGCCCCCCGACGGGACGAGGCAGAAGGAAGGAGCTGAGGAAGAGGAAGAGGGCTGGGTGGCTTGTACAGCAGGCGTCTGCAGGAGCGCGCGCGGGGTGGTTCGTGTGAGCTGCCAGCCTGTACAGTTTCCCGGGGACGAGACGTCCCTTTCAACCAGTAGGATCTGCTTCTGAATAAATTTGTGGAGAATGACTGCCTTCAGATATGCCACCGTTAAATACCTGTCAAGCTCGCTGGATGAGTCCAAGCTTAGCCAACCCTGTAGGGTTGTTGTGGGGATAAGGTGGAAGTAGAAGAACAATGTCTGCACCACCTTGAGCTTGAAGAAAAAGGGAATTTAAATAAATAAGACTGGGGATATAAAATACATACAGTAGAATAATAAAATACATCTTTCTAAAAGATTTAACAACCTGGGAAAAAGTCAAAAACCTTTGCCTGGTGCCAGGAAAGTAATTCTTAATAAACCACAGGGCCTGGGTTTACACAAGCTAAGCTGCAAATAGGCAAGTACAGAGGGGCTGTTTCACACATCACGTTTTGTTGTTTAGTCGTTAAGTCGTGTCCGACTCTTCGTGACCCCATGAACCATATTGCGCCAGGTCTTCCTATCTTTCACTGCCTCCCTGAGTTTGCTCAATTTCATGCTCATTGCTTCAGTGATGCTATCTAGCCATCTCATCCTCTGCCGTCCTCTTCTCCTTTTGCCTTCCATCTTTCCCAGCATCAGGGTCTTTTCCAGAGAGTCCTCTCTTCGCATTAGGTGACCAAAGTATCTGAGCTTGAGCTTCATTATCAATCCTTCCAATGAGCAATCAGAGTTGATTTCCTTTAAGATTGACTGGTTTGACCTCCTAGCAGTCCAGGGGACTCTTAAGAGTCTTCTCCAGCACCACAGTTCAAAGGCATCAATTCTTCGGCGTTCAGCCTTCTTTATGGTCCAGCTCTCACAGCCATACATTACTACTGGAAAAACCATAGCTTTGACTATGCGGATCTTTGTCGGCAAGGTGACGTCTCTGCTTTTTAATATGCTATCTAGGTTTGCCATAGCTTTCCTCCCAAGGAGCAAGCGTCTTTTAATTTCAGGGCTGCAGTCTCCGTCTGCAGTGATCTTGGAGCCCAAATAAATGAAGTCTGTTACTGCTTCCATTTCTACCCCTTCTATTTGCCAGGGATTGATGGGTCCAGATGCCATGATCTTAGTTTTTTTAATGTTGAGTTTCAAGCCAGCTTTCGCACTCTCCTCTTTCACCCTCATCAAGAGGCTCTTTAGTTCTTCTTCACTTTCTGCCATTAGGGTGGTATCGTCTGCATATCTGAGGTTATTGATGTTTCTCCCTGCAATCTTAATTCCGGCTTGTGATTCTTCCAGCCTGGCATTTCTCATGATGTACTCTGCATATAGGTTAAATAAGCAGGGTGACAGTATACAGCCTTGTCGTACTCCTTTCCCTATTTTGAACCAATCGGTTGTTCCATGACCGGTTCTAACTGTTGCTTCTTGGCCCGCATACAGATTTCTCAGGAGACAGGTAAGGTGGTCTGGTATCCCCATCTCTTTAAGAATTTGCCACAGTTTGTTGTGATCCACACAATCAAAGGCTTTTGCATAGTCAATGAAACAGAAGTAGATGCTTTTCTGGAACTCTCGTGCTTTCTCCATGATCCAGCGAATGTTGGCAATTTGATCTCTAGTTCCTCTGCCTCTTCGAAACCCAGCTTGTACATCCGGTAGTTCTCGGTTCACGTACTGCTGAAGCCTAGCTTGTAGGATTTTGAGCATAACCTTGCTAGCATGTGAAATGAGTGCAATTGTGCGATAGTTTGAGCATTCTTTGGCATTGCCCTTCTTTGGAATTGGAACATAAACTGACCTTTTCCAATCCCGTGGCCACTGTTGCGTTTTCCAAACTTGCTGGCATATTGAGTGCAGCACTTTAACAGCATCGTCTTTTAGTATTTTAAATAACTCAGCTGGAATACTGTCATCTCCACTAGCTTTGTTGTTAGCAATGCTTCCTAAGGCCCACTTGACTTCACTCTCTAGGATGTCTGGCTCAGGGTCAGTGACCACACCAGCATGGACATCAGGGACATTAAGATCTTTCTTGTATAGTTCTTCTGTGTATTCTTGCCACCTCTTCTTAATCTCTTCTGCTTCTGTTAGGTCCCTGCCTTTTTTGTCCTTTATCATGCCCATCTTTGCACTAAACGTTCCTTTGATATCTCCAATTTTCTTGAAGAGATCTCTAGTCTTCCCCATTCTATTGTTTTCTTCAATTTCTTTGCATTGTTCATTTAAGAAGGCCTTCTTATCTCTCCTTGCTATTCTCTGGAAATCTGCATTCAGTTGCTTATATCTTTCCCTTTCACCCTTGCTTTTCTCATTCCTTCTTTCCACAGCTATTTGTAAAGCCTCATCAGACAGCCATTTTGCTTTCTTGCATTTCTTTTTCTTTGGGATGGTTTTAGTTGCTGCCTCTTGTACAATGTTACAGACCTCCGTCCATAGTTCTTCAGGCACTCTGTCTACCAAATCTAATCCTCTAAATCTATTCATCACCTTCACTGTGTACTCACATGGAATATGATCTAAGTCATACCTGAGTGGTCTAGTGGTTTTCCCTACATTCTTCAATTTAAGCCTAAATTTTGCAGTAAGAAGCTCATGATCTGAGCCACAGTCAGCTCCTGGTCTTGTTTTTGCCGTCTGTATAGAGCTTCTCCATCTTTGGCTGCAAAGTATGTAATCAATCTGGTTTCGGTATTGACCATCTGGTGATGTCCATGTGTAGAGTCGTCTCTTGTGTTGTTGGAAAAGAGTATTTGCTATGACTAGCTTGTTCTCTTGACAGAACTCTATTAGCCTTTGCCCTGCTTCATTTGGTACTCCAAGGCCAAACTTGCCTGTTATTCCGATTAATCCTTGACTTCCTACTTTAGCATTCCAATCCCCTATGATGAAAAGGACATCTTTTTTTGGTGCTAGTTCTAGAAGGTCTTGTAGGTCTTCATAGAACCGGTCAACTTCAGCTTCTTCGGCATCAGTGGTTGGGGCATAGACTTGGATTACCGTGATGTTGAATGGTTTTCCTTGGATACGCACTGAGATCATTCTGTCGTTTTTGAGGTTGTACCCCATTACTGCCTTTCCCACTCTCTTATTGACTATGAGTGCAACTCCATTTCTTCTAAGGGTTTCTTGCCCACAGTAGTAGATATAGTGGTCACCTGAATTAAATTCACCCATTCCCGTCCATTTCAATTCGCTGATTCCCAAGATGTCGACGTTCAATCTTGTCATCTCATGTTTGACCACATCCAGCTTGCCTTGGTTCATGGATCTTACATTCCACGTACCTATACATCACGTTTACCCGTAGTTAATTGAATCTTAGTGCAATTTTCTGGATCCGTGCAATACTCTGAATCGGAAAACAGCATAGCATGAGTTCACACAACATGCTAGGCTGAAATGTGATTAAACAGCTCACAGTTCAGTGTGTTGTATGAACACAGCCTTTGTTTTAGCTGTTACTCTCCAGTCCTTAGTTCACTCATCCCTGTGGTGAAGTTAGAGAACAACCTTTGTACAAAAAGGAGCTTACAGTACTGGCAGGCTTACGAAGGAGCAGAGGATCCTTCAGGTTTCCTGGACCGTGCAAGCTTCCAGGGGAAACAGTATTTTAAATTGTGCTCAGAAGCTGATCCACAGCCCCAAAAGCTGTTTGTGCACTTCCAACCTGTGTTCCTTTCAGCTAGTCTCATTAGCATCCTAGCAGTTGTACATCATTGTTATGTATTTACCCCACTGCATTTTCCAAATAATCTTCAAACAGTCCCACATACAACATATTGCAGTAGTCTAACCTGGACATGGGCAGAGCATGGATAGTTGTGGCCAAACCATCTCTGTCCAGGGAAGGGCCACAGCCTCAGAGGGTGGAGCCAAATAAACTTTCAGAAACTAAGTTAAATGTATGAATTTCCCCAGATTTCAAAGCTGACCCGTACAAACCCTGTACAGATTACAACTATCCTAAGCTGAAAAATTGCCCCTGGGCTATACAACATTACCTCTATTTTGTGCAGATTATTCTTCCGGCCTGCTTCCAGATCTTCATCCAGTTTATTACCAGCAGGGGTTGGATTCAATGGCCTCTTCTGACCCTATGATTCTATTAATCCTAGAAACTGATTTAGTCCCTTCCACGCCTTGCTTCATTGAATGTACTTTAAAATTAAATTTAACTCTACATATTGGCTACCGTTTCCAAATACTGAGTTCCTTTGAGATCCACAGAGAACACAGGAGATCTCAATTGCAAAAATCTAAATAAAGGAGATAACGAGGAATGACATTTATTTCCTTCTCTCTTTTCCCCCCTTTACTTGTTTGTCTTAAATCCAAATAAACAAGACCGTCTCTATAATTTCTTGAAATGTGTACGTAGTCCAAATACTTGTTATTTCTCTTGCTCTGTTTTTAGATCTGATTTTTTCTCATAGTAGCAGAATATGAAAAGAAATACATGTATTACTCATACATGCAAAGGTATTTATGAGACATTTGGGGATAGAGATGTGGAAAATTTGGTTGGACCATAATATTGTTGGGGGGTGGGCAGCGAGAGGGAAGAAGCGCTGGATCAAGCTGTGGAATCACTGTCTGCATTTCAGGGAGGAAATGAGGATATACAGCATTGGAATCAGTGCCTCTTTCCAAACTAGAAAGTATTTGGAAAGACGGAGTGGAGCGTTTGGTATTCGGGCAGGAGGCAGAGCTTATGCGGTGACAACAGGTATTTGATTTGAGGTGTGGGGCTAGCCCTTTGTCCATGGGGAGAGCCAAGAGTAGAAGGAGGGGGGTCGCACAGCACAATTCTTTGTTGTGCTGAGCTGCGGTCAGAGCATGGAAAGGGGCTGTGGGCAGAGGGATGTGGTGACACTGGTATGTGCTGAAACCAGGGAGGCAGCAAGTTTGCTGCACTGCCATGAAGGGCTTTCTGTTTGACTGCAGTTATGGACTATAAATCAGGAGCAATGTCCCAGCCCTGGCCCCTCGGGGAGGGAGGGAGAGATGAAAAAAAACACCTCCAAAGCCTGACACTAAAGGACGAAGTTGGCTTGGCCGAGACCTTACTGGGTAGGCAGGAGTCAAGCTTCTCAGCCACAAGAGGAGCCTCTCTGTTCAAAGCCCAGGGAGCACCCACGGCAAGGCTGGGAAGCTGCATTAAGAGGGAGGAGGGTATGTTGCCCTCAGACTAAGAGAATCTGCTGGAGAGATGGCCCCAGATTGGCAACTGGAGATAAATGTGATCTTCTGCTAATTCCTGCAAATCAGGCTGCTGTTAAAATCACGAGCAGGGACCAATTAAAAAGTGGCAACCATGGGTAATTGGCAGAAGGGGAGAAATCAAATAATGGTTTAAAATCTGTCCAAGAGAATGGACATTACTCTCTTACTCCTTTTGCATCATATACCGTAGAAGCTGGGCTCTGCAAAATGGCTTTCACTTTCTTAAAAGCCTCTTTTTAACCTTCCTGTCTATACATCCACAGTATGAGTGGTTTCAGCCATAACACTGATTAGAATTGAAATATGCTAAGTGGAAGCATGGATCATCCAACAAATCAACCTAGAGTCTCAAACGACCAGGCTCAAATTATCCTACTTTGGATACATTATGCGAAGACTCTCTGGAGAAGGCTCTAATGCTGGGAAAGGTGGAAAGGAGAAGAGGATGACTGGCAGCAAGGTGGATAGACTCAGTTACATCAGCGATGGGGGTGCCATTGGAAGAGCTGAAGGACCAGATTAGGGACAGATCATCATGGAGAAAATCTGTCTATGTGGTCGCTAAGAGTCGACAATGACTTGAAGGCACATAATCAATCAATAATCAGGTAGAAGCATGCTGGTGGGGGAATTCTGGAAGCTGAAGTCCACACATCTTAAAGTTGCCAAAGGTGAGCAGCAATGATCTGATAAAGCATAGTTACACATATATGCTTATGCTTATGAATGCTAAAAGGCTTTTTCACACCAGCACTGGAAAGTTTCTTTCTTCTTTATCTCTCTTCTTCTTTAAGAGCAAGACTGTATAATACTAGGGGTAGGAAAGCATTCTCCTCGCCCCTGCAGAGGGTTACATTCAGTGACAAGGTGCCAACTGACCTAAAGGCAGATTTATCAAACCATCTCTGATGCCTGACAATAGTCGACAGAATAGTCTTACATACCCATCATGCTGTTCCCTTTCTGGAATATAATGCAAGGTGTAGAAAAGGAAATAATAGTAAGCAAAATAAATTATGGACATGAAATTAAAAAGAAAAAAGTAAATATAGCTACATCAGCAACATTCACTACGTGTCTCCAGATATTTCTGTCCTTGAAAATCATCCTTGCTTTCACCATGTCCCTGTGCAGCTGCTTCCTCTGTCTTTCTCAAGAACTCATCACCTCTATCCAGCCGTGACTTTCGCAGTCTTCCCCTTCCTCTCAGCCCATGCGCTGTTCATGTACCTGTTTTGCAATTCAGTTCTCACTCACCCATTCTATACAGGTAGTCCTTGCTTAATTATGCTAATTGGGACCAGAAACTCCATCGTTAAGCGATGCAGTCATAAGTTGAAAAACCACATGACCATGCCGCTTAGCGATGGCAGTTCTGGCAGTCCTGGTTGCTGTTGTTAAGGAAGGACCATGTGGGTCATAAAGCAAGGACCTCATGTGAGGAGGACTTGCAACCTCCTGCCAGCTTCCAGCTTCCCCATTGACTGCTTGTCAGAAGCTGGCAGGGAAGGTTGCAAATGGTGACCACGTGACTATGGGACACTGTGATAGTTGTAAGTACAAGGACCCATCATAACTAACACTCATACAGTGCCATTGTTAAGTCTGAACACTTCACTGAACAAGTGGTCATTAAACAAGGACCAGCTGTACGACCATACTACCTCCACATATTTCTTTACTACTGATCAGTTTCTTTTATATTCAATCCATGTTATTCGCCATCCATTCATTATCACCCCATTAACTTCTTCATCCATTTTCCCATCTTTAGTAAACATCTATCAGGACACACACATTCAACTACTTTCTCTAGGTTTTTTTAATCATTTATGTGTAGCTTGCAAATTGTTCGCTCTATTTCCTCATTAAACAAAAGTACCATGGGCTTTAATTTTCAGATCCCTACTCTCAGTGTACCTATTCACTGTAGTGAATAACAAAAGTGCATACGCATTCACATCCCCAACCAACACATACTTCTGGCATCATCATAAGCATTCCTTATACATTTATGCATAAATAACCAAGAGGGCCTTATTTCCTTCTAGCCTTACTCACCTGAACCAGTAAGATGCTAAAAATTTTGTTTATTCTCATGCGTTTTACTTTTATCACGTACCATTTTTGATCATATTTACCAACCCGACCTTCAATTGTATATTTAAAAGAAACATTTCAGAATGAAAGCCTATTTACTCAAACCTGCTGAATTCTGCAGAAATCAGTGATAAAAAGCTTTTTGTGATGTCCACACAAGAGACCTTCTGCTATTGTCAGACTGTTACAAGTGGTCTAGAAACAGAGGCTGATAAAATGCTGGCAACTTCACCTACACTGAAGGCAGACCGTTTGTTTCAGCCACCTTGTTATCCTAAGGGTATGCTCTCCGGCAAATTGTGAAACTTAAGTGCAGGGAAGAACAAGCCTAATAACTATATCAGCAGGGAGTATGAAATTCAGCTCCTACTTAGTCTTACCAAATCCTCAGTTAAGGGAGATCAAAATCACAGGAGGTGCCCTCCTCCATTTCAAAACCTGATGCCTCTTTTCCCAGCCTATTAGCTGGCTGTAAAAACTGGTCTGCAGGAACCTAACAGATCCTCAGTCACAAAAAGAAACCTCAGTAAGGCAGGGAACCCAGAGGGCCCAGTGAGTGAGGTGCTAACTGTAAAACTAGGTTTGCACAGCATCCTAGACTAGGCTAAAATGGGGTGATATGGGAACCCAGCCATTATTTTAGCACGCCGTGTGAACCAGAACATCAGAATTAGTCAAAAGATACAGTACAATATCTTATTCACTTAGGAACATAGAAACTGGGTTTAGCTAACCCAGGTTTAGGGTTTAGTGTATAGTGTCAACCCAACCTATAAGTAACATGTTTCAGAGTTGACTGACCAAAAGCCCACTCCTCCCTACCCAGATGAAGCCCACTTCCCTCCCTACAAGCCAAATCTTTCTTCCCCCACCAGAGTCACAAAGCCCATCTAAGGACAGGACAAGAGGTGCGGGAACAAGTACCAAAGACCTGGATCATTCTCTCTGCTGCTACCGCAGCAGCAGCAATCCAGGAGAAAAGAAAAGAAAAGAAAAGAAAAGAAAAGAAAAGAAAAGAAAAGAAAAGAAAAGAAAAGAAAAGAAAAGAAAAGAAAAGAGGGGGGAAAAGGGGAAAGCAACCCTGATTCCCCTGGCGGCCCTCTTCTCTCCCACCCTTGAGCTCAGCCACAGGCGCCTGGCTCTGACTCCAAACAAATGATTAGAAAGCTGGTTATAATTGGATAGGGGGGAGGAGGAGGGGCCCGCCTGCTGAGAGCCACTTGGATCCAGGATGGGAGAGAGACAAGCAGGGCTGCTGGCAGCTCCCTGCAGGAAGACTCTGATCCTCCTTCAGGCAGAAACTGCGCCAGCCACAGGCCGACAGAACAGGCAATTGTAATGGAAAGATGCTGGTTTGTGTTTTGGCTTCCTGGAGCAAATAGCTGTGCTCCCTTCGCTTCCCCTCCTGAATTGGCAGTGCGCTGGGAGAAGCAGTAGTATTCAGGCCCCAATTATCCTTTGGAAGAGAAGGGCTTGGCTGCTGATGCCAGGCAGTTAACAGCGCAGTTTACAAATCGTAGGGTGCAGGGGCACAGAGGCAGAGGTAGACAACAGCTGGTTTGGTCTAGAGATGCTTTCAGTCAAAAGAGATTGTGCAGCTATTCCATGTCATCCTCTTCAATGAATTGCACGAAGGATGGCAAAACATCTTAATTCTGAAGCACCTCTGAAGTCCACTGGAAAGCCAAATCCATCAACTGGTACCGTTGAGCTGTCCACAATAATGAGGGGTCCACAGTAATCAGATTTTCCTTAAAATAAGTCCAGCCAGGCTGAAACCCACCCCATAAAATCAAGCAGCCAAGGGCCACATGATTTGGCTAGTGGGGTCACTAACATGGCAAGAGCTGGGCCTTTCTCTGGAGCCAGGTAGTTGGAGGTTAGATGCAGGGGAGCCGTGCCGTGTTTCAGTTTCAAAGGCGAAATGGTGCTGTGCAGCATGCAGAGGTGCAAGCTAGACACTTTCTGCAAGCCCATAACATTGTCATGCCTCTTCCTGGCACTGTGCGGCTGCCCTTCACAATTGCTGTGCAACCTCAGATAGCCTTCTATGCTGGAGTCACCAAGGATTGCATTTTGTTGGAGCCAGGAAGAAAGATTCCTTCGTTTATTTCGCTGTCTGAAGAGTCTGATTCGCATCTGTTACAGTAGGACAGGCACTGAGACCACTTTCAGAAACGGGCATTCAGAAAGCTTGATGACATGTCATTTGAGGTATGTCAACCTGCCTTATACCAAATCAGAACATTGGTCCATCTACCTCAGTACTGTCGATGCTTCCTCAGAATTCTTCACATAGGATCTTTCTGTACCCGACTGGGAAATGTCAGAAACCTTTTGCACGTTTAACAAATGCTCTATCATTAAGTTTTAGCCATTTTCTCAGTTACGCAAAAGTAAGCTGGCACTCTTTAGAAAGGGAACAGGCAGTTGGGAGTTCTCAACCTGAGTTCACAAATAGGAACAGGGAGTTTTGTAAGGTTGTTTACAGTAGGGAGAACACACCAACTTCAGACCCTGCCAGATGAATGGACACTGAGGGAGCAGCAACAGTGACTTGCCGGTGTGTCATGTTTGTCTGTTGGCTTATCTGAAGCCTTCTTTTGAACATTCATCAGAGAAAGTGAAGAGCATAATGTTACCACACAAAAACGTCTCCATGAAGGCCAGCAGAATGAAACCTTCAAGGAAGACATAGCACAGGAAGCTATCCAAGAGCAGAAGAAACAGGAGAAGGCCCCAAGAGGCACAAAATATCCAGTGAGAGAAGTGAGTAGATGGAGCAGTAGGTGGTCCATGCCACAAGAACTGACCAAGTGATTTGAAGCTCTGGATATGAAAGGTGAACTCCAACCACCCGAAGTATCATAACAACCTCTCCAGAACAATGGACAAAGCTCTCAACTTCACTGGGACTAACAAAATCAAATCTCTCCATTAAGGAGAAAAAGAAGAGGATGGTGGTATGAGATTTACTATCACAAGGGACCAAGCAAAACTGTAGACAAGCTACCATAAGAAAGATATGTCCATCTTCCTAATGCACATATTCAAAACAAAATAGAAATATTAACATAGCTCATCAAACTAACTGATTGTTATCCATTCCCGCTTATTCGGTTGGAGGCAAATGACACTGCTAGAAGAGAACAAACACTTCAAAAGCTTACAAGTAACTGTAAAGCCCTAGATGGGAAGGTAAAGGAATTGGGGGTGCAAGTAGTGCTTTCAACTATCCTCCCAGTTGGTGGTCAAGGGACAAGAAGGACAAGTAAGATTCTGGAAGTGAACAAGTGACTAAGAAGATGGTGTCATCATGAAAGATTTGGATTCTTAAACCATGGCGTACCTCGCTGAAAGATAAACAAGCTGAAGTGGAATGGAATAGCCTGAAAAAGGAGATTCTGGAAGCCCTGGCACAAACAACCTTCATGAGGAGGAAAAATGGGGAAAGCTTTAAGAAGCCTTTAATAGCAAACTCAGTGAAAAGCTTGGGAGTAAAAAGGAGATGGATGTGAATCAAAGCAGGGCCTTATAAGTAAGGAGGAATACCAACTGGAATTCAGAAAGATAGCCTGTGAATGAGATGAGGTTGGTGAGGAAAGCGAGATACAATAAGGAAGGTTTTGCAAGGAAAAAGAAGAATCAAGGAGGCTGTTGCTCTGCTGTGTGTAGTAGGTGGGAACATAATAAAAGGGAAAAGAGAAAGCAAAATTGCTCATTACCTTTTGGGAGCCTCTCTTCTCTCAAAAGAGGGAAACCCCTTCTTAGTATGGTTGAGGAATGTAGTCTAGGAATGACAAAGGAAAGAACCCACCTTGCTACTCTAAATGAATTCAAGTCTCCAGAACAAGATGAATTATTTTATATCCCAAGGTATTGAACGAGCTGGCAGGTATCAGAATTGCTGTGATTTCTGAAAATTTCTGGAGAACTCCTGGACATGGAGAAGCTGAAGAAGAGTTCAGAGGAGAGCTACCAGAATGAAAAAGGATCTGGAAATCAAGTCCTATGGATGCTGAGGATACTTAGCTTGCAGCAAAGAAGTCTAAGGAGAGTTGTGATAGCAAATATGTAAAAGGTTGTCACATGCTAAGGGTGGGTCTGTTCTCTGTTAAAACTGAGTGCAGGACAAGGACCAACAGTCTGAAATTAAAAATAAGATACAGATGAAACATATGAGGGGTGGGATTTCCTGAAAGTAGAGTTGCTAAGCAGTGGGATGATCTGCCTAGAAAAGTAGTTAGATGCTGCTTTGCTGGTGACTTTGAAATGAGCATGGATGGCTATTTCTCAAGAATGTTTTAATGGATTCCTGCAGCGATCAGGGAGTTCTAAGATCCCTTCCTGCTCCTATATGCCATGATGCTAAGCTACTGATTTCAGTGGGATTTGCTCCCATGTCTATATGCAAATTTTTGTGGTCTTAAAACATTTGTTTCTAGCTTCTGTAACCTGAGTGGGAAAGAAGTGCTGATGATAATGTGTGTGTGCATAAAAATAAGCTTTCTTGTGTTCCACAATAACATTGGTGGAGGGAAAAAGAAATTAGGAAATATTCCAATCGGTCATCTAATTCAGAACTACAGATTTATCCAAGTGACCACAGCCAACATCTAATATTACTTAATTTTATTTTTATTCTGATGCTAGACGATAGTGTAGCTAAAAGCCTACGTATATTTTAATGATGATTAAATTACAGGCCATTGGCACAGTCTCCCATGCTGAATGCTTATTCAGCATTTCTCTTTAAAAAGAGACACTGAGAAAATTCATCCCACAACTTTCATTGAAATGGTTTTTTTCTGCTGTTGGAGAAAGTTACTCATGAAGTTATCCCCTAAGTAAAGCTATGTTCCCATAGAAATATACGTATTGTTTTCTCTCTTCTTCTGACAAACAGTGCCTCCCTTTCTTCTCTCCAAGTAAATATAGAGACTTACTCTGTCTGTGATCATCAGGCCTTCTGTTTTTGAAAAACCTACTCCAGAGTAAAGAAAAGGAGAGCCTGCTGGAGCCAATGAATAGAGTGGGCTGAGATCAGTGGGACTTGATTAATGTTTAACAAAGTGGTGTGATTCTCCCTTGTAGAGGAGTGGGTGCCGCCTGTCCTTTCTGTCCAAAGGCATTGTGTTTTGGCCAGGCCAGGAGATCAGGCTTCCACAGGCATCTCCCCAGATCTGATCTACTTTATTCTCTGTGTGCAGGCAGGGCCTGCGGCTTAAGCAACGCCTTCTGGAATTTGATTTTGTGGGGTGGAGGGTCCTCTCTGCTAGATCCATTGTCTTCAGAGGCATTCCAAGGAAGATCTTTGGGGAAGAGGCAGTTCAGCCCAGGAAGAAAGGACTCATACCCGGCGCTCTGTGTGGAGTCCTGCAGGACTAAGAAAAATCCCCAAGCATCCTTTTTTCTGTGGGTCCTTTCCAAACCCTCTGTGTGTTCTAGCTGGACAGCACAGCGGCTGGCAGGCTGGGCCTCCATTGCCCTGCCTGAGCTGCCCACTACCTTCTAAGCGCTACAAACTTCAGAAGCCAGCCAACCCTGAGTGTTGAGCCTCCCACTCTCCCCCCATTCTGACCCCATCCACTTGCCCAAGCAGCTGCCTGCCCTTTGCTCTGCTGAGGTCAGAGTGCTGGCTTAGGGCAGTGACTGGCACATCTGCTGCTCTCTGCATAGACCAAAAGATTTTTTTTTTTAAGTAGAGGAGACACAAATCAACCAATGACGCTGTTTCTGGTCCTCTAACACTTGTTTTGGTTGTAGCTCTGCATCTGTGGGGCAGAAAGAACAGGGGAAGTGTTAGCCCCAGCCAATCTACACCTTCCTCTGTCTTACCCCAGGTCTTTGGGAACCAGGCAGTTAGTGACAAGGAGGCTACTGCTGCTTTCAGCTTTCAGTTCCTCATACCCTGATGTGGGTTCCACTGTCCTGATTCCAGGTTTGAAACAGCTATTGACATAAGATGCAGGCTATTAACTCACAAGTTGGTAACTCCGGTATTGCACCATGATGACATCATCATGCATGAAAATTACTTTGCCTTCTAGGATGCTGCTTGGCAACAGGAACAAAGTGCTCATTAAACACTTATGTTCAGCAAGGATCAGCAGATGGGAAACTTGGGATGAACAGAGGGAACCCTGGTTTTTACGGTTTTCTGATTGTTTCCCAACTTTTACTAATAGGAAAACAATGGTAGAATGGCTTCAGCTTGGTTCCTATCCCGGCCAGCTAGTGCAGAGCCTTCCTCTATTATGCTGATGCGGAAGGGAGGGAGGGAGGGAAGGAAGGAAGGAAGAAAAGAAGGAAAGATTACTGCAATAATTACTGAACTGCAGAGCAAATGCCTTCCTCACACTAAATCAAGATTTTATAATACTGCAACTGATATCCCTATTAAGACATGAAGATAGGAGCAGATGGGATCAGAGAAGAGAAACCACATGTTTATCTTCAACAACACTGTGTTTGAGAGCGTAACTATGATTTTAGGATTTGCTCTTGGAATGGTGATGATGGAAACATATATTGCACAGGGAAGATTGAGTTTTCTATTCAAGTAGTCGTATGGATCCTAACCTACCTTGGTGGACTCCCACTAAAAGGCAAGGGCAAAATGACATTTTACCAACAAATGCATATAAATGAAGTTGGGATTTTTTAAAAATTACAAGGCAGCCTCAGGAAACTACAAGATTACTGAAGGAACAATAATGGCTTGGGGGTGGTGCTTTTTATCCCATTTCCCAGATGTCCATTTTTTATTCAAAACCCTATTCATTATCTCCCCCTCCACACCCACATACACACATACAGTTAAGCATACACACTTGTAAATACACATGATTTCAGGTATGTGTTTGTTGTCAAAACAAGTTAAGAAGTCTCACTCTTCCACTCAAAACCGCAGCTTCCTGAGGCAGCTGGCTTTAATTTAAAAAAATAATAATCACTGGACATGATTGTCTGACGTACATGCAAAATGCAACACGCTTCAGAAACACAGAGAAGATTCTGTTCCCAGCAGGAGGCTTGGACTGGCTCAGTCATCTTACTGAATGGCTCCCCTTCGCCCCCTCTCCCCCCCACCCAAATTGGGGAATCCATTTTTTAAATAGAACTACTGAAGGAGTACCAATTAAACCTCATTCCTACTGGATTATCCACTGGGCCCTGCATTCCATCACATGCCCTACACTCTCATCTCCATCCCAATGGAGAATGGATCGATAACACGGAATGCGAAAGGCCTTGAAGAGCTCTGCTGTGCAAGCCCGCGTGGCTTTTGCTCTCCCTTCCCACCTCCCCCTCCTCCCGAAGTCAGCTGCCCCCTTGCTAGCTGTTTGCTCTGAGCCATCCAAATCAAACAAATTCCACCCTGCTTAAGAGGTTCCCCTCCCACAGCCCCTCAGCAAACACCAGGGCTTGCTTGTTCTTCTTCTGCTCCCTGCTTGATAGAGAGACTACAGCAATAGTTTCCTTCGGCTTTGCAGGACAGGCCCTTGGGAAGGGCCAGGTCTTCATGGCTGGCTTCACCAAGCTTCAGAAGTGACAGCCCATGAAAAAGTAGAGCACCATTATAATGGCTGTTAATTCCAACTCTCCAGGCCAAGCTTGAAGCCTGAGTTTAACAACTGGACTGAAGGCAACTCTGCAATGGAGCCTTTGGACACACATAAGTATGGCTGGTTTCAAACATCACTTTAAAGCTTAGCAGTCATCCAGTGCCTGTTAGAACATCAAGACTACAACTCTCACAATCCCTTGTCATTGCTCAGACTGACTGCAATTCATGGAAGCTGCAGGCCAGAACATATCATGCAACATCTCCTATTAAGTCATATCATGCAATGAGATACAGCCTCCTATAGAAGAGAATATGTGCAGTCTCCTGATTTTCTGTTGTCAGCTCCAGCAGAACTTCCTCATTTGTATGGTTTGATGCATCGTGGTTGAAGAATGGAAGAGCTGTCATTCCTCCTTCCTTGGTAACTCACAGAAAAAGGGAAATATCTGAAGAACATTCATACTGTGGCTTTTGTGTGCATTTCTGTTCATTTAAAACTCCCTTGTATGCTGAGGATAAAAACAAGCCTACCATGAGATCCTAGGCACAAACCATTCTCTACCTTGATTTCATCAGATTTAGGCTACAAGTGCTAGTAATCTTCATATCCATAAACATGTGTATAGATAGATATTGGCATATATTGAGCCTGGCCTCCAAATATCATCTCCACATGATTGTTCATTCTACTAAGCAGCACTGGTTAGACCACAGCCGTAATATAGTGTTTGGTCTGGGGAAGTCTTGCTTACTTGGGATTGTGCCCCAATGGATCACTATAATGATAAAGACTCTACAACCAAGGAGAGAGTGAGAGAGCTCCATCTATTTAAGGCACATTAACCGAAAAGTACTTTTCTCCCACCATGCAATAATGTTCCAAACTGTCTGTCTTCTATTAGAAGGCCACAGACTCTTGTTTGATTCTTAACTGTCCTACAAGCCACAACTTCTGAGGGCCAAAACATTCAACACTCTTTCTCAACGTGAGGGCCCTCCACAGGTGTGGGCTTCAGCTCCTCTAATTCCCCAGCCAGCAGGGCTGTCGTTGAGAATTGGGGGAGGCCCAGGCTGAGAAGGTTGCCTTACGGGAATCTCCAGAAAAAGCACCCCTTTCTCATTGTCCGGCAAATTAGGCCATGCCTTCGACCATGGGATGGCCACAGGCATCATGCTCAGGGACAGAAATGCTGTGTAAACAAACAAAGGCGCAGTGGAAAGAAGAGTGTGCACATGCAGCAAAGAAAGTCACATGAAGCAGAGATACTGAAGTCATTGTTGGAAATTGTTGGAATTCAGTGGCAATTGATGAAAGAGCAAAGGTGTTTCCAACACTTGCACATAGCCATGACATGCATGCCCTGGCTTTTTTTTTTTTTTTTTTGCTTTCAGTATTCACATGATGGGGCCTTCCTCACAGTCCAACCCCTCAGTAAAACTGGTTGATGTCATCCTGAACTACGCCGCCATGACACTAGCATTTCTCTCTTAAGCCAGGCCCATCCAAGGGTAGTTTCAAGGTATGTAAAATCTGTTAGGGTATGTCCCCCATTACTTTCAGGGAAGTGAGGGGATGGCAGGGGCTTCAAACAGAGGCTGTAGAAGCAGGATGGGAACCAGCAATAGGGACAGCAAACCTCATGCTGGTATATAATTTTCTGCTGACTCACGGATACTTCAGGTCAACAGGTGGAAGGGCAAAAAGGAATTGGTAAGAGAAGCCCGTTTTCTTTCCTGGTCCTCCTCAGAGGCTGCTCTTCTAGAAAAGAAGGGACCGTAACCCAGTGGCAGGGTGTCCACTTTCATGTAGAGAATCCCAACTGAGTCTGCAGCATTTCAAGGAGCAAACAGGTACCAAGTGATGCTAAAGATTTACCTTCAGCCCCTGCAGAGCTGCTGCCAGCTGCAGGAAGGGTCATTAGTCTACATGGGCAAATAGCCTGACCAGCTATCAGGTGATTTCCTGCCTTTCAACAAATACGCTGTTAGGAAAGGGGCTTTTGTGTTTCCTCCTCTCTCATCTAGAACAGAATGTATATGAAAATTATTGATTGATTGATTGATTGATTGATTGATCGATCATATTTGCATAGCTGCCCATCTCACAAGAGAGTGGGTGGTGTACAACAATCAATTAAAAAGAATCAATAAATACATATAAAACAATCATTAAAACTATAAAGACTATTAAAACACCACAAAAGAGAAGAGGATGATGTTAACCATAGTAAGGGAGCCATCGCAAAACCTCCCTGGTCCCCTGGGACCCC
This sequence comes from Liasis olivaceus, assembly GCA_030867105.1. Lineage (NCBI taxonomy): Eukaryota > Metazoa > Chordata > Lepidosauria > Squamata > Pythonidae > Liasis > Liasis olivaceus. Next base: position 63,164,392 of record CM061348.1, on the reverse strand, counting down.
CAGGCCTGATCACATAGCCAAACATGTTCTTCTGCTATGTTGTTTGCTGGATTCATGCAACGCAATACCCAAAATAAAGGTTAGCCTGTTTGTCTCTTAGTGGTCTGTACAAACCCAGTCAAATGAGGCTCACTCTGAAACTCAGGGTTGAGCAAATCTTGGCTTTGTATGTTCCATAAACAGAGCCTTAGCATCCTGGCACAGAATTTCATTCACCTTGGCATGAAGGCTCCAGGGCTGCTGCTGTACTTTACACATTTTCCAGAACAAATATATAATTTATTTTCATTACTGTCCAGACTCCTGCCATTATTATCTGCCCTGTTGATGGATTGGACAACGTTTGGCGTAAGATTTCACTGAGACAGCCTTTCCCAAGTGGTTGACCTCCAGATGAGTTAGATTCAAATCCTATCATCCACGGTTGGCTAGGGATGATGGGTGCTGCCATCCAATGTATCTAAGAGCATTTGCTAAATCTTCAAGCCCTGAGTCCTGCTACTTTTAACCAAATAATGCTTTTTTTCTAGTCTGCACAGAAGATTAGCTAAGGGAGTCACCAGAAACAGTTCATCCACTCACACCTCTACTGATGCCATGTATATGTATCTTGGATACGCAATGGCATTTATAGGCAAGCAGACAATAGAGTTTTCAGTCTTGAATTTCAGTGATGTCTCAGAGAGGCCATTGTCTGAAGTACCTGGACATATGATTTATGGTAACCCAAGTTTTGGAGTCCACATAGAACATTTTTTTCTTTGTTGGCTTTAACCTTGGTACCCATTAAAGACACAAAAATAATAATCCAGATTGAAAAGAACATTTGTGGATCTTAAAGAGGACAAACCTTTATTCATGAAGATATATGATACAGAGTAATCCAAAGTTTATTTTGAGGAGCAGGAACATATAACCTTCAAAATTCTTACTTGCAGCTGCTCATTCAGCTCTGTTTCAAATTTTAAAACAGTTATTTGAACTTTTGACTTCCAAATCTTGCATTAGAACTGTTACTACACATAGTGGGTTAACCTTACTGTGGGAGAGAGCAAGATTAAGTTCACACACTGTGCTTAGCTGTGGTTTGCTCAGCCATGGTTTGTTGAATAAACCATAATTTTCTGGCTTGCACATGTGAAATAATCAGTTACAAACCATAAAGATAAGGTTCAATCAATAAGATAAGTGAAAACTAAACCAATCATATTGTGGCTTAAACCAAAAATGTGAATAGATTGTGAATGAATTTCTTTCTTTCTTGGCTGGCAACTCAACCTGCATTCCAGCTGTTTTGCCTACAGAATTCCAGAGATATAGTTAGCAGAGCAATTGTGAACTTGGAACTTCAAAGAAGTGGAGAGGGCAGGAAAATTTTAAGGGAAAGAAATGACAACAGAGAAAGAGTTGAGCCCAGACTTTTCACTCAAAATGCTTCATTTGGGGGACTTTTTTGGAGGAGGAGGAGGAGGAGGAAAGGTCTGCTATCTGTACAGATCTGTGTATAAAATGTAGTTTGATCCTGGGTGATTAATCTCAAAATGATTAAGAGTAAATGATAGGTACTTTTTCAGGAAAAAAAAGGAGAGTATCTCCAGAATTCTGGATACTAATGACTGCCTGGAAACAGGAAAACTGTATTTATGTTCTACTGTGTGTTATTATGTAATTCTTACTTTTCAACATTTGCCTTATTTCTGATTTGTTTTGGTATCCCAACTGATCTGAGCATCTTTATTAAAACTGCACACAAACACTTCAATTTGAGGGGTATTAAACAAGTGGACTGTACACAGCTAGCCAGACTTCTTGTTCTTCTTAAACCCCTTCAAAGTTTCAGGACAGAGACAAAGCGGCTCCCCAGGGAGCACAGGAATAACAATTCCTGGGTATTTCCTTGCAGTTTAGATGCTGCTGGGAATAGAGATCTTGATGCTAAGCCAAGACCTTACTCAGGCCTTGGTCCTGGGGAATCAGAGAGGATGCCATTATTAATTGGTACCCTATATCATTGGGTAAACTGGGAAATGCTTGGAGAGATTGGATGAAGATCATATATAACACAGCAAAATTTGAAAAAAAAACGTAATTTATATTTATTCACTGAAAGATGTCAGGAGTGGATACCTCCAGTTTGGAACAGCTGAATAAAGGCTGTGTGCAAACAACTCTGTGTTGCATTCCAGTATTTATGCCTACATTTAGGATCATGTATCCTTAGTGTACCAGCTGCTGATTTCATGCCATGCACAATTCAAGGTGGAACATAAAAAGTTGTCTGATTTCAGTATTATCTTCACTGAAGTCCAGTCTAAAACATACGGACTTCAGCTCATGCAAAGCATATAATCTATCACTGAGCTATGGTCCTTTTCCCAGACAGTGGTTATCAGCTTCAAGCCAGCTATTCCCTGCCCAAGAGGATTAATTCCACCACCATCACACACCTATACATTGCCACCGTACAGAGAGTTGTCTTTCAGCAAGAGTTTTACTCATCTGCTGATGAAGATGCCATCTGCAGTTAGCACCTAGGTGCCAAACAGAGCAGGTTCACAATCATTCAACAACAACCTTCCCCACTGTATATTTGGATCTGTCTCCTCTTTCATCTTTCATGTATGTGCAGTGTGTTCCTCCTTTTCAGGCAATGAAAAAATAGCCTATCTGCACACAAGAAATACTGCTATCGCTGATCATGAAGTTATATTTGAACAAACCAGATTGGGAAAACAATTCCCCATCTCAACAATCACAGTTCCACCAAACGTTTACCAGTTTAGGCTAATCTTCCTCATGTTGCATTCTCTCATTCTCACAGCTCCTCTTTTTTGGATGCCGATTAAAGAGCAAAAAAATTAAATTTAGTACAAAATACAACTCATCGACACCCATCCAAAAAAGCCAGCCCAACCCAAGATAATGAATTTATTTGCAAAGGACGAGGAGAAAGATAGTTAACCCAAAATCCAGATTTTTAAAAAAGATATTAAAACCCCACCTCTCCTAAGGAGCAACCAGTAGAATGCTTCATGACCTGAATGACCTTTGCTGTTCATTCAGAATGGACTTTGCTGTTTTCCTTGAAAATGTTAGACTGAGATAAAGATAAAGATGTCCTTGAATTAAGCTCATCTATTGATAACTACAGAGAAAGGTGTCAGCCCTGCTAGATAGATCAAATCAGGAAATCAACTCCAGAGGAAAACTAAAACTACTTTGACTGAGATTAGCTATAATGACAGAATCTTGCAAGTTACCTTCTCTTTCTTCTTATACTCCAGTGAATCAGGGCAGGGTCTGCCTGAGCTGTTTCCAGATGTTATCTCATTTCTCTGGACTTAAACCTTGTTCCAGCTCCTTTTGCCTGGGTAGTGGTTTCTGCATATTGCAGTGAAGGTCATCTTCCTTACTCTCTACAAAATGTCTCTGCTTTTATATTCTGGACCTTACATATCACAGAACTTCACGGGATTTAGGGGTGAAATCTTGCTATTGCACACCAAACTCATTTTCCCCCGCCTCTAGCAACCTCTGCCTTTGCCTCATACTAAACTATGGATGAGTCAACTATTTCTGCAGAACACTAAGAACAGCTTACCAGCCAGACTTGGCAATAAGGTAATGTAGAGAGTAAAGAAGATGACCTTGACAGCGGTATGCAGGAATTGTTACTTCGGCAAAAGGGGCTGATGGATTTTTTAAGTCCAGCATGAGGTAACATTTGGAAGCAGCTCAGGAAGATGCCTCCCTTATTCACGGAACTATAAGGAGGAGGAGGTCCAGCACAATCTGACTGTCAAGCTTCTGTTATTTTAGCCAGTCTCAATAAAAGTAGTTCTAGCCTTCCTGTGGAGGTGATTCCCTGGTTTGATCTACTTAGTGGGGCTGATATGCAAATAGCCTAATCTTTTCAGACTACAAATCTGTGAAAGGGCATTATGAATCTATTGTAAGATCTCTTGACCAAAGTGAGACTCTCTGGAAGAAAATGTATGCTTCAGCTCAGCTTACCTAGACCCAGGAAACTTGAAACATCTGCTCCCAGCATTTGCTAAGGTACTGAATGAGCCTGTCTCGTTGCTTTACCTTATAGGGGCCTTTTCCAACCTGGTCCTCTCCAAACATATTCAAGTACAATCACTCTCTGAAGTGGATGGGGATAGAAGGAGTTGAAGTCTTAAGCATCTGGAGGGCAAGAGATGGAGAAAAACTGTTCTGCGGCATACAGAGACATCGCAGAGGAGACTGAAACACGGGCTGGGTTGTAAAAGGCTTCAAGGGTTGCCCACCACCCTCGGTGTCCAATTAGCCCAAGCAGGGAGCACTAGCAGTAGATGTGGGGACGGCAAATCAGCAGTGAAGTGTTGACTGGGGGAAGGGATTAGAGCTGCTTAACCCCAGGCTTCCACATTTGCCTGTTTTTTTATGACAGCCTTTAAAGGGCTCTAATGAGGGTCGCAGCCACTTTATGGTCTTGCTGGCAGTGATAACCCTCAGCTAATTACAGCAGCAATTTGCAAGCAAGCTGCCTCCCTGGCAGGGACACTCAGCTAAGGACAGGCAGGGCAGACGATAGCAATGCCCAGCACAGGAGACCTTGAGCCAGAGCAAATAGGCCGGGGCAGGGTGGACAGGGCACTTTGCCAAAATCATTCCTCTTGCTCTTCTGCTTGGGGCAGCTCTTCCTAGATAGAACTGGGATGGATTATATTGGTTCTGAAGTGAAGTAAATGCATATGAGAACATGGCTAAATTTAGATCGCAGCTTAGCCCTATAACCTGATTTCAAAGCCAGACTGTAGCCCAGACATATCTAGATGGAGTTCCCTTAAGCACGTAAAAGTTCCTCCGATCCAGAATGACTATCCATGGCCGTTAATTCTGTTGGGTCAGCCGGTTCCTTCACCTAAGCTGTCCTGATATAAAGACCTTAGATATATTCCTAATCATTCACCTTGACATTCAAGCCATTTTGTTGATCTGGTCCACTTTCAAGAACTTTTTTTGGGGGGGGGGGACTCTAGCACTTTATTCTGGTGGACAAGGATACTTCTGTATCCCTCAGCTGTACAGTGCCTGTCTACCAGGTAGCTCACTTTGTCTGAAATAGTTTCCATTCTGTTCTTCAAGCTATTTCTTCTAGACATTCCCCTCAAGAATTTGTATTATGGCTTTTTGGAAGCACTCTAAGATCACCTAGCTTCACCTACTTCTTGACTGTATCCCATCCTCATAAATAATTTATCAGTCCTCAAATTCTTCCTAAATTCTGGATTATTTGACTCTAGAAGGGGTGGGCAGCTTCTGAAGGATTAGGGGCTGCAACAGCCTCCCAGATTTCTGGCTGCAAAAAGCTATATAGCATGGCTGAAATTTTCAACTAGTTTGGAGGGGGGATGTGGGGGAATTTAAAGGTGGGACTCTAACTGGGCCTCTAAAAGGCAAATCACTACCATCCCCAACCCCCACAAATGGGCCAAACTCACCCTGCCAAAATCACAGGGCTGAAATGGGGCCATTTGCCACTCAACATTGTGGCACAATCTCAGGGTGCTGGGGTCCCACAAATGAGAAGGAGGGGCCCACATCTTCTCTAAAGTCAACTGCAATCTAGGGATAGGCAGTCTGGTGCCCTCCAGGAGCTCTGAACAAAAGCCAGGATAGTATAGTGGTTAAAGCATAGGACTTAGTTTAGGGTTCACTGGGTGACTTTGGGCTATTCACTGGCACGCTCTCAGAACTATGAGCATGATTTCCTGGAAATAGAGAAGTGGCACTGCACTTCAAATCAGATTCATAGGTGCAAACTGCTAACAGCTGCAGATGTATAGAACAGAAACTGGAGTGGCAGTTTGAGCAATATCCTATAGCATCACTTACACTGAAAAGTTTGTTTTGTTTTGTCCTGGGTGTGGACAAAAGAGGACAATGCATTGCAGGAACAGAATGAAGCCAGGTTCAAAATGTTTGTTTGCTGACATTTATGCCCTCCCATTTTATGTGTTAAGAGGGCCCACTGGAGGCTCTGGCAGATGGTCAAGCTCAGATAGTCCCTTTAAATGGCTGTACTGTACTCTAAATGTCTGATAACAATAACAAAGCACTGACTGTATCTCCTAGTGCTTCCCGTGTGCAGGTCGCCCTGCTTCTAAAGATCATACAGCCTTGCCTGCCATCAGACAGCTTGCTGAGATAAGGCTCTGAACTCCAGGGCCTGCCTGGAACATTTCCCTAAATAGTGCTTCTATTCTGGAGGGAGCAGAGCTTGCAAGCAGCACGCCTGATGTCTGCATGTGAGTAAGAGGTGCTTAATTTCAAAGTAATTATAGCTCTCCATATAAATGTTTGCTCAGGAATATGCATTTGCTGAGGTGTTGTGTCGTTCCAATGTCAAACAGTTTATACACTTGAGATTTTCCACCCTAGTTACTTAGCCAAGTAGCGGGAAGCCTGGTCTTCCTACGATGGTTTCCACTGTAATACTCTTTGGAGCCCATCCTTGCCCTTCTGGGTTACCTGACCTTGATCCATTCACTCCCTCCTCTGAATTTACATTTAGTCCCACCACCTTTGCCTTTTTTCTGCTCAGTCTTGATTTGATTATTGTAGTTCTCTGCCCTTTTAGACTTCAGCGTGGTGCCGCGTGAGTGCCAATCTCAGGAGAAGCCCCGGGAGCTGCCGCAATGTTTGCTTGTCATCTGTACATCTGTACAGCCCAAACTTGGGTTGGATGGATCTCCAAGTGCCAGGCCCAGATTGGCCACGCAGCATTTCCTGTGGGATCGGAGCAAATCCAGCTGGCCTTCCGGGAACACCATTTACATAACCTGCAAGGTGATTTACATTGTAAATTCAGGTGGCCTTGGGGCCACTGGCCAGAGTGGACAGTTTACCAGAGGAGCTGAGCCACCCCGGAATTCAAAAGCCAGCCCAACAGCAAGGCGGAAGAGGACACGATGGAGCTTCCTGAAGCAAACAAGTCCTGGCGATGAATATGAGCATATTATACGCTTCTCTGCCTCCGTTACTGCTCGGCCTAATTACACCATCCGCCTGGCCTAGGATCCATGCCCATCAGGCAGCTGCTGCAGTCGAGGACTCGCATCAAGGAGGCTCGTCCCTCCCAGAAAGCTGGGAGACTTTTGTTCTTCGTGGGGCGAGTGCTGAAATCTCCTAGAAGCAGTTCCGCTTCCCCAAAGTGATGCTCAGCGAGTGAAATGATACACAGGATGGAATCCAAACATGGTCCCCAAAGCTCTATTTTAAAACAGCAGTTTATATGAAAGGTGTGGAGTGATTTGCCTGTTGATTCCTGGACAGTTAAAATAAAGTACAATCTACAGAAAAAGCCAATAGCAGGAATACATGCAGTAGGGAAATATAAGCAAAAGGGCAGAACTTGTCCCCATCCTTCATTTAAGAAAATAATCATTAAAAAATATAATGCTTGTCCACACTCCTCCAATAGTAGTACTCCTTAATCTGCACCCTTAATCTGTTCTTATTTACTTACTGGTGAAAGAAGGGGAGAGTGGCAACCTGGATGTTGCAAGTACTGTGGTAAGAGCCTCACGCGCAAAGCTGCCAATTCATGTATATAGGATGGAAAAGCCAGTGGCTTTGGTGTCTCAGAGCATCTCTTTGACCCCAAACATACTGCGTCAAAATGACAGCAGCAACTTGCTGGACATTTCCTGTGGGATCAGAGCAAATCCAGCTGGCCTTCCGGGAACACCATTTACATAACCTGCAAGGCAGAACTTAAATCTGTATGTTTCATGCTAATTCACACCCAGATGTGCCTTCTGTGAATATATGTGCTCTTTAGCATTATCTAAATATGATCTGTGAATTTAGCAGAATATGAAGAGGCAGAAAGAAAAACAAAATTTCCCTCTCTTTGCTTCCATACCCTTTCCAGCTAAAAGTATCACTCTGTTTTAAAAAACAAGACAATTCATGATTGAACCAAGCTTAAATTACCAAGCTCCTGGTAATTTAAGGGATTGTGGAGTCCTTGGTCTCTCTGAGCTTGGTTGTTTGCTTGCAGACGTTTCATTACCCGACTATGTAACATCATCAGTGCGAGTGAGGGTGGGGTTTGCTTCCTGTTTATATACAGTTGTTTGCCCTGCCAATGTTGGTGGGGGTGTGGCTTTCTTCTTAGTAGTTAGCACTGATTATGTTACCTAGTCAGGTAACGAACCTTCTGCAAGCAAACAACCAAGCTCAGAGAGCACCAAGGACTCCACAGTTCAACCCTGAGCTACATATATTCTCTTCTATTGAAATTTAAAGGACTTAATGTCATTTTCTTGGCAAGGCTACAGAAGTGCTTTGCCATTGACTTCTTCTTCCGTGATGTGGGCATGAATTTTATTTGTTAATTTTTATATCCTGCCTTTTGTTCAGTCTACACTGCACTCCTTCCTGCTGCTATTCCCCGCAGCCACCCCCTTGTGAACTGGTTGGGCTGAGAGAGAGTGACTGGTCCAAAGTCACCCGGTGAGCTTCTGTTGGTGAAAGTGGTGTAGAACCTGGGTGTTGCTGGTGTCAGTCCAACATCTTAACCACTATACCATACTGGGTCTCATCCTTGCTTTTTGTCTTCCCAATCTGGTTTGGGGATTCCCATATCCTGGAGCTCTCTGATTTCAGTACTTACCGAGCCCTGCTCTGCTTAGTTTCTAAGTCTACAGAAGGAAAAATGATGAGATATGGCTTAGTAGAGAGAAGAGGTCCTGCAGCTCCAGAAGGAGAAAAACAGGATATGAACAGAGAAAACCCAAAGACCACAGTTACTTGGAGATGGAGGAGCCAAGGCTAATCCCCCATTCTGGGAGCCTATTGATATGGAGAACTTTATCTGAAAGGAAGATACTCCATTGAGGAGGCTCTGGCTTGGAGGAGGGGTGAGGCAGTGCTTGCTTTGGAATGTGAGTTTGTTTGGATGCAATTCCATTTGAAGGAGGAGGTTTTTAATCAGAAGTTTCAATAGCCCCTGTTCGGCATGGAAAATTGGCTTGGGAGGCGGCTGCCCTCCATTAATCAGCCCTTCTTGGAGCCTGTACGTACATTTTTCCTTGATCAACTGGTGTGCCCTTCCTGGCTCACCACCCCTTCCCAACGGTTCCACATCTGTCCACTCAGGGGTTTTGCCAGGAGATAATGGCTAATGCACCAAGGTAGCCCAGAGCATGTTAGAAAGAGACCTGAGAGGGTATTTCTAGTAGCTAGCTTGGAAAGATGAGCCATTGTCATGGCCTAAATATTTTCTTCCCAAGGTTGAACCAGTCAGTTCCGTCTTGCAAAGAAAAATAACGCACGGAGCATTAAAATGAAAGGCTTCTTGTTGGGTGGCATGGAAAGGGAGATGAGGCCAATGCCGACAGCCTTCCACACATCCTGATAAGACGCACAGACAGTTTGGCTCCTCCAAACATTGCCGGGTGTGGCGGAGCCTGAGGGAAAACCTCTGCTATTGTTGTTCTTGTTCTTTTAAAAATGTGCAGAATGGGGAGGATTGACCATCACCACTATCTCGCTATCTCCTGCAGCAGGCTTACATCTGAATCTCCTAGCCATTTTCCTAGACCCTCCTTTCCCAGTTGCCAGAACTGATTAGGAACAATATGGGGTGGGGGGAAGGTTTGGGGGAGGTTGCTATAGAGAGAAGAAAGGATTTCCAGAGAGGTTTCACAGTAAAAACCACCCAAAGTCCTTGAGCTTCTCTAAATGTTGTGCCCACTTTGATAGTTGGCGAGGGTGTGAAGCTCAGTTTTCAGGTACGTCATGAGTATATGGTTAAAGCATGTTCATGAAAAGACAAAAACTTGAAAAAACGCAATATATGGTAACTTTCCGCAGATAATTTTAATTAGATGTTGCACGTGACTTTAAAAAGGTGGGGGGAGGGATATGGAAAACTAAAATATATTCTGTTCTGAGAGAACTTACCTCAGTTACATATCTTGTGATGACGTTACTTGAACATCATTTTGAATATGCTCCGAGACACTCTTTCCTCACATTTGCCTTACATTCTGCACACTACCCTACCATCATTTTCTCCCCAGGCCTTATCGTGTACAATCTAGACTGTCTTCCCCAATTTGACAACCTCCCCCAGATGTGTTAGACCAGAGTTTCTCAACCTCAGCTACTTTAAGATGTATGGACTCCAACTTTGGAACTTAAAGTTGCTAAGGTTGAGAAACACTGTGTTAGACTATCATTCCCACCAGTGTTAACTGGTGGATGATGAACATTGTAGCAAAGACGAGGAGGAGGACAAGAGATCTTGCAGAAAGACTCATTTAATAAAGTCCTGTTAATCCCAGGGATTGGAGTGGCCCTTATTCCTTTAATGATTTTTGGCTCACATTTGTGGTACATGTTCTGTGACAGGTCCGCTGAGTGTGGTGAAACTGACATCCCGGAATACAGAAAAATGAAGCAAGTTAATTTCCTTTATCTGAAGCATTTCATGCAGCAGTGAGTTCCACAGATGCAAGATCATGCCTCTTTAATTAATATTCATTTTGTCAGATGTGTGCATTCAAATAAATTAAAATTGTACATAATTTGGATTAAAATACTTCTCTTTCCCCTTCCTGTTCCACGGGCTTTTAATTTCCCCCCACCCGCCCACCTTTTGTCTTCAGATGGCGAGTTTTCCTTGAGCCGAAGTTTAATGAGTCGTATCTCTAGTTACCATTATAAGCAGAGAGGAAGCAAAAGGCTGGCGAGATTGAACTCTGCTTAATCTCCTTTGCCGGAGCTTTGGGGGAGAGAATTTAGCTAATGTGAGTGTAAAAAGGCCCCGGTGCTGGCCGGGGAGGCAGTAGAGGGAGGGGACCGGGCGGGGGCGGGGCAGGGCCCCTCTGATCCTCCCCCTCCGGCCTGGCTCTTTTCGCGGCCCATTGTTGGCTCGGAGCGGGCCGGCTGTGCGCTGCGCGGGGGTGTAACTTGAGAGCTTTCGCTACAAAGTCCCAGCGCCTATTGCCGAAGCCGACAGAAGGCTCGGGAACTGGAATCCGGCTCGTAACGCGGCCGCGTTTTTCGCTTCTGGCTGCTCGGGAAGAGCCAGAGAACGCCGAAGGCTGAAGGCGGCGCCTTGCCGGATTTATGCTTGCGCGGGACGAAGCGCCGCGGACAACAACCGGGAGACTGGCGCATCCTTTTCTTCCTACCCTCCGAGGGACGGAGCCCGGGAAGCACGGAGTAGTGGGACACCTCTAAGCCGGCAGGAGGAGGAAAGGTGGGTCCCGGGTTGGTGGCTTGAGGCACCAGGGATGGGGATGGCCCCGAAGGGGAGAGTCAGCGCTCCTCTCCCCGAAGCGGACAGCGGTGCGAGAGGCAGGCGCAGAACTCCGGGATCTTGCCCACGGGAACCCGGGAGGCTCTCCGGGGAGGCAGATGTGGTGGACTTTGGCCGGGAGGGTCTGTAAATCTGTTACTAAACCGTCCGGCTACGCAGCAACTTTTTTGTCGCCCCGGTTTAAAAATTAAGCTGCTCTCGGGAGGACATCCTTAAGCACAACTTCTTCCCACGCCCCACGTACACGCCATGCGCTGAAAACGTACACAATGCCCACACGCGCCGCATGGATGTGACACCCGCACCATTCAAACAAGCGCGCTCATTCTCTGGAACACCCGCTTCACCTGCGGCCGGACGCAACTTTTTCACAAACACAATCCAAAATCTCACTTAAGCGAATGGGGCTTAGGTTCCTATATGGTACTTAAATCCCTACATTTCAGCAGAAGTAAACCTGCATAATTTGAGATGTTAGTTTAAATCCTCACAGTGGGAGGAAACTTAACCCCTTGTTTCTTCCATTTACCCCCCCCCCCCCCCCAGTACTGACTAAGGTACTGCATGGGGTCCATATTTTCCTTTAATGGTATGGGCCAAAGCAGTTTCCCCAGATCCGTTCAGCACAAGTCCTGGATAGCCACATGAGAGGAATGTATTGAGGAGATTTGTGAAAGAGGGGAATTATAGTTGGATTTATTCAGTGTACAGTATTGCAGGATAATTGCCAATTGTGATCTTAGTGGCTTGGTTCCTCTGACAAACCAAAGTTCTTAAGTTTGTCTAGTGAACTTTGAGCTCAAAGAACTACAGCTTGGAATGACACCTTAAATTCTGTTGTTGGCTGTGTCTACAAGACAGACTGAACTGTAAATAAACTACCCCCTCCCCCCCACACACACATATTAGTTTACTGTATTATGTGAAGCCAGCCTGGCTAGTTTATGGTTGTTGTGTCAGATAATTATCCGAAATAATGGATTAATTCCATTAAGCAGGGTTCAGTTAAGCATAGGTAACTGTATTGTGGGGACAGGATGGCTGAGAATCTACCTAACTTTCAAAGTGAGTATTGTATTTCAAAGCTGTAATAAGCTATAGACCATTTATTACTGAAAAAAACTAGTTCACTTTCTTGACAGCATTTCATAAATAGGTTGTTTGTATATAGTGTTGAAAATGTTTAAATTTGAATTAATTAGCAAATCAATATATTCCATTTCCTTCTTTCAAGATAATGTTCAGCAGTACTTGTACAATCTGAAACTCTAATAACTGTACCCATACATGACCTCTAAACTGTTTGGAAGGAAATTTGGATAGTTATGGACATATGGATCGTGTGTTACAGTAGGACAAAAGAGTGATCTTCATTTTTCTCTTTCAATTAAGTGTTTGAAAGTCCAATTGGGAGCCAAAGTGAAGAAGAAAAGATAATAGGATGACAGTTCAGTTGTGTGACCTTCTTAGGGTCCTGGTGGTAGCAACAATATGTGCTTGGACATCTGCTTCCACAGAAGGAACCACAGAGCCAGGTGAGAGTCACTGGGAACTATTGCTGTTAATATGTGTGCCTGAATATGAAATATGGTATTAAGATGTGATAGAAGAAGCAGTCTGATCTTTTGAGCGACATCCCTTACAAGCTCCTAGCCATCATGGCCAGTTATGAGGAATTTGAGATTTGTCCTCCAAACTAGTGGACAGCAGCGGAGGCCTTTAATCACTCTTAGCTTATTGAGGATATTTCATGTTCTGTGGACTCTTCTTGTTGAGAAGAAAAATTCATGATGGAAAGCAGTAAGTTACCACTAACAGAGAATTAATGGTTTTCAAAGGCATGTAGTGAGTCAGTGGCAAGAAATAGAAATCTGTAAGATCCAAATCCAATTCTTCATCTATTCTCTAAGGTTAGTTCTGAAGATTTCGTACAATAAGAGCTTTGTGAAGTAAGTTGGAATCTATTGGTAAGTAACCAATGTGGTATAGCAGTTAAGTAAAGAGTTGGACTAGGACCAGGGAGACACAAATCTGACTATGTCCCCAGGCATGGAAGTATTGGGCAAATGGGCCAGTTGCCATTTCTTAGCCCAACCTACCTTGCGGAGTAGTTGTGTGGGAAAATTGGGATAAGGAATGCTATGTACATTCCTTTTGTTCCTGAAGGAAAGATGAAATATAAACCTATCTATCTATTACAAATTTTGAGTGATTAGACTGCCAAAGGTTGGTGACTTCTATCCTCTAAAAAGGCTGTTGAAATGAAAGGAAATTCAGGAGAAAAATCTGGAGTGGATTTCTGTGTAACCAAACTATAATCTGGCACTAAAAGCAAATTGCTTTGAGACGTGGTGTTCCTATATTTCAAAAGGATGTTCTTCACCTGCTTTCTATAAAGGACTACTTTCCATCTGGCTCCAGCTGGTAGATCTCAAATTCTAGTAAAAACAAAAATCAAAATAGATCCTGTAAGCCTAAAGTCTTCCCATTCCCTGAAATTTAAGAGAGACTCACATAGGTGCTTTCTACTCCAGTTCTAACACATAGCAAATTCCTAGTTCTGACTGCAAGTGTAAAATTTATGTGCAGATTTTCTGCAAAGTCAGCTTACATATAGTCTCTCTTTAAGCGCCGTACCAGGAAAGTTTTCTTCACAAGCAAGATCTTGATTGTACCAAATTTCTGCTTCTTTGTCACGCATCTTGGTAATTTGCTTTCCCATTTTACCGTGGGGACTTACTTGTTAGTCATCTTTGCATCTGTTTCACACTTTGCTTCCTGATTATTTTAATTCTTGACTATGAAAGAGGTGTGTTTTTTTAATTGTGGGTAATGTGGGAGAGAACTAAGCACACCTGAGTCAATTGGAAAGATGCAGATCTGTCTGACAGAAGCATAACATGAGTACATTGCAGGACTGCTATCACATGAGTAAAATGTAATGTTTGTTGAAATGTGTATTGTAATTCTGGGTGTGTACCAGTGGTGTGGGACCAAAGCCTATGCAAATGTATTTAAGAATGAGTTCCATGCATTAGATATACATTGTTATAGTTTGAAATTTTTGGAGTTGCTTCTGCATTAAGTAGCCAGCACCTTGGAGGTTTTCTTACTGACCCCACTGAATAATCTAATTCATTTAAGTTTGCATTTCTGGGATTCCCTGGTGGAATAAGAGTAAAGTGCCATGCCAGGTGCTTGGCACTTTCACTCATGCTTGAGAAAAGTATACTTCTTCCCTGGCTGGCCTATCTATGAAACAGATGGGATATTTGTTATTTGTGCCAACCAGCTGCCTGGGTGCCTCTGAGGCTATTGCCACATCATCCTAGTCGTTGCACTTTGCTGCTGTCACCTATCCAGCTATCTGCTAATGGACTGAGGAAGCAAAATGATGGTTAGCATAGAGTTTGTTCTTTGCCATCTCTTCTGGGATTGGCACCATATGTGCTCGTAAGGAAAAAAGATCAAGAGAATAAAGATGAAATCTGGAGCTTCTGCCTATATTATCTGGTTTAATCTGGAGCTTCTGCCTATGTTCAGTTAATCTAGTTTTGGTACTAGGTCCTGCACGTATATAGATAGTAGCTGAGAATAAAGAAATAGTGTTTGTGAGAACCTACTGACAAACTCAGTGTTTCTGAATAAGTCTTCTCACAGTGAATGTGAACTTTACTCCCAAGTAGAAGGTGTTAGATATTTGTTTAGTACTGATTCTACTTATCAAAGTCCATTGCTTAGCTGGCAAGATGACAGGACACCTTTTCAGGTCCCATAAATGACATTGTTGTAGTTGGTAGAGTTACCAGATTTCATATTAGCTTCGAATTATTTTCTTGCTCAGTAGAGGCGTTTCAAAGCACTTGGAAAGATCTTAAACTCTAATAAACCCAACCTGAAACTGTCAGTTAGGAATTGGAAAAGGAAACAAAGGATGGCAATTTGATAATTGGGTCCTTCAACTGTATTCTAGTTTTGTTCAAGGTTCAAATTACATAATTTGTACAGTGTTTTCCATCATCTGAAATCCTTCTCTGGAGAGTCACTGCTTGCTATGGATTGGCCACTGAGGGTCCTAATCAAACTGACTTCATCATGTTCTCCCAAAGGGAGGGTTTTCCTTCCTTTCCAATCAGAATGGTTTTCTCAGACGGACAGAATATTTATAGCAAATGATTCGATTACTGTGACAATTACTTTAAGTGATTCTTTAGTAAAGAACAGCTGCAAGGGAATATTCCCCTCTGCTGAAGACCAGATTCCCATATTGAGGATGAAGGCCAGCAACTGATTTATATAGGCATGCCATTTAATTGGGAATTAATTAAGATTCCTCTTAACTTGAAAAAAAAAGGCCTAGACGTTAACATGGACCATCTATCTAATTTCACGAAGGGGAAGCAAATCACTGATTACTTACTTCTGTTGTAATTCTTACTCCCAGTTTGTAAGGCTTTTTGCCTCAGGCACTGATATAATGTAGTCTGTCTTACCCTGTGCAACGGAACTGAAAGCACTGTGGGCCATTCTACCTCAGGCAGTAAAAGTCTTGAGCTCGCCCTGAAGTTCAGATGGGAGGGAGAAAGAACTGGACATTCTTGCAATTCACACCATTTGCAGGAATTCCTCTGACTCAGAGGCCTAGTGGGAGGGGAGGGAAGTGGTGGGCTACCTAGAGTGGGAAACAGCAGGTTTCGGCAGCTGCTGCTGGCAGAGAAGGCTGGGACACGTACCTTGCTTTCTGAAGCTGAAGAGGTGGGTCACCCCTGGAGCTTAGTCCCCTCAGGAGAAGAGGGGAGAGTTATCAGCTAAGTGGGTTGGCATTAACCAGGCTTCAGAGAGGGAGAGCAGACTTGCTTCAGGAGGGAGGTGGTTGAGGGGGGAGCTGGCAGTGCTCCTACAATTGGAGCTAATGTTGGAGGAGGATGGGTCACCAGAGCAATTATAGTTCAAATCCAGGTTAGACAAACAGGGAGGCGGGAAGCTGTGGAGTCAACTGAGTGTGAAACCTCTCACTCCCGCTCATGCCATAGAAGAAAGGGGGGAAGCCTCTGGGCCAAGGGAAGGCTGGGTGGGAGGAAGCTAAATGGGAAGGGAGGGGCCAGGAGGGAATGGGTGCAGCTGGGGACAAAGTTGCAGATTCAAAGCAGAGGCTTTCCTCCGTGTGACTAACAGGTGTGCATGTGTATGTGTGCATGCACACAACTAGGAGTAATGATGGAGACTCTATCTCATTTCTTCTCTCCCCCACCTCCCAGGCTGTAGAAGCAGAGGAAGAGCTAAGAAGAGAGCTAGAGCCCTTTACTGAAAAGGGGCTGGCCCCTATTGTGAGCTGGGGCAAGGAGAGCACGGGAAAGGAGCTGTGGGGCTGGGACAATGGGGGAAGGGGCAGTGGTCCCGGGCTTCCTGACATGTTCATTTTGGAATCTGTCAAAACAGTCACCTTGGGCTCAGGGGCTGACCACTCAATTGAGAGCTCCCACAGAGAGAATTGTGGGGCGGGGGAGATCTGAGCACGAAAGTCAAGCTTCAGTGTTCCCGGGGATCCTTTCTCCAGTCCAGGACTGGCAGGAAAGGGGCTTTGATGACATCATTGCCGGGGCAGAGGAGGGAATGCAGAACAAAAGGGCTTATGGACAGGATTTGGAGAATCCCAAGATGGAAGGAGTGGAATTGGGCAACATTTTCCCTCAATCCTGCTGTTAATGATTCACATCTATTACTTTAAACTCCCACTTTGCCTGCAAGCATAAAAAAACAACAGCAAAACACCCAGTAAGCCTTCGGCTCATATACATGCATACCTGACATTACTTTCTCCTTCCAGATTACAGATTTGCAGAATCTCTGCACAATCACAGGCTTGTGTGCTTAATTCATAGTCACAAATGTTGAAGGTGAAGAGAGAATTTTTCCAATGTAACCTAACAGTTTGGCTAGCTTCGCCCTGCGGTTTGCTATAGAGCAAGCCAAAAATCAAGTGCTTTCCTCTAAAGTCATAGTGATTGTAGAAGAAGGGAAAGATGGGCTCCTGAATATTTTGCATGTGAATCCTTCCTGTGAGTCTGCTCCCTGCATCCCAAATTTTATCTTCCAGATCTGTTAGAAATACTCCAAATTAAAGTAAAAATGGAAGATGCTCACAAATGTTCAAGCAAAGGGGTGGGAGTATATTTGAGCAGAAGGATCTGAAGAAAAATGGAATGTAAGAATGCAAAATATATGATGTGAAATTTAGCATGTAAACAATGCTGTCAGGTAAATGCTTTTATTAAAACAATATTTACAAATATGTATTAAGTTTGAGCTGTTGCATCCTAAGGCACTAAGTACATCTTTTATGCCCATTTTAAAAATAAGAAAAAATTAAAGAGAAGCTATAAACAGGTCTCTACTACTCTAGATGCATGATTTGTTCTGTACTTTTACTCTGAGCTCTATGGACTTCAGAAAAGGGTTCGCATGAATTGAAAGAAGTAGATTGACACCACTTGCTGCTTTTTAATAGTCCTTTGGACTGTGCTTATTGTCAAACTTGTATCAGATTATTCTGCAGCACAGAAGACAGCAATCTGAAGCCAGTGGCGTCAGAGGCTGCGTTGTGCAACAGTCTTGTTATCAGTTTCAGGAGCAATATGCTGGGCAGATTTCCAGATTGGACTGCCCTCCTAGATCTGCTCCAGAGCAAAATCTTGCTCTGTTGATCAGTTTCTTCCAGAGTGCTGACATTAGAAAGGTTCACACAGGACATTGAGTTGTAAACTAGCTAACCACATTTTAACTTAGGATGCTCATGTGGTTAGTTCATGGTTCAGAATGTTCTGAGAGTCCTTGAGTAAATCTCAGTTCAGTTAACCCTAGACAAGCATGTCATACTAATACAGCCAGTTGAAACTTTCTTCCATACCATGTTTAATCTGGACAAAGAAGTTATAAGCTGCAGTTTTAAGTGCAGCTATGCTTAAGATCTTTCTGCAGATCTAAAGTTTGATCCTGGAATCAGTGAAATAACAAAAGTGAGTATATAAGCTGAGTTTCTCCAGCCTGGAGCTTTCCTAGTGTGTTGAGACTGTAACAGTCCAAATTTCCATCTTGAGCTTTTGGCTGCACTACCTGAAGATTATGAGAGCAGTAGTCAGGTTCAACATATCTGAAGGGCACCTGCTTGGAGAAGCCTGGCACATATAATGGGAAATCCTGCCACATGACAATCATGCCTTCTGGTGATACACTAGGAATGTAAGATGTGGATGTGGGATAAAAGTAGCTTTGCTTTGTAGTGTTTGTTATGGCTTATTCCATCTCTCAAAGTATTTGTACAATGGCATTAGGGCAGGAAAACCCTGTCATTTGCACTGATTGTCCCTCCTTTATGTTGCACAGAGATGTTTGACAGTCACATGCTTGAGACAGAAGAGGAGCATCTGCTTTTGGATCCAGGGAGCCTGCTGAAGCTCTACTGCAGCACCAACCACAGTCTTGTTATCACATGGTATAAGGAAGCTAAGCAACTTTTCCCTAATGAGCGCATCCACATTCAGCAAAATTTGCTGGAGATTGCTGAAGTCATCTACGAAGATTCCGGATTATACTCATGCCATGCACGGAGTACTGGAGAAAGTCTGCGCAATTTTACTATCTCTGTTGTAGGTAAGAGAAAAGGATAGGAAGGACTGCAGTGCTCTAACTCATTTTCAAAATGTCTCAAAGAGATTTAAGGTTTTCAAAGAAACATAGGAAGCAGCCTTATCTGTGCTCAGCCAGACCACTGAACTCAGTATATAATCAGCAGACATGGTCAGAGCCTTTCCCACCCTTGCTCAGAGATGCTCAGGGGTTGAGGCTGTGCATTGTCACACATTATACTATTTAACCAACATACTGTCTCAGATGTTTATGTATGTATTTATTTATTAAATGTGTTACGGCTGCCCATTCCAGAAAACTCTGGGCAGCTTACAACGCTGAACTACACAATTAAAAACATGATAGCAAAATAATAATCACTAGGACTAAAAAACAACCATAACTAAAAAACACAGCAGGGCCTCTACAAGCACACTAACCCCAGGCCTTCGGAAGACATCTTCCCAAAGCACAAGGATTGCTATAAGGTGGAGCTTCCTTTGCAGATCAACATCTACAGTGTAACCCTTGCTGTACAAACCTAGGATTGCAGACCCCTCCATTTGCCCTTTGTAACTTCCCTACACCTACCTGATAACATTTTGCCTGTTCTCCTTCTTGAAGAATGCTGGCACAACAGTCAAAAACAATCTTAATATGTGGCATCTATTCACTATCCCATAGTTATCTGGGGGTGTTTTAGTACAAGGTGTCATCTCTGCTCATTTTGATTTTAGATTCACTGGCATCAGGGGATGATGATGAAGACAGTGATGTGGAGAGTGCACATATTGATTCTAATGAGGAGCCTGTACATGCCCATCGAGGTTAGTATTGGGTCCACTTAGTTTGTACTCAGTCTTGTGGACTGTGGCCTCCTAGAAGCAAAGACAAGGAAGACCATAGCCAGATATATTCCCTCCATTGCACAAATCTCAAGGAATCCAAAAGTGTTGGCCAGCTATTATCTTCAGTCTGCTACCAAGGATGGAGCATGACATGGTCTGCCCTTGTGTCTTTCAGAAGGTTGAGTATTCTAGGCAGAATGAGTTCAGTGCTGTCATTCATTCCAGCACATTGCTTAGTGCCTGTATAACATTTTCTGTTCCTTAAACTCTTTGGATTGTGTTGTTGCTTCTTTTCTTGGAAGGCAATTCACAGTTCATCCCCTCCCTGCCCCAGCTATAGCACAAAATCCTCCTTTGTTCCCAAGACCAGAACACTGCTTAAGCCTTCACTAAAACCTGAATGGATCATGTCACGTTTTCTGTTTTTAGCACCCTACTGGACGCATCCTCATCGAATGGACAAGAAGCTGCATGCAGTCCCAGCAGGAAATACCGTCAAGTTCCGCTGCCCAGCTTCAGGAAGTCCCAACCCATCTATCCGCTGGCTGAAGAACGGACGGGAATTCCGTGGGGAGCACCGTATTGGAGGAATTCGGGTAAGGCCTAAATGTTGGACTGTTCTTTTCCTCCCCTTCACTTCCTCCTCCTTCCATTAGGCTTATTGTTAGGCTGAGAACAACAATAGCTATGCCCGCCAGGTTTTATGAATTGGGGCTTTGGGTGGAGAGAACAATAGAAACATGTAATATAGAGGAAGAGGAAGCCAAACTATTCATTATGAAAGCCACTTGCAGAACCATGTTTTAGGTATAGATTCCCAGTCCTTTGCATACGTGGGATTAGCATTTGTGTGTAGTTATGGATGTCATTTCTACAAAGAGAACTACTAAAGCCTTAAATACTTGCTGTACTCCTGTTCCCTCTTTTACTCTTCCTGTCCTAAATCTCTCAAAACAATATTTCCTAACTTTGCCATAAGCTGAAGTAGCCATGTCTGAAATATGGGATTCTATTAGAGTTATGTTCAGGAAAAATTGACAGCCCTGCAAAACAAAAGATGATCGAGTGGTAACAGTAGCTTGCATCGTCTTCTCTATTCCCAGCTCAGGCATCAACACTGGAGTTTGGTCATGGAGAGTGTGGTACCGTCAGATCGAGGCAACTATACTTGCTTGGTGGAGAATAAATTTGGCAGCATTCGCTACAGCTACTTTCTGGATGTGCTGGGTGAGAAGGTCTTCCTCCACAAACCTTGAATGGGATTCTAGTACTCTTTAATGGCGAGTTGGAGGGCAAACACAAAGTAAAGGGAACAGTGTTGGCCATAAGAAAAGATTCAAACTCTATATTAGGGAGACCAATTCAAAGATATAAACTGGAACACAATCAAAAATGAAGTGGACTATCTCCACTTTCAGAGCTCCTGGTTCCTTTGCTGATGAATGCTTCTGGGTTTGTGTGGGGGTGCCAAAACCCAGATATTGGCGGGCTGCCATTTTCCTCTGGGAAGGCAGAGGCACCATCCTGACCTCAGACTCCCCAGATGGGGGGGGGGGGAGCCCTGAACCGTCTGCCAGCTTCAAAGGAAGACAAAGATCTCTTGGGCCATAAAGTCAGATGAAATTAATTAACCCTGCCTGAATCACTAGGCAGAGCTTTAAACGTTTGCTTCCTTATCTCCAAGTCCTTCATTACCGGTCTTCTCTGGGGTTACTCTTAATCACCAGAAAGAGACTCTGGAGCCAGCCCTGGCCGGGTGTTCTGCCTGTGGTATTATGTAATATCAGAAGCACAGCAAGTTTTGTTGGTCTACGTTGGGGAAGAAAGTACGATCCCACCAAGTTTTGGGGCAAGACCATTTGTAGTGCCATGCCAAGAAGATTGGTGTATTTTAGCTGCTTTTGCCTTTGTACTGTTGGCCTGCTCTGAATCATGATCAGTTCATATTGTGTGGTTGATGTGCTGGAGACCATGGCTGTGACCTGTCTGAGAGATCTGGTACCCTTCAGCTGTACTGGACAACTGAACATTTTTCCTGTTTGTTTCTTGGCAGAGAGGTCTCCACACAGACCTATCTTGCAAGCTGGGCTGCCTGCCAATACCACAGCAGTGGTGGGCAGTGATGTAGAATTCTTTTGCAAGGTGTACAGCGATGCACAGCCCCACATCCAGTGGCTCAAACACATCAAAGTGAATGGCAGCAGCTTTGGTCCAGATGGAGTCCCCTACGTGCAGATCCTTAAGGTAACCAGATCAGCTTTTTTGGAAATGGGAATGGAAAACAATAAACCATGTTGCTCGGTGATATTTATATTTATAACGTCATGGAGAGTACATGGCTGTAGAGACCGCTTCTTCACCATTTGGATGTTAATCAGTAATTGGTTTTCCTCAAGGAGTAGATGAGAAGGAAATGAGGGGTTGTAGGCAAGGATCTTACTCTCTATCCATGCTAAAGAATTCCCTTGCCACAAATGTCACTTCCCCCACTTCTCTTTCACTTCATGGCTGGCTGTGGAGTGCCAGGATGGAAGAAAGTTGTTACATTTCGGTGGCTTTAAGTAGGAAATGGTTGCTGACCTATAACCTTGAAAATTAAGGCATACTCAAGGTTGCAGTGTGTAATTATACAGTCATTGTGATACAGTGACTTCCTTTTAAAGAAAGAGATGATAGCTTTGTTGATCCTCCAAAAGAGAGACAGAGTCCAAGCACAGACGCGGTGATATTTTCATTCGTATTAACTGTCAGTAGGCTGTATTGAAAAATGTAAACAAAACCTTTTGTGGCAAAAAATACAGTCATTAGTTTAGCACTTTTCCAGCTGGAAACTCGAGTCACACACGGTTTTCCGTAAAAAAGCTCCATTATAAGCAATAAAAGTTAGCAACAAGTATAATGCATGTAGAGTGTACCCTCATCAGGGATGTGGAAATGTGGACCTTCTAAGGTAATCACATACATATGGATAGCTATGTTAGAAGCAGGTAAGTTATTCCTCAACCAGACATGCTTGGACAACTCTCTTGTGTTGCCCACAACTAATATTTGTCTCTCTTTTGCCCCTGTTTGGCATCCGCCTTGGTAGACAGCAGATATTAACAGCTCGGAGGTGGAAGTCCTGTACCTGCACAATGTCTCTGTGGAAGATGCTGGTGAATATACCTGCCTGGCTGGGAATTCCATCGGCCTGTCCTACCAGTCAGCCTGGCTTACCGTGCTTCCAGGTGAGGAACAGCAGGGGTGGCGCATCGCAGGCATGTAAGAAAGTTGTTTACGGTTGCTTTGTTAAAAGTAAACTCTTGATATGGAACGTACTGCAAAACACACACATGCACATATGTGGAATTAGAGAATGTAATTTAGCTGAGGAAAGATCATTTTGCTGTAATTGGTAATCTATTGGTGTCTGCTTCAGAACACCTGGAAACTTACCAGGAGCTCACTCTCTGTAGCAGTGTTTCTCAACCTTGGCAACTTTGAGACAGGTGGACTTCAACTCCCAGAATTCCTCAGCCAGCCATGCTGGCTGGGGAATTCTGGGAGTTGAAGTCCACCCATCTTAAAGTTACCAAGGGTGAGAAACACTACTCGTGTGCCCATCCTGGAGGAACAACAGTTTTCTTTGGAGAAGTAGTAGTTGAATATGGGATGAGCAAGAGTGTTTAATACATTGTACTAACTTATTATTTCATTGTATATCTGAATAGGGTTGTCTGAGTATAACCCCTGCAATCTATTTTTTTTCTTTTTTTTGAATCATTCAATAAACCTAGTCCACGGACAATATACAAGTTAATATAATAAAGTACAAGATAAAGAGATCTACCAGGACAGATTCAACATAGTGCGAAACTAAGTGCAGTAGAATAAATGCCTGCATGGATCTAAAAGCACTACAACTATTTTTCTAAAAAGACTGAAAATGAATGAGATGAATCTGTAGAGAAATAATAAATCACTTGCAGTAAATTGCTGTTCTCTCAATGTGGCAAACAATGAATTGTAGAACTATGAAGAACAATCTACTGTTTCCACATACAACCCCCTTTCCTCTTCCTTCATATTTCACGATATGCAGTACTCTTTTACGGTATGTAAATCCTTACATGATCATATAAAGCAGATTGGAGTTGAATTGTGTAAACATATCGTAGGCAAGTGTGGATGGCTGCAAAATATCCTGAGAGTAAGCACCACTGAACAGAGTGAGGTTTACTACTAAATTACCAGGCGTAAAGTAGTATGGAAAAATTTTTGCTGAAAACCTCATAGTACCACTTAGTTAAGAACCATATGTTCTTTTTCCCCCCCACATCTTTCTTTTAAAAGTACCCAGATGCTAATTAGTTGGTTTCAATTTACTGCTATTCTGTACTGTTACTCTTCTAGCAGCATGCTAGAACCTATTTTTATATTCACCTTAATTATGACATTTTGAAAGAAGATAAGATGATCAAGATTACCTGAGAATTCATTCTGATGCAATATAGAGTAAGGTATTTTGTCCTTGGTTTTGGCTATAAAAATTACAATAAAATGATAATTGCTTTACATTACTGTAATTAAATTACATTAACATTTTGGAATTTTTCAGAGACAGAACAATATTATTATGTGGATTTATGTAGCAGTTCCTGTTATGATACAAGTTAATTATGAAGATGAGAATAGCAACTGGGTACAATTTATCAATAGCTACAGTGTAGATGTATAAAAAAAAGAAAATAAATTAAAGAATTTTTAAGAAGACTAAAATTATTTCCAGCAAGAAGACAAATGATATTGATAGACATATATTATGCTGTCACCAAACCACATGTAATTAAATGGAAAGGAGATATTGATGAAATTGCTAAAAAAAATTGGAACTTTCCATTGAGGAAAGATTCTTGGTTTTCTGCCTTAAAATGGTTTTGTAAATATCTTTTTCCCTAGAAATTCTTTAAAATGAAATTGTAAATTACCAACATTGCCAATCATTTTGTAAAGAGAAAAATTTTACATGTGTAGGATTACTCAAGAGCTAGAGAATTTGAAAAATAATAATCAAGACAACAAAGGCAATGTGATAAATCATGATGTTGCTATATGAATACATAGTATATTTTTTAAAAAAGTGAAAAACAATATAGATAGATATAGTTATGAATTTGTCTGCCAGCATGGTACATGCCTGATACTGAAAGGAATAAAATCTGAATATGAACGTATATCTAAGGCCTAGCAAACATTGCAAATAGTCATATTTGGAGCATATAAATTATTGTTGTAGAAGGCTGACCTTTTTGGTGCATTCTTTTATATTTTAAGATACATTAGCAGAGAAATGATTGGCAACAATAATAAATGGTATATGAATGTGTGCACACTTCTGGGTTTTTCTTTAGATTTATAAATGTAATTAATTATTAAGTAAGATCCCATTCTCGGAGAAAAAGGGAATTATATGTGACTTTGATAGCAGCTCCAGACAGATAGCTGCCTTTGAAGGAGACTGCCCACACTATACAGTTCGATACTTTTTCCTCTGCTTTAACATCTCCAGGAACATATTCAGGTGATGGCAATGGTCAAAGTTAGCTTATTTGTAGAATTAACTAACTGAAGATTTATTTGCTGTTTGCAGATGAAGAACAAGCTCAAGATGCAGATACCCCTGAAATCAGATACACTGACATAATTATCTACACTTCAGGGTCTTTAGCTGTTGCTATGGCTATTGTCATTGTTGTTTTATGCCGGATGCAAATCCAGCCAAGCAAGCAGCCTCTGGAACCAATGGCCGTGCACAAA
Organism: Liasis olivaceus; assembly: GCA_030867105.1. Taxonomy (NCBI): domain Eukaryota; kingdom Metazoa; phylum Chordata; class Lepidosauria; order Squamata; family Pythonidae; genus Liasis; species Liasis olivaceus. Next base: position 63,138,799 of record CM061348.1, on the reverse strand, counting down.
CTCTCCAAATTTCCTCTTATCCGACAGGTATGTAGCAGAACCATCGTTCTATTGAAGTTACAGGACAATCAGAATTATCTCACTGAATTATTTTTCAAGTTTCCCAATCATGAGTAAAGCTATCTATAAGCTCGGAATAAAAGTTGATTGTAAACAATAGGAATCTGTGGTACACCAAATGATTGTAAAATGATAGAATTGTTCACTGCCCAGAGTCACTTGGTTAAGATGGGTGGCTTTAGAAATTAAATGAATAAATACATAAATAAAATATAAGTCCCTACATCAGAAGGAGCTCCAAAAGATCTCTCAATATCCATTAAGATAGATCTCCTGATCTCCTGTGTGTAGTCCTCATGTAAGAGTCAGGCCAGTTTTGGAGAGACAGAATATTACTAGATGGACCTTGAACTTATACCGTGTAAGGAGGGCTTAGATGTATCTATTCTACTATACCAGACCTGTTAAACTTTGTCACTTAAGTCGCATCAGACCTGTCCAGTCTGTTGCTGCTCTGGAACAGAACAACATTCAAGGGCCAGTCTAATGTGTCCTTGGTTTGCCTCATAGTTCTCCTTGGAATCAAGTTCCTCAGGGAAGTCCACAACATCACTAATGCGTGTTACTCGCCTCTCCTCAAGTTGTACACCCATGCTAGCTGGCATTATGGAAGTGGAACTGCCATTGGACTCCAAGTGGGAATTCCCACGGGACAGGTATGCATATAAGGAGGTGGGTTTTCACCGCATTTGCCACTGGGGAAGCAGAGCTGTTTTAAAGTATCTTAACAAACTGAAGCTGCTGTTAAAAGATCAAATGGCAAAATTTGCTTATAATTCCTTATCAGGATGGCTATTAATTATACTACAAAGGACTGGTTCCTATAGTTTGTGCTGTTACCAAGTTTTTTATATCCAGATATCCATAGATATCTGTGCTGTATCTGTGAATGTTTGCTGTGTGCATAAAGAGAAGAACTTAGTAAATATTGGTAACATGATACTTCCAAAATGGCTACCCCAGTCACAGCGAATGAAGCAAGGAATGTAATACACTTGCTTTATTACGCATCTGTGTTGTCCAGTCAAAGGAGGGTAAGCACAGATCATTACCACTTGTGTAAATTGAGCCCATGTTTCCCTCCTCATTTTACAGCAGCCTTCCTCAACCTAAAGCCTCCCAGATGTGTTGGATTACAGCTGGATGTTCAGTTGTGAAACACCGCTCCTCAACAATGTGTGCAGCAGACTAAAAAGTCAAGTGTCACAGTTATCCCAGGGCAGTCAAATGAACCACATTTGTCCATGTCAAAAATGCCCTTCAGTCATTTCTTTCTGGCATATAGGCCCATCTGTTAATTGAAAGGTGTTGAAAATGAAACGTTGCCTCCTGTTATTGAAAGCTAGTCAATATCAGCACCTGTCTCACATCTGGAAGAATGATATTCCACTGCTGAAAAGGTCCATTATGGATTTCAGAAGTTTAAACTTCCTTTGGTGACTCTATATATCCCCAGTGGAGCTCAAATGACAGCGTGGACTATGTCTTCTTGAGAACTTGTTTCCTAAAGTTAATGAATGTCCTGCATGATCTATGGTAAACCCCAGGGATGCTGGTACTTCATGACTTCAGTAACTCACAGATGAGCCTAAGAGAAAACATTTAAAATTGGTTCAGGTTTTCATCAAGGTTGCAGCCCTGCACATTGTTGACTTTGTCACATCTTTCCAACTCTGAAGTTGTCCTTTTTCCCCAGGCTGGTTCTAGGCAAGCCCTTAGGTGAGGGCTGTTTTGGGCAGGTGGTGAGAGCAGAAGCCTATGGGATTGATCAAGAACGGCCAGAACGGCCTATCACTGTTGCTGTCAAAATGCTGAAAGGTAAATGTATTTTATAGGGCCCAAAGCCTCGTCCTTTTGACTTCTGTCCTTTCATTATTGGTGGTATTCTTGACCATGGATCTTCATATAATCCCAGGAATCATATACACTTATTTCTTTGCCTTATCAGATAATGCTACAGATAAAGACTTGGCTGACCTCATTTCAGAAATGGAGATGATGAAACTGATGGACCAACACAAGAATATCATCAACCTATTAGGTGTCTGTACCCAAGATGGTAAGTGATTGCATTTCTGACTAGGAGGCAGAACATATAGTGGACACTGCTGGAAAGGACAGGATGGCTGAGAGGCAAAGGGCTGAGAAATGATGGCTCAGTTGAAATGAAGCAGAACTGTTTGGGGGAAATGGGGTATTGCAACGGCAGGATCTAACAGGATGCTGAATATGAACATGGGTACTCAGTGGAGTTGGGAGCAAAAGTTATGACATTTTTGAGGCATTTTCTGAGGACAAAGTGTGACTTATAGCATCTAACTACAGGTCCTCTCTATGTGATTGTGGAGTTTGCTGCCAAGGGGAATTTGCGGGAATATCTACGTGCTCGCCGCCCTCCTACACCTGATTACACCTTTGACATTACCAAGATGCCAGAGGAGCAGCTTTCCTTCAAAGACTTGGTTTCTTGTGTTTACCAGGTGGCCCGTGGCATGGAGTACCTAGAGTCCAAGCGGGTAAGAGGGATCTAGCCAGGTAGTGTCCACTGCCATCTGTCATGATGCTGCCTCAGTAAAGCCCCTTGAATGTATTAGTAAGCTCTAATCCAGAGATACATAATTTGAGTCTCAGCCACAAAAGCTTTGAATTGGGCCCACAATATTCCTCCCAAAGTGGTGACCAAATTATCATTTTTCTTGTGGCAGAGGAGAATTATTAAATACATAAGGCCTAATCATACTATTTGTTTCTAAATGTAAGTTCAGTTAAGTTCTCTGACTTGGATCCAACCACTTTGGGGAGTGAGACCATTCCTTAGCATGAGACTCAGACCAAGAAAAGTCCTTGGTCCAGAAAAGATTATATAGTTCTGTGCTTGACTAAGTGCTCCGGCATCTTCATTCCACTCCGTATCAAGTTTGCTTTTGAATTGTCTGAGACCCAAGGACAAACAGAGTGTTGTATATATCAGGCCTGGGGTGTTTAAAAAAGGGAAGGGTTGAAGGGCATTAGAGAGATGTAAAAAACCCCTGCTCATGTTTAGGTTAGAAGGAATAATAAGCTAATCTATGCTGGCATTGAGGTTATAGTGGGGTCCCTGGAGTCTGATACATCTCTCTTTCTTTTTCCTTCCAGTGCATTCATCGGGACCTGGCTGCTCGCAATGTACTTGTTACTGAAGAGAATGTGATGAAAATTGCTGATTTTGGCTTGGCCCGTGGCGTTCATGATATAGACTACTATAAGAAAACCAGCAATGTGAGTGAAAAGCATTTGATGGCCACAGGGTTGGGATAGGATCCTGCTGAGGTGCTTTGGAAATGTAAAGCGTCATAGGAAAGAATATGGGCAAACTAGGATATTAAGTACCTCTGTTCCCACAACAGCACACTATGGGAATAGCAAGAAGGGGTCACCCAGTCATCTAAACCCAAGGGTCCAACCCAACCTAAATTCTAGATGTATTTATTCTAAAACAAACCAGTCTTACATAAGGTTAAACCAATTCCATCCAATCACTCATGTCATTAGAACACTAAAACCCAGTCAACTGCCAGATTTTGCCTACATAGCCCTGCAAGAAAAAAAGACAGAGAATGGCTGAAAAAGCAAGCTTCTCCATTACAGAACTCGCCATCAAGCCCCAGCAGCACAGAACACCATCTGACTGGAATGGCCATGCCACGCCCATTGGCTCCTGCCTAGCCGATGGAGACGGGTGTAGTGATGCAGTGGAACATTTCCAGTACTCTCTTGATGCAAGGACTATGTATTATAATGCCTTTATGATGCCCTTGTGGAAGACATTTCTATTCTAAAAATGATGGCTGTTAATGTGACTGTCCACTGCCAGAACCACCAATAACATCTGACTGTCTAGGCAACTGACAGTTTTTTTAAGAGGAACAGGAACAAGGGTAGGAAAATTGAGTGCTATAGTAATGCTATATAGGTATAGAAAATTGAGTGCTATCAGTGAAGGTTATTTGATTCTACAGGTCCTCATTTAGCAACTGCCTCATTTAGCGACCATTCATAGTTACAGTGGTGATGAAAAAGTAACTTTACAACCAGCCCTCACATTTATGACCTTTGCAGGTCTGTAAAGCAAAAGAAAGCTGAAATAAGGTTATAAGCACAGTCGTGTTTTCACTTAGTGACCACTTCACTTAGTGGTCAGTTCTGTTGCATGATATGTACAAATACTGTTCATTGGAAGGAGGAGGGGAGAACTTGTAAGAGGCACTCTGTCACCACAAAAAAAGTAGCAGTCAACTGACAGCTTCTCATGTTTACCTGCAGGGTCGTTTGCCTGTAAAATGGATGGCACCAGAAGCTCTGTTTGACAGAGTGTACACACACCAAAGTGATGTGTAAGTATGAATCTGCAAGATTAGATGATTCTCACTATCTAATCACCCACTAGAAATGTGCCTGGTAAAACAGCTCAGTGGTGGTGTGTACAGATAGTCCTCGACTTATGACCATTCGTTCAGCAACCGTTCGAAGTTACAATGGTGCTGAAAAAGGAGACTTACAACCAATTCTCAAAATTGTGACTGACCTAGCACATGATTACAATCTGGGTGCTTGGCAACCCTTTCACACTTACAACCGGTTGCCAAGCGCCCAGCTATCACAGGATCGCCATTTGCAACCTTGCATGGCGGCTTCCCCAGAAAGTCAGAGGGAAAGCTGGCAGAGATCACAAGTCACTGAGGTAAGTCTCCCCCACACGCGCACCCTCCCGCAGCCCCTCTGCGCTCACACCAGTCACTTGCACACCCCCACACACCATCCCCGACCTGGACCAACACGCATGGTGCCTCTCACACCCTCTCTGACATGTTCAGTGCCTCTTGTACATGCATGTGTGCTGCTCACACACACCCATGCACCCTCCCCAACCCACATGTGCCTCTTGCACACCCTCCCTGACCCGTGCGCCTCTCGCACACCCCCATGCACCCTCCCCAATTCGCACGGTGCTTCTCGCTCACCCTCCCTGATGCACATAGCGCCTCCTGCACACCCTCACGCACCCTACCCCAAACCCCTGCCCACCCCCTTGCTCTTCCCCACCCGGCAGCAGCCACTTACCTGCCTGTGGACCTGGGTCTTGCAACTTCCTGCTGGCTTCCCCACTGACTTTGGTTGTGGGAAGTCAGCAGGAAGTTGCCTCACCTAAGAACCGTGGGATTCAGTTAACAATGGCAACTGGGACTTGCAGGGATTGCCATCGCTAAGCGATGTGATTGCGCTTTACGACCACTTTGCTTAGCAATGGAAATTCCAGTCCTAAGTGCCGTCGTAAGTCGAGAATTATCTGTAGTACCGTATTTTTCCGACTATAAGACGATACCTTTTTCTAAAATCCTTACCCTAAAAATTGAAGGGTGTCTTATTCAAGGAAGTCAGCCGAAAATCGCGCGGTTGCAAAACTGCCCATACTTTGTTTCTGCGAATGGGCTTCCTCCTATTGCTAGCCTCCAATCACGAGTGAAATAGCTTGTCTCCCAAACAGACTTCCTCCAATCATGAGCCTGATGTAACTGATGTCAGCTGATGCTGAACAAACCAATTAGAGGAAGTCTGCAGAGACGAGCTATCGGCAGTTTCACTCGTGCTTGAATGTAATCAGTTATGCAAAAGAGCATGGAAATAGAGCTGCAGAGAGATGGTTTGGACCTCCTCCCACCGAGTGTATCAGGTAAATGTTAACTAATTACTAAATAAAAATATGTTCTGCACTATCTTTAAAATATTGATTTCTTAATTTGGGGTTGGAAAAATGGGGGTCGTCTTGTACATGGGGGCATCTTATTGTCGGAAAAATATGGTACTTTGGACCTAATCCCCAAAAGTGTTTTGGAATGCAAACCTAGTACCTGTCTGCAATGCCTTAAAGCAGCTGCACATTTTCCAGGATATTGCAGCTCCTACCGTACAGTCTCAGGAAAAGAGGCACAACTGTGTAGGATGTAGTAAACAGATTCTATGTTGGTGCTCCCAGCACCTTTTGGGGATCAAATCTAAAGCTTTGCAAAGCTACAGAAAAATATTGCAAACAATTTCATGTACATCTCTTTGATTTTTCACCTATAAAAAAACATAGGAATCTACCTTATCTGGAGTGACGCTATTGGTCCACCTAGATCCGTAATATCTACACTGACTGGCTGTAACCCATTTTAGTGTTTCAGGCAAGGTTACTTCCCAGCTCTCCTTGGAAATACTGTGGTTGAACAGGGGACTTTTTGCATGCCAAATGTGTCTCTAACACAGCATGTTGCAACTTTTGCCTGAGTATCCTGGAAATATGGGGAATACAGTAACTTGAATCTATTTATCAGTTCCCTAGCATTCCTAGTGGATGAACCACATTTTTCATCACAAAGCCAGAGCAGTGTTTCTATCTGTAATTAAGATCAGTTCAGCATAAAGTCATTTCCTCCCTGACATAGATTATCTCAACCCTGGTTTGTGCATGGTCAACACTTTTCATCTCCTGTGCACTACATTTGTGGTTGGAAATAAATTTTGGTAAGCATCTATAATAGTTTTCCACATTTCACTGTGAAGGACCCCTTCTGAGGTTTGCTTGCCACATAGATTGCTTTCCAAATGTATGTGTTCTGAAAACCTTTATAGCCTTCTTATCTTCTCTCCACCTTTTTTCCTCACTTTAAGGTGGTCCTTTGGAATTCTGATGTGGGAGATTTTTACACTGGGTGGCTCCCCCTATCCTGGCATCCCAGTGGAAGAACTTTTCAAACTCCTGAAAGAAGGTCATCGAATGGACAAGCCCTCCAATTGTACCCATGAACTGTAAGTAGCACTGTGCCTCCTAAAGCCATATTTCCCAGCCTGCTATTTTCCAAATGCATTGCATCCATATTCATAGACTTCAATGGAAAATAGATGCCTGAGGCTTCTCTTTTTCCAAAATAGGTACATGATGATGAGAGAGTGCTGGCATGCTGTGCCTTCCCAACGACCAACCTTTAAGCAGTTAGTGGAGGGACTGGATAAAGTCCTGGTTGCTGTCTCTGAAGAGGTAAGTTTGAACTCCCAGGGGATGGCTCAGATGCAGATATATAAACAGCTAGTTATTGGCAACCAAAGTTAGGGTTTGTTAGGAATTGGGCCTTCATCCCCATGAATGCTGAAGGGTATCTTTTCTTTCTTTTCAGTATCTGGACCTGTCAATGCCTTTTGAACAGTATTCCCCATCCTGTGAAGACACCACCAGCACCTGCTCCTCTGATGATTCCGTCTTCACCCATGACCCTTTGCCAATCACCCCTTGCCTCTTCCCTTATCACAATGTGAGGACATGAGGACACCAGGGAAGGTGGCGTTTTTGTTTTTTCTTCATTCCTAGAGGATTACATAGTTTGAGAACTGAAGTTCTCAAAATGTCCCTGGTGGAAGAAATTACTGGGAGCTATATTAGCAAGAACTGAAAGTCTCATCAAGCTTCTGGAGCCTGCTGGACATCTGCTGCCCAAAGCTCACTGGCAAGGACTGGATGCCTTCTTCACACATGTATGCAGATGCTCCAGGCACTAATACTGATGTTTCGACACCCCGTAATCTCAGGTCCCCTCAAAGCTGTTGCTCTAGCTGAGCCTTCGATGCAGCCAGCTGTCTGAAGACAAGTAAGACCAGATAAATAGGGACTAACGTTAACTCCAGTAAAATCCTAGAGAGAAAGGCACTCTCTAACTGCAGGAGCTCTTAGGAGCACCACAGGGTAACCTGCTTATTTTTCTGATACCATTCCCAATTTAATAATACTTTAAAGAGACTTCATGATTTGGCAGGAGTCAGCCAGCTTTCTCAGGCAGTCCCATCCTTATCTGGACACACAGTCACAAGGATGTCCTACGTAGGACATGGACCTTTCCTTCTGGCTCCTGCTGTCCTCTGTACATAACCCTAGAGAGAAATATTTATGTACATATCAATTCTAATGCACATGAATTACCCACACCCATAAATTATTTTTTTGGAGTAGAACCTCTGCCTAGAGGTTTGTGGTTTTTTTTGTTTTTGTTTTTTTGCCTGCATCTCCTGGGGAAATAGATCTTGTGTCTCTCCGATTCATATGGTTGGAATGACTGCTCAGACTAGTTTGGCCTCAGTTGGTATGCCTAAATCTCCATGCGAAGGTCAAATGTTGCAATTTAACTTGGTTTGTGTCTAAGTATCAGTGGAGCTTTAGAAAGGAAGGGACTATGTGTCTAAACTTCCTCTTTAACAGCTGGCCTAGTCTGAGTGCTTTTTTTCCCCCCATGATCTGTAGAAGAGAAGTTGATTGGATTTTCAAGGCAGAGCACTGTTAGTCTCATGCAGCTAAAGCAACAGAGGATCTTGTGGCACTTCAAATTTCAATATATTTATTATAGTATGAGTTTGTGTGAGCATAGCCCATCTCATCTAATGAAGGAATTGTTATCTTGAACTATTTAACTAAGGAAGTGGAGGATAATTCATCAAATCCTTTGCCCTAACAATTTTGCTATTCTTAAAGAGCCACAAGATCCTTTGTTTCTGGCTTGACATAATGTTCAGCAGGTTCTGTGTTTCACATCTTACATACAGGCATCACCACCCTGGCCAGATATTTTATCAGGCCATCCCTAAGCATGATTATTCCAAACTTTGCAATTTTCCCAAAAAGCTCATCATTTGCTGGAAAAGACAAAAGGAGAATACAAGGAAGTTTCAGGTATAGCATACTCAACTTATTCTGTGATAGCTTTCCCCAACCTGGCACTCTCTAGATGTGTGGAACGTACTGCAGTGTCCAGTATCCACAGCCAACATGATTGTGCTGAGAACTATGGGAATTGTCAACTTCACACATCTGGAGGATACCAGGTTGCACCAAGACTGATGCATGGGTTCTAGTAGTGGGAGTCATCTCTGTGCCATGGAAGAGTTCACATGTTTTCTTTTGTTGGAAACTCTCTGCTAGCAGGAAGCCCTGATTCAGTTTAGGGATAGTAATTGAGGGGATGCATGAGATTTATACCAGCCCATAGAGTTTCAGCTGTTTCTGTGTTTTATGAAGAAATGGATTGGATCCCAGAAAGGACTAAACACATTCACCTGCACCTGTGTGGTTTGCTTGTGCACGTAGCATGTGCACCTGTGTATTTCACCATAGTATGGGGAAGGCTAATGGTGGAGTGTCCATTCTTACTTGGTTTGCTCACGCACAAAGCATGCCCCCCCATCTGTTCTGCATTAGCTGCTGTTCCATTTAAGCCACCATGAACTCCACAACCAACATCTCCCTGAAATTGATCCAGCAACTGGCCACTCTTTCAGAGCCTGGGAATCTGTCTCAGGATACGCAAAGCCCAGTGGGACTATTCCACCCCCAGCCCAAACAGCCACCCTGTTTTCTTCCTAGTGATTAGCTGAAGCCAATATCAAAATACTCCCTTTTCCTACTTATGATTCCAGAGGATCTAACATACCAAGAAACAGAACAAAGGTATTTTGGAGAAACATTTAAACATTTATTCCTTCTGGTTCTGCCCCCTTTCTCCTATTAAATATCTTAATTTCTGTGCCCCCCCCTTCCACCACTGAACTATGGCCCAAAACATGGGATCAGCCCCAGGAGGTAACTGCAGCTGTCTCTCTTCTTCCTCACCGCCCCCCAAGCCATCTACTGGGTTTAGAGTTTCACAAGAGATCTTGTGAAGGAATTGTAGCTCCTGCCATCCCAGTGGGGATAGGGTTTCAATGGGCCATTTTCCCCAGTGTTGCTTCCTCCCTTCCCAGCTGCAGTCCATTCCAATCCAGCTGGGTGAAGAGATGAGAAATTGTAGCCTCCCTCCCCTCTCCAGAAGCTGTTTGCACTTCTGCATTTCCTTTTTCTGCAAAGTAATATACAGCAATGGCATGGGGCAAGTGGTTGTATGCTGCAGTCATTGCGGTGGGCAGAAGCTGCAGACTCTTAAGAGCAGCGCAAGAGTTTTTCCAAGGACAGAAGAGATGCTGCGACAGGTGCAATAGACATGAGTTGCCACTAATCCTTTTGGTTCCCTCTGTTACCAGCTTAAAACTCAGTCCTGCACGTACACCAGTATAGACCACTTGCACTTTTAAGGTAATATAACCCAGGCTTCTCTTATTAGCAGCTTCCAGAGTCACATTAATCTAATCATTTTTTTTAGCCCATTCATGAAGACTGGCATGATGGATGTTTTAGCTTGTTTTATTTCATTTTCCAAGAAGCACAACTCTGCGGAGCCAACTTTAATCAATGATAAACTGGATTGGATGGCAGCATAGAAGTCCGCATAGCAATTAGTGTCCTTCATGCCTGGTTGCAACTTCATTCTATACAGATGTTTGTGAATGTTTACATTAGGAAAATGTTTGTTCCGTTATAGAAGACACTTTTTTCTATAGGAGACAGGATTTGGTAAGAAATATCCAGTCAGATTTCTATGACATCCCCCTGCCCTCCAGATATTTCTCCTGTACAATAATCCTATCATTTGCTTTTGCCCAATTTTAAAAATCAGAAAAATTCTCAGTATTATGATCAGAATAAATGAAGTACTTTTGTAATTGACTGTGCTTCTGTCATTCCAGTTGCAACATTTGATACAAATAAAATTTAATTGCCTAGTTTATTTTGGGGAAAATATTGGGGATTTTTTTCTAACGGCTGAACTGGACATACCTATAGCGGTCCAATCACTGGCCTTTAATTTACTCCTGTGGATAATATTTTCTCATTGAAACATCCCAGTTTATATGATTATAACCTCAGGGGTTTTTGTTTGTTTGTTTGTTTGTTTTGCCTTTCAGTCAGTGCTGACTCCCAGAAACTGGACCAGTCCCTGCAGTTTTCTTAGCAAGATTTTTGGAAGTGGTTTGCCATTGCCTTCTTCCTATGGCTGAGAGAGAGTGACTGGCCCAAAGTCACCCAGCTGGCTTTGTGTCTAAGGCAGGACTAGAATTCAGTTCCTGGGCTATCCAAAGATTTGCTTTGCTTGTCCATTTGCAGCAGCATGAATACTTAGCACTTGTCAATAACCAGTGGTCCAGAATACTAGAATGGATTTGCTTAACTCCATAGGACCAAGAGAGATGCTACCTAGGACAAATGTCCCATTTCCCCTATGATAAGGCAATCTTTGAATAGAACAAAAAAATAGTTACAGCATTTAGTAAAACTGGTAATTTGCAAGGTCCTTGGATCCATACAGATCTGCAATTAGTAATTAGCTTGCTCAACTTGAGGTTCTCAAATTAGCCAAAAGCAAAAACACAAGAATCACAGTTCGGGGCAGTTTAATGAACAGCAAGATCCAAGTTGGAACAGCTAATGCTAGAGGGCATTTGGTCTCCTTAAAGGGTTTCCAGACAACTATTGGGAGTTAAAATGAGACCATAGTAGGGTAGATTATCACACATCTGCCTGGTTCTGCTGCAGAGGAGATTTGGCACTTTTCTAAATAAATGTGATAAGCAATAGGGTCTGAACAGAGGATGACCCAACTGGCAAGCGCTGTTCTTCCTGTGACTTTTCTCACCCCATTCAATATGGATCATACTAGCGTCTTACTACTCCTCAGAGGCCTTTTCTTCAGATGCTAACAGTTTTTACATAGCTTTTTCTGCCAAAGCATTGTAACTAATCTGAAATGTAATTGACAGAGCTTCTGAAAGATGAGCTTGCTTTCTTGCCCTCTTGGAACAAGAGGCCCAAAAACCTATGTAGAGAAGGCAAGTCTAGCATCCTGTGCTTGATCAATGCCAATCCCTTAAACCACAAAGCCATTCAAAAGACCAGCTGGGACTCATAGGTTGTGGTAGATTGTCAACCTGCCAGCAAGCAGTGGGTGTTTCAGATGACACAAGAAATTTACAGGGCTTTGGTCTGGGGCCAATACTTAAAATTGACAGCTGGATGCTAAATCAGGACCACGATATATTGATGGGTTTTCTTGGCTAAAAGCCTGGGAATCATTGGCATTGGAAGACATTATTATTGGAAGGGATGGAACCCAAAATAGAATGGCACAGAATCACCAAGGCTGAGAGCACAACAAAGCTGATTCATAGAACCCACACGTTTATGCCACCCACCAGGAACTCTGAACCTGTGTAGCTGGGTGGTATCCAGGTCTGGTGTTCGCCAACAGCTCTGAAGACTTAAAGCAAGATATAGCAGTACTGTAGGTATTTATGTCATGTTGTTAGTCACATGGAACATATTTCCAATTGGAAGATCTCTCTGTAGGTAAGCAAATGTTAATAGGCCCCAAGACAAATATTCCACATTAATTTTTTTCCACTCAGTCATAGACCTATGCATCTAGCTGAAAAGAGCTTACACCTTCCAAGTACATTAAATGTTCTTGAAAACTGATAGTCCTTTCTTATGTGCTTTATTCATTTGTTTGATGGTTATGTCTTGTGGCTGAGAAAGATAGAACCTCCAGCTTTACAAATAATTTAATTTTTAATGAAACATTTCAGTAAATTTACTGAAATATTTATTGTTCCATCTCAACAAAATATATTCCAGATTCTACATATCCCAGGTTCCATAATAACGATTCTGATTGGGTGTAAATAATTTTGCTGCATTGATGCTGCAAGAAGCTATTGCATGCATGCATCAATTCCTGCTGCATCACTGCAGGTTCAGTGGCAGAGGGGAGGTACAATGCAACTTTGTGGGCTCCTATTGAGTCCCTGTGTTAGAAAACTGAAAGATTCTAGAATTTTGCCAACAATACTGAAGGTGGCACTACTACAGTGATTGTAAAATCAGCATTTTACAGTATGTTGTCTTTGTAAATAGCTACCAGGATGTAGCTCTGCCAGTTTTCAGATTCCCACAAAAATACTAACCCAGCAAACAGGCTAGTATATAGAAGAAAAGGCAAGAAGGAGCAACTGTTCAGAGCATCCAAAGGAGCATCTGTACCTGTAGGGCCATTCTGACCTAGGAATGGGGCCATAGTATGGGTCCTTGTGGACTGAAGAGTCTTCCCTCTGGACGCAAAGATCCCTTCCCCAATGCCCCTTATACACAAACAGACCACCAGCAGGTGTGAATCCTACCATGCTCCAGAAGTCTTAGTGGCCCACGGAAAAAGGCCAGCTGCCTGCTAATGTGCCAGAACCAATGAATTCATCACAGCCAGTGAATGAGTCCATTGAGCAGAATTGGAGACCCTGCTGCCAGCAGGGGCTTTCTCGACCCACTCCAAACAGCTTGCTCCAAGCTCAGGCACTCAGGATTTAGGGAGGGAGTTGGGGCTTTCTGTCTCATTTCTGTATAAATAAACTAATGCATGACGAGGAAAGAGGCAGTGGGGAAGGAGACAGCTTAGTATGCGTCTCACTCAGCACTCCATCTTTGCAAAAAATCCCATCCTAGTCCCAGGGCTCATCACCTTGTCCCACACCTCTTCCCCTTCCCTGGTGCCACGAGGTATCAGTATCCCCGTGCCTTTGGCTCTTTGCAGGTCCTGGTAATGGTGTCTTGTCCAGCCTTGCGTGGGCCCAGGTGAATAAATGATCTCTATTTCAGGGAAGGATGTGGTTTCAGAAGCTTGTTCCTCTCACCCTGTTGGTTTGTGTTACTGCTTTCTTTTTCCTCTCACCCCCCCACCCCGCACATTCCCTTTCTCTCCGCCTTGCCAAAACTCCTGGAAAACAGTGCCACAGTCAATTACAGAGGCAAGGAGGAGAGTTCATTAATATTGAACTCAAGCTCTGAGCCAGGTGGAGAAAGACAAGGAGGAAATTGTATGTGAGAAACTTGTAGGCCACCTAAATTGAGCAACTGGACATGTGTGTTTACACTCCTCTCTTCACCCCTCTGAGCCCTCACAGGCCATGCCTTTCAGGAACTATGTTGGAGAAAGAGCTCCACTGAAGATGATAGAGCAGCTCAGCCCACCCAGGCCCAAGGCAACAATCTGGGACTGAAATGGAACCTGTGTGTCTGCGGGACTCAGAATAGAAGGCAGTTTGCCACCAGCCCAGGAATAGAAATACTATCGAAGCTCCTGCCGGCGCCATGAAACCTGCCCCCTGTGCACAGATGTGAAGTATTGACTTTGGCAACGGAGATCCTTTGCCTTTTTGTGCTTGTAAAGAGTGAAATGGAACAGAAAAACCAGTACGGCCCTCTCAGTGTGATAAAACAGGACATAAAATGACACAGAAAAATAGGTATACTTAAGAAAAAGGAATCCATGGGGGAGGGAAGAGAAAATCCAATGACGTGATGCTCAAAATGTCTTGGAATGTTGAATATTTGTGTTTCCTCAGTATACAAAACAGACATTCATTTTTTATTCTTATTAAATCAGATATTTTCATCTCCCACCCCACCCCTAAACTTCTTAACTGTAAAAACCTAAGTGCTTTTGAAGTGTAATCCAGCCACTACCAAAGAGACCTGATTCAGTTCCTAAGAAAAGTGAAGGATATGAACCCAGGCTAACCCAAATGATTGAAGCAATGTGCCAGTATATTCTGGCATTAGGTAACAATTCCAGCAGCTTGTTCTTTCGTTAAGAAAGAGGTACAGTTAGAGAGGATACGTTACAATAGTTGGCAGTGCTCTAGGAGATAGGAAAGAGCTCCTCCTAATCCCAGCAGGGCAGCACTGGAGCTCCCAGAAAACAGAGCAGATGTTCCTTCCCTGAATCCTCTGACCCTGAGCCACATCTAGAGCAGAAGAGAGGGAGCCTCAGCTGCTCCAAGCTGGGCACCTAATTAGCTTCCTTGTTCAAAGTACCTTTGCCTTGTTTCTGCTCCAAGGCAACAATTAGTTCTTTTAGAATATTAATGAGGTGTGAACAGTAATTTCTGTAAATAAGAGTAGTACTTGCATAAGGGGGGACGGGCAGGGGAAGGACTGAAGAGCTAATTACAGAATTACCAGCATATTGCTCACATTTTAGAGTTTGGTAAATTCAGTTTGAGAAAGGACACGGGTACAAAAGCTATGCCTGTGTAGCTTGTATGTGTGAGAGAGATCTCTGCAGAAAAACTGTCCAACTTCTGGAAGTCAGGCGCTAAGAGCAAAGTTAGCAAGAATGTGATCCTGCTGACCCTACACCTTTCATCCAGCGATGCTGGTGTAACATTCAGCCTATTTTGCTATTTGGCCTTGGTTGTAGTAAGTGAGGACCTTCAATGGTTTCAAGATGCTCTCAGAACACTTGCAAAACACTTGGTATTCTGAAGAATGTAGTCTAAATATCTAGACTATCAGCTGATATGGTTTCTGTTTATTCCATTTTAATATCCTTTGCCATCACTTCTTTGACCTATTTTTGTTTTTAGAAAATTACAGGCTTAGGTAGAGCTATGTAAGTCTAAGACTGGAAAAGTTTGCCAAGTGATCCAGTTCCTTCTTGAAATAGCACTGCCTGCCATTCTGCTACTCCTAAATTCTCTGCAGAAGCAAGGAGCAGAAATAATGCCAGAAGACACCAGGCTGAAGCTACAAATGATTAATGACTAGCTGGTATGAATGACTGCTAGAAAAACTCTGCCTCAACCCAGCTGGAATTTCTTTCCATGAAACCACTGACTCCAAACAGACCTAACTTGTTACAGTCCACAAATAATTTACTAGTGAGTGCACAATTATCTCCCAGTCCAAGGCAGATTATCTGTTGCTCACAACTTGGGAGACTAATATATCTTCTTGATCTGTGCTGGCTATGAATAAGCTCTATGGTAACTATCCATCTCAACTGAGGAAATAGAAAATGAATTGTTAAATAAATAGTTTCATTCATTTACTGTATTATTGCTTTCAAAGCTGTATCACAGTTTTGTGTCATCTTACCAATATGTTTTATACAATTATCCTCAAAGCTCATCACTCCAAGTTGAACAGCTACTGTGGTCAGGAATCAAGAAAAAAATGACAATTTATGAAGTCAGCTAAAAAATATCTTGAATACTTACTGCTGCTAAATTTTGAGCAGGATCTAATCTATTCTGTTTGTGGGTTTTTGCTAGTAGACAAACAGGACAGAATGCTCATAGTGGTGTACTATCCATATTCATTTAAAAGCGTAAGACAGGCCACCAAAGGTTTATCAAGTCCAGCTTTCTCTACTACTGAGGTCAAGCGAATTCTCTGGGAAGCCTGCAAGAATGACAGAAGAATAGTAGCTCTCCAAATCCTATTCCTCAGCATCTGCTACTAAGAGACACGTTACCTTTGATATTGGAGGTAAAATACAGTTATCATGACTAACAGCTGTTGCAGCCTTATCCTCTATTATTTTGTCTAATCCTCTTTCAAAGTTATCCATGGTGATTGCTATCCTTATATCCTGTGGTAGCAAATTCTACAAGCTAACTATATGTTATATGTAAAAAATATGGTAAGGTTCATTCTCATTCTTTCAATGTGTGTGCTACTTTTAGAGCCATGGGGTCTAAGGCTACAATTGCTCAGTGAAATATCATGTATTTTAAGATGTCTTTCTCACTGTCATATAGTGGCTGTGTTCCCTCCACATGTTTCAGTCATAGCTTATTGAATAAACCAAAATTGGATAGATCCATACAACTAAACTACAAACTATATTTTGGTTGAGCTTGAGCATGCTACATAAGCCTATTTTCAGCGGATGGACTCAGTTACAGTGGCAATGAGTGCACTGTTGGGAGACTTGAAAGAGCAAGTGAGGGACGGACATCATGCAGAAAATCGATTTATGTGGTCGCTAGAAGTTGAAATGACTTGATGACACGTAATCAATCAAAAGTGATGCCCTGATGGAAGGGCTCAAGGGATACCTGGCACTTCCCGAGGAAGTGGGTGGAGACTCTGTCTTCCCCAGATGGCAATCTTTGATGTAATTAATGAGGTTGTGCCCTCCTGCAAACCCTGGTAAGGGGGTCTGACTGGGTTAATGATTGCAGCCTAAATATAAGTAACCTAGAAAGTTTATTATTACAAAGCAAAAGGTGAGATTTCTGTTCCTTCTTATTCCCAAGGCTGGAACCAGGAATTCTGAGCCTATGTGTGCAAAACATACATAAAGCAGTGAGCTCATTTTGCATTTGTTGAATATTTAATAATTAATATTTGCAGTACTTCTGTATACAGAACACACTATTATATTTTGAAGTACTAGCATTATTAGCACTAATCTAAGAATTGTATTATTTTGGCTGGTAGTATAAGTCTTGTAACTTGGGCATCACTTTCATAATTTTGTACCGACTCTTAAAAACTAACAGATATTAATCAAAATGTACTGAATTTTTCATCTCTAAACAGTTTAATATTCCTGACTGTGTGGAAGAATTATATATGACATAATGTACATACATGCATACATATGAGTATTTGCTCTTTGAATTGAAAAAAAACTAAAAATTAACATTTTAAACTTATATTTTGGAAGGTGCCCCCAGATTCATTGGCTACTTATATTTTGAGCCCTTTCTTTAACATGAAAACAAGCGTATTTCTCTGTCAGTTACAGAAAAATATCTATCCTCTAGTCCAGGGAGAAAATCTGTCCTGCTCTCCTCAAACTTCCCCAGATTAGCAGGAGATGGATGCCTACCAAGAAAAACTTTGGTGTGCAACAGCCCCTTTTCCATCCTTCACAAAGGAATATACTGATTTATTGGAGGCTGATCATTGAATGGTTAGTGGGGCAGCCCCACACTCTACAAAATAATCAGTAAACCAAAAAGAGCAAATGCAGCCCTGCTTTCCGAGAGAAAAAACTCTTAACTAGAGGCACATGTGGAGCCTGGGGGGGGCCTCCTCCAAGCCCACAACAACTGGAGGCCGTTTTATTGTTTAACATTCCTGATATTTTCTGTCAGGGCTGAACCAATTGTCCCTAATCCACCCAGCTCTACTGGCCAAACAAATGCAGCTGAATCCTGTTCCCACTGAACAGGCATCTTTTGTGAGGGGGGATTTAGAGAGTAGCCCAGTAAATCCATCTAGTTTCCTGAGCTGGGGTTCCCACACACACACTCTCCCAGCTGCCAGTCCTGCCCACCCTTTGGGTTATGAAGATGCCCTCTTCTCCTGCCCTACTGGGCAGTGGCCATGGACCCTTTCCTTCCCCCAAGACTCTCTTAAAGCAAGAGGGTTTGGGCTTTCTGGAGCCCTGTATCACACTGCAGGCTTTTTTTGAATGTGTCCAGAGTATATGTGTGTGTGTGTGTGTATATAATATATGCGTATATATGATATATAATGTATGTCTTTCTTTCTTCCAGTTGATCCTTCCCACATCTGTTCCTTCAAAAGCAACTGCCATTTTTTTAAGCTAATTTATCTTGGAGAAATGGCCAGGCAGCCCTTTTAGACCCATAGAAGACAGGATCATTGGATACAATAGACTGAATTTGACAGTTTCAGAGGGTCTTATGAAAATTTCACTAAGTGGGGAGGGAGGAAAATCTTTGGACTCAAGGGCTAGTTTCTATTGCCACAGTCTTCAATTCACAATCATTCTGCTCTTGGGGAGTCAATCAAAGTTGTTCCCTTGTCAGCCGGAAGTAGAGTACCCATCTCCTTGGCAGAAGCTTGCTGAGCCCAGACCCCATTCCAAAACATTGCCAAGGAAAGTCACTCGAAGCTTGTATACACATAGAATGGGAATGGCATTTTTCTATGAGGAAAAAAATAACATATTAGGATAATTGTATAAGAAAAATGCATTTGTCTTCATTTTGTCCAGTTATTTTTCTCTGGTTTTCCACATAAGTCATTAGGACAAAATAAACATGTGATGTCCACACAAGAAGAGCCAAGTTCATATTATGAAAAATATCATCTGTGAAGTGGCTGTCAGAAGGTTAAGACAAGAACTTTGGGTCATTTCAGTGTTTCATAGCTTCTTTCCTACTTTGAAGGAAGGTGGAAGGAAAGAAATTGCAAAGATCTCTTAACCAGTTCTGACCACTGCATGTTGGCGTGGGCAATAAAAGCCAATAAGGTTTTTTATTTAAAAGCAGAGCTTGCAAAATAATTTGTCATTTATAATACACGGGCAGCGGAAAAGCTAGTTGGATTACAATGTTTACATTCTTCCTTGCACGATCAACAAATTTAAAATCTACATACATGTATGCTTGTATAAGCTACATGGTGGTATATAAGTGGCTAACATCCAAATGTTCAATAGACAGGAGGTTTTCCCATTATGGAGGCAAGGGACAACCAGAGTAGGAATCTTCCACCTTTCTAGAACCAGAACCCAGTTTTACCCCAGCTTGGAATAAAGGTAATTTATCTACCTATCAGAACCATTTGTGACCATCTCATTTTCTGTCTCTTCTCCCTCCTTGTGCCCCTTTTCTCCTTCTTCCAAGTTCTGCATGTACTCTTCTTTTCCTTCAGGAAGAAAAAGTAAAAAAAAAAGGTAGGCAGGAAATGATATGCCTACTGATGATGCCCATTTTGGATAGAGCACAACCCGTGCTTCATTCCTGGGCTAAGTGGCAGCGTTCCTCTGTTTAGTGCCCTCAGTCCCGATATCTGGAAGGCAGCAGCTACAGCACAGACAAAGGGACTTTTCCTGATCTGAACTGTAGACAAAGATGGGACTCGGGACTGCAGTCTGAGCAATTCTGCTCCCTGATCAAAGCCTCGCTGAGTCAGGCCAAGCCTGACACAATCTATATAGAATTATACTCTTTCAGAAAACAAAATACAGGGAACAGCATCAAGGGCCCAGCCTCTTATTACAAGTAAAAGCAAGTGAAGCCTCTGTGGAGGCCAACTTGTCATTCACTGAGCAAGGTTATTGACTCCTTCTGGCTCCTTTCTGTACTTCGTCTGAGGTGTAAGTGCAATTTGGGGGCAGAGGCTGGGGCAACGGATGCCTGTATGAGGTTGTCTAGTTTATATACACACAGTTCCACAGAGCCTTTTGGTCACTGAATAAGCCCATTGTCTCAACAGCTTCACACTTCACATCGTTCTCTCTCTCTGTCTCTCTCACACACACACACAGATGGGAATGAAGGGACAGGATATGCCTAGGCCTGTGGCAGCCTAACATCCAAACAAGGACGTCTCCCTAACCTGTGCTCCCCGCTCTGTCGTGTAATTAGCCTAAGCATGTGCCTAAACCAGTTCCCCTTTCCTACCCCAGAGCTATGCCTTTTGCCTCGTCACATTTAAGGAGGTGCCTCCTACTGGCTTCTCGGGCAGTGAACCCTACAGAGCTCCTGTGTCTGCCAGGGGAGAATTAACCTGAATCCCAAGGAGTCTATCTTGCAAGGGAGGAAGGAGTGCAGTTGTGTTGCTTTCTTTGGGAACGGGGGGGGGGGGGGGGGGGACAGGACCATTAATCTAAGGAAATAGTGCTTTATTTTCCCAGTGCAGAAATTTGAACTCGGGCAGCACCTGGGACAACAGGCTGTTGATTGCTTCAGTTCGCTTCTGACACCCATCCCATCACTTTGCTTCAGCAGCAGAGCATTAGTTAATCCCGCTTCAGTGCTCAATAAGAAGGAAAGAGATGGGCTATTAAATAATTAAATCCTGAAACATGAGTGAAGGCTTGCTGACCTCTTCTGGGCAGGTAACCCCCAGCCCAATTCCCAGGACTTACCCCTCAGTCAAAACACTGCAGTTTGACACTTTTGTTTTCATAGCTGGAGGGGCTGGAGTGGGGCCACCATCACCCTAAAGAAACCTTTCCCCACTTCTCTTGGCGTCTCTCAGTTCCTTCTAAGTGGCCTTTCCGTAGTTCATGGCTACAGTGATATACAAAAAATGGTGCCCTCATGCTTGCTGGAGATGCTGGGAATTGTAGCCCAACACATCTGGTGGAATCAGGTTGGGGACGGCCACCAGTATTGGATTATTTATTTATTTTGTATCCTGTCTTTCCATATATGCCAGGCTCCTAAGGAAACTGATACAGATCTCTTTTAGAAAGTATTTCAGCTGAGAGATAGCAGATTTACTAATGCCAGACTCATATCCTCTCCTCAATTTATTCTTTTCAATTTGCATTTCCTAACACAGGTATCCCCAAAATTCACTAGCACAAGTCCATGAATTCCCAGCCAGAATTGTCATTTTTCAAACTGACTTGCATTTCTGAGAGTTATAGTCCCAAAAGATCTGGATGACACCATGTTGAGATGACTGGCTTTATAGATGGGAAAACAAAGACAAGAACATTTGATTATAATGAACGTAACACAAATATTTGAGCACAAACTCATTTTCCAGGGTTTCTTACATTTCTTTCTTCTTCCTAAATTCTATAATGAAATACTTATTTAATTACTTTTTCTCTTCTCCCCTGTCTTAACATTTATCTAGAATCATTCTATATTATTCTAAGTTATTCTATCCTTGAACCTTGAATGGAATTGAATGACCCCATTGCTCTCCATCCTTATTTCTTGCCCTTGTAGAGTATAGTTTATCTCCCCCACACAGTTCCCAATCCCTTTTAAAAATAACAAATAGATTGGAGCAAAATACCTGTAACCAAAACAATTGACTGAATCAGCTCATTCTGCATCATGA
Organism: Liasis olivaceus; assembly: GCA_030867105.1. Taxonomy (NCBI): domain Eukaryota; kingdom Metazoa; phylum Chordata; class Lepidosauria; order Squamata; family Pythonidae; genus Liasis; species Liasis olivaceus. The sequence goes on along the minus strand of CM061348.1, from coordinate 63,117,186 downwards.
ACAATTTAGACTGTAATAAAACACCAATGCTGCTGGATAGTCCTGACCCCAGGGTTCACATACATATTGTGAGAATGTGTATCTATATCTATATATTTATGTGTATATACACACACCCATACACCAGATCTTCTACCAAAGGATCAATAGGCACCACGCTTTTAAAAATAAAAAGAATAGAAACATGTTATACATTTTTAAAAATAATTTTATTGAAGATTATATAAAACAGATAAAACTAATACAAAAAGTAAATACAAAAATACATTAAAAATAGTATAAGAAAGTGCAAAGAAAAGAAAAAAATATCCCCCACCCAAAAAAAAGTAATAAAAAGAAGAAACTTCCCCCTTCAGCCCCAGCAAGTATATACAACATTAGCAATTTATCACTGTCTCTTAAAATACTACCAAATACATCTTCATTCCATACTTCACCCCATTTTCTATAAACCCATCTCTAAATCCTCAGATTTCCTTATTAATCAACCAAGGGTGTAAAGGACATAACTAGCAACATAAGCATTTAGTCCCCCTTTCCATAATCCCCCTAATCCCTCTCTTAATAATCAAAATCTCATCCCAATTGACAATTAAACATTACAAATGAATAAAAAAATTAAGCACTAATCATCACTTGAGATAGCAACCTATTATTAATCCCAATTAACAATTAAACATTACAGAGAAATAAAAACTGTTAAACATTACCAGAAATAATTGCTAAATCTTTCTATCTTCGGGCATGCAATAATCTCGCTGCAATTATCATTTATAAAGACAATCTTCCATGACCTTTTTGTAACTGCTTATCCATAATCCCAAGGGGAAAAGTTCTGGTTTCAGTTGAATGTTAATCTTTAAAATCCTCTGAATCACTGTATGTATTTGAACCCAATTTTTTTTAGCTTTTTTGCATGTCCACCAAACATGATAAAATGACCCTTCTTGTTGTTCACATTTCCAACATAAATTTGAAGTACCTTTATGCAATACCTGTGACAGGGGAATGGTTGGTGAAGACGACAGAACTCACTGAAATGGCCAAACTGACTTGTTTGATTAAAGAAAAGACAATATCTACGTTTATTGGTGATTGGAAACCTCTTATGGACTTTTTGCATAAAAAAGAAAAAAGTGAACTTATGATTTATGGTTTTGATGATAGGATAGATTACAGAAAGAAGAGAGTCATGATGTAATTTTAGAGAGAGAGGTCAATTTATAATTGCTGTAAAGAAGATCAGAAGCCACTTCTCTATATCTTTTTTCTTTTTTTCTATTTTTCTGCTACTCTTTTTCTTTTTACACTTTTAGTTTTTTCTTCCATTTTTTCCTTTTTCTCTTTTTCTCTCTTTTAGTTTGTATTAGTCTTATTGTGTTTAAAATTTTCAATAAAATTATAAATATATCTTTAAAAAACTGACCCGAGCTGTGTTTCCATGACACATTGAACTACAAACTGGTGGCTATATATTAGACAAGTGTTTGTGTAAATCTAGTCCTTTCAATGTATTGAGTGCACATTGTGCAAGTCCAGAAAACTGGGTTGAGTAAACCACGGGTAAGGATGGCTGATGGTAGGAGTATAGAATACAGAACTGGAATAGCCTGCTTTTATGTAAAGAACTTTGTTAAATATCATCCTGTGATTTCTCTAATCTATCAACATTGTTCTGAATGTTATATCTATTTTCTACCGTATTGTTCCTATTTTGATTCCAGTAAGTATCCATTTAAAGATGCTCAGAACCACCAATACACACACCATCTTAGAAAAGTTCATACTTGATGTGAAAATTAGAAAGCACCAGTCCCTTATTTTTAAAAAATGACCACTGTGGTAAAGGATGGTAAATAGCACTCCTTGGGGACTCTCAAGGAGAGTCATGCTAGCCACTTACAGTGGATTTCTTATTTTCATTGGGGCAGAGCACTCACTTTATTGCACCAGGTCTATCCCATAGAGGCTGGGAGTCTTGCATATCAACATCATCTGTTTGTAAGATATGTCATAAGCAAGCATCTGGAACAAACACGTAACTCTACTAAGAAATTGGTTCCTGACTTTGGGATTCTGTTTCCTCTCTTTTATCACTCATGTATTGTGCATTTATGAGATACTGATGAGATTCATACATCGTATTCACTCATAATTTCATAATTCACTCATAATTTAAACTTTTTTAATTTAATTGTGATTTTAGTGGTTGTAAGCCGCCCAGAGTCCCTCATTGTAGGGGAGATGGGCGGGGACAAATTAAATAAATAAATAAATAAAAATAAATAATTTGCTTAATCACATTTTGATGAATAAACTACAGTGGCTGGATTCACACAACATGCTAAAACATAAACAAAACAAATATACAAGCAGGCACTGAAAGCCAAAAAGGGGGTGGGGGTGGGAGGAGAGAATGTCCAAAATGTAACAAAAATATTTATAGCATGAAACCCAAATGCATTTCAAAAAAATCCTTTTTTTAAAGGGCACTACAAAGCCAAAAGCACATAAGCATCTTGTACAATTTAAAAATGATTGTATAAGATGAAAAAAACCCAGCATTTATCACACCATATTGTCTGGAATTACAACTAAAAGAAACATGTTAAAAGCAATATTTTAAAACTATACATATTTTTATTTTTAATACTAAAATCAAATTAGTGAAAACATACTAAGTAATATTATCACATCTCTTGGGAGCTATCAAAACCAACTAATTTATAGAATGAAAGGCTTAATTTTTGAAGATTTCACTGACTAAATCCACATTTAAATCTATCCTATGGGCTCATCCTCCATAATTATTTTTTATGTTTTACATTCCCTTATAAAACACATTGTATCTACCAAGTTGCTGAAAATGTCTACATTTTTACGATTTTTGTCATTATTAACAAGGCTAGTTTCAGATTTTTTTAAAAAATACGTAAGAAAAACAATGAAGCCACGAAAGGAAAGGTTTTTATATCTTTTTACCAGCTAAAATATTTCAGTTAAAGGACATTAGAAAAATTAGAAGTGGAGAGAAAGCAGCTGTTTTATCTTTTGACATTAACAAGGGTGGGTTTTTTTAGTCTATAAAAATGTTATTCTTTTCTTAGAGGGAAGTTGACTTGAAATATCTAGTTGAACAAAATAATAAAGTCAGGAAGAAAATGAACACATTTTGTTGATGTTGTAAAAGAAAAATATTTTTGGTAAAAGCTTTGAGAAAAAAGGGGGAGAACAAGGAAAGAGAAAGAAAACTATAGCCTTCAAGGATCAAATAATAATAAATATTGGGTGTCTTAATGTAGTTCTCTATAAATTGAACTAATTAATAACAATACCCATTTTATTTCTTAATAAAAATTTCATTTTTACTTTGTTGAATAGCCCAAAAATGTAGTTCTGAAATCTGATATCTTCTTTCCCCATAAAATGCTTTACTAAGGAGACTCCTACTATTTAAAAAAACAAACTAATTTGTTCAATCTCGACTTTAAGGGCTTTAATAATCTTAACCACATACATTTTGTGATATGGACATTGCATTATATATACAATTACACATAATAAATCTCCGTAAGTGATGTCTCTGTCTATCCCCTGGATGAAATACAGTGGCTGCTGCAAATAAACATTCTTATGGATTGGAAAATCCTACAATGGTTTAATTTTGCAATAGAAATAGTACAACCACTGTAGATGGAAACAGCCATGGTGCAGCCTAATAATACTTAATTTCAAAATGAAAATTCTTGAACAAATTATTTCACCTAACAGTGGCAAAAAACTGAGAAAATAAACATTCTCCAACTCATTTTTTTATCACTATTACTTATTCAAGATTTTTTTTCTTTTGAAAACAACTATTACTGGCAAATCTAAGGGGTAGCTATGGGCTCCACTTGCGGCTCCTGAAGTAGATGATTTATATATGTCCTCCTTCAAAAAAGAGTATAGATCTACTACCAACCCATAATGAATACTTTTGGGAGGGTGGTGAAATAATACTGATGAAGTTTTTGCTATTAGAAAATAAGAATTTGACATTTAAAATATTGTATATATGATTGAAGAGATGGAATACCAGCATACAATTTCATATATAATATGATGAGAATCAGATTAATGTATGGGGTCTAAGAATGTTTAAGCAAAACAAAAATATTTAAGCATGACAGGAACTAATTATATAAACATGATAGTCCTCATCCTAAGCAAGACAAGAATTGTTTACTATTTAGACAATATTTTAAGAATCGAACACAATTGCTCCTTAGAGGCAGATTTTCAACTGCAATCTAAGACTCTAAAGAAACCATTAAGTAGAGGTGAATGGCAATTCTGAAAAAGCAAATAGATTACATGAAGAACTTCTCATAACCTGAGAACAAAAACAGGGTGACTGGATGTCACATACGGTGTAGTGACATTGGCCATGTTTTGCAGGCTAGTACAGTATAAAGAGGCATTGACCTTTGCTTAAATCCTTATACTAGAATCTGACACACTACCATGTTCTACATATAGAAGAACCAAGAATCTGAAGGATATATTGTTAGAAGTGATTTTAGTTCAAGCAATGTGCCTTCACAAAATAGAACTAATAAAACTTTCCTCTCCCCACCTTTTCCCCCCCGGTATTTTCCAATAATATTTTTTCACTCCCCACCACCACCACCCCCTCCCCCCACAGCATTAATTCACTTTCTCAACCTTATTATTTTGTCCAGCCAGACCAGTGTTTCCAGACCAGTGGGCTGGGGAATTCTGGGAGTTGAAGTCCATGCATCTTAAAGTTGCCAAGTTTGAAAAACACTGAACTAATCATATGAAATTGACCTCCCTTTAAAAAAAAACCTCGGTGCTAGAAGATAAAACAGCTGTGTTCTCTCTCAAAGTAACTGTTAGTATCCTTTAATTGGCCTATTTTAGCTGCTAATCACAGGTAAGTAAGAGATATAAAAACTTCCCTTTGGGGGCTTTATTCTGTTTCGTAAAAGAAGGAATTTATCCTTACATTTTCTAGAAGCGATATTGTTAATAATCACAAAAGTACTTAGGTATTTTAGGGACCCAGCAGAAATGTGAGGCCACCATGTTTTATATGAGAATGAAAACCAAAAAAAAAGTAATTAAAGAAGATGAACCAATAAAACTATTTTAAATGTGGATTAAATCAGTGAATTTTTCTCCCCTCCCCCCAAATTAGGTATTTCATTCTCTGAAATGGCTGCTTTTGATAGATCCAAGAGATTTGATATATTGATTTTTCATAGTGTTTCTTCCCAATTTGATTTTACTATTAAAGAGGTAAAATATGTATAATTTTAAAAATATAACTTTTAAATTACATTTGTTCTGCTGTTAATTCCCAACAATGTAGCATGCTAAACACTGGGTTTTTTTAAATCTTACATGTGAATATTTTTAAAGATATGCAAGCTACTTATAGGGTTTTCATTTTATAGTGCCCTTGACAAAGGCATTTTCCAAAATGCATTAGTCTTAAACCACAATCAAACATACAAACAAATCACATTATATTTTAACATGGTGTATGAATCAGTCTATGACTAGGTTTATACATCATATTTAGCCATGGTTTGTTGAATAGGCTGTAACTGGCTAGGTTTCATCATAAATGAAAACAAAAGAAACTACAGCATTGAGTGAACGTGTGATCCCATCCAATAGCAACCCCGACCAATGAAGGTTTACGTGCTTAGGAACTCTACCACACAGACTTCCTCTTAATGAAGTATGAAGCAGTTCAAGCTGCAAAGGAAACAGAATGGATTCATCTAAAAGCAATTTTGCATCACTAATCTAATCACCATGAAATAAAACCTATTTAAATAGTTGATTGAACTAAAGTACGCTAATTTTCATGTATTTCCTAAACAAACATGCATTAGTTACTATAGCAATCAGCTTGCAACGCATTTCAGGACTTTGATCATGCAGCCAGCCCATGTGCTTTTTGCACTACTGAATTATATTTAGTCAGTACCATATCAAGATGGGGAAAATATGACTCCAAAATCAGTGAATGCCTGTTGGGATTTCTCTATTCACTGAAGAACTCAAACTTTGAGAAGAACTATAAATTGCATGTCTTTTTCTTTAATTAATGGATTTCTTGTTTCTTTTTATACAATGATGCCATTAAAAGTCTTCTTAAACCTTTCCTCTCAAGTTGTTTCCCCCTTCTAAAAGTTCTTCGTTCCACTTCCCATTGGGAAAAAAAAACAGAACTGGTATCTTTTTTCCAGGGGAGTAATTTTCAGCAAAAAAAGACTGTTTCACACCCCAGGCTAAGCCAGAGTTTGTTTAGCCATCATTTATTGACTAGATCAAAAGTGGCAGGATTCACACAACATGTTCTAACATAAACTATGTTTTATCAACTACAATGTTTTGTATGTGTACATGAAATATGTTAAACCAAAACCAGTTAACTACATTATGATTCAATGTGCAAGCCAGGCTCATGTGAGGGAAAAAGGTTTAGAAATCCATGTCATTCGATGACTAACTGCTATTAGAAAGGTCACCTTATATATATTTAAGGGTTCACTGGTTTAGTGTGCACTGTTTATTTGCATCAGCTTGTGAGAGATTGTGGGGAGGCTGGGAAAAGAATGGATGAGAACACAGACATAAACAATCAGGAGGTAGCAGCAGACAAGTCAGTTGAGCCTGCATCCTGCCTTCCCTCTCTCTGTGACCACCTTTAGTGGAGCACCTCCTGCGAATCCCCCCTGCCCATGGCCATTCTCCCAAGACCTGCCAGGCCTATTTCATCCTCAGAAGTCATGCTATGCTCATCCATTCCTAATATAAAGAGGAACTTGATACATATAACCTGCTATCTCAATTATGGGAAACCTGACTCAGTTCTAGGCATCAATAACCACACATTTCCCCTTGGTTTGAGTAAACTAATCCAAAAGTCCTAAAGAAACTCTTGCGTTCATTGGAAAATTCTTTCCAGGGCCCATTTCTCACCTAGGCCATGCTTTCTCCCTGCCATATTTACCATCTAAGCTCTGACTCGAAATGGCAGTCAGACTGACAACCATCCATGAAGAGCAAAAGAAAGATAGGCCTTTTTGTGGAAGTTCCAAAGGGGTGAGCCTAAGCCAACACCAGGCATCACATGATTTATCTAGTCTCTAGGCCAGTGTTTCTTAACTGGCTGGATGAGGAATTCTGGGAGTTGAAGTCCACATATCTTAAAGTTGCCAAGGTTGAGAAACAGTGCTCTATGACAATAATCAATACCACTTGCCCAGGCCTTGTGAATTGGTTATTCCAAACCAAAAAAAGTGACATCTCCTTCAAAGTTGAGATTGACTTTTGGTGAGTTCAGGGACACGTCCCTAAAGTTTTCTTAACATCTGTATGGAATAGTTTGCTTATTGCCTTCTTTCAGGGGCATTTTTTCTTAATTCTCATCCAGCCTACACCTTGGTATTTCCTGATAGTGTCCCAACCACTTCCTTAAGCCAGTGTTTCTCAACCTTGGCAACTTTAAAATATATGGACTTCAATTCCCAGAATTCCCTAGAGATCAGCTAAGGTCACTAAGTGCTACCACCTAGCTGGGCATGTTCTAAAGAGTAACAAGAGCAAAAACAGGAGGAGTGAGTGTTCTCTACTAATGATGCTGGGGTGTGATCTTATAATTACCCCATTCTGAAAGGCATGTCCTAGTATCTACCTAACATTCAGATCCTACTTTATACAATATTTTCTCCTGCAATATTTTTCCAGAGACTCTTCCCATACTCATTTTGGAAATCACTTCCAGCTTCCTCATGCCTTTTGAATGACAAAGGTTTGGGAATCGATGGGTTTTAAGTTCTGTTTCTGAAGCCCTCCAGGTCAGTACAGGGAGGGAGGGTCAGCAGGAGACCTACTGTGACCTTGGAAGCCAAGCCAGCTGGCTTGTGTCATGCCAACATCCAGATCCCATCAAATACAGGCTGTCACCAAAGATGTAGTCCTCAGCACACACTCAGCGGTGAGATCAGACCATCCACTCACACCCCCACAGAACTGCTCTGTAATGGAAGGGGAGGTGCAGCCTAGTCATTTAGTAATGTCAAGATAGAAGAGAGCTGGCATGTCAACAGACAGAATGATTTCCCAGGCTAGGTTCAACCACTCAGGTTCCAGAACCACAGGATGTGAATGGTTTCATAATTCAGTGACTCAAAGTTGATCCACCCAATTTCTTGAGCAAGAGGCTGGCTGCTTCTTAAGGACAGTATGCACTTCCCATTGCCATCTGCCACTGGTGTGCTGTTGGGAGCCAAAAAGAATTGAATGTGACTTTGTGAAGTTTGAGTCTTACTGTTCCCAGAATGAAACAGTTTGGATAGAATTGAGCAATTCTGAAATAGCTATATAACCCTATGCTGGCTATATTACCATCTCTGTAATATATTAATGGGTTATGTACGTCAGCATTCCTCCCACACCATCACATAGCAAACTTGGAAACTTATTCATGGCTGTGTATATCACATAAGTCACCATTGTTGGTTTCCACAAACCTTGGCTTCATATTCCTTTTTTTCTCAAACCAACAATGATAGGTGCTGTGGATTTAGATGCAATATCTAGCCTCAGGTAAGCCTTTGAAGTTAAATGAAGAATAATGCATGCATTTTGGGGAGGGGCAGTAAAATGGAGGAACACAAAGTCTCCATTAACTTAGAAAGGAAATTCAGCAGTTGTGTTCCCATGACACACCTAATTGGCTCCCAGGCAAGGTTATTGTGTCCTGCGAACAGTTAAACCCAATCAGCTGTTGGGTTAGAGAGGGTCAGTTTTAATCCAAAACAGCCTAGGTAAATAAACATCTTCTGTTCAGCTGTGAAGAGAAGAATAACACTCTCCAGTACAAAACCAAGTGCCTAAAGCGTCACCCCGCCCCCTTCACCCCAAACAGGGATTTTTGAAAAGTTTCCCCTCTCTATTTTCCTTTTCACACATCCCCAAGAAGCAAGACCAGAAAGGGGGTGCAGCAGGATGGATAACCTTCCCTCAACTTTTTCCATAAGGACTCTAACCCCAATAAGGTCACTGTGGATTTATTTTAATTTTAAAAAATGCAGGAAGTAAGAACCTCTACCTGCAAGATTAGGACTCCCAGGTCTGGAATGCAAACATCTGGATGACCACTAGTGATTGTCTGGATCTGGCAATTCGTGGTAGCAGCCTTAAGTAAGATGGTTGCACCTCCTTTGCCTGAGGCATCCCTGACTGCCTTGAGCAGCTTGGGAGGCAGCAACAGTCTGGGGCAGCTGTATTGTATGAACACAGCCAGTCTGTCATTGAACACAGCCACAAACTAGTTTCGCATATTGGAATAAGCAATAGTTTTAAAAACCATTTACTGAACTAATCAGAATTGGCTGCATGTACATAATCTAATGAGATACATATCATAGTTTACAAACCACAGTTACTGAGATGGAATGGAAGAATAAGAAAGAATAGCATAGCATAGCATAGCATAGAATAGTTTAATGTCTCCATGATCAGAGTTTATCATGCCACGGATTACAGGAGGGGAACAGAGGCCCTGCTTATATGAAAATGCTAGCTGGATCCAAGGCTACTGGACAGGAAGAGATTTACCTGTTATTTTGCTAGGAAACAACTGAAAAAACTCTGGGCTTCCCTAGTTAAATGGAGAGCAGCCATCTCGGGTGGTATCTCATGAGGTATAGCCATATCGGGTGCCATTTGCAAATGGCAGTTCCTTTTCTCCCTTGGTACTCTTAGGAAAACATTCCCTGAAAAATCCATAATCGCCTAATAAGAATTGGAGCTACCACTGACTAGAGGGGGGTTAACTTCCTCCACTTTTTTCTGCCCCCATTGCATATACAACCCACACCTACAGGGGAAGGGGATTAATTTTAAAAACACACATACACAAACACACGCTACCCACTATAGATAGCTAGAGCACTCCTGTTTTGAAAGGCAAATCTAGACTTCTGATTTCTGAAGCTGGCTAGATCTTTACCTGACCTGGATAAGAAGGTGCTACATGTACTCAGCCAGAATCTTGGATGCTATAAAGGCACTTCTACATTCTTTCAATAGTGTAATAAAATAAATAACACCATTCATGCTAATTATTCTGCTTTTCTCTTCTGAGGGAGTTGTTATTCTGTGACAACTGGCCTGTCCTCCTCTTCTACCTAACCACAGCAAAATGTCACCCAGCATTTTTTTTTATTTTGTGTGTGTGTGCATGTATGTGTATGATGTCCCCATCTTCATCTTTTCTTTGAAACAAGCTGCTTTGACCTTATGTTGGGACATCAGGCTACAAGTCCTCAAATCAGGTACTCCACTCAAATGCAGGTAGATAGACTACTATTGTATATACATTTATTTGCAACCATAGGTTTTAGCAAAAATAGACTACTAAGGATTGTAATTAAAACAGCAACTGCAATCTGCTTAACTATTTAACTTAATTAACCCTAATTAAAGCTACAGTATTTATCCAGAGATGTGTCACTACCTTCCATTCTGCAAAAAGCTTTTAGATTAGCTTCTGTTCTTATCAATGGAAGCTATTTTAAAGCCACATTATGACACTGAGGGAGGCATGATGAGAAAGAAAATCAGGAACTGGTTTATACATGTGCTAGAGTTTGTATGTGGTTGGTGGGGCACTGGCGGCAGGATCCCTGCAGTAAGATGTTGGGGTCTCCAACATGCTTTCTCAGAGTTAACTCAGCCCTTGGAACAAAATAAATACCCTATTCCTATCTTAAATTCCTAATATATATTTGCCCCTTTGAACCATTGTATTACCAGGCTCTGTTTGATGAATGAGTTCTAGTAAAAGCAAAGGGGATTCCACAAGTTTATCCACCACTGTTCTGCAAATGCTATGCAATGCATAACTGCCAGGGAGTAAGCCCCAGTGAAAATTTAGTTATTCCTTTGGAAGAAAAATACATAGGATTGTGTCATAAATCTCTTAAATGACCTATGGCCTTGGAGGCTGAATTTGCAATAGATAAATACAAGTGGGAAAAAGTGGCCAAAATAAATCAGGAAGTACAATTCCAATTTATATAATTCTGTTTCATGGGATAAATATAGTCTCCTATATTTATTTCATTTCAACTCCTCTTGGACTCTGTCTTGTGTGGTTTTTCAAAAGAGATCAGGGCAGGCTGGGCAGGCTGCTGTACAAAAGCCACAGCAGGAGGAGGAGGAGGAAAATCGCTGAGGGGGTGGTATCCAGAGGGTGCCTGTGCTTTGAGCATGTTCCTGGGTTTAGAGCACAGATCCTCAGTAGCTCCTTTAGAACGTTAAAGTAGTGATTTAAACTTGGGTGTGTGGTTTTTTTTTTGATAAACTCAAGCTGGATGGACCAAGTAATTCTTTAAGGCAACATTTCATCAGTCAGAAGGATCTTTGGAAAATGCTTTTGCCAAGCACCTAGTTTGCTCATCTGTCTCTCTCTCTCTCTCTGTCTATATGACAGTGGAACTAACTTCCTTTTGTCCCTTCGTGGTGGCTGGCTTGGAGCCTCCCATTAGCCTTTTTTCCAGCAACGGGCCTGCCTTCTCAATGAGCTGACCAAAGGGGGACATCAGTAATAAACAAACTCAAAGAACCCCTCAGACACTGATGAGTCTTTGGTCAGACTGTCAGGAAACAGGTTAATTGAAGATCAGAGAAAAAAGGTCTTTTAACGGGAGTTCCCCTCCCTCATCAGTTCCAGAACTGCAATTTCCACACTTCTTCCAGGAGAGTCCCAAAAAGCAGGGAGAAAGCGTAGGTAAGGTCTCATCCACACAGCCTCGACGTCAAAACCACCGCACCTCCCTCCCGCGCTTATTGGAAAGCAACGGCGCGGCTCCGACCCAGCAGGCGCCTTGGAGGAGCCACGAGTGGCCGTGGGACGAGCGGCGCTTCTCCCCTGCGAGCGCAGAGGGACGGGAAGGCGAAGGGCGGCGCTGGGCCAGGCGGCAGAGAAGGATCTGCTCCCCGCTCCTTCGACAGCCGCAGCGGCTTTGTCAGCGGGGCCCTTGACCGCCGCGCGCGAGCAGTTACGGGAGGCAGAGCAGCCTTGGGGAAGGGGTTCCGCAAAGTCAATATTCCTCGGGGCCCAGAAAAAAATTGGGTCGCCCGGCAGGCTCTGCTCTCTCCGGCGGCCACACCGGAAGGGCCCACGGAAGCCCGGAGCTCTGTGGCTGGATGGGAGGGGACGCTCCTGCGCCGGGCCGATCGGAGCCTACTCATTCGGATGTGGCGCCAACGCATTTCTTCAGACTTCGACGCGGGACTGTGTATTACGGGAGCGATGACGTCAGAGTCTGCCTACTCCAGAATGAGCCTTGCGCCGCCTCTTTGCTGATCTTGCCCTGCGTCCGCTCCTTCTCAGGGGGGTAACAGCTTTGGGCATGCAGAATATGCCCGTTCCCCTCCATTAATGAAGTCCCCTAATTCGACTCGATGGCTTTACTGGTATGTTTTGTAAATGGTTTCTCTCGAGGATGACAGGACTTGTGGAGGGTGGGGTGACTGTATGCCCAGGAGGATGTGCAGGTTTAAAAATCGTGCTGAAAGGGGGATGGGTTAGATACCTACAAAGCAGCTGCATATAAAATGATTTAAAATATAAAATGATTTGAAAGATGACAGAAATATATTAAGAATCCCAAAATAATATTTTTAGAATGATCCAAAGTAACATCCAGGTCCAAATAGTAGTACAAATCACTAAAGTAGAAAAAAAATCACCAGTCCGTCAATATAAGACAGGAGGCTTTCCATCAGGTTGCTACAGTAGTCGTAACTGTGCAGCAGGAATCCAGGAAATGCCAGGCTGTTGGCTAGACAGCGGGTCAAAAAGGCATCCTGGAGAAAGGCAGAGGTAAACCATTTATTGCATTATTGTGGCCAAAAAAACACACAAAGTTTTGCTCAGCTCAGTATGAAAATGTTACCTCTTTTGCCACCAGCAGTAAGTACAACTTGTGCTTGTCACTGCCAAGACTGGGGATTGACAGGTCAAGATGTTACCAACTGGGCTTTCCTGAATCATATCTCTGACTTTTGTAGCCCAGAGTGCCGCTAGAGTGCCACTGAATTGACCCCCAACAGATTACATTAACAGGAATTCTATATTTTAACCCAGGTTATAATCTGATAATGCTTAACTGCTTCCACCTTTATGTTCCCTCAGTGATGGTGGTGCATATGAAATTACTTGATGGGGCAAGTTCTGGAAATTCAGTATTGACATCAAGAAATAACATTTGTTGTGTACTCATGACGGTTTACCAAACAACTGATAAAGTCATCCATAACACTTAGCACATCCACAGTAAACATAAATAAATTAAAGTAACCAATAACTGATCAAAGTTACAACAATATGAAGGTAAATTATAACAACAGTAATAATGAAAAATAAATAAAACCATAATAAAACCAATGTTGCCACCTGCTGGCTGAAATCTAAAATGAAAAACAAAGGTTGACTTGGGCCCAGGAATTGCCTCACATTTCACCTACGGCAGTGTTTCTCAACCTCTGCAACTTTAAGATGTGTGGACTTCAACTCCCAGAATTCCTTAGCCAGCACTGGCTGGGGAATTCTGGGAGTTGAAGTCCACACATCTTAAAGTTGCAGAGGTTGAGAAACACTGACCTACAGCATTTATTAACACTCATCATAATTATCTCCTCTAATTTCAGTGCCCTGGTGCTTCCTGGGTCCTCACCACCATCCTTCTCCCACCCAGTGATATGGGTAAAGCTTTATGGGTTTCAGGAAACCTGGCCAAACGTTTTTGAAAATGCTAGAAGCCTTTTCCAAACTTGGCCATGCAGTTGTAAACTATAACTCAAAATCTCATCTGTTTCATGGCCGGGGACGATGGGAATTGAATCTGACAACAAGGTATGATTCAGGAAGGCTGATTTCAAGTGAAGCCAAGCCTTTAGAAAACCTTAACTGCTACATGAATCTCCAGCATCTGCAGTTTGCCCCACCCAGCAACATAGGATCTGGAGTGTTGCTGTGAGGAATGGAGAGTTAGTACCTAGAATGGTACATAAGATTATTTGATCAGAAAAGATGTGCTCCCGTCCCTGGCAGGGACCATTTCATTTCCCTGCATAAGTGCTGCTTCCTGATAAATGCAATTATCTTCTTTCATCAGCAAAATCAGCCCACCCCTTCCAAACAGGAAAAGTTCTCCTTCCCAGAGCTGGAGGGGGGCAGGGAGAGGATTTTGCATCCCAAAGATGATAGCCTGCAATAGCTCTGCCCTCTGTTGATTTAAAAGGTCAGCAAGTCAAAACCTGGCAACATCCTGAACGAAAACAGAAAATGAAAACAAGGACTGAACTTGGTGCAGGGGGTCAGTGGGGTCAGGGCTACAAATAATAACTTCCTGCACCCTGTGTGGGTCAGGAAGCATGCTGGCCAGCACATTGATGGCCAATGACACCATCCTTTGTGTCCAACACAAGCAGCCAGCAATCGTATCCCTGACTGAGGGTGGAAGGCTTGTCACTTTCCCCTGGAATCATTGCCGCCTACCTGGCCAACATTGCAGGCCGTCATGCTATCTTCCATTGAATGAAGTCCCAAATAAAAGAACAATTTGTCTTATACAAACTGGGTTCATGCATCATACTAAGCCATGGTTTGTTCTGCAATTGATCAAATAACTCACAATGGGCTCAGTTTGCAGAACATACTGAGCCATAAAACATGGCTTACATGCCATACTTGGTTTTCTAAACACAAGCAAGCCACATCATGGCTTAGCACTAGTCCATTGAGTTCAGGGTGCCTCTTCACTGACGGACAGAAGCTCTCCAAATTATAAATCTAACATTTTTCCTAGCCCGATCTGCAGTGGATAGAGATTGAATCTCAGATATTTTGCATGTAAAGCATCATTATCTACCCATCCCTATGCTAGATCATCTATGTTAGATATCTCCAGTTAACCAATTTGAGGCAGGTCAAGCTGTGTAATTGGGAAAACCTAGGTCAGCGGTCAGGTAGGTAGCTCTTAGGGTTGTTTTTGTGGGGATAACATTGGAAAAGGCAGTGCTGTGTATACTGCCTAGAACGCCTGGAGGAAAGGAGAACATAAATTAATAAGCAAGAAAGATAAATGGGCTCTTGTAATCCTTAAGTCTTCATTCAGTTTGAATTTATTGTCTCCATTTATTATTTTCTTTGCTGGATTTTTTTTCGTAAAAGTGTATAGATTTGGGATTCCAAATAATTTGACATAGAAAAATATGTTAGCTGACTGTCCTCAAGGTAGCCTTATGTTATATAGAAGTGACATTTCCTGAGGTCCACATCATCCTTTCCATTGAGAAAATATAGCCATCTTCAGTGAATAAAGGAACTAACAGCAACTATAGTGTGAAGTACAGATGCATCACTGGGACCTGTAGGTTAGTGATAAGCAACCCAGTTCCCATTCTCATGCAGATGCCATTTCCTGAACAAAAATGACCAGTTCTTTATAGCTGAGATCTGACTGCTCATGGACTGAACTGATCAAGTGAGGGATCATGATCATGAGGAGTCTTGGTGCCCAACTTAGCGCCCGCTTGGGCAGATCTTCTCCATGTGGTGGGAGGGCAGACCAGCCTGCCTTGGGGCAGTGGTGGACCTCGTAGATCTGAAGCTGCTTCATTCCCCAAGCAGACCCACTTCTTCCCACTGTAATAAATGGGAAGAAAGAACAAACAAGCACACAAAAAACACTGATCACTCGAGAACCGCAGCTGCTCCCTTTCCACTGTGCAATGTTGTATCTAAAACAGCCTTCTTGCTCCTCTTAACGATAGAGGCAGCTTTTCTTTTTAGCATGGGTTGCCTCTGTTTGATCATTCTTTGAGTCTCGTCATCACCAAAGAGACAAAGGGGCTCAACTCAGTTGCCTTCTGCCTCTTTTTCAAGGCAACCTAATGTACACATCTGACTGGATTCACATGTCCCACTTGGTCATGGCTTGCTTAATGCAATTTGTCCAACAACCCACCATTTGCTGAATTCATACATGTGGCCAAAACCAAGCAAGCCACATTAGAGTTTACAGGGCCAAATTAGGGAACTGGGGTACCCTATGCAACATTATATTTGGAGGCCTCCCCTCACTACTCCCAAATCCTACATTAACATGGCAGATGATGTTAAAGCAAAGTATTCAGAATTTGAATTTGAAATTTGAAAACCCTAAGGCAAAAGGAGAAGGCGGCAGCAGAGGATAAGATGGTTAGAAAGCATCACTGAAGCAATGAGCATGAAACTGAGCAAACTCAGGGAGGCAGTGAAGGAGAGGAAGGCCTGGCGTGATATGGTTCATGGGGTCACGAAGAGTTGGACATGACTTAACAACTGAACAACAACTAGAGGAAATATTTTGGATCTAAAATAAAATATTGCTTTGAAGACCACCAGAACATTGTGTGCAACCTGCAGTATATACTTCGCATCATTTGTGTCATTTGCACAACAATGTCACTTGCCTTCCTTTGCCCCACCCTGGTGGATGTCTGTGTCCCAGGAGAATAAACCCCATTGGCTGGCACAGTGGTCTATGCTGGTCTATGGGTGGACCCGCCTGCCTGAAAACCCTTTAAAAATGAGGTGCTTTCTTGAGACTAGAGCCCCAAAACAGGCAGCCATTGCTTCTTTATTTTCACACCCTTATTTGCCCACAATCCACTTCAGCCTGCTTTTCTGGGGCCCCATGCAGCTCTCAAAAGGGCAACCTCCTTTAAGCAGCCCTGATAACTTACTAGGATTTGTGAACTTTGCAATTACCCTTCTTTTAAAAAACATGGCTTAGCACAGTGCACAACCCAGACAATAATTGAGGGGCTTGCTATTGTGAGCAAACCCACTTAAAAGGCAGACAAATGCCCTTCTACAAAATCTACTTTAAAGTTTCCCGTGGATAAATAAGTAACACAAAGGCGTTTAAAGTATATATAGCAACCACAGCTACTATGGTTTCTCAGTCCAAGTTAGGATAGGAGAGAAAACTCCCAAACAGGTTACAAAGGAAAGACATGCAGAGAACATCCTAAATCAGGAAATGAAATTATCGAGTGCCTTTAGCACAAACAGGAACCTGGGGAATATTTCGCTCTTAAAGACTCATTTTTGTCCCTGGATAGAGTGTGATGAAGCACTGCCCTCTACTGGATTTGTTTCCGTTCATTTCTGCAGTGCAGGCAAAACACATGAAAACATCCCACACTCGAACTTCGCAAGCAACGTCTTGGGGTGGGGGCAGCGTCTCCACAATGCTGCCTTCAGCCCCTTCTCAGCCTATGGGTGAGGCAGCTCTAAGTCGTCCTTAGCCGTATCAGTGTTTAAATAGTCTTTTTCCTGTACTTGCAATGCTGCCTGACAGCGGCTTTGATGTATACAAAACCTGTTAGGCTTTGTCACCCATTAGCTTGGAAGGGAGTCAGGGGACCAGCAGTAACTGGGAACAGAGGCAGTAAAGGCAGAATAGGAATGGGCAATGGAGACCAAAGTTTAAAGCTGGTATAGATTTCTACACTACGCTTTGGGAGATGGAATGCAGATTTATACCTCGCAGGAATATGCAGACTAGGTCTTACTATATTGCATTTAGCCATCAACTTTCCACTCCATATTCATGCAGAACATTCCTCAGTTTGGACTTACTCACTTTGTTGCATACGTTCTCTTCATCAGCAGATGCTTCTCACGTTCACGCATTACTCAGGAGCAAAGAAATCTGGTCTTCACATCCCTCGCCTGGCATAAAGCCATACTGCACTTCCCAAATTTGACTCATTGTCACCAGGTGTGTCCTTTGGATCACTTGAAAACCCCACCTCCATTTCTGTATTATTTCATAACCTCAGCCTTTGCTGGGGAAAAGTAAATGCTCTCCTAGGCATCTGCCCACATTTGGTCTACTTGCCTACCAGAGACAGTGTTGGGCTTTTGGATTTTTTTGATGGAGGAGTGCTCAACCATCTCTTTGGTGAAAACTGAACTCTTCTGGAGATTGTTTGGAGGGTGATGATCTGGCACCATTGGGGGTTATGGTATGATTGTGTGATGGATTTTACATGCTGTGTCTATGCTGCTTTGTTGTTTCTATTGATGTTTACTGTCAAGAGTACTTGTTGATTATGGCAATATACAAAACACATTTTCAGTGTGACATATAAGAAGGCTCTCTGCATGAGGCAGGATGGAGCAGTGGCATTCTAGCAGAATGGTATTTTCCTCTTGCATAAGCCACAGTGTCACTCTTCTTTTAAAAAAATAGCCTATTGGAGCCAAAGGTTCATATTCTGCACAATACCTTCTGTGACATTTTCCCATATGAAACAGATTTTGCAATAGCATATGTTTAATATTTATTTTTTAGAAAATGATCCTGCACCTAATCTAAAGAGACACCATTAATTCTGCCCTCTGATTTTGCTATGGGAGTGGAGGAGGAAGAGTGGCTGTCTAGCAGCAGCTGGCATCTTTGGCTCTTCCTATGAAGTTTATGGTCCCAGAACTTCATAAAGATATGGGCACCAGAAGCAGCAAACCCCTGAAAGAATAGATGAGGTTTTCCTAATCCGGGGAAGTAACCTTCTGGGACCTTTGGAGCATGCACCAAGCTGGTCTATAGAGTGATAGTCACCATAGTTGCTATTCACAGCAGGAATGGGTAGGTATGATTATGCATTTTAAAGGACTAGATTGTGTGCTGTGCATTTTATATGTTAGTTGTTATCTACTGATTTAATGCATATTCTTCTCTTTCCTCGCACCTTTCCCAGCATTATAGACTTCTCCAAACAGCTAGGTTGTCACATAATGTGTCCAAAGTAGGATAATTTGAGACTGGTCATTTGTGCCTCAGGTAAGAACTCTGGATTGATTTGTATGATCTCTTTGTTTTCCAGGCTGTCCATAGGTTTCTCAGGAGTCTTCTCCAACACCAACATTTAAAAGTGTCAATACTCTTTCTACCCTGCTTCCTCAAAGTCCAACTTTTATTTCTGTTGCCTGCACAATTCTGATCTTTGTAGGTATAGACACATCACAGCACCTTAATATCTTTTCTAAGACCTTCATTGCCACCATTCCAAGTGCTAGTTTGCAGTCTTGACTGCTGGTTCTTTTACTATTGACAGTTGTTCTTAAAAGGCAGAAGCTATCCCACCACTTGAGTTTCTTCATTGTCAGTGTTAAGGTTAGTTGCTGTACCTGTTGTCATAGTTTGGGTTTCTTTGTATTTGATCTTAGTCCCATTTTTTCTGTGTGCTCCTTGATTTTCATTAATAGAGCTTGTGGATGATTTACATTTTCAGCTATCAGAACAGTCTCATTGACATAGCACAGATTATTAATGTTTCCAGTTTTAAAACCATGCTCTTCTTCTTCTTCTTCCAATCCAGTCTCCCTCAGTATATATTCTGTAAATAGGTTGAATAATTAAAGGGAGAGTATACAACCTTATCTTATTTCTTTGCCAACCTGGAGTCAGTTTATTTTGCCATGTTCCATCTGTACTGTGGCTTCTTGCCTTGCGTGTAGATTTCACACGAGGACAGTTAGATGTTCTGGGATTCCTATTTTCTAAGCCTATTCCACAGCTTGACATGGTTGACACAAACAAAGGCCTTTCTGTAATCAATGAAGCATATATTGATTTCTTTTTGGTATTCTTTGGCTTCCTCAGTTACCCAGTGTACCTATCTCATGTTCCTTGGCCTTTGCTGAAGCCAGCTTAAACATCTGGCACCTTCCTTTCCATGTAGAGCCTAAATAAAACTTTGGCTGGCAATTTAATTCCCTTTGTGATTCCAATCAATTGTTTGTTTGTTTTACAGTACTTTGGTATACAACAGGATGGGGTGTGGAAAGAGGGACACAGGAAAGGACCTAGAAAAATAGATGGTCCTGCAATCAAACTTACTGCCAGATTGCCAGATGTTTTTCCTGAAGAGGGAGAGCAGTAAAGATGGAGGAATCAATCAACTTCTTTTCTTGCCATACATTGTACATGCAAAATCAACTGTAGCATTCAGTAGTGACTTGGAAAAGGCACAATAGAGGTAAGATAGGGATCCATAACGGGGCGGCCAATGTCATGCCGGCATAGTTTTCTGCTGACTCAAGAATGGGTGGAGAGTAGTTTGACTCAGAAGTAAAGGAAGTTCCACTGGTTGGGACAAAAACCTTCCTGGCATGCAATCTGTTCTTCACTCATTAAACTGATTGGCTTCCATGGAATTTATACCCAAGTATTGCCAGCACAGACTGGAGACAGAGAGTGCTTGATATAAGGACTCTTCCACGCAACCCACCTGCCCTGTTGCAAGAATGGCCCACTTCCTTGTTCTCAAGGACACATACTGACACATGCAAAGCAGCCTGTGGTAGACCCCAGGACCTGTGTATCAAAGGCCCTTCCCTACTGGGCTGTTGACAGCTCCAAAGGGAAGCTGTCTCCTGAGGCTACAAGCAGAACTTGTAGTTGGTTTTACTGCAGAGCCTACCAAAGAGCTGCCAGCAGCCCCACAGAGAAGCTGCCCATGAGGCTGTTCTGTGGCACCTGTGGGCAGCTTTGCCAAGGAGATCCCACCTCTGCCCCTGCAGAAAGGGAAGTAGGGAAGGTGGCTCTTCTGCCATGCGGGGAGGTGGGGCTTTTTAACCCTTGGAGAACTGGCACCAGAAAGCATTGTGTTCCCTCCTTCTCTCTTCCTGGTGGGCAGGATGGGAGGAGAGTTGGGTGGAAGAATGCTGCCAGTTATCCAGTGCTGGGAGCAACCACTCTTTAGGACTGAAGACCTGCCAGCAGAAGACCCCCTTTCCTCATCTCTTTTCCTGTAGTGGCAGGAGAAGCCATGGGGGAGGTGGAGCAGCAGAGAACAGCTTCTTTGGTGCCTCTGCTCTGATCCCACAGGGTCATCCCTCTGATGGATCAGACAGTAGATGGTGGGCCCTTGCCTGGTCAGAGAAAGGCTTTGTGTCTTTCGTGTATAAGCAAAACTGTTTTACCTTCCTGTTGCCGGGGGTCAGTTAGTTTTAGGGGGAAAATGCTATTTAATGCAGGAAAAAATAGGAAGAATGCATGCATCAGCCTTAATCTTTCTATGCCGCGGCAAATCAATTGTTTTTACATTCTATTCCACCCTTTTTCATCTCACCATAGACCATTTGGGCATAAGACAGAAGAATTCTGTTTCTCCTCAGGGAGGTAGGGTAGGAGGAAGCTTTCCCTAAAGGAAGATGCATTTGCTTACAGGCAGGAGAGAAGAGGAAGCATTTTTGCACACGAAGAGCAAAGAGAACAGCATTTTGCAGGTCTGCCAAAAAAAAAAAAGGCTTCAGCAGAACTGCTCTCCCATTTTGAGACACAAGAGGGCATCCACTACAGGGACTAACACCAATGAAATTGTGCGGTGGTGTTCCAGTTTCTTAAAAAAAAAAAAAATCACAATCTTTTGCAAAGTCCAGGATGTGCAGTTTCCTTTGCTTTTGCCTGAAACCAAACATTATTTGGCTTTACTTGAGCAGCACCATTTCTGAGAAGGATTTCTATGCTGGCCTAAGTTACCCCAGCCTGGTACCCCCAGTGAGGGATTGGGTGTGGTGAACAACTGGCAGGGAACAATGGGAGTTGCATTCCCCAGCATCTGAGAAGTCCTTTTGCTCTTGCAACAATCAAGAAGAGACCACGGGATCTAGCATTCCTGATGGTTAAGGGCACATAAGCTGGGCCATCGGAGGAAAACGTGTCAGCTGTATTATAGCCTGCAGTGTCGTGACCAGTAGGATAAATATTTCTGGCTATTTTTGAAATTAAATATTGCATGCTTCCCTGATTCAGAATATCCTTCTTACTTGAAATCAGCATGTGTGTTTCAGGTTTGAAGACCACTCACTTGGCTGTGGAGAATGTTTGGTCACCACTTGCTCTCTCTTAGCCAAAGATAATTTTGTGAGAATCAATGGGAAGAGGCCCGTGTCAATCACCTTGAATTTCTGGAAAAAAGTTGAGATATAAAAGCAATAACAAATACAGCTAAATGGGGTATTTTGCAGGCTTGTGACAGCTGAACACGTACTTGTAATGGTGATTTAAACTCGTAAATAAAGCCATATTGGAAAGCCAGTTTTCTGAAGGGATAGAAGCCTGGGGTGCAAAATCCTCATGACCACTAGTTGAGAGGAAAGGGATATGTTAAAGTAATGCTTTGCCGCCATCTGGTTCTCTGGATTTTTGTTGTCAGAATATGGTAGCCCTAGCACAATGCCTTCATTTTTGAAAAAATGCTTAAAAATTTAAGTTCTTGTATGGACTACTTCTTGCTGCCCCTTGATGAAAATATGCAATTTACTTATCTCACTGTTCCAGGGGTGGTTTCTTGAGCTCCCCAATATTATGCTATTGAAGTTTGGTGGCTGATTTTTCATGGCATGATCTTCTAATTTATAGCATGATGGAGGTAAAATGGCTGGGTTAAGATTTTGCAAAGCATAATGCCCCCATTTGCTTTTTAATGAATCTCAATTTCTTCTTCAAAAACAAACTATCCTCCTTGCTGAAATTTCAGCCCTCTCCTTGTGTAATGTTAATAAGTTAGATTTAAAAAAAAGAAAAGAAAAGCATGCTCCAGTGTAACAAAGGAGTAATTAAAAAATAGTAGAGTAGTAGTAGCATTTCACCTTACTCCTCCTTGAAGGCTTGTAGGAAAATCAGAGTACTAGAAAAAGGTGGCATCTCATTCTTGGTCTGTTTAAGGGCATTATCAGGAGCAGTTGCAGATCTGTATGGAAAGTAAATTGACACACACACATACACACCAGCTGATATAAGTGCTTTTTCTACTGCACTGGGTGTTCCCTTTCTCCTGCTGCAACTCCTGAAATTTTGTACAACCTTTTGCAACAGGAAGAAGCCAAAACCGGATGTGATGTAAAACAGGGTTCCTCAACCTTGGCAACTTTAAGACGGGTGGACTTCAACTCCCAGAATTCTCCAGCCAGCCTTGCTGGCTGGAGAATTCTGGGAGTTGAAGTCCACCCGTCTTAAAGTTGCCAAGGTTGAGGAACCCTGACGTAAAACACTCCAGGATTCCATCGGTGTGGGTTCAATTAGCTTTCATTGCAAATCTAAAGCCACAGCTGGTGATGACTTCAGACAGATTGCTCTGGATAAAAATACCTTCTCCCAGCCCAAATTAGAAATATTAGACATCCCATATCAAGGCTGCAAATATGGAGATAAGCACTAGAGGGCAGCAAAGAGCTTGTTTTATGCACTTCATTGCTGCCATCTGGGGGTCCTCTGTATTTCTGCAACTCAGATACCGCATGGCTAGGAAAATGCAACTGTTTCTTTGATATAGTCGATTAACATTTCTTTAAAATAAAATAAAAAAAGCAGTACCAAGTCCCAGTGTAGTTCATTCTGTTTTAGGCTACGTCCATATAATAATGGCTTAAAGAACAGTGTTTGGTACAGTTTGGTTTTATTTGGTGTTTCAGAGAGAAGTGGCAAGATAGAGCTGCAACTAATCCCCTTTTCACCCATTTTACTAACTTCCTCAACTAGCGATGGAAATTATTATCCCACTCTTTATTACCAGAACCTATGTTCATAATAGATTGAATTGCAAAATCCTTTCTTTTAATTTACTAGACAACCCTGTGACCCATTGGGTCCTCTTTTGAGAGAAAGGTAGTGCAGTCTGATGTGACCAGAATGAACATTAAATATTAGGCTGACCGTTATTTTTTTTAGCCCAGTGCTGGACGGTCCCGTGATCATCTAAGAAGAGTATATATCATAAATAGAAAAATAATTGTAGTGGCAAACGAATGTCATTAATAAGTCAATATTTACTTACCTAAACAGATAAGCAGAATGACTACAGGCAGGTGTAAAACAGTGGCAGCAGGAGCGATTTCTGACTTCCGGTGGGCTTCCCCATTGACTTTGCTTGTGGGAAGCTGGCAGGGAGTGTCAGAAATCATGATCACGTGACCACAGGGACGCTGCACCAGCCACAACTTTGAGAATAAAACTGGTGTGAACTTCGTGGAAATTTCAATTCCACAGGAGTAATGGGTTCCGGATTTTTTACACATTCTTTAAGTTAGTGGATTTAAGGTACCTTGATTCAAAAATTGTTGCGGTATAATGCACCATATGGGCTAACTTGAGGGTACAAACAGACAAACAGATAAACACAATGAGAGTTTTAGCAGCATAAAGATATATATGTAGGGGTGCCAATACATGCATCAGTGTGCCTTTTAATTGTGTGCCTTCCTCAAACAGTTGCCTTCCAGATGTGTTGGGAAATCCATGGCAAGATTCAGAGAACCCATTAAGCTAACATCTGATTGGTTAGTTTAAAGCTGAGTATGTTAGTTGATTGTTCCATGTGACATGCAAACTCAAAAAAATTTTAGCTATTAAATCATGGCTACCTTAACCACAGATAAGCATGCCATGTGATCAAGGTTGGGGAATTATAGTCCAAGCACATCTGGTAAGTATCAGGGAAATTCTGCTTTAAATAGTTAGATATTAGGGGGAAAAAATCTTACAGCCTGAATTTATAGTCTAATTTTAAACAGCTTTTAAGGAAGGCACCAGATCAGTTACATTTTTTCAGGGTATAAGGAGAATTAAGTGTGTATTTCTTGATTCCAAGAAGTAAAAAACTCAATTTATAAATGCTGCACAACTCAGTGCTAATACACTGACATGGAGTAAATAGTGTCAGTAGCAGGTAAATGTTTATTTTTCAACAATGTTTAATGAAAAATCTTGCTATTTTGGAGAAGGGGTTATGGAGCAGAATAGAATTCAACAAATGTTCCCATGCAATTTGAAACAGCATAGACCAGTAGACAGATATAAAAGGGGGGAAGATTACTTCTCCAGAAGAAAGTGTCTTTTAGCAAAGGGGAAAGTGCCATGCTTCTGCTGACTGCAAAAAGCAGAATGAAGATGGAAATCAACAATGACCCTTTCTTTCTGACTGAGACTTTTTATTGCAGCAGACTCAGGGTCTGCTCAGAGACTTTGGAAATAGAGCAGTTGAAATAATAAATAAATATGTTGCATGTGTAATATGTCAGGTTTGATCCTGATATCTCCATGAGGGTTAAGAAAACGTCACCTGAAAATCTGAAAACCCCAAACTACTCACTGTAACAGAAGTGAGCAAGATGGACCAAGGCCTTAACAAGGTGTCCTTAATATGGCTATGCTATGGAAATTATTTTCCAATGTTAACTGAATGTTTCCTGTTTGCAAATCTTGCTAAATGTGTTACAGTATTTCCTTTTGTTTGAGGTTAACATTTATTCTATGGTCTCTCTTTTGCCCCAGTGTTATATTCTGCTTTCCCAGTAGAGAAGTTTTTTATTTTATTTTAATGTCTTTTTACTTTTGCTAGTAAGATGTTTTTAAATTAGAGGAAATCAGTAATCAAAACCTTTCTGCAGAGGGCAGATTGACTGGCATTAGGGCAATTAAGAAAGCCCATTCATTGCTAATCCTCCAGCCACAATCCCTTATTTCATTAAAGAAACAAGACCCTACAAACATTTGAAAAACATTTTGCCATGAATAACGCTATGCTGCTGCAATTGTATTCTACTGCAAACACAAACAAACAAATAAATGTTTCTGAGTAAAGCAAGGTTACTGAGAAAGGGGCTAATGAGTGAAATTCCATTCTCCTGTATGTATTCACTGACTGTATATGAATGTATCTGTTGAATGGGTTTTAGTCTGTAGAATTACTATATCATAATGACCGAGGCTGCAATTCTACTCTACTCTTAAAGTGCACTGAAATCAGGAGGACTTCCTAAAGAGCCATAGATGTGACATGGCTGCCTGAGAGTATGTTGTGAAGTTGGACTTCTCCATATCCGCTGTCCCTTTTGCTACAAACTTGGGAGCAAGCTTCAGGCCCCCTTCTCACCCTTCCTTGCTTCCTTCTAGTCTTGCATCATTCTTGCTTCTTGCTTTCTTGTGTCATTCTTGCTTACAATTCTTGCTTCATTCTAGTCTTGCTTCCCTCCCCCATCTGCAATTTGGTAATAAAACCAAATTGTTTATAGAAGGGTCAAAATCATTCATTCATCTGAAATACGTTACCGCTCTAAAAATGTTATATAAAACTCTTGTTGTTGCATGTGGCAACTACTGTGTCTGTATCTGTGCATCTTCCTATCGCTCACAATTCTGAAATAAGATGTCATACTACTGCATAATTAGATCAGCTGGCTACTGATAAAAGAATACTGGATGGTTTTCTTTCTATAGTGCTGATAAAGAAATGCTAATTTTTACCTTAAAGATTTACTTGTGTAGTTCTTAAATTAGGGCACATCCTTATGCTGTCACAAGGAGTGACAGTACATGGCCAACATTATCAGACCTTGAAAAAGCTAAGCAGTGCCACACCTGAGTAATATTTAGATGGGAAACAACCAGGAAAACCTAGGGCTGTAGTGGCCTTGACTGGGAAGTTGAGAAAAGTTCCTGGAAAAAAGCAGTGCTGAAACCATCTCTGTGTTGTAGCCAAGAAAATTGCATAGAAGTGTCCATGAAGTCACCAGAAATTAAGCTCAATTCAAGAGATATTTAATCTTTTTTAACCATATTATGTAAGTGTCCTCTTCCTAACAAAGGCAAGCTGGCTTATAGGACTCAGCTCATTTTTCTATCAGTGCTACAAACGAATTATTAATGCATGTTAGGCCTATCTAATCTTCATTTTCCTCTGGTTTAAAGAACAAGGTAAACTAATAATACTATTCTTTGGGGATCACAGGAAATCTCCATGGGTTCTCAAGTGCATGGCTGATAAATCATGATATGTGGTATGTTTTGTCCCCTCAGTATTCTTGGGAGAAAGCCACCAGAGCCCCTGATAGCACAATCTGAATGTCATTCAATTAATATGAGGTAAAATGTATTGTTGAAACCATGAGTCTAGATGACAAAAGGAAGGGAAAGTATTGCAATCAATAAGACAAGATTAGTTCAAAATAAAAAAGGATATTAAATTTCCTTTCACTTTTGTAGGCTGTAGACATCCTCTGAGTATAGCTAGTAACCAAGTGGGACATTACACATGGGTGTTGTCAGCTCTTTAAGGTGGGCCAGGTCAGAAAACAGACCCCATAAGTACTACTGGAACTCTACTTTAGTGTTATTGTCAACAGAATCCTAAAAGCCTGACAGAGTTTCCCTCTGCCCCCTCCTATACTAAAGAGAATTAAGATGGGGCCATCTTGACTTTCTTTCTTACCCTTTCTTCCTTCCCAGGGGTAAGTGGATATTTACTAACTGTTCTTGCATTCCTTCTACAAGGTTAGTCCCATCTTCCTTTCCAGGAATGTAGGGTTGCTTGTGAACTGGAAAAGCTGGATGGCGTGGCATAGGGAGGGGAGTCCTACATTCTTTTGAAATTGACTGTTTTTCCACTCTCTGTTTCCCTCATTTGCCATCTATTGTGGGAACTATAGCTAAGAGAATACAGTAGGAGGCAGTGAAAGATGCCATTATCTCCATCTTGACTAAGAGAGTATTAGATCAGGATTTAAGATTTGGTAATGAAACTGACTAGAGCACTGTTTCTCAACCTTGGCCATTTGAAGATGTGTGGACTTCAACTCCCAGAATTCCCCAGCCAGCCATGCAGGCTGGGGAATTCTGGGAGTTGAAGTCTACACATCTTCAAGTGGCCAAGGTTGAGAAACACTGGACTAGAGAATAAGCACAGAACCAGGGGCCTCAAGGTTTTGCTTCCCCAAGGGAACGATACTAAAGATTTTTCTTTTTAAAGCAGGGAAGTGAAACGGGTAAGAACAAAGAGACAATGTTTCAAGTTTGAACACAGTTGCACACAGAAAGTTGGACTAAAGCTAACAAGCGGGAGAGCAGCGGATACAGTGTTACTGGGCAGCAAAACGTATGGCCGTTCCAGCCCCTCCTGTTTCTCTGCCTGTTACAAGATGGGTGTCTGTTGCTCCTGCTGCAAACGCAGCAGAAACTACAGTCTATGATTTGCTGTGTTTTTACTGAGCAGCAATTGCAGTTTGGAAAACTCACCCCTGCTGTACCTCAAACCCAAAAGGAATTCTAGCATAGACCCTGCCCAAGCCCTCTGGCTTCTGTAGCTGCTTTCAAGACAAAAGAGACTGCTTTCCCCATTGCTATAGGGCCCAGGCTGCAC
Source organism: Liasis olivaceus (assembly GCA_030867105.1). Taxonomy (NCBI): domain Eukaryota; kingdom Metazoa; phylum Chordata; class Lepidosauria; order Squamata; family Pythonidae; genus Liasis; species Liasis olivaceus. The sequence continues at coordinate 63,088,893 of CM061348.1, read as the reverse complement.
TGACAGAACTGGGCCAAGACATGGTGCTGTTGCTTGAGATGGAAAAATATACTGCATCCTGTTCCCAGAGCCAAAGTTCATCTTGCCCAACCAGCTGGTTCAATGAGGAAGAGAAGATGGAAACTGCAAAACATCTGTCCATTCTGCTCCTGTTTGCTTTGCCTGGACTTCTGAGGGGGAGTTGCAAAGCTGACAAGTTAGTGTTTCTCTTATAATCCTAGAAGTGCTCATCTCAGCAGTGATAGCACCTGGTTCACTTCATCTGGGCTCAGAAGCTAAGCAGGATCATGCCTGGTTAGTACTTAGATGGGAGTCTTCAGGAAATACCAGGGCTGTAGCTAGACTGGGAAATTAAAAAAAAAAAATCAGAAGAAGGCAGCAGTAATAAACTGCTTCTGTACAATTTCCCTTCCCATTTGCATGGACATGTTCATGAAATCCCCAAAGGTTGAGCTTGAGTCAAAGGAGACCTTTTGCTCAAGGTTTGCTTTAGAAGCTGGTAGAGGTGAAGCAAGAGATCCCTCCCATGGAGAAGCATCTAAAACATAACCAAACATCCACCCAAAATCCACATTTGCAGTATTTCCAACTCCTAAAATGCAGATGATCTGGAGAAAAAAAAAATCAGAGATCCAAAATGGCCTGTCACAGAGTTCTTGAATGGATGTGCCCCAAGCTGTTTGACTCAAGGTAGAATTTATTTTTAGCACATAAGGGAAGTTAATTAGGTGCCATCAGGTTTGTTTTTATTCCTGGTGATGGGTAAAGGCATGCCATCTTGACCAATTTTTGGCAACAAATCATATCCCTTTCAAGGATACTCCAGTGATTTATTTTATCCATCCATCCACTTTATCCATTGTCTTCCCCTAAACTTGCCAAACATAATGTTTTCATCCATTGTCTGCCTACACCATGTACCTGCAGTATGTGAGTTTCTGCCGGCTGATCATCACCTCAAGGGAGCCATCAGCCTTTCTTTGGTTCAGGGCCAATTAGTTCTTCTTACCTTCCATGGTCCATTTCCAAATGCATAATTCTCAGTGGCCAACTTTTGCCTTTGAACCTTGTCATTAAAACTACTGCTTTAATTATTCTGATTGTTCTTATAATGCCATTATCCTTTATGACTGTATCTAAGTTTCTCATAGTCTTTCTCCTCCAGCACAGTGTTTATCTGTTCTTCAGCCCAAGAAATCAAAACTATCTACAGTACCAACTTTACTCTTTCAGTCTGCTGCCTTCTATGTCACTAATAGCAGCTACTCAAAGCCATCACTTCACTTTGGTAATTCAGCTCTGGCTTGATTACTTGCATATATTTTGGGTGACAAAGAAGATAGAATTTCTAAAAGCATTCTATCTTTTTACATTAGTTACAGCAAAACAAAGATTGAAGTACTGAAAGGATCTGGTCATCCAATGCTTGACTGTCCAGAGGTGAGTCCCATTTATTTCCTATCTTCTTCCATTTGAGTTGACCTGCTGTTTGTGGTTTTATCCAAGCAGCACACTTTGAGAGATGGAAGGCCTCTTACATTTTAAACTCATGTGATCGTCATACTCAGGACAAAGTGTTGTCTACACGATAAAATAAGGATCAATTTCAAAACCCTAATTTGTTTTCAGATTCATCAGATGCTTTAAATCACAAGAGAGCAGAAGCACAACCAACCTGACACCCAGCTAGTTCCAAAGCCAGAATAGTAAAGGGATAAGAGGCGAAAGTGGCATCCAGTGTTCGAAACATCATTGTTGGACTTGGGAGCAAAGAAATCTAGGAAAGGACTGAATATTTGGGGTAGAAAGACTGGGGACAAAGCATTCCCCCCAGTTGCAGAATGAGAATGTAATGTGGCAAAAATGGCCATTGGAATCAGCTTTTGCAAATATTTTGGAAAGCACTATGGCAATTTTAGAGGGATCAGTTGAATACCCAAGAAATAAAATCAGCTGTGCTTGAGGCATTATGGAGAAAGGGAAATCTAAGTCCACACATGATGGATGTAAGAGGGAGATAAGATTTACAGATGTCTGATCCAAAACACTTCAAGTAATTCTAAAGTGGTGTTCACACAATATGCTTAACCACATGAATTAACTGTCCTGCATTCCCATTGTATGCTAAACTGGGTTACTGAAGTTAACCTTGGATGTTTAGCAAACCAGACTTTTTGGTCATTTTATAGTTCAGTATATTATGAAACTATGAAAATTGGTTAATTTACTAATCAAATTCTGTTCAGAGACCATAATCTGAAACTCAGAGGGACTATTGTCTTTGGCAAGGACAACTTTTGTTGCACTAAGACTTCATAACACTATCTGCTCTGCGCCTTCTAGCTAGGTTAGAAATAGTATTATAATAGTATCAATATTATACTTGCTATATACTTTGGAATATTCTGCTCCTGAAGGTGCGATTGGCCCCCTCACTCCTGGCCTTCCAGAGGGCTTTGAAGACCTGGTTCTGCCACTTGGCCTGGGGTGGGGAGGGAATACTTCAAGCATGGGGATGGCTAGCCCCGTAGACACCTGCTGTCTTCAGCCCCAGATCCTTCATCTTCTTGGACTCTCTTCCTCTTTTTTAGTAATTTTTTAAAAATTTATACGTTTTATGTATTTATATGTATTTATGGTTTTAAGATTTTGTGTGAACCACCCAGCATCCCCCATTGGGGGGAGATGGGTGGGGGAGAAATTTAATTAATTAATTAATTAATTAATTTAGTATTAATATTATACTTACTATATTAATATTATATTAATATAATAATAGTAAGACATTAGGATTCTTAATGAAAGTGGACATTTTGGCACTGGAAATGCCAAACGCAACTGGTACTGGGTGAGAGACCAGTGCAGCAAAAGTTAATTGAATTCCTTAGGACTCAAGTGTCTAATTTATATTTCTTCTTCTTTCTTCAAATGGGCTCAAAGTGTTCATCCTTCTACCTGCTCAGTTTTTAAAATATGTTAGGTGAAAATCATCAGCTTTTTAAATAGGACAATAAACAATGAGTCACAGTTGTTGCATTCTAAATACAATAATTTCTGAATATATCAACAAGAACTCTATTTGATCAATATCTTTCTACTTTAGAGGGCACAGAGTGAGAACTATAAATGTAATGTGTGGGAAGAAGTAACATCATAGGAAAGGTTTATTCAAAGGCATTACCATTGTGCCCAGTATTTTGGGGACCCTCCTGCTTTTGAGTCTGATTGTAGAGGGTCAGGTTGGGACTACAGGATGCTCAGTTCTTACTAAGGTTCGGGCAATTGACTTGATAACAGCTTCATGCTCACAGTTGAAGTGTGTGGCTATGCATTAAGATCCTGTATAACAACTAATTTTGGTGTGGTAAGAAAGTTGTTTTGATTGATAGATAGATAGATAGATAGATAGATAGATAGATAGATAGATAGATAGATATGTTGTGTGTATGTATGCTGTGTTTCACAATTATAGAAACATGGATAGATTCTAAAAGTGATTTAAAAATGACAGTTCAATGCTTAAGTGTGTGTTTTTTCCCCCACAAAAACTGTTGGCGTCTAATTTGCATTATAAAATCAGGTGCTACTTTAGTAAGCGAGGTTTACAAAGGCTTATGAAGTTTAGCATTTATAGCTTACTTGTTGACCTGGTGCTGCATCTGTTCCTTGCAGTTTATGAAGTTCTCTGCTCAAGACTACAATAGAGTTTCATTCAAGGACATTAGAAGAGCCCTGTTAAATTAAACAAGAACTTTCTAATCCAGTGTCCTTTTTTTAGAGTGACATATCAGATGCCCAGAAGCAAGACCCAATAATATGCTTTAACTGTGTCTATATAATATATTCAATGACTTTAAAGAGTTGACATAGGTGAGACACAACCTTGCTCCTCTCCGTCATACACAATCCATTAACCAGGAATGGAGGCTTACCTGACCATATATGTCACGCAAACCTGGATCAGGTTTCCATAAATGGGAACCTGAAACTTAAATGTTAGATTCCAAATTCCACAAATCGACAATGGTAGCCATTTCACATTAAGCTGTCACAAGGAGCCTTAGGTAAACTACACAAAATGAAGAAATACGGCATGCGTGTCTCATTCATTAATTACAGTGGCTTTGTGGATTGTCTACAATTTTGCTGTGATTCCATAATTTTACAAATTTATTTATTTATCAAATTTCTCCCTCCGCCCATCTCCCCCCAATGGGGGACTCTGGGCGGTTCACACAAAACCTTAAAACCATAAATACATATAAATACATAAAACATAAAAATTTAAAAAACATTACTAAAAAAAGAGGAAGAGAGTCCAAGAAGATGAAGGATCTGGGGCTGAAGACAGCAGGCCTCTATGGGACTAGTCATCCCCCCAATATACTGTAGTATATTGAAAAACATTGTCTGGCTAATATGAAGTTGTTCTACTGAAGATCTTCTGTGGAAAATTGAATCCTAACCTAACCTAACCTAAAGAAGAAGTGAATTACCTGTGACTGTTAAGGCAACATCTGGCTCCTGAGGCTTTTTTGCAGCCCCACAGCCCCCTGAACTAAAGGTCTTGGCAATAAAAGCTGTAAAAATAGGTTTAATGCAAAAACAAAAACATACACAACCCCCCCCCCCACACACACCCCTCCACAAAAACCAAACCCTTAAAACCTAGGAAGGAATGGACTTCAGGGCTGCCCACATGTGTAACATGGTCTTGTCTATTTTGCAGCGTGAGTGGCCACCCCTGCCCCCAGAGAATATTTTGAAATGTTACAAACTAGCTACAAAAATTTGCCCACCCTTAGCATTCAACAATATAAACAAGACTCTGGGCATACATTTTGGTTCATTGTAGGCCCTGGCTTAGGGTGATGCCCTATTACTGAAAGATGAAGGAAACAAGCAGACAACTCATTTTAGTGGATCAGTGGTTTCTGACTTGCCCAAGTGACAGGTTACTTGCTAAGAGGGATAGTGATTTAAACCTCACTGACACATCTAAATCTTCCAAGGGTTTCAGTAAAAGTTAACTATGAGAGGCTGCCAACAGTCAGGCTGAAGCTCCAGATATGCCTTAGTCTGTCCAGCTGGGAAGTTCTTAAATCTTCTTCCAAAGACTTCTTCCTTCATCTTACTTCTAAGAAAAACAGAAAGGAAGGTCCCTTTGAATGTCCTTCCCAAAGTCCAGAAATACAGCATTAACAAAACCTTATGAAAACAGAGGAGATACAGTTTTACATATGGGGAGGTTTTCTCTCTCTCCTCCCCCCCCCCCCATATGGGTGCCCATATTGTAAGCACAACCCTGGGTACCTCACAAGATAATAAAAATGAGCAAAAAACTTCAATCACAATAAAAACTCATGATGCTCGGGAGCAATGCTCCCCAACATATCAATATACAATTTTACTGGCTCCATCTCATCCTACCTCAATGCTATGTTTTTAAAGCAATGAACCACATCTCCAGATATTTAAAAAATGTTTATTGAGGAAGGGAGAATGTGGGAAAAATAAAAGAAGACAACAATTACACAGAATTCCAACTAACAATATTAAATTGGTTAACTTACAAATTACCTGCTTAAGTAAGATCTTGATTTTAAGAATATGTTCAGAGTTCACCAAGAGTTGATGGTTTGAGTGAGATTATCTGGATTTTTTTGTTTCTTATTGTTCCTTTTTTGTTCCCTCATAGTTTTATATAATGCAAAGAAAAAATGAAAGACAGCCTCTTTGGGGAACTGGACATATGCTTTGCCCAACCAAACAAAATGCTTCAGTGTTGATGTTGTGGATCTAGCCAGCAAATTGAAAAATTGCCTGATTACTGAACTGACCATCCTGATAACCCCATGAATGAATTATAAAGGTGTTAAGTAGTTTTAATTAATTATGCATTGTATTAAAAGGGTTATATGGGTTATCTTTTTGCAAACAAAAGACAGATTCCATCTATTCTGGCCTCTCAGCATGGAACCAACTATTGTACTCTGAAAAAACTAGAGTTGTCCTGTGTCTCACCCCCTTAAGTACATTGGACAACCAGACAAATGCTTACACGCTTAACACTATAAAATAAAAGTTTCTTGCAAGCTGATCTTGATTGCTGCTGAGAAAATGGGTACAGCAAAATGGGTACCATAAACAAGGATATTTTTTCCTAAAACTGATGCTATATTTTAAAAATGCATGAAGTATACTATGTCTTTACCTTTGGATTTCTTCAACACAAAATGTAACTCAAAACTAATTAAAAATATTAGAAGTCCATATAAAAAAGAAGCATGCTATTGATTGCTTTAGAATGTAATTCTTTTCAGGAGATTTTAATTCCACAATTTCTTAAGATATGTGAACATTTGATGTATGATTCTTTACACCTTAATACTTGGAAAAATCAACAATTGTAATTCCAAATCCTTTAAAAAATTGCAGCAAATTACATCTTATAGACTAATTCCTTTTGAATTTAGATTTTTAAAAAATTACTAGTTGCAAATACATGAAAATAAACAATGGCTAAATTCAGTCATTTAGATCAAACTGGTTTAATTCCAAATATTAAATTATTATTTGTACTACATCTTTATTATCTTCATTATAATCTTTTATAGTAAAGCCAATCAGTGATCCTTAAGAGTATGTACTTTACCTATTTTTAAAGCTTTTGACTGGAAGTTTTTGAAAGTTATTCTTAATGAATTTCAATTTGAGCCGGCATTTTTAAAAATTACGATTTTAATATATCAACTATCAGATACAATATATTCTTTCAATTCACAGGAATTTCTTTAACAAAAGGAACTCAACAGGTCTATCCTCTCTCACCACTGCTTCTTCTATTAGTTATTGGACCATTAATGATAGCTTTAAGAAATAAAGAGAAAATCAAAGGAATATAAGTGGAGGGAAAAGAATATTTGGTGGGATTTATTTGCAGATGACACAACTCAAATGATATCTAATTCAAGAGGTTTTAGAACCTTAAGAAAACATCCTTTCCTTGTGCCGTCTTTTCTCTCTTCTGTCTCTATTTTTTCTTGCCCTTGTTCCTTCATTTTCACTGTCCTAGATTCCTAGTGCAGAATTCTGCTCCTATTTGGATTCTGTTGGAAGTTAAACCACAACAAATCTATTTCTTGTTTCCATCATTGCTATTTCATAGGCCTAACTAAAAACAACATAAATAACATAAAAAATGTTCCAATTTTGAACATTGGGGAGTTAGTTTTAAAAATTGTTTTTCACTTTAAAAATTTCAGATACCTTTTCACAAAGGATCCCATCACTCATAAACTGGCAGAGAAAAGGGGTAATTTAAACTGTGCTGGCAGATCCCTGCTTCCAAGTGTTCCCCTGGTAAAGATATTTAGGAGAGGCTACTACCAGACAGGATTGAACCACCTGACACATCCCTAATCTCTGCAGTTGGGGAGTTCTTAAGCCTTCTTCTAAAGAAAGCTTCTCCCATTACCACAGCTCTAGGAAAAACAAAGAAAAGTGGTTTGGATCTTCCCGACCAAAACCTACAACTACAAAATTTAACAAAACCTTGTAAAAGTGTGCAATTATGTAGTTTTGCATGTAGGAAAAATTCTAAAGTGAGATTCCATTTTAAATCAATTAAGCTAAAATTACTAAACATAAGAAGGTATTTATTTGAAAAAGTAGAATACAGGTAGACTCTGTCATCTTGTTAATTGCAGTTGCATATATCTACAATGTATATAGACATAATGTTATCTATATAACACATTAGACATGGTAAAACATTTTGCATGTCTCGTTTTTGTCACATGGTTCTGATCCATTCTGCACATGCATAGAAGTATGTACCTGGCCTCCACTCCCCCGCCCCCCAATTCTCTTACATTCAAGGTCTCATTATCCAGACTTCCATTATCCGTGGCTGAACACTGCAATGTAACTCCTTGTAACTAGCTGCCACCTGTTGATCCCAAATCCAGTAACTTTCCTTGCAACCAATATTGATTCAAAAGAAAGTTCATTTATTGAGAATAAGTGTACAGATCCAAAGCATTGCTAAGACTGAGCAAAAGCACGCCAAAAGCTGTTTTCTTACTTTCTCCCCCCCTTCATCGCCCTTAGTTCTTGGTCTTCTGATTCCCTTGCTGGTATGTCCTTGAGCATGCCAGAGCCTGTGATAAGGAGCCATCTGCTTTAAACGGTTTCTCATTCCTACTCCCCCCCCCCCTTTTACAATGGCAGAACCGCAGCATGTAAAAAGCCATTTTTTTAAACTAGCCATATAATAATCTATTATGAAATCTTGCGAGGATTCTGACACTCCTGCAAATGCCAAGGTCTACCTGTACAGGGAAAAAAGGGAAGGAATAAAATGAAATATACATTCTGCCTTCTTTCAGGTTGTTTTTACATGTAGGCGCCAAAATACCTATAACCTTGATAAAGGTTTTCCAAACTTTCCATACTTTAATATAGAAGCTAATAATAAAGCTCTGAGAATATGGACATTCTGGTTCAATATATTAAATTTTACATTCCTGTTTTGCATAATGTTTTGCAACTAGAACCAGACGTGCCTGGTTGAATGAATCTGACTTTTTGAAACATGCTATATATATTCTATGGTTCTTAAAGCATGATGTTACACCAGACTTTTAACAGACAATTCTAGCTTTACTTTTTTCCTTTATAATTCAACCCCCTAATATTTTGTTTCAATGAACTTCACTGGAATTCTTTTGAATGGCTCTAAATAATATGGCTTATGGTAACATTCAAAAACCTTTATTCCACTAACAGGTAATTCTTCTAGATAGTTGTGGTTTTACTTCTACAGATTGGATTAACCAGGCTTTGCACACTGTCTCTTTGGGTTGATATTCTGTTCTCTCAGTCCTCTTTCCTCCTTTGGGAAAATGCATGTCAGAAGGCAAGATCCAGTTCACTGGTGACTTCAGAGGACTTTTAGTAGCAGAAAGACACCTTCTTCTCATTTCAATCTCATCTGTCTGACTCCTCTGCAATCTGGAAAATGCAAAAGGCATAAAAAGAGGTAGGAACTACTGGCAGAGGAACAGTATCCCTGCTTTAGTGAAAGCAATCACCAGTTTCATATATTGTGATGTCATGATTGCTAAAACATGGTTAATTAAATATACTATTTGTGTGGATTCATATGTCATGGTAAGCCATGAACTATGACTTTCAAACCACAATAGCTGACTTCACTTAATATGCTAGGCTTAATGACTTGTCTGGTGTTGGTTTAGTATACTGTGTGAACCCAGCCTATCTTCTGTCTATCTTGTTATACAGCGGACTACCACAAATCTCAAGTACTTTAGAAAAAAATATAGAACCAGAATTAAAACCAGATACACTGAAATCATCAGCAATTAAAAGCTTATTTTACAAAGTGTGTTTTAGAGCCTTTTAAGAAGCAGGCAAAGAAGTCGATCTCAGATCAACAGAAAATGTGTTTCAGAGACTTGGGAAAGTTAATCTCCCATTTCTGAACTCAGGAATTGGTGCCTCCCATAACGTCCTTCTACCAACCAGAAACCAGGCTAGGCTTCTGATGTCCAGAAACATGGTCTTTTTGTACACTGTGCTAAATCATGCTTTGTACAACCATGGTTGTTAACAGCCATATGACAGGGTTCATACAATACCCTAAGGAAAACTCCAAAAGTCAGTCAGTCAGTCAGTCAGTCAGTCAGTCTGTCTGATTTAAATGCCCACCCATTTACAAAACACAATTCTGGGCAGCTCATAAAAATAGTAAAACTAAAATCAAACCCCCCCCCGGCATCTGACCTATCATCTCCAATCCATCAATCCATACAATCTTCAGGCTCCTTGCCCTACCCCAGTGCCGGGGGGTGGGGGTAAAGCCAGTCCTTTATGGCTTTCTGGAAGGCTAAAAGGGTGGGGGGATGCCAGATTCCAGGGGGAAGGATGTTCCACAGGGCAGGGGCTGCTACAGAAAAGGCACGCTTCCTAAGTCCCATTAGATGGCAACGCTTATGGGATGAGACCTGGAGTGTACCCACCCTATCTAGCCTAGTGGAGCAGGCAGACAGCCTCAGGGAGAGGCGAGCCCACAAATAACCTGGCCCCGTGCCATGTAGGGCACGGTAATAACAAGAACCTGGGAAAAAAGTAAGAAATTACACAGCAATGGTGTAACATGGGCAAACCAAGGGGCATCCAGCACTGCGCAAGGACCAGTTGTAACTTTCAGGTGGTCTTCAATGGCAGCCCCATATAGAGTGCAAGGCAGTGGTTCAAACAGGAAATGACCAAGGAGTGAGTGACCATGAGCAAGCCTCCCAGTCCAGGAATGGGGACAATTGGTGCACAGGACATATCTGTGCAAAGACCCCTCTAGCCTGAGCTACAAGCAGGAGCTGCAAGTCCAGGAGGACCTCCAAATTGCACACCAGCTCTATCTGGGGAAGTGCTGCCCTGTTGAGAGTGAAAGATAACACCTCACCAGACGCAGGGTGGGGGCAAAAATCAAAGCTACTTTGTCTTGCTAGGGTAGAGTCAGAGTTGGTTCCTCCCCATCCAGAACCTCACAGCCTCCTGGGTCAGCACTAAGACAGTGTCACCTGCCCGGTCAAGGGTAGAGATATATAACTGAATATCTTCAGCATCCTGATGATACTGTAACCTGTGCCATCAAGCAACCTCACCCAGCAGTTTCATATAGATGTTAAAGAAGAGCAGTGAGAGACCCAAGCCCTGAGGCCCCCCACATTGCAGGGGCCTAGGACTAGATCTCTCCCTACCCCTGGCTGAAACTGGCCGAAGAGAAAGGAGAAGAACCACTGCAAAACAACGCCTCCCATTCTCAACCCCTGAAGCCCGGCCAGAAGGATACCATGGTTGACAACATCAAAAGCTGCAGAGAGATCCAGGAATGCCAGGATGGTCCACATAATGATTTTGAGACTGATGAATAACCAATAGAATGACTGCCTACCCATCTTCCTATGTTTCAAGCATCTCCCTTAAACTCTAACATTGTCAAACTAACACTGAGCTAGTCATGTGAACACAATTTCCCCAAGTGGGGGTTGGGGAACAGAAAATGCAGTACAGTTTATACACAATGGCTTTGTGGTAGCTTAAGCAGAAAAATGGAAATGAAGAAAGGGCCCAAAGCTGGTTAGCATGTAGGTGGTCTAAATTACTTTGTTCTATTTACATCCCGTGTTTCTATTCAGGAGAATACTCGAGGTTAACAATTAACAAAAAAGAGATTCCAAAATTTAAAATTTTTAATATGAATTTTAGTTTAATAATAAAACCCTGGTGAAAAAGAGGTATCTTTACATATTTTTAAGATGCTGATAGAGGTGGCTGAACGTAACTCCTGAGGGAGTACATTCCATAGCCTGGAAGTCATGCAGAATAAGGGCCATCTCTCTGATAGGAGGCCTCTGACAGCAGGAACATCTCCAAAAAAGGCTTCTCCTGCAGATCTTAACAGCTGGACAGGTTGCTAATAGACTCTCTTGGGCCTTAAGCCATAACCAGTGCAGATCTTCCAGTACAAGGATCATGTGATCCATTATGTTACAAGTATCCCAAGGTTTTGTCTACATTTAGAAACATTAAGAAAAAAGGGAATAAGATTACAATCTGAACTGCTCCAGAATACATTGTTTTATATAATTTCCTTATGATTATTGAGTAGTTTAACAATAAGTTCCCTCTTATATCTCAATTAGAATATTTTATATTATACATCTAATATATTAGTCGGTTTGCAGATTCCCAGCTACCAACTCATAAACATTTACCTTCTTTGGGGGAAGATGGGTCCAAAAATGATTGACTGTTATTTCTGTGAAGCAAGAGAAAGGTCAGTTTGGACTGGAAAAAAATGCATGTCCAAGGCCTGGCGACAAAACTGTAGCCAAGATTTTGTGGGTGGGAATGTGAAGCAATAAAGATGCTGCAGCTCCCTGGAAGCTGGAAATACCCAAGGTTTGGAGGCCTAAACAGAAAGGTACAAGAGTCAGGTTAGCTGAAGGAAATATTTGCTGAAACAATATTTTATTGTTTTTACACAGTATGGCAAGCAATTCATAATTTAACCAATCACATTTCAACTTAAAGTGTGTTTCGTGAACCTAGCCTCTGTGATTATTCTGTTGTGTTAAGCCCAGGGAATTGTGTTGAGGGATCATGGATAAGCATGCTGTGCTAACTCAGTCCCAATATTCCTCACTGCTGGCCATAATGCTGGGACCTCTGGGTTTTGTGGATGACAATATCTGAAGAGCAATCCCCCCTTTTGTCCTTTTCCTTTCCCTTGGTTCCACTGGCTGCTTGGCTGGGAATGATCAGGGTCATCTTTGGTTGCCTGCCCCAGATGTGCAAATGAATCTGAACTGAAACTGCAAAGCGATCCTATTCAGTTATTCTAATAAGCAGCAGAGAAACTCATAGGTGAAGCAGGTTTCCCTACAGAGGGCAACCGCTGGAGAGCTGCAAATATTTCTGCCTTCTACCTCCAGTTAAAAGGAATGCTTTCAACTTGAAAATGGTTTTGTTTGCATGACACACCAGGCACAACTGTGACAACCAAGTTTTAATCAAGCATGTTCCATGAACCTAGGAAATTTCATTAACCATCATTAACCATAGGTAAGCATGTTAACAAACAAGGCCTATGTGAAGCAGTCTAAACATTCAAAGGCACAAGTATTAGTACAATAACATCCAACCTGGTAAAAAGCAAATTGTGCATACTGTCTTCACCACACAGAGACTGAAAAAACAAAAAGTGATAACTCTTTTTATTCTTTGTTGATCATTGTTTCCCAACTTCTTGCCCTCCAGATAGATAGCAATTTCTATCACACCCTTCAGAATCTGGTTGGGGACAGCTGGTGATCAGTAACCATAGCAGAGAGCAATACAGTCAATTTCTATTTCATACAAGAATTTTTGTGGAAGAAGGGGCTTGAAATATTTCTCTACTCTACCCATGACCTCTTATTTAGATCAGCTGGCATTCTGGCCAAAGTAACTGGAAAGATTGGTCAGTATACTGTTGTTATTAGTTAGAAAAATACAAAACTGCCTTAGTCAGATCACTAGTTTATTTAGACCAACTTCCTGCAACTTGGTACATCCTCTCCTGCTGCTCCAAAATTTGTTGAGGCTGCAACTTTCCAAATTCTAGCTGGTGGGGCATTCTTTGCACTGCAGCCCCAATGTTTCTAGGGGGAGTCAGGTTGGAGAAGACTGATTTGGACCACTGAAGCATATTCCAGCTGGGAGCCATCATTTGCCTATTCTGATTGTGAGGCCTAAACAACTGCAGCTTAAACAAAATGATGTTCAGTAATGACAAAAATAGGAGAGTGTCCTCTTTTAAAAAATTATTTGTGCCAGGGTTCCATGCACAAGTTCCATCTGAGATTTTAAGGCAATGCCATGGTAGTTTCAGAATAAAAATTTAAGTGATTTGCCCAGGTTGCTCAAACCGTCAGGGGCAAAGTTAAGTCTGCTAATGCAATCTGCTCTGTGCTCTGCTTCTAGCATGGATATTTTAAAAAGCCCAATGCAAGACGTCACAATGCAGTAGGTTAGTCGCTCTAGGTATACCCCATCTTCCCATGCCAGCCTATCCTTGAATGGCAAATTCCACACACAGAATTGTTCCTCTGGAAAACTAGCACGGGAGTAGTGCTATTTCAAACCAGCCGGGCGACGGCCTTGGGCACAACCACCTCCCCTTTCTATCTGACCAGCGCTTGCTTCTGACTGCTCGCCCTCAGCAACGGAGGAGAATTTTGCTGAAGCTGAGTCCATTTAAATATATAAATAAACATATAAATACAAATAAATATTAGTAAGAAACCGGAGGTCCCGGTTCCCTCAGCAGGCTGCTCCCTGCGGACGGAATTCGCTGGCGAGGATTTCAAGGTAGAAGGAGCGAGCCAATCAACCACTCCCGCTTTAGCCCGTCTGGAGGGGCTTTGGAGCCGCACGGGGGCTGCCAAGGGTGTGTATGCGTGAGTGCGAGTGCCCTGGGAAGGTTTAGCTCGCCTTGGCTCGCAACTCCAATGGTTGCTGTACAAAGCAGGTGGGGGGGGCTGGCGGGAGCGACTGCATTCTGCTCTCAGGCGAAGCCGGAGCTGCACGCAGAAACGGGAAGGGAGCACCGCACGGGGAAGGCCCGCCGCGCTTGACCGATGTCAAGGAGCTGAAGCGGCCGCGAAGGAGCGGGGAAGTGCGAGCCCGGGGAACTCTGGGCCGTCGTTCGGGTCTGCAACGCACCACCTCCCGCCAGAGCTGGGGATTCGGCTGTGGTGGCTACGCTGTGGTTGGTCTCTGCGAGGCTCCCGGCTGCCCTGCCCCACACAAGACGAAGCAGAGCTGCTCAAGGCAACAGGCACGCGGCGTTCTCGCTGGCCCTGGAGACCAGCTGCGGGAGCGGGGGTGGCCCTTTCAGCGCCCGCAGCGGTAGAGAGGAGAGCGGGCTTCTCTCCCCAAGTCAGGCGGGAGAAGCTTCATCCAATCTGTGAGGAGGAAGAAGGACAGCACCCAACCTCACTGCTGGGCAAGCCATTGGCTGGGGAGTGGATCTCCCTCCCCCCCCAGGGTTTGGGGAGCGGCCTGGTTTCATTCTGCAGAAAGATCCTACGCCCGTCCTCCTCCCACCCCACGGTTCTTGGGGTGCACTGTGGCCCTGTTGTCGTCTCTGGCGCGGCAGAACAGAATCTGGTCCCCTTTAGGAGTTGGTGGGGGCCACAACGCAGCCAGGTCTCTCGCCACAGCCCAGCCATTTATTTTAGGAGAGCCGGCTCCCCTCCCCTTAATCGGCGAAGGAGGTGGGGCGGGGGGAAAGAGAAGAACAGCGGACGGAGCCTTTCTTCACTCGCCACCCCATTGTTGGCCGCAAAAAGGGAACAGGCTGACCTGCTCAATTTCCCCCATTGTTTGGGCGGGAATGTGGGGGCGGCCTGGCTCCGTCCTGCTCCTAATCTCAGGGGCAGAAAGCCCACCCGGTTTTCCTCTCCCCTCCCCCCTCCTGAAGCGGAACAGGTTTACGAGGTCGCCCGGGCGCCCTGGTCAACACCCTAGATGTGGTGAAGGGCAGTCTAGAGTCAGCTGGACCACGTGCGCCGGAGAGAACCCCGGGACAGCTCTAAGCCCGGTTGGCTGGTGGTCACGGGGCGTCTGGAGGACTCCCCCTCCCCTTATTTCAGGCTGGCAGGGAAAGCGGCGGCTGCCCAGCGGGTGGGTGAACGAGCTCAACAGCCACCATCTTTGCTCGCTCGTGTTCTCTCCCGCACCGCTTGGCGGGGGAGCTAGCAAAGGCCTGGCCTCGCAGGCGGCGCCCTGCCGGGGTGGCTTGGTACGGAACGACTTGTTTAGGCTGCGTGGAAGGACGGTGCTGGCGTTGGCCGCGGGAAAGGCAGGGCTTGTCGAGCGCGGGTAGAGAGCTGCGGCGCCATGTGCCGTGGGAACGGAGGGAGGCCGAGGTTAGGCCGGGCAGAAGGGCTCGCCGACACCAGCCCTTGGGAGCAGGCTGAGCAGGTAGTGGAAGGAGCAATAGGTGGGGCAGGGAGGGGCTGCAGCAGTGAGCACTAGGGGGCAGCGACAAGCACAGGGCCGTGTGGTGCCCAAAGGGGACAGGAGCGGGCGCGCCCGTTCTGATTGGACAGTGCAGCATTTGCAGCTGCTGAACCCCAAGAGTCAGTCAGGGGGCGCGCGCGAGCGCGCACGGGGGACAGCCGCGGCGGCGGCAGCGCGCGTGCAGCGGGGGCGCGCGTGAGCGGAAAAGAGCGAGCAAGCTAAGCGAAAGAGGCCGGCAGGCTGCTGTGCTGGAGTCGGAGCGGGTAGGGGCCGGAGGAGCCAAGTCGGCTCTTCGTTTTGGCCCCGCGCTGAGGGAGGGGGCAGGTAAATTTCAGGGACGACTTCACCGTTCTCCAAAACGCTTAAACCGTTTTCTTCAGCCAGATTCCATCCGGACATGGCAAGGGCGCTGCAGCCCACTCCAGATGGGCCTTTGAAAAGGGGAGGGGGGATCCGTGCTAGCGTCTGTCGGGCCTAGCAGAGAAGCCGGGCGATAGGAAAAGGAGGAGGGATGAAAAGTCCAGAAGCCTTTGCTAAATCGTTCACTGTGTAGCAGCTGCAGCTTTCGGGGAGGTGGGGGGAGTGCGGCAAGGCCAGGCCAGGCCTGCTCTGCTGTGCGGTGCTCCCGGCAAGCAACAGCAGGGTGGATGCTGCCCTTGTTTTGAAGGCAACGTTGGGTTGTGGCGATTAAGAGGCAACGTTGTTGGAAGTGGAGAGTTGGGGGAAGGGACCCGCACCCGGCTTGTTAGACGCTTTGCGGCCTCCGGGCCAGGACAGAAGGCGGCTGCCGGGCCTCTGCCGCGGCAGCGGCCGCCGAGAAAAAGGAGGAGGAGCAGGAGGAACGGCTGCCATTTTGGAGAACAAGGCCATGGAGGGCTTGGCTGACCCCATTGTTGCTTGTTTGCTTCACAGGTTGATGCCCGCCTCACGGAATGGATCAGGCCTGCGAAGTGAGCAGGAGGGGCTGCCTGCCTCCTTTTGCCACTCCTTTGGGGCTAGATGCGCCGGAGGAGGACGGGGACAGCAACCCTTACGCGGGGGAGGGTCGGAGCGGTAGCCCTGAGCTCCCTAATGGGTGCACCGTGGCGCTCCCTCCAGCAGCGCCCAAGGCTGCACACAGCCAAGACCCTTCCTCCTGCTATATACCGCTGCCCAGGCTGCAGGATTTGGCCTCCACGGACAATGCTGAGTATTTGAATGGCTCAAAAGATGGCTCTGATTCCTTGCAGGAGCTGGAAATGAGCGACTCCAGCCCCGACTCCCTGGAGCTTTGCAGTTCTTCGTTGTTAGGCGGCCCCGAAGACTACCCTCTGCAGGATTCTGCCAGACTTCTGGATTTTGGGACTTTTTCTCCTCCCTCGGAGGAAGACAAGGAGGTGGATTCGGAAGCGTCGTTCATCACAGCCGAGGAAAATCCCGAGGAAGAAATTCACTTGAGGATGGAAAATAGAGCTACAGCCACCTGCAGTAAGGAAGCCGAGTCTGAAAACGGGACAGATCTGAGCCCAGACCTCCAGCTAGGAGACTGTATAGAAATTAGACCCAGTGAGACCATTTCTGCCCTCTTATCAACCCCAGTTCCTCCTCCAGAGTATGTACAAAGTAATTCTTACCAAGAGTCTGCTATAGGGAGCAGAACTGAGAAAGCAGACCTACCCTCAATGCCTTATTTACCTGGAGATGCCGACCTGAGAAGAGAAAACCAATTCAGCATCATGAAAGCATCTGAAAAGGAGGATCCCAATCGGAGTCCCATCACCTTAGGAAACTTGATAGAAAGGCTTGAATCTTCAATTACTGCAAATCCACCAACTCCAGGATTACCATCTGTAAGCAGCCTTGGGGTACCAAATAAGTTTTCTGGAAATTTATTTTACTGTGGCCACCTGCTGCTGTAGAGAAGCATAAATGGAGGGGGGAAGAGTTAATCAGTTATGGGGCAGCCTTCTGCAACCCGGTGCCCTCCAGATATGTTTGTTCCTAGAACCACTAACTGTCTGACTAGGATGCTAAAATGTAATTCATCTGGAAGGCATCAGGCTGAAGAAAGTTGGCATGGGGCATATTTACTCCATATGTCCATTTATGTGTTTCAGTTGTAAATCGAAATGGGAATGTTTTAGTAAAGTGAATAGTACAAATGAGCTTTAAAACTGTTTTGTAGCCATTCTGCCTGGCATAGAATCATCGAAGTTGGCATACTGAAAACCAACTTATTACAAAAGCAGGTTTGAATTTGCTATCTTTTTCTTCTACAGGAATTCCCACCTTTTCCTGTTCATTACTGACAACTATCTTGCCAGAATTAGTATTTGATATCTTACAAATTGTGTTTAAAAATTATTTTAATTATTTTAAAACATTTTTTTCATTTACAACATCCTCTTCCTTCTGCTTACAGTTCCAATTATTAGTTTAAATGTGGTATTTTAAAACTGCTTTAGAGCCAAAATATTCTTTGGATAGAACATTTGTCTATAGAACTATAATATCTATAGTTCTAGGTAATTTCTGAGTGTAGATTATCTTTAAATAAATGAAAAATAAAACTAGTTGCATGATCTTAAAAAGTTGTTCTTGCATTTCTGACTTGATTTGCAAGGTTGGTAGAGCTGTTTCACATAAAAGTGTTTCACTGCAAGATTAATAGCAAAAATATAAAAATAAGTGTGTGATTTGGCACATTTCTTTTGCACAGGAACACATTTCATATACTTGCTGCCAGTTTTGTCTTTTCAGTACATGTACATATGGTACAATGAACTGACGTGTAGAATACATGTGACGTCAACAAGTGTTATATGCCATGTATCTAAGTGTATATATTAGGGCAAAATAACATGTATGAAGCAGGGGAAAATACATTATTTTAGTAAAACAAGGAAGATTTAACTAAAAATTTAAAATGTAGATTTACATTTTTGTCCTACAAGTTGAATTATTGTAATTCTGTTTATATAGGAAAAGGTATAAGAGAGATGGTGATCTGTTCATGGGCTGGAATTGATTGGGCATGATAGGGCCATGATACTGATGATACCTGGAATCAAAAATTTACTTTCCAGGAGTAATTTTGCAAATAATTATATTTTGCTGTGGTCCTGTATTCATTGCTCTGAATGGAAGTATTAAGGAATAAACACAGGGACTGACTTAAGGATTGTGCTGAAACATTTTTTTCATAATGGTTAGGATTGTAACGGCTGTGCCAGAATTATACAGGCAATAAATAAATAGAATTATGCCTGGCAGTAAATAAATAGAAAAAAGAGTTGTATGGTACACGAATAACAGAACAATTCTACACTTGCCCATTCAGAAGTGAGTCCCATGTAATTAAATGGAACTTATTTCTAGGTAATGAGAAAAGGATTGCAAACAGTGGCCTGGTCCACATACTCACATACACATACCACTAAATTTGAGCATGATGTGGTGGGTTTTTTTTGGCTTAGCTTGTTATGTAAACCAGGCCATTATGAGTTTATATGTGGATGCAAACAATGTTGGTATAAGTCTTTTTCTTATCTTCAACAATAACTTTGACATATTGTTCATATCTACTGTTATTTTACTGAAAGCTAGTAATTTAGGGGGGAAGTTGTTGAATCCAAAAATGGTGGATAATCCAATAATAATTTTTTGCAGCAGGATGTCCACTTCACCTACTTCATGAAGTGATCACTTCAAATATTAAATGCATATATATTGTATATGAATGTGTATGTATTCTAGTGTACACACACACACACACATGCACGCACATAAACATTTTGCACAATATAAACAAAAGTTTTTAAAGCAGTCATCCAGTTGAAACAACCTTAATCATATGAATTGAGTAATAATTTGTGGATAGGTGAAATTGATCTGAGTTAAGAACCTTATTTATTGTTTTAGGTAATGCAAGCATAATCTTAGGAGAGACATTCTCTCTTATGCAAGAGCAAACAAGAATATCTCTGAAGTAGTTATTTGTTATTTTGCCACTTTTTGTTAGTGCTTGCATTAAAATGTTTGTCTGTTTTTTTGTTAAAGCAAAGTGCAAAGGACAAGCAATACAAGAGTTGGTTATAGGAATATCACCGTTCTGTACAGAATTGTACTCACGAAATACAATTTTCATTTCCAAATCATTTTGAGTCTACTGTTACGAGTTAGTATCACTGTTTTCTTAAGGATTTGCCCTCTAAGTCTGAGTGTACATGACTAGGTCCTGTGGTGGTTAGTGCAAAATAGGAAGCATCTGGGAGGCCATTGATGAGCACTGATTGCTTGTGTGTGATGCTGTTGAGATAGAGAAAGATAAGAAACCTTTTAAAGAGGTTTTTGTTTTTTGAAGTTCAGTATTGTTATTTCTCTTTTTAAAAATGTTTGGCTGAGATTAAATCAGAGTAAAAGTATGTTAGCTCACTGGGCCACTTTTGTATGCTTATATCTTACCATAATAAGCTAAGACATGAAGAAGCCTTTTGGCCATCCCTGTCTCCCTTTTATGTTAGCTGGCAGATAGGCCAGTAAGTCTTTAGCGAGCTGTAGTTTCCTGTCCTGGCTTCATTTAAAGCTGCCATGTGAATGTGAAACTATTAATGATGATTTAATTATTTCTTTTGTCAGTCAGCTTTCATTAAGGGTAGCTTCCTAAGCTGAAACTTATTGTCCCAAGTTTCCTATTGTGCATTCAGATATCTAAGAAGCCGTAGTTTATTATGAGATGAATATGCTCTTGTTACTACCACCTCAGTCCAAGTAGATTCTAGACAGTTACTAGTAGTCTGTAACAAACTAGTTTCTTCTTTCATTCAATTTAAAGTATTATTTGTCCAAGCAGAGTTAATAAATAAGGCTTAAACTGTGGTTTAATGTGATTTCCCATACTTGAACAAATTGGAAACAGGACTTTTATACTTCATTCCCTTGTATGAAGGTGAGGGTGAGTGCAGAAGCATGAGGCCTGCAGTGTTTCTGTGGGACATCTAAAGATTACTATTATTTCAAAACTGAATCCCTTCTAGGAAGCTCAAAGGCAAAAACTGTTGCTTTTCTATGTAGAATAATTGTGGAGAAATATATAAAAATGTATTAATATGGTATAATTTCTGTGTAGCTAATGAGCTTCAGAATACTAGGAGTTGGCCCCTGATGAACCTTTTGCTGAAAAAAAAATGAACTGATGATTTATGGATTTGATTATTAGAAAGGGTAGATTATGGAAAGAAGGGGAAACTTTGATATAACCTTAGAGAGGGTAAAATATAAATGTACTTACAACTGCTGTTAAGATCAGATGCCACTTCTTTATTATTTTTTTTTTCTTTGTCCTTCTTTTCTAACTCCTTTTCTTTATTTACTTTTCACTTTTCTATTACTTTTCTCTATTTCTCTTACCCTTAACTTAAAATTTGTATTGTCTTTATTCTGTGGACAAACTTCTTTATATTAAGCGGGGGAGAGGGAGGGAGGGAGGGAGGGAGGGAAAGAAAAAAGAGAAAAAGAAAGAAAGAAAAATAGAGGCAGGCAGGCAGGCAGGCAGGCAAGCAAACCAGAAATTGGGATCTGGCATATGGTTGAAGCTTGTGGGATCCAGTCTGTGCCCCCAGGAGATCCCATCTCAGGTTTCTTAAGACAAATATTTCACTTAGATCATCTTTTATGCATCTGTTTCTGTGTTTACTACCACTCAAATTATGAAGGGCTTTCTAAAAATAAATAAATTGTTTCCATTCTACCCCACGTACTCTGCCCATAACTAACCAGCCCTTCTGACAAACATAATGAACAAGTAAAAATATCATGTTTGTGGGTTCATGCTAATGTATTAAGTAAACAGTACACTTACCGTAATACAAGTTAGTAAGTTTTAGTAGTTCAGTTAACCAGCATTATTTACAAAATATTTATTTTAGTACTAGAGAGATTGGACCAGCCTTTTAATCAATTTAAACCATTATTATTTATAATAAGTAATACACTGTTTCTTAAAGTGTCCTGGGACCCCTGGGGGTCCCCCAAGACCCTCTCAGGGGACCATAAAATCAAAATTATTTGCCAGCCTATGTTGAAAAATAATACAATATTAAAATCCCATCAAACAATCATGAGAAGCAGTAGTGGCAGCAAATGCGTCAGTTTTAATTTTTAATATGGTAAATATTGCTAAATGTAACCCATAGAAACAAAAGCTCCTTTGGAGTCCTCCATAATTTTTAAAAGTGGGAAGGGGTCCTGAGAGAACAAACTTTAAGAAACACCGATATTATAGTTTTGTATCTTAGATTCTGTATAATAAAATATAGAATATCCCATACATATGAAGAATGTGTCAGATAGTCTGTCCTACGTGTAAAAGTCGGAGTTTTCACACAGAGAAATAAGTCTACCTGCTAAACATCCCCTTGATAGGGTCTTTACCACACTGGGGCCCCTCCTGATGTGTTCGATTGAAAGGATCCTCTACCCCAGCTCTGCCTAAAGGTGTCAGTCCTAGATTCTGGTGTATTTTTACAGTAGCTCGGGACCCTTTTAAGGATGGAATGAACCTTTTTTTTTTTTTTAAGGGGGGCAGTAGCTGGGAGAGAAGGAGGTTGTGTTCCCAAGACCAAATGAAATAGAGCAAACCCTGGTGAAGCTCCTCTACCCATTCACTGGAGAAGTCTCCTTGGGCAGTCAACTTTTTTGTTATTGCAGCCTGCAGTGGTGCATCCCCCCCTGCCCCCCCCTTGCTTATCTTTATGGCCCAGGAGATAGTGGAATCACAGAAGGGAAGTGGTACCTAAAAGTGCCACTCTGGCAGACTCTGGCTTTTCCCAATAAATGTGTTGGATCTCAGTTCCCATAATCCCCAGCCAGCATGGTGCTAGGCTGAGCGTTAAAGAGACCTGAAGCCTAATGCATCTGGAAAGCGTCCTGGGAAGGAATGAGGCACTGCCTTGCTCTGCAGAGGAGGATTTGCTCTTCACATGGAAGTTTGCCAAAACTAACTTGTGTCTAGGGGGCTTGATACTGTTATTTGTAACACCTTCATAGAGATTATCTTCACTGTTTTCAGAGAAACATTATATCTTTACAGCAGCATTGTTTAGGATAGATTGAACAATCCAGGTTAGGCCTGGAAAAAATAATGAATTTAGAGATTGACCCAGAATGCTCCTTACATGGACTTTTCTTTCTGTTCTGAAGCATTTCTAGTCCTCCATAGCTGTGTTTTAAGGGCCACAGGGTTTTCTGGGGAAGCTAAATGGGCAAAAATCTCTCTCCTGTCCCTCCCCAAATCCTTCAAATCATCAACTTGCAGAGTACCATGCAGGAGACACTTGAAGTCCTAGGCTTTATGGTTGTATATAAACTGTTAGCAACATTTAACAACATTGTTCTTTGCATTTCTGTTCAGAAGTAAGTAAAATGGCTTAAGTTCAGTAGTATTTACTTCATAAGACAGGTGTTTGATTCCCCTATGTTCAGTTTGCATATCACACTTAATTTGTGGAAAATCATTTCAATTCATTAAATAAAAACAGGTGAAGTGAGGCATCTATTATTATTACTTAATACTTAATTACTTAAACTTTATTATTATGTTGTTGTGTCTTATGTCTTGTTCTGTAAATGACCTTTCTATCAACAGTATTTTTGCCAAAGTAAGTAATGATATGCTTCCCTCATTGTGTTAAATGAGGATAAGAAGAAATATGGTAGTTGGATCAGTTAAGAATGATAAGATCTGTATCAAAATGATCACTTTAGCTACGCTGAGCTGAGGATCATTTCAACCAGTTGGTTGTTGATTAGGAGACTAGGATATAGGTTACTACAACCCTTTACTTGAGAGAAACCAGACAAAAGTATTTATAGCGGGCAGTGCCTGCTGCTGCAGATAAGTATGAAAGTACTGTACCATAAAACATCTATGACATGGACAATATGTGTTCATGCACAATTTTCGGACGAGCCCATGAATGTACAACACATACAACATTGGCTAGAGGCAGACAACTTTGTTCTCAGAAATATTTCTGTTCAGGAAAATACAGGATGACGTCTTGGTTTTTTGGGGGGGAAGGCAGTATTTTTGGCCAATAGGGCATATCATAATTGAAATGAATATACCCTCAGGGACTATGGTGGCTATTCAAATGAAACTTTATTTCTGTCAGAGCTCATTATACTTGGACAAAGTAACCAGTACTCAAATATTGCTTGCTTTCTCATATTCACATAAGCAACGTGTTACAATAAATTAGCTCCTACACAAAATTCTGTAGGAGTATAATTTTCTTCAGAGAGCCAGTTTGGTGGTGTGGTGAAGGCACCAGGCTAGAAACTGGGAGACTGTGAGTTCTAGTCTGGCCTTAGGCACGAAGCCAGCTGGGTGACTTTGGGCCAGTCACACACGCTCAGCCCTAGGAAGCAGGCAATGGCAACCACTTCTGAAAAAACCTTGCCAGGAAAACTGCAGGGACTTGTCCAAGCAGTCACCAGGAGTCAAGACTAACTCGAAGGCACAAGTTATAGCTTTGCTTCTGGTTTGTGCAGAAGGCGGGGGGGGATGGACATTGTAGCATTAAATAGACTTTAAAATAACATATAGTATTGAAATAGAGGATAGCTAATTGTAGTAAGCTAACACATGTTCCTAGTATAGAAAATGTGTTTAATGTATATTTCTATTTTTTTCCCAAAAGAACAAATGCTCTGCACTTCAGTATTCTTTTTATTGTCAAAACTTCGGCATTGTTGCAAGCTTTCTAAAACTATGGAGAACAAAAACTAGTAATATCTCTTGGAATAATTTTGTCCATTGTTATCTATTAGTATTGGATTGTGTATTGAAAAGAATTCTATTTCTGGCCCAGAAGATTATTTAACTGCATCTATAAACTAAATGGCTATTTAAATTAATTGCATTTTTTCTTCTGTTGTAAGGCCAGAATGAATGGATCACTTTGAAGACAAAAGGTTGCTTCTCACTGCTTTTGGAAACCAGATAGTATCAAGCCCTGGTTAGTATTTGAATGGGAGACCACTAGGAAATCCCAGGGCTTTAGGCTAGACTAAGAAGTTGAAAAAGTATCCTGGAAGAAGGCAGCAGCAACCCACTTCTGTATAGTTGCACAGAAAACCATATGCACTTGACTAGGAGTCAGACTCATCTCAAAGGAAGAATTTATGTGTAAATGAGGTAGTACATAAACAGTAGTTTAAATGTTGTAAAATATATTTTCCTTTCTAAAACTTCTTTTGAATACCACAGTGCTTTTTAATCTTCAATTAAAGATGAGGGACAGTGCTGCCAATTTTGTGCTTCTGTCTGATCTTCTAATTTGTTGTCATATCCCTTCCTTCAGTCTCATATTGTAGTCTTCTACTTCAGCTTTCCTTGTGATCTTTACCTCCT
This sequence comes from Liasis olivaceus, assembly GCA_030867105.1. NCBI lineage: Eukaryota > Metazoa > Chordata > Lepidosauria > Squamata > Pythonidae > Liasis > Liasis olivaceus. Next base: position 63,063,905 of record CM061348.1, on the reverse strand, counting down.
ATTTTATCTTTTCTAGGCAGCCTGAGCTGCTTTCTTCCAGACATTGTGATCACGATGATGATGATGATGATGATGATGATGATGTCGTCGTCGTCTTATATTCTGCTCCATTTTCCAAACTGCTCCTCATGTCCATTATCATAACTTTTTTTGGATACAGTCATAGAGTATGCAAGGTGGCCATTTCATGCTTTGGCAAAGCAGATGTAGACAACATTTCTTGGGTCGCTGTACATAAGTGCCTGCATAAATTAAAATAGGAAAGGGGAGGGCTGCTTATGAGCAGAACCATATTTTCAGCAGTGATACCTACCCCATTTGTCAGTAGGAAATTGTGTTGTAGGTACCATAGCAGATTTCATGGCATTTTACAAATGGGAAGGAATTTGCTGGCATAAATTGGAGACATGCACCCAAAAACTGTACTGCATTTAACTAAGCTATGACTTTAGATGTGTGAATCAGTGGAAATTCATTTTTATTCTCTATTTTAGTAAGAGAGCAGTCCAGTCTATGCTATTTGAAGAAAAGGTAAAAACATCCACATCCAGTTTAATTTGCAACATAGGGAATACAGCGCATGAGGGAAAAGAGCATCTTAGCGTGTTATAGTCGAAGAGAAAGAGAGCTGGAAAATGTGATATTAGGAGGGAAGTTCTCCTAGGTATGCAGTCTGGGGTAATTGTCTGTTTTCTATTTTTTAATGAGGATTTTTTTTATCAGAAAAGATTATAATAGTGGATTACATTGGTTTGAGAGATCTTGGAAATCTGTTCTCATTTATAAATGCTAGTTGTGGCTTATATTATGCTGGGACAAGAAATTTGAGAGGACAAATAATAGCCATAGAATCAGTGTATTTTTAGTACTACTGAGGAGTTAAAAGATTTAATTTAAAGATTACTGGTATCAGTGTAAATATTCACAGGAATGTATTTACACAGAATAATGAAATTTGATATATGAGTATGGCTTCTTTTTGTTTAGTTCTGCTATTAATTGTGCTGTATGTATAATCTACCAGTATTATTTCTGTTACATTGACCCTACCAGTGGTGTCTATTACAGCATAAATAATCATGATTTTCTTCTTCTTTTTTATCAAGGCATAATTTGTGTTTTTGGCTGGAGCTTGACCACCTCATTGAAAATTTTCATGTTTGTTTTTATATACTGATGATAGAGAAATTGTAAAATACAGTTGTTTAATATATAGATCAACCCTTCTCAAACTGATGCTGCCAGATGTTGGACTACACATCTGCAATCCACAGCTTGCAGGGTCTTGTAAGGGTGCTATACAAGGCAGCACTATACAATAGGACAACACAGCACTATATAAGAAATTTTTAATAAAAAGTATTCATCATATATGCTGATAATATTGCACATGTATATTTGTAGCTGGCAATATTTTGGGATATGGAAGTATTAGAGCTTGGAAGTTTTTTGCAGGCCAAGTTAGAAGATAATTCAGAAAATAAATTGGCTAGCCTCTTTTGTCCAATCTTTTTCTCCATTCCAAGAGTGCTGAAGTTTAAGACATGTTTATTTTGTTTCTCTTTTCATCACTGACAGATGCACTCCTTGTTGGTTGCTGCAAAAAAGAAACCTAACTGGAATATTTGTACTTGGCATCACAAAATAAGTTTCTGAGTTCTGTATCAAACACAGATATAGGGGAAATCAAAATTGATGGAGGTTGTACAGTTCTAAAGATTATCTCCCAATATTTTAAATGTTAGTTTAAGAAAAGTCTTGTATTTCTGTAGAAAAATACGGAATCTTTTCCAAGGCAGAGGTGTTGCTTGGAAATAGTATTTATAGTGAGACTTCAACTCTGGCACCTCAAAAGTGGAAGTATGGGGGAAAGGAACACACAGCTATTCTCTAAAATGAGCCCTAGGTGTTTTTTGGAGAGACTGACAAAATGCCTCTTATAATTTTTCTCAGTATTTAAGGGCTGTAGCTTCGGAATATTTTTTGTCTTCTCTCTGTACTTCTCTTGTTTTGTAGATAAAGACTCTTGAGTTTGACTCTTGGTGACTATGTGGACATATCCATTCTTATGTGTAGATAATTTCTGGTGCTCCTGCTGAACAACAACAAAAGTTGGGTTTTTAAAAAGAGTTAATAGGCAGATACATACATTCTGAGCCAGACTTTGTCCATTTAACTTCTAAAGCCCCGTGTGCGGCTATGGCATCTTGCACAGTACTGTTGCAGCCAGGAGAGTGATAACAATGCTAAGATTCTTTATATGGGACGTTAGTAAGTTGGGTACAGCTGTATATCTTACATTCTATTGTGTTAGTACTGAATGCTAACTTTCTCTCTCTCTCTGCAGTGAGAAGAGCTCTTATGGTGCTCATAGCTTTTTGAACAGCATTATGGGTTTGGGCTCTCCTGCTTAATTTATTGTTGGATTAGAAGTATAGCTAGGTGCCTTGAAATTAGAATGATTAGCAGGCATGACAATTAATAAATGAAGTTGAGTTGATAAAGAAGGGTCCTAAATTTGTAAAAGGAGAACCACAAATCATTGCTACTACATTATGTATTACTGTTATGCTTTAACACTCAGCGATGATACAAACAAGTTTTCCATTTCCGGATTACTCACTTGTATTGTTTAGATTTAATTATGAGTTAACCCAAAACCTTAAATTTTGGAGAGAGTCTCTTTGCTGTTTAGTAGCAATGCGTTGCACAAAAAATAGGCAACATCTTTTCCTTTATAAAGTATGTAGTAAAATAATTTAATTTTATTGTAATTTAGTTTAACCTTAAATCAGATCTAGTTTTTGCCTCCCCCGTTTCCTTTCTAGGTCTGGCCTCCAGCATTCCACTCAAAAATCAAGTGTGGTAGTCGGTCCAATAAAATGCAGCAGGCTTTTATTCTTAGCCAGAAACTGACAGATCACATTATTGCTTAGTACTATATCTGAACCATGCTGTTACAGGAAAACAGAATTGCATACATTTTCTATTTATGTAAATAGAATTGCATAAAGTTTAAACAGGCAGTCAACATCATTGGTGGCTTGAGCCAAAATACCCTTTGCCAAGACATTTGCTTTTATAACGCTGATAAGAGTTTAGCCCCAAAGTCCAGCAAACGAGGCAAAGAAGAAAATACTCCAGATTAGATTGTTACCCCAAAAATTGTTTTAACTTCTTTGAGCTTTTGAAACACAGTTGCTCACAACACGAATGAAATTAGGTGAATATAATGCAAGCCAAAGTTCTTATAAGAGGGATAGAGAACTATAGCTGTCCACTCTTGGTCAGGGGTCATGAAAAGTAAAGTCCAGCCGTATGTTTTCCATTCTTGTCTTATTGGAATGATGCTAAGGGATATGTTAAAGCAAGATGGACTTTTAAAGTTTTGTTCTGTACTTAAAGGCATCTTGTACCTTGTAAGATAGATAATAAAGGTAACCCAGGACTTTTAAAAAAACAGGTCATAGTTACCTGATTTGAATAAACCATAACTACCTGATTTATACATAATGCATTATAGCTAGGCCGTAATGATCAAATGTGTACATCACAGTAAACCAAGAACAAAGAAATTACTTTAAAGCTTAGCATTGTATATGAACCTAGCCTTTTTATACATTCCTGTTACATTTAATGGGGCTTTGGAGAATCAAATCTAAATCTTCATGCTTCATCTCTCCAGCTTACTACTGTATCTTTGCTAAGGGTTATGTTTATTTTGTTACTTTCAATCCTTTTATCTGCTTTCATTGTGTCCCTCATTTCTCATTTCCTAATGTTGTCAAATACAAGGGGATGCCTCTGAACATGTAAATTAAAGGGGTGGCCTTTCGAACATGTAAGCTGTTTGTTTTCTAGAACTTGTTTGTGATGATAAGAACATCTTTGCTGAAATGCTCCTCTGCTTAGTAACCAGTATGTTCTGTTTGGAAATTGGCTTGCGTTCTGTCTATACCCAACATATTTCTGTCTGCTACTCCCTTCTTCCCTGTTTTCTTTCTTTTTCCTTTGTGCAGCACTTTGATATGCTTCAGAGCTGTATTGGACTAAAGCTGTAGTATTAATATTTATTATTTGTTTTATGTGGCTGCCACATTGTGACTGGATACGTAGTACTTCTATTTAATTAAGTGCACTGCTGACTGCCTACAATGGCTGGATCCTAAATAATGCTTAGTCAGTGGCAGCTTCTCAGAGGAACTCTGCTCACAGATCTCTGCTCAGGGATAGCTGAGTATCACTTCTCCTAGGGCTGTCAGATAATAGGCTGCAAACATCTAGATGACCATCGGATGGGAGCAAAACGTTAAAGCTTTCTTTTCTGCCATCTAGTGGTCATTTGGATTTTTTGGTTCCCATGTCTGGTACTCTTAACCTCTCTGTACATGCACAAAAATGCATCCTTATGCACCTTGCTCATGTTGTATTTTCCCCAGTGCTATTAACTGCGTTCTCAAAAGAATGTTTGTTTGTTAGCTGTATGAGTTGAATTTTTACCACCAGTAACATGGAACATTAGAAGAAAATTGCACATTTCTTCAGGATGAAGAATACCTTCACTGTTTGGTCCCCTTTTGTCTTCATAGCCATAAAAATATCAGGTAACAGAATTTAGATTTAGAAGATACCCTTTATGAATCATTTAGGTGGCTACAACTTACCATTGCTTCTTACAGCAAAACGATTGGAGTGTTCCTCCTAGAAGGAAAAGGAGGAACTATCTTTGCCAGTTCGCCCTTTCAGGACTGCTCCCAATACCATCCCTTTCGTTGTCCTGATGAGTTCTCTAATCTGTAGAGCACTTTTTTAGAGCCACAGAGGATTTAAGTTAGTCCAAGAACCTACTAGTCTGCTTTTTCTAGTCTGCTAACAAAATTGCCCACTGAATTAAAAGCCAGTTACAGAATGGTCCTGGTCCAATATGTAGAATGAACATTTGAACAAACTAAAACACTTTAAAAGTGCTACTGTTGCAGAAGGAACCATTTCAGACTGATTTGTGGCCATACTCCCAGTTTTTAAAAACACGATTAAAATCCTTTCATCCATATTAATAAATAAAATTGGGGAGGGGGGGCCATTGAATGCCATATCAGTTCAATGGGGGCTACAAAGTGTAATATTTCCTTTCAAATGAGCAAGGAAAATCAGTTAATGAGAAAAAGAGAAAGCTGCAGAAATAATATACCCTGTAGATAACACAGCAGTGCTAATTTATGCAAACATATGAGTTATTCTGGTGCTTTCAGTAAGTTCAGTGGAGCTGAAAACCAGTTTAAAGTGCATTATGAAAAGTACTCATTGGACATGTGCAAAAATTATAGCTATGGATAGGTGGGTTATTTCAAAAGTTTTGGCTAGGCTTGATTTTTTAGACTCCGCCATTATTGTCTACATATTTTAATCTCATATTAATATAATTTATCTAGTTCTTTACTTAGTATAGGAGAGTTCCAAACAAATTAGAATGGCACCTGTATGCATGTGTGTGATTCTTAAGTGAATATATTTTCAAATATGTTGGTGAGGAGTCATTTGTAAGTTGGATGCATAATGGAGCTTGTAGGGTAGTGTGTGTGTATATGTTAAATTCAGTAATATTGCTAATTCTCAACCATAATATAATTGCTATAGAGAATTACATTTATGGATCATTGTTTGTGCAATAAAGTCTGCAGATACTACAAATTTGGGGACATTGAAATGTTTTCACCACCATTGAGCACCTTTTAAATTCAATTGAAACAATAAATATTGCATATATATTATCAGAAAAACCCATATTCATTATATTAAATATTAAGGGCCTCTGATAGGAAGTGGGATAGATCTATTTTAAATAATTAAATCATGTTCAAAAAAACTCACTTCCTATATTTCTGTGGACATTCTCTTCATAAACAACAGAAACTTTTCAAATCCTTTTAAAACTTCTGCAGAGTCTTAATGTTCAGGATGAGGGGACAATATTCTAACCTAAATATGTGCTTCTGCTAAGTCCATAAAGAATAGGTTAGGATGCGTGATTTTGAGGGAAGTTCATTTTGGGCAACGCTGTAATTCATGGTGAAGAATTGCTTCTACAAGGGTCGTGGCAGATGTGTCCTCCCAAAAGTTGATGCTGTTGCTGTGAAGGCCTTCCCAGCTCAGATATATGGATTGGCAAGCACAGAAGAACTTCCATCAGGACTCATAGCTGCTTTGTTTCACCATTAGCCCTGCCAGAAGAGTCTGTATGTGCAGAAGTATACCCACATGGCAGTGGAAGGCATTTGCAGCAGCTGTACCAAATTGTTAGGAAAGTGTGATCATCTTGGTGCTTGAAGAGGTGCTTTGTTCAAGACAGTGCTATGAAGAAAATACATGATTTATACAACCCTTGTGGATAGTGGTTGCTGGTTCCAAATCTGCTCAGCCCAAATGGGAAGAACTTCACATCCTGAAAACCCTCAATAGCAGATGTATCACCAGACTCCTTGGCCACGCTGTCTGTGTCCTCCAGTTGGGGACTCTGTAGATGACATGGCTATGTGGCATCCTTTCACAAAGGAAGGAAGCCAGCAATGAGGCACATCTTCATCACATATCTGCTCCACAACTTGTAAAACAACAGTACAGTATCTTCAGATTATTCCAGTGGCACAGCCAGCGGTGACCCATGTACGGCTAGCCTAGCGGTGTGCTTTGAATTTTCTTGGGGCACTGTTTTGGAGCACAATATATAATAGGTCCATTACCATACCTTCCGAAACCAGAGTTACATTTTTCTTAGGTGGAATTTATACACTGGGATCCTGTTGTGATTGGTGCTGAATTACACTGTATCCTAATGCTCTGTTGTGGCAAAGAGTATGCAGTTATTAACCGACGATAGTTTTAAAAAAATCCTCCAACTTCCCATTACCCTAAAACTACCATTTTTTTAATGGTATTGACTGCCAATGATTAGCGTACAGAGAAATAGGTTATGGATTTTGGACACCTCTAGGCTTGCTTTTAAAAATGTACATCTTGTTCATTTTCTACCTAAAGAAGATAGAAAAACAACAGAGAGAGAGAGAAAGGAAAATACTGTGGGAAACAGTAATAAAACAGCACTCAGTAATATAGTGATACAAGAAACTGAAATTTTGGTTTTGTAATAATTTCATAATAATAATCTGTGATATCAAAGGAATATATTTATGCAAATTGTTACAGTTCATTTTTTTTAAATCATGAGTTGAACCTAGACCATCCTTTTCTTGAATGCAAGTATATATGGGGGCCACATCTTCCATATAGTGGAAGACAAGTAGTTTGTATAGTATAAAATAATTTCAGAAAAGATGATAAGTTGTGACTGTATTATATTTCAGAGTCAGGTTAGTGTTTGTGAGCATGGTTTTCTCCAGAACCGATGAAAAATCTTGATGGGAAGAAAGTTAATTGAAAAGAGAAGTAGGAAAAGGAAAAGTATTTTCTGAGCCCTCCCAGTTTGTGTTCCCAAACTCATCATTTCTCATGCCTAGGGAGAAACAGAAGGTTCATCTCTACATTCTTCTACTTCTTTTCTATTTTTTAGTCCACCAATTAAAGTGTCGCTAAAATTACTTCTTGAAAAGTTAGTGATTGTATCTTGTCTTCTTTAATATGACTTGTCTGGGACTTATTAGAAGGTTACCATGTGAATAGTAGAACTTTAATTGGTTATCAGTTGAATGAGTTCCATGTACTTTCTTTACAGCATGCCTTTAAACCAAATCTTCTGAGGCCACAATTTGCATAAAGGTGATGCAGAAGAAATAATGTATTGGTTTATAGATAGGTGCAGAGATCAGCAAATTATTTGTGGAGACTTGCAAGGCATACTTAGATTCTGTTCAGAAATTGCACCTAACCAAGGAAGTTAGCTATATACTGTGTTACCATTTATGTAGTTCATTTGGCTCTGGAATTTGAGCTTTGGCCATGATTAATGTATTTTCAATCTTGGTTTAGCAGTTATAGTCATCTCTACATCCTAAATAATGGCTGCTGTAAATTTCCAAGTAATGTTTAGCTTTGATTTGGGGAGGTATAGAAGAGAGAACCATTCTCCCATGGTAAGTCAACATTTCCAAGAACTCTAGTCTCAACATGAACAAGCAAGCCTGTTGGCACACATCGTTTAATTGCTCCCACTCAGCTTTTCTTGGCATTTGACGCTTCTAGCCCAAACTCAGGAGAACTGAAAAATATCAGATAGGAAAGGGCAGATAAGCAATCAAGAAGAAGACTAATTGGAACTTAGTGTTACAGTTCTCTGGCGAGAATTGAAATGGGACCTGGAAGTCAAAGTCAGCAAGAAGCAATGAATAACATGGTAGCTTAAGTATGATGAAAAGTAAGGTGGGGAATAATGCTACACTTTAACGGATCTAAAATAATTAAAGCAATAGACTCATTCCCTAATGAGTAAAAGAGGTGACAACAGGGTTTCATCAGATTCAAAACATGCAGAGAAGGTCCCTTTAGCCAGTTCATTCCATGTTACAGGTAATCCTTGTTTAGTAACCACAGTTGGGACCTGCAACTCTGTCTTTAAGTGAATTCACAATTGTTTGTATTTCTAATTAAAACCCAAATACTGTATTTCATTTGGTTCAGGAACAGCTGTTATGTAAACAAATTCCATTAAATATTCCAAGTTGTAGCTATTTGTCAACTTTTTCCAATGCAAATTTTCCTGGTATGCTGGATTATAACTCCCACTATCCCCAGCCAGCATAATCAACAAGCAAAGATGGTAAGAGTTGTTGACCAGGATTCCAGTGCTGGCTAGTAGATTGTTCACATTAACCATAATTTCTGAATCCTCAAGCAATCTATAAGTTTGGAGGTAGCATGCAAACTGTTTTGTCCTCTACAAGATTAGAACAGAAATAAGGAGTATGCAGTACAACGTTGACTCAGAATTAACTCCATTAAATTCATTGTTGTTTACTCTCAGCCTTGCATACATAGAATTGTAGCTGAATACTTGCATGCTCTTTATATCACAATAGGATGGATGGATACAAAAGAGGTTTGAGCTTCAGTTGTCATTTGCAAATTTCATCTTCTGAAATTGTCTCTACACAGCTGTTAAAGCAGAAACCTTGTTCTCCCTTATTTGTAGTTTAAGTACCAGAGTATAACTAATTTCCATGAGGGACATGAGTTCTAACTAATTTTTTTACTTGACAGAATGGGTGGGTTTACATCGCTCACTAAGGCCACGATATGACTATTACGTTTTCAAACAATGATTGAAACAAGCCATTACTTAGCATAAAATAAGTCACAGTGACCTGATTCACAAAACACTAAGATAGGGGTTGACAGTCTTTTTGGTTTGTGGCCCCTGGGAATTTTGAAAGCATACTGTGGATCCTGTCATAAAAGATTTTGTAATAAAAGATTGTTTATTGAAGTATGGCTGCTGCACTGGGCACTGTTAGTCATAAAATATATATTTACTAGATAATAAACGGGTGAAGTTGTTCTTCACTACCTACCATGTTTTGTTGTTACACCCATCATAGTGTTCCTTTTTGGGATGAGCCATGTTATGCAAAGCACAAAAAATGAGTGAGGAGTAGTGAACAAAAGAAATTAAAACATTAGATTTAAAAAAAATAGAAGTATAGTTAAATCTTGTTTACACTGACACCATTATCTATACTTCTCCTTGGCTTTCCATCCTTTCTATCTTTCTGTCCTCACATCCTACACAGCCTTTTGTATTTATTGAGGAACTCTTCAACTGGCCCAGAATGCAATGGCATGGGTAGTGATGCCTCAGTTTGCCCATGTAGCACCTCTGCTTCAGGAACTGCGCTGGTTGCCAGTTAGCTTCCAAGTGCAATTCAAGGTGCTGCGTGCTACCTTTAAAACTCTACATGGCATAGGGCCTGGCTACATGAGGGACCACCTGTCTCCCATAGTATCTGCCGGGCTGATCCGATCTGGTAGGCTTGGCGCACTCTGGGTTACTTTGATTAAGCAATGCAATCTGTCAGGACACCAGAAATATGCCGCCTTGATAGCATCTGCCCTCTGGAATGAGGTTCCCCCTGAGATTCGACTGGCTCCCACTCTACTGGTGTTTTGAAGGGCCCTGAAGACCCAGGCCTTTAGTGGGTGTGATCAAAGCCTGTCTTTTCTTCTTCTTTGTTCCCATTTGGGTTTGTTATCTCTGCCATCTTTGCTCTTTTTTGCTTTGTGTTGTTTTCTTGTCTTAAATGTTTTTAACAATTTGTAAACTGCTCAGAGTTGGGCAGCATTTAAGTATTATTGTTGTTAGCGCAGTCAGCCAGATGTTTAGACTGAATTTGGCATTTTTATCCACCTATTGAGTCCTTCCCAAGGACCTGGGATAGGCAGATGTTGTTTGATGGTGTTAAAGGTATTGTTGCAGGATATAAGTTGTTCCAAGTAAAGCTGCCTTTTGCAATTGACTAATGGTGATTTTGTGAGGATGATGGTCTTCAAGTGGTGCTTCTGATGTTTTGGGATTGCACCCAAGGTGCTTATTACTATTGGTACTATCTTTGCTTTTCTTTTGCCATAATCGCTCTACTTCTATTTGCAGGTCTTTGTATTTTGTGATTTTCTCCAGTTCTTTCTCTTCTATTCTGCTGTGTCCAGGTATTGCAATGCCCACTTTCCAGACTTTTTTGTCTTTCTCATCAACAGTTGTTAAGTCTGGGGTGTCATGTGGCAGGTACTTGTCTGTTTGAATTCTAAAGTCCCAGAGCACTTTAGCTTCTTCATTTTCTATTACTTTGCCTGTTTTGTGGTCCCACCAGTTCTTGCTTGCAGGCAAATAGTATTTCTTGCAGATATTCCAGTGTATCATTGTTGCTATTTTGTCATGCTGTTGATTGTAGTCTGCAGTCTTCTTGCAGCAGCTAACTAGGTGGTCCACTGTTTCTTCAGCTTCTTTGCAGAGGCGGCATTTGCTGCCTGTTGCTGTCTTATCAAATCTGGTTTTGTATGCATTTCTTCTTAAGGCTTAATTTTGTGCAGCCAGAATTAGCCCTTCTGTCTCTTTCTTCAACTTTTCTGCTCTTAGTTATTGCCAGGTGTTATCTGCTTTGCCTGCTAGTTTTTTTGTGTATCAGCCATGTAATACTTTGCCTTGCCATGTCTCTCTTCTGTTCTTCATTTGGTCTTTCTTGTGGGCCAGTTTGGTCTCTTCAGTATTCAGTAAGCCTTTATGGTATAGTAGCTTCAGTGCATTTTCTTCACTGTCCTTCAGATATTCTTCCAATGCCCTTTTCTTCTTCTTCAACTGTTGGATGTACTTGTAACATTCCACGCCCACCTGTGCTCCTTGGTAAGTAGAGTCTGTCAGTGTCACTGTGTGGATGAAGGGCATGATTCATTGTCATTATTTTTCTGGTCTTCCTGTCCAGGGCTTCTAGTTCTGCTTGAGTCCAGTCCGCTATTCCAGCTATGTATCTAAATGACTGGAATTGCCCAGGTTTTAATTGCCTTGATGGTATTTCCTCCACTGAATTTCTACTTTAAGTTCTTCTTCACTCTTGTGAAGTATTCACTACTAACCTTCTTGACCTCAATGTACTTGATGTTGTCAGCTTGGATGCCCAGGTATTTGAAGTGATCTTCTTCATCCAGACTCTTGATGTTATTTCCATAGGGTATCTTGATTCCTTTAGTTTTCACTATTTTCCCCTGTTGATGATAAGGGTGAAACATTTGTCCAGTCCAAACTCCATTGCAATATCTTGGTTGTATATTCAACAGTGTTGAGCAACAATTCTATTTTAGACGGTGTTTTTCCATACAATTTCAGATCGTCCATGTAAAGGAGGTGGGATAGCCTAGCAGATATTTTTGATGATTGATAGCCGTGGCCTGACTTGTTCAGTATTGTTGACGGAGGAATCAATGCAATGATAACAGTAGTAGTGATAGTGAGTCTCCTTGTAAGATTCCTCTGTTGATATTAACCTCTCCCAGTTTATCACCATTGATCGGTAACTCTGCTTTCCATTGCACCATTGATCTTTGCACAAAGCTGCTGATGTTTCTACTGATTCTTGTTTTTTCTAGGCACTTGATTATCCAATCATATGGCAGGGAGTCAAATGCTTTCTTGTAATCAATCCAAGCTACATTCACTTTGGTCTTCCTTCTCTTCCAAAATCATCTTGTCAATTAGGAGCTGATCTTTTGTCCCTCTGTTGTTTGGGCAGTTTCCTTTCTGCTCAGATGGAAAGAGCTTGTTTTCAACCAGATGCTGTTGGACTACATCAGCTACCACACCAGTTAGCAATTTGAAAGTTGTTGGTAAGCAGGTAATTGGCCTGTAGTTCCTTGGTGCTGCCCCTTTTGTTGGATCTTTCATTATTGTTGGTCACACAGTCAGCCAGATGTTTAGACTGGGATGGGCAGGTGTTGTTTGATGGTGTTAGAGGTGTCGTTGTAGGATGTAAGCTGTTCCAAGTAAAGCTGCCTTTTGTAATTGACTGATGGTGATCTTGTCAATGCCGATGGACTTCAAGTGATACTACAGTATTTTGGGATTGCACCCAAGGTGCCTATTACTACCGGCACTATCTTTGCTTTCTTTTGCCATAGTCGTTCTATTTGCAGGTCTTTATATCTTCTGATTTTCTCCAGTTCTTTCTCTTCTATTCTGCTGCTGTTTCTGCTGCTGCTGCTGCTGCTGTTGTTATTATTGCTGCTATTATTATATTATTATCATATAAACTCCATCCAGTTGCAACTTTCTTGGTCTTTGTTTTCATCTGAGCCCTTATACTCTTCATATATTAGAACCTCATTTGTTCTCTCTGTATAATCCAACCATCTCAGCATACCTTCTTCATGTTGGTAGTGCCTGTATTCGGTCCATGTTCATTCCTTACCCGTTCATTCTTTACCCTATCTCATTTACTGTGCATGCTTCTTAAGTACCCTATTTCTACTGCATTCAACTATTATGTTTCTCCTAACATTCTTAACTCTCACTTCCATATAACAAAGTAGGCAAAGCACACTTTATCACACAGCCAGCTTTGCTTCTTTTCTTAAACCATCAATTCACAGCAGGCCATGTACTAGTCATTATTTTTCTACCAGTATTTGCATATCAACAGTTACCCATTTGCTCATAATTAGTAAACATTCTACCAAAGCACATGCATTCTTTTATTTGCTCTGGGTTTTCATCACTTATGTGTAATATGGAATAATTCCATTTTTCTGCTCAACACAACTGTCTTTGATATATTAATTTTAAGAGTCTAAATACTTATTGCATACAGTCTATAACCATTGCTGTAAACCATTTGGATTTTTAGCCAACATGGTATCATCTGTATACAAAACTAAACCTACATTCATGTCCTAGCCAGCATACCTTTAACGTCATCACAAGCATTCCATATATATTTGTCCAAGGGAATGTCACACAACCTTATCTTAATCCATGCTCAATGTTGAACTATTCACTAAGCATTCCTTATAGTCCCATGCATTGTTTATTTACTTGATAGATTTATACCCAATCTTTCTTTTAAGAGCTTCAGGTGGCAGATCTCTATTCATTTTACAACTCTTAACAGTCCTATGATGTTGGGCTGTGAAAGGATGACTGGTGCAAAGACACCCTGTGAATTTCTGTGGCTACTTCCATGACTTGCATCTGGATCTCCCCAATACTCATCCTGTATTTTAACCACACCCATTGTGGTTCTATTTTCTAAGAATGCCTGTAGCAGCTTTATATGTCCTGGGGGCATTCTTGGAAATAAAAATAAAGCTAGAGACTATTTTCTGTTTGCATTGTGCCGTGCCAGATTCCTAATCACTTTTTTTAATTAAAAGAATCTTTTAAAAATGAGTGGAACTCAGAGCCTGTTGAATCCCAAAAGAGATGTTTGTGGACACATCATTGCCTGTGGAGATTACATTGCACATTTGAAGAAACTCATGCTAAATTATGCATTATGAGTTACAAAACACAATAGGTAAGTTCATGTATTGCATTAAGCCAAAAGCAGGCATGTTCCATTGATGGTATATGACACCAGCTAAACTGTCTAAATGTATAAAGAAATATCAAACCAGTGTTAGAAGTGTGAAAAGGAAGAGAAGACGTTTTATCATGCATAGTGGACTTGTGAAAAAGCCCCCCCCCAAAAAAAATTGCATGCAAATCCATAATGTTGCAGACTAACATCATGATGAAACCAGAATTATTCCTATTCCTACTGGGTTTTATGGGTAAGGAATTAGAAAATAAATATGGGAAATTAATATTTTATATGGTAACCAGAGCAAGATTATTGTATGCAGAAACTTGGAAAAGCAAAGAAACACTTACAGTGGAAGACTGGATTATAAAGTTAACTGAATTTGCAGAAATAGCGAAGCTGACCAATTTGGTCAGGAAAAAAAATGACAAATTTTTTTTTTGAAAGACTGGAAACTTTATATGGATTTCTTGTTGAAAGAAGAAATGATCAAATTGATGATTTCGGGATTTGAGTATTAAAAAGGAACAAAGAAGATGGGGGGGAAATTAAGATGATAATTACTCAATAGAAAGAAGGGTTAAAGGCATAATTGTATGTTTTCTCTTTTTTCATTTCCTTCCTTTTTCTCACTTTCAATCTTTTTTGTTTGTTTTGTATACTTTTACTGTAGTGAAAAATTTATCTATCTATCTATATAAAATTAATATATACAGTATATACACACACACAGAGTACTGTACAAACGTTTTAGGCAGGTGTGAACAAATGCTATAAAGTAAGAATGCTTTCAAAAATATATATTGTAATTGTTTATGTTTATCAATTTACAAAATGCAAAGTGAGCAAACAGAAGAGAAATCCAAATCAAATCAATATTTGGTGTGACCACCTTTGTCTTCCAAACAGCATCAGTTCTTCTAGGTACATTTGCACACAGTTTTTGGAGGAACTCAGCAGGTAGGTTGTTCCAAACACCTTGGAGAACTAACCATGGACCTCCTGTGGATGTAGGCTGCCTCACATCCTTCTGTCTCTTCATGTAATCCCAGACAGACTCGATGATGTTGAGATCAGGGATTTGTAGGGGCCAAACCATCACTTCCAGGACTCCTTGTTCTTCTTTATGCTGAAGATAGTTCTTAATGACATTGGCTGTATGTTTGGGGTCGTTGTCCTGCTGCAGAATAAATTTGGGGCCAATCACATGGCATGGTATGGTATGGCATGATGGATAAGTATCTGCCTGTATTTCTCAGCACTGAGGACACCACTGATCCTGACCAAATCTCCAATTCCATTTGCAGAAATGCAGCCCCAAACTTGCAAGGAACCTCCACCATGCTTCACTGTTGCCTGCAAACACTCATGACTCTACTGCTCTCCAGCCCTTTGACAAACAAACTGCCTCCTGCTACAGCCAAATATTTCAAATTTTGACTCATCAGTCCAGAGCACCTGCTGCCATTTTTCTGCACCCCAGTTCCTATGTTTTCGTGCATAGTTAAGTCACTTAGCCTTGTTTCCACGTCGGAGGTATGGCTTTTTGGCTGCAATTCTTCCATGAAGACCACTTCTGGCCAGACTTCTCCAGACAGTAGATGGGTGTACCTGGGTCCCACTGGTTTCCACCAGTTCTGTGCTGATGGCACTGCTGGACTTCTTCCGATGTCGAAGGGAAGTAAGATGATGTGTCTTGCATCTGCTGCATTAAGTTTCCTTGGCAGACCACTGTGTCTACGGTCCTCAACATTGCCCGTTTCTTTGTGCTTCTTCAAAAGAGCTTGAACAGCACATCTTGAAAGCCCAGTCTGCTTTGAAATGTTTGCCTGGGAGAGACCTTGCTGATGCAGTCTAACTACCTTGTGTCTTGTTGCTGTGCTCAGTCTTGCCATGGTGGATGACCTGTGACATGAAACTGTCTTCCACAACCTCACATTAGTAACAGTTTGGCTGTTCCTCACCCCGTTTTAAGCCTTCTACACAGCTGTTTCTGTTTCAGTTAATGACTATATTTCAACCTAAATATGAAATTGAAGATCATTAGCACCTGCTTGGTATAATTGGTTAATCATACACCTGACTCTAATCCTACAAGATCCCTGACTTTGTGCAAGTGTACAAAGTGTGCAAGTGTAAGAATTGATGCTGGTTTGAAGCCAAAGGGTAGTCACACCAAATATTGATTTGATTTGGATTTCTGTTCGCTCACTTTGCATTTTGTAAATTGATAAACATAAACAATTACAATATATATTTTTGAAAGCATTGTTACTTTACAGCATTTTTTCACACCTGCCTAAAACTTTTGCATAGTACTGTATATATAAAAATCCCACTATTTTCACTTACATTGTTTGAACGTTAACATAGAGTGTTTGTGGTAGGCAAGCTAAGTCCTTGTTAGTTCTAGAAGTATTGTATACATAATTATACAAATGACACTATTTCATAAATACTTTAAAATCAAGACTTTTAACAGTGGTTTCTTGAATAAGCCATATTAGCTGGATTTGGTCATGAAGCTAAGCTATAATGGCACAGTTAAATAATTTATGCAAAGCCATGATACAGTTGGTTAGGGTGGCTGGGAAGGGCTGGACTAAAAGACAGCACTGAAGGGCTGGACTAAAAGACAGCACTGAGGCACTGATCATAGCAGCACGAGAACAGGCACTAAGCACCAGATCCATAGAAGCAGGGGTCTACCACACTAGACAGGACCCAAGGTGCAGTCTCTGCAGAGAAGCCTCAGAGACAGTCCAACACATAGTGGCAGGGTGTGAGATGCATACACTGAATGGCACAACCAAGTAGCTGGCATTGTGTACGGGAACATCTGCACAGTGTATGGGATGGACCCTCCCAAGTCCCAATAGGAGATTCCACAGAAGGCTGTGGAGAATAACAGGGCTAAGATCCTTTGGGACCTCCAGATCCAGACAGACAGGCAGGTACTGGCCAGTCAACCAGACATTGTGGTAATAGACAAGGACCAGAAGACAGTGGTGGTGATAGATGTAGCGGTGCCAAGTGATACAACATCAGGAAGGAGTATGAGAAGCTGGAGAACTACCAGGGCCTGAAGGAGGAACTGCACGTAGTGCTCGGGTTAAGAACGCCCAGTTTAAGGATGACCCATAGTTAAGAGTGGAGCCTATTGTAGCAAAATTCGAGTTAAATACACAGTATTTGAGTTAATTACACAATATTACTTATACAGTATTATATAGTAATACTGTTCTGGCTTTTATAGAAATTTGACTTCTCAACAGGCCTTGGGAACACAACTCATTCGTAAACTGGGGACTACCTGTAGAGAGGATGTGGAAAGTAAAGGCCAAAGTGGTCCCAGTGGTGGTAAGAGCATTCGGGGCTGTGATTCCTAACCTGGGAGAGTGGCTCCAACAGATCCCAGGAACAACATCAGAGCTCTCTGTCCAGAAGAGTGCAGTACCAGGAACAGCTAAGATACTGTGCAGAACCCTCAAACTCCCAGGCCTCTGGTAGAGGACCCAAGATTGAGGAAGACACATACCACCCATAGGGGTGAGGGGGGATTTTTTTTTTTTTTAATAGGAATATGCAATCCTCTGGGTTAGTCTCAGGTGGAATATACTACATAGTTTTTAAGAACGAGTATAAAATCATGGTACAGAAGGGTTAATGTTGAAATAACATACTTTTTAATAGCCTGTGTTTGATTTAAAACAATCTTCCAAAGGAAATAAGTATTGATCTGTGTGATAGAACTCTACAAAATCTTGCCCCAAGACAGTATGTAGTCTTATTCCTGATTTTGCTTCATGATCCTAGTTCTTACATTTTCTTACATTTCTTACATTTTTCTTTTACACAAGTGTATCAGACCATACTAACATACATTAGCTCAAATGTGTTGTGCCTGTTATAGTCATTCCTTAGTTGGTATTTCCTGGTAGATGTTATCCAAAATTTTCCTGTTTTCCACTAGGAATATCCAGCATACATAGTTTCTCTCTTTTCTCTCCTACCGAGCAAGGACAGGGACTGATTTTAACAAGCCAGTAGGAACAAGAAGATTGCCAATAGTGCTTGTGAGTTTGTAAACAATAATTAAAATGTAAGTACATGCTGACAGATGTTGCACAATATGCCAGTGTTAGTGAGTTATTTTTTATAATGTTTTTCAACAAATAAACTAACTCCAGACTAGGAATTACTATCCTGCTAGGGTCCCCTAGTAAAAACAAAATCCTTTTGAATTAATTATACAGGTGAAACTCGAAAAATTAGAATATCGTGCAAATGTTCATTTATGTCAGTATGGCAACTCAAAAGGTGAAACCAATATATGAGATAGACGCATTACATGCAAAGCGAGTTATGTCAAGCCTTACTTTGGTATAATTGTGATGATTATGGCGTACAGCTTATGAAAACCCCAAATTCACAATCTCAGAAAATTAGAATAGTGTGAAAAGGTTCAATATTCTAGGCTCAGAGTGTCCCACTCTAATCAGCTAATGAATCCATAACACCTGCAAAGGGTTCCTGAGCCTTTCAATGGTCTCTCAGGCTGGTTCAGTAGGAATCACAAGCGTGGGAAAGACTGCTGACCTGACAGTTGTGCAGAAAACCATCACTGACACCCTCCATAAGGAGGGAAAGCCCCAAAAGGTCATTGCAAAAGAAGTTGGATGTTCCCAAAGTGCTGTATCAAAGCACATCAAGAGAAGGTTATGTGGAAGGGAAAAGTGTGGTAGAAAAAGGTGCACAAGCAGCAGGGATGACCGCAGCCTGGAGAGGATTGTCAGGAAAAGGCCATTCAAAAGTGTTGGGGACTTTCACAAGGAGTGGACTGAGGCTGGAGTTAGTGCATCAAGAGCCACCACACACAGACGGATCCTGGAATATGGGCTTCAAATGTCGTATTCCTCTTGTCAAGCCGCTCCTGAACAACAAACAACGTCAGAAGCGTCTTACCTGGGCTACAGAAAAAAAGAACTGGTCTGTTGCCCAGTGGTCCAAAGTCCTCTTTTCTGATGAGAGCAACTTTTGCATCTCATTTGGGAACCAAGGACCCAGAGTCTGGAGGAAGAATGGAGAGGCACACAATGCACGATGCTTGAAGTCCAGTGTGAAGTTTCCACAGTCTGTGTTGATTTGGGGAGCCATGTCATCTGCTGGTGTTGGTCCACTGTGCTTCATTAAGTCCAGGGTCAACGCAGCCATCTACCAGGAGATTTTGGAGCACTTCATGCTTCCTTCCGCAGACGAGCTTTATGGGGATGCTGACTTCATTTTCCAGCAGGACTTGGCACCTGCCCACACTGCCAAAAGTACCAAAGCCTGGTTCAATGACCATGGGATTACTGTGCTTGACTGGCCAGCAAACTGGCCTGACCTGAACCCCATAGAGAATCTGTGGGGCATTGTCAAGAAAAAGATGAGGGACATGAGACCGAACAATGCAGCGGAGCTGAAGGCTGCTATTGAAGCATCCTGGTCTTCCATAACACCTCAGCAGTGCCACAGGCTGATAGCATCCATGCCACGCCGCATTGCGGCAGTCATTGCTGCAAAAGGGGCCCAAACCAAGTAGTGAGTACATATGCATGCTTATACTTTGCAGAGGTCCGATATTGTTCTATTTCCAATCCTTGTGTTATTGATGTCATGTAAAATTCTAATTTTCTGAGATTGTGAATTTGGGGTTTTCATAAGCTGTACACCATAATCATCACAATTATACCAAAGTAAGGCTTGACATATCTCGCTTTGCATGTAATGCATCTATCTCATATATTGGTTTCACCTTTTGTGTTGCCATACTGACATAAATGAACATTGCACGATATTCTAATTTTCTGAGTTTCACCTGTACATATAAGCCTGGTCTTAAATATAGAAAATGTACCTATAATGCAAAAGGGAGGACACATCTCTCTCTAGATATTATGTTTAGGTTATTTTGTTTATTTGAGGCACAGATTCTTTTCAAACTTAGGAGAATTTATTTTTTACATTCCAATGTCTACTTTATAACTATACCTTTATTAAGTCAAGGTCACAAAAACAGGCTTTCAAAATATTCCAATCACATCCCCAGCATACAAAATTCAGATTTGGAGAAGAAAGAAAGAGCAAGGCAAAAAGCTTGAACTCACTGTCTGCACTATCAGGTTTTAGGTGAAGTATAGGAAGAGCATAGGCTGCACATAGTGCTGTGACGATAAGATTAATTTAAAATGGCTCCTGAGGTCTCTGGGATTAAGAAGAAGTAAACAAATAGATTATTCCTGAAAATAGGAAGTCCAGCTGTATGGAAGTCACCTTATTCTTAAGCAAAAGACAATGTTCTTTAGTAGTAGAAAACAAAAGGAGGGAGAATTAGTGGATCCTGGAAATTATTTTACCTGGTAAGATGCAGGTGGTTGTCATTGTTACTATTATTATTTTAAATTTATTAGCCACCCAACTCCAGTGGACTTTGGGTTATGCTTCTTCAGAGAGTATAATATTATTCCTGCTTCAGATAGCATAAAATTCCTTTTTTCCCTGTGTAATTGATGATGACTACAATTAAAAAAATGTTCAGTGTGGTTCAGAAAACTATATGAGTATTAATTTATCATGGTCACATAGTGATATCCTAAAATGATGTTTAAAGTTCAAAGTTTATTATTATTTAGAGCCTAAAACCAAACTCAGAAAAAAGACCAATCCTACAATATAGTAAAATAATTTTTTAAAAATGCAAGAAAATCCTGAGACAAAGAACAGCTAACAGTTAATAGCATGAGGGAGGAACCAGTTGGGTTCTAAAAGCTATAGCTGTTGATAAAAATGTTGCAGCCTTCTTAGAGATTTCTGAAGAGTGGTCACCCTTCAGAAGGGTCATAGCGTTCTGGTCACGATGGCAATTAAAATGGTTAACAATTGGAAAAACTAAGTTCAATTGCCATTGGGTGTGCAGTAGACATTTAATAGCATATATGAAACAGATTTACCTCCCTGCCTGAATAGAAACAAGTATGGCTTTTATACGGGAGAATTATTTCTGCCAGTTGTTGCCGTAATAGGTAATGCGCCAGTTTGGGCCAGAGTAAAAGAGGGGCATATAAAATACTGAAAAAAATATCTAGGTACAGTCCAGGAAGGGGAGGCAATTATGTTATAAAAGCAGTTACAATGATCTAGATTTAGCATCTAATTTAACAGAAAAATAACACCACTAATTCAGTAGGTTAAGATAGAAGCTGTTGAGGATTACATAACAGTGCAATCAATGCGCATGTTTTCTCTGAAGCAAATAACATTGAATTCATTGCTCTTCTGTAGGTACATATATGACATAAGGCTAAAACGGTAAAAAATCTATATCAACACGGTATGTGTCATAGTGAAAGTCCAAGATGCATTTCTTTGTGTGTGTTCTGCTTATGCTGAATTTGATATATTGAATGCTATTGGTTCTTCATAGAAACATGCTTAGTTTCCCAAAGGAAAATGGAGGAGGGGGAGGGCTTGGTTTCGATCATGGTATGTATAAGTGGAAGGAACTTATGCTTGGGTAGATTTCTGGATGTCTTCCATTTTCTTTGCCTCCCTTTGCAGTCTTCTACACTGTTGTGGAAAACCTTTAGTGCTGGGAGCTGCGTTCTGGTTTGCAGGGGGGGTGGGGGCGGTGGTCAGTAGAGATGGAAAAGCCCCGCTGAGCAGGCAGATTCTGGATCCAAGTCCTTCTTCCTTTCACTCTAATAAAAGCTTTTTTCCAACACTGTTCTGGTCTCCTTAAGGAAGATGCTACCAATAGAGCTCTATCAAGTTACGAAGTGTCTCAGTGATAAAGTACTCAGTGTCAGTAATAAAAGTTTCTTTCCCCATTTTTATTTGGCAATATCAGGGTTAAGGCCTGAGCTCTTTGCTTTCAGAAGAGGGCAGAAATTTTCAAACTAGGTGCACCAATTTTGTTACTCTGTTAGGAAAGAGTAGGGGTGACTAATCCCAGTAGGGATATTTTTCTCATGGCTCTGTATTTGGCTTGAGAAGAAGGAATGAAGGTTGGTTGCTGGGGAGTTGGGAGGTAAATTCAGGGAGTTGCAGTCTCACCATATGTGGAGGGTACCAGTTAAGTTTGTTCACAGATTTTAAGATGTTTAGTTGATGGATTTATTTACCAAAATATCAATATTGGTGCCTTCTTGGATTTTTTTTTCTTTGATTTTCTGAACAAGGAATAAAATCTTGCAGTGTATGAATTATAAATGTTCAAAACATTAACTTTATTCAGAATTCCGTAAATAAGTCTGCTTTAAAATGAAATACTCTTTTCAATATTTTAATTTGCAATTCTTATGGTACACGTTTATAGTAAAAATAAGTATATTCCTCTGTTCTCATCTCTACTGATTCAGCAACTGATTTAGTGTGATTTCTTGTTTTTCTTCAAAGGGCCGAACCAAGAAAAAACCTGCTCCAGTGAAATATGAAGCTGGAGATCTTGTATGGGCCAAGTTCAACAGACGTCCATGGTGGCCCTGTAAAGTTTGTCATGATCCCGTATTAGATACTCATTCAAAAATGAAAGGTAACATATTCATCTTGCATTGTATGGTTTGAATCTTATTACTGAACATTATTAAGCACGTGTGGCATTTTGTAAATGATTTATTTGCATTGTGTGGATTAGTCATGATCAATTGATAGGGTGAAATAGAAATGACATGATCTAGCCCTAAGCTAATCACACTTGTAATGAGAGAGATGTTTTTAACTGGGGAGAAGGGAAGTGCAAAATATGTTGTTACATAATGAATGGGCTTGCTTTGAGTTTGGATCAGGTTCAGAACAGTCCAAGTGGCTGTTTTGAGGTAAAACACTCTTGGATGGAATATTTTGACTTCCTGAGTATTATGTGTATGACTACAGTCATGCAGCAAAATTTTAAACCTGTCAATTTTGAAGTTAGCTCTTTATGCATTGGATGTATTTTTAAAATATGCACGTGAGGATTATCACAACTATAATCCTATGTAGAACAAATGTTCCTATTTTTTTCAGTTCTTAAGAGTTCTTCAAGTGCTACTACTAAGGCATTTTTGAAGTGTATAACTTTAAAAATAAAGTTTACAATAGAAGGGGGTAGCAGAACAATCATAGTTAAACACATTTTAAAAAATCTAATTGTAGCGCGGAGTGTATATTGGAATGAAGGGGATGGGGGGAAATGTATCTTCTTATTATTCCTAGTCACCTGTTATTAAAGAAGACATACAGTATAGACATAAATTATAATGAAAAGGGGGTTGGGGAGGATACAGAGTCCTGAGATGGATTGTTTAATTCCCCCAGCTCATTTTTTCCAGTCCCCGTTCCCCTTCTCACATGTATTCAGCAGTTGGAAAAGAAGAGTCTCTGTTTCCATTGGAAGGCATTTTTTAAAGTTAATGGCCACAAGAGAGGAGCAGTTTTCAGGGTCTCTCAGTGTACGAGGAAGAAAGGGCTATCTTTGTCCTGTCTCCCACCTCCAAGATGGTTTGCTATGCTGCAGATAGGCATTAAAAGTCCTCCAGTGTTGCCGAATACTGCTCTGTATTCCTCCTCATTGGCCATGTTGAACTGCCAGGAGTTGTGGTTCAGCAACTTCTGACCCTCCAATGGATTCACCACTTCTGGCTAATGGGGGCAGTTGAAGCTTAATATGGGAAGCTTAGATGACCTGTGGGTGAGCCACTATAGGCTGCATCTTGTTCGTGAAATAAAGCAGTGGCTCCTGAGATTTCACAAATTAAGCAGCCTCTAGCAAGATTGGAAGCTTTGGAGCAGTCCTCAGGATTTTTACAGAAACGAAGGCTTATTGTTTGGTTTACTCCATCTAATAGTGAACTTTGAAGCCACTAGGAAACAAGGTGAAAGGTATCAAAAAGTGCTGGGAATTCTGAAGTTTACTGAAACAGATCTTTAAGTAAATGGGTGGAGAGGATCATAAAAATCACAGGCCGAAGAGAACGTTCTTACTGGTCATGGAATGTTGTAGGGATGGGTATTTGGAAAATCTGATGTATTTTCCTTGAGCTCCTGATAGCTTATCCTGAAAGAAAGCTGGCAGAAATCATGCAAAGGACTCTCCTATAACAAAGCGAACACACATTTCAATATCTTATTTCAGATCCCATTTGCTAGTCCTAAATTGGCAGTTTTAGGCTGTTCTTTTCTAAACTTAGTGCAAAATGTGAATATGGCTAATTTTATTTCAATAGTTACTAATCGCAAGCCATATCGAGAGTATTATGTGGAAGTGTTGGGTGATCCATCTGAAAGAGCCTGGGTGGTAGGAAAAGCTATCGTGATTTTTGAAGGAAGACATCAGTTTGAAGAGCTACCTGTCCTTCGGAGAAGAGGGAAGCAAAAAGAGAAAGGTTATAGGCACAAGGTAACTATCTTGTCCTCATGTATGCTGTGTTTAGGTGTCGTCCTTCAGGTATAAAACATAAGTAAGGATCCAGCCACAGTGAATTGTTGAAAGAAGCATAGATTGCGGCTGGAATGAAATCACTTGTATAAATACCTAATTGAAATTAGTGGGTTGTCAAAAGTATTCAGTTTTGTTTTGATTATGGCCATAACATTTTCAAGCCATATTCAAAATGATTAATATGATTTGGGACTTGAAAGCTGTTAATATTGTAGTGTTTTATTGGTGTGTTCATAGAGCTGCCTAAAATGGATTAGAAAATTGTCATTTTTCCTTTTCTTTTTTTATGAACCAATAGAACTGATAATTTTGAGAACATGTCACAGTATTTCTAACAATGAAACATTTGTATTTGAAGTGCAGGTATAGGATAAGATGACCAAGATGGAAAATTATTTTAGAATCATGGATTCCACTAATAACTAATCTATTTCTGGTTCCTAGCTCCGCATTAGTATTTCCAATTCTGAAGTGCTAGTATTAATTACCCAGGGGATTGTTTCATTTGGAATTCCCCAGGCTGACTACTGGAATCTTAACAATTCCATTAGGCTTCATTTAGGGTTAGAATTTGTCAAGTTGTCTGAATGTGACAGTGCCGCTTAAATCCAACTTTGGGTTGTGTATTTTGTTATACATTGCAAATATACTTTGTGAAAGCAGGTATGGTCATCTCTTAGTGTGACACTATCATTTGCATATATTATAAGTATTTATTTTCTAATATCCTTTTGTCCTGTCTTCATTTACTTTAAGGTTCCTAAGAAATTTATGGCTCAATGGGAGATCAGTATTGGCCTTACTACTGAATATCTTAAGCAGAATGGCATGAAAAATTGTATCCGGGCTTCTAGCAAATTGGACAACGTCCATTTAATGGGATCATGTAAAAAGGACTCCTTAAACGAGCAGAGCAGGCAACTGAATGGATGTTTGAAACCATTAGCATTTGATTCTAAACATTTGCCCCATGATAAAGGAAAAATATTCACTAAATCACAAATGAGGAAGAGCTCTGATGCAAGGAAGGGGAATAGAGTAAAAAAATGTAGCACCAAGAGAGAGTGTGGAAGGAAAGTGCCAATGAACAAAGTTAAAAATACAGTTTCTGAAAACATGCCAGATAAGCAGGCATCTCATGAACTTTACAGAACAGCAAAAAGCTTTATGGGTTCCAAATGCACCATGGAAAACTACTTGCTCTCTTCTTTTGGGGAAAGACAATTTGAAAATAAATCTAAGAAAGCAGAATATGATATCTCTCAAAGAGACTGTCAGCGTGAGTCCTCCAAAATAGATTTGAAGAAAAAGAAAAGCCCCTCAGGCTTCATGTCCACTTCAAAACTACAGCGGCCGTATTCTGGAACTGATGGTAGAAATGGGAGAAAAAAAGAAATGGACTCTGATGATATCTGTGATCTAGACCCCCTTGACCAAAGTATTGCAGCAGCATGCAGAGACCTAAAAAATTGTGACTCTATGAACAAAAGGGGAAAGGAACTGTCTTCAGGGCAAAAAAGCATTAAACGTCCTGTATCTCTCTCCAAAAGTAGTAATAGAAATCGGAAACCTCTGGAAGGCTCTTTAGATAGGATTACCAGTGTTGAAGCAGGAGGTGAGGAATTCCGTCAGCCATCCTTTGAAACTGAGATGGCATCCGCTTACAGGAATGACAATCTTACCATTGTAGATAAGCACACTACACTCCAAAGTAAAGGGTTTACAAGTCACATGGATATAAAACAGCTTCAATTCAGAACTATAAAATGCAAACATAAAGGATCTGCTGCTGCAACAGAATCATCTCTTAGGAAAGATGAATGTACCCCTGACTGCTGCTTTTCTACTACCAAAGGTGCTCCTGGGTTTCAATTAGATACATCTGCCAAAAGTGGGAAGCTTGATGGCTCTAAACTGCCAAACAGCACTAGAGAGAAATCCCGTGATTCTGCTGAAATAGAAACAGCTGTTGTGAAACATGTACTTTCTGAACTGAAGGAGCTGTCCCATAGGTCCATGAATGATAAAGCTAAAGACTGTGGGCCACCCAAGACTGCAGTGCCCTTACTCTTTTCATCTGTCTCAGGGCAGAATCACTTGCCTATTAAGCCTGATTACAAATACAGCACCTTATTAATGATGTTGAAAGATATGCATGATAGTAAGACAAAAGAGCAACAGATCATGACAACTCAGAACATAGTCTCCTACAGAAGTTCTAGCAATGGCGAAAGTGCTGGAAGTAACACTCCAAATGATTTGACACCTTTGTCTACAATGGGAGCAACTCCTAAATTAGAAAAAAATCAAGATAGTGTTCAAGAACCAGAGTGTCATAAACCCAAAGAAGGTCAGTCCTCTTTTTCACATGGTATCAAAACCAAGCTGATCAATCCTGGTGCTAAAAAAAGGGAACTCACAAATACGGCTGTTTCTGGTACATACTGCACCTCAAGGTGCAGCTGCCCAAAATCTAAGCAACTGTCTAAACTAATAGTTAACACAACATCAAAGAGCAAATCACTAAAACATTTATTCAGTACAGCAGAGTGTGTGTCCCACCAGCATAGAGCTACCCAAAGCTCAGTTGCTAGATCTCTAGGCAAAGCCAAGGAAGATTTTGCAAGGAAAGTACCTTGGGAGTTGATGGGACACTCCCTTGGTGAAGACTCTGCAAGTTCCTCTGATGGCAGTTTAGTTCATGTAAAAATGAAGTCAGAATCTGGTAAAAAGAAAGAGAGCTACAGCTCATATGAAAATGGGGAGTGCCTAGAGTTGGAAGCAGGACTGAATAGAGAAGGCTCCATGGGGGATGAGTCTAAAGATGTAAGCCACGTAGCACCCAAAAAGCGATGGCAGCATTTTAACCAAAGCAGTTCTAAAGCTGGTAAGCACATCAGTAGATCTAGGGAAGCAGAAGGGGAATTACTTTGGCCACCTTTGGCTGGTACTGAATGAAACAGTTTTGCTGGATTGCAGACCTCCTTGCTTTTCAAGGTGATTAAATACGACCCCTAATAGACAAAGTGTGCGAGAACTTTTTAGTTGAGTAATGTTTTCTTGTTTATAATAAGAATTGCAAGTGGGTTTGTTTGATTTCTTATATCTGCAGGTGGGGCTTTCTGTGAAATCCTGTAGCTAAAACCATTGTTAGAAGGCTAGACTAGAACTTGGCTCTTTGACATCTAATTTTCCAGGATAATTCTCTATGTGTTGATAGAGGAACATGTAGTAAAATGCATGCCTGTACCTGTAGTTTGAAGTGGTACAGCTGTTAAATTACTTACATCATCTCATTTGTAGGTTGTGTGAACTAGATGTTGCCAGAATACCCTAACTACATTTACACCATTCAAAAGGGACAATTAAAAAGCTAAGAAGGAAACAAAAAGACCAGAACACATCCTCTCCAGGAACCTACACCCAGATAAGCAGGGATTAACACCAGACAAACAAGCAGAAAACAATCCCCTAATCAAGGAACTACCAAGGAGAAAACTACACCCCCACCAACACTGGCAGGGCAAGCTACTATAGGGAGCAAACCCAGCCTTCACTAGTACTGATGATGTTACCTAGTTGGGCAATGAAACATCTGCAAGCAAACAGCCAAGCTCAGAGAGCACCAAGGACTCCACTTCTTATATCCTATGAAAAGTTGCTCTCACGAACAGTGGAAGATGCCATTGAGGGAGAAAGGAATTGACAAAAAATGCTTTTCTCCAATGGGAGCAGTTTCACTTAGTGACTGCTTTACTTAACAACCAAGTTTTTAAAAAATGCACTAATGTTTGCTGAATAGAAAAGAAGTTCTAAGTTTTTTTCTTTAGTCATTCTTCTCAAAATCAGCTGTATCTCAAAACAGTTTTTATAGTTTTTTATATATAACTTTTGATCCTTATTTTTAATTTGACATCTAATGCTTAGGCAATGGCAAAATCAAATCTTTAAGAGGGTGAGAAAAAAACAGATATAATGGCTTTATTTTTGCAGTCTACTTTAAGATAAGGCAAAAATAGTTTTTGAAAAAAATAAAAGCCCAGAAGCTGGTGCTAGTTTTCCATTCAGGACTGAGGTCTGGAGAACAGCCCAAGAAGGTGTTGTGCTCGGTTTAACAGAAAAACAATTGACTAATGAGCAGATACGGATTGATTTCTGTTGCTGCTTCAGCAGCAGATTCTCTCAACTGTGCCTTCTTATACTGCCTCTTCTCAGACATTCCTATAGTCTTGCCACTTGGTTGAGAGATAGGACTGCTAGACCACCTGGGTTCTGGGCAGGAGTGAAAGTAGCTCCTAGTTAGGCAACTTAACGGGGATGTGGATGGAATCCCCTCTGTGAGGAAGTGAGATTGATGTTTATAGGGAAAAAACACATACAAATCCAAAAAGAACTAAGAGCTTGCGATGATGATGATGATTATATTGTTGAGCTAGGGAAAATTCCATCCTACCCCCATTGTTCCTCTCTGAAGTGTGTGAAGCTGCTTCTCTTTTATCTCAGTTGTAAATCCAGAAAAGAAGCGCCTTAGAAAACCAAGTAAGCGGCTTCTGGAATATGCAGAAGAATATGATCACATATTTGCCCCGAAGAAGAAAAAAAAGAGTCAGGAATCATTTCGAAAGGTGGGTGTAGAATTGAATTAAACTAGGAATTTATGAAAAATGGGGGAAATTACAATTTTTTCATGGCTTAAAAATTAGGACTGGAATTCAAAATATGAGTATGTGCATAGAGCAGAGAGAAGCAATTTCCTCTTCTGGCTGTTTTTAAGAGTATTTGATTAGTGGATGGATATACAGGTAGTCCTCAATTAGCAACTGTCTCATTTAGTGACTATTCGCAGTTATGGTAGTGATGAAAAAGTAACTTTTCAGCCAATCCTCGCATTTGCAACCTTTGCAGGTCTGTAAATCAAAGGAAAGCTGAAGTAAGATTATAAGCACCGTTGCAATTTCACATAGTGACTGCTTTGTTTAATGACCAAGTCCCAATTGTGGTCACTAAATGAGGACTACCTGTAGTAGCATGAGGAAGAATGGACAGTAAATAACAATAAATGATACAAGAACCCCAGCAGTATTTGACTCTTCCTGTGAAGGAAGCTTTTTTAGAACAACAGTACTAATAGTTTGTTGCTGTAATAAGCCACCTCTAGATCATGCTTGCTTCCTACAAAGGAATTGGATTTGAGTGTATCAGCAGTCAGAAAACTGTTCACAGAATTATTATAGTACTTGCCAATCTACCTTGAATACTTTATGTTTAACCTCTGTGTCAGATTGCTGTGGTTCTTTAAATGTATAATTAGAGGTGTGAGGAATACATTTGGTCATGACTGAAGTAAAGAATGAAGAAAGTTGCTTTTTTCCTGTCTCTTTTTTCCTATCTCTGTTTTTTCCAACATATAACTTGTTTGGCATAATCATTAAATATAGTAAAATAAACCAATTTGTATTTTCAACATTACAAGAGTTTTATTTCTTCAAAGTACATGTGCCCCTGAAAACAGCAGGTCCCCATAATGAATTTTTCCTTCATTCTTAGAATTGTCTATTGGCACCCCATGACCTGAAGTCATCAACTTATTGCTTCCCTCATTCCCACTTAATGGTTATCAGGGATAGAGAACAAAGTCAGAGAAACCTCTAGCCCAGTGTTGTCCAAACCTGGCCACTTTAAGATGAGTGGACTTCAACTCCCAGAATTCCCCAGCCAGCATGGCTGGCTGGGGAATTCTGGGAGTTGAAGTCCACTCATCTTAAAGTGGCCAAGTTTGGACAACACTGCTCTAGCCTAATGATACTGTGTACTGTATCATGGGGGGGGGGGATTTATTGGGGGAGAGGAGGGAAATTAGACATGGGGGTGCCATGCAGTGGCAGCACTATGCCTTCATCATTTCTAGTTTTAACCTGTATTTTTAAAAAAACTGAAGAGTCTGTTAAGTGCCTGCTTAATTGTTTCCCCTTGTAGAGCCAAAATAACATTTTAATTTCTTTGACTGCTACCTGAAATATACTGAAATATGGTCATATCCTATATAACTTTGCTCATGATTAGTACTGATTCCTGGTACTGCTGTGACTATTTCTTTGTTTATCACTGGTAATAGACAAGTTCTCTGGAGAAGTCTGAAACCAAACAGAAAAGCAGTATTGGGAAACAAGCACGTAATAAACATCATGAGCAGAAGCCCTTGGATTCAGTTTCATCCACTTCTTCATCAAAAGAATCTCCTCCAATCCTTGAAGCTGAGCGTCCTCTGTCAGATGAGCCTGATGGCCATTCCAGGGAACCAAGATTGGAAATGCCAGTTTTGACATTATCTTCACCAAATGTGTTAGAAGCTGCTGCTGCTGCTGCTTCTCATTCACAGGGAGAAGAACCGTTAATGAAATCAGGTATCAAGATATATTTTCTTTGCAACTCCATTTGAAAACCGGAGATGTTGCAAGTAGTATTTATTGAATTGATTTCATTTATGCCTTGCCTTTCTACCTTGGGAAGTATTCAAGTAAAACAATTTAAAAACAAAAAAGCAAAAAACAACAACAACAACAACAAAACCCACAGCTTGAAATTAACATTAAAATAGATACCAGAAACATTTAACAATTGCGGGTCTGGAGAAAGAGATGTGTCTTTATAAATCGTCTAAATTATTCTCCTGGAAGCATTCTGCTTCACGATTTTATTTGTTGAAAAATATTACCTGTGTGTCTAATTCTCTCTGCCCCAATGTTTATAGGCTGTTTAACTCTGACAAAATGCATAGATACAATTTTCAGACTTCCAGCGTATCAAACAGAACTTCAGTTTATAACAGGTTTTTGGTTATTGTTGTTTTGTTTTGTTTTGAGTAATGTTTTGAGAATTACATTAATTACTGTATAAACATTACAAAAAAATAATGTGAATTTGGACTGTGTTCTTCTTTATTGTTTCTAGCCATCTCTGTTCAAATAAGCATGAGAAAATCACTTTAACACTCTTACATTTTCTTTCTAACTTGCTAGTTAGACTAGTTGTTGTAAAATATCCTGTTAAGAAGACAATGAGTCCAGCCAGACCTGGAACTTTTTATGGTTGACATGGCTTTAAACTGTCATTTCTTATAGCTGCCCCTTCCCTGAGAGCCATTGATCCACAGGTAAAGACCCTTTAGGTCAATAAAATCAGAGCTTAGTAATCCAGTTTGCAGTATATTAAGAGTACAGAAATTTATCACTGTACAGCAGGGATTCCTAAATTTTTTGCCATCACACCTCCCTTTAGTGTAATCTTAATGTACACACCTCCCCTAAAAATCCAAACACCAAAATGAACACATGAACAATGAAAAACAATACAATGAAACTTTGGGAAAGGTGGCTTTATTGTAAAGATGTACAACTAAAAGGTTCTTCACATCTTCCCTGGACTCTGTCTGCACCTCCCCAAGTGAAGTAAACCTGACAATTTGGGAAACCCTGCTGTACAATATAGCACTCTGTTCTCTCGCTCATTCTCTGTGTCATGCACACACATACACAGAAACATGGATTGAAAAAGGAAATGATCTCTAGGGATGGTCTGAAGCAGGATGAAACTGAAGCAACTGGAAAACACTGTATGTAGTTCCTGGGGTTCAGGTTTCACATCCCACATTTAAGGAGTTGGGTAGTATATGTAGAGAAGTGTCATTTTACCTTCACAACAACAGAGAAATAGTGACAGGCCCAAGGTCACCACATAAGAATGAGAATTTACGTCCATGTCCCTGCAGTCCAAGTGCATTGGTGGAACTGGACTTACAGTTGCAATGTACCTTGATCTCAGGTGGGTTGCGTAAGTGGCATAACTGCCATTTTTGTTTTAGACTTCCTTTTTATAGGAAAGAAACGGAGGTATGGTGGTTGGGCTTAAAGGAGTTCATTCACCAATAATTACCAAACAAATTTGCAGCTGCAATTGAATAATTTAGGATATTTCATTTATTCTTGCTGGGTTTTTTCTTGCTGTTGGGAAGAGGTTTAATGAATGATGCCATTATTCTGGTTTTTTGATGCTGCTTTTTTAATCCAGTGAAATTACTGCTATATTTACATCTTTATTATAGGGAGCTTTGAGAGTAAGCGCCAGCGGAAGCCCACAAAAAAGCTCTTGGAATCCAATGATTTAGATACAACGTTTATACCAAAGAGAGAGTGGACCTCTATAAAGAAGGTAAGCTGATCTTTCTTTCAGTTTAAAAATACTTCTTAAAATATTACCATCGACTCTGAAAGTAAAATAATTACAGAAGTGTGGAATTTACTGTAGACAGCATTTGCTTAATTAACGCATAGGAGCTGATGGAAAAAATCCATGTAAAATAATTCAGAACTTGATCTATAACATTCCCATTGCATGTTGTTTAAAAAACACATGCATACATGGACAGAGGCTACACTATGACATGGTGATCTGAATTGTAAATTATTTGGTAAAGAAACCTGGAGTGAAACTGAGTTGCACTTGTGAATTGTGCCCGCTCTCAGGAGAAGTCAGATACCAATTATTGAGCGTGCTGTTCGTTCATGAGTCAGATATCTATCATTGTCAAATTTAGGCCTCTGTTATTTTATGGCGAACAAAGTCACAGTCAACCAAGTACATGGATACAAGGCTTGTAATTGTCCCAAGTTTGATAGACTCAGTGTAATTATTATTTATAATTGGTAGTGCAGGCATCTAAAGGACTAATCCAGTTGTATGTTTGATAACTGCCCACTTGTAATAGTATGTAGGAATGACCCTGGGAGACAGGAGGAAGAGCCATAGCCTGGACCATGGTTTGATAACTGAAATCTGAGTCCAAAGGAGGGGTGGGTGTGGAGAAAGCATCCCAGAAGAGATGAGAGGAGAGTAAAAGTAAGGGAGGGAAGATATATTTTAGACTTGCAAGATTCTGTTGCCTTACAATAAAAGTAGTGCTAGTACTCATGGTTGGTGCTTCTTGCTGGACTACCTCAAAGGGCTGATACCACCTCTGAAATATGAACCATAAAATCTTTGTCCAGTCATGTCCCAAATGTTAGGACAGAAAGGCCATAGAAAGCTAGTGTGGGAGGAGCCTACATACAGGTAGTATGTGACCCAGTGTTACCTTGGCACAGAAAAGGTGGCATGGCACCAAATTACAGATGACGCAGTAGTTGTGGCATACCCTGCAGGACATCACTACCTTTACAAATGGAAGGTGCCTGTTGCTATGGCTGTAATTATCCTATATTTCATGCAGCCTGATAAAAGTTCTTGTTCTTTAAGATTAACCTTCATCAGTCTGGATGAAACATGACCATTGCCAAGAATTTTGGAAGTTCACACATCTGGAGGACACACAGACTATAGATGTCAGTTTTAAAATCATTAAAGTGATGTTGTGTAATTACTATTGCAGTATTATTTATTAATGTGCATGTATTAAAATGTGAAATATTACACTGCATTCATTGAACACTCTTTAGACTTGTTAGTTTCTTATTGTTTTCTGACGGTTATTTTTTTTCTTTTGCTTCAGTAATACACAAAGATTTTTTAATATCTAGGAAATTAATAATACATTAAGTATTATATTTCCTTGTCATCCCACTGTCCAGCCACTGGGTGATCACTTCTGCAGTTTTCCCATTTAAAGTAATTTGTAACATATCAACTGGAACTGCATTTTGAGACAAGCTTAGGAAAAAGTGTGTCCTTGTAGAACGTGTTTTCATGTGCTAAATTATCAGTGTTGCTTATCCACAGTGTTCTGAGGCTGGTCCTTTGGATACTGAAATGCCTGAGTTTTATTCCACATCTCAGCTTTTAAATGCTGGCAAAGGTAAGAAGCACATGCATGAGTAGATAATAGTAAACTGAGCCAGAGTTTTGAATTGCATCTCAGAATCTGTCAGCTATGGTATAAGTAAATACCTTCCTATAAACTACCTGAGCCCAATAAAAAAGAAGCTATATCTTTATTTCATTAGATTGAATTGGTTTAAAATGATATCTTGGCTGACACTTCTACCTGGAATTCCTCATGTAGTTCAGGAACATTCAAAGACTTGAACATATGAAAGGCATGAACCGAAGTCACTTTGAGAAGGAGGAAAATGGTGGTATGTTATGTAAGAGTCAGAAGTCTTCTTTGATTTAACTGCCAGAGTTTCAGCTCCAACCAGACTTTTTTTTTTTTTTTTGGCTATGTTCATAAAGATAAGACATTCACAGTTAATTGAGGTGACTCTTTAATTTTGATATATAGCTTTCAAAGGGATTCTTAAACTACTGCATTTATCTGGAAGTACTTAAGTTGTCTGCATTGAAGATAGCCCTGCCCTGCAAAGGAAGAATAGATAGGAAAAAAATGGTTCCACATTTGCCTGAACCAACAGTTTGCTTTCCTATACAGGAATGCTCACATACTCACATGTTCTCCTCCCTCCTTCTAGCAGAAACAGTGAGGAGGAGGAGGGAGATGAGGAAAAGGCAGCTGCATTAAGAATGGAAGCAGAGAGAAGGGACATCCAAACACTATGGAGATGATGGGGTGGATAGGGGGACGAGATTACTAGACAGAGAAGAGAAACCTATTGAAAGAGGGTTAAATTTTCCAAGCGAATAGTAAGTATCAAGCAATGGCTAGTCTTACACCTTTTCAGCAACATCATTTGTAACTTCTATTCATCCCTCTATTGTTCTCTGAAAATAAAAGTCAATTTTTAGGTAATTACTTGGACTCTCCTAACTCACAGGTAAATTATTGGACCCATGGTGGTCCTACAGAATAAGTGTGGTATGCTGCTTATAAATTAATTGACACTTTTTTCAAGCTGTTAGAACAGAAATATGGAATGTAGTATACGTTGTCATTAGACTTTCTTTGTAGCCGCTGAAGGGGAATGAAAGTTTGTTGTAGAACTTTTTGTTCAATTAGCACATAGGTGGGATTATGATGTTCAGATTTGAGGAACAGGAATGTCAGAATGGCCTTGAGAGGAAGTTAATTCCATGCAGTCTTCAAATGTGTGCTCTTCCTTGGTGCAGCTCCCGAAAAGGCTCCTGGGAAACAGAGGAAGAGAAAGCGGCAGCGACGCATCTTTGCAGTAACCCCCTGTAAAAAAGAGAAGAGTGGGAATGCCCAGGAGGAGACTCCAAACACTGAGGTGCTGCGAAGCTTTGTATGATGTGAAATTGCATTTTCGATTGCTTTTCCCTTAAGGAATAAGCTTTTGTTATATTATAAGAACAACAACAACGTATAAGAAGAGGCATTTCAGCAAATACTGTTTTGTCAACAAATATTTTCCTGCTAAACTAATCACTTGCTTTAGAAGGCTGAATCAAGCTCATTTTTAAGGATATTGTTGAGACAGGTGCATGCCTAGGGCTCACTTTAGATTAGAGTTTTTCAGGTAATTTTGTTCTGAAGTTTGAGTGGTGTCTAATAATAATATCTTTTACAGTGTCGCAGTTCTTTATTTTATACTGGTATAAAAGTGAATGCTATACTTTATATAATTGTTTCCCACATTTTGCATTGGATGGTATTTTCATGGAACAGGAACGTATTTGGCGTTATTTTAAAAATGAAAGTGTTCATATGAGTGGAAGAATTAAACGCATTTATTGAATATTCATATATATAATAGCTGGTGGAACATCTGGAAACATGGGGTTTGTTAGTTTAAAATCTACATTTTTCTTCTTTTTAAAGGGTGACAGATCTACTCATGGAATAGTTGGAAGCCCCAAGGAAACTACTGAGGAAGGTTCTGAAAATGATCATGGGTTGCCTTCATCCAAAAAGATGCAGGGGGAACGAGGTGGAGGAGCTGCTCTCAAGGAGAATGTGTGTCAGGTAGTAGCCTCCAATAATTGCTCTGACATGGTAACTATGAAGATGCTTGAAACATTTAGACAACCAGAGACACATTATATTCCTTGATTCTTTAGAGTGTTTATATAGTAACTGTTTTTGTTTGCCTTGCTTCTTTGCCCTGAAATATACTTATTTATTTGTTTATCATATTTATATAGCCGCCCATCTCACACAAGGTGACTCTGGGTGGCATACAACAATTAAAAAAATAAATACATAAACAACTATATTAAAAAAACAGTAAAAACACACAAAAACAGGAGGGGATAAAATTAATAAGGGAGCCATCGTAAAATCTCCCCAGTCCCCTGGGAACCCCAGGCCTGATCACATAGCCAGGTCTTGAGGGACTGTTGAGAGGGATGGAGCTATCTGACTTCCGGGGGGAGGAGATTCCACAAGGAAGGCGCCACGGCAGAGGCGGCCCACCTCCTGGGACCCACCAGATGTAATTCTCTAGCAGACGGGATCCGCAGCATGCCTTCTCTGCCAGATCTGATGGGATGGGCAGATATAATCGGGGAGAGGCGGTCCCTCAGGTAACCCAGCCCCATGCCATGAAGGGCTTTAAAGGTCAAAACCAGCACCTTGAATTGGACCTGGAAGCAAACTGGCAGCCAGTGCAGCTCGCAAAGCAGAGGTGTAACGTATACCACCCTAGGGGCACACATAACTGCCTGCGCCGCTGCATTTTGCACCAGTTGAAGCTTCTGGATACTCTTCAAGGGCAGCCCCATGTAGAGCGCATTACAGAAATCCAAATGGGAGGTGACCAGGGCATGAGTGACAGTGATTAGGTCCCTCTGATCTAGGAATGGGCACAACTGGCACACAACAGGAAGCTGTGCAAAGGCCCTCCTAGCTATGACTGCCATCTGCTTTTTGAGCAGGAGTCATGAGTCCAGGAGGACCCCCAGATTGCACACAGGGTCTGTTTGGGGCAGTGCAACCCCATTCAGTACCAAAGATGGCATACCTCTAGCACCAGAAGGCTGCAGAACCCACAGCCACTCAGTCTTGCCAGGGTTCGGTTGAAGCCTGTTGTTCCCCATCCAGACCCTCACAGCCTCCAGGCACTGGGATAAGACATTCACAGCATCACTTAATTCACCAGGGGCAGAGATGTATAATTGGGTACCATCAGCATACTGATGATACCTCACCCCATGGCGACAGATGAGCTTTTGCAAACAAGACTTGAGTTTCTACATAATATAAAATCATCAGTCTCTCCACTTCCTTCGCTCCTCCACTTTTCCCTTCTCTCTTTTCTGCTTCTTCTCTCCCCTCTGTTGAATTCCCCCACCGAATTGCTGTCTGCTCTCCTTGTTAATTTGCTTAGTGACGTCTCTGTCTGGGAACTGGCCTCCTTATGTTTCAGCCTATAAAATGTACACATGCTTTCCTGTTGTCTTTGGGGTAGATAAGAAATGTGTCCATACATGTTTGTGGGGAAAAGGGGATACTGGAATTAAGTTACATTTTGTCTTGTAGTATGAACTTAAATCAAACTTTTGTAGCAGCCTAAATTACCCGCATTTAATTCTACAAAAGGATCTGTATGCTCAAGCACAAATTATTATTGAATGTTTTCAGAGGTTTCAGCTGGGGTTTTATATGTTACTGTGCACAGAGATACAAAAAACAACTTCTGATGACATACTGTTCATTTCCACACAGATCTGTGAAAAGCCAGGTGAATTGTTGCTATGCGAAGCCCAGTGCTGTGGTGCTTTCCACCTGCAGTGCCTCGGGCTCTCGGAAATGCCGAAGGGCAAGTTTATCTGCACTGAATGTTCCACAGGTACAGTACTGGATGGATGGGAAAAACTTACTGATAATGTGCTGGTATCACTTTCAAGTGGTGTTGCCTATCAGCTTGAATGGCTTCAAAAAAGGGTTGGACCAATTAGTGAAGTCATGAGGATCTGTGGCTATTAGCCTTGATGGCAGTGGGACTGCTTCTGAAGACCATCTGCCGGGAGACTAGATGGTCCAGGGGCCTGATCCAGCAGGGCACTGCTTAGGTTCTTATATCCTTAGGTAAGCATTTGAACCTGTTGCAAACAAGGAGCT
Source organism: Liasis olivaceus (assembly GCA_030867105.1). Classification (NCBI taxonomy): domain Eukaryota; kingdom Metazoa; phylum Chordata; class Lepidosauria; order Squamata; family Pythonidae; genus Liasis; species Liasis olivaceus. Next base: position 63,025,468 of record CM061348.1, on the reverse strand, counting down.
TTGCTATGGGGAACACATGGCCTTGTGGTCAGCTGATCTAGAACATATTAGAGCTTTGTTGTGATGCCTTCTCTCTGGATGATTACTTAATTGTAAGCTTTTGTTGTTGTTGCGTCTGTATTTGAATGCTCCTGTCTCTTGTTCTTGATCTCCTTTAGGAGTTCACACGTGTTTTGTATGCAAGAATAGTGGGAAAAATGTGAAGCGTTGTTTGCTTCCTCTGTGTGGCAAATACTATCATGAAGAATGCATACAGAAATATCCTCCCACAGTCATGCAGAACAAGGGCTTTCGCTGCTCACTGCATATCTGCATGACATGCCATGCTGCTAACCCAGCCAATATTTCTGCATCTAAAGGTACATCAACTTCCATATATAGTGGACTTCTTTATGTGGTCAGTTCAGTGATGCCAAAATTTGAGGCAAGATGTGGGTTCTGTTTGTAGACATTTAAAGAGAGGATGAACTGTTTTTCTATTGAAATCTGAATTTTATTAAATGTTTTCCCAGATGTATTAATTTTTGAAACTGCAATTCAATATATTCCCTTTTTAGGTCGCTTGATTCGTTGTGTGCGGTGCCCTGTTGCATATCACTCAAATGATTTCTGCCTTGCTGCTGGGACAATGATCCTTGCTTCCAACAGCATGATTTGCCCCAATCATTTTACCCCTCGAAGGGGCTGTAGAAACCATGAGCATGTAAATGTCAGCTGGTGTTTTGTTTGCTCAGAAGGTAATGCATTATTTGCTGGATGTGATGTGTTGTGTATATTTTAATGAAGACTTCTCAGAAGATGGGAGAGGGAATTGTGGTGGATCTATCAGAAGAATAAAGCAAAGGCAGCCTAGATATTATCTCTATGTAGGATCTGATAAAAGTAAACCTTAACAAAGGATGTTAAGATGAGTTATGGCTTAATTGCTTCATTTATTATCAATTATATTTTACTCTGCTTTTTTTCTGTGAAGTATAGGACAGCCTATGTGGTTGTCTCCTCTCTGCCCCTTTATCATCATATGGACCATTTGTGATGTATAATAAGATGAAAGATGGTGACCAGTCTAAAAGCAACCCCAAAGTTTTGCGGTGAGGTTTGGGGATATTGTACAAGACTGGATCTCAGTACTACTTAATTATGTAGAAGTGCTGTGGATTCCTGATTGCCCCAAATAACATTCATAATAGAATAAAAAGATTTATTTGTTTGTTTGTTTGTTTGTTTGACTTAGATGCCCCCAACTCCAAGTGACTCTGGGTAGCTCATGGCATAAAAAACAAAAGAATATACACACACAAACACACTAAACAAGATAACCTAATCCAGTCAACAAACATCATGCACTCAAAAAGGGGCTGCAATCAGCCTAGCCCAAAGCCTGGGATTCGGGCCAAAATGTCATCAGGGTGGGAGCCATCCAGGTCTCTGGAGGAACCTCATTCCAGAAGGCAGGAATAGGAACCTGAAGAAGAAAGGGTTATGATTATTTTTTAGATTTTTTTCCCCCTTCTTTTTTCCTTTTTTTCTCTTGTTTTCCTCTGCCCATGTAACACTATTTAGTGTATTAAATAATGAAGTAAAATAACTACGAGAAACAAAGCTGCTGGTTGGGAGTAATGCAAATGTTCTCTCCTGCAAGGGCATCTCTGTACAAATAGATGTTGTAGTATTAAATACTTGCATATTACTTTGGCTTTAAGATCCCTAATTATAAATCTATTATTGAAGTTAACTTGGTTCTGATGACCATGATAACCTGCCTTTCATCCTTACAGGTGGAAGCCTTTTATGCTGTGAGTCATGCCCTGCTGCCTTCCATCGGGAGTGTCTGAACATTGACATGCCAGAGGGGAGTTGGTACTGTAATGACTGCAAGGCTGGCAAGAAGCCACATTATAAGGAAGTGGTCTGGGTGAAAGTGGGGCGTTTCAGGTGAGTAAAGGAAGTAACTCATGTTACATTTAAATTACTGATTTTGTTTCAGATAAAATCTGAGTCTGTCCATTAGAAGAAGAAACTATCACCATCATCTTTATAGTACAGTGGTACCTTGAGTTACGAACTTAATCTGTTCTGTGACTCTGATCGCAACTCGAGTTGGTCTCAACTCGAGGTAAATTTTCCCATAAGGTTCAATGTAAATACGGTTAATCCGTTCCGCCCTCCGAATTTGGTCGCACCACGAGGCAAATTTCCCCATAAGGTTCAATGTAAATACGGCTAATCCGCCCTCCAAATTTGGTCGCACCACGAGGCAAATTTCCCCATAAGGTTCAATGTAAGCCGTATTCTTGCCAAACCTGCTCTGCATTTTCTTTGGAGCCATGCTGACAAGCACACCAAAAACCTTCCAAACGCCACAAAACACACCACAAGCCTCACCGAACGTCTCCTTGCTACCGTGATCTCGCCCACAGGAAGCCGCGACCGCGTGGCAGCAGGGCAAATGGCCATGGATCCGGTTTGTAGCTTGAGGCGGAGTTCACACGTTGAGGTAAATTTTTGGGGCCGGAGCTGGTCGTATCTCGAAAAATTCGTAAGGAGGGGCGTTCATAACCTGAGGTACCACTGTAATTGCTAATAAGCTGCCTTAACACACGTCTGTGTTTATCCTCCATGTTTGCTGCTGAGGCTTCCACATTGTTAAGAGAACATGTAAAGCGTTTGGTCTTGTCATGCTATGTTGTGACTGAGTTAGGAACCATACAGAGGATGTATATCTGAAAACAGACACTGCAGTATACATATCTATTCATTACTTTATCTGGTGTTCTTTATTACCAGGTGGTGGCCAGCTGAGATTTGCCACCCTAGGACCATTCCTATCAACATTCAGAAGATTAAACATGTCATTGGTGAATTCCCTGTCCTTTTTTTTGGCTCAAATGATTACCTTTGGACTCACCAGGCTCGTGTGTTTCCTTATATGGAAGGAGATGTGAGCAGTAAGGACAAGATGGCGAAGGGAGTAGATGGCATTTATAAGAAGGGTAACTTATTTTCTTTCAATCTAAGGAAGTGCTTAAGTGATCACATCACAAAACCAAAAAGTACTCGGCCTGTACTTCTGTGTTCTTAGGTGATATATCAAATTACTTTATTGCAGCCTCAGAACAAACATGAGTTAAAACATATCACAATCTAATATTATTTGCATTTTTATCACAGATAGTGAATTTGCCTGTGGGTTACCTATAACATGTATCAATAACTTTATTGTGGAGGAGTTCAGTGTGTTATATTTGCTTTGATTTTATTGAAGTGAAGCCACCATAATAGTCTATAGTTGGGTGTTTTCCTCTTGAAGGCATGTAAATGATTTGGGTCTCTAGCCACTGACCATAAAAGGCAAACTTTACGTCTTCACTCAGCCTAACTTCCTCCTTGGTTCAGCAGAGCATACTTCATTTTCCAAACTGCCCTGATCTATATGTCTCATTGCTGGTGCTGGAAAGATGAATCTGAGTTGAAGCTTTGCATAGTTTAGGGCATGTCCTCCTTTTTATTTTTTGGGCATATTACTTACACATTTATTCACATACCATTCTTCATGCAAAAATCTTGAGAAACAATCCAAAGATTGCTAGAAAGGTGTACACAAGTGCCTGTTCAAATGTAATAGAAAAGCACTTCTCAACTTAGCTCTGCAGGAAGCTGCTGTGAGATTTGAAGAATTAAAGGCACAGAAGGAACTACGTCAGCTACAAGAAGACAAAAAGAATGATAAGAAACCCCCACCATACAAACATATTAAGGTGAGAATGCAGAACATAAGAGATCTGATAGTACCTTAAATATAATTGAGTGGGCCGTGAGATTGTATGCTGCTTTTGCAAGCCTTAACTGTATATAAAGCTTTAGTTGTAGTCAGGAATTTCTCTTAATTAGCACATATATTTCTTACTTAGCTTGGATTTAAACCTCCATGTTTCCTACTATCTTACTGCCCTGTGGAAAGTTTATTTATATTTATTTATTTATTTATTTGACTTATCCCCGCCCATCTCCCCACAACGGGGGACTCTGGGCGGCTTACAACAAACTAAAATCGGAAATACATAATTAAAATTATAAAAAAGTTTAAAAGTTATAAAAACCAGAATTTACAAAGATAAAGATAAAAAGGCTAAAAGATCCAAGAGGCCGATAGAGGCCACACCAGGCCGCTAAGGGGCCAGCCAACCCCATTTCTGGTATCCTCCCTCCCCGCCCCAGGCCAGATGGCAGAGCCAGGTCTTCAAATCCCTCCGAAAGGCCTGGAGTGAGGGGGCCTGTCTCACCCCTGGGGGCAGGATGTTCCAAAGGGCGGGGGCCACAGCAGAGTAGGCCCGCCTTCTGGACCCTGCTAGTTGTTCTTTTACTGCGGGGATCCGGAGCATGCCCTCTCTCTGAGATCGGGTGGGACGGGTTGAAATCGTGGGGGCGAGGCGGTCCAGTTAATACTGGATAGAAATTTAAAGAAGGAAGGAAATCCCTGCAGTCTGTGCTATTGTACTCTAACACTGTTAAATGAACCACAGATTCCCAAACTCTTTCTCCCATCCCACCCTTTGTAAATTAGCTGTTAGCTACACTGAGTTGAACATGGTACTAACCTGCAATAAATCTATATAAGATCTTGTTCAGAAGGGAGTTTCCTGGTTCAGCAAAGATATATGATTGCAGAAATAATATGTATTATAATAAATAATATGTAGAAATAATATATCTTTTGGAGGGCCAGCCCATCTGACAGCCCTTATATGATCACATAATTGAAGTGGAATATGTATTATTTCTGCTGGCAGTGGTAGTAGTAAAGTGGCACAAAGTACCCTCTGCAGCTGTAAAAGTTTTCTGGTATCTATTCCAACATTATTTCCCCATCATATGTGTTGCTGAAAATTATTATTCTTTCCGTGGATTTCAGCATACTATCAGACAGTGCATCTGAGCAGTATTTCCAAAATGCACACTTCCTAAAACAATGGGTTTACTTGGAGTTGTCTATTTCTGTTTGTAGGTAAACAGGCCTGTGGGCAAAGTACAGATCTTCACCGCAGACTTGTCTGAAATACCACGCTGCAACTGCAAGCCTGCAGATGAAAACCCCTGTGGCTTAGACTCAGAGTGTATTAATCGCATGCTGCTCTACGAATGTCACCCTGCGACTTGCCCAGCTGGAGAACGCTGCCAAAACCAGTGTTTCACCAAGAGACAGTATCCAGAAGTAGAAATCTTCCGTACGTTAGCATGTGGCTGGGGCTTGCAAGCTAAGAGAGACATTAAAAAGGTACTTTTGCTTTTTGTTTTCATTATAGTTAATGCATATCTAAAAGCAAAATAAAAGCCATTTTTCTTGTTCTCAGATACATCAGGAACATGGGGTAGAAGTTTTGTTTCCCATGGTCATTTTTCTACCTACACAGAGGTTAGATTATGCAACAAGGGAATCTTAAACTACATCCCTCAAATCAGTGTATGTCAACAATTCCAAAGATTGATTGTACTGATTGCCTTTCCAGTGTCAGTTATTTCTCTTTCCAATGTCAATTATTTATCATACAGATTCTGATTTAAAAGACACAAATTGTTTTTGTCAGTTCATTGTTTCTGATACCCACATGTTGTTACATCAAATTATTACTGAGTATTCAAAATATTCCCCTTCATGGATCACTGCCTTGTCGTGGCGAAGGGGCTTGTGTAACTCAGTGAAGCCATGAGCTATACCGTGCAGGGCCACCCAAGACGGACAGGTCATGACAGAGAGTTCTGACAAAATGTGGTCCACTGGAGAAGGAAATGGCAACCCACTCCAGTATCCTTGCCAAGAAAACCCCATGGACAATGTTAAAAGGCTAAAAGATATGACGCCGGAAGATGAGCCCCTCAGGTCGGAAGGTGTCCAATATGCTACTGGGGAAGAGCGGAGGGCAATTCCAAGTAGCTCCAGAAAGAGTGAAGCGGCTGGGCCAAAGCCGAAAGGACGTTCAGCTGTGGATGTATCTGGAAGCGAAAAGAAGGTCCGATGCTGTAAAGAACAATATTGTATAGGTACGTGGAATGTAAGATCCATGAACCAAGGCAAGCTGGATGTGGTCAAACATGAGATGACAAGATTGAACGTCGACATCTTGGGAATCAGCGAATTGAAATGGACGGGAATGGGTGAATTTAATTCAGGTGACCACTATATCTACTACTGTGGGCAAGAAACCCTTAGAAGAAATGGAGTTGCACTCATAGTCAACAAGAGAGTGGGAAAGGCAGTAATGGGGTACAACCTCAAAAACGACAGAATGATCTCAGTGCGTATCCAAGGAAAACCATTCAACATCACAGTAATCCAAGTCTATGCCCCAACCACTGATGCCGAAGAAGCTGCAGTTGACCGGTTCTATGAAGACCTACAAGACCTTCTAGAACTAGCACCAAAAAAAGATGTCCTTTTCATCATGGGGGATTGGAATGCTAAAGTAGGAAGTCAAGGAGTAATCGGAATAACAGGCAAGTTTGGCCTTGGAGTACAAAATGAAGCAGGGCAAAGGCTAATAGAGTTCTGTCAAGATAACAAGCTAGTCATAGCAAACACTCTTTTCCAACAACACAAGAGACGACTCTACACATGGACATCACCAGATGGTCAATACCGAAACCAGATTGATTACATACTTTGCAGCCAAAGGTGGAGAAGCTCTATACAGACGGCAAAAACAAGACCAGGAGCTGACTGTGGCTCAGATCATGAGCTTCTTACTGCAAAATTTAGGCTTAAATTGAAGAATGTAGGGAAAACCACTAGACCACTCAGGTATGACTTAGATCATATTCCATGTGAGTACACAGTGAAGGTGATGAATAGATTTAGAGGATTAGATTTGGTAGACAGAGTGCCTGAAGAACTATGGACGGAGGTCTGTAACATTGTACAAGAGGCAGCATCTAAAACCATCCCAAAGAAAAAGAAATGCAAGAAAGCAAAATGGCTGTCTGATGAGGCTTTACAAATAGCTGTGGAAAGAAGGAATGCGAAAAGCAAGGGTGAAAGGGAAAGATATAAGCAACTGAATGCAGATTTCCAGAGAATAGCAAGGAGAGATAAGAAGGCCTTCTTAAATGAACAATGCAAAGAAATTGAAGAAAACAATAGAATGGGGCAGACTAGAGATCTCTTCAAGAAAATTGGAGATATCAAAGGAACGTTTAGTGCAAAGATGGGCATGATAAAGGACAAAAAAGGCAGGGACCTAACAGAAGCAGAAGAGATTAAGAAGAGGTGGCAAGAATACACAGAAGAACTCTACAAGAAAGATCTTAATGTCCCTGATGTCCATGCTGGTGTGGTCACTGACCCTGAGCCAGACATCCTAGAGAGTGAAGTCAAGTGGGCCTTAGGAAGCATTGCTAACAACAAAGCTAGTGGAGATGACAGTATTCCAGCTGAGTTATTTAAAATACTAAAAGACGATGCTGTTAAAGTGCTGCACTCAATATGCCAGCAAGTTTGGAAAACGCAACAGTGGCCACGGGATTGGAAAAGGTCAGTTTACGTTCCAATTCCAAAGAAGGGCAATGCCAAAGAATGCTCAAACTATCGCACAATTGCACTCATTTCACATGCTAGCAAGGTTATGCTCAAAATCCTACAAGCTAGGCTTCAGCAGTACGTGAACCGAGAACTACCGGATGTACAAGCTGGGTTTCGAAGAGGCAGAGGAACTAGAGATCAAATTGCCAACATTCGCTGGATCATGGAGAAAGCACGAGAGTTCCAGAAAAGCATCTACTTCTGCTTCATTGACTATGCAAAAGCCTTTGATTGTGTGGATCACAACAAACTGTGGCAAATTCTGAAAGAGATGGGGATACCAGACCACCTTACCTGTCTCCTGAGAAATCTGTATGCGGGCCAAGAAGCAACAGTTAGAACCGGTCGTGGAACAACCGATTGGTTCAAAATAGGGAAAGGAGTACGACAAGGCTGTATACTGTCACCCTGCTTATTTAACCTATATGCAGAGTACATCATGAGAAATGCCAGGCTGGAAGAATCACAAGCCGGAATTAAGATTGCAGGGAGAAACATCAATAACCTCAGATATGCAGACGATACCACCCTAATGGCAGAAAGTGAAGAAGAACTAAAGAGCCTCTTGATGAGGGTGAAAGAGGAGAGTGCGAAAGCTGGCTTGAAACTCAACATTAAAAAAACTAAGATCATGGCATCTGGACCCATCAATCCCTGGCAAATAGAAGGGGTAGAAATGGAAGCAGTAACAGACTTCATTTATTTGGGCTCCAAGATCACCGCAGACGGAGACTGCAGCCATGAAATTAAAAGACACTTGCTCCTTGGGAGGAAAGCTATGGCAAACCTAGATAGCATATTAAAAAGCAGAGACGTCACCTTGCCGACAAAGATCCGCATAGTCAAAGCTATGGTTTTTCCAGTAGTAATGTATGGCTGTGAGAGCTGGACCATAAAGAAGGCTGAACGCTGAAGAATTGATGCCTTTGAACTGTGGTGCTGGAGAAGACTCTTAAGAGTCCCCTGGACTGCTAGGAGGTCAAACCAGTCAATCTTAAAGGAAATCAACTCTGATTGCTCATTGGAAGGATTGATACTGAAGCTCAAGCTCAGATACTTTGGTCACCTAATGCGAAGAGAGGACTCTTTGGAAAAGACCCTGATGCTGGGAAAGATGGAAGGCAAAAGGAGAAGAGGACGGCAGAGGATGAGATGGCTAGATAGCATCACTGAAGCAATGAGCATGAAATTGAGCAAACTCAGGGAGGCAGTGAAAGATAGGAAGGCCTGGCGCAATATGGTTCATGGGGTCACGAAGAGTCGGACACGACTTAACGACTAAACAACAACAACAATTCAAAATATTCTTAAACTGTGCGATAAATACCATGATTCTAAATACTGTATTTTATTAGGAAATAATTGAACAAAGTTCCTTAAAAAATATTTGCCAGTTTTACTGTACTAATTACCACAGTTGCTTCAGTAGTCAGGTTTTTATAAGAGAAGCTTTAAGTTTATGATAGCCTTGAGAAGAAGCACAGTGAGAGGCTGTAATATCTAAGCCCATGTAGGCTTATTAGGTTGTGGGTGGAATATAAATATGTATGACTGACTTCCTTCCTTCCTTCCTTCCTTCCTTCCTTCCTTCCTTCCTTCCTTCCTTCCATACCCCAGTTCCAAACTGTTAAGAGCTTTAAAAGCAGTTCTTTTTATTTATTACATAAATAAGCTGATTATGTATTAGTTACATTGGTTACCTATGTGGCAAATATATAGACTGCCTGGGTCTCTGGCAGCCTCAGAGCTTCTGGAGTTTCAAAAGCAATCATATGTAGGCTGTACTCTTGTAATAAGAATGATAATGGGAATAGTCATATGCTATGGTATTTTTAGAGAACATTGTTGAACGTGAAACAGAATGGTGTCTCCCCAGACTTCTCTCAAAAAAGTACTTGAAATACTGCCATTAACGAAGAACTCTTTGTTGTCCTAGTTTTGTAATCAGAGCACTTACTTGTGTTTCTTCCCTGCACTTTCAGGGTGAGTTTGTGAATGAGTATGTGGGAGAATTGATAGATGAAGAAGAATGTCGGGCCAGAATCCGCTATGCTCAAGAGCATGATATCACCAACTTTTACATGCTGACTTTGGACAAGGTTGGTGAAAGCTTTTTTGTTTCCTGTATGTTGAGTGACAGGTGGCTCTATATAATTTCTTTTCAGCATTTGGAGTGCTTAACAGAACATCAGATACCCTTGAAAAAACAAATGCTCCTTTGATAAGTTTGGGGTACTGTGCTTTCTGAACTATTCAACTTGTTAGCTCTGTATTTCCTAAAGCACTCTACATATGGGGCTGGTCTGAGCTAAGAAAAGGTTAAAGCTATGTTTTTCAAAGGTGATTCCGTTTGGTGATTTTAGGATCGAATAATTGATGCTGGACCAAAGGGCAATCATGCTCGATTCATGAACCATTGTTGCCAGCCAAACTGTGAGACCCAGAAGTGGTCAGTGAATGGAGATACTCGGGTTGGGCTGTTTGCCCTTGTAAATATTAAGGCAGGTCAGTATTTCTCATAGTAGCTTTCTTTTGAAATGTTTGGGGTTTCTTAAATGCTTAGCTTTTGCGGTCTGTTGGTGATTGTGAAGCCCATTAGAAAGATATTAGTGTTCAGGAGATACGCCATTCAGATGGATAGCTTGGCCCTTAAGATACATTGTGTGGCCCTGAGTACATGGACAGCGTCTGCTAGCCAGAACTGTATCTGCAATTGGTCTTTTTTCTTCTTTCTCTCTGCTCACTCACTTCCCGCAGGATGGCAGAGGACAGTTTGCTTGCAGCAGGTGCACGGCTCTCCTTTCTTTTCTCTAAATGCTGAAGACTTTTCCTACCTCATGTCTTCTTCATTCCCTTCTCTGCTCCTTTTCTGCATAGTTTTTGATGCCAGGGTTCCTTCCATTTGCTTGGTTGAAGAGGTCCTGCCTGCTTTGTGAGCATTGGCAGGACTGCACTTCTCCAGGAGCCTGCAGGAGTATTCTGGCTACTTGAAAGAGTTGCTAAAAGAAGGAAACACACAAATGCTTTATTTAGTGGGATTGGGTCCTACAAAGGGTTAATCTCTAATAATTGCATTATTAACTAGTGGATACTGCTCTGTTGCAGTCATTCTGTTAGAAAAAACATGGCACGGCCATACTTCAGAAACAGTACTGAGATAAGTCAGGAGATCCTGCCTAACACAGTGGAAATAGAAATAGATTCCCCTCAGCACTTGTAATTTTTCTTCTGGCTGCCTTTTAATCTTTCATTCCTTTATTAGACACTGAATCTCATGCTCAAAAGCCTGTACATTATCATCCAGGTGGGTCTCACTGATTTCTTTCATTATCAGGGACTGAGCTGACTTTTAACTACAATCTGGAATGTTTGGGGAACGGGAAAACAGTTTGCAAGTGTGGAGCACCAAACTGCAGTGGCTTCCTTGGAGTACGACCAAAGGTATAACAGTCTATCTTTGGATACGTTCCCTCAGATGCACTCAGAATTATACTGGCCTTACAGGTAGTCCTCACTTAACAACCATTCATATAGTGACCATTCAAAGTTACAACAGTGCTGAACGAAGGGACTTACAACCAGTCCTCGCACTTACAACTATCGCAGCACCCCTGCGGTCATGTGATTGCGATCCAAGCACTTGGCAACCAGCTCACACTTATGACAGTTGCAGCATCCCAGGGTCATGTGACCGCCACTTGCAACCTTCCCAGCCAGCTTCTGGCAAGTAAAAACAATGGGGAACCGCATGATTTGCTTAATGACCATATGATTCGCTTAACGACCATGTGATTTGCTTAATGTCTGCTGCAAAAAAGGTCATAGAATTGGGTGTGACTCTCTAATAACCACCCCACTTAACAATGAATTTTCTGGTCCCTATTGTGGTTGTTAAGCAAGGACTACCTGTGCTTATACTGGATGCATAGGAATTCTATTTGTACTGGCGTGGTCCTCTACTGCTTGTGTAATTTGCTCCTGATGGTAAAAGTAGTATCCCTGTTGCCTATTCTGCATTCTTTAAACTAGCTGAGAATACAAATTTAAAAAAGAAGAAAAGCAACTCTAAATTTCTGCTCTAAATCTCTTCATTTTTCCTGAAGCAAAGATCCATCAAATATTAGCTCTCAAATATCTCATAAAGGGCAAAGCAAATCTAGTTTTGTTAGATCAACAATTTATACTGATCCTACATCTATTTTAAATATAATATTAGTTCCATACCACTGGATGAAGCCAACCCATTTTGTTTTCCTTGTAGGAGTATATCTACTAATGGTAGATGGACTATTCAGGATTGGACATCTCACTGTGTACCTTAGTTAAACAAGTTAAACAAAACTAGTTATACAAGAACAGGGAATTGTTCATTCTGAACAGTTGCTCACTGGCATTATTACTGTCTCCAGAACCAGCCACCTGCTACAGAAGAGAAATCCAAGAAATGTAAGAGGCGGCACGGAAAGCGCAAGTCACAGACAGAAATCATGAAAGAGCGGGAAGATGAATGTTTCAGCTGTGGAGATGGTGGGCAGCTGGTTTCCTGTAAGAGGCCCGGCTGCCCAAAAGTCTACCATGCTGACTGCCTCAATCTGACGAGGCGGCCTGCAGGTCAGTAATGTCTTCTCATACTCTGTTACTGCAGAAAACAGCCCTCCCTGGCTTGCAGCACTTCCAGGAGTGGATGGTGCAGGGAAGACAAAGGACCAGATAAGTTTGTGTTGGCTGAAGTTTTGTTCTTTAAAATAGATTTAATCAGCCAAATACAAACATGCTCTTCCTTTTAAGGTGTTCTGCGCTCTTCTTCTCATACCCTATGTTAATGAATCAAAATCTAGGTCAGAGTTAGAAAGTGTAATTCTTTTCTTCGTACGTTAAATGCAGTACTAATAGAAGAGATTCTCTGGATGAAATGGAGCCAGTTATCTCAGCTGTACCTTTTTTCGCATTAAAGTGTTCCACTTTAACAAGCTTTAAATAAAAGCTGTTAAATGATGCGATCACATTGCCTGTCTACCCATGTTGAAGGATTCCCTTGTAAATGGCTCCTTGAGTTTGAACTGACTAATTTATGTGGGCATATAATTGCCACCCGAAGCAGCGTTTATCATTCGAGTGAACTAGAGTACGGAACAAAGGCAGATCAGAAGAAATGAGGGAGAGGAGCCTAGGGAGCCAGACATCTGCTTAAACAGCAACAGTTGTGGCCCAGGAGAGGTTATACCACCTCTAACTTTTTTCTTGAGGTGGAAGAATTGGAAATCTTTATGTCTCTATTAAATTCTGTCCTCCTTAAGCTCCCTTTAGCTCACCCCTAGCCCTAGGGGGTATATATAAGCTGTTCTTCATGAAAACGCACACGTGTTCCATAGGAGTGCAGTGACTTTGTGCCAAGGCCCTGTTTATTTCTGATCATAGGTATCCTTTCTTGCTCTGTAGATGGAGGTTCCTGCAGTTGGAACCAGGGCAAAGTCAAAACTCAATAATAAAGAGTGGAATGAAACCGTTGTAGGTAATGAATTAGGCCTTTGTCTGTTATATCCACTGTGTGCAATTTAATACCAGCATCTGGGTGCCTGGGAAGCTGGAGCTGAATTTAGTGATCTTCTCTGAACAGCTTCCACCAGTCAGGGTTTCCTTGCATCCTGATTTCAGGGACTTGTCTCTCTGCCAAGAAGCTGCCGTAGCTCATCTCAGTCACGCTTTTTCCCATGCTGCAGGGAAATGGGAATGTCCTTGGCATCAGTGCGATGTGTGTAACAAAGAAGCAGCCTCCTTCTGTGAGATGTGTCCCCGATCATTCTGCAAACAGCATCGGGAAGGCATGCTGTTCATCTCCAAACTGGATGGACGCCTGTCATGCACAGAACACGATCCTTGTGGACCTAACCCTCTAGAGCCAGGAGAGATTCGTGAGTATGCGCCTCCCACAGAATCAGCAGCTGGCTGCCAAAACACTCAGCCACCAGACCAGCAGCCTGCGGCCACAGGCCCGAAATCTCAGTCCTCAGAGAGGCTTCCTCTGACTGTGTCCCTGAGGCTGCAATCCTCAGATAAACCACCTTCCTCTTCATTGGCTCTGAGGCTACAGTCCTCAGACAAGCCGCCTTCCTCGGTGGCCCTGAAGCTACAGCCCTCAGATAAACCACCCTCTACAGTGGCACTGCGGCTACAACCAGCAGACAAACTGCCCTCCACCCTGGCCCTGAGTTTAAAACCCTCTGACAAATTGCCCTCCACCCTGGCCTTGAGGTTCAAGCCTTCAGACAAATTGTCCTCCGCCCTGGCCCTTAGATTGCAGTCATCAGACAAGCCACTTTCGGCGGTGGCTCTTAGGCTACACCCCTCAGAAAAGTCAGCACCCACGGTGGCCCTCAGGCTGCGGGCCTCTGAAAAGCTAGCCTCCCCCGGGGCCCAGAAGGGGCAACCCCCCGAGAAGCTGTCCCCTGCCGTAGTTCGGGAGGGACAGCCCTCCACCACCACCGAGGAGAAGTCACCTGGATCTGAGACAGCAGCCGATTGCTCAGCCCTAGAAGCACCCAGGAGTTCAGACCCATCACCTTCGGCGAGTGCTCCCCGGCCCCCGTTGCTAGATAAGCCCACCGCCACCCCGCCGCCCTGCGGGCAGGTAGTGGACAGAGCTGCAGAACCTGATTCTCTGAGGCCTCCGCCGCAGGGCAGGGCCATTTCTGTGGGACCGCTGCCTCAGCCTCCAGGGAAGGCGGCCCCTTCGCTGAGCCTGAAGCCGCAGCTGCCAGTCAGACCCATCTCCCCGGTGGCCCTGAGGTCTAGGCCGTCAGAGAGGCTAGTTGCTCCGACCGGCTCACCGCCTCAGACGCCCAGCAGGCTGCCTACCCCCGTGGACGCTCGGCCTGTACCATCTGACAAGCCTTCTACCGCCGCGGGCCTGAGGCCTCAGCTCTCAGACAGGCTTCCTGCCCCACTAAACCCCAGGCCTTTGCTTTCAGAGAAAGCACTGCGGCCGGTCGACCAGAATGCTCAACCCAAAGAAAGAGGCTTTGTGACTGTGGAGCAGAACCCTCAGCCAAAAGAACGGACATCTGTATCTGGCGAGCAGTCTTGTCAGCCGACGGGGAAATTTCTACCCTTCCCAGGGCAAACCACCTGCCCAGTAGAGAACTTGCAAATGCATGAAAAGACCTCTTGGCTTAGTGCAAAAGGGCTGCCACCCGTGGAGCAATCATTTTGGACAGCTGAGAAACTGCAGTCTCCTGAGCACAGTCTCTGTCCAGGCCAAGAAGCAATACCTGCACCCTCCACGGAGCAGACATTTTGGTCCACAGAGAGACTGTCTGCATTTGAGCAACCCCCTTGGCCCGGAAGGGAAGCTCCACTGCCTTCTGGGCAAACTTCATGGCTGACCAGAAACATTCAGACATTGGAGCAGATCTCTTGGCTTTCTGGGAAAACACAAACGTCTGTGGGGCAGGGCATCTTGCCTTTGTCTGAGCAAAATGCGGTGCTAGGACTGGACCAGGACTGTCCTGGCCACGAACCTCCTGAGTCTAAATCTAAGTAAAGCCAGTTTGAGGCCAGACGGGTCACCATATTTGTTTTGGTTGGTTTTTTAATTGTATGGGAAAGGATTATTTTTGTTTGTTTGTTGTTTTCTTTTTAATACATTTCCCCAGATTCTTAACCTCTAGCATCATCCTGCTCAACCTATACAGATACATTTTAACTAAATCTATGATGTCCAACCAAGGAGCAAGAATGTAGGTGGTCTGTACCTTCATTTTGCAAACAATAACACTCAAATAAAGAAATCCACTTGGGATAAAAGACTTAATTCCATTAATCAGCTTACTAATTTTGTGAGTCTGAGTAACAGACTTGCATCCCTAGATTATTCCCATGTAGCTCCAAAGAAATAAATTGTTATCATAACAGAGTTCTACACTGGCCCCTCACATTTTCAAAATGCTTAACTTAACCCAGATATTGAGGGCACAAAAGGAAATGCAGCAGGTTTTTAGTGCTTAATTTTCATTCCTTGCAGTCTAACTTTTAGGAGTGATTGTTTGAATTTATGCTGTCAGGGTGAAGCTTTTCAAATGCAGGTGCTTAAAAAAAAATACTTGAAGTTAGTTGAGGACCTCAGTTCTGCAGAAGAGAACAACTTGTGCCTCTGTAAACCTAGGTCTTACAGTGGGAATATTCAGAAATACTATCTGATAGATTCTTTGGGACTTAGATCTTTAGTGCAGCGGCGTTAGAGCTCCCTCTTCAACAGAGTTTTGCCACTAAAGACAACAGCAGGTTAGAAAAATAAGTACATTTTTTGTCTAGCTTTTCAGTGCAGCATTGCTGTTGGGTTTTGTTTTCTTTTTACAGTTTGTTCACCAAAGTCATCTTGTAGTCAAAATGATTAGCCAGTGTGGACAAATAAAACTAATTTTGCCCTTTTCCACGGCAAACCTGCTTAAAAATAATGTCTGCATTATGTATGGGTGTATTTCTAAATCATGGGCTACTTCAGAAAATTAAACAATTGATGGCCTATATGAGAATAAATGTTCAAGATGAAAAGTGAATATTAATATTCTGATTAGTGACTAGTTTAGTAAGCTTTTCATATTGTCTCCTGCAACACTCCCAGGCCCCACCTGCAGAAAGTTTACTTGAATTTAAGGGGACGTCATATCAGAAACAGAGATAGCTGAAGTCATAGTTCTCACACTGGAACATGAAGAGCTCTAGCACCTGGCTGAGGTTCTCATTCTTTTTTCTTCATTTTCCAGTCAATGCAACACTTTATTCCTGACAGTTTGCTAGGTTGGTAGTACTGTCTTTCACTCTGGTGGAAACATCTAGTATTACATAAGCAGACTGAAATATTATCTGTACCACAGAAATATAACTTGCTATGGCACTGAAGGTGGTTTCTTTAAAATTGTAGCTGGGGATCAGAGCAATTATTACTTCACCCTGTATATGGCGATATTACTGTGCGGGGACGTCACATACCTAATCTGGCTTCCATTTCATACTAAGAAGTCAGCAAGCTATTTGATCGTTCTTAAAGGTTGCCACCCTTCTGTTCTATTTGCCTGGGCATCTGAACTCTCACAGACTGTTAAGCTCCAGTTTGAAGCAAAAACTTCTTGACTAGCTCCCATTTGGTCCTTTTTAGATGTCCACATTTTTGCACAGAGCAGGAGTTCTAACTCTGTCCCAATCTAGAGCCTCTCATCTTGGAACAGATAATGCTGGGGTGTTCAGGGCCTGTAGGCAATCATCAATGTTGCAGTGGCAGTTCAAATTCAGACCCATTTTTTCAATGTTGGCTTTCCACAGTGACAGTATCTACTCGGCACTGCGAAATATTCCCTACCTGGTTGTGCATCTCATCCTCTTCTCTGATTCATTTCATTCTCTCCAAGTAAAGCTAATGACTTTGTAAAGCATTATGACTAATGGAACCTTAGTGCTTAAAGTTGGTTTTCCTTGAACACCTGCAGGCCGAGCGCTGCTCATTGCTGAAAATGGCGAAATGCAAACACCTTTTGTTTCTGCGTGACTCCTGCACAAAAGGAAACAGGACAGTTCTTCTGAATGAGACAGATACAAGAAACCAAGGGCATTTTACCAAAACTTTTTTAAATGAAAAGACCCACCTTTTTGAACAATCAAGCAAGCAAGTCAAGCCAATCACGAGGCTCAGCATATTAAACATTTCTCATGTAGAAACAAAATAAAGCTCTAATTTTACTTCTCTAGGCCTTCCCGTGAGCTGGACTTTGTCATGTAGATTGTGTGTTTAGGGCTTCCTTTGTGCCAGCCCCTGCCCTCCCTTCACAGCTATACCTGTAAGAAGAGAGAGATCTGCACTGCTTTATCCAACTCGGTTCTTGCAATGTCATGTGTTTTAACTAGGTATTTGTTTCATGGAAAAAAATAAACTGTGAATATTTTTGGTGGAGGCTATTTTAAATCTTTAAAACTGAGAACTTTTTGTTTTGAATTCTTTTGTGCAGATTCCTAGGGATCATGTAGGTGACTGTAACAACAGGGATTCATGCAGCAGCACATTCTGAATCTTCGGCTAGGAACTCCTGTTTGAACCAATTTGAACTTTTGAGTGGCATTTCAAAACAATTGCCCAGTGACTTATTTTATATTATACTTTCCCTGGAGATCCCCTCTTTACAGCCTTCCTACCAACTTGTTTAGTAAAACAAGAAGCTGTTAAACTGAACTAAGCAGTGAAATAGAAAACATTGCAAAAGTATAGACGGAGTCTCTTGAATATTTTATCAAGCACAACAGCACCTGTCCAAATCCAGAGGTTAATGTCCAGTTCATTAAGCTTAGTAAAGAAGCCACAAGGCATAACTTCAGTAAAATATGAGGTAGAAATAGGAATCGCCACCCAGGTCCTGATCAGCATCATGTAAACAGTTGCTGCCTCTGTGTAACAAGATGGCCACACAAGGCAGAAAATTCTCCATTAGGATGAACGCTGGCCAGATAGAGGCTGAGTGCCATCCACCCAAAAGAACAGAGCAAATAAGGGTTGGAGAACATTGGTGATAAGAGTGGAATTTCCCAGGTCTAAAAATGGTCTTGAATTTAAAGTTGTATGGGTATATTAACTCTACTCCACTCTTGGGTGCTAGTACCTTGCTGGAATTTTGGGCAAAATGATGTTCCTCATGTGCAAATCTTTTGCCCTGCCGTGTTTGTTTCAGGCAGAAAATGAGATGGTCTATAATTAGAGTTTGGTGCAGGGAGATGCAACTTTGGGGGATGGGGATCCGAGGACCATATTTTGCCTTTGAAAGATGGGCCAAGAAGCCACATTCCAAAAATTAAATAGATCAGGGAATAAAGAAGGATCTGGGCTAGGACTCACTTTTGTGTGTGTGCGCGTGTGTGTGTATATAGGTATTCTACAGTTTGGGTGATGGTATAGAACTGTAAAGAATGCAATTTGTGCCTCTCCTTTTTCCAGAGATTTTTGTCTAAGCTTTTGGGAGAAGTGAAACTTAAAGCCTGCAGGTGCCTAGATCTGTTTAAAAAACCATGAAGCTGTTAAAAGATTTATTTTTAATGAATGGGGTACTTATGGGAGCTGTACAGTGTAAAACTAAATTGAGGGCACTCCTTGGTCCGTCTTGTAATGGTTGAAGTTTAAACGTAAGTTCTAGAGCTGCTTTTCTTTTCCATGGGCTTGAATAGGGCCTGTTGGAACAATAGATACATAGAGGTAATACTGAAATATATGGAGAATCCTGGCCGGTACAGTTCAGTAATGTGCTGCTAACCATGCCATAGTTCATGCTTCTCTGCACCACTTTTCTGCGTTTTCCTGCAGATGGTAAGCTCACTGCAAATCCTTTGATTTAGGATGTATAGTTTCAAAATGTGGGTGTATTTTTAATTGAAAGTGGAAATTTAGAATGATATGTAACATTCTTTGGCATTCATATGTTTATGCTAAATTTTAAAAAAAAGTATTTCCTCCACATATGCATAGTTACTAATGAGCTACATGAAAATCGGAGTTTATTACCCCTGTGTTGATATGTGACAATTTTACAGTGTGGTTGAATTCCCTGGGATGCAAAAAGCTGGTAAAACTAGAAATGAGGGTTGACCATTTAAGAACATTGCATTACAGGAACTGAGATAAGGTTCACATTCAAGATCATTTTCGAGTATTCAAATATTGACAGAAAGTTATGTTAAATAATGGACACACTTCTGTCTCCTTTTCTAGATTCGCAATTTTTAGCATATTCAAGAAGATCGGGACCAATGTATATGTGACAGCCACTTGAATGCGATAGTCTTTTGTACGCATTCTTTGTGGTCTTCATGTAATCACGTGCTTTGTGCTTGTGCAGAGCAACATCTTGAAAAGTGGAGCTCAAATTCATCCAGCTCTCTTGAGTAGATAAATGCCTGAAGCTCTCCATTCTGCTGATCACCACTTAAGCCAAATTACAGAGCGCATGCTCTTTTGTAGATAAAGATGAAAGACCCCTGAGGCAGTAGGCTATCCCAGTGATCACCTTTTGATAATATTCTGTATGGTGTGGAGATTTTCCATTTGTCAGGTCTCTGATCATTTGGAGAGAAATACTTCTGTAAAAGCTTAAGAGCCTACCTTAACATGTGTTCAAGAGAGCTTGGAGAGGCTTACTTATATTTGAGGGCTTGGAAGTAATGTTGAGATAAAACATTTTGTAGAAGAGGATCTGTGTTTATCTGTTGCAGCAAAAACAACTGCCTTGCAGCATCTTAGAGACTAACAAATTTATGACATAAGTTTTCATGGACTGCAGCTCTTAAACAGCTGCAGAACTATCGTTCATACATTTGATGGTCATTTACAAAAGTGATACTAAGCTTTATAAAATCACAAGTTATCTTTATGAAACCAAAATAAAAATGGGTTAGGTGAAGAAACTGATACTTAGCAATGCTAACATAAGCTGGAGAAGAAAATTCTGTTTCTCCAAGCAGTATGTACTGCTTCATCCTCAGGCATGCTGGTTGCTGATTTTGGAGAGGGCATCAGTGGGAATTATGGCTAAGCAGAGGTGTTGCAGGAGAAAGCCTAAACAAAGTCCATGCTGCCATGTCTCTCCAGTGCTTAATTGCTATGTTTCTGCATGGATAATGAAAAGGAGTCAGCAGAGCGTATACTGGTATTAGTGAAAAACAAGCCTAATATGGCTATGCAGAGCTGCCCAATTCTACAGAGAGCTGGCTGCCAAAAGAAATCTTTGGAATACTTACATTAGGAAAAAAGGAAGTATCTTTGGACTATGAATTAATTTCATTTTGCTTCCCATACCCAGTTGACTGTATGTGAAATTTATGATAATTGGGGGAGGGGGGGAAGGTTGCCCTATCCAGGCGTTCCCAAAATATGTACTGTAATTCTTTGTATATAAAAGAACGTAATTACTGTAAAGTAAAGTTTAACTTTACTCTTACCTCTGTGTATTGTCTCATTAAGGCCTGGTAGAACATTAAAATCTGTCTTAAAAGGAAAACTACAGCATGGTTAGTTCCCCATCTAAGGCGTAAATGGGCCCAACGGTGCTTAGCTTCCAAGACATCCCAATGCTGTCTGTTAGGCAAAGTGGAGTCATGCTCAGTTCGTGGTGACTTACATGCACACTTAATACAATTGTTCAGATGAAATTATTAAAAACTCTTTAAAGTGTGCTGCAAAATTAAAATGTGCTTTTTACTGGATCCTTAATACATGACATTTAACCTCTACCTTATAGCTTAAAGCAGAGTCTTAGGAAACAGTTTCCTGAGATTGCTGTGAGCTGTCAGTTGGTAGTGAAGTATGGAAATGTTTCCCCACAGCCCCAAGTGAAAAGCTAAACAACCGTTATGTCAAAACAGATGGACAAGCTTTAGCAGTTGATAGCCTCAACCCTTCTGAGAGGCTGAGGGCTATGGAGTGGACACCTAACATACATGGGCATAGCAGGCTTTTGTGGTGGTAGGAGGAATGAATTGATGCATTTAATTGTAATTTGCCTTTTTTGTGACACACTAATTTTCTTGGATTTCTCACAAAAACAACTGACAGTTTCTCCTTGGAAAACCATGCTTGAGGAATTCTTAGGGCCACAAAACAAAATACGGGCTGCAGTTGTCAGCATATTTTAAGAGATTGGAGTAGCAGCTAAAAAGCGATGGTTCCTGTGTCGTGCTGCTCCTTGGCAGGTACATCTACATAAAGAACCACCCAAGACCTCGTTCCAGCTGAGCAAGAATACAGGGGTGCTGCAGGTTAAGAATGCCTGGTTTCAGGACAACTCATAGTTAAGAACAGAGCCTATTTAGCAAAATGCAAGTTAAATACACAATTTGAGTTAAATCCACAATGGATCAAGTTCATTACACAATACTTCTACAGTATTATACAATAATACTGTTCCAGCTTACATATAAATTTGACTTAAGGACAGACCTTGGGAACAGAACTCATTCTTAAACTGGGGGGTACCTGTATAGGAAAACTTTTTGCTCATTCACCATCCTGCTGAATTGATTGATCCCCTTTCCGTCTATCATTGACTAGAACAGGTGTGTAGCCTTTTTAGTGCCCTAGTAAAAGGTCCAGTCATATTTTTAAAAGTCCAAGGGTAGAAAAAAACCATTTTGTAGTGGCAAATCATTAACACCACAGTATATGTGTACACCATGCTATTACTAGTGTTTATAAAGGAAAACTGATTAACGCCACTCATTCCTGTCAGAAAAGGCAAGCATTTTCATGATTACTTCTGTAATCTTTGCTTGCTTCTGCCATTCCCTAGCTCCCATATGGCACTATTCCTGTAACTGCTCTGGAACTCCAGAACCATATCAGTATCTATCTAGTTCTAATCAATGCTCAAGATTTAGAAACTATCCAAGTACTTTGATAATATTGGGCCTTATTACCTTGCGTGAATTCTTGTATTAATCACTTTGGCCAACTGTGATTAAGCTGTCTCAATATGCTTGAGCCCCATATTTGAAACAACTGTTGTTTCTGCTGCTACATTGACAGCCACTGATTGGCAGAAACTGATGGTCAGCCCTTGAGCCACTCTAACATGGCTCACAGGTAAGAAACATTTTTCTCATACAAAATGGTGAAAGAGAAGCAACTCCTCATAAACTGTCATTTAACTAAGATGAACAGCTCTTACATATAGTCCTCACTTAATGACAGCAACTGGAAGTGCCAGAATTTCCATCACTAAGCAACACCATTGTAAAGCGGGACGTCATGTGACTGCCGCTTTGCGACAGAAATTCTGGTACTTTCAGTAGTTGTCATTAAGCAAGGGCATCACGTGGTCACCATTTGCGACCTCCTGACGGTTTCTCCATTGACTTTGCTTGTAGGAAACCACCAAAGAAACTCACAAATGGCAATCGTGACCGCAGGGATGCTGCAATCATCAATTATGAGGACTGGTTGTAAGTACCACTCATTCAGTGCCATAAGTTCAAATGGTCGCTGAACAAGTGGTCATTAAGCGAGGACCAGCAGGACAGATTTTTTTCCTAACTTTATGTGCTTCTGGCCATAACTACAGATAAACTGTCGTCTCCAGATGCCTCTCCAAAACAGTAAAGAATCTTCATCAGAAACAGAAAGCTGACCATATATCCCCCAACAGCTCAGGACCACACTGCATTTTATTTACATGTAGATAACTTATTGGAAGCCATTTAAATAAGCTAAGAATCAGGCAACATCTTCAAAATAGCAGAATCAACCCCAGCCAGCATAAGGTCTCCTCTGCATAGTGGTGAAAAACAACAATTCTTGACACACTTCAATAATTTAGTCAGCCTCTGGTGGGACAGGAGCACGAGGCAATCACGGCTTCTGGTCAACAAGGCAGCACATCTTGCAGCATATGCATATCCTCCTTGATTTACTTCTGTCATGTTCCTTGGATAGCGGCCAACAAATGATGTTCTACATATCCAAAGGGTAAGGCATTCCAACTAGCAAACAGAAGATGTGACCCACCAAAAAAGCATGAATTGCTACCTCTGGTGGAGAAAGTTGCTTTTGGCAAAAGAAAGAATTCAGTGATGACAACAGCTGTAAAAATAGGTAGTGCTCTTTTGATTCAGATCAACTCCTTTTTCCTCTGAAAGTAGAACACACACAGGTTACACAAACTCTACAGATATGAAACAAATTAAGGTTAGGGCTCCATTAAAATTTCTGTTGAATAATCTGGTGGTCACTGGTCACAACTTAAATGTGTGTAGGACATCTGAGCTAACACCTTTTCTCTGTGGCCATCATTCCCAACCTTCCCTGTTACTGATAAGACAGGAGTGTATGTTTGAAAAAGATGCTCATAGATTCTGCTGCCTTTCATATATGTAATGAAAGTGTCCACATTTCTCAGGACACATTCACAACTATTCTTCTAATTCAGTTAAGTGTCTCCAAGTGTCAGTTTCACAGGGAATAATACGCTGGATATGTCTTAATCCAAGAATACAACAAATGATTTTAGAAACGGGTATAGGTGCTCAGAACACATCTGGTTCAGAAACTCACCTGTTAAGTCAAAGGCAGTAAACTGCACATAATCTTCAGCCACCTTCTGGAAGAGCTCATCTTAAAAAACACAGATATTAAAACTCACACAGAACAAATGGAACACTTCAAACAGATTTGAACTCAAAATACAGCAAAGAATGAAAAACCCTTTGATATACTGCTGAGGCAGCCCAAATTAAGCAATCTCATACATGACCCTATTAGTGTGCGCGCTTGTATACTCTCACTGGGACAGATAATTCTTTAACTCAGTACAACATGCTTCTGAACAGACACACCTAGAAAGAACTATATTGCAGTTGTAGCTGAAGAGAAGACAAATACAGTTACTTTGTCTTTTCTCATCAAGAAGAGATAAAATAATTCCATTCGCGCTATCCTGTCTCCAACACCAGGAAGAGAAAAATAGAGAAAAGAATGTATGGTTCAGCACTGTAATTCTGGAATTAGGTTGTTCCAAGAACCCCAGACATGTTTAGCATAATGCACATAATGCACACTAACAAGATACATACCTACATTCTGTCCAGTCTTGCTTGAAGTTTCAAACAGCTCAGCTTTGATCTCTGGAATGTTAATGTGTCAGAAGGCAAGAATAAAAATTTTGCTTAGTACTGAAGTTTTCCCCAAGTGCCAGTAACAATGTACCAGCTGCTCCAGCCCTCAACTCTAGGCTAGATCTAGAGCAGGAGTTCTCTATACCACTTACAGCCACTTTTGGAACCAGCAAGTTTTCCCTACCTTCCCCTCCTCCAACGAACACTAATATCCCAGCCAAGGACATTTCTCCATAAAGGTGGATGCAAATTATTTTCCCTAAAGGACAACACCTCACGTAAGTGCAAACCCTAAATTGCTGTTTTAGAAAAGAAGACAGTAGAATTGTTTCCTCTCCTTTCAAAACTTAGACATTGTAAGTAGTTTCACTTTCATGAGGAATTACAGCCAATATATAAACACTGTTACCTTTCCAAGGACAGAGTCAATGGAATTTCTGAACCTCCTAAGAATGGCTTACAGGGACAAGAAGGACCCTGACACAGGGCAGAAGAAGACAAAAACACACCATCTGCATAGTCCTGTACATCATGGAAGTCAATTTCTCGTCTTCTCCTATCCTCTTCCAGCAAGTCACTTTTGGTGCCGCACAAATAGATCCTGCAGTTCTACAAAGGAAGGAAACAAGGCAAGTATTTTCATCATATGAGGTGCCCACGGGCACTTTGACGCTCATGGGAATCACTATGGATTGTTTGTACTTATATTGTAAAAGCTAATTAGTCTTCATTCTGTTTAGTATTTTGACTAGAAATATCTCAGAAGGTCCCCAGAAGTAGTTTTGAACTTAACACTGGGAGATAAATTAGATAAACGTAAGTGGCCAACCCAAGCTTTCCAATATTTATTTTCCAGTGTCTTAATTGCCTTACATCAGTGCCTACCATAAGTGTCTCACATGGAGGGGGGAGGGTTATATTCCTCTTTAAAATCTATCATTAGTAATAGTAGTAGTAGTAGTAGTAGTAGTAGTAGTTGTTGTAGTATTCTTACAGGCCACCCAATTCCAGAAGAACTCCAGGAGGCTTTTTGTTTAAAAAAACAGAAAAACAATAAAGAGAAAATCTGAAACATCCAACAACCATATTCCATATTTATGTATTTATTTAGTGGACTTGTCCCTGCCCATCTGCCCACAATGGGGGACTCTGGGTGGCTTACATCAAATTAAAATCATAAATACATGATTAAAAGTTATAAAAGAACTGCACTTACAGAGGTAGAAAAGAGATTAAAAGATCCAAGAGGCCAATAGAGGCCACACCAGGCTGCTAAGGGGCTAGCCAACCCCATTTCTGACATCCTCCCTCCCTGCCCCAGGCCAGATGGCAGAGCCAAGTCTTCAAATCCCTCCGAAAGGCCTGGAGTGAGGGGGCCTGTCTCACCTCCGGGGGCAAGATGTTCCAAAGGGCGGGGGCTACAGCAGAGAAGGCCCGCCTTCTGGACCCCGCTAATCAGAGTTCTTTTACTGAGGGGGTCCGAGCATGCCCTCTCTGTGAGGTCGGGTGGGACAGGTTGAAATCATGGGGGCGAGTCGGTCCTTCAGGTAACCTGGCCCCATGCCATGTAGGGTTTTAAAGGTGATAACCAACACCTTGAATTGGACCCGGAAGCAAACCAGTACCCAATGCAGCTCACGGAGCAAAGGTGTTATATGGGTCCTTCTTCGGGCCCCAAAAATTGCTCACGCGGCTGCATTCTGGACCAGCTGAAGCTTCTGGATACTCTTCAAGGGTAGCCCCATGTAGAGCGCATTGCAGTAGTCTATCTGGGAGATAACAAGGGCATGAGTGACCGTTCGAAGGGCATCCCGACATATACTGAAAAAACCTACCACTGACAGGACTCCATAAACACCCTCCCACAATTTTTCTTGATGTTGCCCCAGAAAAACCAAGTACACCATTTTCTGTCTACAAACAGAGATCAACTTACTTCCTCAAAGTTCTGCAGCTCATTCACCCAGAATTTTGCTCTCTGGAAACTGCTTCTGTCAGTAAGATCTGTGGAAAGAGGGAGTATCAAGACTAGATCCCACCCATGGAATTAAATAAAGCAGTTCCATTCAACCCTGCGTAAGCAAATTATGTCACGAAACTAGAAGGAACAATTCAACTGAGAAAATACAAGCATCTTCTCAAGGGCTCTTAATAAAGCTAGGGTTGTCCAGACACCATAGTCATTTGGTCTACTTTATCTGTTTATTAAGCAAGGTTATTGGATATCTGTCATTTTTCCTGGCTCAACCTCCAAAAAAAAAGGTCTGGCTGCATCAAATAATTAAATCACAACAGAATCTGGGTAGCAAAGTACAATTCCAAAGCCATATGCAGTGGTGCAAGAGAACCCAATTAAACAAATGAGTCAAAAATATTATACTTATTTTAAGTCATATTTATGCAGAAATATTGAAAATTCAGAAAGGTTCACAAACTTTTATAAAAAAGTACCACTGTATATGCGTTTATTAGAAAAAAAAATCAGGGTATTTTCCCCACTGATAATGAATATTCCCTGACCAGACAAGTCTGGCAATGCAGCATTAAGCCTTATGTATCACCTGCTCTCAAGCAACTCAACTCTGATTGCTGGGTGATGGAACTGAAGATCAGCTTCTACAGCACTGCTCTCAAACCCAGCAGTATTACAGATGCAGCTCTTCCTTCCCTTCTGGACTTTATAGCACTAGATTTTAGCTAGGGCTGATTACAAGACATTTCAGGGTAAAGTGACTTCCTTCAGGTGGCAGTATGGGATGGGGGAGCTAGATGAAAGTAGCAATTGGTGTCTGAACAGTTCAACAAAACTGTCTTTTCCAACCTGGCACCCTCTAGTTGCACCTTCCCATCATTCCAACTAAGCTGGTCAGCTTGGCTCTAGAAATCTGCCTGAATCAGCATGCAAATGAACACTTACCATAACATACAATGGCAGCTTTTGCTCCACGATAGTATATCCGGCTCATGGCTTCATACCTCTCTGAGCCAGCTGTATCCTAGAAAAAGGTAATAGAAAAGAGTCAGATTTCCACTTAGTGGGAATATATGGTTCTACTTTACATATTGCTATATATAATGCAATATAAATATTGATTTGATTAAATAAGAGAAATGAGCATACCTACTGTCAGTGTTATGAAGTAAAATTAATGAACTTACTTTTTACAAGAGATGTCCTCCATCACTTTGTATAACATAGGCTCCATAAGTGCTCTCCTGCTTTACTGTGTACAGTACGTAGCCCACATAGCCTTTATTTCAACTGTGACTTACCCAGATACCCAAGGTCACTGTGCGGCCTCCCACTGGCATTACTTTAGCCACGAATGCAGCACCTATTGTCTAAAATAAGAAGGCTAGATGTGAAAACAGCTATAGTACCCCCCAGCAGCTCTTTGAAAGCAGCCATAGAGGCTAATGTATCATTTCTAGGAAACTGTGACAGAAATTATTGTAAACAGGAAAAACAACTGTTTTCTTTAACATTTTCTCTTCTTAGTGGGTATTACTAAGTGAAACACATGCTGGCAGACAAGCCACTAAATATTTTGAGAATCAGTAACTTCTCTGAATACATTTGCAAAGCTCCCTTAAACTGAAAGTAAACTTTTCTGCCAGCAACTAAATGGCTCTTATCTGAAATACTTTCATTTCAGAATTCCTTTGAGTTTATCAACCACTCCCCATTTCACAATAAGTAATATAACAATGCTTTCAAATTCAAATCCTGTTGATTACCCCCACAGGGTAGGTAGGTAGGTATGCATGGGTGTATGTATGTATGTATTTACTCACTGCTGCTCAAATCCAACAGAACTATAATAGCAAAAATAATAACAGAAGATTATAAAAAAAGTCATCAGGAACAATAATATCCAGGCCCAACCTAAAGTGGGGCTTTCAACTTATATCAGATCCCCTCTCAGGGCTTTCTTTAAAAGCCAAGTTTTTACAGCTCTCCTAAAACTCAGCAAGGTAAGGGGCTAGTCTGATCTTAGGGAATGAACTATTCCAATGAAGAAGAGTCTGCACCAAGAAAACTCAACTCTGTAGATAACAATCTTTAAAAGAGGAGCTCTCGGCAGCATTTAGCAAAGTGGCTTGCCACTGCTTTCCTCCTGGATGTTTAGGGACTTCCCAATCTAGCCAACAGCCCTGGAATTCCCAGGCATTTTCCTATCTGAATGCCAACCAGGGCCAACCCTGCCTAGCTGAAGAGATCAGCTAATATTGGCTAGATGCTCTTTACAACATAAAAAAAAAAATCAAGCCTGCAAGTCCAAACTAAGTGAAATTTGGGGGAGGAAATGGCTGGAATTGAGAAGGACTCAGTCCAATTGAGTGAAGAAACTCTCAACACAAAGAAGAAAAACTCACATTTTGATAAGGTCCTACAAGGAAGCGGTTGTGGACATATCGCTCCACCAAGCTGGTCTTGCCTACATACTCTTTGCCCAGCATCACAACTTTGGCATCCACACGCTGCCCACTCATTCTCCTGCCCTTGCAGCCGAGTGTTCCCCTCCAGAGGGATCCCAGGTCCCCCCAACTCAGTCAGGGGGAGCAGCCAAAGAGGTGCAGCTCAGCTAGGGAAGTTCACCTGCAGCAAGGAGAGGAGGAAGTGCAGGGATTCAGGAACAGCATAAAGATCCCCTCAGGTCCCCACCATGTTACAAGAGAGTAGAACAAAAGAGCAAAGATATTTGACTAAAACCGACCACATTGTTCTCTTCTGTTCCTTCTGCAACCCACATTTGGTCTCATGAGCGGTGGCACTTTGGATTAAAAGACCTATCACCCTTTTTGCAGGAACAGCATGCTAAGCACTCCTACTTGTAAGGAGACAAGTAACCGGACCAAAACCACAAGCTTTTTAGCCTTTCAGCTCAGAGACTTCGCCTAATATTAGTAGCTAACAGCAGCAGCCGCTCGACAGGCAGGGTTGCCTCGGGGAAACCCCGAAGCGGCAAGGAAGATCTTACTTGGATTCGAGGATCCGTCGCCCGGTGCATTCAGCAGTACATCGGAGAGCCGGGCAGGGACCACCATCCCAAGGACCAAGCACAGGCAGCAGACCTGCGCAAGGCCTAGAAGTACCGAGGGAGACGCTGCACGATACTCACCCCGGCCTCATGTCGCTGGAACCGGCCGGCCACCCCTACTGGAGACGAGGCGAGGGAAAGCAACGCAGCAACCCCCTCGCGGGCCGACTCCGCCGAGCAGTTTCCCCGGGCATAACCGGGGAAGGGGGCGGGGCTTCCCGCCGGGAGCGGAAGCGCGCTTAGGGGGCGGGGCATGGGCTGGAAGCGGGCGGGGAGGAGGCAGCGGCGGAAGAAGCGCTGCCGTCGCCCCGCGGAAGTCGTTACTACTGCCCTGTTCCTGTATGGCGGCTGCAGGGCAGCTGCAGCTGCTGCTCCTGTCGCCATCTTTAGCACTGCCCGCGTTGCGGGAGCGGGGCCGCGGGGGACCGTGAGCCGGGTCGGAGTAAGCCGAGCTGGGTGACGCCCCCCTCTCCGCCGGCTCCTTCCTCCTCTCCGTCTCCCGCAGGATCGGTGACCGCGGAGCTGATGGGGAAGTACTTCCTGACTCTCAGCGTCCTGAAAGGGCCTTGGGACCAAGTCTTCACCGCCTTCTGGCAGCGCTACCCGAACCCTTACAGGTGAGGGGAGCGCGCGGGGCTGGGCCCTCCTGCGCCTCGGGTTCGGCTTAGCCCCCGGCGATGGGGCGGCTCCGTGCTGTCGGCGGGACTGGCGCTGAACCGCTGCTGGCTCCTGGCGGGGGGCTCAGAGAGAGTGGGGGGCTCCCCCGCAGTACGTCGAGTTACATGGACCAGGTTCTTCTTTGGGGGCAATACGTGAAGGGCTGCCGTTTGGAAACCCCGTCTTATTCATCCTGCTTGCTATTTAACAACCGCAGGTGCTTTGTGGTTACTTCCTGAGTAAGTACGTGTGGCGCCAATGGAAGAGGATGGCACCGGCTGCACCCTAGATCTGGCGAGCTCTGCGTCGAGATAGAATTCCGCCCAGGGATGACCTCAAAGCCACGGGCAGCTTACGAAGTTGGAAGGCGGCGTGATTGTAAATCTGAGCCCTCCTTTCTCCTAATGGCGAAGGCCACCGCTAGAGGGAAGGAGGGAGCGAGCGGTGCTGAGCTGGCTTGTGGCCATCCGGGCGTCGTCTTCAGGGAATTAGATTTAATTTAAAGAAATTAAAATTAAACTACTGCGGTTGGAAGATGAACTAATAGGAAGTTAGGATGGAGGTTCTTAGCTGGTATGTGTAGAAGTCAGTCCAAAGATTCCTGTGGGAATAAAATGATCAGTAATAATTCTTTAACTTGGGTTACCCAGATGCTAGAAGAGGTGGGTGGTTGTCAAAATGAGCCCCTTAGTAGGGAATGCCCCAATAATGTAGAATAATACTCCTGAGGGAAGTTTAGTTAGCACCTGCTTGCCTTCTCAAACCAGTAGGCAAGGCCTCTATTATCCTGATCTCATTAACTGCAAAATTAACTTTGCTCATTGTACTGTCCTTTTTTTTTTTTTTTTTGCCCTTCCATTTTAACATATGTATTTGGCTGAAATAAAATACTGCCAATGTGTACCAGGCTGGTTGATCTAACTAAATGTGAGACCACTTTTCTTGCCCAGTGGATTCAGAGATAACCAACAAAATAAATGAATGCTAGTAAAATTATACTTCTGTCAGAAGTGAACTCCACAGTGATGCTTCTCCATTTCTTCTCTGCCCCCAATCAAAAAAGGTGTGCTTTGGCTATAGATTCTAGATGTGGAAAGCAAATTGGATCCAGGTAGAAATAGTATTTTCTGTCTCCACTGAGCTGTGTGACTAGATAGGAGTGTTATGCTGCCATTTAGTTATAGTTGCACAACATAGAATAGTATCTTAAATGCTCTTTTGTTTTTTTTGCCCAGCAAGCATGTCCTGACTGAAGATATCTTGCACCGAGAGGTGACTGAAGACCAGAAACTGCTTTCCAGGAGGCTCCTAACCAAAACCAACAGGATGCCCCGCTGGGCAGAGCGCTTCTTTCCACCTAACGTTGGCCGCCATGTCTATATCCTAGAAGATTCCATTGTGGACCTACAGAATCGAACCATGACCACATTCACCTGGAACATTAATCATGCACGTCTTATGGTAACAGCAAACTTTTACATCTACCTGCAGCTACTACTGCTACATAAAATGGCTCAAAAGACTTGGGAAAGTGATTGTCATTTTGGAATGCTGTCTTCCCTGCAGGTAGTGGAGGAGCGATGTGTTTACAGAGAGAACCCAGAAAACAGTAGCTGGACAGAAGTCAAGCGGGAAGCCTGGGTCTCCTCCCGCCTCTTTGGTGTTTCCCGTGCTATCCAGGTAAGAGGGCTACAGGTCTGTGTGTATGTAACAGATCATGAGACACCCAATGAGAAACAGCAATTTGGCATTACTAGGTATCTAGCTGAAGAACCAGGCTGATTTCTCAATGTTTAGGCTCTACTAATGAATAGAGAGGAGACATATATATCTTTGCTCCTTGCTCAACTGGCTCTCTTGTTTTAGGAGTTTGGCTTGGCTAGGTTCAAGAGCAACGTGACCAAGACTACCAAAGGTTTTGAGTACGTGCTGGCCAAAATGCAAGGTGGGTACATCTGTGATAGCAACTAAGAAAAATGCAGTATATAAAGTGTAGACTGTAGGGTTGGCATTCTTGTTATCTTGCACTTGTTCTGAAATACTGACTTCTGCTGGGCTGAATTAGCTCAGTGTTAATGTGATGAGTGGAGACCTAAGGTGACCTCTTGCTTCAGGCAGCTGATATTAAAGGTACAGCTCTTTTTCTCTCCCCCCCCCCCCGCCTTCCCACAAGGCTGATAATTTAGTTAAGGTGGGGGTAAGGAGAAAAGTATATATTAAAAATGTAAAGTCATTCCACATAGGTAATAACTACTAAAAGTTCTATACAGTGTTTTTTAGAACAGGGACAAACTAGAATTTTAAAGAAAAATTATAGTAAGCCTTAACTGAAATATAGGCCACTATAAGTACAGTGGATATATTCTCCTGAATTTTTGGTTTACTGATTTTACAGGTGAAGCACCATCTAAAACACTGGTGGAAACTGCCAAGGAGACTGCCTTGGCTGTTACTGAGAAGGCAAAGGACTTTGCTGGCAAGGCAGCTACTACAAAGAAGCAACAGTATGTGTGAAGAAACAGTTTTCCCACTGAAGGAGCTAGAATGCCACTAGCACAGAGTGGTACAATAATACTGGAAGGTTCACTTATAACTAAGCTTCACTTCCTTTGGGAGTTGACCAGAATGTCCATAGATTTTATGTTTTTTTTAATTGAGACTGTACAAATCTGACAATCATCTTCTTTCTAAAAGGTGTAATTATCATTAAAATAGACTTCAGTTTATTTCAGTATCAGGACCTGTTTTTCACAATCAATGATTTTCAGTATTGTGATTTGTCTTCCTGTTTACACTTGTCTCTTATGCAACTTGAAAGCAAGCCTTTGTATATAAGAACTCAAAGAGGATTGGTAGCTACTAGTTAGTAAACATTACAAATTACTCTGTGCTTAAGTTACAATTAAAAATATCAAAACACCACTGAGTATATCTTATGGTGGACTGCTTAAAAGGAAGTGGAAGATCTGAAAAGCCTGGGTTTTGCAATGGCAAAACATCTCTTGAAGCAAAGCTTTACTATTATTCCATAGTCAACTTAACAGTGGCAGGACCCATTTCATATAAAACAGCTGAGCATAACATTTACCTATTCTGGTATGGATTTTTTAATCTTCCAGTAGATCAAAGCTAAGTGTATCTTTTGTTTAAAATGAGAAGGAATAAATATGCCGTGATCAATTCTGGGCCTAATTGAGAACCCTTGCCAGCCCACGTCTGCAGAATGAGCTCATCTGCTCCATAAACTTTTATCAGTATGGGATATGAGATGCAGCTACCCATTCTATATTTCAAGATAGCAGGTGCAGGCCAAGTGCTTTGAAGCCTCACTCTTCCTCCTCCTGCCACATGTTACCAAGGAAAGTTAGCCAGCTTCTATCTAAGTCTCTTGGCAATTACCCTGGTTGGCTTTGTGAAGAAGGTGGAGGTGCAAGACTTGGTTTGAAGAGCAGGAGGTGCACTGCCCTTTGCAGCAAGAAAGGTTCCTCTTTACTCACAGGAAACAGTCTTATAAACCATGTATCAGTTACCCTGCCACGAAAGAATTGTTGAACGGCTTGAAGCTTGTCTAGATGAAAGCTGACCTCCTAACTGGACTTCTGTCCATAACCAGAAGTTGCTGACATTGGAATAGCTGTGCTCCTGCTGAGTACTGAAGGCAGCCATGACATCTTCTCCAATGCTGGTAGGTGCCAGGCCTTCTACATCCACTTCAGCATCTTCTGCAACAGAAAAAAATCTTAGCATAATCGTTTTATTCAAATGGAATGCAGTGTCTTGTACAAGGGCTTCCTTTTCAAAAGAGGGCAGAGAGTCCAGCTGTCTGAGGAACCACGAATCTCCTGTTGTCTCTGCCCGTGCAGTTTAGTCCAGCAGGGTGGGTACACACTGGGTCCTGTCAATTAAAGAATGTCATCTTGCAGGACCCAGGAAGCACACCTACTCTCTTGCAATTCTTGCCCTCTATAATGATCTCTCCCACCCTGAGATTCACAAGGCTTCCATCCTTTTGTGGAGCCTTACCCCCCCCCATTTTTTTTTTAAGTCTTGATTGGTCTTGTTTCTGTACTTTGCTTTTTTGGTCTATATTTTCTTTTAATAAAATGGTTTTTAGTTGTAAGCTGCCCAGAGTTGCTTGGGAGTCAGATGGCCTATAAAATAAACATAGGCCTGGCTCAGCCGTCCTCAACCTAGGTGACCTCCAAATTTACTGTGACTTTTATCATTAACACTTTAGCCAGTAGACTTTCTGCTCATCAGACCCTGCATTTTTTGCAGGATAACCTGTTGGCATCATAAGAATATAGCACAAGAATCATTACTGGGCAGTACCCACCTGAGTCAGAGCGCTCAAAGGAGAACTGAGAAGAATCTAGACTATCTGCTCGTGTATGTTCCATATTCATATGGGCCTGTAACTCTTCTAAGCGCTGGTGCAGATTCTGCTGCTCACAGCGTAGCCTCTCTTTCACTTGTTGAGCTTTCTGTTCCTGATGTTCTAGTTTCTGGGAGTGAAAGAAGGATCAAGAATAATATTTGAAGTTTATAATTGAGATGCTCTCATTTCAAGTGTAGAAACATCACAATGGCCACTGTTACAAACAGAAAGGCAACCACATTCTCGTATTCAGCTGAAAGCATTTGCTAGCTAGTCTATCCTAAGCACAAAACTGAAGAACTATAGCATGTTACTCCTGGCTGGAATTAGATTTCTCCCTTTGTTCTCATTGGTTCTTAAGCTTATTTGAAGGCTTGCAGGGATTTTTCCTCCTTTAATTCATTTCCACTTACTACTTTAACTACATCATGTTTAAACATTTTTTTTGTTTCCTATGTTCAGTTTTAAAGGCCATGGGTTATTTTTAATAAATAAAATATTAGAATTACAAATCTTAAAACCATTTGCAAATCACTAACTAAACCAGGCAAGAAAGGCAATTTTTAGCTATCCCCAATATTACAGCCTCCTGAAAGGAGTGAGGTACATCACTTACTTTAATGTGCAATCTGGCTTGGTGCAGGAGACTGAGCATTGTGCAACGGGAATGCTCTGTGTTTGTGGGGATCTGCTGCTTCAGCTGTTCTAAACACTGCCGTACCTGGGCCCTTCTGCAGAGGAGAAAAGCAGATTGTGGACAATCACATTTTAGGTAAAGCATTAATCAAATTCTAGCCTCCAGACCAAGATAGAACCACATTCTCCAAAGAGTAAATCATCAATATATGGCTGGTCTCAATCATTCCATAATTCAGGGGTTTGCACACTGAGTCACAATCTTCTGGTCACAATTCAGGGAAGGTATGGTTTTTTAACTAATTGGACTGGAAAGTGATGGCACTGTCAAGACTTGCTCACACTTTGTGCAAGCCCACAGTAGGCTTGCTCGGGCAAAGCAGGGAGCTAAACCCATGGGTTTAGCCATCTGTCAAAGCCATCTGCTAATCACAGTAATTTCATTGGGGGGACAGATCACTTCCTGGTTCAGAAAGAAAACTTTTTTTAAATGATGATCCTGGAGCCTGAATCAAGAACTAACCCTCAAAATCAATGGAGGAACTGGGGCTATTAATATAGCTAGGACCAGGCAGAAATGAGTTCATCCTTCATCCCCAAGCAATAAAATGGGGGGGGGGGGGAGCCTAAGCAAAGCAACTTAAGACAATATTTCTCCATAAGTGTACCTGTGTTTCTTCAAATCATTGTGTACAGACCTGAAAGGAAATAGAAACAGAAAAGAAAATTGATGGGCTATATTTAATCTCCAAAAATTGATAGTTGCTTCCATTGACATCGTTCGGTGAAGCAAACTAACAGCATATTCAGTCACAGCAAAATCTCTTCTTATGCTCAATTTCAACCTCCTTTTGTGTAAGGAAGGAGTAAGACAGGGGTCAGTTATCTCTTCCATTCAAAAGAAAAACAAGAACTCACTGGACTTCCTAGAAGACAGAATCTTAAGCTTATGCAATAGTGGCAAAATCAATTTCAAAAAAATAAATACGAATACCAGTAACCTAAATATTAGGGAAGAATATCCTCACTCCTTGTATAATCCTAAAGGAGGTGAACAAATATGAACTATGCTTCATCTGTCAATATTTAGGCATTATATAATGGAGTCTATAAGATTCAAAGTCAGGATCTTAAACCCAAGTCTACATATACTTCAGCGCAAAGTGGAAAAGCATTATGAAGCACCTAGGTCATTCAGAAACACAGAAGGAAGATATTTGGTTTTCTTAAACTACAGTCAATCTGATTTTTACTATAAAAAAAAAAAACTGAAATACTTCCTAATATTCTGACAATCGTCCTTTCAGTTAAGTCCTGCTTAAATTTCACTCCCAACCTCCACTTCCTTTTGACTACAGAACATCCTGTTCTTTCCAGTGGAAAGGATTAGTTACTACACTCCCATGTAGTAGTACCTTTCTTCCATGTGAGTGCTGTTCCAAATAATTTCCTCATAATGTAAAATATAAGAAACTAAAAGAAAAGAGAAAAACTTGGTCTAGAGCAGTGGTTCTCAAACATTTTGGTCCTTTATGTTCTTAAAAATGATTGAGGACCCCAAATAGCTTTGGTTTATGTGGGTGATAGCTATCAAAATGTACTGCATTCGAAATTAAAACAGAAATTTTAAAGTATTTGACATTGCAGACCCCCTAAAAAGATCTTGGGGACCCCCAGACCACATGTTAAGAACCGCTGGTCTAGAGGAAATGCAACTCTTTCACAAGACTTGGTTTCCCCAATCCGGCTGCTCCTCCTGTCAGTCAGTCAGAAGAAAAGGAATAAAACAAAAACAGGCTAGCCAGCCCAAGGTCTAGCTGAAGAAGCCTTACCGGAGGGTCCTCAGGGCCTTTCGCATTTTCGGTCTCCTCTGCGACTGTAACGCATCTTGCCCGCAGTAAGGCGAAAGAGAAGCATAGCCGTGTTCGGCTTCTAATATATATATATAATTTATATATTTATATATGTATGTGCGTGTGTGTGTGTGTATAAAAGACATATAAACACGTTTTAGAGGTTCCAATCTGCCCCCGCCTTTCCTAAGAAAACAACCCGCCCGCCTGCCCCCTCGCTCCCCTCCTACTGAGGAGACCCGGTTCAGCCACCCTCCAAAGGCAATCTACGCACCGCCCCTGGAGAATAACGAATACCTCTCTCTTTGCGCTCCAAGTAGTCGGCCGCTTGAAGCAACACCTGAATGTTGCTAGTCATGAGCTCCATGACAACAGGGCATCCGGGCAAGTAGGAACTTTGTGGCCCTGATAACGCAACCAGCCCACTGCCTTCAGCAACCAACCCAGGCCATATCCCGCCCCTTCGAACGCTCCGAGGTTCTGACCCCGCCTCTTCGAATCCGCGCAGTAGGTATTCCTGAAGCACCTTCAGACAGAGCACAAACCAGGATGAAACTAAGTGGTTTGCTTGCTTTCGTCTTTGAATCGTCCGAACCGAGACCCTCAGCCCCCTTCCCGACCTTAGGCTCAGGCAGCCACCGCAGCATTGTTTTGAGTCTTAACCTGTGCTGGGCGTGGCTAGGGAAACCAGCGCTATCATTGGCTGGAAGACGTGACCAGGCGTTTATCCATCACCGCCCTTTCAAAGCAAATTCGGGCGGGTAATGATGAGGTCTCATATTTGAACGGAGGGCGGGGCCAGCGCTCTCCTTATTGATTGGAGGAATTTCAATGGGAAATTCTAACTCTCCTTTGGAACGGTTCGTTTTTGTCCTTTGCTTTTGTAAGTTACAGGCTTCTATGTGCGTGCATAGCAAGTGAACAAAAAAGAGCGTGGTAAAATATCCACTGACCGGTTTGATCTAGAATAATTATGCTCTGCATGAATAATGTCCGCCGGCACGCATCCGTGTGTGGGTGGGGGGTGTATGCTAACGTGTACCTAGTTAGAAAAAAATGATCAACACATACCGTACTACTTTTAGGGAGGAAAATAATTATTTAAAAGGGAAGTGTAACGAACTGCCACTTGTTGATCTTAAAACCAGTAACTCTCCTTGCAACCAATATCGATTCAAAAGAAAGTTCATTTATTAAGAATAAGTGTACAGATCCAAAGCATTGCTGAGACTGAATAAAGGGGCGCCAAAAACTGCTTTTCTTTCTTTTCCCCCCCTTTCTTCGCCCTTAGTTCTTGTCTTCTGATTCCCTTGCTGGCATGGCCTTGAACATTCTAGGGCTTGTGATAAGAAACCATCTGCATCAAACGGTCTCTCCTTCCTACTCCCCCTCCCCTTTTCCAATGGCAGAACCGCAGCATGTAGAAAAAATCATTTTTTTTTTTTTAAACTAGCCATATAATAATCTACTATAAAATCTTGCGAGGATTCTGACATATTGCCCCTCCACAGAAAAGGATGTCAGTCAGATGATTCCTCCTCTTCACTCAAAAAGGAAAAGCAAAGATACACATAATACAATAACCAATCTAATTGTTAAGGCTTTGTAGGATAAGCATCATAAAATTTTTTAACTAAACGTGGGGCCTTTACATGTTTCTTGTCAACCCATTCAGCCATTGACTTGGGAAAATGTTTCCACTGAATTAAAAATTGAACCCCCCCCCTGTGCTTTCTGCTGTCCAGTATTTCTTTAACTTCAAAATGTTGTTCTCCTTCAATCATCAATGGTTTAGGAGGTACTGGAGAGGGATGCCACTGGGAAGACTCCTTATATGGTTTAAGCAGGTCGCAGTGGAATACTGGATGGATTTTTTTAAAGGTGGCAGGCATCTGTAATCGTAGTGAAACTGGATTAATTACTTTATCGATGACAAAAGGCCCTATGAATCTTGGAGCGAGCTTTCTGGAAGGTTGTAATGAATTAAGATGTTTAGTAGATAAAAGAACCTTATCTCCTACTTTCCAGTCTTTTTCTGGTGTTCTCTTAGCATCTGCAAATTTCTTGTATGTAGCTCTGGCCTCCTGCAACGAGGCAGCAATCTGAGGCCACACTTGTGTCATCTGCTGGATCCACTCATCAACCGAAGCGACTTGAGTGGTCTGCTTAGGCAGTTCTGGGATGGGTACAAAGTCTTGTCCTGTAGCTATTTTAAAAGGGGTGAGACCAGTGCTTTGGTGCACTGCATTATTATAAGCTACTTCAGCCTTTCCAGGTCGCGTCGTGCTTTGAGCGCCACACACGGGTCTTCAAAGCGCGCGCAGAGAGCCGCCATGAAATCCTCCAATTTTCTTAAAGCCCGGTCCTTCGCCCTATGCAGGCCAACCACCCATTCCGCAGCCATACCTTCAAAAAAACTGGACACATAGGAAACCTTCTCCTGCTCGCTGCGGAACAGACCCCCGTAGCCCTCCATGTAGATCCGGACCTGGGTGATAAAGCAAGCCAGCTGCTCAGCATCTCCCCCGAATCTCGTGCGGGAGGTGTAGATCCCCTTCCAAGCAGTTGGTCCATGGCTGCCTTTATAGCTCGCATATCATCGGATATGGACCCCATCTGCCCTTCCAACTTCCCCAAGCGATCTTTCAACGAAGGAGCCCGTCCTTTCGTCCCCGTTGCTTTCATCCCCGTCCGGTCTGGGCGTGATGATTGCACCGGCTCCCCCTGGGTTATCACCTTTACTTCCAATGGAGGAGGGACTTTTCTGTCTTCTTCTTCCTCAATAACATCATCAGCCATCCCGTTGCTCGGTTGGTCCCGGTTAACGTGAGGCTTGTGACTCCCCTCAGGGTAATGTCCCCGGTAGAAGTCTGTACAGGGAGTCTCAGCAAAATGTAACGAACTGCCACTTGTTGATCTTAAAACCAGTAAATCTCCTTGCAACCAATATCGATTCAAAAGAAAGTTCATTTATTAAGAATAAGTGTACAGATCCAAAGCATTGCTGAGACTGAATAAAAGCGCGCCAAAAACTGCTTGTCTTTCTTTTCCCCCCCTTTCCCCTCCCCCCCCTGCTCTCATAGAAATTCATGATGAACTTACGTACAATCCCCAACAGGGATGTAAGTAAGTTCATCATGAATTTCTATGAGAGCAAATTGCAGATTGCTTCAGAATGAATTCCCCATTCCATGAATGGCACGGATGGCAGCACTGAAGCAAAGCTGTTAAAGTTCCCCTTGTTTGGACAAAACTACACCAAAGACGGAGTTCATTCATTGGCAAGAGGTGCACTGAAAAAGATGCTCTCCTACAGCCCCACCCCTTGCTGGAACCACCTACTCAGTCTCAGCAAAATGTAACGAACTGCCACTTGTTGATCTTAAAACCAGTAACTCTCCTTGCAACCAATATCGATTCAAAAGAAAGTTCATTTATTAAGAATAAGTGTACAGATCCAAAGCATTGCTGAGACTGAATAAAAGCGCGCCAAAAACTGCTTTTCTTTCTTTTCCCCCCCTTTCTTCGCCCTTAGTTCTTGTCTTCTGATTCCCTTGCTGGCATGGCCTTGAACATTCTAGGGCTTGTGATAAGAAACCATCTGCATCAAACGGTCTCTCCTTCCTACTCCCCCTCCCCTTTTCCAATGGCAGAACCGCAGCATGTAGAAAAAATCATTTTTTTTTTTTTAAACTAGCCATATAATAATCTACTATAAAATCTTGCGAGGATTCTGACAGGAAGACTCATACAGAACATGAAAATGCAAGGTATGACAACTTGCTCCTTTAAGCAATACGCAGTTATCTATTCTATGGAATAATTCAGGCAACACTCTGCTGGTGATACATCACTAATATGAACAGACTTTATTTCTCTACAACAAAGCTGGCTGCTGCTATAAAAAGTCCAGAAGCCATATTGTTCTACCTGATGATCTCCAGCTATGCTTGATTACAATTCCCATATTGTACAATTAATAGGTGCTGTTCTAAAAAAAACACCTGCTACAAATTTACAGCATAATCTCACCCTCAGAGGTAACCCACCCCCCTTAAACTTTCTCATATATAGGATTGCAACCTTAGCTTACATTTTAAGACATTCCACAGATAATGAGAATTGCTGGGAGTAGGGCAGCATGCATATAAATTTAATACATCATCATCATCATCCATAAACAGCTTCCTGCACATAAGTGTTTTTATCTTTAAAAACAATTATGGCATGGAGTTGTGTTTACCTTTTATAGAAAAACCATTCCAATTTACACTCTCAGACAGCCCTACTGGTAGGCAGGAGAAATCCCCTTAGGCAACTTATGCTAGGTATCATGAAAAGGCACCATCTATTACTATTTATTTTTGTACCCTTACTGCCTGCAAAGAGGGGTTCTAAGGATATTCTGCCTCAGCTCCCATCGGTCTTGATTTGGGAATGAGCGGGTGGAGGAATGCCATTTGTTACAAAACAAAATTGTATTGGCCCTGGCGTAACTGGCAAGATGTGAGGGACAGAAAGCAGACGTCCAGAAGCAACTTCATTCAGCTAGACGGGCAAAACCCTGACAATAAGGATCTAGTGTAAAGATGTATTAGAAGAATCCAAGCTCTGTAAGTATTTAATTAAAGGGAGGGGGAGGGCTGTACTCCCTAACACATCTTTGAAACATACAACTGTAAAGAAAGGGTGTGTAATGAACACGTGCAACCACTGTACCTTCTTTCATTCTTCTCACCTAGACATCATTTTTAAAAATTGGAATGGGATGAGTCTTCTTCTAGTATGCCATATTTTTCAGTGAAAAACCAATTTTTATACAGTTGCAGCATGAGAAATGGCAAACTCAGGATAAGATGGTATCTTAATGGATATGTCTGTATACTTGAGGAGCATATTAAAGTTTATACTCTAATTCCTATGGCCCTTTTCTCTAATTGGTTTAAGTATAGCCTTGCACTTCTCTCAATATATTTCTGAATTAGGAATGAATTTGTAGATGGATACGGCTTGAACATTTTTTAATAATACATCCCTCCATTTTTTAAAAATACAGTGACGCTGCATCTTCGCTGCATATCAGCAATGCAATTAGGGGACAATTATCAAAAAATAGGGGGTTTCCCTGATTATTATGAAATTGTGCAGATGTTAGGCAAGAAAGACAACAAGCAGGGAAACATTATTGAAATATTGATTTACATGTTAATAGAGATCTATATACTACTTCTGTCAATAATGTTAAATATCATTCTTATAATGTTCAGGCATGAGAATGTCAAAATCTCTTCTCATGTCAAGCA
The DNA here is from genome assembly GCA_030867105.1 of Liasis olivaceus. Classification (NCBI taxonomy): domain Eukaryota; kingdom Metazoa; phylum Chordata; class Lepidosauria; order Squamata; family Pythonidae; genus Liasis; species Liasis olivaceus. The sequence goes on along the minus strand of CM061348.1, from coordinate 62,983,391 downwards.
GGTGTTTTAAGCTCCCCTTTAAGCTCCCCATGGATAATTCATGGGCTGGGAGGCATGTATGCGCCTGTGTGCAATTAATAAACCCTGGCACTCGCTATTCAACTGACATCAAAGAGATTCTCTGGTGCATAAAGACAGGCACTGCAGCCACACACATTCACACAAGCTCACCAGTACACAAAATCCTCTGGTTGAGATGAGGGGAAAAAAGAAAAACAGCACAGCAACAAGGTTTGTAGAATCTGTATTTGCATTTTCCTGGAGGAAAGTGCAGTATTAGATTCTGTCTTGTCAAGACCCAATAGCAACCCAACAGCTAAATCCAGCAAAAGCAGTTATTTTGAACTCAGAGTACACAAGTTGGCAATAGTAACAGACAGCATTTTTCGAGTAAAAAGTTAGTTTATTCAAGTCAAACTTGACTCCTCATGGCTGCATCCATGCAGTTTTCTTGGCAGTATTATGGAAGTGATTTGCATTGCTTTCTCCTGGGGGCGGGGGGGGGGGAGAGGGAGAGAGAGAGAGAGATCTTCCAGTCTAGCCAAGTTTTCAGGTAGGTAACCAGCTCATGGTGGTTTCAGAAAGAGTTGTATGAATCCCAGATAAGTTTCCAAAGCATCTCCCAGAATGTGGCATAAAAGTTTACAAACATACATTGCATATGAACAGTGTTGCAGCTCTTGGCTACATCAAAGCTGAAAAGCAAAATGTCATGGCTGTCCTCCACAAGTTATTGTTGGAAATCCAGGTCCTGCCTTTCAGTTCCAACCAGAAGTATCCTAAATCTCTTATTGCACTTGCATCCAAATCTGGTAACACAATCTCATTTTTTGTCAAAAACTAACCTTAGGACAATAAATTATCCTTAGGCTCTACCAGAAGTTAGGTAAATAGCACCAAGCAATTTCTACATGGGCCAGAGTTCATTCCATCATAGAAAAAGCAGGCTTTATTAGTATATAGAAGAGTTTGTTCAGACTTCTTCATAATAAATTCTAGCTCCAACCCCACGAATCCCAAGAGTTCTTTATTATAAAAATGGAAGAGTTCATCCCCTCTTATGAGAACATGGTGCTTCTTCCTCCAGCCCAACCCCTGCCCTGACAACCAAAAGCCCTTTGCTTTACTCCGAGGAGGATCCTAGTAAGACAGGTGTGATTGCTCCCACAGTCCTTTGCTGGTGACCCAAGCTGCAGTCGTCTTCCAGTTCTTGGAGGCTCCTCAGGCACAGACGGTGTTTGACAAAGCCCTCATCCAGAGACTGAGGCTCACAGGCAACCGGCATTCTTATTAGTCGAAGGCAAGTGGGTAGTATAGCAGTGTGTGCAGATGCGGACTGGCTTCAGCTGCCTAAAATGGGGCAGCGCTGCCAAGTGGGATGAGCAGCGAGAGCAGAAGATCTGAGAAAAAAATGCGAAAATGTCCATCAAGAGCAACTTGATAACAAGCCTCATTTCCTTTGGATGAAAGAAAGTAGTAATGAACTTATGTATGAACTTGAATTTAATAAATTTATGTATGTATGACTAGAAACATCCAATGAAGCAGATTGCAATAAAAAGGATAATAACCCTGGTCTAAGACTCAGTCATAATTCAGCCTAAGGCCCAACACAGGATTACCCAACAAGCTGTAATTTAGTCCGTTCTTTTACATGATAGGCTGCTCCACTGCTTCTTTCTTACTGCTCTGAATCTGCCTGGTAGCTCAGTCCCCACCACCTGAAAAGGCTGCCTCTTTCAATTTGTCTCATCTGAAGATCCTGCATTTCCAATCCCCCTTCTGGACACAGGAAGGCTCTTTCTGGAAAGTAATCTAATCAATGAACTACAGTACATGTCACTGAACCATAGCTCCCAGCATTCTTCACTCCTAGCCCATGCTAGCTGGGTGTACCCCAAAGTAGCCCAGATCTCTTACCTTCCCACAACTCCGACAGTGGTGCCGTCGCCGAAGAAAGGTGAAAGGCACATGGCAAGCCATACAGTGGCTGCAAGTGCTGTCTGGCACCCAGTCTGGTGGCACCAAAGCATCTGCAAAGGATCAGAAGAGTAGTTGGCAAGACAGTTGTATATCAATCTTCTAAAGCCAGTCAGTACCATAAACCTCCCTGTCCCCGCCTTCAAAATGTTCAGTATAATTATGCAAGTAAATATCCCAGGATGGTCGGACACAGAGCTCATTAAATGGAAAAGAACTTCAACTAAGGAAGCAAAAACCTAGGGAAACCCAGGGGGCTCCAGAATAGGACAAAGCTAAGACAGTACAGGACATCACACTGAAATGCCTTTGTAAGGTATCGATGGACTATGAATTATTACAAGTGAAGCTTCATTTATCAGATAATAGTGACCCTTTGTGTGTGTGTGTGTGTGTGTGTGTGTCTTTGAGTCAGTCCTGGCTCCTGAAGACTGCCTGGACAGGTCCTTGCAATTTTCTTGGCAAGGTTTTTTGGAAGTAGTTTGCTACTACCTGCTTCCTAAGGCTGAGAGGGACTGGCCCAAGGTCACCCAGTTGGCTTTGTGCCTCAGGTGGGAGCAGAACTCATGGTCTCCTGGTTCCTGGCCTGGTAACTTAACCTCTACACCAAACTAGCTCTCAATAGTGACTCTAGCTTTACCTAAAATATTCCTAAACATGGGAACATTTTCTCTTGTAAATATTAGTTGGAGACAGAGATGCTGAACAACATCCCCTGAGACAGAAACCCTGCTTATCAGGGGCCTGTAGGTGACCCATTCCACCTTGGAGCTCTCACCTTCTCTCCTCACGCCTTCTCTACTGCTGGAGCAGAGAGCGCAGTCAGTCAAGGAAGGCACTGTTGGTGCCACACAGACATCCAACTCTGAAAAGGAAAAAGATATTAGCAAACAGGGCTGCTGCCACTTAACAGAAAAATTTCTGCTCCAAATAATGGGCATATAAAACATTCATAGCCATCCCAGAACTATATTCCCATGTAGGTTTGCCCATTATTTTTTAAAGAAGGGAAGGAGGTCAACCTACACGTAAAATGAAAGATTCATAAACAATCTTGCACATGTCTTGGAGGAGTAGATTTGGTCCTTGGCATTGAGAAAGAGGATTTAAATCATTTTTTTATTGTTTTCTGAACCTGCTCTTTGGGAGAAGGTTGCTGAAATTATCAAACTCATTTAAAAAGCAAAGGAAGCCTCCTCAACAATTAGGCAAAACTATCACATCTGGTTCACATTGACTTTTTAAAAAACTAGGGTATGTATGTATATATGTACTAATTTAAGAAAAATATGCAGAGTGAGGAAAAGGAGTAAGAAATAACAAACCAAAGAAATTAAAGGCAAGAGATGAAAAAGAAACATAGCTAAAACTCCATTTTTTTTAATCTTTGCAAACCATCATCAATTCTATGATATTCACTGCTTTATACATTGCTTTTTGTTTTTTAAACTTCTCAACTCTCTTTGAGGTTCTCATCAACCTTGTCTGATTGTGACTCTCCCGGCCTTCCCCTTTCTCTCAACCTATTCACTTCGTATATTTGTTTTGCAATTTGATTTTCATTCACTCTCTCTCCGTGACCAAACCATGTCAATGTATTTCTTTTCCACTGGTCACTCATGCTTGTATTCAATCCACATTCATTCATCATTCATTTTTTGCCCTATCTCTTCTGGTTTTACCACACATAACTTCTTAAGAACATGCGGTCCTCACTTAATGACAATTCACTCAGTGACCATTTGAAGCTACAACAGTACTGAACTAATGGTAGCTACAGCTGTCCTCAAAGTTACAGCTGTTGCAGTGCCCCCGTGGTCATGTGATTAAAATTCAGGCACTTGGCAGCCCACCTGCATTTATGATCACAGTATGCACTTCAACTCACACGGTCTCATGAAGGGCCAGCAGCTGCCTCAGCCAGGCACACCTCATCAGCAGTGGTAGGAAGAAGATAGTGAAGGAGTAGGAGGGGCCGGCAAGAGTAGGCAGTGATGGCGCAGTGCAGGATGGCCAAAAGGGCAGAAATAGGGGGGGAGATAGGCGGGTGGGAGGAGCTGAAGCGGATGCGAGCACGGCAGGGCAGGAGAAGCATGAGGTCCTCACCTAATGATGGCCGGTCCTTGCCTAACAACCACAACCAAGACTGCTGGAGCAGCTGTTGCTAAGTGGTGCAGTTGCATGATGTTTCACTTAACAACCGCTTCACAATTAGGGTCATTAAGCAAGGACTGCCTGTATCCCATTTTTACTGCATTCAACTTCTCTTGATATTCCTAGCTCTCACTTCTATATAACAAAATGGGTAGAAGCATGTTCTTCTTCAGGGTTATTTTTGCTTCTTTCAACAAACATCCGTTCACAACGTCTCATATATAAGCCACTACCTTTCTCCTTGTATTTCCACAGCATTTCTCCATCCATTTTCCCATCATTAGGAAACATTCCACCAATGTATTCAAATTCTATTTGCTCCAGCTTTTCATCATTTATGTATAACTTGCAACTGTTCACTCTATTTTCCTATCAAATACAACTACCATAGATTCATTAATTTTGATGAAAGAGCATGGTTGTCCAATGGATTATATTAATTGTATTCCAACTTTACATGCGCTTGAATGGCCAGAAGTGATGGTAAAAGTTACTGTGGGAGGCTTCCTTTAGCATAAGAAAGCAGGGAGCAAGCCAAAACTCAAATCATACACTTTTTATGTGTGTTTTGAATGTTTTGGGGTTCAATTCAAACTGGTTTGGGAGAAACTGAATCACGCTATCTCTGGAACAGCGTGAACTTGATTCAAATGTAAGCAAAGATGTACAGCTAATAGAGATGAGGTCCTGTCAGTTGCAGCACCTAAGTGAGAGATAAGTCTCCTTGTTTGAACACTTTAGGGGGGTTTATTCTGGCAGACATTTTTCATCTAGAACCTCTGAAGTTTTTACTTTGCTCTTGCACATGGAAATGTTCCCCAACTGAAAGAAAGCAACAAGGGAAGAAGATTAATGAATCTCCTGAAGCAGTAGATCCTATCAACTACAAGCATCCTGCAAATTAAATGTAACTGATCTAAGTGTTACAGAATCCTGGGTCCTGATGCATCACTAACACTACCACAGTACCTGGTAGTTTTGTGGAGTACCACTATGTGCCCTCATCATGACATGCCATCTTCTTCTCATGCTGCTCTGCACAAAGTTACGGAGCTATACGTTAGCAAAGGAGATTCACTCACGTCCAGTGTCTGTCACCTCCAGTTCTTCCACTTGGGATGTCACAATTTTAAAGACACTCTTCAGAATGGCGCGCAGGTCACTTGCAAAGTTAGTTTGGAGCTGGTCTGCCACTCCTGCCAAAACACAGCAATTTGAGCATTTTGTTTGTGCATGGGGAGGAGACAATGGTAGATTTCAGTTAGAAAATACTCCTTTCATAATAAAACGAAATGCACATTAAGCAATACTTTTCATTTGACTGCAATCTCTACAAAATGCCCCTGTTTCTATTAAATTATCCAAGACAGAGCAGAATTTGAACATCTAAATAGATCAGCATGTTAGAGAATAAAAGTGGTATACAATGATCTAAATAAATACATTTAAACATTATTTGGGGGCTAACTAGAGAATTAGTACAATGCCTAAAATGAGCCAAGTTGTACCCAGTTCAAACGTGAGGCAATCTATTCTCAACCCCAGTTTTGCCATATAGGGGCAGTACTAGACTTACAAGGTGATTGTAAAAAATTTCTAAACTAAAGAATGCAAACAACAAACAAAATATAAGTACTAGCACAACAAAGGTGTAATATTTTTGAAACAGCTCCCTTTTATGAGTAGCAAAGAGCTGTCATGTTTTAAACTGTAGAGAATCTTAATGGGCTGCTGAACAGAGGACACATTGTTCTAACATACTACCTATGGATCTGGCCAATTTTATTATTATTTTTTAAACATGATTATGGTTAACTGTGGGCTAAGCCTTTGCTTTCTGGAACTTTGTTTCATTTTGGTAGAACTTTCAGTTCTCTTCTCTCCACTAATTCTTGTCAAGACCGCTTAGCAAAAAAAAGCTGCAAGCAGTTCATCAGATTTGGGGGCATTTATCTGGTACATTGCCTTCCGCCTTAACTTATTATACAGTACTGTGCGAAAGTTTTAGGCAGGTGTGAAGAAATGCTGTAAAGTAAGAATGCTTTCAAAAATATATATTGTAATTGTTTATGTTTATCAATTTACAAAATGCAAAGTGAGCGAACAGAAGAAAAACCCAAATCAAATCAATATTTGGTGTGACCACCCTTTGCCTTCCAAACAGCATCAGTTCTTCTACGTACACTTGCACACAGTTTTTGAAGGAACTCAGCAGGTAGGTTGTTCCAAACATCTTGGAGAACTAACCACAGATCTTCTGTGGATGTCGGCTGCCTCAAATCCTTCTGTCTCTTCATGTAATCCCAGACAGACTCAATGATGTTGAGATCAGGGCTCTGTGGGGGCCAAACCATCACTTCCAGGACTCCTTGTTCTTCTTTACGCTGAAGATAGTTCTTAATAACATTAGCTGTATATATGGGGTCGTTGTCCTGCTGCAGAATAAATTTGGGGCCAGTCACACGCCTCCCTGATGGTACAGCGTGATGGATAAGTATCTGCCTGTATTTCTCAGCACTGAGGACACCATTGATCCTGACCAAATCTCCAACTCCATTTGCATAAATGCAGCCCCAAACTTGCAAGGAACCTCCACCATGCTTCACTGTTGCCTGCAGACACTCATGACTGTACCGCGCTCCAGCCCTTTGGTGAACAAACTGCCTCCTGCTACAGCCAAATATTTCAAATTTTGACTCATCAGTCCAGAGCACCTGCTGCCATTTTTCTGCACCCCAGTTCCTATGTTTTCGTGCATAGTTGAGTCACTTAGCCCTGTTTCCACATCGGAGGTATGGCTTTTTGGCCGCAATTCTTCCATGAAGACCACTTCTGGACAGACTTGTACGGTCAGTAGATGGGTGTACCTGGGTCCCACTGGTTTCCTCCAGTTCTGTGCTGATGGCACTGCTGGACATCTTCCGATGTCGAAGGGCAGTAAGCATGATGTGTCTTGCATCTGCTGCATTAAGTTTCCTTGGCCGATCACTGCGTCTACGGTCCTCAACGTTGCCCATTTCTTTGTGCTTCTTCAAAAGAGCTTGAACAGCACATCCTGAAACCCCAGTCTGCTTTGCAATTTTTGCCTGGGAGAGACCTTGCTGATGCAGTCTTGCCATGGTGGATGACCTGTGACATGAAACTGTCTTCCATAACCTCACCTTAGTAGCAGAGTTTGGCTGTTCCTCACCCAATTTTAAGCCTCCTACACAGCTCTTTCTATTTCAGTTAATGACTGTGTTTCAACCTACATATGAAATTGATGATCATTAGCGCCTGCTTGGTATAATTGGTTAATCATACACCTGACTCTAATCCTACAAGATCCCTGACTTTGTGCAACTGTAGAAAGTGTGCAAGTGTAAGAATTGATGCTGGTTTGAAGCCAAAGGGTAGTCACACCAAATATTGATTTGATTTGGGGTTTTTTTCTGTTGACTCACTTTGCATTTTGTAAATTGATAAAATAAACAATTACAATATATATTTTTGAAAGCATTACTTTACAGCATTTTTTTCACACCTGCCTAAAACTTTGCACAGTTCTGTATATATCCATTTCCAAAAGGAAATATCTCACCACTTTAACAGGCTTTACATTTGTTCCCAGCATAAATAGTTTCCAGTCACTTATCTTATCAGTAGAAATTGACCAGGGTGGTGGTGGTGTGAAGGTTGATTTGAAAAGAATCATATCCTTAATTACTACTGACATTTCTATGTTGCTCCACTCCAAATGGCTGTGAGTGGCATAGAGCAAAATACCCTTGTTTCAGCCTTATTTTGCAAACTGCTACACAAAAGCTGCTATCCATGGTGTTATAGAATACAAGGAATGAAGCACTCACCAGAAATACAGACAAATAATGTGTGAATCATGTCCTCTGTACTGCGGTAACGGGCTCGTAATTCCAGCCTTTGAGAGTTCTGTGGAACATCCATGAACATTCCTCTCTGAGCACTGTCAGATTCCTGTCCAAAGGGCCTGTTAAGGGGTGAACAAGCTTTTAGAAAAGGTGTAAAGAGTTTTTACCATTCTAGGGGAGATCATCCCCTCCCCTAAGAATCTGTGCCAATCAAGGAACTGCTGAAATAAAGTTATGCATTTCCACTCAAGTTTCCACATGCAAGAAATATGAATGCTAATTAAAGAGACTTCAGTCTGTAGCTTACCCCTACTTGGCAGCTGCTGTTATCTACCCCCTTCATCTCAAGTAGTTCATACTGGACAAAAACTTCCCATTTAACTGCATATTGCAAAGTATCTCTTGGTCCTGGCCTTTTGATGCTGCCACAGAAGACAACTTCCTTCCCAGCAAGTTGCAGATGAACAGCTCTCCCAATTCATAAGCTAAAGTTAGGCAACCAGCATTCAAGTGGGTGGGTGAAGAGTGCAGGGGAGGAGAAGGTTCTTAGTCACACCTTGAGACTGATGGGAAGGCACACTGAGTTGCAAAACCCTGGAAGTCTGGAGAGTCCCTATCACTGCAGAGCTGTGAATCTGCAGCACATTCATTCAGCACACGTTTCTCCAGCTTGTACAGCTCCTCCTTGGATAGCACATGCAGCAAATCCCTGTAAGAGGAAGGACTCATGAAGGAAACAACATCAACGGCAACAAAATAAAGTGCTCCTAATGGACAGGATGGACAACTGGGCTCCAACAACCCCTTGGGAAGAATGGCTGCTCCAAATTGCCTGTATGGTAGGATCTGAAAAGCAGTGCAAAGCTAAGCCTGAAAAAAAAAAGAGGAGGGGCTCATACCATGCACAAATGTATTGGACCTGCAGCCCACTGAAGCAGTAAACTACTGCATTTCTCCACAGTATGCATCACACTGATCTCGCTCTCAGAATATCTCACTTCATCCTCTGCTGGGTTTCTCTAGAGAAGAAAGTCACTTTCACTGACTCTCTACACTGCCTCCTACTTCTAAGGACTAGCTTAAAGTGGATAACTTTGATGACAAATGTTTATCTGGTAAAATGTATCTGGGATTGCATCATTTCAGACATAGCAACATAGCAAGAGCTGAATTTTAAAAAATATTATCCCTTTTTTTTTAACCCATGGATATATTAAACCATTGCATCAGGGAGAAAAGATGTATCAGTAACTACCTCTCTCTCCTGTGCTTAATTACTAGATGTAGGGAATTTTATCCTATGCGAAAGAATTTAGGCTGTAAACTGAAGTGCTTCGGCCCAGAAGAAACACACCTAGAATTCTGTGTAACATATCATTTGGAACTAAGCACGCACAACCTTCCACCAAATACCCCAATCCTTAATGGTTAATTGTATTCTTATACAGCACTGCTATTTTTTAGCCACGCACCTGATTTTTCTAAGCAAGACATAAAAGGGGCTGAAGACTCGAGAAATCTCCTCTGGCCTCCGTTCCAAATTGAGGGGTCCATCTGGATAGATCAGAAGACCACTGCACAGAAGGCAAGTAAAACAAAAGTACCAGTTAGAATAGAAGTAGTACCTAATGGTGTCTTAAAACACACACATATATACTCTCACTGAAAGCATAGTCTCAGCAAAACTAGATTATTTTTTGTATATGTTAAGCAATGATTTTGGAGCATATTAACCACGCTTTCTTAAGTGTCTCCTTGCTTCCTGGCTCCTCCCTCAAGTGTCGGTTAGGATGAGGCCGGTGTAGGATGAGCCCAACAAGATGCTATATTGATGTGTGGGAGAGTTTTGCCCCAGGGCTGCCGAAGTTTCTACTGCAATTGTTTGGTTACTTTGCTGTTTTTATGGTCTTGTGATTTGCCCAGGATTGTGGCTGTAATATGGGCAGCTATATAAGTCTTGTAAATAAAACAAAGAAAACCGTATAGCACACCAAGCTTCTAAGCCTTTCATAAATAAACTTCATTTTCCATAGCTTTCAGAATTACTTTTCATAACCCCTTCCATTCCTTGTAGAGGTTACTATGGACTGTCATGCATCTTTCCTTTTTACAACCTGGGTTCTGTGTCAACATCTTTCTACATTTCTGTTGGACACCTATGTTGCCCAAGAGATAGAAGGCACAGATGCAGTTCTTGGTCTGTTACTGGCAGAATGTTGGAAAACAGAAGTAGCATTATTATTTTTTGCCAAGATAGGAGGCACTGTGTTTTGAAAAACTATTGTAAATGCAATTTGGCAAAGCCAGAAATGAATGTAACGTGCCATCAGCAAGTACTATCTTAATAAGGATGCATAGTAAAATAGAATTTGCTTTTGAAAGACCAACCCCACTACAAAGATGTCACTCCTTCCATCCTTACCCCCACCTCAGGAAAGGCAGGCAGGATGGTGGTTTAGAAAGAGAGCAATCCAGAAACTCTGAATTAACAATCTCAGTTCATGTTCTACATCAGCTATTAAGAATAACCTGAAGGCAAGTTAAGAGATCAGCAAGTTCCTCACTATATCAGAAACAAATCTGATATGCAGCCTCCTGTGGTTTAAAAAGCAGAAAGAAGTTGATATGCATGACAAAGATTACAAAAAGACAATATGTGATTTTCAGAGGAAGAGCTATGCCATGGAAATAATATGCCACATTTATATATGATTGTCCCAATGGAAAACGTTTAGATATAAATCAGATCATTAATTAAGTTTTCTACGGTTGCAGTTACTTACCAAACAAGGAGAAGGAATTCCATAAATTGCAATGCACTCTTTGGTGGAGCATATTATGCTCACTAATGTCAACAATGCAGAGAGCACAAGAGAACACCAAATCTGAACCCATAGTAATAACTCCATTTACTGGGTAAATGTTACGTCAGTCAACTTGCTCCAAATTCTTCTAAGAATATACGCATCACGCCACTTTTGATCATCTGAACTGCCGGGTCCAACATTTCAGGAGTTCTGGCCTATGGAAGTCTAGGCTGCTACAAGGTTTGGTAGTCAACCACCAGATGATTATTAAACCCATACCTAATAATAGCTAGGCGGGGAATGGTGAACATCAGCTGTGGTTCATATCCATCAATCATCTCCTGAGTCAAGTAGCCAAGTTTCAGAGCTCTAGGTAAGTGAGAGAATGAAGGGGCAGAGCATGAGAAATAAATCTGTGGATACTCCTAAAACCCAACTGATTATTCTACATGTAAATTGGGCCAAGATATTTATCCAAAGGCACGCTGAAAGATTTGCTTACACAGGCTGATATAATTCCATTACGGACACAGATGTGTGCTGGCCCAGACTACAGAGAGTGAAGAAGCTATGTCAGAATGCTCACCTAGCCACGGTTTCACAGAAGAGCACAACAATCTCCTGCTGCCTATAGATCTCTTCAGGTGATTTAACAGAAACTAAAGATGACACATAGCTGGAAGAGAGACACACTTTGAAATCCAACTGAACACACTCTGCAACTACTTTGCATTCAAATCCCAAAACATTTCCCCTTTTTGCTTCTTTATCAAATACAATTTTGTTGTCACTCCTTAATAACTGATTGGATTTATCCAAGGTGTTTTTGGCACTATTTTGTTTACAGTCCAAAGGACAACAATTAGGATTTTTCATCTCCAAGCCCACATATCAATACTTATTGCTCCATATCCCAATTCAATTTATTCAGTATATTATCTAACATGCTCTACCAAGCCTTGTCCCTGTGGCTACCATCTTATCAATGGGCACCCTCACCCCAAGCAGCCATTTTCTTCTCAAAAGGTCAGATGTGCTCACTGCCACAAAAGGTCAGAGACTTGCAGCCCATGCTGTCGTTCCTACTTCTAACTCTGACCAAAGTCCTTTCTAGATCTTCACAGGGCAACCTGATTTCTTTGAGAGATTAACGAGTATGGCATAAACTGATATGAGTGAACTTAGTTCATACCTCAGTTCAAACTCAGCAAAAAGCACATCGAAGCGGATTAATGCTCTCCGGATAGTCTCTGAATAAGGTCCAGGTTGGTTTAAGCTTTGCTCTCGGAGTACCATCCGCACCACCTCTAAGCTGCACAGCAGATCTTTGGCCAGAGGACGTAGCCGTACTCCATCGGCCTCCTCCACGTCAATATAGGCGCGTGCCATGAGGCACTAAATGGAAAGGACCCAAGAATAAAGCAACATTCCTTATCCCTTGGTGGCCTTTCCCCAACACAGGGTACAAGTTGTTTCAGAGGTCAAGTGAGCAGTCCTACAAGGTACTGAGATTTCATTCTTGGAATAATTCCAGACTATATCCCAGTAAAGAAGGAACCCTCATGCCCTAAAAATTCAGCAACAGTCTGGACCATGATAGATAACAGATAATTTGTGAGCCAGATAGATAGACAGACAGACAGACAGACAGACAGACAGAGTAAAAGAACGCAGGAGGTAGATACTGGAACAGCTAAACCAGATTATTAGAGTATGGCCATGCAAGCCCTTTATGTCTGGGTACAGCTCCATTTACAATACATATAAAATATAATACAAAAATATGAGAATTTTCACTCTACCAGAGCACGTTCAGGAGCTGTGGAAGCATCTCAGTATCTTTCCCCCATGACTTACCTCAGCAGCAAACAACATATGGTTCCGTAGGTTGTCCACTAGAAGGTCTTCAGGAAATTTAATGACATAGTCACGACCATGACGTTCCTTGGGGATACATTCCTCCATGATTTGTTCTATGATAGCCAATAACTCAGCCTGCCAGAAAAGTAAGAAATATTACTATTTTATCTAAAAATACATTTGACTGATTTCCAATATATCAATATAAAACCCATTCTTCTCAGACCCATACTGAAGGGCAAGCCCCATAGCCTCATATTTGAGCCAGAAATGAATGAAGCTACAAAGAAGCAACAAACTATAAGAGAACACCTGTGGTACACTCCACACTGAAATCAGTGAAAAGGGGAGGCTCCAGAATTGATTTTGAACCATTTACAAGAATGGTTCACTGTTTAATTTTTCCCTTCAGCTAAGGGAAACAGGCTAAGTAGATTAATATGATTCAGGCTACTTAACTATCAGGGTTTGCAGTCCAGCTTGAGTGGGAATGGTAGGAAATAGAATGACTGTTCATATCATAAACCTCTTTCTAGGTGTCCCCTTGACAGGAATAACTTTCAGTTCTGGAGTTCCACCAGGAGAAAGGCAGACAGAAATCTTTGCTGGCACACATGGGAAAATGCAAGGAGGAAGTTCCACTTCTCCTATTTGTGAATACTGTACAGTCACATGCACCCCCTCCTGACTGCTGATCTGCTACCACTTCATACAATTTATTCTCTGCCAAAAAGTCTTACCTGACTAAGATGCAACTGGTTTAACAGTGTTAGATATTGTTGAGGATCGGTCTCTACATCCAAGCAGTTGATTTCTGTTACCACTTGAGTCACTCGTTCATCAGCATAGAAAAACTGTGACAGTAGTCTTGGATCAGAACGCTGAACAGAGAAAGCAAAGCCTGGGTTATACACAGCCATACAAGATGAGGCACTCATGTTCAACAGCACTTAATTAAATGTACTTTGATATAAACAAAGAAATTCCCTTGATGCAGAAAAATAGTTGCCAGGTGAATTCTAATCTAGCTTTCTCCCCAATGTGCTTGTTTTCTTCTATGGGATAATTTTTTAAGTTAAGGTGTGCACAGTCCAACCTGCAATCTAAAAAGTCACATTTTATATATATTACTTTACTTTCCATTAGAATGAAAACAAGAAATCAAAAACTTAGGCCATGAGGTCTGCCGTTCAACTCAGTCAAAGAACAGGAGCTGTGGACTGAGGGCAGAGCCAGAATTGCTGAATTCCAGCACTGCAAAGCTGCAGCGTCCATTCCCTAAAACCATCCATTCCAAAGGATGTTCAGAGTCTAACTACTCCAGGATGGGGACTGGGTCCTCCAGGGGGGCTTCAGTTAGAGAAGTACCACCTCTTTTTAAAAGCCCCACTCACATTTTTATTCTTCTGCTGAAAGACATTTTTTTCCACAAAGATCAATTAATCAAGATTTATAATTCCTCCTACATCAGTCAACAGCGTGCAAATGGAGTAAAGTCTTCAACACGGGGGCATGGGAAATTGGCCACTGAAGTGGGTGAGGCAGGAGCCCCTGATTTTCATCCCAGTGAAAGTCATTGTATAATTAAGGGGCAGATAACAGAAACCTTCAAGATTGGAAAATGACTGGCTACAGAGCTGTGGGCCAAAAAAGATGGAGCAAGAGGTCCAAGATTTAAAGGTGGGGGGGGCCCCACAAACATATAGAAGGTAGGATTTCAGAGTGCTGCAGATGCAGAACTTCTTTGTATGTATGGTTTCCTAATTCTTTGCAATCTCCTTGTCTAACATTCTGGTGTCTGTTTGGGAATGCAGAGCAGGGACAGAGATTCATCCCTGTGCCTAGTATGAAGCCCTGACATTAAGCATAGAAGAGAGAGAATTTTCTGGTTATACTTTTTGCAACAATTTCATTGAGCAGAAATTCTCCAAGGGCTGGTTGCTCAGCAATATCTCTACTTGATTCGAGTATCAGAGAACCTCCGCTTTCTAACTGAGCTTATCAGCATGATAGAAAGATAAAAATGTATACCATAGGAAAACTATGAATGCAATACAAATTAATATATAACCAAAACAAGCAAAGAGGAAGTGAAATGGAACTACAGAACATTATACTTGGGAAGGAACGTGCAGAATCTAAAAGGGCATGATATCATTATAACAAAGGTGGAGAACTTTTTTGAGGAACTGCAGAATAAGGACTTTTTATAACATAAGGTGGTCTATTAATGATAGCAGTGGAGATAGATATGAGGAATCTCTTATTAAACACTCAATCATGACCTAGAATTTGAATGATGGCATCACATAGCTGCTTCTGATCAACTTTGGGAACTTCAATTGTATAATTCATTTTAATTCACAGATTCAGATGGGAGACAATTAAATCAATTCAAGCATGTAGTGGAGAACAAGGCAGAGGGCACATTTGGAGTGTGAGCATATTGTGGGAGAGCTCACAAATTGCTGCAACAAGGGATTCTTCCTGTTCACAAAATGGCAGCAACCCTGATCATGACTGGTTACCAAACAGGCATTTATCATAAGGTAACATTTTAATTAAAAGAATCTTTAAAAAAATAAAAGGCAAATAGAGCAGAAGGTCTTATAAGCATCAAGACAGTACAAATGTACCTACAAGCACCATGTTGCCTATCCCTGGAATAATGCATATATGTCCTCAATTCCCATGTAAGTATCAAATCAAAGTTAGGCATCGAAGCAGGAAGCTTTAAAACTGTCACAAAACAAGAACTCTACTACGACAGACCAAAGCCTATCTAGTCCAGCTTCCTGTAACTAGGTACATCCAGAAAACTTGCAAGCTCTTCTGTTTTGCTCCTAAGCAATCAATGGGTGGGTTCCCTCCCCCCACTTTCTTTTTAAGTGGCTAACATATACTGGCTAGTTAGGTTTCTTCGACTTATTAATAAAACTGTCCTTAGTGTCAATGTCACACAGTTGTTTCAATAGAACACTCTCTGATTGCCTTTTGGTTCACTGGTATCACTCCTCCCCCCTGCAGGGAGACAGGCCCATTTGATTGGCCTGCCCCAGGACCCAGGAGGGTTCCAGAGAGTGGTTGGGGTTTCCCCCAAGAATCTGGTGGGCGGCCAAGCCCTAATTGCTGCCTGGAATGGGTAAGTGGCTGGGGCCTTGGACGATACTGTCCCGATGAAGCCTCTCCCTGTGTGCCAATCCTGGGGCACTAATTGGTTTATTGAGGAGTTCCAGGAGTTTGCCAGAAGAGATCCCTAGAGAACCATCAGATGAAAACTTGAAGTGAATCTGACCAGACACGAGTAAGTGCCCACATTAGGGAATTATAAGGCGATGAAACATCAATTTTTTTCATCCTTATTGTGTCCGCTGATAGGCATCCAGCAGCCCTATTTAGGGTGATCTACTCCCTATTGGGTAGGGAGGGCTCCTCAGGACATTTGCCAAGCTGCTGGGAGGATTATTCAGGCTATTGGGCAAATAGAATTGCTCAGATCCACTCTGACTTGGACTCTGACTGGGCAGATCAGGCTGAGGTGCCTGGAGCATGCTTTGGTGGTATGATCTGGGATGAGTTTGAGCCAGTGACTCCTGAAGAAGTACACAGGGTTTTTTGTGCTGTCAGTTTGGCCACCTGTTTATAGATATGGGCCCTTCCTGGGTTGTAAAAGTGTCCAGGGAGATGATCCATGGTTGAGTCCATGCTATGGTATCAGCCTTCTTGTATGAGAGGGTGGTACCTCCTGCTTTGAAAGAGGTGGTGGTGCATCCCCTGCTCAATAGGCTGGGGAAGGTTGTTGAGAAGCTGGTCAATCTGCAGTTGAGAACCCTGGAGGAAATGGATTATCTAGACCAGTTTCAGACAGGTTTCAGACCAGGATTTAGTACTGAGACAGCCTTAGTCATGCTTATAGATGACTTGTTGTGGAGTCTGGATGGAGGTGGTGGTGGAGGTGGCTATCCATCCTTGTGCTCCTTGGTCTCTCAGTGGCTTCAATACCATTGACCACCATATCCTTCTGAGCCGGCTCCAGGGGTTGGGGATTAGGGGCATGGTTTTACAGTGGTTGTTTTCCTTTCTCAAGGGCTGGTTTCAATCATGCTGGTTGGGTGGAAGAGATCTTTCTCTAGGCCCTCCCTCTCTCCTCTCCTCTCCAACATCTACATGAAATTGCTGGGTGAGGTCATCCGCTGGTTTGGGGTTTGGGTATGGAGGGGGAAGAACTGTCTCTGACTTAATCCTACCAGGACCAAGTGGCTGTGGATGTTTGGGCCACTCAGATCTGGAGATGTTCCACCTACAACTGTGGATGGGGTAGCACTTCCCCATTCAAGAGTGGTGCACAATCTAGAGGCCTTCCTCTAGATGCTACTTGATGAGTAGATGGAGACTATGACCAGGAAGGCCTTTGCACAGCTTCATTTGCTGTGTCAGTTGTGAGCTCTCCTAGATTGGGAAGCCCTTGAGACAATCATTCATGCCTTGGTGACCTTGTGGCTTGATTACTGCAAAGCACACTACATAGGGCTCCCCTTGAAGACCACCTAGAGGCTTCAATTGGTCCAGAATGCAGAAGTACAGGCAGTGATGGGCATGCCTTGGTATGCCTATGTAACACCTCTGCTCTGCAAGCTGCACTGGTTGCTGGTTTGCTTCTGGGTGTAATTCAAGGTGGTGGTAGTTACCTATAAAGCCTTACATGGCAAAGGGCCTGGTTACTTGAGGGATCACCTGTTTCCTACAGTATCTGCCTGGCCAATTAGATCTGGCAGGGTTGGTGTGCTCCAGGTTCCTTTGATTCAACAATGTCATCTATCAGGTCCCCGGAAGCATGCCTTCTCTGCCCTAGCACTTGCCCTCTGGAATAAGGTTTCCCCCAAGATCCAAGAGGCCTCCACCCTGCTGATATTTTGGAGTGTCTTGAAGACCTGGCTCTTTACTCAGGGGTTTGGCGAGGGTGACTGAAACCCCCTTCTGGGTAATGTGGGTTTGCTTTGTGTGTTGTCTGGTTTGTGCCATCTTTTGCTGTTTTTATCATTGCATTATCTTATTGCTCCTGTTTTTATCGGTGAACTGCCTAGATAATAATGAAATAAATAGGAACAGAAATAGAAAAAAAAGGCAGCAAGAGCAAGATATGAAAAATTATCACCTCTCATGCCACCAGTGTCAGCAGTTCATTAACCTTGGGACCAAGCTGGAAGTTTGGAAATATTGCACTGAATTCAGCCAGTAACACCTGGCGTATGCATCTCTTATCCCTTTGAGCAGATTCTAAAGAAGAGACACAGGCCAAATCTCAGAACAAAATGGATCCTAGCTTTTCGCTCAGGTTCCACTGACTGGTAAGACTATTAATTTGTTATGTTCAAAGGCTTGTGTTCTCTGTCATCGTAACAAACAGAATAATAATACAGCCCCATTAGTAAGCTGCTTTGTTCTATTCAGATGGGGCGATTTGGGATTGTTTGTAATGGTAAAACAGGGTAGAAATTCAATGAACAAATAAAAACAAAACAGGCTCTTTCGTAAATGAGGTCATGTCATAATGAATCTTTAAAAATCACACACCACTTCCTTTTTCTTGCTACAGACTAGCCCAGCTATTTCTCAAGGATTACTAACATTTAATCATTCAACCATTCGTACTGAGCATCATGTTCTTGTTGTTTCTGACTCTTTGTCAGCTGACAGAAATAATTTTGCCAGTATAGTCTCTCAGTAACTGCTTCTTTGAGGTCTTGTATGCTCATGTTTGTGTCACTAGTGATGGTATCTGGCCACCTAGTTTCCCATCAGCCTTTTTTGTATTGTCCTCAATTTTCCAAGCATCAGAGTCTTCCTCAATGATTCTTGCCTTTGTATCATGTGTCCAACACTTCATTATTAGTGCTTCCAGTGAGCAATTTGGTTTCACTTCTTCTAATACTGAATTATTTGTTGTTCTTGCAGTATTCTCAACCATTTTCTCCAGCATTATAATTCAAAGGCATACATCTTTCTTCGTCCATCCTCTCTGATGGTCCAGATTTTACAACCACATGTTACATTTAGGAAAGCCACGTCCTTGACAGTATATAATCTTGTCAGCGTGATATCTCTGAATATGAATAGTTTGTCTCAATCTGACTTATTGTTTTTCCCGAGTAGCAACATCTTTTTATTTCATGGCTACAGTTACTATGCTTGTGAACTTTTGAGTTTAGGAAGATAAAATCTGTTACTACTTCAGCTTCTTTTCCACTATTTGCATTGGGTCAACATTGCCTGTTATCATAAGCTTATCTTTTTGCTATTATTGAGCATCAGACTGGCTTTTGACCTCCATTCTTTCACCTTCAACAAGAGATTCCCTAAGTACTCCTTACCTCCAGCTACCAATCTGGGTTGTTGAGGTTTCTCCTAGCATTTTTAATTCCAATTTCTACGTCTTGTGATATGTTCTGCATATAAGTCAAGCAAATAAGTTAACAGTATGCAACCTTATTTTCACAATTTTGAAACAATTTGAAATGATTTAATCATTTCATTGCTGGGAAAGATTGAAGGCAAAAGGAGAAGGGGACGGCAGAGGATGAGATGGTTAGATAGCATCACCGAAGCAATGAGCATGAAACTGAGCAAACTCAGGGAGGCAGTGAAGGACAGGAAGGCCTGGCGCAATATGGTTCATGGGGTCACGAAGAGTTGGACACGACTTAACGACTGAACAACAACAAATCGCTTCATATTCCAGTCTGTTTCTGGTCACTACACAAATTCAATAGGCCTGCTTTTCCTATGTTTTTAAAGGCTACAGTACTCACAATTTGTTGTGGTCTACACCACTGAAAGTCTTTCTATAATCAATAAAGAAAAAAAGAACCTTGTCATTTCCATTATCCTTTGGATGTTAGCAATATGATCTCAGGTACTCCTGTATCTTCTGAATCCAGCTTGTACTTTGTACAGTTTTTATCCCATGTACTGTTAAAGTTTAAATTGCAAAATCTTGAGCATTATCTTACTAGCATATACAACTAGCACATGAGATAAGTACAATCATTCAATAATTTGAACACAGCACTGTCCTTTTTTAGTACTGGAATATAAATTGATTTTTCCACTCCCTTGGCTATTGCTGGGTTTTCCATATCTGCTTACAAACTGCAGACACCACTTTAACTGCATGATCTAGTAAAATTTTAAACAGTTCTGCTGGTATTTCATCAACTCTGCAGCTTTATTTGCAATATTTCTTAGGAGCCCTTTAACTTTACTGTCCACTATGTCAGTTATCAGTCCATACAATCATCAATTTTGGGAACTTTTTGATACAGTTCTTCTACATATTTGTACCATCACTAACTTCTTCCTTCTGTTGCCAATACATTTTTGCCTTCAACTTTTATCATGTTCATCTTTGCATAAGAGTTTCCCCTGATTTCTGTAATTTTCTTTAATAAAGCTCTTGTCCTTCCCATTCAATTTCTTTGCATTGTTTATTTAAATATACCTTCTTATAACTTCTTGCTCTTCTGTAGAACTCAATGTTTACTTGAGCAATTTTTTCTCTGTGTCTATCGTCTTTTGCTTTCCACATTTTTTCAGCTGCTTTTGATAGTTCAACAGAGAGCCGTTTTGCATTCTTTTACTTTTTGCATCTTGGGCTATTTTTGTTTACTTAATTTTTAATGAAGTCACAAATTTTACTCAAGAGTTTTTCAGATAACCTATCAGATTAAATCCACTAAATCTAGACTTCCACTGCATAGAACATTGAGCTCATATCTGGTTTGGCCTGCTGGTGGTTTTGTTTTCTTCAGTTTAAGTTGTAGTTTTGCAAGAAACAGGTTGTGTTTGAGCTGCAGTCAGCAGCAGGTCTTGTTTTTGCCGACTTGGAGTTTTTCCATCTTTGCTTACAGAATATAAAAGATTGATTTTGGTGCTGTCCATCTGGTGATGTCCCTGAACAGAGTCATCTTTTAGATTGTTGATCTCCTTTCATTTCCTGCACCAAGGCCAAATTTTCTCATAATTAGATGCTATTTTACTTCTATCTATAATTAGTATGATGTCTTTTTTGGGTACGGGATGGCTCAGACTTTTGCAAGAGATCTTTTCAACTTCTGCTTTATTTATTTATTGATAAAAAATTATTTATCGCTTGAATGCAGATTCTACTTTCTCTGCGTCTATAGTTGGAGCAGAGACTTGGATCAGATGCTGATTAACTTACCTAGAATGCAAATTGAGGTCGTTCTATCATTTTGAGGATTGCATCAAGTCCTCACTTTGACCCATTCCTTTTCAATAAAGATGGCAGCTCCATTACTTCCATAGTTTTTGGTTTTGTTTTGTTTTGTCCTCAGTAGAATTGCTGATGTGAAGTGAGCCATTCTGGCCTATTTCATTGCCCTCTTTTGTGAGTGCTCATTTGGGGTTTTTTGGTACAATACTGGAGGGGTTTCCTCTTTTTCTCTCCAGTGGATCTTACTTAATCTTATCCCTTGTCTAGAGTATGACCTACCCCCTTCTGTACACATTATTGGAATATGCAAGCCCCTTCACTATTACAAGTTAATAATCCTTGAAGGGGATTGAGTATTCTAATGACCATTAAATAAACCTCTATTAGCCTTCATCTGAGCAAAGGTCAGATAGAATATAAATTACAGATGTCAGTTTTAAGAAACCATTATAATACTTGCAGTACAATGGTTTTCTGCCCATGCAAACAATGCACATATACAGTGGTTACTAGTTACAGTTTATGGAACCCTTTTTAAAAATGTTCACCTGCATGGGAAAAATAACTCTGATCATACCTTAACATGGCCAGAGAGCTGTAAAATTTCCTACTTAACCTAAGCACATCACCATAACTAGTTCAGAACAATAAATAAATTAGACCCATCCTTTCCTCAACTCAAGGAAGTATCACTGGGCACCAGATACAAGGTCTCAACCAAGCCATTATTATTTATTGTTTAAAAAGCAATTTAAAAGTCCATAACCACCGTAGAAAATGCAAAACGAATTTCCTGGAGAAAGTGTGGAGCTAATTCTTAAATTTTCTTGCAAGCTGTTTGCCGTGTTTTTCATGCCGTACCTCTCCCATGAAAACAAGTAATAGAGTGTAGGCCTATTCCTAAGAATGTTCTGGGTGCACCAAAACTATTTCCCACTCAGCACAGAAAATTTAGCCCTTTTCTAATATCCGGCATTCTCCAAATAACACTGGATCAAAGCTAGCAAAGTCAGCACCACAGACTTAAAAAGACTATCTTTTTTAAAGTTATAGAATTGTCTAATCTGGACATACAGAGCTTTCCCCCACTGCTAAGTTAAAGTGCAGTCCAGCTGCTAAAGCAAAGAAAAACATAAAACTAAACAGTAATTGTCTTTACAAAACTAGAAATTAACAGTTTTTCATGAGAATACACAAGCTCAACTATGCAAGAGGAAGAAACAGAAGAAAAAATATATTAAATGCGTATAATATAATAAATATATCATGAGAGCAGTTTGGTAGAGTGGTTAACGCAACAGGCTAGAAACCCGGAGACCATGAGTTCTAGTCCCAGCTGAGACACAAAGCCGGCTGGGTGACCCTGGGCCAGGCCCTCTCCCTCAGCCCTGAGGAGGAGGAAACCGCAAACTACTTCTGAAAAACCTTGCCAAGAAAACTGCAGGGACTAGTCCAGGCAATTGCCAGGAGTCAACACTGTCTTGAAGGCGCACACACATATAAAAAATACGTCATAGAATTACAGTATTTCATCATCATGCTATTCTAACAAGCAGTTTCCTTTACTTTTCATAGGTTGCTGTGTCTAACTTTCTAGGAGACAATAGTAAAATGAAGGCAGAAGAGGCTGACCAGAGAGTTTGAATATATCTGGAACAGCCTGAAACAGCCAGTGAGTGCCTCTCTGCTACTGGTCATCTGAATTTCTTCTGAAGTAACCGGTGAAGTGGATGTTCAGCGGAACATTCATCCACAGTAGAACAACAGTGGAAGCTGTTGTTGGATGGGGGTGGGGGACAGCACTACTTTAACGTTGTTCAAGACAATGTAAGCCCAATTTAAGTGTGAGATACTTACACATATACTCCTAGGATGTGGTGAACAGGGCATTCTGGCTCCCTTGAGGGGTTCTCCAAATCTTTTCCCCACAATCTCCTGCTTACTTGGTTTGCAGTAGCGTGGGAGATGTTGCTGTTCCTCCTTTGACAAATGAGGCAAGCTTAGGCAAAATGGAGCTGGCCCCCTTGCTCTTTTAAAGTTCCTGAATAGTTGCTCAGAGTTTGAATTTCCTAGGCTTTAATGGTCTCTGCTCATTATCTAGATCGACAGGTTAAATTTTATTGACAGATCAAAGAGTTTTCCTTTAACTTTTACATGTCTGAACTTGGCATGGGATTTCTTCCATTCATTAACTTACTCATGAGCTGGAAAGGGTTAGGGTTTTTGGAGACAGAGAGAGAGAGAGAGAGAGAGGTTTCCAGGGCATGTTCGTATCATGGTTAGATTGAAATAGAAAAAGGCTCAGGGTCACACAAACATATTAGCACTATCGTTTAGCAAGAATCTCCTTTTCTCCTTCTAGTCTGATTAAGAATATCAGAAACAGATGGCAACAAGGGAGCCAACTAAGTTGGATAGTAAATTTGCATGATGTAGAATCATTTTCAAATAACTGACTTTGTAGTGGTGTTTTACAGAATTAAGATAAATTATATTGCAATCTCAGGATGTGCCCAACCTTATGATATAAAGTCATACCAAAACACTCCCTAAAGGTACGGTTGGGAAGGCATGAGGCTTTCACAAAAAAAGAGGATGCTTTCAGAAATACAAACACTGCACTTCTAGCAACAGCTAGCCAGCTATTTCTACCCATTTAGCTGATGACACACCTTGAGTTCACGCAACCATTAAATAAAGACCCAAAGAAATGGTTCAGGCTTGAAAGGTCAAACTTCTAAACCAAAGCTAGTCCTGACTGGACTTCCATTATGATGGCTTCCTCCTTGCAATCTAAGATCTGTTACTGAGTCACAGGATGCTGTAGCCTTTTTTTTTTTCCCCAGAAACTGTGAGATTAGTAATAGGTTAGAGGCTCAAAGGTCAGCTCCAGAAAAGACACTAGATTCCATGATATAAGCCAGGTGAGGGAGGTAGCAGTTCTTAGCTAAATGCTCCAATCAGAAAGGGTGCTAAAAAGCCTAGTAAGTCCTCAAGAGATATTGCATCTCCATGGCATCTTCCAATAGAACTTCTCTGGGTGGGATATGTGGACTTCTTCAACTGGATCATCCCTGAGATATTAAAAATCTTTGCAGATTTGCTGAGACCTCCACATCTGCTTGTTAAACATTTTAAGGATAACATTGCACATACGGATAGCCACGTGAATGCAGCTTTGGTTCCAGTGCCTGTGAATTAGGTGTTGTTAGGTAAGTTGCAGTTACTGAGGCCCATTTATCATTTGTTTGCTTGTCTCTCCTGGATCATTACAACAAATAGGAATGTGTAGACTGACTAGTTCCCTAAGGTTATAAATGCCTCTTTGTAAGTGTGAATAATATCTCAGCACCCTGATTTAAACTACGTTATCAATCAAGTACAAAAACATCCCTTTTAGACAAGGCACATGTGTTGTAGCACTGCTATTCAGGGTAGCTTTGGAAGAAGATTTGATTCTCTGAATCTATTGTAAATTGATTCCTCACTTTTTCTTGACACTGAAATGTCTTTAGTTTAATGTGTGGCCTGTTCTGGCATTAGGACATTAGAAACTCAATCCTATTCATTATCCAATATGTCTCAACACCTTTCAGTACTAAGGCAGTACTCTGAAGTGTTACCTGGCTCTGAAAGAAGTTGTCTTGGAACAGAAAAATACTGAAGGCCCACAACTCCATTTATCTTTCTTAAAGTCATGCAAAGTTGCAGAAATACTATGTAGACTGAATACAAGCCAGTAAATTGAAGCTGAATTCAGACAAGGCAGAGGAACTTATGGTAGTTTGGCCAGAAAAATAGGATTTCATTCATTCTAGATGGGGGTTCAATTCTATTTAAGTTAGTGTTTTAATTATGGAGTGCTACTTGATTCGTTCTTGACTGTGGTCTCTAGCTGGCCATAGAGATACAGTACACTATCTGGTTGATATTCTGTTTAACTACTAAAAAATGTTTTACATGGGACTTTTAAATACCTGTTCAGAAAGTCCAGCTGGCACACAAATGCAGCCAGATTACTCTTAAGGAGTAAATATTTAAAATATGAATAGAAAAAAAGAAGCAAATACATGTTTCATTGATTATAGAAAAGCCTTTGATTGTGTTGATCATGCCAAGCTGTGGAATGTGCTTAGAAAAATGGGAATCCCAAAATATCACGTTGTCCTCATGAGAAACCTATACATAGGTCAGTAAGCTACAGTCTGGAAAGAACATGGAGAAACAGACTGGCTCCAGGTTGGCAAAGAAGTGAGACAAGACTGTACAGTACACTCTCCCCTTATTTATTTGTTGAATAAATGTATATTGAGGGGATATTAATTGGAATATGATGAGCATGGTTTTAAAACTGGAGGAAGAAACATACACTATGTTGATAGCAGTACTCTGCTAATGAAAATGCAAATGAACTGCAAGCTCTAATAACGAAAGCCAAAGAGCACAGTGACTAAGATTAAATATAAAGAAGGCCAAACTAGTGACAAAAGGTATAGCAACCAGCCTAAGAATTGACAATTAAGATATTGAAATGGTGGATAGCTGCTGCCTTTTAGGATCAACTAACAGTAAAGGAACCAGCCATCAAGAAATACTCTGCAGACCAGCACTTGGTAGAGTAGCAATTAAGGCCTTGGAAAAGATATTCAGATGTTGTGATGTGTTTATACCTACAAAGATCAGAATACTGTAATGCAGGTAATAGTTTCCTGTGAAAACTATCATGACACTGTGATACTCAATGGAAGTGAATATTGGACTTTGAAGCAGCAGCAGCAGCACAGAAAGAGTATTGACACTTTTGAATTTTGGTCTTTAGAATACCATGGATAGCTAAGAAAACAAACAAATGGATGATCAAACAAATCAATCCAGAGTTCTCACTCAAGGCTCAAATTATCCTACTTTGGGCACGTTATGTAAAAAGCTTGCTCTCTGAAGAAGTGTATAATGCTGGGAAAGGCAGAAGGAAGGAGAAGAAGAGAAGGATGATCAGCAGCAAGATGGATAGACCCAATTACAGTAGCAATGGGTGCACCATCAGAAAACCTGAAGGACCGGGGTGGGGGACAGAATATCCTGGAGAAAATCTATCTATGTGATTACCAAGAGTCAACATTGACTTGATGGACATAATCAACCAATTCAATTTGAAATATTCAGTTCTAATTTTAAAGCAACTACAGTAACTCCTATTTTGATTCTAAGAATGTTGTAAAGTGTTGGTCTTGATATTGACTGTTCCCACATGAGCCTGTCTCCATATTCTGATCTTTTAAGATCTATCTCCCCGATACAGGTAACAATCTAAAATTGTGCTTATTCAGTAATAGCAGCCTATCTTTGTGGTTGCTCTCCCCGGGGAATTTTGCATAATTGTCTTTTCAGCATCAGATGAAGCCATTTTTGTTTGTTTTGTCATTCCATATATTTATATTCAGTGAGGTTTTGTGCCAGCATGCTGATAGATTTACCTGGTTTTGTGCTCGTTATCTTTCTTCAGACTTCTAATCACATGATATGTTTTCATTTTATTTTGTTTCTTTTCAGGCAAACAGGAGGGGATGCAAATAGGCATCTACATATAAATAATTAAAAATTCTCTCCTGTCCTGATCTGTTTCATGTCTTCTACACAGCAGTCACTCCAAATCCCCTGCCTTTTCAAAATAAAAGCCACACGGGGTGCATTACTTTGAGCCTTCTGCACAGATTACCACTTTTTTGTGATCAGCTCCACTTTTCTTTGACCATATATCTAGTTGTTGCTCATAACCACAAATGATGCAATCAGACCTGACCTTACAATGACCTGTATAACAAGATCATCCGTTTTGACCAACACAGCTTCTATAGATTTTGTCCTGAACATTCTGAATGACACACATTCATTCTTATGACTAGCACGGGAAGCTGGACTTCAGATATAATAACTAGGCTAACTTTTGGCTATCCAGTATAATTAAATCAACTTTCAGCGCTCCATCTCTGCATCACCAGGCAACAGAATCCAAATACTAAGAATCTGTGTATGGCCAGGTTCGGTTTGTTATAATGTGGCCTTTTAGTTTTGGCTTAACCTATTATGTGAACCCAGCCTGCTGTGGTTTGCAAACCATGGTTTACAGATATGGCTTACTGGATTGTTAAATAAGCCACAATCACCAAATTCATACAAACCATCACTAATCAAACCACATCTTAGTATATGGGAAACAAGTCTATGCTCCACAAAGAAGTTATTTTTCCCCTAAATGTGTGTCTGCAACTATTAAATGGTTTGCAAAATTGCTTAATATAGATCAGCCATGGATAATTGTAATGAATTATGGCTTCAGTTTATTGATATCTGTAAATATACATTTTATAAGTTTATTTTTTCAGCTTTCCCCCTTTTCTTTTACAATTTTGTATATTTTTTTTGGTATTTAATTAAAGAGTTACTTTCCCTTGAGAAATGTCATGATGCAGGAAAATAATGGGCAAGAGACTATGTTTAAAACCTTACATAGTCTGCAAAATATAGCAGCTGCTAGTCAGAGTTCAGTCCTAAGCTACATGAACCAATGGCCTGATTCGGCAGAAGACAGCTTCCTACTTTCTGAAGACTAGAAGATCTTGTGGGTACAAATGGTGACCTACACTGTTCATTGCTAGGATAACTAAAGTGGATGTTTATGGCTCAACAGCAATGTTGGCAATGTTATGTTATCAAATACAAAGCATGTTACTAGAAAAACATGGTGAAATACTACAGTGTGGAAGATACATAGTTCACCTAATTATAAGTAAATGTTGTTTCATCTAAACATCACAGTTATGACCTATTTTCTGTTCCTGGTGATTTATATTCAACAAAACTATCCAGACATATTATGCTGAAAATATCTGTATCCAGACATTCTTTAATGTGGAATATCACAGATTATTATTAACACTAAATCTTGAAACATTAGAAAACATTCAGAAGCCATTCAACACACACCTGGGCTGACGTCTGAGGAAGACAGGATAGAGAACAAGGGTTAGTATGTAATTATTTAATCCTAGAACCAATTCAAAGAAAAAGCTGCTGAGGGATTCTCTTTTACTGAGGAGAACTGAAAGGTTAAATCAATTATTTCCAGAAAGGGCTTCTTATTAAGCAAACCTTATTTTAACCTTTCAATGACATTATGATTTTAAAACTAAGCTAAATGCATTACACAACTTCTGAAAAATATTGGCTCAGCTTGGGATATTTACAGAGGAGGCCCAAGATAATGAAATTCTGAAAAGATCACCAGAAAATCTGAAGATCTTTGGCTAAAGATACCTAGCAGTACAATAGTCTCTCTCTTTCTGTGCTTTGTAACTCACCAAAACTCCTGACCTTTTCAACTAAAGGTCATTAAAATTATAGGATGTAGATATCCACAGCTGTTTTGAAATAAGATTCTCTCTTCTGCTCACCTTTTCTGAGTCATCTGTGATTTGAGGGAGCAGGTGCTGCAAAGGTCTTTCACATGACTTCTGTTTGGTCCAAACCATGGAACCAGATAACTACCCCATACTTCTCTCTGAGCTGTTTGGCTTGAGGAGAGGACTTTGGGAAGAAGAAGCTGATGATCACAAATTCATTTTGGTTACTGAGCAAAGCAAGTCTTTGCGGGATACTGCTTGCAATACATACTTGAACAGGTAGTA
Organism: Liasis olivaceus; assembly: GCA_030867105.1. Taxonomy (NCBI): domain Eukaryota; kingdom Metazoa; phylum Chordata; class Lepidosauria; order Squamata; family Pythonidae; genus Liasis; species Liasis olivaceus. The sequence goes on along the minus strand of CM061348.1, from coordinate 62,954,806 downwards.
GTGACCACAAGTCTTGTGGAAAAAAGCTTTTTCCTGTGGGTAGGATATAATTCCTAGTGACTTCATAGATGAATTCATGTCATTTTCTGGTTAATAATGCAGAAGTGGTTTGCCATTGCCTTCTCCAAGGATGTTTTTTTCAAGTTCCTAGTTTAGCCAACAGGCTAATGACAAATTTAGTGAAGGCAGGGGATACAGTCACTTTGGGTCCTGCAGGTAATCCGTGGGTCTCCCTCTTGCTGCCCACTCCTTTCCCCAAACAGAAAGGTGTCAAATATGGGGGGTAGTCAATGTACATAGGTTTGAACATAAGATCTATCAATGGAAGCCTCATGTCCTAAAAGGCCTGCCCATGGAAAGGAAAGACTGATGCCAGCTTTCCTGGCATGAATGGGAGGAGTAACAAAACAGAACAAAACAAAGGCAAGGGAATCCACCAACTGGGGGCGGTGGTAACTGTGGTCTAGACAGAACATCACTGTGGTTAAAGGGCTTGAAATGTGGAAAGTATTTTCTTAACCTGGCTTCATTTCTAGACATTTAAGTATGGGAGTCAAGCAGCTTAAAGCTGTAGAGAAAGGCCTTACTGATTTCACTATCAGTTATATGCATGCTTTGCACAAAAGTGACAGCTTTAATTTCTTACCATGTAGATTACTTAAAATGTTCATCTATAAAGCTGCAGAACAATCAAGAAAATGGAGACTTTAACTTTTGAACCACCAGAACACAGACAAGATGTAAGTGACAATCATATCCCATGTACCTGGGTTGGTAATATGACAACTTAATGAAAGAAAACATGACTATCCTCCTGGTGGCAGCAATACGCTACATGCCCTTTTGAATTCTACTAGCGCCTACACATGCATTTTAGACTTTAAGCAAGACCTATGCCCTTCACATTCACTATCTCACAGCTGTATAAACAAATGTTAGTGCCATAAGAGGGAATCTGAGCTTTCTGCAGCCAATGAATTATTTAAACCAAGATCCTCTGTGTAACACCGCAACGTACTGAACACCTTTCCTACTGACTTCTATTTTCTTCATTTCTTTCCTATGCATTTCGTATTTGTTTTTGATAATGCTGTGACTTTTAACAGGTGAGATATGTTATTTCTATACAGTTTACATTTGTTGGGGGGAAATAACAAAAGAGCTAATTTGACTTTTTTGAAATGGAAGCAAATTTAAGTTTCCAATTTATAACTATTATAAAAGATAAGCAGAGATATATTTTGGGTTCCTGTGGTGGAAAAATCAAGAACTGGATTTTCAGGAATTCATAATAGAAGTACTTTTTAGAAGAACCACTTTCACACAATTGATATCATTTACACACCATGTATGGTGACCGATTTTTTTTTTAGAGCAGGATAGTTCAAACCCCACTCCCCGGTGCAAATGGGTCACATGCAGCCCTACAGTTTCAGTCTGTGGCTCCCAAATCATCCCCAGATCATCCCATTGAAATTCAGTGACAAAATAACTTGACTGATTTTCAGCACTGTTAATTATGGGAGTGGGGTGTAAATAAACTAAAAGTTAAAAAATGATGAGCTAAGCTTCTGTAAGGTCCCAGCCCTTAATAAAACAACCTGTCTAATCTGCATAGTAATGTGGTGAGGGTCTGGTACAGCACAGTCCTCCATGTATAAAATTTAAAATCCATGTATATAGAAAATAGAAGCTGAAAGGAGGTTAACATATAATGGGAAAACATGCAGCTCCTACTTACATTTCAGAGTATAGCGCTCAGGCACAGCTTTGCTCCCTCAGTGTTAAACAGTTCTACTAGGCCACAGCATGGTTAAAACAAATTATAGACTACTTCTGTTAGAAAATCTTTCCCCAACCCAACACCCTCCTTTGAGCATACTGTCTAGGAGTTCTGGGGGCTGAAGTTCCAACAGGTCCAGAAGATACCAAACTGGGAAGAGATTGTGCTGGAATTTGAGAAGTTCAACTGATGCATTCCTCTGATGTCAGTGAAACCGAGTTATCTTAAATAATACCTGCATAACTAGTTATATAAATTCCACCATGAGTGTAAATCAGGAATATAGAGAAAGAATCATGATATAAAATCATGTCATGTTAAACTGTTTTTCTGTATTTTTGGTGGACTTCAAGATTCTAGTAGCAATGTAGATCTTGCAAGCCTGAAACCTGTTCATCTCTGCCTTACCTAGCAATTCCAATGTCATTTGTTGTTATTGTTATGCTCCGTCAAGTCACAGTTGGCTCCTGGTAACTCTATGGATTAAAAACTACCTAAGCCATCCTGGCTCTTGCCGCATTACACATTTCTTGCAGATATATTTCTCTGGTTTCTAGTAGGGTCCAGAATTGATAAAGATGGTGGGTGTGCAAAAGAGGTTCAGAAGAACAATTGCCAAAAAGAAACTGGGAGCCCTAGATAAACTCATGAAAGACTGAGACATTTCAGTGAAGATAGAAATTAGAATAATCAATGGTATTCCCTGTTATGATGTACAGATGTGAGGGATGCAAGAGGAAGAAGACTAACTCCTTTGAATTAATGAGTAGGCTGCTTCACATTCATCAGACACCTGAGAACCAACCATTGGATGCTAGAGGAAATCAAGCCAGAATGCTCACTGGAAGCAAGGAACAAAAATTATCATACTTTTGAATTTGAAGAATGCTGGGCAAGCTGGACAGGAGAAGAAGCAGGCAGTACATGAGGTGGGTAGAGTACTAGAAGCCACAGAAATACAATGCAATTTAGAGCTCACACCATATGGCAATCTTTGCTGGTCTACTAGGTGTATAGCATTCTCCTCAAATTATACCTTGCAAAACTCGAACTTGACAGAGTGGAAAGTGAGTCATAAATAAATCAGCAGGAAGTTATTCTCTTGCCAACCAATAGTCCCTGTAAAGCCTGTTGTACTCACACCTTTACCTAAAGAAGTGAGGCAGCAAGACAACTCACAAACCTGAGACTCAGCTCCACCCTTAGTCTAAATCTTCCCTCCCTAAACAACTACTCTATGGCCAGTGTCTTTTTGCTACAAAATGCAGCATACAGGGCTGCTTCCCATCCAGAATTTTGGCAGGTTTAGGCTCCTAAACCAATAGTTGACTGATACAATGTTTCTCAGCTGTACATATTTGTGTCTCAGTTACCGTTTATGGCAGAATTGATTTCCCCTTCCTTTTTTTGCTCAACACTTTGCATGTCTTGTTACATTCTAGAAAGACATCAGCATGAATCATAAGCCTTGCCTCAAAGGCTTGCCTCTTCCCATACTAGGGTAGCCAGGGTCCCGAATTAAAATTCCTGAACGGAGCTCATGGAGGAAAACACCTTCGTAGCACTGCTGGTGGCACAAAGTTGACAGAGAGGATGAAAGTTGGATTTGCAATTGCCACATGTGCTTGCTCTGGAGCTAAGAAACAGCTGATATCGTGTCCTGGAGATTCAACTCATAAACGGCCAAGAAACAACAGAAAGGCAAACCAAACGAAGAGCTTGACAACCCAAAACAATTGCCGCCGGATGGAGCGCAGACGCATTGCACGTCTTGAGCACAGCTACAGCCCCACCGCTTCGATCATGAGGTCCCAGATTTACCAACACCGCGAATAAACGCACGAGGCAGACAAGACAAAGGGGACGGAACACCGAGCGACCAATTCCACGCTCACGGATGGTGTACAACGGCATATTAGGGTATCGCCCGCTGTTACGCCGAAGGACACCTACAGCGCAGATTACGAAGACGGATGGCAGCCGTCCTTCACTCTCCAGCAGTCACCGGAAAAGTGGGGAAAGTAGCGCTCGATTACTCAGCCCACCCGGCCCGCGTCTCACCCGGAGGGGCGAAGTCTCCGGATACCAGGGAAGCTCGGCTTTAGAGCCCGGGCGCCTCGGACAAAGGAGCCCGCTCTCGTGAAGTCAGAGCCCGAACGGGGATGTTCTTTCGGCTCCCCGCCAGAAAGAGAGGCGGACAGGCGGGCGGAGAAGTGGCCAGGAGGGGCTGCGGGCTGCGCTCGGGGAAGAAAGACGGCCAAGGAGGACAGCTTCCCCCAGAGGGACCTCTCCAGGCCTAGTCAGGGGGGCAGAAAGAGGCAGCCGGCTTCTGCGCCCCGGGACCGCTGCTCCTGAAATCTCCAAGAGCTCCAGCCTCACCTTGGGTCTGTGCAGCCACCTCCGGACGGCAGCGGGCAGCATGGCTGGGAATGGGAGCGCAGCGGTCGGAGAACGCGCCCTTGCCCGCGCTCTTCGCAACACACCTGCGCTCGGCGCTCTCGGGCTGGAGCTCGGCACCGCCTAGGGGCGGGACGAGGGCTGCTGTCACCCGGGCCGGGATATTATAGCGCCTGGCCACGCCCAGGGAAGGCGGGCCTTTGGCCAACGGGAACGGGACCTCGTAGGGTTGCGATGGGCTCCCTCCGCCGGCGCTCGGCTGAGCCGCTAAGCCGCTGCTCCCGCCTGGTTCAAAGTTACCGAAGGAGGGCGGCGGCGGCGAGCGAACGAGCTGGTAGTCCCCGCCGGGCGGGCGGCGGCGAGGAGGAAGCGGCAGGGCGCGGCTCGGCTCCCGCGATGGGCGCCGCGCCTTCAGAGCCAGCGGCGGGGTCGCCCTCGCCGGCCTTTCCGATTCTGCCGATCGAGCAGCGAGCCAGGCGCCGCCCGCAGCCGAGCTTGCTTGTGGCTTAGGGATGTGCGGTTAGCCGGTATCTTGACCGGGCCATCCTGTTACAAACCTAGGTAGCAATGAGAGGCTGTGCTAGTTTCCCTGCCTTAGAGCCGCCATTTCAAATACTTGAACCACAAGTATGGCTGTTTTTACTCCTTACCGTTTTCTTCCCCAACCTGAGGCCCTTCAGATGCGTTGAATGTCAACTCAGGTATTCCCAGCGGGCAAAGGTGCCGATGTTGAAGTCCAACACATCTGAGGGGAGCCAGATTGGGTGCGCGCTGGTGGAGTTCCGAAAGCGATCTTCAGTGCAGCCACTACCGATGATTCAGCTCGCCCAGCTCCACGGGTGGATGGTTGCCTCCCGCGGTTACTTTCAGAAAAGGCCCTGCAGCTCCAGCTCACTTTGTGTATTTAAGAAAGAAGAGGTTCTTTCCCGTTGTCTTTTTTTCTGTATTGACTGTAAGAAGCAACAGAGCACTCGACAATCCTGTGATGCTGATTTTAAACAAGGGATTTGCCCACTGTGAGATGCCTACCTAGAAATACCTTCTGCTTATAAGGAATGAAGAGCCAGGAACACATTTTATTTAAAAAAAAATCATTTCATTTTCATAATAGCAAGTCATACAAGTCCAAACAAAGTGGAAGAGGCCAAGGTACTTCTAAATATGCACTCACAAGCAGTGCTCCTGTCACCCTCCCTGTATTTGAGCTCTGTTCCTGGCATGGTAGCGTGACAATGTGGCCACTGTCCCTCTTTGAGTTTGGCCACATCCCGAGGATTGCCAGGAGGCAAGCAGGAAGGAATGGAGCCCACAGACCAACTAGGGAATAGAATCTGAATGGGTCCCTCACTGAGAGTCAGCAAGACTGGAGTCCTGGACTTCTAATGTAGCAACAGGGATATTGGCTAAGATCCTCATCCTTCCCTATCCCTCTGATTTGTACTGGTGACCAAATATAGACTATCTAGTCTAAGAAAGAGAGTTAAGATTATGTAGTTTCAGAGGGTCTGTTATTATGAACAATTAACAATGGCATATTTTTATTCTCCCACATGTATATTTTATGGCTACAGGTATAATTATTCCTGAAATAGTTATGCAGTTTCTGCTTAGGGATTTTACAGGCAATTATAATTTACTGACCAACTGAATGTTTTGCAAACTGGGGAGAGGATGAACTTCTTCCACCATTATATGGGGTTATAAACATAACCACTCCACTACTATAGATATCTGATCTCCTTAGTAACTGGCTGTAAATATGTACCTTGTACGTATATATATATATATATATATATATATATATATATATATATACGCTAATTAAAGAGGGGGAGGTAGTTTTTCACAAGTCTAATGTGAAATTACTTTTCTTTACCAAATACTCTGGTTTTGCTCTTGAAGAAATGTACAATTGTTTTATCTAGAATTTTGGATAAACTTGTATCTACAACTGCCTGTACGTTCGGGAAATAGCCTTTAGGGTAAAATACCTAATAAAAAAAGAGGAAAAAAAACTGATTTCCTTTTTCCTGAGGCCACTTTCCATGGCCTTTTTCCAAACAAAGGTTGCTGCTGTCATAGACAAGAAGATTAAGAGATACTATCATTATAAATGAAGTGATGCTTACATAATCCCACAGTGAGGATTAGAGATGACTTCACTGAGCTATCCAGACACTGATATAAGCACCTGCATAGCCTAATGTGACGTTTTTGGCTCAAAGGTGAGTATCAAGGTTGCTAACATTTGTTCTTGCATTCCATAGTCTGAGGAAATTAAGATGGTCTACAGAGAAAGATACAGTACCTTTAACCTTGGTTGACAGGAAATACTGTTAAGTTACTGTATAGGATTTCTAGAAATGGAAACATGCTTTCAAGACTCATTATTCTTATATAATTTCTAGACGGTGATTCCTGTTAGAAATTACAAATTACAAATCTATGATAGCGTTCATTTTGAATTGGATTAGAAAACGTGTGCTATATTAAATTTATTAACCTCTAGGGTGCTACACTTTCACCACAGGAGGCAGCACCTACTGTAGCTGACCTTTGCTAATCTTGAAAAAGTTAAGCAGTGTCAGACCTAGGTAATACTAGGATAGACGACCTGACTATACTAGAACACCAAAAAAAAAAAAAAAATCTAGAAGACAATGGCATACTTCAATACTGATGAAAGCCCCTACCAGTATACTTTGATACTGTTGGCAAGAAAAGTATGTATATTCACCAGGAATTGATCTTGGCTTGAAAAAAATCAGATTGGCTCTGACCCTGATGGCTTTTCACAAGGCCTTGAAGACACGGTTTTGCCAATGGGCATGGGGACCTGGGAGTGTGGTAGAGCCAGTGCAGGGGCTGTCCTGATTGTTTTGATGAATGGGATTACCTTGGCTGTGAGTTTTGTATATTTTATTATGGTTCTATATGCTTTTATTTTTTTTCCTTGTTTTTAAATTGTATTGCTTTTTTGTTGTTGTTGTATTTGTTTTCATTGTAAGCTGCCCAGAGTCATATATGAGATGGGCAGGTATATAAATTTGAAAAATAAACAAACAAATATGACTTTAACTTTAGAGTGCTACATTACGTTTTTGCATTTTATTAAAGGTAAATATGAACTGCAAAACAAGAATAAATCCAACAGGTGAATAAAATAATGAATATAACACCAGCCACCAATGCAAAAAAACAAAGCAAAACAAAACGAAAAGCAAAAATCTATCAGAACCACATGATGCAGGGACAAAGAAAGCTACCGGGTAGCAAAAACCGACTTTTGGGTCTAACACTGCTGAAAACACTCAGATAAAGTTATCCAAATGAAAATACCCAAATGCTATGTGAGGCAAGTGTTTGCTTTTTTAGAACATAATTTCATCTGGCAGATAAAATAAATTTGCATCTTATATCAGCAATGCATACTTGTCTGTTTTTTTTTTCATTTGTCAGTGCAAATCATTGTTTTATATCAAGAAATAAGACATAGATTCAGCACCTTTCCAGTATTTAGCAAAATGAAATCTGCTACTAATTTGCGTAGACAGAGATATTTATTAATCTGGGAGTATGTTCTGATATAATTAGTGTTAAATATCAGAGTAATTTGATAGTGCATTTCCTAATGTTGGCATATATCAATTGGTTACTAAACCAAATAGAGTGAATAAATTGAGAATTCTTGACCAAAATTTTCTTCCCAAATTATTCTTAACTCAATCAGTGAAGTTCAGTAAGATACGTTTATAAAAATCAGCATTAGCGTTGTTTAGTTGATTAACATAATGTCTAGTTAAAATATATTCAGTTTGAATAATATGTGCTCCATTTACAAAGTGATATTGATCATAGTTGTGACAGCTTACCACTAAAGTGTTCTTTAAGAAAAAGGAAAGTTTTCAATTTCTCAGTTAAAGTGCCTGAATCACAAAAATGATTGTATCCCATTTTTTCATGACCTGAAGCTCAAAGAAGTAACCAATGGCAAAAAGAAAAAAAGAAAAAAAATCTAATCACACTGGATTGTGTAGTAACTCAGATATAGCAGATAAAGTCGGGTTAGACATCCTTTATTTAAGACATCAAAAACTGATAGTACCTTGGATAGCAGCTGGTAAGTGCGGCTGGCTAAAATCACCTCCCTCCCCGCCCCCCCCGCCCCTTATTGGGAACAATAGAAAGACATCTTTGAAATATTAGAAAACCAACCGAAATTTATATGTGGATAGCCATTATCTTTAGTATGGTTATCTGTATCCTTTCTCAACCACCATTCTGGAATATCAAGCAGTTTTGGATCTATCATGCTTGATAATGTTAGAACCTCTACATATAATTAAACTGTATCAGTACTTGTAGTATGAGAGATTGACATACTATGGTTAAAACAAAATGGGAAAACTAGGTAAAAAGTAATCTATAGATTGTATTATATATAGTCACAGCACATCTTTGAAAATCAAGTCATAATGGACATAGTAAATGGCAGTAATAGATCAAGTCCTTGAATGGCCTTCATTGATTCATATCAAATTATTTTAAACATATCAAGTAAGAGGCACTAAATGAATTAGACTAACAGATGAAGTAGGCAGACATAGACAGTGTAACTGTGTTGTTAAATTCCAGCGCAATTACTCTTCCATGTACAGCAAGTATACAAAGTATTAAAAAGTAGGAAAAAGTATGAGAAAGTAGTAAAAAAGGACAACAGTCCTTTGAATCTATTTCCCCTTTATCCTTCCCATTTGTCCTGTTAAATTATTTATTAAATTACTTATTATCAGGATAAAGCAGGGAAAATAACTTAATAAAACTATCATGTATCTGATGCTGAGCAGTGGTATTTTGAAATAATGCTGTAGTATCTGTTATGCACATGAAGGTATGCTCTATAGTAAGTGATGATATATCATAAAATGATATCCAGCAGTCTTTGAAGTGTTCCCTTGCTGGTGGAGGAATAGCCCAGCATACAAGGAGTGCCATGTCAAAGAGGGCTATGATAGAGAAATAATTAAAAAGGATGCAACAGGAAAATAACCAGGTTAATTTGTTACAGAGAAACCCAAAGTGTCTTGTAATTTCAGGCACTATGAAGATAAGAACTGGCAAAGCCAAAAGGAAAGAGCCTGAGAATAGACCAGTACATTACAATAACAACACACACATGCCAAACGCTTCACTGAGAAATGGTTGACACTCAATCTGTAACTTCACAAAAGTGGGAGAAAGATACACAAGATAAGAACCTTGGGAGCAATATATATATTTAGGGTCTGAGTCCTAGAGCTTGCATGGGGTGGTGGTGGTGGTAGTTTTTCACTATGAAGGGCTTTTCTATTATTTTCATAAAAATACTCATCTTGCATGGTGTTGCACTTCCTTATTTGGGACTGGTGAGCAGTTTGTGGGTTCTCCTGGACTCGCAGCTCCTGCCTGAAGAGCAGGTGGCAGGATAGGCAGGAAGGCCTTTGCACAGATTCATCTTGTATGTCAGTTGTGCCCATTTCTGGACTCTAGACAGCCACTCAGCTTTGGTCACCTCACATGTGGACTATTGCAATGCACTCTACATGGAACTGTCCTTAAAGACCACTTGGAAGCTGCAGCTGGTCCAGAATGCAGGGGTACAGGTACTTGTGGGTCTGCCAAAGTATGCTCATGTTACACCTCTAAGTTTGTGAGCTGCTCTGGTCACCAGTAGATTTCTGGGTGCAATTCAAGGTGTTGGTTATCACATATACATCCCTTTATGGCATAGGGCCAGGCTGTCTGGAGAATTGTTTGTTTCCTGTCCACCCTGTACAACTGGACAGAGTTGGCATGCATTGGATTCCATTGATTAAACAATGTCATCCGAGGGGACCGGAAGCAGGCCTTCCCTGTCACCATGTCTGCCCTCTGGAACAGCTTCTCCCCAGAGATCATTGGGCCGTATCTTGGCCTCATTCAAACAAGCTCTTGAAATCTGTTTTTTCCCCCAAGCCTTGGGCTAGGGTGCATGGCAGGCTCCTTGGGGAAATGTTTTGTACAATAGAGGGTGTTGTTTTGCTCTTCCTTGACACTTTCCCCCCATTTTTCCCAATCTTTTCCTCTTCTGTTTTTATTATTGTACGCTGCCCAGAGTCGTTATAGAGTTGGGCGGCTTTACTAATCAATAAATATCTTACAGATCTGTGTCCTTGAATCTCTGGCTGCAACCCTCTGATTCAAGTACTGGTCTGGATGGAGCCTGACACTAAGGCTGAGTTCACACATCATGCTTAACCAGATCAGTTAGGGACACAGCAGCCGCAATCACACAACATGCTAAATTGGGGTAATTTTAGCTTACTGTGTTATGTGAACCCAATCCATTTGATTAGTTTATGATTCAATGTCTGTGCAAACTCAGAAATAAGTTAATTCAGTAACCAGGTGAAGTATCAATATAAGTGAATATGTGTAGCTCAGGGTTGAACTGTGGAGTCCTTGGGGTTCTCTGAGCTTGGTTCTTTTCTTGCAAATGTTTCATTACCCGGCTAAGTAACATCTTCAGTGCTACCAAGCTCAAAGAACCCCAAGGACTCCACAGGTGAAGTATGTTGTGAAAAGCCTAATACTTTTATTGTAGGATGCATTGTTATGGATTTGTCAGATAATGAGAAACAAGCATTTACTGCAGAAAGAGAAATATTGAAACAAGTCACTGCTAGGACCTTTTTCAAACTGTGTCCTCTAAAAACTGAAGATCTATATAGTAATCAGTTGTTTACTATTGTCAGAACAAAAAGGCTCAAGTTTCCTCATAAGTCTGGTGGCACTGAGTAAAACTTAATGATTAAAGGATGTATTATTACAAATAAACAAAGTTAATCTGGAAAGACTCTGGAAAGCAGACGCTTAAAACAATAGTGTGATAGATAAAACTGAAAATAGAGATCCCACCAATAGGAGTTTTTGAAGCAGTAAAAATTTGTGCAAATTAATGGAGGGTTTGAGTAGTTGGCCATTTTTCAAAATGGAAGAGGCAAAGCATTTCTGTTTAAGTCCACATTTTAGGCTGTAATTATTAAATTAATGCAGGTTATATTATATATGATAGGACAATTTGTATCGACGTTGTCTGGAATAAAGGAACAGTGCCCTCTGCTGTAAACTCTGCAGGTAGCATATCAAAGTAAAACGAGTATCAGGCCCTGGGCTTGAAGATCCACACATAATCTTCCTAGTCTATTGTGAGCCCAGCTACAAGCTGCAAAATGCAGCATGCTTCCTGTAGCAGTTCTAATCCCCCCCCCCCCATTTTGTTAAGAGCATTTACATGCTATCTTGCCTTTCTCAGATTTCAGGCATTGCCTTGGATAAAGGTTTTTCTTGTTTGTGTGAGTGCTTTAATTGAATGAATACAAAAAATTAAACAGAAAAATAAACAATACACAAAGTTATAAAAAAAGAAAAGTATCATTATGAAAAAAGAAAGAAAAATATCACTAAAGAAATGTTTAAAAAGGAAACAAAAGGACACATGGCTTCATGGATACACACACATGTTCATGGATAAATATACATAGTATATAAAAGGTACGGGCAGTTCAGTAAATAGTAGCCCTGTTTCATTACATGCCTCCATAGCTAATCTACATCAATAAGTAATTTGTTCATAACTTGTTAATATCAGTGCAGAACATTGAATAATAAGGGGAAAGGTGATAAAGCATATAAAATAATTCATATATGGAACATGTGGATAGAGAGAAGTTTTGATCCTTCTCTCAGAATATTAGAGTCATCCATTAAGACTAAATGTAGGGAAATTCAAGACCAATAAAAAGAAATACTTCTTTACTTAATGGATATATACATGGTGGAATTTGCTGCCATTAGATTGGGGATGGTTAAATTTGACAGTTTAAAATGGACACTGGATAAATTCATGATTAGGCTATTAATGTCTGCTAGACTGGATAACTATTTATTGCTGCGGGAATTGCAGGCAGCACAATTGTCTAAATTTGAAAGCTTGCAGAATGTATTTATTTGCCATATATGACACAGAATGCCGTTAGCAGAGTTCTTTTAGGTACTGTTTCCAGCATCTATTAAAGATGTACCTTTTTGCTCAAAGCTTTCCCTTTTCCTGACAAAAGATTTTGTGTTGTTTTTATTAGTATTGTTTTATTTAAATTGTTTTACATTTTACCTTGTTTTACTTATGCATTGCTTAGGGACTGTTTTAACAATGCGGTTTAGAAATGTTTCAGAATCCACGATAATAACGTTTTCAAACACAGGTAAAAGTATATAAGCAATGCATTCTTCTAAACTGTTGCACGGGCATCTCAACTGACGTGATCAGCGAAGGCGTCGATAGCCAAACCCAAGGAAACGTAGCTCGAAAGCGGAAAGTCAACGGGACAGTAACGAGAGGGGGCGGCCTATATAGGTGAGCTGGAAGGAAAGGTAAATGCTCCGTTAACATTTTGGAAACACTCTGCCTCCTGCATCAGTGCCCAGAGTGACCAGTACCTGCTTTTGCTACATCCGCTTTCCCGCTCTGGGAAACTGCCTCCAAACGACAGACAGCTCAGCCAGCTGCGCCCGGCAGAGCGCTGCAGAGGAACGGGGCTGGGATCTCTCTGCCCGAAGCCACGGGCTCTCCTCCCGGGCCAATTGATCGCCGCCGCGCGTTCTCCTCGCCACCAATGGCGTCTCCTCCAGCCGCTGGGGGGCGCGCTGCTCAGGCGCTGCCCGCCTCGGCGATGGCGGCGAAGGCTTCCCCCGCGGGCAGGGGCCGGACGGGCCGCGCCGCCATATTGGCTGTTGTCCTGTCTGAAAGCAGCAGCGGCGGTGGCGGCGAGCGGCGTTAGCGGCGGCGAGCGGCAACGGCATTAGCGGCGGCGAGCGGCGGCGGCGGGCGCGACTGCGTGGGGCGCAGGACAAGCATGACTCGCAGGCGGAATAAGGCGGTGGGCGCGGCTGGGGCGCGGCGGGAGCGGGCGGGGGGAGCAGCCCCCCTCGAGCCGCCCGCGCCCCCCGCCGGGCCCGGCCTTCCCGAGACACCCGAGGTGGCGGCGGTGGCGGCGGCGAGCGGCGCGGAGCAGGGCAGAGCCTCACAGGTACCGGGAGCGCGCGCCCCCATCTCGCCCGCCGTCAGAACCGAGCCTGCATCCACACCCCTCTGCCCTCAGCTCGCTTATCCCCGCATCCATCGGCGGCGCGATCCACCCTTCACCCACATTGCTGCTAGCGCAGTCGGATCGCCCGCATTCAGCCATCCGAAGTAGCCTTTCGCCATCCCTCCTCCACACGGTGGGATCGCCCTCCTGAATGCGGCTCCCGCAGCACATTGCTTCAGCACCCTCCCTTCGTGCCACCATGCATCCAGCAGCACCCGCTGGTCGCCTGGCGGTCACCTCAAGATCCACCTTGGATCCAGCCTCCCTAAATCGTGACAGAGCATTGTGTGTGCCTTTTATCAGCACCCCCACCCCATCCCCAGCCACCTGCTCCCCCTACATCTAGCACCCCTCAGGCCCAGATCCCCACCACTTTTTCACACCAGCATCAACCCCTTATTAGATAAACAGCCTGAAATAATATACATTGTGCTTGTCAAATTGTTTTGGCATTCAGTTGCCACCTTTTTCCTTGTATGCTGTAGTAACTGATTGTGCATATAGTCCACTCCAGGATGCAGAAGGCAGCTGCTTGCACATTTGCTGCAATTTCCCTCTCATTTCATAGAGAAGCACCATTCCATATGCTGGCTGCATCTTGCCTGGAATCATCACCAAAACTCTGTATTAAGATTTCTTGCTAAAGCACCTACACGTTTGTTAAATGTTAAATCTTCTTGTTCTGTCCAATCAGGCATACAAAGACAGGCCTTTCTCAAAATAATCAGTTAGTGTTACGCATCTATATCCTAGCATTCTGTTTGTATTTTGAGCATTTTATTTGCTTTCCAGTGGGCCCTGCCCTGGGACCACGCTGCATCTTGTCCTTCAGATTGTGCCTGGGCCTGTTTCAGAATCCCTTTCAGTGCATGAATCCTTTCCTACTAGGCACTTGGAGATGGCAGCCAACTGGATCTTGTGCAGTTGAAACATCCTTTATTAAACAATAAAGAGAAAATTGCAGGACAGTAGACAGTTGTCAAAAGACTTTTTACAAGAAGGCTGCCTTGCAAGAAGGAAGTATATTGATAAAGAACTTGTAAGGCCAAAAGGGGACACTGTCTAGTGTTCCCCAAAAGTCACTGTGTAAGTGATGTTATACCCTCCAAGAGGTTTACCAACTGGACCTTGGCAATAGCTTGAATTTGCTGACTTATTGTGGGAGAACTGAAATGGATGTTTGCTGTAAGCAGAATGCAATTTGACCCAAAGAAAGAACTAGAACCTGGTGTATTCCAGGGCCAGTTCAGTCATACCTATTGAGCCCTATTCTGAATAGGTGTCATCTGTTCTATTGGCACAGGGTAAAATGCTTTTACATCAGTATTTTTAACCATGTATAGTGAGGTGGCAAATGCTCAGGATAGCTTTGTGCAAATTAAGGCTTGTGGATTAAACTGGGAAGCCAGGCTGCCATTGGTAGACAAACATGCATGAGTCTCAGCCAAAGCAGTACAGAATATGTAGAAATAGGGGCTTGTCTATATGCTGTGCCAGTTGGCAAGACATTTACAGTCTTAGGAGGCTGCAGGCTACTGCTCTTGTTTACATATTTTTCAGTATGGCTAATAAGAACTGTTTGATGGGCATTTTAAGTGAAATAAGGACAGAGACAGTTTTCCACAGTTAGAATTCAGCTCACCTAGAATGACATTAGTCTCTAGCCCAAGGTTAAAAAAATGCCTATGCTGCCATTACCTAGCTGCTTGTAAGCATCCTTCTATCTGCTTGTCCTTTGTTATCTTCAGGAATAATTGTGGTAGCTATTATTTATAAATGTTAGTGAATGAAATGGCATCTGATCCAATGCTTGAAATACGGGTGAACAAAATAAGTGGTCCCTGTACTGTAATGAAATCTGTAAGTCCCTAGGTGTGATTCCAATTTTAGCCAAAACACATCGGCTCACCTACTCTTTTCAGCCTTCCAAAAGCTGTTATGATGGCATCTGATAAAGAAACTAGGACCCCTCTGGATCTACCAAATTAAAACATAATGAAGTTTTTTGCAAGATACCTAGTAGCAGGTTTGCCCCTTGATTGAGAGTGCTTGCCTTGCTTTTTAATGCATGGTACCCTTTTTCTAGAGATCCAGTTTGGTGTAGTGGTTAAGGCATCAGGCTAGAAACTGGGAGACCGTAGTCCCACCTAAACACAAAGCCAGCTGGGTGACCTTGGGCCAATCACTTTCTCTCAGCCCTAGGAAGGAGGCAATGGCAAGCCACTTCTGAAAAAACCTTGCCAGGAAAACTGCAGGGACTTTTGATTGAATGGATTTTTTTAAAAAACCCTTTTTCTACAGATGACTTTTATTTAGAAAAGTATTCCTGGCTTGCCTTGTGGCCTGGAAAACACTCCTACAACAACTCACCATTTAAAACTTTCAACCTTATAAAAACTAAAATCACCATGGGCATCAGCACTGGAGAAAAATAGTCTCTCTCACACATACACATACACATACACAATCCCATTGAGTTTAGTGGATTTTACTTTAGGTAAGTGGGTCTTGGATTGTGGTTTAAGATTTCTTGCCTTGGCACTTAACAGGCACATTTATTAGAGAAACCAAGATTTTGAGAGATTGGCACAAAGATGAGCAACAGATAAGCCAGCTAAGCAGCAACACAACAGCTCTGAAAGTTGAGAAAGAAATTAATATCAGCTTGCCTTATGTCATAAAGATGGCTAGTATCCTGTCCCTATCCCTGTTTTTTTGTTTTGTTTTGTTTTTTGCTCCCCAACTCTTTGTTTACCATTATTAAACACCAAAGGCATGACTTTTCACCCTTTATTATTTTTGCAAGATTAAGTTGCAGCACTAAATTTTAAAATCCAAATCTGATGTGAGGGGAGACTAGGAAGCCACATTTTGCTTCAGGCTTTCTGGTGGCAAATGGAGACAGGTTACCCTGAAATAAGAGAGGATACAACTTTCCAGATTCATTGCATTCACATGACACAGCTAACACAGTTAACTGCTACTCTTAGGGAAATACTCCTTTGCATTCTAAGCATACAGTCATGGATGTCCTAGTCAAATTGGAAGTGGCTCTCTTTGACAGCTTCCCAGCTGTCACAAAAATGGCTGGGAGACTATCACTACCTGTCATTTTTTTAAAAATATTGTTAAAAAAAATTAAAGTGGAGGCAATCTGTACTGTGCCGGCAGAGTTGAGGGAGACATCTCTACTTGTTTCTATTTCAGCCCCCATGCAGTGGGTATAAAAAAGTACTGTAAAACAAGCTGTAAGATGTTCCTAGAGCCACTTTTTTTTTTGTAGGGCCACTCTAGGACTTTGTCTCTTTGTCAGCAGTAGCAAGAGACTTCATACAACACAGCTAACTGAGGGAAGTTAATGTAGCCCTAAACTATTGTGGGGCTGTTGGTGCTAAAATTAACCCCTTGTGCCCCTGCAACTCACATAACATACTAACCTCAGGTCTGTTGCTTGTTAAGCTTGTCAGTGAGAACAGGACCACATTGTATGTATCTTTGTTTCACATCCTCTTCAGAAAGAACAGCCCTTGCCAAGTTCCTGGCATAAGGGGCAATGAGATCAGAGATATGCACCTTGAGCAGCTTGGCCAGGATGAATCTACCACCTGTTATTCAGCTGTGATCTAGATTGAAAAGTTATTAAAATATACATCTCGGTTTAGATATACAAAACTACCTATTTGAGGCAGTGCCATCTATGTACTATGAAGTTTAAAACCTAGCTTCAAGTCATCCTGTTACGTGACAGAGGGATGGGTTTAAACATCTGATGGGAAGAAAAACTTGTACCAGATACCGCCCAAAACAGCCCTGTAGTCTAGTCTTCTGAAGACCCAAATCCACATGTTTGAAGACCTAAGATTCATTCTAAAATCCAAGGTCTCTCAGTTACTATAGTTGGTTACCCTGTTGGAACTCTTGACTGATTTGTGAAGGAGATGATCTAGGCAGTAGATATATGATTGTTGCTAAGCTCTCTGTCTTTGAGCACAGATTTCTTGGTTTTCTATAGAACTTAAGGCAATGAAGCACTTAAGTAGATGACTAGGCTGACTTTAGATAAAGCAAATTAAGCCCATTTTAAAGCCTTCTCTGTAAACTGGTAAATCATTTCTCTGTAGTTCAATGTTCTCCAGTGGAATTATTTTGGGTTCTTCAGTGACTGCTATATTCTAGATAGTGAGAACAGCATTTCCCCACTCCCACAGTACCCACTATGATAAATTACACTAATTCTGATGAAATTGTATCCTTTCCCATGTTAAGGTCTATTATGTAGCTTCTAATGGAACTGAGGCAACCACTTCTCTAGTTGTGATAGATGGGATTCACTTTGTTCATCCTAAGGCCATGAGCCAAGTTGCCTGGAGGAATAAGATTGATTGTTCGTTAGAATGGGCGTTAAGTCTGACAACCAGTTGAATTGCCTTGAGAACGAGAATGCTTTTGAAATATGATTAATTCCAACTCCTTTAAAAGTAATAAGAATTTTGCTAAATAAAGTCTTTATTTAATCCTATTGAATTATGTAACTGTCAGCAAGTATCTTATCTCCTTTTTCAATATAGTTATGGAGGATATAGTGGCACCACAACTCTAGGTATTCTTGGATGAAGACTATTATTTCAACCCATTCCATTCTGGCTTCAGGCTTCAGTGAGCCCTTGAGAAGGACATGCTGGAAATTGAACAATAGCAATGCATCTCTGTTAGTTGTTTTGGGCCTTCGAGCACACTCAAGAGCATTATAAATGCATCCTTCAGAACACTGGCTGATACAGGATTGGAGGGTAGTATATTAGAGGGGTTCCTGAATCTATTGGCCAGATATTTCCAGAAAGTGCTACTGGAAGATGAGATTTCACAGCTTTTGGTCTCTGGCTTATTAGGTCCCACAGGCATAGATTCTATCTCTATAGTTCTTATTTATTACTTTATATACCACTTTTTCTACAGAAGCTCAAAGTGTGTACATAGTACTCACCCCTCCTATATTTATTCACAAAACCCTGTGAGTTGGTTGGGTTGAGAGAGAATGACTCTGTGAACTTCCATGATTGAGGTGGAATGGGTCTCCCCTTCCTAATCTTACACCTTAACCACTTCACCACACTGGATCTATAACATCTTTACAGAAATGTTGGGGAAATATACTATGCTGACACCTAACTTATCTCTCTCTTTTTCAACTGATGCCAAGAAGGGTATGGAAGTTCTGGACAATATGAAAGACTGTATATTAGCAATCAACATGAGGCTCAACTGAGATAAAATGAAGGTACTACTGGTCAATAGACAGTTATAGCCTATAAAGGATGGATTTGTATTCCCCCCCCCCCACTTTTTTTGGTTTTGCAATTAGCATTGCTCTTGGAGAGCCAAGTAGTCATAGTTGCCAAGAGTTCCTTTCTTTATGCTAGTTACACTGCTTCCTGAGGACAATGAATCAAATCTGTAATCATGCCTCAGCTACCTCTTGTGTCATTACTATAACACTCTGACTGGGTTTGCACTTCACACAATTGTAGATTTTCAATAAATTGGTAGTTAAACAATTATGGCTTAGCATGATGTGTGAAACCAGCCTCTGTCCTGGCTGCCCTTGAAAAGTTTGGACTTCAGCTAATGTGAATCACAGCTGACAAAACTATTATATGATTTGTGCTTTAGAAACTAGACATCAGCAGACATAAACTAACTATACTAGGTCTCCACTTGTTCCTAAACCTAAAACAAGATGGTGTTTTTTTAATCTATAAAGCCCTCACTGACTGGAGCTAGAATATCTGAATGCCACAATATCTCATACAGTTTTTATCACAGGCCTATGTCGTATCACCAGTGACATCAGATTATTAAGTTCATAGGACAGGGTTGTTTCTGTTGTACTTCAGTTATGGAGCATCCTTCTGAGAGAGATCAAGTTGGTTCCATTCTTAATGAGTTTTAGAGGTTGTAAAAGTAGTATTGTTTGGCCATATTTGAAGATCTCAGATATTTTTAAAATGTTTTTTTTTTAGTGCTTCAGTTGTATTGCAGCTTTTGTACTTTTTTATCGCTCAGGGCTTGCAGCATCTAAATAATGATCTATTGTATTCCGTTTTTATTAGTCCATTTCTACATTTTCAGTATTTTAAACACAAATTAGAGTCACTAGAAAGACTACTGGTTTATGAATAGTTGCTACTCTGGGAACAAAGACTGCAAGATACTTTGGGTTTCCAAACTGTTCATGTATTTGTTTTAACTATAATTTGTGTAACAAGCCATAGTGCCTGGTTCATACTAAGTGATAAATGTTAGCTTACAAACCATAGTGTTAAATTCATGCGTCATGTTAAATCAAAACCAAACATACCACATTATCACATAGTATGATGTGTGAACCATCGTTCAGTTGCAACATTTTAAAATACCTAACCATCCTAAATAAGTTTATAAAATAGTATTGAGAAAAGATACAAACAACAGTAACACCTGAACTTAGAAAACAGAGAAGGAATTATTAATGTTCTGTGTCCTTAGTTTAAATACAAAAATGGAAGGGGAAGAGAATCATAGAATTGAAGTTTCATCTCTTCTATTTCCTGGAAGATCCTCAAGTAATGAATTTTTAATTCATTTCTGTGAAAGAGTGATTAATAGTGGGCACCCAGATAGAAACTCTAGGACACCAGATGAGGTTTCTGCTGATAATACGTGGCTTGGAAGTATTGTAAGGCTGCTACAAGATCTGGGCCACAAAAATCTGGACAACTAGATGAGAGCAAAGAAGAGTTTTCTGTATATTTTTTTCTGCCATCTAATGATCATCCAGAATTTTGCAGCCCAGATCTTGTAGCTCTAAGTTCATTCCCAGAAAGAGAAGGTTGTAGTATTAAATTCATTGATACAGACATGTGTATCTGACCTTGTCATGTCTCAGAGTGCTCATTCAAACCATAATTGATGCAGTAATGATTTAATTAGAATACTAGATGTTCTGCTAAAAACAAAATAAGTGTTTTGAATTTATGTATCATTTTCAGGTATTCAAAGTGCTTTTCAGACAGTTTCATTTACACTAACCATGTGTTTTGGCATATATTGTATATCAAAAAGTTTGATGCTTAGTAGAGGAGAACTAAAATGAAGGGGAGTTCAATAGAAGGATAAACAGCAGTTTGCCTGTAACTTATGGATACTATAAGCGCTGTGTGAAAGGAACAGTGCAAATATTTGCAAATTTGCCAGGCATACTAATGAGATTTTAGGATGGCATTCTTCTTCAGGCCTGTTACCCACTTTCCATGCATCTCTAAATCATAGCTGAAGTTATGTAGCCTGTACATAGCTGGATACATACAGGTGAAACTCGAAAAATTAGAATATCGTGCAAATGTTCATTTATGTCAGTATGGCAACTCAAAAGATGAAACCAATATATGAGATAGACGCATTACATGCAAAGCGAGATATGTCAAGCCTTACTTTGGTATAATTGTGATGATTATGGCGTACAGCTTATGAAAACCCCAAATTCACAATCTCAAAAAATTAGAATGGTGTGAAAAGGTTCAATATTCTAGGCTCAGGGTGTCCCACTCTAATCAGCTAATGAATCCATAACACCTGCAAAGGATTCCTGAGCCTTTAAATGGTCTCTCAGGCTGGTTCAGTAGGAATCACAAGCATGGGAAAGACTGCTGACCTGACAGTTGTGCAGAAAACCATCATTGACACCCTCCATAAGGAGGGAAAGCCCCAAAAGGTAATTGCAAAAGAAGTTGGATGTTCCCAAAGTGCTGTATCAAAGCACATCAATAGAAGGTTATGTGGAAGGGAAAAGTGTGGTAGAAAAAGGTGCACAAGCAGCAGGGATGACCGCAGCCTGGAGAGGATTGTCAGGAAAAGGCCATTCAAAAGTGTTGGGGACTTTCACAAGGAGTGGACTGAGGCTGGAGTTAGTGCATCAAGAGCCACCACACACAGACGGATCCTGGACATGGGTTTCAAATGTCGTATTCCTCTTGTCAAGCCGCTCCTGAACAACAAACAACGTCAGAAGCGTCTTACCTGGGCTACAGAAAAGAAAAAAAAAACTGGTCTGTTGCCCAGTGGTCCAAAGTCCTCTTTTCTGATGAGAGCAACTTTTGCATCTCATTTGGGAACCAAGGACCCAGAGTCTGGAGGAAGAATGGAGAGGCACACAATGCACGATGCTTGAAGTCCAGTGTGAAGTTTCCACAGTCTGTGTTGATTTGGGGAGCCATGTCATCTGCTGGTGTTGGTCCACTGTGCTTCATTAAGTCCAGGGTCAACGCAGCCGTCTACCAGGAGATTTTGGAGCACTTCATGCTTCCTTCCGCAGACGAGCTTTATGGGGATGCTGACTTCATTTTCCAGCAGGACTTGGCACCTGCCCACACTGCCAAAAGTACCAAAACCTGGTTCAGTGACCATGGGATTACTGTGCTTGATTGGCCAGCAAACTCGCCTGACCTGAACCCCATAGAGAATCTATGGGGCATTGCCAAGAGAAAGATGAGGGACATGAGACGGAACAATGCAGCGGAGTTGAAGGCCGCTGTTGAAGCATCCTGGTCTTCCATAACACCTCAGCAGTGCCACAGGCTGATAGCATCCATGCCACGCCGCATTGCGGCAGTCATTGCTGCAAAAGGGGCTCAAACCAAGTAGTGAGTACATATGCATGCTTATACTTTGCAGAGGTCCGATATTGTTCTATTTCCAATCCTTGTGTTATTGATGTCATGTAATATTCTAATTTTCTGAGATTGTGAATTTGGGGTTTTCATAAGCTGTACGCCATAATCATCACAATTATACCAAAGTAAGGCTTGACATATCTCGCTTTGCATGTAATGCGTCTATCTCATATATTGGTTTTACCTTTTGAGTTGCCATACTGACATAAATGAACATTTGCACGATATTCTAATTTTTCGAGTTTCACCTGTAGACTTCAACATACATACATCTTTCTTGTCACAGTTTGGAGGTTTTTATCACAAGCTGGAAAGTAGCAAGCAACATACTGAAACGTAATTGTTGTCCTGCATCACGTAGGACAGAATTTCTGTGCCTTTAAAATTAAGTAGCAAGGAAAGCCTATAGGTATAAGTTCTCTCATTGTAGCACTGGAACTGCAGCACCTACTGATCATCTTCCTCCTATACAGCTTTTAAAAGTATAGGAGTCTATTATTAAGTTGACATGTCTGCTTCACTGCAATGAGGCAAATTCTCTTGTCCTCTCATTTCTAACCAATTAAGAGTGTAATGGCAGAGCTGACTTTCATAGCTCTTGCTGGTGAGTTTTATGGAGGATAACTTACAATAGTCTAATTAAAGTTATTAAAATGAAAGTTGTCTTTGAGGCAAAAGAGACAGGATGCTGCTTGACTACACATTGGCACTCACGTGTTACAATTTTTCCAAAACAGATTAACAGTACTAAGCATAGTTTCACACAGTGGGGTTCTGATATGCCATATAGTTTAAGACACAGAAAGTATATAAGAAAGCTATCCATACAGTAACTGAAGTTGATTAGCACCACAGCCATATTCTTCAAGTTTAATATACAGAGTGCAAATATTTTCTAATTTTGAGATTACTTCTTATAGTTATAGCTGATAGTAGTTAGACTCAAAGTCTTGTAAGTACTGTAATAAAATCTTGCTACTGAAATGCAACCAGTATCTAAGCTCCCTATCAGAATGCTGTCTTATCACTGCTAAATTTATTTGAAGTTGCCTTGGACTTACTCTTCCTTCAGGTTCTAGGTAGAAATTGTGCTGCCTGTATTTGATCTCAACTCTTATTTTCCATTGCTACTAAACCAAAGCCTGCCTAGTGTCATCTTGGTGTCAGAAACAGATTGTGACAATATGATTTAACAAATTCCCTGATGGTATCAGTCAGTCTGTTGCAGCAAAAGGTGTTACAAGATTCTTTGCTGATGAGTTAACATAGCTGCTCAACAAATCTCCTCCTCCTTGATTGAAGTACCAGTTGCACTCTTAATACCCAGGGCCACAATCCAGAGGTGCATTAACAAAAGTTATTTTTGTATGTTTCTTTTTTGCAGCTGTCACACCAAGTCAGACTTGTAGTTGGCATCTGTCTCTGGATTAGAACCCAAATGGCTAATTGCATGCCAGCAACAGAGCCACTGCAAGATTATGCTCAAGACAAAAATGATATGCAGGGGACTGAACATCTTTTATTCTTTAGCATTAAACACCCAGTAGCTTCACCATTAGAAGGGAAGCAACACACTTGTGCACAAAGTATGACGCCTCCTATTTTGTAGCCTAGTCATAAAATCCTACAAATGCTGTTCTCCTAACAAGTGTATAAAGGTTGCTGGCATGGTAGTTTGTTTCACTAGATCAGTGTTCCTCAACCTTGGCAACTTTAAGATGTTTGGACTTCAACTCCCAGAATTCCCCAGCCAAGGTTGAGAAACATTGCACTAGATTGTTGCCTCTGTTTATTTGAGCATTGGAAGACATGGGCAGAGAGACAAAACAGTAGGGATCCCACACCAATCCCCACTATATAGCCGGCTACTTGTGGGGGGGAGGGATTTATCACTAAATCACGTTCCTCATTTGTTGATTTGGAAAATGGACAAGGATAGTTCATTGTCTTTCTTGCCAGTCAGTCAGAAAAATAACCCTGATTTGTAAGCCTTGCTCTGGATTTAGAGAATGTACATAACACTCAAGAGTCAGGTACTCACATTTGTTATGGGCAAAGCATTTTGCTGCCACTGGTGTTTGTTGAAGTTGCAAGGAGATGGCATAATACTGAAAAAGATTATGACTAGATTCATAGATTATGTTAACCCATTATTAGTTTTAACCATGGTTTATTGAATAAGTCATGGTGGCCTAGTTCACACATTAGGTCATAAACCAGAGTTTGCAAACCACAGATCATGCCAAGGCAAGCCCAAGCAAAACACATTGTGCTCTGGTGTGTTAGGTGAATCTAACCCACAAATAATTAGCAATTATAACTGCCATTTGTTCTAATAACTTGTAGTTAATGTGGGCCTCCCTGGGGCATTATGAAAGGAAGCTTTATCCAGAAGAGATAACAAGAAACAAAATGTCAAGTGGAGGGAAAGAGGAATGGATATATTTTCTTTTCCTTCATGCATGTGGTTCAGTCTTAGCAAAGACAACAATGTATTCTTAAAAGCTGAGAAGTGGGAGCTGTAAATCAAGGTGCAAAGCCCCTCCTCTGCTGTTTCAGAATTAAACAACCAGCAAGACAAGGATTTGGGCCAAATCAACTCTGAACTTTGAGGAACAAAATTCCCAGTTTTGAGACCTCCTGAAAGGGAAACATCCTCCATTATAGATGAATCATTGTAATTTTTGTACTAAGGTATTTATCACCTCCTGAAGAGTTTTGAAGAAGTGTTCAATTTAAAAATCCTATATTATTTGCTGAAAGGAATGTACTTCCCCCAAGCCCCCCACTTCTGGGTCAAAGCCCAAATTGGACAGAAAAATCTAGCAATAAAACCTTAACAACTAAGGCTAAGTTGTATTAATTAATTAATTTTTATATCCTGTCTTTCTGGAAGAAGCTAAAGGCAGTTTACAGGAGGATTTCCATTTTATCCCCACAATAAGTAGTCTGTGAGGTTTGAGGTAGGCTGGGCTAAGAGAATGTGACTTGGTGAAAGTTACCTGGTGAGTTTCCATGGCTGAGGATCAACTTGACTCTAAATCTTGCCAGTTCTAATCCAACACCTTAACCACTTCACACCACCTCTACTAAGCTTACACTAAGAATTCTATAGTTACTAGCCTCTCTACAACATTATAACATTTGCTCATAGGAAAGTATACTGTAAGCATACACAGTGAGAAGAAAAATATAGCAAATAATTCTTGAATAGGCACTATTTAATCGATAATACTTTTTATCATAAAATAATTCAAATCTATTCATTCTGAAATGAGCTTTTTCCCCCTTTCCTCTGGTCCACCAAAGCTCTTCTGAATAGTTCATGCTTAAAGAATGCCAAAGTGGTTTAGAGACATGGAGAATGAACAAGAAGAGAGCTTTAGCAGTAGCATTAGGGAGATACTCACAAGCACCTATTTGTTATCCCTGTTTGTTCAGGTACCGCATACTACTGCTTCCACCCTATTTTTAGTCACATAGGAATTCTTCCTCTATTTTACCATATATACTCATGGATAAGCCCATCTGCAGATAAGTTGACCTTGAAATTTTCGTATGTTCTAATTTTCACAATTGGCTTATCCACAGGTAGTGGATTTTTCATGCTATTTTGGCTGCTTATCTGCGGATGGGCTTATCCATGAGTATATACGAGATATATGGGTACTTTAAAAAAGTAATACTTTTTCAGTATTGTGGTAATACTTAACCGTATATACTCATGGATAAGCTGCACCCAATTTTGGTGTATTTTGGCATCTAAAATTCTCTGCTTATCCATGAGTATATAAAGTATTTTTGCCATTTAAAACTTGCATCAGTCTTAGTGACTTCCAGATGGTGTTGGGGCTGCAGCTCCCAGAATTCTCAGCCAGGAAGGTTACTGGCAGAGAATTCTGGGAACTGCAGTCCCAACACCATCTGGAGGGTGCCAGGCTGAAGAAGCTAGTATACGCTTTGCAAGGGATTTCTCATCAGAAGCCACCCACCAGAAATTCAGAAGTGCTATCATATGATTTCATGTAACAACAGCTATTTTATGTTGGCCATTAAGGCCTAAATAGGCAAATACTCCATCTGTTCTGTGATAAGGACAAACCAAAATTTTTAAAGCATTATAAGCAGAACCCCTTGATAAAAATCATCACCATGCTATCACCATGAGAGGTTTTCTGCCTCACTAGATTCTTTTTTATATAGTTATCTCACATTTCATGGTGTAATTTAGAACTATTAAACAGAAATAAGTTTAGTTTTTCTGTTGTTTAATATCAGACTATTTTCACATAAATTTGCTAGTTATTAAATAGGCCTGTGTTTGTTTTCTTGCTATAGTAATAAACCAGAAAGCTAAAAAAAAAGGTAAACAAGCTATTAAATCACAGGCTTACCAGTTAAAATTTCCCTTGAGAATTTGTTGAATGCTTGTCTGATTGGTCTACAGATTTAGAAGGCGCAGGTCTAATTCAAATGAATATTCTTCATTGTGGTCTACAATCAGCTTCCTCCCCCCACAGATGCTCAAAATTCCCCAATTCTTCATTGTCCAAAGGTTAAATTAATCATCCAGACATTTTAAAGAACAACATTATTCTTGTAGAATGTCTTTAAAATGAGGTATTAGCAAGTTTCCTACAGGTGAGGAATCAAAATGAGGCACTCTCAAGAGAGAGGAAGATGTGATGCAGCCCTTGCAACTCACCCTGAACAACTTTAAGAACAAGCTCCTTAGTAATTAACCAAGAGTGTTAAAGAGAAAGCACACACTAGTGAAGGTTTCTATGTGATGGGGAAGGTTTGTTGACTACGTATATGTACATAGGAAGGAAAAGATATTCTTACTTGAAGCATATCTAAAAGCAATAAAAATCTGAACTGGCTGTGTTATGCAGTATATTCTCCCCAAGTATTTGAAAGGGGATCTCTGGGGGCCCACCTGCCTAGCATCATGTCTCAGGTGTTAGCTAGAAATATAGTATCTAAGCTAGTTAGAAGCACACACTATAGCTAGAGTAAGTTTGGAACTTAATTTGATCAAGATTTTAGTTAATAAACCCTGGAATAATTCCTATGTACAAGGGGTGAGGTGGGGAATAAAAAACAGTTTATCCAGTTATATTCCAAGCACATACTCAGAAATAGGAACATGGCCACTACAATATGTTATTTCTCTCTTCTCCCTTAACCTTATGCTGAAAGATAATGACCCCTGAGGATTGTCTAAGCATGCTCAATACTTCATTTTGCTGGTTGGATACAGGACCAAGAAAGAATGTAATTGAAATCATTGATTCTAATTAGAATTTTGCCTTTTCAGTGATGTATTTTTTGATCTAATATATTGTGTGGAACCAGTTTAAATAATAAATATGAGAGGGTTGTTTTCTTTCAAAATGTTGTCTTTGCTGAGACTAATTAATACCGATTATTTTCATTTTATAAAATATAAAGTAAGAAAACTGTTTTCTGTTTAAATTTAGGGTTGGCAAAAATAAACCTAGAGTTGATTTAAAACATATTTACATCAACACAGTTTTTCTTATGGCATTTCCTTTGCATGTGCTGTTTGCCAAAGTCTCTTCCATAATCTTAATTCACTTTTACGGGTTACAGGTAACATGGGTGATAAATGTTTCTGTCACTGAGGATGAACTGTTATTTATATGTTTTGTTGCAAATTGGAAGGGCTTCTCGAATAGACAAGGTTCTTCAAAATAGTCATTGTATGTGTCTTAATGATGTTGGGAGAGATGGCTGAATGATGGAAGAACTAGAATTCTTTGCAATAGCTTTTGTGTAAAATAATTGTCACAAAGCCTATATTGTGGATTTGAGGTCCAAAATAAAATGGCATGTAGAGATTAAGGTTTGAAACTGGATTGGTTAGTTTTAAATGCTCAAAGCTGCATGCGGGGACTGGAAGTAAACTCCCGGTGAATCAGTGGTTTAAAGTAAACCCATATCAAATATGTCTACAAATGACAGGAAGTTGGGTAGCAAGATAGCTGTTGGCTATACATAAATGAATAATTAACAGAAAAGATTCTTGAGTATGGGGGTAGGGTACTTACTATTATCTTCAGTTGGTTAGCCCCTCTGATTTGCTAGCATTCATCATCATATTGAGAGAGTAGTATGATGTGACAATATACAGATGTTATGCATGTTCTAAGAAAGCCTAACTAATAGGAGCAATTCTGATATTTTTAATAGGAGCAAAACTTTAATAGGAGGTCTTTTATATAATGGAGTATTACTCTGCCCATTGAGAAATGAGTTAGAAAGACATTGAACACTGTGAATATTTGACAGCACTGAATGTAATCAGCTAAAAACAGGCTAATGTGGAAGCAAAGTGTCTCATTGTTTAGAAAAGTGCCAGATGTTGGATCTGACTGATGAATCTGTAGCAAAATGGAGAAATATGGAAAAAGTAAGAAATTTGCTTACTGCATAGTCAGTGGAGAGAACATAACCTAACACACGTTAATGATTCATTTCTTTGAAACTGAGGCACCAGCCATGATGTGATCAAGCTTCAGATAATTTTTTTTAACAAAGCGGTCCATTCTGAGACATATCATGCATGTCTTTTAGTAATGTCAATTGAATTTCTTTCTGAATTAAAGCAGGACCCAGTATAAAGATCCTCACCTACATTTCATCAGTCTTGGGAACCATACTACCTCCTTTTTACAGGGAAGGATTGCTTATGAAAAAACAGTGTATGAACTTATTCTCTCATTTATGTCCTGCCCTTTCTTCAAAGCCTCAAAGTAACATATAT
Organism: Liasis olivaceus; assembly: GCA_030867105.1. Classification (NCBI taxonomy): domain Eukaryota; kingdom Metazoa; phylum Chordata; class Lepidosauria; order Squamata; family Pythonidae; genus Liasis; species Liasis olivaceus. The sequence continues at coordinate 62,925,961 of CM061348.1, read as the reverse complement.
GAAATTATGCTGTCCTCAACAATGAGGCAAAAGGAGAGTAAAGAGTGAAGACAAGAAACTTCAGAGATGAATAGGTCTTTAAATCTGGGGTTGTGTATAAATATATGACTGTTGATGTTACATGGAAATAGTGCTTTCTACACCCTTATGGTAGTTTTAATAATTTAATATAGTATATTATTTATTACTGTTATTTTAATATTTGTAGACTGCCTAGAGTCCACTAGGATTCAGGCAGTAGATAAATTGCATAAATGAATGAATGAATGAATGAATGAATGAATGAATGAATGCAAGGGGCATGGGGCGATGGAGACAAAAGTTCTCATTTATTCAAAGAAAGCAAGAAGGGGCCATGGGGAGGTGAGGTCTAACCCTGCATCTTTCCATTGCTGATACACTCAGCAGACATGAGGCATTGTCATGTATGCCAATGTATGTGTGCAGAACTCTTCTATATAAGGGGATATCTTGATTAGCCCAGATTCCTCTTGTGTGGAGGAATTTTAGATGATTTAATTGATAAAACTTAGATGCCCTTTGCATGCATGACTAGTATGTGTGGATGGGAGCAGGGGCTGGGTCCATTGGGGCTTATTTTACTTTCACCTTCAAAGCACAAGGGATGGACTTACAATGATTACTGTATCATTAATGTTTTATACATGCATGGAAACTTCCCTTCAGAATCTATCTTTGGGGAAACTAACATTTCCTTTTTCTACAGAGGCTAGCTGTAGAAAGTACTGATCGGCTGATCCCTGTGATATCATTATCACTTCCTTCATCAACTTTTATAGTTTTTTAATTATATCGTCATCATCATCTACAAATAGGGCTCTTACAGATTGTGATTTTTGTGTTTAAGAATGTTTTCTTTAAAATTAGCCTGTTTGAACCAGGAAGAGGCAAAATAGAGTACTGAGTCAGAACTGGATATGCTGATTAGTATGTCTGTCTGAAGAGTTGCAAAGATAGGGGAGTGCTCAGTTCAAGCTGTGTGTGTGGAAAAAGAGCAGCAGCTCTGATTTTGAAGTATGACTGTACATAATCTAGGCTGCCTATATATAAACACATCCTAGCCCATTTCAGTGGCTCTCTGCCACTTTCAGCAGAAGGCTTCAGAGTTAGCATTCTCACATGTAGTACAGATCTTTGGGTAGAATCCTGTACAGTAAATACAAGTGCACAGTGAATATTTGAATCAGACCTGTGACAAAACAACTGTTTAGTTGGTGCTACTTAGCTTCATTTGAGGCCTAATAGAAGAAAAATAATCAAGTTAATAATTTATTTAATTAATTAAGATGAAAGAGGTTCATCAAGCTCCTAATTGCTTAATGAATAGAAAGCTCACTAAAAGCAGGGTAGAAATGCTATAGAATAGACATTCACATCATTTACCAGAGAAGATGGATAGGGTTCCATACAGCTTTCGGTAAAACTCTAATGACAAAAGAGCAAGGCATGAGATGGCAGTGTACCTGAAAGCTAAAGCTTGGTGAAATCTATAGCCAGTATTGCTTTGTATTATATAACCAATGCTTTACTTTTACTAATTGTCTGTGAAGCATAAGCAAAATAGGGTAGTGAGAAGTGGTAGTAATATCTACTAGTGATGGAAGACCTGTAGGCTAGACTGATTTTAAAACTTTTGGAATAAATACTATATTTATTAAAGGAATTTTTCTGCAATGTATCTTTAAAATGGGAAAATAATTCTCTGTGAGAAATACAATAATGGAGGCAGATTTTTCTTCTCTCATTTTTCTTTTTAATTATGTGGGATATTATCTTAAATTCAGGTAAATATGGGGTATTGATTTTCATCAAAATAACCTTGAATATTTAATAGATGATCCTTCCACGACCTGATGTTCTCCAGACGTGTTGAGTCTTCTGGGAATTGTGGAAAATTTAATCCTGAGAAAAGATAGTTTAGATTAGCCTGAGATTAGCCAGTTGGGTACAAAAGAAGTTTACAGCTGTCTTTAGTGCAACATTTTTAATGGCTGTAACTCAACTGTTCTTAATGGCAATACTCCAAAACTTGGTTAGCTTATGTCCCTCATATGTTAGATTATCCGGGTGAATAATAGACAACTTGTGCTGAAAAAATTACTTGCTTTCTAGCAAATAGATACATAGGGGTTTGTTTTGATTTGTTTTTTGCCTTTTTCTATTCCGTGGATATGATTGATTTATCAGGTATGGTCTGGTGTTACCAGTCTTTGGTATGATACGAATTTTTTCTCTTGCCACTTTGATTGGCCATCCCAGCCCCCTGAGCACACCTGTTCCTTCAGATGTTATGAGAAGCGCAGACCAGTATGCCTTCTGTCTCTTGCTAATGCATTCTTTGCGCTTTGTCTCACCTTGGGACTGAGAGGCCATCTGCTTTGCAACAGCCATTCAATACACAGTCTATTGTCCCAGGTTTTTCAGTTAGTGGGAGGCAACACAGCCCTGCCCTTAACTGTTCATGCTTTTCACCTTTTCTTCACGGCACTGGGTCTGATTTGTTGCCAAGCTTCCGCCCCAGACCCAGACAGGAAGCTGAAGACTAGGTCTTGTTGTGTGGGAGGAGTGAAAGGAGCAGCAAGGAGAATATCTGTCTTGTGTGTTGCAGCTGTTCTTCCATCTTCATTCACACTAAGTATCAAGCAAAGGATAGGCTGAGCCCAGAGGCCTTTGACATAGCCCTGAAAATATTGGGTAAAGGGGGAGGCAGCATACTAGGCTGAGGCAGAAGTTGGTGGAAAGAGAGATATGCCCTCCTTGTTCCTTATGTCTCTTCTTCAATCACAAGCTGTTCTGTCTCTCTCCCACTCCTATATCTGCTACTGGTAACTAGTAGGATTGCGCAAGGCATTTGAAGGGGCGCTTTGCAAAATGTGTTGGCATGTATTGGTCCTTGACTCATTGAAGCAGTTGCATCCTCCAGAAGACTCAGCATAACTTTCTCAAGGGTTTCACAGGTTGTCTGCTTGCCCAGCCTCCTTGTTTCACCAGCAGATCCAGAGGAAGTTCAATCTGTGCCTGCATGCAGACAATCCAAGAAAGCCTTGGAAACAATCACACTGAGTCTTCCAGAGGGTGTGGCTGTCTCAGGGTTTTGAGGAGGAGCACTTCATTTAGACCAATGCACTTTGCAAAGCACCCTTTTGAATGTTTTGCACTGCCCTAGCGCTAAGAGCTTCAGGCAAGCACTGTAGGCATGTACCTTGAGAAAATGGTTGTCTGGATGTTTCCTCTTAGCAACACGCCCTGGTATATTTTTGTTGTTCTGCTGCAGGTGCTGCCTACTTCCAACCAGTCGGTGCAGACGTGCTGCTTGCTCTGCCACCGGGAGCGCAAAGACTGGGGAGGGCCGTCCCATAATGGGCTGGTATCCCCAGGTGAGCGGCTGCCCCCAGACTTTGTACCAACATTGGTGCAGAACCTTCTGGGAGAGATGCCACTGTGGATCTGCCAAAGTTGTAGGCAGAGTGTAGAAGAGGAAGAAAGAAGAGCAGTCCAGGAGCAGGCTCTGGCGGTAAGCATTTAACTCTACAGAAATATTTGAAGGTCCATGGCTCATTCCAGACAGATGTCATTGGGTAACAAAGGGTTAATGTCTGCATCAAAGGTCTGTCTGGATTTTGGCATTCTCAAACTTGACGAACACAATTCTAATTGCTTTGGGTTCCAAGCTGTGAGATTTGCCAGCTGTGACATTGTTAGATGTACATTTTTTGTACAGGTATAGGGCTTTAAATCTTTTTTTTTTTTTATCATTGTTTCTTTTTTGGTGGTAGGAAAGGAAATACAGTTGAAGGCAAGGCTGTCCTCTCCCTAAAGAGCCTGCAGTTTACTCTTCTATGCTGTTGTCATGAAGGGCCTGAGTAGGAAAAAATTAGTCCAATGTTATGTTCCCACATAGGTTAGTCAGTAGCTTGCTTTTCCAAACAAAAGTGATGAATTGGAATAGTTGGCTGCTTAAGCCATCAACTCTCTTCCCAGGTCTCACTGTCACATACGGCCTGTAAGTCACAATCCTGCGGGGCAGGCTCCCACTCCTCTTCGTCTTCATCATCTTCATCCTCGTGCCACGGGAACTCGGGAGACTGGGACCCCAGCTCCTTCCTGTCCGCGCACAAGCTCTCGGGGCTCTGGAACTCCCAGCATGCAAATGGGGCAGCTCAGGGGAGCTCCCTTGGGGGAACACCTGTTGTACCAGGTGAGTTCATGTTGGCCCTGATCTAGTGATTGTCTTCTCCCTTTTGGTAGCGGAATTCTCCCTATAGCTTCTTCATGGAGGCTGTTGTTAGTTATGGGGATGGATATTGCACAACTATATTGAGAAAGTGTTCACATCTGCTGGTCCAGAGAAGGTAAGGTGTCTTCTCTTGGGGCCAAGAAATACTCATAGGAAAGCTTCTGCTTACTAGGCTTATCACCAGAGACTCTACGATCTCCATCCTTTTTCTTGGACCCAGATAAGGTTCCACAAGTGGGGAGGTGACCTAGGGGCCTGGAGAGCAGCCAGCTCCATTTCTGACTCCGTTTCAGGTGACAAGCACCCCGGCCTCCCTCCGGAGTGTGTCAACCAGGCCCCTGCTGTAGGAGGTGGGCTCAAAGCCTGTCCTTACAGCCACGCGCTCACCCCAGCTCCCAGCGGCACCCCAGACTCACCTCTGCCTACCTCACTCGACTTCTGCAAAACACTTCCCAAGCAGTTCAAGAGCATGTGTCGGAGACCCACCCCACCAGGTCTGTATATGCAGGGCCTAGGGAAGGCCAACAGACCAATTGGCAGGGCAAAAAACACCACCACATTGTTGGGCTCCCAACTGAAGGCTCTTTCTTCCTCCTGGACTCCACAGAGCCTTTTTCTTCTGATTGAATATGGGGCTTTTGTCTGACAGATCCAAACCAGCAAGGGTTGACTTCTTTACCCATCTCTCGGGGTTACTGAATGGACTTAGATCTTGAAGCATCCTGTATGTCATTGAGCTTGGGTTGGACTTTCTAAAATGGTCTTGAAGAACATGTTACTTGTGAAAATGCCAAGTGTGAAAAGGCATATAGCTGATCACAGTGTTGGGTTGGATTTTACTGTGATGTCTAGGTATGTAGCCCTAGACCTTTGGAGATATTACAGGAGGAAAATATTTTGTGGGAGGAAACAGTAGTATATGGTGGGGTGTATTTGATGTATGGGCTTAGTGTCTCTGGGTATTTTCATCCTCTCAGTAGTTCATGAAAGTTTCTGCTATGAAGGATTAGACCTAACATTACTTTGTTCCCATCTGGCTGCAGGAGAGGCCTTCCACTCCTCAGAGCACCACCGGCATGTGGACCTCACTGCTCCACCCAACAGCCCCACAGGCCTCCCCTCGCAGCCACCGGCACTCCTTCCTGCAAAGCAGATGCCTGCCCATGCTGGGCCCTACAGCTCTCCTCCTCACGTTCACTTGAGCTCTTCACCGCAGGCGGCCCCATTTCCTACACCAGCCCTTAGTCCACATGCACCAGCCCCCAAACCAGGGGCAGAATCCCCTCCTACAGGATCTTGTAAGAGCCCACACTTACCCACTGCCAATGTGCCACTGCTGAAGATTCCACCTCCTGTAGGCTGTACCCATCCCTGCAACGGGCACTGCAGTGGTTCCTTGGGGCCTCCTACCGCATCACATCAGCTACCCAGTACCAACAGGTAAGTGAAGTTCTGACTGCAGTGCATTCCCAATATTTTTAATTGGAATGCTTGCTGCATTTCCCCTCATAGTTTGCCAGTTGGTCTTGCCAGAGCTGTCAAAAATCATAGCTCTCATTGGATACATCCTTTTGGAATGTCTGATGTTAGATTGAGAATAACATCCTGTGGAACATCACACCTGCTTGGTGTGAATTAATCCTTAAAAACATCAAGCAAACTAATGGCCTAGTAGGCAGGGCGTTAGACTCTTTTCCAAATATTTTATAGGTAGTTACATTGATAATCTGGCTTTTCTCCTCCTGTGTTCTTTCTGGTTACCAGAGAGGGCTGTTGATTCTTGTTCTCAAGAACTACAGTCAGAAGCAATTGTCTTTTGGACTTGATTTAATCCCTTAAATCAAAATTCCAGCTTTAGACAATTTTACATTGTGTGTAGCTATCCCATTGATGGCTGAGTCCTAATTTGTTTCATCAAGAGTTAATGTTGCCATACGGAAGATATGTGACAGAAGTTAAATAAGAACCAGCATTGCTTATTGTTTTTGTTCCTTCTTACTGTTTTACTGGCAACAAAAATTATATAGTAGTTAAAAATGAAAAAGCATCTGGATACAAATCTGGAAATTTGTATCATAAACCAAACAACTCCAGAAAATTAGACTACTTTAATCAAAAGTCCTCTGCCTTGCCCCACTCAACAAAAGAATAATTCAGATTATTGACAAACACACATATCAGCAGTCCACTCTACTAATCAGGCATAGCTTTATCCTTCCAGTGTTGTATAATTCCAGTGTTGATGAATCACTGCATGTGAAAGATTTGCAATTTTTGATGCCTTGATAAATTCCAAGTACTGGAAAAATAGCTAAGAAGAGGGTGGGTATTTATTTTTTTATTTAGATAATTTATATGGCTGCCCATCTTAAATAATTCTGGTTGTGTAACAACCAATCCACACAAAAGCAATATAAGAAAAAAACACAACAAAAATTACAATTAAAATAATTTCTATTTCAGAACCAGCAATTGACCTAAAGGCAGTTTGACAGTTCTGTGAATTTCAGCCTTTACTGTGGCAAGAGTAGAATATGCCAAATCTGTAATGAATTTAATCTTTTATCTTAGGGTTCTTATCTTAACTGTAATTCCCAGAGCAAGACAACCATAAAAAACCATTGTCGGATATGCTCTGGGGTGTCCAGTAAAGAAGAAACAGTATTTTTTTCTTCTTGTATTAACCACATTTTTATCAGAAGACACTCATTTTACAGTTTTAAAAACAATCTGTCATTACTTTGCTAGAACAGGACATTCTGGTCAGAAAAATCATAGAAATAGTATTGATTTCTTACTGGTTTGGGAACGTCAGTTATTTCTTCCAAGTTCTTTAATAGACACAGACTTTCAGAAGCAGCAATAGTCTAAGTCCAAATAATAAATGGCTAAGTTGAATAAGGTATCAAGGAGCATTTTGAAGTAAATCAAGTTCTTAAGTTTTATAAAGTTTAAAAACTGCTTTAACAGAGCTACTTTCATCTAAGATAATCATGTTTTAAGGAACCGAGTATGTCTCCACAAAAGATGTACCAGTTATTTAGAGTTGATCTTAATTAAATTGTTAATGGGTAAAGGACCAAAACTATATTGGTGATCCAATATTTTCCATATATTTCTTGCAGGATAAAGTGCAGGTATTGAAACTTCCCTTGAGAAAGATCCCAGTACTTCTTAAGATTTTAGTAGGCTTTAATAATAATTTTTCAACTGAGCCCAAAGAGGAGTTAAATTCTGAAAAACCTTGTTCCAACTAGTAACTGAAGCTAAAATAAATGCTCAGTGATAGGTCTGAAAATGTGGAAAATTAAATCCCAATATCCCTTTCTCAACAGGCAAATGTAATTTATGGAGTAAGACTCTCAAAAGAAGATCCTGCCCTCAAAATATTATTTAGTAGTATATAAATTCGCTTAAAACAAGGGAAGGAGTAAAAATAGAAAAACCTCTTAAAATAAAAATCAACTTTGGAGTTAAATTTGTCTTCATCATATTTTTCTTGTCTCAAATACTCAAAGGAATTCTAGGTACATCTAGATGTTGTTTTATTTGTACTAGAACTGGAGAAGATTTTATTTGTACCAGAACTGGAAATTATTATTCCAGAACAGGAAGTGGTTTGTAGTGTCTGAGTAAAAAAACAGAATGATGAGCTACCCCAGAATGGCTGGATTGGCACATTCCAAGAGAAAATCTGTACTTTTTACAACCAGGATATGGAACTTTGCACATCCTTACTTCTTTGAAGGAATATGAATGGAGGTTATTAGAGGGTTCTGCATTGTATCTTTCCATACAAATGTCCAATTTCATATATTTTGTTGAAGACAATTAAAAGGAACAGTAATGGGTTGCAGTAACAGGGAGCAGAAGGAATAGCAGCAGCAAGTGAGCTTTGTAAATACCAAACAGATATAAGCATAGAATTGGAAGGGGTCATTTAGACCATTCAAACCAACCTTTCTTGATGCAGGAACCCATTTCAAAGTGTTTTAGACTTTACCCAGGCTGAGAAATGGCTGCCTCCTTAGGCCATGGCTCCATCATTGAACCACTCTTACTGTTAGCAATTTATTCTTATGTACAAATGAAATCTGTGTTCTTGCAGCAAAGTCATTATCACATGTCTTCTTACATGGTGGGATGAGGGAAAGTATGTTCTGGCTTTATTCTGGGTGATCACACTTCGTGCATTTAATGATAGGATTGTATTTCCCCACAACCTTTTCTTCTCACAGTTAAACATAAATCGTTTCTTTTATTTATCGTAGGATATAATCTTGCGCCCCCAGCTACTTTTCTTTCCCTTCTTTGAACCTGTTTGAATGTATCTGAATCTATTTTCAAGTGTGGCAATCAGTACTAGAGACAGTGCTTGAAGCAGGTTCTATGCCACTTGGGTAAAACTAGGCCTATGATCTGAAAACCAAAGGTTTTGGCAGGGAGGGAACTCCAAAGGTAGAAAGATCTTTTTTTACCCCCCTGTACTACCTCTGTAGCCAGGGTGGATGTGAGGGCAAATGTCCATTAAGCATTTATTTATTTTATTAGATTCATATCCCACCTTTCCTCTAGGAGTTCAAGGTGGTAGACATAGCACTGTCCTCTAATTTTTCCCCACTGCAACAACCTTGTAAGGTAAGTTGGGCTGAGAGATAGAAGGATTAGCCTAAAGTCATTCATGGCTGAGGGTGGACTAGGGTCTTTCCTATCCTACTACATCACCTAAACTAGTGTTTCTCAACCTCAGCAACTTTAAAATGTTTTGTTCAGGAGCTCAGGGTAGTATACATAGCATTCTCTCCTCCTATTTTTCTCTATAACAGTCCTGTGAGGTAGGTTGGACTGGGACAGAGTCTGTGGCCCGAAGACACCAGTGAGCTTCTCTGGTGGAGGAGACATTAGTGAGTTCTTGTTAGCAATTTCATTGTGTTCTTTACTGCTGGAATTTCCAAACACTTTTCAAAAGCAGCCCCACATATAATGCATTATAATAATCAATCTGAATAAACAAAGCATGAGAATAACGAATCTGCCCTTTTCCAGGGAGAGATGTAGCTGTGCACTTATCAAAATGAGTGAAAGGTACAAGTACCTTTGAGGATCCATTGACAAAATCAGAGTAGCCCAAGATGTGCACTTGCTCTATTCCCAAGTATCTTTTCTGCCATAGTCAGGCAAACCTTCTACTGACAGTATTTCTGTCTTACCTGGATGGGGCTTTAATATACTGGCATTCATCCAACTCATTCTTGACAGTAGACATCAATCCAGCATGTCCACTGGAAGCTGAGAATCCTTCCAGGATGCATTTTCTTACCTTGTTTTTCTTTTTCCCTCTTTCTCTCACAGGGACCCTGCCTGCAAGGGTCATAAGTTCCCAAACGGTACAAGCTGTCATGCACCACAGTCCTGTGAGGCAGATGAGGGGCTTGGTGAGGATGAGGACAGCAGCTCTGAGCGTAGCTCCTGCACCTCATCCTCCACTACCCAGAAAGATGGGAAATTCTGTGACTGCTGCTACTGTGAGTTCTTTGGCCACAATGCGGTAAGTGAAAGCACGGCCAGCAGCCACCCCTAATCTATACTTTTAGCCTTCACGTGACAGCTTGGAAGTACACCATTCTGGTAATGGAGGCACAGCACCTCCCTTTCTCATTCTAGTGCTGGCCTTCCTCAAGTTAAGTTAACTCTGTCTTGGACTGTTCTTGTCCCAAGTTTTGAATTCTGCTGTAACTTGTACTCAGTGTTTCAACTGGGATTTCTTCAGAACTGAGGGTAAATGCTTAGATCAGTGTGTTTCTCAACCTTGACGACTGTAAGATGTATGGACTTCGACTCCCAGAATTCCCCAGCCAGCATGGAATGATGGTTGGGGAATTCTGGGAGTCGAAGTCCATGCATCTTAAAGTTGCCAAGGTTGAGAAACACTGGCTTAGATGGATGAGATTTCCTCTGCAAAATTTTGGGCCAAGGAAGGAGAGAACATGAAAAATCCTGGGAGTGGTATCTCTTGGGGATAATTTGGGGTGGCAACTCATTGATTTATAGCTATCCAACAGTCAACTCTGTCCACAGCCTCCAGCTGCTCCAACAAGCCGGAACTATGCTGAGATCCGGGAAAAGCTGCGCTCCAGACTGACCAAGAGAAAAGAGGAACTTCCTCAAAAGCTGGGGCATAGCAGTAGCTCGGGAGAACCAGCTGTAGACCACCGGGACGTGGATGAGCTGCTGGATTATATTAACAGCACTGAGCCGAAGCCTCTGAACAGTGCCAAGGCTGCCAAGCGTGCGCGCCATAAGCAGAAGAAGAAGGTGGGCTTACGTGCACATGAGGAGTGGGTAAAAATGAGCATCCTAGACCTAGCAAAATGGTATAAGGGGAAAAGAACACTACATAATAAATGGCTATTTATTTTTACACACACACACACACACAAATTAAAAAAAGATTTGTATGGCCATCCATCTTAGAACACAACTCTAGGCAGCTCACAACAGCAATAAACCCAAAAAACAATTAAAGCTCTAGAAACAAAAGCCTGGATGCCTCCAAGAAAACCATCCATCTCACCCTATCCCAGCTCCTGAGGGAAGAGGCAGTTCTTTACAGCCTTCCAGAAGGCTAAATCTCAAATGAGGATACGTTTGGACAAGAACTGGCTCAGAATTATAAACAGTAGTCCCTGAATCTCAGTGTGTATGCGTGGACAGATGGAGGTAGATAAGTGGTTTGATGGAATGAACAATTCAATGCATTTATAGTCTTCACAAGTCCACTTGGATGTATTTTCATAATTGACATAAGATACCAAAAATGTTTGACATAAGTAGCTCATAGCTTTTTTCTTTAGAAATGGATTGTGAACCTCCCCCTTTTTTTTAAATTCTGCAAAAAACTGGAATTGCAAATACCATAAAGCCTACTCTGAGTCTTATAGCAAGATTCTTCTGCATAAAAAATATACGTGTGGACCTCCCAAAAGCATCATGGACCCTTTAGGGATTAATCCAAAAGCTTTTTTCTCCATCTGGAGATTCTTGAGGCTGAAAACATGAAGGTACGTTATACCAAATCAGACTATTGTGCTCTTCTTGAGCCCAGCTCACCTGAAATGGTGAGTGTGAGAGAAGGGCTCTAGATGCAACTGGCATGCAGCCCACAAATTTCCCTGAAGGGAATGTGATTTCCCATCCCTGCATTATATAATTGGGAAGAGCTTTGTTTCTCTGCTATCTTTGCAAAGAGGATATAATAACTCTGCTTTACTGTCACTTCCAGTGGAAAGATATGAAGTAAATAAAGTTCATGTTCTTGCTACAGATTTTGAACTGCCCTCTTTAACATATAAACAAACCAGAAGTTAGAATGAATTGAGGATTTTTTTCTGTGGCTAATTAAGCAAGCCCTTCGACTATTCACACCTGGGTTCCTAAGTCATTGTTGAGCTGGGTCAGGCAGCTTGAAAGTTTATATTTGTTTTTCTGCTCACATCCTTCATTCTTTCCTGCATGTTGCCCTGCCATGAGTTGAGCTTAGGGCTGGGGATGTAGCAGTCTCAGAACTTGTATACAGAGGGAAATTGCTGTGGGAAATTGCTGGCAGTGCATCTCTTCCCTAAGGTTTGTTACCATAGCACAGACTTTGTATATGCCGTCTCATTAGTTTCCAGCGTCAATTCCCTAGTATAATCTGTGGTTTGCTGCAGTGCTCATCTAGTTGCATAAGGAGACTGACAGACTGAAAAGCAGGGGCCAGTTCATCTACTTTAGCCTGGGACTGACTGCTATCCTTCATCCCCACCACAGGGCTACTCTTTCAGTTGCTGTTTGATTTGCTGAAACTGTTGATGGGTTCATACTACTAATTCTGGTATTGCAGGAGAAGGAAAAGGCCCAGCTAGAGGCTGAGGCTCAGAAGCGTGTGGATCGAAGCCCACCTACAGGTCAAGATCAGGAGCTGCCTGAAGAAAAGCTTCTGGAGTGGCCCCAGCTAGAACTGGAGCGAGTGAACAGCTTTCTGAGCAGCCGACTACAGGAGATCAAGAACACCATCAAGGATTCCATTCGCGCCAGCTTCAGTGTCTATGACCTCAATTTAGATGTCAATGACTTCCCCAAAAAAGCTGCTGTGCTGGAACAGAAGAACCTACTCTCCCACCTCAATGGCTCCTCTGAGCTGCAAGAGATTGACCTTGACCTATCTCCACTCAGTCTGAATGCACCACATAATCATACATTACTGAGAAATGAGGTGGGTCCTCGATGGGCTGAAAGCCCTGGAGAGGTAGTACCGCCACCAGGCTCCGAAAATGGTGTGGTGAAAAGGCTGAATGCTGTACCCAACCTCTCTCGCATGATTTGGGTTCAATCACCCAAGCCAGCAGACTCTCCCCAAGAGATTGGAACTAACCATGAATCCAAGGAGGCAGCACCAGGCAGGGGAATGGAAGTGCTAGAACAAGTGCCCATCACTGGAAAGCAGAGAAAGGGTAAGCGGCAGGGCTGCTCAACAAAGAAGGGGGAAGCTATCTCTACTAATGATAATTCTGGCTCCAAGGGGATGGGGCAGAAGAATCCCCCCAAGGGCAACCTTTCTGAAGCCCCAAGAGGCGGCAGTAATGCAGAGCAAGGTGATGGTGCCAGAGGGCTGCGGCAGAGCCAGGGATGGAGTTGCAGCAGCTCTAAGGCAGACAAAGAGAAGAGCATCGATGGGAAGAACCGGAGAGGTGAAGGCAGAGCTGATCAGACTGAGCAAGAGCCTGCTCCATCTGGGCTTGGGGACCGGCATCTCCCCCACATAGCCATTCCAGATGATTTGCCTCAACCAAAGGGCAAAGGCAAGAAGAGTAGGAACAAAATGGAGAAAACAAGCCCTTCCATTGGTGAGTATCAGATTTTCTCCCTGCTTTTCCTACTCTGTAGCTATTCTTTAGGAGCTGGTAAGCCATTTAAACACCAACAGTGCTTGCAGTTCTAGACCACATCATGTATTGCCTGAAAGATGATGCCAGCTACCAGATGTTTGCAGGTTCAGTCAGGAAGGCCACTGAAAGGGGAGAGTTGTTAGGTTTCATCCTGAAAGGTATAAACAGTTCGTTATAGTCACATTCTATAGCACTACAGCAGCCTTTTCCAAGCTGGTATTCTCCAGATTAGCCCTCTTGGCTGGGAATTCTAATCCAGATTAGCCCTCTTGGCAGTCCCACCCTATCTTGCAAGATAATAGGCTGGGGATGTCTGGCCTAGAATCTCAGTATGCTTTACAAAAAGACCTTAACATTGTACTAGAGAGACTTTTACTGAGCCAGGGAAGTAAACTATAAATACTTTTTGTGCCTAGTGTATACTTTCATGTAAGATTTTGAGAGGCTGGAATGTTTTGGCAGAGGCTGATGTGGCCAAGGGAGAAGAAAGGTGTGTTGACAGAAAAGAATTATTGTTTATGGGAGAAAGAGAGAGAGAACACTAATGCTAAATGTAACCTGGACCTCCCAAAATGTTTTTGGCCTTTAACTACCCTAAGGACCAGCCATCATGCCCAGTGATTCTGGGATGTTCATGCAAAATAACTGGAGGGCATCAGGATTTCTCCTTCTTGCTAAAGCCTGCCTTTCGTCTTACTCTCATATTTTTCCTTTGCAGCTGTGAGAGTGAAAAATATTCTGCATTTATTTAAAGTTGAGAGCCACATGAAGCCAGGTTGGGCTATGTGGAATTTTACAGTCTTTTGGATATTTGTGTTTCCCCAGAAAATTTTCTTCCACCTCAACTTGCCATGTTTGTTGTTGTGACACAAACATAGAATAGAATACAATGAAACTGTGAAAAACATTTTTTTTTTTTGGCCTGCAGGTTGTGGTCTTCAACACATTTTGCATCAATATAGGAAAGCCTGTGCTGTGCCTAGCAAGGGAAGGAGATCCTCACCACTGACTCTTCTTTTGAATTACTAACTTTCTTGTATTGTGCATTGCTAGATGATGTGTTCCTGCCCAAAGACTTGGATAGTGTGGAGATGGATGAGACTGACAGAGAAGTGGAATACTTCAAGCGGTAAGACTTTGTTGCATTAAAATTGACCCTTGGGGTCTTTTCACCTCAGCTTCCACACGGGAAGGAGATCAGTGCCATGCAGATCTAATACAAATGTCACAATAAATTAATATGGTTTGTTGAATAAGCCACAATTTGTTCAATGCACACAATATATGAAGCTGTAAACCATGGTTTACAAATCACAGTGCTAGATTGTTGCACAGTGCTAAATCAAACCACATTACAGGTAGCCCTCAACTTAAGACCATTCATTCAGCGACTGTCTGAACTTACAGATGAGCTGGAAAAAGTGACTTACAACCAGTGCCCAAAGTTACGGCTGTTGTAGCACCCCCGCGGCCATGTGATAAAAAAATTGGGTACTTGGCAGCTGCCTGCACTTACGACTGCAGGGGCATTTCAACTCCCCCAACCACCTAGTTCCCCCCCATCTTTGCCCTTTTGGCCCTCTGCTGCCTGGCCCTCTGCTGCCCCAGTTGACCTTTGCCATTTTCTTGCTCCAAAAAGCCCCTTTGCAAAAAACTCCTAGGTGGGGCTGGGCTGAGCTTTTGCTTTGTGCTGCAAAAAAAAAAAAGGCCAAAAGCCCAGCCCAGCCCAGCTCTGGAGCTTTTTGCAAAGAGGCATTTTGGCACACTGCTGCTCAGGTGCTGCTTTTGGTTTTTGTTTTTTTGGCAGTATGCCAAAAAGCTTTAGCTCCAGAGGGCTGAGGTTGACCCAGTCCACCCAGTGGCTGAAGGCAGGACTGGTCTACCTGGCTTGCCAAGAAGGAGGACCAGTCTACACATGGAAAATGGAAAGGAGAGGGCTGAGGGGGCCGCAAGGGCCCAGTCTACCTGCCTATTGCGGCCAGAGGACCAAAGTTCCCAGGAGCAGGCCAGTCTGCCTGTGGGGGAAGGAAAAAGAGAGGGAGGGAAGAAGGGTGTGCTTTTTTTTTTTTTTGCTGTGCAAAGAAAAAGCCCAGCCCCGCCCCACCTTGGAGCTTTTTGCAAAGAGGTGTTTTGACACGCCACGCTCTGGAGCTTTTTGCAAAGGGGCTTTTTGGAGCAAGAAGGCAGTCAGCTGGGGCAGCAGAGCACAGGGTGGCAGGGGTCTCAGTGCAGAGTGGCATGGGTGACTGCGGCTGGGACTGGGCTGAGGTGGCTTCCCGGGGTGTGGCAAGCAGCCCCAGAGCTGTACAGTTCTGAGGCTGCTTGCCACCCCACAAGGCAGGGTGCAGGGCAGTCAGAAGGGCAGAGATGGGGTGGGGGATAGGCAGGTGGGGGGAGTTGGAGCCAGTCCCTTACCTTACTGAGACTCGGGGCTGGGAGGGACCAAGCCCCAAATGGCTTGGATTGGGGTGGGTACTCGCTTAATGACCCATGATTCTCGGTTAGCAATGGCAGTTGGGACTGCCAGGATTGCAGTTGCTAAGTGGTGTGGTCACGTGATGTCTCACTTTATGACCACATTCCTTAGTGATGGAAATTCCAGTTCCAATTGTGGTTGTAAGTCAAGGACTACCTGTATGGCTTAATACAATGTTTGAACCCTATTGGAAGAATGAGACTGGCTCAAGGGGAATGGAAAAGAAAGTTCCTTCTTATTACAAATTATTAATTTGCAAGGTGTACTGATATGTGCACCAGCCTTGCAGGGTCCCTGATTGTAAGCATCAAGAAATTGATTAGGAAGTGGAAGCTCAGATCTACTATACTGATAGGAAGCATTTTCTGGACAGGTTTTTTCCCATGAATTTGGCAAGTACAAGAATGATAGATCACGATTGTCCATTCATTCACTATTGCTAGTATTAAAGGAAATGTTCTCTCAGCATTTCTAGGCGATGGTCAGAAACACTGCCCACACAGATCCCACAGCATTCCTGGATATCCACTGCCTCCTCCAATCCAGTTTTTATTTTTTTAAGTTACCTTAGACAGCTGGGCAATAAAGCTGTACCATACACCCACTGCCTCTTCCGCATTTCCCTTGCCTGTGTGGGCTAAAAGAAATATTCAGGGTAAAGGAAGAGGTCGAGAGAATTGGAGGCAGGATGAGCTTTGCTATTTACCAAAGAGCAAATACTAAAAGAAGAAGGGCTGCTGATTAGGAGACTGGGGGGTGGGGGGGATGCTAATCTGCTGTGGGGAAGGAGAGGCAATAAGGGAATGTTGGGGATGTCAGCAATGGTGTTGAAGACACAGTGGAAGAAGGGGCAGGTGAGAAAAAGAAAGAAGGAAGACAAAAGTGGGGAAAAGTAAGCCCAAACATGCATCTATTTATACCAAGACCGAGTTCACATATCATGATACACCACCATGTACTTCATTAGGTTTTCTGATGCGTAATTCCTGCCATTATGATTTGTAAAACATAACTAATGGGTAGATCAGTAAGTTGGGTCTAACTAACTATGTTTAAACAAATATATTTATTTATTTTATTTATTTTATCAAATTTCTCCCCCGCCCATCTCCCCCCAGTGGGGGTACTCTGGGCAACTTACAAAAACATTAAAACCATAAATATACATAAAATACAAATTATGACTTAACATGACTTGTAAACTCAATTATAGCAAGAAAAGAGGTAGCATTTGTAACATTTGTAACTTCCCCCATAATGGCTAATTTGGGGCGGCACAACAAGGAACCGGTTCAAAATAGTTTCAGTCCCCAGATCTACCCAAGGGCCATACTAAAATGAAACTAGATATCCTGAGTCAGTCAAGATGGAGTCATCACCTGTTCAGGCACTTTGATAGCTGGGCCTTGTAATAGAAAAGCAGGGTAAATATATTGTCAATAAATAGGAAAGATTGACAATAATTGCTCATTGAAAGAATCAGCTGTGGTTAATTTTTGGCCATCTTCTTCAAGAAAGCTAGAAGACCATTCTGAACAATGCATATGATATCTCCTGTATTTTATTCCTTTAATGTTCACCTCCCTATTGCCTTTATGACAATCTGCCTCCTACTTTTTAAGCCTCTAGTAGTTGCTTATTCTCCTTTTATATTGCAAGCATCACATAGTCTTTTCAAATGCGGCCCTACTTTTTCCCCCTTATTTACAGTTTTTTGAGGACCTACAATTCATTAACATGGAGTTTCTTCCAGTTTCTCACATACTGCTTCCATCTCCACTGTTACTTTATTTCTTACTTGATTACCAACTCTCTAAGAGTGTTCATAAAATAAAATATAAAAAATAAAATAAAATCTTTTGGTTTGAAATGCAATACAAGGTTGTCCCACTTGAAGCATTTTATTATGTTCCTGTAAAACAAAACTTGAAGCATATTTCACCATAGGGAATACAGGTAGTCTTTGATTTCCGACCACAATAGGGACTGGAAAACTTGTCATTAAGCAGTGCGGTCATTAAACAAGGTGTCATGTGACCGCACCTGATTTTATGACATTTTTGTGGCAGTCATTAAGCAAATCACCGTGGTAGTTAAGTGAATCACATGATCATTAACCGAATCACATGGTTGTGAATCATGTGGTTCCTCGCTGATTTTGCTTGTCAGAAGCTGGCTGGGAAGGTTGCAAATGGCGATCATATGACCCTGGGATGCTGAAACCATTTTAAATACATGCCGGTTGCCAAGCACCCAAATTTTGATCATGTGATTGTGGGGACACTGCAACGGTTGCAAGTGCGAGGACTGGTTGTTAGTCACTATTTTCAGTGCTTTGAATGATGGCTAAACAAATAGTCATAAGTCAAGGACTATCTGTAATGGGAACTTGAAATAAACTCCTTGTTCCCTCATTTTTATGTTAGGGCCACAAAAGTACACAGAATGGCAGTCCATGCTAAATGTTACTTACCATCCATCCATTCAACAGAAAAATTGACCAAAGTAGAAGCAATAGCAAGCCATACTTTTTGCAGTCTGCCAGCATAAACATCTGCAGGATTGAGCCTAACAAAGTGACACCAATGGGTTCATGTCAACACAACCAGTAAATAACACAAAAGCAAAAATCTCTCTCTCTGGATATTGATTTAAAGCTTCTACCTAACACCACCTGTACACACATTTATATTTGGCAACCTACCTGAAAAAGAAAGTACAACAGAAGACACAGTAACAACATTATTATATTCCAACCCATGAGCATTACTTCCCCATAGTAAATAATTAAAAATTTGTAGCAAAATTTCCTAACAGTTAACAATCTTCTCTCTGGCTACTTAGCCATTCAAAATTGCCTCTGATGCAGCTTCAGAACTAAAGTACTTTGTCTGATCTATGTGAGTCATTGGGGTCTAACAGCATCATTATTGGCTATGTACAAATATTATTTTTGGTGAAGAATGAGTGATGGGCAGCTGTTGGTGGTTTTGTGGAAAGGTCAAGAAAGGCTAAGAGGAGGAGGTTGGTTTTGAGGAAGATCGACTTCTCCACTGAATCAGTGTCCAAGCATGAGGGGTATCCATGACAGCCATCCTGAAGAAGCTCTTTCAGGATGTTGTTCGGTAGGCATGCAATGTACTACTTAGGCAATTGTTGTGAGGTCTATTGAGACCTGCACATTAATTGCCTAAGAGAGGACTGGATCCATCTGTTTGTTTTCTCTGACTTGCTGATGCAGCATAAACCATTTCTTTCTGCAACGTTGAGAAATAAATATCTTGAAGCCAAGAATACCTCTGCCCCAAGCTCTGGGGGAAAGCCCATGTGTACTTGTTAAGGAGAAGTACTCAAAGTAATATTAACAGTAGGGAACTAAATGAGAGGGGGGAAATGTCTGAAAAAATCAGTTTCACATCGTTGAGTCTACAAGTCAGTCTATGGTCTCAAATCTGTTATTCTAAATAAAGTAGCTGTCTAACAAGTTCCTGATGCCTCATTCAGTACACGTGTGCGCGCACACACACACACGACCCATGTTTGTGTGTGCATGTGGGGGAGATGAAGCGTATCTGTGTGCATGCCTGTACAGTTAAGTCAAATTACTACTCCATTCTGTAATTCATCACCCTTTATGTCCCTCCCTACCTTGTATTGCAGGTTTTGCCTGGACTCAGCCAAGCAGACCCGACAAAAAGTGGCTGTGAACTGGACCAATTTCACCCTGAAGAAAACCACTTCGAGTGCAGCTCAGTGAGGTGTGCGGTGCAGCCCTGGTATATCTGCAGGGCCCCACACCTCGCCTCCCCTCCTCCCAAACCCATAGACAGACACTTGACCTCACTGACCCTTGGCCCTCCCCTTTCCCCCTCCCCATGGGGCTCCCATCCCTAGCCCATAGGCAGGGCCTGGACAGCCCGTGTCCCTCACCTCTCAGTGTTCGACGTTCGGGGAGATGCTGACTGAGCCGCCCCAAGCCCAGGGGCAGTCTTATTCGGCCAAGGCCCAGCGTGGCACAGGGACCAGGCTGCACCCAATAAAGGACTTTTTAATTTTTTATTTTATTTAAAAAATCCATCTTCTCTGTTGTTTGTTCTGCCGTTACTGGGCCTTTGGTGCCAGGGCGCGACCCTATTCGTGGCAGGTGTAGCATGATGGAACTCCCTCTGCTCTTGAGCTCTTTCTTACATGTTGCTTCAACACTGCTGAGTTTCATAAGGGCAACAGGTGCACCAGGAGCTCCTCTTGCCAAGGAGCAAGAGCTTGTCCTCTGCTTTGAGAACCTAGTTATTTCCTTGCAGAATTACAGTGGCAGAACTACTGTGTGTGATACAGCCCTTGTCTGTTTCCAGAAATTGCACATGTCATTCAGTCTGGCTATGTTACCTTACTTCTCAGGGAATGTTATTCTCTCAGATCAACATACCATAAAGTACAGTATTGTCACTAGGATCCTACTAGTAGTAATAAGAGCTGTAGTTTCATTTCAGACAGGTAGCCCATGGCCACTAACAGCCAGCATTTTTCTTTGCTGCCTGAGCAATGCAGATAAAGTCTGGCAATTTTAGTCTTTTCTCCTATTCTCCTTAGTATTTCTCTCCTAATAATCATTCTGGGTAGATCTCTCTTCAGCATAGGCAATTCTCTACACTTTCTATGTATGAATAGCACACACACCTTTGTTTCTTCACAAGCACACACAACAGGATTACCCCCAATTGGCTGCATCAAACATAGCTGTGCTCTTTGCACATGAAGATATATATGTTACTTCCTACAAAGACATGATATTTACAGAGAGTCCTCATGTACTTACTGCAGAGTAAAACTGCACACATGCTGTGTCATAGATTATGTATTTAAAATCAAACGTGGAGTGTGACTCCATTCTTTCTTGCACTAAAAGTCCATCATTCCATTATTGTTACCCTTTTCACCTGTTTGCAAACTCAAGCTTCTCCCTAAGGGTTTGGTTCTTGCTGCAGTATATCACCCAATTCATCTGATACAGGTGTTCAGTGGCATTACTAAATGATAGTGCATTTTGGGTGTGACTAAGAAATCTGATTGCTTCTACTGTAGATAATCTTACAATCCCACAGCAGAGCCCTATTATCTGTCAGTTCATGTACTGTCAAGTGATTGTAATATCAATGGTAGTGCATCTGAAAAAAGTGCCAATGATGAAATTCCTTCTAAGATGTTTCCTAGCAAAGGTTCTCTCTTCTGCTTTTGTTTCCCCATGGATCTGTAGCCTAAATATTTTGCTTACACACACAGTATTACATTAATTCTTGAGTTCTACTGGGCTTAAATTTGCCCTTGAATATAATATATTATATTATATTATATTATATTATATTATATTATATTATATTATATTATATTATATTATATATAAAAAACACCGGTTTTTATCACTCTAGTAAAGTAATTGGGATTATCATTTCCCCATATGTGGTACTGGCTACTTTACTCTGCCAACCATAGTGTTGGTTTTTTTTTTCTTTTGTATCAGCTGAAGCACAAAGGGGCAATCATTGTTGCCTGAATGATATCCCTGATTGTTTTGTCACATATGAATCTGACTCCAGCAATGAGTATGATCCATTGCTGAACTAAATTTCTGGTGTTAGCCAGCCTCCTCCTCCATCTTATGAGTCTGATGCCCTTCCTATTTACCAGAGGGCATGAGATATGCAACATCATTATCAGCAAACTGAGTAGATTTTCTGTTTCTTTAAAGATGCTGTGAAATATTACATTTGAAATGATAAGCTGTGCAGCAGCATTCATAGCAAATTTCAGTGACACTATCATAAAAATACCGTGATTACATACTTGCATTCTGATGTTGATGCAAGTATATACGTCATGACACTTGCATGTTGTTAACATGTTCATTTGTTCCCCTTGCCACCTTTCTGCAGATTCTCATGCTGACATGGTCAAAAATCAACTGTGTAATTATAGCCTATGATTAGTGCCAAGGAACTGGAGTTTTGGTCATTAAGTCACAATACAGAAAGCTTAGAGAACTTGACTAGGGCCAAGACTAGTTGCTGACAGTGTTACAGTGAATTGCAATCCATGGGTGTGCCATGTGGTGTTTAATCTAAATTGCTTACTGATATCAGCCTCTTCTCACCCCTACCCGCTTGTCAAGAATTCATCTGGATTACTGGTAGGTGCTTTACTGCAGGAGCGGGGAACACAATGAATTTATAGCACTTAGTACTGATTCAGAGCTGAATGTATTCATCGTTGCAATGTCAGGTAAGACAAGCCATCCTTCCAATTCTACTGAAAAACCAATTATCTTTAAATCACATATGAAGTACACTGTTTACTACAACTGGAGTGCATGTTGTCAGGTCCAATTATATGAGACTGAATTATTAGAATATTCATATCTACAAAGTTAACAATGAAATGGGATGGGACAGATGGCAGTCAAGTAATCTTTCCTGTACCAGTTGACTTAAACCATGCATATAGTAGGCAGAATGGAAAGAGGAATAGCACACTTCCCACAGTATCTCTCCACTAGTGTGGCATATTAAATTCAGTGATTTCTTGTATACTAGTTTATTCCATATTTGAAAATCTTGGTGCTCACAATAGCTTCATGAAATACGTGAAGTGGTATTCATCTAAGCCATACAGGTTTCATAGTAATTATTGTTCATCAAAACATTGCACAGGTATGATATGGTTCTCCACTAGTACCTGGATGGGGACTTTTTTGGTTCACCTGAACCAACAAAAACCCAGCTAGTCCATAAATTCATACTTTGCAGCCAGAATAAAGTCAACTTCCATTTTTTTATTCTAAGTCTATTATCTGAATATTCATGCTCCCTGGAAATGTTATCAGTGGCATGGTAGCTGGAGGAGGGGTATAGGAAATAAAACGGGCGTACTTTTCAGATAGGGAAAGGATAAGGACTGCCTTTCTGATTTAGATCAAACATCCATCTGTAGTTTATCTGTATTTTGCAGCCAGAATGCAGGGTCCAAACAAATGTCTCTGGAAAGATCACAGGCTGGGCATGAAGGCGACAAGCTTTATGTTTTGTTTTGTTTTGTCTTCGGAATCTGGTAAAAAGTATTCTATAATTGAACCAACAGGCTTCAACTTGTCTAGTTTGGGTTTGTTTTTTAAAAAGCTTACCTAAGCCACTTGTAATGATGTACTCTATGATGCTATGACTTATAGTGTTCTAAGAAAAACACAGGTTTTTCACTATTCACGCAGTATGCTGAAAATTTAAACCACTGGCCAAACATACCACACTCACGTTAGCCCAGAATCCTAAACTTGGACCCCCTTAAGTTTCCTCAGGAGGAAGGGAAGTACACAGAAATAGATACCTATTTGCTGTGGAGTAAACCTCACTGAATTCATAGGATTGCCCTTTTTTCCACATCAGTCACATCCTTTATTAGAAGATCAGTATCCCAAATGGGCCCAGATCATAGACCGTTAAGGGAACGGTGGTACAGTATGCACCTTTTTATTTTAACTCATGTTTCTAATCATTAACATTCTTCATTACCAATATATTTATCAAATATACTGATCTGATAAATGTTGGCAAGGCTTTCACACAACTCATATTTTTTCCATTTGCTTACAGACAATTTGGGATCTATCTCCTTTCTCCCATGTTTCAATGATCATAACTAGTGTTTCTTTACACTGAATCTCTTATATCCTTTTTTGTCTATTTAGGATTTTTAGAAAGCATTTGATTTTTTCATATGGTTTTTGTAATTTACAGTATATTCCTAATGCATATTTACTCAGAAATCCTATTGTGTTCACTATATCTTACTCACTAATAACCATATTTAGAAAAGGAACCTCAATGTTCTGGGCAAATCCTCAACTCCCAACTTCTGTGGTCTTATTTGCCAGCTGATTTTCTGAACGGTCACTTCCCAGGGCAGAGTTTTCTGTCAAATTTGATTTTTCAGAGAGATAAAACTAATGCAGGAAGTGATTGGGGCACTCTTACTATCTTGCATGTACTGGGGGGAGGACCCTGACTTTCTGGTTCTAGTATCAAGAACTGAACTAGGATGGACTATATTGTATATCAAGTCAAATTAGCCCAGTATCAGCTTCTTTGAATGACACTCTTTCCCTAGCATCCCCTACAATAATTTTTAATACTATCTGCCATCTCAGCCTTGCAAAGCATATACTGTATTACTGAGCAATAGTGCCTTGCTTACAAATAAGTTACTTGGGTTTAATATGGTTAATCCTATAATGAACTAAAGTGCAGTAAATTGCACATCTAATACCTTCTTTCCTGGCCCTGTCCTAACAATAGTTCATTAAAAAAGAAAAGGAAAGGGGAAAAACTTCTTCTGTATGTGCCTAAGATCATCCCTTAGGCATAACTACTGGCAATCATGCTTGTGTCAGATTCATGGTTCATGTTGGGCCTTCAGATATGATGCCCTTTGCTTCTCTAAGCAAAGCATACATAACCTGAATATGACAAGAAGAATATGACAGTGCCTTAATCTAAAGAATAAATACAAATCCTATCTAAATAGTTGTTCCAAACATAAGGACCTTTTTTTTCCCTCTAGGTATAAAATAGGTATAAAACATCTTTAATAAAATACAATGGTGATTTTTCGGAAACTTATTGCTAGATCAGAATACTTGCCGAGCAGGTGCTTCTAGGGAGCTCCTGAACTGGCTAATGCCTTCCAGATATTTTGAAATTCAATTCTCAGAATTCTTGACCATTGACCATCTTGGGCCTTATGGGAATATAACCTGAAACTTCAAGAGAATATTGTGTTTCCTGTGTTAAATGGCACAAGTATGGCACAACAATCTAATATAAAACTACCATCACTGAATATGGAGATTCCATATAGACTTTGTTCGTTCTATTTATAAACTTAAGGATGTTACATATTTTTATTAAATCATCAGTTTCATATTTTAGGAACATCCAGATGGATATTCTCTGGTCCCAATGTTTTTCAGTTAAATAATGTACTGTGCAAGTTTCACATTCCAAAGCCAAGATGCCAACCTAAAAAAGCTCCTATCTGCAATAACCATTTATTGGTTATTACCATTTATTGGTTATTTATTAACCTGAAGGTACCAAATTTCTGAACACAGAGGAAGGCCTTAGTAGACATTTCAGACCATTCTGGCCTTTAAAGGAAAGACTTTGAATTAGGCTTAGAAACATACTCTAAATGTAGTAAATGTATACTGAAGCAGATGACCTTTAAAATTAATTTCTAAGGCAAATCCTGTGTTTATTACATAATCAAACCTGGATGTAACCAAAGAATCAGTAATAGGCTAAGATACCATTCTACAGAAGGGGCATATTAACATACTTCGTGCTATAGAAATTTGCATTGTAAGCAAACTAACACAGGTTTAGTGACCGCCTAACACAGCAACTGTTTGCAGTTACAGTGGTAATGAAAAA
Organism: Liasis olivaceus; assembly: GCA_030867105.1. NCBI lineage: Eukaryota > Metazoa > Chordata > Lepidosauria > Squamata > Pythonidae > Liasis > Liasis olivaceus. The sequence goes on along the minus strand of CM061348.1, from coordinate 62,900,821 downwards.
GTAACTTTGTGACCAATCTTTGTGTTTATGGCCCTTGCAGGGCTGCAAAGCAAAGGAAAGCTGAAGTTAGATTGTAAGCACAGTCAGTTTCACTTAGCGACTGCTTCGCTTAGCAACCAAGTTGCTGGTCCCAATTATGATCGATAAATGAGGACTACCTGTAGAATCCAAAATTACAAAGCTGATTATTGTGAGTGTAATGTCCATTATCAGCTTTGATTCAAGAAATCTATTGTAATGCTAGGACTTGATTAAAAAATAGTAGGGTGTCATCTGTGTATTGATGTCACCTCATTCCAAATTAATGTAAGAATTCACCCAATGGTTCCATGTAGTCATGTGAAAAAGTAAGCACACCCCATTGAAATTTTTCAACATATTTCAACATACAGATACTTGATCTTCATTTCAACAATATTGTTAGATAAAAGGGATATAACAAATATCATGTACCATTTACATTTTGTAGTCCATTGTGTAATTTAAATAAGCATAAAGGCAAATTTCACATGTGGAAAAGTAAGTACACCCTTATATTTATCATTACCTCAAATACCTAAAATTAGAATCAGGTGTACCAGATCAGGTGCAAATGTTTAGAATATCATTAGAGAGGATCTGGGAACAACCTGTCCTATTTAAACCTCAGATGTTTAGTTTGATTTGCTCTTTGCTGTTGAAGTGTTTGGTATCACCATGCCTACATTGAAAGAGTTCTCTGAGGCCTCCAGAAAGGTTATAGATGCCTATGAATCTGGAAGGGATTTAAAGAGATTGTCAAACAATTGGACATCAATCATTCCACTGCCTGGAAGATCATCTACAAGTAGAGATTTCAAACAACTGCCAACCTGCCCAGACCAGGCCTTCTGCAAGAGCAGAATGCAAGATGCTGAAAGAAGTCTGTAAGAACTCCCAGAATTTCATCGTGTGACCTACAGGTAGCTCTTGCCACTACTGATGTCAAAGTGCATGAATCTACCATTAGAAAGAAAATGTACAAATTAGATCTACATGGAAAGTGTGCCAGGAGAAACACTTTGCTGTCCAGAAATAACATCAGGGCAAGACTAAAGTTTGCTTATGAATACCTAGGCAAAGATCAGAACTTGTGGAACAATATGCTCTGGACAGCTGAGGTAGAGATAGTGTAATTTGACCAAAGACAGCATTTCACCAGAAGAACCTGATGCCAAGTAGTAGAAATGTCATGGTTTGGGGCTGTTTTGCAGCATTAGGACCCGGGCAGCTTACCATCATAGAATCCAATATGAATTCTTCATTGTACCAAAAGATACATGAGAATGTGAGACCATCTGTCAGAAGACTGAAGCTCAACCAAAAGTAGACCTTGCAACATGATGACGACCCTAAACATTTCCACCAAGGAATGGCTGGGGGAAATAAAAAGAAATGGAGAGTTCTGGAATGGTCAAGTCAAAGCCTGGATCTAAATCCCATTGAGATGCTGTGGAGTAATGTGAAATGGGCTGTGCATGCAAAAAACTGCTCAAGCATCGTATAGCTGAAAAAAATTCTGTGTGGAGAAGTGTGAACAAATTCCTACCAGTTGATGTCGGAGACTGGCAGACTGTTCTGATGCCTACTTGAGGTTTTTTTCTGCTAAAGGGGGCAATACCAGGTATTAGAGCCAAGGGTGTACTTACTTTTTCCACAGAAGAAAATGGCATATCTGTTAATTTTTTCTTGAATAAATGATTGCAAAGTCAATTTTTTAGTTTTTTTGTACAATTTTATCATCTTTATATAGTTTGAATGAAGATGAAACATTGGTATGTCCAAAGAGAAAAAATTGTTACATGGGGTGTTCTTATTTTTTTCACATGACTGCATGTTAAATCATATGGGGGTGGGGGAGAGATACATCTTAAAGAATTCCATAGTATAAAAACTACGGACAACAATAATCTCTCAAAATATCTTTAAAAAGTTATCTATCAAACATATATGTAGTCATCAAAGCATCATGTCTCCATCCCAGGCAAATTATCCAAAACAATACTATCACTGATCTTGCACTTCAAGATAACATATTGAACTTGTAACTGCATCTGTGTTCAAAGCATATGGACCTATACTACGACCACTGGCGATCTCAAAACTGATGTCTCCTATACAGTAATTTTAGAATAGTTTCAACAACTCTTCCTTTCTACCATTATTACGAGAATTACTACCTGCTTTCGTAAGAACAGCATTTCAGGTAGGAGGATAATTGTTCGGCTATCCATGAGAATGGTATATGAGCAGAGACTATATTGTACTCTCCCCATTAACTAGAGAAAAAGATGATAATCAAGCATGGGTATTTAGGAGTGGAGACATAGGTTATGTAGCTCAAACATAGTTGAACTTCCTACATCTCAACCAATTTATATTTCAATGTGGCAGAGCATCTGAGGACCAGTTGAAGCTGCTTAAGCTGCCACAGTAACTGGCAGGAAGTTCAGAGAAATGGGAATTGCTGTTTCTTCTGGATTCTTTATCCTTGTTTCCCAAAGTATAAAGTCTTCTTTAGGAGACTATTTAGGTCTCAGCAACTAGTTTCTCAGCCCTGCTCTGCATCTTAGATCCTATTCCCTATACATTTTTCTGTCAAATATGTAATTAATTAGCCACATTTATGGAAGACAGGGCTATCAAACATTACTAATCATAACAGAACCTATTTCCAAATCCCATCATTCTCTTATATTTTTCTCCAGCCATTCTACTCACCCAATTATTCTATGTGACCCATTCCTGTTTCATTTTGCCCCAATTCTGTTTTACTCTCCACTGCCATTTCCCCAAGAAATTATAAACCACCTGTATATTTAACAGTTAGAGGAAATTCTGGGATACAGTTATTTTTTTCACACACCCAGCACCCATGCTGAAGCGTAGCTGCAGCAGAAGAGCCTCTTTTTTCTAGGCCTTTTCTGATTGTTACTTTTTTCTTCATGATCTATCTCCTAGCCTTGCCTATAAGCCACCCCATATTTTATATCTATATTTCTGCTAGTTCCCCAAAATGATCTCTCATGTATAATCAAAAGATATAGGGACAAACACATTTATACAAGTGAATACGAAGCCTACCCACAATTTTAAAACATTTGTTACCAATAGAAGAGAATATATGTAGCTCAGAGTTGAACTGTGGAGTCCTTGGAGTTCTCTGAGCTTGGTTGTTCTCTTGCAAATGTTTCGTTACCCAGCTAGGTGACATCTTCAGTGCTGAAACTGTTACCTAGCCAGATAACAAAACATTTGCAAGAACAACCAAGCTCAGAGAGCCCCAAGGACTCCACATAAAACATTTGTTATCAGAGATGAAAGCACCCAGTTCTTGTAATGAAGAGAGCCAGTCTGGTGTGGTTAAGATGCAGGATTAGAAAACAGGAAGCTCTGAGTTCTAGTCCTCCCTTAGGCATGCAAGCCATTTGGGTGACTTTGGGCCAGGCACTCTCACCCCAGCCCACCTCCCAGGTTTGTTGTTGTTGAAAATAGGAAGAGGGAGTATTACATACACTATTTTTGAGTTGTACCAAAAAAAAAAAAAAGTGGGATATAAATCTAATTAACAATGAAGGGCATCTAGATCCTGCATAAATCAGAGAAGCAGGTTTGTCTTTTCATTTATTTTTAGAAAATGTCATTGGTATCTATACTTTGCATATTTATGTGTAGAATGGAAAAAGAAGAGAGTAGAACACCTAATATAGAAAAGTTAAGTTTCCCATGATACCACAGACAGACAATTCTCCCCATTTCTCTCACATTTGTCTTAAATTTTTTTATAGGATATTAGATTTTTCTCATGCCACTTAAAGTATGTCAAATTTTCTTCCAACTTAAATATAAAGGCAATTTGAGAAGCAGTAATGAAGGAGAGCAATTAACTGAGAAGAATTTGGAATAGCACCTGTGTGGGAAATTAATTAAGAGTAAATTAATTGAAAATGAATTACTCCATTGAGCTAAAAGATGCAGTGCAAATTATTTTAAGAATTTGCTGTGACTAGATGGAGTAATTAATTGGCTTGCCTTTTGTAAAATTTACTTCCATTAATTTTGAAATTAGCTTATTAGTCAGCTTCTAGCTGTATGGCAAAATGATAAAATACTTAATTATTGGAGCTTTATGCACATATCTTTTAAGTATCCAACAGTGGGTTGTTTAAAAGTTAAACTTTCTGAAAAATGGTTAGTCCAGGAAAGTGCTGAAATAATGTAATAGAGTGATGGCTTGGACAACTTCCATAATTATGGTAGGATTCTGCTGTCGATGAGAAATTCTCCCCAAACATAATTTTCATATCTAGCTTTATTTTGACAATTCAAAACCCTATACACCAGAGTTCTAGAACTGCATCAACAAAGATAGCTCTGTAATGGTTGAAATACTCTTGGAATAATGCTTTTTGTCTCTGCTCTATTACCACCTACTGTATGCCCATCTTGTCTAACCCAATATGGATCTATGCAACTGAAAACTGCAGATATTTCAGATACAATAATGTCCATCCACCTACTTCTACATTTTAAGCTTAAGTCATTTATCATGTTCCAGTCTATCACATGATTTTTAGCAACCTTACACAGATGGCTTCTTCACTGGCTCATTCCTAACAGTGGGGATTGAAAGAATTCAATCATGAAGTTAGAGATTAGAAATGAATGCTTTGTTTTAAAATCTTGGACAGACTTTATAAGAGGCATACCTATACAACTACTTTCCATGTCTACAGAACAATGATGATTGCCTTCCAAGAATGGGAGGATATATAGTACTGTTCAAAGGTTTTAGTCAGGTGTGAAAAAATGCTGTAAAGTAAGAATGCTTTCAAAAATATATATATTGTAATTGTTTATGTTTATCAATTTACAAAATGCAAAGTGAGCGAACAGAAGAAAATCCCAAATATTTGGTGTGACTAACCTTTGGCTTCAAACCAGCATCAATTCTTACACTTGCACACTTTGTACACTTGCACAAAGTCAGGGATCTTGTAGGATTAGAGTCAGGTGTATGATTAACCAATTATACCAAGCAGGTGCTAATGATCATCAATTTCATATGTCGGTTGAAACACAGTCATTAACTGAAACAGAAACAGCTGTGTAGGAGGCTTAAAACGGGGTGAGGAACAGCCAAACTCTGTTACTAAGGTGAGGTTGTGGAAGAGTTTCATGTCACAGGTCATCCACCATGGCAAGACTGACACAGCAACAAGACACAAGATAGTTAGATTGCATCAGCAAGGTCTCTCCCAGGCAAAGATTTCAAAGCAGACTGGGGTTTCAAGATGTGCTGTTCAAGCTCTTTTGAAGAAGCACAAAGAAATGGGCAACGCTGAGGACCGGAGATGCAGTGGTCGGCCAAGGAAACTTAATGCAGCAGATGCAAGACACATCATGCTTACTGCCCTTTGACATCAGAAGATGTCCAGCAGTGCCAACAGAACTGGCGGAAACCAGTGGGACCCAGGTACACCCATCTACTGACCGTACAAGTCTGTCCAGAAGTGGTATTCATGGAAGAATTGCGGCCAAAAAGCCATACCTCTGACATGGAAATAAGGCTAAGTGACTCAACTATGCACAAAAACATAGGAACTGGGGTGCAGAAAAATGGCAGCAGGTGCTCTGGACTGATGAGTCAAAATTTGAAATATTTGGCTGTAACAGGAGGCAGTTTGTTCGCTGAAGGGCTGGAGAGCGGTACAATCATGAGTGTCTGCAGGCAACAGTGAAGCATGGTGGAGGTTCCTTGCAAGTTTGGGGCTGCATTTATGCAAATGGAGTTGGAGATTTGGTCAGGATCAATGGTGTCCTCAGTGCTGAGAAATACAGGCAGATACTTATCCATCACGCTGTACCATCAGGGAGGCGTGTGACTGGCCCCAAATTTATTCTGCAGCAGGACAACGACCCCATATATACAGCTAATGTTATTAAGAACTATCTTCAGCGTAAAGAAGAACAAGGAGTCCTGGAAGTGATGGTTTGGCCCCCACAGAGCCCTGATCTCAACATCATCAAGTCTGTCTGGGATTACATGAAGGGACAGAAGGATTTGAGGCAGCCAACATCCACAGGAGATCTGTGGTTAGTTCTCCAAGATGTCTGGAACAACTTACCTGCCGAGTTCCTTCAAAAACTGTGTGCAAGAGTACCTAGAAGAATTGATGCTGTTTTGAAGGCAAAAGGTGGTCACACCAAATATTGATTTGATTTGGGTTTTTCTTCTGTTCGCTCACTTTGCATTTTGTAAATTGATAACCATAAACAATTACAATATATATTTTTGAAAGCATTCTTACTTTACAGCATTTCTTCACACCTGCCTAAAACTTTTGCACAATACTCTACTTCTCCCACTTTTCAGTTGCAGTAATTACTCGAGAATACTTGAATTGTATTGGATTGTTCATCAGTACAACACAGAAGCAAATGACTAACAATTTTAATATTTTTTCAGATAGATAATTCAGTGGAATATTGCATGCCAATATTGCATGCTTTTAATTTTTGCTGCATATTTACATATATTCTATAATCAAAGCAAGACACAATCTATAAATAAGAGTTTTGATGCACACATTAAAATTGATAATGAAGAGTGTGATCATGAGTCACTCTTTCAGACAGTTCTCTACTGTTTATTTAAAGTGAAGAATGCTCATGTTTTGTATTAATACAACCATTTACAGAAAAAATGTTTCCCTACCTTCCTCTAAAATCTGTTGTTGAATACTGAAGCTCATCCATTTGTTATCCTATTTAAATATGCAGTGATAGTTGCTCAATTCTGGATTAATTATAAGGGGCAGAGGCATTTATTTTATAATTTTACACTTCTAATGTGTTAGATTAGGATCCTCTTTCTACGTTGTACTATTAATACACAATCTAAAGTCAGAAAAAAGTCGAGGGATTCTATTGTTTGAATAAACCCCCATTAGTTGTATCTCAATAGCACAGAAAATTGGAATACATAACACATAGCCCTGAACTGTCATGGTATCACAAATTCTGCCCGCTGCAACAATCTACGGGAATCAAAGGGACATCTATACAGGTGGCTTAAAAGCAACTCCCAGAAACTCCAGCTGCAACTTACTAGGTCCACCCACCGCTACTGAAGCAGATTCGGGGATACAAAGGGGGAATCTCAAATTCAGCCTAAAAATAAACCCTAAGTTTGATCCAACAGCACTTCAAGAGTAGTTGCCTAAAATACTATTCCGTACGCTCAGAGCCAAGGAAGCACACGTGGTATCTGGCTAAGGTTCGCGAGAAAAAAGAAGCGCGCTTAGCATTGGTTTCCACAGCTCCCACGCAGGGCGGGAAAGTCAGTCTTGCTGTCTCTAACCCAGGGGAAGCGCGACTCTCCATCTGCTGATTCAGCAGCGAGTCCAGCCACACAGAACGGGGTTCTTGCCTGATTGCACCTCACACTCCTTCCTCGCCGGAAATTACTAACGAGGTCGAAAAAGCGAATCCAAGATATTAGCGTCAACTAGCTAGTGGCCCGCACTCGTGGCGTCCCCGGCACGCTCCTTGGCGCCCGACAGCCCCAGACCGGCCACCCGCTCCGCGTTTCCGCAGCTTGTGCTTCCGCCGGAAGCACATCCTTTTCGTCGCGAGAATATCGCGTGTGGGCGTAGCTACGTTACTAAGCAATGTAAAGCTTTTTCTCATTGGATAGGTGCGTGTGGTCGCGCGGGGAGGGTCGAGTGAGCGGAGTAGCTGGAAAAGATGGAGACCGGAAGTGGCAGGAAGGTAAGGCCGCGTCGGGCTAGGACCCGCCGCTACCTCGTCCGGCCGGTGAGGTACCGAGCATCTTTGGGGAAGGGGACTCTCTTTACCTCTGATCGAGTGATTCCTTTCTCATAACCCTCTCAGAGGCAGCATGAACCAGAATCGGAGGCATCGGGCCTGTCTGAAGAAGAAGACGAGAAAGGGGAGGACAAGGATGAAGACGACGACGACGACGACTATCAGCCCTATGTGCCCCTCAAGCAGCGCAAGCAGCAGCTGGTAAAGTGGGACAGGCTGGCGATGAGGGGGAACCCTTAACATAAACCGCTTGTTGCTGTCTCGCCTCATTGCGCACCTGCCTGGCCTGCGGCCCGATCCTATGCATTCTTGTTTATCGAGGGCTCTGTGATTAGGGTCGATGCGCTTATTCCGGTGGCCCTTTTCTCTTGTTTTCTGTATTGGTCCCAGTCTTCGGCCTGTTCCCCGCTGGTCATAGATTTTCAGAACAAAAGAAGAGGGATCCTAGGTTAATGGTTCTCCGCTGGTAGTCTGCGGAACCTGGGTGAGACTCGGAAATAGGCAGAATGGTTTATCAGAAAAATCACTGAAGCTTTAGTTAAGCTTTTAACATTAAATGATAAATATAATAACAAAATGCCAGTAAATGTCTCTTTTTTAACAATAACAAAATGTCAGTAAACATATCTCTTTTTTGAGAAAAGGGGGCTTTTTGTTTCTGTCATGGTGGAACCCAGTGTGCTTGGTAGAGTGACTGGTGAGAGTTGATAGAATCATTTTGCATAATGCTTTGAAAAGCTTTGCCATATAGTGCTCTGCTTATCCCAAAAGGGAATAACATGATGAGTTCTGTAAATATGTTACACATGCTCCCAGGTTCAGCTTATGGTCACTCACTCACACTCACAGCTTGTTGAGGCACGTGGAGCTTGTCAGTGCCCCTTGCTTTCTACCTGGGTTTTCCAGAGAGGTATGGCTAGAGTTGACAAGACACACAGCCTTGGTCAACAGCTGGGAAATAATTAGGGACACACACAAATCACTTCCAACCGAACACTGAGGCACAAGAAGTACTTTGTAATACACAGAGACCCAGCAAAACTTTACTGGTTGCAAAGTATATTTGCTCTTTCTCACACACACACACGCGTGCACACACACACACACACTCATCCACACTTACCCACGTCCTTCCCAGCTAGGCTGCCAGGCACTAGCTAGAGGGACGGAAGCCAAGTCTGGATCCAAAGATGACTCAGAAGACTCAGACTGAGGCTCAAAGCCACCCTGGCAGGCTTTGGGACCCCTTTTATCCCCAAAAGTCCTTGCTTTGTTGATTTACAAGTTGATGGGATTTGGATGAAGGTTTCCATGTGCTAAGGCCAACTTCTTTTGTCTGGTTCAGGTCCTTTGTTTCCTTAACGACTTGCTTCCTTCTTATCTACCTTCCAGAAGGGATCTCATAGACAAGATCCTTGGCTTTTGTCCTCTCTGCTTAGGAGCCTGCTTCATCTTTAGGTTATGGCAGCTTCAGCCTAGTCTCACAATACGAAAGATTGAAAACCTCTGCCCTAGATCAAGATTCCCTATAAAATTGTTGCTCTGTAAGCCAGGTAAATGCAATCAGGCTATGACCCTGTAGATGCCAAGAGGTGCTTCTTTTTGTTACTTTTATAAGATTTGTACCCGCTACTGACATTGTTAAAAATATTGTTCTTAAATGTGGCTCACTTAGCACTGGCTTTTTGTCTTATGCTAAATAACTAAAACAGGTATGGGAAACCTGTAGTGCATCAGATACTGGATTCCAGATCACTCACCCTAAGCTAGTAATGCCTAATGATTGTGACCAGGAGTAGTTCAGCAACACTTGGAGCAAATCTCCCACCATTGGCTCAGAGTAATGCCTTTTAGTTAGTAAAGAGCATAATATCTAATTACTGT